>CM038671.1:331000261-333615261 GCA_021605145.1 Aegilops bicornis | reverse complement strand
CGACTAGAAGCAATAAGAGTAGCCCCTCAACCTACTGAACCTACTGAAAATATTTATTATGAGATTCCTTTGGGTATGTTAGAGAAACTGCTAGCTAATCCTTATGCAGGAGATGGAACGGTTGCTGGGGAACGTAGTAATTTCAAAAAAATTCCTACACACACGCAAGATCATGGTGATGCATAGCAACGAGAGGGGAGAGTGTGTCCACGTACCCTCGTAGACCGAAAGCGGAATCGTTAGCACAACGTTGTTGATGTATTCGTACGTCTTCACGATCCGACCAATCAAGTACCAAACGCACGGCACCTCTGAGTTCAGCACACGTTCATCTCGATGACGTCCCTCGAACTCCGATCCAGCCGAGCTTTTAGGGGGAGTTTAAAGACGCGGCTGGCGTGGTGACGATGATGATGTTCTATCGACGCAGGCTTCGCTAAGCACCGCTATGATATGACCGAGGTGGATTATGGTGGAGGGGGCACTGCACACGGCTAAAAGATCAACTGTTGTGTCTCAAGGGTGTCCCTCCTCAGATATAAAGGAGTGGAGGAGGGGGAGGGCCGGCCCTATCTATGGCGCGCCCTAGGAGGAGTCCTACTCCCACCGGGAGTAGGATTCCCCCCTTCCAAGTAGTAGGAGTAGGAGTCAAGGAAATGGGAGAGAGAAGAGAAGGAAGGAGGGGGCGCAGCCTCTCCTCTCTCTTTCCCCTAAAGCCCAATAAGGCCCATATACTCCCCGGCGAATTCCTCAGAATCTCCTGGTACTCGAAAAATATCCGAATCACTCGGAACCTTTCCGATGTCCGAATATAGTCGTCCAATATATCGATCTTTACGTCTCGACCATTACGAGACTCCTCGTCATGTCCCCGATCTCATCCGGGACTCCGAACTACCTTCGGTAAATCAAAACACATAAACTCATAATATAACCGTCATCGAATTTTAAGCGTGCGGACCCTATGGGTCGAGAACAATGTTGACATGACCGAGACACGTCTCCGGTCAATAACCAACAGCGGAACCTGGATGCTCATATTGGCTCCCACATATTCTACGAAGATCTTTATCGGTCAAACCGCATAACAACATACGTTGTTCGCTTTGCCATCGGTATGTTACTTGCCCGAGATTCGATCGTCGGTATCTCAATACCTAGTTCAATCGCGTTACCGGCAAGTCTCTTTACTCATTCCGTAATACATAGTACCGCAACTAACTCATTAGTTACAATGCTTGCAAGGCTTATAGTGATGTGCATTACTGAGTGGGCCCAGAGATACCTCTCCGACAATCAGAGTGACAAATCCTAATCTCGAAATACGCCAACCCAACAAGTACCTTCGGAGACACCTATAGAGCACCTTTATAATCACCCGATTACGTTGTGACGCTTTGGTAGCACAGAGTGTTCCTCCGGTAAACGGGAGTTGCATAATCTCATAGTCATAGGAACATGTATAAGTCATGAAGAAAGCAATAGCAACATACTAAACGATCAAGTGCTAAGCTAACGGAATGGGTCAAGTCAATCACATCATTCTCCTAATGATGTGATCCCGTTAATCAAATGATAACTCATGTCTATGGTTAGGGAACATAACCATCTTTAATTAATGAGCTAGTCAAGTAGAGGCATACATGTATTATGTTTCCGGTTAATACAACTCTAGCATGAATAATAAACATTTATCATGATATAAGGAAATAAATAATAACATTATTATTGCCTCTAGGGCATATTTCCTTCAGTCTCCCACTTGCACTCGAGTCAATAATCTAGTTCACATCACCATGTGATTTAATACCAATAGTTCACATCACCATGTGATTAACACCCATAGTTCACATCATCATGTGACCAACACCCAAATGGTTTACTAGAGTCAATAATCTAGTTCACATCGCTATGTGATTAACACCCAAAGAGTACTAAGGTGTGATCATGTTTTGCTTGTGAGAGAAGTTTAGTCAACGGGTCCGCCACATTCATATCCGTATGTATTTTGCAAATTTCTATGTCAACAATGCTCTGCACGGAGCTACTCTAGCTAATTGCTCCCACTTTCAATATGTATCCAGATTGAGACTTAGAGTCATCTGGATCAGTGTCAAAATTTGCGTCGACGTAACCCTTTACGACAAACCTTTTTGTCACCTCCATAATCGAGAAACATATCCCTATTCCACTAAGGATAATTTTGACCATTGTCCAGTGATCTAATCCTAGATCACTATTGTACTCCCTTGCCAAAATTAGTGTAGGGTATACAATAGATCTGGTACACAGCATGGCATACTTTATAGAACCTATGGCCAAGGCATAGGGAATGACTTTCATTCTCTTTCTATCTTCTGCCGTGGTCGGGTTTTGAGTCTTACTCAATTTCACACCTTGTAAAACAGGCAAGAACTCTTTCTTTAACTGTTCCATTTTGAACTACTTCAAAATCTTGTCAAGGTATGTACTCATTGAAAAAACTTATCAAGCGTCTTGATCTATCTCTATAGATCTTGATGCTCAATATGTGACTTCACCGAGGTCTTTCTTTGAAAAACTCCTTTCAAACACTGCTTTATGCTTTGCAGAATAATTCTACATTATTTCCGATCAACAATATGTCATTCACATATACTTATCAAAAATGCTGTAGTGCTCCCACTCACTTTCTTGTAAATACTGAGGCTTCACCGCAAGTGCAGATAAAACTATATCCTTTGATCAATTTATCAAAGCGTATATTCCAACTCCGAGATGCTTGCACCAGTCCATAGATGGATCATTTGGAGCTTGCATATTTTGTTAGCACCTTTAGGATTGACAAAACCTTACGGTTTGCATCATATACAACTCTTATTTAATAAATCCATTAAGGAATGCAGTTTTTTATCCATTTGCCAGATTTCATAAAATGCGGCAATTGCTAACATGATTCGGACAGACTTAAGCATAGATACGAGTGAGAAATTCTCATCGTAGTCAACACCTTGAACTTGTCGAAAACCTTTTGCGAAAATTCTAGCTTTGTAGATAGTAACACTACTATCAGCGTCTGTCTTCCTCTTGAAGATCCATTTAATCTCAATGGCTCGCCGATCATTGGGCAAGTCAATCAAAGTCCATACTTTGTTCTCATACATGGATCTCATCTCGCATTTCATGGCCTCAAGCCATTTCGCGGAATCTGGGCTCATCATCGCTTCCTCATAGTTCGTAGGTTCGTCATGGTCAAGTAACATGACCTCGAACAGGATTACCGCACCACTGCAGTGCGGATCTCACTCTGGTTTACCTACGAGGTTCGGTAGTAACTTGATCTGAAGTTACATGATCATCATCATTAGCTTCCTCACTAATTGGTGTAGTAGTCGCAGGAACAGATTTCTGTGATGAACTACTTTCAATAAGGGAGCATGTACAGTTACCTCATCAAGTTCTACTTTCCTCCCACTCACTTCTTTTGAGAGAAACTCCTTCTCTAGAAAGGATCCATTCTTAGCAACGAATATCTTGCCTTCGGATCTGTGATAGAAGGTGTACCCAACTGTCTCCTTTGGGTATCCTATGAAGACACATTTCTCCGACATGGATTTGAGCTTATCAGGATGAAACTTTTTCTTATAAGCATCGCAACCCCAAACTTTAAGAAACGACAACTTTGGTTTCTTGCCAAACCACATTTCATACGGTGTCGTCTCAAACGAATTTAGATGGTGCCCTTTTTTTACGTGAATGCAGCTGTCTCTAATGCATAACCCCAAAACTATAGTGGTAAAAATCGGTAAGAAACATCATAGATTGGACTATATCGAATAAAGTACGGTTATGACATTTGGACACACCATTATGTTGTGGTGTTCCAGGTGGCACGAATTTGTGAAACTATTCCACATTGTTTTAATTGAAGACCAAACTCGTAACTCAAATATTTGTCTCCGCGATCAGATCGTAGAAACCTTATTTTCTTGTCACGATGATTTTCCACTTCACTCTGAAATTCTTTGAACTTTTCAAATGTTTCAGACTTATGTTTCATCAAGTAGATATACCCATATATGCTCAAATCATCTGTGAAGGTCAGAAAATAACGATACCCGCCGCGAGCCTCAACACTCATCGGATCGCATACATCAGTATGTATTATTTCCAATAAGTCAGTTGTTCGCTCCATTGTTCCGGAGAACGGAGTCTTTAGTCATCTTGCCCATAAGGCATGGTTCGCAAGCATCAAGTGATTCATAATCAAGTGATTCCAAAATCCCATCCATGGAGTTTCTTCATGCACTTTACACCAATATGACCTAAACGGCGATTACACAAATGAGTTGCACTATCATTATTAACTTTGCATCTTTTGGCTTCAATATTATGAATATGTGTATCACTATGATCGAGATCCAACAAACCGTTTTCATTGGGTGTATGACCATAGAAGGTTTTATTCATGTAAATAGAACAACAATTGTTCTCTAACTTAAATGAATAACCGTATTGCAATAAACATGATCAAATCATATTCATGCTCAACGTAAACACCAAAACACTTATTTAGGTTCAACACTAATCCCGAAAGTGTAGGGAGCGTGCGATGATGATCATATCAATCTTGGAACCACTTCCAACACACATTGTCACTTCACCCTTAACTAGTCTTTATTCATTCTGCAACTCCCGTTTCGAGTTACTACTTTTAGTAACTGAACCAGTATCAAATGCCGAGGGGTTGCTACGAACACTAGTAAAATACACATCAATAATCTGCATATCAAATATACCTTTGTTCACTTTGCCATCCTTCTTATCCGCCAAATACTTGGGGCAGTTCCGCTTCCAGTGACTAGTCCCTTTGCAGTAGAAGCACTCAGTCTCAGGCTTAGATACAGACTTGGGCTTCTTCACTTGAGTAGCAACTTGCTTACCGTTCTTCTTGAAGTTCCGCTTCTTCCCTTTGCCCTTTTCTTGAAACTAGTGGTCTTGTCAATCATCAACACTTGATGCTTTTCTTGATTTCTACCTTCGTTGATTTCAGCATCACGAAGAGCTTGGGAATCGTTTCCGTTTATCCCTTGCATATTATAGTTCATCACGAAGTTCTAGTAACTTGTTGATAGTGACTAGAGAACTCTGTCAATCACTATCTTATCTGGAAGATTAACTCCCACTTGATTCAAGTGATTGTAGTACTCAAACAATCTGAGCACATGCTTACTGGTTGAGCTATTCTCCTCCATCTTGTAGGCAAAGTAATGTCAGAGGTCTCATACCTCTCGACACGGGCATGAGTATGAAATACCAATTTCAACTCTTGGAACATCTTATATGCTCCGTGGCGTTCAAAACATTTTTGAAGTCCCGGTTCTAAGCCGTAAAGCATGGTGCACTAAACTATCAAGTAGTTATCATGCCGAGCTTTGTCAAACGTTCATAACGTCTGCATCTGCTCCCCGCAATAGGTGCATCACCTAGCGGTGCATCAAGGACATAATTTTTACGTGCAGCAATGAGGATAATCCTCGGATCACGGATCCAATCCGCATCATTGCTACTAACATCTTTCAACTTAGTTTTCTCTAGGAACATATCAAAAATAAAATAGGGGAGCTAAGCGAGCTATTGATCTACAACATAGATATGCTAATACTACCAGGACTAAGTTCATGATAAATTAAAGTTCAATTAATCATATTACTTAAAGAACTCCCACTTAGATAGACATCCCTCTAATCCTCTAAGTGATCACATGATCCATATCAACTAAACCATGTCCGATCATCACGTGAGAAGGAGTAGTTTCAATGATGAACATCACTATGTTGATCATATCTACTATATGATTCACGCTCGACCTTTCGGTCTCTGTGTTCCGAGGCCATATCTGCATATGCTAGGCTCGTCAAGTTAACCCTGAGTATTCCGCGTGTGCAACTGTTTTGCACCCGTTGTATTTGAACGTAGAGCTTATCACACCCGTTCATCACGTGGTGTCTCAAAGACGAAACTTTATAGAACGGTGCATACTCAGGGAGAACACTTATACCTTGAAATTTAGTGAGAGATCATCTTATAATTCTACCGTCGATCTAATAAAAATAAGATGCATAAAAGATAAACATCACATGCAATCAATATAAGTGATATGATATGGCCATCATCATCTTGTGCTTGTGATCTCCATCTACGAAGCACCGTCATGATCACCATCATCACCGGCGCGACACCTTGATCTCCATCGTAGCATCGTTGTCGTCTCACCAACTATTGCTTCTACGACTATCGCTACCGCTTAGTGATAAAGTAAAGCAATTACAGGGCGATTGCATTGCATACAATAAAGCGACAACCATATGGCTCCTGCCAGTTGCCGATAACTCGGTTACAAAACATGATCATCTCATACAATAAAATATAGCATCATGCTTTGACCATCTCACATCACAACATGCCCTGCAAAAACAAGTTAGACGTCCTATACTTTGTTGTTGCAAGTTTTACGTGGCTGCTACGGGCTGAGCAAGGACCGTTCTTACCTACGCATCAAAACCACAACGATAGTTTGTCAAGTTAGTGTTGTTTTAACCTTCTCAAGGACCAGGCGTAGCCATACTCGGTTCAACTAAAGTTGGAGAAACTGACACCCGCTAGTCACCTGTGTGCAAAGCATGGCGGTAAAACCAGTCTCGCGTAAGCGTACGCGTAATGTCGGTCCGGGCCGCTTCATCCAACAATACCGCTGAACCAAAGTGTGACATCTTTGGTAAGCAGTATGACTTATATCGCCCACAACTCACTTGTGTTCTACTCATGCATATAACATCTACGCATAAAACCTGGCTCGGATGCCACTGTTGGGGAACGTAGTAATTTCAAAAAAAATCCTACGCACATGCAAGATCATGGTGATGCATAGAAACGAGAGGGGAGAGTGTGTCCACGTACCTCGTGAACCCGAAGAGGAAGCGTTAGCACAACGCGGTTGATGTAGTCATACATCTTCACGATCCGATCGATCAAGTACCGAACGCACGACACCTCCGAGTTTAGCACATGTTCAACTCGATGACGTCCCTTGAACTCCGATCCAGCCGAGCTTTGAGGGAGAGTTCCGTCAGCACGACGGCGTGGTGACGATGATGATGTTCTATCGATGCAGGGCTTCGCCTAAGCACCGCTACGATATGATCGAGGTGGATTATGGTGGAGGGGGGCACCGCACACGGCTAAAAGATCAATTGTTGTGTCTCCAAGGGGTGCCCCCCTCCCCGTATATAAAGGAGTGGAGGAGGGGGAGGGCCGGCCCTCTCTATGGAGCGCCCTAGGAGGAGTCCTACTCCCACCGGGAGTAGGATTCCCCCCTTCCAAGTAGTCGGAGTAGGAGTCAAGGAAAGGGGAGAGAGAAGAGAAGGAAGGAGGGGGCGCAGCCCCTCCCCCTAGTCCAATTCGGACTAGGCCTTGGCGGGGGGGGGGGGTGCAACCTCTCCGCTCTCTTTCCCCTAAAGCCCAATAAGGCCCATATACTCCCCGACGAATTCCCGTAACTCTCCGGTACTCCGAAAAATACCCGAATCACTAGGAACCTTTCCGATGTCCGAATATAGTCGTCCAATATATTGATCTTTACGTATCGACTATTTCGAGACTCCTCGTCATGTCCCCGATCTCATCCGGGACTCCGAACTACCTTCGGTACATCAAAACACATAAACTCATAATATAACCATCATCGAACTTTAAGCATGCGGACCCTACGGGTTCGATAACAATGTAGGCATGACCGAGACACGTCTCCGGTTAATAACCAACAGCGGAACCTGGATGCTCATATTGGCTCCCACATATTCTACGAAGATCTTTATCGGTCAAACCGCATAACAACATACGTTGTTCCCTTTGTCATCGGTATGTTAGTTGCCCGAGATTCGATCGTCAGTATCTCAATACCTAGTTCAATCTCGTTACCGGCAAGTCTCTTTACTCGTTCTGTAATACATCATCCCGCAACTAAATCATTAGTTAGAATGCTTACAAGGCTTATAGTGATGTGTATTACTGAGTGGGCCTAGAGATACCTCTCCAACAATCGGAGTGACAAATCCTAATCTCGAAACACGCCAACCCAACAAGTACCTTCGGAGACACCTGTAGAGCACCTTTATAATCACCCAGTTACGTTGTGACGTTTGGTAGCACACAAAGTTTTCCTCCGATGGCAGGAGTTGCATAATCTCATAGTCATAGGAACATGTATAAGTCATGAAGAAAGCAATAGCAACGTACTAAACGATCAAGTGCTAAGCTAACGGAATGGGTCAAGTCAATCACATCATTCTCCTAATGATGTGATCCCATTAATCAATTGATAACTCATGTCGGTTAGGAAACATAACCATCTTTAATTAACGAGCTAGTCAAGTAGAGGCATACTAGTTACACTCTGTTTATCTATGTATTCACACATGTATTATGTTTCCGGTTAATACAATTCTAGCATGAATAATAAACATTTATCATGATATAAGGAAATAAATAATAACTTTATTATTGCCTCTAGGGCATATTTCCTTCAACGGTGCATCCTGATATACACTTGATATGTATAGATGAAATTTGTGGATTGTTTGATCATGCAGGTTTGTCCGAGGATGAAGTTAAGAAGATGGTATTCCCTTTATTCTTGGGGGCAATGACATTGACATGTTATAAGTTGGAAAACAGAAACTTTTGCGTCCAGTAAAATAATTTTCAAAAATCACAAAATAAACGAAAAATTCTGAATTTTTCACATAAGATTGATATACAAATTGCCTACGTTGTCCTAATTTTTCAGAATTTTTGGAGTTATAGAAGTATACGAAGTTTTCAGATTGTTCTGCATCTGCTCGCTTTTGATGATTTTGTTTTCTTTGCGTCGTGTGCTTATTTTGATGAACCTATGGTTTGTATTGGAGGGTATAAGCTATTGTAAATTTGGAATACAGTAGATATCTGCCGTTGTGAACATGCTGAACAAACGAGAGGAATCTGGAGAGGACTGTACGTGGAGAGGAGGACAGTCAGGACCCACCAGGTCTATGGCCGTACTCAAGCAAGTGCCTCATCGCAAAAATACTTCCTCTTAATGCTATACTGACGTTGGGGCCCATGGGTTTGTCAACATAGTTACATTTTTGTAGGTTCTTCAACGTAGGAGATAAATTCACAACGAAGCTAGGGAACTGGCGGGTAATATCATTTGTTATCACTGGGGCAACAAGTATCAGCTGGGTTTTGGGCTGCCCCGTCTAGGCTTTCTTTTTTAACACGCGCAGCCCACGACATGCCGGTTTGTATTTTTTTGAGGGACATCATGTATCGACCGGCCTATGGACCTCCCATCCAAGGTTATATTTTCCTGAAACATCGGCAACCCAATTTATGTATTTTTTTGAAGAAAACGCAGAGGTCTATTCTATTTTTCTATATAATAACAAGAACGCCTGGTCCAACTTATGTTTCCCTTTAACTATATTATATATATTTAAATTATTTTGTATGCTATTATATATTATTGTTATTTTCATCATATATTTAACAAATACTTACATATGTAAGAAAACAATATCCCACATCTTATTAACTTATTAAAATAATTTCTTAACAATAAAATCCTGGATTTTTTTGCACCGAAAATCCTGGTGATTGTGTACAAAAGCTTGGTAAGATTTAAGGACCAATGTAATAATAAATCACTTATTATTTAAATATATTTATAATAAAATGCTCAGCCCCTGATTATTTTTTGATAACATTGCTGCGCCCAACCCAACATTATAATTAGAATCAGCCCAGCAAAATCGTGTATTTCGAGAAAGTGCAAATGGCCTGTAATTTTTTAGGAAAAAAATTAATGGGCCGCATGGACGGTACATTATTTGTTCACCCAGCCCAGCAAATGGACATTAATTCTAAAAAAAGAGATCAAATTGACTGTAAATTCTAAAAAAATGGGTTGAATACGTGCCACATTTTTGGAGGGTGAAATGTGGGCCAATAGGTTGAAGCCAATGCAAGTCGTTGTGAACTTAGTCAACAAATGATTCTGACATCGTTAGCCTTTGGATTTGCATCCAACGACCGGCATCCATCTTCAATCTCTCGTCTTCTTCCTCCGGCCTTGGGGACCACTGCTCCGCCTCCTGCCGCTAGCAGCTTTCTGCTAGCAACCGTTGTGAAGCGCTACCCACCGATTGGCTGTGCCATCCCTCCACCCCTCCACACCTCCTGTTCTTCTCCACCGACTGTCGAACCACACCGCACCAGAACCACTTAACCCTTGTACACCTCTCCGTCTGCGACTCTACTCCCGCGTCTTCCCATCTCCGGCTCACTGCTGTTCGGGGCCTCGCCATAGTCCACCACCTTGGATCCGCTCGGCGCGGAGTAGTCAACGTGGTCAATGAACGACATCCATTGGAAGTAGACTGTGCGTGGAGAGGCTGACAGCTGGGTCCATGGCCGCACGCAAGGAAATGCCTCCTTATTACGCGCAAAATAATGATTCCTCCACCTGACAGCTGGGACCCACCGGAAGGGCCTCTGTATTTCCCAAAAAAAGTTTCCCCCGCTGACAGGTCGGACCCACCAGGTATATCTTCGCACGCAAGGAAGTGCCTCCTTATTACGCACAGAAAAATGAATACCCCCTGCTAGCTGGGACCCACCATAGTGGGAGGCTGACTTGTGGGCCTACTAAGTTGACGGGGACGGAGGGCTTTGTCAACTTAGTCAATATGAATGATTCTAGCTCCAGTGACCGTAAAATGTCCATCCAACGGCCGTAGTGCTTCTTCAACCTCTGGTCTTCTTGCTCCAGCCGCCCAAACCAGAGTCGGTCATGCCGCGAGCTCCACGCTTCCGTGGTCGGCTGCGATGTCATGAGGCCTCACCGCCCCCTACTACTCCCACCACTGGTCAGACCATCCCTCTACTCACCCACACCCCTTGCTATTCTGCGGCGACGGCAGCCTCACACCGCAGTCGAACCAGTGAACCCTCGTACTCCTCTCCACGTGGGCAACCACTGTCGCGTCTTCCCCGGCTCCGTGTCGTCCCCTTCCTAGGCCTTTCCATCGTCCACCGCCCTGGTGCTCTCGGCGTGGCGTGGTCAACGTGGTCAAGGAACGACTTCCATCGGAAGAGTACTGTACGTGGAGATCCTGACAGCTGGATCCACGGACGCAGCTAGGAAGTGCCTCCTTATTACACGAAAAATAATGATTCCTCCACCTGACAGCAGGGACCCACAGGACGGGCCACCATATTTGACAAAAAAACGTTTCCCCCTGACTTTTGGGACCCACCAGCTACATCTTCGCACGCAAGGAAGTGCCTGACAATCAAGACTCACCCGGTCGAAGCGTACGTAGCGTTGTCATTCTGGTCGCGAACGTGTACGTACATATGATCGGTCTGTCTGCAAGTTGCAGCGATGAACCGTGGCCGTGTAAGGAAGGGCACGTGTCGTAGTAGAGGCGCGCACGTGTCGTAGTAGAGGCGCGCACGTAGCATGTACACGTACGTACAACGGCCAGGGTGCAAGAAAGTAAATACGGCCACGTACGTACATACGGGCGGGGTCTCGAACGCCTACTCGCGCATACGTACGGCCAGGGCTCGTGTACATGGCTGGGTCGGAACGGAGAAACTGCGTCGTCTTCGTGTTCATGGGGAAGCAACGGAATGCGTCGTGTTCATCGGGAGGCAACAGAACACGTGTTGTTCATCGGGAGCCAACCTGCTTGGATGGAACAACGGGTGGAAACGAGGCCTGGCGTACCGCAGAACGGAGGAAACGGCCTTGTGTTCGACCGGCCACGGTTGAAACAGGATCCTGTTCATCGGAAGGGGTCTGGCGTACCGCAAAATGGAGGAAAAGGACCTCCTACAGTCGAAACGGGGTCCTGTTGATCGGGAGGGGTGTGGCGTACCGCAAAACGGAGGAAACAGACTTGTGTTGGAGCGCTACGGTCAAAACGGGGGTCCTGTTCATTGGGAGGGGAGTGGCGATCTGCAAAAGCGAGACTCCACGAGATCTGTTCATCTCCACCGTCAACCTCCTCCGGCCTCCATGAGCTACTTTGTTCATCCATCGTCGACCTCCTGCAGCCTCCACTGCGGATTTGTTCATCCACGGGCTCCTCGCTCATCCAGCCTCCACCACGCGCTTTCTCCACCGCCATCGCTCAACCAGCCCTCTCCACGGGGTCCTGTTCAACCACCCCTCCATGGGCTATTGTTCATCCATCCCTCCAACGGCTACTGTTCAATTAGCCCTCCACCGGCTACTGTTCATCCAGCCCTCCACGGGTTCCTGTTCATCCACCGGCTCGATCGATCAGGGTACTATTCATCCAGCGGCAACGGCCTCTACTACCACGGGTTCCTGTTCATCCAACCCCCCCACCGGGAACTGTTCATCCAAACCCCCCAACAACGCTCACTGTTCATCCAGAGGCAGCATCGATCGACTTCAGTTAGTAGCAGTAGCGAAGGAATCACTCGGGTTCAGTTAACAGCAAGGGATCGATCGCTCGAGTTCAGCAACGTAGCTAGTGCAACCACTCGGGTTCAGTTAGAGCCCAACGCCTCGCTCGGGTTCAGTTAGAGCCCAACGCCTCGCACACACGCGCGTACGTACGAGAGAAACACGCATCACTCGGCCCCGACCACCCACCGTAACCGGGAACTTCCCTGATATTTTCCTCGCCCTCGCTTCTACCATGGTTTTTTCCATCATGGACGGCCCAAAGAATGTCATGCAGCTGCTTCTCCGGCCCGCCTAGGACGAAAAGCCCATTTTCTGTCATGATTTTTTGTCATAGAAGTAGGACTCCACCACATCTATGATGATACCGGGTTTTGTCACAATTATAGTCATAGAAGTGTCATAAGTATGACAGAAAAAAATTCGTTTGGCCCAAAATGTCACGGATATGTCTTTTTTGTAGTGATAGGTAGATATGGTGGATTCTTTTGGAACAACTTTGGGGTTTCAAGATTTTTGATGCACAAGAAGTATTTCCGCTTACTACTGGCGAAGGCTAGCTATTAGATTGAGAAGCGACCAACTAGAGAGCAACAACTGTCACAATCATGCATTGCGAATATTTGATATTGAATATGAGCATGAGTAGGATATAACACTCTGAATATAAATATCATAAAGGCTGCATTGGTTTTGAACAAACTACATGTGTGAACATGTGCGAAGTCAAGCCACTTCCATTCTTCACAGGAGGATACCATCCTAATCATAATCATTTTAATGTATGTTAACACTCAAGATAAATCATTATCCACTCCTAGCTACTTAAGCATGGCATGAGAAACTATAATCTCTAATTGTCATCACAAACATGTTTACTCATAATATGCTCAATCAAGGATACTAAGTTAAAACATATTTACAAAAAACAAAAACAAGAAAAGTTCATACCGGCTGACGGGGTCCCATACCCGGGGTTCCTAACGTAAAGGAGCCCGGTCTCAACCTTGACTAGGGCCCACCAGGCCCAAAGGGCATCAAGGAACCCTAAGAAGGAGAGGGCGGCGAATGTGTACCCCAAGGAAGAAGGCGGCGGCCAGATCAATTTGATATCTTATCCATGTAAACCCTAGACCTCTCCTGTCTATATAAAGGGAGGTCTAGGGTCCTCATTAGGGATCCAAACTGGAACTCAACTCTCAGTAGAAATCTCAAACACCATTGTAATCCTCTGCACGAGGTATCCGCTCACCATGAATACCAAGACAAAGCAGGATGTTGGGCATTACACTTCAGAGGCCCGAACCTGGGTAAACTGTTTGTGCAGACTCTGTTCCGGTACTTCCGGTCTCGTCATGAACCCTACCTTGGGATCTGACGGGAATTTGCTCCATTAGTTGGCACGCCAGGCACGTGCGACGTTGACCAAAGAACACACCCAACTCGGAGAGTCATTAAAGGTCGGCGATCTCTCGCCAGGCCACAACCTCACATTCGGCTCGTTCGAGCTGTTCGCTGACAGATCAGGGAAATTCTTTGACATCTCGCCTTCACGCTACATCAAACGCGTGTATGACAGGCAAGGGAAGGCCCATGACATCTACGATCGACCTAATCACCCCACATGGAGGCGCATCATACGACCTCCCCGGCGCTACAAGGTCTCCCACGAGACCTCCATGAACATGATATTCAAGTTGGAGGATACATGCCGAAACCAGAAGCGCGACCTACAAAATAGAGGACGTGGGCAGCAAACGACTGGCATGGTCCCAAGAGACGATCACCTTTGACGCCGAGGATCACACGAAAGACGTTGTGCAACCATGCAAGCATGCCCTGGTACTAGATCCCGTCGTGGGGGGCTGCCGCCTTTCACGCGTCCTGATGGACGGAGGCAGCGGCCTCAATATCATATTCACCGATACCCTGGAAAACATGAAGTACTATGGAGGTCGGACATGGGCTTCCACAGGGTAGTGCCGGGCCGCCCGATACGTCCTTTAGGCTAGATCAAACTCGAGGCCATCTTCAGAGACGGGTCAAACTTCCGGAGCGAAACCGTTCAGTTCGAGGTTGCCCCGTTCTAGAGCGGCTACCATGAGATCTTGGGTAAACCCACATATGTAAAGTTCATGGTGGTCCCATCCTACGCTTACCTACAGCTGAAGATGCCCGGCCCGAATGGCACAATCGCAATCCAGGGAAGCACGAAGAAAGCCTACAAAGCCGAAGTGGCAAACGTGGAGCTTGCCGAGGCCGCGTTGGCCTCCGCAGAGCTTACTAAGATAAGAAAACAGATAGGGCCATCTGAGGCCGAGCTCCCCCCCCCCCCTAGAAGCCATGACCTGGTCCTGTCTTTCAGCCAGCAAAGCAAACTAAGAAATTCCAAGTTCACCCCGAAGACCCCGACAAAACGGTGACCATTGGAGGAGACCTCTCGGAGGACCAAGAGGGAGATCTCCTCACCTTCTTCCAGGCCAACTGGAACATATTTTCATGGAAGCCCGCCGACATGCTGGGGGTGCTGGTAGAGCAAGCCGAACACTACCTAAAGGTCCGCAATGACGCGAGGCCGGTAAAGCAGGCCCTGGGACGCTTCGCTACAAAAAAAGAATGGCGATAGGGGAGGAGATAGCACGCCTGCTCGCGGACGAGTTCATAAGGGAGGCCACGCACCCAGAGTGGCTGGCAAACCCCGTGATGGTGCTGAAGAACAACATGTGGCGCATGTGCGTGGACTACACCGACCTCAACAAGGCGGGCCCCAAGGACCCATTCCCGTAGCCAAGGATCGATCCGATAATCTACTCAACGACAGGGTGCGAACGCCTATGCTTCCTGGATGCATATGCATGATACCACCAGATACAGATGAAAGAATTGGACCAGGAGATGACCTCTGCTACCTCTTGAGCACTGCGTTGGTTTTCCCTTGAAGAGGAAAGGGTGATGCAGCAAAGTAGCTAAGTATTTCCCTCAGTTTTTGAGAACCAAGGTATCAATCCAGTAGGAGGCCACGCACGAGTCCCTCGCACCTACACTAACAAATAAATCCTCGCAACCAACGCAATAAAGGGGTTGTCAGTCCCTTCACGGTCACTTACGAGAGTGAGATCTGATAGATATGATAAGATAATATTTTTGGTATTTATGTGATAAAGATGCAAAGTAAAGAAAACAAAATAAAAATGGTGCTAGAAATAGCTTGCTGTCGGGAGATTAATATGATGGAAAATAGACCCGGGGGCCATAGGTTTCACTAGAGGCTTCTCTCGAGAGCATAAGTATTACGGTGGGTGAACAAATTACTGTTGAGCAATTGATAGAATTGAGCATAGTTATGAGAATATCTAGGTATGATCATGTATATAGGCATCACGTCCGAGACAAGTAGACCGACTCCTGCCTGCATCTACTACTATTACTCCACACATCGACCACTATCCAGCATGCATCTGGAGTATTAAGTTCATAAGAACAGAGTAATGCTTTAAGCAAGATGACATTATGTAGAGGGATAAACTCATGCAATATTATACAAACCCCATCTTGTTATCCTCGATGGCAACAATACAATACGTGCCTTGCTGCCCCTCATCCTTTGGGAAAGGACACCGCAAGATTGAACCCAAAGCTAAGCACTTCTCCCGTTGCAAGAAAGATCAATCTAGTAGGCCAAACCAAACTGATAATTCAAAGGGACTTGCAAAGATAACCAATCATACATAAAAGAATTTAGAGAAGATTCAAATATTGTTCATAGATAAACTTGATCATAAACCCACAATTCATCGGTCTCAACAAACACACCACAAAAGAAGATTACATCGAATAGATCTCCACAAGATAGGGGGAGAACATTGTATTGAGATCCAAAAAGAGAGAAGAAGCCATCTAGCTAATAACTATGAACCCGAAGGTCTGAGGTAAACTACTCACACATCATCGGAGAGGCTATGGTGTTGATGTAGAAGCCCTACGTGATCGATGCCCCCTTCGACGGAGCTCCGGAAATGGCCCCAAGATGGGATCTCACGGGTACAGAAGGTTGCGGCGGTGGAATTAGGTTTTTAGCTCCGTCTATGCTAGTTTGGGGGTACATAGGTATATATAGGAGGAAGAAGTACGTCGGTGGAGCAACATGGGGCCCACGAGGGTGGAGGGCGCGCCCCCCTACCTCGTGCCCTCCTGGTTTATGTCTTGACGTAGGGTCCAAGTCCTCTGGATCACGTTCGTTCTGAAAATCACGTTCCCGAAGGTTTCATTCCGTTTGGACTCCGTTTGATATTCTTTTTCTGCGAAACTCTGAAATAGGCAAAAAAACAGCAATTCTGGGCTCGGCCTCCGGTTAATAGGTTAGTCCCAAAAATAATATAGAAGTGTATAATAAAGCCCGATAGTGTCCAAAACAGAATATAATATAGCATGGAACAATAAAAAATTATAGATACGTTGGAGGCATATCAAGCATCCCCAAGCTTAATTCCTGCTCGTCCTCGAGTAGGTAAATGATAAAAACAGAATTTTTGATGTGGAATGCTACTTGGCATAATTTCAATGTAATTCTCTTAATTGTGGTATGAATATTCAGATCTGAAAGATTCAAGACAAAAGTTTAATATTGACATAAAAATAATAATACTTCAAGCATACTAACTAAGCAATTATGTCTTCTCAAAATAACATGGCCAAAGGAAGTTATCCCTACAAAATCATATAGTCCGGTTATGCTCTATCTTCACCACACAAAATATTTAAATCATGCACAACCCCGATGACAAGCCAAGCAATTGTTTCATACTTTTGACGTTCTCAAACTTTTTTGATCTTCACGCAATACATGAGCGTGAGCCATGGACATAGAACTATATGTGGAATAGAATGGTGGTTGTGGAGAAGACAAAAAGGAGAAGATAGTCTCACATCAACTAGGCGTATCAACGGGCTATGGAGATGCCCATCAATAGATATCAATGTGAGTGAGTAGGAATTGCCATGCAACGGATGCACTTAGAGCTATAAGTATATGAAAGCTCAACAAAAGGAACTAAGTGGGTGTGCATCCAACTCGCTTGCTCACGAAGACCTAGGGCATTTTGAGGAAGCCCATCATTGGAATATACAAGCCAAGTTCTATAATGAAAAATTTCCACTAGTATATGAAAGTGATATCATAGGAGACTCTCTATCATGAAGATCATGGTGCTACTTTGAAGCACAAGTGTGGGAAAAGGATAGTAACATTGTCCCTTCTCTCTTTTTCTCTCATTTTTTTATTTGGGCCTTTTCTTCTTTTTTTCATGGCCTCTTTTTTTTAGTCCGGAGTCTCATCCCGACTTGTGGGGGAATCATAGTCTCCATCATCCTTTCCTCACTTGGGACAATGCACTAAAAATGATGATCATCACACTTTTATTTATTTACAACTCAACAATTACAACTCAATACTTAGAAAAAAATATGACTCTATGTGAATGCCTACGGTGGTGTACCAGGATATGCAATGAATCAAGAGTGACATGTATGAAAGAATTATGAACGGTGGCTTTGCCACAAATACAATGTCAACTACATGATCATGCGAAGCAATATGACAATGATGGAGCGTGTCATAATAAACTAAACGGTGGTAAGTTGCATGGCAATATATCTCGGAATGGCTATGGAAATGCCATGATAGGTAGGTATGGTGGCTGTTTTGAGGAAGATATATGGTGGGTGTATGATACCGGCGAAAAGTAAAAGGTATTAGAGAGGCAAGCAATGGTGGAAGGAGGAAAAGTGCATTATAATCCATGGACTCAACATTAGTCATAAATAACTCATATACTGATTGCATCAATCTACAAGTTGTCTAAGCTAAGTATTACGCGCATGCTCCTAGGGGGATAGATTGGTAGGAAAAGACCATCGCCGTCCCCGACCTCCACTCATAAGGAAGACAATCAATAAATAAATCATGCTCCGACTTCATCACATAACGGTTCACCATACGTGCATGCTACGGGAATCACAAGCTTTAACACAAGTATTTATAAAATTCAAAACTACTCAACTAGCATGACTCTACTATCACCATCTTCATATCTCAAAACAATTATCTAGTATCAAACTTCTCATAATATTCAACACACTCATAAGATTTTTTTACTAATCTCGAATGCCTATCATTTTTAAGCCAAACTACCATGCTGTTTTGTAGGACTCTCAAAATAATCTAAGTGAAGCATGAGAGAACAATAGTTTCTATAAAACAAATCCACCACCATGCTCTAAAATATATAAGTGAAGCACTAGAGTAAAAACTATATAACTCAAAAGATATAAGTGAAGCACATAGAGTATTCTAACAATTTCCGAATCAAGTGTGTCTCTCTCAAAAGGTGTGTAAAGAAAATATGATTGTGGTAAACTAAAAAGCAAAGAATCAAATAATACAATACGCTCCAAGAAAAACACATATCATGTGGTGAATAAAAATATAGCTCCAAGTAAAGTTACCAATGGAAGTAGACGAAAGAGGGGATGCCTTCCGGGGCATCCCCAAGCTTTGGATTTTTGGTGTCCTTAGATTATCTTGGGGTGCCATGGGAATCCCCAAGATTAGGCTCTTCCCACTCCTTGTTCCATAATCCATCAAATCTTTCACCCAAAACTTGAAAACTTCACAACACAAAACTTAACAGAAAATCTCGTGAGGTCCGTTAGCGAAAGAAAACAAAACACCACTTTAAGGTACTGTAATGAACTCATTCTTTATTTATATTGGTGTTAAACCTTCTGTATTCCAACTTCTCTATGGTTTATACACTATTTTACTAGCCATAGATTCATCAAAATAAGCAAACAACACACGAAAAACAGAATCTGTCAAAAACAGAACAGTCTGTAGTAATCTGTAACTAACGCAAACTTTTGGAACTCCAAAAATTCATAAAAAATAGGAAGACCTAGATAATTTGTTTATTAATCAGCATAAATTTGAATCAATATTTTATCACGTTCTGGTGATTTTTAACAATTATTTTCGTGAACAAAAAGTTTCTGGAATTTTCAGCAAGATCAAATAACTATCATCCAAGAAGATCCTATAGGTTTAACTTGGCACAAACACTAATTAAAACAGAAAAAAAAAATATAACCAGAGGCTAGATCAAAGATTTATTCCTAAACAGAAGCAAAATAAAAAAAACTAAAATAAAACTGGGTTGCCTCCCAACAAGCGCTATCGTTTAAAGCCCCTAGCTAGGCATAGATAATTTTAATGATCACATGAAAGACAAGAATTGAAGTGCAAAGAGAGCATCATAAAACACGTGACAAACACATCTAAGTCTAACATAATTCCTATGCATAGGCATATTATAAGCAAACAAATTTGCAAGGCAAGCAAAAACTAGCATATGCAAGGAAGAAGAAAGAGACGATAGCAATCTCAACATGAAGAGAGGTAATTTAGTAATATGAAAATTTCTACAACCATATTTTCCTCTCTCATAATAATTACATGTAGGATCATAAGCAAATTCAACAAAATAGCTATCACCTAACATATTCTCAACACAATCCACATGCATGCGAAGTTGACACTCTTCCAAAATAGTGGGATTAACATTAACGAAAGTCATGACCTCTCCAAACCCACTTTTATCAAAAATATCATAAGATTGAATATTCTCCAAATATGTGGGATCTAAAGTTGACACTCTTCCAAACCCACTTTCAATATTATTGCAAAAACTATTATCAATCTCATATTCATCATGGGGCTTAAATAAATTTTCAAGATCATAAGAAGAATCACCCCAATCATGATCATTGCAATAAATACTAGACATAGCAAAACTAGCATCCCCAAGCTTAGGGTTTTGAATATCATTAGCACAATTGATATCAATAGAATTTATAGTAGACTCATTGCAATCATAATTTTTATTCAAAGATCTATCGTGAATCGCTTCAGAAAGTACTTCATCATAATTTTCAGATTCACGAATTTCAAGAAAAACCTCATAAAGATAATCTAGTGCACTCAACTCACAAGCAATAGGTTCATCATAATAGGATCTCTTAAAGAGATTAGCAAGTGGATGAGGATCCATGAGCTTTTAGCAAGCGAAGATGCAAGCAAAAAGAAGGTACATGGTAACACAAGCAAACAAAAGGACAAACGGAAGAAGGGCGAATAAAACGACAAAGGTGAAGTGGGGGAGAGGAAAACGAGAGGCAAATGGCAAATAATGTAATGTGGGAGATAAGAGTTTGTGACGGGTACTTGGTATTTTGACTTTTGCATAGACTCCCCAGCAACGGCGCCAGAAATGGCTCATTGTCGGGAGTCCAATCTTGACTTGACTTCGCGTAAGCCTCCCCGGCAACGGCGCCATAAATCCTTCTTGCTACCTCTTGAGCACTACGTTGGTTTTCCCTTGAAGAGGAAAATGTGATGCAGCAAAGTAGCGTAAGTATTTCCCTCAGTTTTTGAGAACCAAGGTATCAATCCAGTAGGAGGCCACGCACGAGTCCCTCGCACCTACACAAACAAATAAATCCTCGCAACCAACACAATAAAGGGGTTGTCAATCCCTTCACGGTCACTTACGAGAGTGAGATCTGATAGATATGATAAGATAATATTTTTGGTATTTTTGTGATAAAGATGTGATAACCCACAAGTGTAGGGGATCGCAACAGCTTTCGAGGGTATAGTATTCAACCCAAATTTATTGATTCGACACAAGGGGAGCCAAAGAATATTCTTGAGTATTAGCAGTTGAGTTGTCAATTCAACCACACCTGAATAACTTAGTATCTGTAGCAAAGTATTTAGTAGCAAAAGTGGTATGATAATAATGGTAACAGTAGCAAAAGTAAAGATAAATGTTTTTGGTTTTTTTTGTAGTAGTTGTAACAGTAGCAACGGAAAAGTAAATAAGCGAAGAACAATATATGAAAAGCTCGTAGGCAATGGATCAGTGATGGATAATTATGCTGGATGCGATTCCTCATGTAATAGCTATAACATAGGGTGACACAGAACTAGCTCCAATTCATCAATGTAATGTAGGCATGTATTCCGTAAATAGTCATACGTGCTTATGGAAAAGAACTTGCATGACATCTTTTGTCCTACCCTCCCGTGGCAGCGGGGTCCGCTATAAACTAAGGGATATTAAGGCCTCCTTTTAATAGAGAACCGGAACAAAGCATTAGCACATAGTGAATACATGAACTCCTCAAACTACGGTCATCACCGAGAAGTATCCCGATTATTGTCACTTCGGGTTGTCGGATCATAACACATAATAGGTGACTATAGACTTGCAAGATAGGATCAAGAACACACATATATTCATGAAAACATAATAGGTTCAGATCTGAAATCATGGCACTCGGGCCCTAGTGACAAGCATTAAGCATAGCAAAGTCATAGCAACATCAATCTCAGAACATAGTGGATACTAGGGACCAAACCGTAACAAAACTAACTTGATTACATGGTAAATCTCATCCAACCCATCACCGTCCAGCAAGCCTACGATGGAATTACTCACACACAGCGGTGAGCATCATGAAATTGGTGATGGAGGATGGTTGATGATGACGACAGTGACGAATCCCCCTCTCCGGAGCCCCGAACGGACTCCAGATCAGCCCTCCCGAGAGAGATTAGGGCTTGGCGGCGGCTCCGTGTCGTAAAACGCGATGAAACTTTCTCTCCGATTTTTTCTCCCCGAACGTGAATATATGGAGTTGGAGTTGAGGTCGGTGGAGGTCCAGGGGGCCCACGAGATAGGGGGCACGCCCTACGGGGGGGGGGGGGGCTGTCTCGTGGACAGGCCCTGGCCCCCCTGGTGTATTTCTTTCGCCCAATAATTCTTATAAATTCCAAAAAGTGCCTCCGTGGATTTTCAGGACATTCCGAGAACTTTTCTTTTCTACACATAAAACATCATCATGGCAGTTTCTTTGAAAACAGCGTCGATCAAGGTTAGTTTCATTCAAATCATGCAAGTTAGAGTCCAAAACAAGGGCAAAAGTGTTTGGAAAAGTAGATACGTTGGAGACGTATCAACTCCCCAAGCTTAAACCTTTGCTTGTCCTCAAGCAATCCAGTTGATAAACCGAAAGTGATAAAGAAAAACTTTTACAAACTCTATTTGCTCTTGTTGTTGTAAACATGAAAAGCCAAAGATTCAGGTTTCAGCAAATATTATGATCTAACCATACTCACAATAACACCTAGGTCTCACAATTACTCATATCAATAGCATAACCAGCTAGCGAGCCATAATAATAAAACTCGGATGACAACACTTTCTCAAAATAATCATAACATGATATAACAAAATGGTATCTCGCTAGCCCTTTCTCGAGACAAAGAAACATAAATGCAGAGCACCTTTAAAGATCAAGGACTGACTAAACATTGTAATTCATGGTAAAAGAGATCCAGTCAAGTCATACCCAATATAAACCAATAGTAATGAATGCAAATGACAGTGTGCTCTCCAGCGGGTGCTTTTAATAAGAAGGGTGATGACTCAACATAAAAGTAAATATATATGCCCTTCACAGAGGGAAGCAGGGATTTGTAGAGGTGCCAGAGCTCGATTTTAAAATAGAGATTGAATAACATTTTGAGCGGTATACTTTCACTGTCAACGCAACAACTATGAGATGGTTGTATCTTCCATACTACATGCATTATAGGCAGTTCCCAAACAGAATTGTAAAGGTTTATACTCCCCCAACCACCAACAAGCATCGATCCATGGCTTGCTCGAAACAACGAGTGCCTCCAACTAACAATAGCCCTGGGGGAGTTTTGTTTAATTATTTTGATTTACTTTGATCTTTTTGGATCATGGGACTGGGCATCCGTGTTACCAGCCCTTTCTCGTGAATGAGGAGCGGAGTCCACTCCTCTTGAGAATAACCCACCTAGCATGGAAGATATAGGCAGCCCTAGTTGTAACATGAGCTTCTCGAGCATACAAAACAGAATTTCATTTGAAGGTTTGGAGTTTGGCACATACAAATTTACTTGGAACAGCAGGTAAATACCGCATATAGGAAGGTATAGTGGACTCATATGGAACAACTTTGGGGTTTAAGGAGTTTGTATGCACAAGCAGTATTCCCGCTTAGTACAGGTGAAGGCTAGCAAAAGACTGGGAAGCGACCAACTGAGAGAGCGACAACAGTCATAAGCATGCATTAAAATTAATTCACATCGAGTACAAGCATGAGTAGGATATAATCCACCATGAACATAAATATCGTGAAGGCTATGTTGATTTGATTCAACTACATGCGTGAACATGTGCCAAGTCAAGTCACTCAATTCATTTAAAGGAGGATACCATCCCATCATACCACATCATAATCATTCTAATAGCATGTTGGCATGCAAGGTAAACCATTATAACTCATAACTAATCAAGCATGGCACAAGCAACTATAATCTCTAAATGTCATTGCAAATATGTTTACTTCATAATAAGTCAATTTTAAACGATGAACTCTTCATATTTACAAAAACAAGAGAGGTCAAGTTCATACCAGCTTTTCTCATCCCAATAAGTTCATCATATATCGTCATTATTGCCTTTCACTCGCATCTAATCGAACGATGTGTATAATAATAAGAGTGCACGTGCATTGGACTAAGCTGGAATCTGCAAGCATTCAACTCAAGAGAGAAGACGGGGTAATATGGGCTCTAAGTTAAATAAACAGTCATGCATATAAGAGCCACTAAGCATTTTCAATATGGTCTTCTCGACCCCCAAAAGAAAGAAAAGAAAAGAAAACTATTTACACGGGAAAGCTCCCAACAAGTAAGAGAAGAACGAGAAATCCTTTTGGGTTTTCATTTTAATTTCTACTACAAGCATGAAAATTAAACTAACTATTTTTTTGGTTTTTCTTAAGGTTTATCAAACACACAAGAAGAAAACTAGAAAAAGAAATTTAAACTAGCATGGATAATACAATGAAAGAGTATGAGCACCGACGACTAATGTGTGAACATGAATGTAAAGTCGGTGAGAAATACGTACTCCCCCAAGCTTAGGCTTTTGGCCTAAGTTGGTCTAGTACCAAGGATCGCCTGGCTGATATCCATAAGTGAAACCGGGTTGTCTTGAGATGCAGCAACCGCCTCTGAGCTATAGCGTGTTGGCGAGCTGCCTCCACTCCCTCTCAGATTCAAATGCTTCCTCCCTGGTGACAACATATCTTCCTTTTGCACGATAATCAAAAAAGGTAGAGAGCAGGAAGAGTAATGTGGACGACGTGCTAAGGCCTCTGTCATAGATTAGTCGATAATGGAGGAATTGTGCATTCCTCTCAAGAAAATGACTATTGAACATAGCTTCTTTATCCAAATAAACAGGAGGTAAAATCATATCCCCCTCTCGTGGGGCTATATTAAGATAATTAGCCACACGGCTTGCATAAATTCCTCCAAATAAATCTCCCTTTCTACTATTATTCTGCAACCTACGTGCAACTATTGCCCCCAAGTCATAACCTTTATAACCTGAAACAACACTCTTGAGGACACACAGATCAGGGACACACATGTGACAAGCTTCGTCTTTACCGTTAATGCATCTACCAATAAAGAGAGCAAAATAATGTATAGGAGGAAAATGAATGCTCCCTATGGTAGCTTGTGCTATGTCCCTAGATTCTCCCACAAGAATACTAGCAAGAAAATCTCTAAATTCAGATTTGCGAGGATCATTAATATTACCCCACTGCGGGAGTTTGCAAGCAGTTGTGAAATCCTCTAAATCTATGGTATAAGATGTATCATAAATATCAAACATGACACTAGGAGAATTACGCGTGCAGTTATATTTGAACCTCCGCACAAAGGAATCAGTCAATTGATAGTACCGCGGACACTTATCTTGTAAGAAGTCCTCCAGCTCGGCATTACGCACATACGCGTCAAATCCCTCTTTGAAGCCTGCTTCGACCATAAAATCATCGGATGGCCACTCACAAGCCCGTACATTTGCGTCCCTCGGCAATTCAACATCTTGCTCACGTATAGCAATCCTTGGCCCTTTCTTTGCCGAGGAACCACCTTGGTACATTCTTCTAAGCATAATTATTTTTCTGAAAATTTCTGAAATTTTAGTAACTTCAGAATAAAAGTGAATAAAACTAAACAAGATTGATAGCAACTACTCCTACAAGTGCCTAGAGCCTATATCATGCATTGGAATTGCTTGGGACCTCAAAAATTTAACATGCAAGCTCAAGAACATGGTCACCTATGCAGCAAAAATTTGCAATGAATAAAGCACTAGAACAAAAACTAATTGGACCAATGGAGGAGTCACATACCAAGCAACAATCTCCCAAAGCAGTTTTGTGAATGGAGCTTGAGCAAGTAGATCTAAAATCGCAGCAAAACGAGCTAGAACTCGTGCTTGAGCTGGATGGGGATTTTTTTTGGGTAGAAGATGAAGTGTGTGGGTGCTGGCATAAGTGGAGGGGGCCACCAGGGGCCCACGAGACAGGGGGTCACGCCCTATAGGGGGGCGCGCCCTCCACTCTCGTGGCCTGGTGCTTGCCCCTCCTGCAGTGTTTTCAGTGCCTAAAATCCTCAAATATTCCAGAAAAAATCATACTAAGTTTGCAGGGCATTTGGAGCACTTTTATTTTTGCACTATTTTTCTAATGCATGGATAATTCAGAAAATAGACATATAATACTATTTTGCTTTATTTATTCTAAATAACAGAAAGTAAAAAGAGGGTACAGAAGGTTGTGCCTTATAGTTTCATCCATCTCATGATCATCAAAATGAATCCACTAACAAGGTTGATCAAGTCTTGTTAACAAACTCATTACGAATAGCACGAAACCAGAGAAATTTCGAATAACACTAGGTTACCTCAACGGGGATATGAAAATCCCCAACAATAAGAATATCATACTTTTTCTTGACAGTAAGGAGAGGAAATTCAAAACCTCCAATAATAATAGTTGGAACTTTTCCAATAGAATTGATGCTATGAACCTGAGATTGTTTCCTCGAAAGTGTACCGTATGGTCATTACCATTAACATGAAAAGTGACATTGCCTTTGTTGCAATCAATAACAGCCCCTGCAGTATTAAGAAAAGGTCTACCAAGGATAATAGACATACTATCATCCTCGGAATATCAAGAATAACAAAGTCCGTTAAGATAGTGACATTTGCAACCACAACAGCACATCCTCACAAATACCGGCTGTGTATAGCGATTGATTTATCAGCCATTTGCAAAGATATTTCAAGAGGGTGTCAACTTATTCAATTCAAGTCTACGATATAAAGAGAGAGGCATAACACTAACACCGGCTCCAAGATCACATAAAGCAGTTCTAACATAATTTCTTTTAATAGAGCATGGTATAGTTGGTACACCCGGATCTCCAAGTTTCTTTGGTATTCCACCCTTAAAGTGTAATTGGCAAGCATGGTGGAAATTTCAGCTTCCAGTATCTTTCTTTTGTTTGTAATGATATCCTTCATATACTTAGCATAAGGATTTACTTTCAAAGATATCGCTTAAGCGCATACGTAAGAAAATAGGTCTAATCATTTCAAAGAAAGCGCTCAAAATCCTCATCATCCTTTTTCTTGGATGGTTTCGTAGGAAAAGGCATGGGTTTCTGAACCCATGGTTCTCTTTCTTTACCGTGCTTCCTAGCAACAAAATCTCTCTTATCATAACGTTGATTCTTTGATTGTGGGTTATGAAGATCAACAGCAGGTTCAATTTCTACATCATTGTTTTTGTTAGGTTGAGCATCAAAATGAACATTATCATTATCACTAGGTTCATGTTCATCACCTGATTGAGTTTCAGCATTAGAAATAGAAATATCATTGGGATTCTCAGGTGTGTCTACAATAGGTTCACTAGAAGCATGCAAAGTTCTATCGTTTTTCTTTTTCTTCTTTTTAGAAGAACTAGGTGCCTCTAAATTATTTCTCTGAGAATCTTGCTCGATTCTCTTAGGGTGGCCTTCAGGATACAAAGGTTCCTGAGTCATTCTACCAGTTCTAGTAGCCACTCTAACAACAAAGTCATTTTTATTATTTAATTCATCAAGCAAATCATTTTGAGCTTTAAGTACTTGCTCAGCTTGAGTAGCAACCATAGAATCATATTTGCTAACGAGTTTGAGTTCATCTTTAACTCTAGCTATATTATCGCCTACGCGTCCTATCTCGAAAGCATTATTCTTTAACTCTCTACCAACATAAGCATTAAAACTTTCTTGTCTAGCCATAAAGTCAACAAATTCATCTAAGCATGGGCTATGAAATTTAGTAGAGGGAATTTCAACTTTATCATATCTATAGAGAGAATTTACCTTTACTACCTGTGTCGGGTTATCAAGACAATATGGTTCTTCAACAAAGGTATATTAAGACCATGTATTTCTTCAATAGGAGGTAAATTCTTAACGCCTTCAGCTTTAATACCTTTTTCTTTCATTGATTTCTTTGCCTCTTGCATATCTTCAGATCGAGAAATAAAACACCTCTCTTCTTCGGAGTGGGTTTAGAAATAGGCTCAGGAGTTGGCTCAATTGGTTCAGGAATTACCTCAGGAATTGGCTCAGGAAGAGTCCAATTATTTTCATTACTCAACATATTATTCAATAATATTTCAGCTTCGCCCAATCGTTCTTTCCCTGAAAACACAACCAGCACAACTATCCAAGTAGTCCTTGGAAGCATCGGTTAGTCCATTATAGAAGATATCAAGTATTTCATTTTTCTTGAGAGGATGATCAGGCAAAGCATTAAGTAATTGGAGAAGCCACCCCCAAGCTTGTGGGAGACTCTCTTCTTTGATTTGCACAAAATTATATATTTCCCACAAGGCAGCTTGTTTCTTATGAGCAGGGAAATATTTAGCAGAGAAGTAATAAATCATATCCTGGGGACTACGCCCACAACCAGGAGCAACAGAATTATACCAAGTCTTAGCATCACCCTTTAATGAGAACGGAAATATCTTAAGGATATAAAATAGCGAGACTTCTCATCATTAGTAAATAGGGTGGCTATATCATTCAACTTGGTAAGATGTGCCACAACAGTTTCAGATTCAAGGCCATAAAAGGATCAGATTCAACTAAAGTAATAATTTCAGGATCAACAGAGAATTCATAATCCTTATCAAGAATACGTATAGGTGAAGTAGCAAAAGCAGTGGTCGGGTTTCATTCTAGCATTAAGAGACTGCTGCTTCCATTTAGCTAATAATTTCTTAAGATCATATCTATCATTGCAAGCGAAGATTTCCCTAGCAGCTTCTTCATTCATAACATAACCCTTAGGAACAACAGGTAATACATAATCATTGGGAGAACCTTCATCATCACTATCATCAATAATAGGATTTTGAGTAATTTCATTCCCCCTAACTCTAGCAAGTTGTTCATCAAGAAATTGACCTGATGGCAAAGTAGTATCGCGCACAGAAGTAGTTTCATCATGCATAGCAGAAGTGGCATCATCAATAACATGCGACATATCAAAATTCACAGCAGTAGCAGATTTAGGTGTCGCAAGCCTACTAATAACTGAAGGAGAATCTAGTGCAGAGCTAGATGGCAGTTCCTTACCTCCCCTCGTAGTTGAGGGCAAAATCTTGGTTTTAGCGTCTTTCAAGTTCTTCATAGTGATCAATGATATAAATCCCAAGTGACTCGGAGAATAGAGCTATGCTCCCCAAGAACGGCGCCATAAATTAGTCTTGATAACCCACAAGTGTAGGGGATCGCAACAGCTTTCGAGGGTATAGTATTCAACCCAAATTTATTGATTCGACACAAGGGGAGCCAAAGAATATTCTTGAGTATTAGCAGTTGAGTTGTCAATTCAACCACACCTAGATAACTTAGTATCTGCAACAAAGTATTTAGTAGCAAAAGTGGTATGATAATAATGGTAACAGTAGAAAAAGTAAAGATAAATGTTTTTGGTTTTTTTTGTAGTAGTTGTAACAGTAGCAACAGGAAAGTAAATAAGCGAAGAACAATATATGAAAAGCTCGTAGGCAATGGATCAGTGATGGATAATTATGTCGGATGCGATTCCTCATGTAATAGCTTTAACATAGGGTGACACAGAACTAGCTCCAATTCATCAATGTAATGTAGGCATGTATTCCGTAAATAGTCATACGTGCTTATGGAAAAGAACTTGCATGCCATCTTTTGTCCTACCCTCCCGTGGCAGCGGGGTCCTAGTGGAAACTAAGGGATATTAAGGCCTTCTTTTAATAGAGAACCGGAACAAAGCATTAGCACATAGTGAATACATGAACTCCTCAAACTACGGTCATCGCCGAGAAGTATCCCGATTATTGTCACTTCGGGTTGTCGGATCATAACACATAATAGGTGACTATAGACTTGCAAGATAGGATCAAGAACACACATATATTCAGGAAAACATAATAGGTTCAGATCTGAAATCATGGCACTCGGGCCCTAGTGACAAGCATAAAGAATAGCAAAGACAAAGCAACATCAATCTCGTAACATAGTGGATACTAGGGATCAAACCCTAACAAAAATAACTTGATTACATGGTAAATCTCATACAACCCATCACCGTCCAGCAAGCCTACGATGGAATTACTCACACACGGCGGTGAGCATCATGAAATTGGTGATGGAGGATGGTTGATGATGACGACGACGACGAATCCCCCTCTCCGGAGCCCCTAACGGACTCCAGATCAGCCCTCCCGAGAGAGATTAGGGCTTGGCGGCGGCTCCGTGTCGTAAAACGCGATGAAACTTTCTCTCTGATTTTTTTCTCCCCGAACGTGAATATATGGAGTTGGAGTTGAGGTCGGTGGAGGTCCAGGGGCCCACGAGATAGGGGGCGCCCTCTACGGGGGCGCAGAACTTTTCTTTTCTACACATAAAACAACATCATGGCGATTCTGAAAAACAGCGTCAGTCCGGGTTAGTTTCATTCTAATCATGCAAGTTAGAGTCCAAAACAAGGGCAAAAGTGTTTTGAAAAGTAAATACGTTGGAGATGTATCAAGATGCAAAGTAAAGAAAACAAAATAAAAACGGTGCTAGAAGTAGCTTGTTGTCGGGAGATTAATCTGATGGAAAATAGACCCGGGGGGCATAGGTTTCATTAGAGGCTTCTCTCGAGAGCATAAGTATTACGGTGGGTGAACAAATTACTGTTGAGCAATTGACATAATTGAGCATAGTTATGAGAATATCTAGGTATGATCATGTATATAGGCATCACATCTGAGACAAGTAGACCGACTCACACTGCATCTACTACTATTACTCCACACATCGACCGCTATCCAGCATGCATCTAGATTATTAAGTTCATAAGAACAGAGTAACGCTTTAAGCAAGATGACATGATGTAGAGGGATAAACTCATGCAATATGATATAAACCCCATCTTGTTATCCTCGATGGCAACAATACAATACGTGCCATGCTGCCCCTCACATCGGGAAAGGACACCGCAAGATTGAACCCAAAGCTAAGCACTTCTCCCGTTGCAAGAAAGATCAATCTAGTAGGCCAAACCAAACTGATAATTCGAAGAGACTTGCAAAGATAACCAATCATACATAAAAGAATTCAAAGAAGATTCAAATATTGTTCATAGATAAACTTGATCATAAACCCACAATTCATTGGTCTCAACAAACACACCGCAAAAGAAAATTACATCGAATAGATCTCCTCAAGAGAGGGGGAGAACATTGTATTGAGATCCAAAAAGAGAGAAGAAGCCATCTAGCTAATAACTATGGACCCGAAGGTCTGAGGTAAACTACCCACACATCATCGGAGAGGCAATGGTGTTGATGTAGAAGCCCTCCGTGATCGATGCCCCCCTCGGGCGGAGCTCAAAAGGCCCCAAGATGGGATTTCACTGCATGAAGGTTGCGGCGGTGGAATTAGGTTTTGGCTCCGTCTCTGGTAGTTTGGGGGTACGAGGTATATATAGGAGGAAGAAGTACGCCGATGGAGCAACATGGGGCCCACGAGGGTGGAGGGCACGCCTGGGGGTAGGCGCGCCCCCTACCTCGTGCCCTCCTGGTTGATGTCTTGATGTAGGGTCCAAGTCCTCTGGATCACGTTCGTTCCGAAAATCACGTTCCCGAAGGTTTCAATCTGTTTGGACTTCGTTTGATATTCTTTTTCTGCGAAACTCTGAAATAGGCAAAAAACAACAATTCTGGGTTGGGCCTCCGGTTAATAGGCTAGTCCCAAAAATAATATAAAAGTGTATAATAAAGCCCGATAATGTCCAAAACAGAATATAATATAGCATGGAACAATAAAAAATTATAGATACGTTGGAGACGTATCAACCTCCTCCATCATTCTATATGGGCCCTTCTGCTACGTCACGATGCCATTTGGCCTCAAGAACGCGAGGACTATGTACCAGCGAACAATGCAGAAGTGTTTCAATAAACAGATCGGAGTGAATGCGGAGGTCTATATTGTTTACATTTTGGTCAAATCCAAGCAAGGCTCAAGCCTCCTCACTGACCCCCAGCAGACCTTTGAAAACCTCTGCAACTTCAGTATGATGCTAAATCCCAGCAAATGTGTCTTTGGGGTCCCTGCAGTACAGCTGTTGGGGTTCACTGTATCCCAGCGGGGGATAGAGACAAACCCCGAGAAGATAAAAGCCATAGTGGACCTCGAGCGCCCCCAAAACAGTGTGGCATACAGAAGCTCACGGGCTGTGTGGAGACCCTGAGCTTCATCTCAAGACTAGGATAAAAAGCCCTGCCACTATACCGCCTCCTCAAAAAGGGTGACAAATTCCACTAGAGCGACAAAGCCAAGCAAGCATTCATCGACATCAATACGTTGTTACAGTCGAACCCGCTCCTGGTCTCCCCAGCCCAATCGGAACCCATGTTGCTCTACATTGCAGCAACGACCCAAGTAGCTAGTGTGGTCATCATTGTCGAACGAGACGAGGCCAGAAAGATACACCGCGTACAATACCCAATGTACTACGTCAGCGAGGTACTTCCGCCTTGCAAGACAAGATACCCACAATATCAAAAGATCACATATGGAGTGTTCATGGCCGCAAGAAAGCTGAGGCATTACTTCTAAGCTAATTCAATAATAGTGGTCAGCCATGCGCTGCTATCCAACATCATCAACAACAAAGATGCCACAGGTCGTGTGGCGAAATGGGCAATTGAACTCCTACCGTTCGAGATCTCTTATAAGCCACGTACAATAGTGAAATCTCAGGCCATCGCCGACTTCCTCGTAGAATGGACAGAGGCCTAGCAGGTCCCCAAAAACATTGACCTCGAGTATTGGACAATGTACTTTGACGGGTCGACAACCGTGCAAGGACTGGGGGCTTGAGTAGTCCTCGTCTTCTCAAGAGGCAACAAGATGAAGTACGTCCTTCAACCACACTATCGGGACTCCAACAACATAGCAGAATATGAAGCCCTCCTACACGGGCTCCAAATCGCGGCCTCCATGGGAATCCGACGTCTCATCTGCCACGGCGACTCTGACCCCTTGGTCCAACAGGTCATGAAGACGTTTGACACCAAGGACCACAAGATGGCGGCATACTGCACCACCGTCAGAGCACTTGAAGGGAAATTTGACGGACTTGAGCTACATCACGTCAAAAGAGGCTACAACATCGTGGCAGATAACCTCGCATGGGTCGGGTCGTCCAGAGAACCCATACCAGACGAGACCTTCCTGGAGATACGTCACTAGCCATCCATCAAGATAAAAGACCATGACTGTCGAATTTCGGTTCCGGCAGACCCTTGAGGTTCGAACACTGGGGTGCGCACGGAGATCTTTCCCTACCAGCTCATGCGTTAACGGTTTGCGAGGGATCTAAACTAGGAACGATGAACAACACAAGAGACACAGGGTTTATACTGGTTCGGGCCACCGTGGTGGTGTAATACCCTACTCCAGTGTGTGGTGTGGTGGATTGCCTCAGGGGCTGATGATGAACAGTACAAAGGGAGAACAGCCTTGCGAGGGTTGTTCTTGAGCTGGTGCGATGAACTGCTTGGGTGAGTTCAGTCGCCTCTCTCTCTGGTTGATTCATCGACCCCCCAGATTTCTCTGTCCGTCCGTTCCCCGATCTCTTGATGGTCGATCCCCTCTACTCGGTGGGTGGCTAGTCCTATTTATAGGCGGAGGCCCTGGGCCTCTTCCCAAATAATGAGCGGGAAGGGCGCCAACAATTGGCCATTTTGAAGGGGAACATCTGGTACACTTATCCTGTCTAAAGTTGGTCTTCGGCTGCCAAAGGCTCTGGTGGTGACGCCGTCCTGGGGTCCACGATGACCTCCATCCTGCCGTTCTGCTGGTCTTGGTCTTGTTGCACCAAAGCCGTAACCTTTGCCTGATGCCTTGGCCTGTGCTTGCCCCCTTTGCACCGAAAGGGAAACAAGGGCACTGCGCAGGCCGGCGCCCGCCTGGCGCCCGCCTGGTCCTCGATCGTCATGGGTTGCGTCACGGGGCACCCTCGTGAGGTACCCTGCCTTGATCTCTCCGCCTCCTCGCGAGCCTGCCTGAGGAGGCTGCTCCTGAAGAGGCTCCTTGCCGTCCGCCCCGCGAGGCTTGGCTCCTCACGAGGGTCTTGAGCTTGAGCTGATGAAGCTGGGCCACACTGGGCCCCCACTTGAGCCACACTGCAGGCCGTAGGCAGGCAAGTCTGGGGACCCCCGTTCCCAGAACGCCGACAGTAGCCCCCGGGCCCAAGGCGCGCCCGGACTTGGCTTAGCAGAGAAGCGAAGGGGCAAGTGCGAAGCGCCGCAGGCCCCAATAGCCTGCGGCCTTGGGCGCCGCGTGGCGATTGATTGGCCGTGGGCGTCTCCGCTCCCCCACGATGCCTCGGCAACCGCACGACTTGACAAGTCCCTGTATGCAAAAATGGGTCATGATTACCAGTGATCGTGGAGGCCGACGGTTGGCCTCACTGGCTATAAGTACGGAACGGCGCAAGCCATTCCCGTTCATCCTCCTCTTCTACTCCTCCTCTTCTTCGCCATTGCTCCATCTCACGCTAATGGCGCCCATCCGCCGGTTCTTTGCAGAAGAGAAGGGAAAGGCCCCCCGAGAGGGTCCTGACCCGCTTCCGCTGAAGAAGCGGCTAGTCCTCTACCGCCGAGACGAGGGTGCGCGGCTGGAGATATCGAGGCCCTGGTATGAGCGGCCGCCATCGGGGTTCCCGCTACCCCTCTACGCCCGCATCGAGGGCCCTGGAGGAGTAGACGCCGAGCGCCACGGACGACGCCGCCGTCGTCGCCGGCGGGTTACGGCGGTCCGCGTCATTCCTCCTAGAGTCCATGCTGAGGGCTCCTCCCGAGAGCTTGTGCTTCACGCCGCCATGCCTCCTCAATCTTGGATTTGCCTTCCTCCCTCCTTCGCCTTCGAGATCCTGCCGAGGGGCTCTCTTGAGCTCTGGTTCCAGCACGCTGGCTGCAGCACCCCTGCGACCGGAGCGGAGGTTGCGTTCGTCGCTCCGGGCAAGGTCTACATGACCCAAGGCTGGGGCGAGATCGCCCGGGTCTGCCGGACAAGGGGCGCCCTCGTGATCCACTTAGAATACGACGGCGCCTCCTTGATGTTCTTCAAGGTCTTCGACGCGGATGGACGCCGGCTGGAATGCTGCCCCAAGAAGGGCGGTCGGGGCATCATCGCGGCGAGGTCTAGGCCCGCCGATCGCCCCCCCCCCCCCGGCAGCTCTTCGGGCAGCAGCGAAGGGGTGAAGGGTCCATCTCCTCCGCCGAGCTTCTGGCGACTCCGGAGACGAGCAACGACAGCTACGAGCCTCGAGCTCGCGCCAAGGCCGGAGCCGGGCGGGCGCTTCAGGCTACCGGCGTCGGTGATCTGGATGGGGTTGACGCTGGCGCCTGGCGGCCCACTGTTGACGATGGTGTCTCCTGCGGAGGCACGCGTAGTCGGCGTCCATTAGGATCAGCACCTTTTATTTCCTGCAAAGAACCGAAGTAGCACCCCGTGGGGGTATGTAAGGCGCTGACCACGTTTTGTGAACATTATGTCCTTATGATGAATTAGCGCGAGATGCTTGTTCTGTCCCAGCTCAGTTCCCCCTTTCTTTCCTCACGAGGGCTTGGTGCTCTGCCGGCATGTGTCTCGGTCCCTGTGTAGGCTTCAGCCGCCGGTATGCTGTGTCGCGATGCCGTGGTCAAGGCCAGGAGGTGAGCGGCCCGAGGTCCAGTTAGAGCCCCTGAGTCGCGATGCTCAGGAGGTCCCCTTTGGCGCTCAAGCAGCCTCCGCTGGGCAAGAAAGGTAGGCAGCTTTGCCGTGGCAGAGCAGCAGTAGGCGGGGGTTTTTTAGCGCTGAGGCGGATCAGTTGTTGTGTGACTTATCTTGCGGGTTTGGAACATCGTTCAACGAGGTGCCGTGTCTGCGCGACGACAACCGAGGTGTTGCTGGGTTGGGTCCTCGCGAGCTCCTCCCTTCTCCCCCGTGCTTTCCTTAGTGCTCTACGTCCTCAGGTCCCGGCCCTCGAGCGAGTTCAGTCGCCGCTGGTATGACAGGTCACGATGCCGTGGGTCAAGGCCAGGGGGTGAGGGCTGGAGAGCCAGTAAGAGCCCATGAGTCGCGATGCTCAGGTACCCCCCTTTTAACGCGCAAGCGAATCACACCGGAGAGGAGGAGAGAAGGCTCGTGATGCCACCAGCGTTACTCATGGAGCAGGTCCTGCGTACCAATCATGAGGGGGAAACAAGATTCGTCGTTATGGTTGCCATCCAACCATTGGTCGCTCCGAGGGAGTGAGCGGGGGCACTGAGGGCTTGGTGAGGTGGCGCCATGGGCTGCCGCGCCGAGCTCGACCACTCAGATTTATCGGGCCAGGTGGACGGACCCGTGCGCAAGTGCCGTGCCTGAGCGAGCGGCTCCAAAGGTGGGTGTCAATCGAGCAGGCGATTGGGTCAAGCATGTTATGTATGAATGAGCAAATCCATTTAGATAGGTGCGGAAAAAACTCACGCCACTGGGTCTAGCCCGAGCAGCTTGGGGATAGTGCAGCCCGAGGGGCGCCCCCAACACGGTAAGTAAAGAACATAAGGTATCAGATACATGCCGCAGGACGGACCCACGCGCCTGGGAATGATGCAGCCCGAGGGGCGCCCCAAATGAAAATGGAACTTGGAAAGGTATCACCTGATATGGTCGGAGATGGCGGGATGTTGAGGTAGCGGATGACGCGTGATGAGGAAGCCGGCCCTCACGAGCCCTCCGGACCTGGAGCCTCGGGAGGCTCCGGGGGCTCGGGGGGTTCGTCGAGAGCCACCTCCATCTCTGCCAGGACCGCACGCTGCTTGACCTCCTGAGCTTCCAGAGCACCCCTCAGCAGGCGCTGATGGGCGGCGACCGTGTTTGGCAGGCCGAAAGGCATGCGAACGTAGCTGTGAGGAGGCCCCTCACAACGCCCCACGCGCGAGGGCCAGAGGCGCTCCTGAGACGCGGCCCGGTTGAGCCCTGGTATGTCGATGCAGATCCGTAGCCCGGCATCCTCGCCTGGATGTGGGGCCACAGCGGGCAGGCGGCGACAGCCGCGCATGACTCTTGACTCCTGTAGCTCCTGGGTGTTCCTCGCGATGAACTCTTGAGGGTTTGGCCCTCCTTGTCTCATACCTTCCTGAGGGAAACGTGCCTTGAAGCACGCCTCCAAGCGGTGCCCGAGAGCCTCCCTCGTGACCTCGACTATGTCGGTGGCTCGCCATGAAAGAGCCCCCAAGCCCCGCCTGAGGAGGGCATCGGGCGCACCTTCCTATGCGACAGAGGGTGGCGCCCCTTGAGCGGGCGCGGGTCCTGATGCCACGACTCCGGAGATGCCTCCCTCGCGAGGGCCTGGACCAGGCGAAGCCTTCTTCTTAGGGATCGCCTTAGGAAGTCTCCCGCTCCTGTGATCTAGGTCTTTGATTGCTGAGGCTTGGAAGGCGCGCTCAAGAGAGCACATCGCATCCCTTTCCTCACAAGGCACTGTGATGACTCCTCCGCTTCCTGGCATCTTGAGGACATTGTATCCATGGTGAGCCACTTCCATGAACTTGGCCAAAGCTGGGTACCCGAGGATGGCATTGTATGGCAGGCGAATGTGGGCGACGTCGAAGTCGATGAGCTCGGTGCGGTAGTTGTTGCGCCGTCCGAAGGTGACGGGAAGACGAACTTGCCCTATCGGAACAGTTGAACCATCAGTGACTCCTGAGAAAGGCTTGGTTGGCTGAAGTTGATCGTATGGCACTTGGAGATCGTTGAATGTCTCGACAGACAGGACGTTGAGCCCTGCTCCACCGTCGATGAGGGTCCTGGTGACTTGCACATTGCTGATGACTGGTGAGCAAAGCATGGGGAGGACTCCGGCCATTGCCGCACACTTGAGCTGATCCGCTGAGCTGAACGTGATAATGCACGACGACCACCTGAGAGGGCGTGTGGCCTCAGGCCTGGGGAGGACTGCATTCACCTCGCGGGCAAACTGCTTGAAGATGCGCTGAGAGGCTAGGGCCTGAGCGCCACCCAGGATGCAAGCGATCGCGCGCGGCTCCTGGAAGCCCCCAGCCCCCTCATCCTGATGATTGTCTTCGTACCTCCTTGGCGGATGTGGCAAAGGTGGGAGCCCCACGTTACCTTGAGGGCGATCCTCATGAGGCTGGTCCCTCCAACCTCCCTCGCGAGGCTGGTCCTGCCAGCGGTCCTCACGAGGTCTGTCACGCCATCCTTGGCGAGGGCCACGGTCTTCCCAGCGTCCTGCGCCTCTTCCTCCTCCTAGGCCGTAGCCCCGATCGTTGCGCTCGGGGCATCGACCAATGCGCCCTTCTCGCACGGCCCTGAGCTCTTGGCATTCGTTGGTGTTGTGGGTGTGGAGGTCGTGGTACGGGCAGTACCGGCTGCCCTTGGATGACTCGGGCTGATCTCTGCCTCGCTTGGTGTCTGGTTCCGCCGCCAAAGACGACAACCCCTTGCGCTTCACGTCCTTGGCCTTGGGCTTCTTCTCTCGGATCGGCGGCGGAAGCTCGAGGAGGAGAGGCGCCCTTCCTCAACCTGGCGCACTTGGTTGCCAAGTTGAACAGCTCGAGGATGTGCATGTGTCTTCATGCATTGCTAGTTCCTCCTTCATCTTGACGTCACGCACGCCATCGGAGAAAGCTGAGATGATGGCTTCCTCGGCCACCTTGGGAATCTTGAGGCGGGCATTGTTGAAGCGCTGGATGTACTTCTGCAGGGTCTCTCCCGGCTGTTGCTTGATGCGGGCGATGTCGCCACGGCCGAAGGCCGGTCATGAAAGTGCCTTGAAGTTGGCGATGAAGCGGTTCTCATCTCGTCCCACGAGGAGATCGTGGGAGCCGTGTTCAGAGCCAGGTTCGGGCTCCGTCCTTGAGCGCCATGGGGAACCAATTTGCCATGACCTTCTCATCCCCGTTGGTGGCTTCGATGCCCAGGTCGTAGAGCTGAAGGAATTCTGCGGGGTCGGCGGTGCCGTCGTAGCGAGGAGGCAGGTCTGGCTTGAACTTGCCAGGCCATGCGACGCTGCGTATCTCGGCGGTGAAGGTGCGGCAGCCTGCAGTGGCCACCGGGGTCCTCTGCTGACGCAGAGCTTATTCTTGTGGATTCCCGCACGCCGCTGCCTGGAGCAGCGCGGGGTCTTGATGCGGTGGCGCTGGAGCGTGGTCGCGGCGCTCTGGTGCTGGGAGCATGCGAGCACCTTCTTGGGGACGAGGGATCTCCTGGCAGCTCCTTTCTTGTTGCGCGGGCGCCGGACGCGGAGGGTCTCGGCCCGGGGCCACGCGCCTTGGAGCCAGGGCGCCTTCTTGGGGAGGAGGTGGCGGGGGCACCTCCGGCTCCCTGCCTCGCGCATGGGGTGAAGGGCAAGGCAGTGGGAGGGATGGCGCGGGGGAGCCCCCTGCGGCGCGGACGAGCTCGGCGACGCGGTCGAGCCACTCCTCGTAGACGTCGTCGACAGGGCGGTAGCGCAGCAGCTCGTTCGCCGCGATGAGCACGGCTCGAGCCTCCATGGGAGCGCGGTGTGCGCGGGACGAAGAACCAGCAGGGGTCAGCGACGGGGTGGCGGTGCGGCCATCGCGCCGCAACAAAGGATGCAGGGACGAGGCCTGCTGCTCGTTCCCCGCCGGGCCGGTGGCGGCGTTGGTGGCAGGCGACGGGGGCGTCCGCCGACGGGCGCCGTCTGGGCGACGCGGGTGGCGAGAGCAGCCCGGCGCTCGGCGCGAGCTCGGCGAGCGTCAGCCATGGGCACGACGGAAGATCACACGCGAGCAGCGGAAGAAAGATTCCGGCGCACCCCTACCAAGCGCGCCAAATGTCGGATTTTGGGTTCCGGCAGACCCTTTGAGGTTCAACACCTGGGTGCGCGGAGATCTTTCCCCTACCAGCTCATGCGTTAACGGTTTTGCGAGGATCTAAACTAGGAACGATGAACAACACAAGAGACACAGGGTTTATACTGGTTCGGGCCACCGTGGTGGTGTAATACCCTACTCCAGTGTGTGGTGTGGTGGATTGCCTCAGGGGCTGATGATGAACAGTACAAAGGGAGAACAACCTCGCGAGGGGCTGTTCTTGAGCTGGTGCGATGAAATGCTTGGGTGAGTTCAGTCGCCTCTCTCTCTCTGGTTGATTCATCGACCCCCCAGATTTCTCTGTCCGTCCGTTCCCCGATCTCTTGATGGTCGATCCCCTCTACTCAATGGGTGACTAGTCCTATTTATAGGCGCAGGCCCTGGGCCTCTTCCCAAATAATGAGCAGGAAGGGCGACAACAATTGGCCATTTTGAAGGGGAACATCTGGTACACTTATCCTGACTAAAGTTGGTCTTCGGCTGCCAAAGGCTCTGGTGGTGACGCCGTCCTGGGCTCCACGATGACCTCCTTCCTGCCACTCTGCTGGTCTTGGTCTTGTTGCACAGAAGTGGTAACCTTTGCTTGATGCCTTGGCCTGTGCTTGCCCCCTTTGCACCGAAAGGGAAACAAGGACCTTCTTGTGAGGCGGCGCCTCACTGGTCCTCGATCGTCATGGGTTGCGTCACGGGGCACCCTCGTGAGGTACCCTGCCTTGATCTCTCCGCCTCCTCGCGAGCCTGCCTGAGGAGGTTGCTCCTGAAGAGGCTCCCTGCCATCCGCCCCGCGAGGCTTGGCTCCTCGCGAGGGTCTTGAGCTTGAGCTGATGAAGCTGGGCCACACTAGGCCCCCACTTGAGCCACGCTGCGGGCCGTAGGCAGGCAAGTCTGGGGACCCCCGTTCCTAGAACGCCGACAATGACATGGCAGCGGAAGACCCCGATAACACAGAAAACACAGCCCCGACAGTCACCCATCACCCTCAGCTACATCAGAGGAGGCCGTGATGGTGATTCACGCCCAAGACTGGATACAACCACTACATGCCTACATTACCAAAAGCGAGCTCCCTCAAGACAAAATAGAGGCACGGTGCATTTTCTGCCGCTCCAAGGCCTACACGATCATCAACGGTGAGTTGTACAAATGCAACAGGTAGGCGTTCTCCAGCGATGTGTATCAGTGGAAGAAGGAAAAAATTCCTTGAAGAAATACACGCGGGGGCTTGTGGCCATCGCGCAGCCCCTAGGACAATTGTAGCAAAGGCCTTTCGGCATGGTTTCTTCTGGCCTCGCGCGATGCATGACGTCGAGGAGATCGTCCGCAACTACGATGGCTGCCAACGGTTGCCAACAAAACACACATGCCAGCCTCAGCCCTAAACACGATCCCACTCACATGGCCATTTGCGGTATGGGGGCTCGACATGGTCAGCAAGCTCACGCCCTCACCAGGAGGCCACCAATTCTTGTTGGAGGCCATCGACAAATTCACCACGTGGATCGAGGCTAAACCAGTAACAAATGTAGAGGCCAACACAACAGTCAAGTTTGTTTCCGGCCTCATACACTGCTTCAACGCCCCGCACAACATCATTACTGATAACGTGTAACAACCCAAAATTTGTAATTTTGGAATCCCTAGTACACACTATATTCTGATATTGATGTTGCTATGCTTAAGGCTTGTCATTTGGGCCCGAGTGTCATGATTTCAGATCTGAACTCTCTATGTTATCACCAAAATATTTGAGTTTTTTATCCTATTTGCTAGTTGTCTGCAGTTGTTATTGTTCTGAACTGTAGACCCCAAGGTGACAATAATTGGGATACTCTCTGGGGATGATTGTAATTCGAGGAATTCATGTATTCACCATGTGTTAATGTTTTGTTCCGGTTCTCTATTAAAAAGAGGCCTTACTATCCCTTAGATTTCCTTATGGACCCGGCTGCAACGGGAGAGTAGGACAAAAGATTTCATGCAAGTTCCTATTATAAGCATGTATGACTATATCTGAAATACATGCACGCATTGAATTGATGAATTGGAGCTATTGTGTATCACTCTAGGTTGTGACTGTTATATGACAAATGTCATCCACAAAAATATCCATCACTGATCCAATGCATATGCTTTGCTCATATTGTCTTTGCTAAGTTACTACTACTACTACTACTATTGTTGTTGTTACAATCAGTACAAAACTGCTATTGTTATTATTGCTACTGTTACTGCTACTATCAAACTATCATACTACTGTGATACTAAATACTTTGCTGCAGAAATATTATTTTCCAGGTGTGGTGAATTGACAACTCAATTTCTAAGGCTCATAAATATTCTTTGGCTCCCCTTGTGTTGAATCAATAAATTTGGCGAAATACTACCCTAAAAGACTATCGTGATCCCCTATACTTGTGGTTATCATTGTACATCTGGTTGCGGAGGCTTATATTGGACTCTGAAGACCTGGTCTTCACCTTATTTCCCTTGAGTTAAGATCACTTAGACCTTGCCAAATCACTTAGGTAAGTCTTCAAGGTAGACTTCCAAACCTTTACAAACTTCATTCACTGGCAATCCACAATGGTTGTTGGATGCTTAGAACATGATGCCTAATTGTCTAGATGATCACAGTCTTCAAGTGTAAAAAGTCTTTGGTTCACTCAGAACAAAATGTCTTCAGCGATGCTCAATCACTTTGGGCTATGGGTGTTTGGGTTTTTCCTTGCAGGAATTCTCTCTCAAGGGCTTCGAAGGTGGGTTGCTCTCAAACGACAAAAGTCATGCAATAACTCGAAGCAACCACCAACTTATGGTGGAAGGGGTGGCTATTTATAGCCAAGGGGCAACCCGATCTGATATGACCAATCTGACCCTGGGTCAGTGGCCAACGGATACGTGTCCCAACTGTTAGATTTGAAACACGCGATAGCTTTACTTGGGCTCCAAGCAAAGATGACTCATCCAACACTAGAAGAGATTTTCTATCATTGTCTTCACTTCAATAACTGTCTTCATGTCACCTCGACCCCACTTAACATTGTGGTGGTTGCTATGACTCAATGAACAGAAAATGTAACCTACAAAGAAGCTAAGTCTTCACTATCCATTGTCTTCATTCATTATCTTCAAAGGCAACCATTGGCTTCAATGCCTTTGGACATTTTTAGGGTTCGTCTTCGATGGTTCAGCCAAATCTCTAGGGACTTCTATCTGTGTTATCATGTGATTCTCACAAACATATTAGTCCCTCAACCAGCTTTGACGTCAACACTTCAGAACCAACAAAGGGATGGCACTAGATGCACTTACAGAAAGTATTGGTTTGCCTTAAAAATTGTCAACGATACACACATCACTAATAAATTCATGCATTTTTTAGCAGTATGCAAAAGTGGGGGTGTGGGGGAAGGGTCGAGCAGCAATCTCACTAGCACCTTGTAGAGTCGGGGACCCAAAAACAACATTGCGGCGGCCATGCGTTTGGAGTTCTGAGGGAGTCCTGGATTAGGGGGTCCTCAGGTGTCCGGGCTATTGATACGGGCCAGACTGATGTGCCACGAAGATACAAGCAGTATACCCCAGGTCTCAAGTTAGGACTCCCCTATGCGTGGATGGCAAGATTGGTGTCCGGATATGTTATTTCCTTCCCCCACAAACCAACTCTGTACAACCTTAGGCCCCTCTGGTATGTATATGAACCGCAGGGTTTAGTCCGTAGAGGCTATCATAATTCTCATAGGCTAGACAGCTAGGGTTTTGCCATTACGATCTCGAGGTAGATCAACTCTTGTAACCCCTGTACTCATCAAATACAATCAAGCAGGACGTAGGGTTTTACCTCCATTAAGAGGGCCCGAACCTGGGTAAACATTGTGTCCCACTTGTCCCTTGTTACCCTCAATACTCACACGCATAGTTCGGGACCCCTTACCCGAGATCGGCCGGTTTTGACACCGACATTGGTGCTTTCATTGAGAGTTCCACTATGCCGTCAATAGAAGGATTGATGGCTCATCTTGTCATTAGCGACAATGCTGTTTTCGGGGAGACCTTTCTCCCTTGTCAACTTTTCGTGTTTGGCGGCTTCGCTTTGCGTGCCAATTCAACTGGTCGCCTTGAACAGATTGACAGCTACGCCCCTGGTCACCAGATCAGGTTCGGAAGCCTGAATTACATCGCTGATATCCAAGTAGATTTGATCTTCGAAGGGTTCTCGGCCTCTGCCGCCGCTCCTCACCTACATGAAGGAAGCCCCTCGGATTCACCATCAGACTCCGTTCAAGGGTCAACTCTCGTTCCTGCCCTGGCCTTAGATCCAGAGCGGACCAGTCTGTCCAAAAACGGGAGGTTAAGCCCCGCCGGACTCTCTCCTTTTACGGAGCTCCCTACCATAGACCCAGAAGTGACCAGGTTGTCAACAGGCCTGGAGTCAAACAGGACTCTCTCTGTCATGGGGAAACCAGACTCATCTCTGGAGGCCAACTCCGAACTCTCGAGGTTTGCGTCCATTGAGCATGGTTAGGTGGCGTTTACCAGGCTCAGCTCCGCAGATCCCCAGTCACCTGTACAGTTTTTGCTCCTAAACGAGGCTCTGGACTTAATGCGATCTCTCGCCATCAGGGAAGCTTCACTTCCGAACTACACCTAGCCCGAACTAGGGGCTGAGAGCAGGGAATTCTGCATCCCACCGACCACCCACTTAATAGCCACTGTCGAGGACCTAACCGACATGCCGGACTACGCCTCTGAAGACATCGACGGTATAGACGACGATGCCGGAGCCGAACAAGGCCAAAAACCGCCCATCAGCGGGCGTTGGACGGCAACTTCTACTTACGACGTGTACATGGTGGACACGCCCGAAAAGAAGGAAGACGATGGCACTCGAGATCCGATTAAGGACAAGCCCGTTGAGGCGCCACCTAAGCGCCGATGTCAGCGGCACCGCTCACGATCTCGTCATGAAAAGGGTAGCAATACCGGCACCGGAGATAACAACACTTCGGATGATGCCGAATACCCCGAAGACCCCGTCGAGCATGCGTCCGAGAAGGATGAATGGGAGGAGGGACAAGTTAACCCCGACGAACTCATTGATCATGAGGATTCGGAAGATAATAATTGTCTACCGGCCTCCGAGGAGGATGTTAGCCTCGACAACTAAGATTTCATCGTGCCATAGGAACCCCTCGAACAAGAACGCTTCAAGCGATAACTTATCACCACTTCAAGGAGCCTAAAAGAGAAACAACAACAACTTCAAGCCAAACAGGATACACTCAACGACAGATGGACCAAGGTCCTGGCCGCCGAAGAATATGGCCATGAGCGCCCAACAAAGAGCTACCCAAAACGCAGGCTACTACCACAATTCGACGATGAGGCCCTTGAGCCAAACCCATCAAGATATCATCATGCTGATGAACCAGATCGACCACCACGTAGACGGGACAAAATGGCTCATTATGTTGAATACCAGCCGCGCCACCCCGCCGTAGAGGTTGATGTCGCTTGAAGCTACGTCGGTTTTTTCCCCAAAGAGGAAGGGATGATGCAGCACAGCGGCGGTAGGTATTTCCCTTAGAAATGAAACCAAGGTTATCTAACCAGTAGGAGAACCAAGCAACACAACCTAAATAGCCCCTGCACATAGATAACAGCCACTCGCAACCCGACGTGTTAAAGGGGTTGTCAATCCCTTTCGGGTATTGGCGCTAGAAATTGGCAAAGGACGTGAGGTAAATTTGTAGTAGATTGAATAATAGATCGCAAATAAAATAAAGTGCAGCAAAGTATTTTTGTATTTTTGGTTTAATAGATCTGAATAAAAAGAGCAAATAAAATAGAACGCAAAGCAAATATATGAGAAATAAGACCCGAGGGCCGTAGGTTTCACTAGTGGCTTCTCTCGAGAAAAATAGCAAACGGTGGGTAAAAAAATTAGTTTTGTGCAATTGATAGAACCTCAAATAATTATGATGATATCTAGGCAATGATCATTACATAGGCATCACATCCAAGATTAGTAGACCGACTCCTGCCTGCATCTACTACTGTTACTCCACACATCAACCGCTATCCAGCATGCATCTAGTGTATTAAGTTCATGGAAAAATGGAGTAATGCAATAAGAACGATGACATGATGTAGACAAGATCCGTTTATCTATATGGTGGTACATATAGATATCGTCTTTTTATCCTTAGTAGCAACGATACATATGTGTCGGTTCCCTTTACATCGGGATCAAGCACCGTAAGATCGAACCCACTACCGGGAACCTCTTCCCATTGCAAGATAAATAGATCAAGTTGGCCAAACAAAACCCAAATATCAGAGAAGAAATACGAGGCTATAAGAGATCATGCATATAAGAGATCAAAGAAACTCAAATAACTTTGATGGATACAAAAAGATATAACTAATCATAAACTCGAAGTTCATCAGATCCCAACAAACACACCACAAAAGAGTTACATCATATGGATCTCCAAGAGACCATTGTATTGAGAATTCAGCGAGAGAGAAAGCCATCTAGCTACTAACTACGGACCCGAAGGTCTACAAGGAACTATTCACGCATCATCGGAGAGGCACCAATGGAGGTGGTGAACCCCATCCGAGATGGTGTCTAGATTGGATCTGGTGGTTCTGGACTCTGCGGTGGCTGGATGAATATTTTGTCGACTCCCCGGGGTTCTGTTATTTTTGGGGTATTTACAGAGCAAAGAGGCGGTCCGGGGCCACCCGAGGTGGGCACAATCCACCAGGGCGCGCCTGGGGCTCCTGGTGCACCCTGGTGGGTTGTGCCCCCCTCGGGGCACCCCCAGGTGCAACCAGGGCCCATTGCCTTCCTTCTGGCCCATAAAAAATCATCATGGAGTTTTGTGGCACTTGGACTCCGTTTGATATTGATTTCCTGCGATGTAAAAAACATGGAAAAAATAGCAACTGGCACTTGGCACTATGCCAATAGGTTAGTACCAAAAAATGAGATAAAATGATTATAAAACATCCAAGATTGATAAATAAACAACATGGAACAGTCAAAAATTATAGATACGTTGGAGACGTATCAACATCTCCAAGCTTAACTCCTACTCGTCGTCGAGTAGGTAAGTGATAAAAATAGAATTTTTGATGTGGAGTGTTGTTCATCATGTCATATCATATTCTTTTTCTTTATAGCATGGACATTTGGACTTTTTATGTGATTCAAAGCAATAGTCTAGTTTTGACATAATAATTTAGATACTCAAGCATATCAACGGGCAACCATGTTTTTCAAAATATCAACGCTAAAATAAGTTATCCCTAGCCCATCATGCTCAAACATTGATCCATTCATGAAACACGCTAGAATATTAACTACACACAATACTTAAGCACGATCATATTGCCTCCTAGTTGGTGCTTTTTATAAGAGAAGATGGAGACACAAATTCAAAAATAAAAATTGCATAAAGTAAAAGAAAGGCCCTTCGTAGAGGGAAGTAGGGATTTGTAGAGGTGCCAGAGCTCCAAGCGAAAAATTAGGGATAGAAACATTTTGGGAGGTGTATCCATCCCACCAACGAAAACGACTCGGAGTTCCCAACACTTTCCATGCTAGATATGACATAGGCGGTTCCCAAATAGAAAATAAAGTTTATTCCTTTTTCCACCATTCTTGCACTTTCCATGGCTAACCGTATCCATGGGTGCCCTCCATACCAACAGTTTCCAAGGAATTTATCATTTGACAACATAAAGTAATTCTTTTTGCATACGGGACTGGGCATCCCTAAAACCTTTGCCTTACTCTCGTGCAATGACAAGTGAATAAACACTCATCTTGAGAATAACACATCTAGCATGGAAAATATTAGCCACCCGTTACCATTTCGCGAGCGAAACAAACACACAAAAAAGAAGTTTATTTTGAAAATTAGAGATGGCACATGCAAATTTGCTTATAATGGCAAAAGAATACCGCATATAGGTAGATATAATGGACTCATGTGGCAAAACTGGTTTAAAGGGTTTTGGATGCACAAGTAGAGATCATACTTAGTGCAAAGTGAAGGCTAGCAAAAGATTGAGAAGCGACCAACCAAGAAACGAATAATCTCATAAGCAAGCATTAAGCATAATTAACACCGAATAATGCACCACAAGTAGGATATAATTTTCATTGCATGATTATTGACTTTCGTGCATGCATAGGGAATCACAAACCTTAACACCAACATTCTTACTAGAGCACAATTGCTCATCAACATAACTCACATATCACATCATCATATCTCAAAACTATTACAAAGTATCAAGTTTATTTTTTCCAATGATCTTCATGACATTTTCTTTTTCTTTATCCTTCTTGGATATCTATCACTTTGGGACTAATTCTCATGTGTTGCTTTTCATAAGCTCAAACAAATATAAGTGAAAATCATGAGCATAAATTTTTTCTCTTTCTCTCAAAATAATTTAAGTGAAGAAAGAGAGAATTTCTTCAAAATTTTACTAACTCTCAAATAAATCTAAGTGAAGCAAGAGAGAATTTCTTCAAAAATAACATAGCACACCGTGCTCAAAAAGATATAAGTGAAGCACTAGAGCAAGTCCTAGCTCATAAAAGATTTAAGTGAAGCATACAGAGCAATTCTAACAAATCATGAAAATAAGTTTGGCTCTCTCAAATAGGTGTGTCCAGCAAGGATTTATGACTTAAAACACAAAATAAAACAAGCAAAGACGCATACCATACAAGACGCACCAAGCAAAACACATATCATGTGACGAATAAAAATATAGTTTCAAGTAAAATAACGATAGTTGTTGGAAGAAAGCGGGGATGCCACTCGGGGGCATCCGCAAGCTTAGTTCCCAAGCTTAGGCTCTTACATGCTTCCTTCACCCATCGTAAGATAACCCAAAACTTGAAAACTTCAATCACACAAAACTCAACAAAACCTTCATGAGATCCGTTAGTGTAAGAAAAATAAACCGCTCCTATAAGTGTTGTATCAAACCAATTCTTATTTTGTTTTTGTATTATATCTACTGTATTCCAACTTTTCTATGGCAAAAAATCATCAAAGAAAACCATAGAGCCATCAAAATAAGCACACAACACAAAGAAAACAGAACCTGTCAAAACAGAACAGTCTGTAGCAATCAGATTTGTTTGAATACTTCTGGAACTCCAAAAGTTCTGAAAAACTAAGACAACCTGGATAATTTTTATATTGATCTTCTGCAAAAAATAATTGGCATTTTATCACGTTCTGGTGAATTTTAACAATTATTTTCTTGAGCACAAAGTTTCTGTCTTTTTCAGCAAGATCAAACAACTATCACCCAAGAAGATCCTATTGGTTCTACTTGGCACAAACAATAATTAAAACATAAAAAAACAATTATAACAGTAGCATAATTGTGCTAACACACAAGAACAGAAAACAAAAATCAAAAATAAATTTTATTCATTGGGTTACCTCCCAACAAGCGATATAGTTTTACGCCCTTAGCTAGGCATAAGACAAGGATCTAAGTTTTATCATCTTTGGTTTGAGATCCATAAGATGACCTCATGATTGATTCATAAGGTGGCTTAATTATAGTTCTAGGAAAGTGTTCCATATCTTTCCTCAAAGGAAATTGGAACTTAATATTGCCTTCTTTCATATCAATCACGGCACGGATAGTGCGTAAAAACGGTCTACCGAGAATAATTGGAGAACGAGGATTGCAATAAATATCAAGAACAATAAAATCTATGGGCACATAATTCCTATTTGCAAGAATAAGAACATCATTAATTCTTCCCATAGGCTTTTTAATAGTAGAATCCGCCAAGTGCAAATTCAAAGAACATTCTTCAAGATTAGTAAGACAAGCACATCACATAAAGATTTTGGAATTGTAGAAACACTAGCACCCAAGTCACACAAAGCAAAACACTCATAATTTTTAATCTTGACTTTGATAGTAGGTTCCCATTCATCATGCAATTTTCTAGGAATTGAAACTTCTAATTCCAATTTTTCTTCTAAAGCTTTCATCATAGCATCAACAATATGTTTAGTAAAAGCTTTATTTTGTTCATAAGCATGGGGTCAATTTATCATGGATTGCAACAAAAAAATACAATCAATCAAAGAGCAACTATCATAATAAAAGTCTTTGTAATACAAAAGAGTGGGCACATCACTAGTTAAAGTTTTGACCTCTGCAAACCCACTTTCATCAATTTTCTCAACAAGATTTTCACCCTCCAAAATATTGGGACGCCTTCTACCTAAAGTTGACTCTTCTCCAGCCCCTTTTTCATCATTCTTAATTTTACTAAATAAGGAATCAATAGAAGAAACACCAATCATTTTAAGATCTTCATCACTTTTGCGAAAGAAATTACTAGGAAACGCTTTTTCGAAAAATTCTCCTTTAGTTCTAAGCATAGCAGTTCTTTTCTTACTTTCATCCATAGAAACATAAAGAGCTTTAATTGATTCATCTACTTTAGGCACAAAAAATTTCATCTTGGGATTTTCCACAATTCTATCAACACTTCTAGACAAATCATCAATCTTATTCAACTTTTCTTCTATGGAAGTGTTGAAAACTTTTTTGTGTTGATAAATCTTTAATATTATTCACAAGATCAGAGGTGTTTCTATTATTATTGTAAGAATGATTTCCATAGGAATTACAATAATTATTAGAGAAATTACTAGGAAAAGGCCTAGTATTAGAATTACCTCTATAAGCATTGTTGTAGAAAGTATTTCTAGAGATAAAATTCACATCAATGGCATCACTATTTTGCTCAATCAAAGTAGACAAAGGCATATCATTAAAATCAATAGGAGCACTTTTACTAGGAAAAGGCCAAAGATTAGAATTACCTCTATAAGCATTGTTGTTGAAATTATATCTAGAGATAAAATTCACATCAATGGCATCACTATTTTTCTCAATCAAAGTAGACAAAGGCATATCATTAAATCAATCCCGCATAAATTTTTTGTATGATCATCCAAAGATTTAACCCATGAGTTGGGCAATTCCTTAGCATCATTTTCATCCTTTCCCAAGATTGTGCAACATGCTCATATTCAAGTTGCTTGAAATTCATGATCTGGGTTCTAAGGGAAATAATTTTTGTGGGAGGAAAATACTTAGTGATAAAAGCATCTTTGCACTTATTCAAGGAATCGATACTATTGCGAGGCAAAGAAGAGAACCAATTTTTTGCAGAATCACGCAAAGAAAACAGAAATAATTTCATCTTGACCACATAATTGTCCACATCTTTTTTCTTTTGCATATCGCATAATTCCACGAAGATATTAAGATGGGACACGACATCCTCATTAGGAGTGCCGGAAAATTGGTTTTTCATAACAAGATTCAGCAAAGCAGTATTAATATCACAAGTCTCCGCACTAGTGGCGGGAGGAGCAAGCGGAGTGCCAATAAAATCATTGTTGTTGGTACTTGAGAAATCACATAATTTGGTGTTCTCTTGAGTCATGATGACCACACAACAAGATCGCACTCAAAAACAGATCCGGCAAGAGGCGAACGGAAAAAGAGAGGCAAATAAAACGGAATTTTTTTGTGAAGTGGGGGAGAGGAAAACAAGAGCCAAATGGCGAATAATGTAAATTGCGAGGAGATGAGATTTGTGATTAGGAAGCTGGTTATGTTGAAGATCCTCCCCGGAAACGGCGCCAGAAATTCCTTTTGATGACGCTTGAAGCTACGTCGGTTTTTTTCCAAAGAGGAAGGGATGATGCAGCACATCGGCTGTAGGTATTTCCCTCAAAAATGAAACCAAGGTTATCTAACCAGTAGGAGAACCAAGCAACACAACGTAAACAGCCCCTGCACACAAATAACAGCCACTCGCAACTTTGACGTGTTAAAGGGTTGTCAATCCCTTTCGGGTAACGACGCCAGAAATTGGTAAAGGACGTGAGGTAAATTTGTAGTAGATTGAATAATAGATTGCAAATAAAATAAAGTGCAGCAAAGTATTTTTGTATTTTTGGTTTAATAGATCTGAAAAAAAGAGCAAATAAAATAGATCGCAAAGCAAATATATGAGAAATAAGACCCGGGGGCCGTAGGTTTCACTAGTGGCTTCTCTCGAGAAAAATAGCAAACTATGGGTAAACAAATTACTATTGGGCAATTGATAGAACCTCAAATAATTATGACGATATCCAGGCAATGATCATTACATAGGCATCACGTCCAAGATTAGTAGACCGACTCCTGCCTGCATCTACTACTATTACTCCACACATTGAATGCTATCCAGCATGCATCTAGTGTATTAAGTTCATGGAAAAACGGAGTAATGTAATAAGAACGATGACATGATGTAGACAATATCCGTTTATCTATATGGTGGTAGATATAGATTTCATCTTTTTATCCTTAGTAGAAACGATACATACGTGGCGGTTCCCTTTCTGTCACTGGGATCAAGCACCGTAAGATCGAACCCACTACCGGGCACCTCTTCCCATTGCAAGATAAATAGATCATGTTGGCCAAACATAACCCAAATATCGGAGAATAAATACAAGGCTATAAGAGATCATGCATATAAGAGATCAAAGAAACTCAAATAAGTTTCATGGATATAAAAAGATATAACTGATCATAAACTCGAAGTTCATCAGATCCCAACAAACACACCGCAAAAGAGTTACATCATATGGATCTCCAAGAGACCATTGTATTGAGAATTCAGCGAGAGAGCGAAAGCCATCTAGCTACTAACTACGGACCCGAAGGTCTACAAGGAACTATTCACGCATCATCGGAGAGGCACCAATGGAGGTGGTGAACCCCATCCGAGATGGTGTCTAGATTGGATCTGGTGGTTCTGGACTCTGCGGCGGCTGGATGAATATTTTGTCGACTCCCCTAGGGTTCTGGTATTTTTGGGGTATTTATAGAGCAAAGAGGCAGTCTGGGGGGCACCTGAGGTGGGCACAACCCACCAGGGCGCGCCTGGGCCTCCTGGGGCGCCCTGGTGGGTTGTGCCCCCCTCGGGGCACCCCCCAGGTGCAACCAGGGCCCATTGCCCTCCTTCTGGCCCATAAAAAAATCATCATGGAGTTTCGTGGCACTTGGACTCCGTTTGATATTGATTTCCTGCGATGTAAAAACATGGAAAAAACAGCAACTGGCACTTGGCACTATGTCAATAGGTTAGTAACAAAAATGATATAAAATGACTATAAAATGATTATTAAACATCCAAGATTGATAAATAAACAACATGGAACAATAAAAAATTATAGATACGTTGGAGACGTATGAGAGGCAAAGAGGCATCGGCTTCGGGTTACACATATGACTTACGTCAGCACCTGGACAATAGAGTCGGCCATACCAGATCAATCTATGGATTAAGGGGACGTGCTCCAACACGAGACGACGACCATCAAGCCAGGCGCGACAATCATAACCAAGTTCAGGCCGAGAACCGAATACGGACATCATCCGAACTCTGTCGTGATGTGGCCCGATATAGAGGCGCCGCACACCCCATGTGCTTTACCGATGAGGTAATGCAGCACCAATTTCCAAAAGGGTTTAAACCCGTAAAATTGAGGCGTACAATGGAACTACAGATCCCGCCGTATGGATTGAAGATTTTCTTATCCACATTCATATGGCTCGTGGCGATGATCTCCACGCCATTAAGTACCTTCCCCTAAAGCTAAAAGGACCAGCACGTCACTGGTTGAACAGCCTCCCAGAGAACTCCATTGGTATTTGGGAGGACTTGGAGGATGCTTTTCGAGATAACTTTCAAGGCACATATGTCCGGCCACTGGACGCTGACGACCTCATTCACATAGTCCAGCAACTTGGAGAGTCTGCCCGCAAACTCTGGACTCGGTTCTTAATTAAAAAGAACCAAATTGTTGACTTCCTGAACACCGAAGCCTTAGCGGCCTTTAAGCATAGTGTCCATGATGAATGGCTCGTCCGACACCTCGGTCAGGAAAAGCCAAAAACTATGGCAGCTCTTACTGCACTTATGACCCGCTTTTGCGCGAGAGAAGACAGCTGGTTGGCTCATAGAAGCAATAGCACCAGCGACCCCGGCACCTCTGAGGTCAGGGATGGCAATGGAAGGCATGACTAAAAAAACAAGCGTCGGAACAATAACGAAGAAACTGAGGATACGGCAGTAAACGCCGGATTCAGTGGCTCCAAACCCGGTCAGCGGAAGAAGCCATTCAAAGGAAATAGAGACGGTCCATCCAGCTTGGACAAAATACTAGATAGGCCTTGCCAGATTCATGGTACCCCTGACAAGCCTGCCAACCACTCCAACAGAAACTGCTGGGTTTTTAAACAGGCCGGTAAATTAAATACCGAACACAAGGGGAAAGGACCTCAAAGCGAGGACGATGATGAGCCCCGTCCTCCGAACACAGGGGGGCGGAAGAAGTTTCACCCCGAGGTGAAAACAATGAACATGATATATGTTACACATATCCCAAAGAGGGAGCACAACCGCGCACTAAGGGACGTCTACGCTGTAGAGCCTGTCGCCCCAGAATTCAACCCATGGTCGGCTTGTCCGATCACCTTCGATCACAGGGACCACCCAACCAATATCCGTCATGGAGGTTCGGCGGCCCTGGTACTCGATTCCTTCATCGATGGATACCATCTCACTAGAGTCCTTATGGACGGCGGTAGCAGTCTGAACCTGATCTATCAGGACACTGTCCATAAGATGGGCATTGACCCATCAAGTATTAATCCTAGCAATACTACCTTTAAAGGAGTAATACCCGGCATGGAGGCCCGTTGTACGGGCTCCTTAACATTGTAGGTAGTCTTCGGTTCTCCGGACAACTTCCAAAGCGAAGACTTGATCTTCGATATCGTACCTTTCCACAGTGGATATCACGCATTGCTCGGAAGAACTGCCTTCGCCCGCTTCAATGCAGTCCCACATTATGCCTATCTAAAGCTCAAAATGCCCGGACATCGCGACATCATCACAGTCAATGGAAATATGGAGCGCTCCCTCTGTACTGAGGAGCACACCGCGGCCCTTGCAGCCGAGGTACAGAACGGCCTCATCAAGCCGAACAACTCGTCGGCCATTAAAGCCCCTGACACTGCCAAGCGAGTCCGGCCCACATTACAGCATGACAGCTCGGCAGATCCGGAGATTGATTAGCAGTTCATCCTCCGATGATCGCCCCATAAGGTTGCAGCATACGTACCGCGCGTGCAGAATTACGCACTTAAAATACCTTGGGCAACATCGGAGGCATACTGCGGAAAAAGGTCTATAGTACGGCTTGACCCTATTTGGGCCTAAAACTTCTTTCTCTCTTTTTTTCCTTACAGGTTAATTAAAACCTACCTACTTTATGGTTGCATAGGGGCTCCCTTCCAAGCTCCCACTTCTTATAGATGACCACCAACTTCTCCTTTGAAGGGACTTCTAACCAAGGAGAAACGATGCAGACGTGCAGCAGGGCAACATTAGGATATTCAAGCCACTACTTTTTCCAACAGCCCTGTGTAAAACTTTCCCTTGTGCAAACTCTCGACATGTAAAATAGCCTTAATACTCATGGCATTATCTGTAATAGCATGTCTCTGCGTATTATACAGGATATAAAGGAAACAGTTGATTACCACTTTTGTTTGGTACTGATTTCTTTTGTCATCTCTATCCCTTCCTCACTTCAGATTGCCACACATGCCTTAATCCGGCCTTAAACACCGGGGGCTCTATTCAGCTCCGCACATTCTCAAGTTCGAACACCTATAGGGTACTCTTCGGCGTCCCGAATATTGCACTATATGCATCGGCTCCAAATCATGTCTTTGGTCTATAGTTGGGTTGCTTGGCTCCTGTGCTTACCACCTTACGTTTTTCTCGTTCGGCTAAGGTCGTAAAGGGAGAAATACTGATTGTGTTTCTGGTTCGTTCGGTCAAATACCTCAGTAAAGAAAGCCGAAACTGACTGTCATGATAAGGCAAGAGCTGGTCAACAATTCGGCGACTTAGTCTTATACTACAAATCGTTGGTGATTTATTCCATGTTATACGAGGGGCTGGTCTTCGTCCAGCCGCGTGGAAAAGGCACCTTAGTTCGGACTACCGCACATGCACAAGGGGCTAGTACTTAGCCCCACCGTCAAAATCCTATGGCCAAGTGAAAGTAATCAAGCCGCATAGTCTGATTGCCTCGTTCACCTCGCGGACGCCTCCTTCACGGACCAAGACGTTGGATAAAGTGTGGTAACATGTTATGCCGAACACCCCTGTAGTATCTATGTGGGGCTGAAGCCGATGACGGGCAAACTTTCATAATTAAACGGCCGCACAGGTGGAAAATAACTTAAGGTAAATGGCGCAAATATATTACAAGCCTGGGTTCACAAAACACAGCTTTTACAACCCGGAGACATCTACTCAAATATAACGTCCTTTGAGCATTGGCCCTCTACTATTCTGGCACCCGCCAGGGCATCTTCAAAGTATCTCTCCGGCTTGCAGTGGTCCTTGCCTTCGGGCGGGCCTGCGGTCGCCATGTCGGTGGCCTTCATCTTTGCCCAATGCATCTTGACACGGGTGAAGGCCATCCGAGCACCCTCTATGCACGCGAGTGCTTCACAGCTTCGACTCGAGGCAGCGGATCGATGAGTCGCCTCACCAAACCGAAGTAGCTGCTAGGAATTGGTTCGGCTGGCCAAAGCCGGACTATTAGATCCTTCATGGCCAAGCCGTCCATCCTATGCAGCTCCATCAACTGCTTCATCTGGTCGTTCAGAGGCGTCGGATGCTCTGGTGCAAGAAACTACGACCAGAACAGGTTCTCGGTCGAGTTCCCCTCCTGGGCTCGGAAGAACTGTGCGGCATCAGCAGCACTCCTCGGAAGATCCGCAAACGCGTCTGGAGAACTCCAAAGCCATGTGAGTAATGCATACCGCTAACCTCCAAAAATACTCTGCAAAAGAAAGACCTTACCAGCCGATATTTGCTTTGCCTGGTGGATCTCCTCGCGAGCACTTCGGGACTCGACCCGTGCCACCTTAGCATCTTGGAGAGCTTTGTCTAGTTCGGATGATTGGTACGAAGCCTTCTCCTCCAAACCCTCGCACTTGAGGATGGCATCCTTTAGCTCTTGTTCAACCTCGGCCACCCAAGCTTCGTGTTGTCGGCGGACGGCTTGTTCGGTCTTCAGCTCTACAGCCGCTTTGTCAGTGGCAGCCTTGTTTGCCTTCGCCTCTTTTTGGGCTTGGGCAAGGGCGCCTTTAAGGGTCACGATCTCGGCTGCACCAACTATGCCCATAAACAAAAGCATTACATGAGTTCATCTCTGAATATACCTATCTCTTACAATATATATATATATAACCAAACTTTTCAATACGCATACCTTGCGTCTCATCGAACCGCTTGTTAACGCGGTCGATTTCTTCATCGGCCAACTTCTGTTTTCGATTGAGCTCAGAAACTTCGGTGGCCTGGGCGATTTCCGCCAATAGGGAAGCTTGTTACAAAATAGACAAGCATGTTAGCTCTTCTGAATACTATGTGATCCTCTGTTCGGCTTTTCTCAAAACCAGGCAGAGCCTCAGGGGCTACTGTCTATGCACAGGTATATTCCTTTATATGAAAAAAGCGTCTAGAGCATTACGTCGCATACCTCGAAGCCTGTCAGTAGGCTGGTGAATGCTTCATTCAGCCTGCTCTTGGCGGACTAAACCTTCTCTACTACCGCACCCATCAGGGCGCGGTGCTCCTCCATGATGGAAGCACGTTGCAGTGCCTCCACTAGAAGTGTTTGGCGCCTCCGGATTAGTGGAGGTCGCCGATGGAGCTGATGCTCCCCCTCCTTCGAAAGGGGCTGCTCGCTCGATCCTGGAGCCACATTGGTCACCAGGAGAGTATCCGGCTAGGGCCCGGATTGTTGATGGTCCCCATCGTCTGCTGCCATAGGGGTGGCCTCCCCTATGTCTTCGGCAACCGAGGTATTGCCCTCGAGCGCCTTCTCGACAGCCTCGTGCGCCCCTCCGCGGCCAGGAGAGGTCCTTCAGGATAACATCTCGGTGTCATCGCAATGAGGGGCGAGGGGGCTCACGGCGGTGATGTCGCCTGAAGCTACGTTGGTATTTCCCCAAAGAGGAAGGGATGATGCAGCACAGCGGCGGTAGGCATTTCCCTCATATATGAAACCAATGTTATCGAACTAGTAGGAGAACCAAGCAACACAACGTAAATAGCCCCTGCACATAGATAATAAATCCTCGCAACCCGACGTGTTAAAGGGGTTGTCAATCCCTTTCGGGGTACGGGGCCTCAAGTGGCAAACGGGCGTGAGATAAATTTGTAGTAAATTGATAGATTGAACGCTAAATAAAATAAATAAAGAAAAAATGTAGCAAGGTATTTTTGTATTTTTGGTTTAATAGATCTGAAAATAAATGCAAGGAAAAAGTAGATCGCAAACGCAAATATATGAGAAAGAAGAACCCGGGGCCGTAGGTTACACTCGTGGATTCTCTCGAGAAAAATAGCAAACTGTGGGTAAACAAATTACTGTTGGGCAATTGATGGGAGGCCCTAAATCTCGCGGAGTTTCTCCAACATAGAGCTTTACAGCCGTCACGTCATCGCCACCTATTTTGGCTTATTTTTGCGGCGATGTCGTGGACTCTTTGGACGACTAGGAATAAGATGGTGATAGAGAAGGTTTTTCCGAGGAAGGCGTCCGACTCCTTCAAATTCCTTACTTTCCTGCAGCACTGACACCCGCTCTTGATGCAGCGTGATCGCAATCGACTTGTCTTGATGATGGATGCGCTTTTGGCTTCGGCGCGTCGACTATCATCCTCGTAGTGCCACTACGCGGCCGCCACTAGGTGGCCTTTTCTATTTCTTTTATGCTTTCTTGGGCTTGATTGTGCTGTGGCCCCAGCCGTTATCTGTCGGGTGTTGTTGAACTTGGATTGTATGGACCATTGCTTTATTTATAAAGCGGGGCGAAAGCCTATTTCAAGAGACTATGATGTGCCATTTCCCGACCTGGAGCATGGCGCCCGCGATGCTGGTTGTGGTGCGGCTCTCCTACTAAAGGTGGCGCAGCCCCTACCGGTGACCTTCCTGCGCGGCAGACAATGCGAGGCAGCGGCGCGGTGCGCCTCCACAAGCTCGAGCCCACCGCCGCTTGTGAGGCTACTTAGTCACCATCGTCGCGCGCGTTAGAGCATCTCCAACAGCCGCGCTAAATAAGCGCCACGCCGCAAATTTTCCCTTTTAGCGCTCGCGCAATCAGAAGAGGGGCTCCAGTGGGCGCGCAATAACCGCGGGCGTGCAATAACCGTGAGCGCGGCATATAGAGTTGGACGCGCGGTCTGAATCGCCATCACGCGATGTTTATTTGGGCCGCCTGCTTCTGCGCACCGCACACACGAGCGCTCGCGCCACACTCTCTCCACCGTGCCTCCTTCGCCCCGCACGCACCATGTTCATTGCATTTTGAATGTTTGAAATTCATTTTGTGTCCAAAATGCAACATATGGCATCTTGCGCCATCGTCGCATATTTGTATTTCTACTTTGGAGCTACGCGCGCGCTGCATTTTAGCGCGGTTTCTAGAGCCAGCGTTGCCCGCCGTGCCAAACCAGGCGATGGGCGTGCTGCAAAGTAGTTTTTAGAGCGCCGCGCATTGGGCGGATGTTGGAGATGCTCTTAGCCATCTCTGTCGCAGCTGACCTCGAGGAGGAGCGTCACCGGGTTGGAGAGGGGGCGCAAAGGTTTTTCGGCCACCAACATCCATGGCCTCCCCGTCAGCAGCAACACCTCCTCTGGCGGGACCTCAAGCCGGCCTTGCTCATCCCGACCGATGAATAAGGGTGTGCCGCTCCTGTTCCTGGATTCGGCGGTCTCCTGCCTCTCGTTTGGAACTAGTGTCCTCCTTCCTTGTCGCCAAGAACCGTCGGCCCCCTGATTCGTCGCCGGCTATGCGATGGTAGGCGGAGAGTGAGATGTAGCACGGTGGCTGAGGGGGGTGGATGAATAAGGGAGTATGTTGGTGTTGTGGTCAAAACATTCGTGCGAGGACTCACGAGCCCGAACACCTACAAGAATATGACGTGGCGATGTTTAAGACTTTAAGATCATTGCTTGCCATCAAACGGCCAGCAGGGCATTCGGACCGAAACACCACACACCACAGGGGAGGTACTTACCATTTGGGGAATTCTATAGCAGTTCTGCATGTCGTTCCCACCCTGTTATTTCCTTTGGTGTTCCACATACATATACTCAGTGGCGGAGCTTGACAAGGTTCAATAGGGGCCAAATATTCCCTCCATCCCAAAATAAGTGACTCAACTTTGTACTAACTTTGTACTAAAGCTAGTACAAAGTTGAATCATTTGTTTTGGGACGGAAGGAGTAGAAAATAATAGGGGGTGGATTTCTTCTAAACCATGTTCTCCCAAAAGAAATATTCTTCACTAACTAATCCAAACCTGGGGTGGTGGCCCTATGACATTGCACTAAGCTCGTCATTGCACATACTCCCTTTGTTTTTATTTACTCCACATATATATTAGCTTTGGCCAAAGTCAAACTCCATAGAAAATATATTTACTTTCACAATAACAAATACTCCCTCTATAAAGAAATTAAGACCTTTTAGATCACTAAGTGATGCAAAATATATTCAATATTAATTATAGTGGCATTGATGTGGTATCGTGGATGCTAACAATTTTTTGTATAAACTCGATCAAAATTTACAAAGTTTGACTTTGACAAAACTAATATACAAAGTAAATAAATACGGGACCAACTAGGGGCAGACGCGACTCGTAACTCTAGGATAGATCGGATCTCATAGACAGGCGACAGGAGGCGACCGCGGCTTCCCTTTGAGTGCCGCCAGTGCCACCGCTAGTTCCCTCTCCCTCCGTCAGCCGCTACGGTGACGGGAGGAATGGGAACCTCGGAGTTGTGCGTCGAGTGGATTCTCGGTAGGGTTAGGGTTAAGGGAAACACTATCGAAGCCGTTGTCAATGTCAAAACCGGTGGATCTTGGGTAGGGGGTCCCGAACTGTGCGTCTAGGGTCGATGGTAACAGGAGACGGGGACACGATGTTTACCCAGGTTCAGACCCTCTTGATGGAGGTAATACCCTACTTCCTGCTTGATTTATCTTGATGAATATGAGGATTACAAGATTTGATCTACCACGAGATCGTAATGGCTAAACCCTAGATGTCTAGCCTGTATGATTGTGATTGCCTCTAAGGACTAAACCCTCCGGTTTATATAGACACTGGAGGGGCCTAGGGTTGTACAGAGTCGGTTTACAAAGGAAGGAATCTACATATCCGAATGCCAAGCTTGCCATCCAAGCAAAGGAGAGCCCCATCCGGACACGGGAGGAAGTCTTCCGTCTTGTATCTTCATAGCCCATTAGTCCGGCCCATGTTACATAGTCCGGACGCCCGAGGACCCCTTAATCCAGGACTCCCTCAGTAGCCCCCGAACCAGGCTTCAATGACGATGTATCCGGCGCGCTGATTGTCTTCAGCATTGCAAGGCGGGTTCCTTCTCTGATTACTTCAAAGTACTTGACCCGAAAAGCTATACTCGGTTTGTGTTTTAATGTCACACCCTTTGGCTTCTGCGCCTCCATTGCTTCTGCTTCCACGTGTCGAGCGAATACGAGAGGTCGGGGTATTTTTTGCACATAACACCCCAGCCATGTAAGAAAGGCATCTATTTAAAGAGATTAGATCTCAGATCCCATTCCACAACAAGCGGAAAATCCTTAGAGCTCGCTAGGAGAAACCATTCCAACATGGCTAGTGTTCCCAGTTCTTCCTCCCACCCCCACGGCTCCAAAAAAGGTGATTGGGAGAGATGTTCCATATCCCACGATCAGCTGATTAAGCTTCAAACGCAGGGATTCCTTCCCCCCGTGGATCTAGTCCCTGTACGGGCAGGATTGAACTCCTTCAATGGCGAAGCCCAGGCGGAAAATTTCCCCAATCCGACCAGGGGGAACGAGTGTGCTTCGTTTCCTACTTGTTAAGAGGCATCGGGTTTCCAATCCACCCTTTCCTCCGAGGACTCCTGGAGTATTACGGCCTCCAACTGCACAACCTCACGCCGGCCTCTATCCTGCACATCGCGGGTTTTGTTGCTCTTTGCGAGCTATTCCTAGGCTGTGAGGCCCATTTTGAGTTATGGAGGAAGCTATTCTGCCTCGTCCCTCGTACCCAAAAGGGATCGGTATTCGAGGTGGGCGGTGCCGAGGTATGGCGCATAGCCGGGATCGGATACCTGTCCGGCACATCGAAGAAGGCGTCCGAAGAGTGGCCCTCAGAATGGTTCTATATTGAGGATGTCGCTCTCCCCGACCCAATTCGAATGGGTCTTCCCGAATTTTCAAGTGCTCTGTTGAAGAAACGCCACAACTGGCGTCCTCGGAGCCTCGAGGAGGAGGATAGCGCAGAAGTCCATCAGTTAATGGGCAAGATAAGGACACTCACTCAGTCCGGATTATCAATAATTGAGGTAATGGCAACTTACATAGTGCGGGGTGTTCAGCCACTCCAATTCAGAGGACTCCCTATGTGGCACTACAATGGGGAAGACGACGCCTCATGCTCCGGACGAAAAGGTCCGGACACCCTACCGCATACAGCCACAATATTGGCTGATCTATATAAAGGGGAGAAAGAGGAGTTCACTCACCTTAAGCGCCAAGAGGGATTCTCCATGTGCAATCCCCCTAGCTGGGTGAGCTTTAATCCTACATCACTACTCAATCCCTTCCCCGAGTCATGTTTAATTGACATTTACTCGTTCATTTCTAACAGGAATGGCGGAAGGCTATCGCGGGGACCTATAGCCCCGCTCCACAGCCAGAGGACCATAATCGAGACCTTGATCCCGGATTTGAAGAGGATCCGAACATATTTGTAGAACTCCAAGAGGGAGTCTTCTACCAGGTGAGCTATGATGGCACAGAAGTGGCCATCATGGCCGATTATCCTGGCCTCCTTCCTGCCTCACATGTAAGTAGCCAGGAGACATTTCCTCCGAAAGAGCTTCCTCATTATGCCTCACCCACCGCACTATCTCGTGCTTCGAAGGGGAGGCGCTCGGCACGTCATGCCGCACCAGAGGCGTCTCATAAGAGAGCGGCGCCTACGCCGGGCGTGTCTTTGAAGAGAAAGGCAAAGGACAACAGTGTCGAGCCTTCATCAAAGAGGTATGGCTTTTTAAATATGCCCCTTGGCAGTCACATCGAACTGTGACATTGTCCGCTGTGTCTTATCGGGAAGAGCGTGCGCCGGACTATGTCCGGGGGTCCTGCCAGTCATGCCTCCACCAGTCAGGTTCTAGACCTTGCCTTAAGGACAGAGGCTGACACGGGAGTGACACCGGATTGTCCTTCTGCAGAGGATTCGGATGATGTATCCATCACGAACTCGGAAGTGGAGAGCGCCATGAATCACCGGCGCCGGAGGGCCGCTCAACGCGACCCCGGTTTTACAAAAGAGGCATTCAATGCCTTTAGCTCAGCTGATGCATACGTCTAAGCTTCTCGGGATGGGCTTACCGAGCCACGCATCAAAGACTTGAAAGATATGCGGGTAAGTGCGCATTGTACAGATCTGGTGATCATATACCAGTAGCCCCCGAGACTTGAAGCAGTTGATACAACTGATTTAAGGAACATTGTATAACCACGCACTCACTGAGAAGAACAACCTACTGTCTCAAGAGCTGGGAAAGTGCCGGACCCAGCTAGTCATAAAGAATTGCCGAACTGGAGAAATCCAAGGAGGCACCGCCTGGTAATGTTCCCCTCCATCGAGAAAAATATGATCATATACCAGCAATATTAATACTGTTGTATTTCCCATGGCAGGATCATCAGATCAACTGAAAGAGGAACTGAAAGTCGTGCAGGCGGGTGAACAAGAGGCCAAAAGGCAACTGGCCGTGAGCGAATGTGTGCTGACACGTGCCAGGGATGATAAAAATAAGTGGCGGGATTCCAACACCCTGCTGGGCGAAGAACTAAAAGATGTGCGAGCTCAGCTAGCTGACGCCGTAAGGGAAAATAGGAGGCTACGAGGCGGCATATTTAGTATGCTTTTGAACTTACCTTCATGTAATTCAGCGAAGAAATGATCTAACAGATTTATGTCTGCGGGTATGCTGACTGGCCGCCCCGAAGAGGAAAATGTCCGGCTCTCAAGGCGACCTGCTGCAAGAGTTGTCCCAACTGCACAAGCGATCTCGGCAAGCAATGCAGAGAGTTGCCAAGGCTTTGTGGCCATCCACCTCTCCTCCAGGAAGTATGGAGGAGCTTGTGAAGCTATTCCAAGGAGCTCGGCGGCGCTTCTGATTATGGAAGATATCGGCCTGCCGAGAAGGTGCACGAGAGGCTGGGGCCATGGTAAAAACACGATACACCAAGCTTGATCCGAATCATATGGCCCGGGTCGGACCTCGGGAGTCAGATGGAAAAGAAATTCCAGTTAGTATGGTATATGACCAAGTAAAGATAGCCGCCAAATTTTTGCAACAAGATTGTAAGCTAGACAGCCTATTAGACGGCATAGAAGAAGAAGTTTTTGAGTCCAAGTGACTATGTACTTCAATTGACAAATTTGTCCCTAGCCGGATTGTAAAATAATTGTCATGGCAGACCTTTTTGCTTCGACCTCTGGACCCGAAGGTGCGGAGTGTTTTCGAATACCGGAGCGGCAATACAGACCGGGGTATGCATGGAAACCAGGCGTAGGGGTCATAGTTGCTTGAACAGACAAGTTGTATACAACTAGCTATGTTATATTACATGTTGATTGTAAGAAATATCTTCCAGGGAGGATACTTCCGTTAAGGGTTCCTTTCCCTGGGTGAACATGCGTTAGTATGCATGTCCGAACTGTGATCGAAAAATCGCAGTATACGTAACATCTGGGGGTTCATAGTGTAATTAGGGTATAACGTCTTTCGTCCGCCGACCGAATATTCTCGTAAGAACGCTACCTTTCGGCTTCACCCAGTCTGTACAAGTCCGGATGACCCGGTTATAACAATCGCAGAGGTGCTCCCTTTATGCCCTAGACGAACAAACGGGAACGTAAGGCATAAGCACAGGAGCCAGGCAAACCAGTTTGGCCAAAACTTAAGTCATAACGGTGCATATAATGGCGAAGAAAAGGTACATATGAGGAAAGGACACATATGTGTGGAGCTTGATGCTCGGAAAATAATAATAATAATAATAATAATAATAATAATAATAATAATAATAATAATAATAATAATAAGTTTCTGTAAAAGAAGCCCCCAGGCATTATGGGTGTATACATTTAAGGATGTGTACGTCATAGGTGCGCCGTTAGCCGCACAAGAGCTTAAAGCTAGATAAAAAGTTAAAGGGAGGAAAAAATGGAGACAAAGGGAGAAGAAAACGAACAAAGAGTCCAGCTCTAGGCGTAGAATCTTCGGAGTCTGGTGGCGCTCCACTGGTTCGGCTCTAAGCGATTGTCCGATGCATCACGCAGGCGGTACGCTCCTCCAGTGAGCACTACAAAAAAAGACACATCCATGACATTTTGGGCCGAATGAAAAAAAAATTGTCATACATATGACACTTCTATGACGATAATTGTGACAAAACCGGTATCATCATAGATGTGGTGGGCTCCTACTTCTATGACAAAAAATCATGACAGAAAATGGGCTTTTAAGTCTGGCGGGCCGGAGACGCAGCTGCATGACATTCTTTGGGCCATCCATGACGGAAAAAATCGTGGTAGAAGCGAGGGCGAGGTAAATTTCAGGGAGTTCCTGGTCACGGTTGGAGGTCGGGGGCCGAGCGATGCGCGTTTCTCTCATACATGTACGTGCGTGTGTGCGAGGCGTTGGCTCTAACTGAACCCGAGCGATTGCACTGCAGGCTACGCGTTCATCGAACCCGGCGATCGATCGATGGCTATTAATCGAACCCAATCGGCGATTCCTTCACTACTACAGCTAATCAAGCCGATCGATTGGATGAACGATGGCGTTGCGTGGGGGGTTGGATGAGCGATGGCGGTGGCGTTGCCTCTGGATGAGCGGGACCCGTGGTGTGGAGGGCTGGATGAGCAGATGAAGCGGTGGAGGGGTGCCCGTGGAGGGCTGGTTGAACAGGACCCGTGATGTGGAGGGCTGGATGAGCAGAGGCGGTGGAGGGTGCCCGTGGAGGGTGGTTGAGCGATGGCCGGTGGAGTAGCACGCGGTGGAGGCTGGATAAACAGGAGCCCATGGAGGCTGGAGGAGGTCGGCGGTAGCCCGTGGAGGCCGGAGGAGGTCGACGGTGGAGATGAAACGATCTCGTGGAGTCCCGTTTTGCGGTACGCCACACCCCTCCCGATGAACAGGACCCCCGTTTCGACCGTAGGAGGTCCGTTTCGTCCGTTTTGCGGTACGCCACACCCCTCCCGATCAATAGGACCCCCGTTTTGACCGTAGGAGGTCCGTTTCGTCCATTTTGCGGTACGCCACACCCCTCCCGATCAACAGGACCCCCGTTTCGACCATAGGAGGTCTGTTTCGTCCGTTTTCGCGATGCGCAGACCCCTCCCGATGAACAGGATCCCGTTTCGAATGTGGCCGGTCGAACACAAGGTCGTTTCCTCCGTTCTGCGGTACGCCAGGCCTCGTTTCCATCGCATGTTCCGTCCAAGCCCTCCCGATGAACACGACCACGCATTCCGTTCCGACCCAGCCGGTTGGCTCCCATGCGTTCCGTTGCCTCCTGATGAACACGACGCATTCCGTTGCCTCCCCATGAACACGACGCATTCTGTTGCCTCCCCATGAACACGACGACGACGTTGTTTCTCTGTTCCAACCCAGCCATGTCAACGAGCCCTCGCTGTACGTATGCGCGAGTAGGCGTTCGAGACCCCGCCCGTATGTACACATACGTGGCCGTATTTTCTTTCTTGCACCCTGGCCGATGTATGCGACGCAGTACATGCTACGTGCGGCGCCTCTACTACGACACGTCGCGGCGCCTCTACATCGACCGGTATGTACGTACACGTTCGCGACCAGAACGACAACGCTACGTACGCTTCGACCAGGTGGGTCCCAACTGCCAAGCACTTCCTTGCCTGCGAAGATGTCGCTGGTGGGTCCCAGCAGTCAGGGGGGCGAATCGTTTTTTTTTTGCCCAGATGCACTTCCTTGCATGCGAAGGTGTAGCTGGTGGGTCCCAGCAGTCGGGGGGCGAATCGTTATTTTTTCGGACGCACTTCCTTGCGTGTGAAGATGTAGCTGGTGGGTCCCAGTAGTCAGGGGGCGAATCATTTTTTCCCGGACGCACTTCCTTGCGTGCGAAGATGTAGCTCGTGGGTCCCAGCAGTCAAGGGGCGAATCATTTTTTTCGCGAAATACAGTGGCCCGTCCGGTGGTTCCCCGCTGTCAGGTGGAGGAATAATTATTTTGCGCGTAATAAGGAGGTACTTCCTTGAGGCTGCCGTGGACTCAGCTGTCAGCCTCTCCACATACAGTCCACGTCCGATGGAAGTCGTTCCTTGACCATGTTGACCAGGCCGCGCCGAGAGCACCAGGGTGGTGGACGACGGCGAGGCCTAGGAAGGGGACGACACGGAGCCGGGGAAGACGCGGCAGTGGATGCACACGCGGAGAGGAGTACGAGGGTTCACTGGTTCGGCTCTTGGCCGTCGCCATGAGAATAACATGGGGTGTGGGTGAGTGGAGGGATGGCACGGCCAGCGGTGGGAGTAGTAGGGGCGGTGAGGCGCGCGGCAGCCTGACCCGGCCACGAGAGGCAGGAGCAGGCGGCACGACCGGCGCTGCTTTGGGCGGCTGGAGCAAGAAGACCAGAGGTTGAAGAAGCACGATGGTCGTTGGATGGACATCGTACGGTCACTGCAGCTAAAATCGTTTATATTGACTAAGTTGACAAAGCCCTTGGTACGTCGACTTAGTAGGCCCACAGGTCAGCTTCCGAAATGGTGCGCCCCATATGTCAGGGGGAGGAATCATTTTTGGATGGGTGAAGCTAGAATATCCGAGATTGAAGAAGAAGCACTGCATCCGTTGGATGGACATCCAACGGCCACAGCTGCTCGAACCGTGTGTTGACTATAAGTTGACAAAGCCTTGCATACGCGTCAACTCTGTTTTTTAGGGACGTCAACTTAGTAAGGCCAGAAGTGTGTGGCAGAGAACTTATAGCCCATTTGAGATTTGTAAGAATGTGTACCCCATTTTTGAATTCTAATGGAATTTACTACAGCCCATTTACAGTTTGTTAAAAGTACAGCCCATTACAACCAACCGTTCAAAACATAATTCAATAAAATTTCCCACATTTTGATGGGATCCGAAATATTTTTATCCTGAAATTTCTAGTCAGATTAAATACAATTTCAATATAAATTTATATTACGTAAAAATCCAACGAAACATTGCGCTCGCAACAATTAATGAAATTAAAATTTTCAATATCCAAAAATAATATTTTATAAAGTAATCACGTGTTTGGTGCATTTTTTATAATTCTTGCCAGTTTTATAATTACATCCCATTTATTATTTCTTAAAGCCCATTCTCTTGTTAAGCCTAATGCATCCGTCCTAGGAAAGATTTGCAGCCAATGAGCGGAGAATAACAACTTGACCTTCCACAGGTATTCCTAAAAAAGTATAGCTGGGCTAGCCATTTTCAGCGAAAAAATTAATATCTGGGCTGGATATCTCGGCTGGGCTAGACGGGCCATAGCCCGCCAGTTAATACCTGCAGCGATGTTTTCGTTGTTGTTCGAGGAGAAAAATTAATATCTGGGCTAAACATCGAAAAACTCTGCGGTGCTCACACCTCAAAAACACAAATCTTGCTCATTTGCTTGGTCCCGGTATCGGCCGCTTCTTGTGCAATTCTCTCGTTTATTGACTACTACATAGGTTGACAATGGTGTGGGACCGTGATGTCAGGAAACCAGGAGGAAGCAAAATAAATTATAGTTATATATATAATAAGGAGGCACTTGCGTACGTGAGGCTATGGACCTGGTGGGTCCCCATTGTCATCCTCTCCAAGTAAAGTCATTTCCTCGCCCGCTGCCTTCAAAAGCAGTCGGCCGCCCGCCCCGCTTCCCGGTGTAGGCGATTGCTCCGCCTTCAAACGACACAAGTGCCGTCCATCCGTCCATCTGCCGCCCACATTAATGATAGCGGTTGCCGAGGCGGCTAATCCGGCGCCACACGTCCGTCGCTCCGCCCGCCTACCATTGCTATATAAACTGCTGCGCCAGCCATAGCCGCAGCCATCCGCATCCGCTCCCTTTCTCCTGGCCACACCACTACTACCCACCATGGCTTCCTCGCGCTCCAGCGCTCTTCGGGACGGGCGGACGACGGACCACAAGGAGATGGCAGCAATTTTTGTCGACCGGCTGGCTGGCAGGCAACCGGAGGACGATGACGTCCCAATGGAGAACATGGTAGTCAACGATCCAGCGCCAACCCCCTCCTCCGCGCCATCCTCACCGGTGCATTGCACCATGACCATCGGCGAGGCCCGTGCCCAATATATGGACAGGGTGAGGCAGATGCGTGAGGAGCAGTTATGGGAGGCGCAGGCCGACGCCGCCAACAACCACCATCTCCTCCAAGAGCACTGCAGGCGGAGGAAGCAGATCGCCAGCAGGCGAAGCGGAGGCGAGGCGCTTGCTTTCGACTTCGTGCCGCTCCGCAAGGAGCCGCCTCAGCTGGCGGTACCGCATGCGGGTGGCGGAGGCTGCGGCCGCCTACAAAGAGGCTAGCAAAGAGGGTGATGAAGCGGGCGAGGCGCTGTTTGGCGAGACCGAGGACGAGGCAGAGGACAATGCCGGCTCCGATGAGTCCCAGCTCCGCTGGCGTCGACGAGGCCCTGCTCCGTCGAGGCCCCGCAGCGCCAACAACGAGGCAGAGGACACCGCCGGCTCCGCTGAGGCCCCACCCCGCCAACAACGAGGCAGAGGACATTGCCGGCTCAGCCGAGGCCCCACCCTGCCGGCAACGTGGGGGAGGATTTCCACCGCTCATTGGCGCCACCCGCCGCAACGAGATAGAGGACATCGCCGGCTCCGCCGAGGCCCGCCCGCACGCCAACGAGGCCATGCCACCTGTAAAACGAGGAAGAGTAGAACGCGGTAGGTCGCCGCCGCTGGTCCAAGTAAGGCCACCGCTGCTACCCTTCGGTTGAAGCCAAGCTAGGCGGGTTGACCATTGACGGCGGTTAGCTTCTTGGCGGCGACGTGGAGTCGGAGAGCTGACCTTTGGAGAAGAACCTGCTTCTACTTAGCTGGCAGTGCGGTTGGTCGATCGACACGTGGGCCCAACAGGGCCACATGTCGATTCTGCAACTACACATAGTTAAGTCATCAAGCTTCTGTTCGGCGGGACACAGTGGGTAACCGGTTAATTAATTATACCTCCAAAGACACCCTTTTTAGTTGAAGAATGTATGAAATGTAATGAAATCCGGCATGTTTATATGAAATCCGACCGTGTATGAATGAATTTATTTTGATTAGTTTGAATTCATGTATCACTGGCATTGGATGAACATGCAAAAAAATACTTACTAGCATTATTCCCAGGGTGATCACCTCGTTTGCAGCAGTTTTACATGTACTCCCTCCGGTCCTTTCTAGTTTGCATACAAGTTTTATCTGCAGTCAAAGTATCTCTACTTTGACCAATCTTATATGAAAAAGTATGCACTTTCACAATGTGCGAAGTAAAAAGGAATAGAAGGAGTACAAAGAGTTTGAGCAGCTTTTTGGCGTTTCTGTACATTGCAATCAAACACACAGGCCTGGCAATTCATTGAGAACATTCAAAACAATCGATGATTATGCATCTCGGCTGACTCACATGTCGAGGCAATATTTACTTCACAACTAAAGAATAAAGAAAAATTGATCGACGCTCTTGACAAAGAAAGGGTGTCCCATTCGAAAATATCAAACGCATGTCTTGCTAAAATCAATGAGCAAAATATGACAAGGTTGTCCCATTCCAAAATATCAAATGCCTACGATTGTGGAATGGGCAGGGTTTGCCATCAGTTCGGACATTGACATGGTACCTCGTGCTAAATAAACCAGTTGTTCTTTTTGTGCAGTTCCACCAAAATTAACAAAATTCGCGCGTAGCTTGTATGATTTCGCCCTTATATGTTGCAACGCCTTGAACTTATCGGCACCTCCTTTCTTGTGGTGGAAATGAATGATTCGATGTATTCATGAAAATTTTGTGCGATTCCCATTGAAATCAAGCTGAGCACCCTGTTTGCACAAATAAAAAAGTGATTAGTATAAAGCAAACTGTACTATGAATTGGCAGTTTCAACGAGGCACATACATGGTCCATGTAGAGCACACTTTTATAAAAATGGAACTAACCAGAAAGAATCCTAGAAAAACATTGTACACGCTCATCACATCAAAAAATGGAGATATGACAGTACTACTGAGCTGAAGTTAGTTTGCTCTTGTGGGGAGTAATGTAACCATCCTTCAACTGCTCCTTCTGATGAGAAGATTGACATGGCTTCTTCATCCTGGCATAATAGGAACTGGTCACTTCACGTACTCCATATTCTTCTTCAGAGGAAGATGATCCTGTTGTGCAAAGACAAGAGGACTACTAAATGCTAGCATCCCTGTTTGCTCGAAAAAAAGGAAAGGAAGTATTTAAAACAACACAGATGAAGCACTTCTCAAGGACAATACCACTTTTTCATGACAGTATCTAAACAGGTAGCACAACACCAATAGAGATGACAAAGCTCAATCATATGGATGAAATCGGTGGTAGTACCAACCTTTGTCGGAGGCTTATTGTGTAGAGCATACAGATGAAGCACTTCTCCGGAACCATCTGTTGCTATCTACGGTGGTGGCCATGCTTACTATATACTCCTCGATTAGTTTAATGTTTCCAACATCTTCTTGTGCAGTTCCACTAAAATATACGGTATTTTCAAAGAAGATCCCTGTTTGCACAAGTAGAGATAATTACATATTACATTAAGAGTGGCATCAAATCAGTGGCAAAACAATTGCTCGTTCCAGCCATAGCAATAAATTAAGATGCAAAACTATATCAATACTTGTGTCATCACAGCTCTAGTGCTTCATTACAGCATCGGGAGTTGATTTTTGTTTTTCTTCCGCTTGTTCTTCCCCTTCATCACTTGGTTCAATAACAGACAAGCTTTGCCTTCAATGTAAGATTTGGCATGTCAATTAGGGAGCACAAGTATAGTACTAAACTTAATTTTACGATAAAAGTGGCAAAATACAGGCCAGCCAGGTTGTGAAATATCCTTATCTTACCTCAATGGGATATTACGGTGCACATACTGATTGGAAGTCTTGTCTCCATTTGTGCGATTCACTAAAATCAAGCAACATTATCGTTACAAGTAGCACAACATATGAAAGCACACTGCAGAATCATGTGAAAGAAGGCTAGTACTGACCTCTCATGATGCAGAATTCAAACAACTCACAAGAAGAAGATCTGAACCAAATTCGCCTTAACAGATAGGAAGTAAGATCTCCTCTTGTGCAGTTCGACTAAGATCAAGCAACGTTGTCGGTGTGACATTTTTGTTGAACTGCACAAAACACTCTTAAAACAAAAGTGTTTTGTGCAGTGCAACCAAAGGTCACAGTGGCAACGAGGTGAAGTAGATAACCCTGTTTACACAGAGGTGCAAAGGAAACAATTAGTGGTCAATAATGGTGAATGACACAGAAGCCAACAAAAAGAAGCATCTACCTTATCTAAATGGGAAAGAAAGCAAGACAGTAGCATTTCTCAAACGGTGGCATTGATTAATACTAACATAGAGATTATATTAACAATAAAATTCGTTAAACATGTAATTTGCTTTTAACTGTGGCATTGCATCAATTTTCCAGCGGCATTATTAGAGGGTGTTTGTTTACAGGGACATTTTGGTGTAGGGACTAAAAGAACTCTATGTCAGTCCCATCTAAACCAAACAGGAGGGACTTTTAGGGACTAAAAGTGGGCATTTGGGACTAAAGAAAGTAGACCCCAAGGGAGTCTTTTTGGGACTTTTTCCAACAGTTGCCCCTGCCACGCATCGCACCTTGTCTCTACTAGTTCATTACTAGGGTAACATGGTCTTTTAGCATGTCATTTAATAACCTCTAGTCCATGTTTAGTCCCTGGAACCAAGCAGGTAGGGACTAGGGAGCTTTTAACCAAACAGGGCCTTAGATTAACAACAGCTAATGAGTTGCACGGGACAGTGGACGCACCAGCACCATGTGCATCTACTGATGTCTTTGTGGTCATGCAGATCTATTGCAACAAAGAACAAACAACCAAGGAGCATATTTGTGTTGGTCCCAGTTTTGTTATCTTTAGACACCTTTCCCTATGTGAGCGCTAAAGCAAATCTAGTCCTGCTCAAACTCTACTGACCTTGTCCCTTCCTTTCCTTTTTGAACTAGTACTTTCGCCCTTCCTTTCCTCTTTGAACCACGTCCTAGATTTATGCGATACAACTTTCCCCACTACTTTCCCCATTCCTTTCCTCTTTGAACCACGTCCTAGATTCATGCTATACAACTTTCCCCTTCATTTCCTCTTTAAACCACGTCCTAGATTCATGCTATATACAACTTTTCCCACTACTTTCCCCACTCCTTTCCTCTTTGAACCACGTCCTAGATTCATGGTATACATGCAGCTAGAGCAATGCATGTGGAGTAAGTAAATTATACCTTAAGGTTCTTGGGGCGTGGTTCGGTGGGCGATGGGATGGCGGCGAATAAGAAGGGGTCGGAGGCCCTCCCGCGCCGCCGCTGGGTGGAAAGTGAACAGCTGCACCGGTAGTCCCTCCCGACAGCGACAACGTTAAGCCTCCTTCCCTTCCCGGCGGACGGATCCTGCTGGCTCTTTGAGCAGCAGTGAGGGGAGAGAGAGGCCAACGAAGTCTTGTTTAGATCTGGACAGGGCGAGAGAGTGTGAAGAGAGCAACTACAAGCGCTGAGGCTCCAGCAGGAGAGGGCGAGAGAGTGTGAAGAGAGCAACTACAAGCACTGAGGCTCTAGCGTGTATATATATACTGGAGAGAGAGTGTGAAGCGTGCAAACCCTCGAAAACATTTTGACCAGCCAAAGAATCCTCCTGGCACAAATTATGCTCAAGTGTAGTTATCGAACCCGAGACCTCAAGTTTGATGAGCGAACAGGCTAACCAGCTACACAACCCTCCCGTTATGTTCAACGAGAGGGAATAACCTTTATACATTCCTGCATTCGTGTGACAAGCATGCCGTGTTTTTTGTGTGTGTGTGGAGTCATTGGGATTTCAATCACAATCGTGTCATGTGGCTTTGGTGGTAAGACTATCCATGATGGTGCGTAAATAATGCAGCCTTAGTCACCTTACCTCTCTCCACGTAATGCGTTGGGTCCCACCGGTCGGAGGGTGAAACAAACAAATTAATAAGAAAAATTAAAAGCGCCCGGTGATGTATCTTACCTCACACACCTCGCTACTCCTCGGGAACACTGTCCAATTGATCCCTCTGTTCGCTCACGTACTATTTTAAGTGAATCCTTATTATAACATGCACACAAATTTTGGGCACTTGTATTCGACTTAAGTCAGTGTGCCACGATATCTCGTATACTTACTACTCCCTCCGTCTAGGTGTAATAAGTCACGTTAGAAGGTGCAACAGGACCAAGGTGTGTGCGTGTGTGTGTGTGCGTGTGTGTGTGTGTGTTTAAATGCTTTGACTTCACAACAATCACTACTGTAGATCTTATTCAAATAGAGAAACTAATTCAAATTTAGTTCATATTGAAACGGTAGTATATACGTTTGGAATGCACTAAAACGTTCATTTGAGTAGTAGGTTGCATGCATTATACACGTAGCGAAATATTTTAATTGAACATAACATGAATTCAAAGTTTTGAATGACATTTGTAGTGCGCGTTGATTTGGTACCATACACGTTAGGCTTGTCCAGAAATTTCAACCCGCGCCTTGTTAGCCCGAAATATTTAAGATATATCTTTGTCTCGTTGTGCTCCGACAACTCCCTCCATCTCAACCCGCGCCTTGCTATTCCGAAATTACAACGCGCGCGAAAACTCCCACCTCCTGTGAAATCCCGACACGTGAAATGCCCGTGGTACCCCTTAACCAAAAGAACCGCCTCAAATCTGTGGGGGTACTTTCATAACTTACCCCACATTTCGGACAAGCGCGTCTCTAAGCCATGGTTCCCCACTGCCATCCCATCCGCCCACCCATTCGTACACCGAGGCCGCGAAAACCCGCGACGAAATCCCACACCCTGCTCCGTCCGCCACCCAGCCGGAGCCTCTTCCCCGACGACGTCGTCCACAGCAACACATCGACGTCCCTCATCCACCGTACCGGATGAGGATCCGTCTTCGATCTCATCATCCCGCCGGTTCAGCCACCCCGTCCTCCACCTCCAAGGAGCTGCCCTGACGTTCCCCTTGTCTTTCTCGCCACCTCCATTCCCACACCGCCGTCTTCACCTGCACCACCGGAAGAGCATCATCATCACCGTTTCCTCGGATGAAGTTGCGGCCTAATCGGCGCCACCAAAGAGGTTGTACACTAATCGCCGCATTTTCTTCTTGATTCGATCTCACGGTCTTTGCCGGCCTTTCGGTCCCGAAAGCAGACACGGCGCTGGCTCCATCCACGGCGGCGCCGCCGCCACTTCCTCCACGGCGTCGCTCCCTCGGCGGCGTACACATCGATAAGAGCTGCTGCTGCTTTAGCTCTCGCCAGACCGCTTTGCTCTGCTCTTGCTCTCGGTCCCCTGCCAGGTCTGCTCTTGCTATTGCTCTTGCTCGCGATGCTGCTCTCGCTCTTGCTCTTGCTTGCGATGTTGCTCCGATTTAGCTACACTTCAGTCGACTATATCGACTTTTGGGTCAGTCGATTTTCAAGGGGTGGTGGGGACTCGCCAGGGTGAAGGAAGAACCAGCCACAGCAGGGAGGGGGCTCGCCGGAGAGGTACCCCACTATCTATCTTAGGGTTCAGGATGGGGGCGGTGGTCACCGGCGGTGGCGGGGCGTTGGCGGGGCGGTGGCGTGGGGATCGCCGGAAAAAAAGCTCGGCACGGGGGGCCTAGAGGGATGGCCGGGATGGCGGCGGACCGGCAGTGGGGAGTGTTTTCGGGGCGGGCGGGGTGGCGCACCGCCGGCCATGGCGGTGGGGCTGTCATTTGGCCGGTGGTGGTGGCGGCTCGTGGGTGGAGGTTGAAGATGAACCGCAGGCCCTTGATTTCGTATCCAACGGCTGCAAAATCGACTGACCAGAGATGAAAAAATCAGTCGACCGACGTGTAGCCTCACCTTGCTAGTGCGTTCAGGTTCGACAGCAAAATTCAGCTTCGATAGCAAAATTCAGTTTCGACAGTTAAGTTCAGTTTCGACAGTTAAGTTCAGAGATGAGCGGCTGATGTATTTTACATCTAGCACTTTGTGGTTATGTATTTTACGTCATGTATTGGAGATGCTATTAGAATTCCACTCGAGTTAACGTTGTTCGTTGTCTCTCTTGTCTCGCTTCAGCCTCGGCGTCGTACAACTCACCGGAGCTGCTCCAACGACGAAACCCTCCATCACAACGGAGGCAGACCTCGGGCTCCATCTCCAGACGCCTAAGATCTTCTTCCCTCCTCCGACAAAGAAAGTCGGCGGAGCATCCTCACCGCCAACCCAATCCTGCTGAGATCGACATGGCTTCGCCAAAGAGGTTGTACACTTGTTGCATCTCTTTTTTACTCTACATGTTATATATATTGTCCACTGAGCACAGGCATTTGTTCCTTTAGTGTCTCCTTGAAAGAAAAAACGTGGGAATTTTAATTTTCACTTGTCCTCCTTTTCAAATTCCTATTCATGAAGCACAAGACGAAGAGATAGTAGCATAATAGCATTATAACCGTACATTTTCTTGTGGTTTGACTTAATCTCACCATGCTTCTTTGCATCCTGTGATCTTCCAATTGTTGTGAATCAAACACCCAGATTGGAAAAAATCCTGTGTTTTTAAATTCTCTGTTTTACAAGTGCATTCCTATCCTATTCTTGTCTATTTCCTATCCCTGCATTGTTGGAATCCTCCAATTCAAACGAGCCCTTACAGAATTACTTCTCTTACAGATAGTTGTCAAAGAAAACCTTGCGTGGTTTGTCCCGCTCTCGCCGCGCCATCCTCCATCCCAAATTTCACCGCTCCAACGACAGAAGGGTCCAAAGACAAAGAGGGATCCAGCCCTCAGATCGCCTTTTCGCCGCCTCGAGATCTTTCTTCCTCTTGGCAGCCATGAAAACAGCATTACCATCATCAACCGAGCAGATGACCTTGAGGACTACACGGGTCCGCAAGAGAGGTCGCACTCTTACGTGTCTGCTTATGTTATGCATCGCTTAATATTACATGCTACTTTATCGTCATGTTCACCGATTAGACTCTAAGTCAGCTCCAAACTAATGGTCAAACTTGAGTTTTTAAATAGTTGTTGGGTACATATCGGGGCCGCTATCAATAGTATCTATCTACTATCTGGTTAATCTCCGGTCTCTACTATGAGTTTCATGTTGGGTGGGAAACAAACAGTAAAGAAGCTATTATCTGTATTTTTTAACTGAAGCCATTATCTGCCTGCTATTATTGGCTTTGGGTCTATCCACAGGTTGCTACCATCACTCTGGATTTCTGCATGCACTCCTTACATAATCTCACTATGTTTTATTCCTATGCATGACAGTTATTGTAAACAATCGAATTGAACACGTAGAGCAAAAGAGACGAGCCTTGCGTGCCAATAAAATTTCATGCAGATGTTGCTCCATGGTAGGCGCAAAGGCAGCCCCCCCTCCACACATTTCGGATTGTAATCGAGAGGAAGATATCTGTTCTGAGGGGGATTCAGAAGGAGAAGACAACTCCTATTTACCCCCTGAGGTCTTCGCTCTAACTTGGCATGCTGATGTTGGTTATATCATGCATATGGTGTCTTGCATTGCTTACTTTATACATCAAATATGTCATCTCCTTAGTTTAGACATCCTTTGTGCGAATGCCATCTGTTTAATTTATTCATCATTTATGTGAATGCAACGCCATCTTGTTTAGCAAGGCATCATATATGTGAATTTTGCAATGCCATCCTGCTTAGCCAGTCATCTTATATGTAAATTATATCAGGCCATCCTTTTTTTCGTTACATATTACATTTGTCAACAATGTTAGTACATTCAATCGCTCTTCGTGTGCATCAGCCATTTGACACGGTGATGGCAAATTCGGAGTGAAAACAAGGTCTTGAGCAGACTATGCTATCTGACGAAGCGCATATCTTGCTGGTTACGGATAGCTCCTCAGAGGAGGATTCGGAGATAGATGACTAGTCCTATTCCCCGAGGTGGATGCTCTAACTTGGCAAGGTGGTTATGTTGCTCATATCGATGCGTATGGTGTCTCGCATTGCTATGTCATTTGATTAGTTTAGACATGCTTTGTGTGAATGCCAATTGCTCAGTGTCTAATTACCATATATGTGAATTATGCATTGCCATCTTGTTGCAAGACATTATATATGTGAATTATACAATGATATCTTGTTGCAAAGGCATTATATATGTGAATTATGCAATGCCATGATGTTTAGCCAATCAGCATGTATGTGAATTATATCATGCTATCATTTTTTTGTATTACGTGTTCCATTTGTCGACAACGTTTGTATATTCAACTACTCTTCCTGTGCATCAGCCATTTGAAGCGGTGATGGAAGTATCTGGAGTGAAAACAAGGTATTCAGAAGCGCATAATCCTACCTGCTGAAGTAGACATCTTCTTTGTTCTGAAGAGCTCCTCAGAGGAGGATTCAAAGGCGATGACCAGTCCTATTTCCCCCTAAGGTCTATGCTCAAACTTGGCAAGGTGGTTATATTACCCATGTCATGCATGTTGTCTTGCATTGCTTAGTTTATACATCATATATGGATTGCCATCTCGCTTACTTGCTTACTATATAAATCATATATTTGAATTATATCATGCCATCATGTTTACATAGTACATACACATCATCTATCGAATTATGGCATGGCAACCCATTTAATAAAGATATCATATAGTTATATCATCTCATCCTGTTTAGTGTTTACAGTCATCATATTTTGAATTATGGCATTCTATCCGTGAATGTATGTGAATTATGGCATGCCAACCTATTTAATAAACACATTATATAGTTATCTCATGCCATCCTGTTTACATAGTCTCATATTTTGAACTATGTCTTTCCATCTTTTTAGTTAGCCATCATAATGTGAAATTGTGTCATGCTATCCTGTTTAGTTAGCCATCATATATGTGAAATTGTGTCATGCTATCCTGTTTGGTTAGACAACATAAATATGAATTATTTCATGCCCTCTTTTATTCCCCACTATCCATTGCACCTGCCTCATCATACAATGTCTATACTTTCAATTACTTTTCTTGTTTATCAGCCATTTGAATTGGAGAGCGTGATGGCAATATCTAAGGGAGTAACAACACGGTCTTCAGAAAAGATAGTGCTACCAGTTGATGCAGATAGAACAACGGTTGTACTTGCCCAAGGACCAGATCCACCACACATAACCCAGACTCTCGTAGATTGTACCCCTACCTAGTTGGACAGAGAACCAGCTACACCCCTTCTAACCCCAACCCCGGCAAATAGTAACCTAGTTCCAGTTGACACAAAGACCGTCTCCACCAGAGAGCACCCAAACACAAGCAGTTAGCAAGGGAACTGCAGTGCCCAAAGCACGAGGACCACCACTCCGAATCCCAAATCAACGCTTAAAGGAGAAGAAGATTTGTTCTCAGGTCCGGTTCTGTAGCTATGGTTCATACTCCTTTGCTCTTGCATTACCGTATTTACTCATACCAACTATTTTCAAATTTGAAGGATGGAATTGAAACTCCAATGGCGCATAGCAGGTATGTTTTAAACCTGTTTCTTTAAGCGGTTTCTTGTTGTAACCTGCTCTATGTTGATTTCAATTTCAATTGAATAAACGATTATGTTCTCATGTCATGCACATTACAAGTGTTGTTATTGCTCTATAGTTACCCACACTTATATTTTGTCTATTCTGCTTTGTCTTGAACAAATATTATTTGAACTGTGTCTCTATCTTGATTTGGCAACAAAAACTAGAATGATATAGACCATAAAGTGACCATGGTACATAGATATATGTTTGTTTCATGTTGTTATCCTGTCCACTTTACTACTGAACTCATTTACCAAAATGAGTTTCATATACAACATGGTAAACATGTGATGTGTCTCGCTTGTTTCTCTTTTAGAATGCGGACAAAATATTGGAGAAACGATACCGCATTATCCAATGGTAAAGGAAGTAATGCAGATAAGGTTCAAGATAGTGAGACATCCTGTTGGTCTCCAAGAAAGCTGATAAAAACTATCTTGTGACGGTGAGGGAACCCAAAAGTCCTGTCTTGATGTAGTGTTCAAGTTATCGGCCATTCTTCTGGCACAAGCTCTTGAACTCATTTGCTGAATCAGTTCGTCTTCTTGAGTCTCAACTTCAAGTTTAAAGACATCGATCGAGATGTGCTTTGACGACAGAAGTCAAGGACCGAGGAAGTCCTGCAGAATTCAGATGCATATTTTACGGTGCAACAAAGACAATATTTGGAGGATTTAAGCGCCAAAAAAGAGAAAGTTAATAAGCTTGCTAAGCATCTTGCCAGCATTATGGGTACCCAGGATATTTTTTCTTGGGATCTTCTGAAGTGGTTTCAGTTCTGGATTTGTTTTGTTGCGGCGTTTATTTGTGCTGGTCGCCAACTTTGACAACCAGTGTATATGATATGCTGCTTTGTTCCCTATATTTGCACTGGTGGCGAACTTTGATGCCCAGTGGATGTAATATGTGTAACAGCCGTGATAGCCAAGCGTCGATTGCTTGCTTATTTATTTCCTTGTTGTCTTGTTTTTGTTTGCTTGTAGTCATTGCAGTTCTTTTTCCGCGGTTAGCTAGTGGCTGCAATAACCTTTTTTTCAAACTAGGCCACAATAACCATGGGCTAATTTTTACTGTAGTGACATTGGGCCTCCTACTAGCCGTAGAAACAGTGGCCTTCTACGGGCCGTAGAAACAATGGGCCTTCTGCGGGTCGTATCATCAATGGGCCTTATACGGACCGTATGATCGATTGGCCAAACATGGGCCAAACAGACCGCATTATGGCCGTAAACGGGCTAGAGCTGGAATTGTCCGTTCATGGGCCGACCATAATGGGCCATTATTAATAGGCCGTATTTGATGACGCTATGAAAACGCATTAGCGTATTAACGGACCATAAACGGGCCGATGTAACCACGGCTGAATTTGGCCCACAAGCGTAAAATGAGCGGTCCAGCGCCGTAAGTAAACGAATCTTTGAAATGAGCCCAAGAATAAATGGGCTCACGAGAAGGCCGAAGATAACATGGGAAACGCATTAGCGGAATAACGGGCCGTTAATGGGTATAAAGTGATACACTATTCATTACGGGCGATTTCACCACGGGCCGTTAATGGGTGTAAAGTGATACACTGTTCATTACGGGCCAGTTTCACCACGGGCCGTTAATAGGCCAAGACTTACATAGGGCCTCATATGGGCCTAAAGACGTCATGGGCCATACATGCGCCAGAAGTGAAAACAGGCTGGAATCATATTGGATGGCCGGATGACGCCATCGGGCCCTAATTCGGATAGGGCGTAACGGGCCTTGGGTTAGCGGGTTGTAAATGGGCTATATGCAAACAGGTCGTTAACAGGCTTTCCATGGGCCGGCACGCCACCTTTTGACCAAGTCAAACGGGCTAGCCTTTTCACGGGAATGGGCCTTTGTTGGGCCGTGACACGTGTCGACGTATCATAGGCGCCTTCCGTCCAATGAGTGGATGACATCTGTCCCAACGATGAGCCGACACGTGTTTCCTCCGGCCAATGATGATTTTACACGTGGAAATCCCCATTGGTCGGGGCTGTTAACGGGTTATCGGATCCAAAACCCGACCCGATAGCTTAACAGCGTTCCGTTACGGTGGATGCCACGTGTCGGTCACCCTTGGCGAAAGCACTTCTGTGACGCGCGATTTATCGTCATGGAAGTGGACACTTCCGTGATGATAATTTTGGTAATGTCATGGAACACTTCTACGACAGCACTTGTATGACTATCTTGATTCTGTCATAAATTTGTCATGGATGTACATGCATGACAAAAAACGCGACCTACTATGACAAACACGTATCATCACGGAAGTGTATTTTTTTTGTAGTGGAGAACTTCATCTATGATGAAGGGACCCTCCCACTTGGGCTTGAGTTTGTCCTTTTTCTTTTCTGGCAAGTGTAGAACGAGTTCACCAACATTATAAGTCTTGGCCTGCACCTCTCTGCTTTGATATCCGCAAGCCTGTTGTTGATAGAATGCAGACGGGCTTTTGCAATGTCGCGCTCCTCCTCCAAGGCATCTAGACTGTCCTGCCGATCCAACTCGGCTTCTCTCTCTTCATACATGCGCACTCGAGGTGAGTCATGAATGATGTCGCAGGGCAAAATGGCTTCAGCGCCGTACACCATCAAGAATGGAGTGTATCTGGTAGTGCAATTGGGCGTAGTTCGCAGCCCCAGAGTACGGAGTCGAGCTCCTCAACCCAGTGCTTGTCAGATTCTTTCAACGACCGCACTAGTCTAGGCTTAATGCCGCTCATAATAAGACCATTAGCTTGTTCGACTTGACCGTTTGTTTTTGGGTGATAGACCGAGGCGTAATTGAGCTTAGTGCCCAATTTAGCACACCAGGATTTCACTTCATCGGCTGTGAAATTGGAGCCGTTATCGGTAATGATGTTGAAGGAAATATGCCCAAGAGGCAATAATAAAGTTATTATTTATTTCCTTATATCATGATAAATGTTTATTATTCATGCTATAATTGTATTCACCGGAAACGTAATACTTGTGTGAATACATAGACAAACAGAGTGTCACTAGTATGCCTCTACTTGACTAGCTCGTTGACCAAAGATGGTTATGTTTCCTGGTCATAGACATGAGTTGTCATTTGATTAACGGGATCACATCATTAGGAGAATGATGTGATTGACTTGACCCATTCCGTTAGCTTAGCACTCGATCGTTTAGTATGTTGCTATTGCTTTCTTCATGACTTATACATGTTCGTATGACTATGAGATTATGCAACTCTAGTTTACCGGAGGAACACTTTGTGTGCTACCAAACGTCACAACGTGAATCTGGGTGATTATAAAGGTGCTCTCTGTGTGTCTCCGAAGGTACTTGTTGGGTTGGCGTATTTCGAGATTAGGATTTGTCACTCCGATTGTCGGAGAGGTATCTCTGGGCCCACTCGGTAATGCACATCACTTAAGCCTTGCAAGCATTGAAACTAATGATTTAGTTGCGGGATGATGTATTACGGAACGAGTAAAGAGACTTGCCAAGAATCTAGATTGAACTAGGTATTGAGATACCGACGATCGAATCTCGGGCAAGTAATATACCGATGACAAAGGGAACAACGATGTTGTTATGCGGTCTGACCGATAAAGATCTTCGTAGAATATGTGGGAGCCAATATGAGCATCTAGGTTCCGCTATTGGTTATTGACCGGAGACGTGTCTCGGTCATGTCTACATAGTTCTCGAACTCGTAGGGTCCACACGCTTAAAGTTTCGATGACAGTTATATTATGAGTTTATGAGTTTTGATGTACCGAAGGTTGTTCGGAGTCCCGAATGTGATCACGGACATGACGAGGAGTCTCGAAATGGTCGAGACATGAAGATTGATATATTGGAAGCCTATATTTGGATATCGGAAGTGTTCCGGGTGAAATCGGGATTTTACCGGAGTACCGGAGAGGTTACCGAAACCCCCCAGGGGTTTAATGGGCCATAGTGGGCCTTAGTGGAGAAGAGGAGGGGCAGCCAGGGCAGGCCGCATGCCCCCTTCCCCTCTAGTCCAAATTGGACAAGGAGGGGGGCGGCGCCCCCTTTCCTTCTTCTCCTCTTCCTCCTTCCCCCCTTCTCCTAATCCAACAAGGAAGGGAGGGAGTCCTACTCCCGGTGGGAGTAGGACTCCTCCTGGCGCGCCTCCTCCTGGTCGGCCGCACCTCCCCCCCCCCCTTGCTCCTTTATATACGGGGGCGGGGGCACCCTAGTGACACAATAATTGATTTGATCTTTTGGCCGTGTGCGGTGCCCCCCTCCACAATGGTCCACCTCGATAATAGTGTAGCGGTGCTTAGGCGAAGCCCTGCATCGGTAGAACATCATCATCATCACCACGCCGTCGTCTTGTGAAACTCTCCCTCAACACTTTCGGATCGGTGTTCGAGGGACGTCATCGGGCTGCACGTGTGCTGAACTCGGAGGTGTCGTGCGTCCGGTACTTGATCGATCGGATCATGAAGACGTACGACTACATCAACCGCGTTGTGCTAACACTTCCGCTTTCGGTCTACGAGGGTACATGGACAACACTCTCCCCTCTCGTTGCTATGCATCACCATGATCTTGCGTGTGCGTAGGAATTTTTTTGAAATTACTACGTCCCCCAACAGTGGCATTCGAGCCTGGTTTTATGCGTAGATGTCATATGCACGAGTAGAACACAAGCAAGTTGTGGGCGATATAAGTCATACTGCTTACCAGCATGTCATACTTAGGTTCGGCGGTATTGTTGGATGAAGCGGCCCGGACCGACATTACGCGTACGCTTACGCGAGACTGGTTCTACCGACGTGCTTTGCACACAGGTGGCTAGCGGGTGTCAGTTTCTCCAACTTTAGTTGAACCGAGTGTGGCTACGCCCGGTCCTTGCGAAGGTTAAAACGGCACCAACTTGACAAACTATCGTTGTGGTTTTGATGTGTAGGTAAGAACGGTTCTTGCTCAGCCCGTAGCAGCCACGTAAAACTTGCAACAACAAAGTAGAGGACGTCTAACTTGTTTTTGCATGGCATGTTGTGATGTGATATGGTCAAAGCATGATGCTAAATTTTATTGTATGAGATGATCATGTTTTGTAACCGAGTTATCGGCAACTGGCAGGAGCCATATGGTTGTCGCTTTATTGTATGCAATGCAATCGCCCTGTAATGCTTTACTTTATCACTAAGCGGTAGCGATAGTCGTAGAAGCATAAGATTGGCGAGACAACAATGATGCTACAATGGAGATCAAGGTGTCGCGCCGGTGACGATGGTGATCATGACGGTGCTTCGGAGATGGTGATCACAAGCACAAGATGATGATGGCCATATCATATCACTTATATTGATTGCATGTGATGTTTATCTTTTATGCATCTTATCTTGCTTTGATTGACGGTAGCATTATAAGTTGATCTCTCACTAAATTTCAAGATAAAAGTGTTCTCCCTGAGTATTCACCGTTGCCAAAGTTCGTCGTGCCCATACACCACATGATGATCGGGTGTGATAAGCTCTACGTCCATCTACAATGGGTGCAAGCCAGTTTTGCACACGCAGAATACTCAGGTTAAACTTGACGAGCCTAGCATATGCAGATATGGCCTTGGAACACTGAGACCGAAAGGTCGAGCGTGATATAGTAGATATGATAAACATAGTGATGTTCACCATTGAAAGCTACTCCATTTCACGTGATGATCGGTTATGGTTTAGTTGATATGGATCACGTGATCACTTAGAGGATTAGAGGGATGTCTATCTAAGTGGGAGTTCTAAAGTAATATGATTAATTGAACTTAAATTTATCATGCACTTAGTACCTGATAGTATCTTGCTTGTCTATGTTGATTGTAGATAGATGGCTCGTGCTGTTGTTCCATTGAATTTTAATGTGTTCCTTGAGAAAGCAAAGTTGAAAGATGATGGTAGCAATTACACGGACTGGGTCCGTAACTTGAGGATTATCCTCATTGCTGCACAGAAGAATTACGTCCTGGAAGCACCGCTAGGTGCCAAACCTGCTGCAGGAGCAACACCAGATGTTATGAACGTCTGGCAGAGCAAAGTTGATGACTACTCGATAGTTCAGTGTGCCATGCTTTACGGCTTAGAACCGGGACTTCAGTGACGTTTTGAACGTCATGGAGCATATGAGATGTTCCAGGAGTTGAAGTTAATATTTCAAGAAAATGCCCGGATTGAGAGATATGAAGTCTCCTATAAGTTCTACAGCTGTAAGATGGAGGAGAATAGTTCTGTCAGTGAGCATATACTAAATGTCTGAGTATAACAATCACTTGATTCAACTGGGAGTTAATCTTCCGGATGATAGCGTCATTGACAGAATTCTTCAATAATGCCACCAAGCTACAAGAGCTTCGTGATGAACTATAACATGCAAGGGATGGATAAGACGATTCCCGAGCTCTTCGCAATGCTAAAAGATGCGGAGGTAGAAATCAAGAAGGAGCATCAAGTGTTGATGGTTAATAAGACCACCAGTTTCAAGAAAAAGGGCAAAGGGAAGAAGAAGGGGAACTTCAAGAAGAGCAGCAAGCAAGTTGCTGCTCAAGAGAAGAAACCCAAGTCTGGACCTAAGCCTGAGACTGAGTGCTTCTACTGCAAGCAAACTGGTCACTAGAAGCGGAACTGCCCAAAGTATTTGGCGGATAAGAAGGATGGCAATGTGAACAAAGGTACATGTGATATACATGTTATTGATGTGTACCTTACGAGCTCGCAGATAGCACTGGTATTTGATAATCGGTTACATTGCTGATATTTGCAACTCAAAATAGGGACTATGGATTAAGTGAACACTGGCCAAGGACGAGGTGACGATGCGCACGGGAAACGGTTCCAAAGTCGATGTGATCACCGTCGGCACACTACCTCAACATCTACCTTCGGGATTAGTATTAGACCTAAATAATTGTTATTTGGTGCCAGCGTTGAGCATGAACATTATATCTGGATCTTGTTTGCTGCGAGACGGTTATTCATTTAAATCAGAGAATAATGGTTGTTCTATTTATATGAGTAATATCTTTTATGGTCATGCACCCTTGAAGAGTGGTCTATTTTTGATGAATCTCGATAGTAGTGATACACATATTCATAATGTTGAAGCCAAAAGATGCAGAGTTGATAATGATAGTGCAACTTATTTGTGGCACTGCCGTTTAGGTCATATCGGTGTAAAGCGCATGAAGAAACTCCATACTGATGGACTTTGGAACCACTTGATTATGAATCACTTGGTACTTGTGAACCGTGCCTCATGGGCAAGATGACTAAAACGTCGTTCTCCAGAACTATGGAGCGAGCAATAGATTTGTTGGAAATCATACATACAGATGTATGTGGTCCGATGAATGTTGAGGCTCGCGGCGGGTATCGTTATTTTCTCACCTTCACAGATGATTTAAGCAGATATGGGTATATCTACTTAATGAAATATAAGTCTGAAACATTTGAAAAGTTCAAAGAATTTCAGAGTGAAGTAGAAAATCATCGTAACAAGAAAATAAAGTTTCTACGATCTGATCGTGGAGGAGAATATTTGAGTTACGAGTTTGGTCTACATTTGAAACAATGCGGAATAGTTTGCAACTCATGCCACCGGAACACCACAACAGTAATGGTGTGTCCGAATGTCGTAATCGTACTTTACTAGATATGGTGCGATCTATGATGTCTCTTACTGATTTACCGCTATCATTTTGGGGTTATGCTTTAGAGACGGCTGCATTCACGTTAAATAGGGCACCATCAAAATCCGTTGAGACGACACCTTATGAACTGTGGTTTGGCAAGAAACCAAAGTTGTCATTTCTTAAAGTTTGGGGCTGCGATGCTTATGTGAAAAAGCTTCAACCTGATAAGCTCGAACCCAAATCGGAGAAATGTGTCTTCATAGGATACCCAAAGGAGACTATTGGGTACACCTTCTATCAAAGATCCGAAGGCAAGACATTCATTGCTAAGAACGGATCCTTTCTAGAGGAGTTTCTCTCGAAAGAAGTGAGCGGGAGGAAAGTAGAACTTGATGAGGTAACCATACCTGCTCCCTTATTGGAAAGTAGTTCATCACAGAAACCGGTTCCTGTGACGTCTATACCAATTAGTGAGGAAGTTAATGATGATGATCATGGAACTTCAGATCAAGTTGTTACTGAACCTCGTAGGTCAATCAAAGTAAGATCCACACCAGAGTGGTATGGTAATCCTGTTCTGGAGGTTATGTTACTAGACCATGACGAACCTACGAACTATGAAGAAGCGATGGTGAGCCCAGATTCCGCAAAATGGCTTGAGGCCATGAAATCTGAGATGGGATCCATGTATGAGAACAAAGTGTGGACTTTGGTTGACTTGCCCGTTGATCGGCAAGCCATTGAGAATAAATGGATCTTCAAGAATAAGACTGATGTTGACGGTAATATTACTATCTATAAAGCTCGACTTGTTGCGAAAGGTTTTCGACAAGTTCAAGGGATTGACTACGATGAGACCTTCTCACCCGTAGCGATGCTTAAGTCTGTCTGAATCATGTTAGCAATTACCGCATTTTATGATTATGAAGTTTGGCAAATGGATGTAAAAACTGCATTCCTGAATGGATTTCTGGAAGAAGAGTTGTATATGATGCAACGGAAGGTTTTGTCAATCCAAAGGGAGCTAACAAAGTGTGCAAGCTCCAGCAATCCATTTATGGACTGGTGCAAGCCTCCCAGAGTTGGAATAAATGCTTTGATAGTGTGATCAAAGCATTTGGTTTTATCTGAACTTTTGGAGAAGCCTGTATTTACAAGAAAGTGAGTGGGAGCTCTGTAGCATTTCTGATATTATATGTGGATGACATATTGCTGATTGGAAATGATATAGAATTTCTGGGCCTCGGTGAAGCTGCTTATATATTGGGCATCAAGATCTATAGAGATAGATCAAGACGCTTAATTAGACTTTCACAAAGCACATACCTTGACAAAGTTTTGAAGAAGTTCAAAATGGATCAAGCAAAGAAAGGGTTCTTGCCTGTGTTACAAGGTGTGAAATTGAGTAAGACTCAATGCCCGACCACTGCAGAAGATAGAGAGAAGATGAAAGATGTTCCCTATGCTTCAGCCATAGGCTCTATCATGTAAGCAATGTTGTGTACCAGACCTGATGTGTGCCTTGCTATAAGTTTGGCAGGGAGGTGCCAAAGTAATCCAGGAGTGGATCACTGGACAGCGGTCAAGAACATCCTGAAATACCTGAAAAGGACTAAGGATATGTTTCTCATTTATGGAGGTGACAAAGAGCTAGTCGTAAATGGTTACGTCGATGCAAGCTTTGACACTGATCCGGATGATTCTAAATCGCAAACCGGATACGTGTTTACATTGAACAGTGGAGCTATCAGTTGGTGTAGTTCTAAACAAAGCGTTGTGGCGGGATCTATGTGTGAAGCGGAGTACATAGATGCTTCGAAAGCAGCAAATGAAGGAGTCTGGATGAAGGAGTTCATATCCAATCTAGGTGTCATACCTAGTGCATTGGGTCCAATGAAAATCTTTTGTGATAATACTAGTGCAATTGCCTTGGCGAAGGAATCCAGATTACACAAGAAAACCAAGCAGGTCAAGAGATGCTTCAATTCCATCCGGGATTTAGTCCAGGTGGGAGACATAGAAATTTGCAAGATACATACGGATCTGAATGTTGCAGACCCGTGTGCTAAGCCTCTTCCACGAGCAAAACATGATCAGCACCAAGGCTCCATGGGTGTTAGAATCATTACTGTGTAATCTAGATTATTGACTCTAGTGCAAGTGGGAGACTGAAGGAAATATGCCCTAGAGGCAATAATAAAGTTATTATTTATTTCCTTATATCATGATAAATGTTTATTATTCATGCTAGAATTGTATTAACCGGAAACGTAATACTTGTGTGAATACATAGACAAACAGAGTGTCACTAGTATGCCTCTACTTAACTAGCTCGTTGATCAAAGATGGTTATGTTTCCTGGCCATAGACATGAGTTGTCATTTGATTAATGGGATCACATCATTAGGAGAATGATGTTATTGACTTGACCCATTCCGTTAGCTTAGCACTCGATCGTTTAGTATGTTGCTATTGCTTTCTTCATGACTTATACATGTTCCTATGACTATGAGATTATGCAACTCCGTTTACCGGAGGAACACTTTGTGTGCTACCAAACGTCACAACGTAACTGGGTTATTATAAAGGTGCTCTACAGGTGTCTCCGAAGGTACTTGTTGGGTTGGCGTATTTCAAGATTAGGATTTGTCACTCTGATTGTCGGAGAGGTATCTCTGGGCCCACTCGGTAATGCACATCACTTAAGCCTTGCAAGCATTGCAACTAATGAGTTAGTTGCGGGATGATGTATTACGGAACGAGTAAAGAGACTTTCCGGTAACGATATTGAACTAGGTATTGAGATACCGACGATCGAATCTCGGGCAAGTAACATACCGATGACAAAGGGAACAACGTGTGTTGTTATGCGGTCTGACCGATAAAGATCTTCGTAGAATATATGGGAGCCAATATGAGCATCCAGGTTCCGCTATTGGTTATTGACCGGTGAAGTGTCTCGGTCATGTCTACATAGTTCTCGAACACGTAGGGTCCGCACGCTTAAAGTTTTGATGACAGTTATATTATGAGTTTATGAGTTTTGATGTACCGAAGGTTGTTCGGACTCCCGGATGTGATCACGGACATGATGAGGAGTCTCAAAATGATCGAGACATGAAGATTGATATATTGGAAGCCTATATTTGGATATCGGAAGTGTTCCGGGTGAAATCGGGATTTTACCAGAGTACCGGAGGGGTTATCGGAACCCCCCAGGGGTTTAATGGGCCATAGTGGGCCTTAGTGGAGAAGAGGAGGGGAGGCCAGGGCAGGCCGCGCGCCCCCTCCCCCTCTAGTCTGAATTGGACAAGGAGGGGGGCGCCCCCCTTTCCTTCTTTTCCTCTTCCTCCTTCCCCCCTTCTCCTAATCCAACAAGGAACGGAGGGAGTCCTACTCCCGGTGGGAGTAGGACTCCTCCTGGCGCGCCTCCTCCTGGCCGGCCGCACCTCCCCCCCTAGATCCTTTATATACGGGGGCGGGGGGGGCACCCTAGAGACACAACAATTGATTTGATCTTTTAGCCGTGTGCGGTGCCCCCCTCCACCATAGTCCACCTCGACACATCAGTGGCGGTGCTTAGGGGAAGCCCTGCGTCGGTAGAACATCATCATCGTCACCACGCCGTCGTGGTGACGAAACTCTCCCTCAACACTCGGCTGAATCGGAGTTCGAGGGACGTCATCGGGCTGAACGTGTGCTGAACTCGGAGGTGTCGTACGTTCAATACTTGATCGGTCGGATCGTGAAGACGCACGACTACATCAACCGCAGCAGTGCTAACGCTTCCGCTTTCGGTCTACGAGGGTATGTGGACAACACTCTCCCCTCTCGTTGCTATGCACCACCATGATCTTGCGTGTGCGTAGGAATTTTTTTTGAAATTACTACGTTCCCCAACAGATGGTTTACCGGATATAAAGTCTATCACCGGTCCGGATTCGGCCATTTCACTGGTTTGGCCTCTATCCATTTGGTGAATTTATCTACCATGACTAGCAGATATTTTTTCTTATGGCTTCCTCCTTTAAGGGGTCCGACCATATCAAACCCCCAGACCGCAAAAGGCCAAGTAATGGGGATTGTTTGTAGAGCAGTAGGCGGCATATCGCTTTGAATGGTGAAGAGCTGACATCTGACACAACATTGGACCAGGTCATGTGCATCTGCTCGGGCCGTCGGCCAAAAGAAGCATGTACGCAAGGCCTTACTTACAAGGGCCCGAGCCACAGCGTGGTGACCGTCGAGACCAGCATGGATTTCGGCTAGGAGCTGTCGTCCCTCTTCTTCGGAGATACACCTTCGAAGGACTCCGGTAGCACTTTTCTTGTAGAGCTCTCCGTCATGGACCTTGTAGGCTTTCGAGCGCCGAACAATGCAGTGAGCCTCATTTTGGTCCTCAGGGAGCTCTCGCCTATTAAGGTAGGCCAAGAAGAGTTCGTTCCATGGGGCAATTAGTGCCATTATTAGATGGGCCGATGATGTTATCTCGGTGGCTGAGCCCCCGATGATATCGGTATTATGTTCGGAATCTGGGGGTGTAATCGGGTCCGGACTGGTGTTGTTGCTCTCACCCTGCCACACCACGGATGGCTTGAAGAGCCTTTCCAGAAAGATGTTAGGCGGGACGGGGTCACGCTTGGCGCCCATGCGAGCAAGGACTTCGGCCGCTTGATTACTTTCCCGGGCCACATGATGAAACTCGAGTCCCTCGAACCTAGCTGATATTTTGAGTACGGCGTTATGATAGGCCGCCATCTTTGGATCTTTGGCGTGGAAGTCTCCATTTATTTGGGATATTGCGAGATTTGAGTCCCCGCGCACCTCCAGGCGTTGTATGCCCATGGAGGTGGCCATCCGAAGACCGTGCAATAAGGCCTTGTATTCGGCTGCATTGTTGGCGTCTGTGTATAATATTTGGAGTACGTACTGGACTGTGTCTCCAGTAGGGGACGTTAAAACAAAGCCTGCTCCTAAATCGGCCAGCATTTTAGAGCCATCGAAGTACATGACCCAGTTGGAATATGTGTCGTACTCTTTAGGGAGTTCGGCCTCTGTCCATTCGGCGACGAAGTCGGCCAATACTTGGGATTTGATGGCCCGGCGTGGTTTGTATGTTATGTCGAATGGTAGGAGCTCAATGGCCCACTTAGCAATCCACCCCGTAGCGTCGCGGTTGTTTATTATGTCATTGAGTGGTACTTCGGAAGCCACCGTGATAGAGCACTCTTGGAAGTAGTGTTGTAGCTTCTGGATGCCATGAAGACCGCATATGCTATCTTTTGGTAATGAGGGTACCGGGATTCACATGGTGTGAGGACAGTGGATACGTAGTATACCGGTTTTTAGAGTGGGAATTTGTGTCCATCCGCCTCTCGCTCAAAGACGAGCATGATACGTCTCCAACGTATCTACAATTTTTTATTGCTCCATGCTACTTTATCTACTGTTATGGACTATATTGGGCTTTATTTTCCACTTTTATATTATTTTTGGGACTAAACTATTAACCGGAGGCCCAAATTGTAATTGCTGTTTTTGCCTATTTCGGTGTTTCAAAGAAACGGAATATCAAACGAGTCCAAACGGAATGAAACCTTCGGGACGTGATTTTCTCACCGAACGTGATCCAGAGACTTGGACCCTACTCCAAGAAGTAACAGAGGCGGTCACGAGGTGGGGCGCCCCCGCCTGTAGCGCGCCTGCCTCGTGGGCCCCCTGTTGCTCCACCGACGTACTCCTTCCTCCTATATATACCTACGTACCCCCGACAGATCAAATACGGAGCAAAAACCTAATTCCACCGCCACAAATTTCTGTATCCACGAGATCCCATCTTGGGGCCTGTTCCGGAGCTCCACCGGAGGGGGCATCCACCACGGAGGGCTTCTACATCATCACCATAGCCCCTCCGATGAAGTGTGAGTAGTTTACTTCAGACCTTGGGTCCATAGCTAGTAGCTAGATGGCTTCTTCTCTCTTTTGGATCTCAATACAATGTTCTCCCCTCTCTCGGAGATCTATTCGATGTAATCTTCTTTTTGCGGTGTGTTTGCTGAGACCGATGAATTGTGGGTTTATGATCAAGTTTATCTATGAATAATATTTGAATCTTCTCTGAGTTCTTTTATGTATGATTGAGTTATCTTTGCAAGTCTCTTCGAATTATCCGTTTGGTTTGGCCAACTAGATTGGTAGTTCTTGCAATGGGAGAAGTGCTTAGCTTTGGGTTCAATCTTGCGGTGTCCTTTCCCAGTGACAGAAGGGGCAACAAGGCACGTATTGTATTGTTGCCATCGAGGATAACAAGATGGGGTTTTTATCATATTGCATGAATTTATCCATCTACATCATGTCATCTTGCTTAAGGCATTACTCTGTTTTTAACTTAATACTCTAGATGCATGCTGGATAGCGGTCGATGAGTGGAGTAATAGTAGTAGATGTAGGCAGGAGTCGGTCTACTTGTCTCGGACGTGATGCCTATATACATGATCATACCTAGATATTCTCATAACCATGCTCAATTTCGCCAATTGCTCAACAGTAATTTGTTCACCCACCGTAGAATACTTATGCTCTTGAGAGAAGCCACTAGTGAAACCTATGGCCCCCGGGTCTATTCTCATCATATAAATCTCCATCACTTTAATACTTGCTTTGTTTTTACTTTTCCTTTTACTTTTCACTTTGCATCTCTATATCAAAAATTCCAAAAATATTATTTATCATCTCTATCAGATCTCACTCTCGTAAGTGACCGTGAAGGGATTGACAACCCCTAATCGCGTTGGTTGCAAGGAGCTATTGTTTTGTGTAGGTACGAGGGACTTGTGTGTATCCTCCTACTGGATTGATACCTTGGTTCTCAAAAACTGAGGGAAATACTTATGCTACTTTGCTGCATCATCCTCTCCTCTTCAGGGAAATCCAACGCAGTGCTCAAGAGGTAGCAAGAATAATTTATGGCGCCGTTGCCGGGGAGGCTTACGCAAGAGCAAGTCAAGACTTGGACTCCTAACAACAAGCCACTACGGCGCGTTAAAGTTTACATACCAAGTACCCATCACAATCCCTATCTCCCGCATTACATTATTTGCCATTTGCCTCTCGTTTTCCTCTCCCCCACTTCACCCTTGCCGTTTTATTCGCCCTCTCTTTCCCAATCTCCTCCTCTTTTTCCCGTTTGCCTTTTTCTCGTTTGCCTTTTGTTTGCTCGTGTGTTAGTTAGCTCGCTTGTCGTTATGCCTGAAATTGGGGAAATTATTGCCGATATGGGCGATAATAATATCATAGAAAATACTGAAGCTCCTGCTGAAGAATCCCCTACCTATCATACAAAAAGATTTTGAATCGGTAGTGGTAATATTATTGGAAAAGGAGTTATTCAAGATTTGTTTACTTGTGTTGTGTCACATCCCTAGTTCTGGTATGCTCAAGGCTAGCTAGCCATTTGTGCATCATGTTTAATTTGGACAGAGATAAAAATCAATCCAATATTATTAGGAGCTCATAGATATTTATTTTGGGCATTTGGAATTAATGCAGTAATTATTTGCTTTGGATATGTAATATTTCAAAATATTGTCCAAAAATTATGCCAGTTATTGAGGAGCTCTGTAATATTTCCACTAGCCCCTACAAAAATTGGCATAAGACAAAATGGTTTAGTGTTTTTATTAGACCAAACAAATGTCAGACAAATAGAAAAGAAACAAAAATAGAAAAGGCTTACCTGGCGCTTGCCTACAGCCATCTGGCGCCTCAGCCGGCCCAGCGGTGCGGCCACTGGCCCAACCGCCAACCGTCGTCCTCCTGGCGACGACACAAGGACAGGGGCACGCGCCGACGCGAGCGGCCACGCGTCCGGCCGCGGCCACGTCTCCCCGCCACCTCCTGATTCTCCCTCCCATCGCCTGGATCGCTCGGACGACGCCACGCACCGCCCCGCACCTCTCTCTCTCTCTCTCCCGTGCCTCTCCCCTCCTCTGGCTCCCTCTCCCTCTCTTCCCCAAGCGCACCGGAGTGCGCCGACGAGCACCACTGCAACCACCGCCTCCCCCTCGCCTCTCCGGCACGCCCAGAAGCTCCGCCTCCTCGCTCTGAAGCCCTCCTCCAAGCGACGCAAGCCGGAGCGCCTCGTGGAGCTGTCGCTGTCGCCATCTTCGCCTCCGGCCGCCGTGGATCCCCATCGCCGCCCCGCCGCCTCCAGCCCTTCCCCGAGCTCTCCGAAGACGCTCCCGAATCCGCCGTGAGCTCCTGCATCGGTTCCCCCTTCTCCCCTGCCTCCCCGCGCTCTGTAGCCCCGCAGCCGCTCGAGCCCGAGCTCCGGCCGCCGCCGCGAGCTCCGCTCCGGCGAGCTCCAGCCCCATGACCTCTCGTTGGCTCCCTGGATGCGCGGGAGGCGGCGACCTCTGGTGCCCTTAGCCGCCGCCCTCGTGGCTATGTAGCGGATGCCGGCGTCTGAGGTCGCCGCCTGACGACCTCGCCCGGCTCGACATGGGCCCTGTCGGCCAGGTGATTAGCTTAGCGCTAATCACCATTTAAGCTAACCCTGACACTGACCGTGGGACCCTGCGCGCTAATCCTCTAATTAGGATAATCTAACCCCCCCCCCCCTGTTTAACCCGTGTCATTGACGTGTGGACCCCACACGTCAGGTTTGACCTGGTCAGCACCGTTGACCTGCTGATGCAGGCATGACGTCATGCTGACGCAGTTATCCATTTTCTGGATTTAAATTAAATCAGGAAATTCCAGAAAATGTTACAAACTTAAAAAAATCATAGAAATTCAAACGTAGCTCAGATTGAAATAATTTATATATGAAAAATTATCAGAAAAATGCAATCTATCCATCTGTTCTAGTTTCATGAATGACAAACCAACTTATACCTACTGTATAGGTGAAACACTAAAATGGCATATATAAGAGCTTAATCTGGAGTTGCATTTGAACCCTCGATTCAAATGGACTTCATTAAATTTGAATACTAGTTGCATTAGCTCAAACAACATCACATCTTCATGCCATGTTCATGCATCATATTGTTGCATATGCTTGTGTATTGATTGTTGGCACCGTTCCTTCTCGATAGGTTCAGCTCAGGAGAGTGCTCAAGAGTACCTGTCTGTGAAGTAGTGTCTCCCTTGTTGATTTACCTGGCAAGAAAATCCCCTTGTTCATTCCGATACAATCCTACTCTGTCGCTCCTGCTCTCAGTTATTGCATTAGGACAACAACGATTCATCTGCTACTTTGTGCTGCGGTAGTTGAACCCATTCCTCTGCATGACCTGTCATTGCCACAGTAAATAGTTGAAACCCACAAGCATGTGTAGGAGTTGATTGAAGCCATTGTTGTGTTCCTACCATGCCATGCTTGCTATTGCTTAGAGTGTGTCAGGTCTGATTCATTGGGAATGAATTGGAGTGTAATGCTATGTTACGACATCGAGAGTTAAGTGTGTGAATACGATTTGGTAAAGGTAGCGGTGAGAGGCCATGTAGGAGTACATGGTGGGTTGTCTCACTTTGGAACTGTCCTTAAGCTTGAGTTACATGTATGTTGTCCAATGACTAGCTACTACCACACATTGGAATGCTTAAGTGCCCCTCTCGACTTATTAACCAACTTGATCTCTGTCCGGGGAGTCGCATGGCTGGTTTCTGGTGTTTGTAGGTAGTGCTATTTTTCTACCAAGTGGCACCCGGGGTGGGCTTGGGACAGACTAGGCACACGTGGCCTGGTGTACCGAGTGCACCCGGATGGTGGGCTCGGGAACCCTGCTCACATCGTTTGGGGCCGTGAGCGAAACCTCGGCCGGATCTCCTTGCGGATGGAACCCGAATAGGTGATAAACCTGGATTAGAGTCTTGTGTGGTTAGTCAGGTCGTGGCCGACACCCTCGCCAGGCTTCCGCTTGAAGGTTGCCGAGATACATGATGTGTACATGGCGGTAAGTGGCGAGAGCGTGTGTGAAGAAGTTCACCTCAGGGTTAACATGATCTATTCGAATAGCGGGTCCACGGTTATGGACTTCTTGGATGCTTACGTGGTACATAGAAAACTTGAAGTGGATACTCTAAAATGCTCAAGACAAGTGTGAGTGCTATGGATGGCCTTCTCGTAGGGGAGACGGGAATGAATCCATAGTAGGGTATTGATGTGGTGATTAGTGGACTGGGTTGTTTGCTTCACCTCAAAGAAGTTTCTCGTAGTCGTAGAAACGGGATAGCCTTGAGTCAAAGTCGGCTTAAAAGAACTAAACCCCACATTACCTTCTTGATACAAATGCATGTATGATAGGATCTTATGTAAGTCTTGTTGAGTACCTTTGTACTCACGTTGCTTTATTTATGTTTTTGCAGCGGAGATTTCGGTCTTACTAGTAGTTCCGCTTGGACTTCGACGAGTAGCTTGTTACCTCAGCTACGATCTTGTACCCGTGGGAGGGTCTTGTAGATAGTCGCTTCTCAGCCTTTTTCTTTTGTAGATGTACGTTTCGGACATGTAATGCTTCCATTGCTTGTATGCTCTGAATGATGGGTCATGTGACCCCTGTTTGTATTTAATGCTATGTGGCTCTTCTGGGCCTTTATCTATATGAGTTTGCGTTATGTTGTGATGCCATGTTGTACAGCACATACTTGCATGTTATGCGTATGTGTAACGTGTATTGCTATGTGTGGGATCCGACAACCTAGTTGTCTATCCTTGGTAGCCTCTCTTATGAGGAAATGTAGTCTAGTGCTTCCACCGAGCCATGGTAGTGCCTTTCTGACCGGTTTACAGGAGTCCTGCTAGCCCGACACTCTTGCTCCGGAACACTTAGACTTCGCCCGACATGTGATTCACGCCGTTCATGTATACGTCCTTGAGGGAAATGTCACGTGGTGACATCCGAGTCCTACCTAGCCTGCTACAGCCGGGTTCCTGAGTCCTGTTAGCTCTGCTATAGCCGGATTCGCAGCTGGCGACCGACATGCTCGATGTTGATTCATGTATGCCTGTCCCCATAAGTTAGTGCCACTTTGGGTTCACTACTAGTCATGTCGGCCCGGGTTCTCTGTCATATGGATGCTAGCGACACTATCATATACGTGAGCCAAAAGGCGGAAACGGTCCCAGGGCATGGTAAGGCGACACCCGTGGGAATACCGTGCGAGGCCGCGAAGTGATATGAGGTGTTACAGGCTAGATCGGTGTGACTTAGAATCGGGGTCCTGACATGCTGGTGCTTTACCCTCTATGGGTGGTTCTATTCTCCATAGAACTAGTAGCCTTGCGGACACTATTGCCATGCTTATCGTTGAACTTGAAAGGCAATTTATGCATATGCACCCTTCTATACAAAGAATTTTTCTAGAATTTTCTAATATTGAACACTCCTACATTAAGCGTGCCGCTACAATCTTTTTGGCTCATGAATTCAGATTTATAATAAAAGAAGCCAAAGAAATCTTTGCGCATTATAGGGTGGATTGGCCGTCCTCCCATAGAATCTATCCTTTTGATCAAGAAGAAATAATGCGTTTTCAATCTATCGACTATGTTGCTTTCAATGAAAATCTTAGAAAAAAGGTGCCTACCAATATTTTAATTGATAGAATCTCTGAACTTAATGATGATTTGGCTATTCGAAATAATGAGCTAGGATGCTCTCTTGCGTATAGGCTCACCAAGTTCTGTCAAAAGAACGCTTATAATGATGAATTGGTTGTGCAATACGAAGGGCCGAAAGAGGAACCTATACCTCCTAAAATTGATCTTGGGGACTTTTGTACTATTAAATTTAGCCCTTTTTGATTACTTTTTCTTGCCTCAAAGAAAACTTGCTACCGAACGTAGAGAATATCAAATGAGTTTCACCGATCTATCTTATTACTACGGCACTACTTAGATATATCCTTGCTTTTATGCCTAGCTAGGCGCGTTAAACGATAGCGCTTGTTGGGAGGCAACCCAATTTTATTTTTAGTTTTATTTTTGGTTTTGCTACTGTTTAGGAATAAATAATCCATCTAGCCTCTGTTTAGATGTGGTTTTATGTTTTAATTAGTGTTTGTGCCAAGTTAGACCTATAGGATCTTCTTGGATGATAGTTATTTGATCTTGCTGTAATTTCCAGAATCTTTCTGTTCACGAAAACAATTGGTAAAAATCACCAGAACGTGATAAAATACTGATTCCAATTGCTACTGATAAATAAACAAATTGCCTAGGTCTTCCTATTTTGGCTGAATTTTTGGAGTTCCAGAAGTTTGCGTTAGTTACAGAGTACTACAGACTGTTCTGTTTTTCACAGATTCTGTTTTTCGTGTGTTGTTTGCTTATTTTGATGAATCTATGGCTAGTAAAATAGTTTATAATCCATAGAAGTTGGAATAAAGTAGGTTTAACACCAATATAAAAAGAATGAGTTCATTACAGTACCTTAAAGTAGTCTTTTGTTTTCTTTCTCTAGCAGAGCTCACGAGATTTACATTGAGTTTTGTGTTGTGAAGTTTTCAAGTTTTGGGTAAATTCTTTTGATGGATTATGGAACAAGGAGTGGCAAGAGCCTAAGCTTGGGGAAGCCCATGTCACCCCCAAGATAAACAAAGGACACCAAAAAGTCAAAGCTTGGGGATGCCTCGGAAGGCATCCCCTCTTTCATCCACTTCCATCGGTAATTTACTTGGAGCTATATTTTTATTCACCACATGATATGTGTTTTGCTTGGAGCGTCTTGTATTATTTGTGTCTTTGCTTGTTAGTTTACCACAATCATCCTTGATGTACACACCTTTTGAGAGAGCCATACATAAATTGGAATTTGATAGAATACTCTATGTGCTTCACTTATATCTTTTGAGCTTGATAGTTTTGCTCATAGTGCTTCACTTATATCTTTTGAGCGTGATAATTTTTGCTCTAGTGCTTCACTTAGATATTTTAGAAACGCGGTGGTGGATTTGTTTTAAAGAAACTATTGATCTCTCATGCATCACATAGATGAATTTGAGAGTCGTTAATAGCATGGTAATTAGCATAATATAAATATACTTGGTATTCAAGATATGTGAAACTTTCTTTTGAGTCGTTGAATACTAAGAAAAGTTTGATGCTTGATAATTGTTTTGAGATATGAAGATGGTGATATTAGAGTCATGCTAGTTGAGTAGTTGTGAATTTAAAGAATACTTGTGTTGAAGTTTGTGATTCCCGTAGCATGCACGTATGGTGAACCGTTATGTGATGAACTTGGAGCAAAATTTATTTATTGATTGTCTTCCTTATGAGTGGCGGTCGGGGAATGACGATGGTCTTTTCCTACCAATCTATCCCCCTAGGAGCATGCGCGTAATACTTTGCTTTGATAACTTCTAGATTTTTGCAATAAGTATATGAGTTATTTATGACTAATGTTGAGTCCATGGATTATACACACTTTTTCCCATCCTTCCACCATTGCTAGCCTCTCTAATACCGCGCACTTTTTCGCCGGTATCATACACCCACCATATATCTTCCTCAAAACAGCCACCATACCTACCTATCATGGCATTTCCATAGCCATTCCGAGATATATTGCCATGCAACTTTCCACCGTTCAGTTTATTACGACCACGCTCCATCATTGTCATATTGCTAGCATGATCATGTAGTTGACATCGTATTTGTGGCAAAGCCACCGTTCATAATTATTTCATACATGTCACTCTTGATTCATTGCATATCCCGGTACACCGCCGGAGGCATTCATATAGAGTCATACTTTGTTCTAAGAATCAAGTTGTAATTGTTGAGTTGTAAGAATGATAAAAGTGTGATGATCATCATTCTTTAGAGCATTGTCCCAAGTGAGGAAAGGATGATGGAGACTATGATTCCCCCATAATTCAGGATGAGACTCCGCACGAAAAATGAAAGAAAAAAAAGAAAAAAAAAAGAGGCCAAAAAAAAAGAGAAAAGGCCCAAATAAAAAAATGAGAGAAAAAGAGAGAAGGGACAATGCTACTATCCTTTTACCACACTTGTGCTTCAAGGTAGCACCAAGATCTTCATGATAGAGAGTCTCTCATTTTGTCACTTTCATATACTAGTGGGAATTTTTCATTATAGAACTTGGCTTGTATATTCCAATGATGGGCTTCCTCAAATGCCCTAGGTCTTCGTGAGCAAGCGAGTTGGATGCACACCCACTTAGTTTCTTTTGTTGAGCTTTCATATACTTATAGCTCTAGTGCATCCATTGCATGGCAATCCCTACTCACTCACATTGATATCTATTGATGGGCATCTCCATAGCCCGTTGATCGCCTAGTTGATGTGAGACTATCTTCTCCTTTTTGTCTTCTCCACAACCACCATTCTATTCCACATATAGTGCTATATCCATGGCTCACGCTCATGTATTGCGTGAAGATTGAAACAGTTTTGAAAATGTTAAAGTATGAAACAATTGCTTGGCTTGTCATCGGGGTTGTGCATGATTTAAATATTTTGTGTGGGGAAGATGGAGCATAGCAGGACTATATGATTTTGTAGGGACAACTTTCTTTGGCCATGTTATTTTGAGAAGACATAATTGCTTAGTTAGTATGCTTGAAGTATTATTATTTTTATGTCAATATGAACTTTTGTCTTGAATCTTTCGGATCTGAATATTCAGACCACAATTAAGAAGATTTACATTGAAATTATGCCAAAGTATCACTCCGAATCAAAAATTCTTTTTTTTATCATTTACCTACTCGAGGACGAGCATGAATTAAGCTTGGGGATGCCTGATATGTCTCCAACGTATCTATAATTTTTGATTGCTCCATGCTACTTTATCTACTGTTTTGGACTATATTGGGCTTTATTTTCCACTTTTATATTATTTTTGGGACTAACCTATTAACAGGAGGCCCACCCGAAATTGCTGTTTTTGCCTATTTAGGTGTTTCAAAAAAATGAAATATAAAAGCGAGTCCAAGCGGAATGAAACCTTGAGGGCGTGATTTTCTCACGAGCGTGATCCGAGAGACTTGGACCCTACTCCAAGAAATGTGAGGCGGTCACGAGGTGAGGCGCCCCAGGCGCGCCCCTGCCTCGTGGGCCCCTGTTGCTCCACCGACGTACTCCTTCCTCCTATATATACCTCACGTACCCCGACGAGATCAAATCACGGAGCCAAAACCTAATTCCACCGCCGCAACTTTATGTATCCACGAGATCCCATCTTGGGGCCTGTTAGGAGCTCCACCGGGAGGGGCATCCACCATGGAGGGCTTCTACATCATCACCATAGCCCCTCCGATGAAGTGTGAGTAGTTTACTTGGACCTTCGGGTCCATAGCTAGTAGCTAGATGGCTTCTTCTCTCTTTTTGGATCTCAAGACAATGTTCTCCCCCTCTCTCTTGGAGATCTATTCGATGTAATCTTCTTTTTGCGGTGTGTTTGTTGAGACCGATAAATTGTGGGTTTATGATCAAGTTTATCTATGAATAATATTTGAATCTTCTCTGAATTCTTTTATGTATGATTGAGTTATCTTTGCAAGTCTCTTCGAATTATCCGTTTGGTTTGGCCAACTAGATTGGTAGTTCTTGCAATGGGAGAAGTGCTTAGCTTTGGGTTCGATCTTGCGGTGTCCTTTCCCAGTGACAGGAAGGGGCAGCAAGGCACGTATTGTATTGTTGCCATCGAGGATAACAAGATGGGGTTTTTATCATATTGCATGAATTTATCCCTCTACATCATGTCATCTTGCTTAAGGCGTTACTCTGTTTTTAACTTAATACTCTAGATGCATGCTGGATAGTGGTCGATGAGTGGAGTAATAGTAGTAGATCTTGGCGAGTCGGTCTACTTGTCTCGGACATGATGCCTATATACATGATCATACCTAGATATTCTCATAACTATGCTCAATCCTGTCAATTGCTCAACGGTAATTTGTTCACCCGCCGTAGAATACTTATGCTCTTGAGAGAAGCAACTAGTGAAACCTATGGCCCCCGGGTTTATTCTCATCATATCAATCTCCATCACTTTAATACTTCCTTTGTTTTTACTTTGCCTTTAACTTTTCACTTTGCATCTCTATATCAAAAATACCAAAAATATTATTTATCATCTCTATCAGATCTCACTCTCGTAAGTGACCGTGAAGGGATTGACAACCCCTAATCGCGTTGGTTGCGAGGAGCTATTGTTTTGTCTTGGTCACGAGGGACTTGTGCATAGCCTCCTCTTTGGATTGATACCTTGGTTCTCAAAAGCGGGGAAATACTTACGCTACTTTTACGCATCATCCTCTCCTCTTGGGGAAATCCAGCGATTGCTCGAGTGTGAGCACCGCGCTCACTACGGTGTGTTGCGAGAGAGATATATAATTGTTGGGGAGCGTAGTAATTTCAAAAAAAATTCCGGCCTTTTACAGGATCATGGTGATGCATAGCAGCGAGAGGTGAGAGTGTTGTCTACGTACCCTCGTAGACCGAAAGCGGAAGCGTTAACTGTAGCGGTTGATGTAGTCGTATGTCTTCACGATCCGACCGATCAAGTACCGAACGCACGGCACCTCCGAGTTCAGCACACGTTCAACTCGATGACGTCCCTTGAACTCCGATCCAGCCCAGCTTTGAGGGAGATTTCAGTCAGCACGACGGCGTGGTGACGATGATGATGTTCTACGAATGCAGGGCTTCGCCTAAGCACCGCTACGATATGACCGAGGTGGATTATGGTGGAGGGGCACCGCTTTTCGGCTAAGAGATCCAAGGGATCAATTGTTGTGTCTCAAGGGTGCCCCCCTCCGTATATAAAGGAGTGGAGGAGGGAGGGCCGGCCCTCTCTATGGCGCGCCCTAGGAGGAGTCCTACTCCCACCGGGACTAGGATTCCCCCCTTCCAAGTAGTAGGAATAGGAGTCAAGCAAAGGGGAGAGAGAAGAGAAGGAAGGACGGGGCGCAGCCCCTCCCCCTAGTCCAATTCGGACTAGGCCTTGGGGGGCGCGCAGCCTCTCCTCTCTCTTTCCCTTAAAGCCCAATAAGGCCCATATACTCCCCGGCGAATTCCCGTAACTCTCCGGTACTTCAAAAAATACCCGAATCACTCGGAACCTTTCCAATGTCCGAATATAGTCGTCCAATATATCGATCTTTATGTCTCGACCATTTAGAGACTTCTCGTCATGTCCGCGATCTCATCTGGGACTCTGAACTACCTTCGGTACATCAAACACATAAACTCATAATATAACCGTCATCGAACTTTAAGCGTGCGGACCTACGGGTTCGAGAGCAATGTAGACATGACCGAGACACGTATCCGGTCAATAACCAATAGCGGAACCTGGATGCTCATATTGGCTCCCACATATTCTACGAAGATCTTTATTGGTCAAACCGCATAACAACATACGTTGTTCCCTTTGTCATCGGTATGTTACTTGCCCGAGATTCGATCGTCGGTATCTCAATACCTAGTTCAATCTCGTTACTGGCGAGTCTCTTTACTGGATTACGTAGTACATCATCCATAACTAACTCATTAGTTACAATGCTTGCAAGGCTTATAGTGATGTGCATTACCGAGTGGGCCCAGAGATACCTCTCCGAGCAATCGGAGTGACAAATCCTAATCTCGAAATCGCCAACCCAACAAGTACCTTCCGAGACACACTGTAGAGCACCTTTATAATCACCCGATTACGTTGTGACGTTTGGTAGCACACAAAGTGTTCCTTGATGGCAGGAGTTGCATAATCTCATAGTCATAGGAACATGTATAAGTCATGAAGAAAGCAATAGCAACATACTAAACGATCGAGTGCTAAGCTAACGTAATGGGTCAAGTCAATCACATCATTCTCCTAATGATGTGATTTCATTAATCAAATGACAACTCTTTGTCTATGGCTAGGAAACATAATCATCTTTGATCAACGAGCTAGTCAAGTAGAGGCATACTAGTGACACTCTGTTTTTCTATGTATTCACACATGTATCATGTTTCCGGTTAATACAATTCTAGCATGAATAATAAACATTTATCATGATATAAGGAAATAAATAATATCTTTATTATTGCCTCTAGTGCATATTTCCTTCAGTTTCCCACTTGCACTAGAGTCAATAATCTAGTTCACATCGCCATGTGATTTAACACCAATAGTTCACATTACCATGTGATTAACACCCATCGTCATGTGACCAACACCCAAAGGGTTTACTAGAGTCAACAATCTAGTTCACATCGCTATGTGATTAACACCCAAATAGTACTAAGGTGTGATCATGTTTTGCTTGTGAGAGAAGTTTAGTCAACGGGTCTGCCACATTCAGACCCGTATGTATTTTGCAAATATTCTATGTCAGTAGTACTCTGCACGGAGCTACTCTAGCTAATAGCACCCACTTTAAATATGTATCTAGATCGAGACTTAGAGTCATCCAGATCGGTGTCAAAGCTTGCATCGACGTAACTCTTTACGACGAACCTTTTGTCACCTCCATAATCGAGAAACATATCCCTATTCCACTAAGGATAATTTTGACCGTTGTCCAGTGATCTACTCCTAGATCACTATTGTACTCCCTTGCAAAACTCAGTGTAGGATATACAATAGATTTGGTACACAGCATGTCATACTTTATAGAACCTATGGCTGAGGCATATGAAATGACTTTCATTCTCTTTCTATCTTCTGCCATGGTCGGGCTTTGAGTCTTACTCAATTTCACACCTTGTAACACAGACACGAACTCTTTCTTTGACTGTTCCATTTTGAACTACTTCAAAATCTTGTCAAGGTATGTACTCATTGAAAAACTTATCAAGCGTCTTGATCTATCTCTATAGATCTTGATGCTCAATATGTAAGCAGCTTCACCGAGGTCTTTCTTTGAAAAACTCCTTTCAAACACTCATTTATGCTTTGCAGAATAATTCTACATTATTTCCGATCAGCAATATGTCATTCACATATACTTATCAGAAATGTTGTAGTGCTCACACTCACTTTCTTGTAAATACAGGCTTCACCGCAAGTCTGTATAAGACTATATCCTTTGATCAACTTATCAAAGCGTATATTCCAACTCCGAGATGCTTGCACGGTCTATAGATGGATCATTTGGAGCTTGCATATTTTGTTAGCACCTTTAGGATTGACAAAACCTTTTGGTTGCATCATATACAACTCTTCTTTAATAAATCCATTAAGGAATGTAGTTTTGTTTATCCATTTGCGGATTTCATAAAATCGTCAATTGCTAACATGATTCGGACGGACTTAAGCATAGATCACAGTGAGAAACTCTCATCGTAGTCAACACCTTGAACTTGTCGAAAACCTTTTGCGACAATTCTAGCTTTATGAATAGTAACACTACTATCAGCGTCCGTCTTCCTCTTGAAGATCCATTTAATCTTAATGGCTCGTCGATCATTGGGCAAGTCAATCAAAGTCCATACTTTGTTCTCATACATGGATCTCATCTCAGATTTCATGGCTCAAGCCACTTTGCGGAATCTGGGCTCATCATCGCTTCCTCATAGTTCGTAGGTTCATCATGGTCAAGTAACATGACCTCCAGAACAGGATTACCATACCACTCTGGTGCGGATCTCACTCTGGTTTACCTACGAGGTTCAGTAGTAACTTGATCTTAAGTTACATGATCATCATCATTAGCTTCCTCACTAATTGGTGTAGTAGTCACAGGAACAGATTTACATGATGAACTACTTTTCAAATAAGGGAGCAGGTATGATTACCTCATCAAGTTCTACTTTCCTCCCACTCACTTCTTTTCGAGAGAAACTCCTTCTCTAGAAAGGATCCATTCTTTGCAATGAATGTCTTGCCTTCGGATCTGTGATAGAAGGTGTACCCAACAGTTTCCTTTGGGTATCCTATGAAGACACATTTCTCCGATTTGGGTTCGAGCTTATCAGGTTGAAGCTTTTTCAAATAAGCATCGCAGCCCCAAACTTTAAGAAACGACAACTTTGGTTTCTTGCCAAACCACAGTTCATAAGGCGTCGTCTCAACGGATTTTGATGGTGCCCTATTTAACGTGAATGCAGCTGTCTCTAATGCATAACCCCAAAACTATAGTGGTAAATCGGTAAGAAACATCATAGATTGCACTATATCCAATAAAGTACGGTTATGATGCTCGGACACACCATTACATTGTGGTGTTCCAGATGGCATGAGTTGGGAAATTATTCCGCATTTTTTCAAATGAAGACCAAACTCGTAACTCAAATATTTGTCTCCACGATCAGATCATAGAAACTTTATTTTCTTGTCACGATGATTTTCCACTTCACTCTGAAATTCTTTGAACTTTTCAAATGTTTCAGACTTATGTTTCATCAAGTAGACATACCCATATCTGCTCAAATAATCTATGTAGGCCAGAAAATAACGATATCCGCCGCGAGCCTCAACACTCATCAGACCGTATACATCAGTATGTATTATTTCCAATAAGTCAGTTGCTTGCTCCATTGTTAGGAGAGCGAAGTTTTAGTCATATTGCCCATAAGGCATGGTTACATAAGCATCAAGTGATTCCAAAATCCCATCGGCATGGAGTTTCTTCATGCGCTTTACACCAATATGACATAAGCGGCGGTGCCATAAATAAGTTGCACTATCATTATTAACTTTGCATCTTTTGGCTTCAATATTATGAATATGTGTATCACTACGATCGAGATCCAACAAACCATTTTAGATTTGGGGTGTATGACCATAGAAGGTTTTATTCATGTAAGCAGAACAACAATTGTTCTCTAACTTAAATGAATAACCGTATTGCAATAAACATTATCAAATCATATTCATGCTCAGCGCAAACACCAAGTAACACTTATTTAGGTTCAACACTAATCCCGAAAGTATAGGGGTGTGCGATGATGATCATATCAATCTTGGAACTACTTCCAACACACATCGTCACTTCACCCTTAACTAGTTTACATTCATTACGCAACTCCGTTTGAGTACTACTCTTAGCAACTGAACTAGTATCAAATCTTGATGGGTTGCTATAAACACTAGTAAAGTACACATCAATAACATGTATATCAAATATACCTATGTTCACTTTGCCATCCTTCTTATCCGCCAATTACTTGGGGTAGTTCCGCTTCCAGTGACCAGTCCCTTTGTAGTAGAAGCACTTAATCTCAGGCTTAGGTCCAGACTTGGGCTTCTTCACTTGAGCAGCAACTTGCTTACCGTTCTTCTTGAAGTTCCCCTTCTTCCTTTTGCCATTTTCTTGAAACTAGTGGTCTTGTCAACCATCAACACTTGATGTTTTTCTTGATTTCTACCTTAACGATTTCAGCATCGCGAAGAGCTTGGGAATCGTTTCCGTTATCCCTTGCGTATTATAGTTCATCACGAAGTTCTAGTAACTTGGTGATAGTGACTAGAGAACTCTGTCAATCACTATCTTATAGGAAGATTAACTCCCACTTGATTCAAGTGATTGTAGTACCCAGACAATCTGAGCATATGCTCACTGATTGAGCTATTCTCCTCCATCTTTTAGGCAAAGTACTGTCAGAGGTCTCATACCTCTCAACACGGGCATGAGTCCGAAATGCTAATTTCAACTCTTGGAACAACTTATATGCTCCATGGCGTTTAAAAAACATCTTTGAAGCCTCGATTCTAAGCCGTAAAGCATGGTGCACTAAACTATCAAGTAGTCATCATACCGAGCTTTTGTCAAAATGTTCATAACGTCTGCATCTGCTCCTGCAATAGTTCTGTCACCTAGCGGTCCATCAAGGACATAATACTTCTGTGCACCAATGAGGTTAATCCTCAGATCACGGACCAAGTCCGCATCATTGCTACTAACATCTTTCAACTTAGTTTTCTCTAGGAACATATCAAAATAAAACAGGGGAGCTAAACATGAGCTATTGATCTACAACATAGATATGCTAATACTACGGGACTAAGTTCATGATAAATTTAAGTTCAATTAATCATATTACTTAAGAACTCCCACTTAGATAGACATCCCTCTAATCCTCTAAGTGATCACGTGATCCAAATCAACTAAACCATGTCCGATAATCACGTGAGATGGAGTAGTTTCAATGGTGAACATCACTATGTTGATCATATCTACTATATGATTCACGCTCGACCTTTCGGTCTCAGTGTTCAAGGCCATATCTGTTATATGCTAGGCTCGTCAAGTTTAACTTTGAGTATTCCGCGTGTGCAACTGTTTTGCACCCGTTGTATTTGAACGTAGAGCCTATCACACCCGATCATCACGTGGTGTCTCGGCCACGAAGAACTTTACATAGCGGTGCATACTCGGGAGAACACTTATACCTTGATAATTTAGTGAGAGATCATCTTATAATGCTATCGTCAATCAAAGCAAGATAAGATGCATAAAAGATAAACATCACATGCGATCAATATAAGTGATATGATATGGCCATCATCATCATCTTGTGCTTGTGATCTCCATCTCCGAAGCACCGTCATGATCACCATCGTCACCGGCGCGACACCTTGATCTCCATCGTAGCATCGTTGTCGTCTCGCCAACTTATGCTTCTACGACTATCGCTACCGCTTAGTGATAAAGTAAAGCATTACAGGGCGTTTGCATTGCATACAATAAAGCGGCAACCATATGGCTCTCGCCGATTGCCGATAACTTCGGTTACAAAACATGATCATCTCATACAATAAAATATAGCATCATGCCTTGACCATATCACATCACAATATGCCCTGCAAAAAAAAGTTAGACGTCCTCTACTTTGTTGTTGCAAGTTTTACGTGGCTGCTACGGGCTGAGCAAGAACCGTTCTTACCTACGCATCAAAATCACAACGACAGTTTGTCAAGTTGGTGTTGTTTTAACCTTCGCAAGGACCGGGTGTAGCCACACTCGATTCAACTAAAGTTGGAGAAACTGACACCCGCTAGTCACCTGTGTGCATAGCACGGCGGTAAAACCAGTCTCGCGTAAGCGTACGCGTAATGTCGGTCCGGGCCGCTTCATCCACCAATACCGCCAAACCAAAGTATGACATGCTGGTAAGCTGTATGACTTATATCGCCCACAACTCACTTGTGTTCTACTCGTGCATATAACATCTACGCAAAAACCAGGCTCGGATGCCACTGTTGTGGAACGTGGTAATTTCAAAAAATCCCTCGCACACCGGGATCATGGTGATGCATAGCAGCGAGAGGGAGAGTGTTGTCTATGTACCCTCGTAGACCGAAAGCGGAAGCCTTAGCACAACGCGGTTGATGTAGTCGTACGTCTTCATGTTCCGACCGATCAAGTACCCAACGCACGGCACCTCCGAGTTCAGCACACGTTCAACTCGATGATGTCTCTCGAACTCCGATCCAGCCGAGCTTTGAGGGAGAGTTCACAAGATGACGGCGTGGTAACGATGATGATGTTCTACCGGCCTTGAGGCTTCGCCTAAGCACCGCTTCTGATATGACCGAGGTGGATTATGGTGGAGGGGCACCGCTTTTCGGCTAAGAGATCCAAGGGATCAATTGTTGTGTCTCAAGGGTGCCCCTCCCGTATATAAAGGAGTGGAGGAGGGAGGGCGGCCCTCTCTATGGCGCGCCCTAGGAGGAGTCCTACTCCCACGGGACTAGGATTCCCCCTTCCAAGTAGTAGGAATAGGAGTCAAGCAAGGGAGAGAGAAGAGAAGGAAGGGCGGGCGCAGCCTCCCCTAGTCCAATTCGGACTAGGCCTTGAAGCGGCGCAGCCTCTCCTCTCTCTTTCCCTTAAAGCCCAATAAGGCCCATATACTCCCCGGCGAATTCCCGTAACTCTCCGGGACTTCAAAAAATACCCGAATCACTCGGGACCTTTCCAATGTCCGAATATAGTCGTCCAATATATCGATCTTTATGTCTCGACCATTTAGAGACTTCTCGTCATGTCCGCGATCTCATCTGGGACTCTGAACTACCTTCGGTACATCAAACACATAAACTCATAATATAACCGTCATCGAACTTTAAGCGTGCGGACCCTACGGGTTCGAGAGCAATGTAGACATGACCGAGACACGTATCCGGTCAGTAACCAATAGCGGAACCTGGATGCTCATATTGGCTCCCACATATTCTACGAAGATCTTTATTGGTCAAACCGCATAACAACATACGTTGTTCCCTTTGTCATCGGTATGTTACTTGCAGAGATTCGATCGTCGGTATCTCAATACCTAGTTCAATCTCGATTAGGAAAGTCTCTTTACTGGATTACGTAGTACATCATCCATAACTAACTCATTAGTTACAATGCTTGCAAGGCTTATAGTGATGTGCATTACCGAGTGGGCCGAGAGATACCTCTCCGACAATCGGAGTGACAAATCCTAATCTCGAAATCGCCAACCCAACAAGTACCTTCCGAGACACACAGTAGAGCACCTTTATAATCACCCGATTCACGTTGTGACGTTTGGTAGCACACAAAGTGTTCCTTGATGGCAGGAGTTGCATAATCTCATAGTCATAGGAACATGTATAAGTCATGAAGAAAGCAATAGCAACATACTAAACGATCGAGTGCTAAGCTAACGTAATGGGTCAAGTCAATCACATCATTCTCCTAATGATGTGATTTCATTAATCAAATGACAACTCTTTGTCTATGGCTAGGAAACATAATCATCTTTGATCAACGAGCTAGTCAAGTAGAGGCATACTAGTGACACTCTGTTTGTCTATGTATTCACACATGTATCATGTTTCCGGTTAATACAATTCTAGCATGAATAATAAACATTTATCATGATATAAGGAAATAAATAATAACTTTATTATTGCCTCTAGGGCATATTTCCTTCAATAATAACATTGGTTCGCCGACGCTCGGCACGGCCAGGATTGGTGTAAGTGCATCTAGTGCCACCCCTAGTTGGTTTTGGAGTATTGACGACAAATGTGGTTGAGGGACTAATGCGTTTGTGAGAATTGCAGGATAACGCAGGTAGTGTCCCTCATTGATTCGGTTTACCTACCGGAGATGACCCTAAAATGTATGAAGACATTGGCGACAATGGTGGTATGTGAAGACATTCACATTGAAGACTATGACATGAGAAGACATCGAGTGAAGACTATGGGCCTTGAAGGCGTATGTCGTTTCGTTGTTTCCTTTTCTTCTTTGTTGAGTCACGGGAACCACCGTCTTTGTTAAGTGGGGTTCAAGTGATCATAGTCGAGAATAGTGAAGTGATGCTCAACCCAAATCCTATGTCTTTGGCCGAAGACAATGAGAGCAAAGCTTATCCAGTGGATGAGTCGACTTTGCTTGTAGCCCAAGTAAAGTTGCCGTGTGTGTTTGAAATCTGACCATTGGAACATGTGTCAGTTCCTTAGTGACCCAGGGTCATTTCGGACATAACAGGTCGGGTTGCCTAGTGTCTATAAATAGCCCATCCCCTACACCATAAATTGGTGGCTGCTTAGAGTTAGTGCACGACTTTTGTCGTTTGAGAGCAACCCACCTCGAAGCCTTTGAAAGAGAGAAATCCTTGCGAGGACCAAGCCCAAACACCCAGAGCCAAAGAGTGTTAGGCATCACTGAAGTCTTTACATGCATGTGACACGAAGACTTATTACACTTGAGGACTATGAATCCTCCGGCCGGTTAGGCGTCGCGTTCTGAGCATCCAAGAGTCATTGTGGATTGCGGTGAACGCAGTATGTGAAGGTTGAAGTCTACCTTGAAGACTTACGAGTGATTGGGCAAGGACTGTGTGTCCCTTAGCTCAAGGGAATAAGGTGAAGACGCGGTCTTTTGAGTTGAATCTCAGCCTCCCTAACCGGATGTGCAGTTGTCACAGCAAGCTGGGCCAGTCCAACAAATCTGTGTCTTCAACAAGTGACTGGTTCTATCCCTTCCCTCCTTTACTTTGAGTTTGTCTTCGTGAAGTCATTGCTTATATGCCTTATCTGTTTGACTTCATTGCTTGAATACTATCATTGTTTGGCTTCATACTATCTTCCATCCTGATCCTACTACCAAGCTGCTATTAGTCTTGTACTTTCACGTTATTGCATACTAGACTATGGTTTGCTTGTTGTAGTTTATCTTCCACTGCATATCAATTAGGTCATTTCTATTGTTTGTCTTCGAAACATCCGTGTTTTGAAGACGATATTGGTATGTCGTCAAGAACGGCGTTCCTAAATCTGGTGAAGGTGTCACCCCTACTGATGTCAAGAAGTTCATTCAACTGGACTCCACTGCAAAGAACATCATCTGTGGTCATCTGACCAAAGGATGTATGGCCGTGTGAGTGCTTTCTGGAAGCGTCGAAGCTAGTGCAGGACTGGCTATCCAAGGTCAACGAAGGCGTCTCAACCCGGAGAGATCAAAGGATCGGTGTTCTTCGCAACCTCTTCAACCGCTTCAAGAGAAAGCGACAATGAAAATGTCCAACTCACGTTTGATCGCCTCCTTGACATCACAAATGAGCTTCATGCTCTCGGCGCCCTTGAGGTCACCAAGCATGAAATCGTCAAGACACTCTTGAGATCACTTGACAGCTCTTTTGACACCCTTGCCCTCATGATACAAGAACGTCTTGACTTCAAGACACTCGATCCGTGCGATATACTTGAGAGGCTCAACACACATGAGTTCTAGCTTTACGAGAAAAGAGATATCTATGGTCCCAACTATGGACGAACTTCGCTTTGAAGGCAAAAGTTGTTTCCTCATCGAAGAAGAATCATTGCGGTTACGATGATCCACGAAGACATTGGAAAGGAACTTGCTATGCTTGTGAAGAAGTTCGAAGTTCACTAGGAAGAAAGGCTTGAAAGTCTTCACGATCCAGCTCAAGAAATGATGAAGCTTCCACTCATGACTACAAGAAGAGAACACTGTCACAAGTGCAAGAAAAGCTGGACACTATATCTACGAGTGTCCACGATTGGGACAATGAGAAGAAGAAGAAGAAGAGCAAGGAATATGATTACGATGACAAGAAGAAGAAGAAATCTTCAAAGTCTTCTTCCAAGTCCTCATCAAAGTCTTCATCGCATAAGAAGAGCTCATCTGGCAAGGCTCGTGCTTTTGTTGGCAAGGAAATGGATTCGGAGGAGGAATGCATACGAGGAGGTGGAGGTGGAGTCTGAAGAGGAGTCCGACCAGGCGTTGCAAGTCTGGCTTTAGCCACGACCTATGTTGCCAAGTCCATCTTCAACACTTGAAGACAATGACTTCGCACCAACGTGAAAGGCGATGACAAGGACGACCTGCTCCCACCCTCTTGCTTCATGGCACGCGGTGCCAAGGTAAAATCACGTGATGCTTACTTTCAAACATCAAGTGAAGATGACTCTAATTGTGAATCCAAACCCAGCTACAAAACACTTGCTAAAATTGCAACCGAACAACAAAGAGCTATGGAACATACTCAAAAACTGTTGAACAAAAGCGATGACACATTGGACGGCGGAAATGACACGTTCACAATCCTTAGTTGAAGACATTAAAATCTTCATGCTAAGTACCAAGAACTTGAAAGTCGTCATGAAACGCTCTCAACTACTCATGAAAAGCTCTCCTATGATTATCTTCAAAGGAAGCAAGAGCTTGAGAAATTGAGAGCGGTTCATGAAGATCTTCAAAAGGAGAATGTGTCGCTGCTCAGCAGATCGATTCCTTCGAGGATGGATTTGAACCACCATGTCTAAAATGTCTTGGCGTGATATCACTACCTCTGTTGCTGAATGTTCAAGCTGCTGCTACGGTTGCATTGTCTTCAACTACTAATGTGGTAACTAACCCCTCTGCGGAGGATACCACTCGCTATTCTTGATGAAAATGCTAGGTTGAAGACATTGCTTGAAACAGGGATGTATAAAAGTGCGAAAGGGCATCGGACACTGCGATGTCCTCAAAAGCAGATTCTGAACCGAAACCCTAGGAAAGAGGGTGTTGGGTTCGAGAGGAAAATGAATGTTGATGGTTCCCTCTGGAAGCTTTGGCGGTATCCCAAAACCACATGGGTTCTTTGCAAAGGGACCTTCGATGGATCCATCCACCTTATCCGGCTTTACCTGTGCTAACCCTATTATCATTGATGAATCCTTTGATGCAAACTATAAGCTGTTCAAGAATCGAGAATGGTGAAGTGTTTGCGGTATATTGGTACTAACTGCAGGAATGGACCACCTATGAAGAAGATCTGGGTTCCCAAAAGCTGTCTTGAGAATCTTCCGTGAATGTCATCATGACACCACACGGAAGAAGACAAACCCAGGACCTAAGGCGTCATATGGTCCAAAGGCTTCATCTGAGACGGAGGACTCACCGAGTCACCCTAACGCTAATGTTTTGCGGGAAACCGTACTCAAATTTATGAATATGAGTGTGTGTCTTCAAACCGCTATGTTCATAGATCTAAGAACTTTTACGCTTATTCATATGAGTATCATTCATCTCCTGCAAGGCTATTTGCTAGGGCTCCAAAGCGAAGTTCTCGAGATGCTGCACTTAGACTCATTGCTTCTAAGCCACCCCACGAAGATGTGGGTGGTTAAGAAGAATTAACTCTCTTTTGCGGAAAGGGTCTCGGTAGAAAATCAAAGGCGTCGATGCTATTGCTAGGGACCTAAAACATCTTGTAGGGCACAAGATCAAATGCCCAAATGGTCTCACTATGTATTTTGTTCTGAATCGTTTGCCATTCATCCTATCAGTCCTAATCTTGATTTAAGCTTCAATAATCCACTTGCCGTCAAATGTTTATGCTTCACAATGCTCTTGGTGAAGCCTATCCCCTAAGCATCTTTGTAGGGTATGACACCTCATGCTTGAGAAAGGATTATGGGCGGTGGATGCACTAATCATATATTTGGTGATCAAAGTCTTCTCATGGACTCAACCTTACGTCCATCGGACAAGAGTCACATCACATTTCTTGACCTTTGGTAAAAGCAAGGTATTGGGTCTAGGTAGAGTTGCAATCTCAAAGGATCAACACATGGATAAAGTGATGCTTGTTGAATCCCTTGGTTTCAACTTGATGTCTATCTCAATGCTTTGTGACTTGAACATGATTGTGATATTCGGAAAATATCGTTGCCTTGTACTAATGGAATCTGACAAGTCTCTAGTCTTTGAAGGGTATAGGAAAGATGATCTATACATGGTAGATTTCTCAGCAGGTCCACACTTGCCGTATGTCTTCTTGCAAAAGCTTGAATCTTGGCTCTGGCATCGGAGGTGGGGCATCTTGGCATGAGGAACTTACACACACTCGCCAAGAAGAAGCATGTCATAGGCATCGAAGGTGTCAAGTTCAAGAAGGATCATTTGTGTGGTGCACTGCGAAATTTGGAAAGATGACTAGGGCAAAGCACCCCTCGAAGACAATCATGACCACATCTCAACCCTTCGAGCTGTTACACATGGATTTGTTTGTCCCTACTCATTACTCTACCCTCACAACAACTGCTTGTCTCTATGACTTCGTCATTGTTGATGACTACTCAAGATACACATGGGTGCACATAATTCTCTACAAGACTGAAGTGCAAGATGTCTTCAGACACTTCGCCAATCGAGCAATGAACAATTATGGCGTCAAGATCAAGCATATCGAAGTGATAACCTTTGAATTCAAGAACAACTGGACTTGATCTTTATCTGGATACCATGGGAATCACTCATGAGTTCTCGACTCCATACACACCTCGGCAAAATGGCATCGTGGAGCGCAAGAACAGAACCCTCATTGAGATGGCTCGAACAATGCTCGACGAGTACAAGACACCAAGAAAGTTACGGCTGAAGCCATTGATCTGACTTGTCACGTCATCAACCGTGTTTATATCCATAAGCTTACGAACAAAACATCCTATGAGCTCCTTCTTGGCAAGAAGCCAAATGTCGGCTACTTGAGTATTTGGGGCTAAGTCTTTGGATCAAGGATCCCCATCACAAGTCAAAATTTGAACCCAAAGCTCACGAAGGCTTCACGCTCGATTCTGGAAAGGACTCGCACTCCTCTGAGTCTTCAACCTCTATCTCTACAAAATCGTCGAAGCGTGGACGTGCGATTTGATGAAACCAATGGTTCACAAAGAGAGTTCCTGCCAAGCACACTAGACGAAGCTCAAATTGACAAATCTATCAAGCTGATGAGGAGCTGGTGAAATCATGCCTTCAAGCACAGCCTAAAGAGGAACTTATCATTTGTGCACCTAACCAACTTTGAATACAATGCTCACTGAAGACAATCCTCCCAATGATGACAATGATCGGCATGAGCAAAGTCTTAAATCGATTCATCCTCGAGTTGCAAATGAAGTACAGATTGAGAAGATAATTGATAGCATCAATGCACTGGTCCGCTTACTCGCTCAAGAGCAACACTGACTAGCAAAATTCTGTGGGCACTTTTCTTTTGTGTCAATATCGAACCCAAGAAAGTTCTTTGAAGCCTTTATGGAACGAGAATGGATACAAGCTATGCAAGAAGAACTTCAGCAGTTCAAGCTGAATAATGTTTGGGAACTTGTCAAGCGTCCTGACCCTCGCAAGCATAACATTATTGGCACCAAATGGATATATCGAAACAAGCAAGATGAGCATGGTCAAGTCGTAAGAAACAAAGCACGGCTTGTGGCTCAAGGATATACTCAAGTTGAAGGAATTGACTTCGATGAAACATTTGCTCCTGTAGCTAGGCTTGAAGCCATTCGCATACTACTAGCCTATGCTAACCACCACAACATCTTGCTATATCAAATGGATGTGAAGAGTGCATTTCTCAACGGCAAGATTGAAGAAGAAGTATATGTCGCTCAACCACGGCTTTGAAGATCCAAAACATCCTCGATATGGTGTACAAGCTAAATAAAGCTTGTATGGCCTCAAACAAGCTCCTCGCGCTGGTATGATACAATCAAAGACTTCACGAAGAGCAAAGGCTTCAAACCTGGATCCCTTGATCCCACACTCTTCACGAAGACATATGATGGTGAACTGTTTGTATGCCAAATATATGTGGATGACATTATCTTGGCTGCACCAACGGAAGTATAGTGATGAGTTTGGATACATGATGCAAGAACAATATCGGATGTCCATGATGGGAGAGCTCAAGTTCTTCCTTGGTCTTCAAATTAAATCGACAAAGGAATGGCATCTTTATATATCAAGAAAAATACCTCCAAGACTGTTTGAAGAAGTTTGGAATGCAAGAGTGCAAAGGATACACGACGCCAATGCCGACCAAACACCATCCGGGTCCCGACGACAATGGTAAAGAGTTCGATCAAAAGGTATACCGCTCCATGATTGGTTCCTTACTTTACCTATGTGCATCTAGGCGGATATTATGCTTAATGTTTGCATGTGTGCTCGATTCCAAGCGGCACCAAAGTAATCGCATCACTTAGGCGTGAAGCGAATTCTTGATATTTGGCTCACACCCCAACACTCGGATTATGGTATCCAAAGGGCTCAAAATTTGATTTGGTTGGATTTTCGGATGCTTGATTATGCTTTGGTGACAAGGTGGATTGCAAGTCTACATCAGGCACATGTCACTACGGGGCGATCACACGTCTGTTGGTCTTCAAAGAAGCGAACTGTGTATCACTCTCAAGCTGCTGAATCTGAATACATTGTTGCTTTGGATCTTGTTGTTCTCGACTTCTATGGATGAAGCAAACTCTCAAGGACTATGGCATCAATCGACACAAGTACCTCTCTTCTGCGACAACGAAAGCGCCATCAAGATTGCCAACAATCGATCCGGCACTTTCGAAGACAAAGCACATTGAAATTCGTCATCATTTTCTTAGGGATCATGTCATGAATAAAGATATTGACATCATTCACGTCAACACTGAAGAGCAACTGGCAGATATCTTCACAAAGCCCTTGGATGAGAAAAGGTTTTGCAAGTTACGGTGTGAGCTAAATATCTTGGAATCCTCAAATGTCCTGTGATCAAGCACACATCCTAACACTTATGCATGTTGATGACTTAGATGTGCAACACACGAGTAACGTATGTCTTCAATCTAATGAAGACTTACATTACGAGTGTGAATACATTAACGTGGAATTTGACTTGAGCGCCCACGATAATTGTGCGCCGATATGCGGGTCTAATACTTCCTATCACGATTGGGTAACGCCACCACCAAATTTCTTTGTTTGAAGTGTTTCACTCATGGCGTTATTTACGCAATATCTTCGCATTTGATTTGTCTTCAACTTCAACTTATCTTCATGATTTTCTTAACTATGTTGATTTGGTTCTTGTCGATACATATATATATATTGTTACATCCTCTACAACATTCACTTATAGCTATGTCTTCAAGTTGAATCTTTTGAACTAAGTGAATGTGATCGGACCCTAATCTCTCTATGCTTTCTATCTCAAACTCTATCTGTCCAAATCATATGCATTCTATTGAAACTGTCAAATGTCTTCTCTGCGTCCTTGTCAGCAGAAGACACAGAGATAAACTTTAAGTCTGTCTTAAATGATTCATCCTTACTATTGAAATCCAGAGAAGCCGAAACGACCATTCGACAAACCTGGCGAGCGTGGGAACGTGGGACAACTCAGAGTATGTTGCATGCTTGCCACGTGCCCCACAGATGTGAACCGCCAGGCACTGCGTAATTCTTGTATGCCGCACACCTCGTTATAAATACATGTCCCCTGCGGTAAAGAAAATCTTCTTCCACCTCTCCACCTCGTCAAAACCCTAAGCGCCACCGCTAGCTCTCGACGACGCCCGTGACGAAGCGCTTAGCCGCGACTTCTCCGACGTCGTCCTCACGCCGACCACGAACATCTTCATCTTCGCCGCCGTGAGGTGTCCTCCGTCGCCAAGTTAGGGCACGGTGGATTGAACTGCTTTCGGCCTCCTTTCTTCCCGTCTAGCAGTTCTTGAGTGGTAAATATAACTCTATTTTTACCATATTTTTGATCTTCAAGATTCATCCTACTTGCCAAAAATTGGTTTACGCCCATACTATGTTAGATCTATTATATGCGCATCTCGTCTTTGCCTAGTATATTCACTTAAGCTTCACAACTAGTTAGATTCCTCACTTGTACTTATTCACGGATTCGTACAAATCTGGAACCAACTCTCGGTATAAGTGAATGTCTTCGCATCATGAGGTCAATGTCTTCAAACTGATTTATCTTTGAAATCTTACGAGAATGCATATGACCTCTTCCCTTCCCTCGCATCTCTAATCTTTATCACGGTACATGTCCGTGGGAGAATCCCTTGGTTCTCATAGTGCGCATTCGTTTGCAGAATTCTTATGACATCAAACTAACTCTCCGAAGCGGTTCTACATCAAGACAAGCATAAGCCTTTGAAGCCTTTGAACGTGAAGCCATTCAGTTTGAAGCTCATGGCTGCAGATAAATCAGTCAGGAAGGGCGGCAGACAGCGTCGTGAGAGAACCTCAAAAGATCTGCCTGATGACCTCGCAGAGCTGTACAAGACAGATCCCGAAGAGAATTACAATCAGCGCAAGACGTGAATCCAATGGATTCGGCGATATTGGGCTGAACAATGGTTCAAGTACAATTTCGTCACACAGGAATACACCGAGAAGAATGCTATCAGATGCCCTTGGGGTGATATTCTCTTTCGAGGCCTTCCACCCAAGAACATGGCTGGAGCTATTGCACAAGGTTTCTATCCTTGTATGGTCCGTGGACCTCAACCTGAGAATGCCGACCCAACTTCTTTGCTCTGGTGTCGTGACGATAATCTCTTCAAGCGCAACTTCCAGCACGCAAAGGCTTCTGCAAAGGAAAACAAGAAATCATTGGGATTAGACTTCAATCCTGGTCCCTCTGCTCCCCGTGTTGATGGCTCACGTGACGCTGAACCCAATGTCATCGGTCCCTTTTCAAACCTTGATGGCCTCATCACTTACATCTTGGTCCAAGGTGCCAAAGTGGATCACTCTGATGACGATGCTGATTCTGATGAAGCCCGGCTCACGCTCCCGCTCCTGCTCCAAAGCTGCGAAGCAAAAGAAAGTCAAGGCTTCAAAGTCAGCTGCTCCTCCAAAAGCTTCACGTGTGAAGCCAGCATCTTGCACCTCCTGAAGCCCGATTGTGCGGTCGAAAGATCAATCCCGCATCTCCAAGAAGGCGGAGAAGAGAAAGAAAACTATCAAGAATCTTTGAGCGACATCGACTCCTGCTGCCATTCTGCGTGAAGAGCACATTGATCTGTCCAGTGATGACGATCTTGCAGATGATGCCCTTGAACAGCTTATCAAGAGCAAGGAAGAAGCATAAATCTTCAACAATTTGCCTCTCTTTGATGTGGCAATCATCCATCACTTCATTGATGAGTGGTTTGACACTCCAAACATCAGCTTTGAAGATCTGCAACTTCCTATTGGCCTCAGCGTCTCCTTCAATGGCGCCATTAGCTTACGAGCTAGCTCTAGCTTCGGCGCATTGTTGATTGAAGCACAAGATTGACTATGAGAAGGCTCAGTTCAAGAAGCATATGGCTGCACTCAGCGTGCAAGACGTCAAAAACTTCAAGGTCATGCTGCACGACCTCAAAGAAACATTTCTTAAGAAGCGAGAAGAAGTCAGAGGCTCTCGTGAGCGCATGAAGGCTCTGGCTGACAAGTGTGTGCTTGCCTACAATGAAATTTGAAGCGCCAAAGGCTCTTGGTCGTCTGGCATTGACCCCAGAATGGCTGCAAAGAAAAGAAGTCTTCAACTGACCAAGCTGCACCTTCAAGGTAGGAAGAGCCCGCATAGTCTTCCCAAGCAGCATGGTAGCTCGAAGCCAAAGGTCCGGTCAACCGCTTGAACGAAGAAGATGAGGGCTGCCGAGGCTGAAGCGGAAAAAGGAAAAATCCTGACGCCTCGATCTGCTCCCTCCAAGAAGAAGCTTAAGACCAAGAAGAATCGGGCTGCTCCCACAGAGCCCTTGGTTGTTGAACCCATTTACGTGGTTCATCCAGCGTCTGCAACCCAAGAACTGCAGATGACTGTTCATGAGCCTGCTTCCACAGAGGCTCCTGAAGCTGAAGAGATTCCAGCAGTTGATCCCATCACTGCTGAAGACGTTGGTCACCATGAAAATGTTGAAGATGATGAAGTTCTTCCTCAAATCGAGTACAATGTGGTATCATTGCCTGTTCGTACGAACATCGACCTCATCAGCATTGGTCGTCCTCTGACGCCAATTGCTCAGGATGCTTCATGGGCTGATCGCCCGCAACAAGACGACTCCCCTAGTACTCCCCAACAACAAGTCACTCTCCAACAACAACAGCAAGAAGAAGAGGAAGACTTTGAGGCCCATGCAACCCCATCTCCAAAGGCGTCGCCAGCATTTCGCAGGCTTCGCAAAGGTCAAAGGCCTCAAGTCCCTCTTTCGGCGTTCGAGAAGGAGAAGTGCACCACCAACTTGTTGCACGTCAAGTGTTTCTCGAAGCCACTCCAAGCTGTGGAATGTCTCAAGTGCGAAGCCAAAGCTGCTGAAGACAATCCGACTGCATCAGCCGAAGACACCCAAGAAGAAGAACATGTCCCTACACCCCCTGTAACTGAAGAAGTTATACCTGAAATCAACGTGCCAGTGCCCGACCCCCCATCTCCTCAAGTGGAGGTTGAAAACATTGAGGCTGCCACCTCCAACACCAATGAAGCCAATGACGTGGTCATGGCTGAAGCAAATGTGAACTGCACCATGACTCCTGAAGCCAATGAAGGAACTGTACTCGAAGCCAATGAGGCAAGCTGCTCCAGAAGCATCTGGCTGAGCAGCTGAAGCCTCGATTGTTGCCCTTTGCTCGATTCCGCCACCAAGGCCCTACACAATTGAGCAAGCATACAACTATGGTGAGCTAGTCACGATAAGATGGCCTATTACGGTCCCTCCGCCTCATGCCTCACGGTCCTCGATCGACTATCATATTGAGCATAGGCCTCGAGGTCCAAGCGAAGCCAAGGCGCCAAGGTTTCCGAGGCGCCACCTCAACAGGTTCTTTCAATGCAAATGGCTTCAAAGCCCACAACACTTTCTTTGGACAGAGCAAAGAACCCCTACACAAGGCCAAGGATATCATCGACCGTTTACGGAGCTATCCGCAACGAAGCTATTACTCCTGCGTTAGCCTTATGATCAAGGCGCATTTTCCCTCGTATGCGCCTCGACCTTTGAAGCCATTGCGGATTGTCGTGCTTAGAAGAAGCACTTGATTGCTTTCGTGATGCGAGTCCGCTTGGTTTCGTAATGAGAAAAGCACTTGGAATGAAGAACTTGTGCTTCAATTCTATGCTACCCTCCACATCATGGCTACAACAGAGACACAAAGACATGGGTTCTCGAGTGGATGACTGGAAATGTTCATCATGAAGCCAAAGCTCTTGACCTCATTGAGCTCACAGGCCTACCCACTCCTGGAGAGCTGTTTGAACCTGGTTGTCAACTCCACCGCGATGCACTGGAGAGCATATTTCATAAGCTAGAACCCGACATGAGTCAGATGCTGAGCATGATGAAGCCATCGCCACATGACGTTGAATACCCTCGGCACTTCTTTGTTGATGACCTTGAGTATCGCCTCGCACAATATATCACATCATCGAGCGAACTCTATGGCCTATCAAAGGGCATTCATCGTCTGCAAAGCTTGAAGGAGCAATGAAGACATTGATCTTCTACATCCTCAATGGCATCGGCTTCAACACGCAAGAATTCTTCATCCGACAATTGGGCTGCGTGCGGATCTGATCTGTTTGGTCTAAAGTTCTATGCTCCATGGGTCATCGCCTCATCAAGATGCACTCTGCTATCAACTATCAACCCTCCGCTGCAATCATCGATCTTTCTACGAGAGGTTGATATGTCTCATTGAAGCCATATACCTGAGCACCTTAAAACGCCACTAAGTCTTGAGAATGCGAGATCACCATAGCTTCTCTCAACCCATGGAAGGCGTCCAAGCGGTATCTCGTGTCTATCCTGGCTGGGAACACCGTACGCCTCATCGTCGCGTGAATGAAGCCACTTGAGAGCACAATTGGCCAAAGGCCGCAGGCGCTCTCGAGTCCTCAATGATCGAGAACTTCTTGTCGCGCTGCATCAAAAACAAGATAAGTATCACTCCTGGCTCAAGCGACAAATGCAAAGCCTCTTGGTGGACGTCAATCGCATTCGCAACCTTGCCACCAAGAATGCTTTTGTCACTCACGAGACCTGTCGGCGATCATGGAAGAGTATGACCGCTTTCGATCTTTGAAGCGAGATCTTCAAGGCGATGGCTTCACTGAACGCTTCAAGTTTGACTCCACTCCTCCACGGAATGCAGTCCTCTGACGAACTCCATCACTTGAAGACTCTGACTATTCTTCCTCCACGGCAACTGTTAATGCCAGAGTGATCGATGATGAAGCCGATGCTACTTCACCGCCCCCTACTTCTGCACGAACCGACACCGCACCAAGCTCGTCTGCATCGCCAACCGACAACGACAACCCTGCTGCATCATCTACTTCTGAAGAGGACGAGTAGATGCTCTATGTCTTCAAACCTTTTTGGTCCTTACTGACAAAAGGGGGAGAAGCATATGAGTTTGATAGTCTTCAAGCGGGTTCATAAGGGCGGTTGCATAATATTTTGCCTAGTGTTTACAACTCTTGCTTTTGATACATTTGGTTCTTTGAGTTGTAACACTTAAACTTCGATGGTCGTCTGCTACTTATTTGCTTTACTGCAGTGCGATGATAAATTCCGCGTAATGCGGCGATAACTTCCGCACTTAGATCATTCTGAGACGTCCATTTTTCATTATGCATGTCACTCTCTTAGCTATATCATTTCATGCATGATGAATTATCTTCATAAGTTGAAGAGGATCTCCACAAGTACAACCTGCCATGTGCATTTGCATTCCAAAAGCAAACTACTTATATGCACATCTTCAGGGGAGCCTTTGCCACTTATGAAGACAATTCCCTATCCTTTACAATTTCACATATTTTATCCCGTTGAAAACTTCAACGGTTTGTCATCAATCACCAAAAAGGGGAGATTGTAAGTGCATCTAGTGCCACCCCTAGTTGGTTTTGGAGTATTGACGACAAATGTGGTTGAGGGACTAATGCGTTTGTGAGAATTGCGGGATAACTTGGTAGTATCCCTCATTGATTCGGTTTACCTACGGAGATGACCCTAAAAATGTATGAAGACATTGGCGAAAATGGTGGTATGTGAAGACATTCACATTGAAGACTATGACATGAGAAGACATCGAGTGAAGACTATGGAGCCTTGAAGATCGTGTCGTTTCGTTGTTTCCTTTTCTTCTTTGTTGAGTCATAGGAACCACCGTCTTTGTTAAGTGGGGTCCAAGTGATCATAGTCGAGAATGATCAAGTGATGCTCAACCCAAATCCTATGTCTTCGAGCGAAGACAATGAGAGCAAAACTTATCCAGTGGATGAGTCGGCTTTGCTTGTAGCCCAAGTAAAGTTGCCGTGTGTGTTTGAAATCGACCGTTGGAACACGTGTCGGTTCCTTAGTGACCGAGGGTCATTTCGGACATAACAGGTCGGGTTGCCTAGTGGCTATAAATAGCCCACCCCCTACACCATAAATTGGTGGCTACTTAGAGTTAGTGCACGGCTTTCGTCGTTTGAGAGCAACCCACCTCGAAGCCTTTGAAAGAGAGAAATCCTTGCGAGGACCAAGCCCAAACACCCAGAGCCAAAGAGTGTTAGGCATCCTTTGAAGTCTTTACATGCATGTGACACTGAAGACTTATTACACTTGAGGACTGTGAATCCTCCGGCCGGTTAGGCGTCGCGTTCTGAGCATCCAAGAGTCATTGTGGATTGTCGGTGAGCCTTGATCTGTGAAAGGTTGAAGTCTACCTTGAAGACTTACGAGTGATTGGGCGAGGACTGTGTGTCCTTAGCTCAAGGGAATAAGGTGAAGACGCGGTCTTGAGTTGAATCTCAGCCTCCCTAACGGATGTACAGTTGTCATGACAATTGGGCTGGTCCAACAAATCTGTGTCTTCAACAAGTTCGGTTCTATCCCTTCCCTCCTTTACTTTGAGTTTGTCTTCGTGAAGTCGTTGCTTATATGCCTTATCTGTTTGACTTCATTGCTTGACTACTATCGTTGTTTGGCTTCATACTATCTTCCATCTGATCCTACTACCAAGCTGCTATTAGTCTTGTACTTTCACGTTATTGCATACTAGACTATGGTTTGCTTGTTGTAGTTTATCTTCATTGCATATCAATTAGGTCATTTCTATTGTTTGTCTTTGAAACATCCGTGTTTTGAAGACTTTCCTAAAAATCGCCTATTCACCCCCCCCCCCTCTAGTCGATAACTAGCACTTTCAATTGGGTTGCTCGCTAAAAGAGCCTTTATTTCTTCTAGTCCAGTCGTTGCTGCATCCGTCCACTCGAAGTGGTCGGTGCGTCAGAGAAGGCGATAAAGTGGCAATGCTTTTTCTCCTAATCTGGAGATAAAGCGGCTTAAAGCTGCCACGCATCCGGCTAGTTTTGGACCCGCTTAAGGTGCATTGGTGTAACCAATTGTGACAAAGCTCGGATTTTGGTTGGGTTTGCCTCAATTCCTCTATTGGAAACAATGAAACCCAGCAGTTTTCCAGCGGGAACGCCGAAAACACACTTTTCCGGATTGAGCTTGATGTCATATGTACGGAGGTTGTCAAATGTGAGACGCGGGTCGTCCATTAGTGACTCGACGTGCCTAGTCTTGATGACTATGTCATCCACATATGCTTCAACTGTCTTGCCGATTTGTTTCTCCAGACATGTTTGAATCATGCGTTGGTAGGTGGCGCCGGCGTTTTTGAGCCCGAAGGGCATAGTGTTGAAGCAGAAAGGCCCGTATGGGGTAATGAATGTCATTGCGGCTTGATCGGGCTCCTTCATTTTGATTTGATTGTATCTGGAGTATGCGTCGAGGAAACACAGTGAGTCGTGTCCTGCGGTAGCATCGATAATCTGATCGATGCGGGGGAGGGGGAAGGGATCCTTAGGGCAGGCCTTGTTGAGGTCTTTGAAATCGACGCTTACGGTAGCGGGATTTATCCTTCTTTGGCACCATCACTAGGTTTGCTAGCCAGTCCGGGTGTTTTGTTTCTCTGATGAATCCGGCCTCGATTAACTTGGCTAGCTCCTCCCCCATAGCTTGTCGTTTGGGTTCGAAAAAGCGTCGCAGTGTTTGCTTGACCGACTTATGTCCCTTCAATATATTGAGGCTGTGTTCGGCCAAACTGTGTGGGATCCCTGGCATATCAGAAGGGTGCCAGGCGAATATGTCCTAGTTTTCACGTAGGAACACTCGTAGTGCGGCGTCAACCGTTGGGTCCAGCTGTGCCCCGATGGAAGCTGTCTTCTTGGGGTCCGTTGGGTGGACCTGAAATTTGACTATTTCGTCTGCTGGTTTGAAAGAGGTGGATTTGGGACGCTTATCAAGGATTACGTCGTCCCTATCCACCGTGGAGCGTAGTGCGGTTAACTCTTCGGCCGCGAGGGCCTCGACTGATGCCTCGAGGGCGGGGATGCGGTTTTGTTTTCGCACGGAGGGCTATGTCCGGATTCTTGGCGAGTGATAATACCGTTCGGCCGGGCATCTTGAGCTTCATATACCCGTAGTGAGGTATGGCTTGAAAGCGTGTGAACGCATCTCGCTAACAGCGCGTGATATCCACTGTTGAAAGGGGCCGCTTGGAAGGTTATTTCTTCAGACCGGTAGTTCTCTGGTGTGCCGAATACCACGTCAAGTGTGATTTTCCCCGCGCACCGCGCCTCCCGACTGCGAATGATTCCTCAGAAGTTCGTATTACTTTGCTCGATGCGGCTCCTGTCTATTTCCATTTTATTGAGTGTGTCCTCGTAGATAAGGTTTAGCCCGTTGCCTCCGTCCATGAGCACTTTAGTGAGCCGAAAGCCACCCACAATTGGATTAAGGACCAAGGCGGCTGGTGCCCGGACTGACCGGAATCTTGGTTCATCACTGGCATTGAAAGTTATGGACGTGTCATTCCAGGGGTTTATTGTTGCGACTTGGCGGACTTCGGCGAGGTCGCGGAGTACCCTCTTGCGCCGATTATTTGAAGCGGAAGACTCGAAGACCGTCAATACTCTGAGGTCGTCGTCGTCCGGGGGACGGTTCTCTGAGGTGTTTTTGGTGAGGATATCCTCGCCGCTTTTGGCCACTTGCCGGAGTATCCAGCATGCTCTAAGGCTGTGGATTGGTTCGGTGTCCGGTGTCGTGTGTATTTTGCATGGTTTATCGAGCCATCCCTCCAGAACGGTTCCGCGTCCTATAATGGGCTTAGTTTTCTTCAATGTGGGGCTGGGTGCCGCGCGAGGGTGCACCCTTTTCGCCCGCCCGAGGGGTTGAATGGAAACCGGGGGTTCCCAGCGAGCTGTCTGAGTTTTCAGCGCTTTCCGTTCTTGTGATATACGTACTATGGTTGCCAAGTCGGTGAAGTGTGTCTGTGACGGCGGTTGATGGCGTTGAGGATTCCTTCGTCCGTGCAATTATTGCAGAATACTGAAATCGCGTCCTCGTCGTGGCAATCTTTAATCTTGTCTTTGACAAGGAGGAACCTGGCCCAAAAGTGATGGACTGTTTCCTGAGACTGCTGTCGTATGTACATGAGGTCGCATATATCCGGAAATTGAATTGCTTGGCGAGTATTGCTTGTGGTGGGTGGGTGGCTTTAAATCCGAACCCTGGCCCAATTTGGGGTCCGGAGTTTGAAAAACTTCTGAGCTTAATAGTTCGGGCTCCGGGATGTAAACTGATTTTTCAGGCCCAACGTCCGATTCTAGGCTCGGAGGACTGGGAGTGTCGTTCCGCAGAAAGGTATCCGGCTCTTCGAGCTCGGAAATCCGAACATAGTTCGTCTTCAACATAGAGGAAGAGTTGTTGTTTTGCTCCTCTACGACCGCTATCTGATGAGTGATCGGCGGAGATTTGATTTCTCTCTGATCGGGTTTAAGCCCAATCCGATCGTAGTCTGTAGCGACCCCCATGGCGGCGATGCAATCCAGGAGTTCGTTTAAAGACGACAACTCTGCCGGATCCATCCGTTTGGAGTATTCAAAGTCGATACGGAGACGATTTTCGATGATCTGAGTAGTCATCGTCGGCTTGAAGGCCGCACGAGCGGTCATGGTAAAGCCGCCCGGAGGAGGTTTGGCACAGGGCGAGGCTCCTCCGGAGGTGATACTGTCCTTGGTATCAAGGCGAGCCATCAATCCTGTCTTTGACGTCACAGCGGAACTCTCAATGAAAGCACCAATTTCGGTGTCAAAACCGGCGGATCTCGGGTAGGGGGTCCCGAACTGTGCGTCTAGGGTCGATGATAATAGGAGACGGGGGACACGATGTTTACCCAGGTTCGGGCCCTCTTGATGGAGGTAATACCCTACTTCCTGCTTGATTGATCTTGATGAATATGAGCATTACAAGAGTTGATCTACCACGAGATCGTAATGGCTAAATCCTAGATGTCTAGCCTGTATGATTGTGTTTGCGTCTATGGACTAAACCCTCCGGTTTATATAGACACCGGAGGGGCCTAGGGTTGTACAGAGTCGGTTTACAAAGGAAGGAATCTACATATCCGAACGCCAAGCTTGCCATCCACGCAAAGGAGAGTCCCATCCGGACACAGGAGGAAGTCTTCTGTCTTGTATCTTCATAGCCCATTAGTCCGGCCCATGTTACATAGTCCGGATGCCCGAAGACCCCTTAATCTAGGACTCCCTCAGCCGTTTCGGCGGTAGCGCATCTGAATAAGTTCCCCGGACTCCGTTCACTGTCAGGCGAGGCTCTTGCCTTCGTCTAGGAGCCGATGTGATGGGGGGGGTCCCGGATCTCGTCGAGGTCGCGGGCTTTGGTGTCTGGAGGTCGACCAGCACTGGTCGGTTCGGTCCTCGGATGGGTGGTGGTTGTGTGAAGACAGAGATCCTTCTTCCTCCTCGACAGTACGATTTTCTGCTAGTGTTCGTCCTTTTTCTTTGTGTTGTTGCGGGAGGGATGTCCTACTTTGCCCAGACCTTTGTGTTGTTGCGGGAGGGATGCCCTACTTTGACCAAACGGTTTGGCCCGACCAGGGCGTCGGAACCAAATCCTAGTTCTCTTCCATTTGGAAGGGGCACATATAGCAGTACTCAAAACCACAGATGACGAAGGCTGGTGCAGGCGTGTTAAATGCACATGTGTGTCCTTGTCTCATTGGTGTCGGAGCCAAGAAAAGGGTGAGCAATGTGGTGACGATTATGTTGTGGTTGAAGATGATGACCTGCTTGGTCTCATTGCAAAATCATGTGTGGCAATCTGGCGGTGTTTTCTCGCAAGGTTTAGGGATGACAATACAGAGCTCCAAAGATCTTTGTGTTTTACTGGTTGTTTGTTTTAGGATGCTCTTTGTTTTTCTGATCAGAGCTCCAAAGATCTTTGTGTTTTACTGGTTGTTTGTTTTAGGATGCTCTTTGTTTTTCTGATCTTTTGTAAGTGTCAGGCTGTGCTTGTACAAGTCTAACGAGACTTTGTATTATTTCATGATTTGAATACAAGCATACTTTCTCAAAAAAGTAAATAAAAACGGAGGGAGTACTACACTCCATCTGGAAATATAACGTGTTTTCCAACATTTGGTTGACCAACAATATGTGCAGCAAAACAAAACAAAAGGTATACAGTGCTTCAAAATACAAAAAATACATCTGTATCAAACGTTCATGACATAATACACATACATGTAAATCAACATCGCAACATACATTTTCGGATGAAAGCTGCCTGTTAAGCCCCGTCCTAACAGAGCACACGCTCAAAAAGCGGATGCGAGGAATAATTCCAATCTTACCATAATCCACAAGTCTACACATAATGGTACAAATAGAAACATACAGTATCAATCACCGCACTAAAATTTAAGGCAACCAAATGGTAATATACAGTCGTTAGATGATCAGCCTGGCATTGTACAACATGATGTCAAATGTACCCAGCAGTCAATAAATCCGATTAGCAACAAAAGAGTTATAAATGCACATCTAAAGGGATGGCTCTCTGCAAATTAGAATCTTAAAGATTACTTGGCAACCATTAGATGCCAATTTTACAGCGGTTAACGGTACAACAAGGACCCGGCCCTAATGCACTCAACTTCACTATATGGCTAAGCTACCTGAACACAACATCTCTTTGGATTATAGTATGTGCAAGTTTCTCTGAATCAAGTCTGTTGCATGACTGCCACCACCATCACGCCCAAACTGCGAAAATGTATTGCAGACAAATCACACGCGCTTGTTATTCCTTTGGTCGAGCAAGCCAGAGAGAACTTAGGGCACGAAGCCGGGATGAGTAATCACTTATCACAAGAAGTGCACGGGCAGACTGCCTTGTGGTCAGGATCCTTTGCATCTGCTGAAGAGTCTGCTGCCGCAGGTTGTCAGCCTTGATAGTATTAAAACAAGAAAGGATGTCATAAACACACCAGTCATAAAAGCATATAGTTAAACAGGATTTTGCAGATCATTTTGAATTGAGAAAAGTCTATTTTTCGTCCCTCAACTCTTCGCAAATTGCAGACTTCATCCCTCGACTCTCAAACCAGACATCTTGCACCCTTAACTCTTTAAACCGGACAACTTTGGTCCCTCTCCAGAACCGAAGCGGTTTGTTTCATGATATGGCGCGGCTTTGACCGGGCCGTGTCCACGTAGCAATATATCTACTTCCTCCCATCTATCTCCAGTGTGGACATTTAGTCGACCATTTGGTGTGCGTTGTCTGCCGCAGCCAGCGGCATGCCTCCATCCCAGCCACCGCCAGTGCAGCTCCCGCTGCAGAGTGCGCACCACCTCGCGGCAGACATGCCGGCCCTGGCCTATGACTGCGCCGTGCTCGGGCCATGGGACACCGCAGCAGCTCGGTCTCTTGCGCGTACAGGCAGGCAGCACGGGGCGATCCTTTCGAACCGGAGCGACGATGGTCAACGCCGCCGCCATTTCTGCCCCGGAGCGAGGCCTCGCCAGGAAGGAAGCGAGGACCATGCTAGGGAAGGGAAGGGGAAGCCGCCATCGGCGTGCTGAGCCGCTCTCGGCCACCATCTCCATCCTCAGCGGAGTCTCTGTGGCATGGTCACCTCATGCTGCCGTTGCCGGGAGCTGGATAGTACGGTGGCGACAAAAGAGGACGGGGTGCTGGCTGCTACTGGTGCACGGAGACATGGTCGCCTTAATTTTTTATCATGGTGCGGTGAAGCGTGGTTGTGCACAAGACTGAATGAGGACGGGTCCCGGGCATGGAGGGGTGGAGGAGCAGACGTCGACGGCTCGGCAGCCAAGCCCCTGAAGGCCCTAGCCAGTGGTACACGGTCCATCGATCATGGTGCAGAAAGGTGAGCACGGCCATGGTGCCCAAGGGGACGCGGTGGCACACAGGCCACCAGCTAAGCAACGAGGCTGGCTCGCTCGAGGAGCCGTCATGTCCGGCTATGCAACAGCCGTTCAGGCGCGCGAGGTAGTGGTGGCTGAGGCTACCGAGCACCTCCAGCTCAGCACTAAACTCGCAATTGCCGGCACAAGTGGCATGGTCCGCAGAGAGGCACTTCACGGCTTGTGCATGTCCGCCGCGTGAACATTGTGCTTCGACCACGTCCGACCCCCTGGACTCCCACGACGCATACCACACCACCATCGAGCATCGGCAACACGGGCGAAGCCGGCGAACCTAGGCGTCTCCGCCACAGCTACAACAGTGACCATGGTCGACGTGACGAGAGGCCGAGCCCCGGACCCAGCGGCTGTCGTTGACGACCAACCAAGACGTGTAGGTCCGACCAGTGGTGCTGGTGGTGTGCTCTTAGCTGATGTTGCCTAGTCGGGTGACGAGGTGGTGCCGGTGGCGTATGTGCTTGCGTGTGATTTGCTTGATCAAATGCCCAATAGAGAGATGAGAGGATGGCTGTGTTAGGTTGAGCTTTTTTATTCAACTTCTGCTTTGAAAAAGCTAGAAGCTAACCAAAGGGGTAATTTTGACAGCAGCTTTTGTAAAAGCTACAGCTTTCACGTTGAAGCCAGCCTACCCCAACTTCTCCGGCTTCTCAATCGACCGTTTTCAGCTGTCCCCTAGAAGTTGGATAGTATTTACCCACCTTTGCCACTCCCAAGTGAACGTAAACCTTCAATCTGTTCCTCTCAGCAGCCTCGCAGGAACGAAGGGGACCCCCTAGTCGCACTCCGGCACGACCGAGCAGCCGCCAACCCCATGCAGGAGCTAGGGTTGGCTGCCGCCAGCCGCTGCAGCCGGACTCCGGTGACCCTCCAACCCCTGCCGACGCCCGGAGCAGCGCTCCACTGCCGGCCCAGGTACACTCTCGTCCCCTCCCTCCTTCCTCCCTCTTCCCTCTTCTATCCCCGTTCCCCGCGGCCCTGGTCCAGCCGGCCGTCCGGCACCGCCGGCCCTCCTTTCTCCTCCCCCCTACTCCCTCCTCCCTCCACCCTTCTCCTCCCTCTTCTTGAATCAGCCAGATCTGGCCTGACCCTTACCTTGCTCGCTGCAGGCCGTTCCTCCAGTGCGGACGGCCACATCTGGGCTGACCCTCTCTTCCATCCTCACTCCTTTCGCATCCTCCTCCCCTCCCCTGTTATGTTAATTATTTTTGCCTAACTTTATGTATGCACTGTTGTTCAAAACAAATTGATGGGAGTTGTATTGGCTGAGTAATTGCTGTATACTTGATATTTTGAGGGTATGATGATGATGGTTTGACAGCACTTGCTGCATATTGTTGTATATTGCTGTACAGAGGATGATATTTTGATAGTATTGCTGCATATTGTTGTACATTGGATGATTTTTTGAGATTATGTAAGTGGATTGTTCTTGATATGTGTTTGTCATATCGCTTGACTGAAGTATGACTGAGAAGGCGGTGTGGGATGATGCACATCTGAAGAAACTCATCGAAATCTTGAAAGAAGAGGTTGAAAATGGGAATAGACCCTTTAGGTCATTTAAATAAGGGTTGGGTAACATTTTGGAGAAATGGGAAGCAAGAACGGGAAAGAAGTATCCCAAGGACAAATGGGATGCAATAAAAAATGAGTATGTTCTTTCAAGGAGTTGAACAATGAAGCAACTAGGCTTGGATGGATTATGAGAAGAGAACTGCTGATTGCTCTAAGGAATGGTGGGATGAACATCTTCAGGTAAGAGTATCAAAAAAGGTTCATTTTGCATGGTTTTATATGATTGCACTACCTAACTTGTACATTTATTTCCAGATATGCCAAGAGAAGACAGGAAAGAATGCATCATTTCAAGTTCAAACGACAGGGGCCGAAGCACCTTGAAGTACACATCATATTTGACAAAGTAAATGTCACAGGGGCTAGTGCTTCTTGTGCTGGAGATATATCCTCTGATGAATCAAGTGATGATAATGCGGTTCCTATGGAGAAACCCGATGATAGTGCTGAAATGACGTTGGCATCTTTGAAGACACCAAAAGCAAGAAAGAAGCGCCAAGCAAACCTCTAATGCAAGCGAGAAGGATGGGAAGAGTCCTTCTTACAATTGTACAAGCAGACATGTGAGAAGATAGAAAGTGGACTGCAGAAGATAACCTCTAGTGTTGAAGCATCATCGGCTCCTCCTCCCTACCATTTCAGAGATCATAAAGATAACGGTGGCTGAGGCTACGAGCACCTCCAACTTGGCACTGAACTCACGATTGCCACCACCAGTGGCATGGTCCGCGGAGAGGTGTTTCACGGCTTGTGCACGTCCGCGGCATGAACTCTGCTTTGACCACGCCCGGCCCCGTGACGCGTACCACGCCACAATCGAGCATCGGCAACACGGACAAAGCCGGCGAACCTAGGCGCCTCCGCCACAGCTACGACGGCGACCATCTTCGACGTGACGAGAGGCCAAGCCCTGGACCCGGCGGCTGTCGTTGACGACCAGCCAAGACGTGTAGGTCAGGCCAGTGGTCTTTGGTGGCGTGCTTCTGGCTGATGTTGCCTAGTCGGACAACGAGGTGGTGCCGGTGGCAAAAGTGCATGTGTGTGAGTTGCTTGATCAAATGCCCACTAGAGATGGGAGGAAGATATATGATTAATAGAAGAGAAACTTTGCCACGTCGGCGAAGACCGGTCTATGAGGTCAAGTCATCAGCGATACCGGGTCGGCTGAGACGAGGGAGTAAACTTGTCCGGTTTGAAGAGTTAACGGTGCAGAGTACGGTTTTGACGCTGAGGGACCAAATGTAGACTTCCGGAAGAGTTGTGGGATGAAAAACCGACTTTTCTCTTTTGAATTATATAGCCTACAGAGGTCTATATACTCCTTCCCAGCTCCTCCGGTATCATATCATAGTACTCTCTACTAACCATACATTCGGACTAAAGTAAATACAGCGAAGGAAATTTTCAAGGGTTCCAAGCTTTCCCATGGCCATGGCCATTTGCCCCATGTAGTTTGCCACATTTCCTGTTGATCCAGATCCAGAAGAGCCGATAGACCCAGCCAACGTTTCTGCCAAAGACTGCTGAAGAGCCTCCATTCCTTGTGAAAGAGCATCCTCAGCTTGTTGTGATGATTGCTGAAGGTTGCATATCCCTGACAGCTGCTGCTCAGTTAGGGGTTCAAGCTGGGTCGAAAGAAGCTGCAGTTTCTTAGTTTATTAGTAACTCATCAATAAATACATCAGCATTTCAAACAAATAAAGGAGACAAAGGAAGTATCAAAGAGATGCAAAACAAGACACATAATATTGCGCTCTCATAATCCGTAATTTGCCTCCATCCCCATATATTATTTAGTGTAACCTGATAATATACAGCACAGAGAAAGATGCATAGATACTCCCTAACAACAACAACAACAACAAAGCCTTTAGTCCCAAACAAGTTGGGGTAGGCGCATAGATACTCCCTCTGTTCTAAAATAAATGCCCTTCTAGAGTTGGGCACAAGAATTAAGAGCGAGTAAGATGTCTATATTGCCCTCCATTTATTTTCATGTTTATCGCTTTCTTCTCACCAAGGCATTAAAATGCCCCAATTTTCCTCCTCAAATTAAGGCATGCAAGCATGAGTTAATTAGTTACCGTTTTTATGACATTGATAAAGGGTAAGGGCATGTACAATAGACCTATACAAGCTGTATTTAACAGGAGCCATATAAGAATTTTGATGATGTGGCAGAAAGAGAAAAAGGAGAAAGAGTGTCACAGCCTGTCGAGTTTTTACAGACAAGACTGAGTTCTTTCTATTGTCTGAATGTTCTTTCTAACTTTTAATCAAAATTACCTATGAGTAGAAAGACTACTAACAGACGGATCATTGTATAGGCTATCTATACAGCATGGTCCATATGTGACATGGAGGGATATATTATGGACAGCACCTGTCTGTACTATTGTATACTCCCTCCGTTCCTAAATATAAGTCTTTCTAGAGATTCCAATATGGACTACATACGGGTGTATATAGACGTAGTTTAGAGTGTAGATTCACTCATTTTGCTCCGTATGTAGTCCATATTGGAATCTCTAAAACGACTTATATTTAGGAACGGAGGGAGTACATGACCTAATACAAACACAATGATTCAAGTTGTAATTGAAGTGCAGAAGGACAAGTATTTGAGAATAGTTGGATAGCCTATAAGGTCATCTGTTTTGAAACAGAGAGTTTGTACTGACAATTTTTTCATTCTAGACTAAGATATTCTAGAGCAACATTGGTCATGCTAGATGATTTTGATATTCCGAAGGACTACAAGTAAAGCACAAGGCTGCATTACACACCTTTAAAAGCTCAGAAGGTCGGAAACCTCCAAGCCATAGGAAACACCTCTCAGCTGGTGTCTTCCACATGCCTGATAACACATGAAAGACATCTGCTTTGGCTGCATTTCCTTTTTGCTTAAAAATATCATCATAGTGTGACATGATCTTCTCAACAACACTACGCAGCTCAGTATCGCCTGCATGGGCATTAACTGCAGCTCTCAGCTCATTAACTTGTCGATTGTGTTCTTCCAACCACCGTGCGTACTCCGTGTCAAAAGCCAACGCCCCTGCAACAAAAGGCAGCATAGTTATAATATACAAAAATAAGAGAATGTGGGATGTATTTGTTGGATACGTCCATGGTGAAAATTAAGAAAATAGTTCATGTGGCATACAAAGATTACATATTGATCACTGGAGAGATCTATATTACCATTTCCACTCATGGAATGGGACTGGTCTGCTGAACTAGATATAAAAATGCCCTGTGAAGGAAATTTCCATAAGCAAACTTCAAATGAAGTCTTGTAACCAGACTCAAAAAAGTGACAAGCAATAAAAGCAAACTTGTTGGCGAGCTCGTTGCAACTCCTGCTCTAGCTGGGTAAGCTTTAGCCTGCTGTTCTCCAATTGTTGAACATATGCCTACAAAAGAGAGGAACATTACGAAAACAAATATACAATACACAGGCCACGCCGCACCACGGTCAATCTATAGTAGAATTGTGAAAATGATGACTTTGTAGCAATGAATTAAATATTGTGATGTTCTCCATAAACGAACTTCCGTTTTGATTCTCAACAATGGAACAGTTCACCCGAAACCTCCGCAGCATGCTCACCGGAAGCTCCTTAAGAAGCCAACCAGTAGAAACTTTGAACTCTTTTAATGGCTTACAGGCAAAACCACTAGACCTGCTTCTGTGCTTAATCTAATCTAAAAATTATACACAGGCCTACACGAGTTCATCCATCCTCTCTACATTTTTCCAGCAATATAATGTGTAAACTGCACTAGCGCCAACAATAACTGAGCCCCAATAGAAAAAAAATAAACCCAATAGCAAAATGCAGTTTAGTTATATGAGAGTGGCATAATTCAAGTACTAGTAGAATGCAATACCAAGTGAACCAAAAGTCTGACAAAAATAAAAGCACTGTCATTAGTAAAGAAGCTAAAAGTAACGTCCAGGTACCTTTTTCCTCAAACGACTTTTCCTAGCAGCCTCGCGATTTTGAGCAAGCCGACGCATTGTCTGCAACATAAGCTATTAGCAAAGTATTTCTTGCAAGTAGCAGGAGCAATAACATGAAATGAAACGGAGAAAGCTACTTGAAAACTTTTACCTTTTGATCTCCGTTTTTGTCTCTGGATCTGTCACTAGAGTCAGAAACAACAGCAAGAGCAGCATTCCCTGGTTCAAGCTGCGGATGACAACATACTACTATCAGGCTTGCTTTATTCTTATTTTTAAACAATTAAATTCCCTCTCATAGATTCCTGAAAAACCTGATTCAAGCTGCGGATGACAACATAACTATCAGCGTTATTCTTATTTTTAAACAATTAATTTCCCTCTCCTAGATTCCCAATGTTTCAGCATAAAATATGAATGAGATTTTCCACTACATAACTGAAAAGCAAAACTAGTTTACTTCTCTTTTATGCTTCTCCTGTTCTTGAAAAACTAGTGGACTAGTTAAGGGTATTAGGGCATCTTCCTAGTCACTTATATGCAAAAAATGAATTTGGCCACTTAGCATAGCAGCTCCTGTTTTGTGTATCCTTTGGTTTACTATTGTTTTATCATCTATCAAGGACATGTATGTTCTGCATCGCAGACATAACGTATTTTAGGCCCATATTGTAACTGTCAAAATTACCATTTTCAACTACCACATAATCTACATAGACCTCAGCAGATGAGTTGAAAGATCTATGTTATACTCCCTCCCTCCCAAAATAAGTGTTGCTGATTTAGTACAAAGTTGTACTAAATCTTATCTTGGGGCGGAGGGAGTATGCGTTTCGTAATTGTACATGTGATACTCCTGAATCCTGATGGTCCAATTTCACAAGCTATACAAATAAATGGTTGTTGAGGAACTAAGACAAGGTCAAGGGGTTTGAGGATCGTATCAAGCAGTGAGCCAACTTAACAAGTGTTATATTATATTTCCAAAAGAATATTGTGCTAGATATCTTAATAGGTAAAGCCGACTGTTCATGTTTTTTCACCCCTAATTTGATGGATATCTATGTGAACTGTCCATTCACAACACATAGTTATATTGGATTATGAAATGTGAAGGTTCTGTTCTACTGTGTAGTAATCTAAACAGGACTGATGGATACCATACAAATTCTCCAATCTACCCAGTATTGTAAGAGCGGTTCTCTCATAACAAGATCTCAAAAAAAAAATCTAAGTAGCAGCATAGTGCAGATCACTATATACTGACTTTTTAGTTTACACATCTTTCACGAATTTAGACCATTGAATGAACGGCAAAGCTATTAGAAATATCTTACAGAACACCCTCTACATTTGGCGAACCCCTCTTATTTCAACTTCTGTAGCCACTATTGCTCACATGGTTTAATGTAATGGTTGATCTCATAACCACTGATTCTGTTTCCAAGTGAAAATGATAAACCTCACTATTGATATCATTGTTTACCATTATTATATGATCACTCATATACATTCAGTAAAAATAGTTGGGCTGTTCTCCACTCCATAGTCCATACAATAGCTGAGCTAACTAAGGTAAGAAAAGACTTACCATAAGATTTTCATCAGTATCATCTGTTGACGTTTCTGTTCTAGGGCTGGCCTCTGCCATTGCAGATTATTCCTAGTGCTCAATGTAACTCCCAGAGAGATTCCTTTGTTGTAACAAAGCTGCAGATATATGCCTAAACACTGATGAACAAACCATTTCAATGAGATATAATATGCAAAGATTAAAGACGCTGTAAGCCAGACATGATCAATCTGCCAATTTGTTACTAATTACTAAATATCTAGGTGGCATTGAGCAACAAACAATTAATTAATATGATGAACAGACTCAAATGGCAAGATTGGTAAACAACATGCATTTATATGGGAGAACATAGTTCAACAAGCAAAATTTATACATGACGAATAAAGTTCTACATGCATACTCACGACTTCCACGCAGGCTTGAGATGTCAATTTCTGGAGTTACACAATTGCAACCAAGAAATGAATTGATGACTTAAATGCCAGGTAACGTGAATCTTATTCTTCATATTTCCATTGGTGAATAGCTCAAACCAAACCCAAATAATATGATGAATATCACAACCCCTCCAAATATAAGGCGGTTCCATTTATAGTTCCCACTTTTCACGTGAACAAATCAGCCACTGTTCATGTTAGATTGGAAGTGAGGATTGGAATCAACCACGTTTCAGTACAATATCTTGTGGTCTTCATTTCCTAGCATAGAAATTAGTCAACATTCTGGTTCAAAAATTGCTGAAGCATATGTGGAATGGGCAACCTTCTCCATAAGTTCGGACTTTTGGGTGAACTGGTTGGTGCGTGAAACATATGATGGTATCAGAGTCAGAGGTCTCAAGTTCGAGTTCTGGCTAGAGCGTTTGCTTACCCCTATTCACAAACACGGAGGCGCGAGTGCTAGTCGTGCCCACGTTTGAGGCGAGAGTGCTTGCACGTGTGGGTTGTGTTGAAGTATATGTGCAATGCCCAACCTTCTCCATAAGTTCGGACTTTTGGATAACTGGTTGGAGCATGAATTCACTAGTGTATCAGAGCTGGAGCTAAGCTGGTGCAACAATCTGAGTAACTGGTTGGTGCATGAAACATAACAAAAATATCTTGTGGGCTGGCAATTATCTAGAATATTCAGCATTTTGTTCAAAACAAGAACCGGATGATACAGAAAAATGTAATGCTAGGACTTACCAATACCACCGCAGCAAACAAAAAAATGGAATTGACTAAAAGGCAGGATTACCAAAAGTGACGACAGCCACAAAGACTAGACGCTTATTTATCATGACCTAAAAAGAGAACTTTTTAACATTCCGATCACTTATAGTTCGCAACTCATAGTAGGCTACTAAGGCTAGGAATCGATTGCCTTCCTATCATTGCAATCTAGGGTAGTACATGAATGGAGCTAAGCTGGCGCAGCAATCTGGAAAACAACCAAAATGTAACCGTGTAAACTCGCTGCGAGCTAGCAGTAACTTCATCCCGCAGCAAAAACAAGGGAAAGATGAGGGTCCTAAATCACCTCGATAGGAAGAGGGGCCTCTATCGGAACTACGGGGTGGTAGACTGCCGCCGTCGCCGATCCTTTTGCGGCCGCCGCTGCTGCGAGCTCCCCGAGCTACCGCCGCCGCCGCTCCTGGCCTACACGACGAGCCCGGCGAGCAGGACGCGGCTGCGGCTTCCTGCCGCCGTAGGTCCCGCCGCCGGGGACGCCTCTTTGGTTGCGGCTGGGGAAGCGGAGGGCACGGGAGTTCGGGGGCCGGTGCTCCCCGGAAACGAACTGGAACGAACCCTAGCTTTTTTTTCTCCCCCTTTCTCCTTTTTACGTGAGCATAAAAGGAAACACATGTATTGCCTCTCCTGGCTCCTCCTAGGCAAAATGGACAAATTTAACCTCATGCGAAATTATTTCACAAACCAAAAGGAAACGTTTGGGGCCGGGGCACCGGCGGAACATTGGGCCGGTCGCACGCGCAGCGTTCGATCCCATCACAATTGTACGCCCGTGACTCCACCGCACGCCCAGCTTTTTTTTCTCTGCCTTATCTTCTTCTTTCCACCTCCCTCCCTTGTCCTCTTCCTCACTTCACCCCCATCCCCTCCACATCTCTCTCTCTCTCTCTCTTTCCAGCTAGAGAAATCCCCCTCCATGAGATTTAGCACCGGCCGCTGCTACTTGGAGCCAGCCATGGCCGCTCACCGACCCCCCTCGCCTCGCCCCTCCTTATTGTTTTCTTTGCCAAAAAGCGAGAGGAGTTCCCATGGCGGTGCGCGCATCGGCGATGGGTTGCATCGACGGTGATTCATGGCGATTGCATCGGCGACTCTGCGGTGCTACACCCAGCGGTTAGAAATGTTGGAACCCGTGGCTTCCAGATGCTGGAACCATGGCGGCAAATTCCGACGGGCCCTTGCCGCCGACGACAACCTTATTTTTTGTTGGAACCATTGTGTGCTATTGCTGGAACTAGCTATTTTTTTGCTACAATTGTCACTGGGAGCTTTTTCCTGCTGACTTTGTTTTTGCTGGAATCGGCTTTTGTTTTTGCTGGAACCTAGTAATTTTTTGCTTCAACCGACCAATGAAAGATTTTTATTGCTTCCAGATTTTTGTTGCTTGGCACTCCGATCCGCGGCGAGCCGGAGGCGATGATGCTATTTGATATTGCAACCGTAGTCACCTCGAAATTTGGGCCGGCAGTGTCGAGTTGCAACCATGGCGACCATGGCAAGCGCTACTGCTTTTTCTCTTGCATTTTTGGTGATGATGATTTTGCTACAACCGTAATCTCTTTTTGTTACAACCCGTGAGATGGTTTGCTACATCCAATCACAGCCGGGCTATGACGAGACGGCTGACGGCGATGTTTTTCTTTGCAACCGCCTTCTTTTTGCTATGATCGATATTTTTTCCTACCATGGTCTTCATTTTTCTTTGGAACTACCATTTTTTTGCTACCGTGTTGTGTGTTTCTTTGGAACGACTTACCAATCTGCTACCCCATCTTCGCTTTTTATGGGCGGCGAGGGTGGCGACGGCAAGGCGGGACCAAGAAGACCGGGCGCCTCGCAGAGTCAGCGGCAGTTGTGTTCCCACGAGGAAGGAGGAACCGAGATCGAAAGCGGAGCGCGAGGAAGGAGGAACCGAGATCGAAAGCTGAGCGTGATGCACTCTTTTTTTCTATTGCGAGACCCAGATCGAACGGGTGAAATATGTTGAATCGGGCCTTTCATGCGTTGGCCGACCCAAATTGTCGGTAGGTCTTGGCCGCCTATCGGCGCCCCAAACTAAATCATCGGTAAGCACTCACGACCCTTTTGTGCGGCGTCTAGCATGACGTTGCACTCTATTGAGCGATGTACCGACACGCACGACACCTTTGCTAGCATGGCACCCTGAGGTCAGACCCGACCTCACACCTGGTCGTGCAGCGCCTAGCCGACAGGCGCTATGCTACCTATATGTGGTGCCTATGTGTGAGGCGCTTAATGCGGAGCATCCTACGGTCATCCTTATGGGCCTACCTTTGTCTCCTACGACACCACATGGACCAATGACTAGAGCTCGAGCAAGGCTTGTTTAGGACTGATCTGCTTCACCAAAATCAGTTTCACTCCATCAAAACCATTTTGGAGCAGTTTCATACAGAAGTTGTAGCACTACCAAAGAGAATGTTTGGCTTCCATTTAGCTCCAGCTTTAAGAATAAGAATTTTGGTGCAAACGATCTATTTGATTGGACGAGGGGGAGAAACGAAGGGTATCCACTTACTGGTGGCAGTGGTGGGTAATTTCCCAACACTCCAGCTTCTAGAGTTTTTCGTAGCACCTCCCGAGGAGCTTCATAAAAACCTAGGAGTTGTACCTCAGATTCTAGTTTTTTGCGGAGCGGCATATCATGGAGCTACCCCGTTTTGCTTGTGTTTTCTCGAGCAGAGCAGTCCCAAACAGGCTAAGGTGAACTCGCTCCTCTCTGAATTGCCACTTTCCACACGTGAGACATGACTACTACCTCAAGCGGAGACCCTATATGTGATCAGATACTTAGAGGGAAGCCACGGAGCAACTACATCCAACGGGCAAGACGGCGAGGACACAAGTACAAGGACCAAGAGAAGGAGCTGCCAGAAATCCACAGCCATCGGACGACCGTGCGGGCCGGACGTCCAAGCTCGAAACCTCCACCGACTGAAGAGCCGGTCCGTGAATGCTCTGACGGCCGGATGGTAGCGACGGACAGACGTCCGACACCTCTCAGCGGTCGGCGACCATTGCCACATCATAGAACGAAACTTAACGGAAGTACGAGCCCTCCGGACGACCGACCGCCTCCGGATGTCCGATGCCGCTTGATCCGAGCCGAAATGCCGGAAGTCCAGACTCTACCGGACGACCGGACCCTCACGAGCCACCGGACGTCCGATAGTTGTTTGACGGACGACGCGCTCTGCTCACAAGGCGTGTTGGGCCGAGGCCCATGTACCCCTTCGCCCACTTAGACTATATATACTCCTCCTCCTCCCTCTTTCTAGGGTTAGCATTGATTTAGCTCATATGAGAGATAGAGCTTTGGTCATCCACTTGATACCTACTCCATTGGAGGCCAAGTCCCCAATCTAGGAGAAGATCCCGCAAGTAGATTCAAGCCCTCCTCACGAAGAAGATCCCCTAGTGGATTCAAGACCTCCTCCTCGAGAAGAACTAGCTACTTGCATCCTTCCTTTGTTGTCTTTGAATCTTTGTGTCCTCTTGTGTTCATGGATCTAACACATGTGTAATCGTATCCCGTTGATTTGAGTGTTTCCTCTTGTTTTCCCTCGTGTTTCCCCTCATGTGTTCGTTGTGTTTTTCGTGGGATCCCCTCCAAATCGTGAAAGATCGGCCCCTAGGGTTCCACCCTACATCATCTTGGTATCATGAGCCAAGGTTGATCAGGAATTTGGAGCCCCTACCCCTCTTTTTCTAGCCTAATTTTGTTGATTTTGTCGCAATTTTGAAAATCCCCACAAAAATAGCCCCCCAATTTATTTATTTTTGTGTTTTGTTGGTGTGGTGATGTTTTGTTGGATTTGATCCATGGATTTGATGTGTTGCAGGTAGATCTAGCTTTCCCCCATCATTTCCCCAATTTCCATCCACAAATTCGTCCATTTTTTGACCAAATTTTGCTTCTCCGCCACGAACCCTAGTGTTCATCCCGTAGCCCGGAATCGCCCAGGCATCGAACCTCCGACCACCTTCGCTCGTCTGGCCACCGGTTGTCCGACCCATACCGGACGTCCGACCGAACCTGACAAAACTACAAATTTTCCTCCAAAAATTTCCAGCTGTCCACTACTCATTCCGCACCACCACTCTGACAACCCCACATTGCACCTCAGCAAACCACCACCGCTTCCCGCAACCACCATCGCTTACCCGCTCCCAACTATGAAAATTTTGACACGTTTCGATCATTGAGAATTTGAGTTGCGGTTCCCGTTTCCTAACGTGTTTCGGCTACTTAGTAACGGTTCGACTTCGACATCACAGCCGCTCATCTTTGCCACAGACTCATCATCGACAAAGACCACTACTTCACCATTTTGACACCATATACCGTAAGCAAGGATCGGTAACCTCGACGACACTCTTGTACATTACCCTTGCCATTGAATTGATAACCACCATGGCCCATTTTGCATCCCTTACCTATCGAGACTAGCCTTTGAATACTGCCGACAATGTTACTTGTGCACATTAGTGATCATCATCTCATTGCATATATCACGTCATCTTGGTATCTGTATCTTATATATGTATGTATATATATATATATATATATATATATATATATATATATATATATATATATATATATATCATACTTGGGATAGAAGTGTTGCATTTTTGCTCTATAGGTTGTGCACAAGTCTCGTATCCTCCTATTGTGCAATCATGCTAGCGTCTCTCTAGAGTTGTGCAACAAGAGCATTTTCCGTTGTTTCCACATTTTGAGCTCGTTCCTTGGTTGTACGACCCCACTTATCTATCTGTGTGTGTGTGTGTGTTTTTCCATGTGCCACATTTTGATATTGGTCTACTTGTTGCATTTGTAAATTTGTGAATCTTTTCCAACATTATTGAGTCTTGCGAGCAATTGCATAAATTTTGTCCACCATCCTCACCAAGCTCCACCAAAGGCTTTATTTGTGTAGGTGTGAGAAATCGACGAGATCCGGTACCAATTATGCTATTTCCTTGTTACATTATTGAGTGATCATTGATTCATCATCAACATTGGATAAGGTACATTTGGTATAGTTCTTTCCTCTCTTCCACTCACATATTTGCTTGAGATGATGGATAGGCCAACTACTTCTACCAACTCACTCTTCATTGTGACGCCCCGAGACCAACGCTTCAGAAGCCTTCCAGTTATTTCGTTGTTGCTATGTGTTCTATTTGCTTGTTGCATTGATCATCGCATCATTCGCATTTGCATCGGCACTATGTTGTCGTATTTGTTTTCAAACTTGCATCCCCTCGTAGTTGCGGCGTCCCCCCTTGCTTTCGTTGACCGTTCCAGATCAATCGGGTTTTCGCTTCCCTCTTGAACGTGACGGCCTAACCCCTCTTTGCGTGCGTGTCCGAAACTTCTCCGAACCCGACCAGGGCAGTCATGACCATTGGTTCCGGATCATCCCCCCAACATCTATAAAACATCTTCGTTTTCTTATTTGGACTCACTGTCTATTTATTCTCGACCGCTCGATTTTGATCCAAGGGTTCATTTTGCCCCTAAGCTAGTCCACCTAGCTATTTAAGCATGTCAAACCCTAGTCCGAGCCGTCCCATCCATTTCATCTGTCCCATCCGCCGCCACCTCCTTGTTTTCCTCCCCTACCCAATCCACCACCGACCAGCCTCCACCTTCATCGGGATCCATGCCCAACCAGCCAATTCCATTGATCCAACCCATCAATGATGGAAGCCCCGTAGCCAACCACCTTCCCTGATACACCCATCGATCCAGCCCCGTCGAGCTCCTCTGCTCGGCCCCGCCGTCGTCCCGCAGCACCTCCCCTCCCTGTCGTCTCTGCCTCCCTCGACCTCGCCGACCGGAGCACCAGGTCATGCTGCAGCTCCCCATCGCCTCCCTGCCTTCCTTCCCCGATCTCACTCTCTCATGCCCCGATCTCTCTCCCTCTCAGGTGACCAGAGGCCTTGCCATGGCCATGGAGCTCCAAGCATCTTGCTGCCGCCGTCCGATCTGCTTCAGCTCCTCCGTCAAGTCCCGCGCTGCCCTCGTCGTCCGGATCCACGCCAAGCTCCGACGACCTCACGACCTCTGCACCCGGGCATTCATCCCCGTCTTCCCGGCCTCCTTCGCGCCCCTGGTTGCCGCTGTCTGCATCGAGCAGGAGTAGCTCGTCGCTCAGTGCCTCGGCGCCCCTGCGCCGCCGGAGTCCTCAGCGCCGCCGTGCCTGCTGCTTGCTCCGTCGACTCGAGCCGCCCAAGTCCCAGCAAGCTGTCGTTCCCTGAACCTGGTCGTCTTCCTCTGCATCGAGCCAGTACGCTCGTCCGCGTCGACCACGGTCCCGCGTTGACCTTCCTCTGCATCCCGCGCCGCCGCTCCTGCTTCATTCCGGCGAGGCTCCGCCCGGATCCATTCGCCTCCTCCGTGCCCAGCATCGTGTGAAGCCGCTGCGCCCTGCATCGCCTGAAGTTGACGCGCCCTGCATCGCCGGTTCTGCCTGCGTCCTCTGCATCGAGCAGTAGCTCGGGAACGAGCACCCCGCCCCGCGTTGACCAGTCCAGCGCCAGCCTGGACGAGCGCCACTCGCCGCGCGAGGCCTCCTCTTCTTCGCTCGCAGCCCAGATGCCCAGCGCCTCCTCAAGCCCAATGTGAGCAGCCCAGTCGATCCAGATTCAGCCCATGTAGTTTTTTTCCTTCCGCTGCGAATTTGTCCAATTATCCAGGAGTTTATAGATTTACAGAAAAGTCCCTCTAGATCATGCATTTAATAACTCACAAACGGTGCATCGGATTAAAATGATTTTAATATGTAAAATGCTTAGATTTTCATCTAGTTTCATAATATTCCACTTTCATCTATGTTAAAAATGTTTAACTTGCTGTTTGTTTAATTTTGCTTAAATGCCATGCTAAAATGATTTATTTTATAACTAAATAACCGTAGCTCCAAATTTAATAAACTTTATATGTAAATGGGGTGGAAAATTTCATAGATTAACATGGTGCACTTTGTTTTACTGTTTAATAACATTAAAATTGTGTTTAGGGCAGAACAGTAGCAAATTCGAAATACGCATATGGGGATTTTCCAGAATTATTGTTTGTTATTTCCGGACTCATTTAAACTTGCCTAAATAGTTAGTTTATATATGTTTCACCTTTTGCCTTGTTTAACAACATTTAATATTGATGAGTAGATAACCGAGAGAGAACTAAATAAGTCATGCGGTGTTTCATCAATATGCAACTCGTTGCATATTGAGCTCAGCTTAACTTGTAGCGTTGTTTGTTGCACTTTGCCATGCCATGCCTCATTAAACCGGACATGCATCATACTTGTTTGCGCATCATGCCATGTTTATGTGATGGTGTGTTTACTATGATGTTTTCTTCTTTCCGGTTGCGCTTCTCCTTGATAGTTTCGGTAACGTTGCGTTTGTAAGGATTCGTTCGACTACGTCCGTTTGTCTTCTTCATGGACTCGTTCTTGTTTCTAGCGGGATCTCAGGCAAGATGACCATACCCTCGAAATCACTTCTATCTTTGCTTGCTGCCCTCGAAATCCCTTCTATCTTTGCTTGCTAGTTGTTCGCTCTATTGCTATGCCGCGCTACCTACCACTTGTTATATCATGCCTCCCATATTGCCATGTCAAGCCTCTAACCATCCTTTCCTAGCGAACCGTTGTTTGACTATGTTACCGCTTTGCTCAGCCCCTTTTATAGCGTTGCTAGTTGCAGGTGAAGTTGAAGTTTGCTCCATGTTAGAACATGATTATTTTGGGATATCACAATATCTCTTATCTTAATTAATGCATCTATATACTTGGTAAAGGGTGGAAGGCTCGGCCTTATGCACAGTGTTTTGTTCCACTCTTAGCCCTAGTTTAGTCATCTGGTGTTATGTTCCTTGATTTTGCATTCCTTACGCGGTTGGGTGTTATGGGAACCCCTTGACGATTCGCTTTGAATAAAACTCCTCCAAAGAAGGCCCAACCTTGGTTTTAACATTTGCCACCTAAGCCTTTTTTCCCTTGGGTTCTGCAGACTCAAGGGTCGTCTTTATTTTAACCCCCCCCAGGGCAATGCTCCTCTGAGTGTTGGTCCAAACTAGAGCCCTTTGCGCCACCCTGGGAAACTTGAGGCTGATTTTAGTTGTACAGATCGCTCATCCGGTGTGCCACGAGAACGAGATATGCGGCTCCTATCGGGATTTGTCGGCACATTAGGCGGTCTTCTTTGGTCTTGTTTTACCATTGTCGAAAAGTCTTATGTAGGGATTAGAGCACTGATCGGGTCTTCCCGGAGAAGGAATATCCTTCGGCCGACCGTGAGAGCTTGTGATGGGCTAAGTTGGGACACCCCTGCAGGTATAAACTTTCGAGAGCCGTGCATGCGGTTATGTGGCGTATGGGAATTTATTAATGTTAGGTTGTAGAGAACTTGACACTTGACTTAATTAAAATACATCAACCGCGTGTAGCCATGATGGTCTCTTCTCGGAGTCGGGAAGTGAACACGGTTCTTGTGTTATGATTGTGCGTAAGTAGTTTCAGGATCACTTCTTGATCACTTCTAGCTTCATGACCGTTGCGTTGCTTCTCTTCTCGCTCTTATTTGCGTATGTTAGCCATCATATATGCTTAGTGCTTGCTGCAGCTCCACCTCACTACCTTCTCCTACCCATAAGCTTAAATAGTCTTGATCTCGCGGGTGTGAGATTGCTGAGTCCTCGTGACTCACAGATACTTCCAAGCGATTGCGGTCTTGGATGATGCAGTAGCGGTGGCGTGTAGAACTCAAGTGGGAGTTCTACGAGGACCTTGGTCGTTACTATGTTTCTTTTCATGTTGATCAAGAGTGGAGCCAGTTGGGATGATCGGGATCTAGCATTTGGGGTTATCTTCTTTTCATTTGTATTTGTCCGTAGTCGGACTATGTGTGTATTCTGAATGATGTATGTTTAATTTATGTATTGTGTGAAGTGGCGATTGTAAGCCAACTCTTTATCCCATTCTTGTCCATTACATGGGATTGTGTGAAGATGACCCTTCTTGCGACAAAACCAACATGCGGTTATGCCTCCAAGTCGTGCCTCGACACGTGGGAGATATAGCCGCATCGTGGGTGTTACAAGTTGGTAATCGAGGCCGTCCCGACTTAGGAGCCCTCGCTGATCGAATCATTTGGCGTTGTTGAGTCTAGAACAAAATGTTTTGAGTCTTAGGATTATATATATCGGAGAGTAGGATTATTTTTACTCCTCAGTCCCTTCGTCGCTCTGGTGAGGCCTCCCGACATAGATGTTTTAACTTTCCTCTTCTCAAATTTCACTAAAAAAACTTTAGGATCACGCGGGTATCTTGGAATCGTTCCGATGGTTTTGTGACGAGAACATTGTTCTTGGTGCCTCCTGACATTTAGGGGTTGTGGCAGTGTCCCGGGAGTTGAGCTCCGAGGTGTTGTCGCCACAATTTTATCGTTGCAATTCGGAATACACGAGTTTCACCGACATCAAAAATCTCTTTTATGCGGTTGTTGGTGAGATAACATCGACGCCACCCAAGATCTTGGGGCGGAGTTCGGAGTATTGCCATAACTCAGATAACGGATGCTTTTCGAAGGTTGAGGTACACGATTTAGGAGTTTTCTTGGTTATGTGTTGACAGATGGATACAAATTTGGATCTAGGTATTGTTAGTTTGGGTGAGATATATTGCGTCCCTTGTATCCCCAACACCAGATTGCATAACCATAAAGTTTCAGGAGTTTATAAGTGGGAATTCAAGTATCTCGTAGGATATCTTTCCAACACACACATACAATATGGGATCTATCATATGTTTGTTTCCGGCTTATTCTGCGAGCCAAATCCTTTGTTTTTGTTTTGAGTTGTGGTATTCGAGTTGCTTCGAAGTCAAATGTGGATTCCATACCTTTTCCTAAACGGTGTTCCCATATTTCTATGTGAATACTAATCCTTCTTGATCACCGAGCTTGTCATGTCAATTCTCTTCCAACCGACGTGCTTCTCTTCAAGTGGATCCGATCATTTCAACATTCGCGAGATCAATTTTAAGCTTTCTCAATCTGTATGCATTTCATTCCATCCCCAAGTTGCCCTTGTTTTCCCACCCTCCCACCCTTTTCTTCAAGGACTCAGATTTCTTAATCAAGTATCCTTTTTATTGATGTGAAGTCTCTTCATTCTTTTCCTCCTTGTTCTTATCCGATGATTCTCGGGAAGATACTAACGGAGCTTCAAGTTCGTCATTCTTCTTTCTTTTCTTCTCCGGTGGATTAAATTCAAACTTTGTCGATCATATCCTTTTCCTCGTTTCAAACCTTTTCTCATGCCGGTGCACCTCTTAATCGTTCACTTCTTGTTATTCAATTGTTCCGGAGTGTTGAAGATATCTCAGAAGATTCAAGTTTCCATTCTCAATTCACTCAAGTTCTTTTGAGGATGCTATCTCATTCAAGCCATTTAAATCAACCGGTGCATTATCTCTTCCTAAGAAATCGTTCAACGATGTTTCTTTTGAGTGGGCCCTAACCCACAGGTCTTTCCCCAGGATCTTACCTGACTCTTCTAATTTTTCCGGAGCTTCTAAAATTCTTTTCAAAGTTTGACGTAAGAATGAGTTATCATCAGTCAAATGTCTTTCTCCAAGATCTTCCAAATTCTTTTCATTGTTGGTTCAACCTTTCTAATTTTCATCCTGGAGTATCTCAACAATTCATGGTGGTGTTTCTCGTCGTCATTCTCGGATTTTGAAGACCGAAGAGGAGTTCCTCTTAAATCCTTACCCCTTCTTCCAAAGATGCCTAGTTCAAGCTTGACGCCGTCCTCTCATAATTGTTTTCGATTGTGAGAATTCTTTTCACCCATCCGGAGCAATTCAGGAATCTTTTCAATTTGATTCTCCGGAGCCATCATCTCAGAATTATTCATTCTCAGCATCTCACTATCCAAATCTTAAAGGTGCATCATACAAGTATTCTACAATCATTCGTCATCTATTCGTTCACTTGTATCTAAATCCCCTCAAATATCTTCATTCGTTTTCCAATTCTTCCCGGTGAATTGTGCCTTTGCTACTTTCATTTTCAATTCTTACGGTGGTTCGTTCAAAAGTTCTCTTCCTTCGTTATTATATAGATTCATTCGTTCTTTCCAATCCTACCGGTGGTTCGTTGAAGACCTTCCCAAGTTTGCGCCATATCTATCTTAATCCTCTCCGCGAGAATAAGTAGTATGCCAAATCCATTGCTTGCCATCAATTTAATTGGTGAAGGATCAGCATAATGTAATTCTTATTCTTGTTTCATCGAGTAAATTCAATTCCTTATTTCGGAGGTTCATCAAAATTCTTGATTTCATTTGTTCATCTTTCTTTCTGGAGTTCCAAGTTTTCTCGGTTATATCATTTCAAAGCTTCATCTTATCACTGCAAGGCTTCACCTTGTGTTGTCAACTTCTCTTTCTCTCTATCATCCTTTTGTTTACCGGAGTTCTTCATGGAGGCTCTACATGGTGGTTCGTCAAGGATTCATTTCTTTCTCGATTTGTCCTTCAAGTTTCTCTCGGAGTTAAGATCCGCCAAGTTATACTCTAAAATAAACATGGTGTTCAACACATGTTTTGTTTGGAGGAGTTCAAGCATTTCTTCATCTTGCATTTCGAAGTGCAATTCTTTCTACCTTATCTTCTGAGGTGGTGTTATGTCGTTCTTGACAATTTCCCTTCGTGTTTCATGATTCACATGTTGTCAAGAATGAGGTATATTAAATCCATCAATTTCTTCCTTGGAGTTATCTTGGTTTAGATTTCACCTAAAGCCTTTCCTAAGGAATGTTGCCAATTGTGGTGCTTATCAATGATCCAAGTTTTCTCCTATCCTCTCGGTGAGAGAAGTTTTCATCTCTTCGTTGAACTTAAGCAATCAATTGTTTTCGTTAGTGGCAAATTTCACCTCTATTTTTGAGATGTTTCCATAATCCCGCTACAAGCTTATTCTTACCGTTGTTGGTTTTCCAACAACTCCGTTCTATCCTTCTTTTAAGGATGCTCTCTCAAATTCACTTGAAGTAGAACATGTTGTTTTTCTTCTTCGTTCTTTCTTTTCATTCCATTCTTTCATTTCTTCCGGAGGCATTGTGATGTTGCTCTCTTCGTCCCATCATCTCGTTTTGCCAAGATTATATTCTTTTCTTGCTTATCCATTTAGCCGGAGTGCGGTCTGAAATCTTTCTTACCCCTTGTGCCATTTTTTAATAGTTCCAGAGGCAGTGTTTGTTGATTTCATCAAGTATCTTCTCATCTTGTCAAGATCATGTTCAATTCCTTCCATTTATAGTCTGAGTGTTGCCCAAATTATATCATTCTTATTCCTTCCCTATCTTGTTTTAACCGGAGTGGTTTAAATATCTATCTTGTCACTTAACCTCTTGGTTCTCGTCGTATCCCATATACCTCTTATCTAACAGAGTGTTCGCAATCTCGTTCATATCCATTGTATTATTCTTTAAATTGTTTAACCTCTCAAGGTTCGTGATTTCACCCTTTTGTCAAGAAGCAACTTTATTTTACCTCTTCCTCTTACGTTTCTCTCTGGTGCCATCCCTAGATCTCGGGACGAGATCTCTTGTAAGTGGAGGAGTGTTGTGACGCCCCGAGACCGACGCTTCAGAAGCCTTCCAGTTATTTTATTGTTGTTGTGTGTTTTATTTGCTTGTTGCATTCATCATCGCATCATTCGCATTGCATCGGCACTCTGTTGCCGTCTTTGTTTTCAAACTTGCATCCCCTCGTAGTTGCGGCGTCCCCCCTTGCTTTCGTTGACCGTTCCAGACCAATCGGGTTTTCGCTTCCCTCTTGACCGTGACGGCCTAACCCCCCTTTGCGTGCGTGTCCGAAACTTCTCCGAACCCGACCCGGGCAGTCATGACCATTGGATCTGGATCATCCCCCAACATCTATAAAACATCTTCGTTTTCTTATTTGGACTCCCTAATCTATTTATTATTGATCGTTCGATTTGATCCAAGGGTTCATTTTGCCCCTAAGCTAGTCCACCTAGCTATTTAAGCATGTCAAACCCTAGTCCGAGCCGTCCCATCCATTTTATCCGTCCCATCCGCCGCCACCTCCTTGTTTTCCTCCCCTTCCCAATCCACCACCGACCAGCCTCCACCTTCATCAGGATCCATGCCCAACCAGCCAATTCCATCGATCCAACCCATCAATCATGGAAGCCCCACAGCCAACCACCTTCCCCGATACACCCATCGATCCAGCCCCGTCGAGCTCCTCTGCTCGGCCCCGTCATTGTCCCGCAATACATCCCCTCCCTGCCGTCTCTGCCTCCCTCGACCTCGCCGATCGGAGCACCAGGTCATGCTGCAGCTCCCCGTCGCCTCCCTGCCTTCCTTCCCTGATCTCACTCTCTCATGCCCCGATCTCTCTCCCTCTCAGGTGACTAGAGGCCTTGCCATGGCCATGGAGCTCCAAGCATCTTCTTTGCCGCCGTCCGTCTGCTTGACTCCTCGCGTCAAGTCCCGCGCTGCCCTTGTCGTTCGGATCCACGCCAAGCTCCGACGACCTCACGACCTCTACACCCGGGCATTCATCCCCGTCTTCCCGGCCTCCTTCGCGCCCCTGGTTGCCGCTGTCTGCATCGAGCAGGACTAGCTCATCGCTCAGTGCCTCAGCGTGTAAAATAGGGTCTAGTATATTGTACATGTACACGTATTTGTATACATATGTAATTGTATTATGATCATCTATATAAAGAGACGTGAGGCTGGATGTTAGCCACCCACGCAAAACCCTAAACCTACCTTTTCAACTTGGTATCAGCCAGGTCGGGCCGCCGCCGCACGTCCCTCGCTCGTCTTGTCGTTTGAAGCGTTGCAGGCTCAGCAGAGTGCGTCGGAGGGGTGGACTCTCTCCGCCAACGCCATGAATTGCTCAGGCCCCTACGGCCACGGCGGGCGTGCTCCCTACTCGGAGCCCTACCCCTCCCAGGGTGGGGGTCACTCGGCCGACGGCAACCTACCCGGCACGGCCGCCATATGGCAACGGCGGCCCCAACGATGGCCGCGACCGCAACCCCTCCTACGCTGGCAATGGTCGGCAAAGTGGTGGGGGTAACGGCGGCAACAACGGAGGTGGTGGCCGTCGCATCAATCGGTGGCGCCCCCGGTGTCAAATTTGCAAAAACTGGGGGCATGAGGCCGATGAGTGTCGCAAGCGCTATGACCAGGACCACAACACTCGCTCCGCCAACTCGGCCTCCACCAACACCGTCGACTATCCTTGGGTACTAGACACCGGGGCTACGGATCACCTGACGAGTGATCTGGAACGCCTCGAGTTCACGAGCACTATGGTGGCAAGGACGAGTTCGGGTGGCCAATGGTGCGAGTTTGTCTATTTCACACATTGGTCATTCCCGTTTACGGTTCATCTCTTAAACTGCGCAACATCCTTCATGTTCCACACATCAAAGAGCATCTCCTTTCCGTCTACCGTCTTGTTTGTGATAATGACGTGTTTGTTGAGTTTCACCGTCGTCTTTTCTTTGTTAAGGACAAAGCAACCAGGCGCGTCCTTCTTCAAGGTAGCAATCGCGCGAGGGGGGGGGGGTCTACCCGATTCCTTTTGCTTGTGTGTCGTCCTCGTCATCTCGCCATGCTTCATCCAGTGTTCGCGTATCGTCGTCGCAATGGCATCAATGTCTCATCCTACCAATAATGTGGTCACCTCCATTGTTCGGAGCCATGACCTTCCTTGTTCTCGTTCAAATAATTCACCATTAGTGTGTGATGCATGTCAGCGTGCTAAGAGTCATCAACTACCGTATTCTATGTCTTATCATGTCACTACTGTACCTCTTGAATTAATTCATTCAGATGTTTGGGGTCCCGCTATTGCGTCTTCGGGGGGGGGGGTACAAGTATTATGTTAGCTTTGTTGATGACTACACGCGCTTCACTTGGATTTATTTGCTTAAACATAAGTCTGATGTTGAGCAAGTCTTTTATAACTTTCAGGCTCATGTCGAATGCCTTTTGGATTGCAAAATCAAGGCCGTTCGATCCGGGGTGGTGAATACCACAAGCTTCATCGCTACTTTCAACGCATACGGGCATCTCCCACCGTGTGTCATGTCCACATCGTCTCGTGAGTAACGGTATTGCCGAGCGCAAACACCGTCACTTGGTCGAGACCGGCCTCGCCTTACTGGCGCATTCGTCTCTCCCACTCCAATTTTGGGATGAGGACTTTCTTACGGCATGTTATCTCATCAACCGTATGCCCACTCCGGTTCTCAACAAGGACACGCCTGTTAAAGTCTATTTCATGTTCAGCCCAACTATTCCTCTCTTAGGATTTTTGGGTGTGCTTGCAGCCTAGTCTCATAAGTATAATGCTCACAAGTTGGAGTTCCGCTCCAAGATGTGTGTTTTCCTTGGTTATAGTCCTCTGCATAAGGGCTACAAGTGTCTTGATTGCGCCTCGGGTAGGATCTACATTTCTCGTGATGTTGTTTCTGACGAGTCAGTTTTCCCTTACTCCAGCCCGGGTGTCTCGGTTGATATTGCTTCTATTGAGCACGCCCTCACTTTTCCATATAATGAACCGGTTTCAGATGTCCATGTGCGGAAAAACGACCTGTCATATTTGTCACCTGACCTGTTTTCTGCAGATGCTGCTCTAATTTCTTCCCAGGAAACCGTTGTCGCACCTGCATCCTCCGGCGTGATCGATGTGCATGGCCCGACTGGGTCGCCCGCTGCGTCTCCCGAGGCTGCCTCGTCGGCCTCGCCCGCTGGCGCGGCTGTGGACCCGTCGGCCTCGCCAGTTGACATGACCGCGGGCCCGACTGGGTCGCCCGTTGCGTCTCCCGTCTCGCCCGGTTCGGCCCAAAGACGCGTCGCTTTGCATCGGGCGTCGCCGGTCGCCGGCCGCATCCTCGGGCTGCCGTCCTGCTCGATTCCTCGTCGTTCGGTTCGCCCAGCCGATCGTCTCCCGGTCCGTGTCACTGTTGCTGAAAATGGTTCAGCCGCGACACCTTGGTCGGGTCCCGTCGTCGCCGCCACCATCTACCGACGATGCGGCTCCGGGCACACTATGGTCACTCGTCACCGTGATCATACGCGTAAGGCCAAGACATACACGGATGGCACGGTACGGTACGACACTCGTCGGCGTGCATTCTTTGCCGCACCCACTTCTCATCGTGATGCTCTTGGTGAACTGGCTTTGCGTGCCGCCATGTCTGCGGAATTTGCTGCCCTTTGTCACACGAACACATGGGTGTTGGTGCCTCGGCCTCCTGGTGTTAATGTTGTGAGCTGCAAATGGATCTTTAAGACCAAGCATCGTCCGGATGGCTCTGTTGACAAGCACAAAGCTTGCCTTGTTGCTCGTGGTTTTACTCAACAGCAAGGGATCGGCTATGGAGATACTTTCAGCCCCGTGGTGAAGCCCGCCACGGTTCGTCTGGTCCTCTCTCTCGCTGTCTCCCGCGGGTGGAGTCTTCGACAGATTGATGTGAGTAATGCCTTTCTCCATTGTTTTCTGGCCAAAGATGTCTACATGCAGCAGCCCCCTGGTTTTGAGGATGCTCGTTATCCCTCACATGTCTGCAAACTCCAGAGGTCCATCTACGAGCTCAAGCGATCGCGGCGTGCTGGTATGCTCGGTTGAGTCAGCGGCTCTCAAAGCTTGGTTTCGTTCCCTCCAAGGCAGATGCGTCTCTGTTCATCTTTTCACATGGTGCTATTCAGACATACATGCTGGTGTATGTTGATGATATTGTGATTGCTGGTTCTACACCTACTGCGGTGGATCGCCTTGTGTAGTTCTTGTCTGTGAGTTTTCCAATCAAAGACTTGGGCTGGTTGGAGTACTTCCTTGGTTTGGAAGCGTCCTTTCATTCAGGGGGCATGACATTGACGCAGAAGAAGTATGCACTTGATCTCCTTCATCGCGTCAACATGGAGAGCTGCAAGTCCACTTCCACTCCACTTGCTACATCCGAGAGCCTTTCACGTCACAGTGGTGCATTGCTGAGTACTGATGACTCTTTCAGGTATCGCAGTGTAGTTGGAGCACTTCAGTATCTGACACTCACTCGTCCAGATATCTCCTTTGCCGTGAACAAAGTGTGCCAGTTCTTGTTTCAGCCTACAGAGGTTCATTGGGAAGCAGTTAAGCATATTCTGAGGTATGTCAAAGGTACGCTAGACACAGGACTACGGATTCGTAAGTCCAGTTCTTCGAGTCGATATATTCACCGGCTGCATGAGGTAGGCGGTGTGTTGATGACATGCATTCTACTGGTGGCTTTGCTATATTTGTTGGACCCAATCTTATATCTTGGAGTTCCAAGAAGCAGCCTACGGTCTCAAGATCTAGCACCGAGGCAGAGTATAAGGCATTGGCCAATGGCGCGGCTGAAGCCATTTGGATAGACACAGTTCTCACAGAACTTGGAGTCACACGGCAGCGCACACCCATATTGTGGTGTGATAACTTAGGGGCAACTTACCTGACTGCGAATCCAGTGTTTCATGCTCGGACCAAACACATTGAGATTGATTTCCATTTTGTGAGGGAACAAGTAGCTGTTGGTAAACTGGAAGTCAGGTTTATCTCAACTGATGATCAGCTAGCAGATGTACTTACTAAACCCGCTACTCGACAGATGCTAGACCGCTTTAGGACCAATCTGAATCTTGTATGTAGTTCAGATTGAGGGGGCATGTAAAATAGGGTCTAGCATATTGTACATGTACACGTATTTGTATATGTATGTAATTGTATTATGATCATCTATATAAAGAGACGTGAGGCTGGATGTTAGCCACCCACGCAAAACCCTAAACCTACCTTTTCAACTCGGCGCCCCTGCGCCGCCGGAGTCCTCAGCGCCGCCGTGCTTGTTGCTTGCTCCGTCGACTCGAGCCGCCCAAGTCCCAGCAAGCTGTCGTTCCCTGAACCTGGTCGTCTTCCTCTGCATCGAGCCAGTACGCTCGTCCGTGTCGACCAAGGACCCGCGTTGACCTTCCTCTGCATCCCGCGCCGCCGCTCCTGCTTCTCGCCGTCGAGGCTCCGCCCGGATCCGTTCGCCTCCTCCGTGCCATGCATCGTTTGAAGCCAGCTACGCCTGACGCCGCTGAAGGCGGCGTGCCACGCATCGCTTTGTCTGCGTCCTCACGCATCGAGTAGCAGCTCGGGAACGAGCACCCCGCCCCGTGTTGACCAGTCCAGCGCCAGCCTGGACGAGCGCCACTCACCGCGCGAGGCCTCCTCTGCTTCGCTCGCAGCCTAGATGCCCAGCGCCTCCTCAAGCCCAATGTGAGAAGCCCAGTCGATCCAGATTCTGCCCATGTAGTTTTTTTCCTTCCGCTGCGAATTTGTCCAATTATCCAGGAGTTTACAAATTTATAGAAAAGTCCCTCTAGATCATGCATTTAATAACTCACAAATGGTGCATCGGATTAAAATGATTTTAATATGTAAAATGCTTAGATTTTCATCTAGTTTCATAATATTCCACTTTCATCTATGTTAAAAATGTCTAACTTGCTATTTGTTTAATTTTGCTTAAATGCCATGCTAAAATGATTTATTTTATAACTAAATAACGGTAGCTCCAAATTTAATAAACTTTATATGTAAATGGGGTGGAAAAATGCATAGATTAACATGATGCACTTTGTTTTACTGTTTAATAACATTAAAATTGTGTTTAGGGCAGAACAGTGCAAATTCGAAATACGCATATGGGGATTTTCCGGAATTATTGTTTGTTATTTTCGGCCTCATTTAAACTTGCCTAAATAGTTAGTTTATATATGTTTCACCTCTTGCCTTGTTTAACAACATTTAATATTGATGAGTAGATAACCGAGAGAGAACTAAATAAGTCATGCGGTGTTTCATCAATATGCAACTCGTTGCATATTGAGCTCCGCTTAACTTGTAGTGTTGTTTGTTGCACTTTGCCATGCCATGCCTCATTAAACCGGACATGCATCATACTTGTTTGCGCATCATGCCATGTTTATGTGATGGTGTGTTTACTATGATGTTTTCTTCTTTCCGGTTGCGCTTCTCCTTGATAGTTCCGGTAACGTTGCGTTTGTAAGGATTCGTTCGACTACGTCTGTTTGTCTTCTTCATGGACTCGTTCTTATTTCTAGCGGGATCTCAGGCAAGATGACCATACCCTTGAAATCACTTCTATCTTTGCTAGCTAGTTGTTCGCTCTATTTCTATGTCGCGCTACCTACCACTTGCTATATCATGCCTCCCATATTGCCATGTCAAGCCTCTAACCATCCTTTCCTAGCAAACCGTTGTTTGACTATGTTACCGCTTTGCTCAGCCCCTCTTATAGCATTGCTAGTTGCAGGTGAAGTTGAAGTTTGCTCCATGTTAGAACATGATTATTTTGGGATATCACAATATCTCTTATCTTAATTAATGCATCTATATACTTGGGAAAGGGTGGAAGGCTCGGCCTTATGCCTGGTGTTTTGTTCCACTCTTGCCGCCCTAGTTTCCGTCATACCGGTGTTATGTTCCTTGATTTTGCATTCCTTGCGCGGTTGGGTGTTATGGGAACCCCTTGACAGTTCGCTTTGAATAAAACTCCTCCAGCAAGGCCCAACCTTGGTTTTAACATTTGCCACCTAAGCCTTTTTCCCTTGGGTTCTGCAGACTCAAGGGTCATCTTTATTTTAACCCCGCCGGGCCAATGCTCCTCTGAGTGTTGGTCCAAACTAGAGCCCTTTGCACGCCACCTCGGGGAAACTTGAGGCTTGGTTTTTGTTGTACGGACTGCTCATCCGGTGTGCCCTGAGAACGAGATATGTGCAGCTCCTATCGGGATTTGTCGGCACATTCGGGCTGTCTTGCTGGTCTTGTTTTACCATTGTTGAAAAGTCTTGTAACCGGGATTCCGAGCTTGATTGGGTCTTCCCGGGAGAAGGAATATCCTTCGTTGACCGTGAGAGCTTGTGATGGGCTAAGTTGGGACACCCCTGCAGGGTATAAACTTTCGAGAGCCGTGCCCGCGGTTATGTGGCAAATGGGAATTTGTTAATGTCCGGTTGTAGAGACTTGACACTTGACTTAATTAAAATACATCAACCGCGTGTGTAGCCGTGATGGTCTCTTCTCGGCGGAGTCCGGGAAGTGAACACGGTTCTTGTCTTATGATTGTGCGTAAGTAGTTTCAGGATCACTTCTTGATCACTTCTAACTTCACGACCGTTGCGTTGCTTCTCTTCTCGCTCTTATTTGCGTATGTTAGCCACCATATATGCTTAGTGCTTGTTGCAGCTCCACCTCACTACCTTCTCCTACCCATAAGCTTAAATAGTCTTGATCTCGCGGGTGTGAGATTGCTGAGTCCTCGTGACTCACAGATACTTCCAAACAGTTGCAGGTGCCGACGATGCAGGCGGGTGGCGAATCGAACTCAAGTGGGAGTTCTACGAGGACCTTGGTCGTTACTATGTTTCTTTTCATGTTGATCAGTAGTGGAGCCCAGTTGGGACGATCGGGGATCTAGCATTTGGGGTTATCTTCTTTTCATTTGTATTTGTCCGTAGTCGGACTATGTGTGTATTCTGAATGATGTATGTTTAATTTATGTATTGTGTGAAGTGGCGATTGTAAGCCAACTCTTTATCCCATTCTCGTTCATTACATGGGATTGTGTGAAGATGACCCTTCTTGCGACAAAACCACCATGCGGTTATGCCTCCAAGTCGTGCCTCGACACGTGGGAGATATAGCTGCATCGTGGGTGTTACATTCATCGAGCAAGATGAGGACTCGAACATTTACGTCACCAAGAACCACCTCTTCGGTGCGCAAAGAGCTTTGCATCAAGAGAATGAAGCATTGGGCGACCGCATCGACCTACTCGCTACCGACTTGCGACAATCCAAGCAACGTACGAGAGACTACTTCGACACATCGATGGCATCTCTCAAAGAAGACATATGAGCCATGATGGTCAACCGCTCGTCTACCACTTCGTCCTATTCAAGACGGAGCCATTCAAGTCGACATTCTTTGCATTCTTCTTTGGATGCAAGTCCCCCACGAGCTCGTTCGCATCGTCGCCAAGACCATGAATTTCATCAAGCCCCGCAAAACCCATTCCATGGCAATGGTTTACAAGGCCGTCTCCGTGAACGTGAATGCCTACGGCAACAAGCTAATGAACCTCCGGTCCAAGCGCAAGCTCCAATACGCCAAGATCGACAAGAACAACAAAATGATGCCCCGCAACAAGAACAACATCGTCGCGAGGAACAAAATCTTGAAGCCCAACGTGCCCTACGTGAAGCTACACTAGTCGTCGACGAGCGCAACCGCCAAGCATGACTTCAAGAAGAGGCCATCTGACAAGAGCGACAAGAAGTAGCCGCACGTCTTGAGGAGCGCCAAGAAATGAGGAACGGTGCAAGAATTCCACAACCTCAACGTCAAGCTAATCAAGCGGAACGCGAGGAGCAAGCGGCTCAAGACCCTCCTCCACGCCAAGAGCGTCATCACCATCGACCCTAGCACAATGAAGAGCAATGCTATGGCAAGCTCAAGTTCACCATACCTAAGGTATCCGGAAGCAACAATCCCGAAGAATACCTTTCATGGGCATTGAAAGATGACAAGATCTTTCGCTTGCACATTGATGTTTGCTTGAAATACGTCGGTATTTCCCCAAAGAGGAAGGGGTGATGCAGCACAACAACGGTAGGTATGTCCCTCAGTGATGAGACCAAGGTTATCGAACCAGTAGGAGAACCACGCAACACTGCGTAAACAGCACCTGCACACAAATAACAAATACTCGCAACCCAACGTATTAAAGGGGTTGTCAATCCCTTTCGGGTAACGGCGCCAGAAATTGGCAAAAGGACGGGAGAAAGTTGTAATAGATTGAATAAATAGATCGCAAATTAAATAAAGTGCAACAAGGTATTTTTGTATTTTTGGATTAATAGATCTAAAAATAAAGACAAATAAAAATAGATCGCAAAGGCAAATATAATAAAGAAGAGACCCGGGGGCCGTAGATTTCACTAGTGGCTTCTCTCGAGAAAAATAGCAAACGGTGGGTGAACAAATTACTTTTGGGCAATTGATAGAATTTCAAATAATCATGACGATATCCAGGCAATGATCATTGTATAGGCATCACGTCCAAGATTAGTAGAACCGACTCACCTTTGCATCTACTACTATTACTCCACACATCGACCGCTATCCAACATGCATCTAGTGTATTAAGTTCATGGAGAAACAGAGTAATGCAATAAGAACGATGACACGATGTAGACAAGATCTATTTATGTAGAAAAAGAACCCATCTTGTTATCCTTAATAGCAACGATACATATGTGTCGGTTCCCCTTCTGTCACTGGGATCAAGCACCGTAAGATCGAACCCATCACAAAACACCTCTTCCCGTTGCAAGATAAATAGACCAAGTTGGCCAAACAAAACCCAAATATCGGAGAAGAAATACGAGGCTATAAGCAATCATGCATATAAGAGATCAAAGAAGACTCAAATAACGTTCATGGATAAAAACATAGATCTGATCATGAACTCAAAGTTCATCGGATCCCAACAAACACACCGCAAAAAAGAGTTACATCATATGGATCTCCAAGAGGCCATTGTATTGAGAATCAAAAGAGAGACAGAGGAAACCATCTATCTACTAACTAGTTCTACAATGAACTACTCGCGCATCATCAGAGAGGCACCAATGGGCATGATGAACCCCTCCGTGATGGTGTCTAGATTGGATCTGGTGTTTCTGGAACTTGCGGCGGCTGGAATTGATTTTCATTAACTCTCCTAGGGTTTCTGGAATATCGGGGTATTTATAGAGCAAAGAGGCGGTGCGGGAGGCCACCGAGGTGGGCACAACCCACCTGGGCGCGTCTGGGCCTCCAGACGCGCCCTGGTGGGTTGTGCCCCCCTTGGGGCACCCCCCAGGTGCTTCTCCGGCCCATTGGGTGTCTTCTGGTCCATAAAAAAATTCACAAAAAATTTCGTTGCACTTGGACTCCGTTTGGTATTGATTTCCCGCGATGTAAAAAGCAAGCAGAGAACAACAACTCGCACTGGGCACTATGTCAATAGGTTAGTACCAAAAAATGATATAAAATGATTGTAAAACATCCAAGAATGATAATATAACAACATGGAACAGTCAAAAATTATAGATACGTTGGAGACGTATCAGCATCCCCAAGCTTAATTCTTGCTCGCCCTCGAGTAGGTAAATGATAAAAATAGAATTTTTGATGTGGAATGCTGCCTAACATGTTCATCACATTTTATTTCTTTGTAGCATGGACATTTGGACTTTTATATGGTTCAAAGCAATAGTCTAGTTTTGACATGAGGACTTCAATACTCAAGCATATAAACAAGCAACCATGTCTTTCAAAATATCAACACTAAAGCAAGTTATCCCAAGCCCATTATGCTCAAACATTGATCCATTCTTGAAACACACTCGCATATTAGCTACACGCAATGCTCAAGTACGATCATAGTGCCCCTTAGTTGGTGCTTTATAAGAGAAGATGGAGACTCAAATTAAAATTAAAAATTGCATACAGTAAAAGAAAGGCCCTTCGCAGAGGAAAGTAGGGATTTGTAAAGATGTCAGAGCTCAAAGTGAAAAAGATAGATAAAAACATTTTGGGAGGCATGCTTTTCCTGTCAACGAAAACGATCGAGTAGTTCCCAATACTTTCCATGCTAGATATATCGTAGGCGGTTCCAAACAGAAAATAAAGTTTATTCCTTTTTCCACCATACTTTCGCTTTCCATGGCTAGCCGTATCGACGGGTGTCTTCCATACCAACACTTTCCAAGGAATTTATTATTTGACAACATAAAGTAAATTCATTTTTCATTTCGGGACTGGGCATCCCTAATACCTTTGCCGTACTCTCGTGCAATGACAAGTGAATAAACACTCATCGTGAGAATAACACATCTAGCATGGAAATATATTAGCCACCCCCTACCATTTCATGAGCAGTACGAGCACACAAAAGAGAAGTTTATTTTGAAAATTAGAGATGGCACATACAAATTTGCTTACAACGGCAAAAGAATACCGCATATAGATAGGTATGGTGGACTCATATGGAAAAACTGGTTTAAAGGATTTTGGATGCACAAGTAGTGATCATACTTAGTGAAAAATGAAGTCTAGCAAAAGATTGAGAAGCGACCAACCAAGAAACGAAAAATCTCATAAGAGAGCATTAAGCGTAATTAATACCAAATAATGCACCACAAGTAGGATGTAATTTCATTGCATAACTATTGACTTTCGCGCTTGCATAGGGAATCACAAACCTTAACACCAATATTCTTACTAAAGCACAATTACTCGTCAACATGACTCACATATCACCATCATCATATCTCAAAACTATTACAAAGAATCAAGTTTATTTTGTCCAATGATCTTCATGAAAGTTTTTATTATATCTTCCTTGGATATCTATCACTTTGGGACTAGATTTCATATGTTGCTTTTGATAGCTCAAACAAATATAAGTGAAGATCATGAACATAAATATTTCTTTCTCTCAAAAATAATTTAAGTGAATCAAGAGAGAATTTCTTAAAAAAATACTCACTCTCAAATAATTCTAAGTGAAGCATGAGAGCATTTCTTCATAAATAACAAAGCGCACCGTGCTCAAAAAGATATAAGTGAAGCACTAGAGTGATTCCATAGCTCGTAAAGATTTAAGTGAAGCATAGAGAGCAATTCTAACAAGTCATAGCATAATTTTGGCTCTCTCAAATAGGTGTGTCCAGCAAGGATTCATGACTTAAAACAAAAAGCAAAACAAGCAAAGACTCATATCATACAATACACTCCAAGCAAAACTCATAATATGTGACGAATAAAAATATGGTTCCAAGTAAAATACCGATGGTCGTTAGAAGAAAGAGGGGATGCCACTCGGGCATCCCCAAGCTTAGTTGCTTGCTTCTCTCTGGATAATAGCTTGGGATGCCATGGGCATCCCCAAGTTTAGGCTCTTCTTACTCCTTATTCCTTCATCCATCTAAAATCACCCAAAACTTGAAAACTTCAATCACACAAAACTCAACAAAACCTTCATGAGATCCGTGAGTATAAGAAAGCAAATCACTACTATAAATACTGTTGCAAACCCATTAATATTTTATTCTTGCATTATATCTACTGTATTCCAACTTTTTATGGAAAAAACTCTTCAAAGGAAACCATAGAATCATCAAAACAAGCACACAACGCAAAGAAAACAGAATCTGTGAAAAACAGAACAGTCTGTAGCAATCTAGATATTTTGAATACTTCTGTAACTCCAAAAATTCTGGAAAATGAGGACACGTGAGAAATGTGTATATTAATATTTTGCAAAAAGAATTGGTATTTTATCACGCGGCTGTGATTTTTAATAATTCTGTGACTGGCGTGTAAAGTTTCTGTTTTTTAGCAAGATCAAGTTAACTATCACCCAGCATGATCCCAAAGGCTTTGCTTGGCACAAACACTAATTAAAACACAATCATAATAGTAGCATAATTGTGAAAACACTCAAGAACATAAAGCAAAAGACAAAAATAAATTTTATTCATTGGGTTGCCTCCCAACAAGCGCTATAGTTTTACGCCCCTAGCTAGGCATAAAGCATGCATCTAAGTGTTGTCATTCGTAGTTTTGGCAACTTCTGTAAGGGCTTTCTCAAACCCGAGAGGCTCCTTGCGCTTCCCTAAATTCTCAAGAAAAGAAACCATCTTGAGATCTAAAATATCTAATCGCTTATTGCAAAGAGTAATCAAAGTATTCATGTGATTGATACTACCATTAAGATGTTTGAGGGGTTCATTATATTTTTGTAATTCAACCATATGTTTATGCAAATCACCAAGTTTATACAACATTTGAACTCCCTCTGGAGTGAAAGAAAACCCCTTCTTTTGAGGTGGAGCCCCCAGAATTCCTTCTAAAATTTCATAGGCAGCATTAGCATCAAGCTCAATAAAATTTCCTTTAGCGGCAAAATCTAAGAGTTGTCTATGATGCAATGCCAATCCTATGTAAAAATTATGAAGCAAAATCTTTGCATCTCCTTTTAAGTTGCAAACATGATAGGATTCCATCAGCCTATACCAAGCATCTTTCAAATTTTCTCCTTGTTGTTGCTTGAAGTATAGAACTTCAAAATCTGGTGACAAAGGAGGAGTAGTCACACTAGCCATTATGACTAGAAAGAAAGATCGCAGAAAGATCCGACAATAAAATGGCGAACGAAAAAGGGGGCGAATAAAACGGTAAATTTTTGTGAAGTGGGGGAGAGGAAAATGAGAGGCAAATGGCAAATAATGTAAATTGCAAGGAGAAGAGATTTGTGATTAGGAACCTGGCAGATGTTGATGATGTCTCCCCGGCAACGACGCTAGACATTCCTTTTGATGTTTGCTTGAACTACGTCGGTATTTCCCGAAAGAGAAAGGGATGATGCAGCACCGCAACGGTAGGTATTTCCCTCAGTGATGAGATCAAGGTTATCGACCCAGTAGGAGAACCACGCAACACTATGTAAGCAGCACGTGCACACAAATAACAAATAATCGCAACCCGACGTATTAAAGGGGTTGTCAATCCCTTTCGGGTAACGGCACCAGAAATTGGCAAAAGGATGGGAGAAATTTGTAATAGATTAAATAAATAGATCGCAAATTAAATAAAGTGTAACAAGGTATTTTTGTATTTTTGGATTAATAGATCTGAAAACAAAGGCAAATAAAAATAGATCGCAATGGCAAATATAATAAAAAAGAGATCCGAGGGCCGTAGATTTCACTAGTGGCTTATCTCAAAAAAAATAGCAAACAATGGGTAAATGTAGCATGGGATAATTATGCTACCGTAATCCCTAGCTAATGGTGCCATGTCATCATATTACTATTGCTAATCTTCGCTTGATCCAAATCGCAATTCAAATTCATAACCGAGTTTAAAGTCAAAATTCAAATTTTGTCAAACTAAAATGTTCAAGTTGTTGCAAATAATCATTTGGTAAATTGGTTGAGAAACCAAAATTTTATAGAAAGTTTAGATGCACTAAAATAAAATAAAATAAAAGTTATCAGAGAAAACAAAAATAATAAAAAGAAAGGGAGAACGGCCCTCTCTCCTCCACTAGGCCTCTGGCCGAGCTGGCCGCCCCAGGCCGGCCCACCCCGCGTGCCCGTGGCCTATATGGCCTATTCCCCCACACCCCACACCCTGCAAACCCTAACCCCCATATCCCCACGCACCCAAAATATTTAAACAGATCGCCCCACTCCCGATGTCGCTCGCTCTCCCTCCCCCATCATCCAGATCGGGGGCTCGACCTCGCGGCGCCCCGACGCCGCCCGCCGCTCGGAGAACCCCCTGCCTGACGCCTCCCCTCCTCCCCGAAGCCCCCTCGCTGCGACGCCCCAGGCACCGCTGCCTCGCCCCCACCGCCAACCGACGCCACGCCGTCGCCGGACCCCCTCGCCGGATCGTCCTCGTCCTCCTCCCCAGCGGCTCCATCGCGCCGTCTCCGTCCTTGTCATCGACCATCGCGACCCCAAGCTCCGGCGCCTCCCCCGAGCTCATTTTTAGCACCTCTACAGGGCCCCGTGAGCACGCTCCCCTCTTCCCCCTTCCCGCTCCTCCGCCCGACTGTCGCGCCCCACAGCAGCGCCCGGCCACCCTCCTGTCCGTGCCCGCGATGCCACGCGTGCTCACACGCGACCCCGTCCGCCGTGACCTCGCCTCATTGATGCCTGCTGCGCCGGCGCCTTCACGCTTTCGGCGGCAGCGCTGCGTCTGCGTCGCCTCCCGGCCTCGCATGCCCCGCCTCGCCTTGCCGTCGCTGCGGCGGCGGGTCCGATGCCCGGCGTCTGCCCCGGCGCCCATACCCGCACCCGTTAGCCTGTTAGGCCATGGGCCTATGACAAATGGGCCCCACGCCCCACTAGTTAAAAAAAGAGGAGAAAATGAAATAAAATAGTTAAATATTAATTAATTAATTAACGAGTTGATTAACTTAATTAATCCTGACAATTAACTTGCTAATTTCATATTAATTAATCTATGACAATGACAGCGGGACCCACATGTAAGTTTGACCCGGTCGTGACCTTGTTGATTCTTGACATCATGTCGATGTCATGATGACGTCATAACCCTGTTTTCCATTTATTTAATATGTTATTCCAAAATGATTTTAAAAACTTTAGAAAATCATAGGAAATAATCTATAGCTCGGATGAAAAAGTTTTATACATGAAAGTTGCTCAGAACGACGAGGCAAATCGGAATACGCTCTCCGCTCATATGTCACATGCCCCTAGCATAGCGAACATTGAACTTTTCCCCTCCGGTTCGTTTGTCCGAAAATGCCAGACTTTCGGAAAACATTCCCGGATGTTTTCCCCCTTCGCCTGTATCGCATAGCACCGCGTTAGAACACCCTAGCTCTGTTTGTAGTCCTGTCATGCATCAGTATGCCTTATATTTACTGTTTCTTCCCCCTCTTCTCTCCGATAGACCCTGTAACATGCTTATTGTTACCTACCTGCTTATCCTAAACTGCTTAGTATAGGTTGGTTAGTGATCCATCAGTGACCCCCACCTTGTCCTTGTTGCCCCTGCTTCATCTTCGACGACTCGACCAACGTGATCGACGACCAGAGCCCGACACCTCACATCACATCACGCCCCTTTTGTTGCTCGACTCTGCAGAGCTACTATCGAGTGCCGAGGGTGATCCCTCATAACGCACTCCTGATGATAATTCTATAGTGTAGCTATTCGGTCGTGGTCATCGAGGGTGATTTTCTCTTTCACCATTACCGATACGGCTCTGTCGTGCAACACCTCAAGTGTGAACCTCGAGGGTGGTCCCTCTTACGTTCACCTTGATGATTACATTCAGTGGAATCCACCAGGGGTGATTCCTCAGGTTTCCCCCATGATGTTTGGACACACGGTTACCGGGACTTTACTTGAGACCTTTGTTGAAGTCGGGTTGGCCCTAAGGGGTACCCGCGAGTTGATGTGAAAGTCGGGCGGGCCCATTGAGCACCCGCGAGTTTTCTACATGGCCGGCCAAGGCGGTCTGGGCCCTTCTTGGTAAGTCCATGAGACAGGACGACGGGGTCACATTATCGTGAGTATCTTGTCGTCTCCGCGAGCCCCCAATGCACTAACAGGTTTGGGTATTTGTTCTGAGTTGGCCTCTGGCCTTTACGCACTAACCACCACGCGAGAATAGATATGGGCCTCGACGTCGCAGTATCAGCCAAAGCTTTGTCAGATGTCCAGTTCAGCATGGCGGCATGGTCGGATCGTGCTGGCCATCCGAGGCGGTGCTGGTATCCACCCTGCTAGCAACGACCCGGAGTGCAATGGGCGGTGGGCCCAAGACCCCGGGGCACTTAGGATGTAGACCGGCGGGGACCTCTTTGCTGAGCCTAGGTAGGGCTGCGACATGTTGATCTTCCGAGGCCGGGCATTGACCCCAGAAAGGTGTGTCCGGCCAGAGTGATCGCGGTAACGTGGTGCACCCCTGCAGGGAAGATATATATTTGAATACAGTGTCCACGGTAATGGACGTTCAGACTTGTATCCATATCTTATATAACTTGAAATGGATACTTGAGACATGAGATGGTTATGTGGCTCCGAGATTGCTTTCTCGTAGGGAGTCGAGGAAGGATCTCTGGGCGTTGATGCTACAACATGTTTGTTAAATATAAAATGCTATTCTTTACTCTTCTACATGCTGCAATACGCTTGGAGCTGCTTGAAGATGCTAGTCTTCGATAGGCTAGGCCTTCCCCCTCTATTCTGGCTTTCTGCAGTTCAGTCCACAGATACAACCCTTTCATTTGATACGAATGCATACTTAGTATAGATCTGATGCTTGCAAGTACTTTGGATGAGTACTCACGATTGCTTTGCTCCCCTTTTCCCTCCTTCTTTCTTCTTTCTGGTTGTCGCAACCATATGGTTGATCCTAGGAGCCAGATGCCACCCCAGTCGACTACTACTACCACCCCGAGGTTGCCTACTACTACGTGAAGCCCGCCGACGACCAGGAGTAGTTAGGAGGTCCCAGGCAGGAGGCCTTGCCTCTTCGATTGTTGTTGTTTTTGTGCTTGCCTTATTAAGGCATCCTTGTCTAACTTATGTCTGTACTCAGATATTGTTGCTTCCGCTGACTCTTGTGTATCGAGCTTGTATTCGAGTCCTCGAGGCCCCTGGCTTGTAATATGAAGCTTGTATTATTTTGATTTGTGTCTAGAGTTGTGTTGTGATATCTTCCCGTGAGTCCCTGATCTTGATCGTACACGTTTGTGTGTATGATTAGTGTACGGTCGAGTCGGGGGCGTCACAAGTTGGTATCAGAGCCGACTGCTTGTAGGAACTCCCTTTCCAACTCCTTGGCCGAAGTTGAGTCTAGTCTTTGAAAGAACTGTTTTAATAACATGGCTGTGTGGCTTACGGGCCCACGTCACCAAATTGGATGGTATTAGGATCTTTTACTCCTCGTCTATACTCTGGGACTCTGATCTCTCTTCTATTCGGGTTAAATGATTTTGCTAACTCTATCCTAGGTTCTCGTGATCACATCCATCCGGAGATTTGTATTACTTCTTTCTTGAATTGGGAGCCAGGATCTGTTTCACATTGTTCACGGGCCGTAGGATCCTTTTATCGAGGGCACCTTGTGTCGTCCCCTGCAGATTCCTCGCTCTAGTGGTTTTCTCTGACGTGGATGTAGCTTTTGCTATGTCTCGTTGTTGTATCCCTCCATCGCGTGCCGCCTAGTATGTCTAGGATGATTCTCTTGTCCGAACTCATACTAACGTGTAAATGGCTCCGTATATGTATATGTATGTCTTTAATGACTATTGTTTTGTACATACTGCGCCTTTGCTCATTGTTCAAGTTACATCATGAATGACTCCATACACCTGCTCCACCCCTTGTTAAACTGCTCCCTGATGTTCTTAGCAGGATGGCTGACGATCCTCCACCTCCACCTTATATGGCCGCAATGATGTAATAGTTTGAGCTTAATCGTCAGTTTATGACTGGGGTAATGGCTCAGCTTCCAAACCAGAATGCTCATCAACAGCTTGCCCCAATAACACTGCCAGAATTTGTGCGCCTCAACCCGTCCATTTTCCGCAACTCCACTAATCCTGTGGATGTTGATGATTGGCTCCGTGACATCCTGTTTGAGATGGAGTCAGCTAATGTTGCCCCTGCCAGTTACGTCACCTTTGCGACATTTCACCTGAAGGGTTAATTTGCTCAATGGTGGGAAAGCCACGAGGATATCGCCCGCAGAGATCGTAACCACTTGGCAGGAATCTCAGTTAGCCTTTCGCGCATGACACATTCCTCTCGGTCTGATGGACCAGAAGAAGAAGGAGTTCCGCAAACTCTCACAAGGCACAATGACTGTGGATGAATATCAGAGGAAATTCCTTGAATTATCTCGCTATGCTGCGGATGACGTCTGCACTGACGCTCGCAAGCAGGAGAAATTCCGTGAAGGACTGCGTCCCGATATAAAGCTCGCACTTGTTGCTCATGATTGCACAGACTTTGCGACGCTTGTCAGCCAAGCTTTTTGAACTGAAACTGGTCTGACTGAGTACCAGGAGTCGCTCAAGCGTACTCGAGATGTTGACTCATCCTCGAGTCAGCCCGCTCAGAAACGTCGAGTCTGGATCCCACACAATGTTCATCATCGACCTGCTCCAACACCAAGGCCGTCTTATGTTGCACCTCGCCTGCCTCCGCCACCGAGACAACTAACGATTCAGGGTGGACAGTCAGGACACCTTACCCTCGATTGTCACCAGGGTCAGTCTCAGGATGCACCACACCCTCCTGTTAGTCGTAAAAGGAGTTGTCGAAACCACCGATTCAGAAACCGTAATATCATACCAGCTTCTATTGTACTTGGCCATGCCAATCATGTCGATGCTGAAAAGGCTCAGGAGGAACCGGCTATCGTGCTGGGAACTCTCTCTGTTAATTCAGTACTAGCCTCAGTTCTCTTTGATTCAGGGGCTTCGCATGCCTTTGTGTCCCAACAATTTGCTCAAATGCACGGGCTAGGCATGGAAGAATTACCCACTCCTCTAACGGTTCAATCCCCGGGATCCAAGTGGCAAACCACAATGGTAAGCCCTCACAACCAAATCGAGATTGGAGGTCTACTTTTTCTAGATTCTCTCATTGTACTCGGACCTTCCAACATAGACATCATTCTTGGTATGGATTGGTTGACTGCCCATAATGCTAAGATCGACTGTGCCGCCAAGACAGTACAGCTCACTCATCCTTCTGGCCAGTTGATCAACTACTCAACTCAGATGGTCCAGGATGCCGAGAATCAGATATATGTTCTAAATGCATTGAATGCTTCACCTCTCGAGGGAATAGAGAACATTCCAGTTGTTCGTGATTTTGAAGATGTCTTTCCATAAGAACTTCCAGAAATACCCCCTCCTAGAGCTGTTGAGTTCGTCATAGACTTGAAGCCGAGTACTACTCCTATTGCCAAGCGGCCATACAAGATGCCGCCACATGAACTCCTTGAACTTAAGGAGGAAATCGACAAATCTCTTCACAAGGGATTCATTCGTCCTAGTTCCTCTACTTGGGGAGCACGTTCTCTCTTTGTCAAGAAGAAGGATGGAACTAATCGTTTGGTCCAAGATTACCGACCTATCAACCAGGAAACAATTCAGAACAAATATCCGCTTCCTAGAATCAATGATCTGTATGATCAACTTGCTAGCTCCTCAGTATTCTCTAAACTTGATTTGAGGTTGGGTTACCACCAGATTCGGGTTCGTGAGGAGGATATTCCCAAGACCGCCTTTGTTACTCGCTATGGTTCATACGAGTACACCGTCATGTCCTTTGGTTTGACAAATGCTCCAGCGACATTCTCTCGTTTGATGAACTATATATTCATGGCATACCTCGACAAGTTCGTCGTGGTTTATCTATATGATATCCTTGTATATTCCGAGAATAAAGAAGAACATGTTGAACACCTTTGACTTGTTCTGGAAAAGCTTTGAGAACATCAACTATATGCTAAGTATTCCTAGTGTGAATTCTGACTACCCGAAGTGACCTACCTTGGACATGTCATCTCCAAGGATGGTATTGCCGTCAACCCAGAGTGAGTTCAGGCTATTCTCGATTGGACTCCTCCGAAGAATGTCAAGCAAGTCAGAAGTTTTCTCGGACTCGCCAGCTATTGCCGTTGATTTGTCGAGAACTTCTCCAAGATCGCCAAGCCCCTGACTGGTCTGCTTCACAAGGGCATCAAGTTCAAATGGACAGAAAAGTGTCAGGAAAGTTTCCAGGCACTCAAAGAGAAGCTGACTTCTGCCCCAGTGCTTGCTCCGCCTGATACTAAGAAGGACTTCGTCATTTATTGTGACGCTTCATGTCTAGGGTTAGGTTGTGTCCTAATCCAAGAGCGCAGAGTGATTGTTGCGCCCTCACGAAGGAGAACTACCCAGTTCATGACCTCGAGCTTGCTACTGTCATACATGCACTGAAACAGTGGCGACATTACCTCCTCGGCAATCGTTGCGAGATCTTCACCGATCATCAAAGTCTGAAGTACCTGTTTACTCAGCCAGATTTGAACCTCCATCAACAGAGATGGATGGAGACCGTAGCAGACTTTGATTTCGGTATTTCCTATACCCCTGGCAAGGCTAATGTAATGGCTGATGCTTTGAGCCGCAAGTCATATTGCAACCATCTCGAGGTTCGCAAAGTTCAGCCCTCGCTGTCAGAAGAATTGAAGCTGAACCTCCATATTGTTCCTCCGGGTGCACTCGCTCCCCCTCCTAAGGAGCTCCGCAAGATGAACCTCCGTGTTGTTCCCCAGGGTTCCCTCAATACCCTGGTTGTCGAACCAGATCTCATGGAGAGCATCAAGAGATTGCAGAAGTATGACTCTCAAGTTGAGAAGATTAAGTGCTACCTCGCAGAAGGAAGGCCCTCGTTCTTCACTGTTGAAGATGATGGCACCTTGTTCTTTAAAGGTCGCCTAGTGGTTCCTTCAAAAGAAAACCTGGATATGACTCGGGAAGTTATGAAAGAAGCTCATGACACTCTGTTGTCTATACATCCCGGTAGTACCAAGATGTACCAAGACATTCGTCAGAGATTCTGGTGGTCAAATATGAAGCAAGACATTGCTCGTTATGTTGCTGAATGTGACGTTTGCCGTCGTATCAAAGCAGAACATCAAAGGCCCACTAGAACTCTGCAACCTATCTCTATTCCTGAACGGAAATGGGACCATGTTGAAATGGACTTCATCATGGGATTTCCCAAATCGCAGAAAGGTAATGATGCTATACTTGTCGTCATTGACCGACTTTCCAAAGTTGCACATTTTCTGGCTGTCAAAGAAACCATAACTGCTAGTCAGCTGGCAACCCTCTACATGTCCAGAATTGTTTCACTCCACGGTATTCCATTGGTTATCAGCTTAGACCGTGGCAGCCTATTCACTTCAAGATTCTGGGCAAGTTTCCAAGAAGCTATGTGAACTCATATGTCTTTCAACACTGCTTTTCACCCTCAGTCGCAGGGACAAGTTGAACATGTCAATCAAGTTCTCGAAGACATGCTTCGAGCTTGTGTTATTTCCTTCGGCAAGAAATGGGAGGAATCCCTCCCGTATGCCGAGTTCTCTTACAACAATAGCTATCAAGCTAGTGTGAAGATGGCTCCCTTCGAAGTGTTATATGGACGAAAGTGTCGAACCCCTCTGAACTGGTCAGAAACTGGGGAACGTCCACTCTTCGGTCCGGATATTATCCAACACGCCGAAGAACAAGTCCGCGTCATTCTCGAGAATCTCAAGACTGCACAGTCATGTCAGAAAAGTCAGTATGACCGCCATCATAAAGACATGGTCTATCAACCTAGCGAAAAGGCTTATCTTCGAGTCACACCAATGAAGGGTGCTCACCGCTTCGGGATCAAGGGCAAGCTAGCTCCTCGCTATATTGGTCCTTTCACTATTCTCAAAAGGCATGGACAAGTGGCATACCAGTTGGAACTACCGCCGAACATTTCTCAGGTTCATGATGTGTTCCACATGTCACAGCTCCGCCTCTGCTTCAAGGACCCAATCCGAGCAGTGGATCATGAAGTGCTTGAGTTGCAACAGGACCTCTCCTATAAAGAGCATCCGGTCCGCATTCTCGACCAGGCTGAACGCCGCTGCGTCGGAAAGGCGATCAAGTTCCTCAAGGTCCAGTGGTCGCATCACTCTGAAGACGAAGCCACTTGGGAACGCGAGGATCGCCTGCGTGAAGAATATCCCGCTTTGTTTCCTTCTACCTCCTAAATCTCGAGACGAGATTTCTTGTAGTGGAGGAGATTTGTAACGCCCAGATAATTATGCTACCGTAATCCCTTGCTAATGGTGCCATGTCATCATATTACTGTTGCTAATCTTCGCTTGATCCAAATCGTAATTCAAATTCATAACCGAGTTTAAAGTCAAAATTCAAATTTTGTCAAACTAAAATGTTCAAGTTGTTACAAACAATCATTTGGTAAATTGGTTGAGAAACCAAAATTTTATAGAAAGTTTAGATGCACTATAATAAAATAAAATAAAAGTTACTCAGAGAAAACAAAAATAATAAAAATAAAGGGAGAAAGGCCCTCTCTCCTCCACTAGGCCTCTGGCCCAGGTGGCCGCCCCAGGCCGGCCCACCCCGCGTGCCCGTGGCCTATATGGCCTATTCCCCCACACCCCACACCCTGCAAACCCTAACCCCCATATCCCCCATGCACCCAAAATATCTAAATAGATCGCCCCACTCCCCACGTCGCTCGCTCTCCCTCCCCCATCGATCCAGATCGGGGACTCGACCCCGCGGCGCTCCCCGACGCCGCCCGCCGCTCGGAGAACCCCTGCCTGACGCCTCCCCTCCTCCCCGTAGCCCCCTCGCTACGACGCCCCAGGCACCGCCGCCTCGCCCCCGCCGCCAATCGACGCCACGCCGTCGCCGGACCCCCCTCGCCGAATCGTCCCAGTCCTCCTCCCAGCGGCTCCATCGCGTCGTCTCCGTCCTCGTCATCGACCATCGCGACCCCGAGCTCGGCGGCTCCCGAGCTCATTTTAGCACCTTCTGAGGCCCGTGAGCATGCTCCCTCTTCCCTCTTCCCGCTCCTCCGCCTTGGCCTGCGCACCCCGCGTCGCCATTGCCTTCTCGCCGCCCGCGGCCTCCCGAATGAGCACGTGGTCGCGTCCAGCCTAGCACGCCTGGCGCCCGACTGCCGCGCCCCACAGCTGCGCCCGGCCACCCTCCCGTCTGTGCCCGCGATGCCACGCGCACTCACACGCGACCCCGTCCGCCGTGACCTTGCACGTGATGCCGCTACGGCTGCGGCGCCTTCCGCTTTCGCCCGGCAGCGGCGCTGCGTGTGTCCGCCCTCCGGCATCGCGTGCCCCACCCTCGCCCGTCGTTACTGCGCGGCCCGGTTAGCGCCCGGGTCCGATGCCCGACGTCTGCCCCGGCACCCATACCCGCACCCGTTAGCCTGTTAGGCCCTGGGCCTATGACAGATGGGGCCCACGCCCCAGTAGTTAAAAAAGAGAGGAGAAAATGAAATAACAATTAGTTAAAAATAATTAAATATTAATTTATTAATTAACGAGTTGATTAACTTAATTAATCCTCACAATTAACTTGCTAATTTCCTGTTAATTAATCTATGACAATGACAGCAGGACCCACATGTAAGTTTGACCCAGTCAATAGCCTTGTCGACTGCTGACATCATGTCGATGTCATGATGACGTCATAACCCTGTTTTCCATTTATTTAATATGTTATTCCAAAATGATTTTAAAAACTTTGGAAAATCATAGGAAATAATCTATAGCTCGGATGAAAAAGTTTTATACATGAAAGTTGCTCAGAACGACGAGGCGAATCGGAATATGCTCTCCCTTCATATGTCACATGCCCCTAGCATAGCGAACATTGAAATTTTCCCCTCCGGTTCGTTTGTCCAAAAATGCCAGACTTCGGGAAAACATTCCTGGATGTTTTCCCCCTTCGCCTGTATCGCGTAGCACCACGTTAGAACACCCTAGCTCTGTTTGTAGTCCTGTCATGCATCTGTGTGCCTTATATTTACTGTTTCTTCCCCCTCTTCTCTCCGATAGACCCCGAGACCGCCGTTGATGCCCCTGTGATCGACTACGTCTACAATGACCCTTCTTCCCTTTCAGCGGAGCTTCCAGGAAAGCCCCCCCTTTGATCATCCCGATATCGCCCATTCCATTCTCTCATGCTTGCATTAGATTTTGCTACTGTTATTGATTACTCCTATTCTGATGCATAGCCTGCTTTTGTAACATGCTTATTGTTACCTACCTGCTTATCCTAAACTGCTTAGTATAGGTTGGTTAGTGATCCATCAGTGACCCCCACCTTGTCCTTGTTGCCCCTGCTTCATCTTCGACGACTCGACCAACGTGATCGACGACGAGCCCGACACCTCACATCACATCACGCCCCTTTTGTTGCTCGACTCTGCAGAGCTACTATCGAGTGCCGAGGGTGATCCTTCATAACGCACTCCTGATGATAATTCTATAGTGTAGCTATTCGGTCGTGGTCATCGAGGGTGATTTCCTCTTTCACCATTACCGATACGGCTCTGTCGTGCAACACCTCAAGTGTGAACATCGAGGGTGGTCCCTCTTACGTTCACCTTGATGATTACATTCAGTGGAATCCAACGGGGGTGATTCCTCGGGTTTTCCCCATGATGTTTGGACACACGGTTACCGGGACTTTACTTGAGACCTTTGTTGAAGTCGGGTTGGCCCTAAGGGGTACCCGCGAGTTGATGTGAAAGTCGGGCGGGCCCATTGAGCACCCGCGAGTTTTCTACATGGCCGGCCGGGCAGTCTCGGCCCTTGCCATAAGTCCATGAGTCAGGACGACGGGGTCACATTATCGTGAGTATCTTGTCGTCTCCGCGAGCCCCCAATGCACTAACAGGTTTGGGTATTTGATCTGAGTTGGCCTCTGGCCTTTACGCACTAACCACCACGCGAGAATAGATATGGGCCTCGACGTCGCAGTATCAGCCGAAGCTTTGTCAGATGTCCACTTCAGCATGCCGGCACGATCGGATCATGCTGGCCATTCGAGGCGGTGCTGGTATCCACCCTGCTTGCAACGACCCGGAGTGCAATGGGCGGTGGGCCCAAGACCCCGGGGCACTTAGGATGTAGACCGGCGGGGACCTCTCTGCTGAGCCTAGGTAGGGCTGCGACGTGTTGATCTTCCGAGGCCGGGCATTGACCCCAGAAAGGTGTGTCCGGCCAGAGTGATCGAGCGCGTTGGGTAACGTGGCGCACCCCTGCAGGGAAGATATATATTTGAATACAGTGTCCACGGTAATGGACGTTCAGACTTGTATCCATATCTTATATAACTTGAAATGGATACTTGAGACATGAGATGGTTATGTGGCTCCGAGATTGCTTTCTCGTAGGGAGTCGAGGAAGGATCTCTGGGCGTTGATGCTACAACATGTTTGTTAAATATAAAATGCTATTCTTTACTCTTCTACATGTTGCAAGACGCTTGGAGCTGCTTGAAGATGCTAGTCTTCGATAGGCTAGGCCTTCCCCCTCTATTCTGGCTTTCTGCAGTTCAGTCCACAGATACAATCCTTTCATTTGATACGAATGCATTCTTAGTATAGATCTGATGCTTGCAAGTACTTTGGATGAGTACTCACGGTTGCTTTGCTCCCCTTTTCCCCCCTTCTTTCTTCTTTCTGGTTGTCGCAACCATATGGTTGATCCTAGGAGCCAGATGCCACCCCAGTCGACTACTACTACCACCCCGAGGTTGCCTACTACGTGAAGCCCGCCGACGACCAGGAGTAGTTAGGAGGTCCCAGGCAGGAGGCCTTGCCTCTTCGATTGTTGTTGTTTTTGTGCTTGCCTTATTAAGGCATCCTTGTCTAACTTATGTCTGTACTCAGATATTGTTGCTTCCGTTGACTCTTGTGTATCGAGCTTGTATTCGAGTCCTCGAGGCCCCTGGCTTGCAATATGAATCTTGTATTATTTTGATTTGTGTCTAGAGTTGTGTTGTGATATCTTCCCGTGAGTCCTTGATCTTGATCGTACACGTTTTTGTGTATGATTAGTGTACGGTCGAGTCGGGGGCGTCACAGTAAACAAATTACTGTTGGGCCATTGATAGAACTTCAAATAATCATAACGATATCCAGGCAATGATCATTATATAGGCATCATGTCCAAGATTAGTAGACCGACTCCTGCCTGCATCTAGTATTATTACTCCATGATACGTCCATTTTTCATCATGCTTTTATATCGATATTTATTGCATTATGGGCTGTTATTACACATTATGTCACAATACTTATGCCTATTCTCTCTTATTTTACAAGGTTTACATAAGGAGGGAGAATGCCGACAGTTGGAATTCTGGGCTGGAAAAGGAGCAAATATTAGAGACCTATTCTGCACAACTCCAAAAGTCCTGAAACTCCACGGAAGTTATTTTTGGTAATAATGAAAAATACTTAGCGAAAGAAATACCAGAGGGGCCCCACACCCTGGCCACGAGGGTGGAGGCACGCCCCCCTGCCTCGTGGGCCCCCTGTTGGCCCTCCGGTGCCCATCTTCTGCTATATGAAGTCTTTCGTCCGAAGAAAAATCATAAGAAAGCTTTCGGGAGGAGACTCCGCCGCCACGAGGCGGAACCTTGGCGGAACCAATCTAGGGCTCTGGCAGAGCTGTTCTACCGGGGACAATTCCCTCTGGGAGGGGGAAATCATCGCCATCGTCATCACCAACTCTCCTCTCATCGGAAGGGAGCCAATCTCCATCAACATCTTCACCAACACCATCTCCTCTCAAACCCTAGTTCATCTCTTATATCCAATTCTTGTCTCTAAGTCTGGGATTGGTACCTGTAGGTTGCTAGCAGTGTTGATTACTCCTTGTAGTTGATGCTAGTTGGTTTATTTGGTGGAAGATCATATGTTCAGATCCATTATGCATATTAATACCCCTCTGATTATGAACATGAATATGCTTTGTGAGTAGTTACGTTTGTTCCTGAGGACATGGGAGAAGTCTTGCTATTAGTAGTCATGTGAATTTGGTATTCGTTTGATATTTTGATGAGATGTATGTTGTCTCTCCTCTAGTGGTGTTATGTGAATGTCGACTACATGACACTTCACCATTATTAGGGCCTAGAGGAAGGCATTGGGAAGTAATAAGTAGATGATGGGTTGCTAGAATGACAGAAGCTTAAACCTAGTTTATGTGTTGCTTCGTAAGGGGTTGATTTGGATCCACATGTTTCATGCTATGGTTAGTGTCGGTGTCAAAACCGGCGGATCTCGGGTAGGGGGTCCCGAACTGTGCGTCTAGGCGGATGGTAACAGGAGACAAGGAACACGATGTTTTTACCCAGGTTCGGGCCCTCTCGATGGAGGTAATACCCTACTACTTGATTAATATTGATGATATGGGTAGTACAAGAGTAGATCTACCACGAGATCAAGGAGGCTAAACCCTAGAAGCTAGCCTATGGTATGATTGTTGTTCGTCCTACGGACTAAAACCCTCCGGTTTATATAGACACCGGATAGGGTAGGGTTACACAGTCGGTTACAATGGTAGGATATCTACATATCCGTATCGCCAAGCTTGCCTTCCACGCCAAGGAAAGTCCCCTCCGGACATGGGACGAAGTCTTCAATCTTGTATCTTCATAGTCCGAGAGTCCGGCCGTGATGATAGTGCGGCTATCCGGACACCCCTAGTCCGGGACTACCTCGGTAGCCCCGAACCAGGCTTCAATGACGATGAGTCCGGTAGCGTTGATTGTCTTGGCATTGCGAGGCGGGTTCTTCTCCAAATTCCATATACTTGTCGAATAGTGTCCGACTACGATAAATGCTGCGCTCCTTGGCTTCTACGCCCAATAATGGCCATCTTCCACGTATTTGAATGAATGCGAAAAGCCAGGGTATTTTTACAATTACCCCCCTAGCCGCGCGAATGAGCTGCCTATAAAAGGGGCAAGGATCTAGATCTGAGTCACACCATCCCCCCTTTGCGAGCTTTCATCGGAGCGCCTCTGACCAAAGCCCATTCCATCATGGACAGTCGACGCGGCTCCTCCTCTCGCGCTCCCAGCCCTCAGCCTGGAAATTGGGAGAGATGCTCGATCCCGCATAGCGAGCTAGTTATACTCAAGCCAAGGGATTTCTCCCCGGCCTTCATGGTTCCGGTTCGAGCCGGACTTGCCACCTACAAGGGCGGAAAGCAAGCGGAGAGCGTCCCCGATTCCTCTAAAGGAGAGCGGGTATGCTTCATCTCTTATCTAGTAAGAGGACTCGGATTTCCAATCCATCCATTTTTCCGGGCTCTTGGAGTTCTCTGACCTCGGCTTGCACCACCTTACGCCTGCCTCCATTTTGCACATTGTGGGCTTCGTGGCCCTCTGCGAGCTGTTCTTGGGCGTCGAGGCTCATTTCGGGCTGTGGAAGAGATTATTATGCCTAGTACCCCGTTCTTACAAGGGGTCAATATATCAAGTGGGCGGAGCCGAGCTATGGCGCATCGCCGGGGCCGGATACCTATCCGGAACCCCGAAGAAGGCGTCCGAAGACTGGCCTTCGGAATGGTTTTACATGGAGGACGTCCCGCTGCCAGATCCTGTTCGGATCGGCCTGCCGGAGTTTAGCAATGCTCCTTTGAAGAAGCGCCTAAGCTGGCGCCCTCGAAGCCCCCGGAGGGAAGGTGACCGGGATGTCCTCTATTTGATGAGCCGAATAAGGTTACTGGCTCATGCCGGATTGACCATGATTGGAGTCATGGCAATCTGTATTATGAGGAGTGCAGCCGCTCCAATATAGGGGCCACCCATGTGGGACTTCAACGGGAGGATGATGCCACCCGCCATGGCCGCAAAGGGCCGGGATCGGTCACCGAATTGGTGAAGATCTTGTCTGCCATGTATAAAAGAGAGGAGGAGGATTTCCTCCGCGTCAATCCACTGAAGGAGTTTTCTTCGAATAATCCTCGAAGCTGGGTAAGCGAACATCTTTGTGACCTATCCGATCCATGTTCCCGTGGTTAAGTATCTCATTTCATGGTTTTTGCGCAGGAACTGCACCGGACTGTGGAGAAGATACACAGCCCGCCCCCACAACCCGAGGATCCGGAGAGGTCCCTCGATCCGACCTCCGAAGAGGATCCGGATATAAAGGTGGAGTTGATCGACGGGGTGTTCTACCAACTCAGCATCGACAATGCTTTGGTTGCCATTACGGCTGATTACCGGAATACTTCCACCTCACAGTAATCGAGATCGAGATCCCAAAACCCCGATAATGACCCATCCATGCTTATTTTTATCACCGTATACCAATGGTGTTTCGCAGGGTACCTTCGAGGCAGGGAAGTCGGGCCCGCGGCTGGCCAACAAAGGGCAGTGCGGCCCCGCAGGCTAAAAAGAAGTGCGGTCCGGATCGAAACTCCGCCGCAATGGTATGGCGTGTCACCTTACTCCCGGGATTGATTCCTGGAAGGCGTACTAACGCTGGTGCTCTTTTCAGGAAAAAGAGCGCTCGCTGGACTGAGTCCGGAGAGGTTGCCAATCGAGCCTTCACCGGCCAGGCTTCAAAGCCGGGTCCGGAGGCTGAGGCGGGCACGAGACGTGCGTCGGATGCCCCTCCGACAGAGGATGCCGACAGGTTGTCCGCCACCAACTCCGAGGTGGAGAGCGCCTTGAATCACAGGCGCCGCCGGATAGTTCTTTGTGACGCATGTTTCTCCCAGGAGGCCTTGAATGCCTTCGATTCGGGAGATGCGCACCTCCGTGCCGCTCAAGATGGTCTAGCTGAGCCACGGAGCGGTATGTAAAGGACATACGGGTAAAGAAATTTGTGATTATATATGCCATTAGCCCCGAGACTTAAAATAGTTAGAATAACTGATTTAAGGATCATTTCTTATCTTGAGGATCTTCTGAGAAAAGAATACCCGACTGTCCCAGGAGCTTGAAGAGTGCAAGACCCAACTTGAGGCCGCACTAGCCGCTACAGGGGGAGCTACAAAGACCCCCTCTGGTAATATATGCTTTAAAAGATAAATAGTTTATGAAGTGCGGCGGGTGTGTAAATCTGACAAAAATGTTGCAGATGGCGCCGGACTAGATCCGGACAAGCAGCAGCTCTTGCGCCAGCTAAAGGCCGGCGAGAGCGTGCTTACAAGGGTGCGGCAGGAGAAAAATAACCTCCAAGACGCCAATACCAAGTTGGGTGAGGAACTAAAGGATGTTCGTGCCCAGTTGTCTGACTCCGTAAAGGAGAATCGGCGGCTTCGCGGCATTTTCGATAAGTGCTTGAGCGAACTTTGAAAGAGTTCGGCGAGGAAGGCGACTAACATAAACATGTATGTAGGTTTGCTCACAGTCGTCACGAAGAGGAGATGCCCAGTTCTTGAGCGATCTTCTTCCCGAATCAAGGCCACCGCATTTAACGAGTCCAGCAGTTGATGAAAGGCATTGGCCAGACCTTGTGGCCATCTATCTCCCTGCCCAAAGGCATTGGGGAGCTGGCAGAGCGGCTTCAAGGAGCACGGCGGCACTTCCAGCTATGGAAGATATCGGCCTGCCGTCAAGGCGCCAGGGAGGCCTGGGCCATGGTAGAGACGCGGTACACGAAGGCTGACTCAAACCACATGGCCGAGGTCGGACCTATGGGGCCGGATGGGATAAAGATCCCTGTAAGCTTAGTGTACGACCAAGTAGAGTTGGCCCGCGAAGTATTCCCAGCAAGATTGTAAATTAGATAGCCTATTAGATGGCATTGAGGAGGAATACAATGAGTCGAGTTGACTATGTAAAAATATGTCATGAAAGAATGTCTTCTAGCGGATTGTAGATCGTTTGTCATAGCGGACCTTTTAAGCCGACTCGGACCCAATAGTCCGGAGTGTGTCCGAATACCTTCGTGGTTATATAAGAACCGTGGTATGCATGGAGGCAAGGCGTAGGGGTCATTGTTGCTGTATGTCGGACAAGTGCCCAACTAGTTATGTTATATTACATGGGTAGTAAGAAACATCTTCCGGGAGAATAGTTCCGTTAAGGGTTCCTTTCATTTGGGATGCATGCCCTAAAGTGCATGTCAAAGCTGCTATGAAAGCGAGAAAATCATCCGGGGCAGATGGGTAAATAATTAAAAATCATCTTTCAATTCACCGACCGAATATTCCCTTAAGAACGCTTAGCTTTCGGCTTCACCCGGTCGAGGTACACATCCGGTGACCGTGATAATAATCGCAGAGGTGCTCCCTTTACCACCTAGCCGAACAATCGGGAACGTAGGGGTAAGCACAAGATCCAGGCAACCCAACTTGGCCAAAACTTAAGTCATATCGATGCATATAATGGTGAATAAAAGGTACATGCGGAAGTTTAACGCATGTGTTGGGCCTGAAGCCCGTATAACTGTTAAAGAAGCCCCCAGGTATAATGAGCGGACGGTAGCGTCAAGTGTGTCTTGAAAAAAGCGCAAGCGAGCCTCTAGAGGCTTTAAGAAGAAGAAGGAGGAAGGAGAGAAATAAAAGACAACACAAATAGAAAATGTGGACGGAGGAAGGAGACGAACTTGGAGTCCGGCACTTAGGCGTAGAATCTTCGTAGACGGGTTGCGTTCCATGGTTTCGGCTCGAGTCGGTTATCCGATGCGTTTCGCAGACGGTATGCTCCGCCGGTCAGGACCTGGTCGATGATGAAGGGACCTTCCCATTTGGGCTTGAGTTTGTCCTTTTTCTTGTCCGTGAGCGTAGAACTAGTTCGCCAACGCGTTATAATCTTTGGCCCGTGCTTCCTCGCTTTGATATCTTTGAGCCTTTGTTGATAGAATGCGGAACGAAGCTTTTTGCCACGTCGCGCTCCTCCTCCAATGCGTCCAAACTGTCACCTTAATCGAGCTCGGCTTCTCTTTCTTCATACATGCGACGCCGAGGTGAGTCATGTATTATGTCGCAGGCGGGACTGCCTCTGCGCCGTACACCATAAAAATGGTGTGAATCCGTAGTACGATTTGGCGTGGTCCGCAGCCCCAGAGTACGGAGTCGAGCTCCTCAACCCAAAGGCGTGTTAGATTCCTTGAGGGACTGCACTAGTGCAGGTTTAATGCCGCTCATGATTAGACCATTTGCTCGTTCGACTTGGCCGTTGGTTTGAGGGTGATAGGCGAGGCGTGTCGAGCTTGATGCCCATGTTTTTGCACCATAATTTGACCTCATCTCGCCGTGAAGTTGGTGCCGTTATCGGTGATGATCTTGTGGGGACACCGTAACGGTGCACTACCCACGATATGAAGTTTATCACCGGTGGGATTCGGCCGTTTTAACGAGCTTGGCCCCTATCCATTTGGTGAATTTATCCACCATGACCAATAGGTATTTTTCTTGTGGGTTCCTCCCTTAAGGGGTCCAACCATGTCAAGCCCCCAAACATGACGGCCAGGTGATGGGTATAGTTTTGAGGGCGGTGGGTGGCATGTGGCTTTGGTTAGCAAAAGGCGGCAACCGACGCATCGTTGGACTAAATCTCAAGATTCTGCCCGGCTCGGCCAATAAAATCTCAGACGGAAGGCCTTGCCTACAAGGGCCCGGGCTGCGGTGTGGTGCCCACCGGTCGGCATGAATTTCAGCCAGGAGGTTTCGCCCTTCCTCTTCGGAGATACACCTTTGAAGGACTCCGGTAGTGCTTTTCTTATAAAGATCTCCCTCATGGACTTTATAGGCTTTACATCGCCGTACTATGCAGCGAGCCTCATTTTGGTCTTCGGGGAGTTCCTGCCTAGTTAGGTAGGCTAGGAATGGTTCCGTCCACGGGGCGATAACCGCCATTATTTCGTGAGCGGAGGGTGTTATCTCGGGGGCAGAGCCTCCATTTGTGTCAGAGTGTTCGGCGTCAGGCAGTGCGGTTGGGTCCGGATTGTTATTGCCGGACTCCCCTTCCCACAGTACGGATGGCTTAAACAACCATTTCAGAAAAATATTGGGTGGGACGGCATCGCGTTTTGCACCGATGCGTGCCAATATATCCGCCGCCTGGTTGTTATCCCGGGCTATATGATGAAATTCGAGCCCTTCGAACCGTCCGACATTTTTAGGACCGCATTGCGGTATGTTGCCATTTTCGGATCTTTGGCATCAAAGTCTCCGTTTATTTGAGATATAGCGAGGTTCGAATCCCCACGCACCTCTAGGCGTTGAATGCCCATGGAGACTGCCATCCGGAGGCCGTGCAGAAGGGCCTCATATTCGGCTGCATTGTTGGAGTCCGTATACATTATTTGAAGGGCGTATTGGACCGTGTCCCGGTTGGGGACGTCAGACGACGCCAGCCCAGTGCCGCCAACATTTTGGAGCCGTCAAAGTGCATGATCCAATTGGAGTATGCGCCGTACTCTTTAGGGAGTTCGGCTTCGGTCCATTCGGCCATGAAGTCGGCCAAAACCTGCGACTTGATAGCTCGTCGTGGCTTGTAAGTTATGTCGAATGGAAGGAGCTCTATGGCCCATTTAGCAATCCGGCCCGTCGCGTCGCGGTTGTTTATAATATCGTTAAGCTTCGGAGGCTACCATTATCGAACACTCTTGAAAGTAGTGTCGCAGCTTCCGGGATGCCATGAACACCGCGTATGCTATCTTTTGATAGTGTGGGTACCGGGACTTGCATGGAGTTAGGACAGTGGACACATAATAAACCGGATTTGAATAGGGAACCGGTTCCGTTCCGCTTCTCGCTCGACAACGAGCACCGTGACCGACAACTTGATGTGTTGCGGCGATATATAATAGCATTGGTTAATACGTTGGGCGCGGCCAGTGTTGCCAAAATGGCCTTTATTTCTTCGAGTCCGGCCGTGGCGGCATCCGTCCACTCGAAGTGTTCGGTGCGGCGGAGGAGGCGGTAAAGGGGTAATGCCTTTTCTCCCAAACGGGAAATAAAGCGGCTTAGAGCCGCTACGCATCCCGTCAATTTTTGTATTTGTTTGAGGTCTTTTGGAATATCCAATTGTGACAGAGCTCGGATCTTGGCTGGATTTGCTTCAATTCCTCTACGGACGCAATGAAGCCAGGAGCTTTCCGTTTGGAACGCCAAGACGCATTTTTCGGATTGAGCTTGATGTCATATTTTGAAGATTATCGAATGTGAGCCTCGTGTCGTCTACTAGAGTTTCGGCGTGCTTGGTTTTGACGACCACGTCGGCTACATATGCTTCCACCATTTTGCTGATCGATTTGCGGACATATACGAATCATGCGCTGATATGTTGCTTGGCGTTTTTGAGCCCAAAGGGCATTGTGTTGAAGCGAGCGGGCCGTATGGAGTGATGAATGCTGTTGCAGCTTGGTGCAGCTCCGCCATCTTGATTTGGTGGTAGCCGGAGTACGCGTCGAGGAAGCACAATGAGTCGTGCCCTGCTGTAGCGTCAATAATTTGATCAATTCGAGGGAGGGGGAAAGTATCCTTTGGGCAAGCATTATTAAGGTCTTTAAAATCAACACATAGGCGCCAGAATTTATCCTTCTTTGGTACCATCACCAGGTTTGCTAGCCAGTCCGGATGTTTGATATCTCTGATGAATCCGGCTTCCAAGAGTTTGGCTAGCTCCTCTCCCATGGCCTGTCTCTTGGGTTCGGAAAAGCGCCGAAGAGTCTGTTTGACTGGCTTGAATCCTTTTAGGATATTTAGGCCGTGCTCGGCCAGCCGATGTGGGATTCCTGGCATGTCTGAAGGGTGCCAGGCAAAGATGTCCCAGTTTTCTCGTAGAAATTCTCGTAGTGCGGCGTCGACGTCAGGGTTTAGTTGTGCCCCAATGGAGGCCGTCTTTGTAGGGTCCGTTGGGTGGACTTGGAATTTGACTATTTCATCCGCTGGTTTAAAAGAGGTGGACTTGGATCTTTTAACAAGTATCACATCGTCCCTGTTCACCGTGGAGCGCATCGCGGTGAGTTCCTCGGCCGCTAGGGCTTCGGATGGTGCCTCGAGGGCTAGTGCGGCTGTCTTGTTTTCGGTAGCGAGTGCTATGTTCGGTCACTAGCGAGAGTGATGATTCCGTTAGGTCCGGCATTTTAAGCGTCATGTACCCATAATGGGGTATAGCTTGAAAGATTGTGAATGCCTCTCGTCCTAATAAAGCATGATATCCGCTGTTGAACGGGGCCACCTGAAATGTGACCTCTTCGGACTTGTAATTGTCCGGCGAGCCGAACACTACGTCCAGTGTAATTTTTCCGATGCAGCATGCTTCCCGGCTAGGGATAATTCCTCTAAAGGTTGTGCTGCTTCGCTCAATGCGGTTCCAGTCTATTTCCATTTTTCGGAGGGTTTCCTCGTAGATGAGGTTTAGTCATTGCCGCCATCCATGAGTACCTTAGTAAGGCGAAAGTCGTCCACTATCGGACTGAGAACCAATGCGGCTGGTGCTCGGGCTGTTCAGAATTTAGGTTCGTCACTGGCATTAAAGGTAATAGCTGTGTCACTCCATGGATTTATTGTTGCTACTTGGTATACTTCGGCAAGGTTGCGAAGTGTTCGTTTTCGCATGTTATTTGATGCGAAAGTCTCGAAGACTGTTAACACCGTCTTGGTGTTCCGGGCTGGGATACGAAGCTAGAAGCTCTTCGCCACTTTTGGCCACCTGCCGTAGTATCCAACATGCTCGAAGGCTATGAGTTGGAGTGGCGCCCTACGTGCTATGAATTTTGAAGGGTCCATTTAGCCAACCCTCCATGACGGTTCCATTACCCTTTAGGGGGTTTTGGTTTTTTGGTATTTGACCCAGGTGCTTGATAATGATGCACCCTTTTATTTCGGACTAGGGATGTATTCGGGGCTGGATTATCCCAAAATTTACTTTCGGTTTTTGAGGCGCTCTCCATCGCACAGTACTTTTGTACTATGGTCACCAAGTCAGCAAAGCGTGTAATTTCGCGACGACTTATGGCGTTTAGGATTCCTTTGTCCGTGCAATTATTGCAGAAAATTGGGATTGCGTCCTCCTCTCGGCAGTTCTTTATCCTGTTCATAACCAGGAGGAATCTGGCCCAGTAATGATGTACTGTTTCAGCGGGCTCTTGCCGAATTCGAGAGAGATCGCTAATGTTTGGGTGGGCAGGAGGAACTAGATCCGGAACCCCGTCCAATTTAGGACTCAGGGGCCGAGAAGTTTCCGAACTCGGAAGTTTGGATTTTTGAGCGTTATCCAATGAGCCCAACCCGTCGCCTGACTTTAAGTTCAGGGCTTGATCGACATCCGTCCCTCCGGGAATCCGGCATGGGGATCGGGAATCGGACGTAGCTAGTCCTTAAGGTAGAAGAAGAGTCGCCGCATTGCTCCTCTATCACGGCAACATGATGGGTAGCACAGGGAGAGTTGATCTCTCTCAGATCGGTTTTAGGCCCGATCCGGTCGTAATTTGTGGCGACTCCCAGGGCGGCGATGCGATCCAAGAGCTCGTTTATGGAGGAGAGCTCGATCGGATCTAACTGTTCGGCAAGTTCCGAACTAACATGGAGATTTGTTTCGATGACTCGAGAGGTCATCGTCGGCGTAGCGGCCGAACTAGCGGTCATGAGAAAACTGCCAATCCGAAGAGTCTGACCAGTGGCCAAGGCTTCTTTGGCGATGGTATCGTTTTTAAAGACGAGATGAGGCATCTGCTCGATGGCGGCGACACGGAAGGAACTCTCAATGAAAGCACCAATGTCGATGTCAAAACCGGCGGATCTCGGGTAGGGGGTCCCGAACTGCGTCTAGGCGGATGGTAACAGGAGACAAGGGACACGATGTTTTACCCAGGTTGGGCCCTCTCGATGGAGGTAATACCCTACTCCTTCTTGATTAATATTGATGATATGGGTAGTACAAGAGTAGATCTACCACGAGATCAAGGAGGCTAAACCCTAGAAGCTAGCCTATGGTATGATTGTTGTTAGTCCTACGGACTAAAACCCTCCGGTTTATATAGACACCGGATAGGTTAGGGTTACACAGAGTCGGTTACAATGGTAGGAGATCTACATATCCGTATCGCCAAGCTTGCCTTCCACACCAAGGAAAGTCCCATCCGGACATGGGACAAAGTCTTCAATCTTGTATCTTCATAGTCCAGGAGTCCGGCCATGATGATAGTCCGGCTATCCGGACACCCCCTAGTCCGGGACTCCCTCAGTTAGGTTTACCTTAATACTTCTTTTGTAGTTGCGGATGCTTGCAATAGGGGTTAATCATAAGTGGGATGCTTGTCCAAGTAAGGACAACACCCAAGCACCGGTCCACCCACATATCAAATTATCAAAGTACCGAACGCGAATCATATGAACGTGATGAAAACTAGCTTGACGATAATTCCCATGTGTCCTCGGGAGCGTTTTCCTTCATATAAGAAATTGTCCAGGCTTGTCCTTTGCTATAAAAAGTATTGGGCCACCTTGCTGCACTTTATTTACTTTTGTTACTTGTTGCTCGTTACAAATTATCTTATCACAAAACTATCTATTACCTATAATTTTAGTGCTTGCAGAGAATACCTTGCTGAATAGCGCTTATCATTTCCTTCTGCTCCTCGTTGGGTTCGACACTCTTACTTATCGAAAGGACTATGATAGATCCCCTACACTTGTGGGTTATCAAGACTCTTTTCTGGTGCCGTTGCCGGGTAGTGAAGCGCCTTTGGTAGGTGGAATTTGGTAAGGAAAAATTTATATAGTGTGCTGAAATTTACTGTCACTTGTTACTATGGAAAGTAATCCTCTGAGGGGCCTGTTCGGGTATCTTCACCCTGACCAGTAGAGCAAAGAGTTGCTCCTCAACCTACTGAACCTACTGAACCTACTGAAAATGAAAATGTCTACTTTGAAATTCCTTCGGGTATGATAGAAAAACTGCTAGCTAATCCTTTTGCAGGAGATGGAACATTACATCCTGATGAGCACCTAATATATGTGGATGAAGTTTGTGGATTATTTAAGCTTGCAGGTATGCCCGGTGATGTTATTAAGAAGAAGGTCTTCCCTTTATCTTTGAAGGGAGATGCATTGACATGGTAAAGGCTATGTGATGATATGGGAACATGGGACTGCAAGCGATTGAAATTGGAATTTCATCAGAAGTTTTATCCTATGCATCTTGTTCATCGTGACCGTAATTATATATATAATTTTTGTCCTCACGAAGGAGAAAGCATCGCTCAAGCTTGGGGGAGGCTTAAATCAATGTTATATTCATGCCCCAATCATGATCTCTCAAGAGAAATGATTATTCAAAAAATTTATGCTCGGCTTTCTGATAACAATCGCACCATGCTCGATACTTCTTGTGCTGGCTCTTTTATGATGATGACTACTGAATTCAAATGGGACTTATTGGAAAGAATTAAACGCAACTCTGAAGATTGGGATCTCGACGAAGGTAAGGAGTCAGGTATGACACCTAAGTTTGATTGTGTTAAATCTTTTATGGATACCGATGTTTTCTGTAAATTTAGCACTAAATATGGACTTGACTATGAGATAGTAGCTTCTTTCTGTGAATCTTTTGCTGCTCACGTTGATCTCCCTAAGGAGAAGTGGTTTAAATATCATCCTCCCATAGAAGTAAAAGTAGTTGCACCTATTAAAGTTGGAGAAAAGACTATCACTTATAATGATCCTATTGTTCCTACTGCTTATGTTGAGAAACCACCTTTCCCTGTTAGAATAAAGGATCATGCTAAAGCTTCAACTTTGGTTCGTAAAAGCAATATTAGAACTTATACACCTCCTAAGAAAATTAAAGTTGAACCTAATATTGCTATTGTTAAATATCTCTTGGCTGATAATATTGATGGACATGTTATTTATTTCTGTGATGAAACTGCTAGAATTGCTAAACCTTGTGCTAAAGATAAACATAGACCTGTGGTAGGCATGCCTGTTCTTTCTGTTAAAATAGGAGATTATTGTTATCATGGCTTGTGTGATATGGGTGCTAGTGCTAGTGCAATACCTATTGACTTATACAAAGAAATTATGCATGATATTGAACCTGTTGAGTTAGAAGATATTGATGTCACAATTAAACTTGCCAATAGAGATACTATATCACCAATTGGAATTGTTAGAGATGTTGAAGTCTTATGTGGGAAAACTAAATATCCTGCTGATTTTCTCGTTCTTGGTTCCCCACAAGATAGCTTTTGTCCCATTATATTTGGTAGACCCTTCTTAAACACTGTTAATGCTAGGATAGACTGTGAAAAGAATGTTGTTACTATTGGTTTAGGTGATATGTCTCATGAGTTGAACTTCTCTAAATTTCGTAGACAACACCGTGAAGAGGAATTTCCTAGTAAAGATGAAATTATTGGTCTTTCTTGTCGTACCACCTAGTGATCCTTTAGAACAATATTTGCTAGACCATGAAAATGATATGTTTATGAATGAAAGAAGGGAAATAGATGAAGTGTTCTTTAAACAGGGACCTATTCTGAAACACAACTTGCCTGTTGAAATCTTAGGGGATCCTCCTCCACCCTAGGGTGATCCCGTGTTTGAGCTTAAACCATTGCCTCATACTCTTAAATATGCTTATCTTGATGAAAAGAAGATATATCCTGCTATTATCAGTGCTAACCTTTCAGCGAAGGAGGAAGAAAAATTATTGAAAACTCTGAAGAAGCACCGTGCTGCTATTGGATATACTCTTGATGTTCTTAAGGGCATTAGTCCCACTCTATGTCAACACAAAATAAATTTGGAGAAAGATGCCAAACCAGTTATTGATCATCAACGACGACTGAATCCTAAAATTAAAGAAGTGGTAAGAAAGGAAATACTAAAGCTCCTTGAGGCAGGTATAATCTATCCCGTTGTTGATAGTCAGTGGGTAAGTCCTGTCCATTGTGTCCCTAAGAAGGGAGGTATTACTGTCGTTCCTAATGATAAGATGAATTTATTTCGCAAAGAATTATTATAGGTTATAGGATGGTAATTGATTTCCGCAAATTAAACAAGTCTACTAAAAAAGATCATTACCCCTTACCTTTTATTGATCAAATGCTAGAAAGATTAACCAAACATACACATTTTTGCTTTCTAGATGGTTATTCTTGTTTCTCTCAAATACCTGTATCAGCTGATGATCAAGCTAAGACCACTTTTACTTGCCCTTTCGGTACTTTTGCTTATAGACGTATGCCTTTTGGTTTATGTAATGCACCTGCTACCTTTCAAAGATGCATGATGGCTATATTCTCTGACTTCTGTGAAAAGATTTGTGAGGTTTTTATGGACGATTTCTCCGTTTATGGATCCTCTTTTGATGATTGCTTGAGCAACCTTGATCGAGTTTTGCAGAGATGTGAAGAAACTAATCTTGTCTTGAATTGGGAAAAGTGCCACTTTATGGTTAATGAAGGTATTGTCTTGGGGCATGAAATTTCTGAAAGAGGTATCGAAGTTGATAAAGCTAAAGTTGATGCTATTGAAAAGATGCCATGTACCAAGGACATCAAAGGTATAAGAAGTTTCCTTGGTCACGCCGGATTTTATAGGAGGTTCATTAAGGACTTCTCAAAAATCTCCCGGCCTCTGACTAATTTATTACAAAAAGATATACCTTTCATTTTTGATGATGATTGTGTAGAATCATTTGAAATACTTAAGAAAGCATTGATCTCTTCACCTATTGTCCAACCACCTGATTGGAATTTACCCTTTGAAATTATGTGCGATGCTAGTGATTATGCTGTAGGTGCTGTTCTAGGGCAAAGAGTTGATAAGAAATTAAATGTTATTCAATATGCTAGTAAAACTCTAGACAGTGCTTAGAGAAATTATGCTACTACTGAAAAAGAATTCTTAGCAGTTGTATTTGCTTGTGATAAGTTTAGACCTTATATTGTTGATTCTAAAGTAACTATTCACACTGATCATGCTGCTATTAGATACCTTATGGAAAAGAAAGATGCTAAACCTAGACTTATTAGATGGGTTCTCTTGCTACAAGAATTTGATTTGCATATTATTGATAGAAAGGGAGCTGAGAACCCCGTTGCAGATAACTTGTCTAGGTTAGAAAATGTTCTTGATGACCCACTACCTATTGATGATAGCTTTCCTGATGAACAATTAAATGTCATAAATGCTTCTCGTACTGCTCCATGGTATGCTGATTATGCTAATTACATTGTTGCTAAATTTATACCACCTAGTTTCACATAGCAACAAAAGAAAAAGTTTTTCTATGATTTAAGACATTACTTCTGGGATGACCCACATCTTTATAAAGAAGGAGTAGATGGTGTTATTAGGCATTGTGTACCTGAGCATGAACAGGAATAGATCCTCATAAGTGTCACTCCGAGGCTTATGGAGGACACCATCTTTGGAGATAGAACTACACATAAGGTATTGCGATCCGGTTTTTATTGGCCTACTCTCTTCAAGGATGCTCGTAAGTTTGTCTTATCTTGTGATGAATGTCAAAGAATTGGTAATATTAGTAGACGTCAAGAAATGCCTATGAATTATTCACTTGTTATTGAACCATTTGATATTTGGGGCTTTGATTATATGGGACCTTTTCCTGCCTCTAATGGATATACACAGATTTTAGTTGCTGTTTGATACGTCTCCAACGTATCTATAATTTTTGATTGCTCCATGCTATATTATCTACTGTTTTGGACCATATTGGGCTTTATTTTCCACTTTTTTATTATTTTTGGGACTAACCTATTAACCGGAGGCCCAGCCTAGAATTGATGTTTTTTTTGCCTATTTCAGAGTTTCGAAGAAACGGAATATCAAATGGAGTCCAAACGGAATGAAACCTTCGGGAACGTGATTTTCTCACCGAACATGATCCAGGAGACTTGGACCCTACGTCAAGCAACCAACAGGGAAGGCACGAGGTAGGAGGGCGCGCCCCCCCAGTGCGTGTCGTCCACCCTCATGGGCCCCTGTTGCTCCACCGACGCATTTCTTCCTCCTATATATACCTATGTACCCCCAAGCGATCGAATCACGGAGCCAAAACCTAATTCCACCGCCGCAACTTTTTGTATCCACGAGATCCCATCTTGGGGTCTGCATTAGGAGCTCCGCGGAAGGGGAATCCACCATGGAGGGCTTCTACATCATCATAGCCTCTCCGATGAAGTGTGAGTAGTTTACCTCGGACCTTCGGTCCATAGTTAGTAGCTAGATGGCTTCTTCTATCTTTTGGATCTCAATACAATGTTCTCCCCTCTCGTGGAGATCTATTCGATGTAATCTTGTTTTTGCGGTGTGTTTGTTGAGATCGATGAATTGTGGGTTTATGATCAATTTATCTATGAGCAATATTTGAATCTTCTCTAAATTCTTTTATGTATGATTGGTTATCTTTGCAAGTCTCTTCGAATTATCCGTTTGGTTTGGCCAACTAGATTGGTAGTTCTTGCAATGGGAGAAGTGCTTAGCTGTGGGTTCAATCTTGCGGTGTCCTTTCCCAGTGACAGAAGGGGCAGCAAGGCACGTATTGTATTGTTGCCATCGAGGATAACAAGATGGGTTTTTATCATATTGCATGAATTTATCCCTCTACATCATGTCATCTTGCTTAAGGTGTTACTCTGTTTTCATTAACTTAATACTCTAGATGCATGCTGGATAGCGGTCGATGAGTGGAGTAATAGTAGTAGATGCAAGCAGGAGTCGGTCTACTTGTCTCGGACGTGATGCCTATATACATGATCATACCTAGATACTCTCATAACTATGCTCAATTCTCACAATTGCTCAACATGAATTCGTTCACCCACCGTAGAATACTTATGCTCTTGAGAGAAGCTACTAGTGAAATCTATGGCCCCCGGGTCTATTCTCTATCATATTAATCTTCCATCACTTTATTATTGCTTTGCTTTTACTCTGCTTTTTATTTTACTTTGCATCTTTATACCAAAAATACCAAAAATATTATCTATCATCTCTATCAGATCTCACTCTCGTAAGTGACCGTGAAGGGATTGACAACCCCTAATCGCGTTGGTTGCGTTGAGCTATTTGTTTTGTGTAGGTATGAGGGACTTGCGCGTGGCCTCCTACTGGATTGATACCTTGGTTCTCAAAAACTGAGGGAAATACTTACGCTACTTTCTTGCATCATCCCTTCCTCTTCGGGGAAATCCAACGCAAGCTCAAGAGGTAGCAATAAGGATTTCTGGCGCCGTTGCCGGGGAGTCTACGCAAAAGTCAACATACCAAGTATCCATCACAATCCCTTATCTCTCGCATTAAATTATTTGCCATTTGCCTCTCATTTTCCTCTCCCCCACTTCACCCTTGCCGTTTTATTCGCCCTCTCTTTTCCGTTTGCCTTTTTCTTGCTTGTTTGTCGCGATGGCTCAAGATAATACAAATGGTATGAATTTACCAATACCAACAATAATGATTTCCTTAGCACTCCGATTGCTCCTCTTGCCAATACTGAATCTTGTGAAATCAATACTGCCTTATTGAATCTTGTTATGAAAGATCAATTCGCCGGCCTTCCTAGTGAAGATGCCGCTACTCATCTAAATAGCTTCGTTGATTTATGCGATATGCAAAAGAAGAGGGATGTTGACAATGATGTTGTTAAATTGAAGCTATTTCCTTTTTGAGATCGTGCTAAAGCTTGGTTTTCGTCTTTGCCTAAAAATAGTATTGATTCTTGGAACAAGTGCAAAGATGCTTTTCTCTCTAAGTATTTTCCTCCCGCTAAGATCATCTCTCTTAGAAACGATATTATGAACTTTAAGCAACTTGATCATGAACATGTTGCACAAGCTTGGGAGAGGATGAAATTAATGATATGTAATTTCCCTACTCATGGTTTGAATTTGTGGATGATTATACAAAAAAATTATGCCGGATTGAATTTTGCTTCTAGAAACCTTTTAGATTGACATGGGAGGCACTTTTATGGAAATCACTTTAGGAGACGCTACTAAACTCCTAGATAATATTATGGTTAATTATTCTCAATGGCACACTGAAAGATCTACTAATAAAAAAGTGCACGCGATAGAAGAAATAAATGTTTTGAGTGGAAAGATGGATGAACTTATGAAATTATTTGCTACCAAGAGTGTTTCTTCTGATCCTAATGATATGCCTTTGTCTACTTCGATTGAGAATAATAATGAATCTATGGATGTGAATTTTGTTGGTAGGAATAATTTTGGTAACAACGCGTATAGAGGAAACTTTAATCCTAGGCCTTATCCTAGTAATTCCACTAATAATTATGGAAATTCCTACAACAACTCTTATGGAAATTTTTATAAGATGCCCTCTGAATTTGAGAATAGTGTTAAAGAGTTTATGAATTCACAAAAGAATTTTAATGCTTTGCTTGAAGAGAAATTGCTTAAAGTTGATGAATTGGCTGGGAACATTGATAGAATTTCTCTTGATGTTGATTCTTTAAAGCTTAGATCTATTCCTCCTAAGCATGATATCAATGAGTCTCTCAAATCCATGAGAATTTCCATTGATGAGTGCAAGAAAAGAACCGCTAGGATGCGTGCTACGAAAGATGCCTTTATTAAAGCGTGTTCTTCCAATTTCAATGAAAATAAAGATGAAGATCTAAAAGTTATTGATGTGTCCCCTATTAAATTTTTGTTTTGCAATATGAATATTGATAATGATGGGACTGAATATGATCCACCTTTACCTAGAAGGCGTTCCAAAAATTTGGAGTTTTTAGATCTTGATGATAAAATTGATAAAAGTGGGATTAAAGAAAGCAAAACCTTAGATATTGCTAAACCCACTATTTTGGACTTCAAGGAATTTAATTATGAAAGTTGCTCTTTAATTGATTGTATTTCCTTGTTGCAATCCGTGCTAAATTCTCCTCATGCTTATAGTCAAAATAAAGCGTTTACCAAACATATTGTTGATGCCTTGATGCAATCTTATGAGGAAAAACTTGAGTTGGAAGTCTTTATCCCTAGAAAACTTAATGATGAGTGGGAACCAACTATTAAAATTAAGATTAAGGATCATGAATTTTATGCTTTATGTGATTTGGGTGCTAGTGTTTCCACTATTCCCAAAACTTTGTGTGATTTGCTAGATTTCCGTGATTTTGATGATTGCTCTCTAAACTTGCATCTTGCGGATTCCACTATTAAGAAACCTATGGGAATAATTAATGATGTTCTTATTGTTGCAAATAGGAATTATGTGCCCATAGATTTTATCGTTCTGGATATAGATTGCAATCCTTCATGTCCTATTATTCTTGGTAGACCTTTCCTTAGAACAATTGGTGCAATCATTGATATGAAAGAAGGAAATATTAGATTCCAATTTCCGTTAAGGAAAGGCATGGAACACTTCCCTAGAAAGAAAATAAAATTACCATATGAATCTATTATGAGAGCCACTTATGGATTGCCTACCAAAGATGGCAATACCTAGATCTATCCTTGCTTTTATACCTAGCTAGGGGCGTTAAACGATAGCGCTTGTTGGGAGGCAATCCAATTTTATTTTTAGTTTTTAGTTTTTGTTTCTGTTTAGGAATAAATAATCCATCTACCTTCTGTTTATATGTGGTTTTATATTTTAATTAGTGTTTGTGCCAAGTTAAACCTATAGGATCTTCTTGGATGATAGTTATTTGATCTTGCTGTAATTTCCAGAAACTTTCGGTTCACGAAAATAATTGTTAAAAATCACTAGAACGTGATAAAATAGTGATTCCAATTGATGCTGATCAATAAGCAAATTTCCTAGGTCGTCCTATTTTGGCTGAATTTTTGGGGTTCCAGAAGTTTGCGTTAGTTACAGATTACTACAGACTATTCTGTTTTTGCCAGATTCTGTTTTTCGTGTGTTGTTTGCTTATTTTGATGAATCTATGGCTAGTAAAATAGTTTATAATCCATATAGAAGTTGTAATAAAGTAGGTTTAACACCAATATAAAAAATAATGAGTTCATTACAGCACTTTGAAGTGGTCTTTTGTTTTCTTTCGCTAACGGAGCTCATGAGATTTCTGTTGAGTTTTGTGTTGTGAAGTTTTCAAGTTTTGGGTGAATTTTTTTGATGGATTATGGAACAAGGAGTGGCAAGAGCCTAAGCTTGGGGATGCCCATGGCACCCCCAAGATAATCCAAGGACACAAAAAAGTCAAAGCTTGGGGATGCCCCCGGAAGGCATCCCCTCTTTCATCTACTTCCATCGGTAACTTTACTTGGAGCTATATTTTTATTCAGCACGTGATATGTGTTTTGCTTGGAGCGTCTTGTATGATTTGAGTCTTTGATTTTTAGTTTACCACAATCATCCTTTATGTACACACCTTTTGAGAGAGTCATGCATGAATTGGAATTTGATAGAATACTCTATGTGCTTCACTTATATCTTTTGAGCTATATAGTTTTGCTCTAGTGCTTCACTTATATCTTTTAGAGCACGGTGGTGGATTTTTTTTAAGAAACTATTGATCTATCATGCTTCACTTAGATTATTTTGAGAGTCTTAAATAGCATGGTAACTTTCTTAATAATAAAAATATGCTTGGTATTCAAGATTTGTAAAACTTTCTTTTGAGTGCGTTGAATACTAAGAAAAGTTTGATACTTGATAATTGTTTTCAGATATGGAGGTAGTAATATTAGAGTCATGCTAGTTGAGTAGTTGTGAATTTGAGAAATACTTGTGTTAAATTTTGTGATTCCCGTAGCATGCACGTATGGTGAACCGTTATGTGATGATTTATTTATTGATTGTCTTCCTTATGAGTGGCGGTCAGGGACGAGCGATGGTCTTTTCCTACCAATCTATCCCCCTAGGAGCATGCGCATAATACTTTGCTTTGATAACTTGTAGATTTTTGCAATAAGTATATGAGTTATTTATGACTAATATTGAGTCCATGGATTATACACACTTTTCTCACCCTTCCACCATTGCTAGCCTTTCTAATACCGCGCACTTTTCGCCGGTATCGTACACCCACCATATACCTTCCTCAAAACAGCCACCATACCTACCTATTATGGCATCTCCATAGCCATTCCGAGATATATTGCCATGCAACTTTCCACCATTCCGTTTATTATGACACGCTCCATCATTGTCATATTGCTTAGCATGATCATGTAGTTGACATCGTATTTGTGGCAAAGCCATCGTTCATAATTCTTTCATACATGTCACTCATGAATCACTGCATATCCCGGTACACCGCCGGAGGCATACACATAGAGTCACATTTTGTTCTAAGTATCGAGTTGTAATTGTTGAGTTGTAAGTAAATGAAAGTGTGATGATCATCATTTTTAGAGCATTGTCCCAAGTGAGGAAAGGATGATGGAGACTATGATTCCCCCACAAGTCGGGATGAGACTCCGGACGAAAAAAGAAAGAGAAAAGAGGCCATAAAAAAGAGAAAAGGACCAAATAAAAAAATGAGAGAAAAAGAGAGAAGGGACAATGTTACTATCCTTTTACCACACTTGTGCTTCAAAGTAGCACAGTGATCTTCATAATAGAGAGTCTCTCATTTTGTCACTTTCATATACTAGTGGCAATTTTTTCATTATAGAACTTGGCTTGTATATTCCAATGATGGGCTTCCTCAAATTGCCCTAGGTCTTCGTGAGCAAGCGAGTTGGATGCACACCCACTTAGTTCCTTTTGTTGAGCTTTCATATACTTATAGTTCTAGTGCATCCGTTGCATGGCAATCCCTACTCACTCACATTGATATCTATTGATGGGCATCTCCATAGCCCGTTGATACGCCTAATTGATGTGAGACTATCTTCTCCCTTTTTTGTCTTCTCCACAACCACCATCCTATTCCACATATAGTGCTATATCCATGGCTCACGCTCATGTATTGCGTGAAGATTGATTTTTTTTAAGAATGTCAAAAGTATGAAACAATTGCTTGGCTTGTCATCGGGGTTGTGCATGATTTAAATACTTTGTGTGGTGAAGATAGAGCATAGCCAGACTATATGATTTTGTAGGGATAACTTTCTTTGGCCATGTTATTTTGAGAAGACATGATTGCTTTGTTAGTATGCTTGAAGTATTATTATTTTTATGTCAATATGAACTTTTGTCTTGAATCTTTGAATCTGAATATTCATACCACAATTAAGAAGAATTACATTGAAATTACACCAAGTAGCACTCCACATCAAAAATTCTTTTTTATCATTTACCTACTCGAGGACGAGCAGGAATTAAGCTTGGGGATGACTGATACGTCTCCAACGTATCTATAATTTTTGATTGCTCCATGCTATATTATCTACTGTTTTGGACCATATTGGGCTTTATTTTCCACTTTTATATTATTTTTGGGACTAACCTATTAACCAGAGGCCCAACCCAGAATTATTGTTTTCTTTTGCCTATTTCAGAGTTTCAAAGAAACGGAATATCAAACGGAGTCCAGACGGAATGAAACCTTCCGGAACGTGATTTTCTCACCGAACATGATCTAGGAGACTTGGACCGTACGTCAAGCAACCAACAGGGAAGCCACGAGGTAGGGGGGCGCGCCCTCCCAGTAGCGCCCTCCACCCTCGTGGGCCCCTGTTGCTCCACCGACGTACTTCTTCCTCCTATATATACCTACGTACCACCAAACAATCAGATACGGAGCCAAAAACCTAATTCTACCGCCGCAACTTTCTGTATCCACGAGATCCCATCTTGGGGCCTGTTCCGGAGCTCCGCCTGAAGGGGAATCCACCACGGAGGGCTTCTACATCATCATAGCCTCTCCGATGAAGTGTGAGTAGTTTACCTCAGACCTTCGGGTCCATAGTTAGTAGCTAGATGGCTTCTTCTATCTTTTGGATCTCAATACAATGTTCTCCCCCTCTCTCGTGGAGATCTATTCGATGTAATCTTCTTTTTGCGGTGTGTTTGTTGAGATCGATGAATTGTGGGTTTATGGTCAAGGTTATCTATGAGCAATATTTGAATCTTCTCTGAATTCTTTTATGTATGACTGATTATCTTTGCAAGTCTCTTCGAATTATCCGTTTGGTTTGGCCAACTAGATTGGTAGTTCTTGCAATGGGAGAAGTGCTTAGCTTTGGGTTCAATCTTGCGGTGTCCTTTCCCAATGATAGTAGGGGCAGCAAGGCACGTATTATATTATTGCCATCGAGGATAACTGAAAGCACAAGTGCTCCTTGGGTGATTTTGGTAATTAATGTCAACATATCTCTTGTTGGACTAACACCTTTACCTAGTATGTTTCAGATAAGTTCAACAATGAAGTGGCATGGACTAAAGGATGTGGAACCCCTTCAAGATGCTAAGGACAAAGGATTGGCTCAAGCTTCAAGCACAAGACTCTACATTTTATATTTTAGTTATCCAAGATCACATTGAGTCTATAGGAAAAGCCAATACTATCAAGAGGGGATGAGGTGTTGCTTAATGGCTTGCTTGCTCAAAGTTCTTAGTGATATGCTCCAAAACCCTCAACTACTTTCTCACATCCACATATGACCTAAACCAAAAGTCCAACCCGGCCCCACCGATTCTTTCTATCCGGCGCCACCGAGTCAGATGTCATAGCCACTGCCACAAACGCTAGGCAAATCGGTCTCACCGATAGGGATCTCGGTCTCACCGAGATGATATTGCAATCTCTCTGTGTATGTCCATTGCCAAAATTGGTCTCACCGAGTTTGAGCAATCGGTACTACCGAGATTAAAATGCAAACTCTCTGGTTAGCTTATTACCAAAATCGGTCCCACCGAGTTTGTGTAATCGGTCTCACCTAGTTTGCCTGACCAACTCTCTGGTTAGCTTATTACCAAAATCGGTCCCACCGAGTTTGTGTAATCGGTCTCACCGAGATTACGTTATGCCCTAACCCTAACCATATCGGTCCTACCGAGTTGCATGTCGGTCCCAATAAAATCCTAACGGTCACTAGATTTGCTGAGTCGGTCCGACCGAGTTTAACAATTCGGTCCCACCGAGTTTGGCAAGTTGTGTGTAATGGTTAGATTTTGTGTGGAGGCTATATATACCCCTCCACCCACTCTTATTTCATGGAGAGAGCCATCAGAACGAACCTACACTTCCAATACACATTTTCTGAGAGGGAACCACCTACCCTTGTGTTGAGGCCAAGATATTCCATTCCTACCATATGAATCTTGATCTCTAGCCTTCCCCAAGTTGCTTTCCATTCAAATCTTCTTTCCACCAAATCCAAATCATGTGAGAGAGAGAGTTGAGTGTTGGGGAGACTATCATTTGAAGCACAAGAGCAAGGAGTTCATCATCAACACACCATTTGTTACTTCTTGGAGAGTGGTGTCTCCTAGATTGTCTAGGTGTCACTTGGGAGCCTCCGACAAGATTGTGGAGTTGAACCAAGGAGTTTGTAAGGGCAAGGAGATCGCCTACTTCGTGAAGATCTACCGCTAGTGAGGCAAGTCCTTCATGGGCGACGACCATGGTGGGATAGACAAGGTTGCTTCTTCGTGGACCCTTCGTGGGTGGAGCCCTCCGTGGACTCGCGCAACCGTTACCCTTCGTGGGTTGAAGTCTCCATCAACGTGGATGTACGATAGCACCACCTATCGGAACCATGACAAAAACATTTGTGTCTCCAATTGCGTTTGCCTCCAAACCCTTCCCTTTACATTCTCGCAAGTTGCATGCTTTACTTTCGCTGCTCATATACTCGTTGCATGCTTGCCTGATATGTATTGTGAGTGTTAAACTTGTGCCTAAACTTCACTCCAACTTAAAGAAGTTAAAAACTGCTTAGTGTCTAATCACCCCCCTCTAGACACCTCTTCTCGATCCTTTCAATTGGTATCGGAGCCAGGTTTCCATTGCCTTGGTTTAAACACCTTTGGAGGAAGATGGATGTGTCTACGTTAGGTAGTCTTAGACATAGAGTGCCTATTCTTGATGGAGAATATTTTCATGAGTGAAAAAATGAAATGCTTGAGATTTTCAATGAATATCATTTGAACAAGTACATTGCTAGCCCTTGTGCACCTCATATTGATCCCTTGCATCCCACACTCGAAGAGGATCTTGACATGATTCGCAATCTTAGAACCATCAATCTTATCATAAGAGGATTGCCCATAAACTTGATTGCTAGTTTGCCTACTCTTGATTGTGCCTATACCATATGGAAATTTCTTGAGGAATGATTTCCAGATTATTCCTTGAAAAACTTAGATGAAATTCTCCATAAGTCTATTGCCTTGAGTAAGATGAATTCAAGTGATCCTAGCTTTGGTGATTGTCTATTTGAGCTTACCAATCTCATGCGTGCTATAGGAAATGTTGGGATCATTAGCGATATCATATCCGAAGCTATTAGAATTCATAAAGATGACCATTGTGATGATCATTTATCTAATGAATTACCCTCTCTAGGAATTGATCAATCACAAGACGATGTTGAACATGGATACTATGATGAGGATGATGATAGTGAATATGATCTTGATGATGCAATGAGACACTTTGGTCTTATGGCAAATCTTCGCGGTTACATGGCTGGAGGAAAGGAATGGGTCCTTGATAGGGATGTACTGATCATATGACCGGAGATAAAGACATGTTCTGTGAGCTTGCTGAAAACGACAACCCTCGAAAATATGTCACTTTTGGTGATAATTCAAAGGGTAAGGTAGTTGGCCTTGGTAAGGTGGCCATCTCACATGATAGCTCCATACAAAATGTCATGCTCGTTGAATCTCTTGGCTACAACTTACTTTCAAAGATTATCTAGACTTGCTGATTTGGTTTCAATGTCCTACTTCATCAAGTAGATTGCCAAGTGTTTCGTAGAGATAATCATAAAATGGTCTTTACCGGAATTATGCGTAGAGGTGATCTGTACATTGTTGATTTAACTAAAAAAGCTCAACCTAGAACTTGCTTTATTGCTAAATCTTCTAAAGGCTGGTTGTGGCATAGAAGACTAGGTCATGTTGGTATGCGAAACCTTGACAAGCTTATTAAAGGAAATCATATCGTTGGCATTAACGATGTCATATTTGATAAGGATAGACTTTGCAGCGCTTTGTCAAGGTGTAAACAAAGTTGGAGGAAGGCATCCGTGAAGAACATCATGACCACAAGGAGGCCACTCGAGCTACTTCACATGGATCTTTTTGGTCCTAACGCGTACAAAAGTCTTGGTGGAAATTTCTTTGGTCTAGTTATAGTTGATGATTTTTCAATATTTACGTGGGTGTTCTTTCTCGATGATAAATCACAGGTTCAAAAGATCTTCAAAAACTTTGCTAGGAAGGCCCAAAATCAATTTGAAGTGAAGATCAAGAAGGTTCGAAGCGACAACGGAACGGAGTTCTAGAATGCGAATGTGGATACCTTTCTTGATGAAGAAGGGATTTCACATGAGCTCTCAGCTACGTACACACCTCAACAAAATGGAGTTGTTGAGAGGAAGAACCGGACGCTCATCGAAATGGTGAGAACGATGCTTGATGAGTACAAGACGCGGAAGCACTTTTGGGCGGAAGCGGTTGAGACAAATTTTGTCATGCAACAAATCGCTTGTATCTTCACAAGCTACTTCGGCAAGAAGAAGACATCTGAGCTCCTCACCAGTAACAAACCCCAAGTTGGATACTTTCGAGTATTCGGCTCAAAGTGCTACATTCTTGATAAGCATCGTCGTTCTAAATTTGCTCCCAAGTCTCATGAAGGTTTCCTACTTGGTTATGGCTCAAACTCTCACACATACCGGGTCTACAACAATTTCCCCGAAAGGTTGAAGAAACGGTAGATGTGAAGTTTGATGAATCTAACGGCTCACAAGTAGAGCAATTTCCAATCGATGTAGGAGACAAAGATCCCTCGGAAGCAATCCAAGACTTGTCTATTGGCAAGATTCGTCCAACGGAGGTGAAGGAGAGTACCTTGTCCGTCCAAGTGGAAGCTTATACCTCACGACAAGGTGAACCAAGAGTTGATACGGAGGCATCCACAAGTGGGACACACCAAGATGAAGAAAACGAGGAAGTGCACCAAGACGAACGCCAACAACCTCCTTCTCCACCACGACAAGAGAACGACAACGCCAACAATGAAGAAGGCCAAGAAGAAGAGGATTTTCAACCAAGACCCAAGCAAAAGCTTTCGCGAGTTCGAGCAAGAATTGCTAAAGACCATCCCGTCGAGCAAATCTACAAATATATCCCAACCAGGAGAATCACTCGCTCTAAAACTCGTTTAGCTAACTTTTGTGAAGATTACTCATTCATCTCTAGCATTGAACCTATGAAGGTTGAAGAAGCATTGGAAGATCCGAACTGGATAAACGCTATGCATGAAGAGCTACACAAATTTGAGAGAAATCAAGTGTGGACATTGGTTGAGAAGCCCGGCAACAACCACAACATCATCGGTACCAAATGGGTGTTTCGCAACAAGCAAGATGAAGATGGACAAGTGGTTCGCAACAAAGCACGTCTAAATCGCCCAAGGCTACACACAAGTCGAAGGTATGGACTATGGTGAGACATATGCTCCCGTTGCTAGACTTGAGTCCATTCGCATCTTACTTGCTTATGCTAATCACCATGATATCACCTTGTACCAAATGGACATTAAAAGTGCTTTTCTAAATGTGAAATTGAGGAGGAATTTTATGTTAAGCAACCTCCCGACTTTGTCAATCCTAAGAAACCTGATCATGTCTACAAACTTCACAAAGTATAAATGCTTGACCAAGTTACATATTGAAAAAGGCTTTGAAATTGGTAAAATTGATTCTACTCTTTTTACAAAAAGGGTTAATGGGAACTATTTGTATGCCAAATTTATGTCGATGATATTATATTTGGTTCTACTAACCCTCATTTTGTGAAAAGTTTGGGAAGCTAATGTCGGAGAAGTTTGAGATGTCTATGATGAGTGAACTCAAATTCTTTCTTGGGTTGCAAATCAAGCTAACTAAGGAAGGTACCTTTGTCTCTCAAACGAAGTACACCAAGGACTTATTCAAGAAGTTCAATATGCAAGAATGCAAAGGTATGACTACACCCATGCCTACTAGTGGACGTCTTGATTTGACCAAAGATGGTGAACCGGTTGATCAAAATGTTTATCGCTCTATGATTGGTTCATTGTTATATCTATGTGCATCACGTCCCGATATCATGCTAAGTGTGTGCATGTGTGCACGATATCAAGCTGCTCCTAAGGAATGTCATCTTAAGGCCGTGAAAAGGATAGTGAGATACTTAATCCATACAACAAATTTTGGCATTTGGTATCCTAAGAGGTCTTCTTTCGATCTTGTTGGCTACTCCGACTCGGACTATGCCGGGTGACAAGGTTGATAGAAAGTCCACTTCGGTACTTGTAAATTTCTTGGTATATCTTTTGTGTCTTGGTCTTCCAAGAAACAAAACTTCAGTACCCTTTATCCACCGGCCGAAGCGGAATACATTACCCGCTGGTTCATGTTGTGCTCAATTACTTTGGATGACCCAAACTCTTAAAGATTATGGGATATATGTGAAACATGTTCCATTACTTTGTGACAATGAAAGTGCTATCAAGATTGCTCACAATCCCGTGCAACACTCTCGAACTAAGCACATTGAAGTCCGTCATCATTTCATTCGAGATCATGTTGCTAAGGGTGACATTAATCTTAAGCATGTTCGCACCGACAAGCAATTAGCAGATATATTCACTAAACCACTTGATGAGAAAGTGTTTTGCATGTTAAGAGGAGAATTGAAAATCATTGATGCTTCGAACTTGGAGTAGGAACTCCATTGGATACATGCAATACTTGAGCTTATGAATAATCCTTGATGATGATTATCTTATGTCTTGGATATATTTGCATCTTGCATGTTATCTAACCCTTGTAGGTACTTGGATGAATCTAAATCTATGAGATCGCAACTCACTCACATCTTGAGGAATCTCTACATCACCAAGTCTCTACACAATGGTGGTTGAAGACAAGGAAGCACGAAACCATTCAAACATATCCTTTGACAAATTCTATGTTGAGTTTCATGATTGTCATTTTGGATCTGAAGTGCTCTTCCTTGAAAACTAACCCATGTAGGTAGATGAACTCAAATTCCAAGTGGTGCTCCCAACTCATGATGAGCTACATCAACCTTGAGCAACCCACACAGGTTCAACTACATGATCACGATCAACACCACCACCCAACACTACAAAAAAGACACATCCGTGACATTTTGGACCGAACGAATTTTTTTTGTCATACATATGACACTTCTATGACGATAATTGTGACAAAACCCGGTATCATCATAGATGTGGTGGGATCCTACTTCTATGACAAAAATCATGACAGAAAATGGGCTTTTCGCCCTGGCGGGCCGGAGACGCAGCTTGCATGACATTCTTTGGGCCGTCCATGACGGAAAAAACCGTGGTAGAAGCGAGGGGAGGAAAATTTCGGGAGTTCCGGTTACGGTGGGAGGTCGGGGCCGGCGATGCGCTGCTTTCTCTCAGACACGACGCTGCGTGTGTGCGGCGTTGGCTCTAATTGAACACGAGAGGCGTTGGGCTCTAATCGAACCCGGCGACAGAATCAAGAGGCTTACGACATCGAACCCGAGCGATCGATCAATGGCTGTTAATCGAACCCGATCGGCGATTCTTCGCTACTGCTGCTAATCAAGCCGATCGATTGGATGAACAAGTGAGTGTTGCGGAGGGGGAGGGTTTGGATGAGCGGTGAGCGGTGGCGTTGCCTCTGGATGAACAGGACCCGTGGTGTGGAGGGTTGGATGAGCGATGAAGCGGTGGAGGGGTGGCCGTGGAGGGGTGGTTGAACAGGACCCCGTGGTGTGGAGGGCTGGATGAGCGATGAAGCGGTGGAGGGGTGCCGTGGGGTGGTTGAGCGATGGCCGGTGGAGTAGCGCGGTGGAGGCTGAATGAACAGGAGCCCGTGGAGGCTGGAGGAGGTCGACGGTAGCCCGTGGAGGCTGGAGGAGGTCGACGGTGGAGATGAGCAGTATCACGTGGAGTCCCGTTTTGCGGTACGCCACACCCCTCTCGATGAACAGGACCCCAGTTTCGACCGCAGCGCACCAACACAAGTCCGTTTCGTCCGTTTTGCGGTATGCCACACCCCTCCCAATCAACAGGACCCCCGTTTCGACCGTAGGAGGTCCGTTTCGTCCGTTTTGCGGTACGCCACACCCCTCCCGATCAACAGGACCCCCGTTTCGACCGTAGGAGGTCGGTTTCCTCCGTTTTGCGGTACGCCACACCCCTCCCGATCAACAGGACCCCGTTCCGAACGTAGGAGGTCCGTTTCCTCCGTTGTGCGGTGATACGTCCATTTTGCATCATGCTTTTATATCGATATTTATCGCATTATGGGCTGTTATTTCATGTTATGTCACAATACTTATGGCTATTCTCTTTTATTTTACAAGGTTTACATAAATAGGGTGAATGCCGACAGCTGGAATCCTGGGCTGGAAAAGGAGCAAATATTGGAGACCTATTTTGCGCAACTCCAAAAGTCCTGAAACTCCACGGAATATCTTAAAATAAATAAAGAAAAATCGTCGCCAAAGATGAAGGCCAGGGGGCCCACACCCTGCTCATGAGGGTGGGCGCCCCTAGGTGCGCCCCACCTCGTGGGCCCCCAGTGGCTCTCCGGCGCCCATCTTCTCCTATATGAAGTCTTCGTCAAGAAAAAAGAAGCAACCTTTCGACGAGACTCACCGCCATGAGGCGTAACCTTGGCGGAACCAATCTAGGGCTCCGTGAGAGCTGTTTCTTGGGGACACTTCCCTCCGAGAGGGGAAATCATCGTCATCATCATCACAACGCTCCTCTCATCGGGAGAGGGCAATCTCCATCAACATCTTCACCACACCATCTCATCTCCAAACCCTAGTTCATCTCTTGTATCCAATTCTTGTCTCCAAGTCCGGGATTGGTGCTAGTAGGTTGCTAGTAGTGTTGATTACTCCTTGTAGTTGATGCTAGTTGGTTTATTTGGTGGAAGATCATATGTTCAGATCCTTTATGCATATTAATACCCTCCGATTATGAACATGAATATGCTTTGTGAGTAGTTACGTTTGTTCCCGAGGACAAGGGAGAAGTCTTGCTATTAGTAGTCATGTGAATTTGGTATTCGTTCGATATTTTGATGAGATGTATGTTGTCTAGCCTCTAGTGGTGTTATGTGAACGTCGACTACATCGACTACATAACACTTCACCATTATTTGGGCCTAGAGTAAGGCATTGGGAAGTAATAAGTAGATGATGGGTTGCTAGAGTGACAGAAGCTTAAACCCTAGTTTATGCGTTGCTTCGTAAGGGGCTGATTTGGATCCATACGTTTCATGCTATGGTTAGGTTTACCTTAATACTTTTGTTGTAGTTGCGGATGCTTGCAATAAAGGTTAATCATAAGTGGGATGCTTGTTCAAGTAAGAACAGTACCCAAGCACTGGTCCACCCACATATCAAATTATCAAAGTACCAAACGCGAATCATATGAACGTGATGAAAACTAGCTTGACGATATTCCCATGTGTCCTCGGGAGCGCTTTTCCTTATATAAGAGTTTGTCCAGGCTTGTCCTTTGCTACAAAAAGGATTGGGCCACCTTGCTGCACTTTATTTACTCTTGTTACTTGTTGCTCGTTACAATTTATCTTATCACAAAACTATCTGTTACCACTTATTTCAGTACTTGCAGAGAATACCTTGCTAAAAACCGCTTATCATTTCCTTCTGCTCCTCATTAGGTTCGACACTCTTACTTATCAAAAGGACTACGATAGATCCCCTGTACTTGTGGGTCATCATGCGGTACGCCAGGCCTCGTTTCCATCGCCTGTTCCGTCCAAGCCCTCCCGATGAACACGACCACGCATTCCGTTCCGACCCAGCCGGTTGGCTCCCCATGAACACGACGACGATGTTGTTTCTCCGTTCCGACCCAGCCATGTACGTATGCGCGAGTAGGTGTTTGAGACCCCGCCCATATGTACACATGCGTGGCCGTATTTTCTTTCTTGCACCTCGGCGTCAGACGTGCGTGTACATGCTACGTCGCGGCGCCTCTACTACGACACGCGCGGCGCCTCTACATCGACCAAAGATATATGTACGCATATCGTTCATGACAAGAATGACAATGCTACGACGCCGACTGTGGGTCCCGACTGTCAGGCACTTCCTTGCCTGCGAAGATGTAGCTGGTGGATCCCAGCAGTCAGGGGGGCGAATCGTTTGTTTTTTTGCCCGGACGCACTTCCTTGCGTGTGAAGATGTAGTTGTGGGTCCCAGCAGTCACGGGGGAAACATTTTTTTCACGAAATACGGTGGCCCGTCCGGTGGGTCCCTGCTGTCAGGTGGAGGAATAATTATTTTGCGCGTAATAAGGAGGCACTTCCTTGCGGCCGCCGTGGACCCAGCTGTCAGCCTCTCCACACACAATACTCTTCTGATGGAAGTCGGTCATTGACCACATTGACCACGCCGTGCCGAGAGCACCACGGCGGTGGACAACGGCGAGGCCTAGGAAGGGGACGAAGCGGAGCCGGGGAAGACGCAACAGTGGATGCCCACGCGAAGAGGAGTACGAGGGTGAGGCTGCCGTCGCCGCAGAATAACAGGGGGTGTGGGTGAGTAGAGGGATGGCCTGGCCAGCGGTGAGAGTAGTAGGGGGAGGTGAGGCCTCCGCCGCATCGCAGCCGGCCACGGGAGGCAGGAGCACGAGGCACGACCGGCGCTGGTTTGGGCGGCTGGAGCAAGAAGACCAGACGTTGAAGAAGCAATACGGCCGTTGGATGGACATCGTCACGGTCCTTTGGAGCTAGAATCATGCATATTGACTAAGTTGACAAATCCCTCCGTCCCGTCAACTTAGTAGGCCCACAAGTCAGACTGGCACTATATCGGGTCCCAGCTAACAAAGCGGAGTATTCATTTTTGTGTGCATAATAACGAGGCACTTCCTTGCATGCGAAGATATAGCTGGTGGGTCCGATTTGTCGGCAATGATAACGTTTTTTCGCGAAATCTGAGAGGCCCTTTCGTGGGTCCACGATGTCGTGGAGGAATCATTATTTTGGCGTAATAAGGAGGCATTTCCTTGCGGCGGCCGTGGACCCAAATTGTCGGCCTCTCCATCTGATCCCACTTCGTGATGCATGACGGTTGTTGACCCCGTTGACTAGGCCGCGCCGAGAGCACCAGGCGGTGGGCGACGGTGAGGCCTAGGAAGGAAACGACGGAGGCGGGGAAGACTTCGGCTTGTTTCCCACGTGAGGGGAGTACGACTATACGAGGGTTTATCGGTTCGTCTGCCGTCAGCCGGAGAATAACAGCAGTGTGGGTGAGTAGAGGGATGGCTAGGCCAGCGATGGGAGTACGGTGGGCGGTGAGGCCTGCGTGGCAGTGAGCCGATCGCGGGAGGAGGGAGCAGGCAGTCCCACGGCGCTTGTTTGTTTGGAGCGGGAAGAAGAGCAGAGATTGAAGAAGCACGACGATCGTTGGATGGCCGTCCAACAAATCCTTTAAAGGTCAACCTTTTTTAGGAAAGCCTCAAATCTGTGGAAAACAGCATACAACCCATCTGCCATTATTTCTAATAATTTACAACCCATTTGCTAATTCTTAAGGTTTTTTTGGAGCCCATATTCTTTTTGTTAGTATTACAGCCCATATTGTGGCCACGGTTAAAAAATTATAGGAAATTTAGCATATTTCAGTGCGGTCCGAACTGTTTTTAATCCCGAAATTTCGACTCACATTCAAACTGATTTTAAAAATAAATGTATATCAATATAAAATCCAACAAATTCTCCATGCATAAAAATTAATGTAATTTAAAATCTCGAAATAAAAAAAAGATATTTGAAACTAATTGCCGGTTTGATGTGTTTTAAAAATGTACACCCCATTTCTCATTACTGATAGACCATTTTCTCGGCCAGCCGAATGAAAGCTCTCCTCGTCTTAAAAGATTTGCGGCCCAACAGGCCTGACAAAGCGACTTACTTGGCAAATCACAAAAAAACTGGGCTGTGGCCGTGGACCCATCTCACCTCTCCACGCATACAATACTCTTCCGATGGAAGTCATTCCTTGACCACGTTGACCACGCCAAGACGGAGAGCACCACGGCAAAGGGCGGCGACAAGGCCTAGGAAGGGACGACGCGAGCCGGGGAAGACGCGGCAGTGGAAGCCCGCGCGGAGAGGAGTACGAGGGTTCACTGGTTCGGCTGCGGTGTGAGGCTGCCGTCGCCGCAGGGCCTGGCCAGCGGTGGGAATAGTAGGGGCGATGAGGCCTCCGCGGCAGCACAACCGGCCACGAGAGGCAGGAGCATGAGGCACGACCGGCATTGGTTTGGGCGGCTGGAGCAAGAAGACCAGAGGTTGAAGAAGCACTACGACCATTGGATGGACATCGTATGGTCACTGGAGCTAGAATCGTTCATATTGACTAAGTTGACAAAGACCTTTGTCCCCGTCAACTTAGTAGGTCCACAAGTCAGCCTCCCACCAAGGTGGGTCCCAGCTAGCAGGGGGAGTATTCATTTTTTTGTGCGTAATAAGGAGGCACTTCCGGGGGGTCCGAGCTGACAGCGGGGGGAACATTTTTTTCACGAAATATGGTGGCCCGTCAGGTGGGTCCCAGCAGTCAGGGGGCAAACGTTTTTTTTGCAAAATACGGTGGCCCGTCTGATAAAGGTCCCTCGCCGCCGTTGGAGGAATCATTATTTTCCGTGTAATAAGGAGGCACTTACTTGTTGCGGCTGTGGACCCAGCTGAGACTCTCCACATACAGTATACTTCCGATGGAAGTCGTTCCTTGACCACGTTGACCTCGCCGCGTTCCGTTGCATGCATGCGTCCATGGGCGTGGTGCGTCCCCACTGTCAGCCTCTCACGTACAGTCATCTTTCGATGACTCTCGGTTGTTGACCATGTTGACCACACCGTGCCGAGCGCACCCAGACTGGAACGACCCGGAGATGGGGAAGACGGGGCAGTGGAGTCGCAGATGGAGAGGAGTGGGAAACTTCATTGGTTACAGTGCGGCAGACAGCAGTGCGCCTACGGGAGACAGGGAGCAAGAACAGAGGTTGAAGAAGGAGCACGACTATTGGATTAACATCCAACGGTCCAAATTGCTAGAATCATTTGTTGATTAAGTTGACAAAGCCGTGAGTACACGCCCGCTTAGTAGGCCCACAAGTCGGCCACCAAATCGACGGGTCCCGGTATCAGCAGGATGAATAATTTTTTCGCAAAACAAGGAGGCACTTCCTTCCGTGGGAAGATACATCCGGCGGGTCCCAGCTGTCAGGTGGAGGAAACATTTTTTTCCAGCTTAATAAGGAGGAACTTTCCTTGCGTGCGACCATGGACCTCGTGGGTCCCGGCCGTCGAGCTCTCCGCATCTGATCCTCTTCCGATGACTCTCGTTTGTTGACCACGCCGCACCGAACACAACGAGGCGGTGGACGACGGCGAGGCCCCGTACGGGAACGACTCGGAGATGGAAAAACGCGGCAGTGGAGTCGCAGATTGAGAGGAGGAGAAGGGTTATAACTGGTTCTGTTGCGGCGTGGGGCTGTAGTCTGTGGAGAATAACAGGAGGTGTCGAGGGGTGGAGGGATAGCCTAGCCGGCGGTGGGGTAGCGCTTCGCAGCGATGCATGCTAAGTAGAGCTGCTAGCCGCCGGAGGCTGGACCAGGCGGTCCCGGCGACGCTGGAGGAAGAAGACGATAGATTGAAGGTGCATGCCGGCCGTTGGATATAAATCAAATGGCCGTGGAGGACACAATCATTTGTTGACCAAGTTGACAAAGCCCTGCGTAGGCTTCGACCTATTGGCCCACATGTCAGCCTGCAAAAATGTGGCATATATTTCACCCATGTTTTCTAGAATGTACAGTCCATTTCTTTGGGCTGGGTGAACAAATAATTTGGCGCCAATCAGGGCCCATTTATATTTTCTAAGAAATCCCAGCCCATTTGCACTTTCTTGAAATACACGTATTAGGTGGGCTCGTTATATATAATGTTATGTTAGAAGGAGCAATTAATATCAAAGAATAAACCGAAGGGGCACATTATATATATGTAATTAAGAAATTAGCGAGTTATTGCTCAAAATAAAAATGAGCGCGTTATTATTAAATTGGTCCTTCAAAATCTTCGCAAGCTTTTGTACGCAATCACCAGGATTTTCCTTGCATGTGAGTCAAAAACAACCAGGATTTTCCGTTAAACATTTACTTTTATAAGTTAATAACACGTGGGATGTTTTTATAATGTATATATAAGTCTCTATAAAATATATGATAATAGTAATAATATAAATATATATGTGGTTAGAAGGAAAACATAAATTGGACACAACATTACTTTTCTAAGAGACTCATGCTTTTATACCCCACAGTAGGCATACTAACAAGTTCACACACAAATACAATGTAAAAGGTAAACATTCATATCAAACTCAGGTTCACAGGACACGTTCATATTCATAGCCAACATTCACTATCAACAACTCAAAAGATTCATATATACACAAGCCCAAAGCATATCTATGCATCCAAATGATTGATAGATCACACGACAATATTCATACATAATTCACAAAAGATTCAGATATACACATGTTTAGTATGTTTATGCATCCAAATGATTGAGATCACAGCCAATATGATCCATGGACGAACTTGAATTACCTAGGGTACAGACTGGTAAATGGTGTTCAATCGGAGGTACTTCTTGCTAAAATTAATTCTTGTACGAGTAAACTTTCGAGTACATAAGAGGCAACACAGACAATCTGAACTTTGCTTGTAGGTTTATCCTCAAATAGTGGCCTCATGCCGAGGGAGATTTGAGCAACTTGGCCACTACTTTCATCCAACTAGTTTACTGGCTCATCTTGGTCCTGTATCTCACAAAATTCTACATTCCAGACGAGAAAGGAGGCGGTTGAGAAAATGAACCACCCAAATTTTTTGCGCAGTTCAACTGAAATGGAGCATCCTTGGCGTGCAGACTGATTAAGTGCCAGATGAATATACGCGTCAACCAACTTGTCTGGAATCTTTAGACTCCATGCCATATAGTTCGCTACCATATGTGCCGATAACCAAAAGGCACAAGTTGGGACCAAAGGCTGGACTGCGTTTTTCTGGGCTATGCACCAAGCAATATTTTTGGCGTTCACTCTCCTAATACTTGGAGTTTGACAATTGGTTGACGCCGGTTGATACTCGAATGAATATAGGCACTTCTTGTCAACATTGATGCTTGTCTGAGTGAACTTTGGAGTACATAGCAGCGACATAAGTACTGTCCATCCGATCATTTTGTGCGATTCTCTGAAATCACCCAATGTAATGATTTGCCTGCGAGTTCGGGCTCCAAATTACTCCTTTATGAAATCGGCAAACAGTAGCACAATACCAAATTACCAATACATATGACAGGCACAATAATCGGGATAAAGACCAGTACCAACTTTGTGTGAGGTAGCATATCAATTACTATTTCCTTTATTTGGAAGCTGAGATAAGCCAAGCGGCCGACAACAAAGGAAGAAAGCAAGCGGAGATTAGCGGTGACAGGAAAGGACGGAAGGCTATCGAGGCAATGAAGCACCCAAAGTTTTTGTGCAGTTCCACCAAAATCGAGCATCCCTGTTGGCACATATATTGAGAGAGTGAGATTACTGTAATAGTGGGACTAGTTGATGAAACATACACTAACAAATAGAAGCACCCTCATTATCTTAATGGGTAAAGTTAGCAACCTAGTAGTCTTGCTTGAAGAGAGGTATTAGTTTATTTAATCAGTGCCAATTAGCTCAACTCAACACTCAAAGCATTGCCATTTATAATAGGTTGCAAAACTTAAAAGTGCAAAGATAAAGGAGTTTCTCATGACGAGTAACGATACAAATAGAGATGATGACAAACTAATATGGATGAAGGCCTTAGGCCCGTCTGAACCTCGAGAAAAAAGCTTATTCATGTAGTCCCATAAGAGATGATAAAGCACTCACTGGAATCACACAATAGTATATATTTTTGTGCACTTCAAATGTATGGTTGAAATCACTCTTGTTTACCAGTGCTGAGATTATATCGAAAGATTATCAAGAACTTCCAGTAGAGTTAAAGCACTGGCTGGGATACAGTTCATTGTATTGTCTTGTGTAGTTCCACTAAAATGTATGATTGGCACAACATGATCCCTGTTTGCACAAGTAGGAACAAGGTGAAACCTTCATTAGCTCAGTGAGAAAGGATAGGAAGACATTAGCATATTACTCAAACAGTAGCATCAAATTCATGATGGACAATACGCAAAACATTGCCTCATTGAACCAATGGCAATAAATTGACATGCAAAACAATAGCACTATTATGTCATGACACTAATAATATTCCCTCCTGCTCCACCACATGATTCACCTCCATAGACAAACATTCACACGTACATGATTCAAAGATAGGGTCCTACTAAAGATTTGTTTAACTCCAACAGGGAAAATTAGGCGATAATAAATTAGTGGTACTTAAGTACTCCTAATTAATTAACTGAGACAGCAGAATTGGAAGGGCTCCTTGGAGGATCGTCTCACATGTAAGGTAGTCGTTGCTGGAGCCCTTGAATGGCCTCGACTAAGGCCTCTGGCTTCAGCAAGATTGCCTTGGCACTGTTTCTTCTTCTTCTTCTTCCTCTTCATGCTCTGTTTCTCTTTCTCCTCACCAGTTGGTGAAACCAAGTACATGATTGGCCTTCTAATTCAGAATTGGTTTTGTCAGTGAGGGAGTACAAGTGTACTAGTAAAAAACATCATTATTTTCTCATGGCAGTTGGAAAATAGAGATGAACACATGCATTAAATATCATTCTTACCTAATGGAAGGTTATGGCGCCAATATGGATGATGAGGATTGGAACATAGATCTCCCTTTGTGCAGTTCCACCAAAATGAACCAACTATTCCATTATGACATTCCAGTTAAACAGCACAAAAGTCACTTCTTTTAAGAAGAGTTTTGTGCAGTGCACCAAAAGGTCACAACAGCAACTAGGTGAATTGGATATCCCTGTTTGCACAAAAAGGCACAGAGGAATCAGTCAGAGTCTCAAACAATTACAGGCAAAAACATTTGGCTAAACTTGTCAGAGTCTTAAACAATTACAGGCAAAAACAGTAGCATGGCTTCATTTTTACCAGGGACATTATATTAAGAACAACTAAGGCTGCGTTCGGTTCACAGGTTTGGTGCAGGATTTTCAGGAACACAATTCCTACGGTATTCTTTCCTTCCAACCGTTCGAACACGGGAAAGGTGAATAGTGTTTCATAGGAAAGCTGGTGCAGTAATCTTGATTCCATAGGATTAGAAACATCCACGCTACGCTCATTTTTTGAGCGGAAGCCCAAGACAGTGCTTTCACGCCATGCGTTAGACAGGTTGATGTGCTTTGTGTTTGCAGGAATGAAAAAATCAACCTATGTGTGGTACGTGAGGTGAGGACAAGAGTAGTCCTGTGCATTGAGTAAACAAATAGCATCTCATCTTGCCAAGCATGCTACTCTAAAAACAAATCTGTACATTTCGTAGTCCATCCGAACACATTCTCTTGAGTTTCCTCCGGTTCATTGTTCCATAGTTTTATACCTACATTCCTTTCCTATTCCTCTATTTTCATCAAGATCTATGTTTTCTGCCCCTTTATTCAATCGGAGCCTAAATATTTGGTATAAGGGCATGGGACACTTTGGGTGCACCAAAGACAGTACCATGTCACGTAAACAGGGGCATAAAGTGGTGATTCATAGTTTGTTGCCCCAGAAACAAACATCCAAGAAACATATCTGGGTTGGTCCCATTTTTGTTCACTCTAGCCACCTACTCCTATGTGTGGATAGCAAATCTAGTCCTGGTCATACCACTGTGTACATCGTTACCCCTATATTTCCCTTTTCGACCAAGAGACCGGTTGGATGACCAGTCTGTACTACTTTCACCCCCTTTCCTTCCTATTTGTACCAAGTCCGATGTACATACTAAATTCCCCCACCCCCACTTTATTTCTTGTTTGAACCAAGTACTCCCTCTGTCCGGAATTACTTGTCATCAAAATGGATGTGTCTAGAACTAAAATACATATAGATACATCCATTTCAATGACAAGTATTTTTGGACGGAGGGAGTACAAGATTCGACTCCATGAAGTAGCTTTAACTCTAACAATAGAAGAAAAAAAAAAGGTGGCGTTGGATCATCCGAACGAGAGGGGCTGAGAGGTAGAAAATGATGCACATGCAGCTGACGTAGTGAGTGGGGAAGTAGAGCTAAGCGGTTTCAAGCGAAGATATACGAAGGTCGTCGGGATGTGGATAGGTGGGCGGCGGAGGCCGGATCCGCCCACGTGCAACGCATTTAAGGGATCAGAGGACCTCCCGCGCCAACGTCGGCCAGAGATAACGGTGCGGCCGGCAGTGGATCTCCTCCCTCGCCGTCGACGACGGCCTAAACGCTGCCCCTCCTCCCCTTCACCAGCGGAGGGGGATACGTCCAGATGTGTAACCAGCGGTGAGGATAGAAAGCCAGTGTTTTTTGAAGGGGGAAAGACAGTGTTACTACCCCTATCTTGTTTAGATTTGGAGAGGATGAGAGTATGTGAATAGAGCAACCCTAGCAAGCAAGCGCGGAGGCTCCAGCCTATATATAATTAGTGGGGTAGTTTTACTTTTTCACTCCATCAAAACAATCGCTTAAAATTGTGTACTACTACATGCCAGGTCGCGGTTTTTTTAGTTGTTGATTGTTTTTTGAGATAGCTACCCGCTTGTTCCAAGCGGTGTTACGGTGTGCCAGGTCGCACTTTGTATCTTTCAAGTCTGGTACTACAAGTCCCTCCATTAAATGAACAACCACCCCATTGTAAAAATTGTGAACAAGCCCACGGCTAAAATTAGCGGAAACGTAGGTTGCCCCAACATGAATTATTATTTATATTTTCTACTCCCTCTGTTCCTAAATATAAGTCTTTTTTATTAGCCACACCTAAGACAAGAATTTTTTATTAGCAGTGAACCCCACATGTCATAGACACAAAAATTGTGGCAAGATTCCCTTAGGCAAGCCAAAGTGTGTCTAACAATTTGAGCAACTCAGGTTAGGCAAGTGTGGCAAGTGTGGGAAAAATAATGTGGCAACATAAGACAAACATAGTCACAATCCAAACAGCCCCGTAATTTTTTGTGACATGCATGAAAATTTGGTTAGTTAAATTTATAGTCAAAATTTGGCAAGGTGCATCAAATCAACACATGCAAGTATCAAAAGGAAAGTCACGGCATGCATGCATGCGTTGTACTCCCTCCGTTTGCAAATATAAGTCTTTTTAGAGATTGCAACAAGTGACTACCCCTCTGTTCCGAATTACTTGTCACACGTATGGATGTATCTAGATGTATTTTAGTTCTAGATACATCCATTTCAGTGACGAGTAATTTAGAACAGAGGGAGTACATACGAAGCAGAATATGTCTACTCCTACATACGAAGTAGCCCATTCTAAATGTGTAAAAAGACTTTTATCGAGTGCAGTGCTTTGATGTGTCGCGTCAACTCGTACAAGACAGAGAAATTTTATTACTACGACGCCCTCTACCTCGCGAACTGAGCTCCGGTGCCTTAGCACTTTTGCCTTTGGCTGCATGACGGAGGGCCAAGCACTGTTGGGCCCACTGTCATAGACGCAAAGCGAGGAGCGATAAGTAAGCTTCGCTACACGCTATCCCTCCCGCACGAGGTGGACGGACATGCAAAGATGGATTCGACATCGTAGAAGTAGGAGTAGCATCATTGTTCGTCTTCTCGAAGAGGCAAAGAGCCAAGCGCAACCCGAACGTGGCGATTGTAACGCCGCATGGTGCGGTTCCTTGGAGCACGCATATACTAGCTGAGCTCTTGCATGAGACAAAATTGCTACTCCCTCCTTTCCGGTTTATAGTGCAATTCAAAAATCTCACCAATCAATGTAGATGGTGAGTGGTGGAATCTGATTTGTAGTTTTGCAAAAGCACCTAATTAATGCTCTTGTTTTCCTAAAAAAATATGTTTATCAATGCATTAATTGCAATGCATGCATGCATAATGTACATGCATTGGTCAAATTTCTCTTAATACTTGCATGCAATGATTTAATGCACCTTGGAATCTGAATATGTGATGGAAAACAACCAAATTGAGCCTTATAAAATGGAAAACATAAAATTTTGAGATAAGCCCTATAAACCGGAAAGGAGGGAGTATTGTTTAACAATTAAACTCCATTATCCATTGGTTGATACTCATTCTGCATAGGTCCACGCGCTTAGCACCGTTTCCTCCTGGGGTCACCAATGTTTATTTGCTAATTAATAGCATTGCATGCAATGAACTAGCCATTGCAAGTCATTAAAAGCATGCAGACCTCCCATCTCTTATTGGTTGATATGTTAAGAAACAAGAAACAAGGTAGAAGTTAATGCACCGCGCCTAAGTCTTTTGGGACTATTTGGTTTTCGTAAGATGACTTACACACCTTAGACGGAGGGAGTAGTATAGACGTGTAAACCGGAAAGGAGTATTTGCCTTTCTAGAGATTTCAAAAAGTGACTAGACTACACCGTGTGCGACCCCCTCCCTTCGGTTTATAGGGCTCAAATCTCAAATCTCATGAACCAAGGCATTTTGCGATTGGAGGAATGTATCTCGTACTTTACAAAACTACCCTAATTAAACTCATGCATTAATTACGTAGTTCTCTCGCTTTTCCTCTCCGCCTTGGTCATGTGCACAATATTGAGCACTCCTATATGACTAGCCGCTCTATCTACATGCGGGACATTTCAAAGCATCCGGCCCGCGTGCCATCCACAAAATCACAGCGAGGTGCTACAATGAGACTCACTGTCACCCCGGTGTGGCCGTCATGACCCGTCATATCACAAAACCCACACCTTTACCAGTAGTGGTAAGGTGGCCTCCAAGTTGGACTAGACGAAGCAACCATCATTTCACTGGAAAGCTCGTTCAAGCCCTTTCTTCCCTTTCTTGAAGAAAACCTCACTCCAGGCTACTCACTTCTACCATTTTTCTTCTGTACCGACGAAAGAAAGGTGGGCGAATCAGTTATGCTGCTATATTTTCATTCCAAGAATCTTCTTTTTGCGAAGCACCAACCGATTCTCACATCCTATTCTTTTCCCATTTTCATTGCGGTTGTGGTTTCCTTTCAATTGCTTTTTGTTTGTCAGTTCATTGATGGATCCTGGAGCACTAGGCAAAGAGTTGCCGGCGGACAACCCACTGGAGACAGCGATCTGCAGGAAGCGAGCACCGACCAACGAGTTGACCATGTTGGCGGGCCAACCCATGCAGACGAAGAACTCCAAGAAACAAGCACTGGCCCAAGAGTTGAGGACGTTGGCGGACGAACTCCTCAAAGAAAGTTGGAAGAACAGCAAGGGCCCCACCGTGCCTACCCCATGAACTCTGATTGCCACCTATGTGAGGCTCAAGACCAAGTTTGAGGAGATAGTCGCCGTTGAGAAGCAGTATTCCCCTGGCAAGGTGATGGCCCCCATCAAGGACGAGGAGATGGCCCCCGGAGGGATGAGATCCCCCGGTGAGCTGCACAAGGTAAAAAATAATGGCTTATTACCATAGTTGTGGTTTTTGATTATTTGCAACATGCTTGCTAATATGTTAGGGTTGTGCAGGTGCCGGTGGACGTCCTTGATGATTCCGATGTCGTGGCCCGTCCTGTTGGCATCGCCCCGGAGATCGATTTCGATGCCGCTGTCCATCCTGTGGACATCACCCCAGAGATCGATTCCGATGTCGCGGTCAGTCCTGGGGACATCGCCCCAGAAATCGATTCCCATGCCGCTGTCCGTGCTGTGGTCATTGCCCGAGAGATCGATGACAAGAAATAGTTTGTCGCGCTAATCCTTCAGGGTAGTTTGCATTGCCATGTGTTTAATTACCAGAACGATGCGTGTTATGAAACCATCTTAGGGCTAGTGCACTGTCTTGTGTGGGCGGATCTTTCTACTTTTGTTTGATAGTGAATCATGCGAACCCTCTCCGAGTTATGGAAACATATGTATCCTCACCAGCTTTTGATGTAATATATGGCATGCTTAGATGTAAGTTTGAACTGTTTATCATATCAGCAGGGCTTGTTTAATGATTCTTGGTGTTAGTAGGCTAGCAACTGTGCGAGCTATAGTACATGCAAAACACTCACCGAAGAGAAACGTTGGGGCTGATGAGCTCGTGGTACGCTTATACTTATCCCTCGTCGATCGACCAATAGCCCTAGCTCCTAAAATTGTAGGCTTAGCGATCAATCAGACAATAGTCGACATACATTCATGCCTCATTTGGTTCATAGGGTAGGAAAATCGTAGCAAAAGTACAGAGAACGTGCAACACAAAATCATAGCGGCAGATCGTACTCCCTCCGTTCCAAAATAGATGACCTAGGCGGGCTAGTTTGGCCTAGTGGGTTTCGGTGATATGACATGGTACAATGCCGTCCGGTCTTCGCGTGTGGTAGCGATTATGGTACGATGAAGTTTTCTTGAAGAAGCGGAATTCAACGAAGTCATGGTGGTTCCTTTGTCCGAACAACTTACAGTGGGAAAGGTTGGGCCTGCGATACGACCGAGGTAGACCAGGATAATTTTTGCATGGCAGGTGGACCAGGATGGTCGACGTCCCACATGTCGGCGAATGAAAGTATTCTTTCCGATATAGAGGACGAGCAATGAGTATTCATTGTTTTTTTTGATGAAAGCTATTGTCTCCACTGTTACGACGGAGGAGTGTGAAACACGGCAGCCCAGTGAACTTGGCATGTGCACCACTCCCTCCTTCCTCATGTAATGCCCATGTTACAGCTTTTTCTCACTTTCTCTCTATCTATTTCCTCTCAAAAAATTTTACCTTTCTTTTTAAGACACAATTGTTTTTATGCCTTTTTAGAATGATTTTTTATACCTAGGAGCACGTGTAGAGACGGGCTCTTGCAGAGCCCACTCCTGGACTTTGTCAATGCCTCTCTCTCCTCCACATAAGGAGTACTACTCCCTCCGTTCCCAAATACTCCCTCCATCTCAAAATATAAGAATGTTTTTAACACTAGCATAACGTTAAAAACGTTCTTATATTTTGGGACGGAGGGAGTATTTGTCTTTCTAGACATTTCAAATGGTTACAACATATAGATGTATGTAGACATATTTTAGAGTGTAGGTTCACTCATTTTGCTCCGTATGTAGTTACTTGTTGAAATCTATAGAACGACAAATATTTAGGAACGGATGGAGTACTTGCTATGCATGCATGCGGCGGGCAGCTGGCGTCTTGAGGGGCCAGGGCGATGAGAGCGGGCTCCGGAAGCGGTCCGGACTCCAGCATGGCCCACCTCACATTATCACCATATGTTTCTTGGAGTCCGTGCGCGGCGGGCGGGCGATCTCTTCTCCCTCCCCGCTTTCTCTCTTCTCGGCCCGGCCTTGCTTGACGATTAGATTTCGACTATCGACAATTTATTCAATTACGGTCCCACATGTCGGTGAAATTGCAAGACAACGCGTGTCCCTCCGGTGAGCGGCGGCGAGCAGCCGGATCACCGGGTTATGACGCGTATGAGTCGTAAGTGTGCCGCTTTTCCTTTAGAACTTGCGAAGCGTAACATTTTCTTGCGATCGATCGATAGAAATCTAGAACAAAATGACGAGGGCGGTGCTTTCCGCTTGTTAGGCGGGCTAGTTCGAAAGTGATATGACGTGCTCTGATGCCGCCCACTTGCTCCATTTTTATGTAAGCAAGAGTTTACACTCTTTACGCTGGAGGAGTGCGAACACCGCAGATCTGATTTTGATCGAGGGATAACTGTTCTCGCCAAATAATGGAGGATTGTTAGCGATTATAGCATGATAGTTAGGGCATCTCGGTTGGCCCACAAATTTACGGGCATCTGTCCGAGGACACTGATGGATGCCATCCGATGCTGCCCGCATACCTTTCGACAACTATATGAACTAATCGGATGAAATTCGTGCAAACAAAGCAAATTTCAAATTGACCGGATGAAATTCATTACATTTCGAGAACTTTTCCTACAAACTGGATGAAATTCATTACATATTTCGCACAAACCATACTGAAACCTATTGTAAACCTAATCTAAATGATCGCCGGGCCCCGACCACCATGTCCGGCCATGAACCCGAGAAAGCCGGCCATTGCCTTTGCCTCCTCCTTATCCTCCTCGATAACCTCCTCCTCCGGAGCACAAGGTTATGAAGATTTCCGCCTCCATGTCGCCATCAAGCGGCTAATCGGTCGCCGATTTTTATCCCACCAAGCTTGGCGTCGACTGAGTGGAGCGGTGGCGACCTACCGTGTACTACTCTTCCTCGCTGCCGCGCCACAAGACGCGCCGGCTTCGTGGTCGGGGCGGCGGAGGGCGGCCCTTGGGGGAGCCGGCGATCTCCTTCGTCTGCTCCTGCGAGAGTACGTCCAAGAGAGCTTTGGAGCGTGCCCGGAGCGGAGCCACCGATGTCCTTCGTTTGCTCCTGCGACAGTACGTCCAAGAGATCTATGGAGTGCCCGGAGGGCATGGTTGGAGTGGTGCCAACAAAAGGAAGGGACCGGAGGAGAACGAGTGTGGGTCTTTGGCTATGGCTGGGAGCTGGGGCTCAAGTTAATATAGCGGGCGAATGGCAATGAGCCGCGGCAGACGGATGGACGGCTGGCAGCGGAGTAGGTTCGTCGGCAGCCGTGGTGTCATTAACGCGGAGCAGTCGCTTGCACCGGGATGCCGTGCGGGTGGCGCTCTCTCGGCCGGCGCGCTGTTGCAATGCCGTCGCCAGTGAGAGGTCGCGTCGGGCGTGAATGCGGACGCTGATTCAGTGACTTAACCGCAGGTGCGGTGTCTCACTAACATGTGGGCCCAACGGGCATCAGTCCCGCATGTCAGTGACACACCAACTGCACCTGCAGTTAAGGATGGTGAATGCGGCATTGACGTTTTGGAGAGACGGTGATCGTTTCAGGCGGGAAGCGCTCGCTAGCGATGGAAGGGGTTTCGGTAGGCCGGGGCGGTTAGACGCTGGCGTGGTGGTAAAATGTGAACTCATGGATGACAAGCCTTTGAAGTGTATGCGGCACGTATTGACAACCAGGCGTCCATGCAACCGCTCTTGTCGCCAGCTAGCATTCGATGACCACCATTAGACACCACACAACCATACATAACTTATGAATAATGGACAAATCGATCAGACACACACTCATGTGCAGTGGCACTATGATCGGTTGCTCACGATAGTACATACTCCGCATCATAGTACCCTATCTAGCTAGGCTGTTTTATAGATTGTCGTTGTGATGGACGATATACATGAGCAAGGCGCTGAGTCACGAGTATGACCGTTGGTGTTGAGCCAGGTGAATACATGCTCGGTGTTCGCGGAGGCCTCCAGCAAACGTCTAAACAGTAATGTCACATGCGCACAATTTTGGTTTTTATTTCTTTCTTCACTCATAGGTAGGCCCGCATAGATAGATAGATAAAGAACACGAGCTGATGAGGCGCATGCGGACTGTTTGACTGGTCAACCCGGACAAATCTGAGCTATACGCTAAGCCAGTGACCGTGTAATCACCATATCTCGTATACAATGATCAAAGTGAGCTATCAAGACAAGTTCGATGACCGCCAATGCATTTTACTAGGTAATAAATGACCAGGATTGAAGGGGAATCCAAATTTGCTTCGTCTTCTGTCCTTGAGCTCTTGACAAACCAATGCACTATACGGTTGTCCGACCACTCCACCCCAGAGCTCTCACCAAGCGTCGTTCATGCCACCGCGCGGCACACTAACCGGTAAGGCAACGATGGCATCCCGCCGTGCCGAGTTGCTCGCCGCCCACGACCGCACACAAAATGGTAGGGAAGCGATGGCATCCCGCCGTGTCGAGTTCATTGCCGCTCGCGACCTCACAACTATGTGGGAGGAATTTGAAGATGCCAAGGCGAATGGGTAGAGAGCAAGAGGCGGCCAAAGCTGCACAGAGGGAGCGGAAAAGTAAGAAAGCACTCAAGATAAGAGAGGCCCGCCGCCGCAAGAAAGAAAAGGACGCACACGCTGCTGCGGAGAGGTCGGCGGAGATCCAAGCACGGTGGGGTGTCGCCGACAAGCCGGGAAGGAGAACGACTGCGTCTGGCCAACATGTGAGAAGTAGTAGTACTAGTAGTTAGTGTGTGTGTCTGTTTCTGAGTACTAGCATGTACCAATGCTAGTACTAGTTACTACTGTAGTTTTTAGAGCAAATTACCAGTACATTAGCCTAGACTAAATGGAAAAATTCCTATCCTAAGCATCAAATGGCATCTCTTTCTCTATAGGAATTGAGATGCATGTCATCTCACTTCCTATGATCTTCATATTCCTATCCTATGAAAGAAAGGAGGCCTCTGTTGGAGTAACTACTGTAGCTAGCGATGCTTCTTTGATGCAGTAGTTTTCTTCAAGAAGCGGAATTCAATGAAGTCATGATGGTTCCTTCGTCGAGCAACTTCAAAGTGGGAAGTGGGCCTATGATTTGACGGCTCACTAGTCATTGTTATTCTGCGGTAGCGACGACACAGGTGACTCCTTGGAGTTCTGCGTGCATGGCAAGTGGACCAAGATGGTCGACGTCCCACATGTTGGCGTAACGTAAGTATTCTTTCCGATATCGAGGAGCAAGGAAACCGCGTGGTATAGTATCATCGCTGATTGGTTCGCAAAAAAAAATAGTATCACCGCCGATTTATAATTATTTTTTATTTCGATGAATGCTAGAGTTTTAACTCTTACGACGAAGGGTGCCAAACACGCAAGACGCGTCTTTGGATGTCCCACACGTCGACAAAAGGAGTGGGACATGAACAGCGTGGTAGAGCCCAGGTAAAAAAACAGCGTGGTAGAGCGTCTCCACTTCTTCCACTTACGGGTGGGAGACCACACGTAGTAGTACTTAGTGGTATGAACGATACAAAGTGCGATCTGGAGACAAAGACACGTCTAGTTGGAAGGTCTCGGGGCATACACGTAAACAAATATAAAAGTTAATATGTGCCTCCAACTAATATAGTAGTAGTAGAGTACTTAGGCACGTACTCGATAACATCACCGTGCATTGCACGTACAACATTTAGTGGTAGTATGTAGTAAGAGACAAATGCTGCCTACGAGTTCCCTTCTCGACCTACTTTTGGGTGTTTGGTAGAGTGTATGGAGGGTGCATGAGTCCACACTAGTTTAGCACAAATACACTAGAAGCATGCATGAAGAGAGCATGCATGAAGAGGGGTGTTGAGTTAAGCATGCATGAAGAGGGAGCAACTATGCTGAGTCGAGAACGCAACCAAACACACCCTATATGCCACGCATGTTCATACCATTTGTGCCGTTCTACTTCACTTACTGCGCTAGATTACTCAGGTTCGTACGTCCACTCCTAGGTACATGTCTGTCTCGTAGTTCCACACCCACGTGTTCTTCATATAGATGGAACGATCCTTGCATAACACGTGCACCTTGATGTCTCGCGTGTTGGCAAAAGGATGAACAAAGCCCACGCAAAAAAATAGAGTGGAAGAACATAGATTCCGGATGACCGAGAAGGAGCAAGGAACCTCGTGGTGGAGCGTCTGCACTCATAATATTTAATATTATTTAGCGATATAAAATTAACCAATCATCTCCAAAGTGGACTGGAAGAGTACGAAACACGGCAGCCCAGTGTAGTTACATCATACTAGTACATGGCTAACCCACGCTATCACCATATTTCTTGGCTTCCGTGCGACACCTATCTCTAGTAATCCAAAGAAGATGTATCGCTTCTCCCTCCTCGTCTCTATCAAAGTGCGGCGGGCTGGCGTTTACGTAAATCCTATTGAGGTCGGTTAACTATCACATGTTAGCGACATGCCAAGAGCATTCTCAAAAATTCCTTTCATGTTCCGTTTTCAAAAAGAAAAAAATCCTTTCACGCATTTAATTTTCCTGTATGCTTTGAGCAACTTGCATGTCCTATACTGCTCCTGTTTGATACTCTAACTTAGCTAGAGGTTAGACTAACTCATGACTAACCCTGAACTAACTGTAGCCAAAGAAGTGTTTGGGTGACAGAGTTAGATTAACAATAAATGCACTTCATGGAGAGAGAAAAGTGATTTTTCAGTGGTCCCAATGAGAACTATCTCCAGTTAGCACCTCTTGGGTGGGATAGTTTTTTTGGTGGGTTCGGTGCAACTTGCTCCAATTTAAACCCTCATGCTTGGATACTTTAGGGCTATTTGATCCCCAACTAGCTCAAACTAGCTCTAACCCATGGATCCAAACAGGGCCTATGGCCAGTCTCGACGCGGAGCAGTCGCGTGCCCCGGGAAGCGGCGCTCTCTCGACCGTCGCGCCACTTCAAAGTCGGCGCCAGTGAGAGGTCGCACCTGCTCTGGCCGGGCATTAATGCGGCACTGATGCTCCAGGGCGACGCTGATCGTTTCACGTGAGAAGCGCGCGCTGGCAAGGGAGTATAGGTTTTGAACCGTTTCAGGTGTAGTACTGGTAGTTTGCAAAACTACTCAATTATTGCACTCAGTTTCCTAAGAAATTGTGGTAAAAACGTTACTCCTGACTTCTTCCCTTCTCCTTCCACTTCCACCGCCTGCGCCCGTCCGCGGGAAGCAACCGATCAACCCCTATATACGAGTGCTAGCACAAACAGATGCAGGCATGACCACTAAAATTTCCATATTAAAGCGCCATTCGGGAGTATGGCGTATGTTGTTACCTTCGGCCGGCTCATGGCTACTGGGCGAAGGCGACCAGAGAAGAGGCGGCAGGAGGGGAATGAATGCAGCTACTGTTTGGGTTTGCCTTCCGGCTTAAATAAATGCGCAGCATCACGTGTACCCGCGGGTGCACAAATTGTAACATACTCGTGTCTACTTAAGTGGGCGTCACGTAACTGGTGTGTGTGTGAGATTTTGAGAGACAGAGTGCGACTCTACTCTTCGGACATCTACTCAACCTTTTGCATCGGGATATAAGTATAATGGTATTTACTTTAGCTAGTGATTTACGTGGCCATGTTAACGTGGTTGTGTCAAAAATATGTCACTTCCTGCTCGTGATTTGTGTTATATAATTACAAGCAAGATTCTCGTGCATTGCACGGAACATCAGTATGCATTATTTTACAAAACACCTGTTGTGATTGACCCATGCAGGAGTAATCCCATGTGTAAAAACTAATGATATCTCGAGAATTTTATAGGAAAACTGGTATCTCGAGAATGTCATCGAAAAAATGAAAGATGAGAGATAAGGCGAGGAGGAGGGGAGCGTGGTGGTGACAGGTGGTCGGAATGGGCGGAGGCATGGGGATGGACGGCGCTGGCAGGCGGCAGCGGCCACCATGCATGGTAGATTGTTCCAAAGACTTATTCCTTTTTTAATTGCTGAGCAATGAGGTTGCGGGAGATAATGATATGGAGAGAGGTGCGGGTATCTTTTGTAAAATTATCATAGTTTGCTTTCATCCGTCACGATATAGATCATACAGTCTGTATTACAAGATGGCAGGCACACCATCATCGCCAACTCGTTTTTTATAAGGGTACATATGATAAGTTTGTTGACTACTAAAGTAAAGTGGAATTTGTCCATTTTATGCAAGTAAATAAAGGTGATTGTTTATCATACGGGTAAGGTTGGATGAAGGGTGGTAGGAACAAATGCTCCGCCTAGAGCATGTGTGTGTGAGATGGAGTCTTAGTGTGTGTGTGTGTGAGAGAGAGAGAGAGAGGAGAGAGAGAGATGGAGTCTTAGTTTGTGTGTGTGTGTGTGAGAGAGAGATGGAGTCTAAGTGTGTGTGTGGGGGGTGCGTGCATGTGTGTGTGTGTGAGAGAGATGGAGTCTTAGTGTGTGTGTGTGTGGGGGGGGGGTGCGTGCGTGCGTGCGTGTGTGTGTGTGCGTGCGCGCGTGTCTGTATGTGTGTGTGTCGCGAGGTCCTCTGTGGCGGATGTAATTTAAGTGTTCATGGCTTCATCATGGAGAGGTGATGTGTATGGCAGAGGCCACCAATGATGGGGTGCGAGAGAGAAAATGCCCGTTGAGAGGGAAGAGAAGGTGCGTGCGCGTGAGAGGAGTCGACATCGGGAGAACGTGTTTGTTCAAGAGACACCGAGGAAGACTACTATATATCGATGGTGCATTAGTAGGCGGGAATTAAACAAAGGGATGGTCTTATTGGTTTCGGGGATATAGGGGAAGAGTGAGAGGCGGCGGGGGGGGGGGGGGGTAGCTAGAAGGATATTGTTAAGTGTGAGTGTGTGTTTTACCCATCCAGGCAGAAGTTATGTGCACAAAAGAGGAGAACGATTCAATGTGCCGTTAGATTGAGGGTAATTAACTACGTATGGAGACATAGAGACCTTGAACATGCATGTGTGAGAGGTATACATGTATACGTGGGATGTGTGTGTGTGCGCGCGCGCATGATCGATATAAAAGAAAGAAGACATAAGTCATAAGATCAACGACATGGGAGAGACGGATCGGTATGACAATATGCATGCATGTGAGAATGCAGGGAAGAAGGCCCGACAATTGAGCATGTGTTTTTGTCTTTAAGAGATAGTGGCGTGGGCTGGAGCATGCATCTATGGCGCAGCAGAGGGGGTGAGGCGCAACGATTGTGCAAAAGAGATCAACTTATAAATGCATATGTATGGAGAGATATATATAGTGTGGGTGATAGGAAGCAAGACTCCGTGCGAGAAAGAAATGTTGACGGAGAAACTACAGATAGATACAGAGATGGAGATGCTAGCTAGAGGGACATCCGCTAGTTTGGGTGTCGGAGATGACCGTCGGGTGGTTCAAAGGGTGAAGTTATATATGTGTGTGAGAGGGCACTTGACTGCATGCAGATAGAAACATATGTAGTGTGCGTGATAGGAATCAAGAGTGAGGGCGAGAAAGAAGGTTGATGGAGAAACAGATAAATAGAAAGATAAAGATGCTAGCTAGTGTGCGTTAGAGATAGGAGTCTAGTGGATCGGAAAATTTGGGTTATGTGTGTGGGTGTGAGAGAGATAGAGAGGGTGCATGTGATTCACATACAAACAGATATCAGAGAGAAATGAGATCCAGAGAGATGGAGTTTTGTGTCTCATGAGAGAGAAAGATATTTCACAACGAGAGTGATAGCTAGAGAGACATATGAGGGAATGCAAGATATCTCTAGGGAGAGAGGGTGTGTGTGAGCGACATACAAGAGAACAATGGAGAAATATGAGACCCTGGGAGACAGAGTTTGTGTTTGTGTGTGAGAAAGAGATATTGAAGAGTAAGAGTCGTAGGTTCTCATATCTAAGGAGCGCAAGACATCACTGTATGAGGGGTGTGCGAGTGGCACACATGGGAATAGTAGAGAGAAATGAGACCCCCGGAGACAAAGTTTTGTGTTTGTGTGAGAGAAAGAGATTCCACATGGAGAATCATAGTTAGAGACACATAGCGAGGGAGCGAGATATACTTAGAGAGAGATAGAGTGATGAAGGTTGAGGGAGAGAGTACCACAAGGTGTTACGAAGATAAAAGATCATTGTTGACATACTGTGTAGCACGAGAGATACCCGAGAGACGATGAACGCATATAGGTCCGTAGAGATAGTCATATATAAGCATGAGTGATAGCTATATGAGACGCAGTATCCGGATTAAAGGGATTCAAATATTTAAACCGAGATCACGACATCGATTATATCATAACGCAAATTGGTGTATCAAACATGCATATTCATTTGAATTTGGGCACACGTGTAATGTTATATAGTTTATCAATATTGGTGATCCATAGATTCTTAAATTACAAACAATGCATGGTTTATATGCAATTAATGTCTAAACGGGATTACACTATATGTTGCGTGTGTGAAACACATTATACATGTTTGAGAAGTTAAAAACCCGCATGAAACACACATTAATTGGAGGCAGTTAGCGAGGAATGCATACATTGGATTTCAACATAAAGTGGTTTCAAAAATTTGAAAATCCAAATTGATGGATACAACCTTATGAATCTGAGATCATGCCATTTGTAAACCATATTTATGTATAAATGGTGTTGTGCTTTTGAAAGTATATATAAAAAATGATGTATATAGAATGTAATTCCAATTGAAAATGGATCCCGCCCGAAAAAAATAGAATACAAACGGGATTCGAATTGAGTTGGCACCGTAAACGTGCACTCTGAAAAATTTGAACGAAGCGGGAAAAGTCGCAGTAACCACCCAAAACCAAAATCTGCGAGATGGAAATCACTACTGCCTATCCCTGCCACGCAAAGCCTGTCTGCTGGATTTCTATAGGTTTCGATAGGGGTAGGTTTGTAATTTCACCCAAACGTGACGTAACCGCCTCTCACCCGGATTCGTGCACGGTGGGCGCCAAAACACAGTGTCTCCTCGGCCGAAATCGACTCCCTCCCCGATTCATATTCTTACATGGTTGGCGCCAAAAACAAACTCTCGTTGGCAAATATTCGTTGTATGCGAGATTACCGTCCTATCCCCAACCGACTAATGTTGCTGTGATGTAGTAGAAATTTGAAACGGGGGCTAAGTTTGTAAATTTCCTCGCATTTGAGAAAAGCGTGCCCTGAATACATGGTTCCCCCCTTCCTCTCAACCTCCCTTTTCCCCATTCGTACTCCGTGGGCGCCAAAACACCCTCTCCACCCCACCCTCCTCCGTCCACCGCCATCCGCCACCCCATACACCGCCGTCCTACACCACCATGCCGGAGCCGATACCCGACGCCTTGCCGTCCATTACAAGAGATCGACCTCTCTCATCCACGCCTTGGACCGGGATCCTTGCATCCCGCCCTCTCGCTTCATCCTCGCCGCCGTCCACCTTTGTCGGGCGCTGCTCCTACGACCGTCTCGTCCACCGTGCCCCGCCGCCACCGTCTACCCTCCTAGATCTGCTTCCACGGTGCCGACAGCCATCGCTACCGCAACACCGTCAAATTCTCAGCAGATGCATACACGGCGCCGCACCAGAGGCGGTACTCTTTCATATCTGCTCAACTTATTTATCGCAGCAAGAAAATAGATCGCCACCGCTTTACTCGATTTCTTGTCTTGGTTGCGAAGTTGCCTTTGTCTGGTTTGCACCTTCAGATTCGCCATGGCACGCTCAACACTATACTCCCAATGCTTATGGTTTTCCCTTTATATTCCACACTAGTTAAATCACGAGACTAAATTTCAAAATTGGGTCAGTCGATTTTTCAGAGCTCGCCGGAGTTCGCCGGTGCGATCGAAGGGGCTCGGGTGGTTGTGGGGCCTCACCGAACGAAGAAAACTCGACGCGGGTGGGGGTTGGGGCGCGGGTGGGGGTGGGGGTGGCGGAGGAACACAGGCGGTGGGGGCCGGTGGTCCGGCCGGCGGCCTGTGCGATGTTCTGTATGGGAAGAATCAGAGACAAGGAAGAAGAAGGGTTAGGAGACGTAGGATCTTCATCCAACCACCTGAAATGGTCGAGGCACAGCTGGGAGTTGCATTCTTAATGCGCTCTGGTTCATCATGTGTGGGCACTGCGCAACCAACATTTTATTATCCAAAATCTGCTTGCTCTTCTTTACCATGTTCTAGAGAGCTGGCTCAGACGTGATCGATAGGCTTTCAATTACTAGCGGCAATACAACACCGTATTTTCAAGCCAGTTCCACTTTCCCGATTTATATATCATGGTTATGGTTTACCCCTGTTATGTACACTATGATCTTCCTAGTTGCTGTGTGCTCTTGTTATCATGGTTTGGCAATAAACTCTCTATACAGTATATTATGAACCTATCATCTGCCAGCTATCCTTACTTCTGGAGCCTATTTTTGTGTGTACTTGTGCCAGATTATATAAATGCACACACCATATTACAACACACATGAGCTCTCTCACCAGAATCCAGTGATAGCACATAAGTGTTTACAGGGGCGCCCCTATATTTGAATATCATCTGCATTACAAAGGTAATCTCACAACTATTTATGTTTTCATGGTTCTCAGATATTATACGCAATTACAGTGAATATCAGAATCCGCGCATCAGAAGAATATTGTGGAACACTGCAATGACTTACAAAATAGGCACCAAGGCATTGAGTGCCATTCTGGAAGCAATGAAACTCGTAGGCTTCCCACCTGTTGATTCTTGTTCAGAATATCATCCTAATGACTATTCTAACCTCGAGGAGTCAAAGGCAGATGGCCTGTCCTGTTCACCCATCAAGGTGCCTGTTCTAATTTGGCAAGGTTTTATTGATTGCGCGTATCTTGCATATGTTGTCTTGCATTTCTTCTACTTTGTTGCACCGCCATCTTCTTAGTTTACTCATCATATAACTCGAGATGCCATGCCCATCCATTATCAATACATATTCCATCTGTCATCATACCATGTTTTTCCACTCAAATGCTGTTCTTGTGCATCAGACATCAAAAAGGAAGAGGGTGATTGCCGAACCTAAAGGAGCACCAACAAAGTCCTTGAAAAACATGGTGGTGCCGGAGAAATCAGACAACGCCCCACTTATATTGGCTGTACAACCAGTGACACAAAACATAGGACCGACTCCAGCAGACTGTACCCATACTTCACTGGCCACACCACTAGCCCCACCACACAGGACCTGCACTCCAAAGAAAAAGGTATACCGATTTCATTTGCCATAGCACCAGCCGTACCACGTAAAAAATCCCACTCCAAAGAAAAAGTACAGCAAGTCCATCGGCGAAGACCTATCCCAAGCTGCAGAGACGGCCAATTCTCGCAGATTGGAACCCCATTCCATTTATTCCCAGTTTAAAAGACAATGCTTTAAATGTTGTTAGGGACTACGTGCATATATTCCCATCATGGGAAGATTATAGTGAAGACAAATACCATTTTCACATCTTCCTGTCCAACTTACGTGTAAGTGCTATTATTCATGGTTATTATTTTCCTGTTTTTTGCTGATCGAACACATCAATGTTTTACATTACATTGTTGTAACTAGGCGAGGGTCAATCTGGATAGTCATGAAGAGCAAAGCTTGCTTGTGCTTTTCAAGGAAGCATTGCAGCAGTATCAATGTTACCTGAGGAAATCACACTTTGATGGCAAGTCTATAAACGAATTTCTGGTGAAGTCTCCTGTGCTAAATTTAGAAGACATTGAATGGAAAAACCGTGTTATGCAATCGGTCTTGTTCCTGTGATGAGGTAATGTCTATGAAATCACATGACAATTTGAACTTCTACTTTTCCGCATGTGCCTTACGGATCTTTTTGCAGGAAATCTGCTCGAAGAAGAATTCGGTTTGAAAAGAACGACATGATATCGCAAATATGCTGCCCAACGCTTTGCTCTTGTTAGTACACGTTGTCCTGTATCACTGTACTTGCATACATACCTAGTTCATTATGTGACAGCAGTATGCATGATAGCTTGCTTATCAATTGTTCGCTCCAAATTATCTGATCTGTATGAATTGTTACATTAGTGTAGAATATATCCAATGCCAATGAATTTTTTTATCTCTGCATTTTTCTTGTAAGTACATGCTGTCCTTTATCAGTGTACTTATATTGACAAGTAGTTGTTCATGTACCATCACTCTGCAGCTTATTTTCCTTTACCCTCTATTTTCTACACATCAGATCTATATTTACTCTTACCATAAGATTGGTACTGAAGAAGTTTAGCTGTGCATTGCTCTTGGCTATGCCTTTTGCCTGTATCGCTACACATACATTTATAGCTACTTGGTTATGTAGCATCACTCTTCATCTTATCTTAAATATTCTCCATTTTTTCATATATTATCACATCTATATTTACTCTTAACAAAATGTAGAATAAAGGCAATGCTTATGATGAAGATTCTATGCTAAACTTCTTGAATTGCCCCCCCCCCCATCAGCATGGACAAGGGCTTTATAGAGCCTGTCTTCACCAGTAATGTAAGTTTGTCCTTCTCAAGCCTTCAAACTTTGTTCTGTATATTTGGTTAGGCATGACTGTAACAGCTGTTTATTTTGGTGTTTGCATCAAATTGCATGTTTAAAGTTTATTATGTACATAAACAAAAGTTTGTCCTTCTCAATTTAAGTTTTCAGTTGTACAACCAAGTTCCTTCTTCATACCATGTAAATTAAACTATCTGAGCAAGTGATCTTCTTTGGCACTTTGCATGTATGCTTATGTTCTTCATGTGTAATCCAGTGGTGTGGTGAACCTACCCACTACAGCACAATGTCATATTCTGCAATGTCTTAACTATGAACAATGTCATATCATTCTACTATTATTTAAACCGTCTCTTTATTTTCCAATCTGAAATGGGATAAATTGACAGCACACTAACCATTGATACTTATGAGTTCTTGATCTGTAATCCAGTGGTATCGTGAAGCTGCCAACTCCTTCACAATGTCATTTCCTGCCATGTCTTGACCGTAACAATACCATATTGAGTTGATGCAATTTTAAAGCTGTGTCACTTTATTCGTCAAGAAGAAATGTGATGAATTGTCAAGATCGATACTTTTATGTGCAAAACACATCATCCGTCTCGCTTGTTTATCTTTCAGAGTGAGGAAGATATAAGTGTTGAACAAGCACGATCTCATCATCTTGCTTTCACCGCTATACTGCAGCTCCCAAATAGGCTAACCTTTCTTGAACTCCATTGAAGTCTTTGTCGGTTTTGTATATTAATTTGTCGGCATGTTTATTTGCACTAGTGGCGATCTTTGATTACCAGTGTATTTAATCTGCTGTCTGCTTGTGCTTTATTATCATAGTGGCGAACTTTGATGCCCAGTGGATGTAATATGCCATAATTTCTTTATTGTATAGTCTAGGTTTTTTCTTATTCAGATGCTGCAGTTATTTTACTGTATATATATCCTGTCTTCGCAGTAAACCAGTGACGATGTCCTGGACTAGGGGGTACTCACCACGTCATCTCCCGATCTGTTAAATTGGGCCGAGGACCCCCATGGTCGTATACTCATGGGCCAGTCCGGACAGCTGCCGCATACAAGGAAGATTCCGCAAGACTTGGCGATCAAGACAAGGACTCCTCCCCCACCGGCGTATTCGACTAGGACTCTTGTTATCCTAGGCCTCTGGTGCATTATATAAACCGAGGTCAGATTAGTCAATAGAGATATACAACAATCATACCATAGGCTAGCTTCTAGGGTTGATCTCGTGGTAGATCAACTCTTGTAATACTCATATCATCAAGATCAATCAAGCAGGAAGTAGGGTATTACCTCCATAGAGAGGGCCCAACACGGGTAAACATCGTGTCCCCTGTCTCCTGTTACCATCCGCCTTAGACGCACAGTTCGGGACCCCCTACCCGAGATCCGCCGGTTTTGACACCGACATTGGTGCTTTCATTGAGAGCTCCGCTGTGTGTTCGACAAAAGGTCGATGGCTCGCCTGCAGATCAACTGCGACTTCATCATCTTAGTCACTAGTTCGACTGGCCACCTTGGTTCGACCAAGGACTGCGCCCTACCTCCGATCGTCATGTTCGGATGAGGACCTTCATCAACATCAGCTCCGATCTCTATCAAGATCATGGAGGAATCATCCAGGGAGCCCGGGGGCTCAACGTCAACATTGCTTCGGCGACCGGTTTTTTTCTAGACAGCAAACTTGTATCCGCCGTCACTGCCTCCTCGAGCGTCGGTTTGACGATTGCTTCGGTGGAATAGTGCAGAATTACGTCTACAACAGCCACGCTAAATTTCGTCGAGTTCCGATGGAGGAATCTCCGACAATTTACGATATACCGGAGCCCTGTCAAATCTGGACGAGTTTAGGGCATGGTGTCCAGCTCTAGCTCGGACCTCCTTTGGAAGATCCAACCGTTGATCGATTGCGAATTCCTATATCTACCACCCTCAAAATTTCAGCTCGATCCGACCGTCCAAACTCCGGTAACCTTCCGATTAGTGCATCACTTTCCGGATCTGTTTTACTGCGTGAAAACAAATCCGACCCGAGTTCGTCCTTTTATTTAACGGGATTTCAGACATCCTTTTTGAAGGAAGTTTTGTATGGGGTATTGTGTTTTGTTCTGAACACATCCCACTAACTTTAAAATCTTTTGAACATGATCTTCCACATCATCTTTGGTGTCAAACCAGTCCGCAATATTGCTCCACGGCCGCCGACTGCGCTAGACACGTCGTCACTTTGTTGAGCCGAGCTCAACTTCTTCGGATCATCATCTCGGCAAGCCGAACAAGAGTCCGACATCGCGAAGGATAAATCATCACCAACATCGCCGCCCCACGGATTACACGGAGCGGGCATACCGGCATCACCGCACGGTCGCTTCATCAAGCCGGCATCGACCACTTCACGACCTGCATAGGCAAGGTCACACTGTTGCTTCTTCAAGCTGGTGTCCATCACGCCGACCTACTTCGACATCTCGGCTGGACCAGGGGCTTCGCCATCTCTTCATCAACCTACTCCGGACACTTCGGCGTCACTAGCCGACCAGCTCCGTCACGTTAGCTGGACCGAGGGCTTTGCCTCGGCGAGCCAACCTTTGCCAAAGATTGCCATCTTTGTCGCTTTTATCGCCCATCGTGCAATGGGTGCGCGGACCGAGTCCCAATTTTGGGAATCACCTTCCTTCGGATTGCTACAACAAATAAACCAGGTGCTATTAATCCCATTATTTTTTGCTTGTTTGGGTTCATTTTTCCCAAGGAATTATTACTCTGGTTTGTCCATCATATGTACACAGGTCTATCAAATGGTGGCTGCATTAATGACAGTCGCATGGTGGTTCGGTCAGTTTACGTACATAGTCCGGCGAACGCCGCATCCGGAGCTCGGACCGACCTGTGAATTCAGGCTTTGCCACGCCTTTACCGCATCACGCCGACGCCCTACATCGACATTGACTTCGGCGCCAGGCCATATTTCTTTTATTACTCACTTTGCATAAATTATTTATTATGCAACGATTTTTTAATTATTACTATTATCTCCGGTTTGCACCATTTTTTGTGCACAAGAAAATGATCCCGGGACTTCGCATCACTCGCGGTCTGCATTAACCATGCTATGTCACCACTTGGCGTGTCGAGCTCTCCGCCCGCCACCTCGAGACCGGCTTGGGGATGGAACCTTGTCCCGTATCAAGCTCGGACCTCGTCATCAATACCGAACACATTAACCAGCTAAGTCGCTTTCATGCTCAAAGCTTTAATTTCTAACTTGTGTTCCATTCGACCAAGCATTATACTTTTTTGGAAAAATGTTGCTTGTAATTTTTTTTTGTCCAAACTTTGTTTGTGACGCATAAATTCAAATACCCAATTCATTTGGGGGCTTCCTTCATGAAGCTTTTCCTCTTGCATATGATTATACTTGTACGACTTCGTTCCTTGTTCATGTATTATGCCACAATATGCACCATATTGACTTAAGCGATTTGCAAGCTGGGTTGCCTCGCTCCTGTGTTTACCCCTACGTTCCCGATTGTTCGGCTAGGGAGTAAAGGGAGCACCTCTGCGATTGTCACGATCGGGTCATCCGAGCCAGACCTCAGACCGGGTGAAGCCGAAAGCTAGCGCTCTTATAGTTTTCAATGATGGTCGGCACACAAAGGAACTCATGAGTACAAAACATCTATTGCACAAGTCCCATAATAACAATGAGCACCGAAGAAAGGTATCGGTGGGGGTACTATTTTCTTCGAAGATGCTCCTTACACTTCGCAGTAATATAACATAAGTTCCTTGAGCGCGCTTTATGCATTCTGACCTTATGGCCTGATTGCCTGGTTATTGGAAACACCGTCGATATTCTCGACAGATGGAGTACATAACACTTTTCGGTCCTTGACCGAAGAGGGAGAAGTCGACGGTCGGTTAAGACGCGTTTAAAGTTCGGTTAAACATAGATATGATATAAGTACTTCGGTACATGAAACCATTCTTTTCCCCAAGTCACTTGGGGGCTCTTAAATTTATATGAGCCATTTTATGATAAGTGTTCTTCTTCTTAGTCATTGGAAAGTTTTATTATTATTATTATTATTATTATTATTATTATTATTATTATTATTATTATCTATCACTCCTTTTTTCGACACGAGCGTGTGGTCATTAGCCGGGGAGCCTAATTTCTCTCTCAAAGCCGCTAGAGTTTAGTTTGCTAAACTGACCTAATGAGAAGTACTCCGCCCTCGGGATAGGAGGTTGAAGCCGTAGGGTCAATTCGCTTGAAGTCTTGAGATAGGATGTATCATGTTAAGCACTGACGAAGCACTTCTTTTGCTAAGGCCAATTTTCGGATTGGCACGAACACTTGATCTCGCTCGGACGTCAAGTTTTTATCGACGCTTTTTGGTTTTCCAAGCTTATGGCACTTTTTAAACTATTTGTGTGTTTTCAAAGACAAGTCTCGCGGCAACGCCGGACACCTTTAGAGATTCAGCAAAAACATTCTCGGATATTGCTATATATGCATCGGTTTCGAATTGTGTCTTCGGTCAATAGTTGGGTTGCCCGGCTCCTGCGCTTGCCTCCTACGTTCCGCTTTGTTCGGCTAGGTGTGCAAAGGGAGAACCATAGCGATTGTGCTTCCAGCTCACATGGTTAACCACCTCAGATGGAGAAAGCCGAAACCGACTGTCACAATAAGCGTAAACTGGTCAGCGATCCGATGACGGTGTTAAACGACGGGCCACTCATAACAAGGGCCGAAGTGTTTACGGCTTGACCTCGACTGTCGCCGAACACTACCGGGGGCTATTAACTGTCCTCCCAAACTAAATCCTCGATATTTTGCTCTTACATCGGAGATGAGGTTTCACGATCATGCTTAGCATGACAACCCAAAGAAAGGAACCGATAGCGGGACTATTTTCTTTGGAAGACATTTCTTCTGTTAAACATTAATATAACATATCTCTCTGCGTACCTTTGTTTATAAAACTGTATGGCCAGATTGCCTTGTTTGTTGTAAATCTTTGCCCTCATAAAGGCTTTAGGACAAACACTCCTCGGCTATTGGCCGAGGAGGTGGAAGCCGATGGTCGGTCAACAAAGTTTTGTACAATGCGGATCCGAGCATTAATGACGTAAAGTACTTGGATACATAGAGTCATTACACATAATTTGTGATTTTACTATGGATATCAATCCTTAATTCGCCACCCGTGCCCGCATTAAGGCTCGGGCCACTTGGGCTTCGGGCTTATTATTTACAAATATTAAAGGCACATCGATCCTCGATTCGGTGTTGCCACCCGACCCGATGTCTGGGGCTACTGCATTGCCTGTCCAATGCAGAAAATTTTAAGTGTAATCTGGTCTCCGAGGAGATTTTGATCCTCATGTTGGTCGGCCGCACCCAACCTCGAGTCTTGAGGATCGAGCACGCCGCTTTTTGTGTCCCAAGTATTCTGCCGAGCTATGACTTGATCCTCGGACCGATTTTGCAAATCAACCCGAGTCTCGGCTGACTCACGGGATCGGCGGTCTTATGTCATCCTTCATGTGCATATCGGTTTTAGACCGATACCCGCCTTTGAGGGCTACTGGCTATGTATCTCGGCAGAGAATAAATTGCACCAATCAAAAATATTGACAAAAATCGGCCCACATTCGGGTGGTGCACCACCTCGAAGCGATCTGCATAAAGCTCGGGCGCTAGTGGCTGGCTCCATAGAGGGCATTTCCGGCATTAAGCTCGGCTAAACTCCTTCAAACTTCTTTGAACCAAGGTGATTTACGACACCTCGGATACAGTTCGGCGTTGGAGCTCGGATACATAGTACGGTGTTGGAGCTCGGATACAGTCCGGTGTTGGAGCTTGGATACATAGTCCGGCGTTAGAGCTGGGAAGCAGTCCGACATTGGTGCTCGGCTGCAAAAGATACCTCGAATGCAGTCCGGTGTTGGAGCTCGGACGCAAGAGGACGCCCGCTCGGGAACAACTTCAAACCCGAGGTGTGGCATAAAAATAACAAGGCACCGATAAAGGCCGGAAACTTAAAGGGCTCGTTTGGGATGCGACGTGTAAACTCGTCGAATGCATTTCAGCGATCCTCAAGATCAAAGATGAGAAGATTTGTTGAACCAGTTTTCAAGACCGACGACTGAAGATGAAGAACGGTTTGGAAGAATCGAGGAGCGTCCCTAACTTGAAGACCGGTTCAGGGGGCTATCGACGGTGTCCTGGATTAGGGGTACTCACCACGTCATCTCCCGATCTGTTAAATTGGGCCGAGGACCCCCATGGTCAGATACTCATGGGCTGGTCCGGACATTGCCGCATACAAGGAAGATTACGCAAGACTTGGCAATCAATACAAGGACTCCTCCCCACCGGGCGTATTCTACTAGGACTCTTGTTAGCCCACGCCTGCGGTGCATTATATAAACCGAGGCCGGCTAGTCGATAGAGATATACAACAATCATACCATAGGCTAGCTTCTAGGGTTTAGCCTCTACGATCTCGTGGTAGATCAACTCTTGTAATACTCATATCATCAAGATCAATCAAGCAGGAAGTAGGGTATTACCTCCATAGAGAGGGCCCGAACCTGGGTAAACATCGTGTCCCCTGTCTCCTGTTACCATCCGCCTTAGACGCACAATTCGGGACCCCCTACCCGAGATCCGTCGGTTTTGACACCGACAACCGGCCAAACCGTAAAATTATGGTACATAATCGGGCCGTCATGCAATCACGATGTATGATCCGCATCATGGGCCCCGTCAAACTGGCCCACTAGTAGATTCAGGCCTTTAATAGGCCGAGTAACCCCGACCCTCTTTTCCCAAGAAAAGTCAATGGGCTTTTAGGAGGCTGACAAGTAGGTTGGGCCTGAAACGTGCCGAATAGCTCACGGGCCGGCAGCAGCCCGAAATGGACCCGACCATGATTGTGTGAATCAATTCACGGGCTTTTAATAGGCCAAAGTTGTCTCGGTCCTTGTTTGGCCCAATCAGGTATCCACTGCGAGTAGGCATGATGCAAACCGGGCCGTAGTTAGGCCCAACTATATGACGGGCTTTTAACAGGCCGAAATTAATATAGGGCCGAAATGTTAAACGGGCCCTTAACATGCCGAAACTAATATCAGGCCGAATTACTAAATGGGCCTTTAGCAAGTGGGCCCAAAAGCATAGCGTCCAGTTAACGAGTCGAATCTGATATGGGCCATAATTGAGCCCAAAGCCTCTTAAAGGGCCGGACCTGATCTGGGCCGTGATTTGGCCCAGGAAGTGGGAGGCTTTTAACAGGCCGGATCTTATATGGGCCATTATTAGGTCTTAACGTGGCAGGCCATTAATGGACCAGATCAAATATGGGCCTACATTTGGCCCAAAACATGGCAGCCAGTTAATGGGCCGGCCTACTAGGGTCCTCAAAATCTTGTGGGCCTACAGCTGGGCCGACCCATTAATGTCAGTGAAATCTCGTGGGCCTTTAGCTGGGCCGGCCCATTATGATCTGCAAGAATTTTGTGGGCCTTTACCTGGGCCGGCCCATTATGGCACACAAAAATCTTGTGGGCCTTTACTTGGGCCGGCCTATTATGGCCCGCGAAATTTTGTGGGCCTTTAGCTGGGCCAGCCCATTATGGTCTGCAAAATCTCGTGGGCCTTTAGCTGGGCCGGCCCATTATGGTCCGCAAAATCTTGTGGGCCTTTAGTTGGGCCGGCCCATTTAAACTTGATGGGCCGTACCACGTGTCGACGTATCATATGCGCCTATACATCCAATGAGTGGATGACATCTGTCCCAACGATGAGCCGACACGTGTTTCCTCCAGCCAATGATGATTTTACATGTGGAAAATCCCCATTGGTCGGGGCTGTTAACGGGTTATTGGATCCAAAACCCGACCCAATAGCTTAACGGCGTTCCGTTATGGTGGATGCCACGTGTCGGTCACCCTTGACGAAAAGCACTTACAGGACGCGATTTATCGTCATGGAAGTGGACACTTCCGTGATGATAATTTTCGTAATGTCATGGAACACTTCTACGACAACACACGTATGACTATCTTGATTCTGTCATAAATTTGTCATGGATGTACATGCATGACAAAAAACGCGACCTACTGTGACAAACATGTATCACCACGGAAGTGTATTTTTTGTAGTGCAAGGTATGTTATTCCATCTTAGGGAAGCTTTACTCCAAGTCATGAGTCAAAGCAACTCGACAAGATGTGAATACATCAAGATGCTTAAACAAAAAATGGCAACCCCATTTTGCGCTTAAACGATGAGTATGACCTATGATCAAGTGATCCCACTTGACTCCTAAGTCAGTATACTCTAACATAGGTGACTTTGTCGCCGACCATCTCTAGATGAAGTTTTCTTGTGTTTTCTTTTCTGTGCCCTTGCATTTGTCTCATGCATATTTGTTTTCCCCTTTCAAAAAAAAAACCTTCATCTAGATTTCCTTTCTTTTCTTTTCTTTTCTATTTGTTCTGCATTCCCTGCATCCAATTCATTGCAAATCTTTCAGTTAATTCCTTGCAAATCCTTGTGAGATCTTACTTGTCTAGTGAGCTAAGGTGACAGGTGTTTTTCTCTGTGATGAACTCGGTTCCACCGATTTCCTGTTTTCAGTCTAACCGAATTGTTCGGTGCAACCGAAGCATCCAACTCGGTGCCACCGATTTCACTACTGGAAAAACATTTTGCCATTTATTCCTGCTTTACTCTTGATCCAACTCCACTCAATGAATCTTGTCCTCTACAAGCACCACATTTACCTTAGTGCTTTGTGCTGTGACTCAAGGACCAAACCCATTCACGACAAATTCTAGAAGAACCTTCTTGGAAATTGATGTCAAAGGCGGAGAGAGAGAGAGATCACATCAAAGCTTAATCATATCTCTAGGGGGAGAGATGTCTAGGGGGAGGGAATACTCAAGGAAAGAGTAATCTTCAAGGATCCCAGATGCTTGGTGTTCAAGAGGAGAGATGCCACATGTCTTCTTGAGGGGAAAGACATGTTCATATGTGCTTATTTGCATTAGCTCAGTTCATTTGTTTCTTTGAGCTTTGACTTTCTGTTCCCTATCTTCTCCCAGTATCCCATGCTAGATTCAGGGGGAGCAAGACATCTAAGGGAAGAAATTTCTTAAATTCATTGCACATCTTTACCTTTGGGGACATGTCAATATCTATTGTGGTACTTAGTACTCACTCTACATGTCATCCCACTCTTGGTACTCTTGTGGTTTCCTTTGTTTGATCTGGACAGCAGGTGTATCTGTGTTATCTAACCTTGTTTACGCAGGTTCATTCCATCCTAAGCCAACTCAAGACCACAAGGTAAGTATATGCATCACAATCATGTGTATGAGGAATTCTTGCTGATGTACATATTGTTTGCAAGAAGGACTCATGGGCATGAAGGTACATTTCCCACATTCACATCTTTTGATCTGATGCATATAGCCAAGATACATGTAACACAATGCCTACTCTGTCATGGTTATGCTCTCACATGCTTCTATATTCCATATTCACATGATTGCATACATGTAGGGGGAGCCTATGCATGTTACATGTCTTTCTAAAGCTTTACTTGTTATTCTCTATATCTTTATCTAAAGCTTTGATGTATGTTGCCATCAATTACCAAAAAGGGGGAGATTGAAAGCACAAGTGCTCCCTGGGTGATTTTGGTAATTAATGTCAACATATCTCTTGTTGGACTAACACCTTTACCTAGTATGTTTCAGATAAGTTCAACAATGAAGTGGCATGGACTAAAGGATGTGGAACCCCTTCAAGATGCTAAGGACAAAGGATTGGCTCAAGCTTCAAGCACAAGACTCTACATTTTATATTTTAGTGATCCAAGATCACATTGAGTCTATAGGAAAAGCCAATACTATCAAGAGGGGATGAGGTGTTGCTTAATGGCTTGCTTGCTCAAAGTGCTTAGTGATATGCTCCAAAACCCTCAACTACTTTCGCACATCCACATATGACCTAAACCAAAAGTCCAACTCGCCCCACCGATTCTTTTCTATCCGGTGCCACCGAGTTCAGATGTCATAGCCACCGCCACAAACCCTAGGCAAATCGGTCTCATCGATAGGGATCTCGGTCTCACCGAGATGGGGTTGTAATCTCTCTGTGTATGTCCATTACCAAAATCGGTCTCACCGAGTTTGAGCAATCGGTACTACCGAGATTACAATCAAACTCTCTGGTTAGCTTAGTACCAAAATCGGTCCCACCGAGTTTGTGTAATCGGTCTCACCGAGTTTGCCTGACCAACTCTCTGGTTAGCTTATTACCAAAATCGGTCCCACCGAGTTTGTGTAATCGGTCTCACCGAGATTACGTTATGCCCTAACCCTAACCATATCGGTCCTACGGAGTTGCATGTCGGTCCCACCGAAAATCCTAACAGTCACTAGATTTGCTGAGTCGGTCCGACCGAGTTTAACAATTTGGTCCCACCGAGTTTGGAAAGTTATGTGTAACAGTTAGATTTTGTGTGGAGGCTATATATACCCCTCCACCCACTCTTCATTCATGGAGAGAGCCATCAGAACGAACCTACACTTCCAATACACATTTTGTGAGAGAGAACCACCTACCCTTGTGTTCAGGCCAAGATATTCCATTCCTACCATATGAATCTTGATCTCTAGCCTTCCCCAAGTTGTTTTCCACTCAAATCTTCTTTCCACCAAATCCAAATCCCGTGAGAGAGAGTTGAGTGTTGGGGAGACTATCATTTGAAGCACAAGAGCAAGGAGTTCATCATCAACACAACATTTGTTACTTCTTGGGGAGTGGTGTCTCCTAGATTGGCTAGGTGTCACTTGGGAGCCTCCGAAAAGATTGTGGAGTTGAACCAAGGAGTTTGTAAGGGCAAGGAGATCGCCTACTTTGTGAAGATGTACCACTAGTGAGGAAAGTCCTTCGTGGGCGACGACCATGGTGGGATAGACAAGGTTGCTTCTTCGTGGACCCTTCGTGGGTGGAGCCCTCCGTGGACTGGCGCAACCGTTACCCTTCGTGGGTTGAAGTCTCCATCAACGTGGATGTACGATAGCACCACCTATCGGAACCATGACAAAAACATCCGTGTCTCCAATTGCGTTTGAATCCTCCAAACCTTTCCCTTTACATTCTCGCAAGTTGCATGCTTTACATTCCGCTGCTCATATACTCGTTGCATGCTTACTTGATATGTATCGTGAGTGTTAAACTTGTGCCTAAACTTCACTCCAACTTAAAGAAGTTAAAAACTGCTTAGTGTCTAATCACCCCCCCTCTAGACACCTCTTCTCGATCCTTTCAATAACAAGATGGGGTTTTTATCATATTGCATGAATTTATCCCTCTACATCATGTCATCTTGCTTAAGGCGTTACTTTGTTTTCATTAACTTAATACTCTAGATGCATCTTTGGATAGCGGTCGATGAGTGGAGTAATAGTAGTAGATGCAGGCAGGAGTCGATCTACTTGGCTCGGACGTGATGCCTATATACATGATCATACCTAGATACTCTCATAACTATGCTCAATTCTGTCAACTGCTCAACAGTAATTCGTTCACCCACCGTAGAATACTTATGCTCTTAAGAGAAGCTACTAGTGAAATCTATGGCCAACAGGTCTATTCTCTATCATATTAATCTTCCATCACTTTATTATTGCTTTGCTTTTACTTTGCTTTTTATTTTACTTTGCATCTTTATACCAAAAATATTATCTATCATCTCTATCAGATCTCACTCTCGTAAGTGACCGTGAAGGGATTGACAACCCCTAATTGCGTTGGTTGCGTTGAGCTATTTGTTTTGTGTAGGTACGAGGGACTTGTGCGTGGCCTCCTACTGGATTGATACCTTGGTTCTCAAAAACTGAGGGAAATACTTACGCTACTTTGCTACATCATCCCTTCCTCTTCGGGGAAATCCAACGCAAGCTCAAGAGGTAGCACTGTTGATTACATTACTAAGTGGGTATGTAGGATCTTGAGAAGAAGTGTCTAGAGGGGGGCTGATTAGACACTAAGTACCAAAGTTGCAGTTTTTAACCTTATTAAAGTTTAAGTGGAGTTTAGGCACAAGTTTAAATTTTTCAATACATAACAAGCAAGCATGCAATGAGTATATGAGCAGCGGAAAGTAAAGCATGCAACTTGCAAGAAAGTAAAGGGAAGGGTTTGGAGGATTCAAATGCAATTGGAGACACTGATGTTTTTGGCGTGGTTCCGATAGGTGGTGCTATCGTACTTCCACGTCGGTGGAGACTTCAACCCACGAAGGGTAATGGTTGCGCGAGTCCACGGAGGGCTCCACCCACGAAGGGTCCACGAAGTAGCAACCTTGTCTATCCCACCATGGCCGTCGCCCACGAAGGACTTGCCTCACTAGCGGTAGATGTTCACGAAGTAGGCGATCTCCTTGCCCTTACAAACTCCTTGGTTCAACTCCACAATCTTGTCGGTGGCTCCCAAGTGACACCTAGCCAATCTAGGAGACACCACTCTCCAAGAAGTAACAAATGGTGTGTTGATGATGAACTCCTTGCTCTTGTGCTTCAAATGATAGTCTCCCCAACACTCAACTCTCTCTCATAGGATTTGAATCTGGTGGAAAGAAGATTTGAGTGGAAAGCAACTTGGGGAAGGCTAGAGATCAAGATTCATATGGTAGGAATGGAATATCTTGGCCTCAACACATGAGTAGGTAGTTCTCTCTCAGAAATAGTAAGTTGGAAGTGTAGGTTTAGTCTGATGGCTCTCTCCACGAATAAAGAGGAGGTGGAGGTGTATATATAGCCTCCACACAAAATCTAACCGTTACACACAATTTACCAATCTCGGTGGGACCGAATCAACAAACTCAGCCAGACCGATTTTAGTAAACCTAGTGACCGTTAGGGTTTTCGGTGGGACTGATTTGCATCTCGGTAGGACAGATATGGTTAGGGTTAGGGCATAACGTAATCTCGGTGAGACTGACATACAAACTCGGTGAGACCGATTTTGGTAATTAGCTAACTGAGAGTTGGTCGTGCAAACTCGGTTGGACTGACATTACTCAAACTCGGTGGGACCGATTTTGGTAATAAGTTAATTGAGAAAGTTTGCATTGTAATCTCGGTAGTACTTCTCAAACTCGGTGAGACCGATTTTGATAGTGGACATACATAGAGAGATTACAATCCCATCTCGGTGGGACCGAGATCCCTATCGGTAGGACCGATTTGCCTAGGGTTTGTGGCAGTGGCTAAGACATCCAAACTCGGTGGCGCCGGATAGGAAGAATCAGTGGGGCCGAGTTTGACTTTAGGTTTTAGGACATTTGTGAGGAAGTGGGAAAGAAGCTGAGGGTATTTGGAGCATATCACTAAGCACATGAAGCAAGAGGCTCATTAAGCAACACCTCATCCCTCCTTGATAGTATTGGCTTTTCCTATAGACTCAATGTGATCTTGGATCACTAAAATGTAAAATGAAGAGTCTTGAGCTTGAGGCTTGAGCCAATTCTTTGTCCTTAGCATCTTGAAGGAGTTCCCACATCCTTTAGTCCATGCCACTCAATTGTTGAACTTATCTAAAACATACTAGATAAAAGTGTTAGTCCAACAAGAGATATGTTGACATTAATTACCAAAACCACCTAGGGAGCACTTGTGCTTTCAGGGTAGAAGCTATTCCAACTAGTAGTGCTGATCATAACACTTCTATTAAGATTCTTAAAGAAGTTATTTTTCCAAGGTTTGGAGTCCCTAGATATTTAATGACTAATGGTGGTTCACATTTTATTCATGGTGCCTTTCGTAAAATGCTTGCTGAGTATGATGTTAATCATAGAATTGCATCTCCTTATCACCCGCAGGCTAGTGGCCAAGTAGAATTGAGTAATAGAGAGCTCAAATTAATTTTGCAAAAGGCTGTTAATAGATCTAGAAAGAATTGGTCCAAGAAACTTGATGATGCATTATGGGCCTATAGAACTGCATATAAAAATCCTATGGGTATGTCTCCGTATAAAATGGTTTACGGAAAAGCATGTCACTTACCTCTCAAACTAGAACATAAGGCTTATTGGGCTATTAAAGAGCTCAATTATGATTTGAAACTTGCCGGTGAGAAGAGGTTATTTGACATTAGCTCACTTGATGAATGGAGAACCCAAGCCTATGAGAATGCCAAGCTGTTTAAAGAAAAAGTTAAAAGATGGCATGACAAAAGAATACAAAAGCATGAGTTTAATGTAGGTGATTATGTATTACTATACAACTCTCGTTTAAGATTTTTTGCAGGAAAACTTCTCTCTAAATGGGAAGGTCCTTACGTTATCGAGGAGGTCTATCATTCCGGTGCCATAAAAATTAACAACTTCGAAGGCACAAATCCGAAGGTGGTGAACGGTCAAAGAATCAAACATTATATTTCAGGTAACCCTATAAATGTTGAAACCAATATTATTGAAACCATAACCCAGGAGGAATACATAAGAGACACTTTCCAGAATGTTTCAGACTTCGGAAAGGAATAGGTGTGTGGTACGGTAAGTAAACCGACTCCAAAACAGTTCTAATGGCAATTTTTCTCCGTTTTGGAATATTTAGAAAAATAGAAAAGTAAGAAGCAGTCCGGGAAGGACACGAGGGCTCCACGAGGGTGGAGGACGCGCCCCTGCCTCGTGGGCACCTCGTGCGCTATCCGGACTCCGTTTTCTTGCACGATACGTATTTTGGTCGGTAAAAATTCATTATATAATCTCCCGAAGGTTTTGACTCCTGTATCACGCAAATATCCTCTGTTTGTGTTTCGAGCCGTTGCAGCTGCAGATTTGAGCAAGATGTCGTCTCAAGAGTCAGTCGGGGAGAGCCAGGTGTCTCATCCGACATCGAGATCAAGGACAAATAGCGATGCTGGCCACTTTGGGCCAGCAATGGAGGAAGAGTTGGAGGCTGATTTGAAGAGGATAGATGCCATGGAGGAGGATCAAGAAGTCACTTCTTGCTTCCGAGCTGGATTCATGATGGGGGAACTACAGAGCTCAGCTATTCCAAACTTGGTTATCCCTTCCAATGTTAGATTTCTTTCTTACGAGAATATGAAAAAGATGTTACTTGTTCCCCCGTAGCTATGCAACATCCATGGGTACAAGGAGTTTTAACCGTCATGGGTAAGCTCCGTCAGGAGATAATGGATCTCAAGCAGCAACTCAATAAGCTCGAGGAGGAGAATCGTATCTTGAGGAGTATCATCGCCAAGAATATCACACCACCACCTTCGAAGGAGATATAATCACATGGGTATGGTCACTCCCCTTGGCAACTGCCAAGCTTGGGGGAGGTGCCCCGGTATCGTATCACCATCACACTCCTATCTTTACCGTTTTTCTTAGTTCGATCCTCTCAGTAATATCTTGATCTAGTAGATAAAAGTTTTAGTATGATCTAGTTTTGAGTTTTGCTTTATGATCCCTCTATGTAATCGAGTCCGTGAGCTATATAATAAAGATTACTGTTGAGTCAAGGGCTTGATTATTTTGCTATGATCTTGAGTGAATAAAAGAAAAGAGAGAAAGAATAAAAAGAAACAAAGAGATCATATTGATCTTATGGAGAGTAATGACTTCACATAAAAAGAGTATGATGATTAAAAGTTGTTGAGAGTTGACAAACATAGCTTTGGTCATCGTTGCAATTAATAGGAAGTAATAAAGAAAGAGAGGTTCCACATATAAATATACTACCTTGGACATCTTTTATGATTTTGAGCACTCATTAAAATATGACATGCTAAGGAGTTGATGTTGGACAAGGAAGACAACGTAATGGGTTATGTTTTCTTATATCTGAGATAAAGTATATTGTCATGGATCATCCAACATGTTGAGCTTGCCTTTCCCCCTCATGCTAGACAAATTCTTTGCACCAAGTACAGATACTACTTGTGCTTCCAAAAACCCTTAAACCCAGTTTTGCCATGAGAGTCCACCATATCTACCTATGGATTGAGTAAGATCCTTCAAGTAAGTTGTCATCGGTGCTAGCAATAAAAATTGCTCTCTGAATATGTATGATTGATTAGTGTGGAGGAAATAAGCTTTATACGATCTTGTGATGTGGAAGAAATAAAAGCGACGGACTGCATAATAAGGTCCATATCACAAGTGGCAATATAAAGTGACGTTCTTTCGCATTAAGATGTTGTGCATCCAACTCTGAAAGCGCATGGCAACCTCTGCTTCCCTCTGCGAAGGGCCTATCTTTTACTTTTATCTTCTACCTTATGCAAGAGTCATGGTGATCTTCACCTTTCCTTTTTACATTTTATCCTTTGGCAAGCACAGTGTGTTGGAAAGATCCTGATATATATATCCAATTGGATGTAAGTTAGCATGAACTATTATTGTTGACGTTACCCTTGAGGTAAAAGGTTGGGAGGCGAAACTATAAGCCCTATCTTCCTCTGTGTCTGATTAAAACTCCGTAACCACAAGTATTGCGTGAGTGTTAAGAATTGTGAAAGACTAAATGATAGTTGAGTATGTGGACTTGTTGAAAAGCTCTGACATAGACTCTTTCTGATGTTATGATAAATTGCAATTGCTTCAATGACTGAGATTATAGTTTGTTAGTTCTCAATAAAGTTTCTGATTCATACTCTGCATTGTGAATAGATTATTACTTGAGCATAAGAGATCATATGACATTATCCATATATGTTGCTGTTATGAGAATGATCATGATGCCCTCGTGTCCGTATTTTATTTTATCGACACCTCTACCTCTAAACATGTGGACATATTTATCGTTATCGGCTTCCGCTTGAGGACAAGCAAGGTCTAAGCTTGGGGGAGTTGATACGTCCATTTTGCATCATGCTTTTATATTGATATTTATTGCATTATGGGTTGTTATTACACATTATGTCACAATACTTATGCCTATTCTCTCTTATTTTACAAGATTTACATAAGGAGGGAGAATGCCGGCAGCTGGAATTCTGGGCTGGAAAAGGAGCAAATATTAGAGACCTATTATGTACAACTCCAAAAGTCCTGAAACTCCATGGAAGTTATTCTTGGAAATAATGAAAAATACTGAGCGGAAGAAATACCAGAGGGGGCCCACACCCTGGCCACGAGGGTGGGGGGCGCACCCTACCCCCCTGGGCGCGCCTGTCGGTGTCAAGACCGGCGGATCTCGGGTAGGGGGTCCCAAACTATGCGTCTAAGGCAGATGGTAATAGGAGGCGGGGGACACAATGTTTACCTGTGTTCAGCCCTCTCGATGGAGGTAATACCCTACTTCCTCGCTTGATTGATCTTGATGATATGAGTATTACAAGAGTTGATCTACCACGAGATCGTAGAGGCTAAACCCTAGAAGCTAGCCTATGGTATGATTGTTGTTGTCCTACGGACTAAACCCTCCGGTTTATATAGACACCGGATGGGGCTAGGGTTACACAGAGTCGGTTACAAGGGAGGAGATCTACATATCCGTATTGCCAAGCTTGCCTTCCACGCCAAGGAGAGTCCCATCCGGACACGGGAGGAAGTCTTCAATCTTGTATCTTCATAGTCCAACAGTCCGGCCAAAGGATATAATCCGGCTGTCCGAGGACCCCCTAATCCAGGACTCCCTCAGTAGCCCCCGAACCAGGCTTCAATGGCGATGAGTCCGACGTGCAGATTGTCTTCGACATTGCAAGGCGGGTTCTTCTCCAAATTCTGAATACTTGTTTGAGTAGTGTCCGGCTTCCCATAAATGTTGCACTCCTTGGCTTCCGCGCCTAATAATGAATATTCTCCACGTGTCGAGTGAATACGAGAAGTCGGGGCATTTTTACAATTGCCACCCTAGCCATGTGGGTAAATCGTCTATTAAAGAGACGGGGATTCTTAGATCCAGATCACACCATCCTCCCACAACGAGTATCCATAGGAGCGCGCCCGGAAAAAATCCATTCCAACATGGCCGGTCGTCGCAGCTCCTCCTCTCACTCCCGTAGCCCTAAGCCCGGCAATTGGAAGAAGTGTTCCGTCCCTCATAGCCAATTAGTAGAGTTACAGACCCAGGGGTTTCTCCCTCCAGCGTATATGGTCCCCGTTCGAGCCGGGCTCGCCACCTATAACAGCGGGGAGCAAGCAGAGATCTTTCCCAGCCCATCCATGGGGAGCGGGTATGCCTCGTCCCTTACTTATTAAGAGGACTTGGATTTCCAATTCATCCGTTCCTCCACGGGCTCCAGGAGTTCTATGGCCTCCAGCTGCATAATTTCACCCCGCCTCCATATTACACATTGCTAGCTATGTCGCCTTATGAAGCTGTTTCGCTGAAGCTCATTTCGAGCTATGGAAGAGGTTATTCTGCCTCATACCCCGTACACAGGAGGGGTCACTGTGCCAAGTGGGCGGAGCCGAAATATGGCGCATCGTCGGGACCGGATACCTGTCCGCAATTTCAAGAAGACATCCGAGGATTGGCCTTCGGAGTGGTTTTATATGGAGGACGTCCCCCTTCCGGACCCTATTCGGATGGGCCTCCCTGAGTTCGACAACGCTCCCCTGAAGAAACGCCGCAGTTGGCGCCCTCGGAGCCCTTAGGAGGAAGATAACGGAGAAGTCCTTTACCTGATGGGCCGGATAAAAATGTCGGCTCAATCAGGATTGACAATAATCAAGGTTATGTCAATATGTATAATGCGGGGGTACAACCACTTCAATATCGAGGGCACCCCATGTGGCATTTTGACGGGGAAGATGATGCCACCCGCTGCGGGCGTAAGGGACCGGACTCAGTTGCTGCTCTAGCAAAAATCCTATCCGATTTATACAAGGGAGAGGAGGAGGAGTTCATCCGCATTAAGCCACAAGATGGATTCTCCATGTACAACCCTCCGAGCTGGGTGAGCTGTCACCTTTTACTCCCAACCTTCCCGCATTCTTCATCATAAGTACTTACCTTGCCGTTTCATGGAAGGAACTACGAAAAGCTATAAGGGAGGTCCACAGCCTGCCTCCACAACCGGAGGACCCTGAGCGGGCCCTCGATCCCGGACTCGATGAGGATCCGGTCATATTTGTGGAGCTGATCGACAGGACATTCTATCAATTAAGCTGCGATGATGCCATGGTGGCCATCATAGCCGACTATCCTGGGCTACTCCCTGTATCGCATGTAAGTAAAACCGGAGTCCCAACTTCCGAGAAGGATCCCCTTTTATGCACTTCACCTACCGTACACATATGGTGTCTTACAGGGAAGGCCCTCGGGGTGCCATGCCAAACCCGCAGTGACTCGCCAACAAGGGGCACCGAAGCCGGGTAGGCTAAAAAGGAAGGCGGTCAGGACCGAGACGCCGCCGCAGAGGTATGATACAGAACCTCGCTCCGTGGTTGTCGTCTTTTAAAATATAATAACGTCCATGTTTCCTAGTAGGAAAAACGCTCGCCGGACTATATCCGGAGAGGTTGCCGATCACGCCTCCACCAGTCAGGCTCCATGGCTGGACATAGAGGCGGAAGCTAACACGGGGTAAACTCCGGATGCTCCTCCTACAGAGGATGCAGATAGACTATCCACTACAAATTCCAAAGTGGAGAGCGCCATGAATCACAGGCGTCGTCGGGCCGTACTCAGTGACACTTGTTTCTCCCAAGAGGCGTTTGATGCCTTCAACTTAAGAGACGCATACATCCGTGTTGCTCAAAATGGTCTTGCCAGAGCCACGTACCAGTAGGTAAAGGATATACGGGTAAGAAAATCTGATGATTATATATATATCAGTAGCCCCTGAGACTTGAAACAGTTGACACAACTGATTTAAGGATCATTATTTGTGCAGGTTCTTACAGAGAAGAATACCCAATTGTCTCAAGAGCTGGGAGAGTGCAAAGCCCAGCTACGGGCCGCCGTTGTCGTGCTGAAGGAGTCCGAGAAGGCCCCCCCTGGTAACACTTGTCTCTATTGTAAAGAATGACAGGTACCAGATAGTATGTGGCATGCATGCAAATCTAACAATAGATTCTGCAGATGACTCCGGAGTGAATCCGGAGGTCGTGATAGGGAACAAGCCGCATGCCCAACGATTAGCCTAAAGGCTGGTGAGCACGTGCTTAAAAAGGTTAGGCAGGAGAAAAACAATCTCCAAGATGCCAATATCCAGCTGGGCGTGGAACTGAAGGATGTTCGGGCCCAGCTTGCTGACTCCATAAAGGAGAATACGAGGCTTCGACGCGGCATTTTCAGTAAGTGCTTGAATGAACTTTTAAAGAGTTTGGCGAAGAAACCGGCTAACAGATTTATATCTACAGGTATGCTAACGGGTCGCCCCGAGGAGGAGATGCCCGGGTCCGCAGGTGATCTTCTGCCAGAGCTCTCACAACTGCACGAACAAGTTCGACAGGTGATGCAGAGCATTGCCCAAGCCTTGTGGCCATCCGTCTCCCTGCCGGGGGGCATGGGGGAGCTTGTAGAGAAGCTCAAGGGAGCGCGGTGGCACTTCCGATTATGGAAGATATCAGCCTGCCGACAAGGTGCGAGGGAAGCTTGGGCCATGGTGAAGACGCGGTATACCAAGGCTGACCCTAACCACATGGCCGAGGTCGGACCTGTGGGGCCTGACGGGAAGGAGATCCCCGTTAGTTTGGTGTATGGCGAAGTATAATTAGCCGCAAAGTATTCCCAACAGGATTGTAGGCTAGACATCCTGTTGGATGGTATAGAAGAAGAATTTAGTCAGTCTAAGTGACTGTGTACTTCAAGTGACATATATTGTCCCTAGCCGGATTGTAAATCATTTGTCATGGCGGACCTTTTCGCTTCTACCTCTGGACCCAATAGTCCGGAGTGTATCCGAATACCCGCTCAGTCATGTAAAAACCGGGGTACGCGTGGAGACCAGGCGTAGGGGTCATAAGTGCTTGAACAGACAAGTACCCAACTAGCTATGTTATATTACATGGATAGTAAGAAACATCTTCCATGGAGAATAGTTCCGTTAAGGGTTCCTTTCTCGGTACGCATGCCCTAATGTGCATGTCTCGAATCATAAAAGAGATGCGTGCTATAAACATCTGGGGCATGTATTAAAATAAATAAAAGTCATCTTTTGTTCACCGACCGAGTATTCCCTTAAGAACGCTTAGCTTTGGCTTCACCTACCGAGGTACACATCCGGTGACCCGGGAGTAATAATCGCAGAGGTGCTCCCTTATGCCCTAGCCGAATTAACGGGAACGTAGGGCACAAACACAAGAGCCAGGCAACCCAACTTGGCCAAAACTTAAGTCATATCGATGCATATAATGGCGAAAAAAGGTACATGTGGAAGAATAACACATGTGTGGGGCGTAGAGCCCGAAAAATAGTTATATTAAGCTTCTGTATAAGAAGCCCCCAGGTAAAATGAGCGCGGTTAGCGCGTCAAGATTGTGTGGTTAAGACACAATTTAGCCTTTTAAGGCCTTGAAGAAAAGGAAAAAAAGGAAAGAGAGAAAAGACAGATAACGGATATGTAAAAAATTGATGGAGGTAAGGAGACGAACATAGAGTCCGGCACTAGGCGTAGAACCTTCGGAGTCTGGCTGCATTCCATGGGTTTGGCTCGAGTCGATTATCCGATGCATCCCGCAGATGGTACGCTCCACCGGTCAAAACCTGGTCAATAATGAAGGGACCTTCCCATTTGGGCTTGAGCGTGTTCTTTTTCTTCTCCGGTAGGCGTAGCTCGACCTCTTTTTATTCATACATGCACACTCGAGGTGAGTCATGAATTATGTCACAGGGCAGTACCGCCTCTGCGCCGTACACCATAAAAAACGGTGTGTATCTGGTAGTGCGATTCGGCGTGGTCCGCAGCCCCCATAGTACGGAGTCGAGCTCCTCTACCCAGTGCATGTTTCATTCCTTTAAGGACCGCACTAATCTGGGTTTAATGCTGCTCATGATAAGACCATTTGCTCGCTCGACTTGACCGTTAGTTTGCGGGTGATAGACAGAAGCATAATCGAGCTTGATGCCCATGTTGCTGCACCACAATTTTACCTCGTCGGCTGTAAAGTTCAAGCCATTGACGGTGATGATGTTGTGGGGGATGCCATAACGGTGTACAACCCCAGATATGAAGTCTATCACTGGTCCGGATTCAGCCGTTTTGACTGGTTTGGCTTCTATCCATTTGGTGAATTTGTCCACCATGACCAATAGGTATTTTTATGGGTTCCCCCTTTGAGGGGTCCAACCATATCAAGCCCCCAGACCGCAAAGGGCCAAGTAACGGGGATTGTTTGGAGAGCGGTAGGCGGCATATGGCTTTGGTTTGCAAAAAGCTGGCAACCGACGCAACATTGAACAAGGTCCTGTGCGTCTGCTCGGGCTGTCGACCAATAGAAACCTGTACGGAAGGCCTTGCTTACAAGGGCCCGGGCTGGGGCGTGGTGGCCGCCGAGTCCAGCGTGGATTTCTGCCAAAAGCTTCCGTCCTTCCTCTTCGGACATGCACCTTTGAAGGACTCCGGTAGTGCTTTTCTTATAAAGCTCTCCCTCGTGGACCTTGTAGGCTTTAGACCGCTGCACTATGCAGCGTGCCTCATTTTGGTCCTCGGGTAGTTCCTGCCTGGTTAGGTAGGCCAGGAATGGTTCTGTCCACGGGGCGATGACGGCCATTATCACGTGCGGAAGGTGTTATTTCGGTGGCAAAGCCTCCGATTGTGTCAGAGTGTTCGGTATCTGGTGTTGTGGTCGGGTCCGGACTATTGTTACCGGTGTCCCCTTCCCATACCATGGATGGCTTAAACAGCCTTTCCAGGAAGATGTTAGGTGGGACAGGGTCGCGCTTAGCACCAATACGGGCGAGGATATCCGCCGCGTGATTGTTTTCCCGAGCCACATGGTCGAATTCGAGCCCCTCGAACCGAGCTGACATTTTGAGGACGGCGTTGCGATAAGCCGCCATTTTCGGATCCTTGGCGTCGAAGTCTCCACTTATTTGGGATATTATGAGGTTCGAGTCCCCACGCACCTCCAGACATTGAATGCCCATGGAAACTGCCATCCGGAGACCATGTAACAGGGCCTCGTATTCGGCTGCATTGTTGGAGTCTGTGTATAGTATTTGGAGTACGTATTGGACTGTATCTCCGGTGGGGGACGTCAGGACAACGCCAGCCCCCAGACCAACCAGCATTTTAGAGCCGTCGAAGTGCATGATCCAATTGGAGTACGCGCCATATTCTTTAGGGAGTTCATCATTCACTCGGCGACAAAATCGCCCAAGATTTATGACTTAATGGCTCGCCGTGGTCTATATGTTATGTCAAACGGGAGGAGCTCGATAGGCCATTTGGCAATCCGGCCCGTGGCATCGCGGTTGTTTATTATGTCGTTGAGTGGTACTTTTGAGGCCACAGTAATTGAACACTCTTGAAAGTAGAGTCGTAATTTCCGGGATGCCATAAATACTGCGTATGCTATCTTTTGTTAATGTGGGTACCATGATTTGCATGGAGTGAGGACAGTGGATACATAGTATACCTGCTTTTGAAGTAGGAATTTATGTCCGTCCGTCTCTCGTTCGACGACGAGCACTGCACTTACAACTTGGTGAGTTGCCGATATATATAACAACATTGGTTCGCCGACATTTGGCATGGCCAAGATTGGTTTGGTGGCCAGGATGGCTTTTATTTCTTCCAATCCGGCCGTGGCCGCATCCGTCCACACGAAGTGTTCGGTGCGCCGAAGAAGGCGATAAAGGGGTAGTGCCTTTTCTCCTAATCGGGAGATAAAGCGGCTTAAGGCCGCCACGCATCCAGTTAATTTCTGGATTTGCTTGAGGTTAGTTGGGATAGCCAATCGTGATGAGCTTCGGATTTTACCCGGATTTGCTTCAATTCCTCTACTGGAGACGATGAAGCCCAGGAGCTTTCCGGCGGGCACGCTGAAAACGCATTTTTCCGGATTGAGCTTGATGTCGTATGTTCGGAGATTGTCGAACGTGAGCCTCAAGTCATCTATTAAGGTTTCGACGTGTCTGGTTTTAACGACCACATCGTCTACATATGCCTCCACTGTTTTGCTGATATGTTTCTCCAGGCATGTCTGAATCATCGTTGATACGTTGCACCGGCGTTCTTAAGCCCGAAAGGCATGGTGTTAAAACAAAAGGGGCCGTATGGGGTGATAAATGCCGTTGCGGCTTGGTCGGACTCCGCCATCTTAATTTGATGGTATCCGGAGTATGCGTCGAGGAAACACAATGAGTCGTGTCCTGCCGTAGCGTTGATAATTTGATCAATGCGGGGGAGGGGGAAGGGATCCTTGGGGCAAGCCTTGTTAAGGTCCTTGAAATCGACATATAGGCGCCAGGATTTATCCTTCTTTGGTACCATCACCAGGTTTGCTAGCCAGTACGGATGTTTTATTTCTCTAATGAATCCGACCTCCAGTAACTTGGCTAGGTCCTCTCCCATGGCTTGTCACTTAGGTTCAGAGAAACGCCGAAGAGTCTGCTTGACCGGCTTGAATCCCTTTAGAATGTTAAGGCTATGCTCGGCCAGCTTGCATGGGATTCCTGGCATATCTGAAGGATGCTAGGCGAATATGTCCCAATTCTCGCGCAGGAACTCCCGTAGTGCGACGTCTACAGCGGGGTTTAACTGTGCCCCGATGGATGCTGTTTTTGTAGGGTCTGTTGGGTGGACTTGGAATTTGACTATTTCATCCACTGGTTTAAAAGAGGTGGACTTGGATCTTTTGTCGAGTATCACGTCGTCCCTGTCCACTGTGGAGCGCAGCACAGTTAATTCCTTGGCCGCAAGGGATTCGGATAATGCCTCGAGGGCTAGTGCGTCTGTTTTATTTTTGGCGCAGAGTGCTATGTCCGGATCACTAGCTAGAGTGATGATTCCATTGGGCCCGGGCATTTTGAGCTTCATGTACCCGTAATGGGGTATGGCTTGGAAGATCGTGAATGCCTCCCGCCCTAGAAGGGCGTGGTATCCGCTACTGAACGGGGCCACTTGGAATGTGATTTCTTCGGACCTATAATTCTCCAGCGTGCCGAATACCACATCTAGTGTGATTTTCCTAGCGCATCGTGCCTCCCGACTAGGGATGATTCCTCTGAAGGTCATGCTGCTTTGCTCAATGCGGTTTCTGTCTATTTCCATTTTTTGAAGAGTCTCCTCATAGATGAGGTTTAATCCGCTGCCGCTGTCCATGAGCACTTTATTAAGCCAAAAGCCGTCCACAATTGGACTAAGGACCAAAGCGGCTGGTGGTCGGACTGTTCGGAATTTAGGTTCGTCACTGGCATTGAAGGTGATAGCCGTGTCGCTCCATGGATTTATTGCTGCCCCGTGGCAGACTTCGGCAAGGCCGCGGAGTGCTCGCTTACGCCTATTATTTGAGGTGAAGGTCTCGAAGACTGTCAATACTATATTGTTGTTATCCATGGGATGGTGCTCTGCGGTATTTTTAATGAGGAGATCCTCACTGCTCTTGGCCACCTGCCGGAGTACCCAACATGCTCTAAGGCTGTGTGTTGGTATGGTATCCGTTGTACTGTGAATTTTGCATGCCCATTAAGCCATCCCTCCAATACGGTTTCACGCCCTGTAGTGGGCTTTTGCTTCTTTGTAATTGGGTCGGGCGACTTACGAGAGTGCACCCTTTTAGTTCGGACTGGGGTTTTTGTCAGAGCCGGAGCATCCCAATTTTTTTTGTGTTTTCCAGGCGCTTTCCATCGCACAGTACTTCCGTACTATGGCCGCCAAGTCAGCAAAGTGTGCTATGTCACGACGACTTATGGTGTTGAGGATTCCCTTGTCCGTGCAATCATTGCAAAATAATGAAATTGCATCTTCCTCGCGATAGTCCTTGACCTTGTTCGTTACGAGGAGGAATCTGGCCCAATAGTGGTGTACTGTCTCCTGGGGCTCTTGTCTAACATGGGAAAGATCATTTATATCTGGGTGGGTGGATGGATTTAAGTCCGAACCTTGACCCGATCTGAGACCCAGGGCGGAGGAGTTTCCGATCTTGGAAGTTCGGGCTCCGGGATGTTGCCCGATAGGTCTGGCCCGCTGCCTGATTCTAGGTTTAGGGTTTGGGCGATGTCCTCCCGTAGACGGGTATCCAGCTTAGAGAGCTCGGGAATCCGGACATAGTTTATCCTCAAGATAGAGGAAGAATCGCCGCATTGCTCCTCCACCACCGCTATCTGATGGGTGACCGGCGGGGAGTTAATCTCCCTTTGGTCGGGTTTAAGCCCGATCTGATCATAGTCTGTAGTGACTCCCAAAGCGGCGGTGCGATCCAAGAGCTCGTTCAAAGAAGAGAGTTCTATTGGATCCAACTGCTCGGCGAGTCCCGAGCTGACGTGGAGGTTGTTTTTGATGACCCGAGAAGTCATCGTCGGTAGCGGCCAATGCAGACGGTCATGACGAAACCGCTTAGTCGGAGAGTTTGGCCTACAGCCGTGGCTCCCCAGTATGATGTTGTCCTTGACAATGAGGCGAGCCATCCAGCCTTATGATGACAAAGATAGTGGAACTCTCAATGAAAGCACCAATGTCGGTGTCAAAACGGCGGATCTCGGGTAGGGGGTCCTTAATCGTGCGTCTACGGCGGATGGTCACAGGAGGCGGGGGACACAATGTTTACCCAGGTTCAGGCCCTCTTGATGGGGGTAATACCCTACTTCCTGCTTGATTGATCTTGATGATATGAGTATTACAAGAGTTGATCTACCACGAGATCGTAGATGCTAAACCCTAGAAGCTAGTCTATGGTATGATTGCTGTTGTCCTACGGACTAAACCCTCTGGTTTATATAGACACCGGAGGGGGCTAGGGTTACACAGAGTTGGTTACAAGGGAGCAGATCTACATATCCGTATTGCCAAGCTTGACTTCCAAGCCAAGGAGAGTCCCATCCGGACACGGGACGAAGTCTTCAATCTTCAACAGTCCGGCCAAAGGATATAATCCGGCTGTCCGAGGACCCCCTAATCCAGGACTCCCTCAGCGCCCCCTGCCTCATGGCCCCCCTGTTGGCCCTCCGGTGCTCATCTTCTGCTATATGAAGTCTTTCGTCCAAATAAAAATCATAAGCAAGCTTTCAGGACGAGACTCCGCTGCCACGAGGCGGAACCTTGGCGGAACCAATCTAGGGCTCTGGCAGAGCTGTTTTGCCGGGGACACTTCCCTCCGGGAGGGGGAAATCATCGCCATCGTCATCACCAACACTCCTCTCATCGGGAGGGGGCCAATCTCCATCAACATCTTCACCAGAACCATCTCCTCTCAAACCCTAGTTCATCTCTTGTATCCAATTCTTGTCTCTAAGTCTGGGATTGGTACCTGTAGGTTGCTAGTAGTGTTGATTACTCCTTGTAGTTGATGCTAGTTGGTTTATTTGGTGGAAGATCATATGTTCAGATCCATTATGCATATTAATACCCCTCTGATTATGAACATGAATATGCTTTGTGAGTAGTTACGTTTGTTCCTGAGGACATGGGAGAAGTCTTGGTATTAGTAGTCATGTGAATTTGGTATTCGTTCGATATTTTGATGAGATGTATGTTGTCTTTCCTCTAGTGGTATTATGTGAACGTCGACTACATGACACTTCACCATTATTTGGGCCTAGAGGAAGGCATTGGGAAGTAATAAGTAGATGATGGGTTGCTAGAGTGACAGAAGCTTAAACCCTAGTTTATGCGTTGCTTCGTAAGGGGCTGATTTGGATCCACATGTTTCATGCTATGGTTAGGTTTACTTTAATACTTCTTTTGTAGTTGCGGATGCTTGCAATAGGGGTTAATCATAAGTGGGATGCTTGTCCAAGTAAGGACAATACCAAGCACCGGTCCACCCACATATCAAATTATCAAAGTATCGAACGCGAATCATATGAACGTGATGAAAACTAGCTTGACGATAATTCCCATGTGTCCTCGGGAGCGTTTCCTTCATATAAGAAATTGTCCAGGCTTGTCCTTTGCTACAAAAAGTATCGGGCCATCCTGCTGCACTTTATTTACTTTTGTTACTTGTTGCTCGTTACAAATTATCTTATCACAAAACTATCTGTTACTTATAATTTCAGTGCTTGCAGAGAATACCTTGCTAAAAACCGCTTATCATTTCCTTGTGCTCCTCGTTGGGTTCGACACTCTTACTTATCGAAAGGAGTACGATAGATCCCCTACACTTGTGGGTCATCACTCCACACATCGACCACTTTCCAGCATGCATCTAGTGTATTAAGTTCATGGAGAAATGGAGTAATGCAATAAGAACGATGACATGATGTAGACAAGATCGATTTATGTAGAAATAGACCCCATCTTGTTATCCTTAATAGCAATGATACATACATGTTGGTTCCCCTTCTATCACTGGGATCAAGCACCGTAAGATTGAACCCATCAGAAAGCACCTTAAGACCGAACCCATCACCAAGCACCTCTTCCCATTGCAAGATAAATAGATCAAGTTGGCCAAACAAAACCCAAATACCAGAGAAGAAATATGAGGCTATAAGCAATCATTCATATAAGAGATCAAAGAAGACTCAAATAACTTTCATGGATAAAAACATAGATCTGATCACAAACTCAAAATTCATCGGATCCCAACAAACACACCGCAAAAAAGAGTTACATCATATGGATCTCCAAGAGACCATTGTATTGGGAATCTAAAGAGAGAGAGGAAGCCATCTATCTACTAACTAGGTCTACAATGAACTACTCACGCATCATCGGAGAGGCACCAATGGGCATGATGAACCCCTCCGTGATGGTGTCTAGATTGGATCTGGTGTTTTTGGAACTTGCGGCGGCTGGAATTGATTTTCGTCGACTCCCCTAGGGTTTCTGGAATATTGGGGTATTTATAGAGCAAAGAGGCCTTCAGGCACGCCCTAGGGGGTTGTGCCCCCTCGGAATACCCCCTAGGTGCTTCTCCGGCCCATTGGGTGTCTTCTGGTCCATAAAAATTCCACAAAAAGTTTCGTTGCATTTGGACTCCGTTTGGTATTGATTTCTTGCGGTGTAAAAAACAAGCAGAAAACAGGAACTAGCACTGGGCACTATGTCAATAGGTTAGTACCAAAAAATGATATAAAATGATTATAAAATGATTGTAAAACATCCCAGAATGATAATATAACATCATGGAACAATAAAAAATTGTAGATACGTTGGAGACGTATCACACATCTATGACGAAGAGAAGAAGATTGTCGGTGTACTAGAGTAGGGGTACCCTAGTATCCCGTACTCGTGCACGGGCAGCTGCAAAGACACCAGCGGCAGGGCTTGCCTGGTCACCGCCAAGATCCTCCGTGGTTCCTTTGGAGCCATTCAAGAACAAAGTATTTGACCAAGAAGACAAGGCCCCGGCAAGAGGAGCTTGCCGGGAAGGCCACTCAAGGCACGCAGAAGACAAGACCCCGGCAAGAGGAGCTTGCCGGGAAGGCTCGGAGAGCGACAAGCCTCCGGACGCGACAAGGATTCAGCCGCGGCAAGGCACCTGCCGCGCAGTAACCTCTCTTCATCTCCGCTCCAGCTCATCTACCAACGTGTCGCCATGGGACCATTCCATGCTGGCGTGTCAAGAGGTCAGGCAGCCAGCGGAGAGCAGCGATAAGCGGCGCCGACAAGCTTGCCATCGTGGCGAAGCGGAGGTGCACTGACGGTCTCTGTATTTGTTTAGCGGCTGTGGACGGGCAATTAATGCTTTTGTCCCTTGCCGTCGAGTTAGGTATTTTGCACTGCATAATCGCTCAAGTAGGTGTACCAACTACTGCTTTTACATTTGTACCCTCATCTACGTTGCCACCTGCCGGAGACCCCTTGAGCATATAAAAGGAGGCCCATGCGCAACGAGAGGGGTTCGCCAGATTCGACTCATTCGAGACCGTAGACACTCACGCTTAGGTTTTGTAGCTCTCATCGCTCCCTAGCAAGAACACAATACAATCAGACAAGCAGCAGTAGGAGTGTTATCTCTCCGGAGAGCTCCGAAGCTGGGTAAACTGCTCGTGTGCTTCGCCTCGATCCGCTCTTCGTGCGGTCTCCGCCCCCCTCTGAACCTCAAAGGGGCCTGGTCCGCCGGCCCCATAGGTGTTTGTGGGTCCGATCAGCCTCCCCGACATCTTTGGCGCGCCAGGTAGGGGGCGTCGAGACTGTGTGAATCTGAACCGGCGTTCACACGAGCAGCGTCTTCATCATCTTCAACATCGTCATCAACATGCCACCGAAGAAGAAGGCTTCGGCGGCAGCGGAGCCATCCGCGTCGTCCCCACCATCACCGCAGCAAACGGGTGGTGGGGCAGACGCTGGCGGAGGAACGGGCGCCGGCGAAGGAGTTCGTGACGCTGCCAAGTCCAAGGACAAGGCCGCGCAAACCTCGGCGTCCGCACATCCCCGCTACCATCTTCAGAGACGCGGGACCAACAGCGCCATGGTACTCTCAACACCATACGCCGTTGGATCGAGACCCTCAAGACCAGCGTGCACGCCAACACGCCGCACGAGCGAGATACGGTCGCTCGACGGGATGCTGCTCCTTCTAACATAGTTAGAAGTCCAAGCATATCCCGCCTCGCACTGCTCACCAATGCCACCCACTACTCCAGCAGAAGCTCGGGCGAGAGCTCAATCGCTTCTCGACTACCCTCCAACGGCCGACAAGGTCGACGAGTGGAGGGCCACTATACAGTAGTCTCATCGGCTTCGCTTAACGGCGACGCCCGCTGCAACCGAGTGCGCCATCGCCGCTGCAGGAACGCCAAACGCGAGCCGGTGGCGAAGAGACTGTTGTAGGCGAAACTACCATGCACTCTCCGCCCCGAAGGCCAAGATCACCGACTCACCGGATCCACCTCGACAGCGACTCCACGCGTCATCGGATCCACGAGCTCGCCGCGATCAGCGCCAAGTTCTTCATGAACGACAACAAGAGGATGCTCAAACTCGCATTGAGCGCCGGAGAGAAGCGCGACGTCAGTCCGACAAGCGCGCAGGGCCCTCTGTTGACATGCGCGCGCCAGAGGAACCAGGCGACTTGCCGTACGCGGTAGGTTGCCCTGCGTTCACTCGTGAGCTGCGGCAAGTCCAGTGGCTCAGCCAGAAAAACTTCAAACCAGATGTGCCGGAGAAGTACGATGGCAGGACGCATCCGTCGGAGTTCCTCAAGATCTACACCATCGCGGTGCAAGCTGCGGAGGGACGGGACGACAAGATCCTTGCCAACTACTTCCCGCTCGTGCTCAAGCCCAACGTCAGGTCTTGGCTCATGCACTTGCCGGACAGTTCCATATCCTCTTGGGCAGATTTATGCCATCGCTTGTTGGCGCCTTTCACAGCGCCACAAGCCTCATGGCCAAGAGAGTGACCTTCATCTGCCGCCCGAAGGAAGGAGAGTCCTCGCTAAGTTCATTCAGAGATTCAGCCGTGTGCACTACAACATCCCAGATGTTCACCCTGCCGTGGTGATCAGCGCGTTTCATCAGAACGTGCGGAACCGCAGGATGAGGGAGGAGATGGCGATGTGCAAAGTCAAGGATGTCAGTGAGCTGTATGCCTTGGCCGACAAGTGTGCACGCGCTGAGGAAGGGAGGAGACTCCCAGGAGAGAATGCGTAAGGTGGATCTCGACAAAGGAGGAGACCACCCGGTAAAGAAGAGCCGTGGCGAGGGCAACAGGAAGAAGAAAGGCGTAGAAGTGCTAGCTGTTGAGCAGTCCGCAACGGAGTCGGGCGACAAGAATGCCAAGGCTGGTGGCTCCGCAAGGAGGTTGTCACGACGCCAACCACCAGTCCGTGGCGGCCGCCGACAAGGTGACGGCTCCGCAAGCAAGATCTTGCAAGATCCACCGCACTAAGGGCCATGACCTCCGTGAGCTGCAAGAAAGTCGAGCAGCTTGTTGAATAGGAGAAGGCTGAGTACAGCGGCGCGACAAGGAGAAGGCCCAGGAAGGTGCCGGGGAGCAAGCAAGAAACGCCCGGCCGGGAGGACGCCAAGGCAAGGCCAAGCAGCGGCAAGGAGACAGACCTCCCAGCCGCGACAAGGATGAAGATGAAGACGAGGATGAAGACATGGATGATGACAACGCCGACGAGCAGGAGTTTCGTAAAGCCACGGAGGTTCTTCAGATTGACGGAGGTGCTTCCTCGCATACTTCCCACCGCCAACTCAAACAAAGGATGCGGAGGTCAATGCAAATGGAACCATCCGTGGAGTCACGCAAGCCTCTGAAGTGGTCCAAAGACGCCTATCATCTTTGATATTGAGGACCACCCTGATCGCATAATCTGCGGTCGGGTGCTTGCCGATGTTGGTCTCACCAACTATCCGCAACCTCAAGGTCACCAAGATGCTAGTTGACGGCGGGCCGCTTGAATCGATCTCCTCCGCGGTGCTCCGAAGCTTCAAATCCTCGACGGTGAGCTCAAGAGACCGACACATTCCAAGGAATTAATCCGGGAAGGAGCAAGTCAAGGGGAAGATTACGTTGCCGGTAACATTTGGCAGCGAGCTGAACTTTAGGACTGAGAGGGTCACATTCAACGTTGCCGATTTCCCATTGCCTTACAATGGGATACTTGGCCGTCCAGCACTCGCCAAGTTCATGGCAGCCTCTCACTACGCCTACAACTTACTCAAGATGCCAGGCCCGATAAGCATCATCTCTGTCCATGGCGACAAGAAGGATGCTCTTATCTGTGCCGACAAGATCTACCGGGATGCAGCAGCCGCGACAGATTGCCAGACACTTGCCGCTGAAGCTCCCGGGGGGAAGAAGACCAAGTCCAAGTCCGGCAAGAGCTCTGATGCCCACTCCGGCAAGCGCACCTCTTCGGAGTGCTGCGCTACGGTCGAGGACGCACCATCGAAGCTCCACCGGCAAGTGCAAGAAGAAGATGGCAGCTCCGCCAAAGACCAAGAGGGTGTCCGCCAAGGAGGACGGCATCGGTGGTACCTTCACCATCATCGCCTCTCGACTCTAAATAGGAAGGCGGCGCTCGTTGCTTTCGTGGCGAATAATGTCGACGTGTTTGCATGGCAACCGGCCCCGACATCCCCGGTGTTCGCAGGAAAGTAATTGAGCACCGCCTGGCCGTTTGTCCTCATGCGCGGCCCGTCAAGCAAAAAGTCAGGAAGCAAGCAGTGGAGCGCCAAGAATTCATAGCAGAATAGATCAAGAAGTTGGAAGCAGCAGGCCTTGTCAGAGGAGTGCTCCATCCTACGTGGTTGGCCAATCCTGTAGTCGTGCGCAAGGCAAATGGGAAATGGAGACTTTGTATTGACTTCACGGATGTTAATAAAGCTTGTCCCAAAGACCCGTTTCCCTTGCCGCGCATCGACCAGATTGTTGACTCCACGGCTGGATGTGATTTGCTTTCGTTTCTTGATGCATACTCAGGATACCATCAGATCTTCATGGCTGAAGAGGATGAGGAGAAGACCGCATTCATTACTCCATGTGGCACATACTGTTTCATACGGATGCCTTTCGGTTTAAAGAACGCTGGTTCAACGTTTGCAAGGGTAGTTCATGATGCTTTTGAGCCGCAAATGCACAGAAATGTAGAAGCCTACATGGATGACATAGTGGTCAAGAGCAAGGACAAAGCAACTCTGGTTCAAGATTTGGTTGAGACCTTTGCAAATCTGCGCAAGATCAACCTCAAGCTCAACCCCGAGAAGTGCGTGTTTGGAGTACCTTCCGGCAAGCTTCTCGGGTTCTTCGTATCTCTCGGGGATTGAAGCCAATCCCGACAAGATCAAGGCCATTGAGCAGATTGAAGCACCAAAGCGCGTCAAGGATGTACGAAGACTTGCCGGTTATGTAGCTGCTCTCAGCAGGTTTATCTCTAGGTTCTGCTGAACGCTTCCGCCATTTTTCAAAATTTTGAAAAAGGCAGGTCCCATGCAATGGACTCTAAGCGGAGGCTGCGCTTGCAGGACTTAAAGAGATGCCTGTCCTCCACTCCAACACTTGTCGCACCTAGGCCACAAGAGAAGTTGTCGCTATATATAGCGGCAACCAATCAAGTGGTTAGTGTTGCGTTAGTAGCGGAGAGGGAGGCGGATGATGAGCTAGCAACCACGGCAGCATACACATCCAAATGACAAGGTGGGGCTTCACGGCGAAGCTCTGGTCCCGACAAGGACGGATCTGCAAGGCAGACGCAAGAGCAGATGCAGAAAAGGATGGTGCAGGCGCCCGATTTACTTTTGTCAGTTCCCTCCTGCGAGGGGCTAGGTCAAGGTACTGGTGTGCGAAATTGCTTTTTCGGCCTCCTCATGGCCTCGAGAAAGCTGCGCCATTACTTTCAGCACATGAGATCACAGCTTGTCACCGGGCTTTCCGCTGAAGAGGATACTGCAGAATCCAGAGGCAACAAGGTGATTGTCGAGTGGGCACTTTGGAACTGTCAAGCTTTGGCCTCAAGTTTGAGAAAACTTCAACTATCCAAAGCGAGCATTGGCGAGTTCATAGTAGAATGGACGCCAACACCAGATGAAGAAATTCCAGACGAGCATTCTGGCCAAGGAAGCAAGCAAAGAGTGGCTGATGTACTTTGATGGTGCCTTCTCGCCGCAAGGCGCCGGTCTTGCGCGTGCTTGTCGCACCCACCGGAGAGCACCTCAAGTACGTAGTCCAGATGCACTTTCCCAAGGAGCAAGCAACAAACAATACCACAGAGTATGAAGGTTTGCTTGCCGGTCTCAGGATCGCAGTGGACCTTGGGATCAAGAAGCTTATTGTCAGGGGTGACTCGCAGCTTGTCGTCCGCCAAGTGAACAAAGATTATCAGAGTCCATTGATGGAAGCCTACGTTGATGAAGTGAGGAAGCTAGAAGAACACGTTGACGGCCTACAAATGGAACATGTTCCAAGAGCTCGTAATGATATTGTCGATGGTTCGTGAAAGTGCGCTGCACTTAAGTTGCTCGTGGAACCAGGGATTTTCGTGCTCAAGCTGACTCAACCAACCGTAACACCATCAATCGGATGTAACAAGAAGAGGAAGTTGATCTCTGGTGACTACTTTCCGCAGAGCTTCCCTGCCGCCGCCAAGAAGGTCCCCAAGATCGACACCAACAGGCTGAGGCGCGTCTGCTCCGACAAGCCCTGTGTTTTGTTTCGTTGAAGCGCACGCCCCGACAAGTTTTGCTCCGGCAGTTTGCCGGGAACATCAAGCTCCGCAAGACCGCAAGTTCTTGCCGTGGAAGCCGATGTTCCGCAGCAGCAGATGTGCCTTTAGTCCTTGTTGTCGAGCCGCAAGCTCCAAAGATGGGCGCAACAGATTGTCCATTTCCTTGAGACGGAGAACTTCCCAAGAGCAAAAAGAAGTCGAGAGAGTAGCCCGGCAGTCAAGTATGTACCAGTTTGTCGACAAAGATACTGCATGTAAGAAGACTCAACGGTGTGAAATTGAAGTGTATTTGCGGAAGATGGACAAAAGCTGTTGGCGAGAGATACACGGAGGCATATGTGGTCACCACATTGGCAAGAAGAGCCCTTGCCGTCAAGGCTTTCCGCAAGGTTTCTTCCGCCGACAGCCTCCGTGATGCAATCGCACAAGTAACCAAGTGTGAAGCGTGCGATTCCATTCCAAACAGACACCAGCCAGCTCAAGCTCTCTAGACGATCCCTTTATCCTAGCCATTTTCGTCCGGGGTTTCGACATCCTCGCCCCTTCCCCGAAGCCGTCGGGGCTTTGAGTACTTGTACGCCGCCATCGACAAGTTCACAAAGTGGCGGAAGTGGAAGCGATGAGGAAGGTGACAAAGACAACCAGCCAAGTTCTTTCAGTCGATTGTTTGCCGTTTCGGAATCCCTAACAGGATCATCACCGACAACGGTACACAATTTACGAGTCGCACCTTCATGCAATACGTCCAAGATCTTGGCGCCAAGGTCTGCTTTGCTTCTGTTGCTCACCCGAGAAGCAACGCTCAAGCAGAGAGGGCAAATCTTTGAAGTGCTTTGAGGCTCAAGACCGTAACTTTCGACAGCCGCGGCGCGGAAGAAACTGGGTTGAGGAGCTGCCGGTGGTTCTTTGGTCGATCAGACGACGCCAAATCGAGCCATCGCCGAGACACCTTTTGCTCTACTCTATGGAGCAGAGGCAGTTCTCCCCACGGAACTCAGATACGGATCGCCTCGAAAGTGCTCGCTTATGATGAGCTTGAGCAAGAGCAGCTGCGACAAGATGACGCGCCGCTCCTTGAGGAAGATCGCTCTTCAAAGCCACAGACGAGCCGCCGTTACAAAGAAGCTTTGCGCCGCTACCATAGCCGCAGTTAGTGCCGAAGCCTCGAGGAAGGCGACCTTGTTCTTCGGCGCTGCTCAGTCCGCCAAGAATTCAAACAAGTTGACGCTTAAAGTGGGAAGGCCCTTATCGGGTGAAACGAGTCACTAGGCTCGGCGCTGTCGCTTTGAGACCGAAGATGGCATTCCGTGAGCAACTCTCGAACATTGAGCATCTTCGTAAGTTTTACCCATAGTAGCGGTTGCCGGAACCTGTTCGGCAACCACCTTTTGTACAAGTCTTGCCGCTGTTGCATGTAATCCTTTGTACAAAGCCGGGCGTGAGACCCGTGCATCGATAAAAGCTCATGTGTTGTGCACAACTTGTCAAATTCATGCTTTCATCATTTTATTGCATGTTTTGGCTAACACTTTGTGCAGCATCCACACCCGGTAAGCAATAACGAGCCACTAGGCTCCATGACTTTATTTTCTCTTCTTTCTCTTTCTCAAAGAAAGGAAGGCTCCCTTCGCACAAGTTAACCAGGGGGGAAGGAGAAGATAATACTATGGACCAAGCATCGCTCGAGGAAGTTTCACTTATCGGGAAGCAAACGATGTAAAAGCTAAGTTGCCAAAGTTTGAGCAATCAGTTTTAAATTTTAAGTTATCTTCCTCGAACGATAGTACTTTGTATGGAAAACCTTGCGCAGAGGAACCAACTTCATGGCTAGTCGCGCCTTCTTACTTTGTTTCGAGTCCGCTCAACAACTTAAGTGAGCTGCAGCTAGTCGCGACAAGGTTGCTTTGTCGGAGGCGGCACCGCCAAAGAAGTTGCCGACGTTCAAGACTCAACATGCAAAGGTGCTCGCACCGACGAAGTTCCCTAAATGCGTAGGGCAAAACGCATAAAGGAAGGAATCAAGTAAAGGAAATAACATTGCAATAATCGCCTAAGATAGAGTATATTACAAAATAACTTGTCGCTGATCTAACAAATTGTTCTAAACATGATCAGCAGCGACAAGGGAAAGATAAAGTTGGCAGCCTAGTCTACGCGGTCGCCATCAATCCGCTTGATCTTGTTCACCTTGTCCACAATGGGTGCGACAAGGGCTTTGAGCGCCTCCACATTAGCATCTGGCGGCAAGGATCTGAGGACGCCGTTGAGGTTGAGGCCTGGATTGCGGAAGGCCACCTTTATCAACACCTTCTCGAGGGCTCCTGCATAGATCTGGCGTGACTCCTCGGCCAGCTGCTTTGGGACCTCTTCCGAGTCAGCTGGAGGCCCGCCAACACGCCCTTGAAGAATAAGCTAAGCTTGGCGCTGGGTTGGAGATGCTCGTCGGAGGAGTATGCAAGATCCACCATCCCGGCTCCATCATTTCGTTGTGGATGTCGGCAGCAGATTCCACAAGACCTTCGTCCAAAGGCTCCACACTCTCCCTCAAGGCGCCTGGGTATCAACAAAGATTCGCCAAACAGCTCCTCCTTGGCCTTGATCGTCTCCAACAGGCCCACCTCTCGCTCTCTGGGCGCCGGCCAGTCTGCGTCGAGTGGTCGGCTTCAGCTCAAGATCCGCCTTGGAATCCTTGGCAGCTTCGAGCTCCTTGCCCCTATCGGCGAGACGGCCCTGCAGCTCGCCAAGGGTGTAAGCGTCCTTCTCGCGCTCGTGCTTGAGCGCGGCAAGCTCTTCGCCGCTCTTCTAGAGACTGGCCTCCAGCTGCGCCACCTTTGCCTTCAACTCTTCCTTGGCGGCCTCGGCGGTAGCGGCAGCATCCTTCGCTTCCTTAAGCGCCCCGCCAAGTGACTCCTCGCGCGCGACAAGATCTTCCTCATGGCTGTCCAGGTTGACCTTCCGCTGCGCCAGCTCGCTCTTCTGCTGGAGAGCTTCTCGGCTGACCAGCTGCTCCTCCTCATGCGGCCTTCGAGGATGAAGGCCAGGCGCTCTTCCGCAAGTTGCTCCCTCGCTTACGCTATGTTCCGGAGAGTTTCTTGGTTGGCGCTCGAGCTCTTCTGGCGCTTCTCCATGTTCGCTCCCGCCCTCGCGACAAGTGCTTCCGGGACTCCAACTTGGCTTTCCGGGCGCGGTAGAGCGGCAGCTTCTTCGCTGCTCCTCCTCAGACTCGCCGTTGTTGCTTGGCGCGTCCACCAGCGTCAGCCAGTGGAGGCGAGTAGCTCGCCATCGAAGGTCTCTCCTTCGACCGGGCGCCTGAGCTCGACTCCTGTGGGAGCTTGATGAAGACGCCGTCGCCGGCCTTCAAGTAGGCGCCGGGCTGGGGCTCCTCGGAGCCTGACGCTGCAGTAGCGGCGGGGGAGTCGGCGGTCGGTGTAGCGCCTGGCGCTCCTGCAGCCTCAGGGCCGTCAGTGCGATCGCCCGACCCCTCGCCGGCTTCTGCGTCGGCAGCCTCGGTTGCCTCCTCGCTGACAGGCTCGTCAACGACGGCCTCTTCCTCCATGACGGCTTCGTCGGTGTTGCTGCTGGTTCCTCGCCGACGACCTCGACCTCCATCGGCTCTGTGGCGGACAAAGAAAGAAAGTTAAGCAAATATTCAAAGAAGAACAGAAGAAAACAAGCCCAAGGGATTACCTGCAATGGGATCTGCAGCCGTGGTCTCGACCACTGGAGGATCACTAGTGCTGTCCCTTGCCAGGGTAGCCTCCCTTGCCGGAGTAGCCTCCCTTGCCGAAGGACGCTCCCTTGCCGGGGAATCCTCCCTTGGCGGCGTAGTCGCAGCAGATAGAATCTCGGGGGCGGCTTCCGGGTCCTCCTGATGAGGCTGCTCTGCTCCTACACAAATCAACAGTCAGATATCAATAAGGAAGGAGCACCCACGCACACCTAACAGTAAGGAGAAAACCGCATACTTACTCTGGGGGCTGTGCTGGGGGTTGCTCTGAGGAAGGGTTGCCGGGTCCGGCAAGGGGGCCTCAGACGCGTCTCCTGTTGCCACGGGTGGATCATCCTCAACGACGACCACCGGGGTCTTGGCCCTCTTCGACGCTCTCTCGGGCTAGCGCCCCGAAAAGGAAAAAGTTCGGAACGAAGCAAGTCAGATTCAAGATAAAGCAACAAAATTGAAGAAATACAAGCACAATAGTGAAGCTTACTCTTCTTCCTCCTCCTCGGAGCTGAGTGCGGAGAAGTCAAACTCCGGCTCGCCTCCGGTGCGACGAGGCGGAGGGGTGGGCTCTCTTGGCCGCTTGGCGGAGGCGTCGGCGGTGGCTTGAGAGGATCCCGCCCCAGTTGTCGCAGCAGTGTGAGGTGCTCCCGCGGCAACATCACTTGCCGCGGTAGAGCGCGTCGCGCGGCGCTGTGGCTGTGGGCCTGTCTGCCGCTCCGTCTCGTCTCCGGCCTTGCGGAGACGCCTCTTCGGCGGAGCCGGGGGCTTTGTCGGCGGCAAGTCACTGGGTGGTGGAGAAGAAGCGCCCTCGGCTGGTCCGCTCGACTCAGCCTCGGGTGCGGCAAGCTCTTCCTCGCCGGCGAACTCCCTTCACTCGGCAAGGCTTGCCGCCTCGGCTGCGTCCGCCTCCTCCACGGTGTACCCGAAGACGCCAGCGGCGGCAGCTGCTGCCGCCTCCTCCAACCTTGTGGCGCTGCGCGCCCTCTCTTCGTCGGTGGTGTCGCTGGTGAGCCTCTTCGCCGTCGGAGCGGATCGGCACTTCTTCCAGGCTGTCAAGAACCGCTGCACGATCTCGTCGGAAGGCTCCTGCCAGTTGGAACGATCCCATGGAAATCGCACAACGGCATCATGGCGCTGGATGCGGTCGAGTGCAGAGTTGTTGCACAATGGGACGACCCCTCGGCAACCTTGAACCACTCGGGTGATCGGGGTCGTTCTTGAACAGCTCTAGCAGCATCGCATCCAGCTCCAAGATGGTGAAATTCCATTAAGGCTCGGGCGCAGCCTCATGATGTCCGCTGCATTTTGAACTCCCAAGCAGGTCTCCTCCTCTCCGCAAGGGAGCGACACGGGCGGCGAAGGAAATCTGTGCCAACCGCGCCACGGTGAGTCCGCAAGCCCGAGGCGCAAAATCCGGTCACAGCTATCTTCAACCTAGCATCCTCCGGCGCCAAGTTACTCCAATCGTTGTCGCGCAGACTATTGGGGTTTGGCGACAGCGATGAAGGGCTGCGGTTCTCCTCACGATCCAACACCAGCTATTGTCCACTCCTCCCACTTGCTGCGGAACTCTCCTTCCACATACGCTTCTTTCTTGCCGACCCTGGAGACCCAAGCTATCCCACCGACAAGCGGCTCCCCTCTCTCAACGCGGGGCATGAAGAAGTGGCGGAAGAGGGCTACGTTGGGGTGGATCCCGACAAAGTTTTCGCAAAGGTGTGCGAAACTGCCATGGTCAGAATGGCGTTGGGGGTGAAATCAAGGAGGCGGAACCCGTATGTGTTCATAATGTCGCAAAAGAACTCAGAGAAGGGCGGGCAGAGCCTGCAATAGAAGAAAAGGGCAAAGAAAGGATACCCAGTTGGGGCTAAATCCGAAGCTGAGGCGGGGAGTACCTTCGTGCGCGGATGCGCACGCGTCTCCGTCGACCAGAAGAGGTAGAAGAGCTCCTCGCCTCCTTTGGCGTTGAGCTGAGGGGAGAAGATGGCCCGCCTTGCGCAGCGCCACGAGCTGCGCCGGCCGACTTCACGCCTTTTCCCTTGTCGGCTTTCGGAGCCATGGCGGAGGCGGTGGAGGAGGTCGACGGTGGTGAGTGTGCTTGTGGCGAAAGGGGGCGGGGCGCTGCTCTCTTCGCACTGAAGAAGAAGGGGGGAGCGGCGGTGGTTTTCTTGACAAGACAACAATTGCGAGGTGGACGGCCTGCCCCTGTTTCCCTCGTTTATAAGGAGGGGGAGGGGGCGGACGTTCCGTTTTTCCTAATAAAGAAACCCCCATGACCACGCCCACGATCTCTCACACGACGCCACGTTCGGTGCGTGCCATTAGTGGGGGACGTGGTGGGTCCGGGGCGAGTTACGGCGTGATCGAGGCCGCTTGTGATCGCAGATCGCTTTTGGGCCTGGCCCGACAGCCGGCACCGCAGGCGTGCCCAGCCCGGGCCTCCTGTCGGTGTACTAGAGTAGGGTACCCTAGTATCCCGCACTGCACGGCAGTTGCAAGACTACGGGCAGGGCTTGCCCGGTCACCGCCAAGATCCTCCGTGGTTCCTTTGGAGCCATTCAAGAACAAAGTATTCGACCAAGAAGACAAGGCCCGGCAAGAGGAGCTTGCCGGAAGGCCACTCAAGGCACGCAGAAGACAAGATCCCGCAAGAGGAGCTTGCCGGAAGGCTCGGAGAGCGACAAGCCTCCCGACGCGACAGGATTCAGCCGGCAAGGCACTTGCCGCGCAGTAACCTCTCTTCATCTCCGCTCCAGCTCATCTACCAACGTGTCGCCATGGGACCATTCCATGCGGCAGCGTGTCAAGAGGTCTGTGCAGCCAGCGGAGAGCAGCGATAAGCGGCGCCGACAAGCTTGCCATCGTGGCGAAGCGGAGGTGCACTGACGGTCTCTCACAGAATCGCTTAGGCGATGTGGATGGGCAATTAATGCTTTGTCCCTTGCCGTCGAGTTAGGTATTTTGCACTCGCATAATCGCTCAAGTAGGTGTACCAACTACTGTTTTACATTTGTACCCTCATCTACGTTGCCACCTGTCGGAGACCCCTTGAGCATATAAAAGGAGGCCCATGCGCAACGTAGAGGGGGTTCGGCCAGTTCGACTCATTCGAGACCAGAGACTCTCACGCTAGGTTTTGTAGCTCTCATCGCTCCCTAGCAAGAACACAATACAATCAGACAAGCAGCAGTAGGAGTGTTATCTCTTCGGAGAGCTCCGAAGCTGGGTAAACTGCTCGTGTGCTTCGCCTCGATCCGCTCTTCGTGCGGTCTCCGCCCCCCTCCGAACCTCAAAGGGGCCTGGTCCACTGGCCCCATAGGTGTTCGTGGGTCCGATCAGCCTCCCCGACAAAGATCGCCATGGCTTCGCTTGAGTTCGAGGATTATGTCCTCATTTGATGGGAACTAGTCATTGAGAGGCAAGAAGCAAAAGGTGACCCATGCTACTTCTTGAGCTTGCGTTGGTTTTTCACTTGAAGAGGAAAGGGTGATGCAGCAAAGTAGAGATAAGTATTTCCCTCAGTTAAGAACCAAGGTATCATTCCAGTAGGAGAAGAACACGCAAATCACCAATACGTGCACAAACAATCAAACACTTGCACCCAACGCGATAAAGGGGTTGTCAATCCTTTGACGATCACTTGCAAATGTGAGATCTGATAGAATAGATAAATAAAACTAAACAAAAGATAAAATATTTTTGGGTTTTTTGGTTTATAGATCTGAAAGTAAAAGATTGCAAAATAGTAGATCGGAAACTAATATATGGAAAATAGACTCAGGGGCCATAGGTTTCACTAGAGGCTTCTCTCTTGCAGGCAAATAATACGGTGGGTGAACAAATTACTGTCGAGCAATTGATAGAAAAGCACAAAGTTATGACGATATCCAAGGCAATGATTATGACATATAGGCATCACGTCTGTGTCAAGTAGACCCACTCCTGCCTGCATCTACTACTATTACTCTTTCGGGGATATCTAGCGACATATGCAAGGGGGTGGCTTATCATGGATGGGGACGAGAGTACATTGCCGGGATCTAGAAGCGGGAGTGAGCGAGACCGCATACGCCTGCGAATCTTACCCAGGTTCGGGGCTCTCCGTGGAGATAACACCCCTAGTCCTGCTTTGCGGGGTCTCCGCATGATGACTATGATCGATAGAGTGGCTACAAGTTTTCTCCTTGAGCTATTTTGGCTAGAGGAGGAAGAAGAACAAGGCTAGCTCTACTCCTCTCTCTCTCTATATGTGTGTGTGTGTGATCTCTAAGGTTGTGAACCCCTTGCATGGGGAGGCCTGGGGGGTTTATATAGGCCTACCCCCAGGGGTACAATGGTAATCCGGCCGGGTGTAGGACCCGGCCGTCAGTGTCTCTCGGCCCTGCCTTCTCCGCCGGCTACTGGGGCCCGCATCTTGGTGGGTCCCGCTGGCTGTCGCGTACTCGACCGACAGGTTGGGCCCGCTGCTTGCGGGTCTTGCTGGTCGCTTTATACTATATCCTTGCTACTGATGATGAAGGCTTTGTCGGGGGGAGCGTGGCTACAGTCACGCTGCCTGGCAGGCGCTCAATGTAGCCATAACCCGTCTCTTCTAGTTTAATGGAGCACATACTTTGAGGGGAGGGCGGTCACCGCTAGGAGCCGCCATCCTCGCTGCCACCTTCGGGGTTTGCCGCCTTCCCGGCTCATGGATGTAGGGCCCACCATATGCGGGCCGCACCGATAGACCGTCATGGGGCGTGGCTCTCTCGACGAGGGTGATGTCACGGGTCAGCGTGGGAGCGAGCGCCCGGGCGAGGGGTGTCCGCTTGATACACCGTACTGTGGCCACGCTCAGCCCTGGATTCGGGGGTGGCAGATCGCACTATTGTCACGCCCCCTCCCATCATGGTTATGTGGGTGCAAACTTTGAGGGAACGAGGGGCCGCCTGCTAGGAGCCGGTCCCTCGTGGCCGCCTTCTGGTGTCTTGCCGTCTTCTAGCAGCCGGCCTACTGGACCAGCCGGCCCAAGAAGCCAACCGTTCATCCAGGAGGTGTAAGGGGCGCAACTAGCCCCGATGTCTTGAAATACCATAGGGAGCCGATGAGGCTACCCGTGGTCATTTACTCCGATGTAGTCCCAGAAGCTGGTGGGGCGCCACGGCCGAAATCGAGGACCTTAGCAGCTTCCTACTCTGAGTGTCTTGGTGATCTTGTTTCGTCCGTCTTCTGGAGATGCCGAATGCCAGGAGCCGACCGAAGTCGGGCCGACCGCCTTGGTGAATTCGAATTGCCATGGTGGCGGCCGGGTGGCGAACCAGCCGGGTGTCATGCTTGCTGCCCGTTGCTCGTTTGCCACGCGACGCCAGTGGACCAGGCCGGCCTACCAGCCCACGCGCGCGACAGGACGTCGCCGCAGGCCCGGACCCGCCACTACAGGGCCTCGGCTCGCGCACGGATCCGCTGCGGCCGAGGCGGGCGGTTACGCTTCCCAAGTGCGTTGAATGCACGCCATTACGACGCGGGGGTCGTTGGGGGAGTGGGCGCAGTTAATCCCACGCCCCCATGTCTCGCCCCCCTCGACTCCGCCGCTGGGGGGCTATAAGTAAGGGGAGGAGGGGGCGGCAGAACGCACGCGCACCCTCCTTGCCCCTTGCCTTCGTCTTCCTCTGCTCCCTTTCACAGTCCTGTGATGTCTACTACACAACCTTCTTCTTATAGACGTTGTTGGGCCTCCAAATGCAGAGGTTTGTAGGACAGTCGCAAAGTTCCCTCAAGTGGATGACCTAAGGTTTATCAATCCATGGGAGGCGTAGGATGAAGATGGTCTCTCTCAAGCAACCTCACCAATTAAATAACAAAGAGTCTCTTGTGTCCCCAACACACCCAATACAAATGGCAAATTGTATAGGTGCACTAGTTCGGCGAAGAGATGGTGATACAAGTGCAATATGGATGGTAGATATAGGTTTTTGTAATCTGAAAATATAAAAACAACAAGGTAACAAGCGATAAAAGTGAGCGTAAACGGTATTGCAATGCTAGGAAACAAGGCCTAGGGTTCATACTTTCACTAGTGCAAGTTCTCTTAACAATAATAACATAATTGGATCATATAACTATCCCTTAACATGCAACAAAGAATCACTCCAAAGTCACTAATAGCGGAGAACAAACGAAGAGATTATTGTAGGGTACGAAACCACCTCAAAGTTATCCTTTCTAATCGATCTATTCAAGAGTCCGTAGTAAAATAACACGAAGCTATTCTTTCCGTTCGATCTATCATAGAGTTCATACTAGAATAACTCCTTAAGATACAAATCAACCAAAACCCTAATGTCACCTAGATACTCCAATGTCCACTCAAGTATCCGCGGGCATGATTATACAATATGCATCACACAATCCCAGATTCATCTATCCAAACCAACAGAAAGAACTTCAAAGAGTGCCCCAAAGTTTCTACCGAAGAGTCAAGACGAAAACGTGTGCCAACCTCTATGCATAAGTTCACAAACGGAACCCGCAAGTTGATCACCAAAACATACATCAAGTGGACACGTGAATATCCCATTGTCACCACAGATAAGCACATGCAAGACATACATCAAGTGTTCTCAAATCCTTAAAGACTCAAGCCGATAAGATAACTTCAAAGGGAAAACTCAATCCATTACAAGTGAGTAGAGAGGGAGAAACATCATAAGATCCAACTATAATAGCAAAGCTCGCGATACATCAAGATCGTACCACCTCAAGAACACGAGAGAGAGAGAGAGAGAGAGAGAGAGAGAGAGAGAGAGAGAGAGAGATCAAACACATAGCTACTGGTACATACCCTCAGCCCCGAGGGTGAACTACTCCCTCCTTGTCATGGAGAGCGCCGGACTGATGAAGATGGCCACGGTGAGGATCCCTCCCAGTGGTGCCTAAGAGGGTCCCGATTGGTTTTTGGTGGCTACAGAGGCTTGTATCGGCGGAACTCCCGATCTATTCTGTTCCTCGATGTTTTTAGGGTATATGGATATATATAGGCGAAAAAAGTCGGTCAGGGGAGCCATGAGGGGCACACGAGGGTGGGGGCGCGCCCAGGGGGGCAGGCGCGCCTCCCTGCCTCGTGGCCACCTCGAAGCTTCCTTGACTTCAACTCCAAGTCTCGGGGATCACGTTCATTCCAAAAATCACGCTCCCAAAGGTTTCATTCCATTTGGACTCCGTTTGATATTCCTTTTCACAAACATCAAACAAGGGAAAAAACAGAAACTGGCACTGGGCTCTCGGTTAATAGGTTAGTCCCAAAAATAAAATAAAAGTGCATAGTAAGGCCCGTTAAACATCCAAGATGGATAATATAATAGCATGAATACTTCATAAATTATAGATACGTTGGAGACGTATCAACATCCCCAAGCTTAATTCCTGCTCGTCCTCGAGTAGGTAAATGATAAAAGAAATAATTTATGAAGTGTGAATGCTAGCAGGTGCACACGTTTGATCAATGATAATTTGAATCACCTTTTCTAGCATCATCATATGTCATAACAATAGCTCAACTCATAAAGCTTCTCATGATCAAGTAACAGGCTATTCACATGTTAAATATAGATCATAAACTTTCTTGAAAACTAATAAACCGTGTTATTAGTCATCAAACAATTAGAATTCATCTTATTTTCAGGAGGAGTCTATGTCAGAGCTTTGATTTAGCAAACTCCACATACTCAACTATCATTTAGTCTTTCACAATTGCTAACACTCACACGATATTTATGGGTTTAAAGTTTTAATCATACACAGAGAAAGATAGGGGCTTATAGATTCGCCTCCCAACCTTTTACCTCAAGGGTAATGTCAACAATAATAGCTCATGATGCCTTACATCCAATTGGATATATATGTCAGAATATTTCTAACATAATGTGCTTGCCAAATGATAAAATGTAAAAAGGAAAGGTGAAGATCACCATGACTCTTGCATAAGGTAAAAGACAAGAATAAAAGATAGGCCCTTCGCAGAGGGAAGCAGAGGTTGCCATGCGCTTTTATAGTTGGATGCACAAAATCTTAATGTGAGGGAACGTCACTTTATATTGCCACTTGTGATAGGAACCTTTATTATGCAGTCCGTCGCTTTTATTGCTTCCATATCACAAGATCATATAAAGCTTATTTTCTCCACACTAAATGATCATACATATTTAGAGAGCAATTTTTATTGCCTGCACCGATGACAACTTACTTGAAGGATCTTACTCAATCCATAGGTAGGTATGGTGAAATCTCATGGCAATACTGGTTTAAGGGATGTTTGGAAGCACAAGTAGTATCTCTACTTAGTGCAAAGAATTTGGCTAGCATGAGGGGGAAAGGCAAGCTCAACGTGTTGGGCGATCCATGACAATATACTTTATTTCGGATATAAGAAAACATAACCCATTACGTTGTCTTCCTTGTCCAACATCAACCTTTTAGCAAGTCATATTTTAATGAGTGCTCACAAATACAAAAGAAGTCCAAGATAATATATTTATATGTGAAATCTCTCTTCCTTCAATATTCTTTCATGAATTGTTCAAGTGACCAATACAACGTTTGCTAACCTTCAAAAAATTTACAACCTCTACTTCTTATATGTAAAGTCATTACTCCCCATGGGATAAGCATATGAAACATATATAATTTTAGATTTATGATATTCAATTCATTCAACCATTTACTCATAGGACATAAGTGAAGCACACGAGTAAATGACAAACTACTCCAAAAAGATATAAGTGAAGATCAATGAGTAGTTAAATAATTATGTAGCTATGTGAAGACTCTCTCTCATTTAAGAATTTCAGATCTTGGTATTTTATTAAACAGCAAGCAAGGCTAAAGAAAATAAAATGATGCTCCAAGCAAAACGCATATCATGTGGTGAATAAAAATATAGCTGCAAGTAAAGTTACCGATGTACGAAGACGAAAGAGGGGATGCCATCCGGGGCATCCCCAAGCTTAGGCTTTTGGTTGTCCTTGAATATTACCTTGGGGTGCCTTGGGCATCCCCAAGCTTAGGCTCTTGCCACTCCTTATTCCATAGTCCATCGAATCTTTACCCAAAACTTGAAAACTTCACAACACAAAACTTAACAGAAGATCTCGTGAGCTCCGTTAGCAAAAGAAAACAAAACACCACTTCAAGGTACTGTAATGAACTCATTCTTTATTTGTATTGGTGTTAAATCTACTTTATTCCAACTTCTCTATGGTTTATAAACTATTTTACTAGACATAGATTCATCAAAATAAGCAAACAACACACGAAAAACAGAATCTGTCAAAAACAGAACAGTCTGTAGTAATCTGTAACTAACGCAAACTTATGGAACTAAAAAAATTCTACCAAAATAGGACGACCTTGATAATTTGATTATTGATCTTCTGCAATTGGGATCAGAATTTTATCACGTTCTGGTGATTTTAAACAATTGTTTTCGTGAACAGAAAGTTTCTGGAATTTTCAGCAAGATCAAATAACTATTATCCAAGAAGATCCTATAGGTCTTACTTGGCACAAACACTAATTAGAACATAAAACCACATCTAACCAGAGGCTATATCAAAAATTTATTAGTAAACAGAACCAAAAAGCAAGAAACAAAAATAAAATTGGGTTGCCTCCCAACAAGCGCTAACGTTTAACGCCCCTAGCTAGGCATGATGATTTCAATGATGCTCGCATAAAAGATAAGAATTGAAACGTAAAGAGAGCATCATGAAGAATATGACTAGCATATTTAAGTCTACCCACTTCCTATGCATAGGGATTTTTTGAGCAAACAACTTATGGGAACAATAATCAACTAGCATAGGAAGGTAAACAAGCATAACTTCAAGATTTTCAACACATAGAGAGGAAACTTGATATTATTGCAATATGTAGAAGCATATGATCCTCCCTCATAATATTTTTCAGTAGCATCATGAATGAATTCAGCCATATAACTAGCACATAAAGCATTCTTTTCATGATATACAAGCATAGAAAGTTTATTACTCTCCACATAAGCAAAATTCTTCTCATGTATTAGTAGTGGGAGCAAACTCAACAAAACAACTATCATGTGATTGAAAATTAAGATCAAGATGACAAGTTTCATGGTTATCATTATTCTTTATAGCATACGTGTCATCACAATAATCATCATAGATAGCAACTTTATTCTCATGATCAATTGGAACCTCTTCCGAAATAGTGGATTCATCACTAAATAGAGTCATGACCTCTCCAAATCCACTTTCATCAATATAATCATCATAAATAGGAGGCATGCTTTCATCATAATAAATGTTCTCATCAAAACATGGGGGACAAAAAATATCGTCTTCATCAAACATAGCTTCCCCAAGCTTGTGGCTTTGCATATCATTAGCATCATGGGTATTCAAAGAATTCATACTAACAACATTGCAATCATGCTCATCATTCACATATTTTATGCCAAGCATTCTATGTAATTCTTCTTCTAGTACTTGATCACAATTTTCCTTCCCATCATTTTCACGAAAGATATTAAAAAGATGAAGCGTATGAGGCAAACTCAATTCCATTTTTTTGTAGTTTTCTTTTATAAACTAAGCTAGTGCTAAAACAAGAAACAAAAAGATTCAATTGCAGGATCTAAAGATATACATTCAAGCACTCACCTCACCGGCAATGGCGCCAGAAAAGAGCTTGATGTCTACTACACAACCTTCTTCTTGTAGACATTGTTGGGCCTCCAAGTGCAGAGGTTTGTAGGACAATAGCAAATTTCACTCAAGTGGATGACCTAAGGTTTATCAATCTGTGGGAGGCGTAGGATGAAGATGGTCTCTCTCAAGCAACCCTGCAACCAAATAACAAAGAGTCTCTTGTGTCCCCAACACACCCAATACAATGGTAAATTGTATAGGTGCAGTAGTTCAATGAAGAGACGGTGATACAAGTGCAATATGGATGGTAGATATAGGTTTTTGTAATCTGAAAATATAAAAATAGCAAGGTAACAAGCGATAAAAGTGAGCGTAAACGGTATTGCAATGCTAGGAAACAAGGCCTAGGGTTCATACTTTCACTAGTGCAAGTTCTCTCAACAATAATAACATAATTGGATCATATAACTATCCCTCAACATGCAATAAAGAGTCACTCCAAAGTCACTAATAGCGAAGAACAAACGAAGAGATTGTGGTAGGGTACGAAACCACCTCAAAGTTATCCTTTCTAATCGATCTATTCAAGAGTCCGTAGTAAAATAACACGAAGCTATTCTTTCCGTTCGATCTATCATAGAGTTCATACTAAAATAACACCTTAAGATACAAATCAACCAAAACCCTAATGTCACCTAGATACTCCAATGTCACCTCAAGTATCCGCGGGCATGATTATACGATATGCATCACACAATCTCAGATTCATCTATTCAAACCAACAGAAAGAACTTCAAAGAGTGCCCCAAAGTTTCTACCGGAGAGTCAAGACGCAAACGTGTGCCAACCCCTATGCATAAGTTCACAAACGGGACCCGCAAGTTGATCACCAAAACAGACATCAAGTGGATGACGTGAATATCCCATTGTCACCACAGATAAGCACATGCAAGACATAAATCAAGTGTTCTCAAATCCTTAAAGACTCAATCCAATAAGATAACTTCAAAGGGAAAACTCAATCCATTACAAGAGAGTAGAGGGGGAGAAACATCATAAGATCCAACTATAATAGCAAAGCTCGCGATACATCAAGATCATACCACCTCAAGAACACGAGAGAGAGAAGATCAAACACATAGCTACTGGTACATACCCTCAGCCCCGAGGGTGAACTACTCCCTCCTTGTCATGGAGAGCGACGGGATGATGAAGATGGCCACCGGTGAGGGATCCCTCCCAGGTCTTGCCGAACAGGCCCCGATTGGTTTTTGGTGGCTACAGAGGCTTGCGGCGGTGAAACTCCCGATTTGTTCTGTTCCTCGATGTTTTTAGGGTATATGGATATATATAGGCGAAAGAAGTCGGTCAGGGGAGCCACGAGGGGCCAACAAGGGTGGGGGCACCTAGGGGGGCAGGCGCACCTCCCTGCCTCGTGGCCACCTCAAAGCTTCCTTGACTTCAACTCCAAGTCTCCTGGATCACGTTCGTTCCAAAAATCACGCTCCCGAAGGTTTCATTCTGTTTGGACTCCGTTTGATATTCCTTTTCTGCGAAACACTTAAACAAGGAAAAAAACAGAAACTGGCACTGGGCCCTGGGTTAATAGGTTAGTCCCAAAAATAATATAAAAGTGCGTAGTAAGGCCCATTAAACATCCAAGATGGATAATATAATAGCATGAATACTTCATAAATTATAGATACGTTGGAGACGTATCATCCTGCCGGTCGCCGCCAGAGCTCCTCCACACCCGCGGTCGCCGGGCTTCTTCGCCCCACCGCGGTTTCGTCCGCTCGTCACCGCATCGCGCCACCATCGAGCATCCGTGTCCATGTCGCTTGGCAGGCGCTCCGGTGATTGGGATGGCTCTAATGTTCATGAGGACCACCTCGCGTTTTTTCGGCAGACGAGGCGGCTGCCTCACGTGGCATACGTGAAGGTACGTGTCCCTCCCGAAATAGAGGCCTCAATGGTGTCGGAGGCCGGCGAGTATGTCGTTTTCCGCTCGCACTTCCTCCGCGGCTTCTACCTTCCGGCGAGCGGTTTTCTTCGATCTTTCCTCGACTTATTTGGCCTACACCGGCATCACCTCACGCCCAACACCGTGGTGCTGCTTGCTGCCTTCATCACCCTCTACGAGGGGTACCTTGGTGTCCTAGTGACGCTCGAGCCCTGGGGAGAACTTTTCTACCTCAAGCTCGGCACACGAGGTGGCTCAGTGCGGGGCCTACGTCGTGGTGCGGCGCTCTGGCTCCGGGATCCTCTTCCCGGCTCTCACGCTGCTGTAGTCGGCCAAACTGTGGCAGAAATCTTACTTCTACGTCCAGAACACGCACCTGACGCTAGACTTTGTCAACCTGCCGGCTTATGCAGCCGCTCTACCGCTAAGCCAGGCAGGAACTAGAAGTTCAAGCCGAAGCACCTGTCGGCCGCCGCCTCCGCCGCTCTCCCCAGACTATACGAGATGACGGAGTCGGAAGGCCTCAAGGCCTCGGACCTGCTGGCCAGCTTCGTTGAGCGCCGGGTGCTGCCCCTTCAAGCCCGGCCGCACATCATCAACAACATGAGTGGGCGACGGGACCCATGCTGGATGCGCACCAAGGTGCTGCCAGATGTGGAGGTGGTCCGGCTGGTGAACTTCTTCTCCGACTGCAAACTGTCGGAGACGGAGTGGCGGTACGGCAAGGAGCCGTACAGCCGGGCAAATCCGGCGCCTGCGGTAGGTCTTCTATTTTTCTTTTCCCTTTGTCAATTCAGATTTCTTCTTGCCACCTAGCCATCCGGCCACGTGGCAGCGCTTCCTGGGCCACATGGCAGAGGGCGCGCCGGCGCTCGGATATCAGTACACGGTGGACCGCGTCGAAAGTGACGCGGACAACCCCGAGATGGGGGTGGCCGCCATGGAGGAGGACGACGCCGCAGGCGGTGGCGGTGAGGTAGCAGACGGCTCCTCAGGAGGCGGCCTCGGGGAATGGCCGGATGACGACGAGGAAGATGACGAGCCGCGCCGCGCCCATGGCGCTGGCTCCTCGGCCGTGCTGACTGCAGCAGGCGGCGCGCCGAAGCGTCGGGCTGTCGCCGGGTTGTTCGGCAGTCTTCCCAATAAGCCCAAGACCTCGACCAAACGGCAAGAGGCCGCCGCAAAAGCGGCCCTCCTCTAGAAGGCCCTAAAGCGGCCCGCTGGTGTCCACGTAAGTGCCTTGATTTTTGTTGCATTTGTTTTGCCTTTGCTTTCTTCTTTCTGGCAGTCTTCTTATTTCCTTCTTCCTTTGGTGCGTAGCGCCCCACTTTCCTTGTCGCGAACCTCGTCCGGCTCGGTGATCGGGGCAGCAGACGGCTTCGCGGGCCCCCGCCGCGTGGATCCACTCGCCGCCCTCCAGGAAGCGACGAAGAAGAACGTGCGGGAGGCGCGAGAGGAGCGGGAGGCCGCGGCCCGGGAGAATGCGGAGGCCGACGCGGCGGCCAAGGCTCGAGTCGACGCAGTGGCCAAGGAGCAGGCGGACGCGGCCGCCAAGGCGCAGGTGGAGGAGGCGTCCTACAACTGGCTCGAGTCCACCGGTCCGCACCGCGGAGCCTGTGGTGCCGGAGGGCTGGCGCCGATCAAGGGATCGGGCGGCGACCAGCCGACGAGAGAGGAGAGGACCCCATTGTCCCGAGGCGGAGGTGCCTCAAGACACGCCGATCGCCGACGCCTGTGGGCCACCGACGCTACATTGTGCCGCCAGCCGGCGGTGAGTTGGTTGTGGGTCTGACTCCTGCAATCCGTACTCCGGTGCGCCGGCGTGTGGAGAAGGCGGCCTCAGCGCCACGGCCATTGGAGATCGGGGCCGCTAGCTCGTCGGCCCCTGACACCGAGGCCACCAGCGCTGCCCCACCGGATTGGATGTCTGGGGGCGGCACGGGTGTTTTGAACGCGGCCGTGCAGGAAGTCCTGGCCCGGTTCAACACCCAAGGTGCCACTCTCCAGCAATACACGCAGGAGTTCCTGACGACGCGGACGGTCGTCCGGGTACGTTTCTTACTTCTTGTTTTCGTTTCTTGTAATCTTTTGTGGGGGTGCGCCAGCGCACCCACTGGGTGTAGCCCCCGAGTTTCGGGCCGGCTGCTGAGCAGGCGGCTCGGAACTTCAAGATGAGTTCCGAGTGTTGACTTGTTTTTTCTTCTATTGCCTTTGTTGCAGGACTACCACAACATTCATGCGGCCGCCTACAATTCCCAAGTCCAGGAGCTGGCCAAGCGGACTACCGACCTGAACCAGAGCCAGAGTAAGCATTCCATCTTCCTTCTCGCAGGAGCGTGTCAGCGCACCCGCTGGGTGTAGCCCCCGAGATTCGGGTCGTCTGCTGAGCAGTCGGGTCGGATCTCCCAACAACTACTTTTCTTTTGGTTGGTGTTGACTTTCTTCCTTTTCCCTGTCTTGGCAGAGGCTGCCGCTAATCGCGGAAGTGCCTGGGTGAGGTTGAGTCCGCGCTCCACACCAAGGAGCAGGAGCACAGCCAGGCGGTTAAGGAGTGTGACCACCTGACCAAGGAGTTGGCGGACCACGCGAAGCGGCACAAGGCGGAGCTCCAAAAGCTGAAGGACGGTGAGGCTCACCTCCAGGCCGAGTTCGAGACTCAGCGTGCCCTCCACCCTTGTCGCTGCCTCGTGGCTCTTCTGACTTGAACTCCAAGTCTCGTGGGTGTCCGCTTGTCCAAGAAAAATCATCGTGAAGTTTTATTTCATTTGGACTCCGTTTGGTATTCCGTTTCTGTGAAGCTCAAAAACAAGGAAAAAATAAAAACTAGCACTGGGCTCTAGGTTAATAGATTACTCCCAAAATTAATATAAAATAGCATATTAATGCATATAAAACATCCAAAACATGTAATATAATAGCATGGAACAATCAAAAAATATAGATATGTTGGAGACGTATCAAGCATCCCCAAGCTTAATTCCCGCTCGTCCTCGAGTAGGTAAATGATAAAAACAAAACTTTTGATGTGGAATGCTACCTAACATATTTATCCATGTAATTTTCTTTATTGTGGAATGAATGTTCAGATCCATGAGATTCAAAAAAAAGTTTATTATTGACATAAAAACGATAATACTTCAAGCATACTAACAAAGCAATCTTGTCTTCTCAAAATAACATGGACAAAGAAAGCTATCCCTGCAAAATCATATAGTCTGGCTATGCTCCATATTCATCACACAAAATATTCAAATCATGCAAAACCCCGATGACAAGCCAAGCAATTGTTTCATACTTTTGTTGTTCTCAAACTTTTTCAACTTTCACGCAATACATGAGCATGAGCCATGGACATAACACTATAGGTGGAATAGAATATGGTGGTTGTGGAGAAGACAAAAGGAAGGAGATAGTCTCACATCAACTAGGCGTATCAACGGGGTATGGAGATGCCCATCAATAGATATCAATGTGAGTGAGTAGGGATTGCCATGCAACAGATGAACTAGAGCTATAAGTTTATGAAAGCTCAAAAAGAAACTAAGTGGGTGTGCATCCAACTCGCTTGCTCACGAAGACCTAGGACAATTTAAGGAAGCCCATCATTGGAATATACAATCCAAGTTCTATAATAAAAAAAAACCCCTAGTATATGAAAGTGACAACATAGGAGACTCTCTATCATGAAGATCATGGTGCTACTTTGAAGCACAAGTGTGGAATAAGGATAGTAACATTACCCCTTCTCTCTTTTCTCTTATTTTTTTCGTCCAGAGTCTCATCCCGACTTGTGGGGGAATCATAGTCTCCATCATCCTTTCCTCACATGGGACAATGCTCTAATAATGAAGATCATCACACTTTTATTTACTTACAACTCGATACTTAGAACAAAATATGACTCTATATGAATGCCTCTGGCGGTGTACCGGGATGTGCAATGAATCAAGAGTGACATGTATAAAAATTTTGAATGGTGGCTTTGCCACAAATACTATGTCAACTACATGATCATGCAAAGCAATATGACAATGATGGAGCATGTCATAATAAACGGAACGGTGGAAAGTTGCATGGCAATATATCTCGGAATGGCTATGGAAATGCCTTAATAGGTAGGCATGGTGGCTGTTTTGAGGATGGTATATGGTGGGTGTATGGTACCGGTGAAAGTTGCGCGGTACTAGAGAGGCTAGCAATGATGGAAGGGTGAGAGTGCGTATAATCCATGGACTCAACATTATTTATAAAGAGCTCACATACTTATTGCAAAAAATTATTAGTCATCGAAACAAAGTACTACGTGCATGCTCCTAGGGGGATAGAATTGTAGGAAAAGACCATCGCTCGTCCCCGACCGCCACTCATAAGGAAGACAATCAATAAATAAATCATGCTCCGACTTCATCACATAACGGTTCACCATACGTGCATGCTACGGGAATCACAAACCTTAACACAAGTATTTCTACAATCCACAATTACTCACTAGCATGACTCTAATATTACCATCCTCATATCTCAAAACAATCATAAGGAATCAAACTTCTCATAGTATTCAATGCACTTTATATGAAAGTTTTTATTATATCCCTCTTGGATGTCTATCATATTAGGACTAAATTCATAACCGAAGCAAATTACCATGCTATTTAAAAAGACTATCAAAATAATATAAGTGAAGCATGAGAGTTCAACAATTTCTATAAAATAAAACTACCGTCGTGCTCTAAAAAGATATAGGTGAAGCACTAGAGCAAAATCGCCTAGCTCAAAAGATATAAGTGAAGCACATGGAGTTTCTAATAAATAACGATTCATGCGTGTACCTCTCAAAAGGTGTGTACATCAAGGGATTGTGGCAAATTAAAAATTAAAGACTTCCTACTTCTTGAGCTTGCGTTGGTTTTTCCCTTGAAGAGGAAAGGGTGATGCAGCAAAGTAGAGTAAGTATTTCCCTCAGTTTGAGAACCAAGGTATCAATTCAGTAGGAGGCAACGCACAAGTCACCAAATACTTGCACAAACAATCAAACAACTTGCACCCAAGGCGATAAAGGGGTTGTCAATCCCTTCATGGTTACTTGCAAATGTGAGATCTTATAGAGATAGATAAACGGTAAAGTAAATATTTTTGGTTTATAGATCAGAAAGTAAAAGATTGCAAAGGAAGTAAATCGGAAACTAAAATTGTAGATTGCAGACTTATATGATGGAAAATATACCCCGGGGCCATAGGTTTCACTAGAGGCTTCTCTCAAGATAGAAAATAATACGGTGGGTGAACAAATTACCGTCGAGCAATTGATAGAAGAGCGCATAATTATGACAATATCTAAGGTAACGATCATGAATATAGGCATCATGTCCGTGTTAAGTAGACCGAAATGATTCCGCATCTACTACTATTACTCCACACATCGACCGCTATCAAGCATGCATCTAGAGTATTAAGTTCATAAAGAACGTAGTAACACATTAAGCAAGATGACATGATGTCGATGTAACATCCCAAATTTTCAATTTGGAATGTTATACATAGATCATCATTGCATATCATATTTTTATTGCATTTTGGCTTGATCCTAGAAATTTCACGCAACTCAAGGACCCACGGAGAGAGTTGGGGATTTCATTATTTTCATATTTGAGTTTTCTCAAATTTTGAAAATAGGATCATTTGATTTTATTTATTTTCTCTTCAAGTATTTCTATTATAAAAATATGAGAGATGGAATAAAATGACTTCCCCAAAATAAAGAAATATTGAGGATTTAATAGAAAAATCAAATAAGATTTATTTCGGAGTTTTTGGCTATTTTATTTGAATTTAGGAAAAATTGCACGGTTTCAAAACTGCATTTTAGGGCCAAGAAAATGTTCATCTCATTCTAAATGTTTTATTTAGTCAGTGAAAATTTGTTTTGTCATTTTTAGATTTTTATTTATTTTTCTAGGATTTTTTCTGTTATGTAATTGTTTAAAAAACTCCTTGTTGGGCGAACCCAGCCGAGCCAGGCCCAACCCCGTGCCGCCGCCTCCTGGCGCCCAGCGCCGCCGCCTCCCCTCACGTGCCGCCTTGCGCAAGACGGATGTCGAAAGTCCGAGCCGGACTCCTCCCAGCGCCTCGCCAAACAAGCCGCCGCCCTTTATATAGCCGCCGCCCGCCCTAGCCACCACCACTTGACCACTTGACCCCTCGCCCAAGCAAGCCGCCGCCCGCCGCCCGATCCCACCTCATGGGAGCCGCCTCGCCGAGGTACCGCGCCGATCCGTCGCCGCCGGTTTAAAAAAAAACCGTTCGTTTTTTCCCAGAAACCCTAAGTTTTATTTTTTTATTTTGTTAGATTGGTTTATTTATTTAGCGAGCGTTCGCTCGTTCGTTCGTTTTAACGGACGAATTCACCGTTTAGTCTCTTTATTGATGACGTGGTCAAGAAAGAATCCCGCCAATTCCTCTTGAATTGCTTTCATGCGATCTTGTGGTAGGAGTTCATTCCGCATCTGCCACGTCTAATTTGAAGAAGGGGGTTAATACATATATATGAATGAAACTCAACAAAAATGATGGCGTAATAAAATGAAATTGTGAATATTATTGCTTATGCACTTCATATTGTCTTTTAGAGTAGCCCCGCTTATTTTTCAAAGTCGCGTTGTAGATGAACTCGCACACGTAGTATCCATAGAAATTATTCCTTCTTCCTGCCACAAGCACTTTACGAGAAATAGAGGTCAATCAAACTGATAATGAAGCATTATAAATGGCATTGATGAAAGTATAGCTATAGAATCAACGGAGATGCGCAACTAGCTAGCTAGTAGTACTTACTTTCGGGTATGTATATCGCAGCAGCTCCTTGGCAGTCCCGAGCTTCAAGGTGAACTATTTCCAAACCCTGCAAGACAAAGAAAATTATTATTATTACTTGAGATATCAGGAAATGAACAAAAAGTTTCCGATATGGTGCGATAATGATCGATTGAACTTACTTGTTGAGCAATTTAGTCATGTCCGCATAGGTTTCGGGATCTTTCGTCTCGAGTCTAAGACGGTTACTAGTCCCCGCTCAAGCTTAATCTCCGTAAGAACATAGTGGAAGCTGCGACGCATGCATAACTCATCAATTACATTACTATAACCTCGCCGAGTAATATGGGAAACCGAATGTGCACACGACAGTAACACTCACTTGAAGTTGTAAGGAAAGAGTATGATATCTTTGTTTTGATTTTGATCAATGATTGTAGCAAGTTGGCCTCGGCCTCTTCGGGCGATGCTTTTTAACCTGAATTTCATCTATGATATTTGTGTTAATGAACCCAATATCATACATTTCTTGTTTTCTCGCACTCGACGATCTTCAATCTGCATAATATAGTGAGGATAATTAATTATAAATACATGCAATGAAAGAGCTGAGCTATATATAGGGACTTAATGATGTAAATAGTACTTACAGAAAGTAGCAAAAGACCGTTAATTTATCGAGGGCCTTTTGATTGAAGAACTCGAAGAACTCCTCAAATGGAACAAATAACAGATCAGTTCCAACGAGGTGCTCCTCTTTAATTCTCAGATACAAAGTATTCGTCCCCCCAGACTCTCTGCAGGTTTTCATGTACCAATTATGGAATCTTCGCATCATCGTTGTTAGAGATTTTTCATCTTTGATGAGAGGCTTTTATTCATTATCGCACCATATCGGAAACTTTTTGTTCGCTCATTCATTATCAGGAAATGACCAATTATGGTACCCTAGGTTTTATTTTTTAATTTTGTTAGATCGGTTTATTTATTTAGCGAGCGTTCGCTCGTTTGTTCGTTTTAACGGACGAATTCACTATTTAGTCTCGTATCTGTGTTCGTCCACCTCCATGAAATCAAAATGTACATCGTCAGGCAGGTAATCTGCAAGATTGCTATAACCGGGCACCGTCCCCGGAGCATTAGCGACGATGTCGCTAGACACATTGAGCGGGGGGCACGATTGGTTCGCTTGTTCGCCGAGCTGGGCAATTATTTTCCCAGCTGCTCGTCATTCTTTTAACCTTTGATCACTGACAGTAGTTCCCGACCGCGGCGCTTCTTGATATGCCTTTTGAGTAATGCGCTCATAGTTGGTTTTCGGCGGAGACTTTGGTGGTTTCCTCAGGGCATCGATAGTGCGCTTTGCTTTCACAAGATCTACCTTCTCCTCCGGAGGTGGATGTCTCTGCGCTTTCAACCCTTCAAAGAAGTCCTTCACTTCCGCACGATCTTCGCGTTTTCCTCCTCGGTCCTCTCGTACGGTAACTTCTCTAGAGGCTTGAGAGGTGGACCGTATATGTATTGCCTCCCGCCTCTGGCTGTATTGCTAGACGCCGGAGCAGACGGAGCGGCTGCGACTGTCTTCTTTCGTGCTTGCTTACGAGGCGGAGGAGAAGGACTACGATGCGCCGGAGCAGCCGGGCGGCGGGCAAGGGTCTCTTCCGCCTTGCCGGGCGTAGGCGGAGAAGGAGGAGGCTGCTGGCTGCTCGGGCGCGCCGGCACACGCGGAGCAGGAGGCAGAGTGCCGCCATGCGCCAGAGAAGGAGGCCGAGTGCCCTGATCGTCACTCACTGGAGGAGGAGGCGGTGGAGGAGGCGGAGTGCCCTGACTCGCCGGAGGAGGAGGAGGAGGCGGAGGCGTCCAGTTCAGAAGGTTGATGAGCTCCTTCCGCCATAGGCATGGAGTCTTCAGAGGTAACCCAGCCTAGTCTCCCCTTCACCGGTAGGGTGGTCAGCCGAGGTCCTCAAATCCCTCCGTTATTTCATCCACCATCACCCTAGCATATCCTTACGGAATTCGGGCGGTGAAAAGTTGCGCCGGTTCAAGAGGGATAAACAGAGCCAACAGCCGCCTTGACCTTCAAATTCATCCATTGCATCATAATGTGGCAATTTTGAGACTCTGTGATAGCATCCACGGGATAGCTGGCAGGAGCCGTCAAGACATGCTCCGGCTGAAGAAGCTCGGTGGAAGCCACGCTGCTTCTCCGCTGAGATGGCGGGGTAGCTTTGGGGGAAGCTTCGGCAGTTCGTTTGCTACGATTTGCTTCTCGTTCCTCTATTGCTTGTACCCTTGCGTGCAGCGCCTGCAGTTGGGTCTGCTGCACTTTTTTCCTCCTTTCCTGGCATTTGTAACCGCTTGCGTCCGGAAAACCAGCATTCCACGGAACGGAGCCTAGCATGCCTCGTGTCCGTCCAGGGTGCTCAGGATTCCCGAGGGCCATTGTGAGCTCGCTGCTCTTCTGTCTCGAAGGAACGCCCCTTGCTGTTGCATCGATATAGTGCGAAGCCTCTTGACCGGTATTTCCAATTGCTCGTCTGGTCAAATGCACTTCCTCGATACAGGGTCCAAGGTTCCGCCAGCCACGAAGAACCAAGTCCGACAACGGTGCAGCTAGTTCATTGTCTCCGGTTCGATCCCATTATCAACCAGATCATTCTCAGCCTTGGCCCACTTAGGCCGGGCTTTGAGGTAGCCACCTGACCCCGTGCGATGGTGAAGCTTCTTCTTCGCAGCATTTTGCTTGTTTGTCGTCGACATCTTCTTACACTTTTCCGGTGTCTTGTGGGCCACAAATGCGGGCCAGTGATCTCTGATCTTCTCATATTTGCCCTTGAATTCTGGTGTCTCTTTTTTGTCAACAAACGTATTCAGGTCTTTCTTCCACCTCCTGAATAGGTCTGCCATCTTCTTAAGAGCAAAAGACTTGATTAATTGCTCTTTAACTGGCTTCTCCGGATCATCCTCTGGCGGTAGGGTGAAATTTGACTTCAGCTCAGTCCAAAGATCATTTTTCTGCACATCATTGACATAAGACACCTCAGGGTCTTTGTTCTTAGGCTTATACCATTGGTGGATGCTGATCGGGATCTTCTCCCTAACAAGAACCCCGCACTGAGCAACAAATGCATTCTTTGTCCGGATGGGTTCAATCGGTTGGCCGTCGCGCGCGATTGCTATGATCTCAAACCTTTCATCTGAGCTCAACTTTTTCTTCAGGCCTCGTCTCTTTACCGAAGTTGTGCTCGATCCGGAGTGCGAGCACCAAGAACAAAGACGAGAGTTAATTAATATGTGTACATACCAAAACAATGAATGCATCAATTAGCTAGTCAGCACATGCTTAACTAATATATATACCTGGCCGGACTCGGTTCGGTCACCGGAGCTGTCATCACGGTCTCCTTCTTGCACCGTCATTGGGTCACCGGAGCCATCATAATCATAGCCAGCTGCTTCTTCACCGTCTCCTTCCAGACCATCGGTGTCGTTGAGAAACAACGAGCAGATGTCATTGATGTCTACTACACAACCTTCTTCTTGTAGACGTTGTTGGGCCTGCAAGTGCACAGGTTTGTAGGGCAGTAGCAAATTTCCCTCAAGTGGATGACCTAAGGTTTATCAATCCGTAGGAGGCGAGGGATGAATATGGTCTCTCTCAAGCAACCCTGCAACCAAATAACAAAGAGTCTCTTGTGTCGCCAACACACCCAATACAATGGTAAATTGTATAGGTGCACTAGTTCGGCGAAGAGATGGTGATACAAGTGCAATATGGATGGTAGATATAGGTATTTGTAATCTGAAATAATAAAAACAGCAAGGTAACTAAGGATAAAAGTGAGCGTAAACGGTATTGCAATGGTAGGAAACAAGGCCTAGGGTTCATACTTTCACTAGTGCAAGTTCTCTCAACAATAATAACATAGATAGATCATATAACAAGCCCTCAACATGCAACAAAGAGTCACTCCAAAGCCACTAATAGCGGAGAACAAACGTAGAGATTATGGTAGGGTACGAAACCACCTCAAAGTTATTCTTTCCAATCAATCAATTGGGCTATTCCTATAAGTGTCACAAACAGCCCTAGAGTTCGTACTACAATAATACCTTAAGACACAAATCAATCCAAACCCTAATGTCACCTAGATACTCCAATGTCACCTCAAGTATCCGTGGGCATGATTATACAATATGCATCACACGATCTCAGATTCATCTATTCAACCAACACATAGAACCTCAAAGAGTGCCCCAAAGTTTCTACCGGAGAATCATGACGAAAACGTGTGCCAACCCCTATGCATAGGTTCCCAGTGTCACGAAACACGCAAGTTGATCACCAAAACATACATCAAGTGGATCAATAGAATAACCCATTGTCACCACGGTTATCCCACGCAAGACATACATCAAGTGTTCTCAAATCTTTAAAGACTCAATCCGATAACATAACTTCAAAGGGGAAACTTAATCCATTACAAGAGAGTAGAGGGGGAGAAGAAACATAAGGTCCAACTATAATAGCAAAGCTCGCGATACATCAAGATCGTGCCAAATCAAGAACACGAGAGAGAGAGAGATCAAACACATAGCTACTGGTACATACCCTCAGCTCCGAGGGTGAACTACTCCCTCCTCGTCATGGAGAGCGTCGGGATGATGAAGATGGCCACAGGTGAGGGTTACCCCCTCCGTGAGGTGCGGAACAGGGTCCCGATTGGTTTTTGGTGGCTACAGAGGCTTGCGGAGGCAGAACTCTCGATCTATCTTCTGTTCTGGAAGTTTTACGATACGTAGGTAAATATGGGTGCAAGGGGTACGTCGGTGGAGCTTCGGGGGCCCCACGAGGCAGGGGGGCGCGCCCCTACCCTCGTGGCCAGCTCCTGTATCTTCTGATGTAGAGTCCAAGTCTATCCGGTGGCTTTCCTTCTAAAAATAACTTCTCCAGTTGATTTCGTTCCATTTCGACACCGTTTGATATTCCTTTTCTTCGAAATACTGAAATAGGCAAAAACATCAAATCTGGGTTGGGCCTCCGGTTAATAGGTTAGTCCCAAAAGTAATATAAAAGTGAATAATAAAGCCCAATATTTCCCAAAACTGTAGATAATATAGCATGGAGCAATCAAAAATTATAGATACGTTGGAGACGTATCAAGCATCCCCAAGCTTAATTCATGCTCGTCCTCGAGTATGAAAATGATAAAAAGATAATTATAGAAGAGGAATGCTAGTTGTCATAATTTCAATGTAATTCTTCTTAATTGTGGTATGAATATTCAGATCCGAAAGATTCAAGACAAAAGTTCATATTGACATAAAAATAATAATACTTCAAGCATACTAACAAAGCAATCATGTCTTCTCAAAATAACATGGCCAAAGAAAGTTATCCCTACAAAATCATATAGTCAGGCTATGCTCTATCTTCACCACACAAAGTATTTAAATCATGCACAACCACGATGACAAGCCAAGCAATTGTTTCATACTTTTGACATTCTCAAAACTTTTTCAATCTTCACGCAATACATGAGCGTGAGCCATGGACATAGCACTATAGGTGGAATAGAATGGTGGTTGTGGAGAAGACAAAAAGGAGAAGATAGTCTCACATCAACTAGGCGTATCAACGGGCTATGGAGATGCCCATCAATAGATATCAATGTGAGTGAGTAGGGATTGCCATGCAATGGATGCACTAGAGCTATACGTATATGAAAGCTCAACAAAAGAAACTAAGTGGGTGTGCATCCAACTCGCTTGCTCACGAAGACCTAGGGTATTTTGAGGAATCCCATCATTGGAATATACAAGCCAAGTTCTATAATGAAAGATTCCCACTAGTATATGAAAGTGAGAAAATGAGAGACTCTCTATCATGAAGATCATGGTGCTACTTTGAAGCACAAGTGTGATAAAAGGATAGTAGCATTGTCCCTTCTCTCTTTTTCTCTCATTTTTTTGTTTTTTTGTTTGGGCTTTTCCTCTTTTTTTATGGCCTCTTTTTTTTCTTTTCTTTTTTTTTCGTCCGGAGTCTCATCCCGACTTGTGGGGGAATCATAGTCTCCATCATCCTTTCCTTACTGGGACAATGCTCTAATAATCTTGATCATCACACTTTTATTTTCTTACAACTCAACAATTACAACTCGATACTTAGAACAATATATGACTCTATATGAATGCCTCCGGCGGTGTACCGGGATATGCAATGAATCATGAGTGACATGTATGAAAGAATTATGAATGGTGGCTTTGCCACAAATACAATGTCAACTACATGATCATGCAAAGCAATATGACAATGATGGAGCGTGTCATAATAAACGGAACGGTGGAAAGTTGCATGGCAATATATCTCGGAATGGCTATGGAAATGCCATAATAGGTAGGTATGGTGGCTGTTTTGAGGAAGGAATATGGTGGGTGTATGATACCGGCGAAAGGTGCGCGGTATTAGAGAGGCTAGCAATAGTGGAAAGGTGAGAGTGCGTATAATCCATGGACTCAACATTAGTCATAAAGAACTCATATACTTATTGCAAAAATCTACAAGTTATCAAAGCAAAGTATTACGCACATGCTCCTAGGGGATAGATTGGTAGAAAAGACCATCGCTCGTCCCCGACCGCCACTCATAAGGAAGACAATCAATAAATAAATCATGCTCCGACTTCATCACATAACAGTTCACCATGCGTGCATGCTACGGGAATCACAAACTTTTAACACAAGTATTTCTCAAATTCACAACTATTCAACTAGCATGACTCTAATATCACCATCTTCGTATCTCAAAACAATTATCAAGCATCAAACTTTTCTTAGTATTCAACACACTCATAAGAATTCTTACAAATCTTGAATACCAAGCATATTAGGATTATTTAAGCAAATTACCATGCTATTTAAGACTCTAAAAATAATATAAGTGAAGCATGAGAGTTCATATATTTCTCCAAAATAAAACTACCACCATGCTCTAAAAGATATAAGTGAAGTACTAGAGCAATAACAAAAACTACTCCGAAAGATATAAGTGAAGATCAATGAGTAGTCGAATAATTATACAACTATGTGAAGACTCTCCCATTTAATAATTTCAGATCTTGATACTTTATTCAAACAGAAAGCAAAGCTAAAGAAAACTACAATGCAAGGATAGCACAACTCATGTGAAGAAGCAAAAACTTAGGCTCAACCGATACTAACCGATAATTGTTGGAGAAAGGTGGGATGCCTACCGGGGCATCCCCAAGCTTAGATGCTTGAGACTTCTTGAAATATTATCTTGGGGTGCCTTGGGCATCCCCAAGCTTGAACTTTTGTGTCTCCTTAATTCCTCTCATATCATGGTTTCTCTTTTATCAAAAGCTTCATTCACAACAAACTCAACAAGAACTCGTGAGATAGGTTAGTATAAACCAATGCAAAACCTTATCATTTTCTACTGTAACAAATCACTAACATTATTATTCAACATTGCATACTAAATGCCTCTGCATATTTAATACTCCTATCCTCAAATAGAATCATTAAACAAGCAAACATATGCAAACAATGCAAACAATGCAAACATAACAGCAATCTGCCAAAACAGTACAGTCTGTGAAGACTGCAAGAGTATCAATACTTCCCTAACCCAAAAAATTATGAACTAAAATTACCACTGTAATAAATTTATCAGAGCTCAATATGCAAAAAGATTCAACATTATACCACTCTCTGACTTTTCTAGGGAATTTTTGCAACAGCGGTAAACTTTCTGTTTTCAAACAGCAACATGTATAGTAGCAAAATAAGCATGGCAAAGGCTATCCTTGACCTTTTTTATTGAAACTAAAGATGCAAAACATTATTCTAAATAACAGCAAGCAAATAATAACAATATAAAATGACGCTCCAAGCAAAACACATATCATGTGGTGAATAAAAATATAGCTCCAAGTAAAGTTACCGATGAACGAAGACGAAAGAGGAGATGCCTTCCAGGGGCATCCCCAAGCTTAGGCTCTTGGTTGTACTTGAATATTGCCTTGGGGTGCCTTGGGCATCCCCAAGCTTAGGCTCTTACCACTCCTCATTCCATAGTCCATCGAATCTTTACCCAAAACTTGAAAACTTCACAACACAAAACTTAACAGAAAACTCGTGAGCTCCGTTAGCGAAAGAAAACAAAACACCACTTCAAGGTACTGTAATGAACTCATTATTTATTTATATTGGTGCTAAACCTACTGTATTCCAACTTCTCTATGGTTTATAAACTATTTTACTAGCCATAGAGTCATCAAAATAAGCAAACAACACACGAAAAACAGAATCTGTCAAAAACAGAACAGTCTGTAGTAATATGCAACTAACGCAAACTTCTGGAACTCCAAAAATTCTAAAATAAACTGGTGGACCTGAGGAATTTGTCTAGTAATAATCTGCAAAAAGAATCAACTAAATATCACTTTCCAGTAAAAGGTTGAAGCTAATCTCGTGAGCGCTAAAGTTTCTGTTTTTTTACAGCATGAACATAAAGACTTCAGCCAAGTCTTCCCAAAGGTTCTACTTGGCACAAACACTAATTAAAACATAAAACTACATCTAACCAGAGGCTAGATGGATTATTTATTCCTAAACAGAACCAAAAAGCAAGAAACTAAAATAAAATTGGGTTGCCTCCCAAAAAGCGCTATCGTTTAACGCCCCTAGCTAGGCATGATGATTTCAATGATGCTCACATAAAAGATCAGAATTGAAACATAAAGAGAGCATCATGAAGAATATGACTAGCACATTTAAGTCTAACCCACTTCCTATGCATAGGGATTTTTTGAGCCAACAACTTATGGGAACAATAATCAACTAGCATAGGAAGGTAAAACAAGCATACCTTCAAAACTTTAAGCACATAGAGAGGAAACTTGATATTATTGCAATTCCTACAAGCATATATTCCTCCCTCATAATAATTTTAGTAGCATCATGAATGAATTCAACAATATAACCAGCACCTAAAGCATTCTTTTCATGATCTACAAGCGTAGAAATTTTACTATTCTCCACATAAGCATAATTCTTCTCATTCGGAATAGTGGGAGTATCATAAGTGACTTGAATACTATAAATTATTTCCACATTAAAAGAGTAATGTTCAGAGAAAGGGTACTCATAATCATGACACGTTTTATAAATATAATCATCACTACTCTTTATAGCATAAGTTTTATCACAATAATCATCATACGTAGCAACTTTGTTCTCATCATAATCGATTGAAACCTCTTCCGAAATAGTGGATACATCACTAAATAAAGTTATGACCTCTCCAAATCCACTTTCATCAATATAATCATCATAAGTAGAAGGCATGCTATCATCATAATAACTTTGCATATCAAAACTTGGGAGGCTAAAAATATTATCATTATTAAACATAGCATCCCCAAGCTTGGGACAAACATTAATTACAACAAATATATTCTCAAATATGTCATCCTCATCAAACATAGCTTCCCCAAGCTTGTGGCTTTGCATATCATTAGCATCATGGATATTCAAGGAATTCATACTAACAACATTGCAATCATGCTCATCATTCAAATATTTAGTGCCAAATATTTTAATGCATTCTTCTTCTAACACTTTGGCACAATTTTCCTTTCCATCATACTCACGAAAGATATTAAAAAGATGAAGCGTATGAGACAAACTCAATTCCATTTTTTGGTAGTTTTCTTTTATAAACTAAACTAGTGCTAAAACAAGAAACAAAAAGATTCGATTGCAAGATCTAAAGATATACCTTCAAGCACTCACCTCCCGGCAACGGCGCCAGAAACTGCTTGATGTCTACTACGCAACCTTCTTCTTGTAGACGTTGTTGGGCCCGCAAGTGCACAGGTTTGTAGGACAGTAGCAAATTTCCTCAAGTGGATGACCTAAGGTTTATCAATCCGTAGGAGGCGAGGGATGAAGATGGTCTCTCTCAAGAAACCCTGCAACCAAATAACAAAGAGTCTCTTGTGTCCCCAACACACCCAATACAATGGTAAATTGTATAGGTGCACTAGTTCGGTGAAGAGATGGTGATACAAGTGCAATAGGGATGGTAGATATAGGTACTTGTAATCTGAAATAATAAAAACAGCAAGGTAACTAAGGATAAAAGTGAGCGTAAACGGTATTGCAATGGTAGGAAACAAGGCCTAGGGTTCATACTTTCACTAGTGCAAGTTCTCTCAATAATAATAACATAGATAGATCATATAACAAGCCCTCAACATGCAACAAAGAGTCACTCCAATGCCACTAATAGCGGAGAACAAACGTAGAGATTATGGTAGGGTACGAAACCACCTCAAAGTTATTCTTTCCAATCAATCCATTGGGCTATTCCTATAAGTGTCACAAATAGCCCTAGAGTTCGTACTAGAATAACACCTTAAGACACAAATCAATCAAAACCCTAATGTCACCTAGATACTCCAATGTCACCTCAAGTATCCGTGGGCATGATTATACGATATGCATCACACAATCTCAGATTCATCTATTCAACCAACACATAGAACCTCAAAGAGTGCCCCAAAGTTTCTACCGGAGAATCACGACGAAAACGTGTGCCAACCCCTATGCGTAGGTTCCCAATGTCATGAAACCTGCAAGTTGATCACCAAAACATACATCAAATGGATCAATAGAATAACCCATTGTCACCACGGTTATCCCATGCAAGACATACATCAAGTGTTCTCAAATCTTTAAAGACTCAATCCGATAACATAACTTCAAAAGGGAAACTCAATCCATTACAAGAGAGTAGAGGGGGAGAAGAAACCTAAGATCCAACTATAATAGCAAAGCTTGCGATATATCAACATTGTGCCAAATCAAGAACACGAGAAAGAGATCAAACACATAGCTACTGGTACATACCCTCAGCCCCGAGGGTGAACTACTCCCTCCTCGTCATGGAGAGCGCCGGGATGATGAAGATGGCCACAGAGGCTTGCGGCGGCGAAACTCCCGATCTATCTTCTGTTCTGGAAGTTTTACGATACGTAGGTATATATGGGTGCAAGGGGTACGTCGGTGGAGCTTCGGGGGCCCCACGAGGCAGGGGGCGCGCCCACCCCCCACCCTCGTGGCCAGCTCCCTTATCTTCTGGCGTAGAGTCCAAGTCTATCCGGTGGCTCTCCTTCCAAAAATAACTTCTCCAGTTGATTTCGTTCCGTTTCGACTCCGTTTGATATTCCTTTTCTTCGAAATACTGAAATAGGCAAAACACAGCAAATCTGGGCTGGGCCTCCGGTTAATAGGTTAGTCCCAAAAGTAATATAAAAGTGAACAATAAAGCCCAATATTGCCCAAAACAGTAGATAATATAGCATGGATCAATCAAAAATTATAGATACGTTGGAGACGTATCAGGCATCACTTCCTTGTGCGATTATGTCCCCCAACAACGCTTCTTGTGCTTCGTCTCGGGGGGTGTCCATAGTTTCTACAAATATTTACAACATGGAAATTATTATTCAAACATGACAGATGGATATATTAGCTAGTGGCAAACGTAGAACTAGCTAGCTAATCACAGTAAGGAATCATATTAATTAGTGGCCTCGACGCTGCTTCTCTAGGGTTTGGGGTGGTCTCGACAACGCTTCAAGGGGGTAATATCGACAACGGCGACATACGTACATGGGAAAATAATATTATCGGAGGGTATATCGACCCCCCCCCCACGTGCTGAAGTTATCGGGAGGGGGTATATCGACCCCCCCCCCCACGTGTTGAAGTTATCAGGAGGGGTTTATATCGACAATGACGACATACGTACATGGGAAAATAATATTATCAGGGAGGGGGTATATCGACCCCCCCTCGTGTTGAAGTTATCGGGAGGGGGTATATCGAGCCCCCACGTCTTTGAAGTTATCGGGAGTTTATATCAACACGACATACGTACATGGGAAAATAATATTATCAGGGAGGGGGTATATCGACCCCCCATCGTGTTGAAGTTATCGGGAGGGGTATATCGACGATGGCATATCCGATAAAAAATAAGAAGACGAAGAAGAAATAAAAAGAGGAGAAGAAGAAAGGAATAGAGGATAAGATTGAAGAAAAAAAGAAGAAAAAAAAGAGGAAAAGAAGAAAGGAATAGAGGAGAAGAAGAGAAAATAGAATATTGCTTGTTTATTTCTCCTCTATTCCTTCCTTCTTATCCTCTTCTTTTTCTTCTTTTTTCTTCTTCTTATTTATTTCTCCTCTTCTTCCTCTTCTTATTTCCTTTTTCCTCATTCTTTTTCTTCTTCTTCCTTCTTAAAAATACATGAAGTAGTATTGCTTGTTTTTTTAAAATAATGTTCAGATAGAAATTTTAGAAAAAAAGTAAAGGTTTTGCCTAATTCATTGTTCATATGAATATACAAACATTTGCATATTTGCAATAATTAATATCACCAAAAAAATCTATGAACAGAAACAATACTATTTTTTTCTAAAAATCTATCTTTTGCATATATACATGAACATATATATACACAGAGGACATATATACATTTTTATAAAAATGCAAAAAACAAAAAATCTAAAAAAAGGACATATAAACAGATATACACACATACATATACTCATACATATACATATAATCTGGAATAAAACATCTATATATGTGCCAAAAAACAGGGGCAAGAGGGGGCGGTGTCGGCCCTGACCAAAGGGAGAGGTGCGGCGTGGTCGGGGTAGGGGCACGGCGCGTGTCGGGGTAGAGGCGACAGCGGCATGGTCGGGGAAGGGGCAGAGGCGACGGCGGCGTGGTCGGGGCAGGGCGAGGCAGAGGCGACGACGGTGCGTGGCAGCTGGGGCGACGACGACGTGGTCGGGCGGGCAGCCGGCGGCGTGTAAGCGGCTGCACGTCGACGAGGCAGCAGAGGGCGGCGACAGCGGCGACGAGGCGAGCTCGGGCAGCCTGGCGGCGTCGTCGGGGCGGGGGAACTAATGCAGATGAATCTGAAAAATGCCAAGTGCTTTCTTATATACTGAGAGTATTGGTCCCGGTTCGTGGCACCAACCGGGACCAATGCACCCTTTAGTCGGTTGGTGGCACCAACCGACCAAAGGCCTCTTTTCAAAGAGCCCAAAGGGCGGAAGCGGCGACCTTTGGTCTCGGTTGGTGGCACCAACCGACTAAAAGTGCATTGGTCCCGGTTGGTGCCATGAACCGGGACCAAAGGGTGGCATTGGTCCCGGTTCGTGCCACTAACCGGTACCAATGGCCTTGCACAGCGGCGTGGTGGTGGGAGTTTAGTCCCACCTCGCTAGTTGAGAGCATCGACCACCTGCTTATAAGCACTGATGCCTCCTCTCTTTCGAACTCCTCTGAACTGCAAGCCTATGGGCCTAATCTGACACTGCTTTGCCTGTGGGCCTGCTAGGCATTCTGCGGGCCTGAATCCTGGCCCATGGTAGGGTTTCTAGTCGTATTCAGGCCGTGAGGGCCCAGTAGGAGGCACTTTTTTGTTTTTTTGTTTTCTTTACTTATTGTTGCTATTTTTATTTTATTTTCCATTTTTTGTTTTGTTTTCTGCATTATTTATTTTCTTTTGTTTTTTGCTTTATTTTTAATTCTTTTTGCTTTTAGTTTTAGAAAAATTATAAACTTTCTGTTAGTGCCATTAGTTTTCAAATTTGAAAACACTTTTTTTGTTTTTTGTTTTCTTTCTTGCTTTATTTATTTTGTTCTGTTTCTACTTACAACAAAATACTTATTGTTGCTATTTTATTTTTTTCCAGTTTTTTTGTTTTGTTTTCTCGCATAATTTATTTTATTTTGTTTTTGCTTTATTTTTTAATTCTTTTTTGCTTTTAGTTTTAGAAAAATTATAAACTTTCGTTATTAGTTTTCAAATTTGAAAACACTTTTTTTGTTTTTTTGTTTTTTTGTTGCTTTATTTATTTTATTTTGTTTCTACTTACAACAAAATACTTATTGTTGCTATTTTTATTTTGTTTCCAGTTTTTTGTTTTGTTTTTTGCATTATTTATTTTCTTTTGTTTTTTGCTTTATTTTTTAATTCTTTTTGCTTTTAGGTCAGCAAAATTATAAACTTTTTGTTAGTGCCTTCAGTTTTAGAAAAACTATAAAATTTCTGTTAGTGCCATTAGTTTTCAAATTTGAATTCTTTGTAATTTGTGTGAATCACAAGTTTGTGATTAACTGTACTAAAAAAATTAACATAGATGTGCCTATAGAGAAAATTCAACCTAAATTCATAATAAATTTCTATTAATTTCAGAGAAATTCACTATGAATTTAGGTCAAATTCCGTGTATAGGGGCATCTATTTTCACTTTGAGAGGAGCTCAACAAGGCAGAGAGGGACGGGCTTATAAACCGGTGTGAGCGCCCTTCGGTTGGCGAGGTGGGACTAAACTCTGAGCGTTAACGAGGACCAATTTTAGTCCCGGTTTGTGGCACAAACCGGGACTAATGGTCATGGGTTGTATAGGCGCATTGGTCCCAGTCAGTGCGTGGAACCGGGACCAAAAGGTCTGCATTTAACGAGGGACCAATGGCCCACGTGGCTGCCCTCTTGAGAGTGTTCTTGGTGAGAACATAGTTGACAAGGAGCGAACCGGGATTAATGGTATTACGAGGGCCGAACCATAAGACATTAAAGCATTTCAAATGAACTCTGAAAAAGTTGAAAGTTGGCATGGTATCATAATTTCACCCACATAGCATGTGCATGTACACAACGGACAATGGTATCATACTCGTCTATTACAAAGTTGGCATGGTATCATCATAATAGTTGCGGGAGAAAGTCTTCACTTTTTCTTTGCTTGTGTCATTTGCTTATTGCGCCGTAATCATGGATAATCTTCATCGTTTATCAGGATGCTTGGGTCAGCCTTGACTTTGAAGGAGGAATTTCATGAAACTTTTCATAATCTTGAGACATGTCATCTTGCCCTCCACTCCCATGATGTCCCTTTTTCTGGAAGAACTATGTGGCGCTTTGGCTCATTGTATGATGTATTCGCTTCCTTATCTTTTCTTTTTCTCGCTCGTAGACATGTCCTTCACATAGGTAACTGTGCCACATCATTGGCTAGGACGAACGGTTCGTTAGTGTACCCAAGATTTTTCAGATCCACCGTTGTCATTCCGCATCGTGGGTCTACAGCACTCGCCTCCTGACAGATTGACCCATTTGCACTTAAACAAAGGGACCTTAAAATCATGTCCGTAGTCAAGTTCCCATTTGTCCACTATGTAACCATAATATGTGTCCTTTCCCCTCTCGGTTGCTCCATCAAAGCGGACACCGCTGTTTTGGTTGGTCTCTTTTGACCTTGGTCAATCGTGTAAAATGTATTCCCATTTATCTCGTATCCTTTGTAAATCAATACAGTCAAAGATGGTCCCCTGGACAACAAGTACAACTCATCACAAATAGTCTTGTCACCTCTGAGACGTGTTTCCAACCAACTGCTGAAAGTCTGATGTGTTCACATGTAATCCGATCGTCGCCTTTGCTCCGGGTGTTTGGAGCGCAGACTGTACTTGTGTTCATCGACATACGGTGTCACCAAGGTAGAGTTCTGTAGAATTGTTTAGTGTGCTTGAGACCAAGAATATCCGTCCCTACATATTATTGAGTCCCTTCCAAGCGTGCCTTTTCCAGTTAGTCTCCCCTCATACCGCGATTTAGGGAGACCTATCTTCTTAAGGCCAAGAATGAAGTCAACACAAAACCCGATGACATCCTCTGTTTGATGGCCCATGGAGATGCTTCCTTCTGGCCTAGCACGGTTACGGACATATTTCTTTAGGACTCCCATGAACCTCTCAAAGGGGAACATATTGTGTAGAAATACGGGCCCCAGAATGACAATCTCGTCGACTAGATGAACTAGGGGCGTGCGTCATGATATTGAAGAAGGATGGTGGGAACACCAGCTCAAAACTGACAAGACATTGCGCCACATCACTCCTTAGCGTTGGTACGATTTGGATCGATCACCTTACGAGATATTGCATTGAGAAATGCACATAGCTTCACAATGGCTAATCGGACGTTCTGGTAGAAGCCCCTCAATGCAACGTAAGCGATTGCGTCATAATCATGTGGCGATCATGAGACTTTAGGTTCGGAACTTTTCTCCGGCATATTTATTATTCCCTTTATATTCGATTTAGAAGCCACCGGGACCTTCATATCGAAAGGTGCATTCAAAGAAGATTTCTTTATCTTCTTTCGTAAGAGCGTAGCTGGCAGGACCTTCATAGTGCTTCAGAGGCATGTCGTCTTTTTCGTGCAAGCGTTGCAGGTCCTCCCGTGCCTCAGGTGTATCTTTTGTCTTCCCATACACGCTCAAGAAGCTTAGCAGGTTCACGCAAAGGTTCTTCGTCACGTGCATCACATCAATCGAAGAGCGGACCTCTAGGTCTTTCCAGTAGGGTAGGTCCCAAAATATAGATTTCTTCTTTCACATGGGTGCGTGTTTCTCAGCGTCATTCGGAACAGCTAGTCTGCCGGGACCCTTTCCAAAGATTACGTGTAAATCATTGACCATAGCAAGTACGTGATCACCAGACGCATGGCGGGCTTCTTCCGACGATCCGCCTCGCCTTTGAAATGCTTGCCTTTCTTCGACATTGATGGTTGGTCGGAAGAAATCGACAATGGCCTGTACACATTCTTCCCGCATTTGTCCACGTATATACTTTCGTGTCATCTAAACAGTGCGTGCATGCGTGGTATCCCTTGTTTGTCCGTCTCCGAAGGTTACCGAGAGCGGGCCAATCGTTGATGGTCACGAACAGCAACGCCTTTAGGTTAAATTCCTCCTGTCATGCTCATCCCACGCACGCATAATCGCTTTCCATTCCACAGCTGTAAAATTTCTTCAACTAATGGCCTTAGGTACACATCAATGTCGCTGTCGGGTTGCTTAGGGCCTTGGATGAGAACCGGCATCATAATGAACTTCCGCTTCATGCACATCCAAGGAGGAAGGTTATACATACATAGAGTCACGGGCCGTGTCTGTGATTGCTGCTCTGCTCCTCGAAAGGATTAATGCCATACGCGCTTAAAGCAAACCATACGTTCCTTGGGTCCTTTGCAAACTCATCCGATTTCCTCTCGATTTTTCTCCACTGCGACCCATCAGCGGGTGCTCTCAAATTCCCGTCTTTCTTACGGTCCTCACTGTGCCATCGCATCAACTTGGCATGCTCTCCGTTTCTGAACAGACGTTTCAACCATGGTATTATAGGAGCATACGACATCACCTTCGCAGGAAGCCTCTTCCTGGGGGGCTCGCTGTCAACATCACCAGGGTCATCTCGTCTGATCTTATACCGCAATGCACCACATACCGGGCATGCGTTCAGATCCTTGTATGCACCGTGGTAGAGGATGCAGTCATTAGGGCATGCATGTATCTTCCGCACCTCCAATCCTAGAGGGCATACGACCTTCTTTGCTGCGTATGTCTTTGTCGGGCAATTCGTTATCCTTTGGAAGCTTCTTCTTCAATATTTTCAGTAGCTTCTCAAATCCTTTGTCAGGCACAACATTCTCTGCCTTCCACTGCAGCAATTCCAGTAAGGCACCGAGCTTTGTGTTGCCATCTTTGTGATCCTCTAACATGCGATCGAACTTCAGCTTCTCCTTTTGACTTTCGCATTGCGTCCTTGCATCGACAATGACCCGGCGGAGATCATCGTCATCAGGCACATCGTCTGGTTCCTCTTGATCTTTAGCAGCTTCACCCGTTGCAGCATCATTGGGCACATCGTCTGGTTCCTCTTGATCTTCACCAGCTCCCCCGTTGCGGCATCACCGTATTCGGGGGCACATAGTTGTCATCGTACTCTTCTTCTTCGTCGCCTTCCATCATAACCCCTATTTCTCCGTGCCTCGTCCAAACATTATATTGTGGCATGAAACCCTTGTAAAGCGGTGGGTGTGAAGGATTTTCCGGTTAGAGTAAGACATCGTATTCCCACATTTAATGCATGGACAACACATAAAACCATTCTGCTTTGTTTGCTTCACCGCTTCGAGAAACTCATGCACGCCTTAATGTACTCGGAGGTGTGTCTCACACCGTACATCCATTGGCGGTTCATCTGCATGCACTATATATAATTAAGTGTGTCAAAAACCATTCTGAACATCATGAATAGATAAATAAGTGACCAAATTAATAGAAGTTCATCATCACATTAAAACCAAAGTACATACATAGTTCTCATCTAACAACATATAGCTCTCCATAGCATCTAATTAATTAAACCATACATTGAAACTATGTAAAACATTTCAATGCGAAAACAAATCCGATCATAATCGTAACCAAGGTAACAATTGATCCAATGGCATAATGATACCAAGCCTCGGTATGAATGGCATATTTTCTAATCTTTCTAATCTTCAAGCGCATTGCATCCATCTTGATCTTGTGATCGTCGATTTACATCCGCAACATGGAACTCCAATATCATCTTCTCCTCCTCAATTTTTATTTTTTCCTTCAAGAAATTGTTTTCTTCTTCAACTAAATTTAACCTCTCGACAATAGGGTCGGTTGGAATTTCCGGTTCACATACCTCCTAGATAAATAAAATCTATGTCACGTTGGTCGGCATAATTTTCATAAACAATAAATGAACCAATAGTTATAAAGAAAATATATACCACATCCGAATTATAGACAGGACGAGGGCCGACGGGGGCGGACACCAAAACTATCGCACTATATAAGATGCAATAATAAAAGTAAGAAAATAATACAAGTATCTATCTAAACATACAAGTAAGAATATTTTTCCTTTCAGAAAGAAGATAAGAACAAGAGGCTCATCACGGTGGTGCCGGCGATGAGATCGGCGCGGGTGATCGCCGGCGGTGAAGACGGGGACGGGGCGTGACGGACCGATAAACCTAGACAAATATTGAGGAAAATGGAGCTTGGAGGTCGAGCTTGGAGAGGAGAAAGCTTAAGTAGTGTGGCTCGGGCATTCCATCGAACACCTTGTGTGCATAGGAGGTGAGCTAGAGCATCACCAAGCACTCTCCCTCGGCCAGAAAAACAGCAAAGGTGCTCGCTGCTCTTACGTGAGGGTATATATAGGCACCTCATTGGTCCCGGTTGGTGGCATGAACCGGGACTAAAGGGCAGCCTTTAGTCCCGGTTCATTCCACCAAACGGGACCAATGGTGGTGGGCCAGGAGCGAGGTCCATTGGTCCCGGGTCGTCCCACCAACCGGGACCAAAAGGTCCAGACGAACCGGGACCAATGGCCCACGTGGCCCGGCCGGCCCCCGGGGCTCACGAACCGGGTCCAATGCCCCCATCGGTCCCGGTTCTGGACTTCACCGGGACTAATGGGTTGACCCGGCCTGGACCTTTGCCCCCTTTTCTACTAGTGATCCATGACAGATGTGAGATTGTTAATTAATGGTTTTTTAAGGTGGCAACTTTAATACACATCTGGGTGGATTGAGGTACCTGGGTATTCCAGGATTGCCTGTTTTTTCTTTATGGACCGCCACCCAGGCTCAAAGGGATCATGAGATTATTCATGCTAGAAACTTCCGTGTGCAGCCACAAGCTACTATGGGCTCTAGCATAGTTGATTAAGTCGTGTGAACTCTTACAGTGGTAGACTAGCAGATGTAGGGGAAAGTAGGTGTAACGGTCTACCCGATCGTAAGGTGCTAGCACTTCTGAAAGACTATGTCTCGCTCATCTGTTTCTCAAACACCATGTAGTGCGAGAAATCAAACGGAGGAGATCGAGTCTTGTGGAGAAAAGTGCACAACCTCTGCAGAGTGTATAAACTAATCATGATTAGTCGTGTCTCCGGTTATGGATGTTTTGAGTATCTAGTACTTGGATTGTCATGTGAATCTCATCGTGTTACTTTAATTAATATTGTTGGGTTTTAATGATGATGCTTATTTGGGATTAAGAATGCTGTCAACCATTCTCAATGTTTAACAACCACCATGATAGTTAAATAAAATTTATTCCTTTGCGGTAGGGAAAAATTGGCTTTACACAAAACTGTAACCATAGAGCTTTCGACTAGCCATATATGCATGTAGTATAGCCTATTTCTGTTCATTACTCCCTATGTGTTACATTGCCAGCATATTCCATGTGCTGACCCGTTTTCGGGCTGCAACGTTCATGTTGCAGACTTTTCAGATGACGAGTAAGGTGCCTTTAGGTCGTGGTTCTATACTCAGTGATGCCGTTGGAGTTGATGGACTCGCTTATTTCCATGCCTTTCGCTGTTATCGTTATTAGATGGCCTTAAGCCACATTTATTGTAATAAGTTCTCTTTTAAGACACTCAATGTAATAAGTGTGTGATTGCTACTCTGTTACAAATCCTTCAAGTACTATGCATGTCAGCATTACTGATCCAGGGATGACACTGATGCACAGAGATCAGACTGTTTGAGGTCTGGACGCTACAAAGATGGTATTAGAGCACACACTGACTGTAGGACACGGCCACTAAGCTAAAAGCCCTAGATCACTACTCACTCTTCTCATTTCTGACTCCTCCTCTTTTCTACTCTTTTAGGATGGCGGATACAAGGAACAAGTTCACGCACCCGGAGGATGATACACACTTTGGACGCCACTTGAAGGAAGTTACTAGATACCTGAATATCGGAGTACCAAGCTTCACCGGGACCTACAACACCACTTTACCCGAAGAGGAGCACTGGATGATTCAAGTTCAAGTTCCAGGAAGGACGTTTGCACCAGTCACTGAGCCCATAGAGTTTTCCTTTGATGCACCAACCTGGAGTCTAGGAAAGAGCATGGCGGCCCACATCACCATGGGACGAATTGGAGAAGTTTACCGCAATGATCTCAAGGACACTATCTACCAGATTTGTGGGCGCCGAGATGAGCAATGGGAGATGATCAGCACCAGGAAGGATAGATCAATCGCAGCTTTTATCCAGGAGTTAAACCAGCACATTTGACGCCAGGAAAATCAGATGAGCGCAGGTATGATAGATCCGCAGAAGGCCTTGACCAAGATCACGGAGCTGGAGGAAGAACTCAAGGCTACACGCGAAGATTATATGGAGGAAATCGAAGTGTTAGTGGAGAAGAATGGCGACCTAACCAGGAAGCTAGGAGTTTTCATGGGAGACCCCGCGCCAGGAGGAGGAGACGATGATTCCACTTGCCCGGAGAACTATATCATCATCGATGACCCCGACTCGGACCCAGACGACAACGATGATGACTATGTTGATGAATCTGGAGCGGATATCATGGAATCTTCATCGGAGCAGTTTTTCTAGTCGACCACCATAACAGTAGTAGTATTTCCCCCATGTATCTAGTATAGTCCGAGCACTTTTGTAACGATAGATAGACCGTTGTATGCCTTTGTTTGACTTGAATGAAGTGATTTTGTTTGCATTTGTCTCATGTGCATATGGGTAGTGTTTTCTCTCTAGACCTCATTCTATTCTATATTCTCATCTTTTCTAAAACCCTCAGATGCCTCCGAGACGCGACACCAGATTTGTTTTCCCACCGTAGATCACTCAGTTGATTCAGCAGCAGAATGTCTTGATGCAAGCACTAGTACAGAACCAAGGAAACAACAACAACAACAACAACCCCCCACCACCACCACCTGTTGACCATTTGACCCGTTTCTTGAGGCTGAATCCGCCGGTGTTTTCCAGTAGCACCGAGCCGATTGTTGCAGATGATTGGCTTCACAAGGTTGGAAGGGAGCTGGCCAATTCAGGATGCACAGATGCGGAGAGAGTGCGTTTTGTCGCACATCAGCTTGATGGACCCGCAGCATCATGGTGGGAGAATTACACAACCACACACCCTATTGACACTGTCACATGGGACCGGGCCAACAAGCTTTCCGTACTTCCCATGTTTCAACAGGGGCTATGTCCATGAAGAAGCGTGAGTTTCGCAACTTACGCCAAGGAGGACGCACTGTAGGCCAGTATGTGGAGGACTTTAGTAAGTTAGCACATTATGCCCCAGATAACGTTGCTACAGATCCAGCTAAGCAGGAGAAGTTTCTGGAAGGATTGAATGATGAGCTGAGCATGCAGTTGATGGTAGCAACTTTCAACAACTACCAGGAGTTGGTAGATCGTGCTCTTATGATTGAAGGGAAGCAGCAGCAGATTGAAAACCGCAAGAGGAAGTATGGACAAGGGAAGTACAATTCTGGAGCTCAGCAGAAGCCACGCTTTACCCCGAAACCGAGAGGACAATTTCAGCATACCCAGAGGAGGGAATTCACATAATCATAATGGCTCCAAGAATGGTAACGGGAATGGAGGATGCAACGGGTAGAACCGTACCAACCCGTCAACCCCAGCCAAGAGAGACCTGAGCCAAGTCACTTGCTTTAAGTGTTAGAAGACTAGACATTACCAATGAATGTCCTGAAGCCCAGAATGGAAATGGCAATGGAAGCTCCGGAAAGAAGCCGAACCCTTTCAACAGGGGACAGGTGAACCACGTTAACGTGGAGGAGGTTGAAGCCCAGATGCGAATAGGTAAGTTTTTGGTTAAGTCATTTATCGCAATCGTTCTTTTTGATACTTGGTGCATCGCATTCATACATATCAAGGGATTTGTGGATAAGTATAAACTGCCTACCAAGGTTCTTAGAACACCTATGTTAGTAAGCTCACCAGGAGCGGAGTATATGGCTAGTCGAGGATGTTTTCAAGTGCCATTGAGCATAGGTAGGCATGTTTTTCCCTCGGATTTAATCATTCTGGAATCGCAAGGTTTGGATGTGATTATAGGTATGGATTGGCTATCGATGTATGGAGGAAACATCAATTGCGCCAGTAAGCCGATTTTGCTTACCACCCCAGAAGGAAGAAGGATCAAGTATGTGTCACGGCATGAGCCGAAGAGGACTAAAGTAAATTCCTTATCAGGAGTTGTGCAGGAGGAAGTACCAGTGGTAAAGGATTTCCCTGATGTATTTCTAGAGGAGTGGCCAGGTATGCCACCGGATAGATACATTGAGTTTTTGATTGAGCTTTTGCCAGGCACAGGGCCGATATCTAAGAGACCGTACCGGATGCCCGCACAAGATTTGGAGGAAACTAAGAAGCAGATTAAGGAGTTACTGGATAAAGGTTTTATTCGCCCAAGTTCTCACCTTGGGGATCGCCAGTACTTCTAGTGGAGAAGAAGGATGGATCGTTAAGGATGGTTGTTGATTATCGAGGATTGAATAAAGTAACAATCAAGAACAAGTACCCACTGCCGATGATCAATGATTTGTTTGACCAATTGCAAGGAGCTAAGGTATTTTCCAAGATCGATTTGCGATCAGGATACCATCGATTGAAGATTCGAGAGCGGGATATACCTAAGACGGCTTTTACCACTGTGTATGGGTTGTACGAGTATATCGTTATGTCATTTGGTCTGACTAACGCACCTGCTTATTTCATGAACATGATGAACAAGGTGTTTATGGAGTTTTTGGATAAGTTCGTCGTGGTGTTCATTGATGATATTTTGGTCTACTCGAAGAATGAAGAGGAGCATAAGGAGCATTTGCGTTTGGTACTTGAGAAGCTCAAAGAACATCAGTTATATGCCAAGTTCAGCAAATGTGAGTTTTGGTTGAAGGAAGTTGGATTCCTCGAACATGTTATATCCGGAGAAGGAATAGCAGTAGATCCCACCAAGGTTGTCACTGTGACAAACTGGGAAGCCCCAACAACAGTTGGAGAAATCCAGAGTTTTCTTGGACTGACAGGATACTACCGGAGATTCATTGAGAATTTCTCAAAAATTGCTAAGCCCATGATGGATTTGTTGAACAAAGATACCAAGTTCAAATGGACTGAAGAATGTGAGGCCAGTTTCCAGGAGTTGAAGAAACCTTTGGTTACATCACCAGTGTTGATTCTGCCAAATCGATGCAAGGATTATGAAGTTTATTGCGACGCTTATCGTCGAGGATTTGGAGCAGTGCTTATGCAGGAGGGAAGAGTTGTTTCGTATGCTTCACGACAGCTTAAGCCCCATGAGTTGAATTATGCCACACATGATTTGGAATTAGCAGCCGTAGTGCATGCATTGAAGACTTGGAGACATTTTCTCATTGGAAACCATTGTGAGGTGTGCACGGATCACAAGAGTTTGAACTACATCTTCACGCAGAAGGATTTGAATCTCAGGCAAAGGAGATGGTTGGAGCTCATCAAGGATTATGATATGAAATTGCATTATCATCCCGTAAAGGCTAATGTAGTAGCAGATGCGTTGAGCCGCAAGAGCCATGTCAACACACTAATGACCGGAGGGTTACCAAAAGAGTTAGCCGAGGATCTTCGAGAGCTATGTTTGGAGATAGTTCCGAGAGGCTATGTAGCAGCATTGGAGATTTAGTCTACTTTGATGAATAAGATCAGAGAAGCTCAGAAGACTAACAAGGAGATTGCCTCTATAAAGGAGATGATGAGCAAAGGAAAGGCTAAAGGATTTCATGAGGATGAACATGATACCTTATGGTTTGAGGACCGCGTGTATGTGCCTTATGATCAGGAGATCAGAAAGTTGATTCTGCAGGAGGCCAATGATTCACCATATTCGATTCACCCAGGAAATGCTAAGATGTATTTGGATTTGAAGGATATTTTCTGGTGGACCGGAATGAAGAAGGATATTGCAGAGTATGTAGCAGTTTGTGACGTATGTCAGAGAGTGAAGGCAGAGCATCGAAGCCAGGATTGCTACTGACCATTGCCGATACCCGAATGGAAGTGGGATAAGCTAGGCATGGATTTTATCACAGGATTGCCCTGGACTCGTTCAGGCTATGACTCAATATGGGTTATAGTCGATCGTTTGACGAAGGTAGCTCATTTCATCCCAGTGAAGACTACTTACGGCAGTGCTAAGTTGGCCAATATATACATGACCAGGGTCGTATGTCTGCATGGAGTTCCGAGGAGCATTGTATCAGATAGAGGAACCCAGTTTACCTCTAGAATCAGTTGCACGAAACTTTGGGAACCAGACTAGAGTTCAGTACAGCTTCTCATCCGCAGACAGATGGACAGACCGAGAGAGTCAATCCGATTTTGGAGGATATGCTGAGAGCTTGTGCGCTAGATTATGGATCTAGTTGGGACGATAATTTGCCGTATGCAGAGTTCTCTTACAACAACAGTTATCAATCCAGTTTGAAGATGGCCCCTTTCGAAGCCTTGTATGGAAGGAGGTGCAGAACCCCGTTGTTGTGGGATGAGGTTGGAGACCGCCAGTTGTTTGGACCAGATTTGATTAAGGAGTCTGAACAGAAGGTGAAGTTGATTCGCGATAGGCTCAAGGTAGCCCAATCCAGGCAGAAGAGCTATGCGGATTCTAAATGCAAGGAGACAATTTACGAAGTCGGAGACATAGTTTATCTTTGTGTATCCCCGCTTCGAGGAGTTAAGCGCTTTGGAGTTAAGGGAAAATTAGCGCCACGTTTTGTGGGACCATACCAAGTTTTGGAGCGTATGGGAGAAGTTGCTTACAAGTTGGAGTTGCCCGAAGGATTGTCAGGAGTTCATGAGGTGTTCCACGTTTCCCAGTTGAAGAAGTGCCACACAGAAATGGCTGATATACCACTAAGAGATACAAAGGTTACCGGAAGCGATTCAGTTGGATAGTGATTTGACCTATGAGGAGAAACCGGTCAAGATTCTTGAGTATGCCACCGAGTCACCCGCAAAGAAGGTTATCAAGTTTTGCAAAGTTCAATTGGAGCCATCACACCGAGGATGAAGCCACACGGGAGCGAGAGTAAGATCTGTTGAAGGACCACCCTCACCTATTTTCTAGCCAACCCGAATCTCGAGGGCGAGATTCATCTTAAGGGGGGTAGGTTTGTAACATCCCAAATTTTCAATTTGGAATGTTATACATAGATCATCATTGCATATCATATTTTTATTGCATTTTGGCTTGATCCTAGAAATTTCACGCAACTCAAGGACCCACGGAGAGAGTTAGATTTCGTTATTTTCATATTTGAGTTTTCTCAAATTTTGAAAATAGGATCATTTGATTTTATTTATTTTATCTTCAATTATTTCTATTATAAAAATATGAGAGAGGGAATAAAATGACTTTCCCAAAATAAAGAAATATTGAGGATTTCATAAAAAAAATCAAATATGATTTATTTCAGAGTTTTTGGCTATTTTATTTGAATTTAGGAAAAATTGCACGTTTTCAAAACTGCATTTTAGGGCCAAGAAAATGTTCATCTCGTTCTAAATATTTTATTTAGGCGGTGAAATTTTTGGCATTTTTAGAATTTTATTTATTTTTCTAGTATTTTTTTTCTTTTCGGCGTAATTGTAAAAACTCCTGCCTGGGTCGAACTCAAATGAGCCAGCCGGCCCAACCTCAGCGCCGCCTCCCTCCTCACACAGGCCGTCTGCTGACGCCGAGGAGAGTCCGAGCTGGACTCCTCCCGGCGCCCTCGCCCAAGCAAGCCCCCCCCTTTATATAGCCGCCTCACTCTAGCCACCACCACCGCCAGCTGCCAACCCCTCGCCCAAGCAAGCCGCTGCCCCACCGCCCGATCCCACCTCGCCGGAGCCGCCTCGCCGAGGTACCGCGTCGATCCATTGCTGCCGGTTTTTTCAAAAAAAATAACCGTCCAGTTTTTTTTCAGAAACCCTAGGTTTTTTTTTTTTTGTTAGATTGTTTTATTTTTTAGCGAGCGTTCACTCGTTTGTTCGTTTTAATGGACGAATTCACCGTTTAGTTTCAGTTAACGGACGTTCGTTTGTTAATCCGTTCGTTAGTTTTTCTTTTCTCGGATTTTTCCGCGATTATTTCTAATCGCGTTTTCTGATCCGATTTTCGTTTTCGTTTATCTTTTCGCTCGTTTATCGGAATCAGGCGATTCAAGCGCCTAGAGTTTCGTCTCGAAACCCTCTTTCCACTTAACCAACTCAAACAAGTTTTTGCTACTATAAAATTTGACTTAGGTCCAGATTAGTAAATGAAGCTTATTTCTTTCGCCGTTTGAGTTTTGTTGCTTCGCTTGTTTTGATTCTTTTTGCAAACCCAAGTTCTTAAGTTGAACTTTCTGGTTAGACCTCTTATTTGAGTTTTACCTGTGCATTAGATGAGTACTTATTGTATGCTTGTTTGTTTGCGATAGAGTACCCGGAGTGCGCCGCTTGCTATTTCGAATCGCTAGGTTTCACGGATCATCAGCAAGGCAAGTAACACTTTGATCATATCCCTTTCATACCCAGTTTTTATGCATTAGATCAATCCTCAAACATTGCATGATTAGGATCTAATTAAATTGTGGGTTTTGGGAAAGTATATGAGGTAGTACCTATTACCTGTTTTTCATCAAACCCTTGGGAGTTACTTCTACGTTATGCTTATATTGCCATGCTATGCTCGTAGACGTGGATTGGGTTTGAGTGTATCCATGACAGATGTGAGATTGTTAATTAATGGTTTATTTAAGGTGGCAACTTTAATACACATCCTGGTGGATTGAGGTACTGGTATTCCAGATTGCCTGCTTTTTGTCACAGCCTCAGCTCAGACTTGCTTGTCTTTGCATTAGCTTCCATGCATCATGTTTAATTTTTTCTTAAATATGAAATGGGATGATGTAACCCCCAAAGACCCCTTAAATTAATTAGGGTTTACTAAAACCTTTTTCAATGAACCTGAAATGCCCTTCTAAAATGTTCATCATCTTTGCCTTGGTCCAGAACCTCTGACAAAAATGGTGCACAATTTTCTAGGACACATAAGGTCACAGAATTAAATCATATGCTATTTGCAATTGGGCATTTAAATGCTATATATTATTTTAAGTGCTCAATTAATTCCAAACTTAAGTGAGGGTTGTTAGGAATAATCCAAATAGAGCCCACAATTATCTTCAGGATTTTTGAAAACGTTATGGTATTTTTAATAAAGCCCTGAAGTTACAGAAAAATAGAAAACAGAAATAAAAGAGAGAGAGAGACTAACCTGGCCAACTTACCTGGCTGGGCCGGCCCACCTGGCCATGCCAGTCAGCACCTACCTCTGCCAGTAGGCAGAGGAGGGTGACAGCGCATGCGCGCGCGAGGCGCCACGCCTCCTCCTGCTTGCCGCCGAACCTCTGGACGCGTGGGTGAACGCCCTGGCGCCGTCCCGATCCGCCCTGAGATCTCTCTCCCCTCCCCCTCACTCGCTGCTCTCTCTCCCCTCCTCTGTTCCTCTCTCCACAGCACACCCGAGCATGTTCATCGCCGCCGCTCGCTGTCACCGCGGCCACCGTGCTCCCCTCGCCTCGCCGACACGCCAAGAAGCCCCGCCTCGTTCCCCTCTTCCTCCTCACCAAGACGAAAGGCGCCGAAAGCCCTGGATGCCGCCAGCTCCGCCGTTCCCCTCCTCGGCCACCGAGGATCGCTGCCGTCGATTTGCCGCCGTCTCCGCCTCCCCGAGCTCGCTGAGACCGTCTTCGCCCCCGCTGTGAGCTCCGCCATCTTCTCTCCTGCTCCCCACGCTCGTACGCACCCTCTAGCCGCCTCCTCTACCGGAGCCGAGCCGCTCCGCCGCATGAGCTCGACGCCGGCGTCACTCCGGTGAGCCTTTGGTCACCGATGGTATCTAACGCACTCCCCGCACTCCGCAGTGCCTCGCTAGTGCCACCGTTCGCCGCTAGCACGCCGCAGCAGTAAAACGACCGACGCCCGAGCTCCGGCCGCCGCCCAAACGCTCGCCGGCGTCATTCCCGGCCACCGCGAGCTCAACGACCTGCACCGTTGGACGCGGCACTCCTCCAGCTGGCCGTAGGACCAAGCCATGCGCTTGACCGACGTGGCACCGTTAAAGCGCCTCGCCGCTCTTTTGGTCGCCGGCGACTAACTCGGCGTGACGACGTGGCACCATCATTAGGGCTTAAGCACCCTACCGACACTTCGAGTCAATGACAACCGGCCCCACCGCCCAACTAACCAGCTAACTAAAATAGATTAAGTTAGTGTAAACTACCGCTTAGATTAGTGCTAACCTATGGACCCGCGGTCGCCTTTGACTTTGGTCGAGTCAACGCGTTGACCGTCCCACTTGTCATCCACCTAAACCAGCCCGAGACAACGACGTATGGGTCCCATCGGTCAGGTTTGACCTAGACCTGGCGTGTTGACCTGCTGATGTCACATCGATGTCATGCCGACAAGAATAAGCTATTTTCTGGATTTATTTTAATACAGGAAATTCCAGAAAATAGTGCTAACTTCTAAAAATCATAGTAATTCAACCGTAGCTCCAAATCAAATAAGTTATATATGAAAAATGATCAGAAAAAATCAATCTATCCATCTGTATTAGTTTCATGCATGTTTAAACAAGTTAACCTGCTGTTTAGTGCAGCACAAGATAAAGCACTAATAATGACCATGTATGAGTTTGAACTTTGAATCTTTGGTTCAAAATAGCTCAAACCCATCTGGTTGTAGTTGCATTAGCCCAACACAATCATTTTACCATGTCATGATCATGCATCATATTGTGCATTGCATTGATTGTGTTTCTTCTCTGTTGCCGGTATTTGTCCCCTCTCGATAGACGTGGTTTCGGCGATGAGATCGATGACACTGATGAAGAGCTATATTATCTTCGGAAGTGCTGTGCAAGCAAAACCCCTTGTTCATTCCGATACAATCCTACTCTCTCGCCTCGCTCTCTTTTTAATGCATTAGGGCAACAAAGACTCATGTGTTACTTGTCATGTAGCTGAACCCCTTTATCCTCTCGCATGACCTGTCATTGCCACAAAGAATAGATGAAACCCACTAGCATGAGTAGGAGTTGTTTGAGCCCTGTTGTGCCTACTCATTCATCCTTGTTTGTCATGCCCGCTAATGCTTAGAGTTGAGTCAGTCCGATTCATCGGGATGAATCGGATGTGTGTGAACATGTCCCATCTTGTTGAGAGCTCAGTGTGTGAACACGATTTGGTAAAGGTATCGGTGAGAGGCCATGTAGGAGTACATGGTGGGTTGTCTCATTGAAACCGTCCTCAGGAACTGAGTTCTGTGTTTGTAATCCATGAACAGTTACTACCACACATTGGGATCCTTAATTGACTCTCTCGGCTTCTTAACCGCCTTGTTCTCTCATTCAGGAGTTGCAACTAGTTTCTGGTGTTTGTAGGATATGTGTTGGAGGCCGTGCGTAGCGCTGACCCTAGGGGTGGGCTATGATGTGGTAGATACACCATGGCATGATGTACCAGGCGCCCGTTTGGTGTCTTGGGAACCCTGCTCACATCGTTCAGAGCCGTATGTGGAAACCTCGGCCGGACTCCCTGCGGATGGAACCTGAATAGGCGATAAACCTGGACTAGAGACTTGAGTGTTTAGGTAGGCCGTGGCCGACACCCTCACCAGGCTTCCGCTTGAAGGTTGCCGAGATACATGACGTGTACATGGCGGTAAGTGGCAAGAGCGTGTGTGAACACCCCTGCAGGGTTAACATCATCTATTCGAATAGCCGTGTCCGCGGTGAAGGACTTCTGGGTTGCCTATAACAGTTCATAGACAAGTGAAAGTGGATACTCTAAAATGCGCAAGATAAGCGTGAGTGCTATGGATGGCGTTCTCGTAGGGAGACAGGAGCGGATCCATAGTGGTGTATTGATATGGTGAATATGTGGACTCGTGTGCGCCACCTCAAAAGAGTTACTTGTAGTCGTAGTTAGGATAGCCACCGAGTCAAAGCTGGCTTGCTGTTGTTAAACTCCACCACCCCCTTTGTTGATACTAATGCATATGTAGTTAGTTCTGATGTAAGTCTTGTTGGGTACATTTATACTCACGTTTGCTTATTTTATGTTTTGCAGAGAGATGTCAGTCTCGCTAGTAGTTCCGTGTGGACTTCAACGTTTAGCTTGATACCTCATCTACGATCTTGTGCCCTCGGCAGACACAGTAGTTAGTCGGGCTTATCGGCCTTTTTCATTTGTAGATGTACGTACTCGAGACATGTTAAGCTTCCGCGTGTGCTTTGACTTGTATGCTCACGAATGTTGGGTCATGAGACCCATGTTTGTAATATCTCGCTCCTCGGAGCCTAATGAATAAATACTTGAGTCGAGAGTTATGTTGTGATGCCATGTTTTATTTACACATATCGAGAATATTGTGTGTATGTTTGAAATGCTTGGTATTTGTGGGATCCGACAATCTAGTTGTTTAATCTTGGCAGCCTCTCTTATGGGGAAATGTAGTCTAGTGCTTCCTTGAGCCATAGTAGTCCGCCTGCCCAGTTCACCGGAGTCCTGCTAGCCCAAAGACTACTGCTCAGGACACTTGATGGCCGGCATGTGTTTCACTTTGTTCACTGTGGTTCTGTCCCTTCGGGGAAATGTCACGCGGTGACATCCGAGTCTCGCCTAGCTGCTGCAGCCCGGTTCCTAGAGTCCTGTTAGCCCGATGCTACGGCCCGGATTCACACGCTGCTGACCGACATGCTCGATGTGATTCATGTATGCCTGTCCCCATGGGTTAGTGCCGCTTTGGGTTCACGACTAGCCATGTCGGCCCGGGTTCTCTGTCATATGGATGCTAGCGACACTATCATATATGTGAGCCAAAAGGCGCAAACGGTCCCGGCCATGGTAAGGCGACACCTGTGGGAATACCGTGCGTGAGGCCGCAAAGTGATATGAGGTGTTACCGGCTAGATTGATGAGACTTGGAATCGAGGTCCCGACAGCTTTGGTATCGAGCCCGATCGCTCAGAGGATTACCAAGCCAAACCGGTCGAAGTTGTGTCTAGAAATGCTTTAGTTATGCAGGGGAATTGATTGTGGAAGGGAACGTAAGGCTCTTTTTACTCCTTATACCTCATGGCCTTCTGATCTGAGTCATCCTCTTCTCTTCTACAGGGATTAAGAACTAGGCCTTCTCATCTATCTATCAGGATGACGTGTTACTAATCCATAGACTTATAGAATTGATAGTTTCAAATCTCAGTTCAGTTTTACTACTTCCGTATGTTCATAGCTGGTCTCAGAACCTTGATATTGCGATGTTGAGTGGTCATGCCACTATTTTGCAGGATGTCTCAAATCATTTTGAGCATTTACAGCCGTTATCTTTGTCAAAGTCATCCTGCATTTCTAAATAGTCCGATGCATTTGCAAATTCCTTCTCTCCATTTCTAATGTTCATTTGGGCGGATTAATCACACAAATTAGTGTGTTGAGGTACTCCGCTGCCTCGACATATATGTTGGAGCTATTATTATGAACCTAGGTGTTTTAGGAGTCACCGTAATCTAGCCATGTTTTGTGTTCCCGGTGTGATGATTCTGGCCACCATTCTCGAAAGCATCCCGTGATGCCATTTAGAAGTAGGTATTCTACTACTGGGTTTTGAGCCCGAGATTCACCCTACTTACTTCATGTTCATAGTGTTTGCTATTTCCTTTAGGATATTAGTAACCTTGCAATAGTCCTCGAGGTCCGTGGTATTTCCTTCTTCCAAATACCATGAACTGCTTATGGCAGAAGTTCTTCTGAGCCAAACGATCACAACCAGGATGCTCTTGAGGAGTACTCCATTCTATATTGCGACTCTGCCAGTTCTACTTTTCTGCATAGGTTATCCGGAAGAAACCTGTTGAACTTGATTCGACATACTAACCTATGCATCCACAACTCAGAAAGTTATATGTTCCTCGAGTTGTTCCTCCTTAGTTGTATTCTGACCCCCGTCTATCAATTGATAGTCAAGGGTATGCGTGCATTCGTTTATCGATGCCTATTACTCTTATGGTCCGTCAAGCCATTCTATTCTGGAATGACTAGGAGAAACAAGCTCCAGTACCTCATCCATATCTAGAATTTGGTCAAAGCAGTTGTATTCCGCAGATCAAAATGCCAACCCAGCTTTCGATTATGTTCTACCTCGGAGTATTACCCCCTTTATGTCATGATTGTCATGAGAATTGCACCATTTCTCATGAATTCTTGACGTAGTGATACTTCTCGCCATCATTATTCATTCCTCGGTCCCGTGTCGTAACCGGAATGCCGACAAGTGAACTGTGATGTGTGAAATCGATACTCCTAGCAACCTCGTTGCTTGGTAGTTAATGGACAATATTCTCATTCTTAGCGTGTTGGTTATTAAATCATCATCCTAAGATTGATCGTGCTACCTAGTCCTTATTCTGGTGCACTCTTCGATTAATGAGTTAGGATTATATCAATCCCTTGCTCTTTGATCATATCGTCTTGCCCTGAAAAGCAAGATTGTTCTCGAGCTTAGTAATATATCGGTGGTTCGTGATATTACGAATATCTTCTGGAAGTATCACCAGTTGTCACCGACCGCTATGTTGAGTTCGTGATCAAGTTGGTTTTCTTGTAAACCACCCTTTCTCCAAGAATGCATGTTGGATACCCCGAGCTAGTTGGTTAAGCTAAACAACAACTTGGAGAGTTGGAAGATAAAAGCTTACGACTTAGTTCATCTCCAAGGAATATCTGGTGTGTGTGTGTGTTGAAAAAGATGATATCTTCATCGATTGGTCCCCGTGGATCAGTTGCTGGATCTATTGCCTTGTCAAAACTTTGACTTGAGTATGGACTATTGTCAAGTCAAATCAGAACCAACGATGTTCGTAATGTCGTCTTACTCGTGGTTGATTCCTCGAGCTTATACCATTACATCTTTTGGTCTGACCAATGCTATCACCGTGTTCACATGATGGTGGAAGTCCAGTGATATGGAAATTCCGATGAGTTGTTGTTGAGCCCATCGGCAGATTTTTGTCTCCCCATGATTCATGTTGAACATCAACCTAGTGTTGAAAACTTTGTAAGCAATGCCTTCGTGTTTCGTTCATGAAGCCTATGCTTGGATGGAAGAAGTGACTTCCTCAATTCATGTGCTTTAGGTGTAAGTTGCCGCCATGAATTTGAGAAAGGTTTGTTTTGTTTCCTCCGGAATCATCCCAAGTCACCATGCCTGTGCAAAGTATTCTATGGTCTGATAGACTGGTCATCTTCATTCCATATGCAATTCCTAGCACCCCAAGCCACTGATTGAATTGTTCAAAGAAAAGAAGATCATGCACTAATCCTGAAGGGCCTGGACGGATATGCACAAGACTTCGTTATCTCAATGATGGTTCCCAATCAGAACTTGGTAGTGTTTTATTGCAAGACTACCATGTGATCATGCTTGTCTGGGACAGCATGTTCACATGTGTGTAGCAAAACCAGCTCATGTTTTGGACCTTACTATTGTAGTTCATTTCCCGAGAATCTCGCAACGTCATCTCGTCGATTGTGTTGCAAACTTTCCTTTCAGACATGTTGAGTCTGAAGTATCCTATCACCAATCAGATCTGAATCTCAGGCAGATATGATGGTTGGAACATTCCCAACAGTTGCATTTTGTTCCCAGCTTGCACCGCCATTGTGCCAATTTCCCATGGGCTGCCCTTCTCAGCAGTTGCTGTCCAAGATCATCTTCAAAAGTGGACTTACCATGGGTCCCATCCATTTTCGATAATAAGCAAAAGCCATCCATTGCATTGTCTTCAACAAGGTAGTCCACATCATCCATCCTAGTTCGAGTATGTCATTTCTTCGAGCTCTTTCAAACGATCGTTCGGAAAATTGCCTCAGGCTGGTGAGAAGAGTTCCAATGATCTATGTATCAAAAGTAATTCCTTTTTGCCACTTGAGGGAATAATTCTACGAGTCACCTTCCCAAGGTGCCCGTTATGGAATCATGGCAATTCTTCCTTGCTATTACGAAACCCTCGTCAAATTGTTTCCTCCGCCTCCCGATGCATGTTTTGCTTCTCAGCTCCATAAATGTTTCTATGTCCCATTCTGTGAGTTGATCCTGTGATCATTAAGATGATCCTAAGTTGCTCGAACCTCAGGAAGATTGATTCTTCTAAAACTCTCCCTCTCTACTCGTTGTCATGTTGGATGTAGTTCTCAAAGCAAGACGTCGAGATCAAGGTGATGCAATGAATCAACATCCTCGAGAAAGTCATCTGGATCATGAAGATTATGTTACTTTGTGTCCCTCTGTCTTCTTACCTCACGACTTGAATCTCGGGACGAGATTCTTGTTTAGTGGGGGTGAGTTGTCACAGCCCCAGTTCAGGACTTGCTTGTATTTGCATTAGCTTCCATGCATCAAGTTTAAATTTTTCTTAAATATGAAATGGGGATGACAGAACCCCCAGCACCCCCCCCCTAAACCAATTAGGGTTTACTAAAACCTTCTTCAATGAACCTGAAATGCCCTTCTAAAATGTTCATCATCTTTGCCTTGGTCCAGAACCTCTGACAAAAATGGTGCACAATTTTCTAGGACACATAAGGTCACTGAATTAAATCATATGCTATTTGCAATTGGGCATTTAAATGCTATATATTATTTTAAGTGCTCAATCAATTCTGAACTTAAGTGAGGGCTGTTAGGAATAATCCGAATAGAGCCCACAATTATCTTCAGGATTTTTGAAAACGTTATGGTATTTTTAATAAAGCCCTGAAGTTATAGAAAAATAGAAAACAGAAATAAAAGAGAGAGAGAGAGAGACTAACCTGGCCAACTTACCTGGCTGGACCGGCCCACCTGGCCGTGCCAGTCATCACCTACCTCTGCCAGTAGGCAGCGGAAGGAGATAGCGCACGCGCGCGCGAGGCGCCACGCCTCCTCCTGCTTGCCGCCGAACCTCTCGACGCGTGGGTGAACACCCTAGCGCCGTCCCGATCCGCCCTGAGATCTCTCTCCCCTCCCCCTCACTCGCTGCTCTCTCTCCCCTCCTCTGTTCCTCTCCCCGCGGCACACCCGATCATGTTCGTAGCCGCCGCTCACTATCACCGCGGCCACCGTTCTCCCCTCGCCTCGCCGACACGCCAAGAAGCCCCGCCTCGTCCCCCTCTTCCTCCTCACCAAGACGGAAGGCGCCGGAAGCCCTGGATGCCGCCAGCTCCGCCGTTCCCCTCCTCGGCCACCGAGGATCGCCGCCGTCGATTTGCCGCCGTCTCCGCCTCCCCGAGCTCGCTGAGACCGTCTTCGACCCCGCTGTGAGCTCCGCCATCTTCTCTCCTTCTCCTCAAGGCCAGACAAGACCCTCTAGCCGCCTCCTCTACCGGAGCCGAGCCGCTCCGCCGCACGAGCTCGACGCCGGCGTCACTCCGGTGACCCTTTGGTCACCGCTGGTACCTAACACACTCCTCGCACTCCGCAGTGCCTCGCTAGTGCCTCCTTTCGCCGCTAGCACGCCGCAGCAGCAAAACGACCGACGCCCGAGCTCCGGCCGCCGCCCAAACGCTCGCCGGTGTCATTCCCGGCCACCGCGCGCTCAACCACCTGCACCGTCGGACGCGGCACTCCTCCAGCTGGCCGTAGGACCAAGCAACGCCACCGACGCCTGGCTGCGTTAAGCGCCTCGCCGCTCTGTTTGGTCGCTGGCGACTAACCCGGCGGCCGACGTGGCACCATCATTAGGGCCTAAGCACCCTACCGATTACCCACCGAGTCAATGACAACTGGGCCCCACCGCCCAACTAACCGGCTAACTAAAATAGATTAGGTTAGTGTAAACTACCTGTTTAGATTAGTGCTAACCTGTGGACCCCAATTGTCAGCTTTGACTTTGGTCGACTCAACGTTGACCGGTCCCACTTGTCATCCACCTAAACCAGCCTGAGACACTGACGTATGGGTCCCACTGGTCAGGTTTGACCTGGACCTGACGTGTTGACCTGCTGATGTCACACTGATGTCATGCCGACGCAATAAGCTATTTTCCGGATTTATTTTAGTACAGGAAATTCCAGAAAATAGTGCTAACTTCAAAAAATCATAGTAATTCAACCGTAGCTCCAAATCAAATAAGTTATATATGAAAAATGATCAGAAAAATTCAATATATCCATCTGTACTGGTTTAGTGCATGTTTAAACAAGTTAACCTGCTGTTTAGTGCAGCACAAGATAAAGCACTAATAATGACCATGTATGAGTTTGAACTTTGAATCTTTGGTTCAAAATAGCTCAAACCCATCTGGTTGTAGTTGCATTAGCCCAACACACTCATTTTACCATGTCATGATCATGCATCATATTGTGCATTGCATTGATTGTGTTTCTTCTCTGCTGCGGTATTTGTCCCCTCTCGATAGACGTGGTTTCGACGATGAGATCGATGACACTGATGAAGAGCTATATTATCTTCGGAAGTGCCAGGCAAGCAAAACTCCCTTGTTCATTTCGATACAATCCTACTCTCTCGCTCCTGCTCTCTTTTACTGATTAGGGCAACAATGACTCATGCGTTACTTGCTGCGGTAGCTGAACCCCTTTATCCTCTGCACGACCTGTCATTACCACAGTAAATAGATGAAACCCACTAGCATGAGTAGGAGTTGTTTGAGCCCTGTTGTGCCTACTCATTCATGCTTGTTTGTCATGCCTGCTACTTCTTAGAGTTGAGTCAGGTCTGATTCATCGGGGATGAATCAGAGGTGTGTGAACATGTACTACTGTTGACAGCTAAGTGTGTGAACACGATTTGGTAAAGGTATCGGTGAGAGGCCATGTAGGAGTACATGGTGGCTTGTCTCATTGAAACCGTCCTTAGGAACTGAGTTATGTGTTTGTGATCCATGAACAGTTACTACCACACATTGGGATCCTTAATTGACCTCTCGGCTTCTTAACCACCCTTGTTCTCTGTCTAGGAGTTGCAACTAGTTTCTGGTGTTTGTAGGATATGTGTTGGAGGCCGTGCGTAGCGCTGACCCTAGGGGTGGGCTATGATGCGGTAGATACACCATGGCACGGTGTACCGGTGCCCGCTTGGTGTCTCGGGAACCTGCTCACATCGTCGGGGCCGTATGTGGAAACCTCACCGGACTCCTCATGGATGGAACCTGAATAGGCGATAAACTGGACTAGAGACTTGAGTGTTTAGGTAGGCCGTGGCCGACACCCTCAACAGGCTTCCGCTTGAAGGTTGCCGAGATACATGACGTGTACATGGCGGTAAGTGGCGAGAGCGTGTGTGAAGAAGTACACCCCTGCAGGGTTAACATCATCTATTCGAATAGCCGTGTCCGTGGTGAAGGACTTCTGGGTTGCCTATAACAGTTCATAGACAAGTGAAAGTGGATACTCTAAAATGCGCAAGATAAGTGTGAGTGCTATGGATGGCGTTCTCGTAGGGAGACGAGAGCGGATCCATAGTGGTGTATTGATATGGTGAATATGTGGACTCGTGTGCGCCACCTCAAAAGAGTTACTTGTAGTCGTAGTTAGGATAGCCACCGAGTCAAAGCTGGCTTGCTGCTGTTAAACTCCACCACCCCTTTGTTGATATCGATGCAGATGTAGTTAGTTACGATGTAAGTCTTCTTTGGGTACATTTGTACTCACGCTTGCTTATTTTATGTTTTGCGAGGGAGATGTCGGGCCTCGCTTAGTAGTTCCGTGTGGACTTCGATGTTTAGCTTGATACCTCAGCTACGATCTTGTGCCCTCGGTAGGATCTAGTAGTTAGTCAGGCTTATCAACCTTTTTCATTTGTAGATATCTGTACTCAGACATGTTAAGCTTCCGCGTGTGCTTTGACTTGTATGCTCTGAATGTTGGGTCATGAGACCCATGTTTGTAATATCTCGCTCCTCGGAGCCTAATGAATAAATACTTGAGTCAGAGAGTTATGTTGTGATGCCATGTTGTATTTACACATATCGAGCATATTGTGTGTATGTTTGAAATGCTTGGTATGTGTGGGATCCGACAATCTATTTGTTTATCCTTGGCAGCCTCTCTTATGGGGAAATGTAGTCTAGTGCTTCCTTGAGCCATAGTATTCCGCTTCTGCCGGTTCACCGAGTCCTGCTAGCCCAAAGACTACCTTCAGGACACTTGACCGGGCCGGCATGTGTTTCACTTCAGAATCGTGGTTCTGCCCTTCGGGAAATGTCACACGGTGACATCCGGTGTCCTGCCTAGACTGCTACAGGCCGGGTTCCGGAATCCTGTTAGCCCAAAGGTTACAGCCCGGATTCACACGTCAACCGATATGCTCGATGTGATTCATGTATGCCTCGCCCCATGGGTTAGTGCCGCTTTGGGTTCACGACTAGCCATGTCGGCCCGGTTCTCTGTCATATGGATGCTAGCGACACTATCATATACGTGAGCCAAAAGGCATAAACGGTCCCGGGCCATGGTAAGGCGACACCCGTGGGAATACCGTGCGTGAGGCCGCAAAGTGATATGAGGTGTTACCGGCTAGATCTATGTGACTTGGAATCGGGGTCCTGACAATTTTTTCTTTATGGACCGCTACCCAGGCTCAAAGGGATCATGAGATTATTCATGCTAGAAACTTCCATGTGCAGCCACAAGCTACTATGGGCTCTAGCATAGTTGATTAAGTCGTGCGAACTCTTACAGTGGTAGACTAGCAGATGTAGGGGAAAGTAGGTGTAACGGTCTACCCGGTCGTAAGGTGCTAGCGCTTCTGAAAGACTATGTCTCGGTCATCCGTTTCTCAAACACCATGTAGTGCGAGAAATCCAACGGAGGAGATCGAGTCTTGTGGGGAAAAGTGCACAACCTCTACAGAGTGTATAAACTAATCATGATTAGTTGTGTCCCCGGTTATGGAAGTTTTGAGTATCTAGTACTTGGATTATCATGTGAATCTCATCATGTTACTTTAATTAATATTGTTGGGTTTTAATGATGATGCTTATTTGGGATTGAGAATGTTGTCAACCATTCTCAATGTTTAACAACCACCATGATAGTTAAATAAAATTTATTCCTTTGTAGTAGGGAAAAATTGGCTTTACGCAAAACTGTAACCATAGAGCTTTCCACCAGCCATATACGCATGTAGTATAGCCTATTTCTGTTCATTACTCTCTATGTGTTACATTGCCAGCATATTCCATGTCTTGACCCATTTTCGGGCTGCAACGTTCATGTTGCGAGACTTTTTTAGACGCATTAGTAAGGTGCCTTTAGGTCGTGGTTCTATACTCAGTGATGCCGTTGGAGTTGATGGACTCGCTTATCTTCCAAGCCTTTCGCTGTTATCGTTATTAGATGGACTTAGGCCATATTTATTGTAATAACTTCTCTTTTAAGACACTCGATGTAATAAGTGTGTGATTGCTACTCTGTTATAAATCCTTCAAGTATTGTGCGTGTCAAGACATGCTTGATCCGAGGATGACAACGATGCACAGAGATCAGACTATTTGAGGTCTCGTCGCTACAGTCGAGGAATTAACTCAAGCAATATGATGAAAACCCCATATTTTTATCCTCGATGGCAACAATACAATACGTGCCTTGCTGCCCCTACTGTCACTAGAAATGTACACCACTAGAATTAACCCAAAGCTAAGCACTTCTCCCATTGCAAGAAAAACCAATCTAGTTGGCCAAACCAAATCGATAGTTCAAAGAGACTTGCAAAGATATCAAATCATGCATATAACAATTCAGAGGAGATTCAAATAATATTCATAGATAAGCTGATCATAAATCCACAATTCATCGGATCTCGGCAAACACACCGCAAAAAGTATTACATCGAATAGATCTCCAAGAACATTGAGGAGAACATGGTATTGAGAATCAAAGAGAGAGAAGAAGCCATCTAGCTACTAGCTATGGACCGGTAGGTCTGTGGTAAACTACTCTCGCTTCATCCGAAGGGCAACGGTGTTGATGTAGAAGCCCTCCATGATCGAATCCCCCTCCGGTAGGATGCCGAAAAAGGCCCCTAGATGGGATTGTGGCAGTGGAAAAGTGTTTTCGTGGCTCTCCTGGTTGGTTTTGGGATATATGGGAATATATAGGCGGAAGAAATAGGTCGGTGGAGTCAAGAAGGGCCCACAAGGGTGGGGGGCGCGCCCTCCATCCTTGTGGCTGCCTCGTGGCTTCTCTGACTTGCACTCCAAGTCCTCTGGATGTCTTCTGGTCCAAGAAAAATCCGCGCGAAAGTTTTATTCCGTTTGGTATTCCTTTTCTACGGAACTATAAAACAAGGAAAAAACAGGAACTCGCACTAGGCTCTAGGTTAATAGGTTAGTCCCAAAAATAATATGAAATAGCATATTAATGCATATAAAACATCCAAACAGATAATATAATAGCACGGAACAATTAAAAATTATAGATACGTTGGAGACGTATCAAGCATCCCCAAGCTTAATTCATGCTCGTCCTCGAGTAGGTAAATGATAAAAACATAATTTTTGATGCGGAATGTTACCTAATTTATTTATCCATATAATTCCTTTTATTGTGGCATGAATGTTCAGATCCATATGATTCAAAACAAAAGTTTAATATTGACATAAAAACAATAATACTTCAAGCATACTAACAAGGCAATTATGTCTTCTCAAAATAACATGGCCAAAGAAAGCTTATCCCCACAAAATCATATAGTCTGGCTATACTCCATCCTCATCAAATAAAATGTTTAAATCATGCACAACCCAGATGACAAGCCAAGCAATTTTTTCATACTTTTGATGTTCTCAAACTTTTTCAACTTCCACACAATACATGAGCGTGAGCCATGGACATAGCACTATAGGTGGAATAGACGGTGGTTGTGGAGAAGACAAAAAGAAGGAGATAGTCTCACATCAACTAGGCGTATCAACGGGCTATGGAGATGCCCATCAATAGATATCAATGTGAGTGAGTAGGGATTGCAATGCAACAGATGCACTAGAGCTATAAGTTTATGAAAGCTCAAAAAGAAACTAAGTGGGTGTGCATCCAACTTGCTTGCTCACGAAGACCTAGGGCAATTTGAGGAAGCCCATCATTGGAATATACAAGCCAAGTTCTATAATGAAAAATTACCACTAGTATATGAAAGTGACAATATAGGAGACTTTCTATCATGAAGATCATGGTGCTACTTAGAAGCACACGTGTGGTAAAAGGATAGTAGCATTGCCCCTTCTCTCTTTTCTCTCATTTTTTTATGTGGGCCTTCTCTCATTTTTTTTGGCCTCCTTTTTTTCGTCCGTAGTCTTATCCCGACTTGTGGGAATTTTCATTATAGAACTTGGCTTGTATATTCCAATGATGGGCTTCCTCAAATTGCCCCAGGTCTTCATGAGCAAGCGAGTTTGATGCACACCCACTTAGTTTCTTTTTTGAGCTTTCATAAACTTATAGCTCTAGTTCATCCGTTGCATGGCAATCCCTACTCACTCACATTGATATCTATTAATGGGCATCTTCATAGCCCGTTGATACACCTAGTTGATGTGACACTATCTCCTTCTTCGCAATTTTTACGTAGGCATTACTCCTTGGAATAGATATGTTCTAGATACCATTACTGGGGAAATTTCTTGGGGAGCCATACTTTTTATTCTTACAATGCCATGATAGATTTTCTAGGCCCACCACCTCTTTTGGTTAATGGAACTGTTTTAACCTTGGAACATGTAATGCAAAGATAGGATATTATTGAAAATAAAATTGCTACCGTAGAGTTGATTGAAATTTTGGATAAAAAGATTCATAATCAGATTAATCAATATGGATCTAAGGTAGGAGTTACTCTAAAGAATCTTAGGGAAAAGGAACCCATAGTTAATCAAAAGATAGATCAAGATTCTACTAGAATTGGAAAACTAGAAGATATTATTACCCACCTGGGTTCCGCTTTTTCCTTTGTTAAAACTACCCCAAATCTTCCTCCTACTAAGATTGACAAGTTTACTTATGTTCCTAAAAATAAGTGTGAATCTTTGAGTAAGAACAATGAAGATCTCAAATCAATTAGTGCTCACCCCAATTTTCTTGAAATTATAAAGGAACCTGTTGTCACGAATGAATTTCTTGGTTTATTGCCTAGGAGTTTGACCATTTATAAAATCAAAGAATCCCCTAAGAATCATAAGTGTGTAATTGAAGATTTGCATGCCAAAGATGAGAACACTTAGATCTATTCGTGTTTTATGCCTAGCTAAGGGCGCTAAACAATAGCACTTGTTGGGAGGCAATCCAATTTTATTTATTTCTTTCTTTTTAGGTCCTGTTTTGCTTTCAATAAATCATATAGCCTCTGGTTAGATGTGGTTTTGTGTTTTAATTAGTGTTTGTGCCAAGTAAGACCTCTGGGATAGCCTACGACGATAGTTGATTTGATCTTGCTGAAATACAGAAACTTTTGCGCTCACAAATACAATTCTTATTTTTAGCAGGAACGTGATAAAATACTAATTATTTATGAATACGATTAATAAACAAATTATCTAGGATTTCCCATTTTATCAGGATTTTTGGAGTTACAGAAGTATTCAAAATATTCAGATTGCTACAGACTGTTCTGTTTTTGACAGATTATGTTTTTCGCGTGTTGTTTGCTTATTTTGATGCATCTATGGCTAGTATGGGGCGGTATGAACCATGCAAAACTTGGAACATGGTAGATATTACACAAATATAAATAAATAATGAGTTCACAACAGTACCAAAAGTGGTGATTTATTTTCTTATACTAACAAAGATTACGAGATTTTTTGTTGGAGTTTTGTGTTGTGAAGTTTTCACGTTTTGGGTAAGGATTTGATGAACTATGGAATAAGGAGTGGCAAGAGCCTAAGATTGGGGATGCCCAAGGCACCCCAAGGTAGTATTCAAGGATGTCAAAAAGCCTAAGCTTGGGGATGCCCTGAAGGCATCCCTCTTTCGCTTCTTCGCTCATCAAGAATTTTACTTTAGGCTATATTTTTACTCATCACATGATATGTGTTTTGCTTGGAGCGTCTTGTATGATTTGAGTCTTTGACTTTTAGTTTTCCACAATCATCCTTGCTGTACACACCTTTTGATAGAGACATGCATGAATCGTGATTTATTAGAATGCTCTATGTGCTTCACTTATATATTTTGAGCTAGGCAAAATTTGCTCTAGTGCTTCACTTATATCTTTTTAGAGCACGGCAGTGGTTTTATTTTATAGAATTTGATGAACTCTCATACTTCACTTATATTATTTTGTGAGTCTTTAGAACAACATGGTAATTTGCTTTGGTTATAAAATTAGTCCTAATATGTTAGGCATCTAAGAGTGATATAATAAAAACTTTCATATAAAGTGCATTGAACACTATGAGAAGTTTGATTCCTTACGATTGTTTTGAGATATGAAGATGGTTATATTAGAGTCATGCTATTAAGTGGTTGTGAATTTGATAAATACTTGTGTTAAAGTTTGTGAGTCCCGTAGCATGCACGTATGGTGAACCGTTATGTGATGAAGTCAGAGCATGATTTATTTTTTGATTGTCTTCCTTATGAGTGGCGGTTGGGGACGAACTATTGTCTTTTCCTACCAATATGTCCCCCTAGGAGCATGCGCGTAGTACTTTGTTTCGATGACTAATAGCCTTTTGCAATAAGTATGTGAGTTCTTTATGTAGCGACCCGACCTCAAACGGTCAAGTCTCTGTGCTCAGTGTCATCCCTGGATCAGTAATGCTGACACCACACAGTACTCGAAGTATTTATAACAGAGTAGCAATCACACACTTATTACAATCGAATGTCTCAAGAGAGAACTTAATAAAATAAATATGGCTTAAGGCCATCTAATAACGATAACAGCGGAAGGCTTGGAAGAATAAGCGAGTCCATCAACTCCAACGGCATCATCGAGTATAGAACCACGACCTAAGCACCTTAATCGTCGTTCGAAAAGTCTGCAACATGAAACGTTGCAGCCCGAAAACGGGTCAAGACATGGAATATGCCGGCAATGTAACACATAAAGAATACTGGAATGATAAGCCTATACTACATGCATATATGGCTGGTGGAAAGCTCTATGGTTACAGTTTTGCATAAAGCCAATTTTTTCCTACTGCAGAGGAATAAATTTATTTAACTATCATGGTGGTTGTGAAACATTGAGGATGGTTGACAGCATTCTCAATCCCAAATAAAAGTACTCATTAACAAACCCAACAATATTAATTAGAAGTAACATGATGAGATTCACATGATATCCAGGTACTAGATACTCAAGATGTCCATAACCGGGGACACGGCTAACCATGATTAGTTTATACACTCTGCAGAGGTGTGGCGACTTTTCCCCACAAGACTCGATCGCCTCCGCTTGATTTCTCGCACTACATGGTGTTTGAGAAGCGGATGACCGAGACATGCCTTTCAAGCACTAGCACCTTACTTGTGGGTAGACCGGTACACCTACTTTCCCTACATCTCGCTAGTCTACCCGTAAGAGTTTGCACAACTTAGTCAACTATGCGGGGCCCATAATGGCTTGTGGCTGCACACGTAAGTTTCTAGTTTGAATAATCTCATGATCCCTTTGAGCACGGGTGGCGGTCTCAAGAAATACAGTGCAAGTCCTCGATAAAACCAGGTGCCTCAATCCACCCAGATGTGTGTTTAAGTTGCCACCTTAATTAAACCATTAAATAACAATCTCACATCTGTCATGGATACACTCACCCAATCCACGTCTACTAGCATAGCATAGCATAATAAGCAAACGTAGAAGTAACTCCCAAAGGTTTGATAATAAAACAGGTAATAGGCACTACCTCAACTACTTCCCATCCCACAATTTGATTAGATCCTAATCATGCAAGTGTTTGAGGAATAGATCTAATGCATAAAACTGGGTATGAGAAGAGTATGATCAAAGTGTTACTTGCCTTGATGATGATCCGCGAAACCTAGAGATTCGAAGTAACAAGCGGCGCACTCCGGGTATTCCATCGCAGACAAACAAACAAGCATACAATAAGTACTCATCTAATGCACAGGTAAAACTCAAATAGATCTAACCAGATTGTTCAACTTAAGAACTCCGGTTTGCAAAAAGAATCAAATCAAACGAAGCAACAAAAGTCAAACGGCGGAAGAAAACAGCTTCGTTTTACTAATCTGGATCTAGGTCAAATTTTACAGATGCAAAAACTTGTTTAAGTAGATTATTCGGAAAGAGGGTTTCGAGACGAAACTCCAGGCGCTTGAATCGCCTGATTCCGATAAACGAGCGAAAAGTTATACTAAAACGAAAATCGGATCTGGAATCGCGATAAGAAAAATCGCGGATTAAATCCGAGAAAAAGAAAAAAAATGACGAACAGATTCAAACAGAAAAAGAATAAATAAATAAATAAATAAAATAAAAAAACAGAAAAAAACCGAAGAAAACCGATCGGTTTTTTTTAAATAAAACCGGCACGGAAATCGAGGCGGCGCAGAACCTCTGAAAAGGCGCTGCTCCGGCGCGGCGGCGGCTACGGTTTGCTCGGGCTCGGGCTCGGGGGGCTGAGCTCCGGGGCGGCCGCTATTTATTAGCGCCTCCGAGCGGAGTCCCGCTCGGGTACGGCCCGAAAGGAGGTTAGTTTTTTTTAATTAAAACATTACGCGCAGAAAAAAAAATCAAAAGAAGTACTAAACGGACTCCAAAAATCCCGAAATAAATTTTCCCCGGTTTCAAAAATCAAGCCGGATTTAATGAACATTTATTTGGGGCCTAGATGCAATTTTGGAAAACGCGCATTTTTCCTAAATTTAAATAAAAAGACGAAAAACTCCAAAATAAAATCTTATTTGATTTTATTATTAAATCTTCATTATTTCTTTATTTTGGGAAAATCATTTTATTCCCTCTCTCATATTTTTGTAATAGAAATAATTGAAGATAAAATAATTAAAATCAACGATCCTATTTTCAAAATTTGAGAAAACTCAAATATGAAAATGACGAAAATCCCCAACTCTCTCCGTGGGTCCTTGAGCTGTGTAGAATTTCTCGGATCGAGCAAAATGCAAAGAAAATGCAATGAAAAATATGATATGCAATGATGCTCTATGTATAACATTCCAATTTGAAAATTTGGGATGTTACAAACCTACCCCCTTAAGATGAATCTCGCCCTCGAGATTCGGGTTGGCTAGAAAATAGGTGAGGGTGGTCTTTAAGCAAATCTTCCTCTCGCTCCCGTGTGGCTTCACCCTCCGTGTGGTGGCTCCTTGAACTTTGCAAAACTTAATGACCTTCTTTGTGAGTGACTCTGTGGCATACTCCAAAATCTTAACGGTTTCTCCTCGTAGGTCAAATCATCATTCAATGAATCGCTTAATGGTACTGTATCCCTCGGTGGTATATCAGCCATCTCTGCGTGACACTTCTTCAAGCGTGAAACGTGAAACACATCATGAACTCCTCGACAATCCCTCGGGTAATTCCAACTTGTACGCAACTTCTCCCATACGTTCCAAAACACGATAAGGTCCTACAAATCGAGGTGCTAACTTTCCTTAACTCCAAAACGCTTAACTCCTCGAAGTGGCGATACTCAAGATAAACTCGCTCCAACTTCGTATTCTGTCTCCTTGCGTTTTGAATCCGCATAGCTCTTCTGTCTCGACTGGGCTACCTTGAGCCTATCGCGAATCAACTTTACTTTCTGTTCAGACTCCTTAATCAAATCTGGTCCAAACAACTGGCGGTCTCCAACTTCATCCCACAACAACGGGGTCCTGCACCTCCTTCCGCATAAGGCTTCGAAGGGGCCATCTTCTGATGCAGTAATCGTTGTTGTAAGAAAACTCCGTGACACGGCAAATTGTCATCCCAACTTGATCCATAATCCAAAGCACAAGCTCTAAGCATATCCTCCAAAATCTGGTTAACTCTCTTGGTTTGTCCATCCGTCTGTGGATGGAAAGTCGTGCTAAACTCGGTCTGGTTCCCAAAGTTTCATGCAACTGCTTCCAGAACTTTGAGGTAAATTGGGTTCCTCTATCTGATACGATACTCCTCGGAACTCCATGCAAGCATACAATCCTGGTCATGTATATCTTAGCCAATTTGGCACTGCTATAAGTAGTCTTTACTAGAATGAAATGAGCTACCTTCGTCAAACGATCGACTATAACCCAAATCGAGTCATAGCCTGAACGAGTCCTAGGCAATCCCGTGATAAAATCCATACCTAGTTTATCCCACTTCCATTCGGGTATAGGCAATGGCTGTAACAATCCACGGCTTCGATGTTCTCGCCTTCACCCTCGACATACATCACAAACTGCTACGTACTCTGCAATATCCTTCTTCATTCCGGTCCACCAGAAAGTATTCTTCAAATCCGAATACATCTTGGTATTTCCTGGGTGAATCGAATATGGTGAATCATGTGCCTCTTGTAGAATCAACTTCCTGATCTCCGGGTCATTGGGCACATAAACACGGTCCTCAAACCATAAGGTATCGTGCTCATCCTCATGAAATCCCTTTGCCTTTCCTTCACTCATTCTCTCCTTTATAGAGGAAATCTCTTTGTCAGTCTTCCGAGCTTCCCTGATCTTGTCCATCAAAGTTGACTGAATCTCCAATGCTGATACATAGCCTCTCGGAACTATTTCCAAACATAGCTCTCGAAGATCCTTGGCTAACTCCTTTGGTATTTCTCCCGTCATCAATGTGTTGACGTGACTCTTACGGCTCAACGCGTCGCTACAACATTAGCCTTCCGGGTGATAATGCAATCTCATATCATAATCTTTGATGAGTTCCAACCATCTCCTTTGCCTGAGATTCAGCTCCTTCTGCGTGAAAATGTATTTCGAAGTCTTGTGATCCGTATACACCTCACAATGATTTCCAATGAGGAAATGTCTCCATGTCTTCAATGCATGCACTACGGCTGCTAACTCCAAATCATGCGTAGCATAATTTAACTCATGAGGCTTAAGCTGTCGTGAAGCATAAGAAACAACTCTCCCCTCCTGCATAAGCACTGCTCCAAGTCCTCTGCGTGAAGTGTCGCAATACACCTCATAATCCTTTGTCTGATCTGGCAGAATTAATACTGGTGAGGTAACCAAATGTTTCTTCAACTCTTGGAAACTAGCTTCACACTCCTCGGTCCAAATGAACTTGGTACCCTTCTTCAACAATTTTGTCATAGGCTTCGCAATCCTTGAAAAATTCTCAATGAATCTCCGGTAGTATCCTGCTAGTCCAAGGAAACTCCGGATCTCTCCAACTATTGTTGGTGCTTCCTAGTTGGTTACAGTGACAACTTTAGTGGGGTCTACTGCTATACCTTCTCCGGATATAACATGTCCAAGAAATCCAACTTCCTTCAACCAAAACTCACACTTGCTGAACTTGGCATATAACTGATGTTCTCTCGAGCTTCTCGAGTACCAAACGCAAATGCTCCTTATGTTCCTCTTCATTCTTCGAGTAAACCAAAATATCATCAATGAACACCACGCATTTAACTTATCCAAAAACTCCATAAACACTTTGTTCATCATGTTCATAAAATAGGCGGTCGTTAGTCGGACCAAATGACATAACGGTATACTCATACAGCCTGCACTGTGGTAAAAGCTGTCTTAGGTATATCCCGCTCTCGAATCTTCAACTGATCGTACTCGATCGCAAATCGATATTTGAAAACACCTTAGCTCCTTGCAATCGGTCAAACAAGTCATTGATCATCGGCAGTGGGTACTTGTTCTTAATGGTCACTTCATTCAATCCTCGATAATCAACAACCATTCTTAATGATCCATCATTCTTCTCCACTAGAAGTACCGGTGATCCCCAAGGAGAAGAACTTGGGCGAATAAAACCTTTATCCAGTAACTCCTTAATCTGCTTCTTAATTTCCTCCAAATCTTGGGCTGGCATCCTATACGGTCTCTTAGATATCGCCCAAAGGTTCTGGCGATAGTTCAATCGAAACTCAATGTCTCTATCCGGTGGCATGCACGCAACTCTTCCGGAAACACGTCCGGGTAATCCTTACCACCGGTACTTCCTCTGCACAACTCCCGATAAGGAATTTACATGTGGTCTCCTCGGCTCATGCCGTGATACATACTTGATTCTCCTCCCTTACGGGTGGTAAGCAAAATTGACTTCTTGGGCGCAATCGATGTTTCCTCCATACATCGACTACCAATCCATACCAAGAATTACATCCAAACCTTGGGATTCCAATATGATTAAATCCGTTGGGAAAACATGCCTCCCTATACTTAATGACACTTGAAAGCATCCTTGATCGGCCATATACTCCGCTCGGTGAGCTTACTAGCATGGGTGTCTTAAGAGTTTTAGTGGGTAGGCTAAACTCATCCGCAATCCTTGATATGAATGAATGCGATGCACCAAAGATCGAAAAGAACAACCGCAGAAATGACTTAACCAAAAACTTACCTACATCGCATCTGGCTGAGCTTCAACCTCCTCCACGATAACGTGGTTCACTTGTCCTTTGTTGAAAGGGTTCGACTTCTTTCCTGAGCTTCCATTGCCATTTCCATTCTGGCCTTCTGGACATTCGTTTGCATAATGCCCAGTCTTGCGGCATTTAAAGCAAGTGACATGGCTCAGGTCTACCTTGGATGGTGTTGACGGGTTGGTGCGGTTCATCCATTGCTTCCTCCATTCCCGTTCCCATTCTTGGTGCCATTATGGTTGTGCGAGCTACCTCCTCCATGGGTATGCTGAAACTGTCCTCCTGTCTTCGGGGTAAAGCGGAGTTTCTGCTGAGCTCCAGAGTTCTTCTTCCCCTGTCCATACTTCCTCTTGCGATTTTCAATCTGCTGCTTCCCTTCAATCATAAGCGCACGATCTACTAACTCCTGGTAGTTATTGAAGGTGGCTACCATCAACTGCATGCTCAGCTCATCATTTAGTCCTTCTAGAAACTTCTCCTTCTTAGTTGCGTCCGTAGCAACGTCATCTGGGGCATAACGTGCTAGCTTACTGAAATCATCTACATACTGGCCAACTGTCCGTCCTCCTTGGCGCAAGTTGCGAAACTCACGCTTCTTCATGGCCATAGCTTCTGCTGAAACATGGGCAAGACTGAAAAGCTTGTCAAACCGATCCCATGTGGCGGTGTCTCAGGTGGTAAGTGGTCAGAAATTCTCCCACCATCTTGCTACGGGTCCTTCAAGTGATGTGCAGCAAACTTCACCCTTTCTCCATTTGTACATCCTGCAGTGGTCAACTCCTCCCTATCTTACGGAGCCAATCATACGCAACAATCGGCCTGGTTACTGGAAAACACCGGCGGATTCAGCCTTAAGAAACGGGTCAGATGGTCAACAGGTGGTGGTGGCGGTGGGTTGTTGTTGTTGTTGCTTTGGTTCTGTACCAATGTTTGAATCAAGGTATTCTGCTGCTGAATCAACTGGGTGATCTCTGGCGGGAAAACAAATTCGGGGTCGCGTCTCGGAGGCATCTGAGGGTTTTAAGAAAAGACGAGAATTTAGAATATAATGAGGTCTAGTGAGAAACACTACCCATATGCACATGTGACAAATCACACAATATTACTCCAATCAATTCAAACAAGGACATACAACGGTCTATCTATCGTTACAAAGTGTTGAAACTAAAACTAAAATAACATGGGGGTAATCTACTACAGTTATGGTGGTCAACTAGAAAAACTGCTCCGATGAAGACTCCATGATATCCGCTCGACTTCATCTTCGTAATCATCATCACTAGGATCGGAATCGGTGTCGTCGATGATGATGTAGTTCTCTCGACAGCGCTATCTTCATCTTCTCCTCCGGTGCTGAATTTCCCACGAGTTCTTCAATCTTCTCCTTAAGATCGCCATTTTGTCTCACTAGAGCTACAATCTCCTCCATGTAGTCCTTGCGAGTGGCCTTCAGCCTCCTTCTAGTTCGATAATCTTGGCTTTTGCTGTCTTCAACTCCATCATGTCTGCACAAGACATCCGGTTCTCCTCAAGGCCGAATGTGATGGTTTAACTCTGGATGAAAGCTGCAATGGATCGATCTTTCTTAGTGCCAACTATCTCCCATTGTTCATCTCGGCCCGCAAATCTGGTAGATAGTATCCTTGAGGTCTTCTTTGTAAACTTCTCCAATGCGCCCCATGGTTATGTGAGCTGCCATGCTCTTTCCTGAGACTCTGTGTTGGTGCATTGAAAACACACTCTATGGGCTCCGTGATTGGCGCAAACGTCCTTCCGGAACTTGAGCTTGAATCTTCCGCTCCTCTTCGGGTAAAGTGGAATTGTAGGTCTGGTGAAGCTTGGTAATCCTATGTTAAGGTACTTAGTGACTTCCTTCGTGTGTCGTCCAAAGGGTGTATCTTCATCCTACCGAGTGAACTTGATCCTCGCTTAGTCATCCTAAAAGAGTAGAAAAGATGAGGAGTCGAAATGAGAAGAGAGAGTAGTGATCTAGGGCTTTAGCTTAATGGTCGTGTCCTCTGATGGGCTGTGCTCGATACCATCTCTCAGAGCGACCGACCTCAAACGGTCAAGTCTCTATGCTCAGTGTCATCCCTGGATCAGTAATGCTGACACCACACAGTACTCGAAGGATTTATAACAGAGTAGCAATCACACACTTATTTGCGCCCGGCACGGAAAAAATAAATAAATAAAAAAAACGAAAAAAAAACCGAAGAAAACCGATCGTTTTTTTTAAATAAAACCGGCACGGAAATCGAGGCGGCGCAGAACCTCTGAAAACGCGCTGCTCCGGCGCGGCGGCGGCTAGGGTTTGCTCGGGCTCGGGCTCGGGTGGGCTGAGCTCCGGGGCGGCCGCTATTTATTTGCGCCCCCGAACGGAGTCCCGCTCGGGTACGGCCTGAAAGGCGGTTCGTTTTTTTTTAAATAAAACATTACGCGCAGAAAAAAATCAAAAGAAGTACTAAACTGACTCCAAAAATCCCGAAATAAATTTTCCCCGGTTTCAAAAATCAAGCGGATTTAATGAACATTTATTTGGGGCCTAGATGCAATTTTGAAAACGCGCATTTTTCCTAAATTTAAATAAAAGACGAAAACTCCAAAATAAAATCTTATTTGATTTTATTATTAAATCTTCGTTATTTCTTTATTTTGGGAAAGTCATTTTATTCCCTCTCTCATATTTTTGTAATAGAAATAACTGAAGATAAAATAATTAAAATCAACGATCCTATTTTCAAAATTTGAGAAAACTCAAATATGAAAATAACGAAAATCCCCAACTCTCTCCGTGGGTCCTTGAGCTGTGTAGAATTTCTCGGATCGAGCAAAATGCAAAGAAAATGCAATGAAAAATATGATATGCAATGATGCTCTATGTATAACATTCCAAATTGAAAATTTGGGATGTTACACTTTATGACTAATTATGAGTCAATGGATTATACGCACTCTCACCTTTCCGCCATTGCTAGCCTCTCTAGTACCGCGCAACTTTCGACGGCACCATAAACCCACCACGTATCCTTCCTCAAAACAGCCATCATACCTACCTATTATGGCATTTCCATAGCCATTCCAAGATATATTGCCATGAAAATTTCCACCGTTCCGTCTATTATGACACGCATCATCATTCTCAAATTGCATTGCATGATCATGTAGTTGACATTGTATTTGCGGCAAAGCCATCGTTCATCATTTTTTATACATGTCACTCTTGATTCATTGCACATCTCGGTACACTGCCGGAGGCATTCACATAGAGTCATATTTTTCTCTAGCATCGAGCTGTAATTTTTGAGTTGTAAGTAAATAAAAGTGTGATGATCTTCATTATTAGAGCATTGTCCCATGTGAGGAAAGGATGATGGAGACTATGATTCCCCCACAAGTCGGGATGAGACTCCGGACAAAAAAAAAAGAGGCCAAAAAATGAGAGAAGGCCCAAATAAAAAAATGTGAGAAAAAGAGATAAGGGACAACGTTACTATCCTTTTTGCCACACTTTTGCTTCAAAGTAGCACCATGATCTTCATGATAGAGAGTCTCCTATGATATCACTTTCATATACTAGTGGGAATTTTTCATTATAGAACTTGGCTTGTATATTCCAATGATGGGCTTCCTCAAATTGCCCTAGGTCTTCTTGAGCAAGCGAGTTGGATGCACACCCACTTAGTTTATTTTTTGAGCTTTCATAAACTTATAGCTCTAGTTCATCCATTGCATGGCAATCCCTACTAACTCACATTGATATCTATTAATGGGCATCTCCATAGCCCATTGATAAGCCTAGTTGATGTGAGACTATCTCCTTCTTTTTGACTTCTCCACAACCACCGTCTATTCCACCTATAGTGCTATGTCCATGGCTCACGCTCATGTATTGCGTGAAAGTTGAAAAAGTTTGAGAACGTCAAAAGTATGAAGCAATTGCTTGGCTTGTCATCGGGGTTGTGCATGATTTGAATATTTTGTGTGATGAAGATGGAGCATAGCCAGACTATATGATTTTGTAGGGATAAGCTTTCTTTGGCCATGTTATTTTGAGAAGACATAATTATTTTGTTAGTATGCTTGAAATATTATTATTTTTATGTCAACATAAACTTTTGTTTTGAATCTTACGAATTTAAACATTCATGCCACAATAAACAGAATTACATGGATAAATATGTTAGGTAGCATTCCACATTAGAAATTCTGTTTTTATCATTACCTACTCGAGCACGAGCATGAATTAAGCTTGGGGATGCTTGATACGTCTCCAACGTATCTATAATTTTTGATTGGTCCATGCTATTATATTATTTGTTTTGGATGTTATATATGCATTAATATGCTATTTTATATGATTTTTGGGATTAACCTATTAACCTAGAGCCTAGTGCCAGTTTCTGTTTTTTCCCTTGTTTTAGAGTTTCGCAAAAAAGGAATACCAAACGAAGTCCAAACGGAATAAAACTTTTGTGATGATTTTTCTTGGACCAGAAGACACCCATGAGACTTGGAGTGCAAGTGAGAAGAGCCACGAGGCGGGCACAAGGGTGGACGGCGCGCCCAGGGGGCTAGGGCATGCCCCCCACCTTGACCTAGATATTCCTCCTATATATACTCTTATACCCCAAAAACATCCAGGGGAGCCATGAAACCACTTTTCCACCGCCGCAACCTTCTGTACCCGTGAGATCCCATCTTGGGGCCTTTTTCAAGCATCCTCACGGGAGGGCGATTCGATCACGGAGGGCTTCTACATCAATACCATTGCCTCTCCAAAGGAAGCGTGAGTAGTTTACTTCAGACCTACGGGTCCATAGCTAGTAGCTAGATGGCTTCTTCTCTCTCTTTGATTCTCAATACAAAGTTCTCCTCGATGTTTTTGGAGATCTATTTGATGTAATACTCTTTTGCGGTGTGTTTGCCGAGATCCGATGAATTGGTGGATTTATGATCAGCTTATCTATGAATATTATTTGAATCTCCTCTGAATTCTTATATGCATGATTAAATATCTTTGCAAGTCTCTTCGAACTATCGATTTGGTTTGGCCAACTAGATTGGTTTTTCTTGTAATGGGAGAAGTGCTTAGCTTTGGGTTCAATCTTGCGGTGTCCTTTCCCAGTGACAGTAGGGGCAAGAAGGCACATATTGTATTGTTGCCATCGAGGATAAAAAGATGGGGTTTTTATCATATTGCTTGAGTTAATTCCTCTACATCATGTCATGTTGCTTAAAGCATTACTCCGTTCTTTATGAACTTAATACTCTAGATGCATGCTAGATAGCGGTCGATGTGTGGAGTAATACTAGTAGATGCAGAATCGTTTCAGTCTACTTGACACGGACGTGATGCCTATATTCATGATCATTACCTTAAATATCGTCAAAAATTTGCACTTTTTTATCAATTGCTCAGCAGCAATTTGTTCACCCACCTTAATATTTTCTATCTCGAGAGAAGCCTCTAGTGAACCCTATGGCCCCCGGGTCTATTTTACATCATATTATTTTCCCATCAACTTTCCAATTTCCGTTACTGTTCCTTTATTTTGCAATCTTTACTTTCCGTTCCATAAACCAAAAATACCAAAAATATTACTTTACCGTTTATCCATCTCTATCAGATCTCACTTTGCGAATAACCGTGAAGGGATTGACAACCCCTTTGTCGTGTTGGTTGCAAGTTGGTGTTTTTTTGTGCAGGTATTCGGTGGCTTGCGCGTTGTCTCCTACAGGATTGATACCTTGGTTCTCAAAACCGAGGGAAATACTTACGCTACTTTGCTGCATCACCCTTTCCTCTTTAAGGGAAAAACCAACGCAAACTCAAGAGGTAGCAAGAAGGGTTTCTGGCACCGTTTCCGGGGAGATCTACACCAATCCAAGACATTCCAAGTACCCATCATAAACTCTAATCCCTCGCATTACATTATTCGCCATTCGCCTCTCGTTTTCCTCTCCCCCACTTCTAAAATGATTTTCGAAAAGATTCGCCTTTTCTTCACCCCTCTTCGCCTTCTTCATTTACCTTTTGTGTGCTTATCTATCTTCGATGGTTAGTCCTCCTATCCTTGTTAGCACTCTTGATAATGAGGTTCTCAACTTTAAACAAAGGGAAGGAGAGAATTTAAAAGATGCTTGGTATAGAATTTGCAATGCTCAAAATATATCTACTCGAAAGCATTCTACTTCCGTTCTTCTTCGCAATTTTTACGTAGGCATTACTCCTTGGAATAGATATGTTCTAGATACCATTACTGGGTAAATTTCTTGGGGAGCCATACTTTTGATTCTTACAATGCCATGATAGATTTGCTAGGCCCACCACCTCTTTTGGCTAATGGAACTGTTTTAAACTTGGAACATGTAACGCAAAGATAGGATATGATTGAAAATAAAATTGCTACCCTAGAGTTGATTGAAAATTTGGATAAAAAGATTCATAACCAGATTACTCAATATGGATCTAAGGTAGGAGTTACTCTAAAGAATCTTAGGGAAAAGGAACCCATAGTGAATGAAAAGATAGATCAAGATTCTACTAGAATTGGCAAACTAGAAGATATTATAACCAACTTGGGTTCCGCTTTTTCCTCCATTAAAACTACCCCAAATCTTCCTCCTACTAAGATTTCCAAGTTTACTTATGTTCCTAAAAATACGGGTGAATCTTCGAGTAAGAACAATGAAAATCTCAATTCAATTAGTGTTCACCCCAATTTTCTCGACCTTATTAAGGAACCTATTGTCACGAATGAATTTCTTGATTTCTTGCCTAGGAGTTTGACCATTTATAAAATCAAAGAATCTCCTAAGAATCATAAGTGTGTAATTGAAGATTTGCATGCCAAAGATGAGAACACTTAGATCTATTCATGTTTTATGCCTAGCTAAGGGCGTTAAACAATAGCGCTTGTTGGGAGGCAATCCAATTTTATTTTTGTGCTTGCTTTTTAGGTCCAGTTTTGCTTTGAATAAATCATATAGCCTCCGGTTAGATGTGGTTTCGTGTTTCAATTAGTGCTTGTGCCAAGTAAGACCTATGGGATAGCCTACGATGATAGTTGATTTGATCTTGCTGAAATACAGAAACTTTTGCGCTCACAAAAACAATTCTTATTTTTAGTAGGAACGTGATGAAATACTGATTATTTATGAGCAAGATTAATAAAAAAATTATCTAGGATTTCCCATTTTATCAGGATTTTTGGAGTTACAGAAGTATTCAAAATATTCAGATTGTTCTGCATGTCTGCTTTTTTGGATGATTATGTTTTTCGCGTGTTGTTTGCTTATTTTGATGCATCGATGGCTAGTATGGGGCGGTATGAACCATGCAAAACTTGGAACATGGTAGATATTACACAAATATAAATAAATAATGAGTTCACAATAGTACCAAAAGTGGTGATTTATTTTCTTATACTAACAAAGCTTACGAGATTTTTTGTTGGAGTTTTGTGTTGTGAAGTTTTCACGTTTTGGGTAAGGATTTGATGAACTATGGAATAAGGAGTGGCAAGAGCCTAAGATTGGGGATGCCCAAGGCACCCCAAGGTAGTATTCAAGGATGTCAAAAAGCCTAAGCTTGGGGATGCCCCGGGAAGGCATCCCCTCTTTCGCCTTCGTCTATCAGTAACTTTACTTTAGGCTATATTTTTACTCATCACATGATATGTGTTTTGCTTGGAGCGTCTTGTATGATTTGAGTCTTTGACTTTTAGTTTTCCACAATCATCCTTGCTGTACACACCTTTTGAGAGAGACATGCATGAATCGTGATTTATTAGAATGCTCTATGTGCTTCACTTATATATTTTGAGCTAGGCAAAATTTGCTCTAGTGCTTCACTTATATCTTTTTAGAGCACGACGGTGGTTTTATTTTATAGAAATTGATGAACTCTCATACTTCACTTATATTATTTTGAGAGTCTTTAGAGCAACATGGCAATTTGCTTTGGTTATAAAATTAGTCCTAATATGATAGGCATCTAAGAGGGATATAATAAAAACTTTCATATAAAGTGCATTGAATACTATGAGAAGTTTGATTCGTTATGATTGTTTTGAGATATGAAGATGGTGGTGTTAGAGTCATGCTAGTAAGTTGCTGTGAATTTGAGAAATACTTGTGTTAAAGTTTGTGAGTCCCGTAGCATGCATGTATGGTGAACCATTATGTGATGAAGTCAGAGCATGATTTATTTTTTGATTGTCTTCCTTCTGAGTGGCGATCGGGGACGAGCGATGGTCTTTCTATACCAATCTATCCCCCTAGGAGCATGTGCGTAGTACTTTGTTTTGATGACTAATAGACTTTTGCAATAAGTATGTGAGTTCTTTATGACTAATGTTGAGTCCATGGATTATACACACTCTCACCTTTCCGCCAATTATGACACGCATCATCATTCTCAAAACTGAGGGAAATACTTACGCTACTTCGCTACATCTCCCTTTCCTCTTCAAGGGAAAAACCAACACAAGCTCAAGAGGTAGCAGCGGGCAGACGCGGACGGGCACGTAGGGCTCGTCGCAGTTGAAGCACAACCCTTGGCGGCGACGCTCGTGTTGCTCGGCCTGGATGAGCCGGCGGAACGGGCGCGCCGCGGTCGCGGCGAGGGGCGCCGCGGAAGCCTGAGCAGGCCGACCCTGCGCGGGAACTTCCGGCCAGGGTGGCGGCCCAGCGGCCCAGGGCAGTGACGCCTGCTGGATGGCCACCGCGCGGGCGTAGTACATGGCCGTCTGGAGGTCCCGTGGCCCGCTCATCTCCACGTCCACGCGGATGTGGTCCGGGAGGCCGCCGACGAAGAGCTCAGCCCGCTGACGAGCCGAAACACCGGGGGCATGGCACGCCAGTGCCTGGAGGCAGTCGGCAAAGTCTTGCACTGTGGTGAGGAACGGAAGGCGCCCAAGCTCTGCCAGACGGCTCCCGCGTATAGGCGGACCAAAGCGCAAGAGGCACAGATCACGGAAACGCTTCCATGGTGGCATGCCGCCCTTGTCCTGCTCGAGGGCGTAATACCACGTCTGGGCGGCGCCTCATAGATGATAGGAGGCGATCCAGGTGCGGTCGGACGCATGCGTGCGCTGCCCCCTGAAAAATTGGTCGCATTGCTTGAGCCAATTTAGGGGGTCGACGGTGCCATCGTAGGTCACGAACTCCAGCTTGGAGAATCTCTGCGGAGGCTAGGCATGGACGACGAGCGGGTAGGTGCCATCCGCGTGGAACAACGAGGGCGACGGTGCTGAGTGTGCGGGCTACAGAGTACCGCCATGGAAAAGGGCCCCGTCCACACCATCATAGGGACCCGGGGCACCCGAGGACCCGCTGAACTGCACGGTCGGGGGCGGCGCCGGCGGTGACAGCTGATACATCTCCAACGTATCTATAATTTTTGATTGTTCCATGCTATTATATTATCAATCTTGGATGTTTTATAATCATTTTATAGTCATTTTATATCATTTTTTGGTACTAACCTATTGACATAGTGCTGTTTTCTGCATGTTTTTTACATCGCAAGAAATCAATACCAAACGGAGTCCAAACACAATGAAACTTTTTGGAGATTTTTTGGACCACAAGACATCCAGTGGGCCGAAGAAGCACCCGGGGGCTGCTCCGAGTCCAGGCGCGCCCTGGTGGGTTGTGCCCACCTCGGGTGCCCCCCGGACAGCCTCTTTACTCTATAAATACCCCAATATTCCAGAAACCTTGGGGGAGTCGACAAAAATCAATTCCAGTCGCCGCAGTCCAGAACCACCAGATCCAATCTAGACACCATCACGGAGGGGTTCACCACTTCCATTGGTGCCTCTCCGATGACGCACGAGTAGTTCTTTGTAGACCTTCGGGTCCGTAGTTAGTAGCTAGATGGATTCCTCTCTCTCTCTCTCTCTCTCTCTCCCTCTCTCTCTCTCTTTTGATTATCAATACAATGGTCCCTTGGAGATCCATATGATGTAACTCTTTGCGCGATGTGTTTGTTGGGATCGGATGAACTTCGAGTTTATGACCAGATCTATCTTTTTATCCATGAAAGTTATTTGAGTTTCTTTGATCTCTTATATGCATGATTGCTTATAGCCTCGTATTTCTTCTCCGATATTTCACATATCCCAGTTCCGTTCCGAAATGCATGATAGAGGATGAAAGACTTATCTGGATCTGCAGCCCCGGCAACCTTGTCTTGCGACGGTTGGATCCTCGTGCTTGCAGCCCCCGACAACTCTGGTTTGCCGGGGTCGGGACGCCGGTCCGTTTCCCTTCTTCCAAGTAGCTCATCAGAAGTGCTCATGTGCCCTGCGAACCAAGGGAGGACAGAAAAGAAACAGATTGACGCGCACTCGACCTCTAGGATAAGGGTTAGTCGCCGCTAAGCACTATCAACCCTAACCAAGGAAGAGACTCGACCTAGCATGCATGCTTTAACTTAGGGCGCCAGCGCTTCGTTTATTTATGCTCAGGGTCTACGCCTGGCTTTGTACAAAGGGTTACATGCCTTGTAGGCAAGGCTTGTACAAAAAGTGGCTTGCCGGGAGGCTCGGCGTTGCCGCGCCTTACGGGTAAAACTTGCGAAGATGCTCGATGTTCCAGGAGTTGCTCACTGGGACAACATCTTCGGTCTCCAGGCGGACTGCATCGGGCCTGGTGACTCGTATTACCCGATAAGGGCCTTCCCACTTTGGCGTCAACTTGTTGGAAGTCTTGGCCGACTGAACGTGCCGAAGAACAAGGTCGCCTTCCTCAAAGATTCGGGCATGAACCTTGTGGCTATGGTAGCAGCGCAAGGCTTGCTGGTAGCGCGCTGCTCTCACAGCCGCCCGAAGACAATCTTCCTCAAGGATCATTGCGTCATCTTGGCGCAACTGCTCTTGCTCAAGCTCATCATAAGCGAGCACTCGAGGTGACCCGTATATGAGTTCCGTGGGGAGAACTGCTTCTGCCCCGTATACCAAGGCAAAAGGTGTGTGGCTGGTGGCTTGATTTGGCGTCGTCCTGACCGACCAAAGAACCGCCGGCAATTCATCAATGCAGCGCCTTTCGCTCTTGTGGAGCATGTCAAAAGTCTTTGTCCTTAGGCCTCGCAACACTTCAGCATTTGCCCTCTCCGCTTGGCCGTTGCTCCGTGGGTGTGCCACGGAAGCAAAACAGACCTTGCTGCCGAGGTCTTGAATGTATTGCATGAAGGTGTGGCTCGTGAACTGCGTGCCGTTGTCTGTGGTGACTCTGTTTGGCACACCAAAACGGCAGACCAGTCCCTTGAAAAACTTGACAGCTGATTGAGCAGTCACCTTTCTCACTGCATCCACCTCCCGCCACTTTGTGAACTTGTCGATCACAACGTACAAGTACTCAAAGCCCCCGACACCGCGGGGGAAAGGGCCCAGTATATCGAGCCCCCAGACCGATAATGGCCAGGAGAGAGGGATTGTTTGAAGGGCTTGAGCTGGTTGATGAAGCTTCTTTGAATGGAACTGACACGCTTCACACTTGGTTACTAGTGCCGTCGCATCCTGGAGGGCGGTGGGCCAGAAGAAACCTTGCCGGAACGCCTTTCCGGCAAGGGCCCTCGACCCTATGTGGGAGCCACATATGCCTCCATGTATCTCCGCCAACAGCTCCAGTCCTTCCTCCCGGGGGATGCACTTCAATTTCACACTGTTTGGCCTTCTCCTGTACAGGACATCATCGATGATCTGGTACAGGGCGGACCGACGGGCTACTTTTTCCGCTTCTTCCCGCTCGTCAGGAAGCTCCCCTGTTTAGAGGAATTGGACGGTATGCTACGCCCATGCCAGAGCCTGGGGCTCGACGGCAAGGGCCAAAGGCATTTCTTCCGCCATGGGAGCGGCTGTCTCTACGGCCAGGGCTTGACGCCCTGCCGGAGCCAGTTGCTCTTGGGCAGGCTCAACGTCTGTGGCAGCACCCTTGCCGGCAGCCCCAAGGGGCTCCGTAGGAAAGTACTTGCCGGGACTTGACTTCCTCCGCTTGTTCTGCCCCGCTAATGGTTCGACGGATGGTTGAGTTAACCGGAGAGAAAAGGTACCTGGTTCCACAGGTAGCTTGAATGCGGCACGCTTTGACAGGTAATCAGCGATGTCGTTCTCCGCTCGGGGAATGTGCTCCGCTTGGATACCATCAAAGCATTCCTCCAGCTTCCTCACCTTATCTACGTAAGCTTCCATCAATGGGCTCTGATAATCCTTGTTGACCTGCCTGACAACGAGCTACGAGTCACCCCTGACGATGAGCTTCTTAACCCCGAGGTCTGCCCCGATCCTGAGACCGGCAAGCAATCCCTCGTACTCAGCAGTGTTGTTGGTGGACATCTCCTTGGGGAAGTGCATCTGGATCACGTACTTGAGGTGCTCTCCGGTGGGTGCGACGAGCAGCACACCGGCACCGGCGCCTTGCAGCGAGAAAGCCCCATCAAAGTACATGATCCAGTCGTGGTCTGCTTCCTTGCCGGGGAGAGTGGTCTCCTGGATTTCTTCGTCAAGCATTGAGGTCCATTCTGCAATGAACTCCGCCAAGACTCTGCTCTGAATTGTTGAGGTACTTTCAAACTTTAAACCAAAGCTTGACAACTCCAAGGCCCATTCCATAATCCTTCCAGTCGCATCTAGGTTGTGCAGTATCCATTGCAATGGGAGGCGGGTGACGACAGTGATCTCGTGGGCTTGGAAGTAATGATGCAGCTTCCTCGAGGCCATAAGGAGGCCGAAGAGCAATTTCTGCACACTGGAGTACCTCAATCTAGCTCCCTGCAAGAGGGAGCTGACAAAGTAAATCGGGTGCTGCATCATCTTCTTCTTCTGCACCACCTCACTTGACTGCGCGGGCACTGCCTCGGCAGCATCAGACTCCGCCGGGGGCCTCGCCTTGGCGGCACCAGGCCCTGCCGGGGGAATTTTGGGCTTGCCATCCGCTGGTTCTGCCGCCGTTACTGCCTCCTCGTTGATCTCCCTCTGTGCCACCAGCGCAGCGCTAACCACTTGATTCGTTGCCGCTAGATACAGCAACAACGGCTCTTGTGGTTTAGGCACAACCAGTATTGGCGTGGAGGAAAGGTATTTCTTCAGATCCTGCAGTGCTGCCTCGGCTTCTGGGGTCCACTCCATTGGGCCTGCCTTTTTCAAAATTTTGAAGAAGGGAAGGGCGCGCTCGGCGGACTTGGAGATGAATCGGCAAATGGCGGCAACGCAGCCGGTGAGCCGACGCACATCTTTGATTCGCTTGGGCGCCTCAATCTGCTCAATAGCCTTGATCTTGTCTGGTTTGCCTCGATCCGCGCTGCGACACAAAGAACCCGAGAAGCTTGCCGGATGGAATGTCAAGACACACTTCTCGTGGTTCAGCTTGAGGTTGATCTTGGCGAGGTTGGCAAATGTCTCTTCTAGATCTTGCACAAGAGTTGGCCCGTCCTTGGTTTTGACCACTATGTCATCCATGTATGCCTCCATATTTCTATGGAGCTGAGGTTCAAAACCAATTTGGACCGCTCTTGCGAACGTTGAGCCAGCACTCTTGAACCCGAAAGGCATCCGTAAAAAGCAATACGTACCACATGGGGTGATGAATGATGTCTTCTCTTCATCCTCTCTTGCCATGAAGATCTGGTGGTAGCCTGAGTAGGCGTCGAGAAATGATAGCAGATCACACCCGGCTGTGGAGTCAACAATCTGGTCGATGCGCGGCAACGGGAAGGGGTCCTTAGGACAAGCCTTATTGATATCTGTGTAATCAATACACAACCTCCACTTCCCATTCGCCTTGCGCACCACTACCGGATCGGCCAACCACGTCGGGTGGAGCACTGCTCTCACCAAACCTGCCGCTTCCAACTTCCTGATCTCCTCTGTGATGAACTCCTGCCTCTCCGATCCAGACACTGCTTTCTGACCTTCTGCTTGATGGGCCGCGCGTGGGGGTAGACAGCTATGTGGTGCTCAATCACCTCCCTGGGAACACCGGGGATGTCGGATGCTTGCCACGCAAACACGTCGACATTCGCCCGCAGGAAGGTAACGAGTGTGCCTTCCTATTTGCTGTCGAGGGTGGAGCCTATGGTGAAGGCCCCTCCCGTGCCATCCTCCCTGACGGGCACCTTCTTGGTCTGCGGCAGCTCGGCTCTGGATCTCTTGCTCTTGTCGGTAGAGCTCTCTGGCACGTCCTCGACGGTAGCACAACACTCCGAGGAGGTGCGCTTGCCGGTGTCGGTGCGAGAGGTCTTGCCGGGCTTCCTCTTCCCTCCCGGGCCATCAGCGGCAGGAGCATGTGCCTTGACGGCAGCTGCTGCAACTGCTTCCGGTAGAATTGGTCAGCGCAGATCAGCATGTCCTTCTTGTCGGAGGGGACGGAGATGATGGTCAAAGGCCCAGGCATCTTTAGCATGTTGTAGGCATAGTGCGACGCCGCCATGAACCTGGCTAGTGCCGGGCAGCCGAGGGTCCCGTTGTAGGGCAAGGGGATCTCGGCCACGTCGAAGATGATCCTCTCGGTCCTGTAGTTCAACTCTCCTCCACACGTCACGGGTAGTGTGACCTTCCCCTTCGGCTGGCTCCTCCCCGGATTGACCCCTTGAAACGTGCCCGTTTCCTCGAGGTCTCCATCAGGGATTTGCAATCTTTTGATCACGACAGGCGAGATCAGGTTCAGGCCGGCCCCGCTGTCAACCAACATCTTGTTCACCCTGAGGTTGTGTATCATTGGTGAGACCAACAATGGCAAACACCCGACCACGGTAGTGCAGTCAGGGTGGTCCTCGGTGTCCAAGATGAGGGGTGTGCTGGACCACTTCAGCTTCGGCGTGGAACGACGGGCTCCGTCTTTGTAATCTCACGCGCCCACTGCTTGAGCTGGCAGTGAGAGGTATGCAGCGAGGCGCCGCCATCGACGCACATGGCCTCCGTAGCCTTCTGGAACCCTTGCCCACTAGACTCGTCGTCCTCGTCGTGGTCATCATCTTCTTGTTTCTTGTCACGGCCCCAGGCGGGCCTCTCTTGCTGGTTGTCCTTGCCGGGGCAGCTTCCTTGGCTGCCAGGCTTCTTGCCGGTTCCCTCAGCACCGTCCTGGTCCTTCTCCTTGTCCCGCCTACTTTTTGCTTCTCAACAAGCAGCTCGACTTGTCGGCAGTTCTGGAGGTCATGGCCCTTGGTGCGGTGGATCTTGCAGTATTGCTTGCCGGAGCTTCCTGGCTTGTCGGTAGCCGCCAAGGCCCAACAAGCGGCGCACCCGGCAATCTCCTTGCCAGGCGCGTCTGCCTTGACCTTCTTGCCGGCATGGGTATCGTCAGATCCCTCAATGGCAAGCACGGCCTTGCCTTTGCGTTTCCTGTTGTGATGCCGGCCCTTCTTCGTCGGGGTGGCTGATACGTCCATTTTGCATCATGCTTTTATATCGATATTTATTGCATTGTGGGTTGTTATTACACATTATGTCACAATACATATGCCTATTCTCTCTTATTTTACAAGGTTTACATAAGGAGGGAGAATGCCAACTGGAATTCAATGGAAAAGGAGCAAATATTAGAGACCTATTCTGCACAACTCCAAAAGTCCTGAAACTCCACGAAAGTTATTTTTGGAAATAATAAAAAATATTGAGGAAGAAATACGTCAGGGGGGCCTCCACCTGTCCACAAGGGTGGGGGGCGCGCCCTACCCCCCTGGGCGCGCCCCCTGCCTCGTGGGCCCCCTGTTGGCCCTCCGGCGCCCATCTTCTACTATATGAAGTCTTTCGTCTGAACAAAAATCATAAGCAAGCTTTCGGGACAAGACTCCGCCGCCACGAGATGGAACCTTGGCGGAACCAATCTAGGGCTCCGCAGAGCTGCTCATTGGGACACTTCCCTCCGGGAGGGGGAAATCATCACCAACGCTCCTCTCATCAGGAGAGGGCAATCTCCATAAACATCTTCACCAGCACCATCTCCTCGCAAACCCTAGTTCATCTCTTGTATCCAATTCTTGTCTCATAGTCTAGGATTGGTACCTGTAGGTTGCTAGTAGTGTTGATTACTCCTTGTAGTTGATGCTAGTTGGTTTATTTGGTAGAAGATCATATGTTCAGATCCTTTATGCATATTAATACTCCTCGATTATGAACATGAATATGCTTTGTGAGTAGTTACGTTTGTTCCCGAGGACATGGGAGAAGTCTTGCTATTAGTAGTCATGTGAATTTGGTATTCGCTCGATATTTTGATGAGATGTATGTTGTCTATCCTCTAGTGGTGTTATGTGAACGTCGACTACATAACACTTCACCATTATTTGGGCCTAGAGGAAGGCATTGGGAAGTAATAAGTAGATGATGGTTTGCTAGAGTGATGTAAGCTTAAACCCTAGTTTATGCGTTGCTTCGTAAGGGGCTGATTTGGATCTATATGTTTCATGCTATGGTTAGGTTTACCTTAATACTTTTGTTGTAGTTGCGGATTCTTGCAATAGAGGTTAATCATAAGTTGGATGCTTGTCCAAGTAAGGACAACACCCAAGCACCGGTCCACCCACATATCAAATTATCAAAGTACCGAACGCGAATCATATGAACATGATGAAAACTAGCTTGACGATAATTCCCATGTGTCCTCTAAGCGCTTTTCTCTATATAAGAGTTTGTCCAGGCTTGTCCTTTGCTACAAAAAGGATTGGGCCACCTTGCTGCACTTTATTTACTTTTGTTACTTGTTGCTCGTTACCAATTATCCTATCACAAAACTATCTGTTACCTATAATTTCAATACTTTCAGAGAATACCTTGCTGAAAACCGCTTATCATTTCCTTGTGCTCCTCGTTGGGTTCGACACTGTTACTTATCGAAAGGACTACGATAGATCCCCTATACTTGTGGGTCATCAAGACTCTTTTCTGGCTTGTTGCCGGGGAGTGAAGCACCTTTGGTAGGTGGAATTTGGTAAGGAAAAATTTATATAGTGTGCTGAAATTTACTGTCACTTGTTACTATGGAAAGTAATCCTCTGAGGGGCTTGTTCGGGGTATCTTCACCCCGACCAGTAGATCAAAGAGTTGCTCCTCAACCTACTGAACCTACTGAAGATGAAAATGTCTACTTTGAAATTCCTTCGGGTATGTTAGAGAAACTGCTAGCTAATCCTTTTGCAAGAGATGGAACAATGCATCCTGATGAGCACCTAATCTATCTAGATGAAGTTTGTGGATTATTTAAGCTTGCAGGTATACCCGATGATGTTATTAAGAAGAAGGTCTTCCCTTTATCATTGAAGGGAGATGCATTGACATTGCATAGGCTATGTGATGATACGGGTCATGGAACTACAAATGATTGAAATTGGAATTTCACCAAGTTTTATCCTATGCATCTTGTTCATCGTGATCGCAATTAAATATATAATTTTTGTCCTCGCGAAGGAGAAAGCATCGCTCAAGCTTGGGGGAGGCTTTAATCAATGTTATATTCATGCCCCAATCATGAGCTTCCGAGAGAAATAATTATTCAAAGTTTTTATGCTCGACTTTCTAATAACAATCGCACCATGCTCGATACTTCTTGTGCTGGCTCTGCTATGATGAAGACTATTGAATTCAAATGGAATTTATTGGAAAGAATTAAACGCAACTCTGAAGGTTGGGATCTCGACGAAGGTAAGGAGTCAGGTATGACACCTAAGTTTGATTGTGTTAAGTCTTTTATGGATACCGATGTTTTCCGTAAATTTAGCACTAAATATGGACTTGATTCTGAGATAGTAGCTTTCTTTTGTGAATCTTTTGCTGCTCACGTTGATCTCCCTAGGGAGAAGTGGTTTAAATATCATCCTCCCATAGAAGTAAAAGTAGCTGCACCTATTAAAGTTGAAGAAAAGACTATCACTTATAAGGATCCTATTGTTCCTACTGCTTATGTTGAAAACCCACCTTTCCCTATTAGAATAAAGGATCATGCTAAAGCTTCAACTGTGGTTCGTAAAAGCAATATTAGAACCTATACACCTCCTGAGCAAGTTAAAGTTGAACCTAATGTTGCTATTGTTAAAGATCTCTTGGCTGATAATATTGATGGGCATGTTATTTATTTCCGTGAAGAGACTGCTAGAATTGCTAAACCTTATGCTAAAGATAAACATAGACCAGTGGTAGGCATGCATGTTATTTCTGTTAAAATAGGAGATCATTGTTATCATGGCTTATGTGACATGGGTGCTAGTGCTAGTGCAATACCTATTGACTTATACAAAGAAATTATGCATGATATTGCACCTACTGAGTTAGAAGATATTGATGTCACAATTAAACTTGCCAATAGGGATACTATTTCACCCATGGGAATTGTTAGAGATGTTGAAGTCTTGTGTGGGAAAACCAAATATCCTGCTGATGTTCTTGTTCTTGGTTCCCCACAAGATAGCTTTTGTCCCATTATTTTTGGTAGACCCTTCTTGAACACAGTTAGTGCTAGGATAGACTGCGAAAAGGATGTTGTTACTATTGGTTTGGGTCATATGTCTCATGAGTTTAATTTCTCTAAATTTAGTAGACAACACCGTGAAGAGGAATTTCCTAGTAAGGATGAAATTATTGGTCTTGCTTCTATTGCTGTACCTCCTAGTGATCCTTTAGAACAATATTTGCTAGACCATGAAAATGATATGTTTATGAATGAAAGAAGGGAAATAGATGAAGTATTCTTTAAACAGGAACCTATCCTGAAACACAATTTGCCTGTTGAAATCCTAGGGGATCCTCCTCCACCCAAGGGTGATCCCGTGTTTGAGCTTAAACCATTGCCTGATACTCTTAAATATGCTTATCTTGATGAGAAAAAGATATATCATGTTATTATGAGTGCTAACCTTCCAGAGCATGAAGAAAAGAGATTATTGAAAACTCTGAAGAAGCACCGTGCTGCTATTGGATATACTCTTGACGATCTTAAGGGCATTAGTCCCACTATATGTCAACACAAAAGAAATTTGGAGAAAGATGCCAAACCAGTTCGTGATCACCAATGACGGCTGAATCCTAAGATGAAAGACGTGGTAAGAAAGGAAATATTAAATCTCCTTGAGGCAGGTATAATTTACCCCGTTGCTGATAGTCAGTGGGTAAGTCCTGTCCATTGTGTCCCTAAGAAGGGAGGTATTACTGTTGTTCCTAATGATAAAGATGAATTGATCCCGCAAAGAATTATTATAGGTTATAGGATGGTAATTGATTTCCGGAAATTAAATAAAGCTACTAAAAAGGATCATTACCCCTTACCTTTTATCGATCAAATGCTAGAAAGATTATCCAAACTTACACATTTTTGCTTTCTAGATGGTTATTCTGGTTTCTCTCAAATACCTGTGTCAGCCGATGATCAATCAAAGAGCACTTTTACTTGCCCTTTTGGTTTATGTAATGCACCTGCTACCTTTCAAAGATGCATGATGGCAATTGCTACCTCTTGAGCACTGCGTTGGTTTTCCCTTGAAGAGAAAAGGGTGATGCAGCAAAGTAGCATAAGTATTTCCCTCAGGTTTTGAGAACCAAGGTATCAATCCAGTAGGAGGCTACACGCAAGTCCCTCGCACCTACACAAACAAATAAATCCTGGCAACCAACGCGATAAGGGGTTGTCAATCCCTACACGGTCACTTACGAGAGTGAGATCCGATAGATATGATAAGATAATATTTTTGCTATTTTTGTGATAAAGATGCAAAGTAAAGTAAACAAAATAAAAACGACAAAAGAAATAGCTTGTTGTCGGGAGATTAATATGATGGAAAATAGACCCGGGGGCCATAGGTTTCACTAGTGGCTTCTCTCAAGAGCATAAGTATTTTACGGTGGGTGAACAAATTACTGTTGAGCAATTGACAGAATTGAGCATAGTTATGAGAATATCTAGGCATGATCATGTATATAGGCATCACGTCCGAGACAAGTAGATCGACTTGTGCCTGCATCTACCACTAGTACTCCACACATCGACCGCCATCCAGCATGCATCTAGAGTATTAAGTTCATAAGCACAGAGTAACACTTTAAGCAAGATGACATGATGTAGAGGGATAAATTCATGCAATATGATAAAAACCCCATCTTGTTATCCTCGATGGCAACAATACAATACGTGCCTTGCTGCCCCTCATCATCGGGAAAGGACACCGCAAGATTGAACCCAAAGCTAAGCACTTCTCCCATTACAAGAAATATCAATCTAGTAGGCCAAACCAAACTGATAATTCAAGAGACTTGCAAAGATAACCAATCATACATAAAAGAATTCAGAAGATTCAAATATTGTTCATAGATAAACTTGATCATAAACCCACAATTCATCGATCTCAACAAACACTCCACAATAGAACATTACATCGAATAGATCTCCACGAGAGAGGGGGAGAACATTGTATTGAGATCCAAAAAGAGAGAAGAAGCCATCTAGCTAATAACTATGGACCCGAAGGTCTGAGGTAAACTGCTCACACTTCATCGGAGAGGCTATGGTGTTGATGTAGAAGCCCTCCATGATGGATGCCCCCTCCGGCAGAGCTCCGGAACAGGCCCCAAGATGGGATCTTGTGGGTACAGAAGGTTGCGGCGGTGGAATTAGGTTTTTGGCTCCGTATCGGATCGTTTGGGGGTACGTAGGTATATATAGGAGGAAGGAGTACATTGGTGGAGCAACGTGGGGCCCACGAGGGTGGAGGGCGCGTCTGGGGGGGGGGGGGGGTAGGCGCCCCCCTACCTCGTGGCTTCCTGGAAGCTTCCTTGACATAGGGTCCAAGTCTCATGGATCATGTTCGTTCCGAAAATCACGTTGCCGAAGGTTTCATTCCGTTTGGACTCCGTTTGATATTCTTTTTCTGTGAAACTCTGAAATAGGCAAAAAAAATAGCAATTCTGGGTTGGGCCTCCGGTTAATAGGTTAGTCCCAAAAATAATATAAAAGTGAATAATAAAGCCCAATAATGTCCAAAACAGGAGATAATATAGCATGGAGCAATAAAAAATTATAGATACGTTAGAGACGTATCAAGCATCCCCAAGCTTAATTCTTGCTCGTCCTCGAGTAGGTAAATGATCAAAACAGAATTTTTTATGCGGAATGCTACTTGGCATAATTTTAATGTAATTCTTCTTAATTGTGGTATGAATATTCATATCTGAAAGATTCAAGATAAAAGTTCATATTGACATAAAAATAATAATACTTCAAGCATACTAACTAAGCAATTATGTCCTTTCAACATAACATGGCCAAAGAAAGTTCATCCCTACAAAATCATATAGTTTAATCATGTTCCATTTTCGTCACACAAGAATGTTCTCATCATGCACAACCCCGATGACAAGCCAAGCAATTGTTTCATACTTTAGTAATCTGAAACTTTATAAACCTTCACGCAATACATGAGCGTGAGCCATGGATATAGCACTATGGGTGGAATAGAGTATAATGACGGGGGTTATGTGGAGAAGACAAAAAAGGAGAAAGTCTCACATCAACGAGGCTAATCAATGAGCTATGGAGATGCCCATCGATTGATGTTAATGCAAGGAGTAGGGATTGCCATGCAACGGATGCACTAGAGCTATAAATGTATGAAAGCTCAACAAAAGAAACTAAGTGGGTGTGCATCCAACTTGCTTGCTCACGAGGACCTAGGGCACTTGAGGAGGCCCATTGTTGGAATATACAACCCAAGTTCTATAATGAAAAATTCCCACTAGTATATGAAAGTGACAAAACAAGAGACTCTCTATCATGAAGATTATGGTACTACTTTGAAGCACAAGTGTGGTAAAAGGATAGTAGCATTGTCCCTTTTTACTTCTCTTTTTTTTGGGCCTTCTTTTTTTATTTGGCCTTTCTTTTTTTGGGACAATGCTCTATTAAAAATGATGATCATCACACTTCTATTTATTTACAACTCAATGATTACAACTTGATACTATAACAAAGTATGACTCTATATGAATGCCTCCGGCGGTGTACCGGGATATGCAATCAATCAAGAGTGACATGTATGAAAGAATTATGAATGGTGGATTTGCCACAAATACTATGTCAACTACATGATCATGCAAAGCAATATGACAATGATGAACATGTCATGATAAACGGAATGGTGGAAAGTTGCATGGCAATATATCTCGGAATGGCTATGGAAATGCCATAGGTAGGTATGGTGGCTGTTTTGAGGAAGATATAAGGAGGTTTATGTGTGAAAGAGCTTATCATATCACGGGGTTTGGATGCACCGGTGAATTTTGCACCAACTCTCAATGTGAGAAAGGGCAATGCACGGTACCGAAGAGGCTAGCAATGGTTGGAAGGTGAGAGTGCGTATAATCCATGGACTCAACATTAGTCATAAAGAACTCACATACTTATTGCGAAAATCTACAAGTCATCAAAAACCAAGCACTATGCGCATGCTCCTAGGGGGATAGATTGGTAGGAAAAGACCATCGTCATTCCCCGACCGCCACTCATAAGGAGGACAATCAAAGAACACCTCATGTTTCAAATTTGTTACATAACGTTTACCATACGTGCATGCTATGGGACTTGCAAACTTCAACACAAGTATTTCTCAAATTCACAACTACTCAACTAGCACAACTTTAATATCACTACCTCCATATCTCAAAACAATCATCAAGCATCAAACTTCTCTTAGTATTCAACACACTCATAAGAAGGTTTTTACTAATCTTGAATGCCTAGCATATTATGATTTTTTAAGCAAAATACCATGCTATTTAAGACTCTCAAAATAATCTAAGTGAAGGTGAGAGATCAATAGTTTCTATAAAAGAAATCCACCACCGTGCTCTAAAAGATATAAGTGAAGTACTAGAGCAAAACTATATAACTCAAAAGATATAAGTGAAGCACATAGAGTATTCTAATAATTTATGAATCATGTGTGTCTCTATAAAAAGGTGTGTACAGCAAAGATGATTGTGGTAAACTAACAAGCAAAGACTCAAATCAAAACACATATCATGTGGTGAATAAAAATATAGCTCCAAGTAAAGTTACCGATGGAAGTAGACGAAAGAGGGGATGCCTTCCGGGGCATCCCCAAGCTTTGGCTTTTTGGTGTCCTTAGATTATATTGGGGGTGCCTTGGGCATCCCCAAGCTTATGCTCTTGTCACTCCTTGTTCCATAATCCATCAAATCTTTCACCCAAAACTTCAAAACTTCACAACACAAAACTTAACAGAAAATCTCGTGAGCTCCGTTAGCGAAAGAAAACAAAAGACAACTTCAAGGTACTGTAATGAACTCATTGTTTATTTATATTGGTGTTAAACCTACTGTATTCCAACTTCTCTATGGTTTGTAAACTATTTTACTAACCATAGATTCATCAAATAAGCAAACAACACACGAAAAACAGAATCTGTCAAAAACAGAACAGTCTGTAGTAATCTGTAACTAACGCAAACTTCTGGAACTCCAAAAAATCAGAAAAAATAGGAAGACCTATACAATTTGTTTATTGATCAGACGAAATTGGAATCAATATTTTATCGCGTTCTGGTGAGTTTTAACAATTATTTTCATGAACAGAAAGTTTCTGGAATTTTCTGCAAGATCAAATAACTATCATCCAAGAAGATCCTATAGGTTTAACTTGGCACAAACACTAATTAAAACATAAAAACACATCTAACCAGAGTATAGAACAAATATTTATTCCTAAACTGAAGCAAAAAGCAAAAAACTAAAAATAAAATTCTGTTGCCTCCCAACAAGCGCTATCTTTTAACGCCCCTAGCTAGGCATAAAGGCAAGGATAGATCTAGGTATTGCCATCTTTGGTAGGCAATCCATAAGTGGCTCTCATGATAGATTCATATGGTAATTTTATTTTATTCCTAGGGAAGTGTTCCATGCCTTTCTTTAATGGAAATTGGAATCTAATATTCCCTTCCTTCATATCAATAATTGCACCAATCGTTCTAAGGAAAGGTCTACCAAGAATAATATGACATGAAGGATTGCAATCTATGTCAAGAACGATAAAATCTACGGGCACATAGTTCCTATTTGCAACAATAAGAACATCATTAATTATTCCCATAGGTTTCTTAATAGTGGAATCCGCAAGGTGCAAGTTTAAAGATCAATCATCAAAATCACGAAAACCTAACAAATCGCACAAAGTTTTTGGAATCGTGGAAACACTAGCACCCAAATCAGACAAAACATAGCATTCATGATCTTCAATTTTAATTTTAATAGTAGGTTCCCACTCATCATAAAGTTTTTTAGGAATAGAAACTTCCAACTAAAGTTTTTCTTCATAAGATTGCATCAAAGCATCAACGATATGTTTGGTAAAAGCTTTATTTTGACTATAAGCATGAGGAGAATTTAGCACGGATTGCAACAAGGAAATACAATCTATCAAAGAGCAATTATCATAATTAAATTCGTTGAAATACAAAATAGTGGGTTTGTTAATATCTAGGGTTTTGATCTCTTCAATCCCACTTTTATCAATTTTAGCATCAAGATCTAAAAACTCCGAATTTTTGGAACGCCTTCTAGGTAAAGGTGGATCATATTCAGTCCCATCATTATCAAGATTCATATTGCAAAACAAAGGTTTAATAGGGGACACATCAATAACGTTTAGATCTTCATCCTTATTTTCAAAGTTCTCCAGTTTAGCGGCCATCTTATTAACTAAGGTAGCTTGCTTATCCGAAATTTCAGCTATCAACTTCTCAAGACGAGCAATTTTGGATCTCAACCCATAAAATTCTCTAGACATAACATCGAGCTCTTTATTCATATAACTCATAAAGATTTTTTGTTCCTTAAGCTCATTTCTGAAAAAAATTATTATGCTCAAATTGCAAAACCATAAAACTCCTGCGTTGCTTTCGATCTCTTCTAATCTTTTAAGGTAAAGATCACCAAATCTAGGTAGACCCATCGTGACAAACAAGAAATTCAACACACGAGCAAACAATAAGCAAGCGAAAAAGAGGCGAACGAAAAATAAAGGGCGAATAAAACGGCAAGGGTGAAGTGGGGGAGAGGAAAACGAGAGGCAAATGGCAAATAATGTAATGCGGGAGATAAGGGTTTGTGATGGGTACTTGGTATGTTGACTTTTATGTAGACCTCCCAAGAACGGTGGAAATCCTTCTTGCTACCTCTTGAGCACTGCGTTGGTTTTCCCTTGAAGAGGAAAGGGTGATGCAGCAAAGTAGCGTAAGTATTTCCCTCAGTTTTTTAGAACCAAGGTATCAATCCAGTAGGAGGCTACACGCAAGTCCCTCGCACCTACACAAACAAATAAATCCTCACAACCAATGCGATTAGGGGTTGCCAATCCCTACACGGTCACTTACGAGAGTGAGATCTGATAGATATGATAAGATAATATTTTTGGTATTTTTGTGATAAAGATGCAAACTAAAGTAAACAAAATAAAAACGGCAAAAGAAATAGCTTGTTGTCGGGAGATTAATATGATGGAAAATAGACCCGGGGGCCATAGGTTTCACTAGTGGCTTCTCTCAAGAGCATAAGTATTTTACAGTGGGTGAACAAATTAATGTTGAGCAATTGACAGAATTGAGCATAGTTATGAGAATATCTAGGTATGATCATGTATATAGGCATCACGTCTGAGACAAATAGACCGACTCATGCCTGCATCTACTACTATTACTCCACACATCGACTGCTATCCAGCATGCATCTAGAGTATTAAATTCATAAGAACAGAGTAACGCTTTAAGAAAGATGACATGATGTAGAGGGATAAATTCATGCAATATGATAAAAACCCCATCTTGTTATCCTCGATGGCAACAATACAATACGTGCCTTGCTGCCCCATCATGTCACTAGGAAAGGACACCGCAAGATTGAACCCAAAGCTAAGCACTTCTCCCATTGCAAGAAAGATCAATCCAAAGAGGCCAAACCAAACTGATAATTCGAAGAGACTTGCAAAGATAACCAATCATACATAAAAGAATTCAGAAGATTCAAATATTGTTCATAGATAAACTTGATCATAAACCCACAATTCATCGGTCTCAACAAACACACCGCAAAATAAGATTACATCGAATAGATCTCCATGAGAGAGGGGGAGAACATTGTATTGAGATCCAAAAAGAGAAAAGAAGCCATCTAGCTAATAACTATGGATCTAAGGTCTGAGGTAAACTACTCACACTTCATCGGAGAGGCTATGGTGCTGATGTAGAAGCCCTCCGTGATGGATGCCCCCTCCAGCGGAGCTCCGGAACAGGCCCTAAGATGGGATCTCGTGGGTACAAAAGGTTGCGGCGGTGGAATTAGGTTTTTGGCTCCGTATCTGATCGTTTGGGGGTACGTAGTTATACATAGGAGGAAGGAGTACGTCGGTGGAGCAACACGGGGCCCACGAGGGTGGAGGGTGCGCCCCCTACCTCGTGGATTCCTGGAAGCTTCCTTGATGTAGGGTCCATGTCTCCTGGATCATGTTCGTTCCGAAAATCAAGTTCCCGAAGGTTTCATTCCGTTTGGACTCCGTTTGATATTCTTTTTCTTCAAAACTCTGAAATAGGCAAAAACAACAATTCTGGGCTCGGCCTCCGGTTAATAGGTTAGTCCCAAAAATAATATAAAAGTGAATAATAAAGCCCAATAATGTCCAAAACAGAAGATAATATAGGATGGAGCAATCAAAAATTATAGATACGTTGGAGACGTATCAGCTATATTTTCTGACTTTTTTGAAAAGATTTGTGAGGTTTTCATGGACGACTTCTCCGTTTATGGACCCTCTTTTGATGATTGCTTGAGCAACTTTGATCGAGTTTTGCAGAGATGTGAAGAAACTAACCTTGTCTTGAATTGGGAAAAGTGCCACTTTATGGTTAATGAAGGTATTGTCTTGGGGCATAAAGTTTCCGAAAGAGGTATTGAAGTTGATAAAGCCAAGGTTGATGCTATTGAAAAGATGCCATGTCCCAAGGACATCAAAGGTATAAGAAGTTTCCTTGGTCATGCCGGTTTTTATAGGAGGTTCATTAAGGACTTCTCAAAAATTTCTCGGCCTCTGACTAATCTATTACAAAAAGATATACCATTTGTCTTTGATGATGATTGTGTAGAATCATTTGAAATACTTAAGAAAGCTTTGACCTCTGCACCTATCGTTCAGCCACCTGATTGGAATTAACCCTTTGAAATCATGTGTGATGCTAGTGATTATGTTGTAGGTGCTGTTCTAGGGCAAAGAGTTGATAAGAAATTAAATGTTATCCAATATGCTAGCAAAACTCTAGACAATGCCCAGAGAAATTATGCTACTACTGAAAAAGAATTCTTAATTAGCAGTTGTATTTGATTGTGATAAGTTTAGACCTTATATTGTTGATTCTAAAGTAACTATTCACACTGATCATGCTGCTATTAAATATCTTATGGAAAAGAAAGATGCTAAACCTAGACTTATTAGATGGGTTCTCTTGCTACAAGAATTTGATTTGCATATTATTGATAGAAAGGGAGCTGAGAACCCTGCTGCGAACAACTTGTCTAGGTTAGAAAATGTTCTTGATGACCCACTACCTATTGATGATAGCTTTCCTGATGAACAATTAAATGTCATAAATGCTTCTCGTACTACTCCATGGTATGCTGATTATGCTAATTACATTGTTGCTAAATTTATACCACCTAGTTTCACATACCAGCTAAAGAAAAAGTTCTTCTATGATTTGAGACATTACTTTTGGGATGACCCACGTCTTTATAAAGAAGGAGTAGATGGTGTTATTAGACGTTGTGTACCTGAGCATGAACAGGAACAGATCCTACACAAGTGTCACTCCGAAGCTTATGGAGGACACCATGTTGGAGATAGAACTGCACATAAGGTATTGCAATCTGGATTTTATTGGCCTACTCTCTTCAAGGATGCCCGTAAGTTTGTTTTATCTTCTGATGAATGTCAAAGAATTGGTAATATTAGTAGACGTCAAGAAATGCCTATGAATTATTCACTTGTTATTGAACCATTTGATGTTTGGGGCTTCGACTATATGGGACCTTTTCCTGCCTCTAATGGATACACACATATTTTAGTTGCTACTGATTACGTTACTAAGTGGGTAGAAGCTATTCCAACTAGTAGTGCTGATCATAACACTTCTATTAAATGCTTAAAGAAGTTATTTTTCCGCGGTTTGGAGTCCCTAGATATTTAATGACTGATGGTGGTTCACATTTTATTCATGGTGATTTCTGCAAAATGCTTGCTAAATATGATGTTAATCATAGAATTGCATCTCCCTATCACCCACAGTCTAGTGGTCAAGTAGAATTGAGCAATAGAGAGCTCAAATTAATTTTGCAAAATACTGTTAACAGATCTAGAAAGAATTGGTCCAAGAAACTTGATGATGCATCATGGGCCTATAGAACTACATATAAAAATCCTATGGGTATGTCTCCGTATAAAATGGTTAATGGAAAAGCATATCACTTACCTCTCGAACTAGAACATAAGGCATATTGGGCTATTAAAGTGCTCAACTATGATTTCAAACTTGCCAGTGTGAAGAGGTTATTTGACATTAGCTCACTTGATGAATGGAGAACCCAAGCTTATGAGAATGACAAATTGTTTAAAGAAAAAGTTAAAAGATGGCATGACAAAAGAATACAAAAGCGTGAGTTTAATGTAGGAGATTATGTATTACTATACAACTCTCCTTTAAGATTTTTTGCAGGAAAACTTCTCTCTAAATGGGAAGGCCCTTACGTTATCAAGGAGGTCTATCGTTCTGGTGCCATAAAAATCAACAACTTCGAAGGCACAAATTCAAAGGTGGTGAACGGTCAAAGAATCAAACATTATATCTCAGGTAATCCTATAAATGTTGAAACCAATGTTATTGAAACCGTAACCCCGGAGGAATACATAAGGGACACTTTCCGGAACATTTCAGACTCCAAAAAGGAATAGGTATGTGGTATGGTAAGTAAATCGACTACAAAACAGTTCTAATGACAATTTTTCTCCGTTTTGGAATATTTAGAAAAATAGAAAAATAAGAAGCAGTCCGGGAAGGACACGAGGTCTCCACGAGGGTGGAGGGCGCGCCCTACCCCCTGGGCGCGCCCCCCTACCTCGTGGGCACCTCGTGCACTCTCCGGACTCCGTTTTCTTGCACGATACATATTTTGGTCGGTAAAAATTCATTATATAATCTCCTGAAGGTTTTGACTCCCGTATCACGCAATTGTCCTCTATTCTTGTTTCGAGATGTTTTTTGTCAGGGTTGTCAAAGCCAGGCATCATGTCGTCCCCCTCCTCCAACAATGGTGACAACGATGCTTGGCTAATGAAGATAGAGGTGAAGAGGGAAGAACCCATGGAGATCAACAAGGATGAAGGGATCAAGAAGGCCACGGAGGACCAAGCTCCACGAAGACAACCTTCAACTTGATCACAATCTTCTTACCCCAACTGAGATCGAGGCTTTCAAGATGATTGAGTTAGCTCGTATTCAAAACAAGTATCTCACCCGTGAAAATATTTTGTTAAAGGAGCATATCGTTGCACTCAAGGGCATTATCCGCAAGTTGGAGGACCTCTTACGCTCGATGTGCGACTATCCATCCTCACCTCCACCTTCTTCACCAGCAAAGGAGACATAATCACATGGGCATGGGCACTCCCCTTGGCAACTGCCAAGCTTGGGGGAGATGCCCCGGTATCGTATCACCACCACCTCTCCTGTCTTTACCGTTTTTCTTAGTTCGATCCAATTAGTAGTATCTTGATCTAGTAGAATAAAATTTTGGTATGATATAGTTTTGAGTTTTGCTTTATGATCTTTCTTTGTAATCGAGTCCGTGAGCTATATATAATAAAGATTTGTGTTGAGTCAAGGGCTTGATTATCTAGCTATGATCTTGAGTGAGTAAAAGAAAAGAATAAAAAGAAACAAAGAGATCATATTGATCTTATTGAGAGTAATGACTTCACATAGAAAGAGTATGATGATTAAAATTATTGAGAGTTGACAAACATAGCTTTGGTCATCATTGCAATTAATAGGAAGTAATAAAGAAAGAGAGGTTTCACATATAAATATACTATCTTGGACATCTTTTATGATTGGGAGCACTCATTAAAATATGACATGCTAAAGAGTTGATGTTGGACAAGGAAGACAACGTAATGGGTTATGTTTTCTTATATCTGAGATAAAGTATATTGTCATGGACCATCCAACATGTTGAGCTTGCCTTCCCCCTCATGCTAGCCAAATTCTTTGCACCAAGTAGAGATACTACTTGTGCTTCCAAATACCCTTAAACCCAGTTTTGCCATAAGAGTCCACCATACCTACCTATGGATTGAGTAAGATCCTTCAAGTAAGTTTTCATCGGTGCAAGCAACAAAAATTGCTCTCTAAATATGTATGATTGATTGGTGTGGAGGAAATAAGCTTTATACGATCTTGTGATGTGGAAGAAATAAAAGCGACGGACTGCATAATAAAGGTTCATATCACAAGTGGCAATATAAAGTGACGTTCTTTTGCATTAAGATTTTGTGCATCCAAACTTGAAAGCGCATGGCAACCTCTGCTTCCCTCTGCGAAGGGCCTATCTTTTATTATCTTCTAACTTATGCAAGAGTCATGGTGATCTTCACCTATCCTTTTTACATTTCATCCTTTGGCAAGCACAGTATGTTGGAAAGATCCTGATATATATATCTAATTGGATGTGGGTTAGCATGAATTATTATTGTTGACATTACCCTTGAGGTAAAAGGTTGGGAGGCGAAACTATAAGCCCCTATCTTTCTATGTGTCCGATTAAAACTCTGTAACCACAAGTATTGCATGAGCGTTAGCAATTATGAAAGACTAAATGATAGTTGAGTATGTGGACTTGCTAGAAAGCTCTAACATAGACTCTTTCTGATGTTATGATAAATTGCAATTGCTTCATTGGTGAGATTATAGTTTGTTAGTTCTCAATAAAGTTTCGATTCATACCTTGCATTGTGAATAGATTATTACTTGAGCATAAGAGATCATATGACAATATCCATATATGTTCTTTGTTATGAGAATAATCATGATGCCCTCATGTCCGTATTTTATTTTATCGACACCTCTACCTCTAAACATGTGGACATATTTATCGTTATCGGCATCCGCTTGAGGACAAGCGAGGTCTAAGCTTGGGGGAGTTGATATGTCCATTTTGCATCATGCTTTTATATCAATATTTCTTGCATTATGGGCTGTTATTACACATTATGTCACAATACTTATGCATATTCTCTCTTATTTTACAAGGTTTACATAAGGAGGGAGAATGATGGCAAATTTGGAATTACAATTTGGAAAAGGAGAAAATATTAGAGACCTATTCTACACAACTCCAAAAGTCCTGAAACTCCACGAAAGTTATTTTTGGAAATAATAAAAAATATTGAGCAGAAGAAATACGTCAGGGGGGCCTCCACATCCCACGAGGGTGGGCGCGCCCTACCCCAGGCACGCCCCACGCCTCGTGGGCCCCTGTTGGCCCTCCGGTGCCCATCTTCGCTATATGAAGTCTTTCGTCCAAGAAAATCATAAGCAAGCTTTCGAGGCGAGACTCACGCCAGGAGGCGGAACCAATCTAGGGCTCCGGCAGAGGCTGTTACGTCGGGGACACTTCCCCTCCGGGAGGGAAATCATCGCCATCGTCATCACCAACGCTCCTCTCATCGGGAGAGGGCAATCTCCATCAACATCTTCACCAGCACCATCTCCTCTCAAACCCTAGTTCATCTCTTGTATCCAATTCTGGTCTCATAGTCTGGGATTGGTACCTGTAGGTCGCTATTAGTGTTGATTACTCCTTGTAGTTGATGCTAGTTGGTTTATTTGGTGGAAGATCATATGTTCAGATCCTTTATGCATATTAATACTCCTCTGATTATGAACATGAATATGCTTTGTGAGTAGTTACGTTTGTTCCTGAGGACATGGGAGAAGTCTTGCTATTAGTAGTCATGTGAATTTGGCATTCGTTCGATATTTTGATGAGATGTATGTTGTCCATTGTAGCGACCCGACCCGAATGGATCAAGTCTCTGTGCTTAAGTGTCATCCCTGGACCGGTATGCTGACACACACAGTACTCGAGGATTTATAACAGAGGTAAATCACATGTATAAAGTAACGTAAATACTATTACCTCAATCCAAATAGCGGAAGTAACAAGGTTGTGGATTCCCATCAACACCAACGGCAAAGTTGAGTGTAGAAATCGTAACCCTAACGTATCACTTACTCGTCGTAAGATCCTGCAACATGAGACGTTGCAGCCACAAAGGGTCAGTACATTGAATGTACTGGCAAATTCACACTGTAGAGCAATGCTAAAATATGGCTATCACTATTATGGCTGGTGGAAAAGCTCTATGGTTATAAGGGTTTTGCGAAAAGCCAATTTTTCCCTACTGCAAAGGAATAAATTTATTTAACTATCATGGTGGTTGTTAAACATTGAGAATGGTTGACAGCACTCTCAATCCCAATTAATCACCATCATTAAAACCCAACAAAATTAATTAAAGTAACATGATGAGATCAACAGGATAATCCAAGAACTAGATACTCAAGATGTCCATAACCAGGGACACGGCTAACCATGATTAGTTTGTTACACTCTGCAGAGGTTTGTGAGCTTTTCCCACAAGACTCGATCTCCTCCGTTTGATTTCTCGCACTACATGGTGTTTGAGAAACGGATGACCGAGACATAGTCTTTCAGAAACGCTAGCACCTTACGAATGGGTAGACCGTACCAACCTACAACCCCTACATCAGCTAGTCTACCCTTTGTAAGAGTTCGCACGACTTAATCAACTATGCTAGAGCCCATAGTAGCATGTGGCTGCACACAGAAGTTCCTAGCATGAATAATATTATGATCCCTTTGAGCCTGGGTGGCGGTCCATAAAAAATCTGGCAATCCTGGTCTACCCAGGTGCCTAGACAGGCAATCCTGGAATAACCAGGTACCTCAATCCACCCAGATGTGTGTTTAAGTTGCCACCTTAGATGAACCATTTATTAACAATGTCACATCTGTCATGGAAAATCACTCACCCAATCCACGTCTACTAGCATAGCATAGCAATAATTACAACACATAGAAGTAACTCCCAAGGGTTTGATAGAAACAGGGCAATAGGTTCCTACCTCATCAACTACTTCCCAATACCTACATGTTATCAATCCTACTCATGCAATGTTTGAGGGTTGAAACTAATGCATAAAAACTGGGTATGAAAAGGGATATGATCAAAGTGTGAACTTGCCTGCAATGTTGATGAAGATGATTCGCACTCAAAACTCTTGATAGATCTACTCGTCACACTCCGGTCAATCTATCGTAAGCAAGCAATAGTAACCACACATAAGCAGTCACTCAAGAGATCGGAAAGAACGAAGAAAACAATTCGGAAAACATCAAAACCAAGCAAATAACTCTTGCAACATAAAACAATTTCTAACAGTACCAAAATTATGTGAATTTGGCCTTATCAGAAAGTTTAGGTCAAGAGCTTCGATTTGCAAAAAGAAACAACTAAATCGAGATTCTGAGAAACTCAAGTTACGATCAAAAGAAGATTCAAATTCAAATCTGTTTGAAAATCAAATTTTAAACTTTCAAAAACATGTTTAAGTTGTTTTACTGGATAGAGGGGATCATAACGAAGAAATAGGCATTGGTTTCGTTGGATTTGGACTAACGAGGAGAAAGTAGTGATCGTTTGAAGTACAGGGACTAATTTGTAAACAAACTAATCACAAACGGGTCCCTGGCCGAAAATTAAAAAGAAAAAGAAAACTCTATCGAGCGAATGTTCGCTGCCGAACACTGACGAATGAAACTGTTCACTGCTGAACCTAATCTAATGAACATTCGCAAAATAACTAAACTAAAAGAAAAACCGGGTTTTTAGAGAAAACCTGGAAAAAAACTAAACCCTAAAAAGAAAATAAACTGAACCGGGCGGTTTACCGGTTTGGTTCGATGGCGGCAGATCTCCGGCGAGACGGCGGCGGCGGAGGTGGTCCGGATTCGGCCGGGGCGGCGGCTCCGGTTGTCGAGGGCGGCGGCGAGGTAGTCGGGAGGAGGCGCGAGACGGCGGACTGATGGCGGTGGTGGCGGCGGCCGAGCCGGTGGAGCTGGGCGAGGCGGCGGATTCCGCGAGTGCGCCGGCGGCGGCTCGGCGAGATGTGGGAGGGCGGCGGCGCGAGTGGAGAGAAGGAGGAGATTTATAAGAGGAGGCGGCGGTGGCGTGGAGAAGAGGGTAGAGGAGGCCGGAGGCGGCACGGCGTCCATGGCGTGTGACAGGGCGGACTCGGGACGAGTCCCGGTCGGGGACGGGAGCGAGGCGGCGCGCTGGGCTGGGCCGTGGCCTGGCCTGGGAGCTGGGCCGGCCCAGTCGGCGGGAGAAGTTTTTTTTTAAACACAGACAAACAAACTAAGAACAAACGAAAATAAAATATATTATATAGGCATATAATATATCAAAATTTTCAGAAAAAGATTTTCTACGACATGAACATTATTCTAGCTTAAAATAAAATCCGCAATAATTTTAATAATTCAAACAGTGCTACTGACCTATTTAAAACCCAATAAAATCATTTTAAAAATACCAAAATTAATTCAAATTTATTTCTCTCCAATTTTCTGATGTAGGGAATCATGTTATCCCATTTTCCATTTATTTTATTTTTGGAGAAAAATAATTTCAATAAAACTCAAATAACTCCCAATTGAAAATAAATTCAAAAGAACTTTGAATTTAATTCTTTGAAACTCCCAACTCATATTTCATATGTTTTGAAGAAGTCATTTTATCTTCGCTCGTGAAAATCATTGAGTTCGTCCTGGGTTGGAAATATTTTCCAAATGAAATTCAAATATTTTCAACACCCCTTATCATTTAAATAAATGGAAGAAGTCATGTCATCTTCTCTCTAGGGTTTTGTATTTGAAAATAATTTGAACTCATGTAGATCATAAAAGCAGAATGAAAGTTTGGGAAAGTCCTTTTATTCCCTCTCATTTAACTTTCAAAAAGTTTCAAAAATCACTCAATTTCACTCAATCAATCAAAACTATCTATTTAATATAACATTCCAAAATTTAGAATTTTGGGATGTTACAAACCTACCACCCTTAAAATGAATCTCGTCCTCGAGATTCGGAGAGGCTAGCAAGAAATAGGTTAGGGTAGGGGGTCTTCTCAAAATCCATCGATCATCTCCGGGGGTCTCGGGTGCTACCACCCTTAGAAGCATGGTTACGGTTCCATCAAAACTCATATACTCCATCCTTATTGTTGGCAGTGTCGATCTTCTCAGATCCTCTGGATAATTACTTCTCTGGGCTCTTTTGGTAGTGGCATAACCTTTACCGCAATTCTTCTGTCCTTTCATCTTGGTACGGTTATTCCGAGATTGGGTCTTCTTAGCTGGCGGGTCTGGCGCCAATACTAAACGACTATCGATATCTCATGGTGGTCAACAATTTATGGTTTCTCCTGCAGGAAATGGAGTGCAGGTTGATCCTCACCATATATCCTACGGTTGGCAACAAGCGCCTTGTACAAGGGAAAAATGTTTATACCATTCTAAGGTTCAACAAGGTTTAATATCGTCACTCTACTATAGGTAGGTCACTCAGATTTACCATCCCATATAGCAAAGCGAATAATAAGAGTAAGTCGGTATGGTGATCAATCCATCCCGCACCCAAATCATTACCCTGTATATGGTTTAGCGAATCTCGCATTCTACACTCGGTCATCCTCACAAGCATTGCAGAATTTCTCTTGTCGACGAATCAAGTTCGGATAAATCCATTGATTCTGCAAGCCAAACAAACATCTATCGTTCCTTAACAACTCTCAGGTTTTGCGTAAACTCCTATAGAATCGTCGGTTGATAAAGGCATATCCTCTTCGAGGGTTTTTCCTTCAGCAAGAATGTGCTTGCTTCTTGGCAGGTCCTGGGGCCTGTGGGTTATGGCCCATCTCATCACTTGCAAACCTTGAACACATCCTCGGGGCAACTGATCATTATTCCAACATCCAACTCCCTAGCATCCTAGCATACTAAAAATCCATCCAATTGTATTGTCTCCCTTCCTTCTATTGGCACCAAACTAGGACACGATTACTCAGACTCATCATGGAATTTCCATTGATCCATATTTCCAACATCACACCTCCTTTATGTCCAATAGTAATTCATCTCTTCATCCTCGTGGGATATCCCACATACCGAGATAAAAACTTATACTTATGAAGTCCATATTCCACTTCATGGAACATCATTATCCTTTCAAAGGGTCAAGTGTCCTCACAGGGTACTACCACCCTTAAAATGCTCCAATCTTCCATAGACCATATTTCTCATATCCTCGAAAATGGTCAACATCTTTCCTCATAGAGTAACAACTCATAAAATGCAAATCAGTACCAACACTACTAACTTTATTTATTCTCAAATTATTTCAATCTCCTGTTTTTCCATTACATACCTCAACTCAACACTTCAATATAACAGAATTGTTCTCACTACTACTACCACTACTACTATATTCCTTTCTTGCAAACTCAACTATTTATCACAAGCCTCCTTCTCTTTGGGACAATCCCTGGCAAAGTGCCCTGCTTCATCACAACAGAAACATATTACTTCTGACAAATATCGAGGCTTCCTTGTGATTATATAGCCTCTTGGGGTCCTCATCTTCCCTCTTGGGCAATCATTGAAGTAGTGTCCTGAATTTTTGCACCTGAAACATGTGATATGACTCAGGTCTTTCTTTGTAGAAATTAGGTTGTTCCTGGAATCCAATCTACTTCTCTTCCTAAACTTTTCCGTTCCAATCAGGGCTTCTATTTCATGTGGGTCATACTCTACTTCCTCTGTCGGGAATTCTACTAAACCCCCATTCAAACAATTCTGGGAGATGTGCCCTTCTTCTCCACATGAATAGAAGGACTTGGTGCAGGGTTTAATTGGTTCTTCTTTGGGTGTGTCCTCCACCTCTTCCTTCATCACAAGTTCTTTTAAAATTTCCATTAGGGCTCCTTTCATTGCTTCTTTCTTCTGCTGGATGGTACTTTGTACCATGGGGTAAATGTGACACTGAGCTGCGTAGTGGGTAGTCCCTCCACACAAGAAACAAGTGATCTGCCTAGTTGGGCATTCTTCAGCTGGATTACTTCCTTCACAATTTGGGCATTCATCCTTGTGTTCTTTATGGGTGTGTCCTATTTCTCCACAGAGCTTGCATGCACAAGGTTTCTTCGTATCATTTCCATAAGGCTCCAATTTCTGGGACACAAACCTAGACTTTGACAAAGTCAACTTAAATTCTTTCCAAGTGGTTACTCCTTGCCATCCATTGATGGTTTGGTACATCCTCCACCAAGTAGCAGCACCTCTTTCAAAGCATTGAAGAGCATGCTGGGCCATATCATTTCTGGCTATATGGTTATTCTCCATGTGATCCTCCATGTTTTGAATCCATCGGTGCATCTCCAATCGACTCATCGGTCCCGAAAATACGAGCTCATCTCCATTCATCATCTATTGGGTCCATGGGTTATGGGGTGAGATAAGAGAGATCGAGAGGGATGCACACAAAGCAACAAAAGTTTTGAAAATACAGATTTTATTTGTGGCTGTCAGAAAAACATCAAACAAATGACAGCTCACAATCGTCGCATCTAACACAGGTATATAATAGGGGTTTGGGCTTCTAATGGTCAATAAATCTTCAAAGTAATCAAACTATTCGATTCTTGTTCATGTCTCCGATGGCTTCTTCCGATCATGCTTGTCCTACTCAAGTTCTTTTGCCAGATCATCTCTGTTGTCGCAAAGTCTATCATGACATCCTTTAATATTTCAGGAGTTGCGTTCCAAACTTCTGAGTTTCAACATCCTTGGCATGAACCATGGTCCTACTGTCCTTCAGTTCCTGACGAATCTCCGGTACCTCGATGTTTTGCTCCTTCAGCTTGCCTTCTTTCAGCTTCTGGGTCATGAGTTCTTCACGAACTGATTCCTTGTCAAATACGGCTTCCTGCAGATCCACCCTAAACTTCTTGATGTAATACTCCATATCTTGGTGATGCACCAGCTATGGTTAAAACTTCATCCTTTGCTGACGGATGCTCCATCAGCCCTCTACCATCCAATCATTCCGTGCATCTGCATGCTTAACTCCGCACGGTGACAGTGACATAAGCGGGCGATAACATCATGGATAGCCGTGTTTCTGCTCTTGTCATTACCATGAGCTATCATTCCATAATTGATATCTCCTGTCTTAGGGTTTTCTTGACAAAAACTTTGAGTTCTAATGCTCCATGTTCTGGTCTTTCTCCGATACACCTTGATCTCAGGTATTGACAGCTTCTATAGTCTGTCAAGTTCCATAAGTGTAGCCTTCCTTGGTCACACCAAAACTGGAAATTCTTCATATTCTCCTAGTCTTCGAAGTTTTATCCGTCGTAGTTTCCATCATTATAATGCTCGGTAAAGTCCTCTTCATTCCAAGGTGGTCTTTGTTGTCCGATATCTTGTATTTCTTGGAGTGGTCTCATCAGTCGAATCTTCGAGGGGTCAAAAAGGGGAAAGGGGTATGGTCTCACTAAAAGGGAATATTTGAATAAGTTCAGAAGAGAAGAGAGGTAAAAGATTCTTTTGAAAAGAAAGTTGTAGAGAAAAATCTTTCTATGGGCTTGCCAGTTTCTAGGGTCACGTACTACAGTCAACATGTGCTCGATACCATCTTGTAGCGACCCGACCGAATGGATCAAGTCTACGTGGCTTAAGTGTCATCCCTAGATCGGTATGCTGACACACACAGTACTCGAGGATTTATAAGAGAGGTAAATCACATGTATAAAGTAACGTAAATACTATTACCTCAATCCAAATAGCGGAAGTAACAAGGTTGTGGATTCCCATCAACACCAACGGCAAAGTTGAGTGTAGAAATCGTAACCCTAACATATCACTTACTCGTCAGAAGATCACGCAACATGAGACGTTGCAGCCACAAAAGGGTCAAGACATTGAATGTACTTGGCAAATTCACTGTATGAGAGCAATGCTGAAATATGGCTATCACTACATGCATATATGGCTGGTGGAAAAGCTCTATGGTTATAAGGGTTTTCATGAAAAGCCAATTTTTCCCTCTTGAAGGAATAAATTTATTTAACTATCATGTTGCTTGTTAAACATTGAGAATGGTTGACAGCATTCTCAATCCCAATTAATCATCATCATTAAAACCCAACAAAATTAATTAAAGTAACATGATGAGATCAACAGGATAATCCAAGGACTAGATACTCAAGTTGTCCATAACCGGGGACACGGCTAACCATGATTAGTTTGTTACACTCTGCAGAGGTTTGTGCACTTTTCCCACAAGACTCGATCTCCTTCGTTTGATTTCTCGCACTACATGGTGTTTGAGAAACGGATGACCGAGACATAGTCTTTCAGAAGCGCTAGCACCTTACGAATGGGTAGACCGTACCAACCTACAACCCCTACATCAGCTAGTCTACCACTGTAAGAGTTCACATGACTTAATCAACTATGCTAGAGCCCATAGTAGCATGTGGCTGCAGACGGAAGTTCCTAGCATGAATAATCTTATGATCCCTTTGAGCCTGGGTGGCGGTCCATAAAAAAATAGGCAATCCTGGTCTACCCAGGTGCCTAGACAGGCAATCCTGGAATAACCAGGTACCTCAATCCACCTAGGTGTGTGTTTAAGTTGCCACCTTAGATAAACCATTTATTAACAATCTCACATCTGTCATGGAAAATCACTCACCCAATCCACGTCTACTAGCATAGCATAGCAATAATAACAACACGTAGAAGTAACTCCCAAGGGTTTGATAGAAACAGGGCAATAGGTTCCTACCTCATCAACTACTTCCCAATACATATATGTTATCAATCCTACTCATGCAATGTTTGAGGGTTGAAACTAATGCATAAAAACTGGGTATGAAAAGCGATATGATCAAAGTGTGAACTTGCCTGCAATGTTGATGAAGATGATTCGCACTCAAAACTCTTGATAGATCTACTCGTCACACTCCGGTCAATCTATCGTAAGCAAGCAATAGTAACCACACATAAGCAATCACTCAAAAGATCGGAAAGAACGAAGAAAACAATTCAGAAAACATCAAAACCAAGCAAATAACTCTTGCAGCATAAAACAATTTCTAACAGTAACAAAATTATGTGAATCTAGCCTTATCAGAAAGTTTATGTCAAGAGCTTCGATTTGCAAAAAGAAACAACTAAATCGGAGTTACGAAACTCAAGTTACGATCAAAAGAAGATTCAAATTCAAATCTGTTTGAAAATCAAATTTTAAACTTTCAAAAATATGTTTAAGTTGTTTTACTGGATAGAGGGGATCATAACGAAGAAATAGGCGTTGGTTTCGTTGGATTTGGACTAACGAGGTGAAAGTAGTGATCGTTTGAAGTACAGGGACTAATCTGTAAACAAACTAATCACAAACGGGTCCCTGGCCGAAAATTAAAAAGAAAAAGAAAACTCTACCGAGCGAACGTTCGCTGCCGAACGCTAACGAATGAAACTGTTCACTGCTGAACCTAATCTAATGAACATTCACAAAATAACTAAACTAAAAGAAAAACCGGGTTTTCAGAGAAAACCTGGAAAAAAACTAAACACTAAAAAGAAAATAAACCGGACCGGGCGGTTTACCAGTTTGGTTTGATGGCGGCGGATCTCCGGCGAGACGGCGGCGGCGGAGGTGGTTCGGGGAAGGGCGGCGCGAGACGACGGACCTGATGGTGGTGGTGGCGCCGGTGGAGCGCGCCGGTGGAGCGCGGGCGAGGCGGCGGATTTTGGCCATGGCGGATTCCCATGAAAAGGGCGGGCTGCTCGGCGAGATGCGGGAGGCGGCGAGTGGAGAGAGGGGAGGAGATTTATAAGAGGAGGGGCGACGGTGGCGTGGAGAAGGGGGCAGAGGAGGCCGGAGGCGGCACGGCGTCCATGGCGGCGCAACGGCGGACTCGGGACGAGCCTGGTCGAGGACGGGAGCGAGGCGGCGCGCTGGGCTGGGCCGGCCCAGTCGGCGGGAGAAGTTTTTTTTTTAAACACAGACAAACCAACTAAGAACAAACGAAAATAAAATATATTATATAGGCATATAATATATAAAAAAAATTAGAAAAAGATTTTCTACGACATGAACATTATTCTAGCTTAAAATAAAGTCCACAATAATTCTAATAATTCAAACAGTGCTACTGACCTATTTAAAACCAAATAAAATCATTTAAAAATACCAAAATTAATTCAAATTTATTTCTCTCCAATTTTCTGATGTAGGGAATCATGTTACCCTATTTTCCATTTATTTTATTTTTGGAGAAAAATAATTTGAATAAAACTCAAATAACTCCCAATTGAAAATAAATTCAAAAGAACTTTGAATTTAATTCTTTGAAACTCCCAACTCATATTTCATATGTTTTGAAGAAGTCATTTTATCTTCGCTCGTGAAAATCATTGAGTTGCATAAAGTTCCTGGGTTGGAAATATTTTCCAAATGAAATGCAAATATTTTCAACACCCCTTATCATTTAAATAAATGGAAGAAGTCATGTCATCTTCTCTCTAGGGTTTTGTATTTGAAAATAATTTGAATTCATGTAGATCATAAAAGCAGAATGAAAGTTTGGGGAAGTCCTTTTATTCCCTCTCATTTAACTTTCAAAAAGTTTCAAAAATCACTCAATTTCACTCAATCAATCAAAACTATCTATTTAATATAACATTCAAAAATTTAGAATTTTGTGATGTTACATCCATCCTCTAATGGTGTTATGTGAACATCGATTACATAACACTTCACCATTATTTGGGCCTAGAGGAAGGCATTGGGAAGTAACAAGTAGATGATGGGTTGCTAGAGTGACAGAAGTTTAAACCCTAGTTTATGCGTTGCTTCATAAGGGGCTGATTTGGATCTATATGTTTCATGCTATGGTTAGGTTTACCTTAATACTTTTGTTGTTTTTGCGGATGCTTGCAATAGAGGTTAATCATAAGTGGGATGCTTGTCCAAGTAAAGACAGCACCCAAGCACCGGTCCACCCACATATCAAATTATCAAAGTACCGAACGTGAATCATATGAACGTGATGAAAACTAGCTTGGCGATAATTCCCATGTGTCCTCGGGAGCGCTTTTCTCTATAAAAGAGTTTGTCCAGGCTTGTCCTTTGCTACAAAAAGGATTGGGCCACCTTGCTGCACTTTATTTGCTTTTGTTACTTGTTGCTCGTTACCAATTATCCTATCACAAAACTATCTGTTACCTACAATTTCAGTACTTGCAGAGAATACCTTGCTGAAAACCGCTTATCATTTCCTTCTGCTCATCGTTGGGTTCGACGATCTTACTTATCGAAAGGACTACGATAGATCCCCTATACTTGTGCGTCATCAGTGGCGGCGTCTTCATCGGTAGAGTCGGTTTCCGCGCCAGCGTCTTCGCCGGGGTACTTCCTTCCCTCTTCAGCCCGGGCGCACCTATCGGCGTAACGTGAAGCTTGGCCACATCCTTAACTTTGGTCATCGCCATGACTCTTCGCGCATCTTGCGGTTGCACATGTTACGGTGGAACGCTACGATCACAATGGCAGGATGAACGTCGGGGATGTTGTATCGCACCGGCTGAATCTCTGGATGTACTCGCAGGGTTTCCCCTTCCTTACGGGAATGATATGCGAGATCACCGGCACGGCCATGAGCTTGGTGGACTCTGTGAAGGCGCCAGCGAACTCATGGCATGAATCCGACCAAGAAGAAATGGAATCCACCGGCGGTGCATCAACCAAGACATCACATTGGGCTTGATGCGGTGAAATAGTTGGCGAGCACCTTGTCGTCGCGAGCTCCAGCAGCCTGCATCGCGATGGTGTAGATGCTGAGGAACTCGGACGGATGGGTCTTGCCAGTGTACTTTTCGCCGACGTCGGGCTTGAACATGCGGTAGGGACGGCCACTAGAACTACTGCAGCTCACGGGTAAAGGCCGGGCATCCCACCTCGTAAGGTAGGCCGCCGGGGCCCCCTGGTGCCGGGTGGTCCATGGCGGGTCCCGCCCGCTTGTCCGACTGGCGGCGCGTTTCACGCCGGTGCTCGACGGTGGTTCGAGCGTCTTCGTGAGCTCGCTCCCGAAGGACCTTGCGCTGGTCATGGAGGGTCCGCGAGTCGGACGATGCAATGGAGATGTTATCACAAGTGTCGTCACGACGGGCCGACGCCCGCGGCGGCTGGCGAGGAGGAGGAGAGTGCATCGTGGCCACAGCTCCCCCGGTCCTCCCAGCGCCAGCATGTGGTGGCTCGGTGGAGCACCAACCCGAGAGCCCCACCGGTCGCGGATCGTCTTTGTTTGCGACGGTGACGAGGCTCCGGATGGTGGCCCTCCACTCGTCGAGCTTCTCCGCAGTAGGAGAGAAGTCGAGGAGCAGCTGCGCGCGTGCCAAAGCTTCCGCTGGTGTGGGCGGCGGCGACAGCTGCGTGGATTGCGGCGCGCTTCAACTTCTAACTACGTTAGAAGGAGCTCCATTACGACCCAGCGGCTGCGTGCCAATTTCGCCAGCACTTCGGCAAGCGTGCTGAACCCCTTCATCTTGCGGATGACGCACAGGGCTCTTCCCATGGCGGTGCCCAGGGTCACCAACGTGGTGACGCTGCTCGGTGCGCACACCATGGGAAGAGCGCGCGGTGGTCGCCGGTGTGGGCGTCTTGGAGGTCGCTGCGCCGCCCGGAGGTGGCACAACGACACCCTTGGAGGGCCCCGCGCCGCCTGCAGGGGGGGGGGGGCTCCGTCTTTGGATCCGGCAACATGCGGCCGGTCGTCTAGCGCGCGAACTACGCCACTCGCCAGGCTCGACCGACTGGTAGGCGATCTTTGGTGCTTTCGCGGACCGCGGCCCGGTCCTGTCGCGACCGTTGCTTTCGTCGCACGCCGCGAACGTTCGGCTCCCAACAAGCCGATCGTCGTGGCCGTCTTCTTCTTAGGAGCCATGGCGACGAAGAACTTCTAGGCTAACTACTAGACCAGATTCTCACAATTGCGCCCCCTACCTGGCACGCCAAAGATATCGGGGAAATGACACCTATGGGATCACAAGAATCCCTACTACAGTTGCCGGGGCGCAGGGTTGCAAGAAGAGCAGGATCGATAGCTTGACACAAGGAGGCGTTTACCTGTGTTCGGGCCGCGAGGATGCGTAAAACCCTAGTCTTGCTTTGGTGGGTGTATTTCAGAGAGTTTTTGAGCTCTCGAACTAGCTGTGGTGAGTGCGTGGTTCGAAAGACCCGAATCCTTCTCCAGTATGCCATGGGCCTCCTTTTATAGTCGAAAGGGGCTGCCACGGTGGCACACGGGGAGGTGGAAAGGCGCCTGATGCCACTGAGCTTATGGCTCGTATTACAGGACAAGACGCATTTAATGCGTAGCTTAGGTGTCCCCTGCTTTATTGGGGACGGGGGCGAGGCCCGTCCCGTCCGTCGCCGCTCCTCCTTGCTTCGACACGCGCCTTGGCCAGCGATGTGTGCGGCGCCATGTAGCCACGCAGGTAGATGAGGTGGCGCGGTGGTGGAGCCTTCATGAAGATTTGCATGCCGCCACACAGGCGCTCGATGAGTTGGCCTGGGGCTGCATGTTGCCACGCAGGTGCCCGCCCGGCTGGTTGGGCTGGCAGCTGCATGTGAACGGTGGTGGAAGCTTGGTTGGCGTGGGCCTGGCGGTGGCCCTACTGGCGTCCTTGGTGAGGGCCTTGCCGGGTGGCCCGGCAAGGGTTTTGCCGTGTGGCCCGGCAAGGGTCTTGTCGTGGTGCGCTTTCGTCCCCAGCAAGGGCCTTGCTGGGGGTCTGGTGGCCTTCCTCGGCAAGGATCTTGACGAGGATCGTCGTCTTCTAATCCTCATCCGATCTTGAATATGTCTTCACAAAGATCTGCATGCCACCACAGAGGTGCCTTTGAGCCCCGCCCCACGTGGATGATGGCGTTGGGGACCGTGGGCTCAAGGGTGGCTCGCTCTGTTGGTGTGGGGCGAGCTGCCCGGCAAGGGTCTTGCCGGGCTGTTGAGGCTTCCCAACAAGGGTCTTCTTTGGGGGAGCCTGCATCCCTCTGCTCCTTGTGGTCTCGGCCTTGGTGTTGCTCTGATTTTCTTGGGCTTCGGTCTTACCTTGGCTCACCTCCCCTGTTAGGCTTGGTGCGACCGTGGTAGGCGGCTCCATCGCCCATGCACAGGTAAAGGGGTACAAAAGCGTGCCCCTCTTTTGTACACCGATAGATACTATCAGAACAACATGGCATGTACAACATGATACAACTAGAACAATACGATCATGGCATAAACATATGAACATGATGAGACTAGCATGCAACATGATGAGACTATCATGCACCAACTTACTCTGCTCGGGTTATCTCGTAACCATCACCTGCACAAACTAACCATCACGGACATCACACGATCATCTCAGGATCCAATCAAGCTTGGTATTAACAATACCTTAGTAATCATTTATGACCACAAGGAGCTTGACTTTTACCCTTGACTCTCGCATAACACCAAAAATATCCAACAAGTTGGTACTCACGATACCACAGTGATCCTCTCACGATCACATAAATATCAACCAACTTCTTTCATCATCGAATCGGAGTTGTTATAAAGCACATCATTATTATTACTGTTGACCCATAGTGTGACCGACATGAACTGGGCCCATATCCGCGGGCGCGGCTAACGATAGATTTAACACACACACACTTTGCAGAGGTTAGCACATTGTACCCACACCATGAAACCCATGGCCTCGCACTCCCATTCGGGTGGACCAACGGCATTCCAACAAAACCGTCCTACTGCCACGACACTCTCCCGGCCACTCCGACCAACTCCCCTTTGGGCTAAGTCCTGGGTGGCCCCGTGCCTACCAAAGGCACCAACGGCCACCGTCATGGCAAAACGGTCCCAAACAGGGACATGGATCCTTACAAAAACAACGGCACACAAGGCTTATGCCGTCCTACCTGGCCAAGGTAGCGCCCATGCATAACCTTCCCTCATGGGAGGCACCGGCGAGAGGCATGATAATAGACCCAGTTAGGACCCCCCATGAGGTAAGCGTGGTTGGACTGGTCAGCTCGATATGGTGGCACCATGACTCAGCCAACAATTGTTCAAGTTCAATTTAATCTGGTTAAACTTGAATGCAATATGCTGAGTCATGATAAAAATAACATGATGCAACTACAATGCATGAACATGATATTAACATAAGCATGGGGGTGCATCCCAATCAACGAGCATAACAACATTTAACCATTTATCCAGATGAGCATGGCATACTGACAATCATGGATATCACAACTAGAATACTACTCATAGCATAAAATGACCACTAGCATCAACAATAAATACCATGCAATAACATAACGATAAAACTACCATGCAAGCATTTAACCAACTGGGTGCAAAAGAACATGCATAACAACGGTACTCGGAACAGACAATAGTCATGCACTGAAGACCATCACCAACATGTACTACTACCAAGAATGGTGATATGTCCATTTTGCATCATGCTTTTATATTGATATTTATTGCATTATGGGCTGTTATTACACATTGTGTCACAATACTTATGCCTATTCTCTCTTATTTTACAAGGTTTACATGAAGAGGGAGAATGTCAGCAACTGGAATTCTAGGCTGGAAAAGGAGCAAATATTACAGACCTATTCTGCACAACTCCAAATGTCTTGAAACTCCACGGAAGTTATTTTTGGAAATAATAAAAAATACTGAGCGAAGAAAATACTAGAGGGGGCCCACACCCTGGCCATGAGGGTGGGGGTGCACCTACCCCTGGCGCGCCCCTGCCTCGTGGGCCCCTGGTGGCCCTCAGTGCCCATCTTCTGCTATATGAAGTCTTTCGTCCGAGAAAAATCATAAGCAAGCTTTGACGAGACTCACGCCACGAGGCGGAACCTTGGCGGAACCAATCTCGGGCTCATGAGCTGTTTTGCTTGGGTAAACTTCCCTCAGGAGGAAATCATCGCCATCGTCATCACCAACGCTCCTCTCATCGGGAGGGGGCCAATCTCCATCAACATCTTCACCAGCACCATCTCCTCTCAAACCCTAGTTCATCTCTTATATCCAATCTTTGTCCCAAAGCCTCAGATTGGTACCTGTGGGTTGCTAGTAGTGTTGATTACTCCTTGTAGTTGATGCTAGTTGGTTTATTTGGTGGAAGATCATATGTTCAGATCCTATATGCACATTAATAGCCCTCTGATTATGAACAGGAATATGCTTTGTGAGTAGTTACGTTTGTTCCTAAGGACATGGGAGAAGTCTTGCTATTAGTAGTCATGTGAATTTGGTATTCGTTCGATATTTTTATGATATGTATGTTGTCTCTCCTCTAGTGTTGTTATGTGAACGTCGACTACATGCCACTTCACCATTGTTTGGGCCTAGAGGAAGGCATTGGGAAGTAATAAGTAGAGCGATGGGTTGCTAGAGTGATGTAAGCTTAAACCCTAGTTTATGTGTTGCTTCGTAAGGGGCTGATTTGGATCCATATGTTTCATGCTATGGTTAGGTTTACCTTAATACTTGTTTTGTAGTTGCGGATGCTTGCAATAGGAGTTAATCATAAGTGGGATGCTTGTCCAAGTAAGGACAGCACCCAAGCACCGGTCCACCCACATATCAAATTATCAAAGTATCGAACGCGAATCATATGAACGTGATGAAAAGTAGCTTGACGATAATTCCCATGTGTCCTCGGGAGTGCTTTTCTCTATATAAGAGTTTGTCCAGGATTGTCCTTTGCTACAAAAAGGATTGGGCCATCTTGCTGCACTTTATTTACACTTGTTATTCATTACTTGTTACGAATTACCTTATCACAAAACTATCTGTTACCGATAATTTCATTGCTTGCAGAGAATACCTTGCTGAAAATCGCTTATCATTTCCTTCTGCTCCTCGTTGGGTTCGACACTCTTACTTATTGAAAGGACTACGATAGATCCCCTATACTTGTGGGTCATCAAGACTCTTTTAAAGCGCCCGTTGCCGGGAGTGAAGCGCCTTTGGTAGGTGGAATTTGGTAAGGAAAATTTTATATAGTGTGCGAAATTCTTGTCACTTGTTACTATGGAAAGTAATCCTTTGAGGGGCTTGTTCGGGGTATCTTCACCCCAACCGGTAGAGCAAATAGTTGCTCCTCAACCTACTGAACCTATTGAAAATGTTTACTTTGAAATTCCTCTGGGTATGATAGAGAAACTCCTAGCTAATCCTTTTGCAGGAGATGGAACATTGCATCCCGATTTACACTTAATCTATGTGGATGAAGTTTGTGGATTATTTAAGCTTGCGGTGTATGCCCGATGATGTTATCAAGAAGAAGGTCTTCCCTTTATCTTTGAAGGGAGATGCATTGACATGGTAAAGGCTGTGTGATGATATGGGATCATGGGACTACAAGCGATTGAAATTGGAATTTCATCAGAAGTTTTATCCTATGCATCTTGTTCATCGTGATCGTAATTATATATATAATTTTTTGCCTCGCAAAGGAGAAAGCATCGCTCAAGCTTGGGGGAGGCTTAAGTCAATGCTATATTCATGCCCCAATCATGAGCTCTCAAGAGAAATGATTATTCAAAATTATTATGCTCGGCTTTCTGACAACAATCGCTCCATGCTCGATAATTCTTGTATTGGTTCTTTTATGATGAAGACTATTGTATTCAAATGGAATTTATTGGAAAGGATTAAATGCAACTCTGAAGATTGGGATCTCGAAGAAGGTAAGGAGTCAGGTATAACACCTAAGTTTGATTGTGTTAAATCTTTTATGGACACCGATGTTTTCCATAAATTTAGCACTAAATATGGACTTGACTCTGAGATAGTAGCTTCTTTTTGTGAATCTTTTGCTGCTCGTGTTGATCTCCCTAAGGAGAAGTGGTTTAAATATCATTCTCCAATAGAAGTAAAATTAGTTGAACCTATTAAAGTTGAAGAAAATACTATCACTTATAATTATCCTATTATTCCTACTACTTATGTTGAGAAACCACCTTTCCCTGTTAGAATAAAGGATCATGCTAAAGCTTCAACTGTGGTTTGTAAAAGCAATATTAGAACTTATGCACCCCCTGAGCAAGTTAAAGTTGAACCTAATATTGCTATGGTTAAAGATCTCTTGGCTGATAATATTGATGGGCATGTTATTTACTTCTGTGATGAGACTACTAGAATTGCTAAACCTGGTGCTAAAGATAAACATAGACCTCTCGTAGGCATGCCTGTTATTTCTGTTAAAATAGGAGATCATTGTTATCATGGCTTGTGTGATATGGGTGCTAGTGCTAGTGCAGTACCTATTTCTTTATACAAAGAAATTATGCATGATATTGCACCTTCTGAGATAGAAGATATAGATGTTACAATTAAGCTTGCCAATAGAGATACTGTTTCACCAATTGGGATTGTTAGAGATGTTGAAGTCTTGTGTGGGAACGCTAAATATCCTGCTGATTTTCTTGTTCTTGGTTCCCCACAAGATAGCTTTTGTCCCATTATATTTGGTAGACCCTTCTTGAATACTGTCAATGCTAGGATAGACTGCGAAAAGGATGTTGTTACTATTGGTTTAGATGATATGTCTCATGATTTTATTTTTTCTAAATTTCGTAGACAACCCCGTGATGAGGAATTGCCTAGTAAGGATGAAATTATTGGTCTTGCTTCTATTGTCGTGCCTCCTAATGATCCTTTAGAACAATATTTACTAGACCATGAAAATGATATGTTTATGAATGATAGAAGGGAAATAGATGAAGTGTTCTTTAAACAGGGACCTATTACGAAACACAATTTGCTGTTGAAATCCTAGGGATCCTCCTCCACCTAAGGGTGATCCCGTGTTTGAGCTTAAACCATTACCCCGATACTCTTAAATATGCTTATCTTGATGAAAAGAATATATATCCTGTTATTATTAGTGCTAACCTTTCAGAAGGAGGAAGAGAAATTATTGAAAACTACGAAGAAGCACTGTGCTGCTATTGGGTATACTCTTGATGATCTTAAGGGCATTCGTCCCACTCTATGTCAACACAAAATAAATCTGGAGAAAGACACCAAACCAGTTATTGATCACCAATGACGGCTGAATCCTAAGATGAAAGAAGTGGTAAGAAAGGAAATATTAAAGCTCCTTGAGGCAGGTATAATTTATCCCGTTGCTGATAGTCAGTGGGTAAGTCATGTTCATTATGTCCCTAAGAAGGGAGGTATTACCGTCGTTCCTAACGATAAAGATGAATTGATTCCGCAAAGAATTATTACAAGTTACAGGATGGTAATTGATTTCCATAAATTAAATATAGCTACTAAAAAAGATCATTACCCTTTGCCTTTCATTGATCAAATGCTAGAAATATTATCCAAACATACACATTTTTGCTTTCTAGATGGTTACTCTGGTTTCTCTCAAATACATGTGTCAGCTGATGATCAAGCAAAGACCACTTTTACTTGCCCTTTCGGTACTTTTGCTTGTAGACGAATGCCTTTTGGTTTATGTAATGCACCTGCTACCTTTCAAAGATGCATGATGGATATATTCTCTGATTTTTGTGAAAAGATTTGTGAGGTTTCCATGGACGATTTCTCCGTTATGGATCTTCTTTTGATGATTGTTTGAGCAACCTTGATCGAGTTTTGCAGAGATGTGAAGAAACTAACCTTGTCTTGAATTGGGAGAAGTGCCACTTTATGGTTAATGAAGGAATTATCTTGGGGCATACAATTTCTGAAAGAGGCATTGAAGTTGATAAAGCTAAAGTTGATGCTATTGAAAAGATGCCATGTCCCAAGGACATTAAAGGTATAAGAAGTTTCCTTGGTCATGCCGGTTTTTATAGGAGGTTCATTAAGGAATTCTCAAAAATTTCTCGGCCTCTGACTAATCTATTACAAAAGGATATTCCTTTTGTCTTTGATGATGATTGTGTAGAAGCATTTGACATACTTAAGAAAGCATTGATTTCTGCACCTCTTGTTCAGCCTCCTGATTGGAATTTACCCTTTGAAATTATGTGTGATGCTAGTGATTATGTTGTAGGTGTTGTTCTAGGGCAAAGAGTTGATAAGAAATTAAATGTTATTCAATATGCTAGTAAAACTCTAGACAATGCCGGAGATATTATGCTACTCTTGAAAAAGAATTCTCGTAGCTTGTTTTTGCTTGTGATAAGTTCAGACCTTATATTGTTGATTCTAAAGTAACTATTCACACTGATCATGCTGCTATTAAATACCTTATGGAAAAGAAAGATGCTAAGCCTAGACTTATTAGATAGGTTCTTTTGCTACAAGAATTTGATTTACCTATTATTGATAGAAAGGGAGCTGAGAACCCCGTTGCAGACAACTTGTCTAGGTTAGAGAATGTTCTTGATGACCCACTACCTATTGATGATAGCTTTGCTGATGAAAAATTAAATGTCATAAATGCTTCTCGTACTGCTCCATGGTATGCTGATTATGCTAATTACATTGTTGCTAAATTTATACCACCTAGTTTCACATACCAGCAAAAGAAAAAGTTTTTCTATGATTTGAGACATTACTTTTGGGATGACCCACATCTTTATAAAGAAGGAGTAGATGGTGTTATTAGACGTTGTGTACTTGAGCATGAACAGGAACAGATCCTACGCAAGTGTCACTTCGAGGCTTATGGAGGGCACCACGCTGGAGATAGAACTGCACATAAGGTATTGCAATCAGGTTTTTATTGGCCTACTCTCTTCAAGGATGCCCGTAAGTTTGTCTTGTCTTGTGATGAATGTAAAAGAATTGGTAATATTAGTAGACGGCAGGAAATGCCTATGAATTATTCACTTGTTATTGAACCATTTGATGTTTGGGGCTTTGATTATATGAGACCGTTCCCTTCCTCTAATGGGTATACACATATTTTAGTTGTTGTTGATTACGTTACTAAGTGGGTAGAAGCTATTCCAACTAGTAGTGCCGATCATAACACCTCTATTAAGATGCTTAAGGAAGTTATTTTTCCAAGGTTTGGAGTCCCTAGATATTTAATGACTGATGGTGGTTCACATTTTATTCATGGTGCTTTTCGTAAAATGCTTGCTAAGTATGATGTTAATCATAGAATTGCATCTCCTTATCACCCACAGTCTAGTGGTCAAGTAGAATTGAGTAACAGAGAGCTCAAATTGATTTTGCAAAAGACTGTTAATAGATCTAGAAAGAATTGGTCCAAGAAACTTGATGATGCATTATGGGCGTATAGAACTCCATATGAAAATCCTATGGGTATGTCTCCGTATAAAATTGTTTATGGAAAAGCTTGTCACTTACCTCTCGAACTAGAACATAAGGCATATTGGGCCATTAAAGAGCTCAATTATGATTTCAAACTTGCCGGTGAGAAGAGGCTATTTGACATTAGCTCACTTGATGAATGGAGAACCCAAGCCTATGAGAATGCCAAACTGTTTAAAGAAAAAGTTAAAATATGGCATGACAAAAGGATACAAAAGTGTGAGTTTAATGTAGGTGATTATGTGTTGCTATTCAACTCTCGTTTAAATTTTTTGCAGGAAAACTTCTCTCTAAATGGGAAGGTCCTTACGTTATCGAGGAGGTCTATCGTTCCGGTGCAATAAAAATCAACAACTTCGAAGGCACAAATCCGAAGGTGGTGAACGGTCAAAGAATCAAACATTATATCTCAAGTAATCCCATAAATGTTGAAACCAATATTATTGAAACCGTAACCCCGGAGGAATACATAAGGGACACTTTCCAGAACATTTTAGACTCCGAAAAGGAATAGGTATGTGGTATGGTAAGTAAATCGATTCCAAAATAGTTCCAATGGCAATTTTTCTCTGTTTTGGAATATTTAGAAAAATAGGAAAATAAGAAGCAGTCCGGGAAGGACACGAGGCCTCCACGAGGGTGGAGGGCGCGCCCTACCCCCCCGGGCGCGCCCCCTACCTCGTGGGCACCTCGTGTGCTCTCCGGACTCCGTTTTCTTGCACGATACTTCTTTTGGTCGGTAAAAATTCATTATATAACCTCCTGAAGGTTTTGACCACCGTCTCACGCAAATATCCTCTGTTTTTGTTTCGAGCTGTTTTTTTGACAGATCTAGATCACCATGACGTCTCCAAGCGCCCCCAAGGACAAGTTCTTCGAGAAGCTCATCAACCCCTACCTCGCGAAGATTCTGCAACACCCTCAAACCACTGAGATGTGTGATGGATTGCTGCACATCCGCGATGTTGAGGGACCAAGGAGGAACTGAAGCGTGGAGATGAGGCTCGAAGCAATGGAACAACAAGTTTTCAAGTGCCAGGGGATGGTGGAACGCGGACTCAACGCCAACCACATGATGATTGCAGAGTTAACCAACAACCACAAGTTGGATGCCAAGAACATTGGGGAGACCATCTTCAAGCTTCATGAGAAGATCAAGCATCTCCAAGCCCAAATCTATGATCTGCAAAACCAGAACTATGAGTATGAATATAGATTCAAAAGGATGAGTCTGGCTGCTGATTCGAGGATCCCGGAGACTCGATCATCCTTCTATGATGGTGAGCCTATGCCTTGGAAGATGGACGACAAGCCCACATCATCAACAACTCCACCATCTTCTTCACCAGCAAAGGAGATATAATCACATGGGTATGGGCACTCCCCTTGGCAACTGCCAAGCTTGGGGGAGGTGCCCCGGTATCGTATCACCATCACACTCCTATCTTTACCGTTTTTCTTAGTTCAATCCTTTTGGTAATATCTTGTTCTAGCAGAATAAAGTTTTAGTATGATCTAGTTTTGAGTTTTGCTTTATGATCCCTCTATGTAATCGAGTCCGCGAGTTATATAATAAATATTAGTGTTGACTCAAGGACTTGATTATTTTGCCATGATCTTGAGGGAATAAAAGAAAGAGAAAGAAATAAAAAGGAATAAAGAGATCATATTGATCTTGTGGAGAGTAATGACTTCACATAGAAAGAGTATGATGATTAAAAGTTGTTGAGAGTTGACAAACATAGTTTTGGTCATCGTTGCAATTAATAGGAAGTAATAAAGAAAGAGAGGTTTCACATATAAATATACTATCTTGGACATCTTTTATGATTGTGAGCACTCATTAAAGTATGACATGCTAAAGAGTTGATGTTGGACAAGGAAGACAACGTAATGGGTTATGTTTTCTTATATCCGAAATAAAGTATATTGTCATGGATCATCAAACATGTTGAGCTTGCCTTTCCCTCTCATGCTAGCCAAATTCTTTTCACCAAGTAGAGATACTACTTGTGCTTCCAAATACCCTTAAACCCAGTTTTGCTTCCAAATATCTACCTATGGATTGAGTAAGATCCTTCAAGTAAGTTGTCATCGGTGCAAGCAATAAAAATTCCTCTCTAAATATGTATGATTTATTAGTGTGGAGAAAATAAGCTTTATACGATCTTGTGATGTGGAAGAAATAAAAGTGAAGGACTGCATAATAAAGGTCCATATCACAAGTGGCAATATAAAGTGACATTCTTTTGCATAAAGATTTCGTGCATCCAACCATGAAAGTGCATGACAACCTCCACTTCCCTCTGCGAAGGGCCTATCTTTTACTTTTATCTCTTACCCTTATGCAAGAGTCATGGTGATCTTCATCTTTCCTTTTTACATTTTACCCTTTGGCAAGCACCTTGTGTTGGAAAGATCCTGATATATATATCCAATTGGATGTAAGTTAGCATGAACTATTATTGTTGACATTAACGTTGAGGTAAAAGGTTGGGAGGCGAAACTATAAGCCCCTATCTTTCTCTGTGTCCGACTAAAACTCCGTAACCACAAGTATTGCGTGAGTGTTAGCAATTGTGAAAGACTAAATCATAGTTGAGTATGTGGACTTGCTGAAAAGCTCTTACATAGACTCTTTCCAATGTTATGATAAATTGCAATTGCTTCAATGACTGAGATTATAGTTTGCTGGTTCGCAATGAAGTTTATGATTCATACTTGACATTGTGAATAGATTATTACTTGAGCATAGGAAATCATATGACTATATCTATATATGTTGCGGTTATAATAATGATCATGATGCCCTCATGTCCGTATTTTATTTTATCAACACCTCTACCTCTAAACATGTGGACATATTTACCGTTATCGTCTTCCGCTTGAGGACAAGCGAGGTCTAAGCTTGGGGGAGTTGATACGTCCATTTTGCATCATGCTTTTATATTGATATTTATTGCATTATGGGTTGTTATTACACGTTATGTCACAATACTTATGCCTATTTCTATTATTTTACAAGGTTTACATGAAGAGGGAGAATGCCGGCAGCTGGAATTCTGGGCTGGAAAAGGAGCAGATATTAGAGACCTATTCTGCACAACTCCAAAAGTCCTGAAACTCCATGGAAGTTATTTTTGGAAATAATAAAAAATACTGAGCGAAGAAAATACTAGAGGGGGGCCCACACCCTAGACACGAGGGTGGGGGGTGCGCCCTACCCCCTGGCGCGCCCCCTGCCTCATGGGCCCCTTGGTGGCCCTCTGGTGCCCATCTTCTGCTATATGAAGTCTTTCGTCCGAGAAAAAATCATAAGCAAGCTTTCGGGACGAGACTCCGCCGCCACGAGGCGGAACCTTGGCGGAACCAATCTAGGGCTCTGGCGGAGTTGTTCTGCCGGGGAAACTTCCCTCCGGGAGGGGGAAATCATCGCCATCGTCATCACCAACGCTCCTCTCATCGGGAGGGGCCAATCTCCATCAACATCTTCACCAGCACCATCTCCTCTCAAACCCTAGTTCATCTCTTGTATCCAATCTTTGTCCCAAAGCCTCAGATTGGTACCTGTGGGTTGCTAGTAGTGTTGATTACTCCTTGTAGTTTATGCTAGTTGGTTTATTTGGTGGAAGATCATATGTTCCGATCCTATATGCACATTAATACCCCTATGGTTATGAACACGAATATGCTTTGTGAGTAGTTACTTTTGTTCCTGAGGACATGGGAGAAGTCTTGCTATTAGTAGTCATGTGAATTTGGTATTAATTCGATATTTTGATGAGATGTATGTTGTCTCTCCTCTCGTGGTGTTATGTGAACATCGACTACATGACACTTCACCATTGTTTGGGCCTAGAGGAAGGCATTGGGAAGTAATGTAAGTGCATCTAGTGCCCCTTAGTGATTTTGGTGTATTGAAGACTTATAGGTTAAGGGACTAATGTGTTTTTGAGTGTACATAGGTCTATATGTCTATGAGGAATTTGATATTCTGAGAGAAAGTCTAATTCCCTAAAATGAAGTTCCTCATTGAAGACTTTGGATTTCTGAAGACTTTCTGAAGACTTTGAAAGTGAAGAAATTGGTGTGACCTTGAAGACTTGGTATTCATTCGAGGAACATGAAGCGTGAAGACTTTTGTTTTCGTAGTTTCATTTCTATTTCTTGATTCATAGGAAACACCGTACTGTTAAAGGAGGTCGAGGAAATACTAAGGAAAAATTTCCTTGTGATGCTCAACTCAAAATCCTACACCTACCAATCCCTTCGAGTGAAGCCATTAGAAATCTCATACTGATTCGGTCATATTCTTGATGACAAAGACGAAGTTCTTACGGTCTCCGAGGAATATGTTTTGACCGAGGAGTTAGGAATTCGCCAAAGGCGGATTGCCTACGATGAGGAACATAATAGCCCTGAGGAATTTGAGCCTCAAATTTCCGACCGTTGATGTGCCTTGTGCCAGCTGTCCCAAAATATCTACCCGCCTAACGGTCATATCATTGAAGGGCATTTATGTCTTATCACGTCGGGATGCTCCCTAGGCTATAAATAGCCACCCCCTACAACCACTAGCTGGTTGGCTGCTCCGAGAGAAACTGACACTTTTCATTTGAGAGCATCCTATCCTCCGAGGACTTTGAGCGAAAATCATCAAGTGAGGAAAACCCAAACCCAAACACCTACAAACCCAAAGTGATTGAGCATCACTCAAGAGATTGATCCTGCGTGGATCCGATGCTTGTTACCTTTGAAGACTGTGCTTCTTCCAGACGATTAGGCATCATGGTCTAGAGCATCCAAGAGGAATTGTGGATCGCCGAGTGATCGAGTCTGTGAAGGTTTGGAAGTCACCTGAAGACTTACCACGAGTGATTGGGCGAGGTCTGTGTGACCTTATCTCAAGGAGAATACGGGTGAGGAATGTGTGTCCGGGAATGTGTGTCCTCAGGTTTAAATACCTAGACGCTCCAACCAGACGTACAACTGAGACAACAGTTGGAATTGGTCTACCAAATCATTGTATTCACCAAGCTTACTGGTTCTATTTCCTCAACTCTTTCATTTCCTCAGAACTGTGTTGTGTGCCTGTTCATATCTGTGTTTCAAGACTTTGACTGAAGACTTTCTCAATTTCCTCAGTTCAATTTCTTCAGTCTGTTTGTCTTCATCCTGTGTTATCCTATGTTTACGCTTTCTGTACTCTTTGCTTGTCTTCATTTCATCATAATGACCATGTTTGTGTTCTGTTATGTTTACTTTTGAGTACTTATTCCGCTGCAAGTAGTCCTTCGCTAAGGAATTTCCTCACCTGCAAATTCCTTAGTGAAGAATTCATAAAAATCGCCTATTCACCCCCCTCTAGTCGATATAACGCACTTTCAATTGGTATCGAGCAAGGTACTCCTTGTTACGTGTGATTTTAGTTTAACACTTTGGAGTTTTAGTTATGTCAACCACAGGAATGAAGATCGTGTCATGCCCCATCTTTGACGGTCACGAGTATCCCAAGTGGAAGGCCATGATGAAGAAGCGCCTCATGGCGATGAGCGACAAGTGGACCGTCAAATCGAGATTGGTCCGACCGATACGTGCAAGATGGCGAGAAGGCGATGACATTCGCAAGTACACTCTTCTCAACCTCACGACGAAGGACGTCATCTGCTCCTGTCTGTCTCAAAATTAGTTCAGGAACATCATGCATCTCGATCATGCGAAGCTTATCTGGGACCGTCTCTCTAAGGTCTATGAAGGTCATCGAACCCGTCATGATCCTTGGTTTGAGGACTTCAACGAATCTCTCAAAGCGATGACTTTCGAACCAGAATCATCATCTTCTACACCATGCCCTATGGCAAAAGATGCAAAGGTAACTGAATGCTCTCTATCTGAATCCAGTGATGATGAATCTGGTGATGAGTTTGGACCTAGTTATGTCAAACTTGCTTCCCTTGCCACTAAACAACAAAGAGTTTTGGAAAAAGTTCAATACATGCTAAATAAGGGTGATGATATGTTGGGTGAAGAAATGGATTAGTCGAAAGCTTTGGCTGAGAGTCTTCAGAGACTTCAGTCTAAGTTTGACACCCTTCAAGGTCATCATAACACTCTCTTATCAGATCATGAGAAGCTTTCTTATGAATTTCTTCAAAGAAAGCAAGATCTTGAAAAGCTAAGAGTGAGTTATGAAGATCTTCAGAAGGAGCGCTTGATTCATTACTTGCTCAACAAATCAAGGGCTTTCAGAAGAATTTGTTCCTCCATGCTTGAAGTGCATTGAACATGAATCTGCTAATTCTTCACCTGAATGTTCAAATGGTTCTAATGCAACAAATTCTTCACCTGCCTCTGCTATCACTAATTCCTCATCTGAGGACATTGCTAGTATCACTGATGATGCAGGGCTGAAGGAATTGTACATGACAGGAATGTACAAAAGCCTCAAAGGGCATCAGACTCTTTGTGATGTGCTTAAAAAGCAGACCCTCAACAGGAACTTAGGAAAGAGGGTATTGCCTTTGAGAGGAAACTCAATGCTGATGGTACATATTGGAAGCCTGAGCAGTACCCCCAAACCTCATGGGTTGCTGCAAAGGGACCTCGAGTTGATCCATCCAATTTATCTGGCTTTACATGTGAATCTCCTCATTCTTCTGATGAGTCATTTGACTCCAACTATAAACTGTTCAAAAATCAGAATGGTGAAGTATTTGCTAGATATGTTGGCACTAACTATAGGAACGGTTCCCCTATGAAGAAAATCTGGGTTCCCAAAAGATGCCTTGAAAGTCTTCAGGTGAATGTCCTCATGACACCACATGTGAAGAATAGGAACCCCAGATCAAATTCTTCATATGGACCAAATTCTTCATATGGATCCAAGTCCTCATATAGACCAAATTCCTCACGTGGATCATATTCCTCAAAAGGATCAAAGTCCTCATATGATTATCATCGTGCTAACACCTCTGTTTCGCAGGGAAGAGCTAAGGGCTATGAATATGAGCATTATTCTTCTAATCATTATGTTCATAAGTCCTCGAAGAATTTCTCTACTTATTCATATGCTTATCCTAACTCTTCTTATGTGAAACAAAATGGGCTGTCTTCTATGCCACCTTTCTCGTATGGAGATCGCAGAGTGATGAACTCTTTGCCACCCCTTCAGATGTGGGTGGTGAAGAAAAAGAACTAATCTCTTCTGCAGGGCCAGGTCTCCAGACGTGCGTAAACGTCTGAAGAATTTGCTGGAGACCTGAATGTGCCTGAAAGGACGCTGGCTAATCAAGAAGAAATGAACTCTCATTTCTCACGTCCTCATATTGCTTTATCTGTTCTATTACTTGATGAAATTGATCTGATGAATTGTGATGTCATATTCTTCACTGATGAAGTATATGAGTTCGTAAGCTGCACTAATTCATCTGCAGGATGATCAACCCAAAGCCACTGAGTGGGTCCTCGATAGTGGATGTACAAATCACATGGTTGGTGAAAAGAATCTATTGATTGATGCTTCCTTATCTCCATCGCATCTGAAGTATATCATCTTCGCTGACAAAGGAAAAAGTCAGATATTGGATCTAGGTAAGGTTGCGATCTCAAAGGATCGACACATGGACAAAGTCATGCTTGTCGAGTCCTTGGGATACAACCTCATGTCCGTCTCAATGCTTTGCGATCTTGATATGGTTGTTGTCTTTGGCAAGTACCGTTGTGTTGTGATCATGGAAGCTAACAATTCCAAAGTCTTCGAAGGCTCTAGGAGAGGAGACTTGTATATTGTCGATTTCTCTACAGGACCACAACCAGCCGTATGTCTACTTGCAAAAGCTTCAGAAGGCTGGCTATGGCATCGACGACTTGGTCATGCAGGCATGAGGAATTTGCACACGCTTGCAAAGAAGAAGCATGTCATTAGCATTGAGAATGTCAAATTCCTCAAGGATCACGTATGCGGAGCTTGTGAAGCTGGAAAGATGACCAAGGCCAAACATCTAGCAAAGACAATCATGACTACCACTCGACCATTTGAATTGCTTCATATGGATCTCTTTGGTCCTAACCATTATTCTGCAGTTTCAAATGATGCATCTCAATATGGCTTTGTTATTGTTGATGATTACTCTCGTTACACATGGGTACACATTGTTACTTACAAACATGAAGTGCAGGAAGTCTTCAAATGATTTTCCTTGAGGGCTTCAACCAACTTTGGTGTGAAGATCAAGCACATCAGAAGTGACAATTGAACTGAGTTCAAGAATTCTGGTCTTGATGACTATCTTGATGAACTTGGTATCACTCATGAGTTATCTGCTCCTTATACTCCTCAGCAGAATGGCGTCGTTTTTGCCTCAAGAACAGGACTCTTGCTGAGATGGCTCGCACTATGCTTGACGAATACAAAACGCCTTTGTCGCTTTACGGATTGATGCAATTGATCACGCGTGCCACATCATCAACAGTATATCTTCACAAATTCTTCAAGAAGACCGCCTATGAACTCCTCAACGACAAGAAACCCAATGTGAGTTATTTCAAAGTCTTGATTGCTAAATGTTGGATTATAGATCCTCATCACAACTCAAAATTTGCACCGAAAGCACATGAAGGTTTTATGCTTGGTTACGGAAAGGACTTCGCACACCTCTGAGTCTTCAACAACGTTCTTCACAAGGTTGTTGAAACTGTAGATGTCTTGATTCGATGAAATTAATGGCTCGCAAAGAGAGCACCTACCTTCTATGATAGATGAACCAGCACCTGAGGAAACTATCAAGTTCGAGGCTACTGAGGATGTCATTCCGACCGAAGAATCTGCTGAAGAATTCATTCCAGAACGTGAAGAACGTTGAGCTAATGCACCTAAAGAAAATGCTGAAGAAAATGGTGCTGAAGAAAATGCTGATCAAATTCCTCGACGACAACCAGCTCATCCTCGCATTGCAAAAGAAGTGCAAGTTGAAAAGATCATTGATGACATTGAAGCACCATGTCCTCTCACACGCTCAAAAGCTTCACATTTATCTAAATTTTGTGGGCACTTTGCTTTTGTCTCTATCACAGAGCCCTCTAAGGTAGATGAAGCATTTATGGAGCCTGAGTGGATTCAAGCTATGTAAGAAGAATTACATTAATTCGAGCTCAACAACGTTTGGGAACTGGTCAAACGTCCAGATCCTCGCAAGCACAATATCATTGGCACAAAGTGGATCTACCGCAACAAGCAAGATGAAAATGGCCTTGTGGTGAGGAATAAGGCACGACTTGTAGCTCAAGGCTACACACGGGTTGAAGGAATTGATTTCGATGAAACTTTTGCACTGTTGCTAGACTTGAGGCTATTCATATATTACTTGCTTATGCTAACCATCATGATATCACTTTATATCAAATGGATGTGAAAAGTGCATTCCTCAATGTTAAGTTTGAGGAAGAAGTATATGTTGCTCAACCCCCAGGTTTTGAAGATCCAAAGCATCCTGACAAAGTCTTCAGATCAATAAGGCCCTTTATGGCCTCAAGCAGGCCCCTCGGGCGTGGTATGATACTTTGAAGGAATTCCTCATGAATGATGAATTTGCCTATATGATGAGTGAATAATATCAAATGTCTATGATGGGAGAATTGAAATATTCTTAGGTCTTCAACTTCATCAACAACGCAATGGCATATTCATATCTTAGGAGAAATACCTCAAGGATGTAATGAGGAAATTCGGCATGCAAGATGGCAAAGGAGCACTCAAAGATTGCTCACAACCCAGTTCAGCACTCAAAGACAAAGCACGTTCAGATTTGTCATCATTTTCTTCGTGATCATGTGTTGAAGGGCGACATTTCTATTGAGCATGTGAAGACTGAAGAACAGCTAACCGATATCTTCACAAAGCCCTTGGATGAGAAGAGATTTAGCAAGCTGCGGTGTGAGCTAAATATCTTAGAATCTTCAAATGTTCTTTGAATAGGACACTCATCCTAACACCTATGCAAAATTTGATGACTTAGATGTGCAACACATGAAGAAACGTATTTATTCAATCAATGAAGAATAACACTCTAAGTGTGAAGAAATTAACGAAGAATTTGATTCTCAGAACCCTACGACAATTGTACGCGGTGTCTGAAATCATCATTCTTATACGGTGGGTCACACCACCACCAAAGTTGAAAATCTTAAATTTGAGTTTTTCCTTAGTTTTGAAATTCCTCAGTTGTTCTTTTTCTTCAACTTTGCATTGTCTTCACCTTTTCCATCGTTTTTCTTCATTGGCTATATATATATATATATATATATATATATATATGAGTTTATGTCCTCTACAACATTCACTTATTGCTATTTCTTCAAGTTGCTTTTTCTGCTAAGTGAATGTGATCAGACCCTTCCCCCTCCATGCTAAACTCAAGCCAATATATTCACAAATTATTCATGTGCGTTCTATTTGAAACTCGTTCAAAATCTTCACTGTGTCCTTGTCAGCTGAAGAATTTGCGAATGAAACTTTTAACTTATCTTATCTAAATTTTCGGCTTTGCCGCTCAAACCGTTCGCATCCCACGATAATACTTATCTATTCACCCACGATCACAAACGATCTCCACTTCTCAGTATGTGGGTGACACATGTTAAGAGAATGAGAAGGGTCAGGGGCACGTCCGTCCAAATTCTTTGGGCGAACAATTTTTCACCGTGGCTATAAATACCCCTCCCCTTCCTCACTTCTCTTTTACTCCGCTCGACCTCACTCCAGCTCGAGCTTCTCAAACCCTAGCGCCGCCACTACTTCATCGTCGCCGGTGAGGAAGAGCTTCACTGCCTCAACCTCGTCGCCGTCGTACTCGTGCCGGCCGCGGATTTCTTCACACCGTCGATGCTGTAGCTGTCTTCCTCAGCCGAGTTAGGGCGTGGAAGATCTGAACTAACGAACTTCACATCTACACCTCTCAGTTCGTCGTGTTCTTCGTCTAGGGTAATTAAAAGTTACTTTTACTTCCCTCTTTGATTCAAATGATTTCTACAAAAATCCTCAAAGGTGTTTTTTCTTCAAATCTTCACACACTAAACACCTCACAAGTCATTTGTTCTTGATACATTTCTCTAAGCTACATTTTTCTTCAGGATTCCTCAATTGTGTGGATTCTCAATCTGTACAACTCTGGAACCTAAGACAAAGAACGCTTAGTGAAATTCTTCAAGACTCATCTGGTCAAATTCCTCAAACTTGTTCTTTTTACAAAACCTTCTGAGAACGCATATGACCTCTCCAAATTCCTCGCAACTATAGTCTGTTCACATGTACTCATGTCCGCTGCTGAATCACTAGGTTCTCATCAACTTAACTCATTTGAAGCGTTCCTCGAAGAAAAGTTGCATACATCTTCAGAGAATTCCATTGTTCAAATTCCTCATCTGAAGAAAATGGCTGATGGAAAGAAGCCACAAAAGGGAGGAAAGAGGGCTGAGATCAATACTGCTTTTCAGATCCCTGATGACATATATAAGGATTACTGCACTCCTGATGAGGCCAAGTTTGGAAAAGAGGATAAAAATCAGCGCAAGGTGCGCATACAGAGGATAGAAAGGAGATGGGCAAGAGAGTGGAGGGAGTACAGGTATGTAACTCCCAAGTACATGAAGAAATTCGCACTCAACCCTCCATGCCCAAGACCTCCATTGGCACCTGGCCAAGAAGCGGATCCCACCAGCCTCAAACGCGGCGAGGACTATCCTGATGAATGTGCCAAGCACCAAGCCAAGTTGGCTAGACAAGCCAGAGAAGCAGTGTGGAAATTCAACGAAGACTCACATCTGCTGTTGCCCTTCTTGAGGCCTCTGCTAGCAAGCCGAAGAAGGCCATGGCAAAGAAGCCTGCACATAAGCCAAGTGCTTCACCTTCAATGCCCTTAAGGCCAAGTTCCTCAGCAATGCCCTCACAGTCAGATTCCTCAAAGCCCTCACGGCCAACTCCTCAAACTGCTCCTGCTCCTCCAAAGTCCTCAGCTCCTGCATGATGCAGCAGAGTAGCGTAAGTATTTCCCTCGGTTTTTGAGAACCAAGGTATCAATCCAGTAGGAGGCTACGGCGAGTCCCTCGTACCTACACAAAAGCAAAGAACTCCTCGCAACCAACGCGATAAGGGGTTGTCAATCCCTTCACGGTCACTTACGAGAGTGAGATCTGATAGAGATGATAAATAATATTTTTGGTATTTTTGGTATAAAGATGCAAAGTAAAATAAAAGGCAAAGTAAAAAAGCAAAGCAATAATAAAGCATAGGAACATTAATATGATGAGAATAGACCCAGGGGCCATAGATTTCACTAGTGGCTTCTCTCAAGAGCATAAGTATTTTACGGTGGGTGAGCAATTACTTGTTGAGCAATTAGCGAAATTGAGCATAGTTATGACAGTATCTAGGTATGATCATGTATATAGGCATCACGTCCGAGACAAGTAGACCGACTCCTGCCTGCATCTACTACTATTACTCCACACATCGACCGCTCTCCAACATGCATCTAGATTATTAAGTTCATAAGAACAGAGTAACGCCTTAAGCAAGATGACATGATGTAGAGGGATAAATTCATGCAATACGATAAAGACCCCATCTTGTTATCCTTGATGGCAACAATACAATACGTGCCTTGCTGCCCCTCATCCTTTGGGAAAGGACACATAAAGATTGAACCCAAAGCTAAACACTTCTCCCATTGCAAGAACTACCAATCTAGTTGGCCAAACCAAACGGATAATTCGAAGAGACTTGCAAAGATAACCAATCATACACAAAAGAATTCAGAGAAGATTCAAATATTTCTCATAAATAATCTTGATCATAAACCCACAATTCATCGGTCTCAACAAACACACATAAAAAGAAGATTACATCGAATAGATCTCCATGAGAGAGGGGAGAACATTCTATTGAGATCCAAAAAGAGAGAAGAAGCCATCTAGCTACTAACTATGGACCGAAGGTCTGAAGTAAACTACTCACACTTCATCGGAGGCTATGATGATGATATAGAAGCCCTCCATGGTGGATTCCTTCGTGAACTCAGGAACAGGCCCCAAGATGGGATCTCGTGGATATGAGGAAGTTGCTTGGCGGTGGAATTAGGTTTTGGCTTCCGTGTCGATCTGTTGAAGTGCGTAGGTATATTTAGGAGGAAGGAGTACGTCGGTGGAGCTTCGGGGGCCCACGAGGCATGGAGGCGCGCCCTAGGGGGGTTGCGCCCTCCACCCTCGTGGTCGCCTCCCTCCTTTCTTGACCGAGGGTCCAAGTCTCCTGGATCATATCTGATGAGAAAATCACGTTCCCGAAGATTTCATTCCGTTTGGACTCCGTTTGATATTACATTTCTTGAAACTCTGAAATAGGCAAAAAGCAAATGCAGAAATTTGGGCCTCCGGTTAATAGGTTAGTCCCAAAAGTAATATAAAAGTGGAAAATAAAGCCCAATATGGTCCAAAACAGTAGATAATATAGCATGGAGCAATCAAAAATTATAGATACGTTGGAGACGTATCACTGTACCAAAGTCTTCGGCTGCTCCGACCAAATCCTCATCACTAGTGCATCTCGCCACGTGCCAAAGGACTTCATGCATATCTATTGCCTCAGGAGCCTCTGCAAGTTCCTCAGCTGCTCCAAGTTCCTCAGCTAGCCCCTCTCTGCTGAAGAAAAAGACCACTGTTGGACGAGGTCCTCGACCAAGTCCTCACAAGAAGCAGGTCGCCTTCCACGTGCCCTCTGATGATGATGAGGTTGATGATGATGAACTAGCCGAAATCATCAGAGACAGACAAGCCAAGGCCGCTAGAGACAAAGGAAGCAATGTGCCGCTGCTTTTGGATCCGAAGCTGATCCTAGACTTCATCAATCTCTGGCACAAGGATTCCAACACTCCTTTGCCGGAGATGAACCTCACTCTTGGTCAAAGTCATGTTCTGACTGCCTTCATTGAAGAAGAGAAATGGAAATTTGAGAAGGCAAGGCAGCTGAAGAAAGCTCGATCTGGGAAGGAGCGCTTCACGAAGAAAAACGTTGTCTCTATGACAAGCGAAGAACTCTTGAAAATTCAGGGCTGAAATCAAAGGCCTCATGATGATTTCAATGCTTACTATGCTGATTGGCAAGGAGCCAAGGTCAGGTGTGTAAAACTAACTGAGAAATTCACTTCAAAGGTTGCAGCTCCATCGCAACCAGAAATTCCTCAAGCCGAAGCATCTGCTCAACCAACAGAAGAGCACGCCAGCAACGCTGATGAAAATTAGACTGCTGAAGAAAATTTGAGTTCTAGGGCTGATGACTGCATTCCAGCCGCTGAAGAAATTGCCAGGGCATCCACTAGTGGTGAGCCTGAAGAAAATGAATAAGTCAGGGCAACTGCATCAGTTGTGCCTGAAGAAATTCAACCACATTCCTCTGCTCCTACCCCAACTCCGATCCTTCCATCTGCATCAGATGTGAAGAAGACCAAGGCTGCAGAGCGTGCAGCTGTGATGAAAAGGAAGGCATCAACTTCATCAGATTCTTCAGCCCCGAAGAAGATGAAGCCATTGACTAGCTCATTTGACAACCCAATTGATGATGTTCCTATCTCAACCATGCCATCAAAGGACCTTGTTCCTTTTGATGAAGATTATGTGATTCCAAGTGAATCCGATGAAGACATTCCCTCTGCTGTTTCCTCAGAGCAGATGGATGAAGAAATTGAAGCGGACGCAATCCCTTTAACTCCAATTGTCTCCTCGCCCATGCCTCAGTTCACTGCTGAAGAGACCGGCATTGAGGAATTGGATGAACAAAATTCTGACGTGGACATTGGGAGTACTACTCCATTGATGAATCATGATTTTTGGGATAGTCGGCATCCTAACTCTCCTCTGTTCACGCCATTGCAACAAATCCCTCAGTCGCCAGCACATACTGTTCCATTGGGTTCTGAAGAAACTCACCCCACTTCATTTGTTCATGAAGAAATTCTAGCCACTAGTGTTGAAGAAACTGCTGCTGCTGAATCACTGAAGACACAAACTGCCACTGTAGAGGACCAGAAATTCCTCAGCCTGAAGAACCTGAGATTGCGATTCCTGAGGTTGTGATGCAACTGACTGACACTCCTCAACCCAAGCCAAAGGATCCATTCTCACGGAAGCAAAAATTCAAGACTGATGATTTCTTCGGCGAGCACGTATTCTTCACTAATTACAACCCCTATGACTCTGCTCGCATTAGGAAGAGGCGTTTCTGGACTGCCAGACAGGAAAATTTCTATTCCTTAGTGCTGTTCAACAAAGACAAAGTCTTCGATCATGAGCACATTCCTCACATGGATATGGAATCTCTGCCATGCTTCGTGCCAGTCCTCAGTGTTCGTCACGACGCTGGCCTGTTAAATTTCTGCACTGATATCTGTGATTGGAATGAAGAACTCATTCTTCAATTCTATGCAATGCTGCACATCACCGAAGACTCTGAAGATGTGAATTCATGGGTGCTGGACTAGATGACTGAAAACACTCACTACAAGGCACGACTCTTGAATTGCTTCGTGCTTTGCCTCTCAGTCCTCCCCTTGAAGCTGCTCGTTGCATGTACCAAGAGCACGAGCTTCTGAGATCACTATATGCAAGTCTTGTGAAGCCATTGAAGCCGGGTCAGGCCCCAAGAACCAAATTCCTCGTGAAGGAATTGTTATATGTGCCTCGGACTATCTATCGCATTCTGACAAAGACATTGAGTCCTATCAAGGGCCACAACTCGAATGAAGAAGAAGTCGTTGGCATCATGAAGAATCTGCTTTTCAATACCATGCATGGCGTTCCCGTCAACTTCCATGATTTCTTCATGAGGACTCTGGCCAATGTCGCAATGTCACCGTTTGAGTTGAAGCCTTATGCTCCGTGGATTATGAGATTCATCAGAACAAGGTCCTCACTCAACTACAAAGCTGATACACTGAACAATTGCAGCTACTTGCTCCCGATTGAAGTCCTCAAACGGACATTTTCCTCAGCTGATGACAAAGGCAAGGCTGCTGCTGTTATTGATGAAGGCATTCGTCCATTGGATGGACAATTTCACAAAGCTGCATCTTACTCCACCAATGATGACTCTGCCACCAACGCAACCAAGCAAAATCCTCAAGGCACAGCTCCCAGGGTGATGACTGATCGTGAGCTTCTCCTCAGTCTTCACCAGAAGGTTGATCGAAATCACAAATGCGTCAAGCGTCAGTTTGGTTCAATTCTTCACAACATGACTGCTACACACAATGTAGTGAAGAAAAACCATTACTACCTCCATGAAACCTTCAACCGCACCTGGGCTGTTCTGTCTCACATTTATAGCGAAGAAGATATGAAGAAAATAGGTCTCAAGGAAGATTTTGACTGGTCTGCTCCTCCACCAAAGAAATACAAGAAGGTCAAGGTTCCTTCCTTGGTGGCCAGCTCCTATTCTTCATCGCGTGACACCGACGAGCATGAATACTTGGACGACAGTGCGGCAGGCCCTACATCAACAAACGACCCCAACAATGCTGGCGCTCCTTCATCAACTTGATATTCTTCAGGGGCGTTAGTCCTCATTTTCGATCCTTTTGGTCATTCGATGACAAAGGGGAAGAAATTTGAGTTAGTCTTCAAGCGGGTCTATCTTATATGGACGTTTTTTTTTTGCTAAGTTACAACTCTCGTTCTTCTGATGACTTTGTTGGATCGAGTTGTAAACTTAAACTCTATGGTGGCCTGATACTTTTGTTGTTTTTTGCATGCTTATTCCTCATTAATGTTTATGCACGCATGCTGAATTACATCAGTCACCATATTTCATCATGCATTTCAAATTCTTCATATTATATGTCAAATGCATGTATGAATTACAAGATATAGGGGGTGATCTCCATGATTCTACTCTTCAAGTGTGCATTGCTTCAAAAGAAAATTCCTCACTATGCACATCTTCAGGGGGAGTTCTTCTATATCTTGCAATCAAATTACTCAATATCAGTATTTACACTTCATATGTTTATCCCCGTTGAAAACTTAACCTATATTGTCATCAATCACCAAAAAGGGGGAGATTGTAAGTGCATCTAGTGCCCCTTAGTGATTTTGGTGTATTGAAGACTTATAGGTTAAGGGACTAATTTGTTTATGAGTGTACACAGGTCTATAAGTCAATAAGGAGTTTGATATTTACAGAGAAAGTCGACCCCTAAAAATGAAGTTCTTCGACTGAAGACTTTGGATTTCTGAAGACTTTGTGAAGACTTCGAAAGTGAAGAAATTGGTGTGACCTTGAAGACTTGGTATTCATTCGAGGAACATGAAGCGTGAAGAATTTTGTTTTCGTAGTTTCATTTTATATTTCTTGAGTCATAGGAACACCGTACTGTTAAAGGGGGTCGAGGAAATACTAAGGAAAAATTTCCATGTGATGCTCAACTCAAAACCCTACACCTACCAATCCCTTGGAGTGAAGCCATTGGAAATATCATACAGTTCACCATATTCTTCAAAGGATGAGACGAAGTTCTTACGGTCTCCGAGGAATTTGTTCTGACCGAGGAGTTAGGAATTCGCCCGGTCTGGATTGCCTACACAAAGGAGGAACATGATAGCCCTGAGGAATTTGAGCCTCAAATTTCCGACCGTTGTTGTGCCTTGTGCCAGCTGTCCCAAAATATCTACCCTCCTAACGGTCATATCATTGAAGGGCATTTATGTCTTATCATGTCGGGCTGCTCTCTAGGCTATAAATAGCCGCCCCCTACAACCACTAGCTGGTTGGCTGCTCCGAGAGAAACTGACACTTGTCATTTGAGAGCATCCCATCCTCTGAGGACTTTGAGCGAAAATCATCAAGTGAGGAAAACCAAACCCAAACACCTAAAAACCCAAAGTGATTGAGCATCACTGAAGAGATTGATCCTGCGTGGATCCGACGCTTGTTACCTTTGAAGACTGTGCTTCTTCCAGATGGTTAGGCGTCATGGTCTAGATCATCCAAGAGGAATTGAGGATCGCCGAGTGACCGAGTCTGTGAAGGTTTGGAAGTCACCTGAAGACTTACCACGAGTGATTGGGCGAGGTCTGTGTGACCTTAGCTCAAGGAGAATACGGTGAGGACTGTGTGTCCTCAGGTTTAAATACCTAGCTGCTCCAACCAGACGTACAACTGAGACAGCAGTTGGGACTGGTCTACCAAATCATTGTCTTCACCAAGCTTACTGGTTCTATTTCCTCAACTCTTTCATTTCCTCATAATTGTGTTGTGTGCATGTTCATATCTGTGTTTGAAGACTTTGACTAAAGACTTTCTCAATTTCCTCAGTTCAATTTCTTTAGTCTGTTTGTCTTCATCCCGTGTTATCATGTGTTTACGCTTTCTGTACTATGTGCTTGTCTTCATTTCATCATGATGACCATGCTTGTGTTCTTTTATGTTTACTTTTGAGTACTTATTCCGCTGCAAGTAGTTCTTCGCTAAGGAATTTCCTCACCTGCAAATTCCTTAGTGAAGAATTCATAAAAATTGCCTATTCACCCCCTCTAGTCGATATAACGCACTATCAAGTAATAAGTACATGATGGGTTGCTAGAGTGACAGAAGCTTAAACCCTAGTTTATGCGTTGCTTCGTAAGGGACTGATTTGGATCCATATGTTTCATGCTATGGTTAGGTTTACCTTAATACTTCTTTTGTAGTTGCAGATGCTTGCAATAGGAGTTAATCATAAGTGGGATGCTTGTCCAAGTAAGGATAGCACCCAAGCACCGGTCCACCCACATATCAAATTATCAAAGTACCAAACGTGAATCATATGAACGTGATGAAAACTAGCTCGACGATAATTCCCATGTGTCCTCGGGAGGGCTTTTCTCTATATAAGAGTTTGTCCAGGCTTGTTCTTTGCTACAAAAAGGATTGGGCCATCTTGCTGCACTTTATTTACACTTGTTATTCATTACCCGTTACGAATTACCTTATCACAAAACTATCTGTTACCGATAATTTCAGTGCTTGCAGAGAATACCTTGTTGAAAACCGCTTATCATTTCCTTCTGCTCCTCGTTGGGTTCGACACTCTTACTTATCGAAAGGACTATGATAGATCCCCTATATTTGTGGGTCATCACATGGCCAATTCAAAAGTAATACTAGCATGAAGAACATAATAACAGAGTGCAAGAAACATAGCACGATGGTAAACACTGATCCATAAGCATAACCGGAATACCGACCGCAGTAGCAAAACAAACAGACAATTATTAAAGATTCAAGTTGAAAACCAATGCTTCTGCATGGCTATCATGCAAATGGTTGTTGTGGCTTGCCTGAGGATGAAGAAGGCTCCGGGGAGAAGTGCGTAACGACCGCGGAAAGAATCGCCGGAAAAGATTCTCTCTCGGAGGGGGCTGATTAGGGGCAAGGGCAAAATGGTCATTTTCAGAATGTTGAAACATAGTGAAAATGATACCAAGAGTTCGGGCTCGAAGAGACGAAGAAGTAGGCGTTGGATTCACATCAATCGGAGCTATGGTTACGGAGTTATGAGGTGTAGAAGTTCAGGGAGTTTTCTGTAAAAATATCATCACAAACAAGTGCCTGAGTGGATAAGGCAGAAGCGGTTTTGAGAAAATACGCTTTCCAGAGAGGAAAGCGCATTCCTAGCCTAAGCCGCAAGGAAATACGCCTTCGGAAAGGGAAAGCGTATTCGCGTGAATACGCTTCCACTTATCCACGTCAGCCTGGGCGAGGTCAACGCGGGGTCGGCTCCTGGCTCTCTTACAGGTGGGTCCCGTGGTGCTCTCTCTCTCCTCCCGCTGGTCTCCTTCTTCCTCTCGACAGAAGCAGGGGAGGCCGTGGCCAGGCGCGTGCGCCGTCGCTCCCTGGCAGCTCAGGCCGTCTCCGGCCGAACTCCGGCCACCGGTGGATGTGGGAGAGGACGCCGCAACTTCCTGGCCAGGACACGAGCTCCGAGGAGGACCGAAGCAGGCACGATGAAGACTCTGACGGGAACGGCTTTGGCCGAACTTGGAGGCGAGGCTACCGTGGCTCCGGCGAAGAAGAAAGGAAGGGAGGCGGATCGCGGGGTAGTGAGGAGGTCTCTGGTGGTCATGGACTGAAGGGAGGACATCGGAGTCGGGCGAATTTAGGCCTGAGGGGGCGGCGGCCATGGCGGCGATGGAGGTCAGAGAGGGGCTCTGGTGCTCGGGCAAGTAGCCAGGCAGGATCAGAGGAGGGTGGGGCGGCTGGTGATGAGGAGAGGAGGGGCTCGGGGTGGCTATATAGCGGCGAGGCGAGGTGAGGTGGCAGCAGCCTCGTGTCCGTGCTCGGCTGACGGCACTTTCATGACCAAGGAGTCCTGAGGGAGGCGGCAAGGCGATGAGGGAGGAGGGCAGACGAGGCGCAGAGCTCACGGAGATGAGGCAGCGCTCAGGGACAAGGGAGGAAGAAGACACAGAGAAGGAAGGCGACAGTCACGGGCGCCAAGATCAGGCGCTGTGGGGACGGCTCACCGGAGAAGAAGACGAGGGGGAAAGGGCTTCAGAGGGACGGCGACTGCTCGGGGAAGTCTCTGGATATAGCTAGGCGATGGGGGGACAAGTGCGCAGCGAGGGAGAAGAAGACAGAGGCGCTAGAGCGCGAGAAACGCCATGCCAAAACGGTGATCACCACTGTGACCGGCAAGGAGGGGACGTGAGAGGCTGCAGCGAGCTGTCTAGTGATGAGTCCCTTCATCATATAAGCCGGGGAGTCGATGGATCAAGATAAGGAGCCAAGGAGAGAAGTGTGGCATCGCTACAAGTTTGCTCCATCAAACTTGGACGTGCACTGCTGATCAAGAGGAGCTTGATTGGGTCAAATGGGGTTGTCTGGGGTGTTTAACTACGGGAGTACTATGATCCTGTTAAGTTTGAGGGGAAATGGGTCACAAAACAACAGGGTTGCTTTGTAACCTGAGATTAGGTCCAGAAACTTGATCATGATGATGCTCTCACATGGAGTATCAACTTAAGCTAAACTTGGGCAGGGCAGAGTTATTTGGTCATATTAAGATGCTTCAAAAGGTTTCATACCATTTGGACAAACCAAAATGGTACTTGCTTCACAAGCATTTCCACTGACCAGAAACTTGCAAAAATTCTAGAGAAATAAGGGCTAGATGGAATATGCCCGAATTGGGTGGAGATATGTTATATGGATAAGAGAAGGCCTAGGAAAATTTAAAGCCATGATGAAGCAAGATAAAATATACTTGCTTCACAAACTAAAATTTTGGACAGAAACAAAGATTTTAAGCTGTGCTCACAGGGATGCAGAGCATGAGCTCAAATCTTGTGGAGATCTTTTATTTGATGATATGAAAGACCATGCAAAAATTCAACTCAATTGGATTAACCTAGATAGTACTTCCTTCACAACCAATTCCCTCAGACAGGAACTTTGAAAAATTGCTCAAGAATATTTACTAGGCAAATTAAGTTGAAATTTGTCATGAGGCAATTATTTAGACATGAAAAGATGTCCAAGAAGTTTGGAATCAATTGGGCAAAGATAAATGGCACTTGCTTCACAATCTGCCATTCAGGACAGAATAGGAAAATAATTATTTGAGGATGATGGGAAACATGGCCAGTGAAATATTTTTCCATATTTGAGAAATATATGACCCAAAAAATTTATGAGAATTATTTGGAAATTTTAGGAATGATGGAAATATAGGTTGCTTCACAACCTAGGGCAAATTGAGTTATTCCTTTAATAGAAAAGGAATATCCCCAATAAAAAGAATATTGGGATTTGGGCTAGGATGAAAATGGAAATGCCTAGGGAAGGATTTGGGTATGACAAGCCACACTGGAAGCAAAGAAGAGTTCATCTTCTTCAGTTTCCAGACCACATAGCCACGGAAAAAGAAATCTCAGGCAAAAACCTCAGAAAATCAAAAGAAAAAGAAAGGGCCAAAAATCAGGCTGTTACAGCGAGCTGGTCCGCCACGAACTCCCCAAGCGATAGCAACAACTCATGCTATTGACCATACGGAAGGGGCTATCCCCACGGTGCAGTCCCCACCGCGGCAGCCAGCGCGAGCGCAGCAGAGTCAAGACCCCGACGACGTCTCGACGGCCTCTTCTGACCCTCGAGCGCCTCCAGGCCAACGTCGGGCCCCTGAGGATAGGTGGAGAGGAGACGCGCGTGTCATCGTCGAGCAACACCGCGACGACCTCCGTCGGACCAACAGGTGCGATAGCCTCAACATCGATGAGCCTGCACTCGGTGTTGGCGGGTGCCTACCTTTCGAGGTTGGCTTCCCTACCTTTACACGAGAGCTGCGGTAAGTCCGTTGGTCGTCCATTTGCACATTCAAGCCAGAGATACCTGTGAAGTACGATGGGAGGTTGAACCCGGCAGAGTTCTTGAGCATCTACACCATTGTTGTTCAGGCTGCCGGGGTAAGAGATGAGAAGGTGTTTGCCAACTACTTCCCTTTGGCCCTCAAGTCCAATGTGAGGTCTTGGCTGATGCACCTACCGGAGAACTCCATTTCGTCATGGGATGACCTGTGTCACAACTTCATTGGCGCCTTCACTGGCGGTCATCAAGAACCCAGCAGGCCTAGCGACTTGCAGCTTCTCCAGCAGAAGGAAGGATAAACCCTTTGTAAGTATTTACAGAGATTCAGCAGAGTTCATAGAAATATCCCGAATATCCATCCGGCAGTCGTAATAGCTGCCTTCCAGTCCAATGTGTGCAACCGCCGGATTCGTTCCAAGATGAACGTGCGGTTGCCCAAGGCTGTGAAGGAGCTGTACACATTAGTGGATAAGTGTGCTCAGATGGAGGAGGGAAGGAAGTTGCATGGAGAGGAAGATTGAGCCAATGTTGATTCAAAAGATGATGATGAATCAACCAGTCAGAAGGAGAGAAAGAAGCGCAGTAAGAAGCGGATAGATAAGGCAGTGATGACTGTTGACGGATAGGGTATGCCTGGTATCAGCAAGAAGGCCAAACATGAGGCCCCCGGCAAGGAAGCTGCCGCGTGCACTGAATGCCGGGAAGCCGCTGCTGCTGAAAAAGCTGGGAAAGGCAATGGGCCATACTGCAAGATTCATCGGACCAAGGGCCACGACCTTCAAGAATGTTACCAGGTTGAACAGCTTGTCAAGAAATAGAGAGCAGAGTATGAGAAGCGTGACAAGGAAAAAGGTCAGAATGTTGCTGGCGGTAAGGGTCGAGGTGGTGAAGTAAATCGCCCCGGCAAACCCTTTCAAAACCAAGGAAAGCCCGCGAGAGGTCAAGAGAAGGAAACTTGTGATGATGAAAGTGATGGAGGGGATGAAGAGGAGACCAGTGAGCAGGAGTTTCAGAAGGCCACTGAAGCCTTGTGCATTGACGGAGGTGCATCTCTGTACACTTCTCACCGCCAGCTCAAACAGTGGGCACGAGAATTCAATGCCGTGGAACCATCGCTAGAGGCCCGGGAGCCGCTCAAATGGTCCCATATGCCCATCATCTTTGACAATGAGGATCATCCTAGCCGTACCACTACAGTAGGGTGTTTGCCATTGTTGGTTTCTCCAACAATTCACAACCTCAAGGTCACAAAGATGCTGGTGGACAGCGGGGTCGGGTTGAATCTGATTTCCCCGGCAGTCATCAACAAGCTTTAGATAGGAGAGGAAGAGCTAGAGGTTACAAACACGTTTCAAGGAGTTAATCCCGGCAGGAGCCGTCCTAAGGGAAAGATCACATGTAACGTTTGGGGGAGAAATGAATTAACGGACTGAGAGGATTGTGTTTGATGTGGTTAATCTCCCCCTGCCATACAATGTGATTCTTGGACGCCCGACCCTGGCTAAGTTCATGGCGGCATCCCACTATGCCTACAACACCTTGAAGATGCCTGGGCCACTGGGAGTCGTCAACATCCCATCAGATGAGAAGGATGCAACCATTTGTGTGGACAAGATGTACCGGGACGTGGTCGTGGCAGAGACAGCGGCGGCTGCAGCTCCCTCGATGGAAAGTAAAGGAAATAAGATAGATTGTAGGGACTCCGGCAAAGATTCCGGGAAGTGTGCCCCCACCGAGTGCACGGCACCCATTGACGATGTGCTAGAGTGTTCTAACAGCAAGAGATCCAAGGTCGCTGCACCCCAAGTGAAGAAGGTCCCGACAGTGTTGGCTGGCGTTGATGGTACCTTCACTATCAGTGCCACCCTCGATGATAAATAGGAAAGCGTGCTCGTTGCCTTTCTGCGGTCGAATATCGATGTGTTTTCTTGGAAACCATCTGATATCCCCAGTGTTCCGAGGGAGGTAATCGAGCAGAAAGTCCGGAAGCGGGCCTTGGAGAGGCAGCAATTCATTGCAGAAGAGATCAAGAAACTTGAGGCAGCTGGTTTGGTCAGAGGAGTACTGCACCCCACGTGGTTGGCAAATCCAGTGGTAGTCTGGAAGGCTAACGGGAAGTGGAGGCTTTGCATAGATTTCATGGATCTCAACAAGGCTTGCCCGAAAGACCCGTTTCCCTTGCCGCGCATCGACCAGATTGTGGATTCCACTTTAGGTTATGAGTTGCTCTCCTTTCTGGACGCATACTCTGGGTATCACCAAATCTTCATGTCCAAGGAAGACGAAGAGAAGACATCGTTCATCACTCGATGTGGTACGTACTGCTTTGTCCGCATGCCATTCGGATTAAAGAGTGTCGGGTCCATTTTTGCAAGGGCAACCCAGATTGGTTTTGAGCCATAGTTACACAGAAACGTAGAAGCCTATATGGATGATATTGTGGTCAAGACCAAGGATAGACCAGCCTTATTCAGGATTTGGAGGAGACATTTGATAATCTGCACAAGATCAATCTGAAGCTCAACCCGGAGATGTGTGTATTTGGTGTTCCATTCAGCAAATTGCTTGGGTTCTTTGTATTCCATCGCGGGATCGAAGCCAACCCCGACAAGATCAAGGCCGTCGAGTAGATCCAAGCACCAAGGACAGTTAAGGATGTGAGGTGTCTGACATGATGTGTTGCCGCGCTAAGAAGATTCATCTCCAAGTCTGCCGAGTGCGCCCTGCCGTTCTTCAAAATTTTGAAGAAGGCCAGTCCTATGAAGTGGACCCTAGAAGCAGATGCAACTTTTCAAGAGTTGAAGGCCTACTTGTCCTCTGTGCCTGCCTTGGTTGCTCCCAAGCCCCAGGAACCGTTGTTGCTATACTTGGCGGCAACCAACCAAGTGATCAGTGCGGCCTTGGTAGCACAGCGAGAAGTGGATGAGGCAGAAGGTGAGCTGAGACCGGCAGAATCAGAGAAGGATCAAGACAACAATGAGCACGACAACGAGAGAAACCCCAAGGACGCGGCAAGGAAGAAAGTGGTGCAATGCCCAGTGTACTTTGCCAGCTCCTTGTTACAGGGGGCTAGATCGAGGTACTCTGGCATGCAGAAGTTGATCTTTGGTCTCATTATGGCCTCAAGGAAACTTCACCGCTACTTCCAAGCCCATGAGATCACGGTTGTTACTCGTTTTCCGTTGCAAAGGATACTCCGAAACCCTGAGGCTACCGGCAGAATAGTGGAGTGGGCTTTGGAGTTATCCAGCTTTGGTTTGAAGTTTGAGAGCACATCAAATATTCAAAGTAGGGCGTTGGCAGAGTTTATTGCAAAATGGACGCCAACCCCCGATGAGGAAGTGACAGAGACAGTTATCCCCAGTAAGGAATCACCCCAAGAATGGATTATGTATTTTGATGGTGCTTTTTCCCTACAAGGTGCAGGAGCTGGCGTGCTTCTTGTTGCCCCCTCCGAGGAGCACTTGAAGTACGTCGTCCAAATGCATTTTTCCCGGGAAGAAGCAACCAACAATACAACTGAGTATGAAAGGCTCCTTGCCAGGCTCAGGATTGCAACTGAATTGGGAATTAAGAAGCTGATCATTCGAGGAGATTCATAGCTTGTGGTGAGACAAGTCAACAAGGATTATCAAAGTCCATTGATGGAGGCATACGTTGAGGAAGTGAGGAGATTGGAGGAGCACTTTGACGGATTGCAAACAGAGCACGTACCTCGTGTGGAACACAACATAGCTGATCATATGTCAAAGTGTGATGCACAAAAGCTTCATGTGGAACCAAGGACTTTTATTCTCCATCTCACTCAGTCCTCCGTATCCCCAGCAACAATGGCCCGGAAGAGGAGAAAGTTGGACTATGGTAAGCCTCTCCAGTAGAGCCGTCCGCTCCTGGAAGAGACCCTGCCAGAAACAACTCCTCACAGCCAGCCAGACCACCCCCTCCAGCAGGTCCCATGGACCCCGCGGATGAGGCTGGTGCTCCCGCAGCAGAGGAGGTGCCGCTAGTCCTCGTTGCCGAGCCCCAGGATCCAACTTGGGCAACGCACATTGTCCACTTCCTCCAAACCAGAGAGCTTCCCGACGATCAAGACTAAGCTAAAAAAGTAGCCCGGAGGGCCAGTATGTATCAGTTTGTCGATGACACTCTATATAGAAGGAGGCCCAACGGTGTGAAATTGAAGTGTGTCTGTCGGGAAGAAGGAAAGGAACCACTGGCTGAGATTCTCAGAGGAATGTGCGGCTCCCACATTGGATCAAGGGCATTAGTTGGGAAAGCATTCCGACAAGGATTCTGTTGGCCCACGACCCTCCAAGATGCGGTCGAGCTAGACACGAAATGTGAAGCCTGCGGTTCCATTCCAAGAAAACACACCTGCCTGCCCAAGCTCTTCAAACAATCCCTTTATCATGGCCATTTTCGGTCTGGGGTCTCGATATCCTCGCCCCCTTCCCCCGAGCAATCAGGGGCTTTTGATTCTTGTTCGTTGCCATCGACAAGTTTCCAAAGTGGCCGGTAGTGACTGCCGTGAGAAAGGTGACTCCTCAGTCAGCTATCAAGTTCTTGAAAGAATTGGTGTGTCGTTTTGGAGTCCCGGCAAGGATCATCACCGACAACGACACCCAATTCACGAGTCGCGCCTTCATGCAATATGTTCATGCCCTCGGATGCAAGATCTCATTTGCCTCTGTGGCACACCGCCGGAGCAATGGACAAGCTGAGAGGGCGAACGCTGAAGTGCTACGTGGACTCAAGACAAGAAATTTTGATACACTGCAAAAGCACGGTAGGCGGTGGATCGAGGAGCTGCTGGTAGTTCTCTGGTCCCTCACAACGACACCAAATCGAGCTACCGGGCAGACTCCCTTCTCCCTGGTCTACGGGGCAGAAGCAGTTATCCCCACGGAACTCATTTACGGGTCGCCTCGAGTGCTTGCGTACGATGAAGTAGCGCAAGATCAGCATCATGACGTTGTTATGCTACTCGAGGAGAACCGTCTCCGGGATGCTACGTGTGCTGCACGCTACCAGCAAGCCCTGCATCGCTATCATAGCCGCATGGTTCACGCCCGGTGTTTTGAGGAAGGTGACCTTGTCCTTAGGCGCGTTCAGTCCGCCAAGGGTACACAGAAGTTGTCACCAAAGTGGGAAGGCCCTTACCTGTTAGTATGAGTCACCAGACCTAGCACAGTCCGTCTGGAGACCGGAGATGGCACTCAGTTGCAAAGCTCATGGAATATTGAGCATCTCCGCAAGTTCTACCCGTAAGGCGCGGCTGTCGGGCCCTGCCTGGCAGCCACCTTTTGTATAGGCCTTGCCTCAGTTGCATGTTACCCCTTGTACAAAGCTGGGGCGATGACCCCGTGCAAGAGAAAATAAAGAAGCGCTGTGGGGGGCCTCGACCAAGATTGCATGCATGCATGAGCATTCCAAGAACACTGCATAAGCATTTCATGAGCATTTGCATATGCATATAGATAGGATCGCATCTTGCATTCATTCTCATCTGCATGAAGCTGCAGGTTCCTGCTGTGGACTTGGCTTCAACAAGGAGTTGAGAAGATTGCCCGACACAGTGATCCCCGGCAAGCCAAGCAGATAAGTTTTACCTCCTATCCATTAATGTTCTGTAAGCTATAACTTGTGCATAAGAAAGCCCCGCCACTCTTTTGAGACTTAGGTGCTCCCATCCATGACTCGAACGTTGCTTCGGTCAGGATGGTTGCAGTGGCCTTTGGTAAAATGAAGTTGGCAGGGAGGGGGGAGGGGGGCTGGTCCCTCTGTCTATTCCCCGGCACACGCAGCTCTCCGGCAGACAAAGATGGTACCGGCAGGATAGCCTGCCGGGGAAAAACTCGTTCATTTATATTAAAGAGGCATCTCACCTCTGCATGGACATACACATGCACGGGTTCCCAGCAGGATTCATCTTTTTCATTAATATGCTAATACGAACACAAACATGGACTCGAGTGATTACATTTTTTGAATTTAAATTTGGCAAGTGCTGACAGATTTAAGATTAAAAAAAGATAAGTGCCCCGTCACCTCCTCTTTTTGTTTTCCCTCCTTCAGGCACAGCGGCGGAAGGAGGAAAAGACGAGAAAAGGGACACCCAAGCAGGAGCCCACCCCGGTCCCGTTAGAACCTGCTTGGTGCGGCCTGACAAGACCGGGAGTGGCGAGGCTGAGAAGGAGGAGTATGGAGGACGGGGCGGCGCCCTCTGGTCGCCACCTCCAGAGCCAACAAGAAGCCCCGGCTTGAGCGCCGATGGAGTCATCCACCAAAGCTCAGCCGGAAGACTGCTGGAGGGAAGGCGAAGGCGCAAAGAGAACATCCCTCCCCGTCTATCACCCTAGGAGCATAGTGATGATGATGCCAGGGAGGGAGGGGAGGAGCGGGAAGAGGAGGTGGCAGGTCGCCGGTCGGAGGCGAAGGCATCCACGCCATCGTACTCCGACCTGACCCCCTGCCACCCGCCTTCTCCATCTTCCCTCGTTTCCTCCTCACCATCGCTGCTCCCGGGAAGCGCCAAGACTCCAGTTCGGTCCTTCCTCGGGGAGATGGCGAGCGACCAAGATGGACAGAGGGCTGGAGGCGCACCGTCCCCATCTTGGCGGGCAAGAAGGCGCACCTCTTGTCGACATCGGCCCCAAGAATTCCGGGAGGGGCAGTGCTGGGATTACCGATGATCTCCAGCCCCGCCTCCCGGCCGAGCCTCGAAAACCAAGAGGTTCGCCACACCAAGGACTAGGCTCACTCCCCGAGCATCAGCACTAGCGTGTGGCCAAATTAGCCCCAACCAAGAGCCCCGAGGCTGGCCCCGAGCTCCTCTCTTCGACATAATCAGCGAAAGCAGAAGAAAAGAAGAGGACGAATGCAAGGACGAGTGACTCCGCCCTCCTCCGCCCCTCCCTTTTATAGGCAGGGCGAGGAGGAGAGCTGCCCCATCAACGGGCGGCCACCGTCCTCCTCCACCAATTCAAGATGATCGGGCCCTCACCTTGATGCTCTTCCGCACCACGCGCTTCCGTTACCTACCCTGTGCGATGCATGCAACATACGTGGCCAAGGATAAGGGCGTGGTGGGAAGAGTGAATTGGTTGTTTCTACCCCGTGCGTTAAAGTCATTCACGGGCCATTACTGGAGCGGCCCCACCACTATTGGCTTTAAACGACGCGCAGGGAAACCGGAAACTGGCCCAGAATCAAGGCTAATGAAGAAGCAAAGAAGATCTCAAGAGACCAGCTTCTTCCACAACCCTCTCCTCTGCACTTATTAGGCCCTACCCCGATGATGCTCGGCAGTGTGTTCGGGGCAGGCCCGGGGGCTTCTGTCAGTGCAACAAACCCTGGGTCTGTTGCCCAGACTGTGCATAGACGTGAGAACAAGATTGGATTACCAGCCCAAATCAGAGTGCAAGAACCCCAGGAGATTCGAAGGACCAACATGCCGATCAGAGGGACTAAGATCAAATCAGAGAAGCAGGATATCGTCAAGAGAAAATCCTCCCTTGCCGGGCAGGCGAGCCCGGCATGGGGCGAGGCCACCCCCAGAAACAGACAACCAAAGCGCCCGGGCAGCCATTCGCCACATGGCACCCATTTCCTACAGGAGAAACCCACAGATGACACCCGTCCCGCAACGTGTCAAGCGAACAGGCGCAGAGCTGGCAAGATAGCCTGACAAGCCTTGCCGGGCACCCACCAATGTGACTTTAAGCAGTGCATTTAAGGCGGCATGTCAGCCCGCAGAGTTAGGTATGATAACACTCTTTGCTATCTTATCAGTGCATAATGACTACTTTGCCACCGTCGTAACCCCTTGATCTATAAAAGGAGGCCCATGTTAACCATAAAAAGGGTTAGAAGGTTGGATAACTCACACCCCCATACGCGCGTAGTCGCTGCTGCCCTGAGGCAACCCCTGCCGGGAAAGTGTAGTATGCTCCGCCACCACCTTTCCACCATCAATCCACCAAAGAAGGAGTAGGGTTTTACGCCTTGCAGCGGCCCAAACCTGGGTAAAATTACCTGTGTGATCTCTGCCATGCTGTCCCACGCTCGTCTGCTCTTTGTGCAACGCGTCAACCCCCTGCCGAACCAGCAAGGGGCCTCCTAGTCCCATAGGTGGTCGTGGTTTCCCGCGACACCCGGCGAGCCAAGCCGGTAGCGGAGAGGGCGACGGGGGATACCGGATCTGGTGGATGGGCACTCCGGGCGCCGCCGTCGTAAGGCCCAGCCCCTGATAACCCACAAGTATAGGGGATCACAACAATTTTCGAGGGTAGAGCATTCAACCCAAATTTATAGATTCGACACAAGGGGAGCCAAAGAATATAGGTATTAGCAACTGAGTTGTTCATCCACACCTGGAGATTAATTATCTGCAGCAAAGTGATCAATAGCAAAGCAGTTTGATAGTTTTGATAGTAGTGACAGCAGCAATAGTAACAGTAACAGTGATAGCAGTAATTTTGTAGCAAGTGAAACAATGATGATAGCAGTAGTAACTTAGTAGAAACGATATGGAAAAATTCGTAGGCATTGGATCGGTGACTTGTTGGATGATATTCATCATGAGACAGTTATAACCTAGGGTGATACGGCACTAGCTCGAGTTCGTTAATATAATGTAGGCATGCATTCCATAAATATTCATACGTGCTTTATTAAAAGAACTTGCATGACATCTTTTGTCCTACCCTCCCGTGGCAGTGGGGTCCATATTGGAAACTAAGGGATATTAAGGCCTCCTTTTAATAGAGTACCGGAACAAAAGCATTAACACATAGTGAACACATGAACTCCTCAAACTACGGTAATCACTGGAAGAAGTCCCGGTTATTGTCACTCCAAGGTTACCGGATCATAACACGTAGTAGGTGACTATAACTTGCAAGATCGGATCTAGAACATGGATATAATGGTGATAACATAAACGGTTCAGATCTGAAATCATGGAACCCGGGCCAAAAGTGACAAGCATTAAGCATGGAAAAGTCATAGCAACATCAATCTTAGAACATAGTGGATACTAGATATCAAGCCCTAACAAAACTAACTCAATTACATGATGATCTCATCAAACTCTTCACCGACCAGCGAGCCTACGAAGGAATTACTCACTCCTGGTGGGGAGCATCATGGAATTGGCGATGACGAAGAACGAAGACCCCCCTCTCCAGAGCCCAAAACAGACTCTAGATCGGCCCTCCCGAGGAAGAACAGGGCTTGGCGGCGGCTCCGTCTCGTGGATCGCGATAATTATTTCTCCCTGATTTTTTCTACGAAAATAGGATTTTATAGCGTCGGCTTCAGGTCTGCGGGGCCATCAGGTGGGGACAACCCATCTGGCCACGCCAGGAGAGGGGGGCGCGCCCTAGTGAGTTGTGCCCACCCAAGGGCCCCTCTCCGGTAGGTCTTGGCTCCAGAAATTCTTATTATTGATATAAAAAATGCTCGCAAAGTTTCATGCCATTCCGAGAACTTTTATTTCTCCAGAAAAACAACACCATGGTAGTTCTGCTGAAAACAACGTCAGTTCGGGGTTAGTTTCATTCAAATCATGCAAATTAGAGTCCAAAACAAGAGAAAAAGCATTAGGAAAAGTAGATATGTTGGAGACGTATCAACTCCCCCAAGCTTAAACCTTTGCTTGTCCTCAAGCAATTCAGTTGATAAACTGAAAGTGAAAAAGAAGAACTTTTACGAACTCTTTTGCTCTTGTTTGCATAAATAAGCTTAAACAGCACCCATGTTTTCAGCCAACATTATAACTAACCATGCTTATGATAACCCACAAGTATAGGGGATCGCAACAGTTTTCGAGGGTAGAGTATTCAACCCAAATTTATTGATTCGACACAAGGGGAGCCAAATAATATTCTCAAGTATTAGCAGTTGAGTTGTCAATTCAACCACGCCTGAAAACTTAGTATCTGCAGTAAAGTGTTTAGTAGCAAAGTAATATGATAGTGGAGGTAACGGTAACAAAAGTAAAGACAACAAAAGTAATGTTTTTGGTATTTTTGTAGTGATTGTAACAGTAGCAACAGAAAAGTAAATAAGCGAGAACCAGTATATGGAAAGCTCATAGGCACCGGATCAGTGATGGATAATTATGCCGGATGCGGTTCGTCATGTAACAGTCATAACATAGGGTGACACAGAACTAGCTCTAATTCATCAATATAATGTAGGCATGTATTCCGTATATAGTCATACGTGCTTATGGAAAAGAACTTGCATGACATCTTTTGTCCTACCCTCCCGTGGCAGCGGGTCCTATTGAAACTAAGGGATATTAAGGCCTCCTTTTAATAGAGAACCGGAACAAAGCATTAGCACATAGTGAATACATGAACTCCTCAAACTATGGTCATCACTTTGGGAGTGGTCCCGATTATTGTCACTTTGGGGTTCTTGGGATCATAACACATAGTAGGTGACTATAGACTTGCAAGATAGGATCAAGAACACACATATATTCATGAAAAAATAATAGGTTCAGATCTGAAATCATGGCACTCGGGCCCTAGTGACAAGCATTAAGCATAGCAAAGTCATAGCAACATCAATCTGAGAACATAATGGATACTAGGGATCAAACCCTAGCAAAACTAACTCGATTACATGATAAATCTCATCCAACCCATCATCGTCCAGCAAGCCTATGATGGAATTACTCACGCACGGCGGTGAGCATCATGAAATTGGTGATGGAGGATGGTTGATGATGATGACGGCGACGAATCCCCCTCTCCGGAGCCCCGAACGGACTCCAGATCAGCCCTCCCGAGAGAGATTATGGCTTGGCGGCGGCTTCGTATCGTAAAACGCGATGAAACTTTCTCTCTGATTTTTTTCTCCTCGAAAGCCAATATATGGAGTTGGAGTTGGCGTCGGAGGGGCTCCAGGGGGCCCACGAGGTAGGGGGCGCGCCGTAGGGGGGGGCGCCCCCAACCCTTGTGGACAGGGTGTGGGCCCCCTGGTCTTCATCTTTGGCAAGGATTTTTTATTATTTTTTATAAGACATCCCGTGGAGTTTCAGGTTATTCCGAGAACTTCTGTTTTCTACACATAAAACAACACCATGGCAATTCTGCTGAAAATAGCGTCAATCCGAGTTAGTTCCATTCAAATCATACAAGTTAGAGTCCAAAACAAGGGCAAAAGTGTTTGGAAAAGTAGAGACGACGGAGACATATCAGCTCCCCCAAGCTTAAACCCTTGCTTGTCCTCAAGCAATTCAGTTGACAAACTGAAAGAGAAAAAGAAAAACTTTTACAAACTCTGTTTGCTCTTGTTGTTGTAAACTTGAAAAGCCAGCATTCAAGTTTCAGCAATTATTATGAACTAACCATTCTCACAATAACACGTAGGTCTCACAATTACTCATATCAACAGCATAATCGACTAGCGAGCCATAATTATAAAACTCTGATGAAAACACTTTCTCATAATAATCATAACTTGATATACCAATATGTTATCTCGCTAGCACTTTCTGTGACCGCATAACATAAATGCTGAGCACCTTTAAAGTTCAAGGACTGACTTATCATTGTAATTCATGGTAAAAGATATCCATCAAGTCATACCCAATATAAACCAATTATAATGAATGCAAGCGACGATTGTGCTCTCCAATGGTGCTTTTTTAATAAGAAGGGTGATGACTCAACATAAAAGTAAATAGATAGGCCCTTCGCAGAGGGAAGCGAGGATTTGTAGAGGTGCGAGCTCTGTTTTGAAATAGAGATAAATTATATTTTGAGCGGCATACTTTCATTGTCAACATAACAACTAAGAGATGACGATATCTTCCATGCTAAACAAATTATAGGCGGTTCCCAAACAGAATGGTAAAGTTTATCCCCCCCTCCTCCACAAGCATCAATCCATGGCTTGATCGAAACAACGAGTGCCTCCAACATTCAACGGGTCCCAAGGGGAGTTTTGTTTGCAATTATTTTGATTTAGTTTGCATAAAGCATGGGACTGGGCATCCCGGTTGTTGGGGAACGTTGCAGAAAATTAAATTTTTTTCTACGGTTTCACCAAGATCCATCTATGAGTTCATCTAAGCAACGAGTCAAGGGAGAGAGTTTGCATCTACATACCACTTGTAGATCGAGTGCGGAAGCATTCAAGGGGATGGTGATGATGGAGTCGTACTTCGCCGTGATTCGGATCACCGATGACCAAGTGCTTGAGCGGACATCACCTCCGCGTTCAACACACGTGCAGTGCAGACGATGTCTCCTCCTTCTTGATCCAGCAAGGGGAAGGAGAGGTTGAGGAAGATGGCTCCGGCAGGACGACGGCGTGATGATGGTGGAGTGACAGTTCTCGGCAGGGCTTCAAGCGCACGCGGGAGGAGGAGAGGTGTTGGGGAGGGAGGGCTGCGCCTTGGCTTGGGTGTGCAGCCCTCCCTCACCCCTCTATTTATAGGGGGAAGGAGAGGGCGGCCCCTCTAGATGGCATCTAGAGGGGGCGGCCAAGGGAGGGCTTGCCCCCAAGCAAGGCGCCCCTCTGGGGTTCCCCCAACCCCTAGGCGCATGGGCCCAAGGGGCGCCCAGCCACCGGGGCTGGCTCCTTCCCCACGCAGCCCATGTGGCCCCCGGAGGGGTGGCCCCTCGGTGGACCCGGAACCCTTCCGGTGGCCCCAGTACAATACCGATATGCCCCGAAACTTTCCGGTGTCCGTTTGACAACTTCCCATATATAAATCTTTACCTCCGGACCCTTAGGAACTCCTCGTGACGTCAGGGATCTCATTCGGGACTCCGAACAACATTCGGTAATCACATACGAGTCTTCCTAATAACCCTAAGCGTCACCGAACCTTAAGTGTGTAGACCCTACGGGTTCGGGAGACATCTTGAACATGGCCAGGGCGGCTCTCGGTCAATAACCAACAGCGGGATCTGGATACCCATGTTGGCTCCCACATGCTCCTCGATGATGTCATCGGATGAAACACGATGTCGAGGATAAAAGAAAACCAGTAAACTATTACCTTAGTCAATAGGTACGTTACATTCCCGAGACACGAACGTCGGTATCCCAATACCTCGTTCAGTCTCGTTACGGCAAGTCACTTTACTCGCATCAGTAATGCATGATCCGTGACCAAACACTTGGTCACTTTGAGCTCATTATGATGATGCATTACCGAGTGGGCCCAGAGATACCTCTACATCATGGAGTGACAAATCCGATCTCGATCCATGTCAACCCAGCAGACACTTTCGGAGATACCTGTAGTGCACCTTTATAGTCACCCGATTACGTTGTGACGTTTGGTACACCCAAAGCACTTCTACGGTATCCGGAGTTACACGATCTCATGGTCTAAGGAAGAGATACTTGACATTGAAAAAGCTCTAGCAAAAGCGAACTACACGATCTTGTGCTATGCTTAGGATTGGGTCTTGTCCATCACGTCATTCTCCTAATGGCGTGATCCCGTTATCAATGACATCGATGTCCATAGTCGAGGAAACCATGACTATCTGTTGACCAACGAGCTAGTCAACTAGAGGCTCACTAGGGACGTATTGTGGTCTATGTATTCACACGTGTATTACGATTTCCGGATAATACAATTATAGCATGAATAAATGACAATTATCATGAACAAGGAAATATAATAATAATGCTTTTATTATTGCCTCTAGGGCATATTTCCAACAGTCTCCCACTTGCACTAGAGTCAATAATCTAGTTACATTGTGATGAATCGAACACCCATAGAGTTACGGTGGTTATCATGTTTTGCCCTTGGAAGAGGTTTAGTCAGCGGATCTGCGACATTCAGATCCGTAGGCACTTTACAAATTTCTATGTCTCCATCTTGAACATTTTCACGGATGGAGTTGAAGCGACGCTTGATGTGCTGGTCTTCTTGTGAAACCTGGGCTCCTTGGCAAGTGCAATAGCTCCGGTGTTGTCACGAGAAGAGTTTAATCGGCCCTGACGCATTGGGTATGACTCCTAGGTCGGTGATGAACTCCTTCACCCAAATTGCTTCATGCGCTGCCTCCGAGGCTGCCATGTACTCCGCTTCACATGTAGATCCCGCCATACGGCGCTCGCTTGCAGCACCAGCTTCTTGCTTCCACCATTCAACATATACACGTATCCGGTTTGTGACTTAGAGTCATCCAGATCTGTGTCGAAGCTAAGCGTCGGCGTAACCCTTCTGACGAGCTCTTCGTCACCTCCATAAACGAAACATGTCCTTTGTCCTTTTCGGGTAGTTTAGGATATTCTTGACCGCTGTCCAGTGTTCCTTGCGGGATTACTTTGGTACCTTCCTACTAAACTTACGGCAAGGTTTACATCAGTGCAGTATCTGACATGGCATACATAATAGATCCTATGGCTGAGGCATAGGGGATGACGCTCATCTCTTCTTTATCTTTTGTCGTGTGGTCGGGCATTGAGGAGCTCAATCTCACACCTTGCAGCACGAGGCAAGAACCCTTTCTTGGACTGATCCATTTTGAACTTCTTCAAAATCTTATCAAGGTATGTGCTTTGTGAAAGACCTATGAGGTGTCTCGATCTATCTCTATAGATCTTGATGCCTAATATATAAGCAGCTTCTCCAAGGTCCTTCATTGAAAAACACTTATTCAAGTAGGCCTTAATGTTGTCCAAGAATTCTATATCATTTCCCATCAAAAGTATGTCATCTACATATAATATGAGAAATGCTCTGAGCTCCCACTCACTTTCTTGTAAACGCAGCTTCTCCATAAGTCTGCATAAACCAAACGCTTTGATCATCTCATCAGCGAATGTTCCAACTCCGAGATGCTTGCACCAGCCCATAAATGGATCATTTGGAGCTTGCATACTTTGTTAGCATTCTTAGGATCGACAAAACCTTCCGGCTGCATCATATCTGACTCTTCCTTAAGATGCCCGTTAAGGAATGCCGTTTGGCGTCCATCTGCCATATCTCATAATCATAGTATGCGGCAATTGCTAACATGATTCGGACGGACTTAAGCCGCTACGGAGAGAAAGTCTCATCGTAGTCCATCCCTTGAACTTGCCGATAACCCTTAGCGACAAGTCGAGCTTTATAGATGGTGACATTACCATCCGCGTCCGTCTTCTTCTTAAAGATCCATTTGTTTTCTATCGCTCGCCGATCATCGAGCAAGTCAGTCAAAGTCCATACTTTGTTTTCATACATGGATTCTATCTCAGATTTCATGGCTTCTAGCCATTTGTTGGAATCTGGGCCCGCCATCACTTCTTCATAGTTCGAAGGTTCACCGTTGTCTAACAACATGATTTCCGTGACAGGGTTGCCATACCACTCACAGTGCGAGCGTGTCCTTGTGGACCTACGAAGTTCAGTAGCTACTTGATCCGAAGTACCTTGATCATCATCATTATTTTCCTCTTTAGTTGGTGTAGGCATCACAGGAACACTTTCCTGAGCTGCACTACTTTCCCGTTCAAGAGGTAGTACTTCATCGAGTTCTACTTTCTTCCCACTTATTTCTTTCGAGAGAAACTCTTTTTCCAGAAAGGATCCGTTCTTGGCAACAAAGATCTTGCCCTCGGATCTTAAGTAGAAGGTATACCCAATGGTTTCTTTAGGGTATCCTATGAAGACGCATTTTTCCGACTTGGGTTCGAGCTTTTCAGGTTGAAGTTTCTTGACATAAGCATCGCATCCCCAAACTTTTAGAAAGCGATAGCTTAGGTTTCTTCCCAAACCATAATTCATACGGTGTCGTCTCAACGGATTTAGACGGTGTCCTATTTAAAGTGAATGTAGCTGTCTCTAGAGCGTATCCCCAAAATGATAGCGGTAAATCGGTGAGAGACATCATGGATCGCACCATATCCAATAGAGTGCGAGTACGACGTGCGGACACACCGTTCTGTTGAGGTGTTCCAGGCGGCGTGAGTTGTGAAACGATTCCACATTTTCTTAAGTGTGTACCAAATTCGTGTCTCAAATATTCTCCTCCACGATCCGATCGTAAGAATTTTATCTTTCGGTCACGTTGATTCTCTACTTCATTCTGAAATTCCTTGAACTTTTCAAAGGTCTCAGACTTGTGTTTCATCAAGTAGACATACCCATATCTACTCAAGTCATACGTGAGAGTGAGAACATAACGATATCCTCCATGAGCCTCAACACTCATTGGACCGCATACATCGGTATGTATGATTTCCAATAAGTTGGTTGCTCGCTCCATTGTTCCGGAGAAGCGGAGTCTTGGTCATCTTGCCCATAAGGCATGGTTCGCATGTGTCAAATGATTCATAATCTAGAGACTCCAAGAGTCCATCAGCATGGAGCTTCTTCATGCGCTTGACACCAATGTGACCAAGGCGGCAATGCCACAAGTATGTGGGACTATCGTTATCAACTTTACATCTTTTTGGAATTCACGCTATGAATATGTGTAACATTACGCTCGAGATTCATTAAGAATAAACCATTGACCAACGGAGCATGACCATAAAACATATCTCTCATATAAATAGAACAACCATTATTCTCGTATTTAACTTAGTAGCCATCTCGCATTAACCGAGATCCAGATACAATGTTCATGCTCAAACTTGGCACCAAATAACAATTATTAAGGTTCAAAACTAATCCCGTAGGTAAATGTAGAGGTAGCGTGCCGACGGCGATCACATCGACTCTGGAACCATTCCCGACGCGCATCGTCACCTCGTCCTTCACCAGTCTCCGCTTATTCCGCAGCTCCTGCTGTGAGTTACAAATATGAGCAACGGCACGGTATCAAATACCGGGAGTTACTACGAGTCTTGGTAAGGTACACATCAATTACATGTATATCAAATATACATTTGGTGTTGCCGGCCTTCTTATCCGCTAAGTATTTGGGGCAGTTCCGCTTCCAGTGACCCTTCCCCTTGCAATAAAAGCACTCAGTCTCAGGCTGAAGGAAATATGCCCTAGAGGCAATAATAAAGTTATTATTTATTTCCTTATATCATGATAAATGTTTATTATTCATGCTAGAATTGTATTAACAGGAAACATAATACATGTGTGAATACATAAACCTACAGAGTGTCACTAGTATGCCTCTACTTGACTAGCTCGTTAATCAAAGATGGTTGTGTTTCCTAACCATGAACAAGGAGTTGTTATTTGATTAACGGGATCACATCATTGGTTGAATGATCTGATTGACATGACCCATTCCATTAGCATAGCACCTGATCGTATAGTTTGTTGCTAGTGCTTTTCTTCATGACTTATACATGTTCCTATGACTATGAGATTATGCAACTCCGTTTGCACGAGGAACACTTTGGGTGCTACCAAGCGTCACAACGTAATCGGGTGATTATAAAGGTACATTACAGGTGTCTCCGAAGGTACATGTTGGGTTGGCATATTTCGAGATTAGGATTTGTCACTCCGATTGTCGGAGAGGTATCTCTGGGCCCTCTCGGTAATGCACATCACATAAGCCTTGCAAGCATTGCAACTAATGTGTTAGTTGTGAGATGATGTATTACGAAGCGAGTAAAGAGACTTGCCGGTAACGAGATTGAACTAGGTATTGGATACCAAGCGATCGAATCTCGGGCAAGTAACATACCGATGACAAAGGGAACAACGTATGTTGTTATGCGATGCGACCGATAAAGATCTTCAGTAGAATATGTAGGAGCCAATATGGGCATCCAGGTCCCGCTATTGGTTATTGACGGAGAGGTGTCTCGGTCATGTCTACATAGTTCTCGAACCCGTAGAATCCGCACGCTTAACGCTTCGATGGCGGTTACTATGAGTTTTTATGATGTTTCTGTACGAAGGTTGTTCGAGTCCCGGATGAGATCACGGACGTGACGAGGAGTCTCGAAATGGTCGAGACATAAAGATTCATATATTGGAAGTCTATGTTTGGACATCGGAAGTGTTCCGGGTGAAATTGGGAATTTTACCAAGTGCAGGGAGGTTACGGAACCCCGGAATGCTAATGGGCCAACATGGGCCTTAGTGGAAAGGAGAAAAGGGGGCCCAAGTGCTGGCGCACCTTCCCCCTTCCCTAGTCCTATTAGGACTAGGAGAAGGCGCCTCTCTCTCCCTTCCCACTTGGGGAAACCTAGTTGGACTAGGATTTGGGGGAATCCTACTCCTAGTAGGAGTAGGACACCCTGGCGCACCTCTCCTTGGCCGGCCAGCCCTCCCTTCCCTCCTTTATATCTGAGGGCAGGGGCACCCCATGACACACAAGTTGATCATTGAGATCGTTCCTTAGCCGTGTGCGGTGCCCCTTCCACCATATTACACCTCGAGAATACCGTGGCGGAGCTTAGGCGAAGCCTGCGCCCGATGGAACATCATCATCGTCCTGCCACGCCGTCGTCTTGTGAAACTCTCCCTCAACACTCGGCTGGATCGGAGTTCGAGGGACGTCATCGAGCTGAGCGATGTGCAGAACTTCCGGAGGTGCCGTACGTTCGGTACTTGGATCGGTTGGATCGTGAAGAAATGCGACTACTTCCTCTACGTTGCGTCAACGCTTCCGTTGCTTTGGTCTACGAGGGCACGTAGACAACACTCTCATCTCGTTGCTATGCATCACCATGATCTTGCGTGATCGTGGGAAAAATTTTGAAATTACTACGTTCCCCAACGGTGGCATCCGAGCCTAGGTTTTTATGGTTTGATGATATGCACGAGTAGAACACAAGTGAGTTGTGGGCGATACAAGTCATCTTGCCTACCGACATGTCATACTTTGGTTCAGCGGTATTGTTGGAATGACGATCCAGACCAACCTTACGCGTACTCTTCTGGCGAGACCGGTTCCCTCGGCGTGCTTTGCACATAGATGGCTTGTGGAAGACTGTCTCTCCAACTTTAGTTGAACCGAGTGTATTACGCTTGGTCCTTGAGAAGGTTAAACGGAGTCTATTTGACGAAAGTATCGTTGTGGTTTTGATGCGTGGGTGAGATTGGTTCTTGCTTAAGCCCGTAGCAGCCACGAAAAATTAGCAACAACAAAGAATAGGACGTCTAACTTGTTTTTGCAGGGCATGTAGTGATGTGATATGGTCTAGACATGATTCTGAATTTTATTGTATGAGAAGATCAAGTTTTGTAACCGAAGTTATCGGCAAGGCAGGAGCCATATGGTTGTCGCTTTATTGTATGCAATGCAATCGCCTGTAATGCTTTACTTTATCACTAAGCGGTAGCGATAGTCGAGAAGCATAAGTTTGGCGAGGCGACAACGATGCTACGATGGAGATCAAGGTGTCGCGCCGGTGACGATGGTGATCATGACGGTGCTTCGGAGATGGAGATCACAAGCACAAGATGATGATGGCCATATCATATCACTTATATTGATTGCATGTGATGTTAATCCTTTATGCATCTTATCTTGCTTTGATTGACGGTAGCATTATAAGATGATCCCTTACTAAATTATCAAGAAGTGTTCTCCCTGAGTATGCACCGTTGCGAAAGTTCTTCGTCTTTGAGACACCACGTGATGATCGGGTGTGATAGGCTCTACGTTCAAATACAACGGGTGCAAAACAGTTGCACACGCAGAATACTCAGGTTATACTTGACGAGCTATGCATATAAGATATGACCTCGGAACACGAGAGACCGAAAGGTCGGCGTGAATCATATAGTAGATATGATCAACATATTGATGTTCACCATTGAAACTACTCCATCACACGTGATGATCGGTCATGGTGTAGTTGATATGGATCACGCAATCACTTAGAGAATTGGAGGATATTTTTCTAAGTGGGAGTTCTTAAGTAATATGATCAAATGAACTTAAATTTATCATGAACTTAGTAACTGATATTAGCTTGCTTGTCTTTGATGTGTAGATAGATGGCTCGTCTTTGTTGTTCCGTTGAATTTTAATGCGTTCCTTGAGAAAGCAAAGTTGAAAGATGATGGCAGCAATTACACGGACTGGGTCCGTAATTTGAGGATTATCCTTATTGCTGCACGGAAGAATTACGTCCTGGAAGCACCGTTAGGTGCCGGGCTGGTGCAAGGGCTGCGCGCCGAAGTTGTGAGCGTCTGGCAAAGCAAAGGCGATGACTACTCTATAGTTCGGTGTGCCATGCTTTACGGCTTAGAACCGGGACTTCAACGTCGTTTTGAACACCATGGAGCATATGAGATGTTCCAGGAGTTGAAGTTAATATTCCAAGCGAATGCCCGGATTGAGAGATATGAAGTCTCCAATAAGTTCTATAGCTGTAAGATGGAGGAGAACGGTTACGTCGATGAACATATACTCAGAATATGCGGATATAACAAACACTTGATTCAAGCGGGAGTTAATCTTCCGGATGATTGCGTCATTGACGAAATTCTCCAATCACTGCCACCAAGCTACAAGAGCTTCGTGATGAACTATAATATGCAAGGGATGACCAAAACAATGCCCGAGCTCTTCGCGATCTTGAAAGCAGCGGAGGTAGAAATCAAAAGGAGCATCAAGTGTTGATGGTTAACAAAACCACTAGTTTCAAGAAAAGGGCAAAGGAAAGAAAAGGAAACTTCAAAAAGAGCGGCAAGCAAGTTGCTGATCAAGAGAAGAAACCCAAGTCTGGTCCTAAGCCTGAAACCGAGTGCTTCTATTGCAAGCGGTAGTCCTTTGGAAGCGGAACTGCCCCAAGTATTTGGCGGATAAGAAGGATGGCAAGGTTAACAAAGGTATATGTGATATACATGTTATTGATGTGCACCTTACTAATACTCGCAGTAGCACTGGTATTTGATCTTGGTTACATTGCTAATATTTGCAACTCGAAGCAGGGGCTATGGATTAAGCGAAGATTGGCTAAGGACGAGGTGACGATCTTGGCGTGGGAAATGGTTCCAAAGTCGGTGTGATCGCGATCGACGCTACCTCTACATCTACCTTCGGATTAGTATTAGACCTAAATAATTGTTATTTAGTACCAGCGTTGAGCATGAACATTATATCTGGATCTTGTTTGATGCGAGGCGGTTATTCATTTAAATCGAGAATAATGGTTGTTCTATTTATATGAATAATATCTTTTATGGTCATGCACCATTGAAGAATGGTTTGTTTTTACTTAATCTTGATAGTAGTGATACACATATTCATAATGTTGAAACCAAAAGATGCAGAGTTGATAATGATGGTGCAACTTATTTGTGTACTTGCCGTTTAGGTCATATCGGTGTAAAGCGCATGAAGAAACTCCATCTTGATGGACTTTTGGAGTCACTTGATTATGAATCACTTGGCACTTGCGAACCGTGCCTTATGGGCAAGATGACTAAAACACCGCTTCTCCGGAACTATGGAGAGAGCAACAGATTTATTAGAAATCATACATCTTGATGTATGTGGTCCAATGAATGTTGAGGCTCGTGGCGGATATCGTTATTTTCTCACCTTCACAGATGATTTGAGCAGATATGGGTATATCTACTTAATGAAACACAAATCTGAAACATTTGAAAAGTTCAAAGAATTTCAGAGTGAAGTAGAAAATCATCGTAACAAGAAAATAAAATTTCTACGATCTGATCGTGGAGGAGAATATTTGAGTTCTGAGTTTGGCCTACATTTGAAACAATGCGGAATAGTTTGCAACTTACGCCACCGGAACACCACAACGTAATGGTGTGTCCGAGCGTCGTGTCGTACTTTATTAGATATGGTGCGATCTATGATGTCTCTTCTTGATTTACCGCTATCGTTTTGGGGTTATGCTTTAGAGACGGCTACATTCACTTTAAATAGGGCACCATCTAAATCCGTTGAGACGACGCCTTATGAACTGTGGTTTGGCAAGAAACCAAAGTTGTCGTTTACGAAAGTTTGGGGCTGCGATGCTTATGTGAAAAAGCTTCAACCTGATAAGCTCGAACCCAAATCGAGAAATGTGTCTTCATAGGATACCCAAAGGAGGCTGTTGGGTACACCTTCTATCACAGATCCGAAGGCAAGATTTTGTTGCTAAATTCGGAAACTTTTTGGAGAAAGAGTTTCTCTCGAAAGAAGTGAGTGGGAGGAAAGTAGAACTTGATGAGATAACTGTATCTACTCCCTTATTGAGAAGTAGTACATCCGAAATCAGTTTCCGTGACACCTACACCAAATAGGGAGGAAGCTAATGATGATGATCATGAAACTTCAGATCGAGTTTCTCTGAGAACTTCGTAGATCAACCAGAGCAAGATCCGCACTGAGTGGTAATGCGGTAATCCTATTACGGAAGTCATATTCTTTGGAACATGATGAACCTCACGAACTATGAAGAAGCGATGGTGAGCCCAGATTCCACAAAATGGCTTGAGGCCATGAAATGCGAGATGGGATCCATGTATGAGAACAAAGTGTGGACTTTGGTTGACTTGCCCGATGATCGGCAAGCAATTGAGAATAAATGGATCTTCAAGAAGAAGACTGACGCTGACGGTAATGTTACTGTCTATAAAGCTCGACTTGTTGCAAAAGGTTTTCGACAAGTTCAAGGGATTGACTACGATGAGACCTTCTCACCTGTAGCGATGCTTAAGTCCGTCCGAATCATGTTAGCAATTGCCGCATTTTATGATTATGAAATCTGGCAAATGGATGTTAAAACTGCATTCTGAATGGATTTACGGAAGAAGAGTTGTATATGATGCAACGAGAAGGTTTTGTCGATCCAAAGGAGCTAACAAAGTGTGCAAGCTCCAGCGATCCATTTATGGACTGGTGCAAGCCTCTCGGAGTTGGAATAAACGTTTTGATAGTGTGATCAAAGCATTTGGTTTTATCTGAGACTTTTGGAGAAGCTGTATTTACAAGAAAGTGAGTGGGAGCTCTGTAGCATTTCGATATTATATGTGGATGACATATTCTTGATCGGAAATGATATAGAATTTCTGGATAGCATAAAGGGATACTTGAATAAGAGTTTTTCGATGAAAGACCTCGGTGAAGCTGCTTACATATTGGGCATTAAGATCTATAGAGATAGATCAAGACGCCTAATAGGACTTTCACAAAGCACATACCTTGATAAAGTTTTGAAAAAGTTCAAAATGGATCGTGCAAAGAAAGGGTTCTTGCCGGTGCTACAAGGTGTGAAGTTGAGTAAGACTCAATGCCCGACCACCGCAGAAGATAGAGAGAAAATGAAAGATGTTCCCTATGCTTCAGCCATAGGCTCTATCATGTATGCAATGTCTGTGTACAGGACCTGATGTGTGCCTTCTTTGTAAGTTTGGCGGCGGTACCAAAGTAATCCAGAGTGGATCCTTTGGACAGCGGTCAAGAACATCCTTAAGTACTTGAGAAGGACTAAGGATATGTTTCTCATTTATGGCGGTGACAAAGAACTCGTCAGAACGGTTACGTCGGCATAAGCTTTGACAATCGATCCGGACGATTCTAAATCGCAAACCGGATACGTATTTACATTAAGCGGAGGAGCTGTCGGTTGGTGCAGTTCCAAACAAAGCGTCGTGGCGGGATCTACATGTGAAGCTGAGTACATAGCTGCTTGGAAGCAGCTAATGAAGGAGTGCGGATGAAGGAGTTCATAACCGATCTAGGTGTTGTACCTAGTGTATCGGGTCCAATGAAAATCTTTTGTGACAATCTTGGTGCAATTGCCTTAGCAAAGGAATCCAGATTTCACAAGAGAACCAAGCACATCAAAAGACGCTTCAACTCCATCCGGGATTTGGTCGGTGGGAGACATAGAGATATGCAAGATACATACGGATCTGAATGTTGCGAGACCCGTTGACTAAGCCTCTTCCACGAGCAAAACATGATCGGCACCAAGACTCCATGGGTGTTAGAATCATTCTTGTGTAATCTAGATTATTGACTCTAGTGCAAGTGGGAGGCTGAAGGAAATATGCCCTAGAGGCAATAATAAAGTTATTATTTATTTCCTTATATCATGATAAATGTTTATTATTCATGCTAGAATTGTATTAACAGGAAACATAATACATGTGTGAATACATAAACCTCTGAGTGTCACTAGTATGCCTCTACTTGACTAGCTCGTTAATCAAAGATGGTTGTGTTTCCTAACCATGAACAAGGAGTTGTTATTTGATTAACGGGATCACATCATTGGTTGAATGATCTGATTGACATGACCCATTCCATTAGCATAGCACCTGATCGTATAGTTTGTTGCTAGTGCTTTTCTTCATGACTTATACATGTTCCTATGACTATGAGATTATGCAACTCCGTTTGCACGAGGAACACTTTGGGTGCTACCAAACGTCACAACGTGAATCGGGTGATTATAAAGGTACATTACAGGTGTCTCCGAAGGTACATGTTGGGTTGGCATATTTCGAGATTAGGATTTGTCACTCCGATTGTCGGAGAGGTATCTCTGGGCCCTCTCGGTAATGCACATCACATAAGCCTTGCAAGCATTGCAACTAATGTGTTAGTTGTGAGATGATGTATTACGAAGCGAGTAAAGAGACTTGCCGGTAACGAGATTGAACTAGGTATTGGATACCGGCGATCGAATCTCGGGCAAGTAACATACCGATGACAAAGGGAACAACGTATGTTGTTATGCTTGGTCCGACCGATAAAGATCTTCGTAGAATATGTAGGAGCCAATATGGGCATCCAGGTCCCGCTATTGGTTATTGACGGAGAGGTGTCTCGGTCATGTCTACATAGTTCTCGAACCCGTAGGGTCCGCACGCTTAACGCTTCGATGGCAGTTACTATGAGTTTTTATGATGTTTCTGTACGAAGGTTGTTCGAGTCCGGATGAGATCACGGACGTGACGAGGAGTCTCGAAATGGTCGAGACATAAAGATTCATATATTGGAAGTCTATGTTTGGACATCGGAAGTGTTCGGGTGAAATTGGGAATTTTACCAAATGCAGGGAGGTTACCGGAACCCCGAATGCTAATGGGCCAACATGGGCCTTAGTGGAAAGGAGAAAGGGGCCCAAGTGCTGGCGCACCTTCCCCCTTCCCTAGTCCTATTAGGACTAGGAGAAGGCGCCTCTCTCTCCCTTCCCACTTGGGGAAACCTAGTTGGACTAGGATTTGGGGGAATCCTACTCCTAGTAGGAGTAGGACACCCTGGCGCACCTCTCCTTGGCCGGCCAGCCCTCCCTTCCCTCCTTTATATTGAGGGGCAGGGGCACCCCATGACACACAAGTTGATCATTGAGATCGTTCCTTAGCCGTGTGCGGTGCCCCTTCCACCATATTACACCTCGAGAATACCGTGGCGGAGCTTAGGCGAAACCCTGCGCCGATGGAACATCATCATCGTCCTGCGCCCGTCGTCTTGTGAAACTCTCCCTCAACACTCGGCTGGATCGGAGTTCGAGGGGCGTCATCGAGCTGAGCGTGTGCAGAACTTCGGAGGTGCCGACGTTCGGTACTTGGATCGGTTGGATCGTGAAGAAGTACGACTACTTCCTCTACGTTGCGTCAACGCTTCCGTTCTGGTCTCACGAGGTACGTAGACAACACTCTCATCTCGTTGCTATGCATCACCATGATCTTGCGTGATCGTAGGAAAAATTTTGAAATTACTACGTTCCCCAACACAGGCTTGGGTCCATTCTTTGACTTCTTCCCGATGGCGGCTTGCAGGTAGCGGCTTTATCCTTGCCGTCCTTCTTGAAGTTCTTCTTGCCCTTGCCCTTCTTGAACTTAGTGGTCTTATTGACCATCAACACTTGATGTTCTTTCTTGATCTCAACCTCTGCTGACTTCAGCATTGAAAATACTTCAGGAATGGTCTTCACCATCCCCTGCATATTGTAGTTCATCACAAAGCTCTTGTAGCTTGGTGGGAGCGACTGAAGGATTCTGTCAATGACCGCCTCATCGGGGAGGTTAATATTCATTTGGGTCATGCGGTTGTGCAACCTGGACATTACGAGTATGTGCTCACCGATGTAACTATTTTCCTCCATCTTACAACTATAGAACTTGTCAGAGATGTCATATCTCTCGACCCGGGCATGAGCTTGGAAAACTAGTTTCAGCTCCTCGAACATCTCATATGCTCCATGATGCTCAAAACGCTTTTGGAGCCCCGGTTCTAAGCTGTATAGCATGCCGCCTTTGAGCGAGGGAGTAATCATCAAGACGAGTTTGCCAAGCATTCATAATGTCTTGGTTCTGGAGACGGGAGGCGTCACCTAGCGGTTCTTCTAGGACATATTGTTTCCTGGCAGCTATGAGGATGATCCTCAGGTTCCGGACCCAGTCTGTATAGTTGCTGCCATCATCTTTCAGCTTGGTTTTCTCTAGGAACGCGTTGAAGTTCAGGTTGACATGAGCGTTGGCCATTTGATCTACAAGACATATTTGCAAAGGTTTTAGACTAAGTTCATGATAATTAAGTTCATCTAATCAAATTATCTTAATGAACTCCCACTCAGATCAGACATCCCTCTAGTCATCTAAGTGTTTACACGATCCGAGTCGACTAGGCCGTGTCCGATCATCACGTGAGACGGACTAGTCATCGTTGGTGAACATTCTCATGTTGATCGTATCTTCCATACGACTCGTGTTCGACCTTTCGGTCTCCGTGTTCCGAGGCCATGTCCGTACATGCTAGGCTCGTCAAGTTAACCCTAAGTGTTTTGCATGTGTAAAACTGTCTTACACCCGTTGTATGTGAGCGTAAGGATCTATCACACCCGATCATCACGTGGTGCTTCAAACGATTTAACTTTAGCAACGGTGCACGCTTAGGGAGAACACTTCTTGAAATTGTTGTAAGGGATCATCTTATTTACTACCGTCGTTCTAAGTAAACAAGATGCATAAACATAATAAACATCACATGCAATTATATAGTAGTGACATAATATGGCCAATATCATATAGCTCCATTGATCTCCATCTTCGGGCTCCATGATCATCTTGTCACCGCATGACACCATGATCTCCATCATCATGATCTCCATCATCGTGTCTTCATGAAGTTGTCACGCCAACAACTACTTCTACTTCTATGGCTAACGCGTTTAGCAATAAAGTAAAGTAATTTACATGGCGTTCTTCAATGACACGCAGGTCATACAAAAATAAAGACAACTCCTATGGCTCCTGCCGGTTGTCATACTCATCGACATGCAAGTCGTGATTCCTATTACAAGAACATGATCTCATACATCACAATATATCATTCATCATTCATCACAACTTCACGCCATATCACATCACATGACAATTGCTGCAAAAACAAGTTAGACGTCCTCTAATTGTTGTTGCATCTTTACGTGGCTGCAATTGGGTTCCGGCAAGAACGTTTTCTTACCTACGAATAACCACAACGTGATTTTGTCAACTTCTATTTACCCTTCATAAGGACCCTTTTCATCGAATCCGCTCCAACTAAAGTGGAGAGGCAGACACCCGCCACCACCTTATGCAACTAGTGCATGTCGGTCGGTGGAACCGGTCTCACGTGGAAATGCGTGTAAGGTTGGTCCGGGCCGCTTCATCCCACAATACCGCTGAAGCAAGATAAGACTAGTAGCGGCAAGCAAGTTGACAAGATCTACGCCCACAACAAAATTGTGTTCTACTCGTGCAATAGAGAACTACGCATAGACCAGCTCATGATGCCACTGTTGGGGAACGTTGCAGAAAATTAAAAAAATTTCTACGGTTTCACCAAGATCCATCTATGAGTTCATCTAAGCAATGAGTCAAGGGAGAGAGTTTGCATCTATATACCACTTGTAGATCGAGTGCGGAAGCGTTCAAGGGGATGGTGATGATGGAGTCGTACTCGCCGTGATTCGGATCACCGATGACCAAGTCTTGAATCGACAGCACCTCCGCGTTCAACACACGTGCAGTGCGGACGATGTCTCCTCCTTCTTGATCCAGCAAGGGGAAGGAGAGGTTGAGGAAGATGGCTCCAGAAGCACGACGGCGTGATGATGGTGGAGTGATTCTCGGCGGGCTTAGCCAAGCGCACGCGGAGGAGGAGAGGTGTTGGGAGGGAGGGCTGCGCCTTGGCTTGGTGTGCAGCCCTCCCTCACCCCTCTATTTATAGGGGAAGGGAGAGGGGCCGGCCCCTCTAGATGGCATCTAGAGGGGGTGGCGGCCAAGGGAGGGCTTGCCCCCAAGCAAGGCGCCCCTCTAGGGTCCCCCCCCCAACCCTAGGCGCATGGGACCAAGGGGGGGCGCGCACAGCCCACCAGGGGCTGGCTCCTTCCCCACGCAGCCCATGTGCCCCCCCCCCCGGGAGGGGTGGCCCCTCCCGGTGGACCCCCGGAACCCTTCTGGTGGCCCCGGTACAATACCGATATGCCCCCGAAACTTTCCGGTGTCCGTTTGACAACTTCCCATATATAAATATTTAACTCCGGACCCTTCCGGAACTCCTCGTGACGTCCGGGATCTCATCCGGGACTCGAACAACATTCAGTAATCACATACGAGTCTTCCTAATAACCCTAAGCGCCACCGAACCTTAAGTGTGTAGACCCTACGGGTTCGGGAGACATGCGGAACATGACCGAGACGGCTCTCGGGTCAATAACCAACAGCCGGGATCTGGATACCCATGTTGGCTCCCACATGCTCCTCGATGATGTCATCGGATGAACCACGATGTCGAGGATTCAAGCAACCTGTATACTATTCCCTTTGTCAATCGATGCGTTACATGCCCGAGGCTCGATCGTCGGTATCCCAATACCTCGTTCGGTCTCAAGCACGGCAAGTCACTTTACTGCACTGCGTAATGCATGATCCCGTGACCAAACACTTGGTCACTTTGAGCTCATTATGATGATGCATTACCGAGTGGGCCCAGAGATACCTCTACGTCATACGGAGTGACAAATCCAGTCTTGATCCGTGTCAACCCAATGCAGACACTTTCGGAGATACCGTAGTGCACCTTTATAGTCACCCGATTCACGTTGTGACGTTTGGTACACCCAAAGCACTTCTACGGTATCCGGGAGTTACACGATCTCATGGTCTAAGGAAGAGATACTTGACATTGAAAAAGCTCTAGCAAAACGAACTACACGATCTTGTGCTATGCTTAGGATTGGGTCTTGTCCATCACGTCATTCTCCTAATGGCGTGATCCCGTTGTCAATGACATCTGATGTCCATAGTCAGGAAACCATGACTATCTGTTGACCAACGAGCTAGTCAACTAGAGGCTCACTAGGGACGTATTGTGGTCTATGTATTCACACGTGTATTACGATTTCCGGATATACAATTATAGCATGAATAAAAGACAATTATCATGAACAAGGAAATATAATAATAATGCTTTTATTATTGCCTCTAGGGCATATTTCCAACACCGGTTACCAGCCATTTTCTCGTGAATGAGGAGTGGAGTCCACTCCTCTTGAGAATAACCCGCCTAACACGGAAGATAAGGGCAGCACTAGTTGATATATGAGCTATTCGAGCATGCAAAACAGAATGTTTATTTGAAGGTTTAGAGTTTGGCACATACAAATTTACTTGGAACGCGGTAAATACCGCATATAGGAAGGTATAGTCGACTCATATGGAACAACTTTGGGGTTTAAGGAGTTTGGATGCACAAGCAGTATTCCCGCTTAGTATGGTGAAGGCTAGCAAAAGGCGGGAAGCGACCAAGCGAGAGAGCGACAACAATCGTAAACATGCATTAAAATTAATTTACACGAATACAAGCATGAGTAGGATATAATCCACCATGAACATAAATATCATGAAGGCTATGTTGATTTGATTCAACTACATGCGTAAACATGTGCCAAGTCGAGTCACTCAATTCATTTAAAGGAGGACACCATCCCGTCATACCACATCATAATCATTCTAATAGCATGTTGGCACGCAAGGTAAATCATTATAACTCATAGCTAATCAAGCATGGCACAAGCAACTATAATCTCTAAATGTCATTGCAAACATGTTTATTCATAATAAGCTGAATCGAGAACGATGAACTCATCATATTTACAAAAACAAAAGAGGTCGAGTTCATACCAGCTTTTCTCATCCGAATAAGTCCATCATATATCATCATAATTGCCTTTCACTTGCACGACCGAATGAAGGGTATAATAATAAGAGTGCACGTGCATTGGACTAAGCTGGAATCTGCGAGCATTCAATAAACAGGAGAAGACAAGGCAATATGGGCTCTTGGTTAAATCAACAATAATGCATATAAGAGCCATCTCAACAATTTAATCATGGTCTTCTCCTACTGACCCCCAAAGAAAAGAAAAGAAATAAAACTATTTACACGGGAAAGCTCCCAACAAGCAAAAGAAGAACGGGAAATATTTTTGGGTTTTCTTTTTAATTACTAAAGAAATAAACTACTACTATTTTTTTTTGGTTTTTCTAAGTTTTATTGAACACACAAGAAGAAAGCAGGAAAAAGAAAATAAACTCGCGTGGATACTACAGTGAAAGAGTATGAGCACCGACATCTAGCAATGAGTGTGTGTGAACATAAATGTAATGTCGGTGGGAAATACGTACTCCCCCAAGCTTAGGCTTTTGGCCTAAGTTGGTCTATTGCCAGGGATAGCCTGGCGGATAACCGTAGGTGAAGCTGGGGTCGTACTGCGATGAAGAATAGTTGGGATCATAATGTGAGGAAGAGGACTCTGACTGCCACTGGCTGGCAACCGCCTTAGGATCCCAAGAATAAACAGACTGTTGTGGAGGCTCATCTTGTGGCTCCGGTTCCGGGGCTGGTGCAGGATTCCGATAGGCTTGAACAGCCGCCCACGGAACAATGTAAGGACCTGTAGACAAGTTAAACATAGAGGGAGCAGGCAAAGTAATAGTCTCAGGGTGATGTTTATCAAAGTACAATTTATATTTAAGCTCCCCTTCGCGACTCTTAATGAGAAAATCATGCGCTAGCATACTCTTATAATCTAAATAAACACGGGGCAACACTGTTTCTTCTTTCTCCTCATGCCTAATAGGTATCTCAAAATATTCAGCTAGGCGTGAAGCATAAATGCCTCCAAAGATGGGGCCCTTAGTACGGTTCAGACTTAACCGTCTAGCAACAATTCCACCCATACTAACATAGTTATTGCGGCATAAACCATGGAACAAAATAATAATATCGGGAACACTAAGGTTTCCACAGTTCCCACGACCAATCAAGCAACGACTAGCAAATAAGGCAAAGTAGCGCAAAACAGGAAAATGTATGCTAGTAATTCTTGCATCAGAAACCTTCCTGGTTTCTCCCACAATGATAGTGTTAATAAAAGCTTCAACTTCATTACGGTGTGGTTCATCTAAGGTGCCTTCAAAGGGTATTTTGCAAACCTCGCAAAATTCAGCTAATGTCATCTCCTTAACAACGTCATATAAACGGAACTCTACTGTTGGAGGTGATTTCTTAGGGAAAAAGTAGAAGTTCTGCACAAAAGTATTTGTGAGTATAATTAGCAAGAATAGTGGAGATTTCAGCTTCCAGTATTTTTCTCTTATTTGTGATGATGTATTTCATATACTTTGCATAAGGAGGCAATTTCAAGATATCAGTCAAGCGAGCACGCAAAAAGACTGGCCTCAGCATCTCAGCAAAGCATTCAAATTCTTCATCATCTTTCTTTTTAGTTGACTTGGGTGGAAAAGGCATAGGTTTTTGAACCCATGGTTCTCTTTCTTTACCGTGTTTTCTAGCAATGAAGTCTCTTTTGTCATATCTTTTATTTTTAGGTTGTGGGTTATCAAGATCAACTGGTGGTTCTATCTCAACATCATTATCTGGTTCTTTATCATTGTTCGGTTGAGAGTCTTCATGAACCTCATCATTTTCTTTTTCTTTTTCACTAGGTGAGTGTTCATTACCAGATTGAGTTTCAGCATCAGAGATAGAAGTTTCATTATCATTATCAGGAGGTTTTTCTATTTCAGGTTCACTAGAAGTATGCAAAGTCCTATCATTTTTCTTTTTCTTTTTCTTTCTGGAAGGACTAGGTGCATTAGTGTTAACTCTTTGTGAATATTGTTCAATTATTTTAGGGTGTCCCTCAAAATAAAGTGGTTCTTGAGTCATTTTACCTCCTATAGTTGCAACTCTAATAAAGAAAGTCATGCATATTATGATTCATTTCATCGAGCAATTCTCTTTGTGATTTAGCAACTTGTTCTAACTGAGTTTGAACCAGAGAAGCATGCTTTCCAACACCTCTAACATCATTTGAGATTCTAAATAACAAGTTACTCAAGTGAGCAATCATATCCGAATTATATTTCAATTGTTTCATAACATTTGCATTGAAGTGATCTTGTTTTCTAATATAGTTTTCAAACTCATAAAGGCATTGGCTAGGATGCATATTGTGAGGATTATCATTATCATTGAACTTCATTAGAGAATTTACCTCTACCACTTTAGGCATTGGCGGTGTATTAAGCCCATGTATTTCTTCAATAGGAGGTAAATTTTTAACATCCTCAGCTTTAATACCTTTTTCCTTCATAGATTTCTTTGCCTCTTGCATATCTTCACGACTGAGATATAATATACCCCTCTTCTTCGGAGTGGGTTTAGGCGGTAGTTCAGGAATAGTCCAATCATCGTAACTTTTCAATATATTATTCAATAATTCTTCAGCTTGTCCAACTGTTCGTTCCCTGAAAACACAACCAGCACAACTATCTAGGAAGTCCCTAGAAGCATCAGTTAGTCCATTATAGAAGATATCAAGTATTTCATTTTTCTTAAGAGGATAATTAGGCAAAGCATTAAGTAACTGGCAAGGCCTCCCCCAAGCTTGTGGGAGACTCTCTTCTTTAGTTTGAACAAAGTTAAATATTTCATGTAAGGCAGCTTGTTTCTTGTGAGCAAGAAAATATTTTACAGAGAAGTAGTAAATCATATCTTGGGGACTACGCACACAACAAGGAGCAAGGGTATTGTACCAAGCTTTAGAATCACCCTTTGATGAGAAAGGAAATAATTTGAGAGTAAAGTAGTAGCGAGTTTTCTCATCATGAGTAAAAAGGGTTGCTATATCATTCAACTTAGTAAGATGTGCCACAATAGTTTCAGTTTCGTAACCATGGAAAGGATCAGATTCAACCAAAGTAATTAACTCTGGGTCGACAGAGAATTCATAATCCTTATCATCAATAAAAATAGGCGAAGTAGCAAACTTAGGATCACATTTCATTATAGCATTCAGAGATTTTTCTTTATAATTATGTAATAATTTCTCTATATCATCTCTATCATTACAAGCAAGAATATATCTAGTTGTTTCTTCACTCACAACATAACCTTCCGGCACCTTAGGCAATTCATATCTAGGAAGACCAGTTCTAGCAAGTGTTTTAGGAGTTTCAGTTTCAAGCTCATCATCAGATTCAACAACATCATGTTGTATTACTCTAGCAATTTGTTCATCAAGAAATTCACCAAGTGGCACATCATCATTATCAAACAAGGTACTAGCATCATCATAAGCATCATTCATAGTAGAAGTAGCATCATCAATAACTTGCGACATATCAAAATTAATAGCATGTGGTGGTGTTGCAAGTTTACTCATAACAGAAGGTGAATCTAAAGCAGAACTGGATGGCAGTTTCTTACCTCCCCTCGTGCTTGAGGGAAATATCTTAGTCTTAGGATCCTTCAGATTCTTCATAGTGATAATATGATAATAATTCCAAGTGACTCAACAAATATAGCTATGTTCCTTGGCAATGGCGCCAGAAAAAGGTCTTGATAACCCACAAGTATAGGGGATCACAACAGTTTTCGAGGGTAGAGTATTCAACCCAAATTTATAGATTCGATACAAGGGGAGCCAAAGAATATTTGAAGGTATTAGCAGGTGAGTTGTCAATTCAACCACACTTGGAGATTAATTATCCGCAGCAAAGTGATCAGCAGCAAAGTAGTTTGATAGTTTTGATAGTAGTGACAGCAGCAATAGTAACAGTAACAGTGATAGCAGTAATTTTGTAGCAAGTGTAACAGTGATGATAGCAGTAGTAACTTAGCAGAAACAATATGGAAAAGTTCATAGGCATTGGATCGGTGACTTGTTGGATGATATTCATCATGTGACAGTTATAACCTAGGGCGATACGGCACTAGCTCCAGTTCGTCAATATAATGTAGGCATGTATTTCGTACATAGTCATACGTGCTTTATTAAAAGAACTTGCATGACATCTCTTGTCCTACCCTCCCGTGGCAGTGGGGTCCATATTGGAAAGTAAGGGATATTAAGGCCTCCTTTTAATAGAGAACCGAAATAAAGCATTAACACATACTGGATACATGAACTCCTCAAACTACGGTAATCACTGGAAGAAGTCTCGGTTATTGTCACTCCGGGGTTACCGGATCATAACACGTAGTAGGTGACTATAACTTGCAAGATCGGATCTAGGACATGGATATAATGGTGATAACATAAACGGTTCAGATCTGAAATCATGGCACCCGGGCCCAAACTTACATGCATTAAGCATGGCAAAGTCATAGCAACATCAATCTTAGAACATAGTGGATACTAGGGATCAAGCCCTAACAAAAACTAACTCGATTACATGATGAATCTCATCCAACTCCTCACTGACCAGCGAGCCTACGAAGGAATTACTCACTCCCGGTGGGGGGCATCATGGAATTGGCGATGGAGAAGGGTTGGTGATGACGAAGAACGAAGATCCCCTTCTCCGGAGCCCCAAATGGACTCCAGATCTGCCCTCCCGAGGAAGAACATGGCTTGGCCGTGGCTCCATCTCGTGGATCGTGATAATTCTTTCTCCCTGATTTTTTTCTCCGAAAATAGGATTTTATAGCGTCGGTTTCAGGGTCTGCGGGGCCACCCGGTGGGGACAACCCACTTGGGCGCGCCAGGAGAGGGGGGCGCGCCCTGGTGGGTTGTGCCCACCCAGGGGTCCCTCTCCGATAGGTCTTGGCTCCAGAAATTCTTATCATTGATATAAAAATTCCTCGCAAAGTTTCCTTCCATTTCGAGAACTTCTATTTCTATACAAAAACAACACCATGGTAGTGCTGCTGAAAACAACGTCAGTCCACGCAAAGTAGAGTCCAAAACAAGAGAAAAAGCGTTAGGAAAAGTAGTTACGTTGGAGACGTATCATCCCTGAGATCGCCGGTGGCGGCGGCGGCTCCTGCTGTAGCGGCAGTGGCATGATGGATGCGACAGAGGTCACCGGTGGTGCTGGCTGCCACGGAAGCGGCTGCAACCCTGTGATGGTGGTTACGTGGGCGGGCAGCTGCAGCCCATATTGCCCCGTGAGGAAGGTGCAGATGCCCTGGATCGCCTGAGTCAGGTCCCGGATCACCGCCATCATCTCCTCCGGGGTGAGCACAGCAGGGGCGGGCGCGGGTGGCGTCCAGGTAGCGAAGGAGAACGGTCCGGTTAGGGACGGCGTGCTGGCCACGATGGTCATCAGCAGCTAGGAGGCGACCGACAGCGGGAGGGTGGCGGTGGGCGGAGCAGTGGACATGATCGATCCCGAGACAGCTGATACCAGATTGATAGGAACCGAGTCACTACCAGGACGAGCTCTTAGGTTATAGGGGTGGAAGGGGGCTTGGCGTGGAGGAAGGCGAGGTCGCCGGCACTAGGGTGCCGTCGCGAGAAAGAGAGAGAGAGAGATGGCGCAGGAGGCGGCGGCTAGGGTTAGGTCTCCCAGCTCCCTTCAGGAAGCCGAGCAAATATGATTGCTTATGCTTAACTTCAAACGAGTCCTTACATGAGTTTATATAATCTCCAAATACGATAACCGGGCTAAGCCCCTATAACGATAAGATAACTGGGCCAGGCCCCTAACTGCCTGGGCTGTAGTATATGCGGGTCATAACAAAATCTCATAAGCTCCGTTAGTATAAGAAAATAAATCACCACTTATGGTACTGTTGTGAACTCATTCTTTATTTATGTTGGTGTAATATCTACTGTATTCCAAATTTTCCATGGTTCATACCCCCCGATACTAGCCATACATTCATCAAAACAATCAAACAACACATAGAAAACAGAACCTGTCAAAAACAGAACAGTCTGTAGCAATATGGATATTTCTAATACTTCTGTAACTCCAAAAATTCTGAAAAATTAGGACAACCTAAGAAATTTGTTTATTGATCTTCTGCAAAAAGAATCAGTATTTTATCATTCTTCTGTTAAAAACAAGAATTGTTTTACTGAGCGCAAAAGTTTCTGTTTTTCAGCAAGATCAAATCAACTATCACCGTAAGCTATCCCAAAGGTCTTACTTGGCACAAAAACTAATTAAAACATAAAACCACATCTAACCATAGGCTAGATGAATTATTTATTGCAAAACAGCAAGGAAAAATATTGGGTTGTCTCCCAACAAGCGCTTTTCTTTAAAGCCTTTTAGCTAGGCATTGATAATTTCAATGATGCTCACATGAAAGACAAGAATTGAAGCACAAAGAGAGCATCATATAGCATGCGAAAAACACATCTAAGTCTAACATACTATCTATGCATAGGCATCTTATAGGCAAACAAATTATCATAGCAAGAAAAAACTAGCATATGCAAGGAAGAGGAAAGAAACAATAGTAATCTCAACATAACGAGAGGTAATTTAGCAACATGAAAATTTCTACAACCATATTTCCCTCTTATCATAATAATTACATGTAGTATCATAATCAAATTCAACATTATAATTATCACATAGAATTTTCTCTTCATGATCCACATGCAAGCAAAGTTGACACTCTTCCGAATTATCATAAAATAACGTCATGACCTCTCCGAACCCACTTTTATCAAAAACTTCATAAGATTGAACATTATCCAAATATGTGGGATCTAAAGTTGACACCCTTCCAAACCCACTTTCAGTATTATTGCAAACATTATTATCAATCTCCTATCCATCATGGGGCTTAAATAAATTTTCAAGATCATAAGAAGAATCACCCCAACCATTACCAGTGCAACAAGTAGTAGACATAGCAAAATTAGCATCCCCAATCTTAGGGTTTTGCATATAATTAACATAATTGACATTAATAGAATTTATAATAACATCATTGCAATCATGATTTTCATTCAGAGATCTATCGTGAATCACTTCATAAAATACTTCATCACAATTTTCAGATTCACGAATTTCAAGCAAAACTTCATAAAGATAATCTAGTGCACTCAACTCACTAGCAATTGGTTCATCATAATTGGATCTCTTAAAAAGATCAGCAAGTGGATTAGGATCCATAAACTTAGCTTTTTAGCAAGCGAAGATGCAAGCAAATTGAAGGCACATGGCAACACAACCAAAGATAGCAAACGAGCAAAAATGCATACGGAAAGAGGGCGAATAAAAAGGCAAATCTTTTTGAAAATCGTTTTAGAAGTGGGGGAGGAAAACAAGAGGTGAATGGCGAATAATGTAAGCAAGAGATGAGAGTTTATGATGGGTAGTTGGTATGTCTTGACTTGGCATAGATCTCCCAGGCAACGGCTCCAGAAATTCTTCCTGCTACTTCTTGAGCTTGCGTTGGTTTTTCCCTTGAAGAGGGAAGGGTGATGCAGCAAATTAGAGTAAGTATTTCCCTCAGTTTGAGAACCAAGGTATGAGTCCAGTAGGAGACAATGCACAAGTCAACGAATATCTGCACAAACGATTAAAAACTTGCACCCAACGTGATAAAGGGGTTGTCAATCCCTTCAAGGTTACTTGCAAAAGTGACATCTGATAGAGATAGATAAACGGAAAAGTAAATATTTTTGGTTTATAGATCGGAAAGTAAAAGATTGCAAAGGAAGTAAATCAGAAACTAAAATTGTATATCGGAAACTTATATGATGAAAAATAGACCCGGGGGCCATAGGTTTCACTAGAGGCTTCTCTCAAGATAAAAAATAATATGATGGGTGAACAAATTACTGCCGAGCAATTGATAAAAGAGCGCATAATTATGATGATATCTAAGGCAATGATCATGAATATAGGCATCACATCCGTGTCAAGTAGACCAAAATGATTCTGCATCTACTACTATTACTCCACACATCAACCGCTATCCAGCATACATCTAGAGCATTAAGTTCATAAAGAACGGAGTAACGCATTAAGCAAGATGACATGATGTAGAGCAATTAACTCAAGCAATATGATGTAAACCCCATCTTATCCTCGATGGCAACAATACAATACATGCCTTGCTACCCCTACTGTGACTGGGAAAGGGCAAGATTGAACCCAAAGCTAAGCGCTTCCCCCATTGCAAGAAAAACCAATCTAGTTGGCCAAATCAAATTGATAGTTCGAAGAGACTTGCAAAGATATGATGTTGGCTTGAACTATGTCAATATTTCCCCAAAGAGGAAGGGATGATGCAGCACAACAACGGTAGGTATTTCCCTCAGTGATGAGACCAAGGTTATCAAACTAGTAGGAGAACCACGCAACACTACATGAACAATACATGCAAACAAATAACAAATACTCGCAACCCCACGTGTTAAAGGGGTTGTCAATCCCTTTTGGGCAACAGCGCCAGAGATAGGCAAACAGACGTGAGAGAGTTGTAAACATTGATAGATCGAACGCCAAATAAAATAAAGTGCATCAAGGTATTTTTGTATTTTTTGTTTAGTTGATCTGAAAATAAAAGCAAAGGAAAATAGAACACAAAGGCAAATATAATAAAGAAGAGACCCGGGGGCCGTAGGTTTCACTAGTGGCTTCTCTCGAGGAAAATAGCAAACGGTGGGTGAACAAATTATTGTTGGGCAATTGATTGAACTTCAAATAATCATGACGATATCCAGGCAACGATCATTATACATGCATTGTCGGCGTTCTGGGAACGGGGGTCCCCAGACTTGCCTGCCTGCGGCCCGCGGCGTGGCTCAAGTGGGGGCCCAATGCAGCCCAGCTTCATCAGCTCAAGCTCAAGACCCTCGCGAGGTCCCAAGCCTCGCGGGGCGGATGACAGGGAGCTTCCTCAAGAGCAGCCTCCTCAGGCGGGCTCACGAGGAGGCGGAGAGATTAAGGCAGGGCACCTCCCGAGGGGCTCGTGACGCAAGCCATGATGATCGGAGGCCAGGCGGGTGCCAGGCGGGCGCCGGCCTACGCAGTGTCCTTGTTTCCCTTTCGGTGCTAAGGGGGCAAGCACATGCCAAGGCATCGGGCAAAGGTTACCGCTTCGGTGCAACAAGACCAAGACCAGCAGAACGGCAGGATGGAGGTCATCGTGGAGCCCAGGCGGGCGTCATCGCCGAGCCTTTGGCAGCCAAGACCAACTTTAGTCAGGATAAGTGTACCAGATGTTCCCCTTCAAAATGGCCAATTGTTGGCGCCCTTCCCGCTCATAATTTGGGGAGAGGCCCAGGGCCTCGCTCTATAAATAGGACTAGCCACCACAAGGTAGAGATATCTGGAGATCGACCAGAAAGAGAGAGAGGCGACTGAACTCACCCAAGCAGTTCATTGCACCAGCTCAACAACAGCCCCTCGCGAGGCTGTTCTCCCTTTGTACTGTTCATCATCCACCCCTGAGGCAATCCACCACACCACACACTGGAGTAGGGTATTACACCACAATGGTGGCCTGAACCAGTATAAATCTCGTGTCCTCTGTGTGTTCATCTTTCTTGCCTAGATCTTTGCGAGACTTCTAGACGTGAGCTGGTAGGGGAGAGATCTTCGTGCGCACCCCAGTGTTCGAACCTCAAGGGTCTGCCGGAACCCGAAATCCGACATTTGGCGCGCCAGGTAGGGGTGCGCCGGAATCTTTTCTTCCACTAGCCGTGTGTGATCTTCCGCCGTGACCATGGCTGACGCTCGCGAAGCTTCACGCTGAGCTGCCGGGCTGTTTCGCCACCTGCGTCGCCAGACGGCGCGCCGGGCGGACGCCCCTCTATCGCTCCTCGCCGCCGCTTCCAACGCCGCCACCGGCCCGGCGGGGAACGAGCAGCAGGCCTCACCCCTGCACCCTCCGGTGCGACGCGATGGCCGCACCGCCACCCCGTCGCCGACTCCGCCCGCGTCGTCGTCTCGCGCCCGTCGCGCCCCCACGAAAGCGCCGCCTGCTCCAACAACCGACGCCGATGCTGGGGCCAGGGGGCTCCGAACCTTGGCCCCCGCCTTGCGGCAGGTGCGGTGGCCGCCCGAGTTCAAGCCCGAGTTGCCGCCACATAACGGCGCCGGGCGGACCCGGTTTTCCTACTGGCATACGAGGAGGCTGTCCTCAAGGCTGGGGGCGACGACAGGGTGATGGCTAACTGGTTTCCCATGGCCCTCACCGGCGTCCCGTGCATGTGGCTGCTCCACCTACTGACGGCTTCTGCGACCTCCTGGGAGGAGCTGCGCAGCCTCTTCCTCGCCCGTCACGCCACGCCAGCACCCCCGTTCGTCGCAGCTCTCCTGGGCGGCTCGCAGGCGCCACCCGCGAGCCACCACATCAAGTTATTCACCCGCCATATCGGTGTCGCCACCAAGCACCAGGGAGCTCCCCCAAGTTGGGCGGCGCCCGAGGCCGATCTGACCTTCAACTCGGACGATCACCCCTCCAACCCCTCCGGTTCGGGTGCGCTCCCGATGCTGTGCACCCCCACCATCTGCCAAGTGGCCGTCACCAGGACCCTCATCGACGGCGGAGCTGGCCTCAACGCGTGCTCTCGGCGGAGGCCTTTAGCCTCCTCAACGTGCCACTCGAGCGGCTTCAGCCCAAAGCCCTTCTCGGGTGTCGGAGCCGTTCCACTGTCTCCTTAGAACAGATCCGCCTCCGGTGACCTTCGGCACCTACGATAACTTCCGTGACAGAGCTGATCGACTTCCACATCGCCTCCCATCGGCCTCCCTACAACGCCATCCTCGGCTACCCGGCCTGCCCGGTTCATGGCAGCAACTCACCCGGCTTACAACCTCATGAAGATGCCCGGGAGCAGTGGCGTCCTCACCGTGTCAGGAGACATAAGAGACGCGCTGCAGGCACTCAAGCTTGCCTTCAAGACTGCCGCGGCGGCGCAGCCTACCCGCTCCGACACCCCTGAGCCCAAGAGGGCCGGGCCGGCCAAGAAGAGGTAGCTATTCACCCAAGACAAGGCGGAGACCAAGCAGGTACCGGTCGACGAGGACGGGTCCACTAATGCCACCTTCACCATAGGCACCAACCTCGAACCCGAGCAGAAGGAGGCCTTGGTGCAATTCCTGCGCACGAACAAGAAGGTGTTCGCGTGGGAGCCTGATCAGCTAGCAGGGGTCCCGAGGGGCGTGATTGAGCATCACCTCAACGTGTGCCCCAACGTGCGCCCCGTGAAGCAGAAAGCGAGGCGGCAGTCCACTGAGAAGCAAGCTTTCATCATCCAGGAGACCCGTAAGCTAGAGGCGGTAGGGGTTATTCACGAGGTCCGCTACCCAGATTGGTTGGCTAACCCGGTTGTCGTGCCAAAGAAGGGAGGAAAGGAACAGATGTGTGTCGACTTCACCAACCTCAACAAGGCCTGCCCGCAGGATCCATTTCCGCTTCCTCGCATCGACCAGATCGTCGACTCCACCGCCGAGTGTGACCTTTTATGCTTCCTGGATGCCTTCTCGGGCTATCACCAGATCAAGATGGCGGTAGAAGACTTGGAAAAAACGGCTTTCCTGACCCCGTGTGGGGTGTACTGCTATACGTGCATGCCGTTTGGGCTGCGCAACGCAGATGCAACCTTTCAGCGGCTAATGCACATTGCCTTGGGTCGGCAACTCGGGAGGAATGCTGAGGCTTACGTCGATGACATTGTGGTGAAGTCTCGGGAGGCAAAAACCCTGATACAGGACTTGGAGGAAACCTTCGCGAGCCTCAATGAGGTGGACCTACAGCTCAACCCGGAGAAGTGTGTGTTTGGAGTCCCCTCGGGCAAGCTCCTGGGTTTCCTCGTATCCCACAGGGGCATCGAGGCCAACCCGGAGAAGGTCAAAGCAGTCGAGGACATGAGACCGCCGAAGACCCTCAGAGAGATGCAGAAGCTCACTGGGCGTGTGACCGTGCTAGGGCGCTTCATCTCCAAGATGGGGGAACGAGCACTGCCCTTCTTCAAGCTGATGAAGAAGAAGGGCCCCTTTGAATGGACTGAAGAGGCCGACAAGGTGTTCCAGGATCTCAAGAGGTACTTAACCAGCCCTCCAGTGATGGTAGCCCTGCGTCCTCGAGAGCCCCTGGTGCTCTACCTTGCAGCCACCCCTACTCACTTGATGCAGCCACTGGTGGCGGTTAGGGAGGAGCGTCGGACCAAGGCCGCACCAACCGTCCGGGTCGAAGCAAAGCAAAGCCAAGAAGGCTTCACGGAGACCGCGACCGCAACCGAGAAGGATCAGCCGCAACTGTGGAGCACTCCCGGAACAGAAGAGCCCCCCCCAAGCGATCAATCTCTAGGGGCTCCATCGCCTCGGGAGGCACCCCAACCTCCGGAGGACGCAAGCAGCGCCAGCACTCTCAACCTCGTCGAGCACCCCGTGTACTTCGTTAGCACAGTGCTACGAGACGCAAGGGAGCGGTACCCCATGCCTCAAAAACTCCTCCTCGCGCTGCTGGTGGCCTCACACAAGCTGTGGCACTACTTCCAAGGCCATCCCATCAAGGTCATCTCAGCGTACCCCTTGGAAAGGGTACTCAGGAGTCCCAACTCAGCTGGAAGAGTCGCTGAGTGGAACATCGAGCTGCAAGCGTTTCAGCTAGAGTTTAGCACGACCAGAGTCATCAAGGGGGCTGCACTTGCGGACTTCATGGCAGAATGGGCAGAGGCGCCAGGCCTCGAGGCTGGTGAGGATCGATCGCTTTCCCCGGGAAGCGAGGCACCGGACGGCTGGGTCATGTACTTCGACGGGGCGTTCTCCCGACACGGAGCGGGGGCTGGCGCGGTGCTCGTATCTCCCACTCAAGACAAGCTCTACTATGCCGTACAACTCTGTTCCAACACGGAGAAAAGGTCTCCAACAACATAGCAAAGTACGAAGGCCTGATAGCAGGCCTGAAAGCTGCAGTCGCCTTGGGGGTAAAGCGCCTCACCATCAAGGGCGATTCACAGCTCCTCGTCAACTTCTCCAACAAAGTATACGAGCCGAAGGACGAGCACATGGAAGCCTACCTCGCGGAGGTCCGCAGGATGGAGAAGCAGTTCTGGGGGCTGGAGTTGCAACATGTGCCTTGCGGTACCAATCAAGAGGCTGATGACATCGCCAAGAGGGCATCCAGGCGACTGCCTCAGGAGCCTGGCGTCTTCGAGGAGCAACTCTTCAAGCCCTCAGCGGCGCCATCACTATCAAGCACGATGCAGCCTCCGGAAGAGCTCCCTCAGCCGCCTGCCTCAGGAGCCCCGGTCTGCGGCCGGGCCTCAGGGGCACGCCTGCTCCTGGCGTTGGAGCCTCAGGAAGGATGCTGGATTGCAGAGCTCAGGAACTACCTGACACAAGGGACCTTGCCGGAGAAGGAGGAGGAAGCGGAGCGCGTGGCGCGGCAGGCCACGGCCTACTGCATCAAGGAAGGAGAGCTCTACCGGAGGCGAACAAATGATGTGTCCCTACGTTGCATTTCCAGAGAGCAAGGGAAGGAGCTGCTGGTAGACATACACAGTGGAGACTGTGGGCATCACTCATCATCACGGACCCTCGTTGGCAAGGCGTTCCATAGCAGGTTCTATTGGCCCACGGCACTCAGCGACGCCATGGAGCTTGTGAAGGCTTGTGAGGCCTGCCAATTCCATGCCAAGCAGATCCATCAGCCGGCAGGGGGTCTGCAGACTATACCCCTTTCATGGCCATTCGCAGTCTGGGGGCTGGACATCCTGGGCCCATTCCCTCGGGCGCCGGGGGGCTATCGCTATCTCTACGTCGCCGTGGACAAGTTCACCAACTGGGTTGAGGTGGAAGCTGTCTGCACCATCCCCGCAGGCTCCGCGGTCAAGTTCATCAAGGGCCTCGTGAGCCGATTCGGAGTGCCTAACCGCATCATCACCGACAACGGTTCGCAATTCACCAGTAACCTCTTCAAAACATACTGTGCTAACCTCGGAACACAGATATGCTACGCTTCGATAGCGCACCCCCGAAGCAATGGTCAGGCCGAGCGAGCCAATGCAGAGGTCCTGAGGGGCCTCAAAACCAGGACCTTCAAGAAGAAGCTGGAGGCCTGCGGCAGGGGCTGGTACAACGAGCTCCAGTCCGTGTTGTGGTCTATCCGCACGACCGCGAACAAACCAACTGGCGAGACTCCGTTCTTCCTCGTCTACGGATCTGAGGCAGTCCTCCCTCACGAGGTCAGGCGTCGTTCCGCATGGGTCCTGGCGTTCGACGAGGCGCAGCAGGACTCCATGCGGGGGACGGATCTCGGGCTGGGGGAGGAACGCCGTTGAGAGGCCGCACTGCGAGCGGCAAGGTATCAACAGGCGTTGTGGCGGTACAACTGCCGCAACATCCGCCCCAGGACTCTTGAGGTGGGGGACCTCGTGCTCAGGCGGGTCCTCTCCAGGGAAGGGTTGCACAAGCTCTCTCCCATGTGGGAGGGCCCGTTCAAGGTTGTTCATGTTTCCAGGCCCGGCTCCGCGCGCTTAGAGACCCAAGAGGGAGTACCCATCCAGAACGCGTGGAACATTCAACATCTCCGGAGATTCTACCCCTGAGCGAGGCCCAGTGCCTGTGGAAAAGGCCCGGTGCCTGTGAAGAAGGCCAACGCCTGTGAAGCTACCGCATTTTGGAGAAGGCCCGGTGCCTGTGAAGAAGGCCAACGCCTGTGAAGCTACCGCGTTTTGGAGAAGGCCCGGAGCCTGTGAAGAAGGCCAATGCCTGTGAAGCTCGCCGCCCGTGACACTCTCACGTAATAATGAGTGGGGATGTACACGCCCCGGAGTCTCCGGAGTGCCGCCCTCGGGCCTCGGGGGCTCCCGCCAACGCCCAGTGGCAACACTTAGCTCCGCGCTGGTGAGAAGACGTCGAAGACTAGATTAGGTGCCGGACGCGGCTTTTCTCATTTGATTTCTGCAGTTGGTTTGGTCTTTCCTATTTGGAGTTTTATCGAAGCTGTCCCTTCCTTTGGCTCGAGCCCCCCTTTCTCCTTTTGTTTTGCTCACCTGCTTTGGTTTTCCCTCGCGCAAGTCTCGCGAGGGAGGTGCGCGGGCGCCCTCGCGAGCGTTTTCTGCCTCGGTCGCCTAAAGCTCTCCTATCCGGGTCCGCTGAGGGAGCACCACTCCCAGTCCTTGCCCCACGGGCATCGCGACGCGAGCACGGGACCTGGGTCGGTCGTCCCCGCAATCGAACCAAAAGCTACCCCTCTTGACTAATCCCTGCAGGACATAAAGGGCACGGCAAGGCCTCGACCTCCGGAGGCAAAGACCGCTACAAGCCGCCACGAGTTAAGTAACCCCCGTACACGGGTACACGGCACGGAAAAGTAGCACGGAAATTGCAGAAACAACACAATAATTAGCAATGACGGTTCAACATGCCCCCGCGGGTCCCTACACTACTTCCTCTTTTTGCAGGAAAGGAAGAAAGGCAAAACAGGCATGACTAGCTCGGCACCAGCCCACGACGAGGGCTCGTACTGTCTCCGGAGCTCGGTCAGATTCCCTCTTCTCGCTTCACCAGGACGCGACGGCAGACCGGCCCGCTACCTTCCCCCATGCGGGCGCGACGACGCAGGGACTGGTTGCGACCCCCGCTGGAGGAGCTGCTGCCTGAAGGAGAGTCGCCAAAGCTCGGCGAGACCCGGGCGCTGCAACCCACGCTACCGCCGTCATCCTCGCCTGATCAACGCCAAGGCTGGGCGCCACCACGGTCATCGTCTTGAGGCAGCACCAGCCTGACGACCATCTTCCCGAACACCTTCACGTGGGGTGGCGTCGCCGTCGAACCTGAAGTGCGGGGTGCACCGCCGGCCCGAGACCCGCAGCGTGGCAAAAGTTTGCCACTGGGTCGGGCCAAATCCCGGCGGCGAAAACCTCCAAGAAGCCCAGAGGCCTCGCTGCAGAGTGGCCGTCACTGAAGCGAGGCCGCCGGAGCGCCGGCCGAAGCTCGCCTATGAAGGAGCGAGGAAGCTGGAGCCAAGTGCTAGTCAGGTCCTCCGACCACACGACGGACTCTGGCAGCACTTCCGCCGAGCGGAAGCGTGATCTGGGGGGCCGCGCAGCCACAGCGTTGTCGGGGCAGGCTGATCTGGCCCACGAACACCTATGGGACTGGCGGACCGAGCCCCTTTCGGTTCAGCAGGGAGCGGAGGACGCGCGAAGAGCAGATCGAGGTGAAGCACGCGAGAGGTTTACCCAGCTTCAGAGCTCTCCGGAGAGATACTACTCCTACTGTTGCATGTCTAGGTGTATTGCGTTCTTGCTCAGAGCGCCGAGTGCTAAAGATGCACGAGCAGCCAACGAGATCGAAAGCGTGGAGGGAATCGATCGACCAACCCTTTCTACGCTATGCATGGGCCTCCTTTTATATGCTCAAGGGGCTCGGCGGTGGCAACGTAGACGGGGGTACAAATGGAAAAATAGTGGTTGGTACACCTACTTGTACAGTGTACTATACCTAACCCTGACGGCAGGGGACAAAGGCATTAAATGCCCATCTAGTCGCCCTAACAGTGCAAACAGGGACCGTCAGGGGCGCCACCATTCGCCACGATGGCAAACTTGTCAGCCGCTTGCCACACCTCGCATCACCGGCTGCACAGCCTCACGCCACGCCGCGTTCTGGAAAGGCCCTGTGGTGACACGTTAGTGAATGCGCTGGAGCGAGGTACAGAAGAGGGTCTGCCATGCAAGCGCCTTTGCCACGGTTGTTATCTTGTCGCGCCGGAAGCTTGTCGCTCATCGGCCTTCCCGGCAAGCTCCTCTTGCCGGGGCCTTGTCTTGTAAGTGCCTGGGGTGGCCTTCCCGGCAAGCTCCTCTTGGCGGGGCCTTGTCTCCTATGTGCCTTGGGTGGCCTTCCCGGCAAGCTTCTCTTGCCGGGGCCTTGCCTCCCTGACTTGAATACTTTGTTCTTGAATGGCTCCAAAGGAATCACGGAGGACCTTGGCGGTCACTGAGTAAGCCCCGCCATGAGGGCTGCAACTGCCCGTGCACTAGTTCGGGATACTAGGGTACCCCTACTCTAGTACACCGACAGGAGCCCCTGGCTGGGCCACACACGGTGCCGAGCGCTGTTGGGCCAGGCCCAAAACAGGCACGGGCACACGCGCCCGGTCACACCATAACTCACTCGACCCACCACGCCTACTTAACGGGTAATGCGATCGAACGTGGCATCGTGCGAGATCGTGGGCGAGATCGTGGGGTTTCTTTATTCGAAAATCGAACGTCCGCCTCCCCTTTATAAGGTGGGAAATAGGGCACGCCACCTACCTTGCCGCTTGTTGTCCCATCGAAAACCACCGCTGCTCCCCTTCTTCTCAAGGCTGAAAGAGAGCAGCGCCCGCCCCCATCGCCACTCAAGACCTCGACGCCGTCGACCTCCTCCACCGCCTCCGCCATGGGCCCGAAGCCGACAAGGGAAGACCGTGAAGTCGGAGGCCATGCGCGCTTCTTGGCCTTGCGGAAGGAGCGGGCCGTCTTCCCCCTCGGCTCACCGCGAGGGAGCCGAGGGAGAACTACTACCTCTTCTCGTCGACGGAGACGCCATACAAGCATCCGCGCACAAAGGTATTGCCGCCGCTGGCAGAACTGGCCCGATGGGTATCCCTTCTTCGCGCTCTTCTATCTGCGGGCTCGCCCGCCTCTTCTCTCGAAGTTTTTTGTGACATTATGAACACCTACGGGTTCCGCCTCCTTGATTTCACCCCCAACGCCGTTTCGACCATGGCAGTTTTCTGACATCTCTGCGAAAACTTTGTCGGAGTCCACCCAAATGTAGCTCTTTTCCGCCACTTCTTTTTACCCCGAGCCGAGAGAGGAGAGCCCCTTGCCGGAGGAATTGCTTGGGTCTCTGTGGTCGGCAAGAAGGAGGCCTATCTGGAGGGGAGAACTCCGTAGCAAATGGGAGGAGTGGAGGGCAGATTGGTGCTGGATTGTTGAGGAGAACTCAGAGCCTTTACCGCCCAGCGCCAAACCCCAGTAGTACGCTGCAATGATTGGAGCAATCTGGCCCCGGAGGACGCTAAGGGTCAAGATCGCAGCTAACCGAATCCTCCGCCTCGGACTTGCGGACTCATCAGTAGGCATTGTTGGCGCGGACTTTCTTCGCCGCCGCTTCTTCTTGAGAGAGAAGGAGACCTGCACGGAATTTCAGAACGCAGCGGACATCGTGAGGCTGCGCCCGTGCCTCAACTTCAACTTCACTGTCTTGGAGCTTGACGCAATGCTCTTAGAGCTGTTCAAGCATGATCCTGATCATCCGGAGATGTTTAGGTTGCCGAGGGCGTCGTTCCATTTGTGCAACAACTTCGCCGCTGACCGCATCCGTGCAATGATGCCGCCAGTGACTCCCACGGAATTGTCCCCACTTGGCAAGAGCCGCAGATGACGTCGTGCAGCAGTTCTTCGACAATCTGGTAGAGATGCCAGTCCGCCCGATGAGCAGAGGGGCCTCACCATGACACTCATCGACGACAAGATGCAGCGACGCCACCAAAGCTAGAAGAGGCGGCAGCACGCCGCTGGCGAAGTTTGGCTTCACCGTGGAGGAGGCAGAGGCAGCCGAGGCGGCAAGCCTTGTCGAGCGAAAGGAGTTCGTCCGGGCGAGGAAGAGCTTGCGAGCCTGAAGCCGAAGTCGAGCGAGCCCGCCGAGGGCATCCTCCCCACCTCCAAGCAGCTTGCCGCGAGCGGAGCCACCGGCTCCACCAAGAAGGCGTCTTCGCAAGGCGGAGACGCAGCTGGGCGGCAGACGGGCAGACCCGCATGGCGCCACGCGACGCTGCCTCCACGCGGCAAGCACTTGTTGCCGCTGGAGCTCCTCACGCCAGCGGCAGGCGGAGCGGGGCCCTCGCAGGCCACCGGTCCTGCTCCCGCCAAGCGTCCAAGGGAGCCCACTCCTCCGCCTCGTTGTACCGGAGGCGGGCCAGAATTCGACCTCTCCGCACTCAGCTCCGACGAGGAAGAGGAAGAGTAAGATTCCTTGTTGTACTTGTAATTCTTCGATTTGTTGCCTTGTCTTGTATCTGATCTGCTTTACTCTGAATCCATTCCTTTTCAGGACGCTGGCCTAGAGGATGTCGAAGAGAGCTAAGACCCCGGTGATTGTCGTCGAGGACTTAACTCATCATGACGGAGGCGCGTCCGAGACAACCTTGCCGGATGAGGCAACTCTCCTTCAAAGCAGCCCTCAGCCGCAGCCCCCAAGCGTAAGTATATGGTCTACTTCTTGATGTTCGCGTGCGGGTGCTTTTCCCTTGGCCGATATCTCGACTGTTGACTTGTGTAGGAGCAGAGCAGCCTCCTTCTGCCGACTACGCCGCCAAGGGTGGATTCCCGGCAAGGGCGTTCCTCGCAAGGGAGCCTTCTCCGCAAGGGAGTCTTCTCCGGCAAGAAGCAGTTCTCGCAAGGGACGGCACCAACGATCCCTTGGCGGCGGAGACCGTGACCGCAGCCCCCGGCGCAGGTAACCTTCTTGCCTGAGTACTTCCCTTGTGCTTTTCTTCTTCTGATCTTGTCTTTGAATATTTGCTTGACTCTCTTCATCCGCCCGCCACAGAGCCAATGGAGACCGAGGTCGCCGGCAAGGAGGACGTCGCGTGTATCTTGATAAACCGCCGTCGTGGAAGAAGAAGCCGGCGCGACGAGCCTGCCGCGAAGAGGCCACTGGAAGCTGCCGCCGCAGAAGCCGGGCGAGGTCTAGCGATTGCAGACCGACGACTTCGGAGGCCGCAGGAGCGCCAGCGCTACACCGACCGCCGATCCTCCGCCGCTACTCTGTTGTCGAGCTCGAAGAGCCCCAGACCGGCACCTACTTGAAGGCCGGGCGACGGCGTCTTCATCAAGCTCCCATGGAGTCGAGCTCCAGCGCCGTCAAGGAGAAACCTTCGATGAAGAGCTGCTCGCCTCACTGGGCCGACGCTTAGTTGTGCGCCAAGCAGCAGCGGCGAGCCCGAGGAGGAGCAATTGCTGCGGAAGCTATTGTCGCTCTACCGCGCCCGACAAGCCAAATAGCGGCATCTCGGGAGGCGCTTGTCGGCGGCGGGAACAGACATTGAGAAGCGTCTGGAGGAGCTCCGGGCCGCAACCGAGGAAGCTCTCCGGTCCTTGGCGGAGGAGCGGGAGCAACTTCGCCGAGAGCGCAAGGCCTTCATCCTCGAGAAAGGTGAAGCCGAGGAGGAACAGCGACTTGCTGTCACGAGAAGCTGTCTGTCAGGAGGGGCGAGCTAAGCGCAGTGGAAGGTTAACCTTGACAGCCACGAGGAGGATCTCGCCATGCGCGAGGAAACATTTGGCGGGGCTCTCAAGGAAGCAAAGGATCTTGCCCGCAGCTGCCGAGGCCGCCAAGAAGGAGCTGGAGATGAAGGTGGGGCGCGATTGGAGGCCAGCCTCAAGAAGAGCGGCGAGGAGCTTGCTGCACTCAAGCACGAGCGCGAGAAGGACGCCTACACTCTTGGCGAGGCACAGGGCCGTCTCACGAGAGGAGCAAGGAGCTCAAGCGCCGCCGAGGACTCCAATGCAGACCTTGAGTTGAAGCTAACTACTTTGACTCAGACACTGGACGGCGCCAAGGAGCGGGAGGTGGCCTTGAAGGAGAAGATCAAGGCCGACGAGGAGCCGCTGGCGAATCTTTGTTGCCAGAGTGCCTTGAGGGAGAATGTGGAGCACTGGACCGAGGGTCTCGTGGATACTGCTGCAGCCATTCACAGGGAGCTGATGGAGCTGGGGATGGTGGATCTTGGATACTCCTCCGACGAGCATCTCCAACCCAGCGCCAAGCTCAGCTTGTTCTTCAAGGGCGTGGCGACGGCTCTCCAGCGACTCCGGGAAGAGGTCCCAAAACAGCTGACCGAGGAGTCACGCCAGATCTGCGCGGGAGCCCTCGGAAGGTCTTGATGAAGGTGGCCTTCCGCAACCCAGGCCTCAACCTCACCAACGTCCTCAAGTCTCTGCCGCCGGATGCTGATGTGGAGACGCTCAAGACCCTTGTCGCACCCATTGTGGACAGGGTGAGCAGAATCAAGAGGATTGAGGGCGATCGCGTAGATTAGGCCGCCCGTTTTCTCTTTCTTTTGCCGCTGCTGGTTAAGTCATAGGAACAATCCATTAGAGCTGCGGCAAGCTATCTTGTAATATAACTTTATTTTGAGTATCAATTGCTACGTTATTTCCTTTACTTGATTCCTTCCTTTGTATGTCTTTGCCTCTACGCTTTGAAGAACTTGTCGGTAGCTGGCACGTGAGCCGCTGGCCGAGTGGAGACGTCGGCAACTTCTGGGCGGTGCCGCTTCCGACAAGCAACCTTGTCGCAACTAGTCGCAGCTCACTTAAGTTGTTGAGCGGACTCGAAACAAAGTAAGGGCGCAACTAGCTACGAGTTGGTTCCTCTGCGCACAGGTTTTCCATACAAAGTTCGGTCGTTCAAGGAAGATAACTTAAAAATTTTAAAACTAATTGCTCAAACTTTGGCAACTTAGCTTTTCTGTCGTTTGCTTCCCGGTAAGGCTAGACTTCCTTGAGCGACGCTTGGCAGCTCCTCAATCCAGTTTCTTCCGCACCTGTGCAGCCTGTCGAAAGTTCTGGTCTTGAGCCCGCGCAGCACTTCAGCATTTGCCCTCTCCGCTTGACCGTTGCTTCTCGGATGAGCAATGAGCGAAGCGCATCTTTGGCGCCAAGATCTTGGACGCATCGCATGAAGGTGCGGCTTAGAACTGTGTGCCGTTGTCGGTGATGATCCGTTAGGGATTCAAAGCGACAAACAATCGACCGGAAGAACTTGATCGCTGATCGCGGCTGTCACCTTCCTCATCGCTTCCACTTCCGCCACTTTGTGAACTTGTCGATTGCAACGCATACAAGTACTCAAAGCCCCGACAGCTTCGGGGAAGGGGCCGAGGATGTCGAGCCCCTGCACGAAAAATGGCCAGGATAAAGGGATCGTCTGGAGAGCTTGAGCTGGCTGGTGTATCTGTTTGGAATGGAACTGGCACGCTTCACACTTGGTTACTTGTGCAGTTGCATCCTGGAGGGCTGTCAGCCAAAATAAACCTTGCGGGAATGCTTTGCCGGCAAGGGCTCTGGCGCCAATGTGGTGACCACATATGCCTCCATGTATCTCCGCCAACAGCTTTTGTCCGTCTTCCCGGTGAATACACTTCAATTTCACACCGTTGAGTCTTCTTACATGCAGTGTCTTGTCGACAAACTGGTACATACTTGACTGCCGGGCTACTCTTTCCGCTTCTTCTTGTTCTTCGGGAAGTTCTCCTGTCTGAAGGAAATGGACAATCTGCTGCGCCCATGCTGGAGCTTGCGGCTCGAAACAAGGACTAAGGGCACATCTGCTGCTGCGGAACATCGGCTTCCACGGCAAGAACCTGCGGCTCAGCCGGAGCTTGACGTTCCCCGGCAAGCTTGCCGGAGCAAAACTTGTCGGGAGCGTCTGCTTCAACGGAACAAACCCTAGAGCTTGTCGGAGCAGATCGCTTCCTCAAAGACTGCTGGTATCGATCTTGGGGACCTTCGTGGCGGCGGCTTCGGGAAGCTCTGCCGGAAAGTAGTCACCAGAGATCAACCTCCTCTTCTTGCTCTGTCCAGTTGGTGGTGTTACAAACGGTTGAGTCAGCTTGAGCACAAAAATCCCTGGTTCCACGGGTAACTTAAGTGCGGCGCACTTTGACAAAGCCATCTAATGTCGCTCGAGCTCTTGTGATATATTCCATTTGTAGGCCGTCAAAGTGCTCTTCTAGCTTTCTCACTTCATCAACATAAGCTTCCATCAACGGACTCGATAATTCTTGTTCACTTGGCGGATAACAATGTCGTGAGTCACCCACGACAATGAGCTTCTTGATCCCAAGGTCTCATCATGATCTCGAGACCGGCAAGCAAACCTTCATACTCTGCAGTATTGTTTGTTGCTTGCTCCTTGGGAAAGTGCATCCGGACTACGACTTGAGGTGCTCTCCGTGGGTGCGACAAGTAGCACGCCGGCACCGGCGCCTTGCAGTGAGAAGGCACCATCAAAGTACATCAGCCACTCTTTGCTTGCTTCCTTGACGGGTATGCTCGTCTCTGGAATTTCTTCATCTGGTGTTGGTGTCCATTCTGCTATGAACTCCGCCAATGCTCTGCTTTGGATAGTTGAAGTGCTCTCAAACTTGAGGCCAAAGCTTGACAGTTCCAGTGCCCACTCGACAATCCTGCCTGTTGCTTCTGGATTTTGCAGTATCCTCTTCAGCAGAAAGCGAGTGACAACTGTGATCTCGTGTGCCTGAAAGTAATGGCGCAGCTTTCTCGAGGCCATGAGAAGGCCGAAAAGCAATTTCTGCACACCAGAGTACCTTGACCTAGCCCCCCTGCAGAAGGGAACTGACAAAGTAAACTGGGTGCTGCACCATCTTTTTCTGCATCTTGTCATGCGTCTGCGCAGATTCGTCCTTGTCGGGACCAGAGCTTGCCGGCGAAGCCCCCTGCTTGTCGCTGGATGTGTCTGCCATGGTTGCTAGCTCATCATCCGCCTCCCTCTCCGCTACATTAACGCAGCACTAACCACTTTGATTGGTTGCTGCTATATATAGCAGCAACTTCTCTTGTGGCTTAGGTGCGACAAGTGTTGGAGTGGAGGACATGTATCTCTTCAGGTCTGCAGGTAGCCTCCGCTCGAGTCCATTGCATCGGACCTGCCTTTTTTCGAATTTTGAAAATGGCGTATGCGCTTCAGCAGAATCTAGAGATAAACCGCCGAGAGCAGCCATGCAACCGGCAAGTCTTCGTCCATCCTTGACGCGCTTTGGTGCTTCACTCTGCTCAATGGCCTGGATCTTGTCGGGATTGGCTTCAATTCCCCGCAGAGACACGAAGAACCCGAGAAGCTTGCAGGAAGGGACTCCAAACACACACTTCTCGTGGTTGAGCTTGAGGTTGATCTTGCAGATTTGTAAAGGTTTCATCTAAATCTTGAACTAGGGCCGCCTTGTCCTTGCTTTTGACCACTATGTCATCCATGTAGGCTTCCACATTTACGTGCATTTGCGGCTCAAAAGCATCATGAACTACTCTTGCAAACGTTGAACCAGCATTCTTTAACCCGAAGGGCATCCGTACAAAACAAAGATGTGCCACATGGGGTGATGAATGCGGTCTTGTCCTCATCCTCTTACGCCATGAAGATCTGATGATATCCTGAGTATGCATCCGAAATGAAAGCAAATCACATCCGCTGTGGAGTCAACAATCTGATCGATGCGGCAAGGGGAATGGGTCTTCGGGACAAGCTTTATTGACATCAGTAAAGTCAATGCAAAGCCTCCATTTCCTGTTAGCCTTGCGTACAACTACAGGATTGGCCAACCACATGGGATGGAGCACTCCTCTGACAAGGCCTGCTGCTTCCAGTTTCTTGATTTCTTCCGCGATGAACTCTTGACGCCCACCGCTTGCTTCCTCGACTTTCGCTGACGGGCGCAGATGAGGACAAACGGCAAGATGGTGCTCAATTACTTTCCTGGGAACACCGGGATGTCGACGGTTGCCACGCAAACACGTCGACGTTAAGCCGCCAGGAAAGCAACGAGCGCCTTCCTATTTAGGGTCGAGAGAGGCACCGATGGTGAAGGTACCACCGGTGCCGTCCTCCTGGCGGACACCTTCTTGGTCTCTGGTGGAGCTGTCATCGCCTTTCTTACACTTGCGGTGGAGCTCGATGGTGCGTCCTCGACGGTAGTGCAGACACTCGAAGAGGTGCGCTTGCCGGAGTGGGCATCGAGCTCTTGCCGGACTTGGTCTTCTTCTTCCCCTGGAGCTTCAGCGGCAAGTGGCTTGCAACTGTCATGGCTGTCGCTTCTGGTAGATCTTGTCGGCGCAGATAAGAGCATCCTTCTTGTCGCCCGAGGACAGAGATGACACTTATCGGCCCTGGCATCTTCAAAGCATGTTGTAGGCATCGTGAGAGGCCGCCATGAATTTGGCGAGTCTTTGGGCCAAGTATCCCATTGTAAGGCAATGGAAAATCAGCAACGCCAAAAGTGACCCTCTCGATTCACGAAGTTCAATTCACTGCCAAATGTCACCGCAACGTGATCTTTCCCTTCGGCTTGCTCCTTCCCGGATTGATTCCTTGAAAAGTGCGGTCTCTTCGAGCTCGCCATCGAGGATCCGGAGTTTCTGGAGCACCGCGGAGGAGATCAGATTCAAGTCGGCCCCGCCGTCAACTAGCATCTTGGTGACCTTGAGGTTGCGGATAGTTGGTGAAACCAACATCGGCAAGCATCCTACCGCTGTTACGCGATCAGGGTGGTCCTCAATGTCAAAGATGATAGGCGTGCTGGACCATTTCAGAGGCTTGCATGACTCGATGGATGGTTCTGCTGCATTGACTTCCCGCATCCACTGCTTGAGTTGGCGGTGTGAAGTATGCAGAGAAGCACCGCCGTCAACGCACTGTGGCTTTCTGGAATTCCTGCTCATCGGCCTCGTCATCATCCATGTCCTCGTCGTCGTCGTAAATCGTCGTCCTTGCTCCTTGATCAGCGGGAGGCTGTCTCCTTGCATTGCTTGGCCTTGCCGCGACGTCCTCCCCGGCCGGGACGTTTCTTGCTAGCTCCTCCAGCACCTTCCTGGGCCTTCTCCTTGTCGCATCGCTCGTATTCAGCCTTGTGCTACTCGACAAGCTGCTCGACCTTCTTGCAGCTCTGGAGGTCATGACCCTTGGTGCGGTGGATCTTGCAAGATCGCTTGCCGGAGCAAATCGCTTGTCGGCGCATCGCCACAGATCGGCAGTTGGTGCTCAAGCGGCAACCTCCTTGCCGGAGCTACTAGCCTTGGCATTCTTGGCGGCGCTTCCGTTGCCGGACTGCTCGACAACTAGTACATCTTTGCCTTTCTTTTTCCTGTTGCCCCGCCGCCGGCTCTTCTTTGCCGGGGCGGTCTCCTCACTGTCAGATCCTATTGCTTCGGTATTTTCTTCGGGGAGTCTCCTCCTCCTCAAAGACGCACACTTGTCGGCCAGGGCGTATAGCTCATCGACGTCTCTCGATCTTGCACATCGCCATCTCCTCCGCATCTCGCGGTTTAGACGCTCGATGGAACGCTACGATCACCGCGGCAGGTGGACATGCGGGATGTTGTCTGTACACGGCTGAATCTTTGAATATACTTGCAGGGCTCTCCTTCCTTCCGGGCGAAAGCGAGATGAAGGTCGCTTTCTTGGCCATGGGGTTTGTGGTCACCAGAAAGGCGCCGACAAACCGATGGCATAGATCTGCCCAAGAAGATATGGAGTTGTCCGGCAAGTGCATGAGCCAGGATCTCGACATTGGGCTTGAGCACCCGGGAAGTAGTTGGCAAGGATCTTGTCGTCTCGCCCCGCAGCCTCGCACCGCGATGGTGTAGATGTCGAGGAACTCCGACGGATGCGTCTTTGCCGTCGCATTTCTCCGCACGCGTCGCTTGAAGTTTTTCTTCTTTGGGCCATCGGACTTGCCGCAGCTCACGAGTGAACGCAGGGCAACCTACCGTCTGACGCAAGTCGCTGGTTCTCCGGGCGCGTGCATGTCGACAAAGGGCCCGGCGCGCTTGTCAGATTGACGTCGCGCTTCTCTTCGGCGCTCGATGTGAGTTCGAGCGTCCTCTTGTTGTCGATCGTGAAGAACTTGGCGCTGGTCGCGATGAGCTCGTGGATCTGATGACGCAGTGGAGTCGCTGTCGAGGTGGATCCGGCGAGTCGGCGATCTTGGCCTTCGGGGCGGAGAGTGCATGGTGGTTGCACCCATCGTCTCTGCCGCCACCGCTCGTGTTTGGCAGTCTTGCCGCGCAGCGATGCACTCGATGCCGCGGAGCGTCGCCGCTGGCGAAGCCGATGAGACTTCGAATGGTGGCCTCCACTCATCGACCTTGTCGGCCGTCGAGGGTAATCCGTAAGCCGTGTTGCTCGCCAAAGCTTCCGCTGGAGTGGTGGGTGGCGATGGCGAATGGCGCGAGGAGCGGATATGCTCGGACTTCTAACTATGTTAGAAGGAGCAAGATCCCATCCGGGCGACCGTTTCGCCGCGCCAAAGATGTTGGCGTGCATGCTGGTCTTGAACATCCCGGGATCCTCCAGCTCGATCTTGGTCCAACGAGCATATGGCATTGTGAATGCCATGACGCTGTCGGTCCCGCGCCTCCTGAGACGGGCGCGGTGCATGTCACGGACGCCGAGGTGCATGCAGCCTTGTCCTTAGACTTGGCAGCACCGTGAGCACCCGTCCGCCGTCCATTCTTCCGGCTGGCGTCTACCCCACCACCTGCTTGCTCCGGTGGCGGTGGGTTCGACGCGACGGGCTTCGCCGCCGTAGCCTTCTTCTTCGGTGGCATGTTGACGAAGATGACGAAGATCTAGCTTCGCGTGGACGCCGGATCAGGTTCACACAACCTCGACGCTTCTACCGGCGCGCCAAAGATGTCGGGCAGGCTGATCGCCCACGAACACCTATGGGACTGGCGGACCGAGCCCCTTTCGGTTCAGCGGGAGCGGAGGACGACTGAAGAGCAGATCGAGGCGAAGCACGCGAGAGGTTTACCCAGCCGGAGCTCTCCGGAGAGATAATACTCCTACCGCTGCATGTCTAGGTGTATTGCGTTCTTGCTCAGAGCGCCGAGTGCTACAAAGATGATTTGCAGCAGCCAACTAGATCGAAAGGCGTGGAGGGAATCGATCGACCAACCCTTTCTACGTTGCGCATGGGCCTCCTTTTATATGCTCAAGGGGCTCCGGCAGGTGGCAACGTAGACGGGGTACAAATGGAAAAATAGTGGTTGGTACACCTACTTGTACAAAGGTCTGATGTACAATACCTAACCTCGACGGCAGGGGACAAAGGCATTAAATGCCCGGTCTAGTCGCCCTAACAAAGGCAAACGAGGACCGTTGGGCGCCACCGCTCGCCACGATGGCAAACTTGTCATTGCTTGCCACCTCGCATCACCGCTGGCTGCACAAATTTCACGCCACGCAGCGCTACCGAAAGGCCCTGTGGTGACACGTTAGTGAATGCGCTGGAGCATAGGTACAGAGAGGTGGTCTCGCATGCAAGCGCCTTTGCCATGTTGTTATCTTGTCGCGCCGAAGCTTGTTGCTCACGGGCCTTCCCGCAAGCTCCTCTTGTCGGGGCCTTGTCTTGTAAGTGCACTGGGTGGCCTTCCCGCAAGCTCCTCTTGTCGGGGCCTTGTCTCCTATGTGCCTTGGGTGGCCTTCCCGGCAAGCTTCTCTTCTTGCCGGGCCTTGCCTCCCTGACTTGAATACTTTGTTCTTGAATGGCTCCAAAGGAACCACGGAGGACCTTGGCGGTCACAAGGTAAGCCCTGCCGCGGAGGGCTGCAACTGCCCGTGCACAAGTTCGGGATACTAGGGTACCCCTACTCTAGTACACCGACAAGCGTGCCTCCCGTCAACGACCGGGCGCTCGTCGCCACGCAAGGAGCCGCCTCCGCGACCGCGGGAAGCCACCACGGGGGATGCAGGGTGCTTACGAGGGCGGCCCCGACCGCGCTTGGACGGAGGAGAGTCAGGACCTCCCTGGCGAGCCTTTCCGTTCCCCGTGGCCGAGAACCTCTTTGGCGGAGCCATGGAGATAGCGAGCAGTCGGAGCGAAGAAGAGGAGGAGCAGCAGAGGGAGACGAACTAGAGTGGCTGGCGCCGTTCTGCACTTATAGCCGGAGGAGGACAACCGTCGGCCTCCACGGTCGCAGGTAATCATGACCCGTCTTTGCATGCAGGGACTTGTCAAGTCATGCGGTTGCCGAGGCATCGTGGGGGAGCGGAGACGCCCACGTCCAATCAACCGCCACGCGGCGCCCAAGGCCGCAGGCTGTTGGGGCCCACGGCGCTTTGCACTTGCCCCTTCGCTTCTCTGCTAAGCCAAGTCCGGGCGTGCCGTGGGCCCAGGGGCTACTGTCGGTGTTCTGGGAACAGTGGTCCCCAGACATGCCTCGCTCATGCCCAAGGGCGTGGATCAAGTGGGGGCCCAATGCAGCACAGCTTCATCAGCTCAAGCTCAAGACCCTCGCGAGGGGCCAAGCCTCGCGGGGCGGATGACAGGGAGCTTCCTCAGGAGCAGCCTCCTCAGGCGGGCTCGCGAGGAGGCGGAGAGATCAAGGCAGGGCACCTCCCGAGGGGCTTGTGACGCAAGCCATGACGATCGGAGGCTAGGCGGGTGCCAGGCGGGCGCCGGCTGTTGGGGAACGTAGTAATTTCAAAAAAATTCCTACGCACACGCAAGGATCATGGTGATGCATAGCAACGAGAGGGGAGAGTGTATGTCCACGCACTCGTGAGACCAGAAGCGAAGCGTTATAACAACGCGGTTGATGTAGTCGACGCCTTCACGATCCGACCGATCCAAGTACCGAACGTCACGGCACCTCCGGAAGTTCTCCACACGCTCAGCTCGATGATGATCCCGGACTCGATCCAGCAAAGTGTCGGGGATGAGTTCCACAAGACGACGGGCGTGGTGACGATGATGATGCTCCACCGACGCAGGGCTTCGCCTAAGCTCCGCTGACGATATGACTTCTCCGCGCAGGGCTTCGCCTTTAAGCTCCATGACGATATGACCGAAGTGGAATATGGTGGAAGGGGGCACCGCACACGGCTAAGGAGAGCGATCCATAGATCAACTTGTGTGTCATGGGGTGCCCCTGCCCCGTGATATAAAGGAGCAAGGGAGGGTGGCCGCCTAGGAGGAGGCGCACCATGGGGAGTCCTACTCCCACCGGGAGTAGGATTCCCCTTTCCTAGTCCAACTAGGAGTCCTTCCATGTATTAGGAGTAGGAGACAAGGAAGGGAAGAGAGAAGGAAGGAAGGTGGGGGTGCGGCCTCCCTAGTCCAATTCGGACTAGGCCATGGAAGCGCGCGGCCTGCCCTAGGCAGCCCTCTCTCTCTTTCCCGCAGGGCCCAATAAGGCCCAATACTTCTCCCCGGCGAATTCTCGTAACTCTCCGTACTCAAAAATACCCGAATCATTCAGAACCTTTCCGAACTCCGAATATAGTCGTCCAATATATCGATCTTTACGCCTCGACCATTTCGAGACTCCTCGTCATGTCCCCGATCTCATCCGGGACTCCGAACTCCTTCGGTACATCAAAACTCATAAACTCATAATATAACCGCCATCGAAACCTTGTTGCAAGGCGGACCCTACGGGTTCGAGAACTATGTAGACATGACCTAGAACTATTCTCGGTCAATAAACAATAGCGGGACCTGGATGCCCATATTGGCTCCTACATATTCTCTGAAGATCTTTATCGGTCAAACCGCATAACAACATACGTTGTTCCCTTTGTCATCGGTATGTTACTTGCCCGAGATTCGATCGTCGGTATCCAATACCTAGTTCAATCTCGTTCTTGGCAAGTCTCTTTACTCGCTCCGTAATACATCATCTCACAGCTAACTCATTAGTTGTAATGCTTGCAAGGCTTAGTGATGTGTATTACCGAGAGGGCCCAGAGATACCTCTCCGAGCAATCGGAGTGACAAATCCTAATCTCAAATACGCCAACCCAACATCTGCCTTTGGAGACACGTAGTACTCCTTTATAATCACCCAGTTAGGTTGTGACGTTTGGTAGTACCCAAAGTGTTCCTCCGTAAACGGAGTTGCATATTCTCATAGTTATAGGAACATGCATAAGTCATGGATAAAAGCAATAGCAACATACTAAACGATCGGGTGCTAAGCTAATGGAATGGGTCATGTCAATCAGATCATTCAACCAATGATGTGACCTTGTTAATCAAATGATAACTCCTTTGTCTATGGTTAGGAAACATAACCATCTTTGATTAACAAGCTAGTCTAGTAGAGGCATACTAGTGACACTGCTTTGTCTATGTATTCACACATGTATTATGTTTCCGGTTAATACAATTCTAGCATGAACAATAAACATTTATCATGAAATAAGGAAATAAATAATAACTTTATTATTGCCTCTAGGGCATATTTCCTTCAGTCTTCCACTTGCACTAGAGTCAATAATCTAGATCACATCACCATGTGATTAACATCGATAGTTCACATCATCATGTGATTAACACCCATAGTTCACATCGCCATGTGACCAACAGCCAAAGGGTTTACTAGATTCAGTAATCTAGTTCACATCGCTATGTGATTAACACCCAAAGAGTACTAAGGTGTGATCATGTTTTGCTTGTGAGAGAATCTTAGTAAACGGGTCTTTCATATTCAGATCCGTTATGTATTTTGCAATTTTCTATGTCTACAATGCTCTGCACGGAGCTACTCTAGCTAATTGCTCCCACTTTCAATATGTATCTAGATCGAGACTTAGAGTCATCCAGATCGGTGTCAAAACTTGCATCGACGTAACCCTTTACGACCTAACCTTTTGTCACTTCCATAATCGAGAAACATATCCTTATTCTACTAAGGATAATTTTGACCGCTGTCGATGATCTACTCCTAGATCACTATTGTACCCCTTGCCAAACTCAAAGGTAGGGTATACAATAGATCCGGTACACAAGATGACATACTTTATAGAACCTATGGCCAAGGCATAGGGAATGACTTTCATTCTCTTTCTATCTTCTCGCCGTGGTCGGGTTTTGAGTCTTACTCAATTTCACACCTTGTAACACGTGCAAGAACTCTTTCTTTGACTGTTCCATTTTGAACTACTTCAAAATCTTGTCAAGGTATGTACTCATTGAAAAACTTATCTAGCGACTTGATCTATCTCTATAGATCTTGATGCTCAATATGTAAGCAGCTTCACCGAGGTCTTTCTTTGAAAAACTCCTTTCAAACACTCCTTTATGCTTTGCAGAATAATTCTACATTATTTCCGATCTACAATATGTCATTCACATATACTTATCAGAAATTCTTTAGTGCTCACACTAACTTTCTAGTAATTAAAGGCTTCACCGAAAGTCTCAGATAAAACTATATGCTATGATCAACTTATCAAAGCATGTATTCCAACTCGAGATGCTTGCACCAGTCCATAGATGGATCACTTTGGAGCTTGCATATTTTGTTAGCACCTTTAGGATTTACAAAACCTTCTGGTTGCATCATATACAACTCTTCTTTAATAAATCCATTAAGGAATGCAGTTTTGTTTATCCATTTGCCAGATTTCATAAAATGCGGCAATTGCTAACATGATTCGGACAGACTTAAGCATAGATAATGAGTGAGAAACTCTCATCGTAGTCAACATCTTGAACTTGTCAAAAACCTTTTGCGACAATTCTAGCTTTGTAGATGTAACACTACTATCGGCGTCCGTCTTCCTCTCGAAGATCCATTTATTTTCTATGGTTTGCCGATCATCGGGCAAATCCATCAAAGTCCATACTTTGTTCTCATACATGGATCATATCTCAGATTTCATGGCCTCAAACCATTTTATGGAATCTGGGCTCATCATCGCTTCCTCATAGTTCGTAGGTTCGTCATGGTCAAGTAACCTGACCTCCGTAATGGGATTACTGTACCACTCAGTGCGGATCTCACTCTGGTTGACCTACGAGGTTCGGTAGTAACTTGATCTGAAGTTACATGATCATCATCATTAGCTTCCTCACTAATTGGTGTAGTAGTCAGAGGAACTGATTCTGCGATAAACTACTTTCCAATAAGGGAGAAGGTACAATTACCTCATCAAGTTCTACTTTCCTCCCACTCACTTCTTTCGGGAGAAACTCCTTCTCTAGAAAGGATCCATTCTTGGCAACGAATGTCTTGCCTTTCGGATCTGTGATAGAAGGTGTACCCAACATTTTGGGTATCCTATGAAGACGCATTTCTTCGATTTGGGTTCGAGCTTATCAGGATGAAACTTTTTCACATAAGCATCGCAACTCCAAACTTCAAGAAACAACAACTTTGGTTTCTTGCCAAACCACAGTTCATACGGTGTCGCCTCAACGGATTTAGATGGTGCCCTTTTTAACGTGAATGCAATTTGTCTCTAATGCATAGCCCCAAAACTATAACGGTAAATCGGTAAGAAACATCATAGTTGCACTATATCCAATAAAGTACGGTTATGATGTTCGGACACACCATTATGCCGTGGTGTTCGGTGGCATGAATTTGTGAAACTATTTCACATTGTTTTAATTGAAGACCAAACTCAGAACTCAAATATTTTACCTCTGCGATCATATCGTAGAAACTTTTATTTTCTTGTTACGATGATTCTCCACTTTACTCTGAAATTCTTTGAGCTTTTCAAATGTTTCAGACTTATGTTTCATCAAGTAGATATACCCATATCTGCTCAAAAACATCTGTGAAGATCAAAAAATAATGATACTTGTCGCGAGCCTTAATATTCATCGGACCACATACATCAAGATGTATGATTTCCAACAAATCTGTTGCTCGCTCCATTGTTCCGAGAACGGAGCTTTAGTCATCTTGCCCATGAGGCATGGTTTGCAAGCATCAAGTGATTCATAATCAAGTGATTCCAAAAGCCCATCAAGATGGAGTTTCTTTTATGCGCTTTACACCAATATGACCTAAACGGCGATTACCACAAATAAGTTGCACTATCATTATTAACTTTGCATCTTTTGGTTTCAATATTATGAATATGTGTATCACTACTATCGAGATCCAACAAATCATTTTTGTTGGTGTGTAACCATATAAGGTTTTATTCATGTAAATGTAACAACAATTTATTCTCTTACTTAAATGAATAACCGTATTGCAATAAACATGATCAAATCATATTCATGCTCAACACCAAATAACACTTATTTAGGTTCCGCACTAATCCCGAAAGTATAGGGAGTGTGCGATGATGATCATATCAATCTTGGAACCACTTCCAACACTCATCGTCACTTCCTCTTCAACTAGTTTCTGCTTCATTACGCAACTCCTGCTTTCAAGTTACTATTCTTAGCAAATCGAACCAGTATCAAATACCGAGGGGTTGCTGCGAACACTAGTAAAATACACATCAATAATCTGTATATCAAATATACCTTTGTTCACTTTGCCATCCTTCTTATCCGCCAAATACTTGGGGTAGTTCCGCTTCTAGTGACCAGTTCCATTGCAGCAAAAGCATTTAGTCTCAGGCTTAGGTCCAGACTTGGGCTTCTTCACTCGAGCAGCAACTTGCTTGCCGTTCTTCTTGAAGTTCCCCTTCTTCCCTTTGCCCTTTTCCTTGAGACTAGTGGTCTTGTCAATCATCAACACTTGATGCTCTTTCTTGATTTCTACCTTCGCCGATTTCAACATCACGTAAGAGCTCGGGAATCGTTTTCGTCATCCCTTGCATACTATAGTTCATCACGAAGTTCTAGTAACTTAGTGTTGGTGACTAGAGAATTCTGTCAATCACTATCTTATCTCGGAAGATTAACTCCCACTTGATTCAAGCGATTGAAGTACCCAGACAATCTGAGAACATGCTCACTATTTGAGCGATTCTCTTCCATCTTTTAGCTATAGAACTTGTTGGAGATTTCATATCTCTCAACTCGGGTATTTGCTTGAAATATTAACTTCAATTCCTGGAACATCTCATATGGTCCATGACGCTCAAAACGCCTTTGAAGTCCCGATTCTAAGTTGTTAAGTATGGTGCACTAAACTATCAAGTAGTCATCATATTGAGCTAGCCAAACGCTCATAACGTCTACATTTGCTCCTCGCAATAGGTCTGTCACCTAGCGGTGCATTAAGGACATAATTCTTACAGGCAGCAATGAGGATAAACCTCGGATCACGGATCCAATCCGCATCATTGCTACTAACATTTTTCAATACAATTTTCTCTAGAAACACATATAAAAACATAGGGAAGCAACAACGTGAGCTATTGATCTACAACATAATTTGCAAAATACTACTGTGACTAAGTTCATGATAAATTAAAGTTCAATTAATCATATTACTTAAGAACTCCCACTTAGATAGACATCTCTAGTCATCTAAGTGATCACGTGATCCAAATCAACTAAACCATAACCGATCATCACGTGAGATGGAGTAGTTTTCAATGGTGAACATCTTATGTTGATCATATCTACTATATGATTCACGCCGACCTTTCGGTCTCCGTGTTCCGAGGCCATATCTCGCATATGCTAGGCTCGTCAAGTATAACTCGAGTATTCTACAGCGTGCAAAACTGGCTTGCACCCGTTGTAGATGGACGAGAGCTTATCACACCCGATCATCACGTGGTGTCTCTAAGACGATTTAACTTTGGCAACGCAAGATACTGTGGAGAACACTACTTGATAATTTTAGTGAGAGATCATCTTAAAATGCTACCGTCAATCAAAGCAAAATAAGATGTATAAAATATAAACATCACATGCAATCAAAATATGTGACATGATATGGCCATGATCATCTTGCCTTTGATCTCCATCTCCAAAGTACTTGTCATGATCTTTATCGTTATCGCACGACACCATGATCTTCATCATCTTGATCTATATCAATGTGTCGTCACATGGTCGTCTCGCCAATTATTGCTCTTGCAACTATTGCTATCGCATAGCGATAAAGTAAAGCAATTATTTGGCACTTGCATCTTATGCAACAAAGAGACAACCACAGGGCTTCTGCCAGTTGTCGATAACTTCAACAAAACATGATCATCTCATACAACAACTTATATCTCATCACGTCTTGACCATATCACATCACAACATGCCCTGCAAAAACAAGTTAGACGCCCTCTACTTTGTTGTTGCAAATTTTACGTGGCTGCTATGGGCTGAGCAAGAACCGTTCTTACCTAGGCATCAAAACCACAACGATAGTTCGTCAAGTTAGTGTTGTTTTAACCTTCGCAAGGACCGGGCGTAGCCACACTCGGTTCAACTAAAGTTGGAGAACCGACACCCGCTTAGTCACCGTGGTGCAGAGCACGTCGGTAGAACCAGTCTCGCGTAAGCGTACACGTAATGTCGGTCCAGGCCGCTTCATCCAACAATACCGCCGAACCAAAGTATGACATGCTGGTAAGCAGTATGACTTATATCGCCCACAACTCACTTGTGTTCTACTCGTGCATATAACATCAACGCATAAAACCTAGGCTCGGATGCCACTGTTGGGGAACGTAGTAATTTCAAAAATTTCCTACGCATGCGCAAGGATCATGGTGATGCATAGCAACGAGAGGGAGAGTGTATGTCCACGCACTTCGTTGACCGTAAGCGGAAGCGTTATAACAACGCGGTTGATGTAGTCGCACGCCTTCACGATCCGACCGATCCAAGTACCGAACGACGGCACCTCCGAAGTTACGCACACGCTCAGCTCGATGACGATCCCGGACTCCGATCCAGCAAAGTGTCGGGATGAGTTCCACGACGACGGGCGTAGTGACGATGATGATGCTCCACCGACGCAGGGCTTCGCCTAAGCTCCGCTGACGATATGACTTCTCCGCGCAGGCTTCGCCTAAGCTCCGCGACGATATGACCAAGTGGAATATGGTGGAAGGGCACCGCACACGGCTAAGGAACGATCCGTAGATCAACTTGTGTGTCATGGGGTGCCCCCTGCCCCGTGATACATAAAGGAGCAAGGGAGGGGTGGCGGCCTAGGAGGAGGCGCACCAAGGGGGAGTCCTACTCCCACCGGGAGTAGGATTCCCCTTTCCTAGTCCAACTAGGAGTCCTTCCATGTATTAGGAGTAGGAGACAAGGAAGGGAAGAGAGAAGGAAGGAAGGAGGGGTGCGGCCCTCCCCTAGTCCAATTCGGACTAGGCCATGGGGGGGCGCGCGGCCTGCCCTAGGCAGCCCCTCTCTCTTTCCCACAGGGCCCAATAAGGCCCAATACTTCTCCCCGGCGAATTCTCGTAACTCTCCGGTATTCCGAAAAATACCCGAATCATTCGGAACCTTTCCGAACTCCGAATATAGTCGTCCAATATATCGATCTTTACGCCTCGACCATTTCGAGACTCTCGTCATGTCCCCGATCTCATCCGGGACTCCGAACTCCTTCGGTACATCAAAACTCATAAACTCATAATATAATCACATCGAAACCTTAAGCGTTGGGACCCTACGGGTTCGAGAACTATGTAGACATGACCTAGAACTATTCTCGGTCAATAACCAATAGCGGGACCTGGATGCCCATATTGGCTCCTACATATTCTACGAAGATCTTTATCGGTCAAACCGCATAACAACATACGTTGTTCCCTTTGTCATCGGTATGTTACTTGCCCGAGATTCGATCGCCGGTATCCAATACCTAGTTCAATCTCAAGCATCGGCAAGTCTCTTTACTCGTTCCGTAATACATCATCTCACAGCTAACTCATTAGTTGTAATGCTTGCAAGGCTTAGTGATGTGTATTACCGAGAGGGCCCAGAGATACCTCTCCGACAATCGGAGTGACAAATCCTAATCTCAAATACGCCAACCCAACATCTCGCCTTTGGAGACACCGTAGTACTCCTTTATAATCACCCGATTACGCCAGGACGCTTTGGTAGTACCCAAAGTGTTCCTCCGGTAAATGGGAGTTGCATATTCTCATAGTTATAGGAACATGCATAAGTCATGGATAAAAGCAATAGCAACATACTAAACGATCGGGTGCTAAGCTAATGGAATGGGTCATGTCAATCAGATCATTCAACCAATGATGTGACCTTGTTAATCAAATGATAACTCCTTTGTCTATGGTTAGGAAACATAACCATCTTTGATTAACAAGCTAGTCTAGTAGAGGCATACTAGTGACACTCTGTTTGTCTATGTATTCACACATGTATTATGTTTCCGGTTAATACAATTCTAGCATGAACAATAAACATTTATCATGAAATAAGGAAATAAATAATAACTTTATTATTGCCTCTAGGGCATATTTCCTTCACCGGCCTGTGCAGTGTCCTTGTTTCCCTTTCGGTGCTATGGGGGCAAGCACAGGCCAAGGCATCGAGCAAAGGTTACCGCTTCGGTGCAACTAGACCAAGACCAGCAGAACGGCAGGATGGAGGTCATCGTGGAGCCCAGGGCGGCGTCACCATCAGAGCCTTTGGCAGCCGAAGACCAACTTTAGTCAGGATAAGTGTACTAGATGTTCCCTTTCAAAATGGCCAATTGTTGGCGCCCTTCCCTCTCATAATTTGGGGAGAGGCCCAGGGCCTCGCTCTATAAATAGGACTAGCCACCACAAGGTAGAGATATCTGGAGATCGACCGGAGAGAGAGAGAGAGAGAGAGAGAGAGAGAGAGAGGCGACTGAACTCACCCAAGCAGTTCATCGCACTAGCTCAAGAACAGCCCCTCGTGAGGTTGTTCTCCCTTTGTACTGTTCATCATCACCGAGGCAATCCACCACACCACACACTGGAGTAGGGTATTACACCACAATGGTGGCCTGAACCAGCATAAATCTCGTGTCCTCTGTGTGTTCATCTTTCTTGCCTAGATCTTTGCGAGACTTCGTGACGTGAGCTGGTAGGGGAGAGATCTTCGTGCGCACCCCAGTGTTCGAACCTCAAGGGTCTGCCGGAACCCGAAATCCGACAGGCATCACATCCAAGATTAATAGACCGACTCCTGCCTGCATCTACTACTATTCCTCCACACATCGGCCGCTATCCAGCATGCATCTAGTGTATTAAGTTCATGGGAAAAATGGAGTAGTGCAATAAGAACGATGACATGATGTAGACAAGATCTATTTATGTAGAAATAGACCCCATCTTGTTATACTTAATAACAACGATACATATGTGTCGGTGCCCTTTCTATCACTGGGATCAAGCACCGTAAGATCGAACCCATCACAAAGCACCTCTTCCCACTGCAAGATAAATAGATCAAGTTGGCCAAACAAAACCCAAATATCGGAGAAGAAATACGAGGCTATAAGTAATCATGCATATAAGAGGTCAAAGAAGACTCAAATAACTTTCATGGATAAAAACATAGATCTGATCATAAACTCAAAGTTCACCGGATCCCAACAAACACACCAAAAAAAGAGTTACATCATATGGATCTCCAAGAGACCATTGTATTGAGAATCAAACGAGAGAGAGGAAGCCATCTAGCTACTAAATACAGACCCATAGGTCTACAAAGAACTACTCACGCATCATCGGAGAGACACCAATGAACATGATGCACCCTCCTTGATGGTGTATAGATTGGATCTGGTGGTTCTGGAACTTGCAGGATCTGGAATTGATCTTCGTCGACTCCCTTAGGGTTTCTGGAATATTGAGGTATTTATAAAGCAAAGAGGCGGTTCGGGGAGCACCTGAGGTGGGCACAACCCGCCAGGGCGCCCCTGGGCCTCCAGGCGCGCCCTGGTGGGTTGTGCTCCCCTCGGAGCACCCCCAGGCGCTTCTCCGGCCCACCGGATGTCTTATGGTCCAAAAAATCCACAAAAAGTTTCGCTGTGTCTGGACTCGTTTGGTATTGATTTCCTGCGATGTAAAAAACATGCAGAAAACTACAACTGGCACTTGGCACTATGTCAATAGGTATGATATAAAATGACTATAAAATAATTATAAAACATCCAAGAATGATAATATAACAGCATGGAACAATAAAAAATTATAGATACATTGGAGACGTATCAGCATCCCCAAGCTTAATTCCTGCTCGTCCTCGAGTAGGTAAATCATAAAAACAAAATTTTTGATGTGCAATGCGGCCTAACGTGTTATCTCATATTGTTTTCTTTATAGCATGGACATTTGGACTTTTATATGGTTCAAAGCAATAGTCTAGCTTTGACATGAGACTTAAATACTCAAGCATATCAACAAGCAACCATGTCTTTCAAAATATCAACGCTAAAATAAGCTATCCCCAGCCCATCATGCTCAATCATTGATCCATTCATGAAACTTTCGGCGTTCTGGGAACAGGGGTCCCCATACTTGCCTGCCTGCGGCCCACGGCATGGCCCCACTAACGGCCATGTACGACCCATCTTCACCAACAAACACTCAAGACCCTCGCGAGGCGGGCGACACAAGACCTCCTCAGGGGCAGCCCCACTAGGCTGGCTCGCGAGGAGCGGAGAGCTTAAGGCGAGGGGCACCTCGTGAGGTTCCCGTGACGTGAGCCGTGACGACCAAGGCCAGGCGGGGGCCAAGCGGGCGCCAGCGGGCGCAGAGTACTGGTTTCCTCTTTGGTGCTAAAGGAGCAGGCGCAGGCGAGAAGTCCCGAGGCGTCAGGCAAAGGTTTCCATATCGGTGCAACGAGACCAAGACCAGCAGGATGGCAGGACAGAGGTCATCGCGGAGCCCACGGCGACGTCAGCACCAGAGCCTTTGGCAGGCGAAGATCACCTTTTGTCAGGATAGACTGTACTAGCTATCCTCCTTCAAATTGGCCGTTGTGGGATCCCTTCCCGCCTAATATTTGGGAAGAGGACCTGGGCCTCTATAAATAGGACTAGCCACCACCGTAGGAGGCAACTGATTTGGCCCCAACTGATCAGGGATCATTCGGACCATCCTCACACACACAAGCTCACCCAGCTCAAGAACACCTCTCCTCAGGAGGTAGTTCTTCCCTTGTACTTGTTCATCCCAGCCTACAAGGCAATCCACCACGCCACACTGGAGTAGGTTATTACACCACATCGGTGGCCCGAACCAGTATAAACTCTTGTGTCCCTTGTTCTTCGGGTTTGGCGAGCTGAGCTTTGAGATCGTGGCGAGAGCGCGAGCTAGGGGTGCCGGAACCCGTAATCCGACAGAAACACACTTGCATATTAGCTACACCCAATGCTCAAGTACGATCATAGTGCCTCCTAGTTGGTGCTTTATAAGAGAAGATGGAGACTCAAATTAAAAATAAAAATTGCATAAAGTAAAAGCCGGAGATGCTGCCGCGCTACGACGGCGCGGCGGATCCGTCGGCCTTCCTGCTAGCGTACGAGGAGGCCATCCTGGAAGCTGGAGGCAATGAAAAGGTCATGGCCAACTGGTTTCCCATGGCCCTCGCTGGCGCACCGCGCGCCTGGCTACTCACCCTCTCAGGATCCTCTATGGCCTCTTGGGAGGAGCCGCGCGGCCTTTTCGTCGCGTGCTTCACGACACCGGCGCCTGTTGCCGTCACGGCCGTCCTCGGCGGCTTGCAAGGACCACCCTCGGACCGTCACACCAAGCAGTTCTTCCGCTAGACCGGCACCGCCTCTGTGCAACAAGGAGCTCCTCCAGGATGGGCGGCGCCCAAGGCCGACCTCACCTTCGACTCGGGGGATCACCCCGTCACCACTGCCAGCTCGGGCGTGTTCCCAATGCTTTGCATGCCCACCATCTGCAACGTAGCCGTCACCAAGACCCTCAGCGACGGCGGGGCCGGCCTTAACGTGCTCTCCGTGGAAGCTTTCGGCTTGCTCCACGTGCCGCATGAACGGCTCCGCCCCACCAGGCCCTTCTCTGGAGTCGGCAGCGGCTCCACCAGCCCCCTAGGGTAGATCCACCTTCCTGTGACCTTTGGCACTCGCGATAACTACCGCACCGAGCTGATCGACTTCGACATCGCCTGCATCGGCCTCCCATACAACGCCATCCTCGGGTACCCGGCCCTGGCTCAGTTTATGGCGGCAACCCATCCAACCTACAACCTTATGAAGATGCCCGGGAGCAACTGCGTCCTAATCGTGGTGAGGGACACTAAGGAGGCTTTGACGACGCTCAAGCTTGCCTTCAAGGCAACCGCGACAGCACACCCAGCCGACGAAGCCACCCCCGGAGCTAAGGAGGCCGCGCCAGAAAGAAGAAGCATTTGTTCACTCAAGATCGGGCCGAAACGAAGCAAGTGCCGGTCGAGGAAGGTGGACCCTAAGGAGCCACCTTCACCATAGGCGCCATCCTCGACCCAGATCAAGAGGAGGCATTGGTGATGTTCTTGCACGCGAACAAGGACGTATTCGCCCGGGAACCCAAGCAGCTGGTAGGGGTCCCGAGGGGGGTGATCGAGTATCACTTAAGGGTGTGCCCCAATGTGCGCCTTGTGAAGCAGAAGGCGCGGCGACAGCCCACGGAGAAGCAGTCCTTCATCACCCAGGAAACCCGCAAGCTGGAGGCAGCAAATGTCATTCGCGAGGTCTGATACCTTCGCAAGCCTGTGCCAGGTGGACCTGCGGCTTAACCCAGAAAAGTGCGTGTTCTGTGTTCCCTCCGGCAATCTCCTGGGCTTCCTTGTGTCCCACAGGGGGGTCGAGGGTAACCCGGAGAAGGTCAAGGCAATAGAAGACATGAGCCCACCACAAACTCTCAAGGAAATGCAGAAGCTTGCGGGCCGCGTGACCTCGCTAGGGAGCTTCATCTCCAAGATGGGGGAGCGCACCCTGCCATTCTTCAAGCTAATGAAGAACAAGGGCCCGTTCGAGTGGACCAGGAGGCCGACCTGGCGTTTCAAGACCTCAAGAGATACCTGACCAGTCCTCCGGTGATGGTGGCGCCTCGTCCCCTCGAGCCCTGGTGCTTTACCTTGCCGCCACTCCCTACTTCGCCAGCGCGGCGCTAGTGGCGGTCCGGGAAGAGCGGCAGGCCAAGAGCCCGCCGCGTCGTGCCGCACCTCCAGCCGAGGCGATACAGCACCAGGAGGATACCGCAATGGCTGCAACAACGCCAACGAATGATCAGGCCCAGCAAGGCGGCGTTCTCGGGCCTGCAGAGGCCCCAATGGATGACCAGGCTCCTAAGGACCCATCACCTCAGGAGACGCCCCAACCTCTGGCAAACGCAGGCTCCATCGACGCTCCCGCCCTCATCAAGCACCCAGTGTACTTCATCAGCACGGCACTGCGGGATGCGAGGGCACGGTATCCCATGCCACAGAAGCTTCTGCTCGCGCTCCTGGTGGCCTCACGCAAGCTGCGCCATTACTTCCAAGGCCACCCGATCAATGTCGTCTTAGCTTACCCACCTGGGATGGTGCTCCGGAGCCCTAATGCCATGGGAAGGGTCGCCGAGTGGAACATCAAACTTCAGGCATTTCAGCTCGAGTTCAGCACAACTAGGGTCATCAAGGGGGCCGCCCTAGCCGACTTCGTGGCCGAATGGACCGATGTCCTGGAACCTGAAGATAGCAGGAGCCTATCTCTCTTGCGGGGGCTAGTGTCAGATGTGGGGTTCCGGCAAACCATTAAGGTTCAAACACTGGGGTGCACGCAAAGTCTTTCCCTCCTAACGATCTATTCCCTAGCTCGCTAAGATCTCGTGGACGAACTCGACGAACTCGCAACATAGAAAGACACAAGATTTATACTGGTTCGGCCACCGTTGTGGTGTAATACCCTACTCCAGTGTGGTGGTGGTGGATTGCCTCTTGGGCTTGTGATGAACAGTACAGAGGGAATAACAGCCTCCTGAGGTTGAGGTGTTCTTGTGCTTGGTGTCTTAGCGGGTGAGAGCTGGGTGAACTACTTGATGCCCCTACGGTGATGGCTAGCTCTACTTATATAGGCCCTGGTCCTCTTCCCAAATATTGAGCGGTAAGGGAGCCAACAACGGCGGGCAAATTTGAAGGGGACAACTAGTACAAGCTATCCTGACAAAAGTGGTCTTCGCCATGCATGTGCTCGTGGTGATGCTGCCTTGGGCTCCACGATGACCTCCGTCTTGCCGTCCTCCTGGTCTTGGTCTCGTTGCACCAATATAGCAACCTTTACACGATGCCTCGGTACTCCTACTGTGTCTTGGCCTCCTTAGCACCAAAGAGGAAAGAAGGACGCCAGGTCTTGTGGCACCCTTTGGCGCCAATCGTCATGACTCACGTCACGAGAGCCTCGTGAGGTTTGCCCTGCCTTGATATCTCTGCTCCTCGTGAGCCTGCCTGGCTAGGCCACTCCTGAGGAGGTCTTGCATCATCCGCCTCGCGAGGCTTGGACCCTCGCGAGGGTCTTGGATGCCTTGTTGATGAAGATGAGCCAGACGTCTGGCTTAGCCACGCTGGCGGGCTGGCGAGCAAGTCTGGGAACCCCTGTTCCCAGAACGCCGACAGTAGCCCCCGGGCCCAAGGTGCGCTCGGGCATGGCTTCGCGGTGAAGCCAAGGGTCAAGTACGGAGCACTGCAGGCCCCAAAAGCATGCAGCCTCGGTTGACGCGTGGCGGTTGATTGGACGTGGGCGTCTGCGCTTCCCCACGCTGCCTCGGCAACTGCACGACTTGACAAGTCCCTGCGACATGCAAGGAAAACCATCATTACCCGTGATCGTGGGAGGCGCCGGTTGGCCTTCTTCCGTTATAAATGGGGAGGGGGCGGAGCCCCCGTCGCCCATCTCTTCCTCGCTTGCTTGCTTCTTCCTCCTTGCTCCACTTCTAACAACAATGGCGCCTATCAGAAGGTTTTCTGCCAAAGAGAAGGGAAAGGCTCCCCGGGATGACCCGAGGCCACTTCCGCCGAAGAATAGGTCGGTCCACCGTCGTGATGAAGCGGCGATGCAGGTGGTGACGAGGCCTTGGTGCGAGAGGCTTCCTCCGGCATACCCGCTACCCTTGTACGCCCGAGCCGAGGGCTCAGGAGGACGGAGCGGCGAGCAGCGCCGCCCATGCCGCGTCCGGGGTCGCCGCACCTCAGCGACGTACGCCGTCGCCCCTGGAATCCATGCCACGGACTCCTCGCACGAGCTGGTGCTGTGGGTGCCGATGGCTCCAAGCTCCTGGATCCGCTTCCCGCGGTTCTTCTCTGATGTGATGCCGCCGAGGGGGCCTCTCGAGCTCTGGTTGCAGCATGCCGACTGCAGCGCTCCGGCGACCGGAGTAGAGATCAAAGCGGTCCCCACCGGCAAGATCTTCATGACTCGCGGCTGGGGTGAGATCGCGCGGGTCTGCCGTGCGAGGGGTGCCCTCACGATCCACTTCGAGTACGACGGCGTCTCCACGCTCTTCTTCAAGGTCTTTGATGCTGAGGGCCGCCGCCTGGAGTGTTGCTCCAGAGAGGGGCGTCAAGCTGACGCGCGCTCCGCCAGGCTACTCCACCTGCAAAGAGCCCTTGGGAGTCCAAAGAACTCTCCCGAGCTCTATGAGACTCGGAGACGAGCAATGACAGCTACTCGTGCCCCGAGCTCTCGGCCAAGGCCGGAAGCAGAGACGCAGTGTCCGGCCGTCGCCGCCGCTGATCTGGATGGGGTTGGTGCCGGCCTCCCGTGGCCCACTGTTGATGATGGCGTCTGCCACGAGAGGGTGTAGATAGGATCTCCCTTAATTTTAGCTTTTGTTCCTTGCGAATAATCATGAAGTGCCCCGTGGGGGCATGTAAGGGTCCGTAATGTCTTTTGTGCCTATCTTCCATGTTATGAGAATTTGGTGAACGCATGTCCCGTTAAGGCTCGGTCCCCCTTTCTTTCCTCACGATAGCTTATTGCTCTACGCTGATAGGTCCCGGTCCCCAGGCAGGCTACAGCCGTCGTTGGTATGCCAGGTCGCATGCCGTGGTTAAGGCCAGGAGGTGTGCGGCCCGAGGTCCAGTAAGAGTCCCTGAGGCGCGATGCTCAGGAGGTCACCCTTAGCGCTCAAGCAACCATGGTAAGGCGAGAAAGGGAGTTGACGTGGCCGCAACGGGGTTGCGGCAAGGCGTGAGTGACCATTAGGCCCAAACATTTAGCCGGTCCGAGGGCGGGACTTATCTTGTTGACTTTGTGGCGACTCCTGACGCTGCGCTAGGGCTGCGCGCCTACTTGTGCGGCATAGCTAGGCCGGCCCATACGAGTTTCCCTCCCCCCATGCTCTCCTTAGTGCTCTACATCCTCAGGTCCCGGCCCTTGAGCGAGCTCAGCCGCTGCTGGTATGCCAGGTCGCGATGCCGTGGTCAGGGCCAGGGGGTGAGGGCTGGAGAGCCAGTAAGAGCTCCTAAGTCGTGATGCTCCGGAGCCCCCCTTTTAACGCGCAAGCGAATTGCACGAGAGAAAAGGAGACCCGTGGTGCCGCCTGCTATCCTTCCCATGGGATCCCTATGAACAGGCACAAGAAGATACATGGTTTGTCGTTATAACTGCCAGCCTACCACTGGTTGCTCTGGATGAAGTGAAGGCACTGAGGGCGTGGTGAGGTGACGTGCGCGGGGCGTGCCGTGAGCCAGAGCTCGGCCGCTCAGATTTGTCGATGTGGCAGGGACGGACCCATGCACCAGTGCCGTGCCTGTGAGGAGGCCCCCGTGGGAGGCGATGGTCGAGCAGGTGATAGCAGTTGGCAGGTTAAGTATGGAAAGCAGATCAACTTAGGTAAATGTAGGAAGATACATGCCACTGGGTCCGGCCCGAGCGGCTTGGGGATGATGCAACCCGAGGGGCGCCCCCAGCAAGGTAAGCTAAATACATAAGCAAAACGATACATGCCACAGGGACGGACCCATGTGGCCTGGGAATGATGCAGCCCGAGGGGCGCTCGCAGCTAAACGAGCTTGTAAGATGTCACCTCGTCCTGTAAACAAAGTAGAGTTGGTGCAGCTGAAGACATCGTCGAAGGAGTGACTCTTCATGAGCCACTGGAGCCCTGAGCCTCGGGAGGCTCTGGGGGCTCGGGAGGTTCCCTGAAGACAGTCTCAATTTCCTCAAGGACGGTGTGGTACCTGGCCTCCTGAGCTTCCAGGACACGCCGCATGTTGCGGTGATAGGCTGACGCCACGATTGGCAAGCCGAAGGGCATGCGCACGTAGATGTGTGGCGGGCCCTCGCAGCGGCCCACACACGAAGGCCAGAAGCGCTCCTGAGATGCGTCCCTGTTGAGCCCTGGGACGTCGATGCAGACACGCGGCCCAGCATCCTCGCTAGTATGGGGAGCTGCGCCTCGTGAGCGGCTGTTGCCACGCATGGCTCTTGCGTCTTGCAGTTCCTGAGTGGTCTTGGCGATGAACTCCTGAGTGGTGGGCACTCCTTGCCCTGTGCTCTCCTGATGGAAACGTGCCGTGAAGCACTCCTCCAAGTGGTGCCCAAGTGCCTCCCTCATGAGGTTGGCGAGGTCTGAGGCCCTTCAAAAGAGAGCCCCCGAGCCAGCCCGAGGAGGGCGCTGGGCGCATCTTCCTATGCGATGGAGGGAGGCGTCCCTTGTCGGATTTCGGGTTCCGGCAGACCCTCTAGGTTCAAACACTGGGGTGCGCGCGGAGATCTCGCCCTCTACCTACCTGCACCTCGCTGCCTCGCTAGGATCTAAACTATGAAAGGAACAACGCAAGAGACACGGTGGTTTATACTAGTTCGGGCCACCATTGTGGTGTAATACCCTACTCTAGTTTGTGGTGTGGTGGATTGCCTCTTGGGCTGATGATGAACAATACAAGGAAGAACAGCCTCGCGAGGGTCTGCTCTCGGCTGGTGCGATGAACTGCTAGGGGGAGTTCAGTCGCTTCTCTCTCTCTTTGATTGATTTCTTGATGGCGGATCAAGCTGCCTCTACCATGTGGGTGGCTAGTCCTATTTATAGGCAAAGGCCCTGGGCCTCTTCCCAAATATTGAGCGGGAAGGGCGCCAACAATTGGCCATTTTGAAGGGGAACATCTAGTACACTTATCCTCGACTAAAGTTGGTCCTCGCACATCAAAGGCTCTGGTGGTGACACCGGCTTGGGCTCCACGATGACTTCCTTCCTGCCGCTATGACGGTCTTGGTCTTGTTGCAATCAAACGGATGCCTTTGCTTGATGCTCTCGTCAAGGCTTGCCCCTTTGCACCAAAGAGGAAATGAGGACCTTGCACGTGGCCGGGCGCTCACCGGGCGCCTCTTGGTCTTCATGGCTTGCATCATGGGCACCTCGTGAGGTACCCAGCGTTGATCTCTCCGCCTCGCGAGCCAGCCACCGACGAGGCCGTGCTCGAGGAAGCTTCACATCATCCGCCTCATGAGGCTTGGCCCCTCGCGAGGGTCTTGAGCTTGTGCCGATGAAGATGGGTCAGGCTGGGCCACCCCTTGAGCCACGCCACAGTCAGCAGGCGAGCAAGTCTGGGTACCCCATTCCTGAATCGCCGACAGTAGCCCGGGCCCAAGGCGCTCGACTTGGCTGAGCAGTAGAAGCGAAGGGCAGGCGGTCTGCTGGCCCTAACAGCCTGCGGCCTTGGGCACCGCGTGGCGGTTGATTGGACATGGGTGCCTTAGAACTGCGCGAATCGACAAAAGAGCGGCACCTGTCTAGGTTTTGCTTCCCTTGCCTCCTCCGGTCATTGCTCAGATCCCCTTTCTTGCGCCTTTCCTTCCTGCCTCTGAAATCTCCAGATCTACTTCGACCGTGTGCCCTAGCAAGACATGGCGCCTCGCCAGACCCCGGCCGGAGCTTGGTACTCACCCACTTTGGACTCGCCGAACGTGTCGGAGAAGGGCCTTGCCCGGGTGCGCCGGATGGTGGCGGCGCAAGGCAACGATGGGGCAAAGGTGCTCAGGGCTGGATCCGCCCTTCCCGAGGGCCAAGGAAGCACCTTCTATCCGCTCTTCGTGAGCGCCATTGCTGCCGGTCTGGTGCCTCCCTTTTCTGAGTTCTTCTTCTCTGTCCTCCGCCATTACAAACTGCAGGCTCTGCACCTCCACCCCAACTCTGTTCTTCTCCTGGCAATCTTCGCCTACTATTGTGAGGCCCACATCGGGGTGCAGCCCTCAGTGGCCTTGCTGCGCCACTACTTCTACCTCCGGACCTCTCGCGGCCCCATCTCCGTGTGCGCGAGCTTTGTCGCGTATGGCAGCTCCAACGCCATCTTGAAGCCCGGGAAGAGGATTGAGGGCTTCAGGAGCAAGTGGGTCATGGTAGATGCTGGGCGCATCCATCCTCGGCTGATTCTGCCCACGGAGCAGCCCACGAACTCCGACGATTGGTCTCGCTGAACTCGTGGATCCCTCAAGCGTGAAGCCGGTGGCCGAGAAGATGGACACGGATCTGCGGGCCGAGCAACATGGTGACGCAGCTGGCCGGGCGCCGCCTCCCGAGGGAGTTCCCCGGAGCACCAGTGTGGCCCCGCTTCATCAAGATTGCTCGCTATGGAGGCCCCGCCCGAGCCCCACAGTCTTGGCCGACGAAGAGCTGGCCGCGGTCCTCCAATCTTTGGTCGGGGGAGACGTGGCGAGGCTGGAGGGCGCTCCTGTACCCTTGTTCCTTCGAGACGATTGGGAGCAGGCGGTGGAATCCATGCCCGTCTTTAATGGGGGTGGGCCCGTGCTCGTGGAGGTTCCCGAGGACCCAACGGCCCTGGCGACGGTGAACGTGTCCTCCAGCGACTCCAGCGAAGAGGAGGAAGAAGAGGAGCGGGAAGGGGGCTCGACTCGAGGCGACCGTGGGAGTCGAGCGCCTCCCGGCCAAGCAGGTCACGCGTTCTCCGCCTCCTGCCGAGCGACGACGAGGATGGTGATGAGCGGGGCGGCGAGAGCTTGCCCCCGATCCCGAAGAAGGACAGGACTGGGCTGGTCCCCCGCGGGTCCGCCGCGGCTCCGAGGCGATCTGCAGACGTGCCTCCCGCTCCCGGGCCTCTTGAGGCTGATCCCTGCAGCCGGCTCTCGGGCTTCAAGTAAGGCCGGAGGTTGCTCGAGCTCGCGAGCGGTGACCAGTAAGTGCTTGATTCTTGTTTTATTCCTTGCTTTGTCGCTGAGGCTTGATATCTGTATTCCTTGGCTAGGCTGACGCCTGCGGCGAAGAAGCTGAAGGGGGCTCCTGAGGCTCCGTCTGGGGCAGCGTCTTCGCCCGCGAAAGAAGGTGACGGCAAGACACGGGCCTCTCCTGCCCGGTCATCCTCGCGAGGCCTGGCTGAGCTAGCTGGGGCGAGCTCAACCCCCATGGCCCAAGCAACTCCCGAGGTACCCTTGCCTGATGCCACCGCCGCAGCTGTTGGGGCGCAGAAGGCCCTGCCTCAGGGTGCTGTGGTGACGCTGCCGTCCTCTCCTCCTACTCCACCAACCATCAAGTTTCTCCGACTACTCCCACTGTCCTGGATCGTGCTGCTGCTGAACTGGACCGGCTGCGGCAAGATCTTCTGGGCGCCGACCCTCGCTTGGTAGCCGGGCGCTTGGAGCTGGCCTCCAGCTGGGTTCACTCCGGCGCTTCAATTCGAGCGGCGCTGGTTCAGGCCGCGACGGCTTGCGAAAAGGAGAAGCATGCCGTCCTTGGGGCGAAGGCTGCTCGCGACGCCGCCTTGGGGGAGGTAGCCTATGTCCGAGGTTGCTGCAAGGCGTTGGAGAGCGAGCTGCAGGGCCTGCGTGATCAGCTCGCCAAGGAGGCCCGCATTCTCCAAGAGAAGGAGGAAGACATGAAGGCTCGCGAGGCGGCCGTCAAGGACCGGGACGCCAAGCTTAACAAGCGTCGTGACCGCCTGGGTGCGTTGGAGCAGGAGTTGGAGGCGAGGAGGGTCGAGCTGGACGGCAAGGCGCGGGTCCTCGCCGAGGACCGCGTGGCCTTCGCGGAGATGGAGGTGAAGGCTCGCACCTTGCTGAGGTCGATGTATGACAGCGGCCTGGAATGCCCGTTGGCCGGCGCTGAGGACGGCCCTACCAAGCTGCTTCCCTTCCTGATCCGCGCCCTTGAAGATGTCACCCTTGGCCTTGGCCCCATGGCTGAGGCCGAGGCGCGTGTCCTATCTTCTGAAGCGCTGCGTGTCCTTACCCACGTCTACCTTCGCGATCCCGACGTCGACCTCGACAACCTCTTTGGAGCCGATGGGCGAGCTTGAGCTTGCCGCTGCTGAGGCCGTGAAGGGTCGAGCGGAGGCTCTGCTGGCGAAGTTTTGGGCCTTCAGCACCAAGCCGAAGCGAGGCGCTGCCGGTCCTGAGGCTTCACGAGGCGAACCCGCTCGGCGCAGCTCCGTCATCGACAAGTGACTCCGTTGTGGCTCCTGTTTTGCTTTCGGCTCCTGCAACATGCATCATGCCTCGGGGAGGCATTTAAACTTGTGTTTGGTGTTGTGACAACAGTTATGGACTGTAATATTTGCTTTTAAATTCCTTGAGATTTGCGCTTTTCCTTCCTACTTGCTTGTGTTCTACGCCGACAGAGCCCGGCCCCGCGCATACCTCAGCCACCATTAGCCCCGACCGGAAACCAGGACGGAACCAAGGAGTGAGGGGCTACCTGACAAGTTAGGCTCCTAAGTCGCGATGCTCAAGGAGTCCCCCTTGGCGCACGAACAACAAGTAGGGAGGTGAGATGTGCGGGTGAATCTACCATTCTACCTCTGCAGAGCCCGGCCCCGCACATACCTCAACCTCCGTTAGCCTTCCGGAACTAAGGAGTGAGGGGCTACGTGACCAGTTAGGCTCCTGAGTCGCAATGCTCAGGAGTCCCCCTTGACGCTCAAACGGCCTTCGTACCTTGGCTCCTCTCGGGGAGAGACGTGCGACGAACCAGGCCCGAGGGGCCTGGCTGGCTGGCGTGCGTCTGGGCGTGACCCAGGCGTAGCCCCCGTGCCCAGCCCCCTCGCGCGGCACTCCCGAGGGGAGGCGTTGCGATCAGGCCAAACATTGAGCTTTGGGCTCCCTGAGGTTGATGCGGCTGGGGGCCACCCTCAGTTGTTTATCACCAGCGCGGAGCATAGAGCTTCCGTATGTGTACGGGCATAGCCGCTCCTCGGCAGTGTCGTCGCCACCAGCAGAGCATGGTGCTTCCAGCAGTGCGTGGGAGGGGCTCCTCCGAGAGGAGCCCTGGGCGTGTACAACCCCGCCCTAACACGTGGCTGGCACGGTAGGGCCTGACGAGTTGTATCTGGGCACCCATGAGCCAGCGCGGGACTCACGGGGCCCTACCTCAAGGCGGGTTGTGCCTGGCACTGGGCCTTAACTTGTGATGTGTTCCTGCAAATTTGGTTAGATGCCGACGCCCACGCCCTCGGGTCCCGCCCTCGAGCGGGTCTCACTGCTGGTATGCTGTGTCGCGATGCCGTGGACAAGGCCAGAGGGTGAGGGCCGGAGAGCCAAGAGGAGCCCATGAGTCGCGATGCTCGGTACCCCCCCCTTTAACATGCAAGCAATCGACATGAAGGAAGAAGGTGCCACGGACAGGCATCAAATAACACTCATGATGGGTCGAACGCATGACCCGAAATAAACGCAAAAGGGGTACATGCCGCTGGGTCTGGCCCGAGCGACTTGGGGATGATGCAGCCCGAGGGGCGCCCCCAACAAAGTAAGCTAGAAACATGAAGTAAAGGTGTAGGACCTTGAAGTATGTCTAGAGGGGGGTGATTAGACTACTTGACCAATTAAAAACTTAACCTTTTCCCAATTTTATAGTTTGGCAGATTTTAGCTAATTTAGGACAAGTCAAGCAATCATCACACAATTCAAGCAAGCATGCAAAGAGTATATTGGCAGCGGAAATTAAAGCATGCAACTTGCAAGAAAGTAAGGGGAAGGGTTTTGAGGATTGAAACGCAATTGGAGACATGGATGTTTTTGGCGTGGTTCCGATAGGTGGTGCTATTGTACCTCCACGTTGATGGAGACTTCAACCCACGAAGGGTAACGGTTGCGCGAGTCCACGGAGGGCCCACCCACGAAGGGTCCACGAAGTAGCAACCTTGTCTATCCCACCATGGCCGTCGCCCACGAAGGACTTGCCTCACTAGCGGTAGATCTTCACGGCAGGCGATCTCCCTGCCTCTTACAAACTCCTTGGTTCAACTCCACAATCTTGTCTGAGGCTCCCAAGTGACACCTAGCCAATCTAGGAGACACCACTCTCCAAGAAGTAACAAATGGTGTGTTGATGATGAACTCCTTGCTCTTTTGCTTCAAATGATAGTCTCCCCAACACTCAACTCTCTCTCATAGGATTTGGATCTGGTGGAAAGATGATTTGAGTGGAAAGCAACTTGGGGAAGGCTAGAGATCAAGATTCATATGGTAGGAATGGAATATCTTGGCCTCAACACATGAGTAGGTGGTTCTCTCTCGAAACGGTAAGTTGGAAGTGTAGGTTCAGTCGATGGCTCTCTCCATGAATGAAGAGGAGGTGGAGGGGTATATATAGCCTCCACACAAAATCTAACTGCTACACACAATTTACCAAACTCGGTGGGACCGAATAGTTAAACTTTTAAGACCGATTTAGTAAACCTAGTGACCAAGTTAGTGATTTTCGGTGGGATCGACATGCATCTCGGTGAGACCGATATGGTTAGGGTTAGGGCATAACGTAATCTCGGTGAGACCGACATACACAAACTCGGTGAGACCGATTTTGGTAATTAGCTAACCAGAGAGTTGGTCGAGTAAACTCGGTGAGACCAATTTGCTCTTTTCGTGAGACCGAAATGTTACAAAAAGGAAACAGAGAGTTTACATTGCAATCTCGGTGGGACCGACGCTCACTTCGGTTAGACCGAAACGTTATGAAGGGAACAGAGAGATTGTAACCCCATCTCGGTGAGACCGAGATCCCTATCGGTAAGACCGGTTTGCTTAGGGTTTGTGGTAGTGGCTATGACTTTTGGAATCGGTGGCGCCGGATAGAAAGAATCGGTGTGACCGATTTTGGCTTTAGGTTTAGGTAATTTTGGATGTGGGAAAGTAGTTGAGGGTTTTGGAGCATATCACTAAGCACATGAAGCAAAAGGCTCATTAAGCAACACCTCATCCCTTCTTGATAGTATTGGCTTTTCCTATAGACTCAATGTGATCTTGGATCACTAAAATGTAAAATGAAGAGTCTTGAGCTTTTGAGCTTGAGCCAATCCTTTGTCCTTAGTATTTTGAGGGATCCACATTCATCATCCATGCCATGCCATTCATTGAGCTTTCCTGAAATAATAGCCTTGGAATAGCATTAGCTCAATGAGCTATATGTTGTTATGAATTACCAAAACCACCTAGGGATAGTTGTACTTTCAATCTCCCCCTTTTTGGTAATTGATGACAACATATAGATCAAAGCTTCGACAAATGATAATAAGATTTAAATAACATCGTCGCTTTGAGAAGTATGTGATAAGCAAGAGCTCCCCCTAAATTTGTGCATAGTTTTAGATTTGCTTTGGACTACAAATGCACAATGAATTAGGCTCATGGGTTACTCTTCCATGTCACATACATCTTGGTGGAGCGCTCAAAATAATAAACAATGAATATATGCACTAATCACCAAGCAAAGTGAGTGATCACATAAGATAGATAGGATAATATCAAGCATGCATAAGTGTAGCTTATGATCAAACACATGATCATCTATGTCTCACAAACATAGTATCTCAACAAAAAGCAAATAAAGTTTGAAAAACCACCAAATAAAGCAAGAGAGAACAAAAGCAACACTCTCTCTCTCGAAGCCTATGATCTATACATTTTTCTCCCCCTTTGGCAATAAGTTACCAGAAAGTTCATAGAAAATGCATAGTGCTAGATCGACTCTCGTGCTTGATCTTCCGGTGGTGGTGTAGAGATGGCTCCTTGGACGAAGACTTCAGTTGATGTAGATGGAGCTAGAGCTGATGAAGGTGCTGGAGCTGGTGGCACCGAGGCTGTAGCTGGTGCGCATTTAAGTTGCTCTTGTGTCGTAAATCGCACAACTGATGACCTCTGGGCTCTAGGCACTCTGGCAAACACATTGGTTGTAGTCTTGCCCTTCCTCTCCTGCATGTCCTCTTGTAGCTCCTCTACTGCAGTCTGAATCTCAGTTACCTTCACATCTAAGTTATAGAACTTTTGTTCTATGATTCTCTCCAAGCTCTCCACGATTTTGGAGTGAGGGTGGCCAATCCCTTCTCAATCCTCAAGGTTGATGCTATTAAGTAACCAAGCTGCTCCTTCTTGTTCTTCAAGAAATACTCAGATGCCTCCTCTTGAGTTGGCATCTTGGCAGCCTTCTCCCTCTTTACCTTCTCCTTCTTCTCCTGAGCTTGAACTGATTGTGGATCATCTTCATTCATGACAACCTCATTGTCCTCAAAGTCTGGATAAAGTGGAAAGTGTTCCTTATCCAACTGATATTTTCCTGTGCCCATCTTTGAGTTTATCAGTTCTTGAATCTGAGGTGCATATCCACAGCTCCTCTTCTAATATGTTGCAGTCCTCTTGATAGTTTCAATGATCAGGCTCATGACTTTAAACTTCTGTGGCACATCAAACACATGCAACATGTTGATGGCATGCCCTCTGATCATGTTATGGTCACCAGACTTGGGCAACAAAGTGTGCCTCAGAATCCAATTTATGGTTGGCAACCCTGACAGCAGAAAGTGAACTGATCCAAACTTGTGAGTTGCTAATGCCTTGTTTGGAATCTCCTTGTACATGTGAGCCATTGAATTGTGATCCTTTTTCTTCTTGGCATAGATGTCCAGATCATCATCATTCTCCTCTGGGGCATTTATCAGCTTTGCCCATTCTTCAACAGTTGACTGGTACCTTGTACCTTCAGACATCCAAACAATTCTCCCATTTGGGTAGAAATGTGCTGTGGAGTAAAACTGCATGATAAGCTCATCATTCCAATTTGTGAGCTTTTGCCCAACAAAATCTGCAACTCCACAACTCACAAAGCTGTCCTGCACTCTGTGATAGTGCTCTTCATTCTCCTTGATGAAGTTCCAAATAACCCACCTCATGTCATGCATACAATGGGCTTCTTGTCCAATGTATGGTCTCATAAAAGTCCTGCTTTTCCTTGGTGTGGAACCTGTAATCAACAGCAGTTCTTCTCCTTGTGGCATATGGATCTTCCATTCTCCATTTCCTCAGCCCTGAGTCTTTCCTGATTCTCATGTTCTTAGCCACAGGATGGGCATCATTGTGGTCTGGTATCTTGGGCTTGAGCTTCCTCAGAACCTGTCCTTCTTCATCTTCCTCATCAACCTCAGGCACTGGAGCCTTGTTCTTCTCAAAGAAATGGAATACTCCTAGTATTCCTATTTGGTGCAGAACTTGGCCTTGAGGGCAGCTTTGGGTGCTTTCTTGGGCTTAGATGTGGCAGCCCTCGATCTAATAGCATCACCCATAAGCTTTGGTGCCTTTGGTGCTGGTGCATCGTGCTCTTCCTCTTCCATCATGGAAGGCTTCCCAATAACTTTGGCCATGGTCATCTTGACCCTTTCCTTCCTCTTCTTGCTTTCAAAGAATCTGGCTCTTTGGGATCAGGATTTTCGTGCAGTTGAGTTGATGTTACGCCTTAGACATTGGTTGTCTTCCTGCAGTCCTTTTGATCTTCATGACCCTTTCCTTCTTGAGCACAACTTTCTTGGAAGTAGCCTCATCTTCCTCAAATTTCTGTAATCTTCATCCTCTGAATCTGAATTTCTTTTCCTCCTTTGCCTAGTAGCAGCCTTAGGCAAGTTGATAGGAGTACTTCTGCTCCCTTCATCTGAAGTTGAGGAACTAGTGCCCTCACTCAAGTCTATCTGCTCTTCTGATCTGTTCTGGCTATCACTTTGATCAGACATACTGCAAAAGCTGACTGCTGACCGTGCGAAGAGTTTATAGATGAGATAGAAAAGATGGGCATCACAAAATGCAGAGGTTTTTGCAAAAGAATGACTCAAAAGTTCAGTTTTAGTTTTCCACAGAAAGCATTTCGGATCCACCGATTTTCAAACTCGGTGATACCGAAGCAGTTTTGGAACCTAAACTGATGATCTCGGTTGGACCGAGTTTCAGTTCGGTGGCACCGAGACTGCTAGGGTTTCACAGAATCCTCAAATCGGTTGCACCGGTTAGTAATTCTTGGTCAGACCGAGAGTCACTTGTGTAATAGCATAAGCCAAATTGGTGAGACCGAGTTTTTCAACTTAGTGGGTCCGAGATGGTTTCGGCGGAAACCTAAACCTAAAAATTCGAATCACAACTAATCTATGAACTACTTTGGCTGGATAGATGAGTTGCAATCATGGCAAGATTCAATGTGAAAACAATGTGCTAGGAATCAGACATGGATAGCACAAAGATCAAGTCCATACCCTAACTTGGCGGTGGACTTGCTACGGCGGCAACGGCGGGGATGAAATCCGTTGACAATGGGCGAAGACCAGCTGATGTGAGGCTGCTTGGCGACGAGGAGACGATCCGGAGACCACGATGGCAGAGCGAGCTGATGCGCGGGCGAAGGGTTTCGGAGAAATTTCCAAAAAAATTCCCGTGACTATATATAGCCCGACCCTGTCGGTGTGACCGAGTGGAACAACTCGGTGGCACCGAGATGCATAACTGCAAGCAGTTACAACAACTCGGCGTGACCGAAAAGTTCAAATTGGTTGCACCGAGATTGAAAACTCAGATCAACTTGATGATCTCGGTAGGACCGAAATGGTAGGATCGGTCAGACCGAGAATCATTAAGAGGTTTTGGAAGTTTAAGTCTATGACGAATCGGGGACTCCGAGTGCTCCTCACACAGAGTGGTTCGAATCTGACTTGATCAAATTTTGTGATGTAGCATGAATAGAGTTTGAGACGAGAAAAGCATAGATAGCTAAAGAAGGTTCTTAGGCATTCTTGTCCATCCACTTGGCCAAAAGAAGAAAGAACCAAACAAAGAAAACAACAAGTGGATGTCCTTGAATGAGTAAAATATGCACCAACATGCTCACACAATAAGATGGCAATTGAAATATGTCGCAAAGCATGCACAACCAATTTTAGCATCTATCAATCAATTTGCGATGACTAGGTCATCTATATATGAGTATATTGACTTAGGAGTCAAATGGGAACATTTGATCAAGGTCATACTCATCGTTTAAGCTCAAGTGGGGTTACCACTTTTACATAATGCATTATGTGTTCACACCATTAGAGTTGCTTTGACTCAATTCTTAGAGTTAAGCTCCCCTAGATGTGAGATCCCCTTAGAGGGATGAACTAACCTTGGGTTTTGTCGATGATGACTTCATGTAGGTGTTGAAGATGTAGATGCTCAATGTTGATGTAGATCATTTGGAGCAATCCTTTGGAGTGAGTTGCACTTTCAACTTGCCTACATGGGTTAGTCCCACAAGGAACAAACAAGAATATCCATAGACATAGAGTGATGCACACACAAGATGATGTCCATGAAAACATTAGGTTACCTTGTCCCTTGCCTTACCAACATGAGGGTTTGTGACTCCTTAAACTAGTGCAAGATGTGAAAGTTGATTGCACTTGTTCTTGCCAAAATGATATGAGTGAAGAATGTTGGCGGAGTCACCCTCAAGAACTCTCTAGTTCTTCTTCTTCGGGATCCACATCATCTTGATGGGAATCCTTGGAGTTGTAGTTGTACTTGATGAAGTAGAAATTGACGTAGTTTTGGGGACCCACTCGAACGAGGCTTTAGGTGCTTCTTCAAATGCATCAATCTCTTCTTGAAGCTTGTCCTTGCCTTTGTTCTTGTGGTCTTGTGGTGGAAGATCATCTTGAGCTTGTGTCCCCTTGAAGGAAGTAGGATCACACTTCTCTTGTTGAGGAACAAACTTTGTCTTGGGGTATTGATCTTCTTCCCACTCAACTCCATTGGCGTTGAACTTTCGTTCAAAACCAACACCTTGATTCTTCCGGTGCCTTCCTTGCTTATGCATAATTTCCTCGAATTGCTTACTCCCGGCAAGGCTCTTGTAAACACCTTTCTCTATAATTCCCTTCAATAAACTATTTTCTTGCTCAAGTGTAACTTGGCTAAGAGAATCATTAGTGGAATCAAGAGAACTACTAGAAGCAACAACATTGGTTTTGACATTATTATTGTTACTACTAGAGGAAGTATCTTTTGTGTACTTGTTACTAGACTTGACTTGAGGCATGTAAGTAGATAAGAGTAAATGCTTGGCAATGTAAGAAGAACTTTTCTTGCGGAGATCATCATTGATTGCCTTTAAGAACTCATGCTCTTGCTCAATATTGAGCTTTTCAAAGCGTAACTTCTCATGAGCCCTTAAAAGTTCTCGATGATCTTCGAAGATAGTTTCATGAGCCAACTTAAGAGTGTTTAGTTCTTTAGTTAGAAGCTCAATTTTCTCCTTATTATTGTCATTCGTTTGACTAGCATGATTAATTGACGTTTCATCATAGCATTCATCACTAGAGTTGTCAACAAGTAAATTATCATCACCTAGCAAGTCATCTTCATCACTATTAAAATCAACATACTCGGGATGTGTTACCTTTGGACCTTTGGCCATGAAGCATCTTCCAATTCCTTCATTTGGTGAATCAAATATGTCGTAAGAGTTGGTTGACACAAGTGCTAGACCGGCAACACCTTCATCTTGAGTATGTTTGGAGTCGGAGTGATAGCTTCTCTCGGAGTGATGGTCGGAGTCGGAGCCGGAAATCCATTCACCAACATGAGCTTGATGTCTTCGTTTTGTGTAGCTCCTTGATGACTTGTCCTTCCTTTACGAATCCTTGCTTCTCCATGAGGGTCTTCGTTCATAACGATCATCTCTACTCCTCCTCTCTCTTGGTGGTGATTCTTCTCTTTTGCTTCTTCTTTTTGGAGAATCTTCTTCTTTTGTAGGGTGCCGTACACTCATTGGAGTAGTGTCCGGTCTCCCACAATTGTCGCAATTGGCGCCTCGACTAGAAGATCTTTTGTCATTGTAAGACCTTGACTTGGAGCTTCTTTTCTTTGCTTCTACTTTTGTAGAACTTGTTGAAGTTCTTCACCATTAAGCTCAATTCTTCATTGAAGGTTGGTTTCTCACTTGATGATGTGGGGGCTTCACTTGAGGCTTTGTAAGCACCACTTGACTTGTTGTGAAGTTCCTCCTTGTCCTTGAGTGACATCTCATGAGCAACAATCCTTCCAATGACTTCTGTTGGCTTGAGATCTTTGTAGATTGGCATCATTTGGATCAATGTGCACACGGTATCATACTTTCCATCCAATGCTCTTAGGATCTTCTTGATAATGAATTTGTCGGTCATCTCTTCACTCCCTAAGCCGGCAATCTCATTTGTGATAAGAGCAAGCCTAGAGTACATTTCAAATGACACTTTCACCATCCTTCATTTTGAACTTGTCAAGCTGACTTTGGAGCACATCCAACTTGGATTCCTTGACGGACTCGGTACCTTCGTGCATATCAATCAAAGTATCCCATATTTCCTTTGCATTCTCAAGATGGCTGATTTTGTTGAATTCTTCGGGGCACAATCCGTTGAAGATGATGTCACATGCTTGAGTGTTGTATTGTAGCATCTTCAATTCTTCCGCATTAGCTTCACGGTTCGGTTCTCTCCCATCGAAAAATTGACCTTGCAAGCCAATACAAATAATTGCCCAAACGGCGGGGTTATGTCCAAGAATATGCATTTTCATCTTATGCTTCCAACTAGCAAAATTAGTACCATCAAAGTAAGGACCTCTATGGTGATAATTTCCCTTGCTAGACGCCATACTCTCCTAGGTTGTGAAACCAAGGCTATGACCACCAAAAGCTATGGAAATCAAAGCAAATGGAGACCAAACTCTGATACCACTTGTAGGACCTCGAAGTATGTCTAGAGGGGGGTGATTAGACTACTTGACCAATTAAAAACTTAACCTTTTCCCAATTTTATAGTTTGGCAGATTTTAGCTAATTTAGTACAAGTCAAGCAATCATCACACAATTCAAGCAAGCATGCAAAAGGTATATTGGCAGCGGAAATTAAAGCATGCAACTTGCAAGAAAGTAAGGGCAAGGGTTTTGAGGATTCAAACACAATTGGAGACACGGATGTTTTTGGCGTGGTTCTGATAGGTGGTGTTGTCGTACCTCCACGTTGATGGAGACTTCAACCCACGAAGGGTAATGGTTGCGCGAGTCCACGGAGGGCTCCACACACGAAGGGTCCACGAAGTAGCAACCTTGTCTATCCCACCATGGCCGTCGCCCACGAAGGACTTGCCTCACTAGCGGTAGATCTTCACAAAGTAGGCGATCTCCTTGCCCTTACAAACTCCTTGGTTCAACTCCACAATCTTGTCGGGGGCTTCCAAGTGACACCTAGCCAATCTAGGAGACACCACTCTCCAAGAAGTAACAAATGGTGTGTTGATGATGAACTCCTTGCTCTTGTGCTTCAAATGATAGTCTCCCCAACACTCAACTCTCTCTCATGGGATTTGGATCTGGTGGAAAGATGATTTGAGTGGAAAGCAATTTGGGGAAGGCTAGAGATCAAGATTCATATGGTAGGAATGGAATATCTTGGCCTCAACACATGAGTAGGTGGTTCTCTCTCAGAAGCGGTAAGTTGGAAGTGTAGGTTCAGTCGATGGTTCTCTCCACGAATGAAGAGGAGGTGGAGGGGTATATATAGCCTCCACACAAAATCTAACCGTTACACACAATTTAACAAACTCGGTGGGACCGAATAGTTAAACTCGGTCGACCGATTTAGTAAACCTAGTGACTGTTAGTGATTTTCGTGGGATCGACATGCATCTCGGTGAGACCGATATGGTTAGGGTTAGGGCATAACGTAATCTCGGTGAGACCGACATACAAACTCGGTGAGACCGATTTTGGTAATTAGCTAACCAGAGAGTTGGTCAGGTAAACTCGGTGGGACCGATTTGCTCTTTTCGGTGAGACCGAAATGTTACAAAAAGGAAACAGAGAGTTTACATTGCAATCTCGGTGGGACCGATCGCTCACTTCGGTTAGACTAAAACGTTATGAAGGGAAACAGAGAGATTGCAACCCCATCTCGGTGAGACCGAGATCCCTATCGGTAAGACCGATTTGCTTAGGGTTTGTGGCAGTGGCTATGACTTTTGGAATCGGTGGCACCAGATAGAAAGAATCGGTGTGACCGATTTTGGCTTTAGGTTTAGGTCATTTGTGGATGTGGGAAAGTAGTTGAGGGTTTTGGAGCATATCACTAAGCACATGAAGCAAAAGGCTCATTAAGCAACACCTCATCCCTTCTTGATAGTATTGGCTTTTCCTATAGACTCAATGTGATCTTGGATCACTAAAATGTAAAATGAAGAGTCTTGAGCTTTTGAGCTTGAGCCAATCCTTTGTCCTTAGTATTTTGAGGGATCCACTTTCATCATCCATGCCATGCCATTCATTGAGCTTTCCTGAAATAATAGTCTTGGAATAGCATTAGCTCAATGAGCTATATGTTGTTATGAATTACCAAAACCACCTAGGGATAGTTGTACTTTCAAAAGGGGATACATGCCGCAGGGACGGACCCACGCGGCCTGGGAATAATGCAGCCCTGGGGGGCGCTCCCAGCTGGAAATGAAACTTGAAGGATGTCACCTGATAACGTTGAAGACGAAGGGATGCTGAAGTAGCGGACGTCGTGGGCTGCGGAAGCCGATCTTCACGAGCCCCCAGGCCCAGGAGCCTCGGGAGGCTCCGGAGGCGCTGGTGGCTCCTTGCGGACCATCTCCATCTCCGCCAGGACTGCGGAACGCCTGGCCTCTTGAGCCTCCAGGATGCTCCTCATGAGGTGCTGGTGCGTGGCAGCCGCGTTCAGCAAACCGTAAGGCATGCGAATGTAGCTGTGGAGTGGACCTTTGCAGCGCCCCATGCGTGAGGGCCAGAAGTGCTCCTGAGAGGTGGCTCGGTTGAGCCCTGGTATGTCGATGCAGACGCGCAGCCCACCATCCTCGCCTGGTTGGGGAGCTACGGCGGGTAAGCGGCGGCTGCCACTCATGACTCTTGACTCCTGCAGCTCCTGAATGATCTGGCTGACGAACTCCTGAGGGTTTGGCCCTCCTTGCCTCGCTCCTTCCTAAGGGAAACGTGCTTTGAAACACGCCTCCAAGTGGTGCCCGAGCGCCTCCCTTGTGACCTTAGCAAGGTCGGTGGCCCTCCAGGAGAGAGCTCCCGAGCCTTGCTTGAGGAGGGCACCAGGCGCGCCTTCCTATGCGACAGAAGGAGGTGCCCCCTGAACAGGCGCGGACCCTGAGGGGCCTGCCACCCGAGGGGTCGGGCCTGGCGATGTCTTCTTCTTCTTGGGAGCGGTCTCGGGGAGCCTCCCGCTCCCGCGATCTGGGTCTTCAAGTGACGTAGCTTGAAAGGCTCGCTCCAGGGAGCACACTGCGTCTCTCTCTTCGCAAGGCACCGTGATGACTCCGCTGCTTCCTGGCATCTTGAGGACGTTGTAGCCGTGATGAGTCATGGCCATGAACTTGGCCAGAGCTGGGTACCCGAGGATGGCATTGTATGGCAGGCGAATGTGGGCGACATCGAAGTCGATGAGCTCGGTGCGGTAGTTGTCGCGCGCCCCGCAGGTGACAGGGAGGCAGACCTGCCCGATCGGAACCGTGGAGCCATTGGTGACTCCGGAGAAAGGCTTGGCTGGCTGAAGCTGATTGTAAGGCACTTGGAGATTGTTGAATGTCTCTACGGACAGGACATTGAGCCCTGCTCCGCCATCGATGAGGGTTCTGGTGACTTGCACGTTGCTGATGATTGAGGAACAAAGCATCGGGAGGACTCCGGCTATGGCCGCGCACTTGAGCTGATCTGCTGAGCTGAACGTGATGGCGCACGCTGACCACCTGAGAGGGCGTGTGGCTTCAAGCTTGGGGAGGACTGAATTCACTTCGAGAGCGAACTGCTTGAAGATGCGTTGGGAGGCTGGGGCTTGAGCTCCGCCCAGGATGCAAGTGATCGCGCGCGGCTCTTGGAAGCCCCCAGCCCCCTCATCCTGATGATGGTCCTCATTTCTCCTTGGCTGCGGCGGTAGAGGAGGGAGGCCTGCGTTTCCTTGCGGGTGATCCTCGCGAGGCTGATCCCTCCAGCCTGCCTCGCGAGGCTGATCCTGCCAGCGATCCTCGCGAGGTCGATCACGCCACCCTTGGCGAGGGCCACGGTCTTCCCAGCGTCCTGTGTTTCTTCCTCCTCCTCGGCCATAGCCTCGATCGTTGCGATCGAGGCGTCGACCGATCCTTCCTTCTCGCACGGCTCGGAGCTCTTGACATTCGTTGGTGTTGTGGGTGTGGAGGTCGTGGTACACACAGTACCGGCTGCCCTTGGAAGACTCGGGCTGATCTCTGCCTCGCTTGGTGTCCGGTTACGCCATGAGCACGGCAGCCCCCTTGCGCTTCACGTCCTTGGCCTTCTTCTCTTCTGGGTCTGCGGCTGGTAGCTTGAGGAGGGAAAGGCGTCCTTCCTCAGCCCTGGCGCACTTGGTCGCCAAGTTGAACAGCTCCAAGGAAGTGCACATGTCTTCATGCATCGCCAACTCCTCCTTCATCTTGACGTCGCGCACACCGTCGGAGAAGGCTGAGATGATGGCCTCCTTGGTCACCTTGGGAATCTTGAGGCGTGCGTTGTTGAAGCTACCGGATGTACTTGCAGGTCTCCCCGGCCGCTGCTTGATGCGGCGATGTCGCCACGGCAGGAGGCCGTCACGAGTACCTTGGAAGTTGGCGATGAAGCGGGTGCACATCTCGCCCCAGGAGGAGATCGCATTAGGAGCCGTGTTCAGAGCCAAAAGGGCCCCTGGCCCTTGAGTGCCATGGGAAACCAGTTCGCCATGACTGCCCCTGCTGGCGGCTTCGATGACCAGCTCGTAGAGCTGGAGGAACTCCGCAGGGTCGGCCGTGCCGTCGTAGCGAGGAGGCAGGTCTGGCTTGAACTTGCCGGGCCACGCGACGCTGCGCAGCTCGGTGGGAAGGCGCGGCAGCCTGCTGTGGCCACGGGAGGTCTTTGGTGATGAAGAGCCTGGTCTTGCGGGTCCCCATGCACTGCCGCTGGGAGCTGCGCGGGGTCTTGGCATGCTGGAGCAGGAGCGTGGTCGTGACGAGCCGGTGCAGGGAGTACTCACGCAGCTTCTTGGGGGCGAGGGACCTCTTGGCAGCTCTACTCTTGCTGCGCTGGCGCCGGACAGAGTGGGTTCCGCCCAGGGGCCACGCGCCTTGGGGCCAGGGCGCCTTCTTGAGGGGGAGGCGGCTGAGGCGCCCCCGGAGCTTCATCGCCTGCAGGGCGGGCGCTGCAGCGAGAAGGACGCGCTGGGAGCCTCTCAGGGCGCCTTGACGAAGCTCGGCGACGCTGCCGAGCCACTCTTCAGACGCTGCCGACAGGCGATGTAGCGCAGAGCTCGCTTTGCCGCGATGAGCGCAGCTCGAGCCTCCATGGGCGCATGGAGCACGCGGACAAAGAACCACCGGGGCGCAGTGAAGGAGTAGCGATATGGCCGTCTCGCCTCAGGGCCAAGGTGTCTTGGGGACGAAGCTTGCTGCTCGTTCCCGGGCCGGGCAGTGGCGGCCTTGATGGCAAAGCGACGGAACGGCGGGGCGGCCGCCGACGGGGCCGTCTGGGCGACGCTGGTAGCGAGGCGGCTCGGCCTTCGGGCGCTGGGCCCGACGAGCGTCTGACATGGATGCGATGGGTGGCGAAGAACAGGGCGGCGGAAGACAAATTCCGGCGCACCCCTACCTGGCGTGCCAAATGTCGGATTTCGGGTTCTGGCGGACCCTCTAGGTTCGAACACTGGGGTGCGCGCGGAGATCTCGCCCTCTACCTACCTACACCTCGCCGCCTCGCTAGGATCTAGAGCTATGAAAGGAACAACACAAGAGACACAGGGTTTATACTAGTTCGGGCCACCATTGTGGTGTAATACCCTACTCTAGTTTGTGGTGTGGTGGATTGCCTCTTAGGCTGATGATGAACAATACAAGGAAGAACAGCCTCGTGAGGGTCTGCTCTCGGCTGGTGCGATGAACTGCTAGGGGGAGTTCAGTCGCTTCTCTCTCTCTCTGATTGATTTCTTGATGCCGGATCAAGCTGCCTCTACCCTGTGGGTGGCTAGTCCTATTTATAGGCAAAGGCCCTGGGCCTCTTCCCAAATATCGAGCGAGAAGGGCGCCAACAATTGGCCATTTTGAAGGGGAACATCTAGTACACTTATCCTGACTAAAGTTGGTCCTCGCTCGTCAAAGGCTCGTGGTGACGCCGCTTGGGCTCCACGATGACTTCCTTCCCGCCATGACGGTCTTGGTCTTGTTGCACCGAAATGGATGCCTTTGCTTGATGCTCTCGCTGCGCTTGCCCCTTTGCACCAAAGAGGAAATGAGGACATCTGGCTGGGCTGGCGCCTCCCGGCGCCTCTTGGTCGCCATGGCTTGCATCATGGGCACCTCGTGAGGTACCCCGCCTTGATCTCTCCGCCTCCTCGTGAGCTGCTGACGAGGCCGTGGCTCGAGGAAGCTTCTGTCGTCCGCCCCACGAGGCTTGGCCCTCGCGAGGGTCTTGAGCTTGTGCCGATGAAGATGGGCCGTGGCTGGGCCACCCCTTGAGCCACGCCTGCAGCCACAGCACGCAAGTCTGGGTACCCCTGTTCCAAGAACGCCGACACTTCGGACGGACGCCGATCCCGATGAGGCTCCTGCAGGCGACACCATCCTCCCGAGGTCTCGCGGGCGAATCGCTTCTTCTTTGGGATGGCCTCCGGAGGGCCCTCACTTCTGCTGTCGGGATCGTTGATTGCTGCAGCTTGGAAGGCGCTCGAGGGAGCACACCGCATCTCTCTCTTCACATGGGACCGTGATGATTCCGCCGCTTCCCGGCATCTTGAGGACGTTGTAGCCGTGGTGGGTGACTTCCATGAACTTGGCCAAGGCCGGATACCCGAGGATGGCGTTGTACGGCAGGCGGATGTGCACGACGTCGAAGTCGATGAGCTCGGTGCGGTAGTTCTTGTGCTCCCTGAAGGTGACAGCCAGGTGGACCTGCCCTATTGGTGTGGTGGAACCGTCGGTCACTCCTGAGAAAGGTTTGGTTGGCTGGAGCTGCTCATATGGCACTTGGAGGTTGTCAAATGTGTCGACGGACAGGACGTTGAGCCCTGCGCCACCGTCGATGAGGGTCTTGGTAACCTGCACATTGCTGATGACTGGGGAACACAACATCGGGAGGGCGCCGGCGGTGGCCGCGCACTTGAGCTGATCTGCCGAGTTGAAAGTGATGGTGCATTGGGACCACTTGAGCGGGCGCATGGCTTCGAGCTTGGGGAGCACCGCGTTCACCTCGCGAGTGAACTGTTTGAAGATGCGCTGAGAGGCTGGGGCCTGGGCGGCGCCCAAGATGCATGCGATTGCACGCGGATCCTGGAAGCCCCCAGCCCCTAGTCCTGATGGTGGTTGTCGTTTCTTCTTGGTGGTGGCAGCGGGGGAAGACTGGCGTTGCCTTGGGGGCGATCCTCACGAGGCTGGTCCCTCCAGGCCCCCTCGTGAGGATGGTCCTGCCAGCGGTCCTCACGAGGCCTGTCGCGCCACTCCTGGCGCGGGCCACGGTCGTCCCAGCGTCCGCCCATCGCCCTCCTCCAGGTCGTAGCCTGCCGCCGCGCCGGGCGCCGATCAAGCCGCCCTTCTTGTATGGCTCTGAGCTCTTGACAGTCGCTGGTGTTGTGGGTGTTTAGGTTGTGGAAGGTGCAGAACGGTCGGCTGTTCTTGTATGTCTCAGGATGATCTCTGCCCTGCTTTGTGTCGGGCTCCGCTACTAGCATTGTTGCTTCCTTGCGCTTCACGTCCTTGGCCTTGACTTTCTTCTCCTCTGTGCCCGCAGCTGGCAGCTCGAGGAGGGAGAGGCGCCCCTCCTCAGCTCTTGCACACTTGGTCGCCAGGTTGAACAGCTCCTGGGATGTGCACGACTCCTCATGGATAGCGAGCTCTTCCTTCATCTTAACATCGCGGACACCATCAGAGAACGCGGAGATGATGGCCTCGTCCGTGACCTTGGGGATCTTGAGGCGGGTGTTGTTGAAGTGCTGGATGTACTTCTAGAGGGTCTCTCCTGGTTGTTGCTTGATGCAGCGCAGGTCACCCGCGGCCGGAGGGCGGACGCGAGTGCCCTAGAAGTTGGCGACGAAGCGGTCGCGCATCTCGTCCCAGGTGGAGATCGAGCCGTGCTGCAGGTTCAGGAGCCAGGAGCGGGCTCCATCCTTGAGAGCCATGAGAAACCAGTTCGCCATGACTTTCTCATCGCCATTGGCTGCCTCGATGCTCAGCTCCTAGAGATGCAGGAACTCCGTGGGGTCGGCGGTGTCGTCGTAGCGAGGAGGCAGATCCATCTTGAACTTGCCTGGCCAGGCGACGCTACGCAGCTCGGGGGTGAAGGCGCGGCAGCCAGCCGTGGTTGCTAGGGCCCGCTTTAGAGGTGGAGTTTGGTCTTGGCGAGGTCCACGCGGCGCCGCTGCGGGCGGCGCGCGGTCTTGACGAGGCGGCGCGGGGAGCGCATGTGCAGCTTCTCGCGGCCGCGGGATTTATTGGCAGCTTCTCTCTTCACGCGCGGGCACCGGGCGTGGTGGATCGCGCCACGGAACTGCGTGCCTTAGTGCCAAGGCACCGTCTTGAGGCAGTGGTGGTGGAGGCGCACCATGGGTCTCGTTGCCCATGGCTGGCTGAGGGTGAGTCAGAGAAAGGGACGGCGCCGGGGAGCCCCTTGCGGCGCGGACGAGCTCGGCGACGCTATCGAGCCACTCCTCATAGATGACGTCGACTGGGCGGTAGCATAGGAGTTCGTTCACCATGAGGAGCACGGCTCGCGCCTCCATGGGAGCGCGGCGCGCGTGCAACGAAGAACCGGCCGGGGTCAGCGATGGAGTGGCGGTGTGGCCGTCCTGCCGTACTGATGGATGCAGCGAGGATGCTGTCGGATGTGGGGTTCCGGCAAACTCTTAAGGTTCAAACACTGGGGTGCGCGCAAAGTCTTTCCCTCCTACCGATCTATGCTCTAGCTCGCTAAGATCGTGCGGACGAACTCGACAAACTCACAACACAGAAAGAGACACGAGGTTTATACTGGTTCGGGCCACCGTTGTGGTGTAATACCCTACTCCAGTGTGGTGGTGGTGGATTGCCTCTTGGGCTGATGATGAACAGTACAAGGGAAGAACAGCCTCCTGAGGTTGAGGTGTTCTTGTGGGAGTGTTGGCTTCTCGATCTGTCCGAGTTGTCTCTACTACTGTGGTGGCTAGACCTACTTATATAAGCCCTGGTCCTCTTCCCAAATGTTGAGCGGGAAGGGAGCCAACAACGGCGGGCAAATTTGAAGGGGGACAGCTAGTACAAGCTATACTGACACAAGCGGTCTTCGCCTGCGAAAAGCCCTTGGATGACACCGTCTTGGGCTCCATGATTTCCTCCGCCTTGCCATCCTCCTGGTCTTGGTCTTGTTGCACCAATATGGCAACCTTTGCCTGATGCCTCGGTACTCTTCGCTAGCGCTTGCCTCCTTAGCACCAAAGAGGAAATGGGGACGCTGCGTGCACTGGCGCCCGCCTGGCACCGTTCGTCATGGCTTACGTAACGAGTGCCTCGTGAGGTTTGCCCTGCCTTGATATCTCCGCTCCTCGTGAGCCCGCCTGACTAGGACACTCCAGAGGAAGTCTTGCGTCGTCCGCCTCGCTAGGCTTGGACCCTCGCGAGGGTCTTGGATGCCTTGTTGATGAAGATGGGCCGTACGCCCCATTGCTCAGCCACGCCATGGACCCTCATTCCCAGAACGCCGACAGTAGCCCCCGAGCCCAAGTTGCGATCGGGCTTGGCTTCGCGGCAAAGCCAAGGGTCAAGTTCGGAGCGCCGCGGGACCTAAAAGCCTGCGGCCTCGGTCAACGTGTGGCGTTTGATTGGACGTGGGCGTCTCTGCTTCCCCACGCTGCCTCGACAACTGCATGATTTGACGAGTCCCTGCGACATGCAAGGAAAACCATCATTACTTGCGATCGTGGGAGACGCCGGTTGGCCTTCTCTTGCTATAAATGGGGAGGGGGGCGGAGCCCCTGTTGCCCATCTCTTCCTCGCTCGCTTGCTTCGTCCTTGTTGCTCCACTGCTGACAATGCCATCGATGGCGCCACGAAAGAAGTTCTCTGCCGCCGAGAAAGGGAAGGCCCCTCGTGAGGGCCCTGGCTCCCCGGCGCGCCAAGCGCGGCCGTGGCTGTCCACGCAAGCACGCCGCAACCCCCACCGTGGCCCACCGTCGAGGTGGCGCCGTGGCACGCGGAGGGGATCGTCCCATCCATGGTGGTCCAGCCGATGAGGGGAGGCGCGCGATGGTGGCGCGGCCTCCCCGCCCGAGCTTCCATTCTGCTGAGGTGTCGCCGGAGTTCGTTGTCTAGTCGGAGAGCCTGGCCGGCAACTGGCTCCAACTTCCGCAATTCTTTGCCGGAAAACTGCCGGCCTCTGGTCCGGGCGGTCTCTGGCTGCAGGCAGATGGCTGTTGGAGCAGGGCCTCTTGGGTCGCGGTCGAGACTTCCGCCGCGGGCAACATAGCACTGGCCCGTGGCTGGTAGACGTTCGCCCGCGTGCGCGGCCTGGGCAGGCGATGCACCCTCCATTTCAGGTACGATGTTGAGTCGACCCTCTATGTGAGAGTGTTCGGGGAGGATGGTCGCCGCGCCGGGTGCTGCCCCGAGGCGAACGATGGCGAGGAGGTGCTTGGCCTTGGTCACGGTCGCGATGAGGACGAGGGCGAGCCTGCCTTCGGCGGCGCATCGCTGCTTCTCCAGCCCACGGGCGGCTCTTCCTCCGGTGACAGCTCCAGCAGCGGTGGCTATGATCAGCCGCCACGTTTCCGCGCCCGCTTCGAAGGAGGCAGCGGGTCATCTCATCGTCGCGCCTCCATGAAGCGCGAGGAGGGGTCCAGCTAGGCTTGGGGCGTCGTCAAGGGCCTGCCTCCGCAGACTGCTACAACATTGCTTTGGTTAGCTTTTCCTTTTTTTCCTGCATCAGAAAACGAAACCAGTATGGGCCCAGGGGGGCGTGTATCGAACTGTGGTTCTTTGGTTAATGCATTGTGCAATTTTTTTCCCACGCCGTGCTGCTATTTTGTGTAGAGATAACTTAACCTGGCGGGTTTAGGAAACCCTTTCCCTCGCGTGGTGTCCGTGTTGCTCGAAAACTGCAAAAAATACGTTAGGGGGTGTACCAAAGACTTGCCGTCCACCCGAGCCTTGACTGGGCGCTTCGTATCGCGGTACCCGAGGGGCACGGATTTAGGAGAGGTGTGCCAGCTTCCAGGCTCGAACGAGGGTGGCTCGCGAAAAGGCAACGAGAAGAGAAATGCTCGCGAGGGCACCTGCCTAGCCCCCTCGTGAGACATGCGAGAGAGAGGGTAAGAGCAAACCGGAGCCGAAACAAAAAGAAGCGGTAAAAGGCCGGGGAACCAAATCGGCAACGAACGCCAAGAGCAACTCTGATTAAGGAAAAGCGAGCCAACTTCGGAAAGCAAATGAAAAGCCGCGTCCGGCACCTAATCTAGTCTTCAAGTCTTCTCACCAGCGCGGAGCTAAGTGCTGTCCACTAGGCGTGGGAGGGAGCCCCAGGGCCTGAGGCCGGCGCTCCTGAGACTCCAGGGCGTGTACAGCCCCAACTCATTATTACGTGAGAGTGTCACGGGCGGCGATTCTTCAAAGATACCGGGCCTTCTTCACAGGCTCTGGGCCTTTCTTCTCAGGCTCTGGGCCTTGCTTCTCAGGCTTTGGGCCTTGCTTCTCAGGCTCCGGGCCTTGCTTCATGGATAAAACTTCCGGAGGTGTTGGATGTTCCAGGCGTTCTGGATGGGTGTGCCATCCTGCGTCTCCAGGCGCGTTGCACCCGGCCTGGAGACATAAACGACCCTGAACGGGCCCTCCCACATGGGCAAAAGCTTGTGCAGCCCTTCCCTGGAGAGGACCCGCCTCAGGACGAGGTCGCCTACCTCGAGCGTTCTGGAGCAGATGTTGCAGCAATGGTACCGCCGCAGAGCTTGTTGGTACCTTGCCGTCCTCAATGTGGCTTCGCGATGGCGCTCCTCCCCCAGCACTAGATCCATCCCCCGCGCGGCGTCCTGCTGCGCTTCGTCGAATGCCAGGACCCGCGAGGAGCGATGCTTGACCTCATGAGGGAGGACTACTTCAGCTCCATAGACGAGGAAGAATGGAGTCTCGCCCGTTGGCTTGGTGGCAGTGGTACGAATGGACCACAACATGGACTAGAGTTCGTCGTCCCAGCCCCTGCCGCAGGCCTCCAGCTTCTTCTTGAAGGCCCTGGTCTTGAGGCCCCTTAGGAGCTCAGCATTGGCATGTTCGGCTTGACCATTGATCCTGGGGTGGGCCACCGAAGCATAGCAAATCTGCGTTCCAAGGTTAGCACAATAGGTTTTGAAGAGGTTACTAGTAAACTGTGAGCCGTTATCTGTGATGGTGCGGTTGGGAACCCCGAAGCGGCTCACGAGGCCCTTGATGAACTTGACAGCAGAGCCGGCTGGAATGGTATGGACGGCTTCCACTTCTGCCCACTTGGTGAACTTGTCGATGGCGACATAGAGATAGCGGTAGCCCCCTGGCGCTCGTGGAAACGGGCCTAAGATATCCAGCTCCCATACCGCGAATGGCCACGTGAGCGGAATGGTTTGGAGGCCCTGCGCAGGCTGATGGATCTGCTTGGCATGGAATTGGCAAGCTTCACAAGACTTCACCAGCTCGGCTGCATCGTTGAGCGCTGTTGGCCAATAGAATCCACTGTGGAACACCTTGCCGACGAGGGTCCGAGACGATGAGTGATGCCCGCAGTCCCCGCCGTGTATGTCAATCAGCAGCTCCCTTCCTTGATCGCTAGAGATGCAGCGCAGCGTGACGTCGTTCGGCCGTTTCCTGTACAACTCGCCGTCTTGAATGCAGTATGCCGTGGCCTGTCGGGCCACGCGCTCTGCGTCTTCTTCCTTCTCCGGCAGCGCCCCGTGCATCAGGTACTCCTTGAATTCCTTGGTCCAGCACTCCTCCTGGGGCTTGAGCGCCAAGAGTATCCGAGCTCCTGAAGTTGGGCCACAAGCTGGGGCTCCCGTGGCCGGGGGTTGTGGGAGCTCCTCCCAAGGCTGAGTTGTGCTTGAAAGAGGAGGCGTAGCCGACGGCTTGAAGAGTCGTTCTTCGAAGACGCCGGTTTCTTGTGGTTGCCGCTTGGAGGCTCTCTAGGAGATGTCATCGGCTTCCTTGTTGGTGCCCCGGGGCACGTGCTGCAGCTCTAGGCCCGAGAACTGCTTTTCCATCTTGCGCACGTCCGCAAGGTAGGCCTCCATGTGCTCGTCCTTCGGCTCGTACACTTTGTTGGAGAAGATGACGAGGAGCTGCGAGTCGCCCTTGACGGTAAGGCGCCTCACTCCCAAAGCCTCCGCGGCCTTCAAGCTAGCTATGAGGCCTTCGTATTCTGCGATATTGTTGGAGACCTTCTCGCCGTGCTGGAAGCAGAGTTGCATGGCGTAGTAAAGCTTGTCCTGAGTGGGCGAGATGAGCACTGCTCCAGCCCCCGCGCCCTGGTGTGCAAAGGCGCCATCGAAATACATGACCCAGCTGTCCGGTGCTTCACTTCCTGGGGTGGTGGACCGATCTTCTCCTTCCTCAAGACCCGGGGCATCGGTCCATTCTGCCACAAAATTGGCAAGCGCGGCTCCCTTGATGACCCTGGTAGTGCTGAACTCCAGCTGGAATGCTTGCAGCTCGATGTTCCATTCAACGACCCTTCCGGCCGAGCTCGGGCTCCTAAGTACCCTCTCCGACAGGTAAGATGAGACGACCATGATGGGGTGGCCCTGGAAGTAGTGTCGCACCTTGCGCGAGGCCACCAAGAGCGCGAGCAGGAGCTTTTGCGGCATGGGGTAGCGTGCCCTTGCGTCCCGCAGTACGGTGCTGACGAAGTACATCGGGTGCTCGATGGGGGTTGGCACACTGTTGAGGTTCGGGTCTTGCGGAGATTGCGGCGTATCCTGGGGTGGAGAACTTCCTGGGACTTGACCGTCGTCAGGAGCTTTCGCGATGTTGTCGTGCTGAGCTTGATCTTCCGCCGCTGATGGCTCTGGTGTGCCTCCTTGGCCCTGTGTTGTATCAACTTTGGCTTGGTGCAGCACTCCCTTGTCTTGGCGCTCCTCCCGGACCGCCACCAGCGCCGCGCTGGCGGAGTACGGGGTGGCGGCAAGGTAGAGTACCAGAGGCTCGAGAGGCCATGGTGCCACCATCACCTGGGGGCTGGTGAGGTATTTCTTGAGTTCTTGGAAGGCCCGGTCGGCCTCTGGGGTCCACTCGAAGGGGCCCTTCTTCTTCATGAGCTTAAAGAAGGGTAAGGCGCGCTCGCCTAGCTTGGAGATGAAGCACCCTAACGCGGTCACCCGCCCCGCTAGCTTCTGCATCTCCTTGAGGGTCTGTGGTGGGCTCATGTCTTCGATGGCCTTAATCTTCTTCGGGTTCGCCTCGATCCCTCTGTGGGATACAAGGAACCCTAGTAGCTTGCCGGAGGGGAAGCCAAACACGCACTTCTCCGGGTTCAGCCTCAGGTTCACCCGGCGCAAGCTTTCAAAGGTCTCTTCCAAGTCTTGGATCAACTTCCTCGCCTCGCGAGATTTGACTACTATGTCATCGACGTAGGCCTCTGTGTTCCTCCCGAGCTGCCGCCGCAAGGCGATGTGCATCAGCCGCTGAAAGGTTGCACGCGTTGCGGAGGCCGAAAGGCATGCAGGTGTAGCAATACACCCCACATGGCGTCAAGAAGGCCGTCTTCTCCACATCCTCCACCGCCATCTTGATCTGATGGTATCCAGAGAACGCATCCAGGAAACATAGCAAATCGCACTCGGCGGTGGAGTCGACGATTTGATCGATGCGCGGAAGGGGGAACGGATCTTGGGGGCAGGCTTTGTTGAGGTTGGTGAAGTCGACGCACATCCGTTCCTTCCCACCTTTCTTTGGCACCACGACGGGGTTCGCCAGCCAATCAAGGTATCAAACTTCTCGAATGGTGCCAGCCGCCTCTAGCTTGCGTGTCTGTTGGACGATGAAGGCCTGCTTCTCGATGGACTGCCGCCTTGCCCGCTGCTTCACGGGGCGCATGTTGGGGCACACCCTTAGATGATGCTGGATCACCTCTCTCGGGACCCCTACCAGCTGATTGGGCTCCCACTCGAATATCTCCTTGTTCGCGTGCAAAAACTTCACCAAAGCTTCTTCTTGTCCCGGGTCAAGGCTGGTTCCTATGCTAAAGGTGGCTCCTGAAGACCCGTCCTCATCCACCAGCACCTGCTTGGTTTCCGCCTTGTCTTGGGTGAACAACTGCTTCTTCTTGGCGGGCGCGGTCTCCTTGGCCTCGGGCGTACTGGCGCCGGCTGGCTGCCCCGCTGCCGCGGCCTTGAAGGCGAGCCTGAGTGCCATCACTGCCTCCTTAGTGTCCCCCTTGATGGTGAGGACAACGCCTTTGCTCCCTGGCATCTTCACGAGGTTGTAGGCAGGGTGAGTCACCGCCATGAACTGAGAAAAAGCCGGGTACCCGAGTATGGCCTTGTTCGGGAGGCAGATGCGGGCGATATCGAAGTCCACCAGCTCAGTGCGATAGTTGTCGCGCGTGCCGAAGGTGACGGGGAGGCGGATCTGCCCCAGAGAGTGGGCAGCTCCGCCGCCTACTCCCGAAAAAGGCTTGCTGAGGTTGAGCCTCTCGGGCGGCACACGGAGGAGGCTGAAGGCTTCCACGGAGAGCAAGTTGAGGCCGGCACCGCCATCGATGAGGTTCTTGGTGACGGCCACGTTGCAGATGGTAGGTGTACAGAGCATTGGGAGTATGCCGGCGCTGGCGGTGGAACCAGGGTGGTCTTCCGAGTCGAAGGTGAGGTCGGCCTCCGGCGAAGCCCAACCAGGCGGAGCCCCCGGGCGCTTGGAGGCCGCTCCAATCTGACGGAGGAAAGGCTTGACGTGGCGATCTGATGGCGGCGCCTGGGAGCCACCCAGCAGCGCCGCGACTGCGTGGTGTGCCGGTGCCGCGTAGCGCGCGACGAAGAGGTTGCGGAGTTCTTCCCAGGACGCCATCGTGGATCCTGGGAGGTTGAGCAGCCAGACGCGTGGCTCACCGGCGAGGGCCATGGGGAACCAGTTGGCCATGATCTTGTCGTCGCCTCCGGCTTCAAGGACGGCCTCCTCGTATGCCAGCAAGAACGGCGCCGGATCTGCCGTGCTGTCGTAACACGGCGGCATCTCTGGCTTGAACTTGGTCAGCCACTGCACTCGCCGCAGGGCGGGAGCCAGGGCTCGGTACCCAGACTCCCTACTGCCGGCATCGGTCGCAGAGGCGGATGGCGGCGCTCCTGCCATGGGAGCCAAGCGTGGCAGCACAGGGCGCAGATTGGTGGAGAGGAGCTCCGGCGCACCCCGACCTGGCGCGCCAAATGTCGGATGTGGGGTTCCGGCAAACCCTTAAGGTTCGAACACTGGGGTGCGCGTGAAGTCTTTCCCTCCTGCCGATCTATGCTCTAGCTCGCTAAGATCTTGCGGACGAACTCGATTTAACTCACAACACGTAAAGAGACACGGGGTTTATCCTGGTTCGGGCCACCGTTGTGGTGTAATATCCTACTCCAGTGTGGAGGCGGTGGATTGCCACTTGGGCTGATGATGAACAGTACAAGGGAAGAACAACCTCCTGAGGTTGAGGTGTTCTTGTGGGAGTGTTGGCTTCTCGATCTGTCCGAGTTGTCTCTACTACTGTGGTGGCTAGACCTACTTATATAAGCCCCGGTCCTCTTCCCAAATGTTGAGCGAGAAGGGAGCCAACAACGGCGGGCAAATTTGAAGGGGGACAACTAGTACAAGCTATCCTGACAAAAGCGGTCTTCACCGGCGAAAAGCCCTGGGATGACGCCGTCTTGGGCTCCACGATGACCTCCGCCTTGCTGTCCTCCTAGTCTTGGTCTTGTTGCACCAATATGGCAACCTTTTCATGATGCCTCGGTACTCTTCGCCTGCGCTTGCCTCCTTAGCACCAAAGAGGAAATGGGGACGCTGCGTGCACTGGCGCCCGCCTGGCACCGTTCGTCATGGCTTACGTCACGAGTGCCTCGTGAGGTTTGCCCTGCCTTGATATCTCCGCTCCTCGTGAGCCCGCCTGGCTAGGCCACCTGCAGGAAGTGTTAAGGCCGTCTCGCCATGAGGCTTGGACCCTCACGAGGGTCTTGGATGCCTTGTTGATGAAGATGGGCCGTACGGCCCGCTGCTCAGCCACGCTGTGGGCCGCAGGCAGGCAAGTCTCGGGACCCCCATTCCCAGAACACCGACAGACGCCTGCTGCTCGTTCCCCGCCGGGCCGGTTGTTGCGTTGGCGGCGGGAGACGGAGAACGACGAGGTGGCCCGCCGATGGGAGCCGTCTGAGCAACATGGGTGGTGAGGGTAGCCCGACGCTCATCTCGAGCGCGACGAGCGTCCGCCATGGAGACGACGGAGTGATGGAGCGACTGATCGACGAGAGGGAGGCTATGGCGTACCCCTACTTGGCGTTTCAAATGTCGGATGTGGGGTTCCGGCAAACCCTTAAGGTTCGAACACTGGGGTGCGCGCGAAGTCTTTCCCTCCTACCGATCTATGCCCTAGCTCGCTAAGATCTCGTGGACGAACTCGACAAACTCGCAACACAGAAAGACACGAGATTTATACTGGTTCGGGCCACCTTTGTGGTGTAATACCCTACTCCAGTGTGGTGGTGGATTGCCCCTTGGGATGGTGATGAACAGTACAGAGGGAAGAACAGCCTCCTGAGGTTGAGGTGTTCTTGTGCTTGGTGTCTTAGCGGGTGAGAGCAGGGTGAACTGCTCGATGCCCCTACGGTGGTGGTTAGCTCTACTTATATAGGCCCTGGTCCTCTTCCCAAATATTGAGCGGGAAGGGAGCCAACAACGGCGGGCAAATTTGAAGGGGGCAGCTAGTACAAGCTATCCTGACAAAAGTGGTCTTCGCCTGTGAAAGGCTCTGGTGGTGACGCCGTCTTGGGCTCCATGATGACCTCCGTCTTGCCGTCCTCCTGGTCTTGGTCTCGTTGCACCGATATAGCAACCTATGCCTGATGCCTCGGTACTCCTCGCATGCGCTGACCTCCTTAGCACCAAAGAGGAAACAAGGACGCTGTGCGCGCTGGCACCCGCCTAGCCCCGATTGTCACAGCTCACGTCACGAGAGCCTCGTGAGGTTTGCCCTGCTTTGATATCTCCGCTCCTCGTGAGCCTGCCTGGCTAGGCCACTCCTGAGGAGGTCTTGCGTCGTCCGCCTCGCGAGGCTTGGACCCTCGCGAGGGTCTTGGATGCCTTGTTGATGAAGATGGGCCATACGGCCTGCTGGCTTAGCCACGCCGCGGGCTGCAGGCAGGCAAGTCTGGGGACCCCTGTTCCCAGAACGCCGACAGCTGGAGCCGTGCTCATCTCGCCCACCCAAAACAAGCTCTATTACACCGTGCAGCTCTGCTTCTAGTGGGGCGAAAAGGTCTCCAACAACATTGCAGAGTACGAGGGGTTGATTGCTGGCCTCAAGGCCGTCGTGGCCTTGGGGGTAAAACGTCTCACCATCAAGGGCGATTCACAGCTCCTGGTCAACTTCTCCAACAAGGTGTACGAGCCGCAGGACGAGCACATGGAAGCGTACCTCGCGGAGGTGCGCAAGATGGAGAAGCAATTCTTGGGCCTGGAGCTACAGCATGTGCCTCGTGGCACGAACAAGGAAGCCGACGACATCGCCAGAATGGCATCCAAGCGCCTGGCCTAGGATCCCGGCGTCTTCGAAGGGCGGCTCTTCAAACCGTCTGCAGCACCCCCATCTGCAGGGCTGGCGTCACCTCGGGAGGAGCTCCCCAACCACCAGCCTCGGGAGCCCCCGCCTGTGGCCCGACCACAGGAGCACGCCTGCTCCTGGCGCTCGAGCCTCGGGAGGGGTGCTGGACCGAGGAGTTCAAGGCGTACCTGACACGAGGGACGCTGCCGGAGAAAGAGGAGGACGCGGAGCGCGTGGCCCGGCAGGCTACGACATACCGCATCTAGGATGGTGAGCTATACAAAAAGCGACCAAATGATATTTTGCTACGATGCATCTCCAGGGAGCAGGGGAACGAGTTGCTAGCTGACATACACGGCGGAGACTGCGGGCACCACTCGTCATCACGTTACTTGGTCGGCAAGGCGTTCCGCAATGGGTTCTACTGGCCCACTGTGCTCAATGACGCGACCGAGCTGGTGAGGTCCTGCGAGGCCTGCCAATTCCATGCCAAGCAGATCCACCAGCCAGCCCAGGGCCTCCAGACTATCCCACTCTCGTGGCCATTCGCGGTCTGGGGGCTGGACATCCTGGGTCCGTTCCCGCGAGCGCCTGGGGGCTACCGCTACCTCTACGTCGCCATCGACAAGTTCACCAAATGGGCAGAGGTGGAAGCCGTCCGCACCATCCCAGTCGGGTCGACAATTAAGTTCATCAAGGGCCTCGTGAGCCGGTTCGGGGTCCCTAACCGCATCATCACCGACAACGGCTCGCAGTTCACTAGCAACCTCTTCAAGACATATTGTGCTAACCTTGGAACACAGATCTGCTACGCTTCGGTGGCACACCCCAAGAGCAATGGCCAAGCCGAACGCACCAACGCCGAGGTCCTGAGGGCCCTCAAGACCAGGACCTTCAAGAAGAAGCTCGAGGCCTGCGGCAGGGGCTGGCACGATGAGCTCCAGTCCGTGCTGTGGTTCATCTGCACCACCGCCACCAAGCCAACAGGCGAGACCCCGTTCTTCCTTGTCTACGGAGCATAAGCGGTTCTCCCTCATGAGGTCAGGCATCGCTCTGCGCGGGTCCTGGCGCTTGACGAGACGCAGCAGGACGCCATGCGGGGGATGGACCTTGTGCTGGGGAGGAACGCCGCCGTGAAGCCTCGCTCCGAGAGGCAAGATACCAGCAGGCGCTGCGACGGTACCACTGTCGCAGCGTCCTCTCCAGGACGCTCGAGGTGGGTGATCTCGTCCTGAGGCGGGTGCTCTCCAGGGAAGGGCTACATAAGCTCTCGCCCATGTGGGAGGGCCCGTTTAGGACCGCCCGCGTCTCCAAGCCTGGCACCACGCACCTGGAGACACAGGACGGGATCCCCATCCAGAACGCCTGGAACATCCAGCACCTCTGGAAGTTCTACCCATGAAGCAAGGCCCAGTGCCTGTGAAGGTCTCCGCTCGTGACACTCTCATGTAATAATGGGTGGGGCTGTACACGCCCAGGAGTCTCTGGAGTGCCGCCCTCGGGCCTCGGGGGTTCACTCCCACGTCCTAGTGGCAACACTAAGCTCCGCGCTGGTGAGAAGACTAGACTAGGTGCCGGACGCGGCTGTTCATTTGCTTTCCGTAGTTGGCTTGCCTCTCTTTAATGGAAAATTTGAATTCTGGTGTTTCTCGCTGGCTTGGTTCGATTCCCTTTTCTCTCTGTTTCTTCCCTCGGTTCTCTGTTTTGCCTGACACTCTCCCTCGCACGGCTCGCGAGGGGGCTGGACAGGTGTGCACGTCCGTGCTTCTCTTGATCTTCACGAGGCACCCTCGTTCGAGCTCGCGATCAGTGCACCCCTTTTTAAGTCAGTGCCCCACGGGTACCGCGACGCGGTGCGCTAGGCCATGACCGGCCACGCATGGGGCCCTGAGCGAGGTAGGATAAGGGGTTTTTAACGAATTTTTGCAGTATCTCGACACCTCCCAAGTCCGCAGCAGGGAGGTCTCATCAGGCGCCGGGAGATGCGCGCCTCACGAGGTGGAAACTGCTTCAGACGCATCGAGCTAAGTTATCCTTACATGCCTACGTAAAGCACTGATGCCATAGCACAACTCAGAGGTGATAAACATAGCAAAAGGCAGGAAAAGCGTTACGGTTCATCATACGCCCACGCGGGCCCCATACTTGTTTCTTGTGATGTAGGGAGAAAAGAAAGGAAAAACAAGCAAAAGCGCCCCCTACGCCCGCGACTACTCCCGAGAACCAGCTCCCAACGCTTCCCCAAGCTTAGCCAGAGCCCTCCTCGCGCTTCACTGGGGCACGACGACGGGACGACCCGCCAGTGTCCTCGAAGCGAGCCTGGCGACGGGGCAGTTGGTCGTAGCCGCCATTGCTGGAGCTTTCGCAGGAGGAGGAACCGCTGGTGCTGGACGAGCCACGGCCATCACCAAGGGCGAGCTCGCCCTAAATCCTCGTCCTTGGCTGTCGCCAAAGGCCGAAGACTTCGCCGTCGCCGCCGTCTTGAGGCAGCACACCGGCGGCGACCCTCTTCCCCGAACAGCCTCACGAAGAGGGTCGCGGTGTTGTCGTACTTGAAGTGGAGGGTGCACCGCCTGTTCAGACCGCGAGCGCGGGCAAACGTCTGCCAGCCGCGGGCTAGGGCTACGTTGCCTGCAACAGAGATCTCCACCGTGACCCACGAGGCCTTGCTGCCGCAGCCGTCCACCTGAAGCCAGAGGCTGTTGGGTCCCGTGGTCGCCAGCTCACCGGCAAAGGAGCACGGGAGCTGGAGCCAGTGCCAGTCAGGTTCTCCGACCATACAATGAACTCCAACAGCACCTCTGCCGAGTGGAAGCGTGGCCGGGGAGGCCGAGCAACCATGGCGCGCCCCCCTTGCCGACGGAACCGCCACGCCTTAGGCGGCTTCCACCAAGCGGAGAAAACCCGCCTCTGCCGACCTGAGCGGCACCGGACCCCGAAGAGATCCCTCCTCGACCACGGGGAGCCACAGGGGGGTCGAAGCATGCTTGCGAGGGCGACCACGCCCCCTCTTAGGTGGAGGAGATCCGGGCCCCTCTTGGCGAGCCTTCCCCTTCTCAGCGGCCGAGAACCTCTTCGTTGGCGCCATGGGAGTCGCTGCAGGACGGTGGAGCAAGGAAGAAGAAGCAAGCGGAATGGAGGAAGAGATGGGCGACGGGGGCTCCGCCACCTCCCCATTTATAGCAGTAGGAGGCCAACTGCCGGCCTCCACGATCGCAGGTAATGATGGCTTTTCTGCATGCACCAGGGACTCATCAAGTCGGGCAGTTGCCGAGGCAGCGTGGGGAAGCGGAGACGCCCACGTCCCGTCAGTCGCCACGCGTCAATCAAGGCCGCAGGCGGTTGGGGCCCGCGGCGCTCCGCACTTGCCCCTTGGCTTCGCCTCGAAGCCAAGTCCGAGCGCGCCTTGGGCCCGGGGGCTACTGTCGGTGTTCTGGGAACGGGGGTCCCCAGACTTGCCTGCCTGCGGCCCACGGCGTGGCTCCACTAGCGGCCCTGTACGACCCATCTTCACCAGCAAACACTCAAGACCCTCGCGAGGGGCCAAGCCTTGCGAGGCGGGCAACACAAGACCTCCTCAGGGGCAGCCCCACTAGGCTGGCTCACGAGGAGTGGAGAGATCAAGGCGAGGGGCACCTTGGGAGGTTCCCGTGACGTGAGCCGTGACGACCAAGGCCAGGCGGGCGCCAGCAGGCTCAGAGTACTGGTTTCCTCTTTGGTGTTAAAGGAGCAGGCGTAGGCGAGGAGTCCCGAGGCGTCAGGCAAAGGTTTCCATATCGGTGCAACGAGACCAAGACCAGCAGGACGAAAGGATGGAGGTCATCACGGAGCCCACGACGGCGTCACTACCAGAGTCTTTGGCAGGAAAAGACCACCTTTTGTCAGGACAGCTTGTACTAGTTGTCCCCCTTCAAATTGGCCATTGTGGGATCCCTTCCCGCCTAATATTTTGGAAGAGGACTCGGGCCTCTATAAATAGGACTAGCCACCACCGTAGGAGGCAACTAATTTGGCCCCAACTGATCAGTGATCATTCGGACCATCCTCACACACACAAGCTCATCGAGCTCAAGAACACCTCTCCTCAGGAGGTAGTTCTTCCCTTGTACTTGTTCATCCCAGTCTACAAGGCAATCCAGCACGCCACACTGGAGTAGGGTATTACACCACATTGGTGGCCTGAACCAGTATAAACTCTTGTTTCCCTTGTTCTTCGGGTTTGGCGAGCTGAGCTTTGAGATCGTGGCGAGAGCGCGAGCTAGGGGTGCCGGAACCCGTAATCCGACAGAAACACACTTGCATATTAGCTACACCCAATGCTCAAGTACGATCATAGTGCCTCCTAGTTGGTGCTTTATAAGAGAAGATGGAGACTCAAATTAAAAATAAAAATTGGATAAAGTAAAAGAAAGGCCCTTCGCGTAGGGAAGTAGGGATTTGTAGAGGTGTTAGAGCTCAAAGCGAAAAACTTAGAGATGAAAACATTTTGGGAGGCATACTTTTCCCACCAGCGAAAATGAAGTTTATTCCTTTTTGAACCATACTTTCACTTTCCATGGCTAACCATATCCACGGGTGCCCTCCATACCAACACTTTCCAAGGAATTTATTATTTGACATCATAAAGTAAATTCAGTTTTCATTTCGGGACTAGGCATCCCTAATACCTTTGCCTTACTCTCGTGCAATGACAAGTGAATAAACACTCATCGTGAGAATAACACATCTAGCATGGAAAATATTAGCCACCCCTCACTGCCTCGCAAGCAGTACGAGCACACAAAAGAGAAGTTTATTTTGAAAACTAGAGATGGCAGATACAAATTTGCTTAGAACGGCATAAGAATACCGTATATAGGTAGATATAGTGGACTCATGTGGCAAAACTAGTTTAAAGGTTTTTGGATGCACAAGTAGTGATCATACTTAGTGCAAAATGTAGGCTAGCAAAAGATTGAGAAGCGACCAACCAAGAAACGAATAATCTCCTAAGCGAGCATTAAGCATAATTAACACCGAGTAATGCACCACAAGTAGGATATAATTTCATTGCATGACTATTGACTTTCGTGCTTGCATAGGGAATCACAAACCTTAAAACCAATATTCTTACTAAAGCACAATTACTCGTCAACATGACTCACATATCACATCATCATATCTCAAAACTATTACAAGGAATCAAGTTTATTTTGTCCAATGATCATCAGGACAGTTTTATTATATCCTTCTTGGATATCTATCACTTTGGAACTAATTTTCATGTGTTGCTTTTGATAAGCTCAAACAAATATAAGTGAAGATCATGAGCATAATATTTCTTTCTCTCAAATTAGTTTAAGTGAAGCAATAGAGAATTTCTAAAAAAAATTACTAACTCTCAAACAAATCTAAGTGAAGCAAGAGAGCATTTCTTAAAAAATACTAAAGCACACGGTGCTCAAAAATATATAAGTGAAGCACTAGAGCAATTCCATAGCTCATAAAGATTTAAGTGAAGCATAGAGAGCAATTCTAACAAGTCATGGCATAATTTTGGCTCTCTCAAATAGGTGTGTCCATCAAGGATTCAAGACTTAAAACAAAAAACAAAACAACCAAAGACTCATATCATACAAGACGCTCCAAGCAAAACTCATAGTATGGATGAATGAAAATATAGCTTCGAGAAAAATATCGATGGTCGTTAGAAGAAATAGGGGATTCCACTCGGGGCATCCCCAAGCTTAGGCTCTTCTTACTCCTTATCCCTGGTATATGTTGATGATGTCTCACCGGCAATAGCGCCAGAAATTCCTTTTGATGTTGGCTTGAACTACGTCGGTATTTCCCCAAAGAGGAAGGGATGATGTAGCACAACAACAGTAGGTATTTCCCTCAGTGATGAGACCAATGTTATTGAACCAGTAGGAGAACCACGCAAAACTACGTGAACAACACCTGCACACAAATAACAAATACTCGCAACCCGACGTGTTAAAGGAGTTGTCAATCCCTTTCGCGCAACGGCGCCAGAGATAGGCAAACGAACGTGAGAGAGTTGTAAATATTGATAGATCGAACGCCAAATAAAATAAAGTGCAACAAGGTATTTTTGTATATTTGGTTTAGTAGATCTGAAAATAAAAGCAAAGGAAAATAGATCGCAAAGGCAAATATAATAAAGAAGAGACTCGAGGGCCGTAGGTTTCACTAGTGGCTTCTCTCAAGGAATATAGAAAACGGTGGGTGAACAAATTATTGTTGGGAAATTGGTAGAACTTCAAATAACCATGACGATATCCAAGAAATGATCATTATATAGGCATCATGTCCAAGATTAGTAAACCGACTCCTGCCAGCATCTACTACTATTACTCCACACACCGACCGCTATCCAACATGCATCTAGTGTATTAAATTCATGGAAAAAAGGAGTAATGCAATAAGAATGATGACATGATGTAGACAAGATCTATTTATGTAGAAATAGACCCCATCTTGTTATCCTTAATAGCAACGATACATACGTATCAGTTCACTTTCTGTCACTGGGATCAAGCACCGCGAGATCGAACACATCACCAAGAACCTCTTCCGACTGCAAGATAAATAGATCAAGTTGGCCAAATAAAACCCAAATATCAGAGAAGAAACACGAGGCTATAAGTAATCATGAATATAAGAGATCAAAGAAGACTCAAATAACTTTCATGGATAAAAACATAGATCTGATCATAAACTCAAAGTTCATCGAATCCCAACAAACACACCACAAAAAGAGTTACATCATATGGATCTCCAAGAGACCATTGTGTTGAGAATCAAACAAGAGAGAGGAAGCCATCTAGCTACTAACTACATACCCTTAGGTCTACAAATAACTACTCACGCATCATCGGAGAGGCACCAATGAACATGATGCACCCCTCCGTGATGGTGTCTACATTGGATCTGGTGGTTCTGGAACTTGCGGCGGCTGGAATTGATTTTCGTCGACTCCCTTAGAGTTTCTGGAATATTGGGGTATTTATAGAGCAAAGATACGGTTCGGGGGCACCTGAGGTGGGCACAACCCACCAGGGGGTGTCTGGTCCTCCAGGCGCGCCCTGGTGGGTTGTGCTCCCCTCGAAGCACCCCCAGGCGCTTCTCCGGCCCACTGGATGTATTCTGGTCCAAAAAATCTACAAAAAGTTTCCTGCATTTGGACTCCGTTTGGTATTGATTTCTTGTGATGTAAAAAACATGCAGAAAACAACAACTCGCATTTGGCACTATGTCAATAGGTTAGTACCAAAAAAAAAGATATAAAATGACTATAAAATGATTATAAAACATCCAAGAATGATAATATAATAGTACGGAACAATCAAAAATTATAGATACATTGGAGACGTATCAAGATATCAAATCATGCATATAAGAATTCAGAGGAGATTCAAATAGTATTCATAGATAAGCTGATCATAAATCCACAATTCATCGGATCTCGGCGAACACACAGCAAAAAAGTATTACATCGAATAGATCTCCAAGAACATCGAGGACAACATGGTATTGAGAATCAAAGAGAGAGAAGAATCCATCTAACTACTAGCTATGGACCCGTAGGTCTGTGGTAAACTACTCACGCTTCATCGGAAGGCAATGGTGTTGATGTAGAAGCCCTCCGTGATCGAATCCCCCTCCGGCAGGACGCCGGATAAGGCTCCTAGATGGGATCTCACAGATGCAGAAGGTTGCGGTGATGGAAAAGTGTTTTCGTGGCTCTCCTGGTTGGTTTTGGGATATATGGGAATATATAGGCGTAAGAAATAGGTCGGTGGAGCCACGAAGGGCCCACAAGGGTGGGGGCGCGCACTAACCCCTGGGCGCGCCCTCCGTCCTTGTGGCCGCCTCGTTGCTTCTCTAACTTGCACTCCAAGTCCTCTAAATGTCTTCTGGTCCAAGAAAAATCATCACGAAAGTTTTATTCCGTTTGGAATCCATTTGGTATTCCTTTTCTGAGAAACTCTAAAACAAGGGGAAAAAAAGGAACTAGCACTAGGCTCTAGGTTAATAGGTTAGTCCTAAAAATAATATAAAATAGCATATTAATGCATATAAAACATCCAAAACAGATAATATAATAGCATGGAACAATAGAAAAAATAGATACATTGGAGACATATCAAGACTCATATCATACAAGACGCTTCAAGCAAAACACATATCATGTGGTGAATAAAAATATAGCCTCAAGTAAAGTTACCGATAGACGAAGACGAAAGAGGGGATGCCTTTCGGGGCATCCCCAAGCTTAGGCCCTTGGTTGTCCTTGAATATTACCTTAGGGTGCCTTGGGCATCCCCAAGCTTAGGCTCTTGCCACTCCTTATTCCATAGTCCATCAAATCCTTACCCAAAACTTGAAAACTTCACAACACAAAACTCAACATAAAATCTCATGAGATCCGTTAGTATAAGAAAATAAAACCACCACTTTTGGTAATGTTGTGAACTCATTCTTTATTTATATTGGTGTAATATCTACTGTATTTCAACTTCTCCATAGTTCATACCCCCCGATACTACCCATAGATTCATGAAAATAAGCAAACAACATATAGAAAACATAATTTGTAAAAAAACAGAACAGTCCGTAGTAATCTGTAAACTTCGAATACTTCTGTAACTCCAAAATTTACGAAAAATTAGGACAACAGAGGCAATTTGTATATTAATCTTCTGCAAAAAAATCATTATATTATCGCGCTTCTGTGATTTTTAACAATTCTGGGACTGAGCACAAAAGTTTATGTTTTTCAGCAAGATCAAATCAACTATCACCGTAAGCTATCCCAAAGGTCTTACATGGCACAAACATGAATTAAAACACCAAAAAACAATTACTACAGAGGTAATAATGTGTATTTTATTCGAAAACAGTAGCAAAGCAAAAAACACAAATATAAAATTGGCTTGCCTCCCAACAAGCGCTATTGTTTAACGCCCCTAGCTAGGCATAAAACATAGATCTAGGTATTGTCATCTTTGGTATGCAATCCATAAGTAGATCTCATAATAGATTCATATGGCAACTTAATTTTCTTTCTATGAAAGTGTTCCATGCCCTTCCTTGACGGAAATTGAAATCTAATGTTTCCTTCTTTCATATCAATAATTGCACCAATCGTTCTAATGAAAGGTCTACCAAGAATAATAGGTCATGTAGGATTGCAATCTACATCAAGAACAATGAAATCTATGGTCACATAATTCCTATTTGCAACAATAATAACATCATTAATCCTTCCCATAGGTTTCTTAATAGTGGAATCTGCAAGATGCAAATTTAAAGAACAATGATCAAATTCACAGAAACATAACAAATCACATAAAGTTTTTGGAATCATGGAAACGCTAGCACCAAATCACACAAAGCATGGCACTCATAATATTTAATATTAATCTTAATAGTAGGTTCCCACTCATCATAAAGTTTTCTAGGGATATAAATTTCCAATTCAAGCTTTTCTTCAAAAGATTTCATCATAGCATCAACAATATGTTTAGTGAAAGCTTTATTTTGAGGAGAATTCATCATGGATTGCAACAAGGAAATGCAATCTATCAAAGAACAATTATCATAATTAAAATCCTTGAAATCCAAAAGAGTGGTTTCATTGCTACTTGATAACCCACAAGTATAGGGGATGACAACAGTTTTCGAGGGTAGAGTATTCAACCCAAATTTATTGATTCGACATAAGGGGAGCCAAAGAATATTTGTAAGTATTAGCAACTAAGTTGTCAATTCAACCACACCTGGAGATTAATTATCTGCAGCAAGCGATTAGTAGCAAAGTAGTATGATAGTTTGATGGTAGTAGCAACATCAATAGTAATAGTAACAATGATAGCAGTGATTTAGTAGCAAGTGCAACAGTAACAGTAGTAACTTAGTAGAAACAATATAAGATAAATTCATAGGCATTGGATCGATGATTCCTTGGATGATATTCATCATGTGACAGTTATAACCTAGGGCGATACGGCACTAGCCCCAGTTCATAAATATAAGGTAGGCATGTATTCCGTAAATAATCATACGTGCTTATGGAAAGAACTTGCATGACATCTTTTGTCCTACCCTCCTGTGGCAGCGGGGTCCTATTGGAAACTAAGGGACATTAAGGCCTCCTTTTAATAGAGAACCGGAACAAATAATTAACACATGGTGAATACATGAACTCCTCAAACTACGGTCATCACTGGGACTGGTCCCGACTATTGTCACTCCGGGGTTGCCTGATCATAACACATAGTAGGTGACTATAACTTGCAAGATTAGATCTAGAACATGGATATAATGGTGATAACAAATGGTTCAGATCTTAAATCATGGCACCCAGGGCCAAAGTGACAAGCATTAAGCATGCCAAAGTCATAGCAACATCAATCTCAGAACATAGTGGATACTAGGGATCAAGCCCTAACAAAACTAACTAGATTACATGATGAATCTCATCCAACTCCTCACCGACCAGTGAGCCTACGAGGAATTACTCACTCCCAGTGGGGAGCATCATGGAATTGGCAATGGAGAAGGGTTGGTGATGACGAAGATCAAAGACCCCCCTCTCCGGAGCCCCAAACAGACTACAGATCTGGCCTCCTGATGAAGAAAAGGAGGTGACGGCGGCTCCATCTCGTGGAACCCGATAATTATTTGACCCTGATTTTTTTGGAAATATGTGATTTTACAGCGTCGGATTCAGGGTCTGCTGGGCCACCAGGTGGGGACAACCCACCTGGGCGCGTCTGGAGGGGGGCGCACTGGTGGGTTGTGCCCACCCAGGGGCCCCCCTCCGGTGGTTCTTGGCTGCAGAAATTCACTTTTATTGTATAAAAAAATCCTCGCAAGTTTCGTTCCATTCCGAAATTTTTTATATTTGCACAAAAAACAACACCATGGTAGTTCTGCTGAAAACAGCGTCAGTCCGGGTTAGTTTCATTCAAATCATGCAAACAGGAGTCCAAAACAAGAGGAAAAGCGTTAGGAAAATTAGATACGTTGGAGACGTATCAACTCCCCCAAGCTTAAACCTTTGCTTGTCCTCAAGCAATTCAGTTGATAAATTGAAAGTGAAAAAGTAAAACTTTTACGAACTCTTTTGCTCTTGTTTGCATAAATGAGCTTAAACAGCACCTAGGTTTTGAGCCAATATTATAACTAACCATGTCGACAATAACTCTTAAAAATTATACTAACTCATATCAATGACATAATCAGCTAGCGAGCAATAATAAGATATCTCGAACAACAACACGTTATCAAAACAACCATGATATAATATGACAATAGTGGTATCTCGCTAGCCCTTTCTAAGACCGCAAAACATAAATTCAGAGCACCTCCAAAGTTCAAGTAGCGACTAAACATTGTAATTCCTGTTAGAAAAGATCCAGTCATGATGCACCCAACATTAGCTACACACAATGCATAAGCATGACAGCAGTGCTCTCAGGTTTTGGCGCTTGTTTTAGAAGGTGATGACACAACATAAAAGTAAATAGATAGTCCGTTCATAGAGGGAAGCAGTGATTTGCAGAGGTGCCAGAGCTCAAGTTTTTAAAACAGAGGGAAATGATATTTTGAGAGATGCACCCTTCTTATTTACTTCATGATCATCATTCATCAATATCTTCCATGCTAAACACATTAGTAGTGGTTCCCAAGCAATAAAGTAAATGTTATGACTCCGTAGGAGTTTTTGTTTGATTATTTGTAAGCTCTTTTCTGTTTGCAGTTTGGGACTGGGAATCCCTATAACTGCCTCTTTTCTCGTGCAATGGCGAATGAATAAACACTCGACCTGAGAATAATCCGCTTAGCATGGAAGATACCGACTACCTCATGTCGTTCCATGAACAATCCAGGCACACAAAAAGGATATTTATTTGAAGTTTTTAGAGATAGCACATGCAAATTTACTCAGGACGGCAGGCTAGTGCCGCATATAGGTAGGTATGGTGGACTCATATAGAATTACTTGGGTGTCAGGTTTTAGATGTACAAGCAGAATTCCCATTTAGTATAGGTGAAGGCTAGCAAGTAGGTTGAGAAGCGGCCAGCTAGAGAGCAACAACGGTCATGAACATGCATTATGCATAAGTAACATTGGACACCAGCATGAGTAGGATATGAACACCATGAATATAAATATCATAGAGGCTATGTTGGTTTTGATTCAACTACATGCATGAACATATAGCAAGTAAAGCCACTCGAACATTCAGAGGAGGATACCCTATCATCATACTACATCACAATCGTTTTAACGCAATGTTGACATCCAAGATAAATCATTATCCACTCCCAGCTACTTATGCATGGCATGAGAAACTATAATCTCTAATTATCATTGCAAACATGTTTAATCATAACTGTCTAAATCATGGATACTAGGTTAAACATATTTACAAAAACAGAACAAGTCGAGGTCATACCCGTTTCTCTATGCCACGACCAGTTCATCAAATGTCATCATTATTGCCTTTCACTTGCACGACCGAAAGATATGAAAATAATAATAGTGCAAGAGTGCCGTGGACTAAGCTGGAATCTGCAAACATTTTATTTAACAGGAGAAGACAAGGTAAAATGGGCTCTTTGTTAGATCAACAATAATGCATATGAGAGCCACTCAACATTTTCATCATGGTGTTCTCCTCGGTACGACTCAATAAAAAGAAAAGAAATTCAGAGAAACACACTGAAATATTTTTGGATTTTTTGGTTTTGTCTGAAAGAAGCAAATAAAAAGGGAAAAAACAAAAATGAGAAAAACTATTTACACGGGAAAGCTCCCAACAAGCAAAAGAAGAACAAGGAAATCTTTTTGGGTTTTGTTTTTAGTGCTATAGATAACTACCCTGGAAAGAAAAAGCAAAAATAAGCTGGAAATATTTTTGGATTTTCTCAAAGTTTTTCAAACATAGAAGAAGAAAGCGAGAAAATAAATTAAGCATGGATAATATATTGTAAAAGTGTTAACACCGACAAATGAAATGTGTGAACATGAATGTAATGTCGGTGAGAAACACGTACTCTTCCAAGCTTAGGCTTTTGGCCTAACTTGGTAATTAATCAGTAGCCTGCATAATGGTTGGGGTAGTAGCTCACGGAGGCCCTCGGTGCGGATGCCTCAGTCAGCCGTGCAGCCATAACCGCCGCGTTACAAGCTCATGCCTCGCTCTCTAGAACAAAGTATCTTCCCTTACCATGAAAATCAAAAAGAGCAGGCGCAGGCAAATATGTGTATACAACGGAGTCTTGATTAAACAACAATTTATAGGTGAAATTATCGGGTTCACCTCTAAGGATCTTATGATGTTTCATAGGATCAAAGTCTAAATACTGCGTGGGTAAATAGGGTCATAAGGCAAAGGTGCAACACCCAGCTCTCTTGCTAAGTGTGTGGCATAAATGCCACCATAAAAATAACCACTATTAGCATTGTGTTGCAACCTACGTGCAACAATTGCTCCAAGATTTTAACTTTTGTCATCGGTGAGAGCGGTGCGTATGAGGCCCAAGTCAGGGGCACAAAGTGTACTACAATCTTGTTTGCCTACAACACATTTTCCATTAAATAATGCAAAGTACTGAATTGCGGGAAAATGGATGCTCTTTATTCTACCTTGCGTCACTCCCCTATTCCCACCATAGAAAAGACTAGTCAAAAATGTTTGGAACTCGAATCTTGGTGGTTCGTCAAGCGAACCCCATAATGGAAGTTTGCAGTGGTTATCAAATCTCTCTAAAGATATGGTAAATGGATTTTCATATAGTTTAAATGACACCCTAGACTCATGGGGATGGAATTTAAATCCTTTGACAAATGATTCAGCGAGAGTGTGGTGTTGGTTGCACTTATCTGAGATGTAGGGACATAGATCAGCATTGTGAACATATTGCTCAAATTCCTCTTTAATGCCCACACTCACCATATAACCATCGCATGGCCATAAGCATGTTTTGGTGGCGTCATCTCGTATGAAACTTTCACTTGGTTCAACATAAGACCGACAAGCGGAGCTGCCACTAGAATATGCCCCCGAGGATCTCCTCCTTGAAGAACTCCTTCCAAAGAGGTTCATCATATTTGCATACAATTTTTTGGAAAAAATTGGGTGACAAAAATTTATCAACAAAACTTCACAAGATCGGTAGCAACTACTCATAGGAATGCATAGAGGCTATAGCAAGCATTCAAACTACTTCAAACTCTAAGAATTCAACATGCAACCTCATCTACAACAACACCAAGAGTAGCTAATTATTCAAAATATAATCCACTAAATAAAAAACTAATTGGACAAACGGAGGAGTCACATACCAAGCGACAATTCCCCCAACAGTCTCGGAAATGGAGCTTCGAGCAAAGAGATCGAAATCCGCGGGTTTGAGAGCAGGAACACGAGAGAGAGCCATGGTGATTTTTTTCTAGAGGTAGGTGGTGATGTGGGATGAAGAGATAAGTGAGGGGGCCCATGTGGGGACCACAACCCACCAGGGTGCACTTGGGGGTCCTGGCACGCCCAGGTGGGGTTGTGCCCACATGGTGCACCTCCCTCTGATATTATTTGCACAAAAAATTCTTACATATTCAGAAAAATAGTATTAAAGTTTCAGGGCATTCTAAGAACTTTTATTTTTGGGTCATTTTTAACTGGACGGGAAATTCAGAAAACAAACAGAACATAACATTTTATTTTATTTAACGAATAAAAACAAAAAACAAAAGGTAGGTGACGCGGCTTGAAGCTACTTGGTATTTCCCCGAAGAGGAAGGGATGATGCAGCACAGTAGCGGTAGGTATTTCCCTCAATGATGAGACCAAGGTTATCTAACCAGTAGGAGAACCAAGCAACACTACGTAAACAACACCTGCACACAAATAACAAATACTCGCAACCCAACGTGTAAAAGGGGTTGTCAATCCCTTTCGGGTAGCGGCGCCAGAAATTGGCAAACGGACGTGAGAGAGTAGTAAATATTGATAGATCGAACGCCAAATAAAATAAATTACAGCAAGGTATTTTTGTATTTTTGGTTTAATAGATCTGAAAATTAAAGAAAAGGAAAATAGATCATAAAGGCAAATAATATGAGAAAGAGACTCGGGTGCCGTAGGTTTCACTAGTGGCGTCTCTCAAGAAAAAATAGCAAACGGTGGGTAAACAAATTACTGTTGGGCAATTGATAGAACTTCAAATAATCATGACGATATCCAGGCAATGATCATTATATAGGCATCACGTCCAAGATTAGTAGACCGACTCACGCATCTACTACTATTACTCCACACATCGGCCGCTATCCAACATGCATCTAGTGTATTAAGTTCATGGAGAAACGAAGTAATGCAATAAGAACGATGCCATGATGTAGACAAGATCTATTTATGTAGAAATAGACCCCGTCGTTTTATCCTTAGTAGCAACGATACATACGTGTCGGTTCCCCTTTCTGTTGCTACCTCTTGAGCACTGCGTTGGTTTCCCCTTGAAGAGGAAAGGGTGATGCAGCAAAGTAGCGTAAGTATTTCCCTCAGTTTTTGAGAACCAAGGTATCAATCCAGTAGGAGGCCACGCACGAGTCCCTCGCACCTACAAAAACAAATAAATCCTTGCAACCAACGCGATAAGGGGTTGTCAATCCCTACACGGTCACTTACGAGAGTGAGATCTGATAGATATGATAAGATAATATTTTTGGTATTTTTATGATAAAGATGCAAAGTAAAATAGAAGCAAAATAAAAGGCAACGGAAATAGCTTGTTGATGGGAGATTAATATGATGGAAAATAGACCCGGGGGCCATAGGTTTCACTAGTGGCTTCTCTCAAGAGCATAAGTATTACGGTGGGTGAACAAATTATTGTTGAGCAATTGATATAATTGAGCATAGTTATGAGAATATCTAGGTATGATCATGTATATAGGCATCACATCCGAGACAAGTAGACTGACTCCTGCCTGCATCTACTATTATTACTCCACACATCGACCGCTATCCAGCATGCATCTAGAGTATTAAGTTCATAAGAACAGAGTAACGCTTTAAGCAAGATGACATGATGTAGAGGGATAAACTCATGCAATATGTATAAACCCCATCTTGTTATCCTCGATGGCAACAATACAATACGTGCCTTGCTGCCCTCATCACATCGGGAAAGGACACCGCAAGATTGAACCCAAACCTAAGCACTTCTCCCATTGCAAGAAAGATCAATCTAGTAGGCCAAACCAAACTGATAATTCGAAGAGACTTGCAAAGATAACCAATCATACATAAAAGAATTCAGAGAAGATTCAAATATTGTTCATAGATAAACTTAATCATAAACACACAATTCATCGGTCTCAACAAACACACCGCAAAAAAGAAGATTACATCGAATAGATCTCCATGAGAGGGGGAGAACATTGTATTGAGATCCAAAAAGAGAGAAGAAGCCATCTAGCTAATAATATGGACCCGAAGGTCTGAGGTAAACTACTCACACATCATCTGAGAGGCTATGGTGTTGATGTAGAAGACCTCCATGATCAATGCCCCTCCCGTGAGCTCCTAACAGGCCCCAAGATGGGATCTCACGGGCATGTAAGGTTGCGGCGGTGGAATTAGGTTTTTGGCTCCGTGTCTGGTAGTTTGGGGTACGTGAGGTATATATAGGAGGAAGGAGTACGTCGGTGGAGCAACAGGGGCTCACGAGGGTGGAGGACGCGCTGGGCAGGCGCCTCTACCTCGTGCCCTCTTGGTTGATGTCTTGACGTAGGGTCCAAGTCCTCTGGATCACGTTCGTTCCGAAAATCACGTTCCCGAAGGTTTCATTCCGTTTGGACTCCGTTTGATATTCTTTTTTGGCGAAACTCTTTGAAATAGGCAAAAAATAGCAATTCTGGGCTAGGCCTCCGGTTAATAGGTTGGTCCCAAAAATAATATAAAAGTGTATAATGGTAGGGGTTATGTGGGAAGACAAAAAAGGAGAAAGTCTCACATCAATGAGGCTAATCAACGGGCTATGGAGATGCCCATCAATTGATGTTAATGCAAGGAGTAGGGATTGCCATGCAACGGATGCACTAGAGCTATAAGTGTATGAAAGCTCAAAAATAAACTAAGTGGGTGTGCATCCAACTTGCTTGCTCACGAAGACCTCGGGCATTTGAGGAAGCCCATCATTGGAATATACAAGCCAAGTTCTATAATGAAATTTCCCACTAGTATATGAAAGTGACAAAATGAGAGCTCTCTATTATGAAGATCACGGTGCTACTTTGAAGCACAAGTGTGGTAAAAGGATAGTAACATTGTCCCTTATCTCTTTTTCTCTCATCATTTTTTTATTTTTTTATTTGGGCCTTTTCTCTTTTTTTTATGGCCTCTTTTTTTATTTAGTCCGGAGTCTCATCCGACTTGTGGGGGAATCATAGTCTCCATCATCCTTTCCTCACTTGGGACAATGCTCTAATAATAATGATCATCACACTTTTATTTACTTACAACTCATGAATTACAACTCAATACTTAGAACAAAATATGACTCTATATGAATGCCTCCAAGGTGTACTGTGATATGCAATGAATCAAGAGCGACATGTATGAAAGAATTATGAACGGTGGCTTTGCCACAAATACAATGTCAACTACATGATCATGCAAAGCAATATGACAATAATGGAGTATGTCATGATAAATGAAACAGTGGAAAGTTGCATGGCAATGTATCTTGGAATGGCTATGGAAATGCCATGACAGGTAGGTATGGTGGCTGTTTTGAGGAAGATATAAGGAGGTTTATGTGTGATAGAGCATATCATATCACCGGGTTTGGATGCACCGGTGAAGTTTGCACCAACTCTCAAGGTGAGAAAGGGCAATGCTGCAATCAAGAGGCTAGAAAATTGCGGAAAGGTAAGTGTGCGTATAATCCATGGACTCACATTAGTCATAAATAACTCATATACTTATTGCAAAATTTATTAGCCCTCAAGCAAAGTACTACTACGCATGCTCCTAGGGAAGGGTTGGTAGGAGTTAACCATCGCGCGATCCCGACCGCCACACAAAGGAAGACAATCAACAAATACTTCATGCCCGACTTTCATATATAACAGTTCACCATACGTGCATGCTACGGGAATCACAAACTCCAACACATGTATTTTTCAATTCCACAAGTACTCAACTAGCACAACTATGATATTACTACCTTTATATCTCAAAACAATTATCAAGCATCAAATTTCTCATGATATTAATTAAAGCAAATTGACATGCTATTTTAAGACTCTCAAAATAATATAAGTGAAGCATGAGCGATCAATAGTTTCTATAAAACAAATCCACCACCGTGTTTCTAAAAGATATAAGTGAAGCACTAGAGCAAAAACTATATAGCTCAAAAAATATAAGTGAAGCACATAGAGTATTCTAATAAATTCATAATCAAGTGTGACTCTCTCAAAAGGTGTGTACAGAAAGGATGATTGTGGTAAACTAACAAATAAAGACTCAAATAATACAAGACGCTCCAAGCAAAACACATATCGTGTGGTGAATAAAAATATAGCTCCAAGTAAAGTTACCGATGGGAGTAGACGAAAGAGGGGATGCCTTCCGGGGCATCCCCAAGCTTTGGCTTTTAGGTGTCCTTAGATTATCTTGGGGTGCCATGGGAATCACCAAGCTTAGGCTATTGCACTCCTTGTTCCAGAATCCATCAAATCTTTCACCCAAAACTTGAAAACTTCACAACACAAAACTCAGCAGAAAATCTCGTAAGCTCTGTTAGCGAAAGAAAACAAAAGACCACTTCAAGGTACTGTAATGAAATAATTCTTTATTTATATTGGTGTTAAACCTACTGTATTCCAACTTCTCTATGGTTTATAAACTATTTTACTAGCCATAGATTCATCAAAATAAGCAAACAACACACGAAAAACAGAATCTTTAAAAAACACAACAATCTGTAGTAATCTGTAACTAACGCAAACTTTGGGAACTCCGAAAATTCAGCTAAAATAGGAAGACCTAGAAAATTTGTTTATTGATCAGCATCAATTGGAATCAATATTTTATCACGTTCTGGTGATTTTTAACAATTATTTTCATGAACATAAAGTTTCTGGAATTTACAGCAAGATCAAATAACTACCATCCAAGAAGATCCTATAGGTTTAACTTGGCACAAACACTAATTAAAAAATAAAAACACATATAACCAGAGGCTATATCAAATATTTATTCCTAAACAGAAGCAAAAATAAAAAAACTAAAAATAAAATTGGGTTGCCTCCCAACAAGCGCTATCGTTTAACGCCCCCTAGCTAGGCATAAAAGCAAGGATAGATCTAGGTATTGCGATCTTTGGTAGGCAATCCATAAGTGGCTCTCACAATAGATTCATAAGGTAATTTTATTTTCTTTCTAGGGAAGTGTTCCATGCCTTTCTTTAATGGAAATTGGAATCTAATATTCCCTTCCTTCATATCAATAATTGCACCAATCGTTCTAAGGAAAGGTCTACCAAGAATAATAGGACATGAGGATTGCAATCTATGTCAAGAACAATAAAGTCTACGGGCACATAGTTCCTATTTGCAACAATAAGAACATCATTAATTCTTCCCATAGGTTTCTTAATAGTGGAATCGGCAAGGTGCAAGTTTAAAGAGCAATCATCAAATTCACGGAAACCTAATAAATCACATAAAGTTTTTGGAATCGTGGAAACACTAGCACCCAAATCACACAAAGCATAGCATTCATGATCTTTAATTTTAATTTTAATAGTAGGTTCCCACTCATCATAAAGTTTTCTAGGGATAGAAACTTCCAACTCAAGTTTTTCTTCGTAAGATTGCATCAAAGCATCAACGATATGTTTGGTAAAGGCTTTATTTTGACTATAAGCATGAGGAGAATTTAGCACGGATTGCAACAAGGGAATACAATCTATCAAAGAGCAATTATCATAATTAAATTCCTTGAAATAAAAAATAGTGGGTTCATTAATATCTAATGTTTTGATCTCTTCAATCCCACTTTTATCAATTTTAGCATCAAGATCTAAAAACTCCGAATTTCTGGAAGGCCTTCTAGGTAAAGGTGGATCATATTCAGTCCCATCATTATCAAGATTCATATTGCAAAACAAAGATTTAATAGGGGACACATCAATAACTTTTAGATCTTCATCTTTATTTTCATAGAAATTTGAAGAACACGCTTTCACAAAGCAATCTTTCTTAGCACGTATCCTAGCGTTTCTTTCTTTGCACTCATCAATGGAAATTCTCATGGCTTTGAGAGACTCATTTATATCATGCTTAGGAGGAATAGATCTAAGTTTTAAAGAATCAACATCAAGAGAAATTCTATCAACGTTCCAAGACAATTCATCAACTTTAAGCAATATTAAAGTTTCCATAAGAATTGTTGTAGGAATTACCATAATTATTAGAGGAATTACTAGGATAAGTCCTAGGATTAAAGTTTCCTCTATACGTGTTGTTACCAAAATTATTCCTACCAACGAAATTCACATCCATAGGTTAATTATTATTCTCAATCAAAGTAGACAAAGGCATATCATTAGGATCAAAAGAAAATATCTTAGTAGAAAATAATTTCATAAGTTCATCCATCTTGCCACTCAAAACATTAATTTCTTCTATCGCATGCACTTTTTTATTAGTAGATCTTTCAGTGTGCCATTGAGAATAATTAACCATAATATCATCTAGGAGTTTAGTAGCTTCTCCTAAAGTGATTTCCATAAAAGTGTCTCCTGCGGCCGAATCTAAAAGATTTCTAGAAGCAAAATTCAATCCAGCATAATTTTTTTGTATAATCATCCACAAATTCAAACCATGCGTAGGGCAATTACGTATCATTAATTTCATCCTCTCACAAGCTTGTGCAACATGTTCATGATCAAGTTGCTTAAAATTCATAATATCATTTATAAGAGAGATGATCTTAGTAGGAGGAAAATATTTAGAGATAAAAGCATCTTTGCACTTATTCCAAGAATCAATACTATTTTTAGGCAAAGGTGAAAACCAAGCTTTAGCACGATCTCTAAGCAAAAAAGGAAATAGCTTCAATTTAACAATATCATTATCCACATCTTTCTTCTTTTGCATATCACACAAATCAATGAAGCTATTTAGATGGGTAGCGTCATCTTCACTAGGAAGCCCGTCGAATTGATCTTTCATGACAAGATTCAACAAAGCAGCATTGATTTCACAAGATTCAGTATCGGTAAGAGGAGCAATAGGAGTGCTAAGAAAATCATTGTTTGTTGGTATTGGTGAAGTCACACAATTTAGTATTATCTTGAGCCATCGTGACAAACAAGCAATCCAACACACGAGCAAACAAGAAGCGAGCGAAAAAGGCGAACTGAAAAGAGAGGGCGAATAAAACGGCAAGGGTGAAGTGGGGGAGAGGAAAACGAGAGGCAAATGGCAAATAATGTAATGCGGGAGATAAGGGTTTGTGATGGGTACTTGGTATGTTGACTTTTGCATAGACTCCTCGGCAACAGCGCCAGAATTGGCTCGTTGATGGGAAATTAAATCTTGACTTGACTTAGTGTGAGCCTCCCCGGCAACGGCGCCAGAAATCCTTCTTGCTACCTCTTGAGCACTGTGTTGGTTTTCCCTTGAAGAGGAATGGGTGATGCAGCAAAGTAGCGTAAGTATTTCCCTCAGTTTTTGAGAACCAAGGTATCAATCCAGTAGGAGGCCACGCACGAGTCCCTCGCACCTACACAAACAAATAAATCCTTGCAACCAACGCGATAAGGGGTTGTCAATCCCTACACGGTCACTTACGAGAGTGAGATCTGATAGATATGATAAGATAACATTTTTGGTATTTTTATGATAAAGACGCAAAGTAAAATAGAAGCAAATTAAAAGGCAACGGAAATAGCTTGTTGACGGGAGATTAATATGATGGAAAATAGACCCGGGGGCCATAGGTTTCACTAGTGTCTTCTCTCAAGAGCATAAGTATTACGATGGGTGAACAAATTACTGTTGAGCAATTGACAGAATTGAGCATAGTTATGAGAATATCTAGGTATGATCATGTATATAGGCATCACGTCCGAGACAAGTAGACCGACTCCTGCCTGCATCTACTACTATTACTCCACACATCTGTAGGGGAACGTAGCAGAAATTCAAAATTTTCCTACGTGTAACCAAGATCTATCTATGGAGAAACTAGCAACGAGGGAAGGAGAGTGCATCTACATACCCTTGTAGATCGCTAAGCGGAAGCGTTCATGAGAACGGGGTTGAAGGAGTCGTGCTGCCGTGATCCAAATCACCGGAGATCCTAGTGCCGAACGGACGGCACCTCCGCATTCAACACACGTACAGCCCGGTGACGTCTCCCACGCCTTGATCCAGCAAGGAGAGAGGGAGAGGTTGAGGAAGACTCCATCCAGCAGCAACACAACGGCATGGTGGTGATGGAGGAGCGTGGCAATCCCGCAGGGCTTCGCCAAGCACCAAGGGAGAGGAGGAGGAGGAGAGGCAGGACTGCGCCTGGAGAGGGAGAGGCTCTCATGTGTTCTGGGCAGCCCCCTTGGCCTCATATATATAGGGGAAGGGGAGGAGGGTGCGCCCCCTCTAGGGTTCCCACCCCTAGAGGGGCGGCAGCCCCCAAAACCCATCTATGGGTGGCGGCCACAAGGGGGGAGGAGAGGGAGGCGCAGGGAGTATGGGCCTTAGGGCCCATCTCGCCCTTAGGGTTTGCCCTCTCCCCTTCTAGCCGCATGGGCCATGGTGGGGCGCCCTAGCCCACCTAGGGGCTGGTGCCCTCTCATACTTGGCCCATGTATGCCTCTAGAGCATGTGGCCCCACTTGATGGACCCCAGGACCCTCCGGTGGTCCCAGACGTTCTCGATAAACCCGAAACTTTTCCGCTGATCAAAACAGGACTTCCCATATATAATTATTTACCTCCGGACCATTCCGGAACTCCTCGTGACGTCCGGGATCTCATCCGGGACTCCGAACAACATTAACCACATACAAACTTCCTTTATAACCCTAGCGTCATCGAACCTTAAGTGTGTAGACCCTACGGGTTCGGGAGACATGTAGACATGACCGAGACGTTCTCCAATCAATAACCAATAGCGGGATCTGGATACCCATATTGGCTCCCACATGTTCCACGATGATCTCATCGGATGAACCACGAAGTCAAGGACTCAAATGATCCCGTATACAATTCACTTTGTCTATCGGTATAGTACTTGCCGAGATTCGATCGTCGGTATACCGATACCTTGTTCAATCTCGTTACGGCAAGTCTCTTTACTCGCTCGGTAACACATCATCCCGTGATCAACCCCTTGGTCACATTGTGCACATTATGATGATGTCCTACCGAGTCGGCCCGAAGATACCTCTCCGCTTACATCGGAGTGACAAATCGATCTCGATTCGTGCCAACCCAACAGATACTTTCGGAGATACCTGTAATGCACCTTTATAGCCACCCGATTACGTTGTAGGACGTTTGGTACACCCAAAGCATTCCCTACGGTATCCGGAGTTGCACAATCTCATGGTCTAAGGAAAAGATACTTGACATTAGAAAAGCTTTAGCATACGAACTACGATCTTTGTGCTAGGCTTAGGATTGGGTCTTGTCCATCACATCATTCTCCTAATGATGTGATCCCGTCATCAATGACATCCAATGTCCAAGGTCGAAACCGTAACCATCTATTGATTTAACGAGCTAGTCAACTAGAGGCTTACTAGGGACATGTTGTTGTCTATGTACCCACACATGTATCTGAGTTTCCTATCAATACAATTATAGCATGGATAATAAACGATTATCATGAACAAGGAAATATAATAATAACTAATTTATTATTGCCTCTAGGGCATATTTCCAACAGTCTCCCACTTGCACTAGAGTCAATAATCTAGTTCACATCGTCATGTGATTAACATCGATAGGTCACATCGCCATGTGACCAACACCCAAAGAGTTCACTAGTGTACGTAAACTAGTTCACATCATCATGTGATTTAGGCTCAATGAGTTCCGAGGTTTGATCATGTTTTGCTTGTGAGAGAGGTTTTAGTCAACGGGTTTTAGTCAACGGGTCCGAACCTTTCAGATCCGTGTGTGCTTTGCAAATTTCTAGGTCATATTATAAATGCTGCTTCCACGCCCACTTGGAGCTATTCCAAATGGTTGCTCCACTATACGTATCCGGTTTGCTACTCGAGTCACTCGGATAGGTGTTAAAGCTTGCATTGATGTAACGCTTACGCCGAACTCTTTATCACCTCCATAATCGAGAAACATGTCCTTATTTACTCCAAGGACAATTTTGATCACTGTCCAATGATCCATTCTTGGATCATTCTTGTACCCCTTGACCGACTCATGGCAAGGCACACTTCCGATGCGGTACATAACATAGCATACGTAGAGCCTACGTGCGAAGCATAGGGACGACCTTCGTCCTTTCTCTCTGCTTCCGCCGTGGTCGAGCTTTAAGTCTTAACTTCATACCTTACATCTCGTGCAAGAACTCCTTATTTGGTCGATCCATCTTGAACACCTTCAAGATCATGTCAAGGTACATGCTCATTTGAAAGTATTATTAAACATTTTGATCTATCTTATAGATCTTGATGCTTATTGTTCAAGTAGCCTAATCCAGGTTTTCTATTGAAAATCATCTTTCAAATAACCCTATATGCTTTCCAGAAATTCTACATCATTTACGATCACCAATATGTCAACAACATATACTCATCGAAATTCTATAGTGCTCCCACTCACTTCTTTGGAAATACAAGTTTCTCATAAACTTTGTATAAACCCAAAATCTTTGATCATCACATCAAAGCGCACATTCCAACTCCGAGATGCTTACTCCAGTCCTTAGAAAGGATTGCTGGAGCCAGCATACCTTTTAGCATCCTTAGGATCGACAAAACTTTCTTATTGTATCACATACAACCTTTCCTTACGAAAACTGGTAAGGAAACTCATTTTGACATCCATCTGCCTGATTTCATAAATGCAGCTAATGCTAACATGATTCCGACGGACTTAAGCATCGCTACGGATGAGAAAATCTCATCGTAGTCAACTCCTTGAACTTGTGAAAACTTTTCGCCACAAGTCGAGCTTCATAGACGGTGACATTACCGTCCACGTTCGTCTTCTTCTTAAAGATCCATTCATCTCAATGGCTTGCCGATCATCGGCAAGTCCACCAAAGTCCATGCTTTGTTCTGATATATGGATACTATCTCGGATTTCATGGCCTCTAACCATTTGTCGGAATTTGGGCCCACCATCGCTTCTCCATAGCTTGTAGGTTCATTGTTGTCTAGCAACATGACATTCAAGACAGGATCACCGTACCACTCTGAAGCAAAGACGCTGCCCTTGTCGCCCCTACGAGGTTTGGTAGTGACTTGATCCAAACTTCATGATTACTGTCATAAGCTTCTACTTCAATTGGTGTAGGTGCCACGGAACAACTTCATGTGCCCTGCTACACACTAGTTGAAGTGACGGTTCAATAACCTCATCAAGTCTCCACCATCCTCCCACTCAACTTTTCGAGACGAACTTTTCCTCGAGAAAGGACCCGATTCAAGAAACAATCCCTATTGCTTTCGGATCTGAATTAGGAGGTATACCCAACTGTTTTGGGTGTCCTATGAAGATGCATTTTATCCGCTTTGGGTTCGAGCTTATCAACCTGAAACTTTTCCACATAAGCGCCGCAGCCCCAAACCTTTAAGAAATGACAGCTTAGGTTTCTCTAAACCATAGTTCATACGGTGTCATCTCAACGGAGTAACGTGGTGCCCTATTAAAGTGAGTGCGGTTGTCTCTAATGCCTAACCCATGAACGATAGTGGTAATTCGATAGGAGACATCATGGTACGCACCATATCCAATAGGGTGCAACTATGATGTTCGGACACACCATCACACTATGGTGTTCCAAAGTGTATTAATTGTGAAACAATTTGCACAATGTCTTAATTGTGTGCCAAAACTCAGAACTCAGATATTCATCTCTATGATCATATCATAGACATTCTATCCTCTTGTCACAAAGATCTTAAACTTCACTCTGAAATTACTTGAACCATTCAATAATTCAGATTTGTGTTTCATCAAGTAAATATACTCAACATCTACTCGAATCATCTGTGAAGTCGTAACATAACGATATTCATCGCATGCCTCAAAGACTCATTGGACCGCACACATCAAAATGTGTTACTTCTAACAAGTTGCTATCTAGTTCCATCTTCATCAAAACCGAGGCTTTTCACCATCTTGTCCATGTGGTATGATTTGCATATCTCAAGTGATTCAAAATCAAGTGAGTCCAAACGATCCATCCGCATGGAGTTTCTTCATGCGTATACACCAATAGACATGGTTTGCATGTCTCAAACTTTTCAAAACGAGTGAGTCCAAAGATCCATCAACATGGAGCTTCTTCATGCGTTTTATACCAATATGACTTACATGGCAGTGCCACAAGTAAGTGGTACTATCATTACTATCTTATACCTTTGGCATGAAAACGTGTATCACTACGATCGAGATTCAATAAACCAATCTTTTAGGTGCAAGATCATTGAAGGTATTATTCAAATAAACAGAGTAACCATTATTCTCCTCAAATGAATAATCAGATTATGGCTGCATATAATCCAATCATGTCTATGCTCAATGCAAACACCAATAACAATTGTTTAGGTTTAACACCAATCTCGATGGTAGAGGGAGTGCGATGCTTGATCATATCAACCTTGGAAACACTTCCAACACGTATCGTCAACTCACCTTTAGCTAGTCTCCGCTTATTCCGTAGCTCTTTTATTTCGAGTTACTAACACTTAGCAACTAAACCGGTATCTTAATACCCCGGTGCTACTAGGAGTACTAGTAAAGTACACATTAACATAATGTATATCCAATATACTTCTTTCGACCTTGCCACCTTCTTATCTACCAAGTATCTAGGGTAATGCTGCTCCATGGCTGTTCCCCTTATTACGAAGCACTTAGTCTCGGGTTTGGGTTCAACCTTGGGTTTCTTCACTAGAGCAGCAGCTGATTTGCCGCTTCATGAAGTATCCCTTCTTTCCCTTGCCCTTCTTGAAACTAGTGGTTTCACCAACCATCAACAATTGATGCTCCTTCTTGACTTCTACTTTCGTGATGTCAAACAACGCGAATACCTCAAGGGATCATTATATCTATCCTCGATATGTTATAGTTCATTCACGAAGCTCTAGCAGCTTGGTGGTAATGACTTTGGAGAAACATCACTTTCTCATCTGGAAGATCAACTCCCACTCGATTCAAGTGATTGTTGCACTCAGACAATCTGAGCACAAGCTCAACGATTGAGCTTTTCTCCCTTAGTTTGCAGGCAAAGAAAACTCGTCGGAGGTCTCATACCTCTTGACGTGGCACGAGCCTGAAATCCCAATTTCAGCCCTCGAAACATCTCATATGTTCCGCGATGTTTCAAACGTCTTTGGTGCCTCTACTCTAAACTGCTCAACCGAACTATCACGTAGTTATCAAAACGTGTATGTCCGATGTTCGCAACATCCACAAACGACGCTTTGGGGTTCAGACACCGAGCGGTGCATTAAGGACATAAGCTTTCTACTAATCGCATAATTTCTACTTTCAACTTTCAACTATATTTTCTCTAGGAACATATCTAAACAGTGGAACTAAAGCGCGAGCCACGACATAATTTGCAAAAGGTCTTTTGACTATGTTCAAGATAATTAAGTTCATCTTATGAACTCCCACTCAGATAGACATCCCTCCGGTCATCTAAGTGATTACATGATCCGAGTCAACTAGGCCGTGTCCGATCATCACGTGAGACGGACTAGTCGACTCGGTGAACATCTTCATGTTGATCGTATCTACTATACGACTCATGCTCGACCTTTCGGTCTCTGTGTTCCCAAGGCCATGTCTCGTACATGCTAGGCTCGCCAAGTTAACCCCAAGTGTTTTTGCTGTGTAAATCTGTCTTACACCCGTTGTATGTGAACGTAAGAATCCATCACACCCGATCATCACGTGGTGCTTAGAAGTTTATTTAACTGTAGCAACGGTGCACCGTGGGAGAACACTTCTTGAAATTTGTGTAAGGGATCATCTTATTTACTACCGTCGTTCTAAGTAAGCAAGATGCATAAACATAATAAACATCACATGCAATTATATAGTAGTGACATGATATGGCCAATATCATATTGCTCCTTTTGATCTCCATCTTCGGGGCTCCATGATCATCATTGTCACCGCATGACACCATGATCTCCATCATCATGATCTCCATCATCGTGTCTCCATGAAGTTGTCTCGCCAACTTATTACTTCTACTACTATGGCTACCGGTTAGCAATAAAGTAAAGTAATTACATGGCGTTGTTCAATGACACGCAGGTCATACAATAAATAAAGACAACTCCTATGGCTCCTGCCGGTTGTCATACTCATCGACATGCAAGTCGTGAATCCTATTACAAGAACATGATCAATCTCATACATCACATATCATTCATCACATTCTTCTTGGCCATATCACATCACATAGCATACCCTGCAAAAACAAGTTAGACGCCCTCTAATTGTTGTTTGCATGTTTTACGTGGCTGCTTTGGGTTTCTAGCAAGAACGCTTTCTTACCTACGCAAAACCACAACGTGATATGCCAATTGCTATTTACCCTTCATAAGGACCCTTTTCATCGAATCCGTTCCGACTAAAGTGGGAGAGATCGGCACCCGCTAGCCACCTTATGCACCAAGTGCATGTCACCGGTGGAACCTGTCTCACGAAGAGTACGTGTAAGGTCGGTCCGGGCCGCTTCATCCCACAATACCGTCGAAACAAGATTGGACTAGTAACGGTAAGCATATTGAACAAAATCAACGCCCACAACTACTTTGTGTTCTACTCGTGCAAAGAATCTACGCAATAGACCTAGCTCGATACCACTTTGTTGGGGAACGTGGCAGAAATTCAAAATTTTCCCACGTGTCACCAAGATCTATCTATGGAGAAACTAGCAACGAGGGAAGGAGAGTGCATCTACATACCCTTGTAGATCGCTAAGCGGAAGCGTTCATGAGAACGGGGTTGAAGGAGTCGCACTCGCCGTGATCCAAATCACCGGAGATCCTAGTGCCGAACGGACGGCACCTCTGCGCTCAACACACGTACAGCCCGGTGGACGCCTCCCACGCCTTGATCCAGCAAGGAGAGAGGGAGAGGTTGAGGAAGACTCCATCCAGCAGCAACACAACGGCATGGTGGTGATGGAGGAGCGTGGCATCCCAGCAGGCTTCGCCAAGCACCAAGGGAGAGGAGGAGGAGGAGAGGCAGGTGCGCTACCGGAGAGGGAGAGGCTCTCATGTGTTGCAGGCAGCCCCTTGGCCTCATATATATAGGGAAGGGGAGGAGGGTGCGCCTCTAGGGTTCCCACCCCTAGAGGGGCGGCAGCCCCAAAACCCATCTATGGGTGGCGGCCACAAGGGGAGGAGAGGGAGGCGCAGGGAGTATGGGCCTTAGGGCCCATCTCGCCTTAGGGTTTGCCCCTCTCCTTTCTAGCCGCATGGGCCATGGTGGGAGGCGCCTAGCCCACCTAGGGGCTGGTGCCCTCTCATACTTGGCCCATGTATGCCTCTAGAGCATGTGGCCCCACTTGATGGACCCCGACCCTCCCGGTGGTCCCAGACGTTACCGATAAACCCCAAACTTTTCCGGTGACCAAAACAGGACTTCCCATATATAAATCTTTACCTCCGGACCATTCCTAACTCCTCGTGACGTCCGGGATCTCATCCGGACTCAACAACATTCGGTAACCACATACAAACTTCCTTTATAACCCTAGCGTCATCGAACCTTAAGTGTGTAGACCCTACGGGTTCGGGAGACATGTAGACATGACCGAGACGTTCTCCAATCAATAACCAATAGCGGGATCTGGATACCCATATTGGCTCCCACATGTTCCACGATGATCTCATCGGATGAACCACGATGTCAAGGACTCAATTGATCCCGTATACAATTCCCTTTGTCTAGCGGTATTGTACTTGCCCGAGATTCGATCGTCGGTATACCGATACCTTGTTCAATCTCGCTACCGGCAAGTCTCTTTACTCGTTCCGTAACACATCATCCCGTGATCAACCCCTTGGTCACATTGTGCACATTATGATGATGTCCTACCGAGTGGGCCCAAAGATACCTCTCCGCTTACACGGAGTGACAAATCCCATCTCGATTCGTGCCAACCCAACAGATACTTTCGGAGATACCTGTAATGCACCTTTATAGCCACCCAGTTACGTTGTGGACGCTTTGGTACACCCAAAGCATTCCTACGGTATCCGGAGTTGCACAATCTCATGGTCTAAGGAAAAGATACTTGACATTAGAAAAGCTTTAGCATACGAACTACGATCTTTGTGCTAGGCTTAGGATTGGGTCTTGTCCATCACATCATTCTCCTAATGATGTGATCCCGTCATCAATGACATCCAATGTCCATGGTCGTGAAAGCTGTAACCATCTATTGATTTAACGAGCTAGTCAACTAGAGGCTTACTAGGGACATGGTGTTGTCTATGTACCCACACATGTATCTGAGTTTCCTATCAATACAATTATAGCATGGATAATAAACGATTATCATGAACAAGGAAATATAATAATAACTAATTTATTATTGCCTCTAGGGCATATTTCCAACAACATCGACCGCTATCCGGCATGCATCTAGAGTATTAAGTTCATAAGAACAGAGTAACACTTTAAGCAAGATGACATGATGTAGAGGGATAAACTCATGCAATATGATATAAACCCCATCTTGTTATCCTCGATGGCAACAATACAATACGTGCCTTTGCTGCCCCATCACACCGGGAAAGGACACCGCAAGATTGAACCCAAACCTAAGCACTTCTCCCATTGCAAGAAAGATCAATCTAGTAGGCCAAACCAAACTGATAATTCGAAGAGACTTGCAAAGATAACCAATCATAAATAAAAGAATTCAGAGAAGATTCAAATATTGTTCATAGATAAACTTAATCATAAACACACAATTCATCGGTCTCAACAAACACACCGCAAAAGAAGATTACATCGAATAGATCTCCGCGAGAGAGGGGGAGAACATTGTATTGAGATCCAAAAAGAGAGAAGAAGTCATCTAGCTAATAACTATGGACCCGAAGGTCTGAGGTAAACTACTCACACATCATCTGAGAGGCTATGGTGTTGATGTAGAAGACCTCCATGATCAATGCCCCCTCCGGCGGAGCTCCGGAACAGGCCCCAAGATGGGATCTCACGGGTACAGAAGGTTGCGGCGGTGGAATTAGGTTTTTGGCTCAGATTCCGTAGTTTGGGGTACGTAGGTAGATATAGGAGGAAGGAGTACGTCGGTGGAGCAACAGGGGGCTCACGAGGGTGGAGGACGCGCCTGGGGGGGGGGGGGGGCCGGCGCGCCCCCCTACCTCGTGCCCTCTTGGTTGATGTCTTGACGTAGGGTCCAAGTCCTCTGGATCACGTTCGTTCCGAAAATCACGTTCCCGAAGGTTTCATTCCGTTTGGACTCCGTTTGATATTCTTTTTGGCGAAACTCAAATAGGCATAAAACAACAATTACGGGCTGGGCCTCCGGTTAATAGGTTAGTCCCAAAAATAATATAAAAGTGTATAATAAAGCCCAATAATGTCCAAAACAGAATATAATATAGCATGGAACAATAAAAAATTATAGATACGTTGGAGACATATCATCTGTCACTAGGATCAAGGACCGTAAGATCGAACCCACTACAAAGCACCTCTTCCCATTGCAAGATAAATAGATCAAGTTGGCCAAACAAAATCCAAATATCAGAGAAGAAATACGAGGCTATAAGAAATCATGCATATAAGAGACCAAAGAAACTCAAATAACTTTCATGGATAAAAAGACATATCTGATCATAAACTCAAAGTTCATCCGATCCCAACAAAAACACCTCAAAAAGAGATACATCATATGGATCTCCAAGATACCATTGTATTGATAATCAAACGAGAGAGAGAGGAAGCCATCTAGCTACTATCTACGGACCCGAAGGTCTACAAAGAACTACTCACGCATCATCGGAGAGTGATGTCTACTACGCAACTTTATTCTTGTAGACACATGTTGGGCCTCCAAGCGCAGAGTTTTGTAGGACAATTGCAATTTTCCCTCAAGTGGATGACCTAAGGTTTATCAATCCATGAGAGGTCTATGATGAAGATGGTCTCTCTCAAACGACCCTCCAACCAAATACAAGAAATCTCTTGCGTCCCCAACACACCAAATACAATGGCAGATTGTATAGGTGCACTAGTTCAGCGAAGAGATGGTGATAAAAGTGTAATATTGATGGTAGAAATATATTTTTATAATCTAAATAAATAAAAATAGCAAGGTAGCAAATAGTAAATGGGCACAAAAACGGTATTGCAATTCTTGAAAATGAGGCCTAGGGTCCGTACTTTCGCTAGTGCAATCTCTGAATGGTGCTAATATAATTGGATCATATAACCACCCCTGAAAGTGCGATGAAGAATCACTCCAAACACTACAAAAAAAGACACATCCGTGACATTTTGGGCCGAACAATTTTTTTCTGTCATGCTTATGACACTTCTATGATGACAATTATGACAAAACCCGGTATCATCATAGATGTGGTGGGCTCCTACTTCTATGACAAAATCATGACAAAAAATGGGCTTTTCGTCCTGGGCGGGCTGGAGATGCAGCTGCATGACATTCTTTGGGCCGTCCATGATGGAAAAACTGTGGTAGAAGCGAGGGCAAGGAAAATATCGGGGAGTTCCCGGTTACGGTTGGTGGTCGGGGGCCGAGCAATGCGTGTTTCTCTCGTACACGTACGCGCGTGGGTGCGAGGCGTTGGGCTCTAACTGAACCTGAGCGAGGTTTTCGCCTACTGAACTTGAGCGATTGCATTGCAGGCTACGCGTTACTGAACCCGAGCGATTAATCGATGGCTGTTAACTGAACCCGATCGAGCGATTCCTTTGCTACTGCTGCTAACTAAAGCCGATCGAACCTACTGCCTCTGCATGAACTGTGAGCGTGTTGGGGGGGGGGGGTGGATGAACAGTTCCAAGTGGGGGGGTGGATGAACAGGACCCCGTGGTAGTAGAGGCCGTTGCCGCCAGATGAACGGTACCTCGATCGATCGAGCCGGTTGGGGGTGGATGAATAGGAGCCCGTGGAGGGCTGGATGAATAGGACGACCCCATGGAGGGCTGGTTGAATAGTAGCCGGTGGAGGGCTGGATGAACAGTAGCCCGTGGAGGGGTGGTTGAACAGGACCACGTGGAGAGGGCTGGTTGAACAGTAGCCGGTGGGGGAGCGGTGGAGGCTGGATGAACAGGAGCAGGTGGATGAACAATCGCAAGTGGAGGCTGGAGGAGGTCGGTGGTGGATGAACAGTAGCCCGTGGAGGCTGGAGGAGGTCGACTTTGGAGATGAACAGTATACCGTGGAGTCCCGTTTTGCGGTAGCGCTTTCAAGGACCCCCGTTTCGACCGTAGCGCTCCAACACAAGTCCGTTTCCTCCGTTTGCGGTACGCCACACCCCTCCCGATCAACAGGACCCCGTTTCAACCGTAGGCACTCAAACACAAGTCCGTTTCCCCATTTTGCGGTATGCCAAACCCCTCGCGATGAACAGGATCCCGTTCCGATCGTGGCTAGTCGAACATAAGGCCGTTTCCTCCGTTCTGCGGTACGCCATGCCTCATTTTGATCGGTTGTTCCGTCCAAGCCGGTTGGCTCCCAATGAACACGACGACGACGCAGTTTCTCCGTTCCGACCCAGCCATGTACACGAGCCCTGGCCGTACGTATGCGCGAGTAGGCGTTCGAGACCCCGCCCTTATGTACGTATGTGGCCGTATTTACTTTCTTGCACCCTGGATGTACGTACGCGTACATGCTACGTGCGTGCCTCTACTACGACACGTGCCCTTCCTTACTCGGACACGGTTCATCGCTGAAGCCTGCAAACAGACCGATCGACCAGTATGCACGCATTACGTCATGACCAGAATGACAACGCCACGCACGCTTCGACCAGGTGGGTCTCATCGCCGTGCACTTCCTTGCGTGCGAAGATGTAGCTGGTGGGTCCCAGCAGTCAGGGGGCGAATCATATTTTTTTGCCCGTAATATGGACGCACTTCCTTGCGTGCGAAGATGTAGGTGGTGGGTCCCAGCAGTTATGGGGGAAACGTTTTCTTCGCAAAATACGGTGGCCCGTCCGGTGGATCCCTGCTGTCAGGTGGAGGAATAATTATTTTCCATGTAATAAGGAGGCACTTCCTTGCTGCGGCCGTGGACCCAGCTGTCATCTTCTCCACATACAGTACACTTCCGATGGAAGTCGGTCGTTTACCACATTGACCATGCCGTGTCGAGAGCACCAAGGCGGTGGACGAGGGCGAGGCCTAGGAAGGGGATGACGCGGAGTCGGGGAAGACGCGGTAGTGGATACCCACGCGGAGAGGAGTACGAGGGTTCACTGATTCGGTTGCGGTGTGAGGCTGCTGTCGCCACAGGGCCTGGCCAGCGGTGGGAGTAGTAGGGGGTGGTGAGGCCTCTGCGACAGCACAGCCGGCCACGGGAGGCAGGAGCAGGCGGCACGACCGGCGCTGCTTTGGGCGGCTAGAGCAAGAAGACCAGAGGTTGAAGAAGCACTATGGATGTTGGATGGACATCGTACAGTCACTGGAGCTAGAATCATTCATATTGACTAAGTTGACAAAGCCTTTTGTCCCCGTCAACTTAGTAGGCCCACATGTCAGCCTCCCACTATGTTGGGTCCAAGCTAGCAGGGGGGTATTCATTTTTTGTGCGTAATAAGGAGGCACTTCCTTGCATGCGAAGATATAGCTGGTGGGTCCGACCTGTCAGCGGGGGAACATTTTTTTCATGAAATACAGAGGCCCTTCCAGTGGGTCCCAGATGCCAGGTGGAGGAATCATTATTTTGCGCGTAATAAGGAGGCATTTCCTTGTGTGCGGCCGTGGACCCAAATTGTCACCCTCTCCACGTGATCCATGTCCGATGGATGTCGTTCGTTGACCACATTGACCACGGCTTGTCGAGAGCACCAGGGCGGTGGATGACGGCGAGGCCTAGGAAGGGAATGACACGGAGCCGGGGAAGACTCGGCAGTGGTTGCCCACGCGGTGGGGAGTACAAGGGTTTACTGGTCCGGCTGCCGTTGCCAGAAAATAACAAGAGGTGTGGGTGAGTAGAGGAATGGCCTGGCCAGCAATAGAGTAGGGTGGGTGAAAGGCTGTGCGGGCAAAGACAACCGGCCACGAGAGGCGGGAGCGAGCAGTCCCACCGGCGCTGGTTTGGGCGGCCGGAGCAAGAAGATCAGATATTGAAGAAGCAGCACGGCCGTTGGATTAACATCCAACGGTCACTGCTGCTAGAATCGTTTGTGGACTAAGTTGACAAAGCCCTTCGTACACGTCAACCTAGTAGACCCACAAGTCAACCTCCAAATCTATCCCAAACAACATACAACCCGAAATTTCTAGCCAGATTCAAATTAATTTAAAAACTAAAAACATACCTTAATTTAAATCCAATGAAAATTTACCCGCACAAAAACAATGAAATTTAAAATATCAGAATCCGAAAGAAAAAAGTATTTTGGAATTAATTGCCTATTTGCTGTATTTTTCCATTTTACAGCCCATTTAATATTACTTATAGTCCATTTCTTATTACTTATAGCCCATTTTCTGGGGAAAATGCATCCCTCATCGTCTTGAAAGATTTCCGGCCCAGCAGGGCGTAGAAAAGCAAGTAGGCCTACATTGGTTATTCTGCAAAAAAAATAGCTGGGCTAGACATTCAGAAAGGAAAAAACAAACTGGGCTGGTGATGTGCTAAACATATGAAATAAAAGCCTGGTTTAGACAGGCCACAGCTCCCGGACAACCCAGTTGATACCCTTCTCCGTCCCGTAAAAACAAAATTACTGCGCACGCTGTTGGGTCCCTACTTTCATCCTCACCATGTACAGTCATCTCCTTATTCCTCTCGGTTGTTCATTGTCACTGGGAGACGACACCTATGGGATCACTGGAATCCCTTCTACGGTTGCGGGGCGCGGGGATCGTGAGAAGAGCAGGACCAGCAGACAACACAAAGGGATTTTACCCAGGTTCGGGCCGCAAAGGTGCGTAAAACTCTAGTCCTGCTTTGGTGGATGTATTTAGTGTTCTTGAGCTCTCGAACTAGCTCTAGGTGCTGCGAGGTTCCAAAGAGCTGAATTTTTTCTCTGTGCGCCGTGGGCCTCCTTTTATAGGCGAAAGGGGCTGCCACAGTGGCACACATGAGGTGGAAAGTGCTACAGTGTCGCGAGTCTATCGCTAGTATTACAGGACACGACGCATTTAATGCGAGGCTTAGGTGTCCCTTCGCTTTATTGGGGACGGGGGTGAGGCCCGTCCCGTCCGTCGCCGCTCCTCCTCGCTTCGACACGTGCCCTGGCCAGCGACGCATGTGGTGCCATGTAGGCAGGCAGGCAGCTGAGGTGGCGCGGTGGTGGAGCCTCCACGAAGGATTGCATGCTGCCATGCAGGTGCCTTCCCAGCTGGTTGGGTCAGCAACTGCATGCGAACATCGGTGAAGACTTATCTGGTGCGGGCCTGGCAGTGGCCCAGCTGGTGTGCTTTGGCGAGGGCCTTGTCGGGAGGCCCGGCAAGGGTCTTGCTGGGTGGCCCAAAGAAGGGTCTTCTTGTGGCACATCGGCCTCCCTGCAAGGGTCTTGCTGTGGCGCTGTTGCCTCCCGGCAAGGGTCTTGCCGGGGGTTTTGTGGGTTTCTTCGGTGAGGATGGTTGCCCTCTTATCCTCATTTGATCTTGAGCATTCTATGTCTTCACAAAGATCTGCATGCCACCACGGAGGTGCCTCCTGAGCCCTGTCCCAACGCATTTGTCTGAGCATTGGTGGGCTCAAGGGTGGCTCGCTTGGCTGGTGTGGGCGGGCTGCCCGGCAAGGGTCTTGCCGGGGCCGCTGAGGCTGCCCTGGCAAGGGTCCTTGCCGGGAAAACCTGCTTCGCCCATCCGATCCTTGTGGCCTTGGTCTTTGTCGTTGCTTCATTTGCCTTGAGGCCTCGGCTTCTCTCCGGCTCCCCCTTCCTGCCGTGTCTGTGCGTGGCCGTGGCGGAGGCTGTGCCCGTGCACAAGTAAAGGGGTCAAAAGCAGCCCCTACTTTTGTACACCGATAGGAGCCCCGGCCTGGTCCACACATAAGCGCATCACGTTGTTGGGCCAGCCCGTAACGGTGCGAAAGCAGCTAGCGGATTTTTACCATCGCCATCGTTTCTGTCCGCGCTTCCCATGACCCGCGTTGAACGTGCGGCGTGGGGATCGTGCGCGCACATGACGTGGGCATGCTGGCGTCACCTCGTGGTGGATAGTAAAGAGGCGGCTTGCGCTTCTCTTTGAGACCGCGGGGCCGCCTCCCATTTAATGCCCTCGCTCGGGAACCGTCGTTCCACACGTCCCATTGTGCCCGCCCCTTGCGCCATGTTCGCTGTATGCAGAGCGAATGACAGGCGCAGGGGTCGTGGGTAGTCGCGTGCGTGTAGGTCGATTCCCACGCGCCTTCAAAGGAGCGAGGAGGGCGGTCGACGGCCCCGCTCGCTGTCACTTCAAGAGGCCGGATTGGCCGAGAGGGGGCGGCCGAGCCTCGCTCCCGCCCCTTTATAAGGAGGGGAGCGGAGGACGGCGCCTCTCAACCTTTCGCCATCCGCCTCTCCCCATCCTCGCTTCCTTTTTCTTCTGTCATGGCGAGGGCGGCGCGACGCTTCATCGGTGGCAGCGAGGGTCTCGGCCCGGCAGCGCATCACCTCCTCCCAAGAACTCGTGGAGGCGGAGCCGACTGCTAGGAGGAAGGGGAGGGACGAGGTCGAGGCCGCCGTGGTGCCCGAGGAGAGGAGGACGGGTGGCAGATCTGCCTCGCCTGGCCCAAAGCAGTCCTTCCTCCGATGGAGGGCCACGCTGGGACAACCTCGCGAATTCTTCGTCAGTTGCGCCATCCGGCGCCGCCGCCTTTCGCTTTTCAATTTCGCTTATGCGTGGTAGATGGAGCTGGATCCGCCGCAGCCGCTGCGGCTGCACATGAGGGGTTGTGGGAACAGTGGCATGTGGGTCGATGTCGAGTTCCCCGCCCCTCACGTCATGTACCTTCATCGAGGGTGGAAGACCTTCGCCGCTTCTCACAGCTTGACGGATGGGCTCGCTCTCCATTTCAAACTAATGGAGGGCGGCCTCCTCTCTGTCAAGATCTTCGGGCACTTCAGGACCCGCGTGAGGTGCTGCGTGGAGAGCACTTCTGATGATGAAGATTCCTCCTTGAGCAAGAGTGACGAGGAGGACAACGGCAGCGACGGCGAGGCCAGCGGGCGGCAGGATGACGGGTCCGACTAGGCGCTGGGCGCCGCCCGGCGTAATCGGTGACCCCATCATCCGTGTCGCTGCTCCTTGAACTTCTCGGTCGTCTCCTTGGGCGGCCGGGCGTTGGGAGGCTGCGAAAGAGGAAGAGGGCGGTGGCAAGGCCGTCAAGTCGAGTACGCGGGCACCGACGCCTGTCACAGATCGACGTCCTGCCGCCTCGTCTTCGAAGCTCGACTCCAGCGCCGCCATCACCATCCAAATTTCTTGGATGGCCACCAAGATGTTATCTTGGTGCCTTCGCCACCAGAAGCTTCGCCTAGGCGCCTTTTTCCCTCCCCGCTTTTCTTGTTCCATTTCGAGGAGAGGGACAAGAAAGGGATTACGAGCACCTAATCTCTTTTTAGTTTGTAAGCCTTCGGCCTTAGTAGAATTTAAAGCTTGTAATCCCATTGCTCATGTTTTTCATTTCAGTATGAACTGCACTCAGACGGGATGTTTTTTTAATGAAAAAGGGATGTTTGCCGGGATTTTCGTTCGTGGGTGGAACCCATGACAAGGAATGAATCCTCGTTATCCTTAAGACAAACGTTTTCACGCCCGGCAACAGGCCTTGTTGTTTCCCCACTTCGCTCGACCTTTCTCACGCCCTTGGCGGAGGCAGGGATGAGGTGGGCTTAGGCCCCCCGTTCCTTCTTTTTGCTACCGCGGCTACGACCAAATCCAGACCCAGGGGATAATCCTTGGGTGCCGAAAAGGGGGAGCACGGTAGCTCAGAGATAGAACGGGGTTTCACGTATCCCAGTCCATAATGAAATGCATGATAGAGGATAAATGACTTATCTGAATCTGCAGCCCCGCGATCTTGGCTTGTCAGGAGGGATCCTTGTTCTTGCAGCCCCCGGCAACTCTGGCTTGCCGGGGCCTGGGCGCCAGTCTGTTCCCTTTCTTCCAAAATAGCTCAGCAAGAATACTTACGTGCCCTGCTAACCAAAGAAGACAGAGAGGAACAGAGAGACGCGCACTCGACCTCTAAGCTAGGGGTTAGCCGCCGCTAAGCACTATCAACCCTAACCAAGGAAGAGACTCAACCTGGCATTCATGCTATAACTTAGGGCGCCAGTAACCGCTTATTTATGCTCGTGGTCTGTGGCTCGGCTTTGTAAAAGGGTTACATGCCTTGCCGCAAGGCTTGTATAAAATGGTGGCTTGCCGAGGCTCCTAAGAGTCATACTTTATGGGTAAAACTTGCGAAGATGCTTGATGTTCCAGGAATTACTCACTGGAATGGCATCTTCGGTCTCCAGCCGGACTGCGCCAGGCCTGGTGACTCGTTTTACCCGATAAGGGCCTTCCCACTTTGGCGTCAACTTGTTGGAATTCTTGGCTGACTGAACGCGCCGAAGAACAAGGTCGCCTTCCTCAAGGCTCCGGGCATGAACCTTGCGGCTATGGTAGCGGCGCAAGGCTTGCTTTATTAGCGTCTTTGCTCTCACACCCGCCCGGAGACGATCTTCCTCAAGGAGCGTCGCGTCATCTTGGCGCAATCGCTCTTGCTCAAGCTCATCATAAGTGAGCACTCTAGGTGACCCGTGATATGAGTTCCGTGGGGAGAATCGCTTACGCCCGTAAACCAGGTGGCAAAGGGTGTCTAGCCGGTGGCTCGACGGCGCTGCTCGATCGACCAAAGAACCGCCGCAATCGATCAATCCAGCGCCTCCTGCTTTTGCGCAGTCTGTCAAAAGTCCTCGTCCTCAAGCCTCGCAGGACTTCAGCATTTGCTCTCTCCGCTTGGCCGTTGCTCCGTGGATGTGCCACGGAAGCAAAATAGACCTTGCTACCGAGATCCTCAATGTATTGCATGAAGGCATGGCTTGTGAAATGCGTGCCGTTGTCAATGATGATCCTGTTGGGCACCCCAAAACGGCACACTAGTCCCTTGAAGAATTTGATGGCTGACTGCGCTGTCACCTTCCTCACTGCCTCCACTTCTGGCCACTTTGTGAACTTGTTGATTGCGACGTACAAGTACTCAAAGCCCCGACAAAGACGGGGAAAGGGCCCAATATGTCGAGCCCCTGCACCGAGAAGGGCCGGAGAGAGGGATGGTTTGAAGGGCTTGAGCTGGTTGATGGAGCTTCTTCGAATGGAACTGCACGCTTCACACTTGGTTACTAGTGCCGTCAGATCCTCGGAGGGTGGTGGGCCAGAAGAAACCTTGCCAGAAAGCCTTGCCGGCAAGGGCCCTCGACCCTATGTGGGAGCCACATATGCCTCCATGTATCTCTGCCAACAGCTTTAGTCCTTCCTCCTGGGAGATGCACTTCAATTTCACCCCATTCGGTCTTCTTCTGTATAGCTCGTTATCAACGAACTGGTACAGGGCAGACCGGCGGGCTACTCTTTCTGCCTCTTCTTGCTCCTCAGGTCTCCTTTCTGAAGGAATTGGACGGTGTGCTGTGCCCATGCCCGAGCCTGTGGCTCGACGACAAGGACCAAAGGCATTTCTTCTGCTACGGGGGCGGCCGCCTCCACGTCCATGACCTGAGGTCCTGCCGGAGTCGGTCGCCCAGCGGCAGGATCGGCATCCACGGCAACATCTTCGTCGGCGGCCCCGGGAAGCTCGGTGGGGAAGTACTTGCCGGGGCCTAGCTTCCTCCGCTTGTTCTGCCCGGTCGATGGCTCAACGGATGGCTGAGTTAACTGACGCACAAAATTACCTGGTTCCACAGGTAGCTTGAGGGCAGCGCACTTTGACAGGTAATCGGCGATGTCATTCTCCGCCCAAGGGACATGCTCCGCTTGTATACCGTCAAAGCGCTCCTGCAGTTTCCTCACCTCATCTACGTAAGCTTCCATCAACGAGCTTTGATAGTCTTTGTTGATCTGTCTGACGATGAGCTGTGAGTCGCCCCTGACGATTAGCTTTTTAACCCCGAGGTCCGCCGCGATCCTGAGACCGGCAAGCAAGCCCTCGTACTCGGCGGCGTTGTTGGTTGACATCTCCCGGTGGAAGTGCATCTGGATGACGTACTTGAGGTGCTCTCCGGTGGGTGCGACAAGCAGCACACTAGCGCCGGCGCCTTGCAGTGAGAAGGCCCCATCAAAGTACATGATTGTGACGCCCGGGTAATTAAGCTACAGTGATCCTCTGCTAGTGATGCCACGTCACCTCAATTATAGTTGCTAATCTTGAGTTAGTTTGAAACCGATTCAAATTCAAATTCAAAATCAGTCAAACAATAAAATTTTCAATTATTAAAACTAAAATGTTCGGAGTGAGCCAAATATTGCCTAGGTAATTATGGTGGAGAAGCCACATTTTTATAAAATAATTAAAAGCACTAAACAAAATAAAACAAAGGGCTTAAACAAGTAATTAAATGCATTTTAAATATTAAAACATTAAACTATTTTATTAGGTATGAGAAATTAATGTGGCAAGAGAGTATTTATAAATATAATTTAGGGGCTAGTTTTATATTTTGTAAAACTAAAAATAAATAAAAGAAAGAAAATACAAAAGAGAAAACAAACAAAAAAGAAGAAAAGGAGAAAGAACCCCCGGGCCAACAGACCCAACGGGCCGGCCCATGCACCCATTCGGCCCAACCGGCCACCCCTCCCCTTATCCACTCCCCTCACCCCCCGCAACCCTAGCCGCCACCCACTCGCACCCCCCACTCGCTCTTCCCCCTCCTCCCCGATCCAGATTGGATCGGGGGAACGGACCCCTGCCGCGACGACTACATCGTCCCGCCGCCACACGACGCCGGCCGGAGCCCTCTCCACCGGCCTGCCTCCTCCTCGTGCCGACGCCTTGCCCGTCCCAGCGCCCGTGGACGACTCCCCGCCGCTGCCCCGCCCCACGCCAGCTCGATGTCGTCACCGCCCGGACTGCTCCTCTCCGTCGACCTCGTCCCCGTCGACCTCCCCGAGCTCCATCGAGCACATTGCTCCGCCCCTACTCCGCTCCGTGAGCTCCGCCGCCTCCCTCCTCTTTGTCCTGCTCCGGCCAAGGCGCCCGTCGTGCTCATGTCACGGCGCGCTTCGCCCAGCGCCACAGCGCCTGGCCTCCGTGCTCGGCCGCGACCAGACGCGCTCCCGCATGCCCCCGGCCCGCCTGCTCACCCCCGCATCCGGAGTCACACGCGCTCGCCCGCGCAGGCCCTCGACGCGGCCACCCGCACCACAAGCTGCGCCCATGGATCATGGATGCTTCGCCCCGACCTCCTTGCTCTGCACTTACCACGACCCCTCCCCTACGCGCGCCGGCGGCCACGCCCTTCCGCTGCTATAGATGTGTAACGCCCCGAGACCGACGCTCCAGACGGCTTCCATGTTTTTCATCGTTGTCATGTGTTTCGTTTGTTTGTTGCATTTCATCATCGCATCAATCCGCATTGCATCCACATGTTTTCTTAAAACTCTTAGTTCGCTTCAGAAGTTGCCGTCTCTCCGTTGTTCGCTCCGAGACCAACCTTGTTCTTCGCTTCCCTCTTGCCTAAACCGAAGTCTCTTTGCACAACAGATCGACCCCTTGGCGACGTCCTGAAAGTTGTTCCCAACCTGGCCCGCTCTATCGTTACCAATGAGTCTGGGTCATCCCCTAACATCTACAAAACATCACCGTTTTCTTATTTGGGCTACCTAACCTATTTATTCTCGACCGCCCGATTTCGATCGGACGGACCGGATTAAGCATGCCCTCATCCACTCACTATATAATCAGTCTACTCTAACCCTGGAAACTAGGGATCCTGTCCCATCCATCCACCCATTCCCGAGCCGCCGCCACCTACCTACCTTTCTTCCTCGGGATCTCCTCATTCCCCCCGATCCAATCCACCAGCCTCTGCATCCATCGGGCCAATCCCGCAGCGTCCTCCTGATCCACCAACCAGCCTCCACCTTCCCCTCGTCCAGGAGCATCTGCTCCTCTGCCCGAGCCCCCCTGCCTCGGCCCCCAGGCCGCGCCCTCCAGCGACCAACGCCGCTGCCGGCGACCACCACCAGGAACAGCGCCGCCTCGCCTCCCTTCCATTCTTCTCTTTTTCCTTCATCTCTCATCTCGTTTCTGACCTCGCAGAGACCTCCCAGGGAGCCCGCCATGGCGTCCAGGGGGCTTCAAGCACCAGAGTCACTGCTTTGGATCCGCTGCCCCTCGACCCCATGACCTCCTCCGCGCCTCCCCATCATCATCTCCGCGCCAAGCCGCCTCAAGCTCGCCTCGCGGAGTTCCCGTGATCACCACCGGGCCGTCCCCTCCTTCACGAATGAGATGCAGGGCGCCGAGCCACCCAGCGCCGCTCCGTCGCCGCGCCAAGTTCCATCGCCCTGTCCACGCCTTGACGGAGATGCCCCGCCAGATCCGCGTTGCCGGCCCCTCCCGGAGTCACGCCAAGCCCCTCGCCGTGCCGCTCCTCTATTTCGTTCGAGCAGAGGAGCTCGAACCGCCGCCTGCGTCGCTGACCTGCCGCCTGCTGCCTGGGCCTCTCCAGCCGCAGCGCTCCAAGGCCAGCCCCGGCCTGCCAGCTCCACCACCAACCGGCCCATGAGGCGTGGTGAGCCGCCCAGTTCCTCTAGCTCCAGATTCAGCCCGTTGTGTTTTTTTTTCTGCTGCTGCGAATTTGTCCATTTATCCCGGGATCTGCATATTTACAGATTTTCCCTTGTTGTTCATGCATTTAATATCTCACAAACGGTGCATCGGATTAAAATGTTTTATATATGGAAAATGCTTAGTTTTTCATCTAGTTTCATAATATGCCACTTTCACCTATGTTGAAAATGTTTAAATTGTTGTTTGCATTAATTTGCTTAAATGCCATGCTAAAATGATTTATTTCATAACTAAATAACCATAGCCCTGATTTAAATAAATTATATATGTAAATGGGGTAGAAAAATGCCTAGTTTAACATGGTGCACTTTATTTTGCTGTTTAACAACATTAAAATTGTGTTTAGGACAGAACAGTAGCAAATTCAAAATATGCATATGAGGATTTTCCGGAATTGTTGTTGTTATTTCCGGCCTCATTTAAACTTGCCTAAAAAGTTAGATTAATTATGCTTCACCTCTTGCCATGTTAAACAACATTTAATCTTGCCTTGTTCATAAACGGGAGAGAACTAAATAATTGATGTGGTGTTTCGTCAATATGCAACTCGTTGCATATTGGCTCCATTTAACTTGTAGTTTTGTTTGTGCATATTGCCATGCCATGCTATTTAAACTGGGCATGCATCATACTTGTTTGCGCATCATGCCATGTTTATGTGATGGTTGTTTACTATGTTGTTTGTTTCTTTCCGGTTGCTTCTCTCGTTAGCTTCGGTTTCCTTCCTGAGTTGTGAGGATTCGTTCGACTACGTCCCGCTTTGTCTTCTTCATGGACTCGTTCTTCTTCCTTGCGGGATTCTGTGCAAGATGACCATACCCTCGAAATCACTTCTATCTTTGCTTGCTAGATGCTCGCTCTTTTGCTATGCCTATGCTACGATGCCTACCACTTGCTATATCATGCCTCCCATGTTGCCATGTCAAGCCTCTAACCATCCTTTCCTAGCAAACCGTTGTTTGGCTATGTTATCGCTTTGCTCAGCCCCTCTTATAGCGTTGTTAGTTGCAGGTGAAGATGAAGTTTGTTCCTTGTTGGAACATGGAGATGTTGTTCCTTGTTGGAACATGTTTACTTGTTGGGATATCACAATATATCTTATTTAATTAATGCATCTATATACTTGGTAAAGGGTGGAAGGCTCGCCTTATGCCTGGTGTTTTGTTCCAATCTTGCTGCCCTAGTTTCCGCTATATCGGTATTATGTTCCCGGATTTTGCGTCCCTAACGCGGTTGGGTGATTTATGGGACCCCTTGACAGTTCGCTTTGAATAAGACTCCTCCAAAGAAGGCCCAACCTTGGTTTTACCATTTGCCACCTAAGCCTTTTTTCCCTTGGGTTCTGCAGACTCAAGGGTCATCTTTATTTTAAACCCCGGCCGCTTCTCCTTCGATTGCTGGTCCAAACCGAAGCGATGTCCGCGCCTCGGCAATCGTGGTCTATGCCAACCCGACGCCTTGCTCATCCGGTGTGCCCCGAGAACGAGATATGTGCAGCTCCTATCGGGATTTGTCGGCACATCCAAAGCGGCTTTGCTTGGTCTTGTTTTATTGCTGTCGAAATGTCTTGTAGCCGGGATTCTGAGACTGATCGGGTCTTCCCGGGAGAAGGAATATCCTTCGTTGATCGCGAGAGCTTATCATGGGCTAAGTTGGGACACCCTGCAGGGTATTATCTTTCGAAAGCCGTGCCCGCGGTTATGAGGCAGATGGGAATTTGTTAATGTCCGGTTGTAGAAAACTCGAAGTTGATCTTAATTAAAATACACCAACCGCGTGTGTAACCGTGATGGTCTCTTCTCGGCGGAGTCCGGGAGGTGAACACGGTGTTGGAGTTATGTTTGACGTAAGTAGTTTCAGGATCACTTCTTGATCGCTACTAGCTTCACGACCATGCCTTGCTTCTCTTCTCGCTCTCTTTTATGTAATGTAGCCACCCTATATGCTAGTCGCTTGTCGCAGCTCCACCTCACAACTCTGTCCTACCTATAAGCTTAAATAGTCTTGATCTCGCGGGTGTGAGATTGTCGAGTCCCCGTGACTCACAGATACTTCCAAAACCAGTTTGCGGTGCCGATGAAACTGCAGGTGATGCATCCGAGCTCAAGGAGGAGCTCGATGAAGATCTTGTTCATTTTGTTGTTTCGCTTTGCTTGATCAAGAGTGGAGCCCAGGTTGGGACGATCGGGGATCCGTGTAGCATTTGGGGTAGTCTTCTTTTATTTTGGTTCCGTAGTCGGACCTTGATTGTATCTGTATGATGTAATGTTTTACTCATGTATTGTGTGAAGTGGCGATTGTAAGCCAACTATGTATCTCTTTCCTTATGTATTACATGGGTTGTGTGAAGATTACCTCACTTGCGACATTGCTTTCAATGCGGTTATGCCTCTAAGTCGTGCTTCAACACGTGGGAGATATAGCCGCATCGGGGGCATTACAAGTTGGTAATCAGAGCCATCCCCGACTTAGGAGCCCCTTCTTGATTGTTTGCTGGCGTTGTTGAGTCTAGAACAAAAATGTTTTGAGTCTTAGGATTATATATCGGAGAGTAGGATTCTTTTTACTCCTCAGTCCCTTCTGTCGCTCTGGTGAGGTCTCTGACGTAGAAGTTTTGACTCTTCTCTCCTCAAATTTCACTAAAAAATTTTAGGATCACGCTGGTATCTTGGAATTGTTCCGATGGTTTTGTGACGAGAACATTGTTCTTGGTGCCTCGACATTTAGGGGTTGTGGCGGTGTCCGGGAGTTGAGCTCCGAGGTGTTGTCGCCACAATTTTATCGTTGCGATTACGGAATACTGAAGCTTTGCCGACATCGAAAATCTCTTTTATGCAGTTGTTGGTGAGATAACCTCGATAACCCAAAGATCTTTGGGCGAGCTCGAGAGTATTGCCATAACTCATTATAACGGATGCTTTTCAAGGTCGAGGTAAACGATTTCGGAGTTTTCTTGGTTATGTGTTGAAGCATGGATACAAATGGATCTAGGTATTGTTAGTTTGGGTGATATATTTTGTGTCCTCAGATCCCCAACACCCGATTGCATAACCAGAAAGTTTCGGGAGTTTATAAGTGGGAATTCAAGTATCTCATAGGATATCTTTCCAACAGACACATGATACAATATGGGATCTATCATATGTTTGTTTCCGGCTTATTCCGCAAGCCAAATCCTTTGTTTTTGTTTTGTTTTGTGGTATTCAAGTTGCTTCAATGCCAAGTGTTGATTCCATACCTTATTCTAAACGGTGTTCTCATATTGCTATGTGAATACTAATCCTTCTTGATCATCGAGGTCGTCATGTTAATTCTTTTCTCAACCGGTGTGCTTCTCTCCAAGTAAATCCGATCATTCCAACATATCAATTCTAAGTTTTTTTCTCAACGGTGTTCGTTTCATCCGACCCAAGTTGTTTTTGTTTTCCCACCCTCCCACCCTTTTCTTCAAGGACTCAGATTTCTTAATCAAATATCCATCGTATGGATGTGAAGTCTCTTCATTCTTTTCCTCAATGCTCTTATCCGGTGATTCTCATGAAGATGCTAAAGGAAGCTCCAAGTTTATCATCCTTTGTTCTCTTATATTCCCCGGTGGAATCAATTCAAGCTTTGTAGATCATATCCTTTTCCCCGTTTGAAATGTTTTCCCATACCGGTGCACCTCATAATCTTTCAGTTCTTGTTATTCAATTGTTGCAGAGTGTTGAAGATATCTCGGAAGATTCGCATTTCCATTCCCAATCCGTTCAAGCTATCCGGAGATAATTATCTCATTCAAGCCATTTAATTCAACCGGCGCAATCTCTCTTTAAATCGTTCAACGGTGTTTCTTTTGAGTGGGCCCTAACCCACAGGTCGTTTCCTAGGATCTTACCTGACTCTTCTAATTTTCTGGAGTTATTCTCAAATTCTTTGCAAAGTTTGATGTAAGGATGAATTATCATCAGTCAAATGTCTTTCTCCAAGATCTTTCAAATTCTTTTCATCGGTCGCTCAACCTTTCTAATTGTCATTCGGAGTGCCTCAACAATTCATCTTTGGTGTTTCTCATCGTCATTCTCAACATTTGAAGACCAAAGAAGAGTTTCTCTTAAATCTTGCTCCATTCTCTTCAAGATTCATGGTTCTAGTTTGATGCCATCCTCTCATAATTGTTTTAGATTGTGAGAATTCTTTTCACCCATCCGGAGCAATTCAGAGTCTTTTCAGTTTGATTCTTGAGCCCATCATCTCAGAATTATTCATTCCGACTTTCGGTTTTCGTTCTCCAAATCATACAGTGCATCATTCAAGTATTATCTAATCAGCTCGGGATCTCTGCGTTCACTTGTATCTAAATTCTCTCAAGTATCTTGGTTCATTTTCTAATTCTTCGGTGTTTCTTTATCTTTTCTTCGCTCATTCTCAATTCTTACGATTGGTTCGTTCAAGAGTTCTCTTCCTTCGTTATTATATAGATTCATTCGTTCTTCCCAAATCCTACCGCGGATCGTTGAAGACCTTCCCAAGTTGAGCAATATCTCTCTTCAATCCTTTTTCAACGAGAATAAGTAGTATGCCTAATCTGTTGCTTGTCATCAATTTATATTGGTGAAGGATACACATAACATAATTCTTATTCTTGTTTCATCCAAGTGATTAATTCCTTCTTTCAGAGTTTGTTCATGATGAATAAATTCTCAGTTTCAATTGTTTCATCTTTTCTTTTCCCGGAGTTCCAAGCTCTCATCATCACGAAGATCCATCTAAATCATTGCAAGGCTTCACCTTGTTTTTTCAACTTCTCTTTCTTTCTATCACCCTTTCCCCCTTAGTCCCCTTCTTAAAACTCGGGACGAGATTTCTTGTAGTGGAGGAGAATTGTGACGCCCGGGTAATTAAGCTACAGTGATCCTCTGCTAGTGATGCCACGTCACCTCGATTATAGTTGCTAATCTCGAGTTAGTTCAAAACCGATTCAAATTCAAATTCAAAATCAGTCAAACAATAAAATTTTCAATTATGAAAACTAAAATGTTCGGAGTGAGCCAAATATTGCCTAGGTAATTATGGTGGAGAAGCCACATTTTTATAAAATAATTAAAAGCACTAAACAAAATAAAACAGTGGCTTAAACAAATGATTAAATGCATTTTTAAATATTAAAACATTAAACTATTTTATTAGGTATGAGAAATTAATGTGTAATTAGAGTATTTATAAATACTAATTTAGGGGCTAGTGGTATATTTTGTAAAACTAAAAATAAATAAAAGAAAGAAAATACAAAAGAGAAAACAAACAAAAAAGAAGAAAAGGAGAAAGAACCCCCGGGCCAACAGACCCAACGGGCCGGCCCATGCACCCATTCGGCCCAACCGGCCACCCCCTCCCCTTATCCACTCCCCTCCCCCCCCCCCCCCCCCCGCAACCCTAGCCGCCACCCACTCGCACCCCCCCCCCCACTCGCTCTTCCCCCTCCTCCCCGATCCAGATTGGATCGGGGAACTGACCTCTGACAACTACACGCCCGCCGCCACAAGCCGCCGGAGCCCTCTCCGGCCTGCCTCCTCCTCGTCGATGCGCGCCGTCCCGGCGCCGTGGGCGACCCGCCGCTGCTCGCCGCCCCCACGCCCGGCTCGGCCGCCGCCCGAACTGCTCTTCTCCGTCGACCTCGTCCCCGTCGACCTCCCCGAGCTCCATCGAGCACATTGCCCCGTCCCTACTCCGCTCCGTGAGCTTCGCCTCGCCCCTCCCTTCCTCTCTGTCCCGTTAAGCCGCGCCCGTCGTGCCAGCAGTCCTGGCGCTGCCCACGGCGCTTTCGGCGTCGCCTCCGTGCTCGGCTGCGACCAGGATGCGCTCCCGCATGCCCGTCCGCCCTGCTCACCCCGCCTCGAGTCTGCACGCTTCGCCGCGCGAGCCCTCGACGCCACCCGCACCACAAGCTGCGCCCATGGATCATGGATGCTTCGCCCGACCTCCTTGCTCTGCACTTACCACGACCCCTCTCACGGCTACGCCCTTCGGCTGCTGCGGATGCTACTACTGCTGTTGTCGTCAACCTCACCCCCATCGCAGCCTCTGCTCGGGCGTCCCCTTGGCGTCGGGCTGCGTGTGCCCGCCCCTCGCCGTCTGCTCGGCGCCTTCCGGTGGCGCCTCCTGTAACAGGCGGCGCCCCTAACCTGGCGCCGTTAACCCGCAAGCGCCAGCTCCGATGGCCTCTGTGCCCTTTGGGCGAAAACTGCTTTCGAAGGTTTTTGGAAAATAAAAATATAAAAATAAATAATAAAAATAAATAGTTAATAATAAAATAAATAATTAATTAATTAACTAAATAATTAACTTAATTAATCATGTTTAGTTAAACTAATTAAACTTAATTAACCTAAATATCTAGTTAACCTAATTAGTACATTAGTTAATTAATCACCAATGACCAAGGACCCACACGTCGATTAACGGTCAACACCTCGGTTGATCACGATGTCATGTTGACGTCATGATGACATCAGCAAACACTATTCTGGATAACGTTAGAATTAAATAGTTAAATAAATCCTAAAAATGGTTTAAATATTTTAAAATTAATATAAAATAAACTGTAGCTCAGATGAAAATACTTTCTACATGAAAGTTGCTCAGAACGACGAGACGAATCCGGTTGCGCGGCCCGTTCCTCCGCCACACATCCCTAGCATAGCAAACACGCAACTTTCCCCCTCCGGTTCATCTCGCTTCGAAGCAGCGAAACACCGGGAATACTTTCCCGGATGTTTCCCCCCTTTCGCCGGTACCACCTAGTACCGCGTTAGGTCACTCTAGACCGCGTATTGCCATGTTACGCTTTGTGATGCTTTGATTGCTCTGTTATTTATTGTGTTCCCCCTCCGTTACTTCTTTCCGGTAGACCCCGAGACTGCCGGCGACCCCCAGTTCGACTACGGTGTTGACGATCCCTCCTTGCCAGAGCAACCAGGCAAGCCCCCCCTTTGATCACCAGATATTGCCTACTCTTCTCTATAATGCTGGCATTAGAGTAGTGTAGCATGTTACTGCTTTCAGTTAATCCTATACTGCTGCATAGCCTGTCCTTGCTACTATGTTGTTACCTTTACCTATTATCCTACTGCTTAGTATAGGATGCTAGTGTTCCATCAGTGACCCTACACTCTTGTCCGTCTGCCTTGCTATACTACTGGGCTGTGATCACTTCGGGAGGTGATCACGGGCATATACTATATACTTTACATCGTTACATTACCTCGTGATCTTTGTTAGGAGATGGGGTGAAAGGACAAGTGGCTCCATCCCGGTAGAGGTGGGCCTGGGTTCCCAGCTGACCCCGATCGTTACTTTGTGGCGGGCGGCAGGCGGCAGGTTGAGACCACCTAGGAGAGAGGTGGGCCTGGCCCTGATCGGCATTCGCAGATACTTAACACGCTTAACGAGATCTTGGTATTTGATCTGAGTCTGACCATTTGGTCTATACGCACTAACCAACTACATGGGAAAGTTATGGGCACTCGACGTCGTGGTATCAGCCGAAGCCTTCCCGGGACGTCACCGATCGAAGGCGCTACGCCGGATTAGAACGTAAGCCCGCTCTTGTATTAAGGGGGCTAGTTACGCTTCCGGCCCGGCGTTCAGCGTCGCGAGTGTGTGCTAAGGGCGATGGGCCCAGACCCCTGTGCGCTTAGCTTTAGACCGGCGTGCTTACCTCTCCGTTGTGCCTAGGTGGGGCTGCGACGTGTTGATCTTCCGTGGCCGGGCATGACCCAGGAAAGTGTGTCCGGCCAAATGGGATCAAGCGTGTTGGGTTATGTGGTGCACCCCTGCAGGGAAGTTAATCTATTCGAATAGCCGTGATCTTCGGTAACAAGACGACTTGGAGTTGTACCTTGACCTTATGACAACTAGAACCGGATACTTAATAAAACACACCCTTCCAAGTGCCAGATACAACCCGGTGGTCGCTCTCTCTCTGGGTTACGAGGAGGGGATCGCCGGGTAGGATTATTACTATGTGATGCTACTTGGAGGACTTTAGTCTACTCTCTGTTACATGTTGCAAGGCGGAGGCTGCCAGAAGCGTAGTCTTTGACAGGATTAGCTATCTCCCTCTTATTCTGGCATTCCGCAGTTCAGTCCACTGATATGGCCCTTGCATATGTAGTGTAGCTCCTTGCTTGCGAGTACTTTGGATGAGTACTCACGGTTGCCTTGTTCCCCCTTTCTTTGCGGTTGCTTTCTGACGACGATGGAGCCCAGAGCGACGCCACCGTCGATGGCGACTACTACTGGAGGCGCCTACTACTACGCAGGCACTGGCCGGCGACCGGGTGAGTAGTTAGGAGGATCGAGCGGAGGCATGCACCTCTTCGATCTGTATCCTGGCTTTGTGCTAGCCATCTTATGGCAACTTGTTTAACTTATGTGCGTACTCAGATATTGTTGCTTCGGCTGACTTCGTCTATGATCGAGCACTTGTATTCGAGCCCTCGAGGCCCTCGGCTTGTATTATGATGCTTGTATGACTTATTTATGTTTTAGAGTTGTGTTGTGATATCTTCCGTGAGTCCTCGATCTTGATCGTACACATTTGCGTGCATGATTAGTGTACGATTGAATCGAGGCGTCACAAGTTGGTATCAGAGCCGACTGCCTGTAGGAATCCCCCTTCCACACTCCTTGGCCGAAGTCGAGTCTAGACGTTGCAAAAACTTTTACTAACATGGCTGTGTGTCTTACGAGCACACGTCGCCATTAGGTGGTAGTATGATCTTTTATTCCTCGACCTATACTCTGGGACTCTGACATCTCTTCTATTCGGGTTAAACGATTTTATTAACTCGGATTCTAGGTTCTCGATAATACTTTCTCCCGGAGAGCCCCTTCAGTCCAGATGATCGCCGCTGCACGGAAGATTTCGAAGATACCCTCCGATTTTCTCTCGAGACCTTGTGTCCGTCGCTTTTGCAATCCCCTACCACCGATACATCCCTATGGATAAATACTTACACATGTCCTTCTTACTTTCAGTCCCAGCTGCTCTTGTTATTACAAGATGCATCGAATTATTCTTTGACTTTTAAGAATCTCTTGAGCCTTATGCCTTACAAATCTTTGCCGCATGATTACCCGTACGGATAATTCCTTGCACTTATCGAGTATTCGCTCATTCCCAGTTGTTCTTGCCGGGGCCGCCACCAACCGTCGACTCTGCCGCTGCTGTTGTCTCCTCATCAACCTCTCTATGCGCCACTAGTGCGGCGCTAACCACCTGATTTGTTGCCGCTAGATAAAGCAACAATGGTTCTTGTGGTTTGGGCGCAACCAGCACTGGGGTAGAGGAGAGGTACTTCTTCAAATCTTGCAGCGCTGCCTCGGCCTCTGGGGTCCACTCCATTGGCCCTGCTTTCTTTAAGATCTTGAAAAAAGGAAGGGCACGCTCCGCGGACTTGGAGATGAACCGGCTCATGGCAGCAACACAACCAGTGAGCCGATGCACGTCCTTGATCCGTTTGGGTGCCCCAATCTGCTCGATGGCCTTGATCTTATCTGGGTTTGCTTCAATCCCGCTCTGGGACACAAAGAACCCGAGAAGCTTGTCGGACGGGACGCCGAAGACACACTTCTCAGGGTTCAATTTGAGGTTGATCTTGCGCAGGTTCCCAAATGTTTCCTCCAGATCTTGCACGAGCGTCGCTTTGTCCTTGGTTTTGACCACTATGTCATCCATATAAGCTTCCATATTTCTATGTAGCTGGGGCTCAAAACCAATTTGGACTGCTCTTGCAAAGGTCGAGCCAGCACTCTTCAACCCGAAAGGCATCCGTAAAAAGCAATACGTACCACATGCGGTGATGAATGCTGTCTTTTCCTTGATTTCCTTTGTCATGAAGATCTGGTGGTATCCTGAGTAGGCGTCCAGGAACGATAAGAGGTCACACCAAGCCATGGAGTCAACAATCTGGTCAATGCGCGACAACAGGAAAGGATCCTTTGGGCAGGCCTTATTAATGTCTGTGTAATCAATACACAGCCTCCATTTCCCATTTGCCTTGCGCACCACTACCGGATTGGCCAACCACATTGGATGGAGTACTCCTCTCACCAAGCCTGCCGCCTCTAGCTTTTTGATTTCCTCCGTGATGAACTCCTGCCTCTCCAGAGCTTGCTTCCTGACCTTCTGCTTGATGGGCCGCACATGAGGACAAACAACAAGGTGGTGCTCAATCACCTCCCTGGGAACGCCGGGGATGTCGGAGGCTTGCCATGCAAACACATCGACATTCGCCCGCAGGAAGGCGACGAGCTCGCTTTCCTATTTGCCGTCGAGGGTGGAGCTTATGGTAAAAACTCCCCCCGTACCGTCCTCCTTGACACGCACCATCTTGGTCTCCGGTGGCGTGGCTCTGGACTTCTTGCTCTCGCCGGCGGGGCTCTCATGCACGTCCTCAACGGGAGTGCAACACCCCGAAGAGGTACGCTTGCCGGAGTGGGTGCTAGGAGTCTCGCTGGTCTCCCCCCCCCCCCCCGGGGGCTCCGTCGGTAGGAGCGGGTACCTTAGCGGCAGCTGCTGCAACTGCTTCCCGATAGAGTTGGTCAGCGCAGATTAACACATCTTTCTTGTCGGAGGGGACAGTGATGATGTTCATCGGCCCGGGCATCTTCAACATGTTGTAGGCGTAGTGTGAAGCCGCCATGAACTTGGCCAGTGCCGGACGGCCGAGGATCCTGTTGTAAGGCAAGGGGATCTCGGCTACATCAAAAACAATCCTCTCCGTCCTGTGGTTCAGCTCGCCTCCGAATGTCACGGGCAGCATGATCTTTCCCTTTGGCTGTCTCCTCCCCGGGTTAACACCTCGGAACGTACCCGTCTCCTCGAGGTCTCCATCAGGGATCTGCAGCCTTCTAACCACAACGGGCGAGATCAAGTTCAGGCCGGTCCCGCCGTCAACCAACATCTTTGTCACCTTGAGGTTGCGGATTGTTGGTGAAACCAACAATGGCAAGCACCCGACCGCAGTGGTGCAGTCAGGGTGGTCCTCGGTGTCGAAGATGATGGGCGTGCTGGACCATTTCAGCGGCTTCAGTGCGTCAAACGATGGCTCCACCGTTGTGATCTCACGCGCCCACTACTTGAGTTGGCGGTGGGATGTGTGTAGCGAGGCGCCGCCATCGACACACATGGCCTTTGTGGCTTTCTGAAACTCGTGGTCACCGGACTCGTTGTCCTCGTCATGATCATCATCTTCCTGCTTCATGTCGCGGCCCCGGGTGGGCCTCTCTTGCTGACTCTCCTTGCCACGGCGGCCTCCTCGGCCGCCACGTTTCTTGTCGGATCCTTTGGCACCGTCTGGACCTTTCTCCTTGTCCTGCCGCTCATACTCGGCTTTCTGGTTCTCGGCGAGCAGCTCTACCTGCCGGAAGTTTCAGAAATCGTGGCCCTAGGTGCGGTGGATCTTGCAGTACTGCTTGTCGGAGCTTCCTGGCTCGTCGGCAACCGCCAAGGCCTGCCAAGCGTCACACCCGGCAATCTCCTTGCCGGGGTCGCTCGCCTTGGTCTTCTTGGTGGTACCGGTGTCGTCGGATCCCGTAACGGCAAGAACGGCCTTGCCCTTGCGCTTCCTATTACAGCGTCGGCCTTTCTTCGCTGGGGTGGCGGTATCGCCAGTGGAGTCGGTTTCCGCACCAGCATCTTCGCCGGGGTACTTCCTTCCTTCCTCGGCACGAGCGCACCGATCGGCCAGAACATCGAGCTCGGCCACATCCTTAACCTTGTTCATTGCCAGCTCTTCACGCATCTTGCGATTGCGCACATTCTGATGGAGCGTACTAATCACAGCGGCGGGATGAACATCGGGGATGTTGTACTGCACCCGGCTGAACCTTTGGATATACTTGTGTAGGTTTTCTCCTTCCTTCTGGGGGATGATGTGTAAATGACTCGCCTGGCCATGAGCTTGGTGACCTCCGGTAAAGGCGCCAACAAACTCATGGCACAGATCCGCCCAAGAAGAGATGGAATCCACCGGCAAGTGCATCAACCATGACATAACATTAGGCTTGAGTGCCAACGGGAAGTACTTGGCAATCACCTTGTCGTCACGGGCCCCGGCAGCTTGCATCGCGATGGTGTAGATGTTGAGGAACTCTGACGGGTAAGTCTTGCCGTTGTACTTCTCGCCAACGTCGGGTTTGAACGTATGGTGGGAGGGCCACTAGAACTGCCGCAGTTCACGGGTGAAGGCCGGACAACCCACCTCGTAAGGTAGGCCACCGTAGCTTCCCGGCGCTGGGTGGTGCATGGCGGCCCCGCCCGCTGTCCGGCGGTGGCGCGTCACGTCCGTGCTCGATCGTAGTTCGAGCGTCCTCGTGAGCCCGCTCCCGAAGGACTTGGCGCTGATCGCGGTTTGTCCACGGGTCGGACGACGTGATGGAGATATCATCACGAGCGTCGACGCGATGGGCCGACGCCCGGAGCGACGGCCGACGGGTTCTGCCGGCCGCATCCTGTCATCATTGGCGATGCCGACGAGGCTCCGCACGGTGGCCCTCCATTCGTCGAGCTTCTCCGCGGCGGGAGGAAAATCGAGGAGCAGCTGCACGCGCGCTAGGGCTTCCGCTGGCGTGGGTGGCGGTGAGAGCTGGGTGGACCGTGATGCGCCTCGACTCCTAACCACGTTAGAAGGAGCCGCGTCGCGGCTCCACAGCCGTTCGCAACCTTCATCAGTACCTCGGCACACATGCTGGCCCTCTCCTTCGTGTGACGGACGCATGAGACTCTTTCCAGGGCGGCGCGCAGTGTCACCAGCAGGGTGACGCTGCTCATCACGCACAACCTGAGAAGAGTGCACCATGGGCGCCGGTGTTAGCATCTTGGAGGTCGCTGTGTCGCCGCCTAGTGGGACGGCGGCACCCCTGGGGGGCCCCGCGCCGCCTGCGGGGGGGCCGACTCCGTCTCCGGAGCCCGCGACTGGTGGCTCGTCGCCCGGCCTTGCGAACGATGCGCTTCGCCGAGCCGGACCATCGAGCGTCGCGGATGTTCGCGGGCCGTGCCACGGGCCCTCTCCGTGACTGGCCCGCTGTAGGTCCGCACCGGTACCAACCCGGCTCCGGACGAACCGATCGTCGTGGTTGCCTTCTTCTTAGGAGGCATGGCGATGAAGAACAGCTAGGTCAACTGCTAGACCAGATTCTCACAACAAATACTTCTACGGCGCGCCAAAGATGTCGGTGGGAAACGACACCTATGGGATCACTGGAATCCCTTCTACGGTTGCGGGGCGCGGGGATCGTGAGGAGAGCGGGACTAGCAGACAACACAAAGGGATTTTACCCAGGTTCGGGCCACAAAGGTGCGTAAAATCCTAGTCCTGCTTTGGTGGATGTATTAAGTGTTCTTGAGCTCTCGAACTAGCTCTAGGTGCGGCGAGGTTCCAAAGAGCCGAATACTTTTCCTGGCCGCCTTGGGCCTCCTTTTATAGGGAAAGGTCGCCATACAGTGTGGCGGAGGTGGAAAGGGTACAGTGCTGCAAGGTTATCCCCCGTATTACCGGACAAGATGCCTTTAATGCAAGGCTTAGGTGTCCCTTTGCTTTATTGGGGACGGGAGCGAGGCCCGTCCCATCCGTCGCCGCTCCTCCTTGCCTCGACACGTGCCCTGGCCAGCGACGCATGCGGTGCCATGTAGGCAGGCATGCAACTGAGGTGGTGTGGTGGTGGAGCCTCCACGAAGGATTGCACGCCGCCACGTAGGTGCCTGCCCAGCTGGTTGGGTCGGAAGCCGCATGCGAACGGCGGAGAAGACTTATCTGGGGCGGGCATGGCAGTGGTCCAGCTGGTGCGCTTTGGCGAGGGCCTTGTCGGGTGGCCCGGCAAGGGTCTTGCGGTGGCACGCTGGCCTCCCCGGCAAGAGTCTTGTCGGGTGGCCCGGCAAGGGTCTTGCCGGGTGGCCCGGCAAGGGTCTTGCCGGGTGGCCCAGCAAGGGTCTTGCCTTGGCGCGCTGGCCTCCCCGGCAAGGGTCTTGCCGGGGGTCTTGTGGGTTTCTTCGGTGAGGATGGTTGCCTTCTTATCCTCATTTGATCTTGAGCATCCTATGTCTTCACAAAGATCTGCATGCCACCACGGAGGTGCCTCCGGAGCCCTGTCCCAATGCATTTGTGTGATCATTGGTGAGCTCAAGGGTGGCTCGCTCGGCTGGCGTGGTGAGCCGCCTGACAAGAGTCTTGCCGGGCGGTGAGGCTGCTCTAGCAAGGGTCCTTGCCGGGAGAACCTGCTTCGCCCATCCGATCCTTGTGGTCTTGGTCCTTGTCGCTGCTTCATTTGTCTTGATGGCTTTGGCTCCTCTCCAGCTCCCCTTTCCTGCCATGTCTATGCGTGGTCGTGGCGGGAGGCTCTGACTGCCCGTGCACAAGTAAAGGGGTCAAAAGCAGAGCCCCTACTTTTGTACACCAACATTTACCATGTTGACAACACCGGAGGGCGGCACCGTAGTTAGCGAACCAAGGCAGAGGACGAGGGTGAGGCCTCGAATGGGAACGAACATGAGCCTGGGAAGATGTGGAGAGTTTTAGGGTGCGATGTGGCCACGATGCATGTGCGGCAGCACAACCAGCCATGGGAGGCGGGAGCAGGCGGTCCCGTCGGCGCTGGTTTGGCTTTGGTGGCTGGAGGAAGAAAAGACTGAAGAAACACGACAGACGTTGAATGTCAATCCAACGGTCAAGGTTGGCACAATCGTTTGTTGACTAAGTTGACACCAAGTAGCATACTTTTTTATATATAGGAAGAAAAGAAAAACTGGGCTCGTTTGCCCGATAACATTCCCGAAACTGGGACCGTTCGATCTTGCATCACAACTAAAACTGCGAGGAAAATGCATTCGTCTACCGTCCTCCTCCCAGGGAACGTTCGCCACATAAGTGACTAGCACCCTTGGTTTTCAACCGAGAGGTCTTGGGTTCGAGTCCCAGGAACTCTCAATTTTGTCCTCCTTCCTTCGTCGCAAAAAAAAAGAAAGAAAATCAAAGACTTGAGAAGGCGTACACAACAAGCTAGTGTACCAGTAAAGAGACGTTGCTGAGTTTTAGAAAAAAGAGATACGTGCTCCTGTAGCTGGTTCGAAACAAACCTAGACTATGACAATATATGGTGCTATGCTACTCTGCAAGTAATGAAACTAACATATTCAACGTTCGCTTCTCCTCTTCTCTACTTACTCTGCCTAGCCTCAGAAGCTCTGGCCGCAACAACCATGTCCGCTGGCTGCTCGTCCACCTGCTCTTCAGTAGGCAACAACCAGATATGCGCCAAGTCACCACCCATACCATCGCCTGTGGGTCTCATCACACCCCCGCCGGCACATGCAACCGCAGCCGTTTGCTCATTGCAACCCGTTGCCGTTGGTGTGGTGCCACTGCTGCAAATCACGTAGAGTCATCCGTCGCGTCTCAACCACAATCCTCCACCCTGGCCGAGTCTTCTACAAATGCCCGAATCATGGGGTAATAATATGTTTAAGTGTTGTTATGCTGCTTTCGATTGCTGATTTTTTAATAGTTTGGTTGATGATCTTCCAATTTGATTAGTGCGAAAAGGGAAGATTAGTGTGATTTGTATTTACGGAAGTTCTTGATGTGGGGGAATGCAACTACGCTGATTATTTAGTTAGCCGAGGAATCCCAATACCAAAGAGGTTGGGGTGTTGGACAAGAAAGCGAAGGAACGGGCAGAAGAGGAAGATGCAGAGCGAAGGTTAAAGATGCAGTTCCTCCGATCATGGCTAAGCAACAAGCTGAACAGCCTTTGACAAAGAATGAGGAGATGAAAGAGCTTGTGAAGATAATGGGCAAAATCGATGTGCTCTGTAGGACGATTGTCTATTTATTTGCAGTGTATGTAGCACTCGTGATGTATTTAGTGGCTATGACATCTGCACTTTGTTGAAACTAGTAATGAATGAAACCTGTGTAGCAGGCTGGGCGTAGTGTTGTGAACATCTAATGATTTCTATTAATGGAAATCGAGAGGATCCTTTTGCTCATAAATAAATAAATAGCAGAGGCCCTTTTGGTAATAAATAAATAAATTAGCAGAGGCCCTGTCAGGTCAGCTTTGTTCCCATTCGGAGATGTCGAGCAAATTGCAGTCATCAAATTCAAGTTTCGCAACCAAATATGAGTTCAACTAAACAACAATGTCATTATGTTTTAGTCGTCATACAATCACCAAACACAAATGAACATACATAACAAGTGATGTTCTCACAGCAAAATACTAAACAACACGTTCATCAAGTTTCAGTTGTCATAGCAAACACAATTTCACATAGTAGATAAAAAACGTCTTGACGGCGAGCCGTCGACAAAAGTAATCTAATCATCATCCGCGGCAAGCGTCAACATCTTCGCCATGTGTATCGATGCGAATCATAATTCCCCAGTGTCATCTTCTTACGCATCCTCAATGTCCTCGAGCGTTGGCTTCTTCTTGATCAACTCTTGTATGTCCACAACCACGACATGCAATCTTTTTCGCCAGCGTCATTGACGTGATGGTTCTCAAAGATATTAGGAACATCCGTGGAATATTCTACATCTGGATCAGTGTAAGCATCATCTTGTTGTGCAACTTCATTAAACGAATTCCTCTGCTCAAACCTTTGCAATACTCTCCAGTCATCGCTACGTGCAAACGTGTCTTCCAAGAAAAATATCTGTGTTGCTTGTTGTGCCAAAGTAAAAGGCTCGTTGGTCTGGTACGCCGCCTTGACATTGATGGATTTGAAATAATCACCAGCTCTGGGTTTTGCGATCCTGGAAAACAGGTTATACCAATGACAAGACAATGTAACCACACACCGATGATCCTCGAATCGGAGATATCTGCAATCGAACAATGTTCGTTATGTTAGCATACATTCCAGTTGTCTCTCTGTCGTACGTATCTGTGCTCATGATGGCACTGTTTTGTGTCTTCCTTCCTTCGTCGCGTGCAAGGGTGTTGTAGCGCACATCTCCAACAACGCAAGATTCATAATGTCTTACCCGAGTATCAGGACCCATTGCTAGTGTGTAAAGGCCATCATCAACTGCCTTCCCATCCTCCCGCATCTTCTTAACCTATGGTTAGAAAATAGACAAGCTAATCATCTTATGTACTCAATATATTAAAAAAAATGTCAGTGCAATTCAAAAGCTTACATGACTCTTGAACCATTTCGCAAATCCTGCCATAACCAGTTTGTCAATGTTTCTTGGATTTTGCAGTAGTAACTCCTTTTTGTAGATGCTGCACAACATAGTGACCGCGTCAAACATCTAAATATATAAGAATGTGCTGCAAGTTTAGTAGATTACGATGTATAAGCTGCAGTACTTAGCACTTACTTGATATAAGGTAGTACTATCTCTGGACAGTTATTCAACACATACCAAACCATTTTGTCCAAATCTTTAGGTTTGTCCTCTTGTCGACTCTTCCCTGTAACTCAAACAGAATAATCGAAAACATTGAGCCCGGGATTGTCTTCACCACCTCTTTGCTAAGCTGATTAGCTATTTCAATGTATTTTGAGCAGAATGTCAACTCTTCTGTAGCAATGTAGGCCTCTGCAATGGAACCCTCGGGTCTAGCTCTGTTCCTAACATAGCCCTTGAAAGTGCCTAGCCGCCTTTCATTAGGGTACATCCAGCCATATTGTACTGGACCTCTAAGTAGTGCCTCATCAGGTAGATGAACAGCCAAATGCACCATCACATCAAAGAAGGCTGGAGGATATATCTTCTCAAGGTCACATACGATAGTTGGTATCTTGTCTCTAAGACGCTCCAAAGCATCTACCCTGATATTTCTACTACAGAGTTCCCTGAAGAATTGTCCCACTCTGCAACTACTCTGTATAAGTCAGGGCGACCCAATGCTCTAAGGATAACAGGTAAAACCCTTTGAAGTAGGACCTGACAGTCATGAGTTTTCAACCCTTGTACCTTGTTTCCATCTTGACCGACTCTCCTTTCGGGGTTGGAAGCAAATCCATGTGGGAATCTCACACGTGAGAGGACCTCATGTAATTCTTTTCTTTTACCTTGTCCAAGGCATTACACAGTGGTGCCATATCCCGTGGTTTACCTTCATCTTGCACTGCAATCTGTCGATACCCAGGTGTGTCAAATCAATCCTAGATTTTAAGGTATCTTTCGTCTTGCCTTCAATATTAAGAAGTGTGCCGATAATGCTGTCACATATTTTTTTTTCTCGACGTGCATCACATCGATATTATGCCGCAGATCCAAATCTTTCTAATACTCCAAGTCCCACAAAGTGGACCTGCGGGTAAACAATAATTTCTCTTTTGCCCTACCATGCTTCCTTTTCCCGCTACCATTACCAGGATGGTTTCCTAGTGTAATATGCCTGAACTTCTCTAATTCCACTTGCAACTCGTCGGCAGTGAGCCTCTTTGGCTCATCACGGTTTTCATGCTTTGCATTGAACACATGTCTTCGGTATTTTGTAGGACGTGGCTTGTCCTTGGCAAGGAAACGGCGGTGTCCAATGTAACAGATCTTGCTAAGTATTGCGTATGACAACGGATTCCTGTCACAGCGAACACATGCATTGTAACCATGTGTCGTTCACCCTGACATAGTGCCCAAAGCCGGATAATCATGGACGCACCAAATTATAACAACACATAGAAAGAAATCAGCTGGTGGGCTGCTATATAGGTCTCGAGTGAGAACACCCCTTGTCGGTGTCAAAACCGGCGGATCTTGGGTAGGGGATCCCGAACTGTGCGTCTAGGCGGATGGTAACAGGAGACAAGGGACACGATGTTTTTACCCAGGTTCGGGCACTCTTGATGGAGGTAATACCCTACTCTGCTTGATTAATATTGATGATATGGGTAGTACAAGAGTAGATCTACCACGAGATCGGAGAGGCTAAACCCTAGAAGCTAGCCTATGGTATGATTGTTGTATATTGTGTATCTATCGACTAGCTTTGGCCTTGGTTTATATAATGCACCGAGGCCTAGGATAACAAGAGTCCTAACCCGAATCGCCCGGTGGGGAGGAGTCCTTGTCTTGATCGCCAAGTCTTGTGGAATCTTCCTTGTATGCGACAAGCTGTCCGGATGGCCCATGAGTATCTGACCATGGGGTCCTCGGCCCAATCCAAGCGATCGGGAGACGGCGTGGTGAGTACCCCTAGTCCGAGGATACCGTCGGTAGCCCCTGAACCGATCTTCAAGTTAGGGACGCTCCTCGATTCTTCGAACTGTTCTTCATCCTCGGTCGTCGGTCTTGAAAACTGGTTCAACAAATCTTCTCATCTTGATCTTGAGGATCGCGAAATGCATTCTACGAGTTTATACGTCGGGTATCCGAGGAGCCCCTTTAAGTTTCCGGCCTTTATCAATGCCTTGTTATTTTTATGCCACACCTTGGGTTTGAAGTTGTTCCTGGGCGGCAGCGTCCTCTTGCGTTCGAGCTCCAACGCCGGACTGCATTCGAGGTATCTTTTGCAGCCGAGCACCAACGCCGGACCGCTTCCCAGCTCTAACACCGGAATGTATCTGAGCTCCAACGCCGGACTATGTATCCGAGCTCCAACGCCGGACTGTATCCAAGCTCCAACGCCGGACTATGTATCCGAGCTCCAACGCCGGACTGTATCCGAGGTGTCGTAAATCACCTTGGTTCAAAGGAGTTTGAAGGAGTTTAGCCGAGCTTAATGCCGGAAATGCCCTCTATGGAGCCAGCCACTAGCGCCCGAGCTTTATCTTAGGGGCCCGCTTCCTGAGGTGGTGCACCACCCCAAATGTGGGCCGATTTTTGTCAATATTTTTTATTGATGCAATTTATTCTCTGCCAAGATACATGGCCAGTAGCCCTCAAGGTGTGTATCGGTCTAAAACCCGAGATGCCCATGAAGGATGACATAAGACCGCTGATCCACGTAGCTGCTGAAACTCAGGTTGATTTGCAAAACCGGTCTGAGGATCAAGTCCTAGCTCGGCAGAATACTTCGGGACACAAGAAGCGGCGTGCTCGATCCTCAAGACTCGGGTTGGGTCTGGCCGACCAACCCGAGGACCAAAATCTCCTCGGAGACTGTATTACACTTAAAATTTTACGCATTGGACAGGAAATGCGGTAGCCCGAGACACCGGTCGGTGGCAATACCGAATCGAGGATCGATGTGCCCCTTTAATATTTGTAAATAATAAGCCCGGGCCAGTAGCCCCGAGCCTTAATGCGGCACGGAGGCCGAATTAAGGATCGATATCCATAGTAAAATCACAAATTATGTGTAATGACTCTATGTATCCAAGTACTTTACGTCATTAATGCTCGAATACGTATTGTACAAAACTTTTTTGACCGACCATCAGCTTCCACCTCCTCGGCCAATAGCCGAGGAGTGTTTGTCCTACTTTATAAAGCCTTTATGAGGGCAAAGATTTACAACAAACAAGGCAATCTGGCCATACGGTTTTATAAACAAAGGTACGCAGAGAGATATGTTATATCACTACTTAACAGAAGAAATGTCTTCCAAAGAAAATAGTCCCGCTATCGGTTCCTTTCTTTGGGTTGTCATGCTAAGCATGATCATGAAACCTCAGCTCCAATGTAAGAGCAAAATATTGAGGATTTAGTTTGGGAGGCCGATTACTAGCCCGGTAGTGTTCGGCTGACAGTCGAGGTCAAGCCGGAAACACTTCGCCAATTTTATGAATGGCCCATCATTTAATATAGTCATCGGATCGCTGACCAGTTTACACCTATTGTGTGATCGGTTTTGGCTTTCTCCTTTGAGGTGCTTGACCTGCATTTGGAAGCACAATCGCGATGGTTCTCCCTTTGCACACCTAGCCGAACAAAGCGGAACATAGGAGGCAAGCGGAGCCGGCAACCCAACTATTGACGAAGACATAATTAAAGCTGATGCATATATAGCAATATCCGAGAATATTTTTGCGAATCTCTAAAGGTGTCCGGCGTTGCCTTGCGAGACTTGTGCTGAAAACACACAAATAGTTAAAAGTGCCAAAAGCTTGGAAAACCAAAAAAGCGTCGATAAAAAACATAGCGTCGAACAAGATCAAGTGTTGATTGCCAATCCGAAAATTGGACTTTAGAAGAAAAAGTGCTTGCCGTGCTTTAACTTTGCAGCGACTAAGAAGAAAAACACTTAGTATGAAACGGCTCAAATAAACATAAGAGCCCCCAAGTGACTTGGGTAAAAGTTGACTATAAAATGTAAGGTGACATGTAGAATGCCTTCTAGCCGGATTGTAGATCGTTTGTCGTAGCGGACCTTTTCGCTTCAACCTCTGGACCCAATAGTCCGGAGTGTGTCCGAACACCCTCAGGTTATAAAAATCGGGGCATGCGTGGAGACCAGGTGTAGGGGTCATTAGTGCTTTATCAGACAAGTGCCCAACTAGTTATGTTATATTACATGGTTAGTAAGAAACATCTTCCAGGGAGAATAGTTCCGTTAGGGGTTCCTTTCTCGGGAGGCATGCCCTAAAGTGCATGTAGGACTGCGAAAAAGAGCGAAAAACATCTGGGGGCAGGTAAATAAATAGGTAAGAAATCATCTTTTAGTTCACCGACCGAGTATTCCCTTAAGAACGCTAGCTTTCGGCTTCACCCGGTCTGAGGTACACATCCGGTGACCGGCGATAACAATCGCAGAGGTGCTCCCTTTACCACCTAGCCGAACAATCGGGAACGTGAGGGGTAAGCATGAGCCAGCAACCCAGCTTGGCCAAAACTTAAGTCATATTGATGCATATAATGGTGAATAAAAGGTAAATGCGGAAGTGTGACACATGTGTTGGGCATAAAGCCCGAATTAATAAGCACATTAAAGAAGCCCCGAGTATAATGAGCGGGTAGCGCGTCAAGTGTCTTGAACAAAGTTTCGACAAGGAAAATTTTTACAAGCAACTTTTTTCTAAAAAGTATAATGCTTGGTCGAACCGAACACAAGTTAGAAATTTAAAACTTTGAGCATGAAGGCAACTTAGCTGGTTAATGTGTTCGGTATTGACGATGCGGTCCGAGCTTGATGCGGGACAAGGTTCCATCCCCAAGCCGGTCCCGAGGTGGCGGAGCGGAGAGCTCGACACTCCGAAGTGGTGACATAGAATAGTCAATGCAGGACGGCAGAGTGATGCCGAAGTCCCCTGCATGGGGTAATGAAGTGTTGACGAAGCCCCCCGTCCAGCCGAGGTGACGCCAAGGGATATAGTCATTTGGATCATTTTCTGTGCACAAAAAATAAATGCAGACCGGGATAATAGTAATAATAGGAATTAAAAAATGTTGCATAATAAATAATTTATGCAAAGTGAGTAAAGTAATAAAAGAAATATGGCTGGCGCCAAGTCGATGTCGATCACAGGTCGTCGGTGTAATGCAATAAAGGCGTGGCAAAGCACGGATTCACAGTGTCGGTCCGAGTTCGGATGCGGCATTCGCGGACTATGTCACGGAACTGACAGAACCATCATGCGATCGTCGATAATGCGGCCACCATTTGATAGACCTGTGTACATATGATGGACAAACCAGAGTAATAATTCCTTGGAAAAAATTAACCCAAACAAGCAAAAAGAAATACTAGGATTGATAGCACCTGGTTTATTTGTTGTAGCAATCCGAAGGAAGGTGATTCCCAAAATTGGGACTCGATCCGCGCACCCATTGCCTGGTCGGCTAGTTACGCCGAAGTGTCCAGAATAGGTTGATGAAGAGATGGCGAAGCCCCCAGTCCAGCCGAGATGTCGAAGTAGGTCGGTGTGATGGACACCAACTTGAAGAAGCAATAGTGCGGCCCTGCCGATGCAGGTCGTGACGTGGTCGATGCCGGCTTGATGAAGCGACCGTGCGGCGATGCCGGTATGCCCGCTCCGTGTAATCCGTGGGGCGGCGATGTTGGTGATAATTTATCCTTCACGATGTCGGGCTCTTGTTCGGCTTGCCGAGATGATGATCCGAAGAAGTTGAGCTCGGCTCAACAAAGTGACGACGTGTCTAGCGCAGGTCGGCAGCCGTGGAGCAATATTGCCGGACTGGTTTGACACCAGCATGATGTCGAAGATCATGTTCAAAAGATCTTAAAGTTAGTGGGATGGGTTCGGAAACAAAACATAATACCCCATACAAAACTTCCTTAAAAAAGGATGTCCGAAATCCCGTTCATAAAAAAGACGAACTCAGGCCAGATTCGTTTTCACGCAGAAAACAGATCCGAAAAGTGATGCACTAATCGGAAGGTTCCCGGAGTTTGGACGGTCGGATCGAGCTGAAGTTTTGAGCGGTGGTAGATATAGGAATTCCGCAGCCGATCAATGGTTGGATCTTCCGTAGGAAGTCCGAGCTAGAAGCTGGACACCACGCCCTAAACTCGTCCGTATTCTCGTCCAGATTCAATGCGGCTCCGGTATATCGGAGATTGCCAGTGATTCCTCCATCGGAACTCGAAGAAATTTTCTAGGGTTGTTGTAGACTCATTCCGCACAACTCCACCGAAGCGATCGTCAAACCGACGCTCGAGGAGGCGGTGACGGCAGATACAAGTTCGCTGTCCAGAAAAACAGCGCGGTCGGCCGGGGGCAATGTTGACGTTGAGCCCCCGGGCTCCCTGGATGATTCCTCCATGATCTTGATAGAGATCGGAGCTGATGTTGATGAAGGCCTCCATCCGAACATGACGATCGGAGGTAGGGCGCGATCCTTGGTCGAACCAAGGTGACGGTCATTTGGTAGCGAAGATGCCGAAGTCGCGATTGATCTGCAGCGAGCCATCGACCTTTTGCCGAACACACAACGGAACTCTCAATGAAAGCACCAATGTCGGTGTCAAAACTGGCGGATCTCGGGTAGGGGTCCCGGCTGTGCGTCTAGGCGGATGGTAACAGGAGACAAGGGACACGATGTTTTTACCCGAGTTCGGGCACTCTCGATGGAGGTAATACCCTACTCCTGCTTGATTAATATTGATGATATGGGTAGTACAAGAGTAGATCTACCACGAGATCAGAGAGGCTAAACCCTAGAAGCTAGCCTATGGTATGATTGTTGTATATTGTGTATCTATCGACTAGCCTGGCCTTGGTTTATATAATGCACCAGAGGCCTAGGATAACAAGAGTCCTAGCCGAATACGCCGGTGGGGAGGAGTCCTTGTCTTGATCGCCAAGTCTTGTGGAATCTTCCTTGTATGCGGCAACTGTCCGGACTGGCCCATGAGTATACGGCCATGGGGGTCCTCGGCCCAATCCAACTGATCGGGAGACGACGTGGTGAGTACCCCCTAGTCCAGGACACCGTCACTCCTCCATAGTTGTTGAAGTTCCTCCACAAGAGGCTCCATGAATAAATCAAAATCCTTTCCAAGACTTTTTGGACCTGGGATGAGCAAGTCCATCATGTAGTTTGATTCTTTGGTGCAGACATTTGGAGGCATGTTGTAAGGGATAACAAGCACTAGCCACATGCTGAATGTGGCGCTCTAGTGGCCGAATGGGTTAAATCCATCTGAAGCTAAGCCAAGTCTAATGTTTCTTGGGTCAGCGGCAAACTTTTTGTGTCTCTGATTGAAGCTTTTCCACTCACTATGTCGGGGGAAAACGACACCTACGGGATCACGTAGAATCCCTTTTGCTACGGTTGGCGGGCGCGAGGTTGTGGAAAGAGCGGGATTAGAAGACCAACGCAGGGGATTATCCAGGTTTGGGCCACAAGTAATGCGTAATACCCTACTCCTGCTGGTTTATGTTCATCTGGTGTTCTTAGACTAGCTACAACGCGTGTAGGGTCCAAAAAGTTTGAATCCTCTCTCAGTACGCCACGGGCCTCCTTTTATAGTTGAAGGGGCTGCCACAGTGGAACACATGAGGTGGAAAGCTATACAGTGGTTGAGTCTATCTCCTGGCACCGTAGGACAAACACATTTAATGCACTACCGACGAGCCCTTCTTGCTTTATCGAGGATGGCAAGGAAGCTCGTCCCAGCTGTCGTCGCCTCGCCTGGCTTCGACGCGCGTCCGAGTTGACGAGGCATGTAGTGCCACGCTGGCTGGCTGCTGAGTTGGTGCGGTGGCAGAGTCTTCACGAAGATCTGCATGCCACCACATAGGTGCTTGCTGAGTTGGCCTGGAGGCTGCACATCGCCACGCAGGTGCTCGCCTAGTTGGTGGGCTGGCAGCTGTGTGGGATCGGCGGTGGAGTCTTTGGCGGGTGGGGGCCTGGTTGTGGCCTCGAAGATGTCTTCGGCAAGAGTCTTGCCGGGGCCCCGGCAAGGGTCTTCCTGCGGTGTCGTGGGCGTCCCCGGCAAGGGTCTTGCCAGGGGGTCTCGTGGGTATCCTCGACAAGGGTCTTTCCGAGGATCTTCGTCTTCTGATTCTCATCTAGTCTTGTATGTTCTTGGTCTTCAGAAAGATCTGCATGCCACCATGGAGGCGCCTCCCGAGCCTTGGTTCCAATGTGGGTGATGGCATCGGAACTCTTAGGCTCAAGGGTGGCGGCTCTGCTGGTGTTGGACAAGTCGTCCCGGCAAGGTTCTTGCCGAGGCTGTGGAGGCCGCCCCGGCAAGGGCCTTGCCGGGGGAGTTCACCTCGCCTTTCTGCTCTTCGTGTCTCTGGCTTGGCGTTTCTCTGGTTGTCTTGTGGCTTTGCTTCCTTCCTCTGCCCCGCTAAGCGTGGCCATCGGCCCGTGGCTGCAACTGCCCGCGCACAAGTAGAGGGGTACAAATAGGACCCCTACTTTTGTACACCTACAGGAGCCCCCGGGCCTGGGTCACATCAACTGGTGGGGTGTTATTGGGCCAAGACGATGCGGTCTTGTGGCCTTTGTCTGTGAGTTTTACCACAGTAACTCCCTCGCCAGTTGCACTTCCCCACGACCCGCGTTGAATGCGCGACGTGGGGGTCGCGCGTGACGTGGGGGTCATGCGTGGGGCGGTTGCTGCGATCATGCGTCACATCGTGGTAAATGGTAAAGAGGCGGCCCGCGCCTTCCCCATAAAATGGAAAAACTGCAGGCGCACTGCTCATTTACCCTCTACGCCTCTTCCAATCTCGGAATCGCCGTCCCCCTCTTCTTCCTCAGGTGAAAGATTCGAAGCTCTCGCCTCTTCTTGTTCCTGCTGCGCCCCCATGGCTCTTGATCCTTCGCCTTCTCTCAGCCGTCATGGCACCCAAAATCAGCAAGGGCAATGGAGCGGCCAAGGACGCCGGGGAGAAGGAGGCGTCGGAGAGCGAGTTGGCGGTGCGGCGGACGCAACTCGCCTACTTCCCTTCGATGATTGATGCGGTCCACCTCAAGAACTTCTTCTTGCCCCTGTGGGGGAGGAAGACGACGGGGCACCCCGCCACTCACGTCGTCCCCGCCGATTTCGCCAAGGCCGGCCCACACCGGTACCCCTTCTTCGTCGATTTCTTCTCTGTGGGCTCTGACACCCTTTCTCTGACTTCTTCAACGACGTCATGCACACCTACGGCTTCCATCTTCTGGATCTCACACCGAATGCCGTGGCGTGCATGGCTCTCTTTGCCCACCTCTGCGAGGGCTTTGCCGAGGTGCTCCCAGCACGACGCTCTTCCGCCACTACATCTCCCCTCGCCTCCAACCAGGGGGCGCCATCTTTGGATGCATCACTTGGATTCCGAGGACCCAGGAGAAGGGCAGGTATCCGGAGGGCGCCCAGAAGGAGAGGTGGGAGGTGTGGCGGAGTCGGTGGTGCTGGATTGCAGAGAAGGACCCGCAGGAGTTCTGCCGGGTTCGTCAGAGCCCGCCAACCCACCGCAGGGACTGGAGCGACCTCGATGCCAATGACGAGAAGCTCATGGTCGCCACCACCAGGATCCATCGTCTCACCATGGCTGGACTCACCCTCGAGATTATCGGGGCTGACTTCATCCAGCGCCGAATCGCCCCGCTACACAACAAGGGGAGGCCGGCCTGGGATTTTAGGAACGCGGCCGACGCCATGAGGCTCCGCCTGGCCTGAAGCACAATTTCACGATGATGGGGCACGCCCACTTCTGCCAAAGGCTCTTTCAGCTCGACATGGACGGCGACGGCAGGGCTGAGAGGACCGCAGGGCCACGAAGGCCGGCAAGGCCGTCAAGGGGCCGCTGTTTGGGTTGCCGGTGGGAGTGGTCCCGCTGAGCAACAACTCTCGTCAATCCTCCATCATCGCCATGATGCTGAAATTCAATGCGCATGGCCTTGACCCGGCCTGGGCCGAGCTGCCAGCGGAGAAGGTGCAGGAGTTCATCGACACTTTGTCGGAGAGCTATGTCCATGATGAGCCGCTGCTCATCCAAGACACTACCAAGGCGGAGCTGGACTACATCGCTGCCAGGGCGGCGGAGGCGGCGCTCGCTAGGGAGGCTGGAAGCATTGGCGCCGTAGAGGACGAGGCCGATTAGGCCACAGAGGAGAAGGAGCTCGCCCAGTGGGTGGAGTCTGCCGGGGAGGCCAGCGGTGCCGGCACCGATGCCCCCTTGTTGAAGATCACAGGCGACAAGTCGATGCGAAGAGGAGGTTGAGGTGACTGACCCCCCGGCCATGGGGAGGCAGTGTGTCCTGCAGCGGGCCAGCTCTGGTGAGCTGGTCCGGCCCGGCAGGACCACGCAGCGGCAGCCGCCCCAGGAGCAGCTCGTGTGCGAGACGAGGGCGATGAAGGCCGCGGCAACGAAGAATGCGGCGAAGAGGACAGATACTGCTTCCTCCTCGTCCAAGCGGCACCGGACCCCGTCCCCTTCCCCTTCGGACAGCACCTTGGAGGCCGAGTTCGACCTCGGATCTTTTAGCCCGGCTAGGAAGAGGAAGCTAGTGGAGGAGGAGGTGGAGTAAGAGTAATTATTTCGCCCCCACATCATCTCCTGACTTTACTCCTGTGTTATCCTCCTTTGATTTGATGTTATCTTCATAGGGACGTGGAGACACTGGCCCAGATGGTGGCGAAGAGGGCCAAGGCCTCGACGGGCGACAAGTCCCCATCGGGTACTTCGCATACGCCGTTGCTGCTGGAGAGCAGCCCGGATAGCAGCCCCCGACGCAGGCCCCGCTTTAGCCCCCAGCGTGAGTCCACCACTCGCTCCTTAACCGATGAGCATTGGGGTGTGAATTCTTGACGCTGACCTTGCTGGTTTGCAGGAGGAGATCGGCAGCAGGAGGAGCCACCGAGGGGCCCTCCCAACACGCCGCTCCCCTCGACTACGCCGCCCGAGGGGCATCCCCGGAAAGGGCATTCACCACCGAGCCCACGCACATGGAGGAGGAGGAGGAGGCGAACTTGGGTGCCGGGGGTTCTGCCCCGGCAATGAATGCTGGCGGGGAGGGCGCCACTTCTTCCCAGCCCGGTGTGGGTAAGTTATTTTCTTTCTGTCCCTGTTCTTTCTTCTCCTTTTTGAACCTTGACCTTTCCCTTATCTTATTCCCCTTCTTGGTATCCAGACCCTTCCTTGGCAGACTGGGAGGACATTGATACCATCATCGAGGAGGTCGCCAGGGATGCCGAGGCCGAGGCCGACAAGATCATCGCCGAGGAGGCCGCCAAGACCGCCGCTGAGGATTCCGCCAAAGGGCCTGCTGGGGAGGCCGGCAAGGCCGCTGCCGAGGAGGCCAGCAAGGGGCATGCCGGAGAGGCCGGCAAGGCCGCTGCTGAGGACGGGGTGGTTGACGACCAACCTTCCTCCTCTACTGCCTCTGGCTCGGGCAAGTCCTTGAAGGTGAGCGACGACCTGTTCGTCCACCTCCCAGGAACGGCGAGCACCAGGGCGCCAACCGAGGGGGAGGTGTTCGACGGCGAGGCACTCGCCGCCGCCGGGCTTCAGGTCATTGACGAACCGAGCGCCGGCGGTGGCGGTTCCCAAGAGGAGCAGCTGCTTCGGGCCATGAGCGCCAATTTCCAGAAGCTCCAGGAGCTTCACCGTGCCCGCTTGGACAAGGCAAAATCCAGGATGGCGGTGGTGGACAAGGCTGAGGCGGATATCGAGGAGCGCGTTGCCGAGACGTAGGCCTGGTTCCGCCAGGCCCATGATGAACTGAAGGTTGCCCAGGATTTGCTGGCTGAGCGCAAACAGGAGCTCGTCCTGAAACAGGCTGGCGTCGACAAGGCCCAGGAGGCGGCGAAGAAACATGCCGCCAAGGATGAGGTCGCTCGGCACCAGCACCAGGCCGAGCTGAACTCCTAGGAGGAGGACCTTGTCGCTCGTGAGGAGGCGCTCGCCGGCACACTCCGCAGCAAGGATGAGGAGGTCGAGAAGCTCATCGCGCAGCGGACCCAGGAGCTGGAGTAGAGGCATAAGGAGGCACTCAATGCTCAAGCCCTGGTCCATGTCGGCAAGGTGAAGGAGCTGGAGGTGGAGCGGGATGGGCTGAAGAAACATGTCGTGGAGCTAATGGAGGAGAAGGATGCGGCCAATGGTGCTTTGGTAGAGGCGCATACCACAGTCCTCGGCAAGGCCGAGCTACTCTCCAAGGCCAACGACTCCATCAATGACCTGAAGCTGAAACTGGAGGGCCTTGAGGGGACGCTTTCGGAGGTCAGGGCCCGGGAAGAGACCCTGACCAAGGACCTGGAGGAGGAGAGGCAGCTGCGGAGGAATGATGCCGTCGAACACAAGGAGTACGCAGAGGGCATAAACCGTTGGGTTAGCCGCCACGCCGACGTCGCCGGTAGGATCACCACAAAGCTGGCCGCCGTGGGGATGCCGAATGTCAGGTACTCCCCAGAGCCGAACGTGAGTCCCAATGCCAAACTGACCCTGTTCTTCGAGGGCGTTCTTGGAGCCCTGGAGCAGCTCCGCTCCAACCTGGCAGCTTATCTGGCCAATGAGGCTTGGAGGCTCTGCCGGGGTGCCCTGACCAAGGTGCTCACCAAGGTGGCATTCTGGAACCCCACCGTCAACTTTGCCAATGCGTTGGAGAGCTTGCTGGAGGAGGAAGACCTCACGGTGCTCAAGGAGCGTATCAAGCCCATCATCGACTGCGTCGATGGAGTCGAGAGGGTGGAGGGCCAGCGCTGGGACTAGGGACCCCGTTTCTCGTCGCCACTGCGAGTTCAAGATCAAGACAATTTTATCTTAAGTTAGAACCGCAATGATTATTTTGATGTAATATAACTCTGCAGTACTTCAACATCACGCATGCTGTCTTCCCGTTAGATCTTTATTTGTATGTTTGCACCCTACGCTTGGTGAGATGAGGCTGCAGGCGCGTAAACCCATGCTGTGGTGCTTTGAGGATGGATCCTTAGCACCCTGCCGGGAGGGCGCTTGCTGCCGGCAAACCACCTTGCCGTTCTTGGCGTGGCCGCCTGAACTGTCGAGCGGACATGAGACAGAGACAAGGACGTTGCTAATAGCGGATAGGCCACCTTGCTATTCTCAGCGCGGCCGCATGAACTGTAGAGCAGACTCGAGACAAAGACAAGGGCGTTGCCAATAGCGGAAGGGTCCCATTGCGTGCAGGTTTACCATACAAGGAACGAGATCTTACGGGAAGACAGACTTATATAAATGAAATTTGCCAAAATTTTGAATGACTTAGCTTTTCGGGGCCACGCAGATGGCTGTCGAAGCTGCGTACGGCACCAGAGGGCGGCTGATCGACGTCACCCTCTCCCTTCGAGCCATGCCCACGAAAGAGTCGACCCGTCGGCTCCAAAACCAGATTTCTATGGCTTGCACCCCCTACCTTGCGAGCCAAAGATGTCGGGGGAAAACGAGACCTACGGGATCACGTAGAATCCCTTTTGCTACGGTTGGCGGGCGCGGGGCTGTGGAAAGAGCGGGATTAGAAGATCAACGCAGGGGGGTTATCCAGGTTCGGGCCACAAGTGATGCATAATACCCTACTCATGCTGGTTTATGTTTATCTGGTGTTCTTAGACTAGCTACAAAGCGTGCAGGGTCCAAAATGTCCGAATCCTCTCTCAGTACGCCGTGGGCCTCCTTTTATAGTTGAAGGTGCTGCCACAGTGGCACGCAGGAGGTGGAAAGCTATACAGTGGTCGAGTCTATCTCCTGGCCGTAGGACAAACGAATTTAATGCGCTGCCGGCGTGCCCTTCTTGCTTTATCGGGGATGGCAAGGAAGCTCGTCCCAGCTGTCGCCGCCTCGCTTGGCTTCAATGCGCGTCCTAGATGACGAGGCGTGTAGTGCCACACTGGCTGGTTAGCTGCTGAGTTGGTGCGGTGGCAGAGTCTTCACGAAGATCTGCATGCCACCACGCAGGTGTTTGCTGAGTTGGCCTGGAGGCCACACGTCGCCACGCAGGTGCTCGCCGAGTTGGTGGGCTGGCAACTGTGTGGGAACGTCGGTGGAGTCTTTGGCGGGTGGGGGCCTGGCTGTGGCCCCGCGGATGTCTTCGGCAAGAGTCTTGCCGGGGCCCCGACAAGGGTCTTGCCGCGGCGTCGTGGGCGTCCCCGGCAAGGGTCTTGCCGGGGGGTCTCGTGGGTATCCTCGGCAAGGATCTTTCTGAGGATCTTCGTCTTCTGATTCTCATCTAGTCTTGTATGTTCTTGATCTTCACAAAGATCTGCATGCCACCATGGAGGCGCCTCCCGAGCCTTGTCTCCAATGTGGGTGATGGCGTCGGAACTCTTAGGCTCAAGGGTAGCGGCTCTGCTGGTGTTGGGCAAGTTGTCCTGGCAAGGTTCTTGCCAGGGCTCTGGAGGCCGCCCAGGCAAGGGCCTTGCCGGGGGAGTTCACCTCGCCCTTCTGCTCTTCGTGTCTCTGGCTTGGCGTTGCTCTGGTTGTCTTGTGGCTTTGCTTCCTTCCTCCGCCCCGCTAAGCGTGGCCATCGACCCGTGGCTGCAACTGCCCGCACACAAGTAGAGGGGTACAAATAGGACCCCTACTTTTGTGCACCGACACATTACCATGAGATGGATGGCTCATTACATTCTGATCTCTGTACTCCTGGTTCCTAGAATGCCACAGTACATCCTCTCTTGTTTCATCATCATGAAACAACCTCTGCAATCTTGGTATAATTGGAAAATGTCTCAGAACATTATGAGGAATCCTCTGCATAGCATCGCCATCTTTCCATCTTGATGATTTGCATTTCAGGCATTCACTTAAGTTGGCATAATCCTTCCGGAACAAAACACAATTATTCTTACAAACATGGATCATATCATATCCAATTCCAACTGCACGAAGGAAATTCTTAATTTTACTGTAGGTGTGTGGCAGCTCAGACGCATCTGGGAAAGCTTTGCGGAAAGCAGCCAACATCGCATCGAATGAATTGTTGGTCATCCGCTCAGATGTCTTCACCTGAAGAAAGGTGACCATAGCTTAGAATACTGATAGATTATTTCCTGGGGTGACAGCCACATTGGATTGTTCCAACATGCGGGCCCACCATTTTTCTTCTGCAGGTGAAATTTCACGAAATGCACGAGCATTTTGTAGCATTGTTTCAATGTTGGTCAAACTCACTGGCTCCGCCACCACCACCTCCTCCTCCTCTTCCACCTGAGCATCAGGCAGATCAAGATGGTGATCTGCTGCTTCCACGTAATCAATAACATTGACGTTCACATCTTCACCATGATGAACCCACCTAGTATATGTGACCGACATCCCATACAAGTGTAGATGATTTTGCACAGTTGGTAGGGGTCTTGTAACTGAATTCATACAACTGCTACAGGCGAGAAAGCACATCTGATTTCGGACCACCGTACTCAGCTCTGATAAAGTTCATGAAGTTTTCAACCCCCTCGACATATGCAGCGGAGAATCTTTGAGCAGAAGTTATCCAAGTCATGTCCATCTGTTGGATATAAAAATTAGTTCTTCTACTAGATATTACGGGAAAAACATATATGCTTTTTTATGAAGTCCAGAAAAAAAATACCTAGGTCGATGTCTAAAGCTATGGAAAGATATTTGGACGAGCAGATCTAAGTAACGAAATATATTTAAAGCTAATTCAGCAAACAGATTTGAGTGCTAAATTATGGCAGGCTATTTCAGCAGTCAATGAGGCCGAGCACACGGCCATCGAACTATCGTAGACCATCGCAGCAACAAAGATCGAGTATAAAACGATGTAGAGCTATTTCACCTAACAGATTGGCTACTAGACCATGGCAATCTACGTCACAATAAATATATGGCAAGATATTTTACCAATTAATCAGGCTTGGCATGCCATCTCAGCTAAGCAGATTGAGTGTAGAACAGGGCAAGGAAGCTTCTTAAGCAGAGCATATTGACTGTAAACTACTTCGGCAAACAATGAGATTAATATCGTCTATCAGCTAACATTCAGCGCTACACCGACATGCACGGGGCCTCAGTCTAGAATGCACGTACTGTGGGAGAAGCCGACCGCCGTGCGTCTCCACACGAACGTCGCCAGCGGTGGCGGTGCTGACCGCCGTGCACCTCCACAAGAACGACGCCAGCGGTGGTGGTGCGGCTAGATGACGGTAGTCTACGAGAGCGTACTATGGGAGCGAGAGGATTGCCGTGCGTCCCCTCGACGAACAGCGGTGCCGACGTATCGGCGCGGCGGGTAGGGCATCTTTGGCGGAGCGAATGGAGTGGAGGGGGACGGGGGGAGGGGGTTTGGGGAATATTATTGGCTAGTTGGCCGAAGGGCAGTTGAATTTGGGATTTGAGGGAATTTTTTGGGGGGTTCGCCGGTGGGCGGGGAGTTTGGCGCATGGTCGGTTTCTCCAAGTGCAGTCCCACGTGTCAGTGAAGAGGCAAGCCGAAGCGCGTTCCGTTTGCGTGAGCCGTGTGCATGACCGAATGTGTGTGGGGTGCAATGCGACCGCGACAGGGGTGTTGTGAGTGTACCGCCTTTTTCCTTTTATACTAGGTGCTTCACCCCCTCAAAAAAAACTTGATGCTTCGCACGATCCATCGATACTATTACTAGTAATCCGGTAATCCCGACTAAAATGGCGCGGCCGGGTCTTTTCCCGTGCGATGTGCTGAGAGGTTGGCTTAGTTGGGTTTTTTAGGACGAGTAATGCTACACCTACGTAATCCCAGTTACGTAATTAACGTAATATGAACGTGTGAGCTGTTGATTGTAGATTGGGGGGAGGGAGGGGCCCACCACCATGAAAATCAGGGAGGAGAGAGAGAGGGAATTTACGTTAACACTTTCGTAGGTTCCCGTAGATGTAGAAATATGTGAAATGCGTGAATGTGTAGTGGACGTACTATTGGAGTGCCTAAGATAAATTGTGTATGTAGACCCTATGTGTGTATTTACTCCGCATGTTAGCTTTGTCTCGGTTCAATGAAAAGCAGAGTTGGTGATGATGGTGTGCCTGCCATCCTGCAATATAGGTCGTCCGATCTATATCTAACGGATAGGAAGGAAACTATGACAATTTACCCGCACTCCTCTCCACATTTGCAGATAAGGCCTTCCCTCGTTCATCCTTTTCTCCCACAAGATCTTTGAAAGTGCATTATATCGACTAGAGGGCGGGTGAATAGGCGATTTTTACAAATTCGACACTGAGGAATTTCAGGGTGAGGAAATTCCTAAGTCACGAACAAATAGTAGCGGAATAAGTACTCAGAAGTAAGCATAACAAAGCAGTAGCACAGTCAACATGATGAAATGAAAACAATCAATGAGTACAGGAAGCGTAAACACATGATAAGCAGGTTGAAGACAAACTGACTGAAGAAATTGAACTGTGAAAATTTAGAAAGTCTTCAGTCAAAGTCTTCAAATAGTAACGATCAGGTAAACCAACACAGAATGAGGAAATGAAGGGGTTGAGGAAATAGAACCAGTTAGCTTAGTGAAGACAGTGATTTGGTAGACCAGTTCCAACTGCTATGACAGTCATACGTCTGGTTGGAGCGGCTCGGTATTTAAACCTCAGGACACACAGTCCTCACCGTATTCTCCTTGAGCTAAGGTCACACAGACCTCGCCCAATTAATCGTGGTAAGTCTTTAGGTGACTTCCAAACCTTCACAAACTCGGTCACTCGATGATCCACAATTTCCTCTTGGATGCTCTGGACCATGACGCTTAACCGTCTGGAAGATGCACAGTCTTCAAAGGTAACAAGCGTCGGTTCCACACAGGAACAATCTCTTCAGTGATGCTCAATCTCTTTGGGTTTGGGTTTTCCTCACTTGATGATTTTCGCTCAAAGTCCTCGGAGGATGGGATGCTCTCAATGACAAGTGTCAGCTTCTCTCGGAGCAGCCAACCAACTAGTGGTTGTAGGGGGTGGCTATTTATAGCCTAGGGAGGAGCCCGACATGATAAGACATAAATGCCCTTCAATTATATGACCATTAGGTGGATAGATATTTTGGGACAGCTGGCACGTAGCACAACAACGGTCGAAAATTTGGCTATCAAATTCCTCAGGGCTATAATGTTCCTCACTTGTAGGCAATCTGCATTGGCGAATTCCTAACTCCTCAGTCAGAACAAATTCCTCAGAGACCAGAAGATCCTCGTCTCTGTTACTGAAAAAATTGAATGAACTGTATGAGATTTCCAATGGCTTCACTCGAAAGGGTTGGTAGGTGTAGTATTTTGAGATGAGCATCGCTTGGAAAATTTTCCTTAGTTTTACCTCGACCCCCTTTAACAGTACGGTGTTTCCTATGACTCAAGAAAGAGAAAACAAAACTACGAAAACAAAAGTCTTCACGCTTCATGTTCCTCGCATGAATATCAAGTCTTCATGGTCACACCAATTTCTTCACTTTCAAAGTCTTCAGAAAGCCAAAGTCTTTAGTTGAAGATATTCATTTTTAGGGGTCGACTTTCTCTGTAAATATCAAACTCCTCATAGACTTATATACCTGTATACACTCACAAACGCATTAGTCCCTTAACCTTTAAGTCTTCAATACACCAAAATCACTAAGGGGCACTAGATGCACTTATAATCTCCCCCTTTTTGGTGATTGATGACAATATAGGTTAAGTTTTCAATGGGGATAAACATATGAATTTGTAACTATCGATATTGAGGAATTTGATTGCAAGATATAGAAGAACTCCCCTGAAGATGTGCATATGTGAGGAATTTGCTTTAGAGAAGCAATGCACATAGAAGAGTAGAATCATGGAGATCTCCCCCTATATCTTGTAATTCATACACGCATTTAACATATGATATGAAGAATTTGAAATGCATGATGAAATATGGTGACTGATGTAATTCAGCATGTGTGCATTAACATATTGAGGACATAGCATGCAAAAGAACATAGCAAAAGTATCAGACCACCATCGGACTTAAGTTTACAACTCAACCCAACAAAAACTTCAAAAGAATGAGAGTTGCAAATTATAAAACACCCATATATACAGACCCGCTTGAAGACTAACTCAAATTTCTCCCCCTTTGTCATCGAATGACCAAAAGGGACGAAAAATGAGGACTAACGCCCCTGAAGAATATCATCACGAAGTCGATGGAGGAGCGCTTGACATTGTTGGGGTTGGTTGTTGAAGTAGGGCGTGCGGCAGTGCCGTCCAAGTCTTCATTTTCATCACTCTCGCGCGATGAAGAATAGGAGCTGGCCACCAAGTGAGGAACTTTGACCTTCTTGAATTTCTTCAAAGGTGGCTGAGACCAGTCAATGTCCTGCTTGAAGCCCATCTACTTGAGATCTTCTTCACCGTAGAGATGAGACAAAACAACCCAGGTGCGATCAAATACTTCATGCAGATAGTAATGGTTCTTCTTCACAGAGTTCTGCGTGATTGTCATGTTCTGAAGAACTGAACCAAACTGTCGTTTGACCTATTTGTGGTTGCGATCGACCTTCTGATGAAGACTGAGGAGAAGCTCACGATCAGTTAGCACCCTTGGAGCAGTGGCTTGAGGATTTGGCTTTGAAGCATTTGCGGTAGTGTCATGAGTGGCAGAGTCATCATTGGTGGAGTAGGATGCAACTTTGCGAAACTGGCCATCCAATAGACGAGTGCCTTCATCAATAATAGCAGCCTTGCCCTTCTCATCTGATGAGGAAATAGGCCGTTTGAAGACCTCTATAGGGGGCAAGTAGTTGTGATGATTTAGAACATCAGCCTTATAGTTGATTGAAGACCTTCATCGGATAAATCTCATGATCCAGGGAGCGTAAGGCTTCAATTTAAATGGTGACAAAGCAACATTTGCCATAGTCCTCATGAAGAAATCATGGTAGTTGATAGGAACTCCATGGATGATGTTGAATAGCAGATTCTTCATGATGCTAATGACCTCTTCTTCATTAGAGTCGTGGCCCTTGATTGGACTGAGGGTATCGGTCAATATTCTGTATATAGTCCTTGGCACATAGAGAAATTCCTTCATGAGGAATTTGGTTCTTGGGGCTTGGCTAGGCTTCAGAGGCTTCATCAATACTTGCATGAAATGATCAGATAGCATAGGTGCACGTCGGTCCTAAACAAATGGTTTTTAACCCCTTTCCGCGACGACATTTGGAACTGTCGCCAAGTGAGTGTGGGCGAAGGGGGGGGGGGGGGTTCCTTCCCACACGACCCAGAAACCGTTGGGGATAGGTCCCCTACAGTACTCCTACTCGTTTCTGCTCTCATTGCCATTGCAGTCGGTATTCTGTGGTGCTACATTTACGATGTGCGGACCATCACAAACGGTTCACTATTATAGAACGTTTATGATGCGTGGCCCATCACAAACGGTTCACCGTTAAGAAGATTAGCTAGTCTTGATATGAGTGTCGGACAGGATTACGAAACATCAGGCTGTCGTAACATCGTCGTACATGACAACTATAGCACACACTATTCTATGGTGCAACGTTTACGGTGCATACTTCATCGGAAACAGTTCGTGGTTGCAAATCGTGTACGATAAGGCAACTAACACAAAAGTTTAGTTTGCCCGCACCGTTTGTGATACTGTATGACATCGCACACGCTTTGCAAACGGAAACTGTGTGCATGCTTGGACACGTGTCCTCTCTGTGAACCGTCTCTGATTATGGTGCATATCGCAAACATTTGTGTGTTTACCAACCGTGTGTGCCGTAACAACCTGGAGAGCGTAATTTCACCGTAACTTAATTGCTGCTTTTCCAAATTGTACCGGATTTGGATTTGAACTTGAATGTATGCTACAACTTTATTCATATCCATCAGGTTTAAACAACCAATGCATTATGTTATTTATAGGTACATATGTTCAAGAATTACATAAGAACCAAATAAAGAATGATGAACCATAGTTGTATACTTGTACTATTAAAGGCGGTAAAGAAAGAGGCGAAATATATTCTGGTTGCTGAACAAGGTGAAGCGTAATGCCAATATTGTTCCCTCCTCCATGCAGAAGGCACGCATGACTCTAGTCCAACCCCTTGTGATGGCCGGCTGCCCATCCTTCATGGTCTTCATGAAAATATCTAGATAATCATCGTGTTCTCGTAGAGATACTTTAACCTTTGCATGCCCACCAATCATGTAGTTTGAGAGGTAATGTTGAGTAAACTGCTTTGGCAACCACTACAAAGGAAAAATACTCAGACATTGTCATCTAACACAACTCATTATGGGCAGTAAAAAGAAGGCTGCAGAGTTCTTACTTACCATCCCGCAGTTCACTGTTGTCCTGGATAAAGTGTAAACAAATAGTTTAATTGCCATCTTTGGACCCATTTTACTAACAATCTTTATCAGCTTCCTCACTTGATGCTGGTTCATCGATATCTCATTGCCCCATACGCAGTAAGGGTTGAAATGCAGATCTTTACCAATGACATATGTACCTAAAAGCACCAAGTTAATATTAGAAGCTAAACAACAATTGCACAATGATGTAGTACAACACTCTTTTATAATATGTCTAAAGATGGAGGGAGTATCTTATAACATTCAATATACTCACATATTAGATGAATTAACATCTTATATTATGAGCCGGAAGGAGTTTAGTTCATTCTTACAAATTATCTGCTGCTGTATCCACGGGTACCAGTTAGTTTGAGCTAGTTCGGGCTCAAATAGCCCAAAAGTATATCTAAACATGGGGGCTAGTTTGAGCTAGTTGCATCTATAACCCACCCAAAAAAATAGTATTCAACCCAAGAGGTGCTAATTGGAGCTAGTTCTCCTAGTGCATTTATTGTTAATCTAACCCTGCCATCCAAACAACTCTTTGGATGGAGTTAGTTCAAGGTTAATAATGAGCTAGCAACTAACTCTAACTTCTAGCTAAGTTGAGTATCCAAACAGTGTTGTGTTGTTCTTTATTCTTTGTTCTTTGCTCTTCTATGTATATCTAGACATCATTAGAACATTAATGTAACACTCTTCCTTGTTGCTATGTAGCCTAAGATTGCATATTTAGACATTAAATGCAGTGCATGTTGCTATGTAGCCTCGGATATATTACATATGGCCCTAGTTAACACGAGGAAAAATGGGTTGCAGATATATTGATTAAAAGTCGATTCACCGATTAGTCCCTTATCACCACCGCCTATATGGTACCGACTACCGATATCACGAGCAGTGAGATATAAGCCATGGGATGAAACTAACCTCGATGGAAAAGCAATGATCGTTCCCAAAATTGTCCTGTGTAGGTACATCAAGAAGCATGTTAAGCACAACAAGCTAAACATCAACCAAAATTACACATGGCAGACAAAATAATCCCCAAAAGATAGCTTCAGTGTGCAGGTTTAAGCACACTAGTAAAGCAAAACAAGTGAAAAGGTGTGCTAACTGCAACAGGCCTAACATTTAACAACAAGCAAACATGGTCATTCAAACTTGTATTATGCCGGTCTAAGTACACTAGTTATTTTAACATAAAAGGATGCTAGCCAACCTGCCTCCACGGAGCTCCCTCGATTGGGTCGTTCCTGACCGTTGGATCTGCCCTTCTTGCATGCCCAGACCGTCAGATCTTCACCTTGGTCAAACTCTTTTCACCTTGCAGTCGTTTCCACTAGCCAAGGATGCTAGCCAACCTGCCTCCACGGAGCTTCCTCGATTGGGTCGTTCCTGACCGTTGGATCTGCCCTTCTTGCATGCCCAGACCGTCAGATCTTCACCTTGCGGTCAAACTCTTTTCACCTTGCAGTCGTTTCCACTAGCCAATGACGGGTGGGCTCGCAATGCGCGCTCATTGGTTGGGTGAGCTCTGCGAGCCAATCCCGTCTGCCCGCGCGTCGCGCTCGACCCGCAAAAAGTGCAAAAGGGTCAAAAACCCTAGCCGCCGCCCCTTCTCGTCCACCCCTCGCCCCTCCGCTTCCTTTCCCTGGCCGCCGCCCTCGACACGCCGCCAGGGCGCCGCCCTCGACATGCCGCCAGGGCGCCATCGACACGCCGGGGACAGGCAGTGGTGGGCGCGGCGAAACCCAGCCAATGATCGCTCCTAACCCTAGCAAGAGCGGGCAGCGGATTGGATCGAGGAAGCCCTCGCGGCTACGTCGCCGGCGCCTAGATTTGCTAGCCGTCGCATGGATCCGCCCTAGCCGCCGCCTCGAGTCACCTCCGTCGTTGATGTGGGTCAATTCCACCGCTGCCGCCAGGAATCCCCTCCCGGCAAGGTAACTTCCTCCAAATCTCTGCTCTCCCTGTTCCTCTTGCCCTGCTCGCTGCGTGTGTGTTCTATGTGCGCCGCGTGCCTCGTATGCGGTTGGTGCGAGAAAGCAACCTTAGATCCCTCCTCCTTTCCATCCACTCCCGCCATGCCTCCTCCCCTTTCTCCCCAGCCGGCGGTGCCTCCTCCCCGCGCCCACGGTCTCCCATGCGCTCAACCCGGCCTACCTCAGTCCCCTCACCCTCTGGTCGTCGTCCTCCCGCGCCCTCACCCGTTGGTGGCCCTCCCATGCATCTCAGGCTTGATGGCTGCTTGCCCACCTCGCCCCTTCAGCTCCGCCATCGCCTCCCTCCCTTGCTAATATCCATCTTATCTCTTTTTGCAGGGGGCTTGTCCTTCCGTGGTGGTCATCCACCGTTTGAGATTGGAGGGAGACTAGGAGACCCTGGCGGAAGCGAGCCTGCTAGCAGAGGTTCCAGGGATGCTGGGCGATAGGGCTCAGTCCATGCCCGGTTGTGCTGCTGGGTGAGTTTATTCACCCTTCTTGTCAACGAGTTGTTCATGTCTAGCGAGGTTCCTGCAATTTTTTTAATTTTAGTTGACTGGATGCTCAGATTTAACTAGGCTTTCATATAGGATTTTTTTTACCTTTTAAGTTTGTTGGGTACCTCGGATAAGTTTCTGCAAAGGGGATTTTTGTTTGTTCCTGCTCAGGAGATGCTCTCTGACCTAGCTAGATTCATAAAAAAATTGTTTCCTTTCTTAGTTTGTTTGGTAGCTTGCTCTTTCCTCGTCAAGAAGGGGATCGATTTGCCATGGACCTCCTTTCCCCACTATAAAGGAGGCTTTTGTTCCTTTGATTGATGTGTTTCCCTCTTTTTGATTGTAGGATTTTCAGGATGAGCCTTCCTATCCAAAATTATCGGATAAATTCAACATATCTGTGGAAATCTAGGTACGAAATGGTTTTTTTCTATCTTGTGTTCTTACATATTTTAATAGCAAAATTACTGAATCACAGAAGTTGTCAGTAATTTTGCCTTTATACTGGATATTAATTCATTCTTTTGGGTAGGTAACTAAACTCCTTTAATTTTACTGAATCATTGAAGTAGTATTTGCTAACCTGAGTTTTGCTTTGGAACAATTTGATTCCTTGTGTATTTGTGTAGTTTTCTGCAGATTCATACGACTCTGAATGTTGTTCCATAACTGATGAATCAAAGTGATTATACACTGAAACCGAAGCCTTTGGAAAATGAAACAGAAACCTTACTTGAGAGCAGGCAGAGGCATGGAGCCAATGGTATGCTCTTGGATCAATATTCTACAGTTAAACAACATTCATGTGTTCTAGCATCTATAAATTTACATTTGCCTTTTAACAGTCTAATTACATGTAAAAACTGCATCCATTTTGGTATGTGATACTGCAAGAAATTAAGAAAGTAGCCTTTACGGTCTAGCTTCAGTATCTGTAAATCATGGTTACGTACATATACTACATAAAAAAATGGAGCATCCTTATGCCACCAAATTATTTGCTTGATCTGGCTTGTTGGTTTCTGAATACTCAATTTCGTTCTTCTATTTTACAGGTGATGTTGTTGTTGCCTGCTCTTCTAAACTGCTGCTTGTTCATCGTTTGCTGTTTTGCCTATCAAGGTTTGTGCTTCCTCTTTAAGCTATACTTTCTTTTGATTATTGTTTTTGTCTGCAGTTACCTTCTTCTCTGTGGCAACGTATTTGGATCATGTTTCTCTCTGAAGCATATTGGTTGTCTGGCTTGATCTTTGTGCTAGCAGGAAGGTAACTACTCAAAGCAGTTGGCAAGACAAGCATTCGATGGAGCTCTAGCGTTGATCTTGAAGGAAGGTAACTACTCAAAGGTATGCACCTATTCATGTTGGAGCAGTTAAGTTTGCAAGGATTTGCTGCTGGAGGGCATGGTATGTGCTCTCAAGAAGTTCTTTGTGATCCAGTGACATCTTTTGGCCTATTGGGGAACTGGACATGATTTATATTGCGAAGTTCAATGTATGGATGACAATTTTCTCTCATATCTGTTCTGTATATTTTATATACATGGCTTTTGTGTTCTATCATGTGTGTTCCTGCTGCAGACTTTTGTAGGGAAATTCACCATGAGTTAGAATGTATATATTTTCAACTACATCCTTTTTCTTCAAAAGGCAAAAAAAATTCTGCATGATCGCATGTCATGATTATCTCCATGAAAAATGCTTTAGACGGTACAAAAATGCTTTAAACTGTACAAAATTGTAAAGGAATCATGGGTCACTGTTGTATGTCGCTGCTGAACAGAAGCAGGGATGCAACCATAAAGATTTTGTTGGATCACCATTCAGATGTAAGTCCCATTAAATGTCTCTTTATCATTATCTTAAATCACATTCCTTTACAGTTTTCTCACTGTTATATTTGATAATCTTCGATTGTCTGCTGTCTCCATTTTCCAGTTAGTTGAATGTTGACAGTAAATTAGTTAGTATTTTGTTTTATCTCTGAAATCTCGAGAAGTACACAAGTTGTTAGGTGTCAAAAAAAAGTACGCAAGTTGTTAACATTTGAAATTAGATTTATGTTCACCTTTTACTCATTCTGTTTTTTGCATAATTGTGTCCTTTCTGTTAAGACATGCTGAAAAGCTAGCTGTTCTGCAGCAAGCAGAGAGTCATGGGCTCTTTCTGTGAGTCACCTGCTTCTCATGTACAAATATCTCACCATCTAAGTTTGAAATAAAATTGTACATCGAAGATATCAATGATTTGTCAAGACTCCAAAGTCTTGTTGTTATTTTTTGTAACTTCTGATCTTGAACCTTGATCGACAGATAATTATGACTCTTCGACATCAGAAAATATTTCAGTTTATTTTGGGGTGGATGTTATTGTGGCATCAATTTATCTGGCGCGGCACAGGTCAATAACTACTTCCTTTGATTTCTTCATCATGAATGCCTATGTGCATTTATTAAAAACCTTTATTGTTCGTGTTGAGTGAATAAGAACTGCAGTAGTTTCTCAATGTGGAGCCCATTATATTATGATATAAGATGGAATTCTGAAGGGCGATGTATCCTTTTGGTTTTAGGATATAAAGAACAACATGGCTTGTGAGGTTGAAGAGAGCTCAAGTGGCATCTTTTGGTTCTTGAAGGCCTGCACTTTCCTGGTGGAGCAGCAACAAAATAATTCAGAGGCTTTAAAGCTACTCCACTTCACGTAGTTAGGATCAATTCTTTGTTTCGGTTTGAAATACACCCCAGTCCCTCCTATTTGATTGATTCATCTAATGGACATTTTTTCAGGCAAATAAACAGAAGGCAGATGTATTGTTTTTTCGAGAGTACGACATATGTATTGTTACGAGTGAAGCCATCCATACAAGTCGATATATTAATAACCCCATATGTGGAATTCAAGATATAGAGAAATGTTCTTGTTCTGCTAATCGGTTGCTTGATCAAATGTACTGTAAATGATGTTATTATTGTTCAAGATATAGATAAATGTTATTGTTCTTTATTGTAGTGGATGATATCCATCCCAATTATTGAGATGATGGAAGTACTAATTAGGAGTTTTGTCTCTGAACGAACGAAGCTGTTGTGGAAGAAGGGATAAATAAGTGCCGAGAAGAAGGGATTAGTAAGTTGCTTGATTCATGGGCTATACTGGTTGCCATACGACTTCTTTGAAATATACATGCATCTAAGTGGCACATAATACTCTCTTTTTTCAAACGCGCAAAAACAAAGTTGATAGTATAAGGCCTCCTTAACAGGTTTTATAGATGGTGTTAAGTATACATATGTTCTCAAGGGGTTTTATTTCCTGGCATTTTGAACCCAAGTGGTTTTTCTTATAAAATTCAGTTTGGTATTACCCAGCAACAAGCTAACTGTGCTACTGGTGACGGCTCAGCAGGCTCGCAGTGGAGGAAAGGGGTCTGGCACGCGGTATGGAAAGCTCACTTCCCTCCCAAAGTACAACACTTCTTACGGAGGTTCGCTCATAATAGCCACCCCTTGCTAATGAATATAGAAAGACTGGGTGTGGAGCTGGATACTCGTTGCTGCGTTTGCGTATGTCTGTTTGAAGATGGCGGCCATCTTTTCCTTCACTGCAAGGAAGTCAAAAAAGTTTGGCGAACCATCCAGCTAGAGGGTGTGAGACAGGAGCTGCTTTTATGTCAATCTCCAACGGAGATTCTTGAGCGTATTTTTGCACAATCGGAAAACATCAAGCTTCCGGTCATATGCAGTTGTGGACTGAGGAATAATACGAGGCATGTTGAACGCAGATTGAAGCCTGAAGAATATAGTGCACAACTGTCTTTTGATGTTGCTGAATGGTGCCAGTTTTTTACGCCCTCTCCAAAGCCTGTTATACAGGATACGAGCAAGTGGAAGCTGCCACCTGAGTTCGTCAAGATCAACCTGGACGGTGCATACTGTCCAGAATCTGGTACAGGAGGTTGGGGTTGCATTGCTAGAACGCTGGACGAAGATATCCTGTTCGCAGCCGCTGGACCGCTCAGTAACTTGTCTGAACCGTTACAGTCTGAAAGCAATGTGTTTTTGAAGGCGATAACCTTTCGGAAAATCTTGGCATGCGCAAAGTCATCTTTGAAACGGATTGTCTAAATCTGAAACAGGCTGTGTGTTCGGATGCCAGTGACAGAGCAGCTCTAGGAGCTTTATTCAGAGAGGCAAAATATCGTCTCAGCTTGGGTTTCATCGAGTACAGAGTGGAGTTCTCTCCCTGAAACTGTAACACACCAGCGCATGTGCTGGCAAGTCTCGGTTCTCGGAAGTTCAAAGTGACCATACTCTGTGGATCACGAATTTTCCTGTTGATGTAACCCGTGCAGTGGCCGGCGATCTTGCCGCGACCACATGTTAATGGAATGCAAGGTGTTTCATATATAAAAAAAGTATACATATGTTCTTAGGCAAAAAGATATGTACTTTTTTCCTATATATAGAAGGGTCTAAATTCTTGCCGGGCGTACTTGCTCAAATAGAGGAATACTAAAAAATACATATATTTCCAAAACGATGTGGTTTTGAATGAGACTCAACACAATCAAAGTAAAATGTGCATGTACATCTTATTGTAGACACCAAGACTATTTTTTATTAAAGGGGACTATTTGTTACCGTATGTGCATGCTCATAACTATAAAACAACTAATACATGGTTTTTTACAATGTGCACATGGATTCAAAGATACACGTATTTTTAGCGACATGATTTTGAATGGGACTTTATGCTATCAAATTAGAATGTGTATATAGATCTCATTATAGACAACAAATTACCATTGTTTCTTACTAAAGGGGATTAGAGTTGTTACATAGATTTTGTTTCAAATAGAACTCTATGCTACCAAATTTAAATGTGTATATACATCAATTATAGACAGGAAGCCCCTGTTTGCCTAAACTAAGAAAGATTAAATTTGTTGTTATATGTGCTTAGCCGTAACAAAATCAACAAAATCATGGATTTCTTTTCATCGCCAACATGGAATCCTTAGGTCTCTGCGCCATTTCGCGCAACGGGTCAACTAGTGGTTAAATAAAAATGGAAAGGCGTGTTAACTACAAGATGCAGCAACCAAATGTAGTCATTCATAGTGGTATTGTTGAAACTGGTACTGATGAAATTGAACTGCACAGTTCATACTTGCACATATAGAACATCACGTTGTGAATAACTGGAATAAACAAGGCATACTACGAACAACCAAAGATAACATTTGAAACTGAACATATGCTAACTACAAACAACCGAACAATCAAAAAGCTTTAAAAGAGGCATATGGAAGCTACAACAGGCTTAACAACAAGCAAATATATGCATTCTTATCAGTATGTTTAAAACTGGATTGATGAAATGTACTGCATAGTAAATAATTGCACGTATAGAGAATCACATTGTGAACAACTGAAATAAACAAGGCATACTGCAAACAACCAGATATAGCAATTAAAACTCGACATATTCTCACTACACTACAAAAGGGACTCGACAAAACAAATCATGGGTTTCCCCCTGTGAAGAGGCACGACAAAACAAATCATGGGTTTCCTCACTTCTCACAGATGGGCTCGTTCCCGTGGGAAGAGCACGAACCCTGGATGCGCTCCATGTTGTCGCAGATGGGCTCCTTCCCCTTGGAAGAGCACGATTGTAGGGTGCCCTCCCTGATGTCGCAGACGGGCGCTTTCCCCTTGGAAGAGCAGATGGTCTCTTTCCCCTTGGAAGAGCCGGAGAGGGTGCCCTCCTCGTAGTCGTCGTCGTTGAGGTCTGACTTGGAAGCTGTGGATCCCAAGCCAGCGTCGCAAAACGTGTCCTTCAGAAATGACAAAAGGGGCTCGATGGCGATGTAGAATGGTAAATTGTTGACAGCGAGCCAGAGGAGATCAGCTGCGGGGCCATGGATGAGATCGATGGCGGTTGAACCCGAGGGGTTGGGGTGGGCCACTTAACTTCTGACACAGCCCGCCTCAGGGCGTCGCTGTCGATGACCTCGACGTCGTAGCCGGCGGATGAGACATGCCCGCATACTCTAGCCCACTGCTTGAGTGCCTGCCACCAGTAATGGTCGTCAGCTTCCTCGGCGACGTAGGGCGAAGAGACCGCTATACACCTCTTTTGGGCCAGTCACTCCTCGAGCTCCATGGGAAGCGTAGCCGGGCTTAGTGTTGGGGAACGTTGCAGAAAATTAAAATTTTTCCTACGGTTTCACTAAGATCCATCTATGAGTTCATCTAAGCAACGAGTCATGGGAGAGAGATTGCATCTACATACCACTTGTAGATCGGCGTGCGAAGCGTTCACTAGAACGTGGATGATGGAGTCGTACTCGCCGTGATCCAAATCACCGATCACCGAGTGCGAAGCGGACGACACCTCCGCGTTCAACACACGTCGGAGCGGATGACGTCTCCTCCTTCTTGATCCAGCAAGGGGAAGGAGAGGTTGAGGAAGATGGCTCCGAGCAAAGACGACGGCGTGGTGTTGGTGGAGAAGCGACACTCGGCAGGGCTTCGCCAAGCACGTGACGGAGGAGGAGAGGTGTAGCAGGGAGAGGAGGCGCCAGAACTTCAGCGGTGCGGCTGCCCCTCCTCCCTTTATATAGGCCCCAGGGGCGCCGGCCCTTGGGGATCCCATCTCCCAAGGGGGGCGGCGGCCAAGGGGGGTGGAGTGCCCCCCAAGGCAAGTGGGGCGCCCCTAGGCACCCTAGGGTTTCAACCCTAGGCGCAGGGGGTGGGCCAAGGGGGGCACACCAGCCCACTATGGGCTGGTTCCCCTCCCCACTTCAGCCCATGGGGCCCTCCGGGATGGGTGGCCCCACCCGGACCCCCGGGACCCTTCCGGTGGTCCCGGTACAATACCGGGTGACCCCGAAACTTTCTCGATGACCGAAATAATACTTCCTATATATAATTCTTTACCTCCGGACCATTCCGGAACTCCTCGTGACGTCCGGGATCTCATCCGGGACTCCGAACAACATTCGGTTTACTGCATACACATATTCATACAACCCTAGCGTCACCGAACCTTAAGTGTGTAGACCCTACGGGTTCGGGAGACATGTAGACATGACCGAGGCGGCTCTCGGGCAATAACCATCAGCGTGATCTGGATACCCATGTTGGCTCCCGCATGCTCCTCGATGATCTCATCGGATGAACCACGATGTAGAGGATTCAAACAATCCGTATACAATTCCCTTTGTCAATCGGTATGTTACTTGCCCGAGATTCGATCGTCGGTATCCCAATACCTCGTTCAATCTCGTTACCGGCAAGTCACTTTACTGCATACCGTAATGCATGATCCCGTGTCCGGACACTTGGTCACTTTGAGCTCATGATGATGCACTACCGAGTGGGCCCGGTGATACCTCTCCGTAACACGGAGTGACAAATCCAGTCTCGATCCGTGTCAACCCAACAGACACTTTCGGAGAAACCTGTAGTGCACCTTTATAGTCACCCAGTTACGTTGCGACGTTTGGTACACCAAAAGCACTCCTACGGTATCCGGGAGTTACACGATCTCATGGTCAAAGGAAAAGATACTTGACATTGGAAAAGCTCTAGCAAAACGAACTACACGATCTTGTGCTATGCTTAGGATTGGGTCTTGTCCATCACATCATTCTCCTAATGATGTGATCCCGTTATCAACGACATCCAATGTCCATAGTCAGGAAACCATGACTATCAGTTGATCAACTAGCTAGTCAACTAGAGGCTCACTAGGGACATATTGTGGTCCATTTATTCACACGTGTATTACGATTTCCGGATAATACAATTATAGCATGAATAAAAGACAATTATCATGAACAAGGAAATATAATAATAACCCTTTTATTATTGCCTCTAGGGAATATTTCCAACAGTCTCCCACTTGCACTAGAGTCAATAATCTAGTTACATTGTGATGAATCGAACACCCATAGAGTTACGGTGTTGATCATGTTTTGCCATGAAGAGGTTTAGTCAACGGATCTGCGACATTCAGATCCGTATGCACTTTGCAAATTTCCATGTCTCCATCTTGAACATTTTCATGGATGGAGTTGAAGCGACGCTTGATGTGCTGGTCTTCTTGTGAAACCCGGGCTCCTTAGCAAGTGCAATAGCTCCGGTGTTGTCACGGAAGAGTTTGATCGGCCCCGACGCATTGGGTATGACTCCTAGGTCGGTGATGAACTCCTTCACCCAAATTGGTTCATGCGCTGCCTCCGAGGCTGCCATGTACTCCGCTTCACATGTAGATCCCGCCACGACGCTTCCGCTTGCAAATGCCGCACTACCATCGCTTCCACCATTCAACATATACACGTATCCGGTTTGTGACTTAGAGTCATCCAGATCTGTGTCGAAGCTAAGCGTCGACGTAACCCTTTACGACGAGCTCTTCGTCACCTCCATAAACGAAACATGTCCTTTGTCCTTTTCGGTACTTTAGGATATTCTTGACCGCTTTCCGGTGTTCCTTGCGGGATTACTTTGGTACTTTCCTACCAAACTTACGGCAAGGTTTACATCAGGTTTGGTACACAAAGATGACATACATAATAGATCCTATGGCTGAGGCATAGGGGATGACGCTCATCTCTTCTTTATCTTTTGCCGTGGTCGGGCATTGAGCTGAGCTCAATCTCACACCTTGCGTGACAGGCAAGAACCCTTTCTTGGACTGATCCATTTTGAACTTCTTCAAAATCTTATCAAGGTATGTGCTTTGTGAAAGACCTATGAGGCGCCTCGATCTATCTCTCTAGATCTTGATGCCTAATATATACGCAGCTTCTCCAAGGTCCTTCATTGAAAAACTTTTATTCAAGTAGGCCTTAATGTTGTCCAAGAGTTCTATATCATTTCCCATCAAAAGTATGTCATCTACATATAATATGAGAAATGCTACAGAGCTCCCACTCACTTTCTTGTAAACGCATGCTTCTCCATAAGTCTCAAGATAAACCCAAACGCTTTGATCATCTCATCAAAGCGAATGTTCCAACTCCGAGATGCTTGCACCAGCCCATAAATGGATCATTTGGAGCTTGCATACCTTGTTAGCATTCTTAGGGTCGATAAAACCTTCCGGCTGCATCATATACAGCTCTTCCTTAAGATAACCGTTAAGGAACGCTGTTTTGACGTCCATCTGCCATATCTCATAATCATAGTATGCGGCAATTGCTAACATGATTGAGACGGACTTAAGCTTACGTTCACGGGAGAGAAAGTCTCATCGTAGTCAATCCCTTGAACTTGTCGATAACCTTTAGCGACAAGTCGAGCTTTATAGATGGTGACATTACCATCCGCGTCCATCTTCTTCTTAAAGATCCATTTGTTTTCTATCGCTCGCCGATCATCGGGCAAGTCTGTCAAAGTCCATACTTTGTTTTCATACATGGATCCTATCTCGGATTGCATGGCTTCAAGCCATTTGTTGGAATCCGGGCCCGCCATCGCTTCTTCATAGTTCAAGGTTCACCGTTGTCTAACAACATGATTTCCGTGACAGGGTTGCCATACCACTCTGGTGTGGAACGTGTCCTTGTGGACCCACGAAGTTCAAGAGCAACTTGATCCAAGTACCTTGATCATCATCATTAATTTCCTCTCCAAGAGGTGTAGGCACCACAGAACATTTTCTGAGCTGCAGTACTTACCGGTTCAAGAGGTAGTACTTCATCGAGTTCTACTTTCCTCCCACTTACTCCTTTCGAGAGAAACTCTTTTCCGTAAAGGATCCGTTCTGGCAACAAAATCTTGCCTTCGGATCTAAGGTAGAAGGTATACCCAATGGTTTCCTTAGGGTATCCTATGAAGACGCATTTTTCCGACTTGGGTTCGAGCTTTTCAGGTTGAAGTTTCTTGACATAAGCATCGCATCCCCAAACTTTTAGAAACGACATCTTAGGTTTCTTTCCAAACCATAATTCATACGGTGTCGTCTCAACGGATTTAGACGGTGCCCTATTTAAAGTGAATGTAGCTGTCTCTAGAGCGTATCCCCAAAATGATAGCGGTAAATCGGTAAGAGACATCATAGATCGCACCATATCCAATAGAGTGCGACGATTACGACGTTTGGACACACCGTTCTGTTGAGGTGTTCCAGCGGCGTGAGTTGTGAAACGATTCCACATTTCCTTAAGTGTGTACCAAATTCGTGACTTAAATATTCTCCTCCACGATCTGATCGTAAGAACTTTATTTTTCGGTCACGTTGATCCTCTACCTCATTCTGAAATTCCTTGAACTTTTCAAAGGTCTCAGACTTGTGTTTCATCAAGTAGACATACCCATATCTACTTAAGTCGTCTGTGAGAGTGAGAACATAACGATATCCTCTGCGAGCCTCAACGCTCATTGGACCGCACACATCGGTATGTATGATTTCCAATAAGTTGGTTGCTCGCTCCATTGTCCCGGAGAATGGAGTCTTGGTCATTTTGCCCATGAGGCATGGTTCGCATGTGTCAAATGATTCATAATCGAGAGACTCTAAAAGTCCATCAGAATGGAGCTTCTTCATGCGCTTGACACCAATGTGACCAAGGCGGCAGTGCCACAAGTATGTGGGACTATCGTTATCAACTTTACATCTTTTGGTATTCACACTATGAATATGTGTAACATTACACTCGAGATTCATTAAGAATAAACCATTGACCAATGGAGCATGACCATAAAACATATCTCTCATATAAATAGAACAACCATTATTCTCGGATTTAAATGAGTAGCCATCTCGCATTAAACGAGATCCACGATACAATGTTCATGCTCAAACTTGGCACTAAATAACAATTATTGAGGTTCAAAACTAATCCCGTAGGTAAATGTAGAGGTAGAGTGCCGACGGCGATCACATCGACCTTGGAACCATTCCCGACGCCAAGATCGTCACCTCGCCCTTCGCCAGCCTCCGTTTATTCCGCAACTCCTGCTGTGAGTTACAAATATGAGCAACGGCACCGTATCAAATACCGGGAGTTACTACGAGTAATCGGTAAGGTACACATCAATTACATGTATATCAAATATACCTTTAGTGTTGCCGGCCTTCTTGTCCGCTAAGTATTTGGGGCAGTTCCGCTTCAGTGGCCCTTCCCTTTGCAATAAAAGCACTGCCTCGTGCTTGGGTCCATTCTTTGACTTCTTCCCGCAACTTGTTTACTGGGCGCTGCAACATCCTTGCCGTCCTTCTTGAAGTTCTTCTTACCCTTGCCCTTCTTGAACTTAGTGGTTTTATTGACCATCAACACTTGATGTTCTTTCTTGATTTCAACCTCACGACTTCAAAGATTGAGAATACTTCGGAATGGTCTTCACCATCCCACGCATATTGTAGTTCATCACAAAGCTCTTGTAGCTTGGTGGGAGCGATCAAGGATTCTGTCAATGACCGCCTCGTCCGGGAGGTTTATGTCCAAATGGGACAAAGCGGTTGTGCAACCCGGACATTTTGAGTATGTGCTCACCGATGTAACTGTTTTCCTCCATCTTACAACTATAGAACTTGTCGGAGACTTCATATCTCTCGACGGGGCATGAGCTTGGAAAACTAGTTTCAGCTCCTCGAACATCTCATATGCTCCGTGTTGCTCAAAACGCTTTTGGAGCCCGGTTCTAAGTTGTAAAGCATGCCGCACCGAACGAGGGAGTAATCATCAAGACGAGACTGCCAAGCATTCATAATGTCTTGGTTCTTCGGGACGGGTGCATCACCTAGCGGTCCTTCTAGGACATATTGTTTCCTGGCAGCTATGAGAATGATCCTCGTGTTCCGGACCCGGTCCGTATAGTTGTCGCCATCATCTTTCAGCTTGGTTTTCTCTAGGAACGCGTTGAAATTCATGTTGACATGAGCGTTGGCCATTTGATCTACAAGACATATTTGCAAAGGTTTTAGACTAAGTTCATGATAATTAAGTTCATCTAATCAAATTGTTTTAATGAACTCCCACTCAGATTAGACATCCCTCTAGTCATCTAAGTGTTACACGATCCGAGTCGACTAGGCCGTGTCCGATCATCACGTGAGACGGACTAGTCATCGTCGGTGAACATCTTAATGTTGATCGTATCTTCCATACGACTCGTGGTTCGACCTTTCGGTCTCCGTGTTCCGAGGCCATGTCCGTACATGCTAGGCTCGTCAAGTTAACCCTAAGTGTTTTGCATGTGTAAAACTGTCTTACACCTGTTGTATGTGAACGTAAGGATCTATCACACCCGATCATCACGTGGTGCTTCAAACGCATTTAACTTTAGCAACGGTGCACAGTTAGGGGAGAACACTTCTTGATATTGTTGTAAGGGATCATCTTATTTACTACCGTCGTTCTAAGTAAACAAGATGCATAAACATAATAAACATCACATGCAATTATATAGTAGTGACATGATATGGCCAATATCATATAGCTCCATTGATCTCCATCTTCGGGCTCCATGATCATCTTGTCACCGGCATGACACCATGATCTCCATCATCGTGTCTTCATGAAGTTGTCACGCCAACGACTACTTCTACTTCTATGGCTAACGTTTAGCAATAAAGTAAAGTAATTTACATGGCGTTCTTCAATGACACGCAGGTCATACAAAAATAAAGACAACTCCTATGGCTCCTGCCGGTTGTCATACTCATCGACATGCAAGTCGTGATTCCTATTACAAGAACATGATCTCATACATCACAATATGTCATTCATCACAACTTCTGGCCATATCACATCACATGACAATTGCTGCAAACACAAGTTAGACGTCCTCTAATTGTTGTTGCATATTTTACGTGGCTGCAATTTGGTTCTAGCAAGAACGTTTTCTTACCTACGAATAACCACAACGTGATTTTATCAACTTCTATTTACCCTTCATAAGGACCCTTTTCATCGTATCCGCTCCAACTAAAGTGGGAGAGACAGACACCCGCCAGCCACCTTATGCAACTAGTGCATGTCAGTTGGTGGAACCGGTCTCACGTAAGCGCACGTAAGGTTGGTCCGGGCCGCTTCATCCCACAATACCGCTCAAGCAAGATAAGACTAGTAGCGGCAAGCAAGTTGACAAGATCTACACCCACAACAAAATTGTGTTCTACTCGTGCAATAGAGAACTACGACAGACCTAGCTCATGATGCCACCTTTGTTGGGGAACGTTGCGAGAAAATTAAATTTTTCCTACGGTTTCACCAAGATCCATCTATGAGTTCATCTAAGCAACGAGTCATGGGAGAGAGATTGCATCTACATACCACTTGTAGATCGCGTGCGGAAGCGTTCACTAGAACGTGGATGATGGAGTCGTATTCGCCGTGATCCAAATCACCGATGACCGAGTGCCGAACGGACGGCACCTCCGCGTTCAACACACGTACGGAGCGGATGACGTCTCCTCCTTCTTGATCCAGCAAGGCGGAAGGAGAGGTTGAGGAAGATGGCTCCAGCAGCAGCACGACAGCATGGTGTTGGTGGAGAAGCAGCACTCCGGCAGGGCTTCGCCAAGCACGTGACGGAGGAGGAGAGGTGTCAAGCACGTGACGGAGGAGGAGAGGTGTAGCAGGGGAGAGGGAGGCGCCAGAACTTCAGGGTGCGGCTGCCCCCTCCCCCCTCCCTTTATATAGGCCCCCAGGGGGGCGCCGGCCCTTGGGGATCCCATCTCCCAAGGGGGGCGGCGGCCAAGGGGGGTGGAGTGCCCGCCAAGGCACGTGGGCGCCCCACCCTAGGGTTTCAACCCTAGGCGCGGGGGTGGGCCAGGGGCGCACCAGCCCACTATGGGCTGGTTCCTCCCCACTTCAGCCCATGGGGCCCTCCGGATGGGTGGCCCCACCGGTGGACCCCGGGACCCTTCCGGTGGTCCCAGACAATACCGGGGTGACCTCAAACTTTCCCGATGGCCGAAACAATACTTCCTATATATAATTCTTTACCTCCAGACCATTCCGGAACTCCTCGTGACGTACGGGATCTCATCCGGGACTCCGAACAACATTCGGTTTACTGCATACACATATTCACACAACCCTAGCGTCACCGAACCTTAAGTGTGTAGACCCTACGGGTTCGGGAGACACGTAGACATGACCGAGACGGCTCTCGGGCAATAACCAACTGCGGGATCTGGATACCCATGTTGGCTCCCACATGCTCCTCGATAATCTCATCGGATGAACCACGATGTCGAGGATTCAAACAATCCAGTATACAATCCCCTTTGTCAATCGGTATGTTACTTGCCCGAGATTCGATCGTCGGTATCCCAATACCTCGTTCAATCTCGTTACCGGCAAGTCACTTTACTCGTACCGTAATGCATGATCCCGTGACCAGACACTTGGTCACTTTGAGCTCATGATGATGCACCACCGAGTGGGCCCAGTGATACCTCTCTGTAACACGGAGTGACAAATCCCAGTCTCGATCCGTGTCTACCCAACAGACACTTTCGGAGATACCTGTAGTGCACCTTTATAGTCACCCAATTACGTTGTGACGTTTGGTACACCCAAAGCACTCCTACGGTATCCGGGAGTTACACGATCTCATGGTCAAAGGAAAAGATACTTGACATTGGAAAAGCTCTAGCAAAACGAACTACACGATCTTGTGCTATGCTTAGGATTGGGTCTTGTCCATCACATCATTCTCCTAATGATGTGATCCCGTTATCAACGACATCCAATGTCCATAGTCAGGAAACCATGACTATCAGTTGATCAACTAGCTAGTCAACTAGAGGCTCACTAGGGACATATTGTGGTCCATTTATTCACACGTGTATTACGATTTCCGGATAATACAATTATAGCATGAATAAAAGACAATTATCATGAACAAGGAAATATAATAATATCCCTTTTATTATTGCCTCTAGGGCATGTTTCCAACACTTAGGCTGCGACGCTCTAGAGTGGGGGATGGGGATCTGTGGGAAAGGGGGCGTTTGGCAGGCGTCATCTAAGAAACTCAGGGCAGCCAGGGTATGGAGATCGGTGCGTAAGATGCACGGGCAAACCGGCAGATGTTGACAATGGAGGCCTTGCGGCAGCGGCGGGGACATTGCTAGGGTTTCGAGCGAGGGATGGTGTGTGTGTGTGTGTGTGTGTGTGCACGCCTGAGGAGATTTTGGTGTGTGTGTGTGTGTGTGTGTGTGTGTGTGTGTGTGGAGGGGGGGGGGACCTTGGATTTACAATCGTTGCTACTGTAAGACTTGATGAACGTGGTGACTCCTATTTTGGCACTGGCTTTTGGAATGAAATTGCAAAGTTTTATGTACTGAAAGTCGGCACTAAAATTACCTTTGCACATAGAAGGGCCTAGTCATGAGATATATGCTAACTTCTGACACAATCATCATCCAGAATTTTTTCAAGTAAGTTTTCTTTTCAACTATCTGCATATGTTGACTTACCCAGCAATGTCAAATGAATTGTGTAGTATTTAAGCAACCAATTGTTATTCCCTTTTCTTACTATATTCCTACCTAATAACTTCTAGTTACCAATACACTTTTCTTTTGCCCTGTTTATAGTAAATATTCCCTGTACACCCATTTCTATCAGAAAGCGCCGCTGACAAGGAGACTCCGGAGGTGGAGAACGGGGCTGCCAACAAGCGGAGGCGGGGCGAGCTAGAACTGCAAGCGACTCCAGCAGGCCTAGACTTAATCAGCAGCCTCCCCGATGATATGTTGAGAGTCATCATCTCCCTCCTCCCAATCAAATATGGGGCAGAAAACCCTCCTTTCCGGCAAGGGCGCCTATGGAACTCCAGCCCTCTCGACCTCATCGACACCCACGAGCTCTGCCATGGCTATCGCAAAAGCTTGGATGCGTTCTCCAAGATCCTCGACAGTCACCTTGGCCCAACCAAAGGCCTTAGAATGGGCAAGTTCCGTTCCAACGGCAAGGACCGAACCAAGCTTGACGACTGGTTCCGATCCCCCGCCCTAGATCAGCTCGAGGAGCTCACTTTTGATGATGGGCATATGCCGTCACTGCCAATGTCCGCACTCCGCCTCGCACCCACGCTGCACGTCTCCAAGTTCAGGAACTGCCATTTCCCGCCCCTTAATGATGTGCCCGCTCTTATTCTACCACGACTGAAGCACCTCGAGCTCGTTGCCGTCTGCCTCTCAAAGGGTGACATGGAGTGCCTGCTCTGTGGCTGTACTGCACTCGAGTACCTTCGTCTTCAGGTGATCAATGGGTTGAGTACCTTACACATCACCTCCATGACTCTCCTGACTATTTATGTGTGTTACTGGTGTGGCAGGAAGACATCACAAAAGGTGGACCATGGTATGGTCATCCAGGACACACCTGCACTTGAGAGATTACTTGTAGTTGATCAAGAAGGTCCAACAAGAATCAGTGTCATTTCTGCGCCGAAATTGACAGTGGTGGGCTACTCGTCTGACAAATACTCCAAACTTGTTATTGGATCCACACCCGTTTAGGTACAAAAGCCACCTTCTACCTCTCCTTCTACAAATTAACATTAGATGTTTGTTCGTCTGTCATTCAGAAAATGATTCCGACAAGCTTGACCCCGAAACTGCGCACAGTGAAGGTCTTGGCACTAGAATCTATCGGGCCCGACTTGGAGCAAGTTGTTAGTTTCTTGAGATGCTTTCCGTGCCTGGAGAAGCTATATATCGAGGTGATGTTCCTTTCATGTTAAATGTTAACCATAAGGGAGTTCAATTTGTGACACCTTTTTCCAAGTTTACAATGACAATGAATTATGATTTCTGAAGGATTCTTTTGGAGGATTTTAGTACATCCATGCCCCCATATTAGTTGCTTGATCCATATGGTTACAATCAATAAGCATTTCTCCTTTGGATTCATTTGTACTTGTTTTCTTAGGGAACTTTTCATCCACTCCAACCTCTTGTGAAGAAGGCTACATTTTTCTAGAATGTAATCAAATGCCCATGTTAATCATGTCAGATCGAAGATGGCATGTTAGTGCATTTTACAAATCCTGCAAACCAAATAGCTAGGCCTCTAGTAATGTTCAAAACTGCATGTAGGCACTAACACGTTTTCTTCTTTTGCAGATAAGATTAGGCCAAGTGGTGGATAATGTGATACAATATAACAATCACGTCGAATGCCTAGATCTGCATCTCTCAGAAATTACTTTGAACTCCTACGGAGGGACCTTACCGGAGATTATATTCGCCAGGTTCTTTGTTCTCAGAGCAAGGGTGCTGAAGGAAATGAGGTTTGCCCTACATTTATTTCGCAAAAATGAATGGTCTGTTGATCAGCGCCGGCGCCTGCGGCAGAATGGAGTAGGCTCCAAAAATGCTGAATTTCATTTTGGAACTTCAGATGACAGAGTAATCGGAAGTCATCGGGTCAACCCCATACATGACTTCTCAGTGGCTGACCCCTTTGCAAAATTGTGAGGTTTTGAAGCCAGACTTAGAAGCGGTGATATTAGTTTGAACCTCTCTGATATACATGTTCAACGTATTAGTGTGAGCATTTGCAGCTGATGAGCTGAATTTCATTTGTAATATCAGTTTGAACCTTGTAATCTTCGAATTTAAGCCATATAACTCTGGAGTTTGAACCTTGTAACATTTCAAGATTTTGTGGTACAATCGTTGAAATGGCATCGTATGAGACTCGTATATTGCTAGAACTATTTTAATCTTAATATGCAATGGTTTTAGATTTTATTAACCATTCTCAAATCAGTTTAGCTTGTCGATCTCACAACACACGATCTGTATAGCTAAATCGACTGCGATCTTCGACATTATTGCACACAGTTGGTTTCTTCCACCGTGTGCACTGTAGAGCACAGAATTAATTATCGCAATCGAGTGTCCATCATCACCCTTCTGCGTAACTTTGACCTCATCACCCAAGGGTAAACTTATGACCGAAGTCATTCCACACACTTTGTTTTTACAAAGCCTTTTGCCAATAAACGCCCACGATCTGTCCCTCTTCTAGCCGACGCGTGGCCAAACTAGCCGGGCAGGAAGCTTGCACAAGAACAAATAAGATGGCGGGAACAGGCTCACCGACGATACATTTGGTGCCTCTTCGAGCCCACACCTGGGGTGCGGTGTTGTCAAGCGTGCACTGGATTCTGGAATCCTCCGCTATGAACGCCATGACAAGACATGATGATTACAGGCCGGCCGACCCCCATTTACTATAGCGGCCATTTAACCTACCCTTTTGTCTCTTCAACCTTTCGATCGCGCCACACCATTGCAAGAAGCACACCCACCACGAGAAATTCTTAGAGGGTATCCTGCGCGGCTCCAATGGCGCTCCGAGCGGCTGCCGATGACGAGTAGCAGTTCACCAAGCGTGCCATAGTGGATACCCACAGAAGGTTCATGGACCTCTCGGTGGTGTACACCAATGATCCGGTCTGGGTGGAGCACTCCATCCACATCATGGAGTTGTTGCTTGCCGAGGAGAAGTACAAGGTGGTCGGGTTCGACCTCGAGTACACCCGCGCTCGTGTCGGGTCTCATCCCAAGGTCGCCATCGCCCAGATGTGTGTGCGCCACCACGTCCTCGTCTACCACTACTGCCTGGTCACAAGGCCTTGCGAGCGTTTCGCCAGGTTTGTCAACAACCCCCACTACATGTTTGCTACGGTGGACATCACCAACAATGTAAAGGCGCTCGAGAATTCGGGCATCGCCTGCTAGAATCTTGTCGACATCCAGGGCCAATACAAGATCGAGGCGGGGAAGGACCATGAGAAGGACTCATCGGTTCACCTCGCCGAGGCCATCATCGACCGCTACTACAGAGACATGAAGGATTCGTGTAACAAGGACAAGCGTGCCTGGCACTCGGCCTGGATGGAGAAACTCGACAAAGCTCACATCATGTACACGGCCAAGGAGGCGTACACGAGCTACGACATGTACAGGCGGATCATTGACATGAGGAAGTCCCTCCTTCCCCAAAACTGCCAGGGATCCAGCCGGAAGCAGAGCAATGGAAAGCATCGTCACAACAATAAGTAGATGATTAGATCCTCGTTTCTCCAACTTTAGTATGCATGTAATTGCTTTCTTTGGTGTGCGGAAATGTTATGTGTTTAGTCACTTGTGTAATTGTATGCTTAATTTGGTTATGCAATGCTGTCTTTTTAAGTATATATGTTGATGCTCTGTAGACAGAGCGTAGATGTTGTGCCGACAAAGAAAATCACATCGCACACGGACTAAACAATGGAACCCGTCGGTGATGTTTTCATCAATCACTCACAATTGTATACCAGCAATTGTTTGCTCACAACACACACGGCTTGTTAGCAGTAATCGTCTGTGTTGTTATCGGTCTTCGCACATGTTTCCGATTACAGACCTGTTTACCTCGTATCACACACATCTTGTTCATTTGAACCGTTTCCGATCTCATGTCTCAACGCAAACAGTTCAGCTGAGTGAACCGCATGCCGTATATTGCACACAACTTTGATCTGGCTAACCGTTTCTTTTGTGTTTCCTAATCATAAACAGTTCATCCGAGTGAACCGTATGCTGTGTATCGCACACGCCTTCATTTGGCTATCCGTTTCTTTTGTTCCTCCTCATCGCAAATAGTTAATTGAACTGAAACATATGCCCTTCATCGCACACACAACTAAAACCTGAACCGTATTCGATGCATCCGTCATCGCAAACGTTTTATACATTTCTGACGGTTTTCATACAACACCGTTTGCGATTATTGCATCGCACATAGTTTCTCGAAGGGTCTCTGATCGTAGTGTCGCATTAGCAGCATCCTGCAGTAGTGTAGCTGAGGTTCATGATAGATGAGTCTTGCACCTTCAAGGGGATGACTGACTGGGAGGGCATGAAGTAATTCAGAGGCCGGAGCTTTGAAGTGAGTGTTTTCAGTCATCCAGTTCAACACCCATGAATTCACATCTTCAGCGTTGCCTGTGATGTGCAATGTAGCGTAGAACTGAAGAATTAGCTCTTGATTCCAGTCACAGATGTCGGTGCAGAAATTGAGCAGCCTAGTGATACGTCTACATCGTATCTACTTTTCCAAACACTTTTGCCCTTGTTTTGGACTCTAACTTGCATGATTTGATTGGAACTAACCCGGACTGACGCTGTTTTCAGCAGAATTGCCATGGTGTTATTTTTGTGCAGAAATAAAAGTTCTCGGAATGACCTGAAACTTCACGGAGAATATTTTTGGAATATATAAAAATTACTGTCGAAAGAATCAAGACCAAGGGCCCACACCCTGTCCACGAGGGTGGGGGCGCGCGTACCCCCCTGGGCGCACCCCTGCCTCATGGGCCCCATGGTGCTCCACTGACCTCAACTCCAACTCTATATATTCATGTTCAGGGAGAAAAAAATCAGGGAGAAGGATTCATTGCGTTTTACGATACGGAGCCGCCACCAAGCCCTAATCTCTCTCGGGAGGGCTGATTTGGAGTCTGTTCGGGGCTCTGGAGAGGGGAATCCGTCGCCGTCGTCATCATCAACCATCCTCCATCACCAATTTCATGATGCTCACCGCCGTGTGTGAGTAATTCCATCGTAGGCTTGCTGGACGGTGATGGGTTGGATGATATTTACCTTGTAATCGAGTTAGTTTTGTTAGGGTTTGATCCCTAGTATCCACTATGTTCTGAGATTGATGTTGCTATGACTTTGCTATGCTTAATGCTTGTCACTAGGGCCCGAGTGCCATGATTTCAGATCTGAACCTATTATGTTTCATGAATATATGTGAGTTCTTGATCCTATCTTGCAAGTCTATAATCACCTATTATGTTTTATGATCCGTTAACCCCGAAGTAATAATAATCGGGATACTTACCGGTGAAGACCGTAGTTTGAGGAGTTCATGTATTCACTAAGTGTTAATGCTTTGGTCCGGTACTCTATTAAAAGGAGGCCTTAATATCCCTTAGTTTCCAATAGGACCCCGCTGCCACGGGAGGTAGGACAAAAGATGTCATGCAAGTTATTTTCCATAAGCACGTATGACTATATTCGGAATACATGCCTACATTACATTGATGAACTGGAGCTAGTTTTGTGTCACCGTATGTTATAACTGTTGCATGAGGAATTGCATCCGGCATAATTATCCATCACCGATCCAATGCCTACGAGTTTTTCACATATTGATCTTTGCTTAGTTACTTTTCCGTTGCCACTGTTACAATTACTACAAAACTGCTATCACATCAAGTATTTCGATACTACTTTGCTACTAAATACTTTGCTGCAGATATTAAGTTATCCTGGTGTGGTTGAATTGACAACTCAACTGCTAATACTTGAGAATATTCTTTGGCTCCCCTTGTGTCGAATCAATAAATTTGGGTTGAATACTCTACCCTCGAAAACTGTTGTGATCCCCTATACTTGTGGGTTATCAAGATTATTTTCTGGCGCCGTTGCCGGAGAGCATAGCTCTATTCTTTGAGTCACTTGGGATTTATATCTGCTGATCACTATGAGGAACTTGAAAGACGAGAAAACCAAAATTTATCCCTCAACTACGAGGGGAGGTAAGGAACTGCCATCTAGCTCTGCACTTGATTCTCCTTCTGCTTTGAGTAAACTTGCGACACCTAAACCTGCTTCTGCTATTAATTACGATATGTCGCATGTTATTGATGATGCCACTTCGCTATGCATGATACTTATGATGAAACTATTTCTATGCTTGATAATACTGTGCCACTAGGTGAATTTCTTGATGAACAACTTGCTTGGGCTAGAGAGAATGAAATTATTGAAACTGATAATATTGATGAAAGTGATGATGAAGATTCTCCCCCTAGATATGAATTGCCCGTTGTACCTGAGGGTCATGTTACGGATGAAGAAATTGCTAGATACTTTGTTGCTTGCGATGATAGATATGATCTTAAGAAATTATTTGCTAATCTGAAAGAAAAATCTTTGAATGCTAGAATGAAATATGACCCGACTTTTGCTACTTCACCTATATGTATTTCTGATAAGGATTATGATTTCTCTATCGATCTTGAGATAATTACTTTGGTTGAATCTGATCATTTCTATGGCTATGAATCTGAAACTGTTGTGGCACATCTTACTAAATTAAATGATATATCCAACCTATTTACTCATGAGGAAAAAAAATCGTTACTACTATATCCGTAAGTTATTTCTGTTCTCATTAAAGGGTGATGCTAAAACTTGGTTTAATTCTCTTGATCCTGGTTGTGTGTGTAGTCCCCAAGATATGATTTATTACTTCTCTGCTAAATATTGCCCCGCTCATAAGAAACAAGCCGCCTAAAGGGAAATATATAATTTTGTGCAAATTGAAGAAGAGAGTCTCCCACAAGCTTGGGGGAGGCTTCTCCAATTACTTAATGCTTTGCCTGATCATCCTCTCAAGAAAAATAAAATACTTGATATCTTTTATAATGGACTAACCGATGCTTCCAGAGATCATCTGGATAGTTGTGCTGGTTGTGTTTTCAGGGAAAGAACAGTTGATCAAGCTGAATTGCTATTGAATAATATGTTGACTAATGAAAATAATTGGACACTTCCTGAACCAACTCCTAAGCCAACTTCGAAGAAACGGGGTATTATATTTCTCAGTCCTGAAGATATGCAAGAGGCAAAGAAATCTATGAAAGAAACGGTTATTAAAGTTGAAGATGTTAAGAATTTACCACCTATTGAAGAAATACATGGTCTTGATAACCCGACACAGGTAGTAAAGGTAAATTCTCTCTATAGATTTGATGAAGGTGATATTCCTCGTTATAAGTCTGCTAGCCAATGCTTAGATGAGTTTGATAATTTTATTGTTAAACAAGCAAACTTCAATGCTTATGTTGGTAGACAATTGAAACGCAATGTTTATATGATTGAACACTTGAGTGATTATACGTCTAGAGTTAAGGGTGAACTTAAACTCATTAGTAAACATGCTTATATGGTTACCACTCAAGTAGAACAAGTGCTTAAAGCTCAAAATGATTTGCTCAATGAATTAAATAATAAGAAAAATTATAATGTTGTTAGAGTTATGACTAGAGGGGGTAAAATGACTCAGGAACCTTTGTATCCTGAGGGCCGCCCTAAGAGAATTGGGCAAGATTCTCAGAGAACAGATGTTGATGCACCTAGTTCTTGTAAGAAGAAGAAAAAGAAAAATGGTAGGACTATGCATGCTTCTAGTGAACCTGTTATTGACACACATGAGAATCCCAATGATATTTCTATTTCTGAAGCTGAAACACAATCTGGTGATGAACATGAACCTAGTGATAATATTAATGATAATGTTCATGTTGATGCTCTACCAAGCAATAACAATGATGTAGAGATTGAACCTGCTATTGATCTTGATAACCCACAATCAAAGAACCAACGTTATGATAAGAGAGACTTCGTTGGTAGGAAGTACCACTGCTAGGGAAAACCTTATACACAGAAATTTAGCAACAACGCGGGTCAAAAAAGGGCGCTAGTGCTAGATAGCAGTGGCGGTTCAGAAAAAACCGCGCTGCAGATAAAATTGTAGCAGTAGCGCGTGTGGCCGTAAAAGCGCTACTACTAATATTCCCATTGGTGGAACAACAGGCTACGCATAGCAGTAGCGGGCTTGGAGGAAGCGCGCTACCGCTAGGGCATGAGGAGCAGCGCGTTTCCTAAGAAGAGCGCTACTGCTAATGGAAATAAAATAAAATGAAAAACAAATATAAAAGTAAATGCAAATGAAAGAAACAAAAAAAGGAGAAAGAATAAAAATAAAATGTAAAGCAAAATAAATGAAAAATCAAAAAAACAGAGAAAGGCATAGCTGTAGCGTGTGTTCGTAAGAGGCGCTATAGCTAACGTAGCTGCAGCGCGTTTCCTAGACCCCCGCTATAGAAACAGAAAAGGAAATAAAAAAAGGAGAAAATTACATAGCTATAGCAGTAGCACGTTTTGTAAAAAGCGCTATAGCTCCCTTAGTTATAGCGCTGCTTTTAAACGCGCTACCGCTTAATTTTGACTTAACCAAAAAACCGTTTCCCCCCGGCCACCACTTGCCCCCCAAATCTCTCGACCCACCCCGCCGCCGTCTCCCCGATTCGCCGTCGCCCCACTTCACCGCCATCTCCTGCCGACGTCGACGCCCCCGGAGCCACCAAAGCCGTGCGCCGTCGACGCCACCGGAGCCGCCCCCAACGCCACGGAGCCGCGTGGCCTCATCAACGCCACCGGAGCCGTCGTCGATGCCACGGGATCCTCCCTCGCCACAACTGCCTCCCTCGCCGTCACCGGAGACGCCCCTGCCTCCCACGCCACCACTACCTCCCTCGCCACCACCGGAGCCATCCTCTGTAATTCCCCACCCCTCCTCTCTCTCTCATGCATAGGTTAGCTAGTTTAATTATGTTAATTATCTAGGTTAGGGCAAAAATTCAGTTAGGGCTTTGACAGAGAAGTAGTTAGGTTAACTAGTTTAATTAGGTTAATTATCTAGGTTAGTGCAAAAATTTAGTTAGGGCTCTGACAGAGAACTAGTCAGGTTAACTAGTTTAATTAGGTTAATTATGTAGGTTATTTAGGCAAGTTTTATTTTAAAGATGATCCCTCCCTAGACTTTTATTGTTGATTATATCTTTTCATTCAAGTGGTCATGTTATATTTTTTCATTGAAGTGGTTCGATTGTGCCCAAGTGGCTTTGTTGTTTCAATGAAGCTGAGTGGCCTATATATGTTTTGTTGGAATGTTGATTCATTTCCGCTCCGCAAATTTCAGGTTCTCGATTTGTCCACTTTTTTAGCAAAGGTCATGCCGAAATTTTCCGTGAATTTCGGCATGACTTGTGCTACAAACTAGGACATATCGAATGCCCGGGATTTGCCGCACCAGGAAGGAGTCAACGTTCCTGCAAAACAATAGGCCTTTTTATGTCATTATTCATTTTATTAGGTCTAGAATTAGTTGACTAGGTTTAATCATAGGAAACATGGCTAGCAACGATGAAGGACAGGGTCCTGGTGATTGCGACGACGTCTACCGGAAGGCAGACGAATTTTTTAGCCTTGCCGACGATCAACCGATGTTGTTGCTTGGCCCACCAGTGGCATCGGGATCGAGACCGACACGCAGACCGGTCTTTGAGACCGAGACTGCACCGAGACTCAGATCGCATCGAGACCAAGGCCGAGACTGAGACCGGTGCTGCCTCGGGGAGCGGAGCTGCTGTAGAAACGAAAGCATAGAGGCAACGGCTTCCTAACAAACTCAGGACTACTAGACTGGTGGTCACAGAGGTGGACGACGGCAATTTTGAGCCAAAGGCGCCCGAGGAAGCGGGCTCGTGCTACGGAAATCAAATAGGCTGCATTGTACGGACAACCGCCAGCATCAACGATGAGAAACTACAGAAGATAGAAAATATGAGGAGCTCCCTCCTAAAGAAGTTTCACCAAATATTCTTGTTCTCGGGCCGGAATGAGAAGGATTATGAAGATCCAGATGAGGACCCGGCAATGAAGAAGATAAACAAACACGCCATGACCAAGTTTAGCGACGCGTTGGCCGCCTGGAAAAATCGAGTGAAAGCAAAGATCATCGACAAGAAGGAACCCTACTCCGAGATTGTAAAGGATAATCGGACAATAACGAAAGAGCAGTTTCAAATATTCAAGGAGGCTTGCGAGGCCGAAGCTGCCAAAAAAAAGTCTAAGTAAATGAAGGGGCTTCAAGAGAGGAACATTGGGAGCCACCACCTCGGAAGCCGTGGTTACGACGGAAAGAGGTCCAAATGGGCCAAGGAGGACGCGGAAGCCACGAGTCTGGGCATCCCAGACCCCTTGGCGGAGTTCCTTGTCCCGCAAGAGAGTGACGTCCTCAGGGCCCGGCACCGTTGGGACCCAGTGAAGAAGGTTTACGACACAAAACCGGTCATTACGGAGTTCATGAGACTGCTGGTAATTTTAGTTTCTAATCAATTCGACTGCACACGTTAGTCATATTTGTAAACGATCCTTGTGCCTTTTGCAGAGAGAGCAGCACAGGATTGCGGCCGAAAGCGACTCGCCATCTGAGGCATTGGCGAGGCCCAAGTGGGACACTCCATTCAACCGGACGTTGAACATATTGAAACGACAACCGGTGGATACTCGACCATCGTATGGACGCGTGCACGGTGTCGGAGACGGCGCCACGTGGAAGAAGTACTACCGTTAGACCACGGAGGAGAGAAAGGAAAGACAGAGGTTAACTTAAGAAAACATCGAAAGAAGGTTGAGATTGCAGTTGAGAAGAAATCATCTCGTATACGAGAATAGCAATGTAGCTGCCACAAAACAGGTGGTTGCAGATTTGTCTACTTCCTTGGTTCCGCCATTTTCACTTGGACAAGGCAAAATCCAGAAAAATGCAGAGGACTTTCCCCATGTCGACTTCTTGGGAGCACCTGCTCGCACTGCTCCTCAAGACTGCTCCCGCACCGGACGTGCTTTCGGCGGTGCTTCGCCTTTTGGCTGAGCTCGACGCCCTCACGGTATCTCGCTACACCGCCCTCTTCAATATAAATGTATAATCTCCCATTTTCATTGCCTTTCGGATGTCTCACGTCGCAGACTTTTCTTTCCAGGCCGATTTAAACCCGCGGCACCATATTGTACACCATCAGCGACCAGAAGGTGGACGTGGGGAAGGCGACGATAATGGAGCCGAAGGAACCATTGTTCCACAGCCCGCCGATCCCTCCGAACGTCTTCAAGGTTTCCATGGCCAGTGTCAAACCGGGCCACGATAATTTGCCTCCTCTAATACTAGTGGGGGATGACGACAAGACCCCGCGGCGGCTTGGTGATTGTTGCAATGGGTGGTCCTGTTGTGGTCAAAGAGTCTGCTTCGTCTGGAGGCGGCCGGGAGCACACCCACGGCACGCAGCCTCAGCAAGGTATGAGCATCAACACCCCACCTACCCAATTAGCGTCGGGTGTCGGGTTGGGTGATAGCGGACGGGGTAAGGAGGAGGCTCCATTAGTCGCTGATGACGTCGCCATGGATGAGGATGAGGATGACGATGGCGCTGAACAAGATGTCTATCTGGCGCCTCGTGGTCCGAAAGGCCATGAGTCGGTGCCTAAATTGCCATCTCAACGTATTATGGATGACCTTCCGGTAGTAAAGAAGTCTAGAAAGAGAGCGAGGAAAGGCAAAAAAGTTGATTCTATGATCCAGCCGCCTCGGCTTCAGGACCGTATAGATATCCTCGATGCGGATAAATGGCATATCCCCAGTTAACCAATCCTACCTGCAACAGCGCTACGGGCCAGATTTGGCGATCTAAGGGGACTTCATGACGATGTGCTGCGGGTAGAGAAAGGCCTCATCGCCTCGAAAGATCTAGGATACCCACTCTACGTGGTTAACGTTTCGCGGCAAATGTCGTACGTCGATTGCTTCCCCGCGGATAAGTTCTTCCTACGATTCGATTACATATTGAACATGTTTCACGTGAAGAAGCTGGATTTTACGTTTGTCCGCCTTTATGCCTTGCACATGAACTACATCATCGGGGTTGAGCAGATACCTCATATTTGTGTCGCTGACCCGTACTACATGCACGAGGGCTTCTTGGGAGTCTTCGCAAAGCACGATGAATACGCAAGGGATTACATCGTCAGTTTCATGCTCGCCAATATGGACAAGGAGGCGATTCTCGTGCCTTATCATCCCGTGTAATTCATCTGCGCTGCTATCCTTCCTTCGATTTCAATCATTCATTTGCACGGTGGATGCTAATTAATTTGAGGTGTACTTATTTTATGCTTGGCAGGCGCCGTCCTCATCATCCTCTACCCCGATTCTCCCACGCTCTTTACTTGGACTCGTCGAAGAACATTCACAAAAAGGATTACACCCACATCAAGGATGTTCTCGACAGTGCTATGTTTTACTACCAAGCAAGGGGTGGAGAGGTCAAGGACAAGAAGAGAAGGGGTGGCAGGGTCGCCTTCAGCCATAAGACCGACTTCTGCTGCATCCAGCAACTGAACGATTCTCTTAATGATGGAATCTATGTCCTACACCACATGCTGGAGTACAGACGGGATCACCAGAACCTTCGCCTGTCACCTAGATTTGGCGATGCCCATATTCTGCAATGGGCAAAGGACATAGGAGATATCGAGGATCATCGACTTCGAGCTGAGTTCTATAAAATCCAGCGCGAACTTGCCCAAATCATCATGAAGGAGGTCGTCGGAAAAACAGGGATGTTCTACGGAGAAGGACAAATGTCGCGGGAATACGTCCGAACATGGATAGCCTCTCAGCGTCTCGACATGAAGCCTTTCACTAAGCTCTAGGACTATCTCCCTGACATGGATGGATGGCATGACATGGTGGAGTGATTGTCGATATATGACAATGTGTCCGTTTAGTCCATACTTTCTGTATGACAAAACTTTGAGTTATGCATGGTGAAACTTTATTTGTGATGTAATTAAACCGTCCTCCTCCTCGACTAGCAAAAATCACTCTAGTTAGGGCATTTCGCACGATGAACTTTGTTATTTATGCTTATGATATGTTGTTTCTATTTTTGCCAAGTCTGTCTCTTTCTGTTGCTCAACTATATATGTTGCATATCATCGACTCATGTGACGATGCATGTGCATAGATCATAGATGGCGAAGAAGTGCTACACAAAGAGTATATATACGACGAGTGGCCGGAGTGTCAAGCCCAGGTGTACCGGTTTCCGGTTTCCGAGCGACAAGCAGTAGTTAGTTTAGGTTCATGGTAATGCGAGAGAGGGATACGAACTCATGTACTCAAAGTGATATCTCTTCTCACGTATATCATTGTTTAGATGGATGACGATGTATTTGCAAGTAATCGAGACTTGTATCGCTATTTTCGAGATGATGACGAGAGACCACTTTGTGTTGGATGATGATTATGATGATGACATGATTTGATGAGACTAATTGTATGTATATGCTGTGATTACATTTGTATGTGTATGATATGCTAAAGATTATTGTATAAATCCTATTCAAATACAAAACAAATATGTAGGGAAAAAAACTAATAAAACTAGTAGTAGCGAGGGGGGAAAATTTAGCAGTAGCGCCGCCTTACCAGTAGCGCCTCCTTGTAAACAGCGCTGCAGATAATATCAGCAGCGCCCTTTCCTAAAGAGCGCTACAGCTATTCATGTATAGCAGTAGCATGGGACAACATGCGCTACTGCTATAAGTTAGCTGTAGCGCCTTATTAGTAGCGCCGGTCCCCGCGCTACTGAGAGGCCTAAAGCCCGCGCTGCTGCTAGGCTTTTCCCTAGTAGTGTACGGTAAAGAAAGAGAACCATGGGTTCAGAAAACCATGCCTTTTCCTCCTAAACCATCCAAGAAAAAGGATGATGAGGATTTTGAGCGCTTTGCTGAAATGATTAGACCTATCTTTTTGCGTATGCATTTGACTGACATGCTTAAAATGAATCCTTATCCTAAGTACATGAAAGATATTGTTACAAATAAAAGAAAGATACCGCAAGCTAAAATTTCTACCATGCTTGCTAATTATACTTTTAAAGGTGGAATACCTAAGAAACTTGGAGAACCAGGAGTACCAACTATACCATGCTCCATTAAAAGAAAGTATGTTAAAACTGCTTTATGTGATCTTGGAGCCGGTGTTAGTGTTATGCCTCTCTCTTTATATCGTAGACTTGATTTGAATAAGTTGACACCTACTGAAATATCTTTGCAAATGGCTGATAAATCAACCGCTATACCTGTCGGTATTTGTGAGGATGTGCCTGTTGTGGTTGCAAACGTTACTATCTTAACGGACTTTGTTATTCTTGATATTCCCGAGGATGATAGTATGCCAATTATCCTTGGTAGACCTTTTTTGAATACTGCAGGGGCTTTTATTGATGCAACAAAGGCAATGTCACTTTTCATGTTAATGGTAATGAGCATACGATACACTTTCCGAGGAAACAAGCTCAAGTCCACAGTGTCAATTCTATTGGAAATAATCGTACGATTACTATTGGAGGTTTTGAATTTCCTCTTCCTACTGGCAAGAAGAAATATGATATTCTTATTGTTGGGGATGTTCATATCCCCGTTGAGGTAACCTAGTGCTATTCGAAAATTCTCCGGTTTCATGTGATTCGGAATGAGTTTGTTAACAAGAATTGGTCAACCTTGTTAGTGGATTCCTTTTTATGAGCATGAGATGGATGAAGTTAGAAAACACAACCTTCTGTACCCTCCTTTTACTTTCTGTTATTTAGATTAAATAAAGCAAAAATAGTATTTTCTGTCTGTTTTCTGAATTATCCTTCCAATAAAAAATGCCCTAAAAATAAAAGTTCTCCAAATGTCCTGAAAATGTAATATAATTTTTTGTAGAATATTTAAGAATATCTGGCACTGAGAACACACCAGGGGGACCCACCATTTGGCCACGAGGGTGCAGGGCGCGCACCCCCCCTAGGGCGCGCCCTCCTGCCTCGTGGGCCCCACGTGGCCCCCTCCATTTGTTCCAGCACCCACCCACTCCTTCTTCCTCCAGAAAAAATCACCACCTACCTCAAACCCGTGTTCTAGCTCATCTTGCTGCGGTTTTCGATCTCCTTGCTCAAAGCTCCACTCACAATACTGCTTTCGGGGATTGTTCTTCGGTATGTTACTCCTCCAATGGTCCAATTAGTTTTTGTTCTGGTGCTTTATTTATTGCAAAGTTTTGCTTCTTAGGTGACCCTGTTCTTGAGATTGCATGTCAAATTTATTTGGTCCCAAGTAGTTCTAATGCATGATATAGTCTCTAGGCACTTGTGGGAGTAGTTGCTATCAATTTTATTGAGTTTGGTTCACTTTTATTTTGAGTTACTAAAAAATTCAGAAATTTTCAGAAAAGAAAATGATGAAGAGATTGTTGAGAGGCTCTTCGAGCCGAAGCTCGAAGGATAAGCAAAGTGAAGAGAATAAGAAGCCCAAATGATGCGGAGCATCCCTCGCTCATCCCCATGGACGTTCCTACATCTCCCTCAACGCCACTAGGACCCATGACAAGAGCCCGAGCTAAGGCTATCGAAGATAAGGTGAATTCGCTCCTCTCCGAACTCCCTCTTCCTACTCACGAGACATGGCTACTACCTCATTCGGAGACTCTATGTGTAATCAGGTACATGGAGGTGAGCCAAGGATCAACTACTTGCGAGAGCCAAGATGGCGAGGACTCCAAGCATATTGAAGAAGAAGAAGAGATGCTGCTGAAGGCACAGGCACCGGACATCCGACGGCTTCCGGACGTCCGACGAGTCCCAGGACCCGGACGACCGGACTCTCCGGACGTCCGGCACTTTGCCACCCGAACCAAAACTACGAACGACCGAAGCCTCCGGACGTCCGACCGACGCACGCCCGAACCGAATCTACGGACGGCCGACAACTTACGGACGTCCGGACCTTCACGAAGCTCCGGATGACCGACCCCCTCCGGACGCCCGACGCGCCCACGACAGAGCTGATTCTACGGACGCTCGAGCCCGTCCGGACGTCCGGACCGTCCCGAGCCTCCGGACGTCCGACGCCTTCCGGACGTCCGACGCCTGTGTGTTAAACTTCGTTTGGGCCGCAGCCCTTGTACCCCTTCGCCCCCTAGACTATATACTCCTTCTTCCCCAACTTTCTAGGGTTAGCTTTGGTTTAGCTCATATTTTGTGTGAGAGCCTTGCTCATCCACTTGGTTACTTCTCCTGAGCTCGGGACCTCTACGGAGAAGATCCCCAAGCGGATTCAAGACCCCTTCTAGGGTGGACCCCATCAAGACCTCCTCTCGGAGAAGAACGGCTACTCGTGTATCCTTACCTTTGTTGATTGTGGATCATATGTATCTCTTTGTGTTCGGTGATCTAGCACTTGTGTGATTGATTCCTCGTTGGTTGAGTGATTTCTCTCGCTTCCTCCGTATTCCCTTTGTGCTTCCGCGTGTTTTTCGTGGATTCCCCGAGGATCCACTCCAAACGTGAAAGATCGTCCACATAGGGTTACGCCTGCATCATCTTGGTATCATGAGCCACGTTGATCACGCTTTTTGGAGCCCCTACCCTCTTTTTCTAGCTTGATTTTGTTGTTTTCGTCCTAATTCCGAAAATTCCCCACCAAAAATAGCCCAAATTTTTTTTGTGATTTGTTTGTGAGTTGAGATTTTGTTGGATTTTGTCCATGGATTTGAGTTGCTACGTGTGGATCTAGCTTTTCCCTCACTCCCCACCCTTTTCCATCCACCAAATCACTCGATTTCGACCTCACAATTTCCTTCTTCCCTGAAATCTCGCAGTTCTTCCCGAGCCCGAATTTTGCCCAGTCTCCGGACGACCGGAAACGGTCGGACATCCGACGAGGTCCGGACGACCGTAAATGCCCGGACGTCCGTAAAACCCTGACGAACCTGAACTTTGTCAGTTCGCCACCACCTCAGCCCCACCTTCCACCACATCTTCCAAAACCACATACACCACCATCCTCCCCAATACATCCTATGACGATTTTACCACATTTTGGTCCTTGAGATTTTGAGTTGTGGCTTCCGTATCCTCTTGTGTTTCGGCTATCTAGGTGTGGTTCGATTTCATCATCACCACGACTCAACTTCGCAAGGGTCTCATCATCGCCAAGGACGGTAACTTCGACGACATCTTTGTCAAACATTGAATTTGCATTGATACCCACATTGTCCCTACTTTTGCGTAGCTTACCCATCGAGACTAGCCGTTGAGTATTGCAGGCAACGTGACTTGTGCACATTAGTGATCATACTCCATAGCATACATAACATACCACCTTGGTGCATATCTTGGGATCCATTTGTGTGTCACAAAGTTGTCATAGCATACACAATTGCTATCTTGGTTCGTGAAGTTTTGCATGAGAAAAGAGCTCAAAAGTGAAAGAGCCACCCAAGCTTTTAAGCAAAGAGCTTATGAGCAAGAACCATAGCATCATACTACATTAAGATTGTCATATTGGATCATCTTGGATCATAGCACCGAAATACATACATATAGCATACGTGGAATAGAGATAGTTGCATTTTTGCATAGTAGGTTGTGCACAAGTTCCGTATCCGCCTATTGTGCAATCGTGCTAGCGTCTCTCTAGTATTGTGCAACAAGAGCATTTTCGTGGATTCCACATTTTGGCTCACTTTTGGTTTGCACAATCCCACTTATCTATTTGCGTGTGTGTTTCCGTGTACCACTATTTGCTTGGTCTAGTTGTTGCATTTGCAAATTTGTGTACCTTTTCCAACATTATTGACGCTCACTTACAATTGCATCAAATTTTGTGCCACCATCCTCACCAAGCTCCACCATAAGCTTTTATTTGTGTAGGTGTGAGAACCGACAAGGACTGGTACCAATAGTGCTATTTCATTGTCCGCATTTGAGTGAACTTGATTCATCATCAACATTGGTCAAAGGTACATTGGTATAAGTTCTTCTCCTTCTACCACTCACATTTTTGCTTGGAATGATGGATAGGCCAAGTACTTCTACCAACCCACTCTTCATCGAACAAGACGACGACATGTCATCATACGTCACCAAGAACCACCTCTTTGGTGCACAACGAGCGTTGCACCAAGAACAACAAGCAATGAGCGACCGCATCGACAACCTCGCCACCAACTTGCGACTCTCCGAGCAACGTCCAAGAGACTACTTCGACAACAAATTCGACGCTCACAAGCAAGATAATGATGCAAGAATGGACGAGATACGCGCCTTGATGAGAAACCGGCACCATTCCACATCTTCATCCTCAAAACGGAGCTGCTCGAGTCGACACTCCGACGACACCTTCTACGACTCAAGTACACCTACTTCGAACACTCTTCGTCGCATCAAGACGTCAAGACCGTCATGCATCTCGCAACCCGCTACATGACAAGCATTCACAAGAGCAAGTCGATGAGCAAGTCCCTCGTCCTCAATCAAACCAAGACGCTTTTGCTCAAGCTCAAGAACGACAACGACTACGGCGCCACGAGGAAGAACGAGCGCGTCTACACCAAGACGAACAAGACGCCAAGGCTCAACGTCTTCAACAACAACAACGTGAAGCGCAAGCTCTTGAGGCGCAATGTGCCCTTCAAGAATCAAGTCGAGCCTTCGCCAACCGCAATCGCGAATGGCGCAACCAAGAGGAAGCCCTTCGAGAAGAAATCCAAGAGAGGAACTACCAACCTCATGGACAACGTCAAGTTCCTCAAGCTCCTCCACAAGCTCGTCAAGCTCCACTTCAACCTCAAGTTCAACAAGAGCAAGTTGATCATGGTCTTCCTCCACACCAAGAGCAACATGAAGACGATTGCAATCCACGTCAAGGGCGTCATCATCAACATCGCCAACAACACAATGAAGAGCAATGCTACGGAAAGCTAAAATTCACCATGCCCAAGTTCAATGGAAGCAATGACCCCGAAGACTACCTCTCATGGGCATTGAAGGTTGACAAAATCTTCCGGTTACACAACTACGATGAAGCAAAGAAAATCGCTATGGCATCACTTGAGTTCCAAGACTATGTGCTCATATGGTGGGAACAAATCATTGAGCGACGACAAGCAAGAGGTGAACCTCCAATCACCACTTGGTCTCAAATGAAGGATGTCATGCGAGCACGTTTTGTGCCAACCTACTACAACTGCGACCTCTTCAAGAAACTCCAACTTCTCAAGCAAGGAGCAAAGAGTGTTGAAGAATACTACAAGGAAATGGAGATAGCCATGATTCGAGCCAATGTCAAGGAAGATGATGAGCAAACTATGGCACGTTTCTTGAATGGACTCAATCATCCCATCAAGAAGATCGCCGACTTCCAACCATACTCCACCCTCATTGAGCTCGTACATCAAGCTACAAAGGCAGAACGTCAAGTGCAAGATGACTTGAAGTACGCCAAGTACTCACCCAAGACCTACGGCTTCTCCAACAACCAAGCTTCAACACCTCCTCCAACATCTACATCAACCAAACCTTCTACAAACAACGACGACAAGTCGAGTTACAAGAGAAATTCGACAAGTTCAAGTCGTCCTCCTCCTACTACAAGCAACCTCAAGCCGCGTGCTTCATCATCTACTCCGACCGATGAGACCATCAAAACAAGCTCCTTCAAGTGTTTCACTTATGCGGCCGAGGACACAAGTCCCACGAATGCACCAACAAGCGAACCATGATCCTCAACGACGGCACACATATGACTCAATGAGTGATGAGGAGATGGAAGCCCTTGAGCAAGTGGCCATGCACCGGCGAGTGAACGAAGATGACGATGATCAAGTCTTTTGCGATGAGGATTCGAGCCCCGCTCTCGTTGTCTCCAAGGTCTTGACTCTTCAACATCAACAAGAATACGACCAAAGATGCCACATCTTCCACACAAAAGCCGGCATCAACGGAAGGTCCGTCAAGGTCATCATTGATGGAGGAAGTTGCCACAACTTCGCAAGTGAAGAACTATGTTCCAAACTTCATTTGGTCAAGAGGAAGCACCCGCACCCCTACAAGGTTCAATGGCTAAGTGACTCCGGCACTATACGAGTCGAGCATACGGTCCAAGTCTCCTTCAAAATTGGTGCTTATGAAGACACTTTGGAATGTGATGTGGTCCCAATGACGGTTTGCCACCTCCTTCTTGGTCGACCATGGCAATTCGACCGTGGTGTCATCCACAATGGGCGCACCAATCACTATAGCTTCAAGATGAAAGGGAAGGAATATGTGCTACGACCTATGTCTCCTAGTCAAGTGATAGCCGACAAGCAAGCCACCCATCATAGAGACAAAAGTGAGAAAGTGATCCACCAAAAAGTGAGTGAGAGCCACAAGCCAAACTTGAGCGCCTCTTCGCCTAGAGAGAAAAACCTCATCCTATTTGCCACCAAAAGTGAGATGAGAGAAGTATGTGAGAACCCATCTAGTGTGATGCACTTTGTCCTTGTGTGCAAGGATGGAGACTCAACAACTAACACCTCTCATGAGCTACCTTTAGTGTTTAAATCTCTTTTGCAGGAATTCCAAGATATTTTCCCCGATGAGCTACCTCCGGGTCTACCTCCTCTTCGAGGCATTGAGCATCGAATCGACCTCATCCCCGGAGCGCCTCTACCAAACAAATCTCCATACCGAGTCAATCCCGAAGAAACCAAGGAGATTCAACGGCAAGTACAACAACTCATCGACAACGGTCATGTACGTGAAAGCCTAAGCCCTTGTGCCGTTCCCGTTATACTTGTGCCTAAGCCCGATGGAAGTTTCCGCTTGTGTTCCGATTGTAGACCTATAAATGCTATTACTGTCATTATAGGCATCCCATTCCTCGCTTAGATGATATGCTTGATGAACTTAGTGGAGCCAACTTTTTCTCAAAAATTGACCTTAAAAGTGGCTATTATCAAATCCGCATACAAGAGGGTGATGAATGGAAAACTGCTTTCAAAACCAAATTTGGTTTATATGAGTGGTTAGTGATGCCTATGGGTCTATCGGAGGCTCCGGTACTTTAAAGGCGTCTTATGCATCATGTGCTTCGTCCTTACATTCGAGTCTTTGTTGTGGTTTACTTCGACAATATTCTTGTGTTTAGCAAAACCATGAAAGAACATCTTAATCATGTTAGGGCTGTTTTGCAAACCCTTCGCAAGGAAAGTCTTTATGCAAACATGAAAAAATGCACATTTGGTGTTGACAAAGTGGTTTTCTTGGGTTTTGTAGTATCCTCAAAGGGTGTCCATGTTGATGAATCTAAAATTGAAGCAATCAAAACTTGGCCCCAACCCACCAATTTGCAACAAGTGCGTAGCTTTCTTGGTCTTGCAGGTTTTTATCGTCGCTTTGTGAAAGATTTTAGCACAATTGCCGCTCCTTTGCATGCCTTGAGTACGAAGAATACTCCCTTTGTTTGGGGAACTTTGCAATCAACCACTTTTGATGAGCTCAAGTCTTTGCTTACTCATGCTCCGATTCTTGCTTTGCCCAATTTTGACAAAACTTTTGAGGTTCATTGTGATGCAAGTGGTACCGGAATTGGCGGAGTTTTGATGCAAGAAAACGAGCCATTGCTTATTTTAGTGAAAAACTCTCCGTGCTCAACTTAATTACCTCATCTATGACAAAGAATTGTATGCTTTAGTGCGTGTGCTACATGTTTGGGAACATTACCTTAGACCTCATGAGTTTGTCATCCATACCGATCATGAAACACTTAAGTACCTCAAAGGTCAAACTAAGTTGAACAAGTTGCTATGCAAAATGGAGTGAATTTATTGAATCTTTTCCTTATGTGATCAAGTACATTAAGGGTAAAGAAAATGTAGTTGTCGACGCGCTTTCACGCATATGCATGCTTGTCACTCAACTTGAGTTGAATGTTATTGGTTTTGAGCATATAAAAGACTTGTATGAGCATGATCCATCTTTTGCTATTCCTTATGCTAAGTGTTTGACGATACTTCTTGGGAACAATATTACATCAAGGATGCTTATCTTATGAGAGCTAACAAACTATGCATGCGCGAGTCTTCTCTTCGTTTGCTCCTTTTGCAAGAGGCTCATGGAGGCGGACTCATGGGACACTTTGGATGCGACAAGACATTCGTCACGCTCTCCAACAACTACTTTTGGCCCAAGATGTTCCGCGACTTCTCACACTTCACCAACCGTTGCTCTACATGCCGCAAAGCTAAGTCTAAAGCTCAATCCCATGGTCTTTGCATGCCCCTTCCTATTCCTTATCAACCTTGGGAAGACATTAGCATGGACTTTGTACTTGGTTTGCCTAGAACTCAAAATGGAAAGGATTCCGTGTTTGTTGTTGTGGATAGATTTTCTAAGATGGCACATTTCATTCCTTGCAACAAGATAGACGATGCTTCACATATTGTAAATCTCTTTTGTAGGGAAATCTTGCGACTCCATGGAGTATCAAAGACAATCGTCTCCGATCGTGACGTCAAGTTCTTGAGTTACTTTTGGAAGACCCTATGCGCCAAGCTCGGAATCAAGCTCTTGTTCTCATCCGCATACCATCCTCAAACCGACGGCCAAACGGAGGTGACGAACCGCACACTATCCACTCTACTTCGTGTCTTGATCAAGAAGAACATCAAGGAGTGGGAAGCATGTCTACCCATCGCCGAGTACGCCTACAACCGTGCAAGACATTCGACTACCGGCAAGTCCCCTTTCGAGGTCGTCTACGGCTTCAACCCGTTGTCCCCATCGGACATTCTACCTCTTCCTCTACAAGAGCGCACCAACATAGATGTGAGTGCACGGGCAAGCTACATCAAGAAGATGCATGAGGATACAAGACAAACAATCGAGCGCCAAGTACAACGACTAGCGACCAAGCTCAACGTCAACAAGCAACCCATGGTCTTCAACATTGGTGATCTAGTGTGGCTACACCTTCGCAAGGACCGCTTCCCCAAAGAACGCAAGTCCAAGCTTCTTCCTAGAGCCGATGGACCTTTCAAGGTGCTAGCACGCTATAACGATAACGCCTACAAGATCGACCTACCTCGAGACAAGTACAATGTGAGCGACATCTTCAACGCCAAGGACCTCGCACCTTACCATGGAGATGAAGCTCTTGATCCGAGGTCGGATCTCTCCCAAGGGGAGATGATGCGGAGCATCCTCGCTCATCCCCATGGACGTGCCTACATCTCCCTCAACGCCACTAGGACCCATGACAAGAGCCCGAGCTAAGGCTATCGAAGATAAGGTGAATTCACTCCTCTCCGAACTCCCTCTTCCTACTCACGAGACATGGCTACTACCTCATTCAGAGACTCTATGTGTAATCAGGTACATGGAGGTGAGCCAAGGATCAACTACTTGCGAGAGCCAAGATGGCGAGGACTCCAAGCATATTGAAGAAGAAGAAGAGATGTCTTTGAAGGCATTGTGCACCGGACATCCGACGGCTTCCGGACGTCCGACGAGTCCCAGGACCCGGACGGCCGGACTCTCCGGACGTCCGGCACTTTGCCACCCGAACCAAAACTACGGACGACCGAAGCCTCCGGACGTCCGACCGACGCACGCCCGAACCGAATCTACGGACGACCGACAACTTACGGACGTGCGGACCGTCACGAAGCTCTGGACGACCAACCCCCTCCGAACGTCCGACGCGCCCACGACAGAGATGATTCTACGGACGCCCGAGCCCGTCCGGACGTCCGGACCGTCCCGAGCCTCCGGACGTCCGACGCCTTCCGGACGTCCGACGCCTGTGTGTTAAACTTCGTTTGGGCCGCAGCCCTTGTACCCCTTCGCCCCCTAGACTATATATACTCCTTCTTCCCCAACTTTCTAGGGTTAGCTTTGGTTTAGCTCATATTTTGTGTAAGAGCCTTGCTCATCCACTTGGTTACTTCTCCTCGGAGCTCAGGACCTCTACGGAGAAGATCCCCCAAGCGAATTCAAGACCCCCTTCTAGGGTGGACCCCATCAATACCTCCTCTCGGAGAAGAACGGCTACTCGTGTATCCTTACCTTTGTTGATTGTGGATCATATGTATCTCTTTGTGTTCGGTGATCTAGCACTTGCGTGATTGATTCCTTGTTGGTTGAGTGATTTCTCTCGTTTCCTCTGTATTCCCCTTTGTGCTTCCGCGTGTTTTTCGTGATTCCCCGTAGGATCCACTCCAAACGTGAAAGATCGTCCATATAGGGTTACGCCCTGCATCACCAAATATAATCTTCCTCGTGATGTGGAGGTTCAGCCGTGTGAATGGCCTTGTGATGAGTTTTTGAGAGCAGCTGGGATACATGATGATTTTTATTACTTGGCTGAGAATGCGGGCCTCACCGACTTCCTCCACAACCAGCTTGAACAGTATCTCCTACTCACTAATATTTTTGTGCAAAAGTTTCATTTCCATGCTAGGAGGTCACCACCTTCGATGGATTTTTATTTATATGATGAGCATAGGGAGATGTCCCTCTATGATTTTTGTGCGGTTTTCAAGTTGCCTTTTGAGGGCAGCGTAAAGGAACCACATCCAAGGGATGTGGCAGGTTTTATTGATACTAGTTGACCCGTTGCGCCAAATGGCACAGAGACCCGCTAAAGCCATGTTGTCGATGAAAAGAGTTTCATTTTGCAAGGACATATTCGATACTCGTAGTAGAAAGCTCATGTGTCAAACCATGCTATTTTCAAAATGTCTTATGACATTGCGTAATCCAAGTTTGAAAAAAATGTATAACCCGTTGCGCCAAAAAATTTGTATAACATGACTCAATGTGCCAAATGACGCAGAGTCCCATTTAAAACCATGTACTTGTTAAAAATATTTGCATTTTTCAGTAACTGTGTTTGAGCAAATACATACGGTAAGAACTTAGTAAAAGTTTAATTGGTTGTGTACATAAAAGGCAAGAGGGCAACATTAGAGTCAACTGTATGATGTGCAACAGCATCCAAAATTAGTTAGCTAATAAATTGTTTGAAGGGAACGAAACATTTCAGAGTAGTTTAACCCACATCTCATTCTCCTCGAAAATGAGCTCAAGCGGACATCAACAAAAATACAATTATTTAGATACAACAACGGTAAGAGAAAAGAGTAACCATGGAGGAGAGTTGCATGTAAACTTTATAGAAGAAGGCCAATGTCAAGGAACAACATGTTGACATACTCATCCCGCTCTCGGTTCTGGTCATCAGTCCGGGTAATCAACTCCTGACCACTTCAGCAACAACCATAACAGCAAGCCCCTTCTTATTTACCCTTACATACAGGAACTCAAATAGGTCTCCCTTCCATTCACATGGAAATCAATCTCAACCAGCAATCAACATCTCGGCTGCTCAGAGTGGCATGAAGAGTAATGTGGCCCGTGCTCCTGCTCATAAGTATGACAAGACCAGTGCCATTTACAGCTCTCACAGCCTCCACATGTGCCGTGTTGATCGCCTGCTGAGCAATTGATAAAAAGGCTACACACTGCACTCGACAACACAGTTCAACTTATGAAACTAAGCAACTAATCTACGAAAAAGCGTCTGCTTGGCTACTTGGTATCCAACCATAAAAGGTAAAATCACAGTGAGAAAAAGTATAACATAGGGCTTCATGGATCATGACTTTGCCGCTCCTCATGCATCATCTCCATTGGATAGGTTTTTTTTTCTGAACCACTGTATGAGAGACCTGGAAGAAAGCAAGACAAAAAAATAACTCAGTAAATGAAGACTGCATTTTCCCATAAATTGAGGCCTAGTCTAGAAAAAAAAAGAGCCAAGGCTTGAGGCAGCAACTAAAATGTACAGAATGAAAGAAGCTATCAAAAGTGACCCAAAAAAGGAGAAGGGAAGAAGATTGATAACTGAAAACAAACAATGAAATTTGTAATTTTTGAACTCATATTGAAATAGTAGGCTAGCTCAGATTCAAATATTATTAGTTTCACAATACTCCTATATGCAGCATCTGGATAATAACCCATAGGATAATCAAAAACAAGTTGGTTTGCCGTATAATAAGCATCACCAAGGTTACTAACGCCATCATGACTCCAGCTTCAGCAACACCTAGTTTTTTGTAGAGTATGAGAAACAAATGAGATGTTTGCTTTGTTGAGAATAAAGAACATCATATGCAGTGTCCATAGTGAAATGGAGTTGTAACTGGCCATCATTAGATTATTACACAACACATGAAGTATGTTAGAACATGGAAAGAAGCTGAAAAGCATTGTTAAATAGGTTACTGAACACCTTACCTTGTACAGAACCATAAAACATGCTTTCTACAGCAAGTGGATGCTTCATTAAATATGCAGCTTGTCTCTAATGTCTTGTATTTATGAAAAGAGGGAGTATTAACTGATCAAAGCAAACACTTTAGAACCAATAATGAAAGAGTTCCTAATTGGAGTCAAGAGGTGTAACGGTTAGATTACATGAGGACCGATATTTTCAGGCATCCAATAACTCCAAAGTGCGCACAAAATTATAATTTTAGACTGGAGGCTATCAATGGTCAAATTCTTTATTTTTCCATGGCCTGTGAAAATATATTTAGTGTAGTGTCACATTGTTGGTACAGAAAAGGCTGTTGCAATAATGAGAACAGAAATATATTTTGGGACTGATAGATGGATAAACCTTGATTTGAAATGTTAGTAGCGAATTCATTCTTTTGCTCATGATGTGATTTCTTTTGCTAGGATGAATTAAGCCTGGGTAGAGTATTACCCAAAAAACGGTGTGTAGTTGTGTACAATGAGATATATATACACACACATTCTTATTTGGTGGTATAAAGTCCCATTTTAAATCATGTTTCCGGCCACAGTCGATCCCATGCTCCCATCCAGGTGATCGGTGTTAGGCAACGGGGAAGTGGAAGAAGGATCCAGGGGTGGATCAAGCCGCCACCAACCACCAGGTCGCAGCTGACCTAGCCGACAGGGAAGTGTAAGAAGAAGGATCCAAGAGTGGATCGAGCCGCCACCGCCCACCAGGTCACACCTGGCAAGAAACAACTGGCAAAGCAGATACAAAGCTTGTATCTAATGATGATAAAATATAAGGTTGGGCCCATAAAATTTGGCTAGCCATAAGTATGATTATAAGAACATAATTTGATTGTATGCAGCATCAACAATATAAGATTATTCACAAAATAAGATATTATTGGGGACACAAACAGGTCGTTCCTAGATGTTTCGCACAATCTAATAGTTGGAAAAGACAAACTGAGAACCATACAACAATATAAACTACCTTTTTTCTTAGGCAAAAAACAGACATTAGAAACCAAACTGGACGTATCTATTTCTATGTAGTGATCATGGGAGAGGTCCTAGCTCAGAAGCAACTCCACATCCAACTGATGAGCAACCTGGTCCTGCATGTACATGGAACAAAAATAATGTTTATTCTCCTTCAGGTATGCACCCCAAGTAGCAACCGAAACATTATTGAACAAGAGAAGGAGAGGCTGTGCCTGAGCCTCCAAGAACCAGTAGAAGAGCGTCATCCCACTCTGCTTGTTCATGATGACATGGCCAGAGAACCGAGAGATGTGCGAACCCTTGGCTGACCAGGGAGAAATACCACCCTATCAGTTGTAACCGACCAAGTAGCAGCGCCAACACCCTGGCAGGAAAAGACAATGCGTGCCTGAACACACACGTCACTAAGACAACATGCACACACACAACAAGAACCCGTAGCAAGCAAGTGCGGGGACGGGAGGAGAGTTGGGACTGAAAAGACATTACCATGGTGGCAACTAGATTTACAGGCGTAAGCGACTCGAGGCGGTGGCGGCAAATCCAGGTAGCAGCTGCACGAGCATGTGAGCGTCACAAGATGCAAACATCATACTCGTACATACCTGCATTTCTTTATCAGCACTACACATCTCCAGATTTTTTCCAACATGAGAGTTCAGTAAGCTACCACGTTCAACCTCCTAATTTATCAGAGAGCAGCATTTGTTAGTTTTGAGAAACCTGGAAAAACAAAGAAACATTAGGCACATTTGAATAAACATGTCAACAAAATGAGCGATATAGATGAAAAAACAACAAAACGAGATTCAGTAAAAAGAAACGCTGCTATAGTCCTTCAATATGTATTTCTAAAACTGATATATCATCTTCGTAACATGTTTATTTTCTATCCAAGGATTGACTATAGCATAAAATTACACCATGGTAAATCTTGAGAAAGACCAAGCTTCAGTTTCAGGTTTAATCGCTTGGTCACAAGTTTTAGGAGAAGGGAAGACAACGGGCAGCGGTCACGAGATGAATTGTGCCTGCTAGTTCAGAAACACCAATACACCTAAACGGAGGAACTTACTTCATGTGCCTGAGCCGCCGATACAACTTTACCAGTTCCAATGGGCTACACTGGTTCATGCGTGACGACCACATTGGCCCAGTCCTTGATCTTGTCTGCAAATAAGACGATCATATCAGCCTACACCTTTTAGGTGACAATATATGAAGATGTTAACAAAGCAAATTTCATAATTCAGATCAGGAAAAATTATTCTAGAAAGTTGATTAATAGCAAGACCTTGTCCCTGCCAAGCAAAATAAATGTATACTCATCTGTTCATAAGCACATAAACAACTAAGTCAGCTACTACACAAATGAACTAAAAGGATTGTAATTAATAGGATGGACTGCTCATTTGAAGAAATTTATTAACAAAAACTTTGGATGGTTCAGGTGGATCTGAAACGACCCTTGTTCTCACCTCCTCCTGCGTTCCTGCTCCAACCCCTCAGGCAAAACATCGCACTTTATTCCGCAGGTGATTGTCAGCCTAATGAAGTAGGCGGCTATCTGTTGGCTTCTCGAAATGCGCTAACCTTAAGCCATTGCCATGCTTTCTAATGGGCTCAGAGGTCATCTACACAAAGGAAGCACCTCCAAAGCATCAGTGGTAGATTCACCGAGGAAAATAGAAACGGTCTGAAGTCCATAGTCAACAACACAGACCATCTTCCAAGATCGTACAAAGGAACCCACTACACCACAAGATTTCTTTCCATAGCTACTGATGTGTGCAGAAGAGCCTGGAACATGGGTCAAACAAGATAAATCAGCCAACCATACAATTCCAAGGTAGCATCAGGATTAGTATTGATAACTAATCCGGTAGTCGTCCAAGAGCACAATGAACTAAGAGGAGATTTACCAGATTTGAGTGTCGGGGAGCGGAGAGGTGGAAGAGGGAGTTGGAGCCGAGTCGTGCCAACCAGGATCTCGATCCAACTCCGGCCGGTCATCCCTGTCATCACCGGCGAGACCACCCCGCCCCAGCACGCCTACCTCCCCCTATCCTTCAATCCTCCCTCCGCATCTTCTCTCTCCTACAGGAACGGATCCATGGGTCACCCTTTGCGTGCAGGTTCATGTCACCGCCGGAGGCAAGCTCATCGCGTCCAGCCATTGCTGCTGCCCCTATGCTCACCGCTTTCGCCGATGGCAAGGAGGAGGAGGCGAGCGAGGAAATCGGAGCTCGGGTGGAGGTGGAAAGGAGGCGGCTGCGAGTAAGGAGAGGGTGCGGGAGGAGGGAAGGAGGAGCGAGGCCGTGCGGCGGCTGTGGGGATCGGGGGGCATTGGGCAAGGGTCTAGGGTTTCTCTGGCGGCTAGAGTGGGAGTGTGAGTGGACGAGGCGAGGGTAGGATTGGACGCGGAACGCGTGGAGCAGATTGGCCATAACTTCCTACACGCAGGGACGACCATATGTCATTGACCAGCGAAGATGACCGTGAGGTGAAAATTGGATTTTACTGCGTGAAGATCCAACGGCTCAAACGCATCAGAAGACAGATCTGACGGCCAACGAAGCCTAAATCGGGGGAGCCTTCTGGAGGTGAGTTGGCTAGCCTTATTATTGTTTTAAATGATTGCTGTAGGGGAAACAAGAAAAGTGTCAGATGCAAGAAATACCGGCATACATTTTCCTGTTATACGTTACTGTGCAATATTTGCTAGTAGATGTTTAATTGGCCCCGAGAACAGTGGGGGCCTCAGTGCTCCTGACCTCGCCATTTGCGCCATGCTTTATTCCGTGATAGAACTTTTAGTTTAGGTGTTATGGTGGCTAAATGGTTGAGTCTAAACCATACAAAGGGCCCCATTTTTGGAGGTATCTTTGCTTCGCGTCTTGCTAAATATTTTGAGATACCTATTAGACACTATGATAAAGAAGAAAATTTGCTTCCTCCTATTTTCTTAGACTATAAAAGTATGGTAGTACATGATTTCATTTCCGATGATAAGGAGAAGAGACTCATTTATAACCTGGTATTCAGTGAAAAGACTTGTCAGATTATTACCTTGCCTGCACCTTTTTTGTTTGATATTTATTCAGGCATGTACATTATCCTGCCCGATGACATGTATGCATATTGGGAGCAAACACGATCCCTAGAGCCTGAGCCTGAGCCATCTCCTGACCCTTATCGGCAGTCGGTTTATCAGTGGGATCTGGAGGAGCTCGCCAACCAGTGGAACCCCGAGGATCCTCCTCAGTACACTGGAGAGGACCACTTTGATCCATGGGCATAGACCAACTTAGGCCAAAAGCCTGAGCTTGGGGGAGTACATATTTCTCACTAACATTACATTCATGTTCACACACTCATGTCAATTGTCGGTGCTCATACTTTTTCGTTGTATTATCCATGCTAGTTTATTTTTTGTTTTAAGCCTTCTTCTTGTGTGTTTGAAAAACCTTAAGAAAAACAAAAAAAATAGTTGTAGCTTGTAGCTAGTTTACTTTCCATTCTTGTAGTAGTAATAACTAAAAGGAAACCCAAAAAGATTTCTCGTTCTTCTTTTGCTTATTGGGAGCTATCCCGTGTAAATAGTTTTATTTCTTTTCTTTCCTTTGGGGGTCGAGAGGAGAACACCATAATGAAAATGTTGAAGTGGCTCTTATATGCATTATTGTTGATTTAATCAGGAGCCCATGTTACCTTGTCTTCTCCTTTGTATTAAGATGCCTGCAGATTCCAGCTTAGTCCAATTGCACTTGCACTATTATTATTATCCACACCCGTTCGGTCGTGCAAGTGAAAGGCAATAATGACAATATATGATGGACTGATTGAGATGAGAAAAGTTGGTATGAACTCGACCTCTCTTGTTTTTGTCAATATGATTAGTTCATCATTCTTGATTCAGCCTATTATGAATGAAACATGTTTGCAATGACAATTAGATATTATAGTTGCTTATGCCATGCTTAATTTTCTAGGAGTTTATAATGGTTTACCTTGCATGCCAACATGCTATTAAAATGGTTGTGATGTGGTATGATAGGGTGGTATCCTCCTTTGAATGATTCAAGTGGCTCGACTTGGCACATGTTCACACATGTAGTTGAAACAAAATCAACATAGCCTCCACGATATTTATGTTCATGGTGGGTTATATGCTACTCATGCTTGCACTCAATATTTATTAATTTTAATGCATGTTCATATTTGTTGTCGCTCTCTCTAGTTGGTCGCTTCCCAGTCTCTTTCTAGCCTTCACTTGTACTAAGAGGGAATACTGCTCGTGCATCCACTTCCATAAACCCCAAAGTTATTCCATATGAGTCCACCATACCTTCCTATATGTGGTATCTACCTGCCGTTCCAAGTAAATTTGTATGTGCCAAACTCTAAACCTTCAAATGAAATTATGTTTTGTATGCTCGGATAGCTCATGTATCAACTAGGGTTTTCTGTATCTTCCATGCTAGGCAGGTTATTCTCAAGAGGAGTGGACTCCGCTCCTCACTCACGAGAAAATGGCTAGTCACCGGGATGCCCAGTCCCATGCTCAAACCAAATCAAAATAATTGCAAAAAAACTCCCCCGGGACTGTTGTTAGTTGGAGGTAACCCGTTGTTTCGGGCAAGCCATGGATTGATGCTTGTTGGTGGTGGGGAGTATAAACTTTACCATTCTGCTTGGGAACCACCTACAATGTGTGTAGCATGGAATATACCGAGATCTCTCGGTTGTTATGTTGACAATGAAAGTATGCCGCTCAAAATATTATGTATCTCTATTTCAAAATCGAGCTCTGGCACCTCTACAAATGCCTGCTTCCCTCTTCTAAGGGCCTATCTATTTACTTTTATGTTGACTCGTCATCCTCTTATTAAAAAGCACCGGTTGGAGAGCACAGCTGTCATTTGCATCCATTACTATTAATTTATATTGAGTATGAATATAATTGGATCTCTTTTACCATGAATTACAACCTTTAGTCAGTCCTTGATCTTCAGGGGTGCTCTGCATTTATGTTTTGCGGTCTCAGAAAGGGCTAGCGAGATACCATCTTGTTATATCATATTATGATTGTTTTGAGAAAGTGTTGTCATCCGAGATTTATTATTTTTGCTCGCTAGTTGATTATGCCATTGATATGAGTAAATATGAGACCTAAGTGTTATTGTGAATATGGTTAGTTCATAATCTTTCTTTGAAAACTTGAATGTTGGTTTTACATATTTACAACAACAAGAGCAAACAGAGTTTGTAAAAGTTTTTCTTTATCACTTTCAGTTTGTCAACTGAATTGCTTGAGGACAAGCAAAGGTTTAAGCTTGGGGGAGTTGATACGTCTCCATCGTATCTACTTTTCCAAACACTTTTGCCCTTGTTTTGGACTCTAACTAGCATGATTTGAATGGAACTAACACGGACTGCTTCTGTTTTCAGCAGAATATCCATTGTGTTATTTTTGTTCAGAAATAAATGTTCTAAGATTGACATAAAAATTTACGGAGAATATTTTTGGAATATATAAAAATATCGGCGAAAGAATCAAGACCAGGGGCCCACACCGTCCATGAGGGTGGGCGGCGCCTACCCCGGGCGCCCACGCCTCACGGGCCCCCTGGTGCTCGACCGACCTCAACTCCAACTCTATATATTCATGTTCGGGGAGAAAAAATCAAGGAGAAGGATTCATTGCTTTTTACGATACGGAGCCGCCGTCGTCGTCATCATCAACCATCCTCCATCACCAATTTCATGATGCTCACCGCTGTGCGTGAGTAATTCCATCATAGGCTTGCTGGACGGTGATGGGTTGGATGAAATTTACCATGTAATCGAGTTAGTTTTGTTAGGGTTTGATCCCGAGTATCCACTATGTTCTGAGATTGATGTTGCTATGAATTTGCTATGCTTAATGCTTGTCACTAGGGCCCGAGTGCAATGATTTCAGATCTGAACCTATTATGTTTTCATGAATATATGTGAGTTCTTGATCCTATCTTGCAAGTCTATAGTCACCTATTATGTGTTATGATCCGTCAACCACAAGTGACAATAATCGGGATACTTACGGTGATGACCGTAGTTTGAGGAGTTCATGTATTCACTAAGTGTTAATGCTTTGGTGGGTACTCTATTAAAAGGAGGCCTTAATATCCCTTAGTTTCCAATAGGACCCCGCTGCCACGGGAGGTAGGACAAAAGATGTCATGCAAGTTCTTTTCATAAGCACGTATGACTATATTCGGAATACATGCCTACATTACATTGATGAACTGGAGCTAGTTCTGTGTCACCGTATGTTATAACTGTTGCATGAGGAATTGCATCCGGCATAATTATCCATCACCGATCCAATGCCAACGAGCTTTTCACATATTGATCTTTGCTTAGTTACTTTTCCGTTGCCACTGTTACAATTACTACAAAATTGCTACTGTTACTTTTGCCACTGTTACCATTACTTCCATACTACTTTGCTACTAAATACTTTGCTATAGATATTAAGTTATACAGGTGTGGTTGAATTGATAACTCAACTGCTAATACTTGAGAATATTTTTTGGCTCCCCTTGTGTTGAATCAATAAATTTGGGTTGAATACTCTACCCTCGAAAGCTGTTGCGATCCCCTATACTTGTGGGTTATCACCCAGCGTCATGAAGAACACTGAGGACTGGGGTGAAGCAGGGCAGCGATTCCATATCCACACGAGGAATATGCTCATGGTCAAAGATCTTGTCTTTATCAAAAAGCAGTGAAGAATAAAAGTTCATCTGACTTGTTGTCCAGAAGCGCTTGCGACGAAGACGAGCAGATTCATAGGGATTGTACTCTGTGAAGAAAACGTGTTCATGGAAGAAATCGTCAGCTTTGAACTTCTGTTTCTTTGAGAAGGAATTCTTCTGCTTGGGCTGAGGTGTGTCAGTCATTGTCTTCACAACCTCTTGAATCACAGTCCCAGGAACCACAGGCGGAGGAATTTCAGTTGCAATGTCATCAGTAGCAGCCTGGGTTTCCATTTCTTCAGCAACATGTACATCAGCACTAGTGGCTGGAACTTCTTCAGGGATGGTAAGAAGAGAAGCTTGAGGTTCTTCAGAGGCCATGTGAATTTCTTCAGTTTGGACCGGGGACTGAGGAATCTATTGCAGAGGTGTGAACATTGGTGAATTGGGGTGATGACTTTCCCAGTAGTAATCATTCAGAATTGGAGTGGTGCACCCAATGTCCCCGTCTGCATCTTCTTCGTCAATTTCCTCAACGCCCGCCTCTTCAGCCTGAACTGAAGCATGAGCGATGATACCAGAGGGGTTGAAGGGATGTTATCCGCTTCAATTTCTTCATCCAACTGCTCTATCGAAGCAGCAGAAGGATCTTCTTCATCAGAGTCATTTGGAATTTCATAATCTTCACCAAAGGGAATAATCTCCTTTGATGGCATGCTTGAAACAAGAACAACATCTATAGGATTGTCATAAGAGCTCATCAAAGCCTTCATTTTGTTTGGTGCTGAAGACTCTGAGGCGGCAGATGCTTTCCTTTTCTTCATAGCTGTTTGCTCCGCGGCTTTGGTTTTCAAGCGCAGTAGCGGATGCTTCAGCTGGCCTGGCTTGTGTCGGGGAACGTAGTATTTCAAAATTTTGCCTACGATCATGCAAGATCTACCTAGGAGAAGCATAGCAACGAGCGGGGAGAGTGTGTCCACGTACCCTCATAGACCAAAAGCGGAAGCATTTAGTAACGCGGTTGATGTAGTCGAACGTCTTCGCGATCCAACCGATCGAAGTGCTGAATGCACGGCACCTCCGTGATCTGCACACGTTCAGCTCGGTGACGTCCCTCGAACTCTTGATACAGTTGAGGCCGACGGAGAGTTTTTTCAGCACGACAGCATGGTGACGGTGATGATGATGTTACCGACGCAGGGCTTCGCCTAAGCACTACGACAATATGACCGAGGTGTGTAACTATGGAGGGGGGCACCGCACACGGCTAAAAGATCAACTTGTGTGTCTATGGGTGCCCCCTCCCCCGTATATAAAGGAGGGGGAGGAGGAGGCCGACCAAGGGAGGAGGCGCGCCATGGGGGGGAGTCCGACTAGGACCCCAAACCTAGTAGGATTCAGCCCCCCCTTTCCTATTCCAAGTGGGAGAAGGAGGGAAGGAGGAGGAGGAGAGAAGGAAGGATGGCGGGCTGCCCCCTCCCCTTGTCCAATTCAGATTGGGGAAAGGGGGGTGCGCGCCACCTCCTGGCCAGCCCTCTCTCTTCTCCACTAAGGCCCATGAGGCCCAATAGCTTCCGGGGGGGGGGGTTCTGGTAACCCCCGGTACTTTGAAACTTATCACTTGTCCGAAACGACCTGAACCATTCCGGTGTCCGAATGTAACCTTCCAACATATGAATCTTTATGTCTCAACCATTTCGAGACTCCTCGTCACGTCCGTGATCTCATCCGGGACTCCAAACAACCTTCAGTCATCAAATCACATAAACTCATAATACAAATCGTCATCGAACGTTAAGCGTGCGGACCCTACGGGTTCGAGAACTATGTAGACATGACCGAGACACATCTCTGGTCAATAACCAATAGCGGAACCTAGATGCTCATATTGGTTCCTACTTATTCTACGAAAATCTTTATCGGTTAAACCGCACAACAACATACGTTGTTCCCCTTTGTCATCGGTATGTTACTTGCCCGAGATTCGATCGTCGGTATCATCATACCTAGTTCAATCTACCGGCAAGTATCTTTACTCGTTCTGTAATGCATCGTCCTGCAACTAACTCATTATTCACATTGCTTGCAAGGCTTATAGTGATGTGCATTACCTAGAGGGTCCGGATATACCTCTCCGACAATCAGAGTGACAACTCCTAATCTCGATCTATGCCAACTCAACAAACACCATCGGAGACACCTGTAGAGCATCTTTTATAATCACCCGATTCACGTTGTGACATTTGATAGCACACTAAGTGTTCCTCCGATATTCGGGAGTTGCATAATCTCATAGTCATAGGAACATGTATAAGTCATGAAGAAAGCAATAGCAATAAACTAAACGATCATGGTGCTAAGCTAACGAATGGGTCTTGTCCATCACATCATTCTCTAATGATGTGATCCCGTCCATCAATTGACAACACATGTCTATGGCTAGGAAACTTAACCATCTTTGATTAACAAGCTAGTCTAGTATAGGCATACTAGGGACACTCTATTTGTCTATGTATTCACACATGTACTAAGTTTCCGGTTAATACAATTCTAGCATGAATAATAAACATTTATCATGATATAAGTAAATATAAATAACAACTTTATTATTGCCTCTAGGGCATATGTCCTTGATCTCCCACCTGCACTAGAGTCAATAATCTAGATTACATAGTAATGATTCTAACACCCATGGAGTCTTGGTGCTGATCATGTTTTGCTTGTGAGAGAGGCTTCGTCAATGGGTCTGCAACATTAAGATCCGTATGTATCTTGCAAATCTCTATGTCTCCCTCCTTGACTTGGTCGCGGATGGAATTGAAGCATCTCTTGATGTGCTTGGTTCTCTTGTGAAATCTGGATTCCTTTACCAATGCAATTGCGCCAGTATTGTCACAAAAGATTTTCGTTGGACCCGATGCACTAGGTATGGCACCTAGATCGGATATGAACTCCTTCATCCAGACTCCTTCATTTGCTGCTTCCAAAGTAGCTATGTACTCCGCTTCACACGTGGATCCCGCCACGACGCCTCGCTGAACCGCACCAACTTACAGCTCCTCCATTCAATATAAATACGTATCCGGTTTGTGATTTAGAGTCATCCGGATCAGTGTCAAAGCTTGCATTGACATAACCATTTACGACGAGCTCTGTGTCACCTCCATAAATGAGAAACATATCCTTAGTCCTTTTTAGGTACTTCAGGATGTTCTTGATCATTGTCGATGATCCACTCTGGATTACTTTGGTACCTCCCTACTAAACTAATAGCAAGGCACACATCAGGTTTGGTACACATCATTGCATACATGATAGAACCTATGGCTGAAGCATAGGGAATGAATTTCATTTTCTCTCTATCTTCTGCAGTGGTCGGGCATTGAGTCTGACTCAACATCACACCTTGTAACACAAGCAACAACCCTTTATTTGCTTGATCCATTTTGATCTTCTTCAAAACTTTATCAAGGTATGTGCTTTTTGAAAGTCCAATTAAGCGTGTTGGTCTATCTCTATAGATCTTGATGCCCAATATATAAGCAGCTTCACCGAGGTCTTTCGTTGAAAAATTATTATTCAAGTATCCTTTTATGCTATCCAGAATTCAAGATCATTTCCGATCAACAATATGTCATCCACATATAATATCGTAAATGCTACAGATCTCCCACTCACTTTCTTGTAAATACAGGCTTCTCCAAAAGTCTATATAAAACCATATGATTTGATCACACTATCAAAGCTTATATTCCAACTCCGAGATGCTTGCACCAGTCCATAAATGGATTGCTGGAGCTTGCACACTTTGTTAGCACCTTTTGGATCGGCAAAACCTTCTAGTTGCATCATATACAACTCTTCTTTAAGATATCCATTATGGAATGCAGTTTTTGACATACATTTGCCAAATTTCATAATCATAAAATGCGGCAATTGATAACATGATTCAGACGGACTTAAGCATCGCTACGGGTGAGAAGGTCTCATCGTAGTCAACTCCTTGAACTTGTCGAAAGACTTTCGCAACAAGTTGAGCTTTGTAGACAGTAACATTACCGTCAGCGTCAATCTTCTTCTTGAAGATCCATTTATTCTCTATGGCTTGCCGATCATCGGGAAAGTCAAACAAAGTCCACACTTTGTTCTCATACATGGATCCCATCTTAGATTTCATGGCCTCAAGCCATTTCGCGGAATCTGGGCTCATCATCGCTTCCTCATAGTTCGTAGGTTCATCATGGTCAAGTAACATGACTTCCAGAATAGGATTACCGTACCACTCTGATGCGGATCTTACTCTAGTTGACCTACGAGGTTGGGTAATAACTTGATCAGAAGTTTCATGATCATCATCATTAGCTTCCTCACTAATTGGTGTAGGAATCACTAGAATTGATTTCTATGATGAACTACTTTCCAATAAGGGAGCAGGTACAATTACCTCATCAAGTTCTACTTTCCTTCCACTCACTTCTTCGAGAGAAACTCCTTCTCTACAAAGGATCCATTCTTAGCAACGGATATCTTGCCTTCGGATCTGTGATAGAAGGTGTACCCAATGATCTCCTTTGGGTATCCTATGAAGACACATTTCTCCGATTTGGGTTCGAGCTTATCAGGTTGAAGCTTTTTCACATAAGCATCACATTCCCAAACTTTAAGAAATGACAACTTGGGTTTCTTGCCAAACCACAGTTCATATGGTGTCGTCTCAACAGATTTAGATGGTGCCCTATTTAACGTGAATGCAGTAGTCTCGAAAGCATAACCCCAAAACACTAGCGTAAATCAGTAAGAGACATCATAGATCGCACCATATCTAATAAAGTATGATTATGACGTTCGGACACACCATTATGTTGTGGTGTTCCGGGTGGCGTGAGTTGCGAAACTATTCCGCATTGTTTCAAATGAAGACCATACTCGTAACTCAAATATTCACCTCCACGATCAGATCATAGAAACTTTATTTTCTTGATACGATGATTTTCCACTTCACTCTGAAATTCTTTGAACTTTTCAAATGCTTCAGACTTATGTTTCATCAAGTAGATACACCCATATCTGCTCAAATCGTTTGTGAAGGTCAGAAAATAACGATACCCGCCGCGAGCATCAACACTCATCGGACCGCATACATCAGTATGTATTATTTCCAATAATTCGGTTGCTCGCTCCATTGTTCCGGAGAACGGAGTCTTAGTCATCTTGCCCATGAGCATGGTTCGCAAGCATCAAGTGATTCCAAATGCCCATCAGCATGGAGTTTCTTCATGCGCTTAACACCAATATGACCTAAACGGAAGTGCCACAAATAAGTTGCACTATCATTATTAAACTTATATCTTTTGGCTTCAATACTATGAATATGTATATCACTACTATCGAGATTCAACAAAAATAGACCACTCATCAAGGGTGCATGACCATAAAAGATATTACTCATATAAATAGAACAACCATTATTGTCTGATTTAAATGAATAACCATCTCGCATCAAACAAAATCTAGATATAATGTTCATGCTTAACGCTGGCACCAAATAACAATTATTCAGGTTGAAAACTAATCCCGAAGGTAGATGTAGAGGTAGCGTGCCGACGGCGATCACATCGACTTTGGAACCATTTCCCACGCGCATCGTCACCTCGTCCTTAGCCAATCTTCGCTTAATCCGTAGCCCCTGTTTTGAGTTGCAAATGTGAGCAACAGAACCAATATCAAATACCCAGGCACTACTACGAGCATTAGTAAGGTACACATCAATAACATGTATATCAAATATATATTTCACTTTGCCATCCTTCTTATCCGCCAAATACTTGGGGCAGTTCCGCTTCCAGTGACCAGTCCCTTTGCAAGAGAAGCGCTTTCGATCTCGGCTTCGGTCCAGACTTGGGCTTCTTCACTTGAGCAACAACTTGCTTGCCATTCTTCTTGAAGTTTCCCTTCTTCCCTTTGCCCTTTTTCTTGAAACTAGTGGTCTTGTTAACAATCAACACTTGATGCTCCTTCTTGATTTCTACCTCCGCAGACTTTAGCACCGCGAAGAGCTCGGGAATTTATTTATCCATCCCTTGCATATTATAGTTCATCACGAAGCTTTTGTACCTTGGTGGCAGTGATTGAAGAACTCTGTCAATGACACTATAATCGGAAGATTAACTCCCACCTGAGTCAAGTGATTGTGGTACCTAGACATTCTGAGTATATGTTCACTGACAGAACTATTCTCCTCCATTTTGCAGCTATAGAACTTATTGGAGACTTCATATCTCTCAATCCGGGCATTTGCTTGAAATATTAACTTCAACTCGTGGAACATCTCATATGCTCCATAATGTTCAAAACATCGTTGAAGTCCCGGTTCTAAGCCGTAAAGCATGGCACACTGAACTATCGAGTAGTCATCAGCTTTGCTTTGCCAGGTGTTCATAACTTCCGACGTTGCTCCTGCAGCGGGTCTTGCACCTAGCGATGCTTCGGGGCGTAATTCTTACAGGCAAAGAATGAGGATAATCCTCAAGTTACGTGCCCAGTCCTTGTAGTTGCTACCATCATCTTTCAACTTAGCTTTCTCTAGGAACGTATTAAAATTTAACGAAACAGTAGCACAGGCCATTTATCTACAACAACATAGACATGCAAAATACTATCACTGAGGGAGTCCTGGATTAGGGGGTCTCCGGACAGCCATACTATATCCTTTAGCCGGACTTTTGGACTATGAAGATACAAGATTGAAGACTTCGTCCCATGTTCGGATGGGACTCTCCTTGGCGTGGAAGGCAAGCTTGGCAATACGGATATGAAGATCTCCTCCCATTGTAACCTACTTTGTGTAACCCTAGCCCCCTTCGGTGTCTATATAAACTGGGGGGTTTAGTCCGTAGGACAACAACAATCATACCATAGGCTAGCTTCTAGGGTTTAGCCTCTACGATCTCGTGGTAGATCAACTCTTGTAATACTCATATCATCAAGATCAATCAAGCAGGAAGTAGGGTATTACCTCCATCGAGAGGGCCCAACTGGTAAACATTGTGTCCCCCGCCTCCTGTTACCATCCGCCTTAGACGCACAGTTCGGGACCCCCTAACCGAGGTCCGCCGGTTTTGACACCGACATTGGTGCTTTCATTGAGAGTTCCACTGTGTCATCACCATAAGGCCTGATTGCTCCTTCGATCATCGGTAACGATGTGGTCCAGGGTGAGGTTTTCCTCCCCAGACAGATCTTCGTATTCGGCGGCTTTGCTCTGCGGGCTAACTCGCTTGGCCATCTGGAGCAGATCGAGAGCTACGCCCCTGGCCACCAGGTCAGGTTTGGGAACTTGAATTACACTGCCGACATCCGTGGAGACTTGATCTTCGACGGATTCGAGCCCATGCCAGGTGCACCACACGATCACGACAAGCATGATATAGCTCTACCATCGGACAGTGTTCAGGAGATCACACCAGCAACTACTCCGGCCTTCAATCCGGAGCAAATTGCGCCATCCAAGGACGGGCGGATAGACCCCGCCATGGAGGCCGTACTCTCAGCGGTGATAGAGCTGGATACTGACTTCACCCCTCACAATAGCCGTGACGCTGAACCACTGGGTTCATCTCCGGCCACGGACTTCGAGCTGCGCACGTTCCTATCGAATCCGATTGGGCGCCAATCATGGAGTTTACCTCTGCGGATATCTTTCAGCACTCGCCCTTCGGCGACGTGCTAAATTCGTTAAGGTCTCTCTCCCTGTCAGGAGAAGCTTGGCCGAACTATGTCCGGCTAGAATGGGATGCGGACGACGAAGAAATTCGCTTCCCACCCACCACCCACTTAGTAGCCACAATCGAGGATTTAACCGACATGCTCGACTTTGACTCCGAAGACATCGACGGAATGGACGACGATGCAGGAGACGAACAGGAACCACCGCCCACAGGGTGCTGGACCGCCACCTCATCATACAATATATACATGGTGGATACCCCCAAAGAAGGCAATGGCCACAAGACATCGGAGGATGACCCCTCCAAGAAGCAATCCAGGCACCAACGTCAGCGACACCGCTCTAAGTCCCGCCATAGCAAAAACAATGATACCGGCACAAGAGACAATAACACTCCGTATAGTGCCGAAGACGTTGACAATCCCCTTCAGCCAGATTTAGAGCAGGAGGATGAACAAGCTAGCCCTCCAGAACAGGCAGCAGATGACGAAACGGAGGACAACAATTACATGCCCCTCTCCGAAGACGAGGTGAGCCTCGGCGACGAAGAGTTTATCGTGCTTGAGGATCCCATCGAGCAGGAGCGCTTCAAGTGCCGGCTTATTGCCACGGCAAATAGCCTGAAGAAAAAGCAACAACAGCTTCGAGCTGATCAAGATTTGCTAGCAGACAGATGGACCGAAGTCCTTGCGGCCGAGGAATACGAACTCGAACGCCCCTCCAAGAGTTACCCAAGACGCAGGTCGCTACTCGAGGAGGAAGTAGTGAAACCTACTTCACTAGCGTACGACGCGGCTGACCGGCCACCGCGTGGCTGAGATAGAGAGGCGTTTCAGCCTGCACCCTGCCGCCACTCAAACAAAAATACCAAGGCCCGGTGCAACACGCGGGACCTGCGAGACGAATTGGAAAGCAGGGCAAAACTTGCAAGATCGATATACGGGTCACGGGGGCGCGCACCAACACGGGACGATGACCGTCACGCCGGATACACTAAAAGTAAATCCGGTCGGGACGAATACAACAGACAAGACTCGTATGAACTGCGTCGTGATATAGCCTGGCACAGAGGCACCACACACCCCCTATGCTTCACTGATGAAGCTATGGATCACGAATTCCCGGAGGGTTTTAAGCCCGTAAATATCGAATCATACGATGGCACAACAGATCCCGCAGTATGGATTGAGGATTTCCTCCTCCACATCCACATGGCTCGCGGCGATGATCTACATACCGTGAAGTACCTCCCACTAAAACTCAAAGGACCAGCTCGACATTAGCTGAATAGCTTGCCAGCAGACTCCGTCGCCAGTTGGGAGGATTTGGAAGATGTATTCCTTGACAACTTCCAGGGCACTTATGTGCGACCACTGGATGCTGACGACCTGAGCCATATAACTCAGCAGCCAGGGGAATCAGCCAGGCAATTTTGGACGCGGTTCCTGACTAAGAAGAACCAAATTGTCGACTGTCTGGATGCTGAGGCCTTAGCGGCATTCAAGCATAACATCCGTGACGTGTGGCTTGCCCGACACCTCGGCCAGGAGAAGCCGAAATCTATGGCAGCCCTCACGACACTCATGACCCGCTTTTGCGCGGGTGAGGATAGCTGGTTGCCTCGCAGCAACAACACATCAAGGAATCCGGGCACTTCAGATACTAAAGATGCTAACAACAGACCACGTCATAATAGACACAAGCGCCCCAATAACGGCGATAACGCTGAAGATACGGCAATCAATGCCGGAGCCGGATTCAAAGGCCCTAGATCCGGTCAGCGGAAAAAGCCATTCAAAAGAAGTACTCCGAGCCCGTCCAGTTTGGACCGCATACTCGATCGCTCGTGTCAAATTCACGGCACCCTCGATAAGCCTACCAATCACACCAACAGAAAATGTTGGGTGTTCAAGCAGGCCGGCAAGTTGAATGCCGAAAGCAAGGACAAGGGGCTGCATAGCAACGACGAGGAGGAGCCTTGGCCGCCGAACACAGGAGGATAGAAGAGATTCCCACCACAAGTGAAGACGGTGAATATGATATACGCAACCCACATTCCCAAGAGGGAACATAAGCGTGCACTAAGGGATGTCTATGCGATGGAGCCTGTCGCCCCAAAGTTCAACCCGTGGTCCTCTTGCCAGATCACCTTCGATCACAGGGACCACCCCACTAGTATCCGTCATGGCGGATCCGCCGCGTTGGTCCTAGACCCCATCATTGACGGATTTCACCTCACTAGAGTCCTCATGGACGGCGGCAGCAGCCTAAACCTGCTCTATCAGGATACAGTGTGCAAAATGGGTATAGATCCCTCGAGGATCAAACCCACCAAGACCACCTTTAAGGGTGTCATCCTAGGTGTAGAGGCCCATTGCACGGGCTCAATCACAGTGGAAGTGGTCTTCGGATCCCCAAACAACTTCCGGAGCGAGGAGTTATTCCTCGATATCGTCCCTGCTCATGATGGCTATCACGCATCGCCGGGCGAACCGCATTTGGTAAAATTCAATGCGGTACCGCATTACGCATACCTCAAGCTCAAGATGCCAGGACCTAGGGGGGTCATAACAGTCAATGGCAACACAGAGCGCTCGCTCCGCACAGAGGAGCACACCGCGGCCCTCGCAGCAGAGGCACAAAACAGCCTTTTAAGGCAAACCGCCAATTCGACGATACAGCCCCCGGACACCGTCAAGCGAGTCCGGAGTAACCTGCAGCAGGATCGCCTGGCACGTTCAGAGCTCGCCTAGCATTTTGGCCCCCATCCTAATCCCAGTCAAGCAACAAAATCCGTGCCATGCGTACAAAATTACGCACTGGAAATACCATGGGCACAGGCGGGGGCACGATCAGGGCACACCCCACAATGCGGCTCAACCGCCCTAGGGGCTGCCTACCTTCATTATTTTTTCTCTTTCAGGACCTTATTCTCTGGAAGCCCTATCCGACAGTGCGATTGCCGGATACATAATACAACAACCAAGGAGGCAAGAAGCTACGTCATACAAAGGAATCCCCAGGTGGTCTCTGATAACGAGCGAAATACCTGCTTTAAATACCAGTTCGCAGCTTGCCCTTGGATAGGACATGTCAAATAGTCCTATTTTTTGCTTATTGCACTACTTGTATAAATACGCTTTGGCGTATTCTTTAAATAACAATGCACACCATTAGTCTATTATTGCATTATCTATTCGTTTTAATATGTTTATTTACGACAAACAGCACCCGTACATTCTTGTACGGCCAGTATGCCAGGGGCTTTCGTATACCCCATAATACGGCGCGAGAAGTCCGAAAACTTTCGACAGTGCGGCACCCCGAACTTATAGCATTATATGCATCAGCTCTGAATCATGTCTTGGGCCAATAGTTGGGTTTGCCCGGCTCCCATGTTTTGCTACCTTACGTTCCGCAATATCGGCTAAAGTAGCACTGGGAGAACTACTGAGATTGTGTCCCGGTTCTTCCGGATGAGCACCTCAGTAGAGAAAGCCAAAACTGACTGTCATGATAAGGTGAGAGCTGGTCGCTGTTCGAGAGGTCTCAAGTCCTTAATGACTTTTTCCGCTTCGGGCGAGGAGTCGGCCTTGTCCGACTTAGGCGTATATAGCACCCCATATTCGGCCTTCCGCGTACTAGGGGCTTCGCGAAAATTTAAAATAGTAGACTTCTATGGCTAAGTGAGAGTGATAAAGCATTATAGTCCGATTGCCTGGTTTGTCGCGCTAAGCACCTCCCTCGGAGGACCCAAAAAATGGGAAAAAGAGTGCTCATATTTATCCTGAACACCCCAGTACTAGTTGCATGGGGGCAGAAGCCGACGACTGGCCAAATCTCAGCACATAAGGTAATATTTTAAATTCAAAAGCATTGCATAGCGCAAATGAACTAGTTTTCACATTGCGGGATCACATGAGCACGTTCATTCAAAAATTACATCTTTGGTACACTCTTCTGCCAGAAGGCGGGCCGCCTTCAGGACACCGTCATAATACATTTCGGGGTGGCGATTCTCCTTGCCCTGCGGTGGCCCCTCCTTCACCAGCTTCTCGACGTCCATCTTCGCCCAGTGCACTTTCGCACGGGCAAAAGCCCTGCGTGCACCTTCGATGCAGACGGGCCGCTTGATGACTTCAAACCGGGGGTAGGCGTTCACAAGCCGCCTCACCAAACCGAAGTAGCTGTTAGGCAGGGGATCGCCAGGCCACATCCGGACTATAAGGCCCTTCATGGCCTGTCCGGCCGCCTTGTGGAGCTCGACCGGTTGCTTAATTTGGTCGCTCAAGGGCATCAGGTGTTCGGTCCTAGTATACTGAGACCAGAACAACTTCTCCGTCGAGCTCCCCTCCTCGGCCCGGTAGAACTCCGCGGCATCCGACACACTGCGGGGCAGATCTGCGAATGCTCCTTGAGAGCTCCGAACTCCGGTAAGTAAAAAGAAATTTTCTTTCGCGTGCTTGCTTTGCATAATGAATGCCTTACCCACCGCTATCTTCTAAACCGCCTCAATTTCTGGAGGGCCTTTTTGGGCTTTGACCTTGGCATGTTTCATGCTTTGAGGGCCTTCGCATGGCTCGGACTCTCGCGTCTTAGAGTCAAGCTCCAAGGCCTCGTGCTTCTTGACGAGAGCTTGGAGCTCTTGCTGCACCTCGCCTACTCGGGCCTCTTGTTTTTCTCGCTCGATGCGCTCCTTGGCCACTTTGTCTTCAGCCTAGGAAAGCGACTTCTTCAGGGTCGCCACTTCGGTCATGGTCCCTGGCACATTCATGATGATCCTATTATTTTGCAACCAAATATTCCTTTTATATATATATATATAGACAAGGTATTTCTTACCTTTGCTCTCCTCGAGCTGCCTCTTGGCAAGACCGAGCTCTTCCTCGGACCGCTCAAGGTCCTGCTTCAAAGGCGACCTCTGCGACGTAAGGCGTGGCTAGCAAAGGAAGCCTGCATATTCACATCGACATATTATGATTAGACTCCTGTGATTATTATTTGATCCTCTATTCGGCTTTTCTTCGCGAACGCTAAACAGAACATCAGGGGCTACTATCTATACGGTAATATTTTCCTATATCTTGACTACTTACCTGAAAGCCCGTTAGGAGGCTGGCAAGCTTTAGTTAGTCCGTTTTTGGTGGAGTGAACCTTCTCGATCACCGCACTCATGATAGTGCGGTGCTCTTCATTGATGGAAGCACCGTGAAGCGCTTCCAACAAGTTGTCCGGCGCCTCTGGATGGACAGAGGCCACCGGCACGGGCGGCTTTCCCCTCTTAACAGGGGATCACCTTTCGGAGTCCGGAACCACTGGAGGTTACGGCGCGATGTTCAGTTGAGGGCCGAACTTGGAGCCCGTGGGAGTCTTGCTTCCCTTACGCCCAGGTTCCGAAAGGTCGCCTCGAGGCGCCTCCAGGACTACCTCCCCTCGGCTCGGTGCCCTTTGGGACAACACCTCGACATTGTCCGTGGGGCGAGGGGAAGAGGCGGTCGGAAGTGAATCGCTATTCATATCCGACGGGTCCAAAGAACCATCCGACGAAGATACGTTGATGCGGGCTCGGGCGGGCTGCATAATCATGTTCGGTGTGATGAGAAGCAGTGCAATAAAACATAACATGAATTACAATGGAATCTGGATACTTACGACTTCGCCAGGGGCTTGTCCCTGAGCAACCACTCGTCGTTGCTTTGGGCGATCGTCATGAGCGATCGAAGGAGGGTCCTTCTCTTCTGGGACCCTTCGGCCTCCCCGGTTGGGGCGGCCTTCCTTTTCTTGTCTCCCCCGGATGGGGGGGAGAACTTTCCTCTTCCTCCTCTTCGTCTTCACGGGAGGAGTGCGCCTCGGAAGTTATCGGACGATGAGTCCGATATCACCTGACGCTGGAGACCCTTTCGGGTCCCCATGGTCTTCTTCTTGACCTTCTTCTCCGGCACCTCATAAGGTGCCGGAGCCAGCATCTCCGTTAGGAGAGCATCCGCTAGATCTTTGGGCAGGGGGGCTGGACAGTCAATTTGCTCCGCTGTCTCGACCCAGTCCTGGAAAATGGCGTGGGGGTTTAGATCCCGCGCATGGTCAAACTGGGGAAAATGAACATCTTTTAAAAGACTTACCGGATTCGCGAGGCGTCAGCGCTTAAGTCCGCGGTCCTCGGTAAGGGAGGAGGTACCTCGGCGCCCTTGAACAGCACCCTCCGGGCGTCCTTGTGCGTCATCTTAGAAGAGCTCTTGCAGCATCTGGTGCTCGGCCGGGTCGAACTCCCACAAGTTGAATGCCCGTCGTTGACATGGGAGGATCCGGCGGAAGAGCATGACCTGGACCATGTTCACAAGCTTGAATTTCTTGCTTATCATGTTCCGGATGCATTTCTGGAGTCCGGTCAGCTCCACCGATGGACCCTAGGACATGCCCTTCTCTTTCCAAGAGGTGAGCCGCATGGGGATTCCGGATCGGAGGGGCTGCCACCCAGTTGGTGTCGCGCGGCTCGGTGATGTAGAACCACTCCGATGGCCACCCCTTTATGGTCTCCACATAGGAGCCCTCGAGCCATGTGACGTTGGGCATTTTGCCCACCATGGCGCCTCCGCATTCCGCTTGCTGGCCGCCCACCACCTTTGGTTTAACATTGAAGGTCTTCAGCCACAGGCCGAAGTGGGGCCGGGTGCGGAGGAAGGCCTCGCACAAGACGATAAACGCCGAGATGTTGAGGATGAAGTTTGGGGCCAGATCATGGAAGTCTAGCCCATAGTAGAACATGAGGCCGCGGACAAATGGGTGGAGGGGAAATCCCAGTCCGCAGACGAAGTGGGTGAGGAAGACTACCCTCTCATGGGATTCTGGGGTAGGGACAATCTGTCCCGCGTTGGGCAGCCGGTGCGCGATATCCGTGGCCAAGTATCCGGCTCCCCGCAGCTTTTTGATGTCCTCCTCCGTGATGGAGGATTTCATCCACTTGCCTCCCGCCCCGGACATGCTGGAAGCGGTTTGAGGAGAAGGACGCGAACTTGGGTGTTGGAGCTCGAGTGCACAAGAATGGATGTGCGAGGAGGAAGAAGGCGTGGGTGAAAAAGGTGAACCCTTGTCACTTTATAAGGGCGGACGAAACTATGCACTGCCACCTGCCTAGTAAACTCGCTTATTCCCCAAGCGCCGTAATTGATGGCGTGGATAGGTTACCCATACCCGTATTGATGAGAATCACGTGATAAGGGGACACGATCTCTGCTTCGACAAGATGTGCCAAGGAAACCGCCTCGCAATATGTGCCGAGGCTGGTTGAGAAAAACGGTTTGAATAATGACCGGGCCGTGGTGTGATGTCATGCTACATGATGTGTCAGCAGATTAGATTTGTGGTAATATTATTCTCTCTACGGTGGTATATGGAATTTGTTTTGCAGAGCCGGACACTATCCTTGTGTTCAAAATCTTCTATGGAGTATTCGGAGGAGGAACCCGCCTTGCAATGCCGAAGACAATCTGCGTGCCAGACTAATCGTCATTGAAGCCTAGTTCAGGGAGACTCTTGAGGGAGTCTGGATTAGGGGGTCTCCGGACAGCCGGACTATATCCTTTGGTCGGACTGTTGGACTATGAAGATACAAGATTGAAGACTTCGTCCCGTGTCCGGATGGGACTCTCCTTGGAGTGGAAGGCAAGCTTGGCAATACAGATATGTACATCTCCTCCCATTGTAACCGACTCTGTGTAACCCTAGCCCCCTCCGGTGTCTATATAAACCGGAGGGTTTAGTCCGTAGGACAACAACAATCATACCATAGGCTAGCTTCTAGGGTTTAGCCTCTACAATCTCGTGGTAGATTAACTCTTGTAATACTCATATTATCAAGATCAATCAAGCAGGAAGTAGGGTATTACCTCCATCGGGAGGGCCTGAACCTGGGTAAACATTGTGTCCCCCGCCTCCTGTTACCATCCTCCTTAGACGCATAGTTCGGGACCCCCTACCCGAGATCCACCGGTTTTGACACCGACAATCACGTACGAAGTTCATGATAAATTAAAGTTCAATTAATCACATTACTTAAGAACTCCCACTTAGATAGACATCCCTATAATCACCTAAGTGATCACGTGATCCATATCAACTAAACCATGTCTGATCATCACGTGAGATGGAGTAGCTTTCAATGGTGAACATCACTATGTTGATCGCATCTACTATATGATTCACGCTCGACCTTTCAGTCTCAGTGTTTCGAGGCCATATCTGCATATGCTAGGCTCGTCAAGTTTAACCCGAATATTTTGCTTGTGCAAAACTGGCTTGCACCCGTTTTTTTGACCTTGAAAACAGTAGGAGAGGCTCCTACTGTGTAATTTAATTAAAGAATCAGTGTGTCAACTATACAAGCATAATACAAAGCTAAAACTTCAGTAGGGTGCACCTAAGGGTAAACTCAAAAGAAAATTACAGATTGTCTAGGAAGGAGATAATGAACTCCTTGTTGTTGTCCCTCACTCTATGGGCTTGCACCCGTTGTATGTGAACGTAGAGCTTATCACACCCGATCATCACATGGTGTCTCGGCACGACGACCTGTCGCAACGGTGCATACTCAAGGAGAACACTTGTACCTTGAAATTTAGTGAGAGATCATCTTATAATGCTACCGCCGTACTAAGCAAAATAAGATGCATAAAGGATAAACATCGCATGCAATCAATATAAGTGATATGATATGGCCATCATCATCTTGTGCCTTTGATGTCCATCTCCAGAGCACTATAATGTCACCATCATCACCAGCTTGACACCTTGATCTCCATTGACGCATCGTTTTCGTCTCGCCAACTATTGCTACTACGACTATCACTACCTCTTAGTGATAAAGTAAAGCAATTACATGGCGATTGCATTTCATACAATAAAGCGACAACCATATGGCTCCTTCCAGTTGCCAATAACTGTTACAAAACATGATCATCTCATACAACCATTTTTGTATCATCACGTCTTGACCATATCACAGCAAGCCCTGCAAAAACAAGTTAGACGTCATCTACATTGTTGATGAAGGTTTTACGTGGCTGCTACGGGCTTAGCAAGAACAGTTCTTACCTACGCATCAAAACCACAATGATTTTTCATGAAGTGTGTTGTTTTAACCGTCAACAAGGACCAGCGGTAGTCACACTCGATTCAACTAAAGTTGGAGAAACAGACACCCACTAGCCACCTGTGTGCAAAGCACGGCGGTAGAACCAGTCTCATGAACGCAGTCATGTAATGTCGGTCTGGGCTGCTTCATCCAACAATACCGCCGAATCAAAGTATGACATGATGGTAAGCAGTATGACTATTATCACCCACAACTCTTTGTGTTCTACTCGTGCATATAACATCTACGCATAGAACTGGCTCGGATGCCACTGTTGGGGAACGTAGTATTTCAAAATTTTGCCTACGATCACGCAAGATATATATAGGAAAAGCATAGCAACGAGCGGGGAGAGTGTGTCCACGTACCCTTATAGACCGAAAGAGGAAGCGTTTTGTAACACAGTTGATGTAGTCGAACGTCTTCGCGATCCAACCGATCCAAGTACCGGATGCACGGCACCTCCACGATATGCACACATTCAGCTTGGTGACGTCCCTCGAAATCTTGATCTAGTTGAGGCCAAGGGAGAGTTTTGTCAGCATGACAGCGTGGTGACAGTGATAATGAAGTTACCGACGAAGGGCTTCGCCTAAGCACTACGACAATATGACCGAGGTCTGTAACTATGGAGGGGGCACCGCACACTGCTAAAAGATCAACTTGCGTGTCTATGGGGTGCCCCCTCCCCCGTATATAAAGGAGGGGGAGGAGGAGGCCGGCCAAGGGAGGAGGCGTTCCATGGGGGGGGGGGGAGTCCTACTAGGACTCAAAACCTAGTAGTATTCGCTCCCCTTTCCTGTTCCGAGTGGGAGAAGGGGGGGAAGGAGGAAGACGAGAGAAGGAACGAGGGGGCGCCGCCCCCTCCCTTGTCCAATTCGGATTGGTGCAAGGGGGGCACGCGCCACCTCCTGGCCAGCCCTCTCTCTTCTCCAATAAGGCCCATGAGGCCCAATAGCTTCCCGGGGGGGGGGGGGTTCCAGTAACCCCGGTACTCCGAAACATCTCCGAAACAACCTGAACCATTCCGGTGTCCGAATGTAACCTTCCAATATATGAATCTTTATGTCTCGACCATTTCGAGACTCCTCGTCACGTCTGTGATCTCATTCGGGACTCCGAACAACCTTCGGTCATCAAATCACATTAACTCATAATACAAATCGACATCAAACGTTAAGCATACGGACCCTACGGGTTTGAGAAATATGTAGACATGACCGAGACACATCTCCGGTCAATAACCAACAGCTGAACCTGGATGCTCATATTGGTTCCTACTTATTCTACGAAGATCTTTATCGGTCAAACCACACAACATCATACGTTGTTCCCTTTGTCATCGGTGTGTACTTGCCCGAGATTAGATCGTCGGTATCATCATACCTAGTTCAATCTCATTATCGACAAGTCTCTTTACTCGTTCTGTAATGCATCATCCCGCAACTAACTCATCAGTCACATTGCTTGCAAGGCTTATAGTGATGTGCATTACCGAGAGGGCCCAGAGATAGCTCTCCAACAATCGGAGTGACAAATCCTAATCTCGATCTATGCCAACTCAACAAACACCATCAGACACCTGTAGAGCATCTTTATAATCACCCAGTTACGTTGTGACATTTTATAGCACACTAAGTGTTCCTCCGATATTCGGGAGTTGCATAATCTCATAGTCATAGGAACATGTATAAGTCATGAAGAAAGCAATAGCAATGAACTAAACGATCATAGTGCTAAGCTAACCGATGGGTCTTGACCATCACATCATTTTATAATGATGTGATCCCGTTCATAAAATGACAACACATGTCTATGGCTAGTAAAATAACCATCTTTGATTAACGAGCTAGTCTACTAGAGGCATACTAGGGACACTCTGTTTTTCTATGTATTCACACATGTACTAAGTTTCCAGTTAATAAAATTCTAGCATGGATAATAAACATTTATCATGATATAAGGAAATATAAATAACAACTTTATTATTGCCTCCAGGGCATATTTCCTTCAGCTTCTTCAGGCGCAACACTAGAGGTTGCCCTGGCAGATTCTTCAGCGGCGTAATGTCTTCATCAGCCCTGATGCTTTCATTTTCTTCAAAGACCTAATTTTCATCGGCCGGTCTTGGCATGTTCTTCAAGAGGGTCGTGCAGATGCTTCAGCCTGAGGAGATTCACGTTGCGTTGGGCTGCAACATTGGAGGTGAATCCCTTCGCCATCTTGACGAATCTGACTTTGGCTCCCAGCCAATCAGCATGGTAGGCGTCAAATTCATCACTGAGGGTTTTGATCTCAGCTTGAATGGTCACAAGTTCATCAGTTGTCATTTTGACAACATTCTTCTTCAAAAAACGCTCCTTCTTGTACTGAGCTTTTTCAGTTGCCTGGCCTTCTCAAATTTCCATTTTTCCTCGCCTATGGAGGTGGTCAACATGTGACTTTGGCTAGGGGTGAGCTTGAAGTCAGGCATAGGAGTGTTGGGGTCCTTATGCCAGAGATTAATGAAATCTAGGATCAGCTTGGGATCCAACAGAAGAGGTACATCTGTGCCTTTGGCTCTAGCGGCCCGATGCTGTCTATCTCTGATGATTTCTTCTAATTCTTCATCATCAGCCTCGTCTTCACTAGACGGTACATGGAAGGCAACCTGCTTCTTGTGAGGACTTGATCTAGTGCCTCGTCTAGCAGCGGCCTTGGTCTTCAGCAAAGTGGGGCCAGACTGGGGAGGAGCTTAAGAACTTGCAGATGCTCCTGAAGCAATTGAGATGCCTGTGGTCCTTTGGCATGAGGCGAGATGCACAGGTGCTGAGGACTTTGCAAGAGCAGTTGAAGATTTTGCTGGAGCAGCTTGAGGAATTTGCTTTGAGGACACAAAAGGGCTTGGCCGTGAGGGCATTGCTGAGGAACTTGGTGGTTTGCGAGCTGGCTTCTTAGGCATAGCCTTCTTGGGCTTGCTAGCAGAGGCCTCAACAACGCAGTAGTAGAGTCTTCGTTGAATTTTCTCACTGCTTCCTTAGCCATTTTGGCCAGTTTTGCTTGCCGCTTGGCCCATTCATCAAGATAGTCCTCACCGCGCTTGAGGCTAGTGAGACCAGCCTCTTGGCCAGGTGCCAGTGAAGGTCTTGGGCAAGGAGGGTGTACTGCGAATTTCTTCATGTACTTACGAGTGACATATCTGTACTCCCTCCATTCCCGTGCCCATCTTCTTTCAATCCTTTGAATGCGCACCTTGCGCTCATTCTTCATTTCCTTTCCATGAATTGCTTCATCAGGAGTGTAGTACCCTGCATAGATGTCATCATGGATTTCAAAGGTAGTATTCACTTCCAGTTTCCTGTCTCCCTTCTGAGGTTTCTTGCCATCAGTCATTTTCTTCAGCTGAGGGTTTTGAACAATTGAGTTCTCTGAAGAGGTATGCAATTTGTCTTCGAGGAACGCTGCAAATGAGTTAAGTTGATGAGAACCTAGTGATTCAGCAGTGGACATGTGTAGCTATGAACAGAGTATAGGTGCGGAGAATTTGGAGAGGTCATATGCATTCTCAGAAGTTTTTGCAAAAACAACAAGTTTTAGGAATTTGACCAGAGGTGTCTTGAGGAATTTCACTAAGCATTCTTTGACTTAGGTTCCAGAGTTGTATAGATTGAGAAATCCACACAATTGAGGAATCTTGAAGAAAAATGTTGCTTAGAGAAACAGATCAAGAACAGATACTTATGTGTGGTGTTTAATGTGTGGAAGTTGAAGAATAAACACCTTTTGAAGATTTAGTGGAAATCATCAGAATCAACAAGGGCAGTAAAAGTAACTTTTAATTACCCTTGACGAAGAACACGACGAACTGGGAGTTGTAGATTGGAAGTTCATCAGTCCAGATCTTCCACGCCCTAACTTGGCAAAGGTAGACAACTACGATGGCGGCGGAGTGAAGATATCCTCGTCCGGCGCGAGTACGAAGGTGACGAGGTCAAGGCAGTGAAGCTCTTCCTCACCGACGACAATGGAAGTAGCGGTGGCGCTAGGTCTTGAGAGCTCAAGCGAGGGGAGTGAGATCGAGCGGGGTAAATGCAGTCTAAGGAGGGTGAGGGATATTTATAACCGAGGTGAAAAACCGTTCGCCTGAGGAAAATGGACGAACATGCCCCTGACCCTTCTCATCCTAGCGTCATGTGTCACCCACGTATAGAGCGGTGGCGATCGTGGGTGAATAGATAATTCCTATCATTGGATCTGAAGCGGCTTGAGCGGCAAAAGCCGAAAATTTAGATAAGAATATTTTAACGTTTCGTTCACAAATTCTTTAGCTGACAAGGACACAGTGAAGATTTTGAACGGGTTTCCAATAGAACGCACATGAAGAATTTGTGAACAGATTGGGTTGAGTTTAGCATAGAAGGGGAAGGGTCCGATCACATTCACTTAGCAGAAAAGTCAACTTGAAGAAAAAGCTATAAGCGAATGCTGTAGAGGATAGAAAACTCATATATATATATATATATATATATATATATATATATATATATATATATATATATATATATATATATATATATATAGCCAATGAAGAACAACGACCGAAAGAGTGAAGACTATGCAAAGTTGAAGAATTTGAACAACTGAGGAAATTCGAACTGAAGAAAAACTCAAATTGAAGATTTTCAACTTTCGTTAGTGGCGTGACCCACCGTATAAGAATGATGATTTCAGACGCCATGTACAATTGTCATAGGGCTCTGAGAATCACATTCTTCGTTATTTCTTCACACTTAGAGGGTTAGTCTTCATTGATTGAAGAAAAATGTTACTTCATGTGTTGCACATCTAAGCCATCAATTTTGCATAAGTGTTAGGATGTGTGTCCTTTTCAAAGGATATTCTAAGATTCTAAGATATTTAGCTCACACCGCAACTTGCTAAATCTAATTCTCATCCAAGGGCTTTGTGAAGATATCGGCTAGCTGTTCTTCAGTCTTCACGTGCTCAATAGAGATGTCGCCCTTCAACACATGATCACGAATAAAATGATGATGAATATGAATGTGCTTTGTCTTCGAGTGCTGAACTGGGTTATGAGCAATCTTGATGGCACTGTCATTGTCATAATAGAGAGGCACATTCTTCACATTGATGCCATAGTCCTTGAGGGTTTTCTTCATCCATAGCAATTGAGCACAACACGAACCAGCAGCAATGTACTAAGCTTCAGCAGTAGAGAGTGATAAGCAGTTCTGTTTCTTCAAGGACCAACATACCAAGGAACGTCCGAGGAAATGACATGTGCCTGATGTTGACTTGCGGTCCACATGATCACTAGCATAGTCAGAATCTGAATATCCAATGAGATCAAAAGCCGAGCCCTTGGGGTACCATAATCCAAGTGTTGGAGTGTGAGCTAGATATCGAAGAATATGCTTCACAGCCTTATGGTGTGATTCCTTCGGTGTAGCTTGAAAACGGGCACACATGCAAACACTAAGCATAATATCTGGCCTAGATGCACATAGATACAATAAAGGACCAATCATGGAGTGGTATACCTTTTGATCGAAGTCAATACCATTTTCATCAGTGCATAGATGGTCATTCGTGGGCATAGGGATTTGGGCCAAATACATTTTTGCCCCTAGTTGGAACCCACCCACGGGGTTTGCCCTTAATTTTCCACCTTGCTCAGTTTTGCCCTTAGATTTGTCCCGGGGCTCGCTCGAATGCCCTTCCGTGACGGCCCCGTGTGGTCAGCGCCGTTTGACCATGGTTTTGCGCCGTTTTGGACATTTTTACCCCTGGTTCGATATCCCTAGCCTTTTAGTCGTCTGCTACCTCGCGCTAGACAGAATAAAGGAGGCGGAAGGAAAAGGGGGCAGAAGGAAGGAGCTGTTGGAGGGGGCGTCGTGCAGGCTTGCCCACGACCATGGAGATGTCGGGTATGTCATCGAAGAGCTCGTCACCGGCCGCCGCTAAAGAGGTAGTTTGTAATAGGTAGAGTAAAATTTCCCCATTTTCTAGGGTTATCTCAAATATGCGGTGATTTATGTGGTTTTGGTAAAATTAGGTGGATGGGGTAGCACAGCGCAGAGTTTTACTTGCCAGACTCCACCTTCTCCGGCCTGGAGTATCGCTTGAAGCATTGTTGTCCAGGGCATGGCCCAATCCCTGCTCATCGTGTCTCATGGGGTGGAGCTAGCACCCGGTTGTCGATTTTTGCGTTGCCCCCTGGATGTAAGAATTTGAACTGCATTTTACATTCTTGGGTTTGAATCCATGACGAAGCACTCGACATCAGATCTAATCGAAAGTTGTTCATGTAGTTGCCAGATGAATGTGAGTGGGTGGTTTGGGTTAACCCTACACCTCCAGCAAGAGTTGGACTAGCTTTCGAAGATTTGCATGCAACGCTTGAAGCTAGCTGGATCAAAAGTCATAAGTTGGAAAAGCAAGCAGTTGATCTGGCAGAGAGAAATCGTGCGCTGACCAAAGAATTGAAGGAAAGAAAGGAAATGATGCACGTTTGGACAATGTTTTTCCCTATAGTTACAATTTGTATGCTAGCTATCGCAATGTCAGTGTGTGCACAAAATGCACACTAAAATTTCATTGTTAATGTAGTAGCTCATGAATGCACTGATGTATGCGTGCAGTGATGTATGAATGCACTGATGTATTTGCAGTTTATGATCTATGAAGTTTATAATCTATTTGCAGTTTATGATCCATGAATGCAGTGATGTATGAATGCCTCATAAGTTATGCACTGATATGATCTATGTGAAGATGTTAGGAGACAACATAGTTCCAAATTCAGTAGCAAACCACCTACTTCAGTTGCATACTACTTCACACAACAAACTACCAAATTCAGTTGCATAGTACTTCATACAACATATTACTAAATTCAGGTTCACAAACTGATAGTTTCACACATGACAACATAGTACTTCATACAACTAGAGTGCACAGTGCACATAGATATCAACTACAGATAGTTGAAACATGACATAAAAGACCATCCCAAACTGATAGTTTCACAAATGACAACACTCATGGTTTGGCCCTTTTGCTCCTGGTGTTTCATGCTGGGTTTGGCATCTCCTTAGCTCTACTTCTAGTCACTTTTGCTGTGATTTGGAGAACATCAGCCTGCACTTCCTCTTGAGTTGTTGCAGTTTTCTCATGCATATTGCTGCCAGTCACTGACCCATGTGTGCCTGCAACTGTAGAAGTAGTGCCAATCTTCCTCTTCTTGCAGGGAGATGGTCCTCTCATAGCTGGCCTTTTCCAATTCTTCTTAGGAGTGCTGGAAAAAGGAATAAAGTTAGTTAGTTGCAGTGAAATAAGTAAAAGGAGAAACATTGCAAATAGCACAAACCATAGAACTGCACTAGCAACAATAGAAGCTTGTGTAGCAGGTTCTTGTGATACATCATCTTCACTAGTTGGCTGCTCTGGAGAAGGTCGTACACTTGCTGGCTGCTCTGGAGAAGGCTGTACAGTTGCTGCATGATCTGGAGAAGGCATTACAGTTGCTGCATGATCTGGAGAAGGCATTACAGTTGCTGGATGATCTGGTTCTTCAATTTCATCTGCACTAACTGCATCATCTTCTCCTTGGTCAGCATTGTCTGGCTCTGTAGGCTCCTCTGCATTGTCAGCTCCTCAATGTGCATCCTCTTCTCCAAATGCAGGATCAATGGCATTTTTGCAGTTCTTTAGGAAATGTCCATACCCTCCACATCTTTTGCATTTCCTCTTCCTAACTCCAAGGCCTTTCCCTTCACTTGCTGCCCTGATTCTTGTTTTCCTTGGCCTTCCTGCTGCAGCTTTGTGCTGAATAGGAGGACAAAGTCCAAACCTGGATCAACAATATCCTTGTTGTTTTCCCTCAAGTGATGGTATATTTTCAGCATATGTTTTCTTGAACATATCAACTGAGAAATAGTGATGCGCATACTGATATATGACATTTGCATCTCCTCTCAAAGATGTAATGAAAAACAATGCATGTATGCATGGCTAACCTATGATCTGCCACTTCCTGCAACTACATTGTCCCTTTTGAAGATCAACAGTGTATCTCCACTCTCTCTTCTCCTTGTCTACAACAGTGACTTCTCCTTCAGTTGGACTTCTCCTTACTAGAGTCATATCCAACCCTTTGCTCTTTGCCATCAAGATCTTCACAACTCTAGGAATGATTTTGTGCCCCATGAATTTTTGAAGTTCTATGCTGCTCCTAAGACCAAACTTCTCCATAATGTACGTTCTGATCTTATCAAGCAAGTCTACAATGTCCAGGCCCTTAAGTTTTTTAATTTTGGAATTAAATGATTCTGCAAGGTTGCTAGTGACATAATCAACCTTGCATATCTCATTAAACTTTGCTCTAGCCCAGATTTTGTTTTGGTGCTCTTCAAGGTAAGCCTGCACTTTGGGTTTTGTGCAGAGCTGTCTCAAGTGGTAATTGTGCTTCTTGATGCTATAAGTGAGTGAACATGGCCACAAATGCTCATCAAAAAATTTCCCCTTGAATTTCTTGCAGAAATTTGCTGCAAGATGTCTCATGTAACTCTGTGCTCAACTCCTGCAAAGACTATATCCACTGCTGACTCTAGGCCTTTGCAGGCATCAGTATGAATAACAAGTCCTTCAGGGTGTCCTATAACCTGCTTCAGATTTTGGAAAAACCAGGCCCAGCTCTCCTGGGACTCTATCTCTAGTACACCATAGACCACTGAAAAAATCCAGTTATGTGCATCAACTGCACATGCTGCTACTAATTGCCCTCTCAACCTACCATTCAGAACTGTAGCATCCACAACAAGGTAGGGCCTGCATCCAGCTAAAAAGCCACACAAGCTTTGAAACTAACAAAAACTCTTCTGAAACACTCCTTTTCATACCTCTTTCCCTTCAACAGGAAGGGAACAGTGTGCCTATCTATTTCTACAACACTACCAGGAGAAGCTCTCTCTACTTCAGCTTTGAATGTGTACAAAAGCTGAAAACTGTCCTCATACTTTCCATAAAGTTGTCAATAGCCATTTGTTTACCATAATAAACTCTCATGTAAGGCAATTCTAAACCATATTTTTTCTTCAAGTTGGTTTGCAATTCCCTGGGACCAATGTTTGAATTTTCTCTTACCCTGTTCTGCACAGCATCAGCAATCCATCTCCTCTTGGCTGATCTCAATCTTTCAGTTCTATTGACACTGGAACAATGGTGCTCATAGGGATTTACTTTGATCTGAACATAAAAAAATTAAGTTAGATACTCAATAGGAAAATTAATCATAATTACTATGTTACAACATCAATTGGAAAATAGTCAGCACTTATTATGCAATTTGATAGTACCTGAAACAGTGTGTTGTTTCTCTTTAGAGAGGCATGCAGCCTCCACCTACATCTTGGGAAAGCACAATACATGGTGAACCTTGTTGGATCACTTGGCTGCAAACATCTGGGCTAGCTCATCATCACACTGCAGAGGGATCCATGCAAATTTATCCTGGTCCCAAAATCTAAACTCAACAGCATCGTACAAACCCCACGGATATTTTCTCAGATATCGCATCCCTAAAAGAGTTGAATGTGCTTGTAGCATCGATCACAAGAGGAAAAGTAAAGCATGTGCCTTGATCCTTAGTACCAGACCTTGCTAAAAGAGTCGTTTCCATTCTAATGGACAAAGAAAATGTGCGCTCTGAATCCATCCTACAAATGCAAGAAAACGTCCAAAAAACATCACGCACGGCAGATCTACCTAAAACTAAAGTAAGAAATAGTGAAAAAGAGCAGATGAACTTACCCATCCGGGATCTGTTGGCTCGTCTCCTCCGCCGACATCGGAGTCCTCTGTCTCGGTGCCGCGCCCTCCATTTCGCCTCCGCCGCCGCGTGAGCTACGGGTCTTTACTATCGTAGCCAATGAAGATGTGGTATGGATCTCTCATGACATCGACCAAACCTCGGGCCGGGCTCGGATGCGCGCCGCAAAAAGCTAGGGTTAGGGTTCGCCTGCATCGCCGCTGTGCTAGGGTTCTAGAGACAGATTTGGTAGAGAGGGGAAATGAGATGCAATACATACGCGGGTCCCACCTATAAGGAAAGGGCAGGGGCATGTGCTGTCCAAAACGGCTCAAAACCATGGTCAAACGGCGCTGACCACACGAAGCCGTCACAGAAGGGCATTCGAGCGAGCCCTGGGACAAATCTAGGGGCAAAACTGAGCAAGGTGGAAAATTAAGGCCAAACCCCGTGGGTGGGTTCCAACTAGGGGCAAACTTGCAATTGTCCCTAGGGATTTTGACACCTTTGCAGTCTTGCATGCCGAATTTCCTCAATACAACCTTGAGGTATTTCTCCTGAGATATGAAGATGCCGTTGCGCTGTTGACTAATTTGAAGACCTAAGAAGAATTTCAATTCTCCCATCATAGACATTTGATATTCTTCACTCATCATATAGGAAAATTCATCACTGTAACGTTGGTCAGTACAGCCAAAGATGATATCATCAACAAATATTTGGCACACGAATAATTCGTCATCATAGGTTTTGCTGAAAAGAGTTGGGTCAAGTGAACCGGGTTTGAAGCCTTTCTTCATGAGGAATTCTTTAAAAGTATCATACCACGCTTGAGGGCCTGCTTGAGGCCATAGAGGGCCTTGTTGAGTCTGAAGACTTTGTCAGGATGCTTTGGATCTTCAAAACCTAGGGGTTGAGCAATATATACTTCTTCCTCAAGCTTACCATTGAGGAATGCACTTTTCACATCCATTTGATATAAGGTGATATTATGATGGTTAGCATAAGCAAGCAATATGCAAATAGCCTCAAGTCTAGCAACAGGTGCAAAAGTTTCATCGTACTCAATTCCTTCAACCTATGTGTAGCCTTGAGCTACAAGCCATGCCTTATTCCTCACCACAAGGCCATTTTCATCTTGCTTGTTGCGGTAGATCCATTTGGTGCCGATGATATTGTGCTTGCATGGGTCTGGACGCTTGGCAAGTTCACAGACATTGTTGAGCTCGAACTGATGTAATTCATCTGATAAATTTCATCAAGCAATAGCATAGATAAAACTGTATGAGGACGTGAGAAATGAAAATTCATATCTTCATGATTAGCTTGTGTCCTTTCAAGCATATTCAGGCCTCCATCAAATTCTTCAGACGTTTTAAGTTCGTCTGGAGACCTGACCCTGCATAAGAGATTAGTTCTTTTTCTTCACCACCCACATCTGGAGGGTGGCAAAGAGTTCATCATTCTACGAGCTCCATAAGAGAAAGGTGGCATAGATGCCAATCCACTTCGTTTCACATAAGAGGGGTTAGAGTAAGCATATGAATAAGCAGAGAAATTCTTTGAGGACTTATGAACATAATGGTTTGAAGAATAATGCAAATATTCATAGCCCTTAGATCTTTCCTGCGAAACATAAGTGTTAGCACGATGATGTTCATATGAGGACTTTGATCCATATGAGGAATTTGGTCCATATGAGGACTTGGATCCATATGAAGACTTTGGTCCATATGAAGAATTTGATCTGGGGTTCCTATTCTTCACGGGTGGTGTCATGATGACATTCACCTAAAGACTTTCAAGGCATCTTTTGGGAACCCAGATTTTCTTCATAGGGGGACCGTTCCTGCAGTTAGTGCCAACATATCTAGCAAATATTTCACCATTCTGATTTTTGAACAGTTTATAGTTGGAGTCAAATGACTCATAAGAAGAATATGAAGATTCACATGTAAAGCCAGATAAAGAAGATGGATCTATGGGAGGTCCCTTTGCAGCAACCCATGAGGTTTTGGGATACTACTCAGGTTTCCAGTAGGTCCCATCATCATTGAGTTTCCTCTCAGAGGCAATACCCTCTTTCCTAGGGTTCATGTTGAGGATCAACTTTTTAAGCACATCACAAAGTGCTTGATGCCCATTGAGGCTTTTGTACATGCCTGTCACATACAATTCCTTCAGCCCTGCATTGTCAGTGATACTAGTAGCATCCTCAGATGAGGAAGTTGTGATAGCAGAGACAGTTGAAGAGTTTTCCGTAGTAGAAGCGTTTGAACTTTCAGGTGAAGAATTAGCAGATTCACGTTCAATGCATTTCAAACATGTAGGAATGAATTCTTCCTGAGCGGCACTAATCTATTGAGCAAGAAATGAATCACACTCCTTCTGAAGATCTTCATAATTACCCTTAGCTTCTCAAGATCTTGCTTTCTTTGAATAAATTCATAAGAAAGCTTCTCATGATCAGATAAGAGAGTGTTATGATGACTCTGAAGGTTGTCAAACTTAGATCAAGTCTCAAGATTATCACTGTGGTTTGAGTGCGATCCATTTCTTCACCCAACATGTCATCGCTTTTGTCTAGCATATTTTGAACCTTTTCAAAAGATTTTTGTTGTTTCGCAGCAATCTTAGCAAGTTTTGAGTATCTAGGCTTGAGATTTTCATCAAATTCATCCTCACTTGATTCAAGGAGGGATATTTGAGTACCTTGACACCCTTTGCCATGAAGCAATAATAGGTGGGAGCGTAGTCATCATTGTTGTCGTCAGCCGTGTTGGGGAAGTCATTCTCCTCAGAATTGAAGATGGACTTGCTGACGAAAGCAGTATCAAGGGCTAGGCTCACCACACCAGATTCTGACTCCTCAGATGCCTCCTCTTCCTCATTTTCCTTAGATTCAGCCTCAAAGTCCATTTCCTTGCCAATGAATGCCCGAGCCTTCTTGGAGCTCTTCTTCTTGTGAGATGAAGACTTCATGGATTTTGATGATGAAGACTTTGAAGATTTCTTCTTCTTCTTCTTTGAGTCATCGCAACTGTAATCCTTGTATTTCTTCTTCTTTGATTCCTTTTCCCACAGAGGACAATCTTGAATGTAGTGTCCAGGTTTCTTGCATTTGTGGCGGTTCTCTTCTTGTAGTCACGGTATAAGGAATCTGACCTCATGTCATCACTTCTTGAGGATTTACCAAAGCGACCACGTCTTGGTAACTTCTAGAATTTCCTCATGAGCATCGCTAGCCCCTGGCTCAATTCTTCAGGATCACCAAGGCTGCTACCAGAATCATCACCTTCAGATTCAGAGACTGCCTTGGCCTTCAAAGCGCGTGTTCTGCCATAGCTTGATCCATAGATATCTCTCTTCTCAGCAAGTTGGAACTCATGAGTGTTTAGCCTCTCGAGGATATCAGCAGGGTCAAGAGCCTTGTAGTCTCCACGTTCTTGTATCATCAATGCGAGAGTGTCAAATGAGGAATCAAGCGATCTCAGCAATTTCTTCATCACCTCATGGTCGATGATGTCAGTGGCACCAAGTGCTTGCAGCTCATTTGAGATGTCAGTGAGGCGATCGAAGGTTTGCTGAACATTTTCTTTGTCGACTCTTTTGAAGCGGTTGAACAGATTGAGAAGAACGTCAACTCGAGAGTCACGCTGTGTTGAGACTCCTTCGTTGACCTTGGACAGCCTATCCCAGATAAGCTTAGCTGTCTCCAAAGCACTCACTCTGCCATACTATCCTTTGCTCAGATGGCCACATATGATGTTCTTCGCTTGAGAGTCGAGTTGCTTGAATCTCTTCACGTCAGCAGCGTTGATGGTAGGAGTGACAGAGGGAACACCATTTTCCACAATGTACCAGAGATCATTGTCAATTGCCTCAAGATGCATTCGCATCTTGTTCTTCTAGTAGGGGTAGTCCGTCCCATTGAAGGTAGGACACCCAACAGACCTTGATCATACCTGCGGTCGACATAACTAAAACTCCAGGTAGTTAAAACCAAAATCACAGAACAAGGGAGTACCTTGCTCTGATACCAATTGAAAGTGCGTTATATCGACTAGAGGGGGGGGGGTGAATAGGCGATTTTTACAAATTCGTGACTGAGGAATTTCAGGGTGAGGAAATTCCTAAGTCATGAACAACTAGCAGCGGAATAAGTACTCAAAAGTAAGCATAACAAAGCAGTAGCACAGTCAACATGATGAAATGAAAACAATCAATGAGTACAGGACGCAAACACAGGATAAGCAGGCTGAAGACAAACTGATTGAAGAAATTGAACTAAGGAAATTGAGAAAGTCTTCAGTCAAAGTCTTCAAACAGTAACGATCAGGTACAACAACACGGAATGAGGAAGTGAAGGGGTTGAGGAAATAGAACCAGTTAGCTCGGTGAAGACAGTGATTTGGGAGACCAGCCCAACTGCTAGACAACAGACGTCTGGGTTGGAGCGGCTAGGTATTTAAACCAGAGGACACATAGTCCCAGACACACAGTCCTCACCGTATTATCCTTGAGATAAGGTCACACAGACCTCACCCAATCACTCGTGGTAAGTCTTTAGGTGAATTCCAAACCTTCACAAACTTGGTCCCTCGGCGATCCACAATTTCCTCTTGGATGCTCTAGACCATGACGCCTAACCGTTTGGAAGATGCAGAGTCTTCAAAGGTAACAAGCATCGGTTCCAGACAGGAACAATCTCTTCAGTGATGCTCAATCACTTTGGGTTTGTAGGTGTTTGGGTTTGGGTTTTCCTCACTTGATGATTTCCGCTCAAAGTCCTCGGAGGATGGGATGCTCTCAATGACAAGTGTCAGTTTCTCTCGGAGCAACCAACCAGCTAGTGGTTGTAGGGGGCGTCTATTTATAGCCTAGGGAGCAGCCCGACATGATGACATAAATGCCCTTCAATGATATGACCGTTAGGTGGATAGATATTTTGGGACAGCTGGCACGTAGCACAACAATGGTCGGAAATTTGGCTATCAAATTCCTCGGGGATATCATGTTCCTCACTTGTAGGCAATCCGCACTGGCGAATTCCTAACTTCTCAGTCAGAACAAATTCCTCAGAGACCAGAAGATGTTCGTCTTTGTTACTGAAGAAATTGACTGAACTGTATGCGATTTCCAATGGCTTCACTTGAAAGGATTGGTAGGTGTAGGATTTTGAGATGAGCATCATTTGGAAACTTTTCCTTAGTTTTACCTCGACCCCCTTTAACAGTACGGTGTTTCCTATGACTCAAGAAAGAGAAAAAGAAACTACGAAAACAAAAGTCTTCACGCTTCATGTTCCTCGCATGAATATCAAATCTTCATGGTCACAAAAATTTCTCCACTTTCAAAGTCTTCAGAAAGCCAAAGTTTTAGTTGAAGACATTCATTTTTAGGGGTCGACTTTCTCTGTAAATATCAAACTCCTCATAGACTTATAGACCTGTGTACACTCATAAACACATTAGTCCCTTAACCTATAAGTCTTCAATACACCAAAATCACTAAGGGGCACTAGATGCACTTACAATCTTGATGTTCCGTGCAACGCACGGGCATCTTGCTAGTACTCCTACATTATACTATATTATTGTGAAAGTTCATATACACCAGCCGAGATTAATGCAAACACGACATATTTTCATTACATTTCAAACTTCATAGGACAGAAAAATAAAAGAAACCCGACCCTAAACCTATTCTACGGCGGCGACCGACGTCCGCCATCTGTGATCTCCATGTACCGGGGCGGGGTTCAAGACGAAGGTGCGGTCTCTGGTGAGGAAGAGTAGAACACGGGAGACGAACCGGTCAGTTGGCACACCATGCCCTGCCGCCTCCCATGCCCTACTCATCCTCGGAGGAGTACCCGACCTCGGCGGTGCCGGACGTTGGACGGTGGCAAGTAGGACACGTGGCTGATGGTGTTCCCGTCGTCGGCCGCCAGCGGCTACCGCCAGCGGTCGCGTTCAAGCGTCCGGCTTATGTCATGGCTAGGTCATGAAGCGATTTACTTGAGCGAGGGCGACGAGCTCGAGCTTCATCCCGGAAGACAAGCTCTCCCGCAGAGCTTTCGGGCTCGCGGTCATGGCGGATATGGTGCCAGGTAGCAGGACGATGCGCTATGGTGTGGAGGTTAGCTGGGCATTGCCGCTTTAAATAACGCATTCCGGTGAGGCCAAAGCGTCCGGGCACGTCGTTAAGTCACCGGAGTTGGTTCCTCAGGCACCGAGCCTCTTAACGACAGCATACAGACGGACGACATGAATGCGGGCAGCTGGCGCCGGATAGGAACGCACCGCACGACGGCGCGAGGGACGAGGGTTTTTGGTGTGCTAGGGTAGTCAGCTGCGGTCGTGGCAACGTTGGAGATGCCCTTTTCTCACATGTGACCCCACATGTCATTGAAAAATCAAGACGACCCGGCATGATCTCAGGTCCTAGGGATGCAGTTGGCCGCGCTACACCACTCCGTGGACGTGTCGCGGTGCGCGCGCACTTTGGTGCCCCGTGCATCCTCGATGAGCCGGGTGTTGATTTGCTGTCGTGCCACAGTGCTAACGCCACACTCGGCACACTGAATCCGACCATGTCCAGCGATGATGAGTGTGTCGCTCACCGCGGTCGCCCTGTCCAGAGATGGTGCTGGAGCTACGCCACGTTGCTGGCCCCCACGACCCACAAGAACGGTTGCCAGTGGCGAAGAGGTCGTGGGCCAATTCCTCCATTGGACTAGTCTGCGCCACGTCATCCCGACAGGTGTGCCCCACATGTCGGTTTCCCTGTTTTCCCGGCCATATTCGAGCGTCAGTGCTCCACGTTGCGCATTAGGCACAGAATAGGTGGTTTTTGTGCCCTGGTTCAAATGTGGTACAGTACCAAGTTGTTACCCTAGCCCCAAGTGTGGTGGTTTTGGGTACGGTACCACCCTTTTCCTTTTCAAGTAGTGAAGCATAACACTTGATTAAGTAGCCGGATGGTGTGCTAAATGTAGGTGACCGACTGTTTGAAAGAATAATTGAGGTGTTCCCGGTCCGTGCCCGCATTTAGGGGTCCAACTTACCATGTTCTCGTAGTAGTAACTATACTATTCCCTGCGTACTTCCTCTATTTTTATTTACTCCGCATTTTAGCTTTGCTCTTAGTCTAACTTTGTAAACTTTGAAAAAGTTTATAGACATAAATAATAACATATACAATAACAAATCAATATCATTAGATTCATTATTGAATATACTTTCACATCATATATATTTGCTACTGCAAATGTTCATATTTCCACTCTTACTAGCAAGATAAGCATCAAGATGCATTTGAATGACTAGTTTATCTTGTGAGAGAAAAGGATAAACGAGGGAAGGCCTTATTTGCAAATGTGGAGAGGTGTGTGGGTACCTTTTTGCAAAATTGCCATAGTTTCCTTCCTATCCGCCAGATATAAATCGGACGGCCTATATTGCAGGATGGCAGGCACACCATCATCACCAACTCTATTTTTTATAAGAGTCCATCCGATTTATATCTGACGGATAGGAAGGAAACTATGGCAATTTTGCAAAAAGATACCCACACCCCTCTCCACATTTGCAAATAAGGCCTTCCCTCATTCATCCTTTTCTCCCACAAGATAAACTACTCTTACAAATGCATCTTGATGTTTCGTGCAACACACAGGCATCTTGCTAGTGTAGATAAAAAGCAGAGTTGGTGATGATGGTGTGCCTGCCATCCTGCAATATAGGCCGTCTGATCTATTCTAACGGGTAGGAAGGAAACTATGACAATGTACCCGCACTCATCTCCACATTTGCAGATAAGACCTTCCCTCGTTCATCCTTTTCTCCCACAAGATCTTGAGGTTCCGTGCAAGGCATGGGAATCTTGCTAGTTTTCTATAAATTTGGTCAAATTTTATGAAGTTTGACTTCAGTCAAACCTAATATGCAGAGCAAAATAAAAACAAAGGGTGTATCTTACTCCGTGACCAAGACGGAAGGGAAAACAAGACAACTTATTGTTTATTTGAGCCGTTCAAGTATAATAATATGGTGTTGCTTATTTCTCATTCCTCTCCAACCCTCTTCTCCATCGATCATGCCGCCTCCTGGCCGAAAGTCCATCCTCCCACATGCCTCATTTGAACATTCTGCCGAGTATCATTCGCATGTGGGCCTAGACCATGCTTGTATTTCCAATGTTGTAATTTATCCGACATGCATACAAGCAAATGATTCATTTAAAGTTTCACTTTGCCTCCACTACGTGTCGCTTCCCGTCTTAGTTTTGACATCCCATTCGGTTCATGCCCCGACACATCTTGACGAGATCGATTGATGTTGAGAGATCAATTGCGTGTCGTGCAAGGAGATAAAGGTTTGGTCTGTTTCTATGATAGAAATGACCCACGGGGGGGGGGGGGTCTGTGGGGATCAAAGGGAGTATATTGTACATTCATAAGCGAAACCAATGTATTGTACCCACCCTAGTCCTCTTTCAATCAATCTCCGGACCCCGAGAAGAAATCGAGAGAAAATGAGTGGGTGCATGTGTGATACCTAAGGCAGATTCAAAATTTTAAACCGGTGGTCATAGCATCCGCAAATCATATATAAAGGGTATTCAATGTTTGTTTCGCTTTGGAACGTAAAATATACTCCCTCCGTTCCTTTCTAGTTTACATATAAGTTTTATGTGTAGTCAAAGTATCTCTACTTCGATCAAACTTACAGAAAAAAGTACCAACATTCAACAACGCCCAATCAATATTGTTAGATTCGTACGTACTCCTAGATTTGTTTTCAAACAGAGATGGTTTCCAATTTATTTTCAACCACGTGAATGTGCTTGTTCTCGCGCGTGCTCTTCCTACTAGGATTTCGCCATATATAGCCAGTCCAATAGTAACTTTTTTTAAGCTCCCTGTCCAATAGTACTAGTGGAGTACTGACAACATGTGTAGTAGAGTATGCAGTGCTTATAGTACTCCCTCCTTACATTTATATAGGGCCTAAGAGCAAGTCTAATAAGGCCTAGTCAGCAGGCTATAAGACTTGTCATGTCATTAAAATCCTACTTGGAGGAGTGAGAAGAGAGGAGAGAGAGTGAAGCGGGATCTTATTCTACAGCCCGGATATAACACATAGATCAAGAAAAAATAGTATCCATGCAACTCTCTTCCAATCATATACTTTGCTCATGCAAATATTAAATGCTTAGAACCAACCTAATAGCCATTCTAAGAGACAATTTACATGGCACTTTTGCCTATGTGGAGGAGAGAGATGTGAAAAGGTAAGGGGAGTGAGCTCTCATGCAAGAGCCTAGCTATATACGCATTCCTAGGTAAATACAATAAATATGAAGAAAGAGATAGATAGGAGATGGAACTAATACAATAGCCAACCTTATATATTTTTTTGTGGGAAATAGCCAACCTTATAGCCCACACTATTGTATGAGTGCATATAGATGATGGCTATAGATGACATGGCAGTTCCTTATAGCCATCGGCTGGCTATATTATTAACCATGCTCTAATGCATTTTTCAAAACCGCCTTTGACTATTGACAAGATTAATAGTACATGAGATGTGTAATGTGAAAATTATATCATTGGAAGCTCCTTTCACATACGAATTTGACCGTTTGCTTTGTGTAAGTTGCATGCCATATATTACTCTAACATTTGGTCAAAGTTAGCCTCGAAAAACACATTAGGCCCTGTATAGTAGATGGAAGGAGGGAGTACTAGTGGAAGTGGATCCTCTGACGTAGGTATCCCTACCTTACCCTCCCTTTCGGTCACTTACTGGCCGACCCCATGCATGCTAGGCCCCGCATGTCATTTACTTAATGGGTTCGGCCACGTCAGGGGATTCATAGTATACTCCCTCTGTTTTTATTTACTCCGCATAAAACGGAGGGAGTGGTAGTATAAATGACGCGGGTGGGGGAGGGGGAGGGACGTCGGTTTGATCTCAACTGTGGTCCCACAAGCGAGCGAAAATGCAAGATGAAGCGTGTTCCATTCGGTGAGCGACGTGGAGGGTCCAGCGTGCCGGGGTGCAATGCGAACGCGACAAGAGCGATGTACAGTCAAAACCGATTGACTGGTCACCATCGGAACCACTATTCACACCAGAACCTTCGCTTTCATGACCTCACGCCAACGCCCCAAAACCACACCTACTCTCCAGCCCATTCCCCCACCTTTCGATCCCCTAGCCCGCATCAAGCGTCCCCTAGTTCACCGGAAAGCCACGGTGCGCCACAAGATCATGTTCTACAAGATGCTGACGTCGGAGTGCTGCGCAGAAATCACGGCGGCGGTCGGCGCCACAGACCACCGTTCCCAAGCTCGCTTTGCGGCGGGACAATCCCCGAGTTCTCTGGAGCCAAGCTACGAGGAGGAGGATGTCGATCCAATGTTCTTGGCGGAGGTCGCGCCGCAGAAGGCCCCCGATGGGTATGAGATGATGGACGTCGACTTCGTGCCGGAGTCCGGGTCCCCATGGTGCAGGCGGACCAGCAGTTTAACCTGGCAATACTAAAGGAGGACCGGGAGGTAGAGGCTCAACTCGACGTGGAGCGCGCGCATGCCGCTGCCATCGAGGCTCTCATGCTGGCGAAACCGGATGTCGTGGATGTGAACCAGGCGGCGGAGGCTCAACTTGACGCGGAGCGCGCGGATGCCGCTGCCATTGAGTCCGTCCTGCAGGCAGAACCGGGTGGCGGATGCTCAACTCGACGCGGAGCATGCAGATGCCGCTGCCATCGAGGCCCTCCTGCAGGTGGAACCGGACGTCCTGGACTTGAACCGGGTGGCGGAGGCTCAACTCGATGCGGAGCGCGCTGATGCCGCTGCCATCGAGGCCCTCCTGCAGGCGGAACCGAATGTCTTGGACTTGAACCGGGCGGTGCTCTCGTCCGTGCAGAGCGCCCGCATGCTCCGCGTGAATGACTAGCTGGAGGCCGAGGACTACCACGGTGCGGAGACACACGTCGGCAGCTACGGCTGGTTCGCGCCGGCAGCCAAAGATGGTGAGGCCGTCTCGTTCCACGAGAAGTGATAGTTTTCCATTATGTTGTTGTTTTTAGGGATCTTTTGCTATGTAAAAACATATATTGTTATGAAAGGTGCCTGACTTTCATCATTTGGGTCAGTCTACCATTTCAGGCGGTTGGATGAATATCCTACATCTCCTAACCCTTCTTCCTCACCTCTTCGTCTTCCCCAACAGACCACCGCACGGGCCATATAGATCCTCCCCAACATGTGGTTGGTTAAACATACTGTATGAACGAAAATTATGTGTCAGCAATAGGATAACTGAGTTTGGTTTGTTCACATGTGGTAGCACGTGTCAGTGAGGGTGTGTTCCCTTGGTTGGGTTTGCGGCGTGCAGGAGCGACTGTGTGAGGGTGCGGTGCGACCATGACGCGTGGAGCGATCGTGTGAGGGTGTAGTACTTAACGCCGACTTGCGGCGCAAGTGTGCCTCCTTTTCATTTTGAAAACTTTAGGTAAGCTTGGCAAAAATGTGTGGCGAAGTATGGCAATGAAAGGCCTAGACCCAAACAGGATACAAGAACGTACATACTAGGAGTACTAGTGTTAAAAAAGAAAGGCGGGGTTTTCCTTCACGGGATTAATCGATACAAATCCTCGTTTGACGTGTCAATTAATGCGTATTTTTTTCTCCAAAGCCCAAAGAGTTAACCATCTCACTCCTCATCGCTTGATTAATGCAGCGCCATGCAAACCAACCTTCTCACATCCGCATGCATGCAAGGGTATATTAATGTCCTTGGTTGCTAGTACAAGGTAAACCCCATCAATTTTGCCTCGATTAGTGTTAGTGGCCTTTTGCAAATTGTAATTTTGATATCCTGGCCTTGTTTACAAAAAATGGAGGTAGAAACTATTTGAATTCCTTCCCCATTGCGGTGACGTCGACGATATCTCGAACATTGTGGTTTGGTGAAGTGCGTTCGACGGAGAACACCATTGAGGGAGATTGTAGTAAGTCGTTCGCAAGTGCGGCCTGCTAGCCGAGACTGTTGGATCTGGGTTCCGTCGGACCCTCTAGGTTTGAACTCTGGGGTGCACACGGAGATCTCACCCCCTACCTACCTGCACCTCGTCGCCTCACAAGGATCTAAACTACACAAAGAGCAACACAAGGGACATTAAGGTTTATCTTGGTTCGGGCCACCATTTTGGTGTAATACCCTACTCCAAAGGTGTGGTGTGGTGGATTTCCTCAGGGGCTGATGATGAACAATACAAGGAAGAACATCCTCGCGAGGGCCTGTTCTTGGCCGGTGCGACGAACTGCTAGGGGGAGTTCGGTCGCTCTCTCTCTCTAGATTGCTTGACCTCTAGCTCTATTATGGATTCCGGATCCCTCTACCCTGTGGGAGGCTAGTCCTATTTATAGACAGAGGCCCTGGGCTTCTTCCCAAATATTGAGCGGGAAGGGCGTCAACAATTTTGGCCATTTTGAAGGGGAACATCTAGTACACTTATCCTGACTAAAGTTGGTCCTCGCCTATCAAAGGCTCTGACGGTGACGCCGGCTTGGGGTCCATGATGACCTCCTTCCTGCCGTTGTGATGGTCTTGGTCTTGTTGCACCGAAATGGTTGCCTTTTCTTGATGCTCTACTTTCGCTTGCCTCCCTTGCACCAAAGAGGAAATGAGGACATCTGCGGGTTGGCGCCTCCCTGGCGCCCTCGGTCGTCATGGCTTGCGCCATGGGCACCTCGTGAGGTACCCCGCCTTGATCTCTCCGCCTCCTCACGAGCCAGCTGACGAGGCCATGCCCGAGGAAGCTTCTGTCGTCCGCCTCATGAGGCTTGGCCCCTCGCGAGGGTCTTGACTTGTCTTGATAAAGATGGGCCGTCTGGCCACCCCTTGAGCCACGCCAGCCGCAGCAGCAAGTCCGGGTACCCGTTCCCGAAGCCGACAAGAGCCTCGGGCCCAAGGCGCGCTCGACTTGGCTGAGCAGAAGCGAAGGGCAAGGCGCGAGCGCCATGTTCTAACAACCTGCGGCCTCGGCGCAGCGTGGCGGTTGATTGGATGTGGGCGTCCTGTTTCCCCACGACGCCGGGCGACCGTGACGAATTGACACGCCCCTCGTGCAAAGCGGGTCATGATTACTCGTGATCGTGGAGGCCGTTGGTTGGCCTTCCCGGTTATAAGTCTGTAACGTCGCGTGCCCTTCCGGTCCATCTCTTCTTGCTTCTCCTTCTTCTCCATGGCTCTACCAAGAGGCTCTCACCATGGAGAAGGGAAATGCTGCCAGTGGAGCCCGACTCTCCCCCAGCCTAAGCGCGGTCGAGGCCGCCCTCGCAAGCACCTGTGGTTCCCGTAGCGGCTTCGCGCCGTGGAGGCAATCTCCCGCGACGGTGGCCAGGCGTCGTGCCGCTGATGGGGGCGCGCCACGACGCCACGACCCCTAGGCCGGGCTCCCATTCGGCAGAGGTGCTGCCGGAGTTTGTCGTATGGTCGGGCGGAGCCGACCAAAGACTCCAGCTCCCGCTTCCTTTTAGGTGAACTTCCGGCCGGAGCCCCGGGTGGCCTCTGGCTCCAGGCGGACGTTGCTGCAGCCGGGCCTCCTGGGCTTCGCTGGAGGTCTCTGCCGCAGGGAGCATGGCCCTGACTCGCGACTGGCAAACGTTTGCCCGCGCGCGAGGTCTGAGCCGGCGGTGCACTCTGCACTTTAAGTCCGACGGCGATGCCACCCTCTACGTGAGGGTGTTCGGGGAAGACGGTCGCCTTGGGTGCTGCCTCGAGGGCGACGCATCGCGGCCGTGGGCCTAGCCCTGGCGACGATCGGGACGAAGATGACAGTGCGCGCGTGTTTGGAGGCGCTCGGTGTTAGTCAAGCTTCGGCGACTCTTCTTCTGTCAGCGGCTCCTCCAGCGGTGGCCGTGACCAGCCTCAGCGCATGCGCCCGCCTGGAGGGAGGTAGCGGGTCCGCCCGCCGTCGCGCCTCGGTGAAGCGCGAGATGGAGTCCGCTTGAGCTCCAGAGGCAGTTTGAGCTTCCGCCGCGAGTTGGTGTCAAGCGAGCCGCACCTGTCTTGTTATTTTCCTTTTCCTGCGCAAGGAGACAGTAGTGTAGAGCCCCACGGGGGCGTGCTTGGACTGTTGTTGTTTAATTATCGTACTGCTTCCACTATTTTTGTATTAGGCTTCTGTGCCACACGCCTGCGCATTGAAATTACTTAGCTTGGGGGCGACCTGTCGCGGTCTTCGCCTCCCGAGACCGAGATCTTGTCGAACGCTTCATGCCCTGCAAATATTAGCCAGGAGAGGTAGTTTCCGGCCTCAGTCGCGAAGGCGACCGACCCAGGTCATGTGTTCGCGTCACGGTGCCCGTGGGGCACGGACTGGAGGGGTGCTCCGTAGCGAACCCGGTTAGGGAAGCCTCAAACAGTAGGGGCAGAAAACACTCGCGAGGGCGCCCGCGTTGCTCCCTCATGAGACTCGCGCGAGAGAAATAGAGGTAGGAGAGCGAAGAAGGCAAAGAGTCACAAGCCAAAGACGGCAACACCTTCAATAAAACTTCAAATGGGAATGAACAAGCCAACTATGTAAAGCAATGAAAAAGCCGCGTCCGGCACCTAATCTAGTCTTCGACGTCTTCTCACCAAATAGCAGAGCTAAGTCCGCCATGGGCATGGGAGGGAGCCCTGTGGCCCGAGGCCGGGCGCCTCGAGACTACAGGGGCGTGTATAGCCCCAACTCATTATTACGTGAGAGTGTCACGGGCGGCGAGCTTCACAGGCGTTGGCCTTCTTCATAGGCACCGGGCCTTTCTTAGAAAGATAAGCTTCACAGGCGTTTGCCTTCTTCACAGGCACCGGGCCTTTTCCAGAACGCAACAACTTCACAGGCATTCGCCTTCTTCACAGGCATCGGGCCTTTCTCAGAAAGATAAGCTTCACAGGCGTTTGCCTTCTTCACAGGCACCGGACCTTTTCCAGAACGCAACAACTTCACAGGCATTCGCCTTCTTCACAGGCACCGGGCCTTTCTTAGAAAGATAAGCTTCACAACCGTTTGCCTTCTTCACAGGCACCGGGCCTTTTCCAGAACGCAACAACTTCACAGGCATTCGCCTTCTTCACAGGCACCGGGCCTTTTTAGGGGTAAAACCTCCGGAGGTGCTGGATGTTCCATGCATTCTGGACGGGCACCCCCTCCTGAGTCTCCAAGCACACGGAGCCGGGCCTGGAAACATGAACAACCTTGAACGGGCCCTCCCACATGGGAGAAAGCTTATGCAGTCCCTCCCTGGAGAGAACCCGTCTGAGCACGAGGTCCCCTACCTCAAGAGTCCTGGGGTGAATGTTGCGGCAGTGGTATCGCTGTAGTGCTTGTTGGTATCTTGCCGCTCGTAGCGCAGCTTCTCGACGATGCTCCTCCCCCAGCACGAGGTCCGTCCCCCGCATGGCGTCCTGCCACGCCTCGTCGAACGCCAGGACCCGTGCGGAACGACGTCTAACCTCGTGAGGGAGGACTGCTTCAGCTCCATAGACCAGGAAGATCGGGGTCTTGCCAGTCGGCTTGGTCATGCCAGCGGATGGACCACAACACGGAATTGAAGCTCGTCGCATCAGCCTCGCCGTAGGCCTCCGCCTTCTTCTGGAATGTCCTGGTTTTGAGGCCCCTCGGGACCTCTGCGTTGGCCCGCTTCGGCTCGACCGTTGCTGTTCCGTGGGTGCGCCATCAAGCGTAGCATACCAAGGCCCCAAGGTTAGCACAATATGTTTTGAAGAGGTTCTTTGGTGAGCGTGGAACCGTTGTCCGGTGATGATGTGGTTCGGCACTCAACCGGCTTACGATGCCCTTGATGAACTTGACCGCAGAACCTGCAGGGATGGTGCGGACGGCTTCCACTTCAGCCCACTTGGTGAACTTGTCCACGGCGACGTAGAGGTAACGATAGCCTCCTGGCGCCCGAGGAAACGGGTCCAGGATATCCAGCCCCCGGACTGCGAATGGCCACGAGAGGGGTATAGTTTGCAGACCTCCGCCGGTGATGGATCTGCTTGGCATGGAATTGGCAGGCCTCGCAAGCCTTCACCAGTTCCACGGCATCGTTGAGCGCAGTGGGCCAATAGAACCCGCTGCGGAATGCCTTGCCAACGAGGGTCTGTGATGACAAATGATGCCCACAGTCTCCATCGTGTATATCTGCCAGCAGCTCCTTCCCTTGCTCCTTGGAGATGCAATGCAGGGACACATCATTTGGTCGCTTCCGGTAGAGCTCTCCATCCCTGATGCAGTACGCCGTGGCTTGCCGCACCACACGCTCCGCTTCCTCCTCCTTTTCGGGCAAGGTCCCTTGCTTCAGGTAGCTCCAGAGCTCTGTGATCCAGCACCCCTCCTGAGGCTCCAGTGTTAGGAGCAGACGCGCTCCCGAGGCCGGGCCACAGACCGGGGCTCCCGAGGCAGGTGGCTGGGGGAGCTCTTCCCGAGGCTGCACCATGCTTGACAGCGATGGCGTTGCCGAGGCTTGAAGAGCCGCTCCTCGAAGACGCCGGGCTCCTGAGGTAGCCGCCTGGATGCCCATTTGGCGATGTCGTCAGCCTCTTGATTGGTGCCACGAGGCACATGCTGCAACTCCAGTCCCCAGAATTGCGTCTCCATCCTGCGGACCTCCGCGAGGTAGGCTTCCATGTGCTCATCCGTCGGCTCGTATACTTTGTTGGAGAAGTTGACGAGGAGTTGTGAATCACCCTTGATGGTAAGGCGCTTCACCCCCAGGGCAACCGCGGCCTTCAGGCCTGCTATCAGGCCCTCATATTCTGCTATGCTATTGGAGACCTTTTCTCCGTGCTGGAAACAGAGCTGCATGGCGTAGTAGAGCTTGTCTTGAGTAGGAGATATAAGCACCGCGCCAGCCTCAAGGCCGTGTCTGGAGAATGCCCTGTCAAGTACATGATCCAACCGTCTCAAGGTGCCTCGCTTCCTGGGGAGAGGGATCGATCCTCATCAGCCTTGAGGCACGGGCGCCTCGTCCATTCCGCCATGAAGTTGCTAGCTGCCCCTTGATGACTCTGGTGGTGCTGAATTCTAGCTGAAATGCTTGCAACTCGATGTTCCACTCAACGACTCTTCCAGCCGAGTTGGGGCTCCTGAGCACCCTTTCCAAGGGGTATGCCGAGACAACCTTGATGGGATGGCCCTGAAAATAGTGTCGCAGCTTGCGCGAGGCCACCAAGAGCATGAGGAGGAGTTTCTGGGGCATGGGGTACCGCGCCCTCGCGTCCATAACACTTGTCTTGGCAGAAGTACCACAGGTGTTCGACGAGGTTGGGAGTGTTGGTGTTGTTGGCATCCTCCGGAGGCCGTGGCGCCTCTGAGACAGTGGAGCCCCAGTGGCTGGTCGCCGGGGAGGGTCTCTTCTGCTCCGAAAAGGCTTCCTGAGGCTGATCCTTCTCTACTGTGGTAGTGGTCTCTGTGAGGCCCCCTTGATCCTGCTTCACCTTGACCGGGCAGCTGCTGGCTTTGGTCCAACGCCTCCTCCCTAACTGCCACCAGGCTGCGCTTAGCAGTAGGGGGTGGCTGCAAGGTAGAGCACCAGGGGGCTCTTGGGGGCGTGAGCCACCATTACCAGAGGGCTGGTTAAGTACCTTTTGAGATCTTGGAACGCTTTGTCGTCCTCTTGATCCATTCAAAGGGGCCCTTTTTCTTCATTAGCTTGAAGAAGGGTAGCGCTTGTTCCCCTAACTTGGAGATGAAGCGTCCCTAGTGCGGTCCACGCCGCCAGTGAGCTTCTGCATTTCTCTGAGGGTCTTGGCGGGCTCATGACCTCGACTGCCTTGACCTTTTCGGGTTAGCCTCGATGCCCGATGGGACACGAGGAAGCCCAAGAGCTTGCCCGAGGAGACCCCAAACACACACTTCTCCGGGTTGAGCCGCAGGTTGACTGCGTTGAGGCTCATGAAGGTTTCCTCCAGTGTCTTCTATCGTGGTTACGGCCTCCGAGACTTCACCAAAATGTCATCGACGTAAGCCTCAACATTCCTCCCGAGCTGCGGGCCCAAGGTGATGTGCATCAGCCGCTGAAAGGTCGCTCTTGGGTTGCGCAGCCCGAACGGCATGCATGTATAGCAGTATACTCCACACGGGGTCAGGAAAGCCGTTTTTTCCACGTCTTCTACCGCCATCTTGATCTGGTGATAGCCAGAGAAGGCATCCAGGAAACATAACAGGTCGCACTCGGAAGTGGAATCGATGATCTGATCGATGCGAGGGAGCGGGAACGGATCCTGCGGGCAGGCTTTGTTGAGGTTGGTGAAGTCGACACACATGCTTTTCTTCCCCCCTTTCTTTGGCACGACAACCGGGTTAGCCAACCAATCTGGGTATCGGACCTCGCGGATGACCCCTGCCGCTTCTAGCTTGCGGGTCTCTTGGACGATGAAAGCCTGCTTTTCAGTGGACTGCCGTCTCGCTTCGCTTCACGGGCGACGTTGGGGCACACGTTGAGGTGGTGCTCGACACGCCTCTGGGATCCTCGCCAACTGATCAGGTTCCCATGCGAATACCTTCTTATTCATGCGTAGGAACTTGATCAGGGCCTCTTCCTACTCGGGCTGGAGGTTGGCGCCTATGGTGAAGGTGGCGTTAGTGGACCCGTCCTCGTCGACCAGTATCTGTTTGGTTTCTGCATTGTCTTGGGTGAACAACTGCTTCTTCTTGGCCGGCGCAGCCCCCTTGGGCTCAGGGGCGTCTGAGTCGGCGGGCTTGCCGCCGCCGCAGTCTTGAAGACGAGCTTGAGCACTTGCAATGCATCCCCGGAGTCTCTGGACACGGTGAGGACGCCGCTGCTCCCGGGCATCTTCATGAGGTTGTACGCGGGGTGAGTCGCGGCCATAAATCAGGCTAGTGCTGGGTAGCCGAGGATGGTGTTGTATGGGAGGCCGATGGGGGCGATGTCGAAGTCGATTAGCTCCATGCGGAAGTTGTTGTAGGTGCCGAAGGTTACCGGAAGACGGATCTGCCCCAGGGAGCCAGCTGAACCGCCTCCGATGCCCAAGAAGGGCCAACTGGGCTGAAGCCGCTCCGGCGGTATGTGGAGGAGGCTGAAGGCTTCAACCGAGAGCACGCTGAGGCCCGCGCCGCCGTCGATGAGGGTCCTGGTGACGGCCACCTGGCAAATGGTGGGGGTGCACAGCATTGGGAGCGCGCCCGAGCAGGCTGAGTTGGAGGGGTGGTCCTCCGAGCTGAAGGCCAGATAGGCCTTGGGCGCCGACCGACCCAGAAGAGCCCCATGCTGCGCGGAAGCAGCGCCGATCTGGCGGACGAATGGCTTAACGTGGCGGCCTGAAGGTGGCGCCCGCGAGCCGCCCAGGAGAGCTGCGACGATCGGGGGCGCCGGCGCAGCGTGCTGGGCGAGGAAGAGGTCGCGCAGCTCCTCCCAAGAGGCCATGGAAGCCGCTGGCAGGTGGAGCGACCACATGCTGGGCGCCGTGAGGGCCATGGGAAGCCAGTTAGCCATGACCTTATCGCCGCCTCCCCGCCTCGAGGACGGCCTCCTCGTATGCCAAGAGGGAAGGCTAGTGGATCTGCTGCCGCCAGAAGCGCGGTGGCTTCTCCGGCTTGAACTTGTTCGGCCACTTCACCTGTCGCGGGGCTGGGGCCAAGGCTCGGAGCCCCCTGGCCCCTACGCCTGCGCTGGTGACCGGAGTGGGCGGCGCGCCGCTCATCATAGGGTGAACCGCGATGTTGGCGGAGAGCGGGTCGGCGGAAGGGAAAGCTCGGCTCCCCTACCCGGGCGTACAAATGTCGGATTTCGGGTTACAGCAGACCCTCTAGGTTTGAACTCGAGGTGCACGGGAGATCTCACCCCTACCTGCACCTCGTCGCCTCACAAGGATCTAAACTACACAAAGAGCAACACAAGGGACACAAGGTTTATACTGGTTCGGGCCACCATTGTGGTGTAATACCCTACTCCAGTGTATGGTGTGGTGGGTTACCTCAGGGGCTAATGATGAACAATACAAGGAAGAACAGCCTCGCGAGGGCCTGTTCTTGGCCGGTGCGACGAACTGCTAGGGGGAGTTCGGTCACTCTCTCTCTCTCTCTCTCTCTAGATTGCTTGACCTCTAGCTCTGTTCTGGATTCCGGATCCCTCTACCCTGTGGGAGGCTAGTCCTATTTATAGACAGAGGCCCTGGGCCTCTTCCCAAATATTGAGCGGGAAGGGCGCCAACAATTGGCCATTTTGAAGGGGAACATCTAGTACACTTATCCTGACTAAAGTTGGTCCTCGCCTGTCAAAGGCTCTGACGGTGACGCCGACTTGGGCTCCACGATGACCTCCTTCCTGCCATTGTGATGGTCTTGGTCTTGTTGCACCGAAATGGTTGCCTTTGCTTGATGCTCTCGCATGCGCTTGCCTCCTTTGCACCAAAGAGGAAATGAGGACACTGCGCGGGCTGGCGCCCTCCTGGCGCCCTCGGTCGTCATGACTTGCGTCATGGGCACCTCGTGAGGTACCTCGCTTGATCTCTCCGCCTCCTCGCGAGCTAGCCTCGACGAGGCCGTGCTCGAGGAAGCTTCGTCCGTCGCCTCATGAGGCTTGGCCCTCGCGAGGGTCTTGAGCTTGTGCTGACGAATATGGGCCGTGCTGGGCCACCCCTTGAGCCACTCCGCAGGCCGCAGGCAGGCAAGTCTGGGTACCCCCGTTCCGAGAACGCCGACAGAGACAACCGCCTTATTTGTATCCAGGAAGTCCGTTGAACCAAAGGACCCATAAATGTACTAGTACTACTAGTACACAATAGAGTCGTCCGTCCAACTTAGTGCGGTGAGGTGGTTTCTCGAAGAAGACGATGGAGAAGCAGAGTCAGCGAAGAGTGAAATGATGTTTTCTTCGTCCGTGCTTTGTGATTTGACGCCTCACTGCTTTGTGATTTGTGATAGAAGGGACAGGAGAGTAGACTCTGTGCTCTATACTGTACATGCGTCCAAGCACGGGAGAAAGAGGAGAGACATTGAATTTTTCTATTCCTTCAATCAATCAATCAGGGAGCTTCGATTCCATCTTTTTGGCTTTGGCAGCATCGTCCACAATGGTTCCCATCGATGACAAAAGCTATTTTCACATTTGGCTACACATTTTGAATGCCCTGAACCGTACAACTTGGTTTTGCTCCTGTGTGCTATCTATACAAATCTCAATTATATTGGTCTAAAAAATTATAGAATCAAGATTAGTAAAAAGGAGGTGATTTTGCCGCACGGATGGCTGGGGAGGTTTCTTATTTTTAGAGGACATTGGCCTGGCGGTTTGCTAACATGCGGTCCCACGTCTCAGTGCTTTACCAAGCCGATCCACGTCCCACATGAGGCAAAACAAGGGTAGAAGCAACACGTGGTTAACTTGAAGAAGATGAGGGAGAAGCGGATTCAACAACGAGTGAAATGATGGTTGCTTTGTCCCTCCAACTTCTTTTTTTAGCATTATTACTTCGTCCCTCCAACTTAACTGCGGGAAAGGTGCAACTTTGTGATTTGACGCCTCATTGCTCATTACTACGCTGGCGCCATGACTGGGGTGCTTCACCCCTGTTGCTCTGCACTGTATTTCGATATGGCACGTGGACCCGGTAGCTTGATGTCCCACATGTCGGCGAAAGGGACTATAACATTTATGAAAGCAAGCGCTCCACTCTTATGACAGAGGAGGACACGACACAGCGGCCCAGTGAACTGTTACTTGTACTGTATATAGTACTGTAGTTTTGCTGTTTCGCACGATCCATCGATACAAACCCGATTAAACAGGAAAGGACGTGATTTTCCCCGCGTGGTAGATGATACTGGCCATACATTTCAAAGGCAATTTTAATGTATGCAAACTGAATAATTAAGTACCAATATGATGTCTAGTATAACTAAAACACATATGATTTATTGTGTTAGAGTGTAGTAGTATTGTTGTATTGCATAGTTGTTAGATGTAACATGCGAGAACGTGTAGAGATGTAGTTTTGGAGGGCCTATAGAGAGAAAAGCGTAATATGGTCACCGAACTTCAAAATACGCTCATTACGGTCACCTTATATGTTTTGCGGTGATTATATGGTCACTTGCTCTTCGTTCAGCATCGGATTGCACTCTGTTAACCGGCTAAATAGTCTGCATGGCACCATGTTGAATAGTTAAATTGACCACATTCCTTGTGGGTCCCACCTGTCAGTTTGCATAGGAAAAAGGTCAGACAAAAACAAATTTATGCAGGCGCGACAAGACTCCAACCTGTGCGCGGGAACCACCTGTTTGTGTATGTGTCCGTCAGGGCCTGATGTGTGCAAATGCACGTGTAGGTTGAGGACTTAGCGTGAGAGAGTGTGTTGGTCGTGTGGTGTGTGCATGCATGCGTGCGTTTGTGTGTGAGTGTTGCATGCGTGCGTGGCCGCATGTGTACGTGTGAGTGTTGCGTGCGTGTGTGGCTGCATGTGTTCATGTGAGTGTTGCGTGCATGTAGTTCATGTGCATGCGTGCGTGTGTGTATAATCACCACACCAGCTCTTGTGTGTTAAAACAGACGGCTCAGCATACCAATACAAGGCCACCTTGTCCGCTGTGCCCGCGGTCATGACTTCGAACAACCGTCCAATACTTTTTTTGTCCTTTGTTTTCATTCTTACTAGCAAGATGTCCGTGTGTTGCACGTAACATCAAGATGCATTTGTATGACCAGTTTATCTTGCAAGAGAAAAGGATGAACGAGGGAAGGACTTATTTGCAAATGTGGAGAGGTGTGTGGGTACCTATTTGCAAAATTGCCATAGTTTGTTGCCTATCCATCAGATATAAATCAGACGACCTATATTGCAGGATGGCAGGCACACCATCATCACCAACTCTATTTTTTTTATAAGAGTGTAGAGTAGATACAAGACGCCATGTGGGCCCAATGGTAGAGAGATAATGTCATGCAACACTAGAGGTGCCACGTGGAGCGTTTAACTGGTCAACTAGTCATGTCTTGAGCAAATACAGAGCTGTACGGTGAGCCCGTAACTATATAATAACCACAAAACGTAAATGGTGCCCGTAGTGAGTGGATTCTGAAGTCCAATGAATGTATCGTGCTTTCGCTTCAAATACAATGATCATCATTGTATATATTGCGAGATAAAGATGAAACATGCATGAATGTGCTAGGGCGTACTTTTAGAGGACCTGGAGATAGTTTGTGTGCGTACGTGAAAGGGGCGTAGAGGGGGTGTATGCGATGGAGAGAGAGATGCTCTTCGTTTCTCTTTATTATGACTAACTTTATATATAGTATAAAAATATAGAAAATCACAATGCAGAATAAATATCATTGTGGGCACCATCCAATGCAAATTAACGTTCATACTCCTCCATATAACTTTGTAATGTTGTATATATGTAGCAATTCTAAAATAATTTTTTGGCCACACTTTATTCGAAAGGAATGTTGTATGCGAAATAAATGTGAAGAGAGGGCTTTTTAGATCAATGGGGTACGTGATGTAACATGTGTGAATGTGTAGTTGATGTATTTGGCAGGGCCTAGAGAGGTATGTGTGTGTATTACGTATTCGAGAGAGGCATGGATAGAGGGGAAGGCAGGGGGAGGGGGCATGGGAGAGATAGCACGACAAATGAGAGAGGTCTAGAGAGAGAGAGAGAGACGAATATGATGTCACGGTGAGATATTCCCTTGAGTGTGTATATGTAAGGGGGAGGGGATAGAGGCACGAGGAGAATTTTGTGTGTGTGGTGTCTGTGTTGGTATGTGTGGGTGTGAGAAGATAACGAGACCTGGGGGTAGAGGGTGTGCCACCGTGTGAGGTCCGTTGGGCCTAGGTGAGGCCCTTAGTTCGGTTCCGTCCTGTGCCACATTGGTCGGCCCGTGACGCATTTAGGGAGACCCATGGATGACTAGTCGTACAAGACAAAGATAGCAGAATCATGAAGGACTCTGTGTCCACTGACAAACCCGGCTAGGATTTGTAACCCTAGGTCCACGGACTAAGGTAACCCCTTATCTCTGATATTGCTATTCATCCAACCTTACTTTAAGGGGCATCCTACATAATGCTCTGCTAGAATCATACTCGTCGATTAGAAAGAGAGGTGTGAGACAATGCGTGAGAGACATGCCTAAAGATAATGTGCGTACAAGAGACACGTAGGCAGGTCTATGTATATAGAAATGGGTCGATGGGGATTGTGCGTGTGTATGCTTGTGAGAGGAAGAGTGCTTGTGATAAAGGTTAGTGAAAACAGTCGTAAATGGTTAGGAGAGGGGGGGGGGAGGGTTATATCGAGAGCATGTCTGCGAGAAAGACACCTTGGGAGAGAGTGTGTGAGCATGTGTGAGAGACCACCGATGGAGAGTGAAACTACACATAAAAGACTGATGCGCACATTAATTAAAGATATAAATTGTATCCAAATATTAGGATGGGATCATGATATTTGCAATTCGCGTAAGGAACGGTCATTGATCCATCAGACATCTAGATTCTATCGAATTTGAGCATGTCTATGTTATTATTCGACATAATTGATCCACATAGTTAGTATTTTGAACTCCAGACAATGCATCGCTTTAGCAATCGAATATAAACGTGAGTATAGTTCATGTTGTGTGTAAAGCACATTATACATACGGAAGTTACACAATGAACATTATAAATAGCTAGCTATGAACTAGCATACATTTGAATTCAACTTAAGGTGGTTTAAAAATGCGAATTCAACATGAAGTCCATTCAATTATTTGAATTCGATATCATGGTATTTGTAAATCATACCTAAATTATGGGGGCACCAATCTTTGCTCTGCTTTTGTACATAATAGCATATATAGTCATGTACAAAATAGATTCAAATTTAGCTCCCCCATTCCAAAATAATCAAGTGTCAGAATTTCAAAAAGAAGCGGATAATTTAATGAGGTTTTCAAACCTACAAGATCAAATTTAACATTGTCTATTTAGATCAATCCTCAAAGTTCAAGAGTACTCTAAACGTGAATGCTTCTGTTTCAAAATTTCGAACGAAGCGCCAAAAGAGCCTCTACTCGCCTGAAACCGCGTCGGACCAATGTTTGGTAGAAGGAAATTACTTTTCTAACTCCGACCCGTGAAACCTACCGGCCCGACGTCCAAAGGTCTAAACCGGGGTAGGTTTGTAGCTTCTTCTAGACGCCAAACAATCGCCTCCGAAAAACATTCATACACAATGGTCGCCTAAGCACACATGCGCGCGGCCGAAATCGCTCCCGCCCACTATTTGGGACACCTGGGATTACCATCCTACCCCCGACCCGCGGTAGGTCAGAAATTTAAGAGGGGGGCAAAGTCTGTACTTTCCCCAAATTTCAAACAAGCGCGTCCCATCTGTTCAAAAAACCAAAAACAAGCGCATCCCAGACCAAAACATGGTTCTCCATTAGCTCCCCCCGTCCGATTCCCCATTCGTACTCCATGGGCGCCAAAGCTACCTCTCCACCAGCTTGAAACCCGGCGTCCTCCTCCGCTCGCCACCCCGTCCCACCCATCAACCGCCGCCCTCCTCCATCACGCCGGAGCCGATACCCCAACGTCGTCGTCCACCGCAACCTCAACCGCAACGCCCTCCACGGCTAGTAGTTGAAGCCGAGGCCGAGCTGTCCGTACTCGAGCCAGTTCAACCACGCCGTCCTGCGCCTCGCCGCTGCCGCTCCAACTTCGCCACCGTCCACCGCACCGGAGTTGTTCCTTCTATGCCGTCCTTCGCCGCCTCGGATCTGCTTCCCCTCCGCCAACATACGACCATGCCAACACAGTCAACAATTTGGCCATGGGTTCATCCAAGGCTGCACCCTCCTCCAAAACATCGGTTCCCCCGGCAAAAAGAAGAACATCGCCGCGACATATGAAGGACACAACACTGGCTACCAGAAATGGTACACCTCTTCCCTTATTCGTGCAAATCTTACGTGTCTGCTTGCATGGTATTCATCCCAGAGAAGACACTAGTTGTCCGCTTCTTCTTGATACTAGATGTTCCTAGTAACTCGCGATGCACAAGGTTTCTCCTCATATACTATTTCACCTTAGCTAGAGGTCCGTCGCCCCTTGGATTTCAATTTCTGGTCAGTTGATTCCCAATTAACGGAAGCATTCCCCAGCGTAACAGGTGCTACTCCACCTATTACGCCGGGGAAGCAGCGCCTCGGTGTTTATCTGATGGGCGTGTGGGGCCTAGAGCTGAGGGCGCCCGATCTGGAGGTCGGCCGGGATTAAAGGGATGGCCCGCAGGCGCTTCCAAGCATGACGGTGGTGTGAGGTCGAGGGGAGGGCCGGGTGGCGGAGGCAGGGATCTATGCCGGTGCTCGCTGGCGGTTCGAGAAAGATAAATCTTGATGTTGGCGGGAGGTAGACGAAGGCCATCTGCCCGTTCCTTATAGATCGGACGGTTCATAAAAAAATCGACTGACCTTTTTATTTTCAGTCGACTATTATTTTGATAGGACCACATGTGGTGGTGTGCTGGATGAGTACCTGCATTTCCCAGCCATCCCTGTGCTCATATATTACAAAATGATACGGAATAGAATCTAATTTTTTTTGCCATGCAATGTTGTAGAGCTATCATATGTCTCCTGTCATTTATTTTTCAGCCACCTGCTATCTACTACTTTTACAGTGCACTAGTTCTGCACACACTTCACCCATACGCTCACTATTGTGTTTTTATTCAAGGGTATTTCAGACCCTGCTGCCGAAGCAGAAAAGAAAAGAGAGAAGTCGCTCCAACATGGTACGCGGCTAGGCCAGACTCGTTTCAGCCTTATAAAGGGTGTAGTGTCAGCAGATGGAGACGGTAAACATAGCTCTGGAGTTGATGACCTCGCTCGCGATGAACCACCATCCCAGGTGCTTGCTTTAACTTCGCGGTGTCATATGTGGTTGCATGTTGCATATGGTGTCTAGCTTGTATTCGAAACGCCAAGGTCGGTCTTTATTAAGATAAGGAAAGATATTTTCTACATGAACCACCATCTCGGGAGCACCAGAAGACAAATAGCTAGTCAGGGCACTGGACAAGCCAGTGACAAGCCCAGCACAGACAGGCATCACTTGGAAGCCAACTAAAAAGTCACAATGGTGGCGAAGCAGCCCGCCTCCCACCGCCTCTCGTGTCCTCGACGATCATGCTCACCACTCCAGCCGGATGTCTAGCTTGTATTGCTTCCAATTTGGTTAAATTTCATATGCTTAGCTTACACATTATACCTTTGAATATGACATGCCTTCCTGTTTTTGGTACATACTAGTACATTTGTCTATTAACCATGTTCTTACATCAAACTAATGTTCTTGTGTATCCCTCATCAATCACTTATGATGAGAAAGTCACCCCAGTCGGTTACTTTGAGAAAAGATCCTCTTTTGAAGAATGCAGTGTCAGCCTCCCCACATGATTCTCAAGAAACATCAAGGCTAGATGAAGATAGTGAACGTAGCTCTGTAGATGATGACCGCATTTCCCCTACACCAGCATTGCAAGTGCTTTCTCTAACTTGGCAGCATGATATGTGGTTGCATGTTGCATATGGTGTCTCAACTGTAATTCTTCCAATCTGGTTAAATTGCATGTGCTATTCTGCTTAGTTTATACATTATACCTGTTAATATGACATGCCTTCCTGTTTTTAGTACCTAGTACATCTGTCTATTAAGCATGTCCTTACATAAAACTATTGTTTTTTTGTATCCCGCATGAATCAATATGACGAGACACCTTTAGTATATGCAGTGTAATATTAGTTGCATCTTTCATTTGATTTATAGCATGCGTTGCTTCTAATTTGTAGAAACCCCATTTATGATGGGACGCTTTTAACTTGGCAGAATCATATTGGTTGCATCTTTCATGTGGTGTCTAGCTTGCTTTGCTTCTTATTTGTTGAAATGGCTTCTGCTTAGTTTACACAAACAGTTGTGAATATGCCATGTTGTCCTGTTTTTCGTACATATTCCATCCTGGTATCATGTGTTTGCCTTACATCAATGTAGTGATTGTCAGTACCATGCACGAATGAGTTATAAAGAGTGAATTTTATTGCTTTTTCTTGTCGGTTTTACTTGACAATTCAAAATCAATAAAGCAGAAGGAAAGTAGCAAGGCAGCGGATATAGGTGCACCTTCCAAACGGAGGGCCTCTACAGATTCTACTCCGCCACCCCCAAGAAGGTTTGCAAGAAAACACATGCATAGACACTCAATGTAGCTATGTTGATGATGAGCACGTCTCCCCTAGTGCACCGTAACAGGTGCTCCCTCTAACTTGGCATTGTTATATGTGGTTGCATGTTATGTATGATGTCTAGCTTGTATTGCTTCTAATTTTGTTGAATTCCATCTGCTTACTTTACACATTATACTTGTGAATAAGAAATGTGTTCCTATTTCTAGAACATACAATATCTGTCTATCACACCATGTTGTTACATCAAAGTACTACTGTTGTGTAACCTGCAACAATCACTTATCATAAGACACGTTGGACTTGGGAGTGTGATATAGGTTACATCTCGCATTCTTTTCTAGCTTGTACTCCTTCTAATTTGTTGAAATGGCACTTATGACGAGACAATTTTAACTTGGTAGAGTGATATTCGTTGCATCTTTCATATGGTGTCTAGCTTTCATTGCTTCTAATTTGTTGAAATGCCTTCTCCTTAGTTTACGCATCATAAGCTGTGAATATGCAATGCTGTGAATATGCAATGACAATAATGACGAGAGACCTTTAACTTGGTAGTGTGATGTTGTTTGCATCTTGCATATGATTTATTTCTTTTACTGCTTCACATTTGTTTAAATGCCATTTATGACGAGACACCGTTAACTTGGTAGAGCGATATTTGTAGCATCTTTCATATGGTGTCTACCTTCCATTGCATTGCTTCTAATTTGGTGAAATGTCTTCTGCTTAGTTTACACATCATAGTTCTGGTTATCTCATGTCGTCCTGTTTTTCGTACATATTACATCCTCCTATCATGTGGTTGTCTAACATCAAAGTTCAGTTCGTCTATATCACGCATCAATTTGTTCTGGAGAACTAAATTGTTATTCGTTTTTCTTATCGGCTTGACTTAACATGGCACAGAGAAAGAGGAAGGAACAAAGAATGACAGGGAAAAGGAAGCGGAAGAATCATGTAGATTCTGCTAGTACTGATGGTGCAATAGAAGGTCAAAGTCCAGCAGAAAATTGTACAAACAGGGTATCCCATGCTATGCGAGCTGCAGAACAAGCCAAACAGAAACCAATAGCTGCCACCAAACAAGCAGAGACATCCCTAGTTATTGCAACACCTTCCACAGTACCACCAGCTGCACGAGTTACTCGTTGGTCAACTCAGCTAGCAGCACGTTCCCAAGCTCCCTTGCCACCTGACACTACTTTCGAAGCACTCTTGACACAAGACGAGTTGGCAAGATCAGATGAACTTTGTGAGCTTCAACAACAAGAGAAGGTAGTTGCTGGAGTCAAGTTACAGTCGCATGCTTCTTTATATGTAGTCTCACAGTTTGATGTACACTAACACTTCCTATGTTCGTTGTTGGACTAGCACCTATGCGCAAGAGGAAACAAACATCAGGGATAATTCTCGATAGGTTAACTAAATCTAGAGGAGGAAGAATGGAGATTCGTTTTGAGGCAGGTTTAAAAAGGCCACGTGATGCTACAGAGTCAGCTAAGTTAGTATCAGAGGCAGCGGTTGCCGTTAGGTGTCATGTACATATCCTCCCAACATGGATTCAGTACAGGAATGAAAAATATGAAACCCAGTTCAACACCTTCCTCAACCATTTATCTGTAAGTATGGTTATGAATGGAAACTAGTAATATTGTGTTGCTCTGTCCCATACTTTGTAGGTTGCTGATAATGAGACTCCCATAATTTTCAACAGATGAGGTTCAAGTTGGATAGCCAAGATGATGCAACGGACAAGCTTGCACCCATGTTTTCAAGTCCGCTTTCTGACAGTATTGATATAACTTGAGGAAAACTCACTTTGAAGGCAAGGCTAACAGTGAACTTGCCCAAACATCTCCAGTGGAAAATATATCGGGTGAAGACTAGAGAGGCCTCGTTAAACACTGGTCTGATCCAAAGTATCAGGTACATTATATATATGTGATCAGATCACATGCTGAAGTCCTATTTACTCATGTGCCTCACAAATCTATCTTCTTGTAGGTGAAGTGTTCAAAGAACAAGGCCAACCATATGAAAGTGAAATTCCAATAGACGACAGGATCTAGTAGCTATATTGCACACCGCGAGGATCTTGTAATTAGCTGCCACTACTGCAGGATGGTCCAAACGCGACACTACGATCAGAGACCCTTCGACAAAACTGTGTGCGATGCCATAATCGCAAACAGCGGTGTAAAAGAACCGTCAAAAAAGGTGCAAAACGTTTGCGATGGCGGAACCATCAAACACGGTTCAGATTTTAGTTGCGTGTGCGATCAAGGGCATACGGTTCGGCTCAATGAACTGTTTGCGATGAGGCGGAACAAAAGAAACGGTAGCCTAATGAAGGCGTGTGCGATATAGAGCATATGGTTCACTCGGATGAACTATTTGTGATTAGGCAACACAAAAGAAACGGTCAGCGAGATCAAGGTGTGTGTGATTGACGGGAAACAGGCCCGTAATCAGAAATGTGTGCGAAGACCAATAATAACACAGACGATTGCTGCTAATAAGCCTTGTGAATTGCTCTGTCTAAAGTAGAATAACATGTATATATATAACTGAAATAAACATCCAATTACATAAGTGACTATACAGATCATTCGCACACACCTCAATAAACAATTGCATGCATTCTAAAGTAGGAGAAACGATCGTCTAGTCATCTACTTCTTGTGACGCTCCGCCATCGCTATGTGGCTTGATCCCTCGTCTGGGTCAGGAAGAAGACAGTTCCTCATGTCAACGATCCGCCTGTACATCTCGTAGCTTGTGTACGCGTCCCTGGCCGCATACTTGACATGTTGTTCACCCAGTCTCTCATGACACACACTGTGCCAGGCGTTCTTGTCCTTATTGCTCTCTTCCTTCATCTTCACGTAGTAGGAGTCGATGATGGCCAAGGCAAGGTCAACCAGGGAGTTCAGTTTGTTTTTTTCGCTGCCCAGACCTTGTAGTGGTGCTGGATGTTGACAAGATTCGGGCATTTCAAGTCCGAAACCTTGAGCGCTTTTAGATCGTTGGTGGTGTCCACCGTAGCGAAACTGTAGTCGGATCTGTTGATAAACCTAGAGAAATGCTCGCAAGGCCTTGTGGAAAGGTGGTAGTGGTAGATGAGGATGTCATGTCGCACGCACAACTGGGCGACGGAAACCTTCTGATCATGCCCGGCATGATCGATGGTGTACTCGAGGTCGAAGCCGACCACTCGGTACTTGTCCTCGGCAAGGAACTGCTCCATAGTTTGGATGGAGCTCTCCACCGAGACCGGATAGTTCGTGTACACCACCGAGAGGGCCTTTCCCCTCACGTGGGTGTCCACTACATGATGCATGGTGAACTGCCCGCTGTTGTCGTCGTTGGCCGCTGGGAGCGCCATTGGAGCCATGGGGAGCGCCATTGGAACCGCTGGATGTCCTCTCTGTATGTGTCCTCGTGGGTGTGCTTATTGTGTCGTGTGAGACGAGAGATGAAGTTAAATGGCCGCAGGAATAAAAGGGGGCCGGGCGGCATGGATTCTCGGCGCGTCCGCATGGCAGTTTTTGCAGCGGGTAACTGCATCGTCGTGTCGCGCCCGGTGCAACCGCTTGCACAAGAATGTGCGTGCTCGTGCGCTGGCCCCAAACACTGGCAGCATGCATGGAGGGACGAGGGCAGAGCACCCGGAGGGACGCGAGAGCAGAGCACGCGCGGTGGGACGCGAGCAGAGCGCGCCGCGGCCGCCTGAACCGCAAGCAACCACACGCATACAGCAGTTGAACACGCAGGAAATGGTCGCCTACAAGCCGGCCGACAGTTGTGTCGCTGCGTAGAGAGTGACAGTGTGCTACCACCTCCGTCTAGTCTATAGTCTCCTTTATATTCTGTGCCATACTTTGCCCTCAAATTTAACCAACAAAATGTTAATGCATGTTTTAAAAATTATATAATTGGAAACTATGTTCAAATACAAATCCAACTATATAATCTTTGGCGACATGCATTCATATTTTATTAGTTAAATCATACTTATAAACCAGGACGGTGGTATAGTAGGTAATTAAATCGCAAACGTTTTTTTAACCGTATATGTACGTGGCCTTTCGTCCTCATCTCAAGACGCGTCTTGTCACCTCATTGCCGCAGACGGCTTCTGGCAAGCTTAGCGCAGGCGGGGCGTTCTTTTGGCCAAATGGCGGCGCCAATGAATCGTCAATGAGCCCGTTCCCGCACAGCCTCGCAGATTCCCGTGCAAGCTTCCTGCCCGACTCGGTGAAATCCCCCAAAATCTCAATGCTTACCGGCCTGCTCTAAAAACCCTCACGGCCGGCGAGTCCTGCGTCGCATTTTCCCCTCCCTCCCTGTAGCTTATCTTGTCCGCTTCTCCTACAATCGCCAATGGCAATGGTCCGTCGTCGTCGCTCAGCCACTCCGCCGTCATCAGAGGACAGCTCCAGCTAGGAGGCTACATGGTGGCGACGGCGCAGTCCCGACGTAGTGTAGTGCGCGTGGCGCACCTGTTGGGTGTGCGCGGAACACCCACCACATACTCTGCCGCCGGTGCCCATCGGGAGCTATTGCCGGCCGCCATTGCTGCCACACCACCGTCGAAAGCCAGGGCCATCGCCCGCTCCTCCACCGCGGCCCAAAGGCGGGAGGTGGTCGTCGTGGCCGCCACCCCACTGCCAGCCACGGTGGCCATCACCCGCTCCGCCACCGCGGCCCGAAGGCGGGAGGTGGTTGTCGTGGCCGCCAGCCTACCGCCGACCGCCGGGGTCATGACTCGCTTCACCACTGCCGCCCCAAGGCGGGAGGCGGAGGTGGATGCCCGCACGTGCGTCAGCGACCTTGCATGCTACGCCGAGTTCCTGCGGGAGGAGGAGGAGCGCCTCGTCGAGCACGGAAAGAGCCTTACCGCCGCCGTGGCCGCGGCAGACGCCGCCTCAGAGGCGAGGAATCAGGAGATATACGAGGAGAACCAACGCTTCGAGAGGGGTCGTCTGGAGCGGCAGAGGGCGTTCGGTGGCGCCACTGAAGCCGCGGGCGAGCACCGTATTGCGGTTGCCCAGCTGGCCATGGCTCCTCCTCCTCCGCCTCTTCTTGAGCGCTTGACAAAGGAGAGGCAACTGTAGTACAAAGCCCGATGGCGATAGCGATAGCAAGGCGAGTGATAGTAGTAAATGGCGATGGCGGTAGCAATAGCGATGGCGATAGCGATGGCGAGGGCGATGGCGATGGCGATAGCAGCGATGGCGATGGCGATGGCGATGGCGATGGCGATGTGATAGCAATAGCGATGGCGAGGAAGCGATGGCGGGGCGTAGCGATGGCGATGGCGATGTGATGGCGATGGCGATAGCGATGTGAGAAGGAGCGACGGCAGAAGCGATGGCGATAGCGATAGCGATGTGATGAAAGTAGCAACGGGAGTAGGAAGCGGCGGGAGCGATGGCGGAGCAATGACGGGAAGCGATAGCGATGGCGATGGTATACCGATGTGATAGCGATGGTAGGAAGCGATGGTAGTAGTAGTAGTAGTAGTAGGAGTAGTAGTAGGAGGAGTAGTAGTAGTAGTAGTAGTAGTAGTAGTCGTAGTAGTAGTAGTAGTAGTAGTAGTAGTAGTAGTAGTAGTAGTAGTAGTATTTAGGGTCTAATTTGTTCAGTTCATCTGACTATAGATGTTGTGGAACTGTACAACGTACTTAAAATTGGCTAGTATATATAGTTGAACTAGCCATTTCAGTACGTGGTTGGAAACAATTGGGGAAAATTTTGGTTGGTTCAGCTGTCGAGTTGAACTGTTTGTATAAATTAAGAACGACTGCTTAATCTATGAATGAAATCTATGCTTAATTACTGAATTTTTAGTTGCAAAAACTAGATACTGCTAGTGATTTTTAGCTTCATATTTTGACAAATCACAGTGTTACAAGGATTGACAAATCTTACCAAATTGTTTGTATGTGGTTGCACACGGGTCATCCAAAACAACCGTTTGCGTTGAAGTGATGCACAAATCCTGCCCTGCTCTCACTTTGCATACGGGTGTTCTATCTTAAACGTTTGCGATCAAGAGCTGCAGAAATCCTGCTCAGCACATTTTCTCTTGGCTTCCCGGGGAAGCTGTCGGACTACATATGGGTGTTCTAACTAAAACGTTTGTGATGAGTGTTTTATATTTAAAAAGAAAATTAAACTACGGCTTGGGCGCCATTAATGGAGAGGATGCGAGCAAGGCGGGCGGCCATGGAAGTCAAAGGGCTCGCTTCCCAGTGAGCTGCTTGGCATCTGTTCGCACGCTTCCCGGTGAGCTTGCGCATTCAAGGACAGCTTGCACGCCTCTCGGTCAGCCTGCGCACCGGACGACGCTCGCACGCCTCCCATTGAGTCAAGGTCAAGCAGCTGCCCGCACGGCACCTCCTACAGCCATTAAAGCCAAGACACGTGGCGTCACGTGAATGTTTAACAGAACGCACACAGTTTGAATTATACAAACGTTTGAGATATTAAAGTGGCAGCTACTTTTTCAAAATGCCTTTGTTGGCTGTCATTATTCGAGTGTGCCTTCTCTCAAAATGGACACGAAAAATACCACAGGATGTCGGGTGCCATTCCATGATAGCATGCCAAGTTTCATGAATTTCAGATGAGTTTTGGATTTACTAGAATTTAAAAACCAGGCATATCAATGTTTTGCCGGCAATCAACAGTGCCCTGGTGTTTGAAATTCATTCCCGTTTCTTGCATGGGACCTAAGCATGCACCCAAGGAAACATATTTGATTTTTCAACCAATTTATATGCACTGGAGCATGTGCATGTAGTTCAAATTTGAATTATGCACATAAATGCATTGAAAACTCAGTTAATGCATAAAAATGTCCAAACGAACCCCGAAAAATCACAAGATTCACACAACACTCCTGTTGTTCTATGTTGACACGAGAAAAAAATTTGAAAGCAATAAGAAGCAATGGATATCGTTTCGTTACCAAAGGTGGGACGTTCCCTACCGAAAACCGTCATGCTTGTTGTGAGAAGCATATACCCAAACCTGCCCCAAATGGGACAAAAAATTTACCACGGCATGTTGATGCCGCTCCATGATAGCATGCCAAGTTTCATGAATTTCAGACGGGTTTTGGATTTACTAGTATTTAAAAATGAGGCATCTCAATGTGTTGCCGGCAACCAACGGTGCCCTCGTGTTTGAAATTCATTCCCATTTCTTGCATGGGACCTAAGCATGCACCCAAGGACACATATTTGATTTTTAAACCAATTTAGATGCACTGGAGCATGTGCATGTAGTTCAAATTTGAATTGTGCGCATAAATGCATTGAAAACTCAGTTAATGCATAAAAATGTCCAAACGAACCCTGAAAAATGACAAAAATTCACACAACGCTCCTGTTGTTCTATGTTGACACGAGAAAAAATTTAAAAGCAATAAGAGGCAATGGATATCATTTTGTCCCCAAAGGTGGGACGTTCCCTACCGAAAACCATCATGCTTATTGTGAGAAGCTCCGGTTTGTGAGAAGCATATACCCAAACCTGCCCCAAATGGGACAAATTTTTTACCACGGCATGTTGATGCCGCTCCATGATAGCATGCCAAGTTTCACGAATTTCAGACAGGTTTTGGATTTACTAGAATTTAAAAACCAGGCATCTCAATGTTTTTCTGGCAATCAATGGTGCCCTGGTGTTTGAAATTCATTCCCATTTCTTGCATGGGACCTAAGCATGCACCCAAGGACACAGATTTGATTTTTCAACCAATTTATATGCACTTTGGAGCATGTGCATGTAGTTCAAATTTGAATTATGCACATAAATGCATTGAAAACTCAGTTAATGCATAAAAATGTCCAAACGTACCCCAAAAATCACAAAAATTCACACAACACTCCTGTTGTTCTATGTTGACACGAGAAAAAAATTTGAAAGCAATAAGAGGAAATGGATATCGTTTCGTCCCCAACGGTGGGACGTTCCCTACCAAAAACCATCATGCTTGTTGTGAGAAGCTCTTGTTTGTGAGAAGCATATACCCAAACCTGCCTCAAATGGGAAAAAATTACCACGGCATGCTGATGCCGCTCCATGATTGCATGCCAAGTTTCATGAATTTCAGATGGGTTTTGGATTTACTAGAATTTAAAAACTAGGCATCTCAACGTTTTGTCGGCAACCAACGGTGCCCTCGTGTTTGAAATGCATTCCCATTTCTTGCATGGGACCTAAGCATGCACCCAAGGACACATATTTGATTTTTCAACCAATTTAGATGCACTGGAGCATGTGCATGTAGTTCAAATTTGAATTATGCGCATAAATGCATTGAAAACTCAGTTAATGCATAAAAATGTCCAAATGAACCCTAAAAAATGTCAAAAATTCACACAACGCTCCTGTTGTTCTATGTTGACACGAGAAAAAATTTAAAAGCAATAAGAGGCAATGGATATCGTTTCGTCCCCAAAGGTGGGACGTTCCCTACCGAAAACCATCATGCTTATTGTGAGAAGCTCCGGTTTGTGAGAAGCATATACCCAAAGCTGCCCCAAATGGGATAAAAAATTTACCACGGCATGTTGATGCTGCTCCATGATAGCATGCCAAGTTTTATGAATTTCAGACGAGATCTGGATTTACTAGAATTTAGAAACGAGGCATCTCAATGTTTTGCCGGCAATCAACGGTGCCCTGGTGTTAGAAATTCATTCCCATTTCTTGCATGGGACCTAAGCATGCACCCAAGGACACAGATTTGATTTTTCAACCAATTTATATGCCTTTGGAGCATGTGCATGTAGTTCAAATTTGAATTATGCACATAAATGCATTGAAAACTCAGTTAATGCATAAAAATGTCCAAACGAACCCCGAAAAATCACAAAAATTCACACAACACTCCTGTTGTTCTATGTTGACACGAGAAAAAATTTGAAAGCAATAAGGAAATGGATATCGTTTCGTCCCCAACGGTGGGACGTTCCCTACCAAAAACCATCATGCTTGTTGTGAGAAGCTCCGGTTTGTGAGAAGCATATACCCAAACCTGCCTCAAATGGGAAAAAATTACCACGGCATGCTGATGCCGCTCCATGATTGCATGCCAAGTTTCATGAATTTCAGATGGGTTTTGGATTTACTAGAATTTAAAAACTAGGCATCTCAACGTTTTGTCGGCAACCAACGGTGCCCTCGTGTTTGAAATGCATTCCCATTTCTTGCATGGGACCTAAGCATGCACCCAAGGACACATATTTGATTTTCAACCAATTTAGATGCACTGGAGCATGTGCATGTAGTTCAAATTTGAATTATGCGCATAAATGCATTGAAAACTCAGTTAATGCATAAAAATGTCCAAACGAACCACGAAAATGACAAAAATTCACACAACGCTCCTGTTGTTCTATGTTGACACGAGAAAAAATTTAAAAGCAATAAGAGGCAATGGATATCGTTTCGTCCCCAAAGGTGGGACGTTCCCTACCGGAACCATCATGCTTATTGTGAGAAGCTCCGGTTTGTGAGAAGCATATACCCAAACCTGCCCCAAATGGGACAAATTTTTTACCACGGCATGTTGATGCCGCTCCATGATAGCATGCCAAGTTTCATGAATTTCAGACGGGTTTTGGATTTACTAGAATTTAAAAACCAGGCATCTCAATGTTTTTCTGGCAATCAATGGTGCCCTGGTTTTTGAAATTCATTCCCATTTCTTGCATGGGACCTAAGCATGCACCCAAGGACACATATTCGATTTTTCAACCAATTTATATGCACTGGAGCATATGCATGTAGTTCAAATTTGAATTATGCACATAAATGCATTGAAAACTCAGTTAATGCATAAAAATGTCCAAACGAACCCCGAAAAATCACAAAACTTCACACAACACTCCTGTTGTTCTATGTTGACACGAGAAAAAAATTTGAAAGCAATAAGAGGAAATGGATATCGTTTCGTCCCCAACGGTGGGACGTTCCCTACCAAAAACCATCATGCTTGTTGTGAGAAGCTCCGGTTTGTGAGAAGCATATACCCAAACCTGCCTCAAATGGGAAAAAATTACCACGGCATGCTGATGCCGCTCCATGATTGCATGCCAAGTTTCATGAATTTCAGATGGGTTTTGGATTTACTAGAATTTAAAAACTAGGCATCTCAACATTTTGTCGGCAATCAACGGTGCCCTGGTGTTTGCAATTCATTCCCATTTCTTGCATGGGACCTAAGCATGCAACCAAGGACACAGATTTGATTTTTCAACCAATTTATATGCACTGGAGCATGTGCATGTAGTTTAATTTTGAATTGTGCACCTGAAATGGCTAGAAAACCAATTTAATGTATAAAATGTTCAAACGAACCCTGAATAATTCCAATTCTTTTATGATGCACATATAGTTTCATGTTCACTCCAGATAAGAGGTCTAGCAATTCAAACACCGTCCATTGCCGCTGTGACCCCATTATGTAATTAAAATCAAGATGAAAAATCAAGTAGATCGCACACAATTTATTATCAACAACCGTGTGAGATGCAACACAAAATATCCTGGAGCACCGTCGGTGTATAGTATGCCTATGGCTTACGCGAGAAGGTGTGTCGGCTACAGTCCACAGCCGACGTCTCAAGCACAGTAGCTCGCTCCCCAAATATCATTTCACTGTTCAATCGTCACCGGTGAAAGATGGGCACGTGGACCTGCGTCGTGAGGGCAACTTCGGTGGCCCACTCCGACAAGAGCGCAGCCGCAGCCGCCATGCGCGTGCTAACAAGGTGCAGGAGCGCGGCCGCAATTTGCGACCGGGGGGAAAAGGCAACCCAAACCGCCGCTGTTGCTTCTCAGGTGGCGGAAGCAACATCTACCTCGGGGATAGCAATTGGCGAGAGCGGCACAATAGCTGTCCGTTCCGCAGCGGCAGCCTTAGCCCTGATGGAGGCCGGCCATGACCATGTCGAGGCCGCCCACACCCATCTCCTGGCGGTCACCGCACAAATCGAACGAAGCTTCTCCGACAACGGTCGACAACCCATGGCTGAAGAGCTGGCAATCACCGAGAGCGTTCGAGCAGCCGTCCGTTCCTCCGCCGCATACCTTGCGACGATGGATCCCGTCCAAGCCCAGATCGCATCCGCCCATGCCCAGCTCGTGGCGGCCTTTTCCAAGAGATGGCGGACGTGGATGGCGAGATGCTTGCCAAGTATGGTGCGATGGATGCCTTGGAGCCCCTTCACTAGGAGTCCGTCGGGCACGAGCTGGACATGGAGGCGGCGGCGGAGATCGACGAGCACCAGCCGTAGTAGTACTCTTTGTTTTGTTTATTTAAGAGCGTTGGTCTTTAATTTGTTAGAGTAATGTTTAGGTCAGCTAGCTCTGTTTAATTGCTGAACTTGCTCGAGTAAGAAGTGTGGGTGTGTTGTAGTCTCCTTTGTGTACCCAAATTATGCAATGACGTGGATGACCACTGTAACCATGGAAATTCGAACCAAAACTTTTGACGTTCAAACTCATCACACACGGGTTAAGCTATCTGAATTGTTTGTGATGTCCACATATCGTACACATTTCTGAATAAGGGACCATGTCTGATGACACTTTGCGCGCCTGTTTTTTGGCTGAGGCGATTCCAAATATTCGGCTTCCGTGGAAATATCTACCTCCCCGCCCCCTCCCCCTTACCAAAAGCCACATTTCCCCTCTTTCCGCCTTCCTATCCAAGTTGAAACCTTCACTCCTTGCTTGCAGCGCCGCCTCCTCGTCGGTGACCCTCCTTCACGCTGCTCCGCCTCGTCTATCCATGCAGGTAATCCACACCCGACCCCCATCCTCCTCCTCCTTCCACATCCCACATGCCCCGACCGCCGGCACGAGCACGACACCTTCCACCCAAATCACCGACCCCTCCACCAAATAAGTGCCGCCCTAAGCCATGGTGCACGAAGTATAGCCAGGATCTCAAGGAGCATTTGGCAGCAGAGAAGCAAATCGCGGCCACACGCGTGGATGAGGTCGCGATGGCTGCCATTCTTGCCGACCCCCAGATCTTGGAGGAGCACCTTGCCATTTACTAGCTACGTCGGTTAAGCATGCTCGGTTTACCCGCTATGCAGTGCTCCTCGCTTTCCTTCACAAATTCTAGTGAATTGTGCTATCTAATTTAACCATGCAATTTGTTGCTCTAGTGTATATGTTCTATATGTCGTGTAGTGTGGTGCTCACTTATTAACTATTTTGTTAATTAGTTGTCATCTTCAGTTAACTGTTTGGTTCAATTCTGCAAATCTGATGTTCAATTCTTCAGGCTGCAATTTTGTATTGTCTTTCATGTGAGAAATAAATCGAATTTATCTTTACGAAATACATGAGAAACAAATACAATTGCTATATCTCCAAGTTGTCAAGCATGCTTGGTTTGGTTATACATTGTGTAATGTGGTGCTCAGTTAACGTTTGGTTCATTTGCGTTGTGGTGTTTAGTTAACTGTTTGGTTCAATTCTGCAATTCGATGTTCAATAGTTGTGGGTGCATTCTGTTATTGTATACCATGTGAGGAATAAATTGAATTTGGCTGTAGTAAATACATGAGAAACAAATACAGTTGCTACAGTTGGCTGTAATTAACTGTTTGGTTAACTGTCTGTTAGTATGTTATATCGTGCAATGTGGTGCTCAGTTAATGTTTGGTTCATTTGTTGTTGTCGGATTTTGGGTTCCGGCAAAACCCTTGAGGTTCGAACACTGGGGTGCGCACGAAGATCTCTCCTCCCCCCAGCACTCACCCTCACCGCAATCTCAAGGCTCAACGCGCCGAACTCGCAGAACAAAGGGACACAAGATTTATACTGGTTCGGGCCACTGATGTGGTGTAATACCCTACTCCAGTGTGGTGTGGTGGATTGCCTCTTGGGCTGGGGATGAACAGTTACAAGGGAAGAACAGCCTCCTGAGGAGAGGTGCTCTAGTGCTTTGTGAGCTTGTGTGGGTGAGGATGATCTGAATGGCCCCGGATCAGTTGTCTCCTACTGTGGTGGCTAGTCCTATTTATAGAGGCCCTGGTCCTCTCCCCGAATGTTAAGCGGGAAGGGATGCCACAAAGGCCAAATTCGAAGGGAGACAACTAGTACAAGTTATCCTGACTAAAGGTGGTCTTCGCCTGCCAAAGGTTCTGGTGGTGATACCGTCTTGGGCTCCATAGTGACCTCCATCCTGCCGTCCTGCTGGTCTTGGTCTCGTTGCACCGATATGGAAACCTTTTCCTGATGCCTCGGGACTCTTCGCCTGCTCTTGCCTCTTTAGCACCAAAGAGGAAACGAGGACACTACGCGCTGCCGCCCGCCTGGCCCCGGTTGTCATGGCTTGCATCACAGGAACCTCGCGAGGTAGCCCTTGCCTTGATCTCTCCGCCCCTCGCGAGCTAGCCTGGTGAGGCCGCCCCCGAGGAGGTCTTGCATTGTCCGCCTCGCGAGGCTTGGCCCCTCGCGAGGGTCTTGAGTGTTTGCTGGTGAAGATGGGTTGTACAGGGCCGCTGGTGGAGCCACGCCGTGGGCCGCAGGCAGGCAAGTCTGGGTACCCCCTTTCCCAGGACGCCGACACTAGCCCCCGGGCCCAAGGTGCGCTCGGACTTGGCTTCGAGGCAAAGCCAAGGGGAAAGTGCGGAGCACCGCGGGCCCCAACAGCCTGTGCCCTTGGTTGACGTGTGGCGATTGATTAGACGTGGGCGTCTCCGCTTCCCCACGCTGCCTCGGCAACTGCCCGACTTGACGACTCCCTGCTGCATGCAGAGAAAAATGATCATTACGTGTGATCGTGGGATCACCGGTTGGCCTTCTCCCGCTATAAATGAGGAGGGGGCAGAGCCCCCGTCACTCATCTCTTCGTGCTCCGCTCGCTTCCTCTTCCTTGCTTCGTTGCTAGCAATGGCTCCCATGGCACTTGTGAAGAGGTTCTTGGCCGCAGAGAAGGGGAAGATGGTCGTCGTCAGGTGCTGCCCTGAGGACATCGACGGTTTTGAGGTGCTCAGCCTCGGTGACGGCCGCGACGAGGGTGAAGGCGGGCTTGTCCTTGGCGCCGGCCATGGCTCGTCCAGCTATGGTGACTCTTCTTCCGGCGACAGCTCCAGCAGCGGCGGCTACGACCAGCCGCCGCGCCCGCTTCGAGGGTGGCACTGGGTCATCTCGTCGCCGTGCCCCAGTGAAGCGCGAGGAGGGGTCTGGCTGAGCCCAGGAGAGCGCCATGGGCCCATCCTCGCGAACTGCTGCGGGAGCACGCGCCACTTTTGTTTCGTTCTTCATTTTCTTCCTGCATTTAGAGAGAGAGAGAAGTATGAGGCCTCGCAGGGGCGTGCAACGAACCATGATTTCCAAGTTGCTATGCTATGTTTATCGTTCCTGTGTCATGTTGCAGCATCGACATTTTATGTAGGCGCGTAGGAATAACTTAGCTTTATGCGCTCAAAGTAGTTTTCGCCTCGTGAGGCGCGCATTTCCCAGTACCTGGCGAGACCTCCTTGGCTTGGGAGGCATCTAGGAACTGCAAAAATTCGTTAGGAAATTCTTATTCATCCGAGCCCTGGTCGCAGGTGTAGCCAGCCATGACCCAGCGCTCCGCATCGCGTACCCGAGGGGCACGGATTGAGGGAGGAGCGCCAGCTTGCGAGCTCGAGCGAGGGTGCCTCGCGAAGAACAGGAAAAAACACTCATGAGCGCCCCTATCCAGCCCCCTCGCGAGGCATGCAAGGGAGAGTACGAGCCAAAACAAGGAACCTAGGGAAGAAACGGAGGCAGAAGGCGATGGAACCAAGCCAGGAAGAAACACCAAAAAGCAAATTTTCATTAAAGAGGGGCAAGCCAGCTATGGAAAGCAAATGAAAAGCCGCGTCCGGCACCTAGTCTAGTCTTCTCACCAGTGCAGAGCTAAGTGCTGCCACTAGGACGTGGGAGGGAGCCCCCGAGGCCCGAGGGCGGCACTCCTGAGACTCCGTGGCATGTACAAACCCACTCATTATTACGTGAGAGTGTCACGAGCGGAGACCTTCACAGGCACTGGGCCTTGCTTCACAGGCGCTGGGCCTTGCTTCATGGGTAGAACTTCCGAAGGTGCTGGATGTTCCAAGCATTCTCGATGGGGACCCCGTCCTACGTCTCCAGGCACACGACGCCAGGCCTGGAGACGTGGGCGACCCTAAACGGACCCTCCCACATGGGTGAGAGCTTATGCAGCCCTTCCCTGGAGAGCACCCGCCTTAGGACGAGGTCACCCACCTTAGGACGAGGTCACCCACCTCGAGCGTTCTAGAGCGGATGCTACGGCAGTGATACCGCCACAGTGCCTGCTGGTATCTTGCTGCTCGGAGCGTGGCTTCACGGTGGCATTCCTCCCCCGGCACGAGGTCCATCCCCCGCATGGCGTCCTGCTGTGTCTCATCAAACACCAAGAACTGCGCGGAGCGATGCTTGACCTCGTGAGGGAGAACCGCTTCTCCTCCGTAGACGAGGAAGAACAGGGTCTCGCATGTTGGCTTTGTGGCGGTGGTGCGGATGGACCACAACACAGACTGGAGCTCATCATGCGAGCCCCTGCCACAGGCCTCGAACTTCTTCTTGAAGATTCTTGTCTTGAGGCCTCTCAGGACCTCCGCGTTGGCGTGTTCGGCTTGACCGTTGCTCCTAGGGTGTGCCACCGAAGCGTAACAGATCTACGTTCCAAGGTTAGCACAATATGTCTTGAAGAGATTGCTAGTGAACTGCGAGCCGTTTTCGGTGATGATGTAATTAGGGACCCCGAACCGGCTCACGAGACCCTTGATGAACTTGACTTCGGATCCAGCCGGGATGGTGCGGACAGCTTCTACCTCCACCCATTTGGTGAACTTGTCGATGGTGACGTAGAGGTAGCGGTAGACCCCAGGCGCTCGAGGGAACGGGCCTAAGATATCCAGCCCCCAGACTGCGAATGGCCATGAGAGCGGTATGGTCTGGAGGCCCTGGGCTGGCTGATGGATCTGCTTGGCATGGAATTGACAGGCCTCGTTGGACTTCACCAGCTCAGTCGCGTCGTTAAGTGCCATAGGCTGTAGAACCCGCTGCGGAACGCCTTGCCGACGAGGGTTCGTCACGATGAGTGGTGCCCGCAGTCTCTGCCGTGTATGTTAGCTAGCAACTCGTTCCCCTGTTCCCTGGAGATACAACGCAAGGAAACGTCATTCGGCCGCTTCCTGTATAGCTCACCGTCCTAGATGCAATACGCCATGGCCTGTCGGGCCACGCGCTCCGCGTCCTCCTCCTTCTCCGGCAGCGTCCCTTGTGTCAGGTATTCCTTGAATTCCTTGGTCCAGCACCCCTCCTGAGGCTCGAGCGCCAGGAGTAGGCGCGCTCCCGAGGCAGGTGGTTGGGGGAGCTCCTCCCGAGGTGGCGCCGGCCTTGAAAGCGAAGGTGCTGTCGACGGCTTGAAGAGCCGCTCCTCAAAGACGCCCGACTCTTTGGGTTGTCGCTTGGATGCCCTTTTGGCGATGTCGTTGGCCTCCTTGTTGGTGTCGCGGGGCATGTGCAACAGTTCTAGGCCCAAGAACTTCTTTTCCATTCCGCGTACCTCCGAGAGGTATGCCGCCATGCATGTGCTCGTCCCTCGGCTCGTATACCTTGTTGGAGAAGTTGACGAGAAGTTGCGAGTCGCCCCTGATGGTGAGACGCTTCACCCCAAGGCCACCGTAGCTCTGAGGCCAGCTATGAGGCCTTCGTACTCCGTGATGTTGTTGGAGACCTTCTCGCTACTACCTCTTGAGCACTGCGCTCGTTTTCCCTTCAAGAGGAAAGGATGATGCAGCAAAGTAGCGTAAGTATTTCCCTCAGTTTTTGAGAACCAAGGTATCAATCCAGTAGGAGGCTACGCGCGAGTCCCTCGCACCTACACAAAACAAATAAATCCTCGCAACCAACGTGATAAGGGTTTGTCGGTCACTTACGAGAGTGAGATATTATAGATATGATAAGATAATATTTTTGGTATTTTTGTTATAAAGATGCAAAGTAAAAGGCAACGGAAATAACTAAGTCTTGGAAGATTAATATGATGAAGATAGACCCGGTGGCCATAGGTTTCACTAGTGGCTTCTCTCATGAGCATAAGTATTCTACGGTGGGTGAACAAATTACTGTTGAGCAATTGACAGAATTGAGCATAGTTATGAGAATTTCTAGGTATGATCATGTATATAGGCATCACATCCGAGACAAGTAGACCGACTCCTTCCTGCATCTACTACTATTACTCCACACATCGACCGCTATCCAGCATGCATCTAGAGTATTAAGTTCATAAGAACAGAGTAACGGCTTAAGCAAGATGACATGATGTAGAGGGATAAATTCATGCAATATGATAAAAACCCCATCTTGTTATCCTTGATGGCAACAATACAATACGTGCCTTGCTGCCCCTACTGTCATTGGGAAAGGACACCGCAAGATTGAACCCAAAGCTAAGCACTTCTCCCATTGCAAGAAAGATCAATCTAGTAGGCCAAACCAAACTGATAATTCAAGAGACTTGCAAAGATAACCAATCATACATAAAATAATTCAGAGAAGATTCAAATATTGTTCATAGGTAAACTTGATCATAAACCCACAATTCATCGGTCTCAACAAACACACCGCAAAAGAAGATTACATCGAATAGATCTCCACGAGAGAGGGGGAGAACATTGTATTGAGATCCAAAAAGAGAAGAATCCATCTAGCTAATAACTATGTACCCGAAGGTCCGAGGTAAACTACTCACACTTCATCGGAGAGGCTATGGTGTTGATGTAGAAGCCCTCCGTGATCGATGCCCTCCGTGGAGCTTCTAACAGGCCCCAAGACGGGATCTCATGGGTACAGAAGGTTGCGGTGGTGGAATTAGGTTTTTGGCTCTGTATCTAATCGTTTGGGGGTACGTAGGTATATATAGGAGGAAGGAGTACGTGCTGGAGCAACATGGGGCCCATGAGGGTGGAGGGCGCGCCTGGGGGGGTGGGGTAGGCGCCCCCCTACCTCGTGGCTTCCTACTTTATTTCTTGACGTAGGGTCCAAGTCTCCTGGATCATGTTCGTTCCAAAAATCACGTTCCCGAAGGTTTCATTCCATTTGGACTCCGTTTGATATTTTTTTTTCTGCGAAACTCTGAAATAGGCAAAAAAACAACAATTCTGGGCTGGGCCACCAGTTAATAGGTTAGTCCCAAAAATAATATAAAAGTGAATAATAAAGCCCAATAATGTCCAAAACAGAAGATAATATAGCATGGAGCAATCAAAAAATATAGATACGTTGGAGACGTATCAAGCATCCCCAAGCTTAATTCCTGCTCGTCCTCGAGTAGGTAAATGATAAAAACAGAATTTTTGATGTGGAGTGCTACTTGGCATAATTTCAATGTAATTCTTCTTAATTGTGGTATGAATATTCAGATCCGAAAGATTCAAGATAAAAGTTCATATTGACATAAAAATAATAATACTTCAAGCACACTAACTAAGCAATTATGTCTTCTCAAAATAACATGGCCAAAGAAAGTTATCCCTACAAAATCATATAGTCTGGCTATGCTCTATCTTCACCACACAAAATATTTAAATCATGCACAACCCCGATGACAAGCCAAGCAATTGTTTCATATTTTTGACATTTTCAAAAAATTTCAATGTTCACGCAATACATGAGCGTGAGCCATGGACATAGCACTATATGTGGAATAGAATGGTGGTTGTGGACAAGACAAAAAGGAGAAGATAGTCTCACATCAGCTAGGCGTATCAACGGGCTATGGAGATGCCCATCAATAGATATCAATGTGAGTGAGTAGGGATTGCCATGCAACGGATGCACTAGAGCTATAAGTATATGAAAGCTCAAAAATAAACTAAGTGGGTGTGCATCCAACTCGCTTGCTCACGAAGACCTAGGGCATTTTGAGGAAGCCCATCATTGGAATATACAAGCCAAGTTCTATAATGAAAAATTCCCACTAGTATATGAAAGTGATATCATAGGAGACTCTCTATCATGAAGTTCATGGTGCTACTTTGAAGAACAGGTGTGGTAAAAGGATAGTAACATTGTCTTTTCTCTCTTTTTCTCTCATTTTTTATTTGGGCCTTTTCTCTCTTTTTTATGGCCTCTTTTTTTAGTCTGGAGTCTCATCCCGACTTGTGGGGGAATCATAGTCTCCATCATCCTTTCCTTACTTGGGACAATGCTCTAAAAATGATGATCATCACACTTTTATTTTCTTACAACTCAACAATTACAACTCAATACTTAGAACAAAATATGACTCTATGTGAATGCCTCCGGCGGTGTACTGGGATATGCAATGAATCAAGAATGACATGTATGAAAGAGTTATGAACGGTGGCTTTGCCATAAATACAATGTCAACTACATGATCATGCAAAGCACTATGATAATGATGGAGCGTGTCATAATAAACGGAACGGTGGAAAGTTGGATGGCAATATATCTCGGAATGGCTATGGAAATGCCATGATAGGTAGGTATGGTGGCTGTTTTGAGGAAGGTATATGGTGGCTGTATGATACCGGCGAAAAGTGCGCGGTATTAGAGAGGCTAGCAATGGTGGAAGGAGGAAAGTGTGTATAATCCATGGACTCAACATTAGTCATAAAGAACTCATATACGTATTGCAAAAATCTACAAGTTATCAAAGCAAAGTATTACGCGCATGCTCCTGGGGGGATAGATTGGTAGGAAAAGACCATTGCTCGTCCCCGACCGCCACTCATAAGGAAGACAATCTATAAATAAATCATGCTCCGACTTCATCACATAAAGGTTCACCATACGTGCATGCTACGGGAATCACAAAATTTAACACAAGTATTTCTCAAATTCACAACTACCCAACTAGCATGACTCTAATATTACTACCTCCATATCTCAGAACAATTATCAAGTATCAAACTTCTCATGGTATTCAACACACTCATAAGAATTTTTTACTATTCTTGAATACCTAGCATATTAGGATTATTTAAGCAAATTACCATGCTGTTTAAGACTCTCAAAATAATCTAAGTGAAGCATGAGAGATCAATAGTTTCTATAAAACAAATCCATCACCGTGCTCTAAAAGATATAAGTGAAGTACTAGAGCAAAAACTATATAACTCAAAAGATATAAGTGAAGCACATAGAGTATTCTAATAATTTCCGAATCATGTGTGTCTCTCTCAAAAGGTGTGTACAGCAAGGATGATTGTGGTAAACTAAAAAGAAAAGACTCAAATCATACAAGACGCTCCAAGAAAAACACATATCATGTGGTGAATAAAAATATAGCTCCAAGTAAAGTTACCGATGGAAGTAGATTTAAAGAGGGATGCCTTCCGGGGCATCCCCAAGCTTTGGCTTTTTGGTGTCCTTAGATTATCTTGGGGTTTCCATGGGCATCCCCAAGCTTAGTCTCTTGCCACTCCTTGTTCCATAATCCATCAAATCTTTTACCCAAAACTTGAAAACTTCACAACACAAAACTCAGCAGAAAATCTCGTGAGCTCCGTTAGCGAAAGAAAACATAAGACCACTTCAAGGTACTGTAATGAACTCATTATTTATTTATATTGGTGTTAAACCTACTTTATTACAACTTCTCTATGGTTTATAAACTATTTTACTAGCCATAGATTCATCAAAATAAGCAAACAACACACGAAAAACAAAATTTGTCAAAAACAGAACAGTGTGTAGTAATCTGTAACTAACGCAAACTTATGGAACTCCAAAACATCAGCCAAAATAGGAAGACCTAGACAAAAAATTTATTGATCAGTAGCAATTGGAATCAATATTTTATCACGTTCTGGTGATTTTTAACAATTATTTTCGTGAACAGAAAGTTTCTGGAAGATCAAATAACTATCATCCAAGAAGATCCTATAGGTTTAACTTGGCACAAACACTAAATAAAACATAAAAACACATATAACCAGAGGCTAGAACAAAAATTTATTCCTAAACAGAAGCAAAAAGCAAAAAACAAAAAATAAAATTGGGTTGCCTCCCAACAAGCGCTATCGTTTAACGCCCCTAGCTAGGCATAATAGCAAGGATAGATCTAGGTATTGCCATCTTTGGTAGGCAATCCATAAGTGGCTCTCATAATAGATTCATATGGTAATTTTATTTTCTTCATAGGGAAGTGTTCCATGCCTTTCTTTAATGGAAATTGGAATCTAATATTCCCTTCCTTCATATCAATAATTGCACCAATCGTTCTAAGGAAAGGTCTACAAAGAATAATAGGACATGAAGGATTGCAATCTATGTCAAGAACGATAAAATCTATGGGCACATAGTTCCTATTTGCAACAATAAGAACATCATTAATTCTTCCCATAGATTTCCTAATGGTGGAATCCGCAAGGTGCAAGTTTAAAGAGCAATCATCAAAATCATGGAAACCTAACAAATCGCACAAAGTTTTGGGAATAGTGGAAACACTAGCACCCAAATCACATAAAGCATAGCATTCATGATCTTTAATATTAATTTTAATAGTAGGTTCCCACTCATCATAAAGTTTTCTAGGGATAGAAACTTCCAACTCAAGTTTTTCTTCGTAAAATTACATCAAAGCATCAACGATATGTTTGGTAAAAGCTTTATTTTGACTATAAGCATGAGGAGAATTTAGCACAGATTGCAACAAGGAAATACAATCTATCAAAGAGCAATTATCATAATTAAATTCCTTGAAATCCAAAATAGTGGGTTTATCTAATGTTTTGATCTCTTCAATCCCACTTTTATCAATTTTAGCATCAAGATCTAAAAACTCCGAATTTTTTGAATGCCTTCTAGGTAAAGGTGGATCATATTAAGTCCCATCATTATCAAGATTCATATTGAAAAACAAAGATTTAATAGGGGACACGTCAATAACTTTTAGATCTTCATCTTTGTTTTCATAAATTAGAAGAACACGCTTTTATAAAGCAATCTTTCTTAGCACGCATCCTAGCGGTTCTTTCTTTGCACTCATCAATGGAAATTCTCATGGATTTGAGAGACTCATTGATATCATGCTTAGGAGGAATAGATCTAAGTTTCAAAGAATCAACATCAAGAGAAATTCTATCAATGTTCCTAGCCAATTCATCAACTTTAAGCAATTTCTCTTTAAGCAAAGCATTGAAATTCTTTTGTGAATTCATAAACTCTTTAACACTAGTCTCAAATTTGGAGGGCATTTTATTAAAATTTCCATAAGAATTGTGTTGGAATTACCATAATTATTAGAGGTATTGCTAGGATAAGGCCTAGGATTAAAGTTTCCTCTATAGGCGTTGTTACCAAAATTATTCCTACCAACAATATTCACATCCATAGATTCATTATTATTCTCAATCAAAGTAGACAAAGGCATATCATTAGGATCAGAAGAAACACGCTTAGTAGCAAATAATTTCATAAGTTCATCCATCTTTCCACTCAAAACATTAATTTCTTCTATTGCATGCACTTTTTTATTAGTAGATCTTTCAGTGTGCCATTGAGAATAATTAACCATAATATTATCTAGGAGTATAGTAGCTTCTCCTAAAGTGATTTCCATAAAAGTGCCTCCCGCGGCCGAATCTAAAAGATTTCTAGAAGCAAAATTCAACCCGGCGTAGAAATTTTGTATAATCATCCACAAATTCAAACCATGAGTGGGGCAATTACGTATCATTAATTTCATCCTCTCCCAAGCTTGTGCAACAAGTTCACAATCAAGTTGCTTAAAATTCATAATATCATTTCTAAGAGAGATAATCTTAGTGGGAGGAAAATACTTAGAGATAAAATCATCTTTGCACTTATTCCAAGAATCAATACTATTTTTAGGAAAAAGACGAAAACCAAGCTTTAGCACGATCTCTAAGCGAAAAAGGAAATAGCTTCAATTTAACAATATCATTGTCAACATCTTTCTTCTTTTGCATATCACACAAATCAACGAAGCTATTTACATGAGTAGCGGCATCTTCACTAGGAAGGCCGGCGAATTGATTTTTCATAACAAGATTAAACAAAGCAACATTGATTTCACAAGATTCAGTATCGGTAAGAGGAGCAATCAGAGTGCTAAGGAAATCATTATTGTTGGTATTGGTAAAGTCACATAATTTGGTATTATCTTGAGCCATCGTGACAGGCAAGCAATCCAACACACGAGCAAACAAGAAGCAAGCGAAAAAGAGGCGAACAAAAAAGAGAGGGCGAATAAAACGGCAAGGGTGAAGTGGGGGAGAGGAAAACGAGAGGCAAATGGAAAATAATGTAATGCGGGAGATAAGGGTTTGTGATGGTGTGACGCCCGGATAATTAAGCTACAGTAACCCTCTGGTAATGATGCCACGTCACCTCGATTATTGTTGAAAATCTCGCATTAGTTCAGAACCGATCCAAATTCAATTCTGAATTAAAGTTAAAACAATTAAAGTTTTCAAAAGTCAAAACTAAATTGTTCCTAACGTGTCAAATAACCCGTAATAAATGTTGGTGAAGAAGTCATCTTCTAATAAAATACTTAAATGCACTAAATAAACTAAAACAGCGATAAAACAATTATCTAAAATGCTTTTAAAATAATAAGCACATGCAAAACACTTTAATAAAGTGCCAGCATATTTGGGGCTGTGACCTATTTGATAACACCAAATTAGTTGTCGCTTTTAAATTTTATAAAACTAAAATAAAAGAAAACAGAAAAGAAATAGAATAAAAACAAAAGAAGAAAAGAAAACAGAACCAAAAAAAAAGAGAAAGAACCCCCCCCCACTGGGCCACAGCCCAGCTGGCCTCTGGGCCAACCAGGCCGGCCCAGCCGGCGCCTATAGCCCCCCTGGGGCGACCGAAACCCTAATCCCCTCCCTCACAATCCCCGATCCAGTCCCCTCCCCCTCTCCCCGATCTGGGTGCCCCTCGCCCCGAGCACCATCGCCGGTCGCCGCCCGGTGGCTTCACCGGCCGAGGCCACCTCGCCGCCGCCCGTCATCGTCCCTCCTCCTCCCGTCCGTGTGCCCGGCACCTCCACCCCGATCTGGAGCAGGGGCTCAACCATGGGCCCGAGCCCCGATGCAGCGTCGTCCGCCACCACCGCTGACGCCGCCTTGCCCGTCTCGCGGCTGCTCCTCCGTCGTCGCGGGATCTCGCGTCCCGTCCTCCTCCTCGCGGTCCTCCCCGACCACACGTCCACGCCTGCCCGTGCCCTACACCCCGTGAGCTGCGCCCCTCCTCTCCTCCCTCTGCCCTCCCCTTTTTGCGGTCACCGCGCCCGGCGCCTTCGCGTCAGCAGCCACACTCCGGCGCCTCTGGGCCAGCACAGTGATGCGTGCAAGCCGCGCCCATGGGCCGCGCCCGTGCCTCCCTCTCTCCTCTGCCCCGTCCCCTTGCTCGTGCTCCGCCGTGCCCCTGCTCCTACAATTCACCGCCTCCCCTGCCCGTCCTTGTCCGTGGCGCCACCTGCGCCTCCACTGCGCCCCCCTGCTCCGGCGGCCATAGGCCTTGGAACCACGCCCGCCGCCCCCTGCTCCCCACGACGCTCACCTACCCCGGCCGGTGCACAGGAGCCCAGCCTAGCGCCGGTCTCCAGCGCCGTTAGCGCTCGGCGCCCGCTAGTGCGTGCCTTGGGTCAAGACCCACGCCCAAATAGGCCCACAGGGCCTATGTGAGAAGAACCCCATGCCCATAACGTTTTATTAAAAAAGGAATTAGAAATAAAAATAGTAAATAAAAATGATTTAATAAAATTAATTATTAATTAATTAATTATCTAATGAATTAATTAAGTTAATTAATCCAGTTTAATTAATTTAATTAACTAGTTAGGTTAATTAAATAGTAATTAAATTAACTAACTGTAATTAACCTAAGCAGAGAATGACGGTGGGTCCCATCGACCCACATGTCGGTTGACCAAGTCAACTCGCTGTTGGCACGACGTCGACATGACATCTTGCGACGCGTCATAAATCCATTTTTCGAATTAATTAAATAATTAATTAAATTCCAGAAATTAATAAAATCTTTAGAAAATCATATCTTTTAATCCGTAACTCGGAGTAAATATTTTCAACATGAAAGTTGCTCAGAACGACGAGATGAATCCGGATACGCAGTCCGTTCGTCCGCCACACACCCCTAACCTATCGAACTCGCAACTTTCCCCCTCCGGCTCCTGCTAGAAAACACGAAACAAGGGATATTTTCCCGGATGTTTCCCCCCTTAACCGGTATCACCTCATACCACGTTAGGGCACGCCTAGCATCATTACTTGTCATGTCATGGATCGCTATGCATCTGTTTGCTTAAATATTTATTGTTTCTTCCCCCTCTTCTCTCGCTAGACACCGAGACCAAGCCGCTGCTGCCGGGTTCGACTACGGAGTTGACGACCCCTCTCTCTTGCCAGAACAACCAGGCAAGCCCCCTTGATCATCGATATCGCCTATTCTACTCTATCGCTTGCATTAGAGTAGTGTAGCATTCTTGCTTTCGTTATACCTATCCCGATGCATAGCTTTGTCCTTGCTACTATGTTGTTACCTTTACCGCTATCCTACTTGCTTAGTATAGGATGCTAGTATTTTCATCTGTGGCCCTACATTCTTGTCCGTCTCATGCTATACTATCGGGCCGTGATCACTCGGGAGGTGATCACGGGTATATACTATATACTTATACATGATACATGTGGAGACTAAAAGTCGAATTAAATTTGGTGGAGCACCATGAGTGGATCTTTGTGGCGGAGCGGCAGGCAGGTTGAGACCGCCTAGGAGAGAGGTGGGCCTGGCCCTGTTCGACGTTCGCGGATACTTAACACGCTTAACGAGATCTTGGTATTTGATCTGAGTTGGCTACGAACCTATACGCACTAACCAACTACGTGGGAGAGATATGGGCACTCGGCGTCGTGGTATCAGCCGAAGCACTTCGTGACGCGTCGGCCGAGTGGCACGCCCGGATTGGACCGAACGCCACTAGGCTAGGTCTCGCTTCGGCACAGACGGAACGTGCAGGTGTGCTTTCAGGCGATGGGCCTGCACCCTGTGGCGCTTAGGTTTAGACCGGCGTCTTGACCTCTCTGTTGAGCCTAGGTGGGGCTGCGACGTGTTGATCTTCCGTGGCGGGCATGACCCAGAAAGTGTGTCGGCCAAATGGGATCAAGCATGCTGGGTAAGTTGGTGCACCCTGCAGTGAAGTTAATCTATTCGAATAGCCATGATCTTGATAACAGTGACGACTTGGAGTTGTACCTTGACCTTATGACAACTAGAACCGGATACTTAATAAAACACACCCTTCCAAGTGCCGGATACAACCGGTGGTCGCTCTCTCTCGTGGCAATGAGGAGGGATCGCCGGGTAGGATTATTGCTATGTGATGTTACTTGGAGGACTTCAGACGCCCTCTTCTACTGTTGCAAGGCGAAGGTGACCCGAGCGTAGTCTTCGATAAGACTAGCTATCCCCTCTTATTACGGCATTCTGCGATTCGGTCCATCGATATGGCCTCTTACACATATATCCATGCATATGTAGTGTAGCTCCTTGCTTGCGAAAGTACTTTGGATGAGTACTCACGGTTGCCTTGTTCCCCTTTTTCCCCTATCTCTACTCGATTGCTGCGACCAGACGATGGAGCCTGGAGCCGAACACCACCGTCGATGATGACTACTACCACGGAGGTGCCTACTACTACGTCTTTGCCGGTGACGGCGACCAAGAGTAGTTTAGGAGGATCGAGCGGAGGCCTGCGCCTCTTTCGATCTGTATCCCAGCTTTGTGCTAGCCTTCTTAAGGCAAACTTGTTTAACTTCATGCGTACTCGAGATATTGTTGCTTCCGCTGACTCGTCCTAGGATCGAGCACTTGTATTCGAGCCCTCGAGGCCTCGGCTTGTATTATGATGCTTGTATGACTTATTCTATTTGTAGAGTTGTGTTGTGATATCTTCCCGTGAGTCCACGATCTTGATCGTACACATTTGCGTGCATGATTAGTGTACGATTGAATCGGGGGCGTCACAAGTTGGTATCAGAGCCGACTGCCTGTAGGAATCCCCCTTCCACACTCCTTGGCCGAAGTTGAGTCTAGTCAATTGCAAAACTTTTACTAACATGGCTGTGTGGCTTACGGGCCCACGTCGCCATTGGGTGGTATTAGGATCTTTTACTCCTCGATCTTTACTCTGGGACTCTGAACTCTCTTCTACTCGGGTTAAACGGTTTTTACTAACTCTAACTCTAGGTTCTCGATAATACTTTCTCCCGAAGAGGCCCTTCGGTCCAGATGATCACCGACTGCACCTGAAGATTTCGGAGATACTCTTTGATATTCTCTCGAGACTTTGTGCCCATCACTTTTGCTATTCCCGACCACCGATAGATCCGTATGGATAACTACTTACACTTGCCATTCATACGATCATCCCCCATTGATCTTGTTATTACAAGATACCTCAAGTTTTCTCTATCGTTCCGAGAATACTTTTGTGCCTCTTGCCTAGCAGTTCTTTGCCACATGAATACCCCTTCAAATAAATCCTCGCACTTGTCGAGTATCCGCTCATCCCCAGTTGTTCATGTGTTTCACAAAAGTCTTCAAAATACTATTCAATCTTCCGAAAATCCTCTGGAGCCCTTGGCTCTTGAAATTCTTGCTTGCTTGCATTTTGGTTAATCCCATAAGTCTCGTAGTCTTATTGACATCCCTTGTCATTATCATTTTGAGTCTGTTGACTCAATATGTTTGCGAATACACGCAATCATAATTGATCCTTATAAATTACCTTTCCGGCTGAGCAGCCATTCTTTTAACGGGAATTGGTTCTCGACCAATCCAATTGTCGTTGATTGTACCCTAAGGCTATTCAACTTATCCATCCCTAATCAGAGCATTGCTTCTGATCCCTTGATTTGAAAATCATAATTCCTTTGCTATTTAAACGTTGAATTATTTAGATGTTCTATAAACCGATGCATTTGCATTATTTCTCCCTCTGATTGGGTATCGATACTCACATCAGCTCCACTGTGGATCGCCATATCCACTGTTGTATTGTTATATCCGACAGTGTCCTTCATAATTAATCACCTTGTGAGTCCTTCTCCGATACATAATGCCTTTGGTAAATTGTATTATCTGCTTTGTCAACCATGCTCTACTTTCGGGCTTGTGTTATTTACTCTTGAAACTTGTGGTATATGTTTCTAAGAAGCCCCTATGGGTTGAACCTATGCCTTCCTTAATATGTGTGAACTCGACAGTTTTCATGAGTCATACACTTCTGGTATTTTGCGGATGAAATTTCAACACTACAACTTCCTCGAAGGTGAGAAGTGAATGAAAGGTTATGCATTGGAGAAGTGGGAGTCGACCTTGAACTTTGTGTTCATGCCCATGGACACGATGTAGATCTTATCATTAAAGCTTCTCTTAAATTAATTATTCCTTTGGTATAAGTTCATCTTATATCTGGGATCTGGCCTTTTGCAATCGTGGTTCCGACCATGTTCTCTTTGAGATGCCATTTCTCGTGCAAGTTTAAGCACTTGTCTTGATGAGAGCAATACCCCAGTCCAACTTCTACTTTGATCTCACATCGAGTATTACCCCGGTATCTCGAGATTATCATGGAACCGCATAACTTCTTATGAGTTCTTCATCAAGTGCTACATTCCCACCGATTCCAATTTTTCACGGGCTCGAGTTATTAAACACTCAAAGACACCGATAATCGACTCGAGTCCGCATCGCGATTAAGCAACTCTTGGTAACCTTCATTACTTACGAAGTTTGAACTCAATCACGTCATTCCTAGCCTGTTTGGCTATATCCTTGTCGTGCGATTTTAAGCTGTGCTACCTGGTCCTCTTCCCAGAGCATAATTTTTGACGATGAGCTAAGCTTACGTCGATCTTCCTCATCATATCATTTCGCTTTGGACAACAAGCTTGATTTTGAGTTTGTGTCGTACGCATGGTTCCAATAACCTTTTGCTTCATAATTCCTTTGACTTGATGTTATCGCCGATCGATTACATCTTCATGAAATCTCTCAACAAATGTGTCGTGATCATCATCAGCATTCTGAGCACTTCCAGGATATCAGTTGAATTCATGTTGAGTAATACCATCCTTGCCCTTGATGATTTGTGATATCAGTGACCACTTTATTGCCTTCCATTCAACACAAAACTTGTTCGTGTTTTGTGTTATACCTTGAGTTCCTTGCTATCCAATGTTTGTTCTTCTTTAGCTTGGAATATTACCATCTTTTATGTGAAAAATGTCGTGGTAATTTCACCACCTCTTGAGAATTCTTGATACAAGTGATACTTCTCACCATCACCATTCCTTCTTGTTCCCTGTGTTGATTCTAACCGGGATTCCAACAAGGGAATGATGCTACTTGGATTACGTACTTCTAGCAACCCTATTGCTTTGAAGTTAACGATCGACGATTCGTTCTTAGACTATTGGTTATTGAATCGTCACTCTAACGATGGATCTTGCTGCCTAAGGTCATATTTCGGGCACACCTTTCAACTAATGATTAATGGTGTATGTTTTCCTCGAGCATACAACATTATATCATTTGATCTAACAATTGTCATCTTCTTGTTCACATTATCGTGGAAATCCATCCGTTTGGAATTCTCGATGAGTTGTCGCTGAGCCCATCAGCCACCGTCTCATCCCCTCCTTGGTTTAATGATGAACTATTGCTTCAGAAACCCGCTCCCATAGTTCATTTCTCGAGAATCTTGCAATGTCATTTCGTCGATTGTGTTGCACCTTTTCCTCTCGGACCCCACGAGTTTGAGGTATCATGACACCAATCGGATATGAATCTCGGTCGATATGATGGTTGGGACAACTTTCCAAGAGTTATGATGTTGATCCTTTTGATGACCCGGTAACATGATGTCATGCCTAGCACCCCGGCCGGAGGACCTATCATTATAGATTCCTTTTCAAAGCAAGGTTATCCATTCATCCATGAGGAAATTGTAAGACTTATTCTTCAAGTTATTCCTGATGGATCCTTCGTGTTTCAGTCGATCTTCACATGAAGACCATGTCAATGCTATATCGAAGCATGTCAATGGTACTCCGATTTTCAACAGGAACATTTGAAGCACGGGGCTAAATTTTATTTATCATTTATCCTAACACCGTTGTATGGGTAATATCATGAGATTCCTCCCCCTTACCTAAAGGGTTTTCTACATTATATCCTGTCATGGGTATCATGCTCTGCTTGTCATTGGGAAGGATATACTCCTGAAATATGTGTTTAAACACATTTTCCTTTCAATTATTATGTTTAACTGATAATGATACTATCCTTTCCATCGTTTTGTTTAACCTTTCCAAAGAACTGACTTAACCGAGCAAAGTGATAATTCCCCGCTTAGGTAAGCACCTCATTGTACCACTACGTAAGTAAGACCTCACATTATTGTTGATGACATTCCGGTAACCATCGATGGACGAGAGCTTTGCCTATTGATCCGCCTCGTTCAACGAGCAGAAAATTGGTTATCTTCGTCCCTCGCCCTTGGTACCTATGTTGTTGCCGACATGACCCACAGACTCTCCTCTGACATGCCTTGCTTACATGATTGTGCAAGACGTCACCGCCTTTCCTACTTTTAACCCACATGGTGGGCCCATAACCACAGCCCACAGATCGAAACTGACTCTCCTGCACTTCGATGTCAAAGTTATTCCTCGCGCTTGACTTATGTAATTCACGGGCCACCGTCCCAAGTGATCTATTTTGGTAACAGACGCAATACTCAATCTCATTGCTCTGGACCCCTTTTGCATGTTGTTTCAGACATCGAACAATGGCATATCCGTTTGAAACTTCTCATGGTACCTTCTTACTTTACTCTCGATATTTCTTAAGTTCAATTCGAGAGTTACTTCCTACCCCATTCCCTGAGTTATGTACGGATAGTCAACTCGGTAAGGCCCGCCTTCCCAGTCTTCCCCATATCCTTTTCGTAAGTACGATGAAGATCCCGAAGAAAGGATGACGACTTCATCATTTTGACTCAAGCGTAAGTATGAAGGCATCAATATATTGGATTGACCTCTTCGAGAAGAGCAAGCCGGGATGAGAAGAGCCGCTATATTCGTTACCAAACCTTCCCCCCTTACTCCCCTCTTAAATCTCGGGACGAGATTTCTTGTAGTGGAGGAGAATTGTGACGCCCAGATAATTAAGCTACAGTAACCCTCTGGTAATGATGCCACGTCACCTCGATTATTGTTGAAAATCTCGCGTTAGTTCAGAACCGATCCAAATTCAAATCTGAATTAAAGTTAAAACAATTAAAGTTTTCAAAAGTCAAAACTAAATTGTTCCTAACGTGTCAAATAACCCGTAATAAATGTTGGTGAAGAAGTCATCTTCTAATAAAATACTTAAATGCACTAAATAAACTAAAAACAGCGATAAAACAATTATCTAAAATGCTTTTAAAATAATAAGCACATGCAAAACACTTTAATAAAGTGCCAACATATTTGGGGCTGTGACCTATTTGATAACACCAAATTAGTTGTCGCTTTTAAATTTTATAAAACTAAAATAAAAGAAAACAGAAAAGAAATAGAATAAAACAAAAGAAGAAAAGAAAAGCAGAACCAAAAAAAGAGAAAGAACCCCCCATCGGGCCACAGCCCACCGGCCTCTGGTTAACCAGCCGGGCCCACTGGCGCCTTATAGCCTGGGCGACCAAACCCTAATCCCCTCCCTCACAATCCCCGATCCAGTCCCCTCCCCCTCTCCCCGATCTGGGTGCCCCTCGCCCCGAGCACCATCGCCGGTCGCCGCCCGGTGGCTTCACCGGCCGAGGCCACCTCGCCGCCGCCCGTCATCGTCCCTCCTCCTCCCGTCCGTGTGCCGCCCCGGCACCTCCACCCCCGATCTGGAACGGGGCTCAACCTCATGGGCGCCCGAGCCCCGATGCCGCGCCCTCGCCACCACTGCCGATGCTGCCCCGCCGCCCGTCTCGCCGGCCTGCTCCTCCGTCGTCGCGGGATCTCGCGTCCCCGTCCTCCTCCTCGCCGGTCCTCCCCGACCGCCGTCACGCCCGCTGCCCGTGCCCTACACCCCCCGTGAGCTGCGCCCCTCCTCTCCTCCCTCTGCCCTCCCCCTTTTGCGGTCACCGCGCCCGGCCTTCGCCAGCGTCGGCCAGCCTCCGGCGCCTCTGGGCCGCGCCACAGTGTGCTCGGCCGCGCCCATGGGCGCACCCGTGCCTCCCTCTCTCCCTCTGTCCCTGTCCCCTTGCTCGTGCTCCGCCGTGCCCCCCTGCTCACCCCGTTCACCGCGCCTCCCCTGCCCGTACTCGTCCGGCCGCGCCACCTCGCCTCCACTGCGCCCTCCTGCTCCGACCGGCCATAGGCCCGGAACCACGCCCATGGCGCCCCTGCTCCCCACGGCGCTCACCTCTGCCCGGCCGGTGCACAGGGCCCGGCCCTGCGCCCGTCTCGGCGCCGGGTGGCGCTCAGGCGCAATCTTGTGCGCCCATTAAGACCCACGCCCAAATAGAGCCCCACAGGGGCCCTATGCGAGATGGGCCCCATGCCCATAAACTTTTATTAAAAAAAGGAATTAGAAATAAAAATAGTAAATAAAAAATGATTTAATAAAATTAATTATTAATTAATTAATTATCTAATGAATTAATTAAGTTAATTAATCCGGTTTAATTAATTTAATTAACTAGTTAGGTTAATTAAATAGTAATTAAATTAACTAATCTGTTATTAACCTAAACAGAGAATGACAGGTGGGTCCCATTGGACCCACATGTCAGGTTGACCAAGTCAAATCTGTTGACTGCTGACGTCAGCATGACATCATGCTGACGTCATAAATCCATTTTTCGAATTAATTAAATAATTAATTAAATTCCAGAAATTAATAAAATCTTTAGAAGATCATATCTTTTAATCCGTAACTCGGATTAAAATATTTTAACATGAAAGTTGCTCAGAACGACGAGACGAATCCGGATACGCAGTCCGTTCGTTTGCCACACACCCCTAACCTATCGAACTCGCAACTTTCCCCCTCCGGCTCCTTCCGCTCGAAAACACGAAACACCGGGATATTTTCCGGATGTTTCTTAACCGGTATCACCTCATACCACGTTAGGGCACGCCTAGCATCGTTACTTGTCATGTCATGCATCGCTATGCATCTGCTTGCTTAAATATTTATTGTTTCTTCCCTCTTCTCTCGCTAGACACCGAGACCAAGCTGCTGCTTGATTCGACTACGGAGTTGACGACCCCTCTCTCTTGCCGGAACAACCAGGCAAGACCCCCCTTGATCATCGATATCGCCTATTCTACTCTATATCGCTTGCATTAGAGTAGTGTAGCATTCTTGCTTTCATTATACCTATCCCGATGCATAGCTTTGTCCTTGCTACTCTGTTGTTACCTTTACTGCTATCCTACTTGCTTAGTATAGGATGCTAGTATTTTCATCTGTGGCCCTACATTCTTGTCCGTCTGGGGTGGTATACTATCGGGCCGTGATCACTCGGAGGTGATCACGGGTATATACTATATACTTATACATGATATATGTGGAGACTAAAGTCGGGTCGGCCGGTGGAGCACCATGAGTGGATCTTTGTGGCGGAGCTGACAGGCAGGTTGAGACCGCCTAGGAAAGAGGTGGGCACAGCCTGCTCGACGCTCATGGATTCTTAACACGCTTAACTAGATCTTGGTATTTGATCCGAGTTGGCTACGAGCCTATACGCACTAACCAACTACGTGGGAGAGATATGGGCACTCGGCGCCGTGGTATCACCGGCACTTCGTGACGTCGGCCGATCGAGTGGCGCGCGCCGGATTGGACCGGAACGCCACTAGGCTAGGTCTGCTTCCGGCCGCCAGACGGAACGTGCAGGTGTGCTTTCAGGCGATGGGCCTGCACCCTGTGGCGCTTAGGTTTAGACCGGCGTCTTGACCTCTCTGTTGAGCCTAGGTGGGGCTGCGACGTGTTGATCTTCCGCGGCGGGCATGACCTGTGAAAGTGTGTCCGGCCAAATGGGATCAAGCGTGTTGGGTAAGTTGGTGCACCCCTGCAGGGAAGTTAATCTATTCGAATAGCCGTGATCTTCGGTAACAGGACGACTTGGAGTTGTACCTTGACCTTATGACAACTAGAACAGGATACTTAATAAAACACACCCTTCCAAGTGCCAGATACAACCGGTGGTCGCTCTCTCTCAGGGCAATGAGGAGGGGATCGCCGGGTAGGATTATTGCTATGTGATGTTACTTGGAGGACTTGGACTGCCCTCTTCTACATTGCAAGGTAAGACGAAGGTGACGAGCGTAGTCATCGATAAGACTAGCTATCCCCTCTTATTACGGCATTCTGCGATTCAGTCCACCGATATGGCCTCTTACACATATATCCATGCATATGTAGTGTAGCTCCTTGCTTGCAGTACTTTGGATGAGTACTCACGGTTGCCTTGTTCCCCTTTTCCCCTATCTCTACTCGATTGCTGCGACTGAACGATGGTGCCTGTGGAGCAGACACCACCGTCGATGACGACTACTACCTGGAGGTGCCTACTACTACGTGCTGCCGGTTTGACGACCAAAGAGTAGTTTAGGAGGATCCGAGCAGGAGGCCTGCGCCTCTTCGATCTGTATCCCGGTTTGTGCTAGCCTTCTTAAGGCAAACTTGTTTAACTTCCGTACTCAGATATTGTTGCTTCACGACTCGTCTATGATCGAGCACTTGTATTCGAGCCCTTGAGGCCCCTGGCTTGTATTATGATGCTTGTATGACTTATTTTATTTGTAGAGTTGTGTTGTGATATCTTCCCGTGAGTCCCTGATCTTGATCGTACACATTTGCGTGCATGATTAGTGTACGATTGAATCGGGGGCGTCACAGATGGGTACTTGGTATGTTGACTTTTGCGTAGACCTCCCCGGGAACGGCGCCAGAAATGGCTGGTTGTCGGGAGTCCAAATCTTGACTTGACCTTACGTAAGCCTCCCCAGCAACGGCTCCAGAATCCTTCTTGCTACCTCTTGAGCACTGCGTTGGTTTTCCCTTGAAGAGGAAAGGGTGATGCAGCAAAGTAGCGTAAGTATTTCCCTCAGTTTTTGAGAACCAAGGTATCAATCCAGTAGGAGGCAACGCGCGAGTCCCTCGCACCTACACAAAACAAATAAATACTTGCAACCAACGCGATAAGGGGTTGTCAATCCCTACATGGTCACTTACGAGAGTGAGATCTGATAGATATGATAAGATAATATTTTTGGTATTTTTTATAAAGATGCAAAGTAAAATAAAAGCAAAGTAAAAGGCAACGGAAATAACTAAGTGTTGGAAGATTAATATGATGAAGATAGACCCGGGGGCCATAGGTTTCACTAGTGGCTTCTCTCATGAGCATAAGTATTTTACGATTGGGTGAACAAATTACTGTTGAGCAACTGACATAATTGAGCATAGTTATGAGAATATCTAGGTATGATCATGTATATAGGCATCACGTCCAAGACAAGTAGACCGACTCCTGCCTGCATCTACTACTATTACTCCACACATCGAGTGCTATCCAGCATGCATCTAGAGTATTAAGTTCATAAGAACAGAGTAACTCCTTAAGCAAGATGACATGATGTAGAGGGATAAATTCATGCAATATGATAAAAACCCCATCTTCTTATCCTCGATGGCAACAATACACACGTGCCTTGCTGCCCCTCATCCTTTGGGAAAGGACACCGCAAGATTGAACCCAAAGCTAAGCACTTCTCCCATTGCAATAAAGATCAATCTAGTAGGCCAAACCAAAATGATAATTCGAAGAGACTTGCAAAGATAACCAATCATACATAAAAGAATTCAGAGAAGATTCAAATATTGTTCATAGATAAACTTGATCATAAACCCACAATTCATCGGTCTCAACAAACACATCGCAAAAGAAGATTACATCGAATAGATCTCCATGAGAGAGTGGGAGAACATTGTATTGAGATCCAAAAAGAGAGAAGAAGCCATCTAGCTAATAATTATGGACCCGAAGGTCTGAGATAAACTACTCACACTTCACCGGAGAGGCTATGGTGTTGATGTAGAAGCCCTCTGTGATCGATGCCCCCTCCGGTGGAGCTCCGGAACAGGGCCCCAAGATGGGATCTCATGGGTACAGAAGGTTGTGGCGGTGGAATTAGGTTTTTGGCTTCGTATCTGATTGTTTGGGGTACATAGGTATATATAGGAGGAAGGAGTACGTCGGTGGAGCAACATGGGGCCCACGAGGGTGGAGGGCGTGCCTGGGGGGTAGGCGCGCCCCCTACCTCGTGGCTTCCTGCTTTGTTTCTTGACGTAGGGTCCAAGTCTCCTGGATCATGTTCATTCCAAAAATCACGTTCCCGAAGGTTTCATTCCGTTTGGACTCCGTTTGATATTATTTTTCTGCGAAACTCTGAAATAGGCAAAAAAACAACAATTCTGGGCTGGGCCTCCGGTTAATAGGTTAGTCCCAAAAATAATATATAAGTGAATAATAAAGCCCAATAATGTCCAAAACAGAAGATAATATAGCATGGAGCAATCAAAAATTATAGATACGTTGGAGACGTATCACTCGCCCTGCTGGAAGCAGAGATGCACTGCGTAGTAGAGCTTGTCCTGAGTGGGCGAGATGAGCACTGCTCTAGCCCCCGCGCCTTGGCGTGCAAACACGCCATCGCAATACATGACCAAGCCATCTGGCGCTTCACTTCCCGGCGAGAGGGATCGATCCTCGCCTGCTTCAAGCCCCTGGGCGTCTGTCCATTCTATGATGAAGTCGGCGAGCGCGGCTCCATTGATGACCCTGGTTATGCTAAACTCTAGCTGGAATGCCTGCAGCTCGATGTTCCATTCGGCGACTCTTCCAGCAGCATTGGGGATCCTGAGTACCCTCTCTAGCGGGTAGGCCGAGACGACCTTGATTGGGTGACCTTGAAAGTAGTGTCGTAGCTTACGCGAGGTCACCAAGAGCACGAGCAAGAGCTTCTGAGGCATGGGGTACCGCGTCCTTGCATCCCGCAGTACTGTGCTGACAAAATATACCGGGTGTTCGACGAGGGCGGGCGTGTCGACGGGGCCTATGTCTGCCGGAGGCTGAGGCGCCTCCTGAGGCGATGGAAACCCTGGAGCCTAGTCGCTCATTGGGGCCTCTGCAGCCCAAGGACGCCGTCTTGCTGGGCCTGGTCATCTGTTGGTGTCGCTGCAGCTCTTGTGGTGCCCTCCGGGTCTTGTATCGCCCCGGCTGGGGGTGTGACTCGGCGGGGTGTATTCTTGGCCTGGCGTTCTTCTCGAACCGCCACCAGAGCTGCGCTGGCAGAGTAAGGAGTGGCGGCAAGGTAGAGCACCAGGGGCTCGAGAGGGTGGGGCGCCACCATCATCGGAGGGCTGGTCAGGTATCTCTTGAGGTCTCAAAACGCTTGGTCAGCCTCCGGGGTCCACTCAAATGGGCTCTTCTTCTTCATCAGCTTGAAGAATGGTAGGGCGCGCTCTCCCAGCTTGGAGATGAAGCGCCCTAGTGAAGTTACGTAGCCGGCAAGCTTCTGCATCTCCTTGAGGGTTTGAAGTGGGCTCATGTCTTCGATCGCCTTGACCTTCTCCGGGTTGGCCTCGATTCCCCTGTGGGACACGAGGAAGCCCAATAGCTTGCCGGAAGAGACGCCAAACACGCACTTCTCCGGGTTGAGCCACAAGTCCACCTGGCGGAGGCTCGCGAAGGTCTCCTCCAGGTCCTGAATCAAAGTTCTCGCCTCCCGAGACTTTACCACAATGTCGTCGACGTAGGCTTCAGCGTTCCTCCCGAGCTGCTGACCCAGGGCGATGTGCATCAGCCATTGGAAGGTCGCGCCTGCGTTGTGCAGCCCGAACGGCATGCAAGTGTAGTAGTTCACCCTGCACGGGGTTAGGAAGGCCGTCTTCTCCACATCCTCTACCGCCATCTTGATCTAATGATAGCCTGAGAACACATCCAGGAAGCATAGCAGGTCGCACTCGGCAGTGGAGTCAACGATCTGGTCAATGCGTGGAAGTGGGAACGGATCTTGGGGACATGCCTTGTTGAGGTTGGTGAAGTCGACACACATGCACTCCTTCCCACCTTTCTTTGGCATGACAACGGGGTTCGCGAGCCACTCGGGGTACCTAACCTCGCGAATGACACCTGCTGCCTCCAGCTTGCGGGTTTCTTGGACGATGAAGGATTGCTTCTCCGTGGACTGTCACCGTGCTTTCTGCTTCAAAGGGTGCACATTGGGGCACACCCTCAAATGATGCTCGATCACCCCTCTTGGGACCCCTACCAGCTGTTTGGGTTCCCATGCAAATACTTCCTTGTTTGTGCGCAAGAACTTCACCAACGCCTCCTCTTGATCCGGGTCGAGGTTGGCACCTACGGTGAAGGTGTCTCCAAAGGGCCCATCTTCCTCGACCGACACCTGCTTGGTTTCTTCCCGGTCTTGAGTGAACAACTGCTTCTTCTTAGCTGGTGGGGCCTCCTTGACTCTGACAGTGACCTCGTCAGCCGGTTGTGCTGCCGCGGCAGTTTTGAGGGCAAGCTGGACCACTACCAGAGCTTCTTTGGTATCTCCGACTACGGTGAGGACGTCCTTGCTCTCGGACATCTTCATGAGGTTGTAGGTCGGATGGGTTGCCGCCATAAACTGAGCCAGAGCTGGGTACCCGAGGATGGCGTTGTACGGGAGGCTAATACGGGCGATGTCAAAGTCGATCAGCTCAGTGCGATAGTTGTCGCGGGTGCCGAAGGTCACCGGAAGACGGATCTGCCCCAGGGGGCTGGCGGAGCCGCCGCCAACCCCGGAGAAGGGCTTGCTAGGGCGGAGCCGCTCGAGCGGCACACGAAGGAGGCTAAAATCCTCCACAGAGAGCACGTGGAGGCCGGCGCCGCCATCGATGAGGGTCTTGGTGATGGCTACGCTGCAGATGGTGGGCGTGCAAAGCATTGGGAGCACGCCCGAGCCGACGGTGGTGAATGGGTGATCCCCCGAGTCGAAGGTCAGGTCGGCCTTGGGCGCCGCCCAACCCAGGGGAGCTCCCTACCACGCGGAAGCGGCGCCGATCCGGTGAAGGAACGGCTTGGTGACGGCTGAGGGCGGCGCTATGAGCCACCGAGGATGGCAGCTGACGGCGAGGCGCCGGTGCCGCTGGCGCAATGAAGAGGCTGCACAGATCCTCCCAAGATGCCACCGTAGATCCTGGGAGGTTGAGCAGCAAGGCGCGCGGTGCACCAGTGAGGGCCATGGGAAGCCAATTGGCCATGACATTTTTGTCGCCCCAGCCTTCAGGACGGCCTCTTCATACGCCAGCAGGAAGGCCGACGGATCCACCGCGCCGCCGTAGCGTGGCGGCATCTCCGGCTTGAACTTGGGCGACCACCGCACCCACCGCAAGGCGGGGGCAAAGGCTCTGAGCCCGCTGGCCCCGCAATGGACATCCTCCATCCCATCCGAAAGAGGGACGCCGACGATAGGAACAAGATGCAGCGGTGGCGGAGCAAGGATCGACGGAAAGAAAGCTTCAACGCACCCCTATCTGGCGCGCCAAATGTCAATTTCGGGTTCCGGCAAAACCCTTGAGGTTCGAACACTGGGGTGCGCATGAAGATCTCTCCTCCCCCCAGCACTCACCCTCAACGCAATCTCAAGGCTCAACGCGCCGAACTCGCAGAACAAAGGGACACAAGATTTATACTGGTTCGGGCCATGATGTGGTGTAATACCCTACTCCAGTGTGGTGTGATGGATTGCCTCTTGGGCTGAGGATGGACAGTTACAAGGGAAGAACGGCCTCCTAAGGAGAGGTGCTCTTGTGCTTGGTGAGCTTGTGTGGGTGAGGATGATCTGAATGGCCCCGGATCAGTTGCCTCCTACTGTGGTGTCTAGTCCTATTCATAGAGGCCCTGGTCCTCTCCCAAAATGTTAGGCGGGAAGGGATGCCACAACAGCCAAATTCGAAGGGAGACAACTAGTACAAGTTATCCCGACTAAAGGTGGTCTTTGCCTGCCAAAGGCTCTGGTGGTGACGCCGTCTTGGGCTCCACGGTGACCTCCGTCCTGCCGTCCTGCTGGTCTTGGTCTCGTTGCACCGATATGGAAACCTTTTCCTGATGCTTCGGGACTCCTCGCCTGCGCTTGCCTCTTTAGCACCAAAGAGGAAATGAGGACACTGCACACGCTGCCACCCGCCTGGCCCCGGTCGTCATGGCTTGCGTCACAGGAACCTCGCGAGGTACCCCTTGCCTTGATCTCTCTGCCCCTCGCGAGCCAGCCTGGTGAGGTCGCCCCTGAGGAGGTCTTGCATTGTCCACCTCGCGAGGGTCTTGAGTGTTTGCGGGTGAAGATGGGTCGTACAGGGCCGCTGGTGGAGCCACGCCATGGGTTGCGGGCAGGCAAGTCTAGGTACCCCCGTTCCTAGGACGCCGACAGTTGTGGTGTTTAGTTAATTGCTTGGTTTAATTCTGCAATGCAATGTCCAATTGTCGTGGGTAGAATTTTGTATTGTTGTGCATGTGAGGAATAAATCGAATTTGGCCGCACTTAATACATGAGAAACATATACAAGTGCTATATTTCCTAGTTCTTAATCATGCTTGGTTTTGGTAAATGGGTTTTCCGTGTGGCTTGAATTAATCTGATGAATCTGCAATGTGCTTATTTTTCATCAACATATTTTACTGATAGCGCGAACCCTTACTTAACCCGATGACTAACTACCTTATATGTGTTGCAGGGAAACAGTGGGAAGCACTGAGGTTTACAATCGAGGTTAGCACGTGCATGGTCCGTTCTCTAATGGCACATTATTGTGCAATTGCAGGAACCATTCTAATATTTTGGTTTTTAACAATTTGGTCTTGCACATGTAGGTCCTGCTGTCAGAGGTTTTGACCCACTGTTCGACCCTTTTTGCATATGGGGAAATGAGTTGTCCATGAATATCAAATCAAGAAACTCAGAAAGATTGTTAGGATAAAGAAATTAGCGAAAAAAAACAACAAGATCTTTGTGTGCAGAATGAAGAAGACATCAGTTCACTACAAGATGGTACTAACTATTATACCTTGCCTTTTTTTATTCCTTTGCCCCATTTCCAATATAGAGAAGATATTTATGCACATCCTTGTTTTCAGGCCTTTCCAAAGCAGTTCACTGGTGATTACCTCTCAAACCACCTGGAGGCGAGGAAGGTTTTCATACAACACCCATGGTTCAATATTGAAGTGTTCCTGAAGAGGACGAAGGACGGACGGTCAATCATCCACAGGCACTGGCCTAAAGTTGCAAAGACCTTCAACATGAATGAAGGCTCAATATTCGCCTTCTGCTTCAACAGTTTTCCAAATGAGATGCATCTATCTATATACCGTCTATGATGCTAATTTCGAAAGGTGTCTACATGTTGCATGTGGAACTTCTTCAGTGCGATTGTGTAATGTGGTAGCTGAGTCTTTGAAGCTATATCATGTTGTACTCGATGTATTTCAATTATGAAATTCTGCTTCCTTAATATGGAAATGAAATATATTGTGTGCTTAATATGAAATGTCAATTAGATTAATAAATGGATCATGAATAATCGGATAATTAGCCTGCTAATTGGATTTTGCTATTGCAAACGGTTGTTGAAAAAATACAGTGGACGATGACCTCACGCAATGCACACAGTTTCTAGGAATAAACCGTGTTGGATCAATGAACAATCACACATGACTTTCTCTTGAAAACTGTTTGCGTTAGGCCACCTTGCACAAACGTTTACCACATAAAACCTATGTATGATGGACAACCTTTGCCACACAGTTTATTCTATGGACCGTGTGTGATACATTCAATAACGCAAACGATTTAACGGGAAAAATTGTGTGTGATGTACCTGTGAACGAAAACGTTTACCTTGGAGTGACTATGTGGGATGTACATATGAACGGAAATGTTTAGTGGGGATTTACTGTGTGGGATGTACTTGCGACCGGAAACAATTTCACTATATAATTGTATTTTTTAGCTCTACTATACGTATTTCCGTATTTGAGCGCTTGCCGGTCGCACATGACCTCATTTTGCCGAGCGTGTGTGCCAGGAGGGCATATCCCGGCGGTTTCTGGGTCGTGTGAGAAGGAACCCCATATCGCCCACACTCACTTGGCGACTGAGGGAGTCCTGGATTAGGGGGTGTCCGGATGGCCGGACTATAACCTTTGGCCGGACTCCTGGACTATGAAGATACAAGATTGAACACTTCGTCCCGTGTCCGGATGGGACTTTCCTTGGCGTGGAAGGCAAGCTTGGCGTCTGGATATGTAGATCTCCTCCCATTGTAACCGACTCTGTGTAACCCTAGCCCTCTCCGGTGTCTATATAAACCGGAGGGTTTTAGTCCGTGGGACGAACAACAATCATACCATAGGCTAGCTTCTAGGGTTTAGCCTCTCGATCTCGTGGTAGATCTACTCTTGTACTACCCATATCATCAATATTAATCAAGCGATAGCAGGGTTTTACCTCCATCGAGAGGGCCCGAACACAGGTAAAAATATCGTGTCCCTTGTCTCTGTTACCATCCGCCTAGACGCGATTCGGGACCCCCTACCCGAGATCCGCCGGTTTTGACACCTACATTGGTGCTTTCGTTGAGAGTTCCTCTGTGTCGTCATCTTTAGGCCCGATGGCTCCTCCAATCTTCAACAACGATGCGGTCCAGGGTGAGACTTTTCTCCCTGGACAGATCTTCAGATTCGGCTTTTGCACTACGGGCCAATTCGCTTGGCTATCCGGAGCATATCGAAAGCTACGCCCGCCATCAGTGTCGATTTGGAAGTTTGAACTACGGCCGACGTCTGCGGAGACTTGATCTTCGACGGGTTCGAGCCACAGCCGGGCGCGCCGCACTGTCACGATGGGCATGATCTAGCTCTGCCGCCGAACAGTGCCCTGGAGGCCGCACCAGTGTCCGCTCCGACCCTTAGCTCGGAGCCGACTGCGCCAATCTAGGACGGGTGGCTAGACACCGCCTCGGGGGCTGCAATCTCTACGGCGATCGAGCCGAACACCAGCCTTGTCCTTTGCGAAGCTTGTGACTCCAAGGTGCCGGACTCCTCTCCGGACTCCGAACCTTCCGCTCCCCTGCCGATCGAATCCGATTGGGCGCCGATCATGGAGTTCGCCGCCGCGGACATCTTTTCAAAGACTTTCGCCTTCTTCGGCGACATTTTGAATTCACTAAAGTCTCTCTTTATCAGAGAGCCTGGCGGACTATGGTCAGCAAGGTTGGGATGCGGACGACGAAGAAATTCAAAGCCCACCCACCACCCACTTCGTAGCCACTATCGATGATTTAACCGACATGCTCGACTTTGACTCCGAAGACATCAAAAGTATGGACGCCGATGCAGGAGACGACCAAGAACCAGCGCCCATAGGGCACTGGAAGGCCACCTCGTCATACGACATATACATGGTGGACACCCCAAAAGAAGGGAATGGCGATGGAACAACGGAGGATGACCCCTCCAAGAAGCAGCCTAAGCGCCGGCGTCAGCGGCGCCGCTCTAAATCCCGCCAAAGCAAAAATGGCGATTCCGGCACGGGAGATAATAACACCCCGGACAGTGCCGAAGACAACCCCCTCCAGCAGGATTCAGCACAGGAGGATGGAGAAGCCAGCCCTCATGAGAGAGTGGCAGACAGAGAGGTAGAGGACGATAATTACATGCCTCCCTCCGAAGACGAGGCAAGCCTCGACGATTTAAGAATTTGTCGTGCCTGAGGATCCCGTCGAACAAGAGCGTTTCAAACGCAGGCTTATGGCCACGGCGAGCAGCCTCAAGAAAAAACAGCAACATCTTAGAGCTGACCAAGACTTGCTAGCCGATAGATGGACTGAAGTCCTTGCGGCCGAAAAGTACGAACTCGAACGCCCCTCCAAGAGCTACCCAAAGAGCAGGCTGCTACCCCGATTAGAGGAGGAAGCACCTAAACCTACATCACCAACGTATGATGCGGCCGACCAGCACCTCGTGGCCGCGAAAGAGAGGCCTCTCGGCCCTCCACTCAAGCCGCACCCCGGCGTCGCTCAAAAAGTACCAAGGCACAGGGAAATGCGCCAGACTTGCGAGATATATTGGAGGACAAGGCAAGGCAAACAAGATCGATCTACGGATCGCGCGAGCGCCCCATGACACGTGACGATAACCGTCATGCCGGCTTTGGCAACTCCGGCCGGGCCGAACACAGTAGACAAAGCTCATTTGAGCTACGTCGTGATATAGCCCAGTACAGAGGCGCCACACACCCACTATGCTTCACAGATGAAGTAATGGATCATCAAATCCCCGAGGGTTTCAAACCCGTAAACATCGAATCATACGATGGCACAACATATCCTGCAGTATGGATCAAGGATTATCTCCTTCATATCCACATGGCCCGTGGTGATGATCTACATGCCATCAAGTACCTCCCACTCAAGCTTAAAGGACCAGCTCGGCATTGGCTTAACAGCTTGCCAGCAGAGTCAATTGGTTGCTGAGAGGACCTGGAAGCCGCATTCCTCGACAATTTCCAGGGCACCTATGTGTGACCACCAGACTCCGATGACCTAAGCCACATAATTCAGCAGCCAGAGGAATCGGCCAGACAATTCTGGACACGGTTCCTAACCAAGAAAAATCAAATAGTCGACTGTCCGGACGCAGAGGCCCTCGCAGCCTTCAAACATAACATCCATGACTAGTGGCTTGCCCGGCACCTAGGACAGGAAAAGCCGAAATCCATGGCAGCCCTCACAACACTCATGACCCGCTTTTGCGTGGGAGAAGACAGCTGGCTAGCTCGTAGTAATAACATGACCAAGAGCACTGGTAATTCGGATACCAAGGACAACAATGGCGGTGTCGGCGTCATAACAAGCACAAGCGCCTCATTAACGGGCGACAATGCCGAGGATCTGGCAGTTAATGCCGGATTCAGAGGCTCTAAACCCGGTCGTGAAAAAGCCATTTAAAAGAAATACTCCGGCCCGTCGCTTTGGACCGAATACTCGATCGCTCATGCGGATGCACGGCACTTCGAAAAACCAGCCAATCACACCAACAGGGATTGTTGGGTGTTCAAGCAGGCATGCAAGTTAAGTGCCAAAAACAAAGACAAGGGGCTGCATAGCGAAGACGAGGAGGAGCCCCGGTCGCCGAACAATAGGGGACAGAAGGGCTTCCCTCCACAAGTGCGGACGTTGAACATGATATACGCAACCCACATACCCATAAGGGAGCGGAAGCATGCACTCAGGGACGTATATGCATTGGAGCCAGTCGCCCCAAAGTTCAACCCGTGGTCCTCCTGCCCGATCACTTTTGATCGAAGGGACTACCCCACTAGCATCCGCCATGGCGGATTCGCCGCATTGGTTCTAGACCCAATCATTGACGGATTTCACCTCACTAGAGTCCTTATGGACGGCGTCGGCCTTTGAACACTGCTTTATCGAGGATCTGATTGCAAAAATGGGCATAGATCCTCAAGGATTAAACCCACAAAGACGACGTTTAAAGGCGTCATACCAGGTGTAGAGGTCAACAGACATGTGCTCGATTACACTTGAGGTGGTCTTCGGATCCCCGGATAATTTCCGAAGCGAGGAGTTAATCTTCGACATAGTCCCATTTCGCAGTGGCTATCACGCATTGCTCGGACGAACCGCATTTGCAAAGTTCAATGCAGTGCCGCACTACACATACCTCAAGCTCAAGATGCCAGGCCCTCGAGGAGTCATTACGGTCAATGGAAACATCGAACGCTCTCTCCGAACGGAGGAGCATACGGCGGCCCTCGCGGCGGAAGTACAAAGCAGCCTCTCAAGGCAATTCTCCAGTCCGGCTATTAAACGTCCGGACACCGTCAAGCGCGCCCGGAGTAACCTAGAACAAGACCGCCTGGCACGTTCCGAGCAAGCATAGTAGTGCGGCCCCAACCCCAGCCCTCGCAAAATTGCGAAACCAGTACTACGCGTACATAATTATGCTCTGAAAATACCATGGGCATAAGGGGAGGGGCACAACCACGGCACGCCCAAAATGCGGCTCAACCGCACTAGGGGCTCCCGATTTTGTCATTCTTTTTTTCTTACTTTCAGGACTCCACTCTCTCCAGAAGGCCTGTCCGGCAGTACAATCGCCGAACACACGATGCAACAGCCAAGGAGGCATCAAGCTACGTCGAATGTCCAGGTGGTCTCTATAACGAACTAAATACCTGTCTTACATAAAGTCTCGCAGCTTGCCCCTGGAGGGGGACATGTCAAATAATTCCATCTATTTCTTATCGCACTATTTGCACCGTTCTGCTTTCACAGCAGCCTTTTAATAAACAATACATAGCTCTTGTCTATTATTGCATTCATTTTTATGTAAATATGTTCATTTATAACATTATGCAACCGTACACTTTGGTACGGCCAATACACCAGGGGCTTAAGTACCCCAGATTATGGTGTGAGAAGCCCGAACACTCTCACGAAAAGTGCACCCCGAACTTATAGCATTATATGCATCGGCTCCGAATCATGTCTTGGGTCAATAGTTGGGTTTGCCCGGCTCCCATGTTTTGGTACCTTACGTTCCGTTATATCAGCTAAGGTAGCGCTGGGAGAACTACTTTGATTGTGCCCCGGTTGAGCTGGGTTAAGCACCTCAGTAGAGAAATCTAAAACTGACCGTCATGATAGGGCGAGAGCTGGTCGCTATTCGAGAGGTTTCGAGTCCCTAAAGACTTATGCCGCTTAGAGTGAGGGGCTGGCTTTGTCCGGCCTAGGCGTGGATAGCGCCCAGAACTCGGTCTTCCGAATACTAGGGGCTTCGCCGAAATTTAAAATTATAGAATTCTACGGCTAAGTGAGAGTGATAAAGCATTATAGTCCAATTGCCTTGTTCGTTGTGCTGAGCGCCTCCCTCGAAGGACCCAAGAATGGGAACAAGAGCGCTCAGGTTTATCCCGAATACCCCATCACTTGTGGCATGGGGGCGGTTTACGACTCGCCATCTCTCAGATTTAATAAACGGCCGCATGAAGGTAATATTTTAAATTCAAAAAGCGTTGCTTAGCGCATATGAACAAGTTTTCAGCGCCGCAGGATAACACGAGCAAGTTCACTCATAAATTACATCCTTGGAACATTCATCCGCCACAAGGCGGGCACCTTCAGACGCCCTCATAATACATCTCGGCTTGCGATGCTCCTTGCCCTCCGGTGGCCCATCTCACACCAGCTTCTCAAAGATCCATCTTCCCCGGTGTACTTTAACATGGGCAAGGGCCCTACGGCGCCTTCGATGCATCTGGAGCGCTTGATGACTTCAAGCCGTGGACAGGCATCCGCCACCGCCTCACCAGCCCAAAGTAGCTCCTGTGCATGACCTCCCTGTGCCATAGCCGGACTATAAGGCCCTTCATGGCCTGTTCGGCTACCTTATGGAGCTCGACGAGCTGCTTGATTGGTCGCTCAAGGGCACCGGTGTCTAGCCTCAAAGACATCGAGACAGAACACCTTCTCCGCCGAGCTCCCCTCCTCGGCCAGTAGTAGGCGGCATCGTCGGACACACCGCAGGCAGATCTGCGAATGCTCTGGAGAGCTCCGGACTCGGGTAAGTAACAAGTAATTCACTTTCACGTGCTTGCTTTGCATAAACAATGCCTTACCGCCGCTATCTTCTTCATCGCCTCAATTTCACGGAGGGCTTTTTGGGCTTCGGCCTTGGTAGATTTGGCGCTCTCAAGGGCCGAGGCGAGCTCGGACTCTCGAGTCTTTGAGTCAAGCTCCAAACTCTCGTGTTTTTCCACGACAGCCTGGAGCTCTTGCTGCACCTCCGCCACCCGCGCCTCCTGCTTTCCTCGCACGGTGCGCTCCACGGCCACATTGTCTTCGGCCTTGGACAGTGCTTCCTTCAGGGTCGCCACCTCGGTTGTGGCCCCTGTAATACTCACGTTGGTCCTGACATTTTTTGCAACCACATCTTTTTATATACTTACATAAGGTATTACTTACCTTCCTTGTCCTCGAGCTGCTTCTTGGCAAGGCCGAGCTCGTTCTCAGACCGCTCGAGGCTCTGCTTCAATGCATCGACCTCCATGATCGGTGCGGTAGAGGTCGGCTGACGACCTGCATTCCCATATTGACATACTTATGTTAGACTCCTGCGTATATCTTTTAGATCCTCAATTCGGCTTTTATTTCCGAACACCAAACTGAGCATGAGGGGCTACTGTCTATGAGGTAATATTTTTACATATCTTAAATACATACCTCAAAGCCTGTTAGAAGGCTGGCACAGGCTTCAGTCAGCCCGCTCTTGGCGGACTGAACCTATACGGATCCTTTGCACTCATCATAGTGCGGTGCTCCTCGTTGATGGAGGCGCCTTCAAGCACCTCCAGCAAACTGTCCGGTGCCTCCGGTTGGACAGAGGTCACCGGCGTCGTAGGCTTGCCCTTCTTACTAGGGGGGCGCCTGCTGAAGGTTCCGTTGCGGTGTTCGGCCCAGGGCCGGACTTAGAGCCCTTTGGGGTTTTATTCCCTTTGCGCCTGGAGTCCGGGAGGTCGCCTTGCGGCGCCTCCAGGACCACCTCCTCCTAGCTTGGCCCCTTTTGGGACTCCAACTCGGCATCGTCCGTAGGGCGAGGGGAGGTAGCAGCCGGGAGTGAAAGACTATTCACATCCGACGGATCCAGGGAGCCGCTCGATGAAGCGTCGAGCCGGGCCTTTGGCAGACTGCATGATTATATTCGGCGTCAGAAGATAGTGTGCAATAAAGGAACGCCATGAGTTATTCTGGTATCCGGATACTTACGATTTTGCCAGGGGCTTGACCTGGATGGCCACCCTCTTCGCCGTCGGCGTTGGTGGAGTAATGCGGGGAAGGGTCCTCCCCTTCTTGGACCCTCCGGCCCCCCCAGTTGGGGCGGCCTTCCTTTTCTTTCCTCCCCCCGCTGGAGGGGGAGAGGCCTCTTCTTCCTCCTCCTCGTCTTCGTGGGAGGAGTGCACTTCGGAGTCATCGGACGATGAATCCGACACCACCGGGCGCCGGGAACTCTTTCGAGTTCCTGTGGCCTTCTTCTTGGCCTTCTTCTCCGGCACCACGTAAGGTGCCGGGACTAGCAGCTTTGCCAAGCGGGCATCTGCTGGGCCTTCGGGCAAGGGAGCCGGACAGTCGATCTGTCCGGTCTTCTTTTGCCAGTCCTGTCAAAGGAATGGGAGCTTAGATCCCGCATAGAGTCAAACTATGAAAAACAAGTATCCCGTAAAGGGTAAAACAAGCTTACTACGCTGGCTTGGCGCTTCGCACATAATCCGCGATCCTCGGTTATGGGAGGGGGAACCTCGGTGCCCTTGAATAGTACTTTCCAGGCATCCTCGTGCGTTGTGTCAAAGAGTCTGGTCAAAGTTTGGTGCTGGGCCGTGTCGAACTCCCACAAGTTAAAAGCCCGTCGTTGACACGGGAGGATCCGGCGGATGAGCATGACCTGGACTACGTCGACAAGTTTAACCCTCTTGTCCACCAGGTTTTGGGCCTTGAGGTTTGGAGTCGGTCAGCTCTCCTAATTACCCCACGACAGGCCCTTCTCTTTCCGGAGGTGAGCCGTGGGGATGCCAGATTGAATTCGGGGCCGCTGCCCATTCAGGGTCACGCGGCTCGGTGATGTAGAACCGCCCGATTGCCACCCTTTGATGATTTCCACGAAGGAGCCCTCGAGCCATATAACGTTGGGCATCTTGCCCACCATGGCGCCTCCGACTACGCTTGTCGGCCGCCCACTACCTTCGGCTTGACATTGAAGGTCTTGACCATAAGTCAAGTGGGGCTTGATGCGGAGGAAGGCCTCGCACACGAAGATAAACGCCGAGATGTTGAGGATGAAGTTCGGGGCCAGGTCGTGGAAATCCGGGCCGTAGTAGAACATGAGCCCCCGGACAAATGGGTGGAGTGGGAAGCCCAGTCCGCGGAGGAAATCGGGGAGGAACACCACCCTCTTATGGGGACTAGGGGTGGGGATGAGCTGCCCCTCGTCTAGAAGCCGGTGCGCAATGTCGTTGGACAAGTATCCGGCTTTCCTCAACTTTTTGATGTACCCCTCCATGACGGAGGAGGCCATCCACTCGCCTCCCGCTCCGGACATGGCTGGAGAAGGTTGAGGTGGGAAGTGCGGACTTGGGCACTAGAGCTCGAGTGCGCGGAAATGGATAAGCGAAGGAGGAAGAAGGCGTAGATGAAAAAAAAGTGGATCCTTATCCCCTTATATGGGCGGACAAAACTATGTGCCCCCACCAGCCTGGTAAAACTCGCTTATCTCCCAAGCGCCGTAATTAATGGCACAGTTGGGTTACCCACGCCCGTATTGATGAGAATCCCAGAATAAGGGGACACGATCTCCGCTCGACAAGACGTGACAAGGAAACCGCTTCGCTAAGTGCTACCGAGGTGGGACAAGAAAAGCGATTCAAGAAAGGCTTGGGCAGGTGTGATGTCACGCTGCGGAATACGTCGGAAAGTTGGATTTGTGTAAATATTATTCTCTCTATGGTGGTATGTGGAACTTATTTTGCAGAGCCGGACACTATCCTTGTGTTCAAAATCTTCTATGAAGTATTCGAAGGAGGAACCCGCCTTGCAATGCCGGAGACAATCTGCGCGCCGGACTCGTCGTCACTGAAGCCTGGTTCAGGGGCTACTGTGGGAGTCCTGGATTAGGGGGTGTCCGGATGGCCAGACTATAACCTTTGGTCGGACTCCTGGACTATGAAGATACAAGATTGAAGACTTCGTCCCGTGTCCGGATGGGACTTTCCTTGGCGTGGAAGGCAAGCTTGGCGATACGGATATGTAGATCTCCTCCCATTGTAACCGACTCTGCGTAACCATAGCCCTCTCCGATGTCTATATAAACCGGAGGGTTTTAGTCCGTAGGACGAACAACAATCATACCATAGGCTAGCTTCTAGGGTTTAGCCTCTACGATCTCGTGGTAGATCTACTCTTGTACTACCCATATCATCAATATTAATCAAGCAGGAGTAGGGTTTGACCTCCATCGAGAGGGCCCGAACTTGGGTAAAAACATCGTGTCCCTTGTCTCCTATTACCATCCGCCTAGACGCACAGTTCGGGACCCCCTACCCGAGATCCGCCGGTTTTAACACCGACAGCGACAGTTCCAAATGCCGTTGCGAAAAGGGGTTAAAAACCGTTTGTTTAGGACCGACGCGTACCGGTGTGCTGTTTCACTCTTTTCGATGTACCATTTTATCGGATATATATTGACTTGTTCCAAATGCAGAGGAAAGCCCGCAAGGACCAAAAAGTACCTGAACCAAATTATATGGAAATCTTCAAGGACTGTCACACCGGCAAGACGAAGGGCATGACTACATCAGTCAAAGCCGCTGTTGTAATTCCTTAATCCTCATGCCTTTTAACTACTACTTACTCTGACTTGTGCCTTGAACTGCATGGTTTGCAGCCAATGTCTATTACTCTTTTCATACACAATTGTCTTAGCGTATCATTGCACCTTACAAGGTTTAAAAGAGAGGAGTGATGTTCCTTTGATCTTGATCTGTAATCTAGTTCCGGTCTTTGGACTTGCCTGCATAATGTTACAATTGCTTTTGTTCCGTTTCTCGGTTGTTTTGTGATATGAATGATGTAATACTATGCTTACCGTACTATAAACTTTGTCTCTTTATCCTTAGTTGTCAATACAATGTGAAGAAATAGACAATACATTAGCCATTATACATGGTCATATGTTTGGAACCTGGTTTTATTATGTACTTTGTAGTAAAATACAACTAATATTTTACATGGGTTCACTAGAATAAGTTCTGTATATAGACCAAAGCTATTTTGTTTGGTTTTGCTGCCTCCTTAATATCTTCTGTTCTGGTACTACAAATGTAGAAACTCAACTTTTTAGCAAGCTATGGAAAAAATGGTGGAACCGCCACCTCCTGAAGGTGGCGAGGCAACTATAACCACTACAAAAAATGCACTTCTGTGATGATACGTGTTTGTCACAGTAGGTCACGTTTTCTGTCATGCATGTACATCCATGACTATTTTATGACAGAATCAAGATAGTCATACCTGTGCTGTCGTAGAAGTGTTCCATGGCATTACCAAAATTATCATCACAGAAGTGTCCACTTCCATGACGATAAATTGCACATCATAGAAGTGCTTTCGTCAAGGGTGACCGACACGTGGCATCGACCGTAATGGGTCGCCGTTAAGCTATCGGGTCCGTTTTTGGATCCGATAACCCGTTAACAGCCCGGACCAATGGGGATTTTCCACGTGTAAATTCTCATTGGTTGGAGGAAACACGTGTTGGCTCACGGTTGGGACAGATGTCATCCACTCATTGGACAGGAGGCGCCTATGATACGTCGACACGTGGCACGGCCCAACAGAGGCCCATTCCGGTGAAAAGGTCGGCCCAGCTAAAGGCCCACCATGTTTTTCAGGCACTAATGGGCTGGCCCGTTAACAACCTGCCATGTTTTGGTCAAATTGAGGCCCAAACCAGATCAGGCCCGTTCACAGCCTGCCGTGTTTTGGGCCAAATTACAGCCCATATCGGATCTGACCCATTAACAGGCCATTGTTCTTTTGTCAGTACCCCGATTCTAAGTCACACCGATCTAGCATGTAACACCTCATATCACTTTGCGGCCTCACGCACGGTATTCCCACGGGTGTCGCCTTACCATGGCCCGGGACCGTTTGGGCCTTTTGGCTCACGTATATGATAGTGTCGCTAGCATCCATATGACAGAGAACCCGGACCGGCATGACTAGTCGTGAACCCAAAGTGGCACTAACTTACGGGGACAGGCATACATGAAACAACATCGAGCATGTCGGTCAGCAGCGTGTGAATCCGGGCTATAGCAACTGGGCTAACAGGACTCCGGGAACCCGGTCAGTAGCAGAGCTAGGCAGGACTACGGATGTCACCGCGTGACATTTCGAAGGGATGATACGAACAAAGTGAATCACATGCCCGGCCGCTTTAAGTGTTCCGAGCAAGAGTGTCAAGAAGGTGACTCGCAAAACCGGCCGCTATGCGGACTACCATGGCTCGGAGGAAGCACTAGACTACATTTCCCCATAAGAGAGGCTACCAAGGATAGACAACTAGGTTGTCGGATCCCACACATAGCAATACGCTACACGTGACGCATAACATGCAAGTATGTGTTTGTACAACATGGCATCACAACATAACGCAAACTCATATAGATAAAGGCCCAGAAGAGCCACATAGCATTAAATACAAACAGGGGTCACATGACCCATCATTTAGAGCATACAAGCAATAAAAGCATTACATGTCCGAAAGTACGCATAACTACAAAAGAAAAAGGCTGAGAAGCCTCGACTATCTACAAGACCCTCCCAAGGGTACAAGATCAGAATGAGGTAACAAGCTACTCGTCAAGTCCAAGCGGAACTACTAGTAAGACCGAAATCTCCGCCGCAAAAAACATAACTAAAGCAACGTGAGTACAAAGGTACTCAAAGCAAGACTTACATCAGATCCTATCATACATGCATTTGTATCAAGAAGGTAATGTGGGGTTTAGTTGCAGCAAGCCAGCTTTGACTTCAATGGCTATCCCGTTTCTACGACTCACGAGAAACTTCTTTGAGGTGAACCAACATACACGAGTCCACTAATCACCACATTAATACACTACTATGGATTCATTCCGTCTCTCACGAGAAGGCCATCCATAGCACTCACACTTGTCTTGAGCATTTCAGAGTATCCACTTCAAGTTGTCTATGTACCACGTAAGCATCGAAGAAGTCCATAACCGCGGACCCGGCTATTTGAATAGAGCATGTTAACCCTACAGGGGTGTACATCTTCACACATGTTCTCGCCACTTACCGCCATGCACACGTCATGTATCTCGGCAACCTTCAAGCGGAAGCCTGGCGAGGGTGTCGTCCACGACCTGACTAACCACACAAGACTCTAGTCCAGGTTCATGGCCTATTCGGGTTCCATCCGCAAGGAGATCCGGCCGGGGTGTCGCTCACGGCCCCAAACGATGCGAGCAGGGTTCCCAAACCCACCAACGGGTGCCACTTGGTACACCGTGCCACTGTGCCTAGTCTGTCCCAAGCCCACCTGGCCGGGTTCCACTTGGTAGACTACTAACACTACCTACAAGCACCAGAAACTAGTTGCAACTCCTGGACAGAGGTCAAGTTAGTTAATAAGTCGAGAGGGGCACTTAAGCATTCCAATGTGTGGTAGTAGCTAGTCATTGGACAACATACACGTAACTTCGTGCTTAGCAGGACGGTTCGGTGAGACAACCCACCATGTACTCCTACATGGCCTCTCACCACTACCTTTACCAAATCGTGTTCACACACTTCACTCTCAGCATCAGAACAAAGAACACTGCACTCCAATTCATTCCCAATGAACCAGACCTGACGAACTCTAAGCAATAGCAAGCATGGCATGGTAGGAACACAGCAATGGCTTCAATCAACTCCTACACATGCTAGTGGGTTTCAACTATTTACTGTGGCAATCACAGGTCATGCAGAGGAATGGGTTCAACTACCGCAGCACAAAGTAGTAGTTGAATCGTTGTTGTCCTAATGCAATAATTGAGAGCAGGAGCAAGAGAGTAGGATTGTATCGGAATGAACAAGGGGGTTTGCTTGCCTGGTAGATCAACAAGGGAGGCACTGCTTCATAGACAGGTACTCTCGAGCACTCTCCGTGAAAGGTGACCTATCGAGAAGGAACGGTGTCGGCAATCAGAATACAAGCATATGCAACAATATGATGCATGATCATGGCATGAATATGTGATGTTGTTTGAGCTAATGCAGCTAGAGTTCATTTGGTTGAAGTCCATTTGAACCAAAGATTCAAATGCATTTCCAAAGTAAGCTCTTTATATAAGCCATTTTAGTGTTTCACTTATACAGAAGGTATAAGTTGGTTTTTCATGCATGGAACTAGAACAGATGGATAGATTGCATTTTTCTGATAATTTTTCATATATAAATTATTTCAATCTGAGCTACGGTTGAATTTCTATGATTTTTTGAAGTTTGAATCATTTTCTGGAATTTCCTGATTAATTTTAACTCCAGAAAATGAATAACTGCGTCAGCCTGACGTCAGCGAGTCAACGGCCAGGTCCAGCTCAAACCTGACTAGTGGGACCCATATGTCAGTGTCTAACCTAACTAATCTAGTTTAGTTAGTGGCCTCGGGCCCACATGTCAGTATCAGCAGGCTAATTAAGTTTAATTAACATCTAACTAAAATTAGCAGGGGCCTGGCCCACTTGTCGATCCGGGCGAGGTCAAAGGGTCAAACCCTGGTCGTGAGGTCAACTCGCCGGGCGACTCGACGCCGGGCGAGGCCAGACGCTGGGCGGAGGCCTCGGATTTCGCCCTCCGGCGACCATTTGGACGGCGGAGACCACTGGCGAGGAGCCAGCGCTCGTCCGCGTCATCTGGAGCAAGTGGGAGAGGCGGGGACGACCGGAGCTCGTCGGAGCGGAGCTCGGGGCGGCGGCCGGAGTTCAGCGGCATGCGGTTTTGGTACTCTGAGGGCACAGCAGGGGGCTGCGGCCCAGGTGCGTTTGGCTCCACAGGGGCTGCAATTGATGGCGTGCTTTCGGGAGGCGAGCTGCGGTGGCTCTGGCCACAGCGGCGACATGATCGACGGCGAGGAGCTACAGCCATGGCGGGGAACGGGAGCTACGGCGCGAGAACGGAGAAACGGAGAGAGGGGGACTGATGAGGACATCAATACCATTGTTACACCCACAGCCCCTGCTGCTATACATACTGGACCAATTACTAGAGCTCTCGCACGCCAATTGAATTATCAGGTACTTTCGTTTCTTGGTAACGATTCCAATGTTAATGAGAATATGATGCTGCCTAAATTGGATACATTTGTATTGCTTACAAATGAAGGGCATACCAAGGACAAAAAAGAAGAACCTTGGAGCAAGTTCAAGCATGGAGATGTTGGCATGCTAAGGGGAACAAGAACGGAGTTACAAGTGATGATTCCAGGACTTTGAAGCCACCCTAATGAGTGCATGAGGCCTTGGACGAAATATACAAGATGCCACTTCATAATATTCGTCCATAGGCTATTCTAGGTGCTGCATCACCTTATTATTGGGCCAGCCCATGTAATTTCGAAATACTTAAGTATAGGCTATTTTTAGAGTCCAGATAAAAGGGAAACAAGAGTTAGGGTTGGTTCCGGACCCTCCCTCAACGGCCACGAAATTCCTCCTCTTCCTCCATATATACAGCCCTTAGGCGCGTCGTTTAGACTTTGGGTTTTGTTTAGATTAAAAGTTCGCCATAGCTTTAACTTCGCGTACTTCGCTTGTGTTCAACGACTGCACAAAGGCGCCACGTAACCCCACCTTGATCAAGAAAGCTTTCATCTTATATTCGCAATATCCAGATTGCAATCTCAGTTTCTTGCTTGTTCTTCGTTTGCTCGCAGGAAATGCAGACCCTCGTGGTCGAGTTGATCGTGCTTCGGCGTGGTCAATAACCTCTCGGAGTTGGTTTAGCGATTGCTAAGGCGCGACGTCCTCGCACGTTCGTAGTCGGATCGTCAAAGTCGACTTCCTCCAAAGCGAAAACCAACATCTCATCGAAAGACGGGACACCTTTGCCTCTATCAGGGACGACGTAGAAGCTCACGGTGGTTCGGACGAGGCGGTCGGCGAGCTCGGGGAGGGGCTGTAGTCGGCGGGGCGGCGAGGCGGATCTCCGGCGTCGGGAGGTTGAAGACGATGATGGTGGCGGCTCCACGGGGCGTCCGGCGGGGCGCGGCTTGACGGAGAGGACGAGGACGACGGTGCGGAGCTGTTGGACTTGTCGGGGAGGCGAGGCCGTGGCGGTGGGCGCGGCAACGGCGCAAGGGTGGCGACAAAGAACGCTCGGGCGCGGTGAGAGAGAGCGAGGGAGAGGAGGGGAGGCCACAGAAGAGAGAGAGCGGTCGGGGCGGCGCGTGGCGTCGCGCGGGGCATCCAGAGCAACGAATGGGGAGGACAGGCAGGCAGGAGGTGGCCGGACGCGTGCGTGCGCGGGCCAGGCACATGTCCTCGCCCTCGAGGCGGGAGGTGGAGGACGATCGGCACCGGCCGGCTGGGCCTACTGTTGGGCCACTGGGCTGCCAGGCTGCAGGTAAGCACATGTAAGCGTTTTTTGCATTTTTGTTTCTGTTTTCTATTTTTCTGACATTTTTTTGATTTAATAAAATACTAAATCATTTTATTTACTTCTGTCAATTTTTGTAGGAACTAGTTGGATTGCTCCAAAACTCCTCACCAATTAACAGAAGTTTTGGACATATATTATATATATAACAAATATATATCCAAAGCAAATAATTATTCATTAATTCCAAATGCCCAAATTAAATACTTATGAGCTCATTAAAAATATTGGTTTGATTTTTATCTCTGTCCAATATTTTCAGAGAGCAACATGAGCATTTTCTTGGACCTTTTTGGAGCAATTTTTATTTGGGTCATTTCAAAATGATTACGAGGGTTTCACAAATCCTCATTTCAAATTTAAATGGAATTTAAACATGATGCACACATGACTAGCTAGCCTCGAGCATACCAGAACTAGGGATGTGACAACTCGCCCCCACTTGAAAGAATATCGTCCCAAGATTCAGGGGTCGATGGAAAGAAAGTGGGGTACTCCAGTCGAAGACGATCTTCTCGCTCCCAAGTAGCTTCTCTCTCGGAATGATGAGACCACTGAAACTTGAGAAACTTGATATTATGATGTCGAGTGACACGCTCTGCTTGATCAGGAATGCGAACTAGATACTCTCGATATGTGAGGTTATCTTGGAGATCAAGCGTTTCGTGGTCCACTCCGCGGATAGGATCCGAGAAGCAACGCCTGAGTTGAGAGACGTGGAAGACATCATGCACTCGGGAAAGATGTGGGGTAGTTCCAACTGGTAGGCAACCTCTCCCGTTTAGCGAGAATGCGAAAAGGACCAATGTAACGAGGAGCCAACTTGCCTTTGATATCAAACGATGGGTACCCTTCAAAGGAGTAACCCGAAGGTAAGCTTTGTCGCCAACTTCATAAGTCATATCCTTATGATGACGATCATCTGGCTCTTTTGACGAGATCGGGCTGTTTTCAAATTCTCACGAATGATGCGAACTTGCTCTTACGCCTCTGGATCATATCCGTCCAAAGAATTGTCTTTCACGGTTTCACCAGTTCAAGGGTGTTCGACATCTTCGTCCCATAGAGAATCTCAAAAGGAGCTTTCTTGAGGCTGGATTGATAGCTATTGTTATAAGCAAACTCGGCAAAAGGAAGACATTTCTCCCAATCCATACCGAATGAGATAACGCAAGCTCTAAGCATATCTTCGAGAATTTGGTTGACCCGTTCCACCTGACCACTCGACTAAGGGTGGAAAGCGGTACTGAAGGAAAGATGGGTTCCCATGGCAGTTTGGAAACTCTCCGAGAAATGAGAAGTGAAAAGACTACCACGGTCTGAATTAATCTCTAGTGGAACACCATGAAGTGATACTATTCGAGAAATATATAAGTCAGCGAGCTAACTAGCAGTGATACTCTCTCGAACAGGTAGGAAGTGCGCCACTTTGGAGAGACGACCAATGACTACGAAGATAGCATTATTCCCTTTCTTGGTCCTGGGAAAGCCGGTGATGAAGTCCATACCAACTTTATCCCATTTCCATTCAGGAATAGCTAAAGGCTGAAGGGTGCCAGCAGGTCTCCGATGCTTTAACGCCATATGACGACAAACATCACAGTTAGCAATAAATTGAGCAATTTATCTCTTCATCATAGTCCACCAGAACCTCTGGCGTAGGTCCTGATACATCTTAGTACTACCGGGATGAATCGTGAGAGGAGATTCATGTGCCTCCTTAAGAATTAATTGCCGCAGATGTTGATTCTTGGGAACCACCAAGCGATTCTCAAAGAAAACAACACCACGATCATCCATAGAGAAACATCCACCAACTCCCTTCTTAATGTTTCTCTTGATGCGGATAACACCCCTATCAAACTTCCGGGTCAAGAATGATCTGATCCTCAAGGGTAGGTTTCGCCACCAAGGTAGAAAGGAATCGCGAGGAGCAATGTGAAGGTTAAGCTTACGTAATTCCTCATGGAGAAGTGGTTGGCCCTATTTGCAACATGAGATTGTTGCAATAGGATTTACGGCTTAGCGCATCAGCCATGACATTAGCTTTGCCTGGAGTGTAAGTAATCCCTAGATCATAATCTGAGATCAACTCCAACCAACGTCTTTGCCTAAGGTTCAGATCTGGTTGTGTGAAGATATACTTGAGACTACGGTGATCGGTGTAGATCTCGCAACATTTACCAAGAAGGTAATGTCGCTGTGTCTTGAGTGCATAGACTACTACCGCAAGCTCTAGATCATGTGTAGGATAATTCTCCTCATGTGGATGCAACTATCGAGATACATAGGCAATCACATGACGATCCTGCATAAGAATGCAACCTAGTCCCTGTCGTGAGGCGTCACAGAAGATAACAAAGTCCTTCGTGAAATCCGGTGGCACAAGTATGGGAGCAGAAGTCAGGCGTCTTTTCAGTTCCTGAAAACTGTACTCACATTGTGGGGACCACTCGAACTTTTGATCTTTCTTGAGAAGTTCCGTGAGGGGTTTAGCTACTTTGGAGAAGTTTTCAACAAAGCAGCGACAATAGCTGGATAGACCAAGGAAACTCCTAATTTTTTTAACGGTTTCAGGTGGAGTCCAATCAAGAACGGCCTGAACTCTCTCGGGATTGACAGCAATGCCCTTACCAGAGATCACGTGGCCTAGGTAGGTCACTTCTGGCAACCAAAATTCGCACTTGGAGAACTTGGCATAAAGGCGGTGCTCTCTGAGTTTTTCTAGCACAAGCCTAAGATGTTCGGTATGCTCTTCCTCATTCTTGAGTAAATAAGAATATCATCGAGGTAAACCACGACGAACTTATCTAAGTACTCCATGAAGATCGAGTTCATCAAGCGGGAGAACGTTGCTGGAGCATTGGTTAGACCAAAGGACATGACGGTGTACTCGTACTGGCCATAACGAGTGACAAAAGCCGTCTTAGGAATGTCCCCATTTCTGATCTTGATTTGGTGGTAGCCTAACCTCAAATCCATCTTGGAGAAGACTGAGGATCCAGCGAGCTGATCATATAGGTCGTTGATCCTGGGAAGCGGATATTTGTTCTTTATCTTGACCAAATTAACGGGAAGATAATCTATAACCATCCGGTCCGTACCATCCTTCTTCTTGACAAAGAGGACGGGGCAAGCCCAAGGAGAAGAACTAGGACGGATGAAACCCTTTTGCAAGGACTCATCAAGTTGTTTCTTAAGCTCGGCTAGTTCTAAGGGTGCCATCTTGTAAGGTCTCCTAGAAATTGGGGCGGTTCCTAGGATAAGATCTATGACGAAATCTACATCTCTGTCAGGTGGAACACCTGGCAGTTCCTCTGGAAATCCGGAAAGTCACGGACTACCGGGATATCTTCAAGGTCTGGAAGAGGGCTGGCATTAAGAGAATAGAGCTGACGCCTTGCAACTCTAGTGGAGCGGTGACTATCTTGCCGATGGGTGTGTAAGCTGAACGAACCTGGTGTAACAATCAATCTTGGCATAATGAGCTTCCATCCAGTACATACCCAAGATGATGTTAATATCTGTAGACTTGAGGGCTACAAGTGAGGCAAGGAATACAAGTCTGTCTACAAGGATTTCGTTACAATGGCTTACACTAGAAGTTTGCCATTTGGATCCAGGGGTTTGAATGACTAGTGGAGAGGGCATATCACAAAATGACATGTTGTGCAAGTTAGCATAGCTTTTAGAAATGAAAGAATGAGATGCTCCAGTATCGAATAGAACCGATGCTGGATGACAATTGACAAGAAGTGTACCAAGAACGACATCCGGATCATCATGAGCGTCTTTAGCTGAGACGTGATGCACACGTCCACGTTCAGTGGGAGCTGACTTGACACTGATCAACTTGCATGGTGGCTTACCACGGCCAATAGACTTCTTGGGCTGGGGTGGAGCAAAGCTAGTCTGAGAGCAGTCACGTGCATAGTGTCCTGGCTTCCCGCATGTGAAGCAAGTCCCTGAAGTTGGACGTGGACCCGCACTGACAAGCGGTCTACCAGCAGGCCTGGTGGTGCATATAAGTGAATCGGGTGAGGCGCCACATAAGATGGCGTCGGTGTGTAGCCAGTGGAAGAGCAGAGTTCGGAACCCAAATCCGCGCTCGAGGACCAGAACCGGAAGAAGATCCCAAATCACGGGTGTGCTTACGAGACTCCTCGTAAGTGAGCTGAGTTGTCTCTGCATTAATGGCCTTGTTCACAAGAGCTTTGAATGTATCACAATGATGCAGCTGGAGATCATGACGCAACTTGGGGTTGAGACCCTTCCGGAACCTAGCCTGCTTCTTGGCGTCCGTGGACACCTCTTCTGAAGCATAGCGAGCAAGGTTCTCAAACTCTCTGCTGTAAGCATCAACATCCATCTTACTCTGGGTGAAACTACAGAACTCTTCTCTCTTGCGATCGATGAGGGCTTCAGGAATGTGATGCTTGCGAAAGGCCTCAGTGAAATCTCTCCAGGTGGAAATCTGGCCAGCTGGAAGCATAGCCTCATAGTTCTGCCACCAAAGACTAGCAGGACCTTCCAGGTGATATGCAGCATAGGTGACCTTGTCACTTTCAGCTACGTTCATAGAACGGAGCTTGTGTGTGATACTACGGAGCCAGTCATCTGCATCGAGTGGCTCGATGGAATGATGAAAGGTAGGTGGGTGCAAGCGAATGAAGTCATGAATGGTTATAGACCCTTTGAACTGCTGTGCGGTGTTCTCCTCGATACGTGCCAACAAGCGGTTAGACTCTCGCTTGTTCCTCTCCATCTCTAACATGAACTCTGCCAACGAAGGCGGGTGGGAGGATCCTCATCCCTACCATCTCCATGGTTCTCGCTACGAGCAATGAACTTCGCTTAACCGATGACATCCTCGAGAACGAAACCAAGGATCGGAATCGGCATCAACTATAAGCTATAGATTGTAGGACAAGGAAATTAGTATCTCTCGGACTCCTAGGGCAATTCCAGCAAGATAACGGCAAAGAAAATGCTCAGAATGAGACATCCTGCTAAAATGGGGTAGTAACATACTCAACATCATCACTCAAGGTTCTGAGATCATACTAAACAGACTACACCGGAAGTACTCGAAAACTGGGGTATGACTCTGATCAACCAATCCTATGGGGCTACAGAGTAATAACACGTGATCCTGATAGACGGAAGAGAGGCCTAGTTCCTTAACCCCGTCGGAAAGATAGGATGACTCAGATCAGAAGGCCATGAGGTATAAGGAGTAAAAAGAGCCTTACGTTCCTTCCCACAATCAATTCCCTTACATAACAAAAGAATTTCTAGACTCAACTTCGACCAATTTGGCTTGGTAATCCTACAGGCAGTCAGGCTCTGATACCAAAGCTATCAGGACCCTGATTCAAAGTCACACCGATCTAGCATGTAACACCTCATATCACTTTGCGGCCTCACGCACGGTATTCCCACGGGTGTCGCCTTACCGTGGGTCGGGACCGCTTATGCCTTTTGGCTCACATATATGATAGTGTCGCTAGCATCCATATGACAGAGAACCCGGCCGACATGACTAGTCGTGGAACCCAAATTGGCACTAACTTACGGGACAGGCATACATGAAACAACATCGAGCATGTCGGTCGCCAGCTGTGAATCCGGGCTGTAGCAACTGGCTAACAGGACTCGGGAACCCGGCTGCAAAGAAAGTTAGGCAGGACTCCGGATGTCACCACGTGACATTTCCCCGAAGGGACAGACACAGGAACAAAGTGAATCACATGCCGGCCATTCTAAGTGTTCCGGAGCAGGAGTGTTGGGCTAGAAGGACTCCGGTAAACCGGGATGTAGCAGACTACCATGGCTCGGCGGAAGCACTAGACTACATTTCCCCATAAGAGAGGCTACCAAGGATAGACAACTAGGTTGTCGGATCCCACACATAGCAATACACGTTACACGTACGCATAACATGCAAGTATGTGATGTACAACATGGCATCACAACATAACGCAAACTCATATAGATAAAGGCCCAGAAGAGCCACATAGCATTAAATACAAACAGGGGTCACATGACCCATCATTTAGAGCATACAAGCAATAAAAGCATTACATGTCTGAGTACAGACAACTACAAAAGAAAAAGGCTGAGAAGCCTGACTATCTACAAGACCCTCCCAAGGGTACAAGATCGAGCTGAGGTAACAAGCTACTCGTCGGAGTCCAAGCGGAACTACTAGTAAGACCGAAATCTCCGCTGCAAAAACATAAATAAAGCAACGTGAGTACAAAGGTACTCAGCAAGACTTACATCAGATCCTATCATAGATGCATTTGTATCAAGAAGGTAATGTGGGGTTTAGTTGCGACAAGCCAGCCTTTGACTCAGTGGCTATCCTGTTCTACGACTACGAGAAACTTCTTTAAGGTGAAGCAGCGCACACGAGTCCACTAATCACCACATCAATACACTACTATGGATTCATTCCGTCTCCCTACGAGAAGGCCATCCATAACACTCACACTTGTCTTGAGCATTTTAGAGTATCCACTTCAAGTTGTCTATGTACCACGTAAGCATCCAAGAAGTCCATAACCGCGGACCCGACTATTCGAATAGATCATGTTAACTCTGCAGGGGTGTACTTCTTCACATTCGCTCTCGCCACTTACCGCCATGCACACGTCATGTATCTCGGCAAACTTCAAGCGGAAGCCTGGCGAGGGTGTCGGCCACGACCCGACTAACCACACAACACTCTAGTCCAGGTTTATCGCCTATTCGGGTTCCATCCGCAAGGAGATCCGGCCGGGGTGTTGCTCACGGACCCAAATGATGTGAGCAGGGTTCCCAAGCCCACCAACCGGGTGCCACTTGGTACACCGTGCCACTGTGCCTAGTCTGTCCCAAGCCCACCTGGCCAGGTGCCACTTGGTAGACTACTAACACTATCTACAAACACCAGAAACTAGTTGCAACTCCTGGACAGAGGTCAAGTTGGTTAATAAGTCGAGAGGGGCACTTAAGCATTCACAAAACTCAGTGCTTAAGGATGGTTCTAGTGAGACAACCCACCATGTACTCCTACATGGCCTCTCACCGCTACCTTTACCAAATCGTGTTCACACACTTCACTCTCAGCATCAGAACAAAGAACACTTCACTCCAATTCATTCCCAATGAACCAGACCTGACACGCTCTAAGCAATAGCAAGCATGGCATGGTAGGAACACAACAATGGCTTCAATCAACTCCTACACATGCTAGTGGGTTTCAACTATTTACTGTGGCAACGACAGGTCATCCAGAGGAATGGGTTCAACTACCGCAACACAAAGTAGCAGTTGAATCGTTATTGTCCTAATGCAATAACTGAGAGAATGAGCGAGAGAGTAGGATTGTATCAGAATGAACAACGGGGTTTGCTTGCCTGGTAAATCAACAAGGGAGGCACTGCTTCACAGACAGGTACTCTCGAGCACTCTCCGTAGCTGGACCTATCGAGAAGGAACGGTGTCGGCAATCAGAATACAAGCATATGCAACAATATGATGCATGATCATGGCATGAATATGTGATGCTGTTTGAGCTAATGCAGCTAGAGTTCATTTGGTTGAAGTCCATTTGAACCAAAGATTCAAATGCATTTCCAAAGTAAGCTCTTTATATAAGCCATTTTAGTGTTTCACTTATACAGCAGGTATAAGTTGGTTTTTCATGCATGAAACTAGAACAGATGGATAGATTGCATTTTTCTGATCATTTTTCATATATAAATTATTTCAATCTGAGCTACGGTTGAATTTCTACGCTTTTTTGAAGTTTGAATCATTTTCTAGAATTTCCTGATTAATTTTAAATCCAGAAAATGAATAACTGCGTCAGCGTGACGTCAGCGAGTCAACAGCCAGGTCCAGGTCAAACCTGACTAGTCGGACCCATATGTCAGTGTCTAACCTAACTAATCCAGTTTAGTTAGTGGCCTCGGGCCCACATGTCAGTATCAGCAGGCTAATTAAGTTTAATTAACATCTAACTAAAATTAGCAGGGGCTTGGTCCACTTGTCAGTCCGGCGAGGTCAAAGGGTCCCCCTGGTCAGCGGGGCCAACCCACCGGCAACTCGACGCCGGCGAGGCCAGACGCGGCGGAGGGCCTCGGATTTCGCCCTCAAGTGACCATTTGGACGGCGGAGACCACTGGCGAGGAGCCAGCGCTCGTCCACGTCATCTGGAGCAAGTGGGAGAGGCGGGGACGGCTGGAGCTCGCCGGAGCGGAGCTCGGGGCGGTGGTCGGAGTTCGGTGGCATGCGGTTTTGGTACTACGGGGCACGACAGGGGCTGTGAGCGGGTGCGTTTGGCTCCTGGGGCTACAACGAATTCAGTGACGCGCTCTGGAGCGAGCCGCGGTGGCTCTGGCCACAGCGACGACATGATCGGCGGCGAGGAGCTACGGCCATGGCAGGGAACGGGAGCTACGGTGCGAGAACGGAGAAACGGAGAGAGGGGGACGGCGTAGAAGCTCACGGCGGTTCGGACGAGGCGGTTGGCGAGCTCGGGGCGGGGCCGGAGTCGGCGGGGCGGCGAGGCGGATCTTCGGCGTCGGGAGGTTGAAGACGACGATGGTGGCGGATCCACGGGGCGTCCGGCGGCGCGCGGCTTGACGGAGAGGACGAGGAGGACGGTGCGGAGCTGTTGGACTTGTCGGGGAGGCGAGGTCGTGGTGATGGGCGCGGCAACGGCGTGTGGTGGCGACGGCAACGCTCGGGCGCGATGAGAGAGAGCGAGGGAGAGGAGGGGAGGCCACAGAAGAGAGAGAGCGGTCAGGGCAGCGGGCATCCAGAGCGACGAGTGGGGAGGACAGGCAGGCAGGAGGTGGCCGGACCCGTGTGTGCTCGCCGTGGGCACACGTCCCTGTCCTCCTGGCGGGAGGTGGAGGACGATCGGCAGCGCTGGCACTGGGCCGGCCTGTTGGGCCACTGGGCTGCCAGGCTGCAGGTAAGCACAGGTAAGCGGTTTTTGCATTTTTGTTTCTGTTTTCTATTTTTCTGACATTTGTTTTGATTTAATAAAATACTAAATCATTTTATTTACTTACATCCAATTTTTGTAGGAACTAGTTGGATTGCTCCAAAACTCCTCACCAATTAACAGAAGTTTTGGACATATATTATATATAACAAATATATATCCAAAGCAAATAATTATTCATTAAATCCAAATGCCCAAAATAAATACTTATGAGCTCATTAAAAATATTTGTTTGATTTTTATCTCTGTCCAATATTTTCAGAGAGCAACATGAGCATTTTCTTGGACCTTTTTGGAGCAATTTTTATTTGGGTCATTTCTAAAAATTATTCTGAGGGTTTCACAAATCCTCATTTCAAATTTAAATGGAATTTAAACATGATGCACACATGACTAGCTAGCCTCGAGCATACCAGAACCTGGGATGTGACATCTTTTGGGCCCATTCTAAGACAGGTTTGTATTTCAGCCTGTTAAATTCCCGTTACCAGTTCGGCCCGATAATAGTTTCGGCCTGTTAGCGTCCCGTGGTGCATCTGGGACGTTGTCGGCCTAGTTTAACTTGAGGACATTTAACGGCCCATGCAGAAACTGGCCTCTTAACGGCTAGTAGTCTTCATGGATAAATTTCAGTCCAACTGGCCTATCGGCCTGTTAATGGCCTGTGTAACAGTTGGGCCTAATTACAGCCCGCGTTGAATCCGGCCTGCTTACAGCCCATCTGATAATGGCCCGTGACACTTTTAGGCCTATGGCTCAACGTGAGATACCGGCCTGCTTAAAGCCCATAATTTTATTGGGCCAAACAGGCCTGAGATATATTTTGGCCTGTGAACTGCTCGTCCTATTTGGGCCAAACATGGCCCTTAGGCAGTTTCCGCCTGTATTGGCCCGTGAATTTTTCGGCTCAACGCTAGCCCAATCTAGGTTTTAGCCTGTTAAAAGCCCATGGTATTCTCTGGCCCAGCTGGCTAGAAGTTTACTCGGCCTATTAAAGGCGGGAAACTACTATAGGTTTAGACCTGCTAATGGCCCAAGATGATTATAGGCCCACATTTTGGCCCATATGTGTAAAGGGCCGGCCTAAAGACCGACAACACTGAGATCCACTGAAAGTTCCGGCCTAAATTCCAACATACCGAACAAAGAATAAACCTAGACTATACAATAAAGAAATTACAGCATATTACATCCACTGGGAATCAAAGTTCGCTACCGGTGATAATTAAGCGCAACGTGACCGCGGATTACGTACACTGGGCATCAAAGGTTGCCACCAGTGCATATAAACACGCCGACAAAAGAATATACAAAACTGAGAGCACTTCAGAAGGCACTAGGCCTGTCCAAGACGGGCCCCGCAAGCAGCCAAACAAGCTGACAAGACCTCAGTTGTGTCAACGATAGATGCTCCATCCCTAGCTGTATGGCACCATAGTGCGCAAGGCAGTCCTCTGACATCTTCATTGCATCTTTGTCTTCAAGTCGGAGCTGAGTTGAAGCAAGCCTTTCCGCTTTAAATTGAGACTGAAGAAGTCGAACTGATTCAGGCGACAACTGCACAGAGGTTGTCTCACACCTGCTGGTGAGTAGCTTCAACTCACTGTCTTCATCAAGACAGGACCTTGGGGTCATCTCGCCGTCCTCAATATGGTTTGGCTCACTATCTTCCCTAAAGTTCTGCCTGGCATAAGAGATACGACTCTGAAAGAGAAACAAGGAGACATGTAACAGGTTTCACATATAAGCTAATAAATGGATCTGTTCTGGATAAGGAACATGTTTTTACAACTATAATTTAAAACTGGTAGTTGTTGCAAACACCCAATCAGATGTAAACAACAAAGTAAACAGCAGTGGAGGAAATGATGCCTATCCGAATCTATACTAGAACAAAGTTTCAAGGCTTGAGAAGGATGAACTTACATTACATGTTAGCACGGGCTGGACAAAGCCCTTCTTTATAAGCATCGCCATTATTCTACATTTTGCAAAGAATAAATATAGATCAAATAATATTGGAAGAAACAGAGGATAATGAAGCTCATGTGCAGACTGATGATACATAATCAAATAGCAATTAGTCAAGTATAGGGTTACAAGGCAAAAGGTACTGAAAGAGGAATGCAGACATCAACGCGTGCAATGGCATTAGCTTTATTCAACATTTTGGTAAGAGTAAATATAGATATGATAATTTGGAGAAAGTGGAGGGCAAGGCAGATAAGATGCAGAGTAATGCTAGACAATCAACTATCTCACGATTCAAGTACAGTAATACCACAACCGTTCGTTATTACTTGTCGCTCAAATGGATGTATCTAGCACTATTAAGTTCTAAATACATCCAATTGATCAACAATTAATTCGATCCAGAGGGAGTACATGACAACAGGTACTTAAATGAGCAATCCAAAACTTCATAACTATTGTGTTAATTCTACATTTATCTAAGAGTAAATATAGATCTTATAATTTCAAGCAAAGAGAGGATAAAGAAGCGAACATTTACAGTGATGCTACATAATCAAACAGCTGTGAGTGTAAGTATGCTGACAAAGGGCAAGAGGTACTGACAAGAGCAATGCAGAGCCCAGTATTGTTGTGAGATCCTATGATCCTTTGAGCAAGGAGATTCATCTGAAATTAGTTTTCATACAAGAGAGAAGGTAAGGCACATGCAGAAATTTAGGAGTTCAAATTTTGAATTGATATCATAGACAGTACCTGACGCTGGGCTCTCAGCAGTTCTAATAGGGGTTTGGCCAGTGGAGTAGTGGTAAAAGTGTGGTACAGCTGGGCCAGTGTTTTCTGTGGCTGCTGATCTATCTAATTTAACAGGTATCACTACCTTTTCCAAATACCTAGTTTGTACTCCTTGAGGATTTGCACTCACCCTCTTCCTTTTGGACATCTATTAGGAAAGAACAACATTTGACTAGAAAAACATAGTATGACGACACATGGAATATGTACAGAAAATGGATAGGTATGGCATATACTCAGTATATGATGCTTAAACTAAGCAGATGGTGTAACAAAGTAGAAGTAATGTAAGAGGTCAGATGCAAAATATGTGCGACCAATACAACCTTGCCAAGTTAGAGCAAGCACCTTGATGGGTGAAAAAGATAGGCCATCCTCCACCATGCCAAGTTTATTAGCGAGTGGATTGTTCCGCAATATTCCTCTCATGCGCCCATTCTCATGTTCATTTTGATAATGTTCAATACCTGACATGCATGAAAACATAAAAACAAGTGAAATTATCTTTGTAATGCAGAAGTGATTCGAATCCAATACTGCCTCCCTGTAAACCCCTTTATGCTATCTCTGCAATTCTTCTGAGAGATGCCATGCATGCTATAATTTGGTGTGTGCATTAATATAATGTGGCCTACTACTCAAAATATGAGAGCTCCAGAAGTGATGATACTTCGCAGATGACAGCTTCAACATATAGTAAATAAGAGCAAGTCGACCTGACCTGACAGATTCAAAATATACTAAGGGAGAACAACTCGGCCTGACCAGTCGACCACAAATGTCTCTGATACTCTTCCCAACAAGGAACATACGTATTAAAGAAGAGAAGATGATCATCTTAAAGAAGAGTAGAAGAGCAAGAAGATTGAAGATATTACAAGTCTTTCTATACATATGTGGCTCACATGCATTTTGAAACTAAAGTAGGAACATTTAGCTGACCAATTAAACATCTCTCAGTTTTACTAATATCAGCATAATATCATATTTGAATTTGTACAACTAAGCTTGTTTAGCTCGATGGGTGGAGCAGTGCTATTTATTACCACGAACCACATAGGCTGATTGTGGTCATCATAAAATGGGGAAACCGTAAGCATGATGAGTATAGTGTTGACCGTGGCGGTGGGATGGCAGATCTGAAGTCGAAACCGCAAGAAAGGGTAGTTAGCAACCGATGTTTGCTTTGAAATAACAACTAAGATTTGATATGGACAAGAAAGTACACCAACAAGTGACAAAGAAATGCAATTCTCATTGTCTCTCTATATGTTGCGACATGCATTTGGAAACTCAAGTGGGACCTTTAGCTAACCAATTAAATATGTCTGTTAAGTAATATCAGTATCATATCACAATCATATTTCAACAACTAAGCTTTGGAATTTTGAGTGTTGTGTTGTTTAGCTTGAAGTGCGGAGTAATGCTAGTACGACAGAAAGCAGTAGAGTAGATAAAAGGGGAAAACCCTAAGCATCAAGAGTAAAATCGGGAAAGTGGAACTAGCTGGACCTGTGGGTGGCGCACATGCTTTTTGAAACGAATATAGGAACATTAGGTGACCAATTAAACGTTCTATATTTTAGTAGTATGAGCACCATAGCAGATTCATATTTCAACACCTAAACTTTGGAATTATGAGTGGCATGTTGTTTCGCTTGATGGGTTGAGGTCTTGCGGAGTAGTGCTAGCACGACACGAAGCACCTACGATGATGGTAGTGAATATAAAGGGGGGAAACCATAAGCTTTATGAGTATAGTGACCATGCCATGGCGGAACTGAAGACGCAAACCGAACAAAGCTACTTCGCAACCAATGTTTGCTTTCAACTAGCTACTACGATTTGGTACGGACAAGAAAAGTACAGTAAACAATTTACGATCTATTTTCCGGATGAGATCAATAACTTAAGCACATATGGAAGATTACCACCTCTTCTGCGACGCCGCGTAGGTCCCTACTGATACGTTAAAGGTGTCAAGAAAGGATGGTCACCGGGAAGAAGACTTTAGACGGCAAACAGCTGGGTCGGAGGATAAATACTGTTGCCGTCGACGAGGCAGTCGTAGGAGCGGCAACGGCAAGGTGGACGACGGTGCTGATGATGAGAGAGGACGTGATGAAACGATCATGCGCCGGCGCCGTGGATGAGAGACGTCCATCTCTTGCAGTGGGCGACGGGGTAGGGGTAGCGGCTCCGACAAGGTGTAGGATGGGGAGGTGGACGGAGGAGGCTGGCTGCAGTGGGGAGGTTGTTGTGGCTCTGATGGTGTATGAATGGGGAAATGGAGGGGGAGGGGGATCCCAATCTTTGGGACGCGCTTGTCTGAAATGTGGGAAATTTACGAACTTATCCCCTGTTTAAAATTTCAGACATCACGTCGGTTGGGGATAGGACGGTAATCTCGCATCTCCCAAATATTTGCCGGTAGCGATTTCGGGCGAGAGAGGGTGTTTTGCCGCCCACGGTTGGCGCCCACGATGTATGAACGGGGCTGACAGGTAGGGCGGTTTTGTCATGTCTGAGGGAAGTTACACATCTGCCCCTATTTAAAATATTTGCCTACATTGATTTCGGACAAGGAGAGTTTGTTTTGCCGCCCATCGTGTATGAATGGGGAAATGGAGGGAGAGACACATGTCTTTCGGACGAGGTTGAATCAAATGTGTTTTGCCGCCCACGTTTGGCGCCCACCATGTCTGAATGGGCTCAGAGGCGGTCGTGTCACATCTGATTGAAGTTACTAGTCTACCCCTATCGACAACAGTGTAAATCCAGTCGATAAGGATGTCAAGTGTCTGGGGTAGACAATATTTTCCATCTCGCAAACACTTGCTTCGGGCAGCCCACAAATAATAGTGGGTGTGTAGCCACTTTGTTCAAAACTTGGGAGAATTAGCATTCACGTTTGCCAAGGGCCCTGGCAACTAATTTCAAATCCAATTTGTATTCGATTACGAATATCCACAGATAATTCTACGTTTCGTTATTTATTTCTTCAAAACAACAACAAAGATTTATTCCACCTTTATATATGATTATGATTTAGAAATTCCGTGATCTTCGAATTCAGTAGGTTGGATACACTTTGACTCAAACAGTTATTTCATCCAATACAATATGCTCACACGAAAAACAGTACACCTTATGTCAATTATACAAGTACTGAGGATTACCTCGCCTAAAAAATCCGCATCATTACAACACATGGACAACATAGGGGGTCTTACAACATAATCCATTCAGAGACATGACACAACATGCAAGTACAATAATCTAATGACAATTTCAACTGGTATCTAAAGAAGAACTGAGATTACCCTGGGCTTCAGATAGCAGAAACAACAGGACCTCCTCCATCTTCAAATGCAACATTCTTACTTCCTCCAATTCTTGGGTTGCTTGCATAATGTGTGCAACTAGTTGCATAATTTCCAACCTCAAGATCAAGATTACCTCATTCATGGCAGCCACACCATCTCTTTCTGCCTCTAGTAGAGCCTCAAGAACTATAATATATGTTCTCAGTCTGCTCTCCGACGGTGTTGCCTCTGAACTGCTACCATCTGGTAACATGGATGGCGCACTGCTTCCACAAATAGATTCTGGGGTTGTACATTGTGTCCAAGTGCGAATATGAAAGTGCAACTATCCCTGGGTGGTTTTGGTAATTCTTAACAACATATAGCTCATTGAGCTAATGCTATTTCAAGATAAATATTTCAGGAAAGCTCAATGATTGGCATGGCATGGATTAGAAATGTGGACCCTCAAAATGCTAAGGACAAAAGATTGGCTCAAGCTCCAAAGCTCAAGACTCTACATTTTACTTTTAGTGATCCAAGATCACATTGAGTCCATAGGAAAAGCCAATACTATTAAAAGGGGATGAGGTGTTGCTTAATGGGTTACTTGCTCAAAATGCTTAGTGATATGCTCCAAAAAACCTCAAGTACTTTCTCATATCCACATATGTCCCAAACCAAAAGACAAACTCGACCCCACCAAAACTTTCTATCCCGCGCCACCGAGTTCAGTTGACATAGTGATACGTCTCCAACGTATCTATAATTTTTTATTGTTCCATGCTATTATATTATCTATTTTGTATGTTTAATGGGTTTACTAAGCACTTTTATATTATTTTTGGGACTAACCTACTAACCAAAGGCCCAGTGCAAATTGTTGTTTTTTTTGCCTATTTTAGTGTTCCGCAGAAAAGGAATATCAAACGGAATCCAAACGGAATGAAACCTTCGGGAGAGTTATTTTTGGAACAAACGTCGTCCAGGGGCCTTGGAGTGGACGTCAAGAAAGAAGCGAGGAGGCCACGAGGCAGGGAGGCACGCCTGGCCCCCCTAGGCGCGCCCCCACCCTCATGGGCCCCTCGTAGCTCCACCGAGCTCCACCGACCTACTTCTTCCTCCTATATATACCCATATACACCGAAAACATCCAGGAGCACCACGAAACCCTATTTCCACCACTACAACCTTCTGTACCCATGAGATCCCATCTTGGGACTTTTCAGGCGCTCCGCCGGAGGGGGAATTGATCACGGAGGGATTCTACATCAATACCATAGCCTCTCTGATGTAGTGTGAGTAGTTTACCACAGACCTTCACGTCCATAGTTATTAGCTAGATGGCTTCCTCTCTCTCTCTCTATGGATCTCAATACAAAGTTCTCCTCGATCTTCTTGGAGATCTATTCGATGTAATTCTTTTTGCGGTGTGTTTGTCGAGATACGATGAATTGTGGGTTTATGATCAAGATTATCTATGAACAATATTTGAATCTCCTCTAAATTCTTTTATGTTTGATTTGTTATCTTTGAAAGTCTCTTCGAATTATCAGTTTGGTTTGGCCTACTAGATCGACATTTCTTGCAATGGCAGAAGTGCTTAGCTTTGGGTTCAATCTTGCATTGCTCGATCCTAGTGACAGAAAGGGAAATGACACGTATTGTATTGTTGCCATCGAGCATAAAAAGATGGGGTTTATATCATATTGCTTGAGTTTATCCCTCTACATCATGTCATCTTGCCTAATGCGTTACTCTGTTCTTATAAACTTAATACTCTAGATGCATGCTGGATACCGGTCGATGTGTGGAGTAATAGTAGTAGATGCAGAATCATTTCGGTCTACTTGTCGCGGACGTGATGCCTATATACATGATCATGCCTAGATATTCTCATAATTATGCACTTTTATATCGATTGCTCGACAGTAATTTGTTCACTCACCGTAATACTTGCGCTATCTTGAGGGAAGCCACTAGTGAAACCTATGGCCCCTGGGTCTATTTTCCATCATATAAGTTTCCAATCTGTTTTACTTTGCAATCTTTACTTTCAATCTATATCATAAAAATTCCAAAAATATTTATCTTATTATCTCTATCAGATCTCACTTTTGCAAGTGGCCGTGAAGGGATTGACAACCCCTTTATCGCGTTGGTTGCAAGGTTCTTATTTGTTTGTGTAGGTACGAGGCGACTTGCGTGTAGTCTCCTACTGGATTGATACCTTGGTTCTCAAAAACTGAGGGAAATACTTACGCTACTTTGCTGCATCACCCTTCCCTCTTCAAGGGAAAAACCAACGCAGTGCTCAAGAGGTAGCAAGAAGGATTTCTAGCGCCGTTGCCCGGGAGATCTACGCCAAGTCAAGTCAAGTCAAGACATACCAAGTACCCATCACAACTCTTATCCCTCGCATTACATTATTCGCCATTTGCCTCTCCTTTTTCTCTCCCCCACTTCATCTTTGCCGTTTTATTCGCCCTCTTTTCCGTTCATCTCTTTTGCTTGCTTCTTGTGTGCTGGATCTTTTGTCACGATGGCTCAAGACAATACTAAATTGTGTGATTTTTCCAGTACCAACAATAATGATTTTCATAGCACTCCGATTGCTCCTATTACCGATGCTGAATCTTGTGAAATTAATGCTGCTTTGCTGAATCTTGTCATGAAAGATCAATTCTCTGGCCTTCCTAGTGAAGATGTCGCTACCCATCTAAACAACTGTGTTGATTTGTGTGATATGCAAAAGAAGAAAGATGAGGATAACGATATTGTTAAATTGAAGCTATTTCCATTTTAGCTTAGAGATCGTGCTAAAACTTGGTTTTCGTCTTTGCCTAAAAATAGTATTGATTCTTGGAATAAGTGCAAAGATGCTTTTATCTCTAAGTATTTTCCTCCCGCTAAGATCATCTCTCTTAGAATGATATTATGAACTTTAAGAAACTTGATCATGAGCATGTTGCGCAAGCTTCAGAGAGGATGAAATTAATGATACGTAATTGCCCTACACATGGTTTGAATTTATGGATGATTATACAAAAAAAAATGCCGGATTGAATTTTGCTTCTAGAAATCTTTTAAATTCGGCCGCGGGAGGCACTTTTATGGAAATCACTTTAGGAGAAGCTACTAAACTCCTAGATAATATTATGGTTAATTATTCTCAATGGCACACTGAAAGATCTACTAGTAAAAAAGGTTCATGCGATAGAATAGATTAATGTTTTGAGTGGAAAGATGGATGAACTTATGAAATTTTTTGCTAATATGAGTGTTTTTTCTGATCCTAATGATATGCCTTTGTATACTTTGATTGAGAATAATAATGAATCTATGGATGTGAATTTTGTTGGTAGGAACAATTTTGATAACAACACGTATAGAGGAAACTTTAATCCTAGGCCGTTTCCTAGTAATTCCTCTAATAATTATAGTAATTCCTACAACAACTCTTATGGAATTTTTAATAAGATGCCATCTGATTTTGAGACTAGTGTTGAAGAAAAATTGCCTAAGATTGATGAGTTGGCTAGGAACATGGATAGAATTTCTCTTGATGTTGATTCTTTGAAACTAAGATCTATTCCACCCAAGCATGATATCAATGAGTCTCTCAAAGCCATGAGAATTTCCATTGATGAGTGCAAAGAAAGAACCGCTAGGATGCGTGCTAAGAAAGATTGCTTTGTAAAAGTGTGTTCTTCTAGTTTTCATGATAATAGGGATGAAGATCTAAAAGTGATTGATGTGTCTCCTATTAAATATTTGTATTGCAATATGAATCTTGATAATTATGGGACTGGAGATGCGTCAACTTTAGTTAAAAGGCATCCCAATGATTCAGAGTTTTTAGATCTTGATGCAAAAATTGGTAAAAGTGGGATTGAAGAGGTCAAAACTTTACATAGCAATGAACCCACTATTTTGGATTTCAAGGAATTTAATTATGATAATTTTTCTTTAATAGATTGTATTTCCTTGTTGCAATCTGTGTTAAATTCTCCTCATGCTTATAGTCAAAATAAAGCTTTTACTAAACATATCGTTGATGCTTTAATGCAATCCTAGGAAGAAAAGCTTGAATTAGAAGTTTCTATCCCTAGAAAACTTTATGATGAGTGGGAACCTACTATTAAAATTAAGATTAAAGATCATGAATGCTATGTTTTATGTGATTTGGGTGCTAGTGTTTCCACGATTCCAAAAACTTTGTGTGATGTATTAGGTTTCCGTGAATTTGATGATTGTTCCTTAAACTTGCATCTTGCGGATTCCACCATTAAGAAAACTATGGGAAGAATTAATGATGTTCTTATTGTTGCAAATAGGAATTATGTGCCCGTAGATTTCATTGTTCTTGATATAGATTGCAATCCTACATGTCCTATTATTCTTGGTAGACCTTTCCATAGAACGATTGGTGCAATTATTGATATGAAAGAAGAAATATTAGATTCTAATTTCCGTTAAGGAAAGGCATGGAGCACTTTCCTAGAAAGAAAATTAAATTACCTTACAAATATATTATGAGAGCCACTTATGGATTGCATACCAAAGATGATAATACCTAGATCTATTCTTGCCAATATGCTTAGCTAGGGGCGTTAAACGATAGCGCTTGTTGGGAGGCAACCCAATTTTATTTTTGTTTCTTGATTTTTGGTTCTGTTTAGTAATAAATAATTCTTCTAGCTTATGTTTAGATGTTTTTTCATTTTTAATTAGTGTTTGTGCCAAGTAGAACCAATAGGATCTTCTTGGTGATAGTTGTTTGATCTTGCTGAAAAAGATAGAAACTTTGCACTCACGAAAATAATTGTTAATATTCACCAGAATGTGATAAAATACCAATTATTTTTTCAGTAGATCAATATCCAAATTTTCCAGGCTTTCCAAGTTTTGCAGAATTTTTGGATATCGAGAAGTACGTGAACAAATCTGATTTCTACAGACTGTTCTGTTTTTGACAAATTCTGTTTTTCGTGTGTTGTTTGCTTATTTTGATGAATCTATGGATAGTATCGGAGGGTATGAACCATAGAGAAGTTGTAATACAGTAGGTTTAACACCAATATAAATAAATAATGAGTTAATTATAGTACCTTATGGTGGTGATTTGTTTTCTTATACTAACGGAGCTCATGAGATTTTCTGTTGAGTTTTGTGTTGTGAAGTTTTCAAGTTTTGGCTAAAGATTTGATGGATTATGGAATAAGGAGTGGCAAGAGCCTAAGCTTGGGGATGCCCAAGGCACCCCAAGGTAAAATTCAAGTACAACCAAAAGCCTAAGCTTGGGGATGCCCCGGAAGGCATCCCCTCTTTCGTCTTCGTCTATCGGTAACTTTACTCTAGGCTATATTTTTATTCACCACATGATATGTGTTTTGCTTCGAGCATCTTATATGATTTGAGTATTTGTTTTTAGTTTACCACAATCATACTTGCTGTACACACCTTTTGGGAGAGACACACATGAATCAGAATTTATTAGAATACTCTATGTGCTTCATTTATATTTTTTGAGCTAGATAATTTTGCTCTAGTACTTCACTTATTTCTTTTTAGAGCACGGTGGTAGTTTTATTTTATAGAAATTATTGATCTCTCATGCTTCACATATATTTTTTGAGAGTCTTTTAGAATAGCATGGTAGTTTGCCTTGGCTATAAAATTAGTCCTAATATGATGAACATCCAAGATGGGTATAATAAAAACTATCATATAAAGTGCATTGAATACTATGAGAAGTTTGATACTTGATGATTGTTTTGAGATATGAAGATGGTAATATTAGAGTCGTGCTAGTTGAGTAGTTGTGAATTTTTAGAAATACTTGTGTAGAAGTTTGCAAGTCCCGTAGCATGCACGTATGGTAACCGTTGTGTAAATTATTTGAAACATGATGTGTTCTTTGATTGTCATCCTTATGAGTGGCGGTCGGGGACGAGCGATGGTATTTCCCTACCAATCTACCCCCTAGGAGCATGTGCGTAGTGCTTGGTTTTTGATGACTTGTAGATTTTTGCAATAAGTATGTGAGTTCTTTATGACTAATGTTGAGTCCATGGATTATACGCACTCTCACCTTTCCATCATTGCTAGCCTCTTCGGTACCGTGCATTGCCCTTTCTCACCTTGAGAGTTGGTGCAAACTTCGTCGGTGCATCCAAACCCCGTGATATTATACGCTCTATCACACATAAACCTCCTTATATCTTCCTCAAAACAGCCACCATACCTACCTATTATGGCATTTCCATAGTCATTCCGAGATATATTGCCATGCAACCTTCCACCGTTTCATTTATTATGACACGCTTCATCATTGTCATATTGCCTTGCATGATCATGTAGTTGACATCGTATTTTTGGAAAAGCCACCATGCATAACTTTTCATACATGTCACTTTGATTCATCGCCCATCTCGGTATACCGCCGGAGGCATTCATATAGAGTCATATTTTGTTCTAGTATCGAGTTGTAATCATTGAGTTGTAAATAAATAGAAGTGTGATGATCATCATTAATAGAGCATTGTCCCAAAAAAGAGAAGGCCAAAAAAAGAAAGCCCCCCCAAAAAAAAAAAGAGAAAAGAAGTGAAAAGGGACAATGCTACTATCCTTTTTCCACACTTGTGCTTCAAAGTAGCACCATGATCTTTATGATAGAGAGTCTCTTGTTTTATCACTTTCATATACTAGTGGAAATTTTTCATTATAGAACTTGGCTTGTATATTCCAACAATGGGCTTCCTCAAATGCCCTAGGTCTTCGTGAGCAAGCAAGTTGAATGCACACCCACTTAGTTTCTTTAGTTGAGCTTTCATACATTTATAGCTCTAGTGCATCCGTTGCATGGCAATCCCTACTCCTTGCATTGACATCAATTGATGGGCATCTCCCTAGCCCGTTGATTAGCCGCGTCAATGTGAGACTTTCTCCTTTTTGTCTTCTCCATACAACCACCATCATCATACTCTATTCCACCCATAGTGCTATGTCCATGGCTCACGCTCATGTATTGCGTGAAAGTTGAAAAAGTTTGAGATTACTAAAGTATGAAACAGTTGCTTGGCTTGTCGTCGGGGTTGTGCATGATGAGAGCATTCTTGTGTAACGAAAATGGAGCATGACCACACTATATGATTTTGTAGGGATGAACTTTCTTTGGCCATGTTATTTTGAGAAGACATAATTGCTTAGTTAGTATGCTTGAAGTATTATTATTTTTATGTCAATATTAAACTTTTATCTTGAATCTCTCGGATCTGAACATTCATGCCACAATAAAGAGAATTACTTAAAAAATAATGTTAGGTAGCATTCCACATCAAAAATTCTGTTTTTATCATTTACCTACTCGAGGACGAGCAGGAATTAAGCTTTGGGATGCTTGATACGTCTCCAACGCATCTATAATTTTTTATTGTTCCATGCTATTATATTATCTGTTTTGGATGTTTAGTGGGCTTTACTAAGAACTTATATATTATTTTTGGGACTAACCTACTAACCAAAGGCCCAGTACAAATTGCTATTTTTTCTTGCCTATTTCAGTGTTTCACGGAAAAGGAATATCAAACGGAATCCAAACGGAATGAAACCTTCGGGAGAGTTATTTTTGGAACAAACGTGATCCAGGGGACTTGGAGTGGACGTCAAGAAAGAAGCGAGGAGGCCACGAGGCAGGGAGGCGCGCCTGCCCCCCTGGGCGCGCCCCCACCCTCGTGGGCCCCTCGCAACTCAACCGACCTACTTCTTCCTCCTATATATACCCATATACCCCAAAAACATCCAGGAGCACCACAAACCCTATTTCCACCGCCGCAATCTTTTCTGGCGCTCCGCCGGAGGGGGAAACGATCACGGAGGGCTTCTACATCAACACCATAGCCTCTCCGATGATGTGTGAGTAGTTTACCATAGACCTTCGGGTCCATAGTTATGAGCTAGATGGCTTCTTCTCTCTCTTTGGATCTCAATACAAAGTTCTCATCGATCTTCTTGGAGATCTATTCGATGTAATTCTTTTTGCGGTGTGTTTGTCGAGATCCGATGAATTGTGGGTTTATGATCAAGATTATCTATCAACAATATTTGAATCTCCTCTGAATTCGTTTATGTATGATTTGTTACTTTGCAAGTCTCTTCGAATTATTAGTTTAGTTTGGCCTACTAGATTGATCTTTCTTGCAATGGGAGAAGTGCTTAGCTTTGGGTTCAATCTTGCGTTGCTTTCGATCCCGGATGTGAGGGCTTAAACGACACGTATTGTATTGTTGCCATCGAGGATAAAAACATGGGGTTTATATCATATTGCTTGAGTTTATCCCTCTACATCATGTCATCTTGCCTAATGCGTTACTCTCTTCTTATGAACTTAATACTCTAGATGCATGTTGGACAGCGGTTGATGCGTGGAGTAATAGCAGTAGATGCATAATCGTTTTGGTCTACTTGTCGCGGACGTGATGCCTATATACATGATCATGCCTAGATATTCTCATAATTATGCACTTTTCTATCAATTGCTCGACAGTAATTTGTTCACCCACCGCAATACTTATGCTATCTTGAGAGAAGCCACTAGTGAAACCTATGGCCCCCGGGTCTATTTTCCATCATATAAGTTTCCAATCTATTTTACTTTGCAATCTTTACTTTCAATCTATATCATAAAAATACCAAAAATATTTATCTTATTATCTCTTTCATATCTCACTTTTGGAAGTGGCCGTGAAGGGATTGACAACCCCGTTATCACGTTGGTTGCAAGGTTCTTATTTGTTTGTGTAGGTACGAGGCGACTTGCGTGTAGTCTCCTACTGGATTGATACCATGGTTCTCAAAAACTGAGGGAAATACTTACGCTACTTTGCTGCATCACCCTTTCCTCTTCAAGGGAAAAACCAACGCAATGCTCAAGAGGTAGCACATAGCCACTGCCACAAAACCCTAGTCACTTCGGTCTCACTTATAGGGATCTCGGTCTCACCGTGATGGGATTGCAAACTCTCTGTTTACCTTCGTAACGTTTCGGTCCAACCGAGATGAGCGATCGGTCCCACCAAGTTCGCAATGCAAACTCTATGTTTCCCTTTCGTAACGTTTCGGTGTCACCGAGATGAGCGAATCAGTCCCACTGAGTTTGCCTGACCAACTCTCTGTTAGCTTATTACCAAAATCGGTCCCACCGAAAATCCTAACGTTCACATTTTGAACTAGATCGGTTTGACCGAGTTTCATTATTCGGTCCCACCAAGTTTGGTGATTTGTGTGTAACAGTTTGATTTTGTGTGAAGGCTATATATACCCATCCACCCACTCTTCATTCATGGAGAGAGCCATAAGAACATGCCTACACTTCCATCATACATTTTCTGAGAGAGAACCACCTACTCATGTGTTGAGTTCAAGATATTACATTCCAACCATATGAATCTTGATATCTAGCCTTCTCCAAGTTGCCTTCCACTCAAATTATCTTTCCACCAAATTCAAATCTGTGAGAGAGAGATGAGTGTTGGGGAGACTATCATTTGAAGCACAAGAGCAAGGAGTTCATCATCAACACACCATCTATTACCTTTTGGAGATTGGTGTCTCCTAGATTGGTTAGATGTCACTTGGGAGCCTCCGTCAAGATTGTGGAGTTGAACCAAGGAGTTTGGACGGGCAAGGAGATCGCCTACTTCATGAAGATCTACCCTAGTGAGGCAAGTCCTTCGTGGGCGATGGCCATGGTGGGATAGACAAGGTTGCTTCTTCGTGGACCCTTCATGGGTGGAGCCGTTCGTGGACTCGTGCAACCGTTAACCTTCATGCGTGCAGCCATCGCAACTAGGAAGCTTAAAGGGGTTAATCGGGACAAGGGACACGAGAGAGGTTTTATACTAGTTCAGCCCCTTACGGTGAAGGTAAAGCCTACGTCTAGTTGGGTTGGTATTGCTAGGGTTTCGATGCCAAGGAGCGAGATACGCTATGCCCGGCTCTCAATCAGATGTTACTTGCCCCTAAGCCATCAGCGGGTCGTCCCTTATATACATGGGTTGACGCCCTGCGGCCTACAGAGTCCCGGCCAACTCATAAACAGTGTCCGGCTCGGTGACTAGTTAATCCTGCCTTATAATACAAGTCATGCCATTACAACGGTTTATCACTACGGGCCTTAAGTCGCCCGTGGGCTTGAACTTTATTGAACCGCCATCTTTATGCTTGATCTTGGGCTTCATACGATGAATCACCTTTGCGTAACCTGGCCCCTCCTGGCCAGCTTACAAGAATAGTTATATTCCCAACATTAGGCCCCAGATTGATTTGAACCGGTTCATGTCAATCTTCAAATACCTTAAGAAAAAGCCTTATGTCTGTGCAAAGGTTATAACCCGCCGTGACGTCATCTTCTGGATCCGTGATAACCCGCCGTGACGTCATCTTCCATTAAATTCATATTTTATTCCGTCATATCTTAACGGATCTTTATCTTTAATGATCATTCCGAAAATCGAGGTGTCGGAGTCGTTGGATAATGACGCCCGGGCTCCTCGTTTCTCGCACCTTCTCAGTCGGCCCTTCCTTATAAATAGGCACGACCCCAAGGTCTTTCCCATTCTCCCCTTTCTGCCGTCCTCTTCCTCTCGCTATTCTTCTGCTTGCTCGTGCTCCACTGCCGCCGCCGCCGCAGAGCTCCGCATCTTCGTCGACCTTGGCCGCTGCATCGACCTGATCCGACCAGGAAACCATGACGAACCTCCGCAGCAACTCTGCATCTGTAAGTTTCTTCCTTCCTGTTCCTCAGATCTACATTAAGATTTTCGAGTTCATGGGTGTTCATCGCTACTCGTCATGAACCTTGATAGATTTCACCTCCACCGCCCTTTTCTGGTCTTAAGATAATATAAAACTGTCGCAGTAGCTGTCCCGCACCCATTTCGAATGCAGATAGATCCCTTTTCGCTTGCATATAGGCCTCATTCAAGCTTATGAACTCATCTGTACTGGTTTCTAGGTCTAAAAATATTTCCTTTTCTGTACACCTGTTTGATCCAAAATAATATCTCGCCAGCCAGAAACTTGTGTGTGCGACACTTAGGCAAAATCTGTTTCTGTCAGATCCATTTAACTCTGGCGGCTCTCATTGCCTGTTTAAAATAGATAATGTTAATCAACAGCCTTGCCAGCTCCTGGCGGCTTAAAATAACTTAACTGTTTCTGATTCCCATAGCGGCGTAAATAACCACATATAATTAGCCATATGTCATTAGGCCCCTTCATAAGCCGCCATATTGAATAGAGTTTGAAATGTTTTTTCTCCGGGTTAAACTGAATCGGGAAAATTTTACTCTGTCATAGGTTTTTCATCTGCATAATGGCTCCCAAAGCTCCCAAAGCCCCTGTGACTTGTAACTGGGTCAGGTCAATCGTTACTGAGAACACCTTATGTGATTTCGTGAAGACCGGCTATCTGCCCGAGAAAGAAATTATGTCTTATCGTGCTCCTGACCCGTCAAAGGAAAAGCCTCAGCCCAAGGAGGGGGAAGTGATCGTTTTTACTGATCATATGAACCGGGGCTTTTCTCCACCCGGCTCAAAATTCTTCAGAGATGTTTTACACTTTTTTGACCTCAGACCTCAAGATATCGGGCCCAACTCCGTGTCTAACATTTTCAACTTCCAAGTCTTTTGCGAGGTATATCTTGGAGAAGAACCCAACCTGCCGCTTTTAAGAGAATTGTTTTATTTAAACCGGCAGAATGAACGTGCCAACATGCCCAACCTGTAACTTGGTGGTATCTCCATTCAGCGACGGAGAGACTACCTTTTCCCATATGCTTAATTTCCAAGCCATCCTAAGGATTGGAACCAGACGTGGTTCTATTGCCAGGACACTTCTCCGGCTGATGAGAACCCGCTGCCCGGCTTTCGCGCTCTGCGCCTTGAATCCAACCATCCACTGCCGGATAAGATATCCGCCACGAACGCCTCTGCATTGCTCCTACCATAAAGAAAATCAAAGCTCTTTTGGGGAACGGCTTAGATGGCATTGATTTGGTCCGTGTCTGGATCTCATGGCGGGTGATACCGTTAAGCCGCCGCCCTGGCTTGATGTGCACGTACACAGGCAAAAAAGATGACCCGCCGCGTCATTGTCCTGATGACTTGCCTGACGACATGATTGAAGCCATGACCCAATCTCTTTTGAAAGAAGGCTCAATGGTCAGTAACACCTTCGGCTTACTTCCCTTCTGCAAGAATAATCCGGCTCCTGCAGTAAGTTATAAATCTAAGAATTTTACTCTCTTTTGTGGAATGCCTTGCTTTTACTCATAACCTTTTCTCATTATTCACAGGCAAAGGATGACTTCTGGAAGGTCAAATATGATCATGAAGCTGCCGAACAGGCCAGAGTGGACAAGAGAGCCGCAAGGAAAACCGCCAAAGCTGGAGCTCAGAGGAAGAAGAAGCCAAGTGCTTCAGATTTGCTCAAACTAGATGATTCCTCTGACGATGAGGAAGAGGTAACCCTTAACTCCCCTGATTCCTTTCCCATCATCTTATTGACAATAATTTCCTTCAGGGGGACACGGGCAATAGCCAAGCAGTTGAGGAAGAGGTAACTATAGTTTCCTCCGACTCCGAGCCTTTGCCAAGGCAGAAAGTCCGAAGAGTGACCCGAAAAGTAAGATTTTCACATCCTTTAGCTTACCAAGATCCTCAATTTCTTTTGAAGCAACAGGCTCATGAGAGCCGGAGGCAGACCCGGACCAGCAAAGACGCGGAACTCTCCTCCGGCTTACCTGACGTGACAAGGAAGCGCCGGGCTGAGGTTATCTCCGAATTACGTTCCTTTTTTCCTTTGGCGGATTTCATTCATCAACCTCTAAATTCATCTGACTCAAACTATCAGGATACTTAACCTTCTTCCGGCGAATCTATGCAATCCAACATGCCGGCTTTCAAGACTGCTCCAGGGTAATGTCAATGTATTTATTTTCATGCTTATCTTACTCATGTCTTTGTACTTAACCTTTCTGTTTTGCACACAGCGTACAAGTGAAGCCCAGCAAAAGGGCGATGAAAAATAAGCGAGCCAAAGAGCCAGTCGTGACTGACACGGAGGTCGGAACAACCGTTCCTAAGACCTCCACACATGAGCCGCCACCTGAACCGGCCCATGACATTCCAGCTCCAACCTCTGATCCACCTGCTGAACATACTCTTAACAACTTTGATAACCCGGAGGTTCCCAGCCCGGTAAGAACAGATGATCCGGAAGTTGAGATTCTCAAGACTCAGTTTGTTGAACCGGGAAGACCCACTATTCTTGCTAAGTGTTCTGCCAAGGAAGAACTTTCAGAGCGCCGAAAAGCCAAGCTGGACGTCACTGATTACACTCATCTCAGCATTGGAGACATTGTTTCTGGCTATATAAGTCAAGTGCACAGCAGCCGTGATCTGGAAGTTGATATGGTGAAGCAAATCCATCAAAAATCTGAGGTATAACTCTTGTTGATATTCCTTATTCCTCCTTACCGTACCAGCCCCCAAGTCTATTGCTTATGAGAAAGAATATGCTGTAGACTTAGAATCTGGTTAGCACTGCTTGTCAGACGCCCGACTTATGTTGTAATAATCGAAAACCGACTTGAAAAGAAGATAGTAGAACCGGCGCCGTGTAATACTTTTAATTGCAATATGCATTAGCCCCCAAGTGCCAAGCATCTTTTGCTTGCAAAGTGCTTGGGACTTAAATTTCATGAACTCCCACAGTAATTTAGAGCGCTTCAGCATACATTAGCCCCCAAGTGTCAAGTACCTTTGCTTGCAAAGTGCTTGGGACTTAATACTATATTATAACAATGCTGACTGTAGTCCGACTTGATTCAGGCCACCATAAGTCATTTTGAGTCGGAGATTGCTGATTTGAAGAATCGCCTGGCAGTGCAAGAAACTGAAATCCAAAAGGCCAACTCCAAATTTGAGTTCAGCGTGTCTGAGCAGGAGAAACTGAAGAAAAGCTTTGCAACTGATAAAAAGGCATGGGCTGATGAAAAAGCCTCCTTGGTCACCCGTGCCGAGAAAGCAGAAGCGGCTGTCGCCGACACAACGGCTGAGTTAACTGGCTTAAAATGCCATATATCTCAGATGACCTCAGCAATCTTCGGTAAACTATCCTGCAAGTTTAAATACTGCAAATCTTTTTTCGACAAGTATTTTGTCTGTCATCTCCGGCTCACCTGATGTTTGTTAATGCAGGCCCCAGGAGCTCCAATCTGAACCAGAATATGCTGACAAAGCTGAAGGCGGTTTACACATTGGTGGAACAACTGTACACCGGGTCACAACGCGCTTTAGCCGTTGTGGCTTTGTCAAACAATGTTCCCACTCGCCTGGCTGACGTGCTAAAGCGACTTGCTGTGCTTCCTCAACGGGTCAAGGAATTGAGACGTGCTTCTGCAAGAGACGGAGCCATAGCCGCCTTAAGCCGGGCTAAGGCATGGTTACCAGAGCTGGACCCGGCCGACATCTCTCTTGGATATCCAAGCTTTAAGGAGGATGGCACCCCCTTTGAGGAGAAGGATTTCACCGCCTGCGTGAAAGAAATACGCCCTATGGCCACTCTGATCGGGAATGATACGGATCTCACCAAGTACCAGCCGGGTTATGATAGCCAAAATCGAGGAGGATCGCCACGCCACATTATGATGACGTCAGCTTGACTCCTCCAATTCGTAAGCATACCTTCGCCCCCGAAGTCGATCCGGCCAGGTTAATTGATGATGAAGCTGAATTTGAAGCTTTGAGTGGCATTGACTGGTCATCATCAACCTTCCAGGACAGGGCAGCCGACAGAGGAGCGGAAAGGGGTGACCGGAAGCTTGTGCCAACAAAATGAATGATCCATCGGGCGTCTTATTTTTCTGCCTTGTAGAAACAATGATTCCTTATTCAGACTCGGGGAGTCTTGTAATAGGGTAGAAGAAAAACTTGATTTTGTCGTGCCATCGCGCACGTTTGAGGCGCTCAACACTTGTTTAAGCCGTCGCCTTTATATTCTTCCGGTTTATATTGATGTTCCACTTTAGTTGCCATGCATACAGAACAAAAAAAGCAAGTCCCTTGGCGGTTTACCGCACGGCGAGTCATATGTTTTACAGATAACCCGGAGTATGAATCAAAGAATCATAGAAAAGCCGGTTCTCAATTATATCTTTTAAGACATAACCGCAACAGCATACCTGTGATCCTTTGATTACCTTGCCGGCTCGTGCGACCCGAATAATGAGGGTAAGTTTTTTGATCCTCATAAATGATTTTAGAAAAAAATATGCAAACCGTCAAACAATTGTGATTCGCAAAGTTCTATGATTGATAGACAAAATTCAAAGGCTTTTGATTCGAATATGATCAGTAAACCGTTCCAAAGGGGTTAAGCTAAGATTCGGATACGATCATATAGCCCCCGGTGGCTCTGGCGATGCCGATCAAGTGGGTATTGACAACTATGTTCTCTTTGGTTCGAATACGACCTATGTTTGAACAGGAAGCCCCCAAGTGACCATAAGAGTTGTTTAATGACGCTAATTCGAATATGATCCACGTCAGACCCAAAGGGGTTAAGCTATGATTCAGATATGATCAAGAAGCCCCCTAGTGGGTTTGGCAGTATGCCGATCAAGAGGGTATCGACAACTATGTTCTCTTTGGTTCGAATACGACCTATGTTTGAACAAGAAGCCCCCAAGTGACCATGGCTAGATTCAGATATGATCATAGTCGCACCGGAGGGAAAGCCGGATTCAAATATGACCCGCTCCCTATTGGTTGTCTCAAAATAAGAAGTAAGAAATGCAAACATTTGAGGATGAAAAGGACAGAGGTCCTGCTTTATTGCTTTTCATAATATAATATATACATCTCAAAATATATGTACATCCTGAGAGCCGGTGGCTCAAGTATAGTAAGGCCGAAGATGAGCGATGTTCCACGACCGACGGGTCTCCTCCTCCGACTTACGTGAATCTTTGTGTTCTCGAACATCGATGAGGTAATATGACCCGTTGTTCAGGTTCTTGCTGACCACAAAAGGCCCTTCCCAAGGGGGAGATAGCTTGTGCATATCGGATTGATCCTGGATGAGCCGGAGCACCAAATCGCCTTCTGAAAGGTTACGGACCTAACCTGGTATGTGGTAGCGGCACAGGTCTTGCTGGTAAATTGCCGAGCGGGCTATTGCCAAGTCTCGCTCTTCATCCAGTAAGTCAAGTGCATCCTGACGAGCTCGTTCATTGTTAGCTTCAACGTAAGCCGCCACGCGGGGCGAGTCATGACGGATATCACTTGGCAGGACCGCCTGCTCCGTACACCATGAAGAAAGGTGTATAACCCGTAGATCTGTTAGGTGTAGTGTTGATGCTCCAAATCACGAAGGTAATTCCTCCACCCAACAACCCGGGCGTCCGCTGTAAAGGGACCAAGAGCCAGGGTTTTATACCTTTCAAGATCTCCTGATTGGCTCTTTCTGCTTGACCATTGGATTGAGGATGAGCTATCGCCGAAACATCAAGCCGGATATGTTCTCGTTGACAGAACTCTTCCATAGCACCATTGGAGAGATTAGTGCCATTATCAGTTATGATGTTGTGTCAAAAACCAAAGCGAAAAATCACCTTTTGTCATGAACTGAACCACCTTGGCTACATCACACTTACTGACCGGCTCTGCCTCAACCCACTTTGTAAATTTATCCACCGCCACCAGAAGGTGTGTCTTTTTATCCTTAGACCTTTTGAAAGGCCCGACCATATCAAGCCCCCAGACTGCAAACGGCCAAGTAATTGGAATCGTCCTCAATTCTTGAGCCGGGAAATGAGCTCGTCATGAGAATTTTTGACAACCGTCATATTTACTAACCAGATCTTCCGCATCAGCATGAGCCGTCAGCCAGTAAAAACCATGACGGAAAGCTTTGGCCACAAGAGATTTTGAGCCGGCATGATGACCACAATCGCCTTCATGGATCTCCCGAAGTATTTCCTGACCTTCCGCAGGCAATACACAATGTTGAAACGCCCCAGTGACACTGCGATGATGCAGCTCACCATGAACAATTGTCATGGACTTAGACCGCCGTGTGATTTTTCTCGCCAAGGTCTCATCCTCGGGCAACTCTCCCCGGGTCATGTAAGCCAAATATGGCCTTTGTCAATCCGGGATGACGTGAAGAGCTGCCACCAACTGTGCTTCCGGGTCTGGAACAACTAAGTCCTCCTCTGTGGGTAACTTGACAGAAGGATTATGCAACACATCCAAAAAGGTGTTAGGCGGTACAGGCTTACGTTGAGATCCCAGCCGGCTTAAAGCATCAGCCGCCTCATTCTTCCTTCGATCAATGTGCTCCACTTGGTAACCCTTGAAGTGCCCTGCTACAAAATCAACTTCACGATGATAAGCCGCCATGAGGGGGTCCTTGGAGTCCCACTTGCCTGACACCTGTTGAGCCACAAGATCTGAATCGCCCAAACACCTTACCTGGCTCAAATTCATTTCTTTGGCCATCCGAAGACCATGGAGTAAGGCCTCATATTCAGCTGCATTATTAGTACAAGGAAACATGAGCCGGAGCACATAGCAAAATTTGTCACCTCGAGGGGAAGTTAAAATGACCCCAACCCACGAGCCTTCCAACTGCCTGGATCCATCAAAATGAATAGTCCAATATGTGTTATCTGGCTTCTCCTCCAGCATCTGGAGCTCTGTCCAATCATTGATGAAATCCACCAGTGCTTGAGATTTAATAGTAGTGCACGACACATACTTCAAATCATGAGGCCCAAGCTCAATTGCCCACTTGGTGACTCGTCCTGTGGCCTCTCTATTCTGGATGATGTCTCCCAAAGAAGCAGAGCTTACCACAGTGATAGGGTGACCCTGGAAGTACTGCTTAAGCTTTCGGCTTGCCATGAACACCCCATATACAAGCTTCTGCTAGTGCGGATATCTTTGCTTTGATTCAATGAGCACCTCACTGATGTAGTAAACCGGCCGTTGAACCGGATGCTCCTTGCCAGCCTCCTTGCGCTCTACCACAATTGCAACACTGACAACATGTGAGTTAGCAGCCACATATAATAGCAGCGGCTCTTTATCAATGGGAGCCGCAAGAATCGGTGATTCAGGACAACTGTCTCTTTAAATCTTCAAAGGCAGCATTAGCGGCGTCACTCCAGATAAATCTGCATTTTTCTTCATCACCGATCTGACGGTATAGCCTTCTCACCTAACCGGCTTATGAACCGGCTTAAAGCGACAATACAACCCGCCATTGCTTTGAACATCATTGATGCACGCCGGTTTATCCAAAGAGGTGATTGTCTTGATTTTTTCGGATTAGCTTCAATACCTGTTAGAGACCAAAAACCCGGAAGTTTACTCGCCGGGCACCCTGAACACACATTTGGCCGGATTAAGCATCATCTTGTAGACCCGGAGATTATCAAAGGTTTCCTTCTCTCTGGACTTCACCACTATATCATCCACATAAGTGTGAACATTGCGCCCAATCTGATTGTGGAGACAGTTCTGCACACACCGCTGAAAAGTCGCCTGGGCACTATTGAGCCCAAAAGGCATAGATACATAGCAGAAGGCTCCAAACGGAGTAATGAAGGCCGTATTCTCCTAGTCCTTAACTGCCATCTTGATCTGATGGTAACCAGAGTAAGCATCCAAAAAGCTCAAACGCTCACAACCCGCCGTAGCATCAATGATTTGATCAATACGGTGGAGAGCAAAAGGATCAGCCAGACAAGCCTTATTTAAGTCCGTGTAATCCACACACATCCGCCAGGTGCCATTCTTCTTAAGTACAAGCACCGGGTTAGCCAACCACTCAGGGTGAAAAACTTCAACAATAAATCCGGCCGCCAAGAGCCGGGCCACCTCCTCACCAATAGCTTTCCGTCTCTCTTCGTTGAACCGCGAAGAAACTGCCTGACCGGCTTAAACTTCGGATCAATATTAAGTGTGTGCTCAACGAGTTTTCTCGGTACACCCGACATGTCAGAAGGTTTCCATGCAAAGATGTCCCGATTCTTACGGATGAACTCGATGAGCGCGCTTTCCTATTTAGGATCCAGATTGGCACTGATGCTGAATTATTTGGATGAGTCGCCTGGAGTAAAATCAACAAGCTTGGTTTCATCAGCCGATTTAAACTTCATTGCCGGGTCATGCTCGGTGGTCGGCTTCTTCAGAGGTGTCATATCCGCCGGGTCAACGTTATCCTGATAAAATTTTAGCTCCTCAGCTGCGCAAATAGACTCGGCATAAGCCGCATCGCCCTCCTCGCATTCCAGGGCTATCTTTCGACACCCATGCACAGTAATGGTGCCCTTGTGACCCGGCATCTTGAGCTGCAAGTAAACATAACACGGCTGCACCATGAACTTGGCGTAAGCCGGCCGACCAAACAGAGCATGATACGGGCTTTTGATTTTGACCACCTCAAAGGTTAATTTCTCAGCCCTAGAATCATATTCGTCTCCAAAGGCCACCTCCAGCTCAATCTTTCTAACTGGGTACGCCGATTTACCAGGCACCACTCCTTGGAAAACGGTGTTGGATGTCTTCAATTTTTTGTCAGTCAGCCCCATGCACCGAAAGGTCTCATAATAGAGGATGTTGATGCTGCTGCCTCCATCCATGAGCACCTTAGTAAACTTATATCCACCGACTTGAGGTGCTACCTCCAAGGCTAATCTGACCTGCATCACAACCCGGGAGGTGATCCTCTCTACTCCATACAATAGGCTGCTCGACCACCTTAAATAATGGGGAACCGCTGGCTCAGCGTTCACAGCTCTTTATGAAGCTTCCGGTCCCACTTGCATAAGCTAGTGGTGAACACATGATAATCGCATCCACTATTCAGCTGTTTTGGATTGCTTTGATAACTTTATTCTGCTGGCCGACCTCCTGACCGACTGCTTTGGTGATTATAGCCACCTTGATTTCCCTGAAAGCCGGAATTTGAACCACCACCCGGGCCATGAAAGCTGCCAGCACCTGAGCCACCACCCGACCCATGATTGCCGTCGAATGTGTTGGAATTCTTGAAAGCCTTCATGATCGCGCAATCCTTCCATAAGTGATTGGTCGGCTTTTCCCGGGTACCGTGTCTCGGGCAAGGGTTCATTGAGTAGCTACTAAAGAGATGGACCTGACCCACCAGATCGAGGGGGCCGCCTCCCCTTGCGTCTCTGATCGTTACCCTGCGCATTAGCGTTGGCGACAAACTCCGGATTACCATCGGCTTTACGCTTGTTGCCTCCTTGATTTGCCGTGTTATGTTGCTGGCCTTTTCCATTGTCGTTCTTCTTTCCCTTCCCTGCCTTTTCCTCGTCAGACGCGAGGTCCGCCAGACATCGTAATCGGCGTATTTGACTAGAGCCGCTATCAGCTGACCCATATCATTACAATCACGCTTGAGGCGCCCCAGCTTCTTTCTCAGCGGTACAAATCGACAATTTTTCTCCAGCATGAGGACTGCAGAGCCGGCATCCATCTTATCAGACGAATGTATTATCTCCTTGACCCGGCACACCCAATGAGTGGTAGATTCACCCTCCTCTTGTTTACAATTAGTTAAATCCACAATTGACATGGACTGCTTGCAGGTGTCTTTGAAGTTCTGAATGAACCGGGCCTTCAATTCTGCCCATGAGCCGATGGAATTGGGCGGCAAGCCTTTTAACCAAGTCCGGGCCGTTCCATCCAACATCATGGTGAAGTACTTAGCCATTGCCGCGTCACTGGCCTCCAACAGCTCCATGGCCATCTCATAGCTTTCTATCCACGCCCCGGGCTGTAAGTCGGCCGTATAATTCAGCACCTTCCGGGGTCCCTTGAAATCCTTAGGCAGACGCACATTACGTAAAGCCGGCACCAAACAAGGAACACCGCCGGTCCTAGTGGCCACTCCTGCCTCAACAGAAGTCGTCGGGTAATCTGAGAAAGCTTGATGAGCCGTCTGCTGAGCCGCCAGTTGAGCCACCCGCTTGTCCTCCAGACGTATCCGGTCCTGTACCGGGTTATGACCGCCGGGTTGGTTACGGCGCTGGGCATTACTTGACAAAGCTTCAGACTCCATGTGCCTGCTATAACTCGGACTCCGGCTTGGGCGAGGAGTCAAATGAATCCTGTCTCGGCTATAGGAATAAGCCTCTTGCTGAGCCAGAGCCGTCTGGACGAGTTCTCTGATCCTTCGCGTCTCCACCGCTGTTGGACCGTCGCCGTCTACTGGGAGAGCCGCCAAACATGCTGATGCTGCGATCAGGTTCTCCATGGGGGTTAGAAAAATGACCCGGTGGTGTTGGTACGTAGCGGGGCGGGGCCATATTCCCATGAGGAGGCGCCATCACCCGAGGCTGAACCTGTCCCCCTGGTCCGGGTGTTATGAACTGGTTCGCTTCTGGCGGGTTACTAGGGCCAGCTCCGGGTGTGGTAAAAAGGCTCTGAGGATCATAAACCGGAGGCAAACGGGATTGAGTTTTCTGGTGTCTCCTCCTCATCACCTCGTTAGACGCGTTTAGTTTCATCGTAAGCTGGAAAGCCTCTGACTGGAGCTGTTGGGCCCGTGCATCCATAGCCGCCCGTTCTTCAGCCAACCTGGTGTCCTCTGCTGGTAAGGCCTCCTTGGCCCGAGCTATTTCCTCACGTACCTGTGCCACCTCCGCATCACGTTCCTCTTGATTTGCAGGAATAACTGTGGCGGTTAACAGGGCCGTCAGCTTATCCATGAGATCAAGCAGCACCTGAGCCGGCGGGCGCACAGGGCCTCCTGCCCCGGCCGTTCCTGACCTGGACGTTATTGCTGCCACAGCCGTAGAGTTCTGGCCGTGCCGAGTCCCAGCCATGAAGACCCCTACACAACTTGGCGGCTCAAAGGGGTCCGGAATACTGCTGCCATTGGAACAGCCCCCAAGCCTGCCATCTTGCAGTTGATACAACGAATCTGTCTCACCAGTGGATGAATCACCATTGGAGTGGACGGCCGTCTCACCGCCATCAACATATCCCTCAGAAAGTTCTCCCCCATGGATACAACCCACGAAGGCACGCTTCACGACGGGTTGAGCACGGGCGGATCTCGCACGCTGAGCCGTCTCGACAAGGTCGGTGTAGTTGTCCGGCTCAGGGCCTGGCTCACCGATCCGGCCGATGAAAATGTGGATTCCGCCGAAGGGAACCCAGTACCCATACTCAATTGAGCCGGCGTCGGGGCCCTAGCCTTCGTCGTCGATGTAGATCTTGCCGCGATGACTCTTGGTCATCCGGCCCACAGCGTATCCCTTGAGCCCTTCGAAGTTGCCCTTCAAGAACTCAAATCCACCGTGCGCTGGCCCCATGATGGGCGCCTACTGTCGTGGTTTTGTCACGACAGATGTCCTCTTACAAGGACTTAGTCATGGAGCCATCGCAACTAGGAAGCTTAAAGGGGTTAACCGGGACAAGGGACACGAGAGAGGTTTTATACTAATTCGGCCCCTTACGGTGAAGGTAAAGCCTACGTCTAGTTGGGTTGGTATTGCTAGGGTTTCGATGACCAGGGAGCGAAATACGCTATGCCCGGCTCTCGATCAGATGTTACTTGCCCCTAAGCCGTCGGTCGTCCCCTTATATACATCGGGTTGACGCCTCATGGTTTACAGAGTCCCGGCCGGCTCATAAACTGTGTCCGGCTCGGTGAATAGTTAATCCTGCCATATAATACAAGTCATGCCATTACAACGGTTTATCACTACGGGCCTTAAGTCGCCCGTGAGCTTTAGACCCCTTATTGAACCGCCATCTTTATGCTTGATCTTGGGCTTCATACGATGAATCACCTTTGCGTAACCCGGCCCCTCCTGGCCGGCTTACAAGAATAGTTATATCCCCAACAAACGTGGATGTACGATAGCACCACCTATCGGAACCACGCCAAAAATCTCCATGTCTATAGTGCGTTTGCTCCTTCCAGACTCCTCCCTTTACCTTCATGTGCAATGTTTTACATTCCGCTGCAATACTCTTAGACTTGCATGTGTAGGTTGGTTACTTGACAAGTGCTAAGTTGCTAAAATCTTCCAAGACTTAAAATTGGGAAAAGGCTAGATTTTTATTTGGTCAAGTAGTCTAATCAACCCCCTCTAGACATACTTTCGATCCTACAAGTGTTATCAGAGCTACGGTCTCCATTTGCCTTGATTTCCATAGCTTTTGGTGATCATAGCCTTGGTTTCACAACCTAGGAGAGTATGGCGTCTAGCGAGGGAAATTACCGCCGTAGAGGTCCTTAATTTGATGGTACTAATTTTGCTAGTTGGAATCATAAGATGAAAATGCATATTGTTGGACATAACCCCACCGTTTGGGCTATTGTGTGTATTGGCTTGCAAGGTGAATTCTTTGATGGGAGAGAACCGAACCGTGAAGATACTGCGGAAGAGTTGAAGATGCTGCAATACAATGCCCATGCTTGTGATATTCTCTTCAACGGACTGTGCCCCGAAGAATTCAACAAAATCAGCCTTCTTGAGAATGCAAAGGGAATTTGGGATACTTTGATTGATATGCACGAAGGTACCGACTCCGTCAAGGAATCCAAATTGGATGTGCTTAAAAGTCAACTTGACAAGTTCAAAATGAAGGATGGTGAAGGTGTCGCCAAATATACTCTAGGCTTGCTCTGATCACAAATGAGATTGCCGTCTTAGGAAGTGAAGAGATGACCGATAGATTCATCATCAAGAAGATCCTAAGAGCCTTGGATGGAAAATATGATACCGTGTGCACATTGATCCAAATGATGCCCAATTACAAAGATCTCAAGCCTACGGAAGTCATTGGAAGAATTGTTGCTCATGAGATGTCACTCAAGGATAAGGAAGAGCTTTACAACAAGTCAAGTGGTGCTTACAAAGCCTCATGTGATGCTCCCACATCATCAAGTGAGAAACAAACCTTCAATGAAGAATTGAGCCTAATGGTGAAGAATTTCAACAAGTTCTACAAGAGTAGAGGTAAGGAAAGAAGTTCCAAGTCAAGGTCCTACAATGACAAAAGATCTTCTAGTCGTGAACGAAATTGCTACAATTGTGGAAGAACCGGACACTATTCAAATGGGTGTACGGATCCCTACAAAAGAAGAGAAGATTCTCCTAAAAGAAGAAGTAGAAGAGAAGAATCACCACCAAGAGAGAGAAGGAGTAGAGGTGATCGTTATGAACGAAGAACCTCTCGGAGAAGCAAGGATTCAGAAATGAAGGACAAATCATCAAAGAGCTATACCAAACGAAGACATCAAGCTCACGTTGGTGAACGGGTATCCGACTCCGACTCCGACCATCACTCCGAAAGAAGTTATCACTCCGACTCTGAATATACTCAAGATGAAGGTGTTGCCGGTCTATCAATTGTGTCAACCAACTCCTACGACATATTTGACTTACCAAATGAAGGAATTGGAAGATGCTTCATGGCTAAAGGCCCAAAGGTATCACACCCCGAGTATGTTGATTTCAATAGTGGTGAAGCTGATTTGCTAGGAGATGATGATTTACTTGTTGATAACTCTAGTTATGAAAACTATGATGAACTTGCTATTGATCATGCTAATCAAGATAAAACAAATGAAAATGATAAGAAGGAGATTGAGTGTCTAACTAAAGAACTAAACACTCTTAAGTTAGCTCATGAAACTACCTTGGAAGATCATCGAGAACTTTTAAAGACTCATGAGAAGCTACGCTTCGAAAAGCTCAACCTTGAGCAATAGCATGAGTTCTTAAAAGAAATAAATGATGATCTTCGCAAGAAAAGTTCTTCTTACATTGCCAAGCGTTTTCTCTTGTCTACTTACATGCCACAAGTTAAATCTAGCAACAAGAGTAAGAAAGATTCTTCATCTAGTAGTAACAATAATCATGCTAAATCCAATATTGTTGCTTCTAGTAGTTCTCTTGATTCCACTAATGATTCTCTTAGCCAAGTTACAGTTGAGCAAGATAATAGCTTATTGAAGAGAATTATAGAGAAAGGTGTTTACAAGAGCCTTGCCGGAAGTAAGCAATTTGAGGAAATTGTACGCAAGCAAAGAAGACACCGGAAGAATCAAGGTGTTGGTTTTGAACGGAAGTTCAATGACAATGGAGTTGAGTGGGAAGAAGATCAATACCCCAAGACGAAGTTTGTTCGTCAACAAGAGAAGTATGATCCTACTTATTTCCAAGGAACACAAGCTCAAGATGATCTTCCACCACAAGACCACAAGCAAAAAGGCAAGGACAAGCTTCAAGAGGAGATTGATGCATTTGAAGAAGCTCCCAACACTACAAAAAAATACACTTCCGTGATGATACGTGTTTGTCACAATAGGTGTCATGCATGTACATCCATGACAATTTTATGACAGAATCAACATAGTCATACCTGTGCTATCGTAGAAGTGTTCCATGACATTACCAAAATTATCATCACGGAAGTGTCCACTTCCATGACGATAAATCGCGCGTCACAGAAGTGCTTTCGTCAAGGGTGACCGACACATGGCATCCACCGTAACGGAACGCCGTTAAGCTATCGGGTCAGGTTTTGGATCCGATAACCCGTTAGCAGCACCGACCAATGGGGATTTTCCACGTGTAAAATCATCATTGGTTGGAGGAAACACGTGTCGGCTTATCGCTGGGACAGATGTCATCCACTCATTGGACAGAATGCGCCTATGATACATCGACACGTGGCATGACCCAACAGAGGCCCATTCCTGTGAAAAGGCCGGCCCGTTTGACTTGGTCAAAAGGTGGCGGGCCGGCCCATGGAAAGCCTGTTAACGGCCTGTTCGCATATAGCCCATTTATAGCCTGCTAATCCAAGGCCCGTTACGCCCTATTCGAATTAGGCCCAGATGGCGTCATCCGGGCCATCCAATATGATTCCACCCGTTTTCGCCGGCCCATGTATGGCCCATGACGTCTTTCGGCCCATATGAGGCCCTATGTAACTCTTGGCCTATTAACGACCCATGGTGAAACTGGCCCGTAATGAACAGTTTATCACTTTACACCCATTAACGGCCCGTGGTGAAACTGGCCCATAAAGAACAGTGTATCACTTTATACCCATTAACGGCCTGTTATTCCGTTGGGCTGTTTCCAGCCCATGTTATCTCTCGGCCTTCTCATAGCACATTTATTCTTGGGCTATTTTCCAGCATTCGTTTACTTACGTCCCGTTACTGTCATTTTCTGCTTGTGGGCCAAATTCAGCCCGTGGTTACAGTCGGCCCATTTGTGGTCCGTTAATACGTTGGGCCGTTTTCATAGCGTCATCAAATACGACCTATTAACGATGGCCTGTTATGGTCGGCCCATGAACGGACGATTCCAACTCTAGCCCGTTTACGGCCAGAATGTGGTCTATTTGGCCCATGTTTGGCCAATTGATCATCCGGCCCGTATAAGGCGCATTGATGATACGACCCGTAGAAGGCCCATTGTTTCTACGACCCGTAGAAGGCCTACTATTTCTATGGCCCGTAGAAGGCCCACTGTTTATACGGCCCATAGAAGGCCCACTGTTTCTACGGCCCGTAGGAGGCCTAGTGTCACTACAGTAAATATTAGCCCATGGTTATTGTGGCCTAGTTCTAAAAAATAGGTTATTGCAGCCACTAATAAACCACAGAAAAAGAACTGCACTGACTACAAGCAAACAAATAAACAAGACAACAAGGAAATAAATAAGCAAGCAACTTACACTAGGCTATCACATCTATTACGCATATTACATCCACTGGGCATCAAAGTTCGCCACCGATTGCAAATATAGGGAACACAAAGACATATAAACGCCAAGAAGAAAACAAGTCCGTAACTGAAACCACTTGGAAGAGCTCAAGAAACAATATCACAGGTACCCATAATGCTGTCAAGATGCTTAGCAAGCTTATTAACTTTCTCTTGTTTGGCGCTTAAGTCCTCTAGCGCTTGCAGTTGCACCAGAAAGTATACATCTGAATAATGCAAGGACTTCCTAAGTCCTTTGGCTTACTGTCGCATAACAACGGATCAATGTCTTTCAACTTGAAGTTGAGACTCAAGAAGCCAAACTGATTCAGTAACAGCGAGTTCAAGAGTGGTGCCGAGTGGTAGCCAGTAACTCGAACACTACATCAAGACAGGACTTTGGGGTTGTCTCAGTGTCTTCAATATAGTTTTTATCAGCTTTCTTGGAGACCAATAGGGATGTCTCACTATCTTGCACCTTATCTGCATTACTTCCTTTACCATTGCATAACAGGGTACTCTTCTCCAATATTTTATCCGCATTCTAAAAGAGAAACAAACAAACACATCTCAGGTTTACAATGTAGTATATGAAACTCATTTTGGTAAACCAGTTCAAGAGTAAGGTGGATAGGATAACATCATGAAACAAACATATATCTATGTAGTATGGTCCTTGTATGGTCTATATCATTATAGTTTATGTTGCCAATTCAATATAGATACAGATCGAATCATATCTATTTAAGACAAAGCAGCATAGACAGAATATAAGTGTGGGAAACTACACAGTAATAACAACACTTGTAATGTGCATGGCATGAGAACATAACTATTTATTCAATTGAAACTGAAATCAACATAGAGCGAGTTACAACAGCAAACAACCAAACACGTTGAAGAAACAGGTTTAAAACATACCTGTTGCGCCATTGGAGTTTCAATTGCATCCTTCAAATTTGAAATTAGTTGGTATCAGTAAATAAAGTGATGCAAGAGCAAAGTAGTATGAACCATAGCTACGGAACCTGACCTGAGAACAATTCTTCTTCTTCTTTAAGCGTTGACTTCGGGTTCAGAGTGGTGGTCCTCGTGATTTGGGCACTGCAGTTGCCTTACTAACTACTCATGTTTGGGTGTTCTGTGGTGGAGACGGTGTTGTGTCAACGTGAACTGGGTGTCTATCTACTGGGGTTGGGGTTAGAAGGGGTGTAGCTGGTTCTCTGTCCAACTGGGTAGGGGTACAATCTGCATGAGTGTGGGTTATGTGTGGTGGGGCTGGTTCTTGGGCAACTACAACCTTGGTTCTATCTGCATCGACGGTAGCACGATCTTTTACGAAGACCATGTTTTTACTCCCACGGATCGCCATCACTCCCTCCAATTGAAATGGCTGATAAACAAGAAAAGTAATTGAATGTATGAGACATTGTAAGATAGACAGGTGCAATGGATAGTAGGGAAGAAAACAAGGCATGAAATAATTCACATTTATGTTGTCTAAGCAAACAAAATAGCAGGACATAATTTCACATATATGATGGCTAATTAAATAGGATAGCATGACAGAATTTCACATGTATGATGGCTAACTAAATAGGATAGAATGACATACTTCAAAATATGATGACTATGTAAACCGGATGACATGATATAACTATACGATGTGTCTATTAAAGTGGTTGGCATACCATAAAGCTATGCGCACGGTGGTGTTGAGTTCTTGAAGGGATTTCTTGCAGGAATCGGGCAGTCTGCAATTTTCCGGATGAGCTGGTTTGAAAGGTTTTGCATCAACTTCAAAGATCATCAGTTCAGATTTGGATCTATAAGATTTTAAGGTTCAAGAAATATTAGGGTGACAACTTGTCTGCCGTCCTCGTCTGATGATCTATCGAAGTCAACAGGAAGTTTGACCATGTACGACTTTTCTCGGCGGTTTGAAAACAGTATATAGCAATCAAGGCATCGAATCGTTACATCGCTAAGACCATCAACTTCCATTGAAGTCTGATCGGACACATTACAAGACCGGAGCATCAACTCGTAGCTGCTAGTTTTTCCTTCAAAGTACAACAATCCAAAGCCGGATCAAGATCAACAGGAGTTCAAGACGCGAACAAATCGCCGAGGCCGACTAATTTTGCTGCTTTGAAAAAAATCATCAATCGTGATCCGTAAGTAGATACAACTACGACCTAGAAGTGGGTTTAGCGTTGACCCGGTCTTGTTGCGCTTGCGACCTTCACCGGTTCACTAGTATGTGGCCATGGCTGCGCGCGGGCCGCCATGACACCAGGCGGACTGTTTTCGACTGTCTCCGCCTCGGTTTGACCTCAGGTCACCTTCCGCCGCGAAGCATCACCAAGTCAACGCTTTGTGAGCCGCTGGTCTTTGCTCTATCAAATCCACCGAGATCGAGGCGCCTCTGCTCGACTCGAACCGCCCGATGTATCGAGATCACGGGCGCTAACCCACCACCCGTGCCGAATCGCCATGACCTGCTCCTCCACTTCGAGTCGTCTCCGACCAACCGCCGCCGTCTCCGTCGAGGTTTCAAATCAGCCCGCCGCCACGCGATTCTCTGTCTGCGCTTTGTTGGGAACCGGCGCTCTGAGTCATCGCTTTACTCCAGCGCAGCTCTTTATCGCTTCGCCCGTGCGCTCCATGAGCGCCGGCCCCGCCTTCCCCTACTCCGCCCGGCCGCCTCAAGTCGTTTTTGCGGGGCTGAGTCGCCAGCGTCTGCAAGCCGCAAGTCGCCTCGCCAGGCCTCCACAACTATTGCGACATTGCTGAATTGTCGGTGGCCTCATTCCCCCTCAACTTCTGACGAGCCGCCTCCATCTTGCTGCAACGGAGTGCCGTCGTCGACATCAAATGCAATAGGAGAACCGCCGAGGCCGTGATCCGCCCGGCGTCCCGATTGAACCGCCGCTGGTCCACCCTTTTTGCTCTGGGTTAAAATTCCACCTCGGCGGCAGCAGGCGGCTGGCCATCTCGATCTGCCTCTCGGACCACCCACGCTGACCGGGCTCGACTTCGCCTTGGGCCGCATCAACTACAACCCGGAGAAGGGCAAAGTCGCATGTCCGATTCGCCTGTCGCCTCTGCTGAGGTTCACCCTTGCGAAAGCCGACCTTTTGCCACCGGCTCAATGAGGGAGTCGCTGGTCACCTTCGATGCCGCTGAGGCCTTGGCCCCATACCTCCTCGCCCTTTGGCTTTCATCTCTGCTAACTCGCCCTTGGCAGTCACCCCGTCGCGGGTTCGTTTTGAGATTTGTTTCAAGCCCCTCTGCTGCAACCCGACCCGACTCTTTCCGGCGTGCACGTACTACCATGGGTCGACTGCGCCAGCATCATTACTTCAACCGCGGCGGGGACGAGCCGCTGTTGTTTCTTTTGTCGCTGGCTTGCCCTCACGCTGCGGGCCGACACTAAGAAGCGATCGCCGCTCCGCCTCATCAAGCAATCACCGTTACGCCTCGCCAACCATCTGCATCCACTTTCAAACCGCCCTGCTGGATTCGTTCCGACCAGCGATGCGCCTGTTTCAACCTGCCGCTCACTTACGCCTCTGGCGTGCTCGAGCCGCCGGTCACCGCGATCTTCGTTGCGAGCCGCCGTCACTTCGACGCGGTTTCGAGTCATCGTTCTAAGTCGCCGCCCGGCTGTGATTCGCTGCCGGCTTACGAGTCGTCTCTCACGAGTGCACGCCTTGGATGTTTCTCATAAGCAAGGTGAGCCGGGAGGTAGAGGCTGTTGCAAGCCCCAATGGGATGACTTCAACCCACCGCTGCGGGCTGGCCTAGACTTGATGTGAGCCGCCAAGATGGCGGATCAAATCACCGGCGCCAAGTTCTATAGCCATGGGCAAATTCTGGCTGAGCTTGTTTCCGTGGCCTGCGCCCTCGCCCATGTTGGCTAGCTAGTGGCCTAGTGCTAGTTGTGTTTGCATGTATATGGTATGCAGAGCGGAGGCGGAGGCCGGGCAGCACATACGCGCAAAGTTTTACGATACTCTACTAAGTCCTTGGAAAGTGCTAGATGAAGAACGTATGCGATCAAATGCATTTTCATCCGTATTACTATGAGTGCAAGGCAAAGACTACATGGATAGTGCTAAAGGTAGTACTCTCGGTTAAATGTCTGAGAATACCTATGCAATTACCTGCTGCTGCAAAACACGAGGAATAAAGCACGCGAAGGAGGTTGCGCCAAGGACAAGTCTGAGGCGTTATTTCTCCTAACCTGTTGATTTAGACCGAGGATGTGCAGATTTTAAACAGTGCAAACGGAGGATGCTTCAAAAAAAAAGGTGCTGCAGGCGCTCTCTGCAGAGCTCACACCAAATATGACCCCAACTCAGGGCGCTGCGATCTGAATACATTTGTCGAGCTTCAAACATAGTTTTACACCATTGGAAGGAAAAGTGACTACGTTGTTTTCAAGAGAGAGGGTCAAACTACTTGTTTGACTCCCATACACATGCATGGAAGGAAAAATCAGTTAGTATTACAGAGTACTACTACGACCCATGCGGAGATCAAATGAAAAAGAAGATCGACAACATCAACATAAATGTGCCTTGGATACATATATGGATCAAAGGGAATTGATAACAATCTTTGGAAAATTATCTACGGACAGATGATCCGTCGTAAAAAATAATCAGGTGATATCCGTCTAAATCTATTTTATTAAGCGCCAATATTGTTTTCGTCAAAGAAACAATTACTTTGGTCTCGTATCTTTTTGTATGCAGGAATTTATTTATTTCCAAATGATGTTATATCGCGGAAATTTGTCCTTGCCGTGCCACTCAATAGAAGCACCCAAGCTGCTGCCCTTGCAGACCAATCCATATCGGCATATCGAGGTCGCACCCGCTTATACAAGCTGCCCAATGGATGTTTGTAGACCGCCGCCCTGCGGTCCGGTTTATTCAACAAAATCTGGAGCAATTAATGATATCGGCTCCCACTTATACCGGACGCCATCGAGTTTGTTTAAACATCAACAACCAGCTGCGATGAACCATTAGCCGAGTTGTCGACATGGATCATACGGGATTATTTATAACCCGCTTGATCACCTCAACATTCTATGGATTCACATCGCGCTATCAATGCCGATGATATACACCTTCTACTATGGTCAAGAACAGATAATCTCACGACAACTCCTCGAGTCGTCTTAAGACTCGGGGGCTACAATTACATGACTCAACAGCCCTTGCCGGTTTCAGGCTCAAGAACTCCGGATCATTGGAGGGAAGATAACCCGGTCCGGAAGCTACTGTTATATTGATGAAAATTTAAGGGCCGTCAGTAATATTCAGGCTCACAGTGATGCTTTCGGTTTATTGTCCGGTTTAAGGGAAATCCAGTCTCCCACACAGCGCTAAAGCTATTAGTATCTGGTTCATTTCCGGTTTAAGAGGAAGCTATCTCTTGCAAAGCTCGACGCTCTCAATATCCGGTTCAAAATCCGGTTCAAGAAGGATTTATCTCTTGCAAAAGTTAAAAGTTGCGAAGAGGACCTGTTGCCATGATGCGCAGTTCAAACATAGGTATCCTGCCTTATGGGCTCATCTTCATATGATCACTTGGGGGCTTTCTATTCAAACATAGGTGTATTCACCAAAGAGAACATGGCGTTACTACCCTCTTGCTGCGGCTATCAAGACAATATTATCATCGAGGGGCCAAAGAGAGTTTGTTGCACAAAGACAACTCAAAACATAGGCACCCGGCGAGCACAGCTCAGAAATATATCACATGGGGGCTTCTGCTTGCAAAGTGGAGTCCATTAATCCGGCTATCACGTGAGAACAAAGCTTGGGAGCTTCACACCCAAGGGGCCAAAGAGAGTCTTGTTGCTAAGCACAACTCAAACATAGGCACCCATTGAGCACTGACTCACAAAGTTACTTAGGGGCTCTTTGTGTCAAATACCAAAGAGTTTGAAAGGACCCTTGTAACGGGTATCGACCCACGGCTTGGAAGCCCGGTGTATTCACCTAAAACTCCGGGTTAACCTGCCTTCATCAAATCGCCACTCCTATCCGGGTAATCTGGCATGACCAGAGCGTTTGTGATTACTCTCACCGAGACCACGAACTTGTCAAAGTTAAAAGCAGCGATTGGTTAGTTGGAGGCCCATCTTAAAAGGCTTTGTCAAATGGTTTAACTTTCGGTGACACGGCAGCCCATGAAAAGCCTCAATTTGGGCCTGGCAGCCCTTGAAAAGCCTCGACTACACGGTTTTATTTGCTTTTGTCAAGATTTTTCTCCATTGATAACATTTTATGTTGAACCGGTGTCTATTGACCCGGCATGACTATCAGTCATCAAATTAACCCGGTGTTCATTAACCCGGCTCGATTTTCAACTACAAGTTGTCAGTACATAATCACTTATAATCCGGTGTTTATTGACCCGGCCTGGCTTTCGGCTATAAGTCGCCAGTATATATTTGGATTGCGCCATTGGAATCATGCGCTTATAAATCATTGGATATATTATTCAAATAGCCAACATGGCTGGATTTTTATTTTGGTTATCAATAGCCAGTATTATGATTAAGGTTTTCAAAGTCGCGTTAAGCGCAATGGCTATCATATTGTCAATGGATATGATTTATTCTACAATTGAAGGAATAGTCCCGAGTCGCTGCAGCTTACGACCCGGCACTTGGGGCTACATTATTCAAGTTGAGATTACATCAAATATGCAAGTCTCATGTTCTTTGCAAGCATGCACCATGACACTTGGGGCTAATGCAAAGTCATTGTTTGCTCACCTTATTGAAGACCCGGCTCATCATATTATAATGAGCGGCCCTTGGGGGCTACCAATTGCTCATGTCAACTATTCAAGGTACAAAGCTTTTTATCCGTTATATTGAAGGGTCCCTTTGCTTTCGATTGTTTTTATGAGCATCAGGAAATTACAAGTCCTGTTCTCGCAAGCATGACAACCCGGCACTTGGGGGCTACATATGTGGAATACTCAATTCTGACTAGTGATTGAGATGAACAACCTGGATTTCTTCAAGATTGTGATATTTATATTGAAGCAAGTCTTAAGCTGTTGCTATGCTACCTTCTTTAAGACTTGCGGGCTACAAGCGATAGTCATATAAGAGGTATATTTTCAAGCTGGATGTTAACTACAAGTATGACCCGGTGCTATCAATATTTATAAACCGACAAGTTCTACATTCTTAAACCGGTGGAAGATCAGATGAGGATTTCAAGGACCATTATTTTTTTCTAAGCATTGGGAGCTGAATCAAAGGAGTTTTTCTTCACAATATATTTTATGTGACAAACCAATGTCAGAAAGGTGATTATGAAGCTGGCCTGTTAAACCGGATTTTCTAGAAGAAGGAAGTGACAAGGACTTAAGGATGATCGTGATTAGTTTAACATGGATAAATCCAAATTAAAGCGGGGCTAATGTCGGGATATACCTCATGGCGTAAACCGGCCGGAAGTATAACCCGGCGGACTTGGCGGTTTACGAAGAACCCAGACACTTGGCGGTTCATTTGGCGACCGGCGGTTTACGGTTCATTGGTAATCCGGCAGGCGGGTCAGAGGAGCGACAAGACCCGGTGGCCCCTTGGCGGTTCATGAAGGCCGGTTCAACTACGGTGGGCCGGTTTAAGAGGAAAGGCATAAGGAATATTTGTCTTACAAAGAGTTAAAGACCTGGACTTGTATCCGGTTTGTATTAGAGATAGGCTAGTCCTAATCCTAATAGGACTCCACATGTAACCCGCCTTGACATATATAAGGAGGCGGGGCTCTAAAGGGAGGCTACAAGCAAGAAGAAACAACCTTAGGGCTAGACACAAGAGGAGAGCCGGTTCTGGCGACTCCCTCGTGATGATAATGAGACCTAGCCTCAAACAAAGCATGTAGGGTTTTTACCGGATGATGTTTCCCGGGGCCCGAAGCTGTCTAAATCTCTGTCTTGTGTTGCGTCTCTCGATTCCGCTCAACCCCTCTCAAGCTACCACATAGATGCGTTGGCCTCACGACTAAGTCCTCACACTAAGGACATCTGACGTGTTAATTCCACGACACATGCCGTCGATGGAAACATGATGGCATGATATAATTCACGGATAGAATGACATAATTTATAATCTGATGACTATGTAAACAGGATGAGATGACATAACTATATTATGTCTTTAGAAAATGGGTTGGCATGCCATTCAGATACATGCTGTCTATGTAAACATCATGGCATGACATAATTCAAATATATGATTTATATACTAAGGAAGAGAGCAGAGGGCAATCACATATATGATGTGTCAACTAAGGAGATGGCATTCAATATTGTGTATATGATTTAAAAACTAAGCATTGCAATACAACATATGCATTATATGAGTAATATAACCCTGCCAAGTTTGAGCATACACCTCAGGGGGATAATAGGACTGGTCATCTGCCTCTGAATCCTCCTCTGAAGAGCTATCTGTAACCAGCAAGATATCTGCTTCAGCAGGTAGCATTATCTGCTCTGAACACCCTGTTTTCACTCCAGATTTCTCCATCACCAATTCAAATAGCTGATGCACAGGAAGAGCAGTTGAATATACAAACATTGTCGACAAAAGCAATGAGAAATTAAAAGAGGACGGCATGATATAATTCACATATATGACGCTTGCCTAAACAGCATGGCATTGCATAATTCACATACATAATGCCTTGCAACAAGATAACATTGCATAATTCACATATATAATGTCTTGCAACAAGATGGCATTGCATAATTCACATATATGGTAATTAGACACTAAGCAGTGGCATTCACACAAACCATGTCTAAACTAAGCAAATGACATAGCAATGCAAGATACCATACGCACGATATGAGCAACATAACCCCCGCCAAGTTAGGGCATGCACCTCGGGGAATATGACTGGTCATCTGTCTCTAAATCCTCCTCTGAGGGGCTATCGGTAACCAGCAAGACATGCGCTTCGTTAGATAGCATTACCTGCTCTGCATACCTTGTTTCCACTCCAGGTTTTTCCATGACCGTGCCGAATGGCTGATGCACAGGAAGAGTAATTGAATGTACTAAAATTGTTGACAAATTTAACACGTAATAAAAAAAGGATGGCATGATATAATTCACATATAAGATGGTGGCTAACCAGGGTGGCATTGCAAAATTCACATATATGATGCTGGCTAGACAAGATGGCATTGCATGATTCACATATACGATAAAGAAACTAAGCAGATGGCATTGACACAAAGCATGTCTAAACTAAGAAGATGACATCTTTAATGTATCTGATAAGCAATGCAAGGCACCATATGCCTAATATTACCAACATCGGCATGCCAAGTTAGAGCGAAGACCTCATGGGGTAAATAGGAGTGGTCTTCTCCTTCAGAATCCCCCTAAGAACAGTTATCTTCCTCTTGATTATGATCCGAAATGGGTGGAGGGGGGCTGCCTTTGCGCCCACCATGGAACAACGTCTGCATGAAATTTTATTGCCACGCAAGGCTCGTCTCTTTTGCTCTACATGATCAGTTTCATTGTGTACAATAAGCGGCATGCATAGGAATAAAACATAGTGAGATTATGTAAGGAGTGCATGCACAAATCCAGTGATGGTAGCAAACTGTGGATAGACCCAAAACCAATGATAGCAGGCATATAATAGCTTTAGTTAAAAAATACAGATAATGGCTCCTTTAATGTTTGTTTGCACCCAACATGAAACTCATAGTAGACACCGGAGATTAACCAGATAGTAGACATATAGTACTGATTGGTGCCCCAATATGTACCCCAAAACCATTTAAAAACTCAAGTTTCAGCATTAGTTTGGACCTGACTCGGAGTCTAATAGGTGAACACGACGATAATGTAGCCTGTAATCATATTAAGCGACGCATAACGTAAGCAGACACGGAAGAGTGCGACCTCTCTTGCGGACCCGTGTAGTCCTCAAGGTCATCTGCTCGATTGATGATGGTAATGCACGATTCTTTGTGGTTGCCGACGGAGGGACGAAGATCTGAGGCGGCGAAAAGGCGATCTGAGAGAGGATCCCCGCATGGTGAACCCTTCCGTCGTTGGAGCAGCTGAGCTGGGGTGGAACACAATGCTGCAGGAGCAGTACAAACCACACAAGCTTTGCTTTGACACATATCTGTAACAGAAGTAATTGAGTAAGGGCTTGTTTGAATTTGAGGATTCTAACAATGCAGGGATAGGAAATAGACAGGAATAGGATAGGAATGCACGTGCAAAACAGAGAATTTAAAAACATGGGATCTGCCAATCTGGGTGTTTGATTCACAACAATTGGAAGATCACATGATGCAAAAAAGCATGGTGAAATTAAGTCAAACCACAAGAAAATGTACGGTTATAATGCTATTATGCTACTATCTCTTAGTCTTGTGCTTGATGAATAGGAATATGAAAAGGAGGAGAAGTGGAAATTATAATTTCTACGGTTTTTCTTTCAAGGAGACACTAAAGGAACAAATCCTACAGTTTTCCTTTGCTCCATTCCTTTGCACAAAATTCATGAGAAGTAGTACCATAGGAAACTTTCCAATTCCGATGTTTTTCATTCACTTTTCCTTTCAAGCACTGGCGATTCTAGTATGCAGGCTTGAGCAAGGAAAATCCTACACTAAAAAAATGTTTTTGTGCTACTTCTATTACTTTGGACCCAGGCCACTTCCATACTAGCTCAACTCCCAGGCCCATCGACAAATGCACAGCTCAAACGCTACAGAGATAAATAATGATGGCGTTCAAGAGAGTCCATCACGGATAGCTAAGTTGCACAGTACCTCACTGCTGGTCATATAGTAGGATAAAATAATCGTATTTCCCGTTACTACGAGTGCTCAGTGGACAATATATATAACATGTAGAGTAAGAAAGAGATGCAACAAGTGTACAACCTCTTTGGCGAAGCCATGTCGATCTCAGTGTGATTGGGTTGGCCGGTGAGGATGCTCCGGCTGACTTGGCTATCGGAGAAGGGGAAGAAGATCTTAGGCGTCTAGAGATGGATCCCGAGGTACTGCTCCGCTGTGATGGAGGGTTTCGTCGTTGGAGCAGCTCCGGTGAGTTGTACGACACTGAGGCTGAAGCAGGACAAGAGAAACAAAGAACAATGTTAACCTGAGTAGAATTCTAATAGCATCTCCAATACATGACGTAAAATACATAACCACAAAGTGCTAGATGTAAAATACATCAGCCGCTCATCTCTGAACTTAACTTTCGAAACTGAATTTAACTATCGAAACTGAACTTAACTGTCGAAACTGAATTTTGCTGTCGAAACTGAATTTTGCTATCGAAATTGAATGCACTAGCAAGGTGAGGCTACACATCGGTCGACTGACCTTTTCATCTCTGGTCAGTCGATTTTGCAGCCGTTGAATACGAAATCAAGGGACTGTGGTTCATCTTCAACCTCCACCCCCCTGAGCCGCCAGCCACCACCGGCCAAACAGCAGCCACTCGCCGCTCGCGGTCGGCGGTGCGCCACCCCGCCCGCCTCGAAAACACTCCCCACCGCCGGTCCGCCGCCGCCCCGACAATCCCTCTTGCCCCCGTGCCGAGCTTTTCTCCGTGATCCCCAAGCCACCGCCCGCCACCGCCGGGCGACCACCGCCCCATCCTGAACCCTAAGATAGATAGTGGGGTACCTCTCCGGTGAGCCCCCCTCCCCGCTGCAGCTGGTTCTTCCTTCACCCCGGCGAGCCCTCCCCCCCCACCCCTGAAAATCGACTGACCCAAAAGTCGATTCAATCGACTGAAGTGTAGCTAAATCGGAGCAGCATTGCAAGCAAGAGCAAGAGCGAGAGCAGCAGCACGAGCAAGAGAAAGAGCGGGAGCAGCAGCGCGAGCAAGAGCTAAAGCAGCAGCAGCTCCTACTGATGTGGACGTCGCCGCCGAGGGAGCGACGTCGTGGAGGAAGTGGCCGTGACGCCGCCATGGATGGAGCCGCGCCGTGTCGGCTCGGGACCGAGCGCCGGCAACACCGTGAGATCGAGTCAAGAAGAAAATGCAGCAATTAGTGTACAACCTCTTTGGTGGCGCTGATTAGGCCGCAGCTTCATCCGAGCAAACGATGATGATGATGCTCTTCCGGTGGTGCAGGTGAAGACGGCGGTGTGGGAATGGAGGTGGCAGAAAAGACGAGGGGAACATCGGGGTAGCTCCTTGGAGGTGGAGGACGGGGTGGCTGAACCGGCGGGACGATCAGATCAGCGACGGATCCTCATCCGGTACGGTGGATGAGGGACGTCGAGGTGTTGCTGTGGATGACATCATCAGGGAAGAGGCTCATTTGGGTGGCCAGACGGAGCAGGTGTGGGGTTTCGTCGCGGGTTTTTGCGGCCTCGGTGTACAAACGGGTGGGCGGATGGGATGGCAGTGGGGAACCATGGCTTAGAGACGCGCTTGTCCGAAATGTGGGGTAAGTTATGAAAGTACCCCCACCGATTTGAGGCGGTTCTTTCGGTTCAGGGGTACCACGGGCATTTCGCGTGTCGGGATTTCACATGAGGTGGGAGTTTTCGCGCGCGTTGTAATTTCAGAATAGCAAGGCGAGGGTTGAGATGGAGGGAGTTGTCGGAGCACAACGAGACAAAGATATATCTTAAGTATTTCGGGCTAACAAGGCACGGGATGAAGATGTGGGAGTTTCGCAGCACGATAGGCAGAGACGCTAGCTTGAATTTTTGGCATAACAAGGCGCGGCTTGAAATTTCGGTAGAACAAGCTTAACGTGTACCAAAAAAAATGACAATTTGCACCTCAACATGCACAACACACACACAAACACCATTTAGACTAGAATAAGGTACACGTGCATTGCACGCATGTGATTTGGCGACCAAATTATGAATAAATACCACATTATAGCATGCAAGCTTTGAGTCATATATGCATGATGTAGATGTTCGTTTAATTCTTATAGTTCATTTCATTCAAAATCATCTAGTTTTTTATAAGAAAGCTAATCTATTTTAAGATTCATGGAATTGTGCGTCATAAGACATAATGTAAAAACAAATAATAGCAAATCATGTAGAAAAACATTTGGGCAATTCTGATACGGAAGATTCTAGAACAAATAAGAAGTGCTTGTGTTTTGATGTTTGTGCATCATGCTTAAGTTCAACCTTGGAGTCTTCTAGATTATACATGTGGCGAAATCTGGTGGAATCTAGATGATATCCAACGACCAGTAGTGCTCAAATTTGCCATCTTTGGACCATCGGATTCGCCTCATCCAACGACCATCTTTCAAAGTTAAAGTTACCCGCATACAATATAAAAATATAAAATATAATATATATAGGGGTATACATATAGATATGTGATGCGAAAGCCGCCCATCATCTCCAATTAGAATAGTGTGTCAATGCACGGATGTGACGTGGCCAAATGATGTCTGCCATCGGTATCTCAAATTCAAATCAGTCTGACCTTGTTCAATGTGTATACATTACAACATGCTCGTTTCCAAATCACACCCGCAGATCTTCGTTATATTCATGCATGCATGGGTTTCAAACATCAGGATCTCTTATTCAAATATTTCAATTCAACTTTACATTGATTATGACCTCACCTATTCTTTTACACCCACACGGTAGTCTTCTCTTTATAATTGTACCACTAACTTTCTCTCGTGCATGCATGCACACACACTACCAGTCGGCATTATCCATCGCATGCATGCAATCTTTTTCTTCAGGTCGGTCTCCCATGAAGGTACACACCCACACACATCCCCCTCTCCATCACATCGGGCATTCTTTATCTCTCACGCATGCATGCGCAACGATTGATGTTCCTCTATGTATGTGTGTATATAGCTAGGTCTTTCATAGTTTCCCACACAAACCGATCAATCGATATATCCATTGAGGTCTCACCCTCTTTCCCACGTCCACATCGATCAATCTATACCTCTCTATATAGGATTAACATATATAGCAAATACATCCACATTAATTATATATCCAACGTCCCCCTCTCATCATCCATGCCTTCCGCTTCATCTCTTAGACGCGTGCACAATGGCGAAGACAGGGGGCAGTAAGGGCCCTGCCCCCCTCCCCCCCCTAACATCACTATATATCGAGGCAAATATGAATGTGATCATTAGACAATTGCTGCTAAAAATGGTTTAAGTTCATGAATTGACCCTCCTCGTAAAGGATTAGCAATGCTTGGCCACCTAGCTCATTTATTTTTCATGGCTTGCCACTTCACGGCATAACAAGCACATGTTCGCCTCTCTCTAAATATCGATCTCGCACTTGTGCATTCCTTCATAGTCTCCCTCCACTCGCCCCTCGCACCATCTTCTAGCCCCCACGGATTTTGCCACATGTACAATCTAGCAGACTCCATGGTTGAACTTAAGCATAATGCACAAACCTCAAAACAACAGTGGTTCTCTTTTGTTCTAGAATCTTCCGTATCATAACTGCCCAAACTTTTTTCTAGTAGCATTGCCATTTTTTTACTTTATGCTTTACAACGCACAATTCCATGAATCATAAAATAGATTAAGGGCTTCTTTGATTCAAAGGATTCTCAAAGGAATTTTGGAGGATTCTAATCATTAGTAATTTTTCCTATCTTGGTTATTTGATTCAGAGGATTGTAAACCATAGGAATTTTTCCATATGATTCATTTGCACAAGATTTCATAGGAAACATCCCATCCACTCAAACCTCTTTGAAAGAATTCTGCGTTTTTCCATGCACAATCAAACACTTGTGCAATCCTGTAGGATTCAAGACGACATTCCACTATAATCCCATGTTTTTCCTATTCCCGCGTTCTTAGCTTTTTTATAAAAACTAATTGATTTTGAATGAGATGAACTATAAAAATTAAACAAAGGTCGACTGTAGCGACCCGACCTCAGATGGTCAAGTCTCTATGCTTTCGTGTCATCCCTGGATCGGTAATGCTGACACACACAATACTCGAAGGATTTATAACAGAGTAGCAATCACACACTTATTACATCGAATGTCTCAAAAGAGAACTTATTACAATAATATGGCTTAAGGCCATCTAATACGATAACAGTGGAAGGCTTGGAAGATAAAGTGAGTCCATCAACTCCAACGGCATAACTGAGCTGCACGGCAACGACCTACCAAACTTTACTCCTCGTCTGAAAAGTCTGCAACATAATATGTTGCAGCCCGAAAACGGGTCAGCACATGGAATATGCTGGCAATGTAACACATAGAGAGTAATGAAAGAATAAGCTATACTACATGCATATATGGCTGGTGGAAAGCTCTATGGTTACAGTTTTTGCAAAAAGCCAATTTTTTCCTACATCAAAGGAATAAATTTTAATTTAACTATCATGGTGGTTGAAACATCATTGAGAAGGTATAACCCCAACTCCATCCCAATTAAGGTATTTAAACAACCCAACAATATTAATTTAGAGTGATGAGATACATGTGAAAACTCAAGTACCAGATACTCAGAATTGTCCATAACCGGGGACACGGCTAACCATGATTAGATTGTACACTCTGCAGAGGTTTGCACACTTTTCCCCACAAGACTCGATCGCCTCCGTTGGTTTCTCGCACTACATGGTGTTTGAGAAACGGATGACCAAGACACGGTCTTTCAGAAACATTAACTCTCTACTCGGATAGATCATACCAAACCTATAAAACCCACTACTGCTGATCTACCTCTTCGAGAGCTTCACGTAACTTACTCAACTATGCTAGAGCCCATAATAGCTTTTGGCTGCACATGGAAGTTTCTAGCATGAATAATCTCAGTTCCTTTGAGCCCTGGTGGCGGTCCATAGGAAGATCACACGGGTACCCAGGATTTCAAAAAAAAGCAGAACACTTTGGGTTCCCCAGTGCCTCAATCCACCCAGGATGTGTATTTAAGTTGCCACCTTAAAGTAAACCATTAATTTACAATCTCACATCTGTCATGAATATCTCTCAACCCAAACCACGTCTCTGAGCATAGCATAGCAATATAAGCAACACGTAGAAGTAACTCCCAAGGGTTTGATAGTAACAGGGCAATAGGTTCCTACCTCATCATCTACTTCCCAACCCACAAATTAATGACATCTTAATCATGCAATGTTTGGGGATTGAGCTAATGCATAAAAACTAGGTATGAAAAGGTATGATCAAGTGTTACTTGCCTTGCTGACGATCCGTGAATCCTAGAGACTCGTAGTAACACGCTTCGCACTCCGGGAATTCTATCGCAAGCAAACAAAACATACATAAGCAACAAACAAAGATGCACAAACAAAACTTCAACTGAAAGAGGTTGACCGGAGAGTTCAACTTAAGAACTCCGGTTTGCAAAAAGAATCAAACCAAACGAAACAACGAAACTCAAACGGCAAGAGAAACAAGATCCGTTTATTAATCTGAACTAGAGTCAAATTTTACAGAGGCAAAAACTGATTTAAGTTGGCTATTCGGAAAGAGGGTTTCGAGATGAAACTCCAGGCGCTTGAATCGCCTGATTCCGATAAACGAGCGAAAAGTTATACTAATTTGAACATCGGTTCAGAAATCGCAATCGAAATAATCGCGGAAAAAAACGATAAAAGAAAACGACGAACGGCTAAACGAACGAACGTTTGTTAGCAGAAACTAAACGACGAACGGTTCGTAAAAACGAACGAACGGGTGAACGTTCTCAAAATAAATAAACCAGAAAAAAAAACCAATCTAAAAAAAAGGCTAGGGTTTTCTAAAAACCAAGGTTATTTAAAAACCGCGACTACCTCCGGCGATCGTCTGCGGGCGGCCCGGGCGGGTCCGGCGAGGGGCGGGCGGCGACTTCGGCGGCGGCGGGCGTAGGCGGCGGCGATGGCGATGGCGGCGCTGCCTCGGCCTGGGTCGGTCCGAGGCGGGCGGCGGCAGCAGCGGTGGCGGGTTAGAGGAGAGGCGATGTTAAGGGGAGGCGGTGGCTTGGAGGAGGGCAAGGCGGCGGGAGGAGAGTCGCTCGGACTCTGTCGAGGCTGGCGGCGGCGCCCATGACAGGCGGCGACTTGGCGACTTTGCTGGGCCTTTGGCCCAGTCGGGCGCGGTTCTTTAAAAAAAACATTCCGCCGAAAATTGTAAAAACCCTAGGAAAATAAATAAAAATCTAAAAATGCCAAAACAAGTTTTCTTTGCCTAAATAAAATATTTAGAACAAGATGAACTTTTCTTGGCCCCTAAAATGCAATTTTAAATATATGCAATTTTTTCTCTAGGCAAATAAAAATTCCAAATAAATAAAATAAAATCCCAAATAATGATTTTAACATTTTTCCTCCGGTATTTCAATTATTTTTGGAGAAGTCATGTTATCTCCTCTCGTTTATTATTAAACGTGAAATATTTTTCCGGAGAGAAAAATAATAAAATCCAAAATCCTCGTCTTCATTATTTGATAAAATTCAAATATGAAATTTGGAAAATTCCCAACTCTCTCCGAGGGTCCTTGAGTTGCTTAGGATATCGAGGATGGCAAATGAGAATGCAATAAAATATGATATGCATGGATGACCTATGTATAACATGCCAAATTGAAAATTTGGGATGTTACAAACCTACCCCCCTTAAGATGAATCTCGCCCTCGAGATTCGGGTTAACTAGAAAATAGGTGCGGATGGTCCTTGCGAATATCATCTTCTCGCTCCCTGTGGCTTCCTCCTCGGTATGGTGGCTCCATGAACTTTACAAAACTTGCTAACTTTCTTTGTGAGTGACTCATTTGTCGAAATCCAAAATCTTTACTAGCTTCTCCTCATAAGTCAAACTACTATCCAACTGTATCGCCTCTAGGGGCCTTTGTATCCTTTAACGGTATGTCGGCCATCTCAAAGATGGCACTTCTTGATTGTGATATGTGAAACACATCGTGAACTCCGACAATCCTTGGGTAACTCCGACTTGTAGGCAACTTCTGCCATCCGTTCCAAAACACGATATGGTCCTACAAATCTTGGGGCTAACTTTCCCTTTACTCCGAAATGTTTCACTCCCCTCAGGGGTGATACTCGCAGATAGGCTCTGTCTCCAATTTCATAGGTTACTTCCTTGCGTTTTGAATCTGGGTAACTCTTCTGTCTAGACTGAGCAATCTTTAGTCTGTCTCTGATCAGTTTAACCTTCTCTTTTGATTCCTTGATCAAATCTGGTCCAAACAACTGACGGTCTCCGACCTCATCCCACATCAAGGGTGTTCTACATCTGCGTCCATCTGAGCTTGAACGGTGCCATCTTCAAAGCGGCTCGGTAGCTGTTGTTATATGAGAATTCTGCGTCGACAAATTGTCATCCCAACTAGATCCGTAATCCAGTATACGGGCTCTTAACATATCCTCCAGGATCTGGTTAACTCTCTCTGTCTGTCCATCCGTCTGTGGGTGGAATGCGGTACTAAACTCCAATCTGGTACCAAAAGTCTGGTGTAGCTGATGCCAAAACTTTGAAGTAAACTGTGTTCCTCTATACGTCTGATGCTCCTCAGAACTCCGTGCAAACATACGATCCTGGTCATATATATTTTGGCCAACTTGGCACTTGTATACGTTGTTTTCACTGGGATGAAGTGAGCTACTTTGGTCAAACGATCCACAACTACCCATATTGAATCATATCCTGCTTTGGTTCTAGGTAATCCAGTGATAAAATCCATGCCAAGTTTGTCCCACTTCCATTCGGGTATTGGCATAGGTCAGAATATGATCCTGCTGGCTTTTGGTGCTCTGCCTTCACTCTCGACATACATCCCAAACGGCTACATACTCGGCAATATCCTTCTTCATACCAGTCCACCAGAAACGTTCCTTCAGGTCTAAATACATCTTGGTGTTTCCGGGGTGAATCGAGTATGGGGAGTCATGGACCTCTTGAAGTATTAACTTCCTGATTTTCGAATTGTTGGGCACATAAATCCGTTCCTCAAACCACAAGGTATCGTGCTCATCCTCGCGAAAACCTTTGGCTTTTCCTTTGCCCATCTTCTCTTTTATCTCAGCAATCTCTTTATCCTCCTTCTGAGCTTCTCGAATCTTGTCTAACAATGTCGATCGAACCTCCATTGTTGCAAGAAAACCTCTTGGAACAATCTCCAACCGAAGTTCCATAATATCCTCTCGCTAACTCCTTTGGCAGTCCTCTACTTTCAAGGATATTGGCATAACTCTTCCGACTCAAAGCGTGCCTTTCTGACGTTGGCCTTTCTGGATGGTAGTGTAGCTTCATATCGTAATCCTTTATAAGCTCCAACCACCTCCTCTGCATGCGAGGTTCAACTCCTTACGTGTGAAAATGTACTTCAAACTTTTATGATCCGTGTACACATCACAACGGTTTCCAATGAGATAATGCCTCCAGGTTTTCAACGCATGTACTACAGCTGCTAACTCCAAATCATGCGTGGCATAGTTCAACTCATGTGGCTTCAGTTGTCGTGAGGCATGCGAAACAACTTTTCCGTCTTGCATAAGAACACATCCAAGTCCCAAGCGAGAGGCATCACGATACACTTGAAACTCCTTATGTATATCTGGCAATGTCAGCACTGGGGCTGTAGTCAACCGTTTCTTCAACTCTTGTAAGCTTGTCTCGCAATCCTTTGTCCATTTGAACTTAGTATCCTTCTTTAGCAATTCTGTCATTGGTTTAGCAATCTTGGAAAAATTCTCAATGAATCTCCGGTAATATCCTGCCAGTCCAAGGAAACTGCAAATCTCGCTGACTGAAGTGGGTGCCAACCATTCGATCGACTGAATTTTACCGGGATCTCTTGCTATACCCTCTCTGATATAACATGCCCAAGAAATCCAACTTCCTTCAACCAAAACTCGCACTTGCTGAATTTGGCGATAAGCGGTGTTCCCTGAGTTTCTCAAGAACCAAACGTAGGTGTTCTACGTGCTCCTCTTCGTTCTTCGAGTAAACCATAATATCATCGATAAACACCACAACAAACTTGTCCAAATACTCCATGAACACTTTGTTCATCATACTCATGAAATAGGCAGGGGCGTTAGTCAGTCCAAATGACATGACCGTATACTCATATGATCCATATCGTGTGGTGAATGCTGTCTTTGGTATATCCTTCTCTCGGATCTTCAATCGATGGTATCCTCGATCGTAGATCAATCTTAGAAAACACCTTAGCTCCTTGCAACTGATCAAACATATCATTTATCATCGGTAAGGGATACTTGTTCTTTATCGTTACTTCATTCAGTGCTCGGTAATCAACAACCATCCTTAGGGATTTATCCTTCTTCTCCACCAAAAGTACTGGGGCTCCCCAAGGTGATGAACTTCTACGAATATAACCTTTCTCCAATAGCTCCTTGATCTGCTTCTTAATTTCCTCCAGATCATTTGCGGGCATCCGATAGGGTCTCTTTGATATTGGCCCATGCACGGCATTAGTTCTATCGAAACTTCGATGTCTCGATCCGGTGGCATGCCCGATAACTCTTACGGAAAAACATCTGGATAATCCTTCACTACAGGTACTTCCTCTTGTACAACTCCCGTGAGGGTATTCACTTGGCTCCTCCTAGGCACATGCCTAGATACCTACTTAATCCTTTTTCCCTCTAGGGTGGTAAGATAAATTGACTTGCTAGCACAATCAATACTTCCTCCAAACTTTGACATCCAGTCCATACCTAATATCACATCCAATCCTTGCGACTCCAAGATAATTAGGTCAGACGGAAAAACATGCGTGCCATGATTAGGGGTATCTGGGTGCATCACTTGCTAGCCATGTACTACTGCTCAAAGTAGCTCACTAAAAGAGGGGTCCTAAGGGTGCAGGTTGGTAACTTAAACTTATCCAAAAATCCCTTGATATGTATGAACGCGATGCACGATTTGAAAAGAACAATAGCGGTAAATGGTGAACCAAAAACTTACCTATTACCGCGTCCGCTGCTCTTCAACTTCCTCCACGTTAAGGTGGTTCACTTGTCCTTTGTTGAATGGATTGGGCTTCTTCCCAGCGCTTCCATTTCCGTTTCCATTCTTTCCTTCAGGCAGTCATTGGCATAATGCCTGTCTTCCCGCACTTAAAGCAAATAACTTGGCTCAGGTCTCTCTTGGCGGGTGTAGCTGGGTTTGAGCGATTCTGATTATTGTTGGCTCCATTTCCATTCCCATTCTTCGCACCATTATGTGATCCTCCTGCGGTATGGTTATGTCCTCCATGGTTATGAACAAGTCCTCCCGAGTTCGGGGTTAAGCGAGGCTTCTGGTGAGCTCCTGAGTTATACTTCCCTTGTCCATACTTCCTCTTACGACTCTCAATTTGATGCTGCTTTCCTTCAATCATTAGGGCCTTATCTACCAACTCCTGGTAGTTGTTGAAAGTTGCCACCATCAGCTGCATACTCATCTCATCATTCAGCCCTTCCATAAACTTCTCCTGCTTCGCGGCATCTGTGGCCACATCATCAGGGCATAGCGTGATAACTTGCTAAACTCATCCACGTACTGAGCCACTGTACGGTTCCCCTGGCTTAAGTTGCGGAACTCACGCTTCTTTATCTGCATGGCTCCAGTTGAAACATGGGCCGTGCGAAAAGCTTGTTGGAGCTGGTCCCAAGTGACATTGGCTATAGGAAAAGTAGCCGTGTAATTCTCCCACCATGCGGCTGCTGGTCCATCCAATTGATGTGCGGCAAAGCGCACTCTTTCAGCATCCGTGCATCTGCGGTGGTTAACTCCTTCCAATACGGCGTAACCAGTCATACGCAACTATTGGCTCGGTGCTCTGGAAATCACCGGCGGTTGTAACCTCGGAAAATGGGCTAAATTTTCCCTTTGGCGGCGGGTTGTTGTTGTTGTTGTTGGCATTGCCACAGTTACGAACTAGCAATTGCATCAAGGCATTACTTTGTTGGATCAACTGAGTGAGCTCCGGTGGGAAAACAAAACCGGGTCACGTCCTGGAGGCATCTGAAGGTTTAGATGGGAGAGATTAGAATAGAAAGAGGTCTGGCGAGAGAACACTACCCATATGCACATGAGGCAAACACACATTCATTCAATCAAGCAAGCAAGGGCATACAAAACGGTCTAGGACTATCGCATAAGTGCTCAACTATTACTAGTTACATGGGGGAAATACTACTATTATATGGTGGTCATCTAGAAATTTTGATCGGTGGAAGACTCCATGATGTATGCTCCAGCTTCGTCTTCATAGTCATCATCACTTGGATCTGAGTCGGTGTAAATGCGATGATGATGTAGTTATGCGGACAAGCGGGATCTTCTTCCTCTTATTGCTCCTCTTCCTTGGGTGCCGGTCCTCCCATGAAGACTCCGATCTTCTTGACTAGGTCGTTGTTCTTCTCCAGAGTATTTTGATTTCTTCCTCATATCCATCGCGTGTAGACTTGAGTTCTTCCTCCAGCTCGATGATCTTAGTTTTCGCTTTCTTCAAATCCATCATGTCTGCGCACATCTGGTTCTCTTGACGTCAAATGTGCTGGTTTAGCTCCTGGATGTAGGCTGCAATGGATCTATCCTTCTTGGTGCTGATTGCTTCCCATTGCTCGTCTCGGCGCCCACATATTTGGTATATGGTGTCTTTAAGCTCCTTATTGTAGACTTATCCAATGCGTCCCATGGTAATGTGAGCTGCCATACTCTTTCCCAAACTCCATGTTGGTGCATTGAAAACACATACTATGGGCTCCGTGCTTGGCATAAGCGTCCTTAGGGAACTAGAGCTTGAATCTTCCAGCAATCTTCTTCTGGTAAGGTGGCGTTATACGTCCCGGTGAAGCTTGGTATTCCAATATTCAGGTACCTAGTGACTTCCTTCAAGTGGCGTCCAAAAGGTGTGTCTTCATCCGGTTGTGCAAATTTGTACTTCATCTCCATCATCCTAAAGAGTGGAAAAATGGAGAGGGGTCAGAAATGAGTAGAGAGGAGTGACCTATGGTTTTATCTTAGTGGTCGTGTCCTACACTCAACGTGTGCTCTGATACCATCTTGTAGCGACCCGACCTCAGATGGTCAAGTCTCTATGCTTTCGTGTCATCCCTGGATCGGTAATGCTGACACACACATTACTCGAAGGATTTATAACAGAGTAGAAATCACACACTTATTACATCGAATGTCTCAAAATAGAACTTATTACAATAATATGGCTTAAGGCCATCTAATACGATAACAGCGGAAGGCTTGGAAGATAAAGTGAGTCCATCAACTCCAACGGCATAACTGAGCTGCATGGCAACGACCTACCGAACTTAACTCCTCGTCTGAAAAGTCTACAACATAATATGTTGCAGCCCGAAAATGGGTCAGCACATGGAATATGCTGGCAATGTAACACATAGAGAGTAATGAAAGAATAAGCTATACTACATGCATATATGGCTGGTGGAAAGCTCTATGGTTACAGTTTTGCAAAAAAGCCATTTTTTCCTACATCAAACGAATAAATTTTAATTTAACTATCATGGTTGTTGAAACATCATTGAGAAGGTATAACCCCAACTCAATCCCAATTAAGGTATTTAAACAACCCAACAATATTAATTTAGAGTGATGAGATACATGTGAAAACTCAAGTACTAGATACTCGAAATTGTCCATAACCGGGACACGGCTAACCATGATTAGATTGTACACTCTGCAGAGGTTTGCACACTTTTCCCCACAAGACTCGATCGCCTCCGTTGGTTTCTTGCACTACATGGTGTTTGAGAAGCGGATGACCGAGACACGATCTTTCGAAACATTAACTCTCTACTCAGGATAGATCATACCAAACCTATAAAACCCACTACCGCTGATCTACCTCTTGAGAGCTTCACTTAACTTACTCAACTAAGCTAGAGCCCATAATAGCTTGTGGCAGCACAAGGAAGAATGAATCATGAATAATCTCAGTACACTTTGAGCCTGGTTGTCGGTACATAAGAAGATCACACGCGTACAACGGGATTTCCAAAAAACCGAGACAACCTTTGGGTTCCCAGGTGCCTCAATCCACCCAGATGTGTATTTAAGTTGCCACCTTAAAGTAAACCATTAATTTACAATCTCACATCTGTCATGAATATCTCTCAACCCAAACCACGTCTCTGAGCATAGCATAGCAATATAAGCAACACGTAGAAGTAACTCCCAAGGGTTTGATAGTAACAGGGCAATAGGTTCCTACCTCATCATCTACTTCCCAACCCACAAATTAATGACACCCTAATCATGCAATGTTTGAGGATTGAGCTAATGCATAAAAACTGGGTATGAAAAGGTATGATCAAGTGTTACTTGCCTTGCTGACGATCCATGAATCCTAGAGACTCGTAGTAACACGCTTCGCACTCCGGAAATTCTACCGCAAGCAAGCAAACAATACATACATAAGCAACAAACAAATATGCACAAACGAAACTTCAATTGAAAGAGGTTGACCGGAGAGTTCAACTTAAGAACTCCGGTTTGCAAAAAGAATCAAACCAAACGAAACAACGAAACTCAAACGGCGAGAGAAACAAGATCCATTTACTAATCTGAACTAGAGTCAAATTTTACAGAGGCAAAAACTGATTTAAGTTGGCTATTCGGAAAGAGGGTATCGAGATGAAACTCCAGGCGCTTGAATCGCCTGATTCCGATAAACGAGCGAAAAATTATACTAATTTGAACATCGGTTCAGAAATCGCGATCGGAATAATCGCGAAAAAAAACGATAAAAGAAAACGACGAACGGCTAAACGAACGAACGTTCGTTAGCAGAAACTAAACGACGAACGGTTCATAAAAATGAACGAACGGGTGAACGTTCTCAAAATATATAAACCAGAAAAAAAACCAATCTAAAAAAACGGCTAGGGTTTTCTAAAAAAAACCGAAGGGTTATTTTTTAAAAAAACTGGCGACTACCTCCGGCGATCGTCCGGCTGGGCGGCGGCTCCGGCGGGGTCCGACGAGGGGGCGGCGAGGGCAAGGGCGCGGCGGCGCTGGAGGCGGCGGCGACGGCGGTGGCGGGCGCTGGCCTGCCTGGCTCGGGTCCGAGGCGGGCGGGCGGCGGCGGCGGCGGCATGGTGGCGGGTTAGAGGAGAGGGGAGGGCGGTATTTAAAGTGGGGAGGCGGTGGCTTGGAGGAGGGTAAGGCGGCGTGGAGGAGAGTCCGCTCGGACTCTGTCCGGCTGGGCGGCGGCGGCTGTGTGAGAGGCGGCGGCGACTTGGCCGGCTCGCTTTCAAGGCCTTTAGCCCTGGCGGTTCTTTTTTTTAAAACATTCAAATAAAATTGTAAAACCCTAGGAAAATAAATAAAAATCTAAAAATGCCAAAACAAGTTTTCTTTGCCTAAATAAAATATTTAGAACAAGATGGACTTTTCTTGGCCCCTAAAATGCAATTTTAAATATATGCAAATTTTTCTCTAGGCAAACAAAAATTCCAAATAAATAAAATAAAATCCCAAATAATGATTTTAACATTTTTCCTCCGGTATTTCAATTATTTTTTGGAGAAGTCATGTTATCTCCTCTCGTTTATTATTAAACGTGAAATATTTTTCCGGAGAGAAAAATAATAAAATCCAAAATCCTCGTCTTCATTATTTGATAAAATTCGAATATGAAATTCGGAAAATCCCCAACCCTCTCCGAGGGTCCTTGAGTTGCTTAGGATTTCGAGGATGGCAAATGAGAATGCAATAAAATATGATATGCATGGATGACCTATGTATAACATGCCAAATTGAAAATTTGGGATGTTCTGACTACATCGAGCATATATGACTCGGAGCTTACATGCTATAGTGTGGTATTTATTCATAATTTGGTTGCAAAATCTGATGCGTGCAATGCACGTGTACCTTACTAGTACTTCGAGTATGTGCAAAACACGTAAATTAGAATACCAATGGCACGCTACATAGTGTCTCTCTTACAGTTCATGAAGCCACGTGTCACATGTTGAGGCGTTGTCGCGACTTCCTTGCGTGGATTGATCACAGTGACGTGCTGCTTGTTCCAGAAGAATGCACTCGTCCTCCCTGAGCCATACTGGCGGTACATGCACGAAGCGAAGATGTGCACGCACGCCACGCACGTACTCATTCCCTCGCACGCACACGCGGATACACGGGCGGACGCAATTTTGTACAAGATCCACCCCATGTGATAATTTGACGCGTGTAAAGTCGTTCACTTCATTAATGGTCAATTAATAAAGCGCATGCAAATTGAGTGGACGTGAGGGCGGAAGAAAGACATTATTACTCCACTACGCGCATGCGAGTAGTTAAATCGTGGGTTGCTAGTAGTACTTCCATTGGTCTACTTCGTATTTTGTGCCAATTTTCGACAGTAACATAATATTTACGCATTTGAGCAGTGTAGTACTTGAAATTTATGTTCCGCTAAACTCATCGGGAGCCGTTTCGGGCCTCAAAACCAAAACCATAAATTAATCTTTACCTTGTTCCCATCACACTCGAAAGCCTGCTCACACCTACTAGTACGTACCAAACCCGAACGTGTTCCCACTATGCAGGTATTAGTACCAGTGCTAGTACTTAGGTTATAAAAAGGGGAACTACCTAACCAAAAATTACTCTACCTTTCCTCCTCATAAGTGCTTCTTCTTCGTAAAATCGTTGCCATGGCCGGTGAGCAGAGCTCTAGGTCGAGAACTACTCGTAACAAGGGAGCGGCAACCAGGGCTGCGGAAAAAAAAGAGGGCTCGCCACAAGGCAGAGACCTCGAAAGATCTCTCACGAGAAAGCACTAGTAGAAAAACACATATTAGTCCCGGTTCGTAAGGGCCTTTAGGCCCGGTTCATGAACCGGGACTAATGGGTCGTTACAAATACCTCCACCCATTAGTCCCGGTTCAAACACGAACCGGGACAGATCTCTCCACGTGGTCGGTCCGGCCGAGCCCGGTCGAGGGCCTTTGGTCGGTTGGTGGCACCAACCGGGACCAAAAGTCCATGCTTTTTAGAAAAGTGGCTGCTTTAGGGTTTTGGGGGTTATTTTTAGGTTGTTATTAGCTAGCTAATAGAGAGAAGTGTCCTCTCTTATATCTTCGTCCTTGGTTTATCAACGCTGCTGCTATGTTCATTTCACCAGCTGATATAACATGCTCATGCATGCCCGCATCATACATCATCATATATAATAACAAGTCCTACTAATCGTGCATCATCATACAACTTCTACTCGTTATTAATAATAAGTCATACGATCATCATCCTCATAGTCATCGAACCCAGCCCTACATAATTGTTCTTAGCACATGATCATCGATGTCGGTAGGACCTAAACACCCTTAAGGTAAAATAGCATAAAACAATATAGACCTCGACTCTCCATTATGAAGAATGGAGATCATCACATCTCCAATTCTTGCGCTTGGCGTCCTTTTGCTTCCAAGAAGCTCCTTACGACTGTCCATACATTTTTTCCATTCTTTGATTGTCATGTCTCCACTTATTTTAGAAATCCGGTATGGACGGTTGAGATTAAATAGGATGACCTGGATATATGTTCAAAACATGAAGGCTGCCATTCTCATACATCAAATGAGGCACACAATCCTCTGGGATTCTCTGTTGAAAAACATAGTAATAACCGTAGTTAGCAATGATGTACTAGTTTTAGAAGTATGCAAAAGATGCCTGAGATGTCGTAATAGTAAAAATCTTACCAGGTATCTCCATGGTAGTTATCAGAGTTCAACCCGTGCACTAGTGGCACGTATTGACCATAATGTTGAGGAGTTCGATTGTAGACATTGTAATTCTCAAGATCAGTACAAAATGCGATCGATGATTTTTCTCCTTATAAGTTAATTCGAGACCATCGGTGTAGTGGGTTTTGTCTACCATCTTCCGCACATTCTTTGAACAATCAAAATAAGCTGTCAATGGAAATAAGCTGTCAACTATTTTGAAATAAACAATATAAATTACTTAATAACTATGTTAAGCTCACATGGGGGAAGAATTGGAGGTGTATCCACAAAGACCCAAATCTAAGGTCTCTCTTGCTCGATTGTAAGATCACCAAGATCCATGGTGACAAGCATACCCTCATCAAGACCATACATCTTGCAAACTGCTTCCCAATTTTTGCAACCAAAATGGGTTACACTCTGAGCATTGTACAGCTTTACTTGAAAATCCACACCATGATAGGTACTTAGGATAATTTTTTTGGTTTCGAAACTTTCATGGTCTTCAAAACCCATCCTCTCCAAGACATAGCGTCTTGCAAAGCATGGGATAAGCTAGTCGAATTGGAAAAGATGAAAAATATTGTCATGATTAAAATAGTTGAAGTCATGATTAATTACGAAAAAACTATTCTCGCTGCTATGCATCAGTATGAACATCGAAGCTCTCGTCGAGCTTAATGCTTTGAAGCGCCGATCTTCGTCCAGCTCAATGAACCTGTCGCAGATACCTCGGTAGTCGTGGCACCAGTCGCACTCCCAGGCGGTTTTAAATCGTCCGAGTACGACATTTCCGCCTATGTTCATAATTCAAATGAAGGAGAACTTATCCAATATGAGCATTCAATAAGCAAAACCAAATCATAAAATAAGCAAAACCAAATCATAAAATAAAGTAGTATTCAAATTAGCATGCATTCAATAATTATAAGCAAAAGTACATCATCTCTTGGTGTTCGTACATCGTCGAATATTATCACTAATATAGCATCACTAATACAACTAGAACCGTGGCGCCCGACGGTATCGACGCTGGCGGTGGACACTAAAGATAAGGAACCATCACGGGATCATAGCTCCGGTGAGATCCACGAAGAACCTGCCAGTATTGTCGAACCTGCCCTCCAATGCAACCATGTAGCGACGGACGTGCTCGTCCTCCTCGGCGACACGGTGACGCATACCACCTCCGCGGTGTCCAGGAAGCCTCGGCACCGTCAATAGCCCACGCGACCGCCACCAAACAAGGATCGGGTCAACAACAGGCTGCCTCCTCACCAACCCACGCCCCCAAGGTAGCACCTCCCAATACCAGCCCGACGGAGCCCAGGTCGAACATGGCCACTGATCAAGCAAGCCTCCACCGCACGAGTCAACGGCAGCGAGGATGTGGGATAGGCATCGCCCGACGTCGATCTGGAACTACTTCTATATATATTTAAATAAAGTAGTTTTATTAATTAAATCAACTATCTAGTTCAACTACTATACTAAGCATTTACTATAAATAAATAAAGTAGTACTTACTATAAATAAATAAAGTAGCACTTATTATAAATAAATAAAAGTAGCACTTACTACAAACTACTTCTATATATAGTTAAATAAAGTATTTTTATTAATTAAATCAACTATCTAGTTCAACTATACTAAGCACTTATTACTATAAATAAATAAAGTAGTACTTACTAAAAACAAAGTAGCACTTACTATATAGTACTTACTAAAAATAAACTAGTATTTTTCTAACTAACTCATATTTTTCTAACTAATTATATTACCAAAAAATCTAAATAAAATAGTAATTATATATTTTCTAACTAGCTAGTTCAATTATATTAATTACTAACACAATCTAAATATCACCAAACATACTATGAACAAATTAATAGAAAAAAAATCTATTAACAGGAAAAAAATCTAACACAATATGAACAAATTAATTACAACAAAAAAATCTATTAACAGAAAAAAATCTAACATAATATGAACAAATTAATTACACCAAAAAAATCTATTAACAAAAAAAATCTAAAATAATATGAACAAATTAATTACACCAAAAAAAATCTATTAACAGAAAAAAATCTAACACATTAATATGAACAAATTAATTACACAATCTAAATTAACATACTATGAACTACATATCTAAATTACTACACATCTAAGTTGCTCACGGCGAGGTCGAATGACGGGCGACGGCGACATGAAAGTGTGGCGCAGGCGGCGACAAGGCGGGCGGGCGAGGCGAAGGGCGGCGACGTCGAGGCGGCATGGCGGGCGGCGACGGCAAGGCGGGCGGGGTGGCGGCGACGGCGTCGGGCGGGTCGGCTGACAAGGCGGCGCCGGACATCAAGGAGGAGGAGAGATCGAAGTGGGGATGCGGTTCTGAAATTTTCCATATATAACAAAGTCTTTGGTCCCGGTTCGCAGCTCCAACCGGGACCAATGCACCCTTTAGTCCCGGTTGGAGCCACGAACCGGGACCAAAGCTCTTCGCTTCCGCCCTTTGGGCTGCTGAAAAGAGGCCTTTGGTCGGTTGGTGCCACCAACCGGGACTAAAATGTGGGCATTGGTCGGTTGGAGCCACGAACCGGGACCAATGGCCGTGTGCTGGCATGGTGCGGCATGAAAGTTTAGTCCCACCTCGCTAGCTGAGAGGGGCGCGCAGTGGTTTATAAGCCCCACTGCCGCTCCCCTCTCGAGCTCCTCTCCCCTGCAGGCTTTCGAGCCTACTTACTACTGCTTTCCCTGATGGTCCCATCTTGGGCCACTGCGGGCCTGAATCCTGGCCCATGGTGGGTTTCTAGTCGTATCCAGGCCGTGGGGGCCCGATGGGAGGCACTTTTTTCTTTACTTATTTATTTTATGCAGCTGTGTTTTAGTCCCACCTCGCCAAGAGAGAGGCACTCATGACTGTTTATAAGCCCCGAGTCCAGAGGCGATGAAGAAGAGGCTCAATGCTCACTGCACTTTGGTTCGCTTCAAGCCTTGAGGAATAGGGTAGACTGCATTGCGAGCTATGTGCGGTGCAGTTTTCACTATTCAACGGCTTGAAGCGAATTAACTAGCATTGCGCCTCTTTTTTATTTTTAATGACTTATTACCACAGAAAAAAATAGAAAAAAAATAAATATAGCAGAAAGAAAAAAACTATATAAAAACTACTCGAGAAATAAATAGGCGTGAGGAAGCCGAGAAGGTGGTCGGACTTTATTGCCGTCTGAGTGAAGCCCTGATCGGACCACAGTAAACCCAACCGTTATACCATTGGGTAGCGCAGACTCCTCGATTGGTGTCCTGGATAGTTGGTCATCATATCGAAATTTTGATAGGCATGCGCGACTCGCTACTCGGCATTTGTATGATATCCATACGAGGCGGGTTAAACCTGCCCATAGGTGTGATTGCATCACATGGTGTTGGCTCGAGTGATTTACCACGTGGTATCTAGTCAACGTGGTTCGTCCCATTAGCATACGGTAAATTACCGCATGGTGGGAAGGTGCTTAGAAAAACTATATAAAAAACTACTCAGAAATAAATAGAAGAAAAAATAGTTGTGAATAACTTTACTAAAATCTTTTTTATTTTTAATGACTTATTACAACTCAGAAATAAATAGAAAAAAATAAATATAGTAGAAAAGAAAAAAAACTATATAAAAACTACTCAGAAATAAATAGAAGAAAAAATAGTTGTGATTAACTTTACTAAAAAATGAGCATAGATGCTTATTTTTAATGACTTATTACAACTCAGAAATAAAAAGAAAAAAATAAATATAGCAGAAAAAAACTATATAAAAAACTATTCAGAAATAAATAGAAGAAAAAATAGTTGTGATTAACTTTACTAAAAAATGAGCATAGATGCTTATTTTTAATGACTTATTACAATTCAGAAATAAATAGAAGAAAAAATAGTTGTGATTAACTTTACTAAAAATGAGCATATATGCTCATTTTTAATGACGACATACAACTCAGAAATAAAACAAAAAATAAATATAGCGTAAAAGAAAAAAACTATATAAAAAACTACTCAGAAATGAGCATAGATAAACTTATAGAGAAAATTCAACCTAAATTCATAATAAATTTCTACTAACTTCAGAGAAATTCAAGATGAATTTAGGTTAAATTCCAATATAAGGGCATCTATTTTCAGTTTGAGAGGAGCTCAACATGGCAGAGAGGGAGGGGCTTATAAACCGGTCTGATTCCCCTTCAGTTGGCGAGGTGGGACTAAACTCTGGCCGCAACGAGGACCAACCCTTTAGTCCCGGTTGGTGGCATGAACCAGGACTAATGGGCAGCCTTTGGTCCCGGTTCAAGTCACCAACCGGGACCAATGGTGGTGGGCCAGGAGCGAGGGCCATTGGTCCCGGTTTGTTCCACCAACCGGGACCAATAGGTCCAGACGAACCGGGACCAATGGCCCATGTGGCCCGGCCGGCCCCCGGGGCTCACGAACCGGGTCCAATGCCCCCATTGGTCCCGGTTCTGGATTGAACCGAGACTAATGGGCTAGACCGGCCTGGACCATTGGCCCCTTTTCTACTAGTGAAGCGATGTCTCCAGGAGCGCCCTAGCCGTGGAGGCGAACATGCCGAGCCGATGGAGCTGGAGTCGTTATCCCTCGACGGCATGCCCGATCAGCTCAATAAGCAGAAGGAGTTCATCCAAGGCTTGATGGAGTTGCTGAAGGAGAGCCTCCACGACATGCCCGCTGAGCTCAATCAGCAGGGGGAGTTGACTGCCGGCTTGGTGATGCTGCTGAAGAAGAGCATTGCATCGGAGAAGAAGGTGACCGGCGAAATCCTGCGACTTCAGGAGGACAAGGCGAAGCTCTGCCACGAGATCGACCTGTTGAAGGAGAAGAACGCCGGCTGGAAGAAGCTGCATGTAACGCCCCGGATTCGATGCGCCAGGTGTCCGTCAGTTATTCGCCGTCGTTGCCATGTCATTTGCTTGCGTGTTGCACTTTGCCATGTCATCATCTGCATTTCATATCATGTCATCATGCGCATTGCATTGCATACGTGTTCGTCTCATGCATCCGAGCATTTTCCCCGTTGTCCGTTTTGCAATCCGGCACTCCTATGTCTCCCGGCGCCCCCTTTTACCTCTTTTCATGTGTGAGTGTTAAACGTTCTCGGAATGGAACGAGGTTTGTCAAGCGGCCTTGGTATAGCACCGGTAGACCGCCTGTCAAGTTTCGTGCCATTTGGAGCTCGTTTGGTACTCCCACGGTTAACCGGGTAACCGCAAAGGCCTCTTTTGTGTGCAGCCCAACACCCCTTTCAAAGTGGCCCAAAACCCAGCAAACTCCCCTCCATGCTCTCGGTCATTCGATCACGATCGCGTGGCCGACAACCGCACCTCATTTGGACTCTCCTAGCTCCCTCTACCTATAAATACACATTCCCCTCAGAATTCGCGGATCAATTCTACCCCAAACCCTAAAATTCTCCTCGCGCTTGCCGGACATGTCCGTCCCGGCGGGAGACGCATCTCCCGCCGCCCGCGCAACCGGGGCTGCCACGTCGCTTTGCCCGCGCCTCCGCCGCGGCCTGCGGGCTCACTGCCCGCCCGGCCAGTCGCCGCCCGCCGCCTCCAGGCTCCAGCGCCTCGCCGAGCCGCCGCCCGCCGCCGCCTCCCCGCCGCCCATCGCCGTGCCTGCCGCCCGTCCACCTCCACGCCGGCCGCCTCGCGCCAGCGCCGCCCGCCCGGCTCCCGCCGCCGTCCGCCGCCACCTTAGCTCCGGCCGACGAAGCTCGCTCCCCAGCGGAGCTTCGCCTCGCTCGCCGCCCGTCTGGCGCGCCGCGCGATCGCCTTCCCCTCCGCCGGCGCCAGATCCGGTGAGGAGCCGGCCGGATCCCGCTTCCCGTGCTCGGCGAGCCCCGCCAGCCCCCCCCCCTCATCTCCGGCCGCCGCAGCCGCATCTCCGGCGAGATCCGGATCGGCCTCGGTTCGCGTGCTCCGGAGGTTGACCTTTCCCCCCCTCCAAATTCATCTAAGTCCCGAATCTGTCAATATTTTCGTGCATTTTCATTGCATCATAACTCTGCATCCGTAGCTCCGTTTTGTGCGTATAATATGTCAAAACGTTCGTACCGATGAGTAGATCAATTCATCTCATTGCGTCATTTTCATTTGAGCTCATCGCGATGCCCGAAATGCTGTTGGAAGAGGGCTATGTGATGTTAGTTTCAGATTCTTATCAGAACATGCACTTTTGTCATTTTTGCCATGATTGATGTGTGCATCCTATGACCTTGAGTCCTACATGTGTTTTGTAATATGCCATGCCATATTTCCAGGGGTGTATGCCATGTATTTTTGTGTTCTATGTGGTGACTAGCACAAGCATGCAAACTAGGCTTCTTGATGTTGCTGATTTCAGCCCTTGTTTTACTGATATTTTTATGCCATATTAACTTGATGCTACAGATAGATCCATGCATATTTTGAGATTCTTCAGTAAGGATGTTTTGTTAAACATGTCTTTCTCTATCCATTAATGCCCTTGTTTGCAATTATGGAGTGCCATAGCTTGAGTGAATCAAGCTCTACTTTTGCTATAAAATGTTTCCTGGCAGGTTGTTTACATGTTATTCAATTTTGCCAAGGTTGTTGTAGTTGATCCTTGTATGCTATGATGTTATTCTTGCCATGTATAGCTTCTATGCCATGTCTTCTTACTGTGAGTTGCCTTGCCATGCCATGTATTGCTCTGTGGTGAGTGGTTCAAGCTCACCAACATGTCTACTTATTGTTGTTCCTGCCATGTATGAATCTGTCATATAAGTTGCCATGTTTACATGGGTGCTATCATATCTTCTGATCCTTTTTGGCTTATGGTCACTAAAGGACATTTGTTCTATGCATTTAGTAGATTCACGCCATGCCTTTGTTTGCCATGATAAGTTCCCGTAACATGCTGTTTGATAGCTCTAAACATTGCAACCTGATGTTATTTCTGCTAAAGTCTGAACTGTTAATATTTGCAATCTTGCCATGTGTGTTTGAGCATGCTCTTGTGATTTATGGAGATAGCTCAGTGTTCATGTTTTGTAATGCTTTACCTATACATCATGCCCATGCCTTTTGTTGTCATGTTGGGGTGCTGTAGCATGTTGTTTTGATGCTTGCAATATGCCTAGTTGCTGTTTTGGGCAGATTTTTGTCATAACTTGTTTCATGTGTATGTGTTGAACCGTTGCTCCGTTTTGAGTGTGCTCTAGATGAAACTTGCTTGATTTTGCATGTAGTTTCTTATTATCATGTTGCATCCATGTTTTGGGGTGTTTTCTTGATGTTTGTATGCATTTTGCATAAATGCCATGCTTATCTTGTTTTGCTCATATCTTCTAGGCCGTAGCTCCGAATTTAATGAACTTTATATGTAACTTGACTAGAATTTCGTGTAGACCGTCGTGGTGCATCTTAACTTGCTGTTTAACAACTTGAAAATAAGGTTTATTCAGATCTGGACCAATTTCGAAATTTGCATATGAGGACTTCTAGGAATTGTTATATGTTGTTCCGGCCTCATTTAAACTTGCCTTGATGTGTTGCTCTTGTTTGCATCATCCCTTGCCATGAGTAGCTTCATGTAGCCGTTTCGTGCATCATGCTTGTGTGTGCATCATGCCTTGTTCATGTGTGGTGTGTTTACCATGTTGTGTGCTTCTTCTTGTTAGTTCTGTTTCGTTGCGATCGTGAGGATTCGATTCGTCTCACGCTTGGTTCGGCTTCATCCGCTCGTCTTCTTCATGGACTCGTTCTTCTTCCTTGCGGGATTTCAGGCAAGATGACCGCTACCCTGGATCTTATTACTATCATTGCTATGCTAGTTGCTTCGTTCTATCGCTATGCTGCGCTACCTATTACCTGTTTATCAAGTCATCCCAATTTGCCATGAACCTCTAACCTTTTGCACCCCTCCTAGCAAACCGTTGTTTGGCTATGTTACCGCTTTGCTCAGCCCCTCTTATAGCGTTGTTAGTTGCAGGTGAAGATGAAGTTTGTTCCTTGCTGGAACATGGAGATGTTGTTCCTTGTTGGAACATGTTTACTTGCTGGGATATAACAATATATCTTATTTAATTAATGCATCTATATACTTGGTAAAGGGTGGAAGGCTCGGCCTTATGCCTGGTGTTTTGTTCCACTCTTGCCGCCCTAGTTTCCGTCATATCGGTGTTATGTTCCCGGATTTTGCATCCCTAACGCGGTTGGGTGATTTATGGGACCCCTTGACAGTTCGCTTTGAATAAGACTCCTCCAAAGAAGGCCCAACATTGGTTTTACCATTTGCCTCACCTATGCCCTTTTTCCTTGGGTTTTGAGCCCAAGGGTCATCTTTATTTTAGCCCCCGGGCGGTGCTCCTTCGAGTGTTGGTCCGAACCGAGCAACCTGCTTGGGGCCACCACGGGCAACTCGAGGATTGGTTTTACTCGTAGCTTGACTTATCCGGTGTGCCACGAGAACGAGGTACGGCGACTCCTATCGGGATTTGTCGGCACATCCGGGCGGCTTCTTTGGTCTTGTTTTATTCTTTGTCGAAATGTCTTGTAGCCGGGATTCCGAGATCGATCGGGTCTTCCGGGAGAAGGAATATCCTTCGTTGATCGCGAGAGCTTATCATGGGCTAAGTTGGGACACCCTGCAGGTATAAACTTTCGAGAGCCGTGCCCACGGTTATGTGGCAGATGGGAATTTGTTAATATCCGGTTGTAGTAAACTCAAGCAAACTCTTCTAAAATACACCAACCGTATGCGTAACCGTGAGTGTCTCTTTTCGGGTTGATCGAGAGGAGAACACGGTTTCTGGGTTATGTCTGACGTAAGTAGGAGTTCAGGATCACTTCTTGATCATTACTAGTTGACGACCGTTCCTTTGTTTCTCTTCTCGCTCTCATTTGCGTATGTTAGCCACCATATATGCTTAGCCGCTGCTACAACCTCACCACTTTACCCTTTCCTTTCCCATTAAGCTTTGCTAGTCTTGATACCCATGGTAATGGGATTCTTTGAGTCCTCGTGGCTCACAGATTACTACACCACCGATTGCAGTGTACAGGTTATGCGATGATCATGACGCGAGAGCGATGCTTGCTTGTACCGAAGTTCTTCTTACGCTTCTTCGATCGGGGGATAGGTTCGGTCGGCACTGGGCTAGCAGGGTGGATGTCGTTTGAGCTTACATTTATGTTTCATCCGTAGTCGGATGTTGATGTTGTATGATGTATTGTTGTATTCTTGTGGCATTTGTGCCTTATGTATGTATCCCCATCTATTATGTAATGTTGATGTAATGATATCCACCTTGCAAAAGCGTTTCAATATGCGGGTCTATCCTTGGTGGGACCGTCGAGTTCCTTTTGGATAGGGTCGCATATTGGGCGTGACACTGCATGAGAATAGTAGTTCCTCAATGAAGATGCTGCAGGCCCTCGTCATGGAACAGAAGGAGGAGTTGGCGAAGCTCCACATCGAGCACCCGGCTGCTATCAAGGTACGTAATGCAGCCGTGGAACAGATGATGAAGGCTCACGTCGAGAAATCCCGCGTCATGGACAGAATGAAGAAGATGGTGGAGGAGACGCGCAAGGAGATGGAGGTCGTGGAGGCGATGAAGAAGCAGTTACGACTCCGCGGTGAATTAGATCATTTGGGGTGATAAACTTCCTTCTTCTTTTTCTCCCGTGTTTCATCTTTTGCTTCGGGTGTTTCGCCACACGTGTCACGTTCTCTACGAGGCATGAATAGAACAATGATTTTTTTGAGGGAATGAATAGAACAATACTAACAATGAGATGACTAGCAAATTAGATCATTTTTATAGTCATATGTCATTGAGCTGCCGTGTTTAGGTTTCCTCCGTCAGCATGATTACTCCAAAGGATAACTTGAGTATACCATGCAGTTCTTTGCTCCTCCTCGATCAGGTCGTCGGCGCACTTATACAAGAAGTCAAATCACAAGGCCCGGCCTTCCAGCAGTAATGAGCCGTCAAATCACAAAGGCCCTCGCCTCTCGTGAAACCGACCAGCCTAGACTGCCCCGCCCTCTAGCCTTTTAAAAAATGTGTTCTTTTGTACATCAGTAGTATCGATGGATTGCGCCATGGAGCAAAACTTGAAACTAAAAAAAAAGGTGGTACATATAAAGAGCACTCGTAGCCAAATTATGCATATAGTACTATTAAAAAGGCTAGTCACAATAATGGTGTCCAGCACAACCCACCCCTCAAATAAAACTAAGAGGGTGCTTGGATACGTTTTAGTCCCATGACTAAAAGCAGTGGGACTAAAACATGCTAGCCTCACCCATGCTTGGATCCAAATACTAAAAAGGCTAAAATCAAGTTAATGAGCATTTATTATCATCCAAACCCTCCAATCCAGAACTCGCCTTTGTTAAAGGAGAGGAGTTAAAAGAGTAGAGAGAGGACTAATCCACATTTTAGTAGGGGTACCCCTGAGTAAAAAAATTTAGTCTCAAGACTAGTTTTAGCCCCTCTTTAGTCAAGGGTGCTTGGAACTTTAGCCTCTTAAAGAGACTATTTTTAGTCAGGCTAAAATAAGTCCCTTAGATCCAAGCACCCTCTAAGCATCCTGGAATTCTTTGACAAAACTAAGCACCCTGAAATTCTTTGACAACTAAACTGCTGGCTATATGATGTTGGCCATATATATTGTACGTATATAATGTGAAGAAATGAGTGGTATTACTATACCAACTAAAAGATGAAATGTAAGAAATACTAGTATGTACGTACTGAAGAGTTAAAGTAACGAGAAGAAACATAACATAGTTTTGCTAGGGGCTCAGCACAACACACCCCTCAAATTAAATTAACCACACCTGAAATTAAACATTGCAACTATTCTGGTAGACACTTCATTAGAACCACCATGAGCAACGACACTGCCACCTTACTCGGAGTCCTCGTCCATGTCCTCGACTTTGTCCTTGTCCCTGTTCCTCTTAGCCGATACTTCTTTGCTTGAACCGCACACTTGGCTGTTGCTCTTCATCCAACCCTTGTAGATATTGAAGCAAAGGTAGCCATCCATTGCAGCTTAGTGGATGTGGTCGATATCTAGTACATTCCGCTGCCATGCATGATGATGAAACGTGTATGGAGGTTTCTCCAGTTTAGCGTACGAAGGCTGAACCATGGCTCCTGCCAGGGTCAACATTGAAGGATGACGAGAGGACACCAGCCGATTCTTCTGGAGGTCAAAGGTGTTGCCTACAATGAGGCCTATCCTACGCAGGACTTCTTTGTCGTTACCAAAGTCTATAGTAACGAATTTGACTAGGTTGCTCTCGAGGAAGTCCTTAAAATCCTGGCACTCAATGTCGACATGGCATATGTGGTAGACCAAGCATAAGTCATGCACGCAAACCTGGATCACGGCGGGCTTCTTCCTCTCTTCGTCCTTTAGATCCTTCTCTCGTCCCGGGACTGTGGTGTACTCAACATCTAGCCCAATGACCCACTCATCATCCGAGTCTTGAACATGCGTGCGAAGCGAGAAAGGCATCCTTTCACCGTCGGCGGAAGAACGGGTGTAGATGACGTCAAACTCATCGCGGTGATGGTTCTAACCTTGTACTCACCGCCCGATCGTGGAGATTTGGGACGCCATGGATTTGGGAGGAGGGTTAGGTTTAGTGGAACTGCCGTAATGTGAATGGACGGGACGACTAGGAGCGAACCCCAGTAGTATTGAAGGACGTGTGGGGACGAGTAGGAGCGAACTGCCATCGTGCGAACGACAGGGTAGTGGCTTTCCATTCTCCCATGATACGGGCTTCCCGAGAGCCCTTGGATCTGAGATCAAATGGTTGCATGGAGTGATTCTAGACCTATGGGTGAATATCCTATCCTGGAGGGTTATTCTGCAATATTTCAGCAACTTAGCATGCGACCATTTGATCTCAGATCCAAGGGCTGCCAGCAGCCCATATCGTGGTCGCGCCTACCACGACCGTTGCATCACTCGCGCGGTCGCGCCCTTGGAGATTTAACACAGTGCGTTAGGCTATCTGATGTTGGCATGTCATACATAGTCATCACTTAGTCACTCATACTACAACAAGGTTGGCTATAAGGTTGGCTATAAGTGTATTTTTTTACTCCTTTCTATGTCTTTCTTCGTAGTCCCTCCGTCCCATAATATAAGAATGTTTTTGACACTAGTGTAGTGCCAAAAACGTTCTTATATTATGGGACACAGGGAGTACTAGTATTTATTGCATTTGCCAAGGAGTGACCTCTTCCAATGAAATGGTGTTGCTAAGTTTGCTTCATTTAATTAGCTATAGACTCAAAATTGTCTTTTCACCTAGGTACACGCGCTTAGCACCGTTTCTTCCTTGGGTCACCAAACTAGTCTCTCTCTTCTTGATTAACTTGCACATCAGACTTTATGCCTATGTGGCAAGCTTAAGCACCTGTAGGAGCAACTAAAAGTAAGTACAATAGTGCGCTTTACATGGCATTTTTGCATATGTGGAGGAAAGAGAGGCAAGGAAAAAGTGGAGAAGTGGGCTCTCATGCAAGAGCCAGCCTCTACTACATGGTGGAGCATTGGGAGAGGCACCTGTATGGAGGTGGTCTGAATCGGGAGACTCACGCGGTCGAGCGCCTTGATTAAAATGATAATGGCAAGTCAAATCACGGGCCCCACCTGTCCAAAGAAGAACTTCATTGTCAAATCACACAACCCTACGTTTGCAAGCAGCCTACTCCCTCGTCTCTGTCGAACTGACTAGGTGGAACTGCCCCACCGCCTACCGCGCAGGAAAAGCCCCGCCCTCGACTTTTAAATAGTATACAGTATACTAATTTTGTATCCATGGATTGCGCCCACGCCATGGAGCAAAGCTTCTAGAAAACGGCGGTAAACATGTACGAAGTATACAGCATGCCCGTCGCATTTGCGTCGCACCCCAGACGGTCGGTCGGTCTGGCACGCTGCTCTCCGAATGGAACACACGTCATATTGCATTTGCACACACATGTGGGACGGCAATTGAGAACAGACCATAGGCACACTCCCTAGCCCCGCAAGTCGGGTGACTTAATAGAAGAGGGAGACGAGCGATAGTACTAGAGAAGTGTTGTACTACGTTGGTGCCTGGACGATCCCTGCAAGAAACGGAAGATCAGTTCGTCCACGCATGTGACCAGACTCCAGCAGACACGCCTGGATTGGCTATCGTCTACATATCGTGCAGGATGTGTTGTACATGGCTGTAGTTGTGGTGACAAATCTAAAAAAAGGTTTCTTGTCATCTCGCAAAATTAGGTGTCATGTACTTCGGATCACTGCAAGGGTTAAATAGCGACAACTGAGTTGGGCTAGTCTTTGGGGGCACATGCACGAACAGTGATTACTCGGCTGCCATCTAGGTCAAGCCGGATATGTTAATTAGGACATCTATCCACGGACCCCTTTTCTACGAGTTTATCTTTAATTTGAGCTTTGTTCCTCGTCTAGTTTGTCCTCGGGATTCATGTTGTCTCCTTTGGGCAGTGAGGTTATGATTTCTTGTCATCTGGCATTTTTTCGTGTTACATGTTATAATCCAGCGCTTCAGATCAAAATGACGACAACTGCGCCTCCGGGCCACGTGCATGAAGACTTCTCGACAGTCATTGACGAGGTCAAGCCGGCTCCGGTAGACAAAAGAAAACTAGTACTACTCCACTATATAGGCAGGAGCCTCCGCGCTTGCTTGCTAGTGTTGCTCTCTTCACACTGTCTAGGCCTCTCCAGATCTAGACACGACAGCGATGGCCACACACACTCTCTATCCCTGCTCACCGCTGGTCACAGATCCAGCCGGATCCTCTCCGCTGGGAAGGTGAGAAGGTGCAATGTTCACGCGGTCGTCCTCGGCGACGGCTCTTACCCATTGCTGGGCGCGTCCGATCAGCCTGCCTTGTCATTCTCTCCCAAGCACCGCTGGCGAGGGAGGGCCTCCGACCCCTTCTTCCTCGCTGCCGTAGTGTGGGCAGCTCTGGCCTCCCGCCACCCACCTAGCGACATCCCAGCGACCATCAGGTATAACTTCCTTTGAAACCGGCCTTGCTCTACTTCCCGAGCTCCTGACGTTGCTACATTTGTATATTTTACTATTTCTCAGGCCCCCTCGTAGATAGGATCGATCGGCTGTTCGAAAACCACCTAATTTTTTTACGTTTAAGAGGTAAAACTAGTTCATGCACTCGAATCTAGTACTACTTGGTTCAAAAAAGGAAGAAAGGGGTGGGGTGGGGGAGGACTTGTTACCTGAATCTAGGAGTTGGTTGAAAGGGGAAATAATGGGGGCGAAAAGTAGCAGAGACTGGCTATCCAACTGGTCTCTAGGTCTAATAGGGAAATAAAGGGAAACACAGTACAAACTCAATATAAACCCGATATATTGGTTGAAAAAGGAAAGAAAGTGGGGACTGGGGGACAAGTCAATGAGTAAGTCCAGCACTAGATTTGCTAGCCTCACACAAAGATAAGGTGGCTATACCGAACAAAAATGGGACAAACCCGGATATCTTGTTACGATGTTTGTTGCCACGAGCCACTCTTATGTAATGCCACCGGTAAAATGTAGCGATCGCCTTTGTTAAAAGTAAGGACACGTTAAACCAATGTTGTTTTCAATGTAATGCCTCCAGTAAGATGAATCAATGGCACTTCTTTACATGTCTTGCTTAAATTTCCCATTAAGATAAGTTGGTTCTTTTCATTAGAAATGCAACTGTCCTGGTCCGCCTACTCTCCCGTGCCCAAAGTAATGTCGTATTTAATGGTTGTCATAGTTAATCCTAATGCCCACACTAATATCTAGCAATGTCAGTGCTCTAGAAATTGCTACTGTCCTTGTAGGATTGCCATTCAGATAAGGAACATGCTTCTTTTCATTTGATGCATGTTTCATCACTTGTTACTCACCCTTGTTTCCACCTTTTTTGTGCAAACAGAGATATACATTTCACGCTCGATCTTAGTTGAACTGCACAAATGATATCCAAATTATAGTAGAGCATTCCAGGAGCTTCACAACCAACCTTGATGTTGCTCAATTTTATTGCAACTAATGAAGAAGAAGCTCTGTGGGTTTCGTTTTCTGATGGAAATGGAACCGGGGCTGGAGCCCTTTTCTTAATTTTTGTTGAAGAAGAAGCTGCTATCTCACGGGACATTGCTTCATTTTAGGTGAACTGCACCAATAGGTCCCATGAATTGAACCATCCATGTTGGTGACTGAAAGAGCCGACTTGACTTCCATCTAAGCACCCCGGTCTCCATCCTTGCGGCCTACGGTACACCTCGTTTGCCACACCTTTCGACCCTAGTGTCACTGATAAAATGAAGTAATAATACAGTTAAAATAGAGCGAGTGTCATCTCTATCATTTCATTTCCAATGTAGATAAAGCAAGTGCTTCTCTTTGTTAATGTATGTTTCATCAACTAGTCCCATTGTTAATGTTTAAGTGTTTCTGCCAACTGGGGTGCTTAATTTTAGTTGATAGGTACAAAAATAGAGATTTGAATGTGTCAAGGCGCCTCCTTGTACTACTGATGTACACTGATGTTCATCATCGCGAAGGTGTATCTGGGAGACTTGGGACGATTTCAAGATGAGGCGCATCCGTATGAGGCGTCATGAGGCCCATCTCGCCCTCATGACATGTCATACTATGATACTATTGCAATATTTTCTTCTATTTATTTTGTGTGTTTCATCAACTAGTGCCACTATAATGTAATCACGCTTTTCATTATCTGTGCAAACAGGGTTATTTAGCTGTGATTTGGTGGAACTGCACAAATGTACGTATGGAACCGGCATATATGCAGAGTGTGAGGTGTGCCAAGTAAAATTACCGACACCAACCATGCTGCATGCACGCATTGGCATCCACTACCACCAGTGGGATGTGTGGCGCTCTCGTGGACGGATCTTTCTCGTGACAAATCATCTAACCAAATACTAGTAGCTTATATTGGCAGTTTTCTAGGGAGTACTCTTTTCTGAAAGAAGCACCAATCTATTTTTCTTTATTTGTACACTGTGTCACAACTTTGACCCAAAGGTCCAGAGCTATTTTAGGGTGATTGTCGTAGTACTCGGAGATTGATTGTAAGCATGATTTTCATTAGCTGTCACACTGATTGTAAGCATGAGCAGGTGGAAGATTAGGTTAGTGCGAAGCTTACCTTAAACCCTACCGCCGCCGTTGAAACGAGGCGAACGTCGAGGGAACCATGGAGAACGGCGGGGAAGCGACGTCGCGCCATCCGACCTCCTCTTGCGGTGGGAGAATGAATACTCCTGTGGCTCCGGCTGGCTCTGCACCCTCACGAACGACACACCATACTCGATTGTTTCATTATCCTCTAGGTGCTCGACCTTCGACCTGTACGCCCACCACCTCTGCCTGACTGTCGCCTCGGGCGAATCTGTTTGCTCCATTGCCCAGAGGAGATACTTGATGAACCCGGAGGACTGCGGCGTGACTGCCGCCGAGGAGTACATGTACATCGCCACCCTCATCGCCGCCGTCTTGCTCTTTCGCATACATTGCCACATGGCCCGCACCATCCTCAAAATCTCCCACTCATTGTCAAACCAACTAAGGATCTCCTTTAACCTGGCTAACTTTTCTTGGTCACCGCCGACGATCTGCCTGATTCGCTGCTGCATCCTCTCCATAGATGTCCTTCTGAGTGGTCCGGTGCTAGCTTTGGAAGATGGGAGGAGAGACGGTGGTCTTGCAATAGAGAAGAGGGAGAGGCGAGACGGTGGTTTTGGAATGGAGATGATGGCGAGGAGACGAGGTGGTTTTGCGATGGAGAAAATCAGAAGAGGGAGAGGCGAGACGGTGGTTTTGGAATGGAGATGATGGAGAGGAGAGGAGGTGGTTTTGCAATGGAGAAGATCAGAAGAGGGAGAGGTGAGACGGTGGTTTTGGAATGGAGATGATGGAGAGGAGAGGAGGTGGTTTTCCAATGGAGAAAGGGAGAGGAGCGTGCGATAGCGATTTAGGATTGGACGAGAGGGCGGTAACAGGATCGGATCAAAATCAAAATCAATTTACCCTTCAATTAAGAAAGCGACCCTACATTAACTAGTCTCCATTTTATTATGGGTCATAATTGACCATGATTTTCGCACATAAAATATATGTTATACATTGCAAAAATAATATAATTTGAAAGTACATTCAGATACGAACCAAACGATACAATTTTTGGTGACATGCATTCACATTTTGCTTGTCAAATACAGTACGTGGTCAAACTTTAACCCAAAATACGCAAATCAACAAAAAATACTTCCAAGACCAGTGCCGCTCTTCCGCTCTTCTCCTCTTAAACCACCGCCGCTCTTCTCCTGTCCCAATCTAAATGCAGCGCCGCTCCTCTCCTCTTCCATTTCAAAACCACTGCCTCTCCTCTCCTGTTCCAGTCCAAAACCAGCGTCGCTCCTCTCCGTTCTAATCCAAAACCAGCGCTGCTCCTCTCCTCTTCCATTCCAAAACCACCGCTGGCAAGTGAAGGTGTTGTGGAGAAGTAGATCGATGGAGGATCGCAGACGGCGACCCTGTGAAGCTAGCTAGGATGTTAGAGATACAGTCTTGGTTTGACAACAAGGACCAACTAGCAGCGACGGACATCCATGGCCAAATATCTGCAACAGAGCGAAAAGGCGGCGATACTCCCGGAGGGAGTCGCGCCGGAGTACATAGAACTGCTCCTCTGGGCCATGGAGCAAACAGATTCACCGAATCCGATAGTGAGGGAGCGGTGGTGGGAGTATCGATCCCAGATGGAGCATCCACCAGAGATTGAAGGATCGAGCATCTCCAGGGTGCCATTTGTGAGGGTGTCCTGCCAGAGCGAGCCGGTGGAGTCTTCGTCGACCGAACCCAACTACAAGAGGAGAAAAGCAGTTGGCCCGACGACGCTTCTCTGCCATCGTCTCCCTTGCCGTTCACATCATCTCATGGGGCGGCTGTCTGCCGCCGAGGAATACGAGGGGGCTGCCCCCCAGCCCAATAGCCGGGCAGGTTGTGAATTATCAGGAGGAGCTTAGGGTTGTCGGTATTTGCAGGTTGTGAATTGTGTTTTGTGTTGTGTATTTTGAGAGTACTTTCAGATATGAATGTCTTTTAAATTTCAGATTTGCAGTATTGAGCATATGAAGTATTTTATGAATTCTAGAGATCTATTGTTAGCACTTAAAAAATTTAGTTTCATAGGAGTATAAAAGTGCAGACAATGTGATTCTCAGAAAAGAAACTGCAAGTTTCGGGCCAGATAAGAAATCGCAAGTTCGGGCTTTCAGATAAGAAACTGCAAATTTCAGAGGTAGAGCATTTATATTAACACGGCCTTTTCAAACAGGGTTAACATCATGTTGGAAGTTTTATTCATGGTCGAAAATGGAACTACCAGCTAGTTAACATCATGGTGATCAACATTCATGCATAGCACATCTTCATATGATGCACAGTCAAAATGCCCACACAATTTCGATTGTGCGAAACACAGAGAAAACGAGGGACGAAGTTTTGGCAAGTGTTGGACGTGGTTTTGGGATGCCCCGTCTAGGCTTTCATTTTTAACATGCGCAACCCACGACCTCGAATGGGAGGTCCATAGGCGGGTATGTATTTTCTTAGTGCCGTCATGTATCGAGGCCTATGGACCTCCCATCCGAGGTTTTATTTTTGGCAGCCCAATTTATGTATTTTTTTGAAGAAAACGCAGAGGTCTGTTTCTATTTTTCTATATAAGAATAGGAACACCAGGTCCAACTTATGCGTTTCCTTCTAACTATATTATATATATTTAAATTATTTTATATGTTATTATATATTATTTTTATTGTCATCATATATTTAACAGATACTTACATATGTAAGAAAACAATATCCCACATATTATTAACTTACAAAAATAATTTCTTAAAAAATAAAATCCTGGATTGTTTTGGCACGAAAATCCTAGTGACTGTGTACAAAAGCTTCGTAAGATTTAAGGACGAATGTAATAATATCACTTACTATTTAAATATATTTATAACAAAATGCTCAGCCCCTTTTTATTTTTGATAACATTGCTGGCCCAACCCAACATTATAATTAGAATCAGCCCAGCAAAATCATGTATTTCGAGAAAGTGGAAATGGCCTGTAATTTTTTAGGCAATAAAATAAATGGGCCGCATGGACACTACATTATTTGTCACCCAACCCAGCTAATGGTTTTAACTCAAAAAAAAAGATCAAATTGACTATAAATTCTACCGCACAAAAAAAAGACTGTAAATTCTTAAAAAATGGGTTGAATACGTGCCACATTTTTGGAGGCTGTAATGTGGGCCAATAGGTCGAAGCCAACGCAAGTCGTTGTCAATTTAGTCAACAAATGATTCTGACATGTTAGCCGTTGGATTTACATCCAACGACCGGCATCCATCTTCAATCTCTCGTCTTCTTCCTCCAGCGCCTGGGACCACCTCCCGCCTCCTGCTGCTAGCAGCTCTGCTTAGCATGCTTCGCTATGAAGCGCTACTCCATCGTTGGCCAGGCCATCCCTCCACCCTCCACACCTCCTGTTCTTCTCCACCGACTGCCGAACCACACCGCACTAGAACCAGTTAACCCTCATACACCTCTCCGTCTACGACTCTACTCCCATGTCTTCCCATCTCTGGCTCGTTGCTGTCCAGGGCCTCGCCGTCGTCCACCACCTTGGATGCGCTCGGCGCGGCGTGGTCAACGTGGTCAACGAACGACACCATCAGAAGTAGACTGTGCGTGGAGAGGCGATACCGGGTCCACGGCCGCACACAAGGAAATGCCTCCTTATTACGCGCAAAATAATGATTCCTCCACTTGACATCTGGGACCCACCAGAAGGGCCTCTATATTTCGCGAAAATAACGTGCCCCCCGCTGACATGTCGGACCCACCAGCTATTCGCACGCAAGGAAGTGCCTCCTTATTACGCACAAAAAAATGAATCCTCCCCCTGCCAGCTGGAACCCAGCATAGTGGGAGGCTGAGTTGTGGGCCTACCAAGTTGACGGGGACGGAGGGCTTTGTTATGAACGATTCTAGCTCCTGTTACCGTATGATGTTCATCCAACGGCCGTAGTGCTTCTTCAACCTCTGGTCTTCTTGCTCCAGCCGCCCAAACCAGCGTCGGTCGCGCCGCGTGCTCCTTGCGTATGAAGATGTAGCTGGTGGGTCCCAGCAGTCAGGGGGAAATGTTTTTTTTTCGCAAAATATGGTGGCTCGTCCGGTGGGTCCCCGTTGTCAGGTGGAGGAATCATTATTTTGCGCGTAATAAGGAGGCACTTCCTTGCTGCGGCCGTGGACCCGGTATCGGCCTCTCCACGTGATCCACGTACGATGGAAGTCGTTCCTTGACCACATTGACCACGCTGCGCCAATAGCACCACGGCGGTGGACGACGGCGAGGACTAGGAAGGGGACGACTCGGAATCGGGGAAGACGCAGCAGTGGATGCCCACGCGAAGAGGAGTACGAGGGTTCACTGGTTCGGCTGCGGTGTGAGGCTGCTGTTGCCGCAGAATAACAGGGGATGTGGGTGAGTAGAGGGATGGCCTGGCCAGCGGTGGGAGTAGTAGGGGGCGGTGAGGCCTCCGCGGCATCACAGCTGGCCACGGGAGGCAGGAGCACGCGGCACGACCGACGCTGGTTTGGGCGGCTGGAGCAAGAAGACCAGAGGTTGAAGAAGCACTACGGCCGTTGGATGAACATCATACGGTAACAGGAGCTAGAATCGTTCATAACAAAGCCCTCCGTCCCCGTCAACTTGGTAGGCCCACAACTCAGCCTCACACCGCAGCCTACCAAGTCCCCTGTTATTCTGCGGCAACAGCAGCCTCACACCGCAGCCGAACCAGTGAACCCTCGTACTCCTCTTCGCGTGGGCATCCACTGCTGCGTCTTCCCCGATTCCGAGTCGTCCCCTTCCTAGTCCTCGCCGTCGTCCACCGCCGTGGTGCTATTGGCGCAGCGTGGTCAATGTGGTCAAGGAACGACTTCCATCGTACGTGGACTGTACGTGGAGAGGCTGACAGCTGGGTCCACGGCCGCAGCAAGGAAGTGCCTCCTTATTACGCGCAAAATAATGATTCCTCCACCTGACAACGGGGACCCACCGGACGAACCACCGTATTTTGCGAAAAAAAAACATTTCCCCCTGACTGCTGGGACCCACCAGCTACATCTTCATACGCAAGGAAGTGCGTCCGGGCAAAAAAACAATGATTCGCCCCCCTGACTGCTGGGACCCACCAGCTACATCTTCACACGCAAGGAAGTGCATCCGGGCAAAAAAAATGATTTGTCCCCTTGACTGCTAGGACCCACCAGCCACATCTTCGCACGCAAGGAAGTGCCTGACAGTCGAGACCCAGCTGGTCGAAGCGTACGTAGCATTGTCATTCTGGTCGCGAACGTGTATGTACATATATACTGGTGGATGTAGAGGCGTGCACGTGTCGTAGTAGAGGCGCGCACGTAGCATGTACACGTACGTACAACGGCCAGGGTCCAAGAAAGAAAATACGGCCACGTATGTGTACTTACGGGCGGGGTCTCGAACGCCTACTCGCGCATAAGTACGGCCAGGGCTCGTGTACATGGCTGGGCCGGAACGGAGAAACAGCATCGTCCTCGTGTTCATGGGGAGGCAACGGAATGCGTCGTGTTCATGGGGAGGCAATGGAATGCGTCATGTTCATGGGGAGGCAACGGAATGTGTCGTGTTCATCGGGAGGCAATGAAACGCGTGGGAGCCAACCGGCTGGGTCGGAACGGAATGCGTGGTCGTGTTCATTGGGAGGGCTTGGACGAAACAGCCGATGGAAACGAGGCCTGGCGTACCGCAAATCGAAGGAAACGTACCTCCTACGTTCGGAACGGGGTCATGTTAATCGGGAGGGGTGTGGCGTACCGCAAAACGGAGGAAACAGACCTCCTACGGTCGAAACGGGGGTCCTGTTGATCGGGAGGGGTGTGGCGTACCGCCCAACGGAGGAAGCGGACCTCCTACGGTCGGCAGGGGGTCTGTTGATCGGGAGGGTGTGGCGTACCGCAAAAGCAGACGAAATGGACCTCCTACGGTCAAACAGGATCCTGTTGATCGAGAGGGTGTGGCATACCGCCAAAAGCGGATGAAAGCGGACCTCCTACGGTCGAAGCAGGGGGTCCTGTTCGCCGGGAGGGTGTGGCGTACCGCAAAACGGGACTCCATGGGATACTGTTCATCTCCACTGTCGACCTCCTCCAGCCTCCACGGGCTACCGTCAACCTCCTCCAGCCTCCACGGGCTCCTGTTCATCCAGCCTCCACCGCACGCTACTCCACTGGCTACTGTTCAACCACCCCTCCACGGGCACCCCTCCACCGTCTACTGTTCATCCAGCCCTCCACACCACGGGGTCCTGTTCAACCACCCCTCCACGGGCACCCCTCCACCGTCTACTGTTCATCCCGCCCTCCACACCCCGGGGTCCTGTTCATCCAGAGGCAACGCCACCGCTCACTGTTCATCCAACCCCCCCCCCCCCCCCGCGCAACGCTCACTGTTCATCCAATCGATCGGCTTGATTAGCGTGATGAGCGAATGAATCACTCGATTGGGTTGATTAACAGCCATCGATCGATCGCTCGGGTTCGATGGCAGTAGTAACTGCGGTGCAATCACTGGGTTCGATTAGAGCCCAACGCCTCGCTCGGGTTCAGTTAGAGCCAATGCCTCACACACACGCGCGTACGTGTACGAGAGAAACGCGCATCGCTCAGCCCCCGACCTCCCACCGTAACCGGGAACTCCACGAAATTTTCCTCCCCCTTGCTTCTACCACGGTTTTTTCCGTCGTGGACGGCCCAAAGAATGTCATGTAGCTGCATCTCCGGCCCGCCCAGGACGAAAAGCCCATTTTCTGTCATGATTTTTTTGTCATAGAAGTAGGAGCCCACCACATCTATGATGATACCTGGTTTTGTCACAATTATCGTCATAGAAGTGTCATATGTATGACAGATTTTTTTTTCGTTCGGCCCAAAATGTCACGGATGTGTCTTTTTTTTGTAGTGCAAGGCCTTGGTCAAGTGGGTTCCCAAAACTACATCAAGTTCTACTTCATCAAGTGCGACTACAACTCCACAGATTCCCATCAAGATGGTGTGGATCCGGAAGAATAAGAACTAGAGAGTTCTTGAGGGTGACTCTGCCAACATACTTCACTCATATTCTTTGGCAAGGACATGTGCAAACAACTTTCACATCTTGCACTAGTTCAAGGAGTCACAAACCCTCTCGTTGGTAAGACAAGGGACAAGGTAACCTAATGCTTTCATGGAAATCATCTATGTGTACATCACTCCATGTCTATGGATATCCTTGTTTGTTCCTTGTGGGACTAACTTGTGTAGGTATTGAAAGTGCAACTCACTCCAATGGATTGCTCCAAACGATCTACATCAACATTGAGCATCCACATCTTCAACACCTACATGAAGTCATCATCAACAAAACCCAAGGTTAGTTCATCCCTCTTAGGGGGGATATCACATCTAGTGGGAGCTTTACTCTAATCAATTGAGCTAAAGCAACTCTAATCATGTGTACACAACAATGCTTTATGTAAAAGTGGTAACCCCACTTATTCTTAAACGATGAGTATGACCTATGATCAAATGTTCTCATTTGACTCCTAAGTCAATATACACATATATAGATGACCTAGTCATCGCCAATTGCTTGATAGATGCTAAAGTGTTTATGCATGCTTTGTCACATATTTCATTTGCCATTTTATTGTGTGAGCATGTTGGTTGCATATTTTACTCATTCGAGGACATCCATTTGTTGTTTTGATTGTTTGGCTTTTTCTCTTTTTCCAAATGGATGGACAAGAATGCCTAAGAACTCCTCCTAGCTATCTATGCTCTTCTCGTCTCAAACTCTATTCATGCTACATCACAAAGTTTGATCAAGTCAGATTCGAACCACTCTGTGTGAGGAGCACTCGGAGTCCCCGATTCGTCATAGAATTAAACTTCCAAAACCTCTTTGTGCATTTCGGTATGACCGAGTCATCCACTTCGGTCACACCGAGTTCACTAAGTTGATCTAGGTTTTCAATCTTGGTGCAACCAATTTGAACCTTTCGGTCACACCGAGTTGCAGTAACCACTTGCGATTCTGCATCTCGGTGCCACCGAGTTGTTCCACTCGGTCACGCCGACAGGGTGGGGATATATAAACCCATGCGTGAGATTTTGGGAATTTCTTCAAACTCCTCAGCCCGCGCGTGTGTCCTGCTCTGCCTCCTCGGGTCTTTGAATTGTCTCCTCGCTGCGAGCGACCTCCCGCCGCTGGTTTCCATCACCGTCAACGGATTTCTGCCCCGCTGCTGCCGCCGTAGCGAACCTCCGCCGAACTAGGGTATGGGTTTGACTCTATGTGCTAATTCCTTAACTCCGATTCATAACACATTGCTTTGCCATGATTTTTACCACGTATGCAAACAATATATCCACAGAAATCATCCTTTAGGTTAGATTTGATTTGAAAATTTAGGGTTAGGACTTCGTCGAACTCATCTCGGACCGACCGGGTTGGAGAAATCGGTCTCACCGATTTGGCTTAGGCCATTGCACATGCGTTTTCGGTCTGACCAAAAATTGCAAGTCGGTGCGACTGAGTTCGACAATCTATGAAACCTAGCAATCTCGGTGCCACCAAACTGTGACTCGGTCTGACCGAGTTCACTAGTTTAGGTTCCAAAAATTGCTTCGGTATCACCGAGTTTATCAAATCGGTAGCTCCGAAATGCTTTCTATGGAGAACTAAAACTAAGTTTTTAAGTCATCTGTTATGCAAAAACTCTGTACTTTGTGATGCTCATCCACTCAACCTCATCTACATCTATTCACAGGGTTTGCTGTCAGTGTAATTGCCAAGATGTCTGACCAGAGTGACAGTCAGAACATATCTGAGGAACAAGTGCAATTGAGTGAGGCTTCTGATCCCTCAAGTAGCTATGATGAGGGCAGCAGGAGCACACCTAGTAACTTGCCCAAGGCAGCCACTAGAGCAAGGAAGAAGAGAACCTCAGACTCTAAGGATGAGGACTATGTGGCTGTTGAGGATGAGGCTTGCAAGCGCAATGGCCCGGGCACTGGTATCTGCCCCCTCAGTGATGTCCCGGAAGACTCCAACTACATCTTCTTCGCTTGCGTCTCTACCCAGTTTCTTTGGAGCTGCTTTCGCGAGATTGTAGGTGGAAGTTGGTGCCACACCAATTTCCCGGACTTATTCTTGAACTCAATTTGTCCCCACGTCCTCTCGCCACATTAGGTGGGTGGAGGTTGGGGTTCTTACTCGACTCTTTGGACCGTTCACAATAAGCTTGTGATCCAGCGTACTCCTCTTCGTCAGGCGCTCTTGGCGCTCTCTACAAACTCTCGGGTTTCTTGCAGCTTTGGCGGCCGCTTAGCCGCCCGGATCGGGGCGCCATCTCAGCCTTCATCGCCCGGCCTTGCCCGCCGCCTCCGCGGGCTGACTAGACTCCTGCGCTTGGAGGGCTTTGTTTTTCTCTTTCTTTTGGGCTTGTTGAGTTGTGCCCTCAGCAGAACCTATGTACTTTGTTGTGAGACTCGGGTGGTGTGTGTGTGTGAACCTGCTTTGGTTGTATGTCTTGTGGTGGTTTGCTTTATTTATAAAGCGGGGCGAAAGCCTTTTTCGGTAATGAAGTTCACCATAGAATCAGATGATGGTGAAGCAGCAGGAGATGACAAGAAAAAGAAGAGGGCAAGAACCACTACTGCAAAAGTTCTTGGAAAGTCAACTATGGTAACAGATTCAGAGGAAGAAGAAGAGGATCTTTTGACACCCAAAGCTCACAAGCTTATGGAGATGCTATCAAGTCAGGGGCTGCTCCATCAAAGCCCAAGTCTGCTCCCAAAGCAACAACCCAGTAAGCCTAAGAGGAACACCAGAAACATTCCTATAGAAGAGAAGAACAAGGCCCCAGTGCATCGAGCTGAAGAAGAGGATGATGAGTCTCTAGTTTTGAGGAAACTGAAATCCAAGATTCCAGACCACAATGATGCTCATCCAGTGGCTGAAGACATGCACATTAGAAAAGATGCTAGACTAAGATTGTGGAGACAGTATGATCCCTATGCTGTGAGGAGGAGGACTGTAGTTAACTACAAGTTTCATACCAAAGAACAACAAGACTTCTATGAGACTATTTTGCTTGACAAGAAGCCAATTGTTTGTGACATGAGATGGGTCGATTGGGAATACATCAAGGAGAATGAAGATCACTTCCCAGGAGTATATGACAGCTTCAAAGCATGTGGAGTAGATAAGATTGTTGGGAAGAAGCTCACAAAATGGAATGATGAGCTAATCATGCAGTTTTATTCCACTGCTCGCTTCTATCCAGATGGGAAGATAATATGGATGTCTGAAGGTACAAGGTACCAATCTACTATTGAAGAATGGGCTGGATTGATTAATGCTCTAGAAGAACATGAGGATGACTTGGATGTGTATGCCAAGAATAAGAAAGACCACAACACTACGGCAAACATGTACAAAGAGATCCCTGATAAAGCTTTGGGGACACACAAGCTTGGATCTGTACACTATCTGTTGTCTGGTCTTCCTACCATCAACACCATCCTAAGGCACACATTGCTACCCAAGTTAGGAGATAACAAGATGATTAGAGGACATTCCATCAACCTGTTGCAAATCTTTGATGTCCCTCAAAAGTTTAAAGTCATGAGCCTGATTTTAGAGACAATCAAGAGGACAACTGCTGACCAAAAGACAAGTTGTGGGTATGCTCCACATATTCAGGAGCTCATCAATGCTAAGATGGGCACAGGAACATGCTTGTTGGACAAAGAGCATTTACCCTTGCTTCCAGAGTTTGAAGATAATGAAGTTGTCATGAATGATAATGAACCATCATCAACTCAAGCACAAGAGAAGGGAGCTAAAGCTAAGGCAGAAAGCTGCCAAGATGCCAAGTGTTGAGGAAGCATCTCCAGTTTTCCTGAAGATCAAGCAAGATCAGCTGGCATATCTGATCCAATCTACTTTGAGGATTGAGAAGGGCTTGGCCACCCTGACTTAGAATCAGGAGAGCTTGGAGAGGATCATAGAGACAAAATTTTATGATCTTGATCTAAAGTTTACTGAGATACAAACAGCAGTTGAGAAGCTCCAGGAGGAAGCAGAAAAGAGGAAAGGGAAGGCAACTAATGATGCTTTTCAGCAAGTGCCTAGAGGTCAGAGGTCTGCTGAAGTGCCAGTACCAGATACTAGAGCTGTAGTGTCCGCACCAGCACCAGCAGCTACAGCTTCAGTACCACCTCCAGCAGCCACTCCACCAGCTCCAACTACATCAACAAATGCCTTCGTCCTTGGAGTTCTCTCTACACCACCTCCCGAAGAGCAAGCCTGAGGGACGCATAACATTATGCATTTTCGAACTTTTTGGTAACTTGTTGCCAAAGGGGGAGAAGTGTATAGATCATAGGCTTCGAGAGAGAGAGTAATTTGCTTCTTTGTCTCTCTTGCTTTTGGTTGAACTTTTTGTGTGCTTGGTTGATACTCTATCTGTGTGAGATACTTCTTTGATCATGTGTTTAATCATATGCTACTTTAATGCTTGCTTTGATGATATTATCTCTTATATCTCTTATATGATCATTCACTTTGCTTGGTGATGAGTGCATGATTTTAATTTTCATCATTTTGAGCCCTCCCCGAAGATGTATGTGACATGGAAGAGTGACCCATGATCCCAATCGATTGTGCATTTGCATTCAAAAGCAAATTTTAAGTAATGCACAAATTTAGGGGGAGCTCTTTCTTATCACATACTTCTCAAAGCGACGATCTATTTCAATCTTATTATCATTTGTCGATGCTTTGATCTATATGTTTTCATAAATAAACAAAAAGGGGGACATTGAAAGTGCAACTATCCGTGGGTGGTTTTGGTAATTCTTAACAACATATAGCTCATTGAGCTAATGCTATTTCAAGATAAATATTTCAGGAGAGCTCAATGATTGGCAAGGCATGGATTAGAAATGTGGACCCCTCAAAATGGTAAGGAAAAAAGATTGGCTCAAGCTCCAAAGATCAAGACTCTACATTTCACTTTTACTGATCCAGATCACATTGATTCCATAGGAAAAGCCAATACTATTAAAAGGGGATGAGGTGTTGCTTAATGGGTTACTTGCTCAAAATGCTTAGTGATATGCTCCAGAAACCCTCAACTACTTTCTCATATCCACATAGGTCCCAAACCAAAAGTCAAACTCGGCCCCACCAAAACATTCTATCTGGCGCCACCGAGTTCAGTTGACATAGCCACCGCCACAAAACCCTAATCACTTCGGTCTCACTGATAGGGATCTCGGTCTCACCGAGATGGGATTGCAAACTCTCTGTTTCCCTTCGTAACGTTTCGGTCCAACCGAGACGAGCGATCGGTCCCACCGAGTTCGCAATGCAAATTCTCTGTTTCCCTTTATTAACGTTTCGGTCTCACCGAGATGAGCGAATCGGTCCCACCGAGTTTGCCTGACCAACTCTCTATTAGCTTATTACCAAAATGGGACCCACCGAGTTTGTGTAATCGGTCTCACCGAGATTACGTTATGCCCTAACCCTAATGAAATCGGTCCCACCGAGTTGACATGTCGGTCCCACCGAAAATCCTAACGTTCACATTTTGAACTAGATCGGTTTGACCGAGTTTCATTATTCGGTCCCACCGAGTTTGGTGATTTATGTGTAACGGTTAGATTATGTGTCGAGGCTATATATACCCGTCCACCCACTCTTCATTCATGGAGAGAGCCATCAGAACATGCCTACATTTTTGAGAGAGAACCACCTACTCATGTGTCGAGGTCAAGATATTCCATTCCAACCATATGAATCTCGATCTCTAGCCTTCTGCAAGTTGCTTTCCACTCAAATCATCTTTCCAACAAATCCAAATCTGTGAGAGAGAGTTGAGTGTTGGGGAGTCTATCATTTGAAACACAAGAGCAAGGAGTTCATCATCAACACGCCATCTATTACCTTTTGGAGAGTGGTGTCTCCTAGATTGGTTAGGTGTTACTTGGGAGCCTTCGTCAAGATTGTTGAGTTGAACCAAGGAGTTTGTACGGGCAAGGAGATCGCCTACTTCGTGATGATCTACCCTAGTGAGGCAAGTCCTTCGTGGGCGATGGCCATGGTGGGATAGACAAGGTTGCTTCTTCGTGAACCCTTCGTGGGTGGAGCCCTCCATGGACTCGCGCAACCGTTACCCTTCGTGGGTTGAAGTCTCCGCCAACGTGGATGTATGATAGCACCACCTATCGGAACCACGCCAAAAATCTATGTGTCTACATTGCGTTTGCTCCCTCCAAACTCCTCCCTTTACCTTCATGTGCAATATTTTACATTCCGCTGCTATACTCTTAGACTTGCTTGTGTAGGTTGGTTACTTGACAAGTGCCAAGTTGCTAAAATCTGCCAAGACTTAAAATTGATAAAATGCTAGATTTTTTTGGTCAAGTAGTCTAATCACCCCCCCCCGTCCAGACATACTTTCGATCCTACAGAACGACATCCTGAAAGGTTTCCGCTGGATATAAGTAAGAGATAGTTATCGCATGATCCGGTCAGTAAACTTACATGGTAAATGACATACGAATTATTGCTGAGCATGGCAAGCTATAATTAAATGGTTCAAAGCAGCATCAGCCGAAATGAAATTAAAATGGTAAGATGAAACTAGGGATGTGAGTGGAAAATAAACGACATCCGCCAGTCCCATCTAGTTAGTTTTTGCTAGCTCCCTAGTTCATTTTCCTCAAAAAACAAAAACTCTTTTAAACTGTCATACCACCAGTGGATTTTAATCGGGATTAAACAGGACCCAGTTGACATCCCTAGTTGAAAGGGAGTGTACCACCGCTATATTTAAGTTGCCAAGGCATCTAAGCAGTTGAAATAGAAAGCACTTAACGGTGTGGCCTCATATAAACTACGAAGACAGTCTTGTGATGAAGTTTAGAGGAAAAGTTAAGGACTCAAATGAACTAGGCATTCATTTCTTTACGATAGTATAGCAGGCACTGCTGACATATTCGCCAACTCAGGTATAGCCTAACAAGTAACAAACAAGCATTCGAATCAAGCAATACAGCAAAGCAGACAACTGAACTAATTTGTAATTCTATAGGATTATAGGTTGAGGGCACAAGCCAAGAAAGCAGCCCACACGCATTACATTTCACATGTACTAAAACACACTAGCTTACCATATGTTGCTGTGAAGCCTCGCTGTTGTTGCAATGTTCTTTGAAGATATCGTCAGCATCCCGTGGTTGCAAATCTAGATGTTGTATTTTATTCTGCATCGTCTATTTAGGTAAAATTAATTTTAATCACATGCACTAGTTTGAATTGATCATCAATGGTTCATCTAAACTAATGAAAGAAAGGTGTGTGCTTACACGACAATATATCTGCTTCACTCTATTTTTATGCTTGTTCGAGGTGCCAGCCCCAAAAGAACAAATATTTTTCTTGATGGGGTTGGCAGCTCCATAATTAATGGATGCATCAAATTAGTCATGCAACTTGGGAAGATCAAGAACACACAAAAAAGTAATGAACAGAGGCTCGCAACAGCGATGTAATAGCTAGCATCAGAAAGTGTAGGGTAAAACGAACAAAAAGCAACGGAACCACATGCTAGTTTGCTGATGTGTAATTAAGCATAGAGAACATGAAGCAGTTTGATGGAACCAACAAGTGGCATTAGAGCAACACCATTACCATAAATATAGCATGCAAGAAGTAAAATAGTAGGCGGTGATATATAGGAAGTACAGTAATACTTAGGACAAAACTAAAGCATATTAACTATATGTGCACTGTTATGTAATTTAGCACATGTAACATGTTCACTGCCAGAAGTATGGCCCTACAGGTGCAAGCAGAATAACGCGTCTCATGAAAAATTGAATGATGCCCTGAAGAAATTCAAAGGTGCGGTGCTTATGCTAATAAAGTGAACGTAGGCGCCGGCCGTTGGATAATAGTACCTGATTCTCGGTGGCATATGGGTATCATTGTCATACTTGATAGCTAAGGATCGTCGATGGCGCTCGTGTTTCGGTTGAGTTTGGGCCGGCTGTCGCCGTCGCTGAAGCGGCTCTGGTGCTTCGGTTGCGGCGCCTGTTGACATACAAGAAAGCTCATCTGTGGTAAGTGAACAGTTGCACGATAAAGAAGATAAAAATTGAAGGAGTACAAATCGAAATAACCTGATGAGGCTGCGGCGTCAGTAAAGCAGGGCCGGTGGAGTTGAATATGGCGTCCGTGGAGAAGGTCTGGTGCAGTGGACGAAGGCTTCGGCGGGCGCGGTGTACAGTGCTTTCGGTGAGGTGGATCTATTGCGGCGGACGAGGGCTTGTATGAAGGGCCAGCGATGGGGCAGACGAGGGAGTCAGTGAAGGGCCTACACTGTGGTGGACGAGGTCGCCCATTAAGCAGATCCAATCCAGTGGACCATGATGGCGGTCAAGGAGATCTGGAGTGGTGGACAAGCCAGTCACTGAAGCGGCTTCGGTCAAGTGGTGAGTTGGCAGTTGGGGGTTCCAAGGTGCGGAAGGTAGATCTGGCGGGGTGTGAGGTCCACCGCTACGGCGGAGGACTAGATTTGGCGGCTTGTCGTGGTCGGGGGCGGGGGTCGGGGAGGGGAAGGGGCTCTAGGGAAGAATGTTGGGGGAAAAGAGAGGAAAACAATGGAGTTACCGAAGCAGCCCTTTTCCGTTCATGTGGTAGGGGTAAAATAGGAATATCACCGTGCTAAACTTTCAGGCGCGAGATATTTTGATGTGAGTGGGAAGTTTGAAAGCTTTTGGCACTTGAAATTATAAGTGTTCTGCTCTTGTACGGCCGACTATGATATCATGGCCGAGAATTTATTAGTTTTGCACGCAAACAAAAAGTGCAAGTTTTGAAAATCAGTGTCTCCAACTCATAACTTAGATTGTCCATTCAATTCAAATATGGATCATTGAGCTAGTACAAACAAATACCATCATATGGTCCAATTCAAATGAAATTCCAAATGTGTTTATCCTAAATATGATGACAAAACCAAAAATGTGTACATGTATGAATAAAGTGGATGATTATAAAGTTTGAACACGCCCGTATGTGTATATCTCTAGGTTTGATATATGAATTTGAAATCACGAAATCCCGGCTTAAAAAGTGTACCTCTGTTTAATTGAACTACAAAAGCTAATGATGGAGTTGAATTCCAAAATTCCAATCTTAGGTTTGTAATTCTGGTACATCAAGGTATATCACGCATGTTAAAAAGTATTGTTATCTCATAGTCCAAACTGTGAAACAAATTGATGAACCATGAGTGCACACACCATTGACCATATATATTTCAATTACGCTAAAGTCCCTCAAATATAGACACCTCACTCTTTATCCGAAGCCCCCCCCGCCCCCACACACACAAGTCGCTCTCTCCCACAGACACGAACATACGAGCACATTAACACCCCCATCTCTTCTAAAGTCCGGACCCCAATATAGGTCTCTTATCACTTTGTCTCTCGGGCATGCACACATCTATTCCCCCACTCTCTAGGTCTCCGACATCTCTCTTTCCCAAGAACACGCACTATGTAGAGTGTATGTTTCCCATACACACAAAACATCGCCCCCAAACGTCTATCTCTCTAGTTATGTGGTTCTCGCACACTCACCTCACACACCACCCCCACTGCAAACAAGCACACTTTGTCTCCTTGTGCACCATTCTCCTGTTTCTATCTCTCCCACATGCGGACATGCCCCAGCTCCTTCCCTGTATACATATATGTCGTGACTCTTTCCATAGCTCCCTAATGTATCACCATTCTCAATCTCGCACGTTGTTCTCTACACCATCTATTCTAGATCTCTCATGAAGTCCCTATCACACACACGATGACTCGCTTCCCTTGCGTCTCCGTACACTGGACAATTTCGAACAACATCAACATTGTCTCCCTATCTATACGCCACTTATGGACACAAACGACCCCTCTCTTCCTCTCTCTCTCTCTCTCTCAATCTCTCTTTCTCTCTCTCTCTCTCCATCGCTAGCTCTCTCTCTCTCTCTCTCCGTCGCTAGCTCTCTCTCTCTCTCTCTCTCTCTCTCTCGCTCTCACACCCCTCTCCCACACACACTCGATGTCTCGTCCAAATAGTCTGCTCCCCACCCGCACCCATGCTATCCCACTACTACACATGCCTTTGTCTCTCTTTGACACACATGTCACACCATTCCCCCTTCCCTTATACTAGGTTTACATCATTTGTGATCTCTCTACTCCACATACATACACTCCCACTACAAAAAAAGACACATCTATGACATTTTGGGCCGAATGATTTTCTTTCCGTCATACTTATGACACTTCTGTGACGATAATTGTGACAAAACCCAGTATCATCATAGATGTGGTGGGGTCCTACTTGTACGACAAAAAATCATTACAGAAAATGGGCTTTTCGTCCTGGGCGGGCCGGAGACGCAGCTGCATGACATTCTTTGGGCCGTCCATGACGGAAAAAACCATGGTAGAAGCGAGGGCGAGGAAAATATCAGGGAGTTCCCAGTTATGGTGGGTGGTCAGGGGCCGAGCGATGCGTGTTTCTCTCGTACGTACGCGCGTGTGTGCGAGGCGTTGTGCTCTAACTGAACCCGAGCGAGGCGTTGGGCTCTATCTGAACCCGAGCGATTCCACTGCAGGCTACGCGTTATAGAGCCCGAGCGATCGATCGATCCCTTGCTGTTAACTGAACTCGAGTGATTCCTTCGCTACTACTGCTAACTGAAGCCGATCGATGCTACCTCTTGATGAATAGTGAGTGTTGTTGGGGGGGGGGGTTTGGATGAACAGTTCCCGGTGGGGGGTTAGATGAAAAGGACCCCGTGGTAGTAGACGTCGTTGCCGCTGGATGAACAGGACCCCGATCGATCGAGCCGGTTGGGGGTGGATGAACAGGACCCCGTGGAGGGCTGGATGAAAAGGACCCCATGGAGGGCTGGTTGAACAGTAGCCGGTGGAGGGTTGGATGAACAGTAGCCTGTGGAGGGGTGGTTGAACAGGACCCGTGGAGAGGGCTGGTTGAGCGATGTGATGGAGGAGCATGCGGTGGAGGCTGGATGAACAGGAGCCCGTGGATGAACAGTCGCAGGTGGAGGCTGGAGGAGGTCGGCGGTGGATGAACAGTAGCCCGTGGAGGCAGTCGACGGTGTAGATGAACATTATCCCGTGGAGGCAGTCGACGGTGGAGATGAACAGTGTCCCGTGGAGGCAGTCGACGGTGGAGATGAATAGTATCCCATGGAGTCCCGTTTTGCGGTACGCCACACTCCTCCCGATGAACAGGACCCCCGTTTCGACCGTAGCGCTCCAACACAAGTTAGTTTCCTCCGTTTTGCGGTACGCCACACCCCTCCCAATCAACAGGACCCCATTTCCAGCGAGGAGGTCCGTTTCCTCCGTTTTGCGGTACGAGAGACCCCTCCCGATGAACAGGATCCTGTTTCGACCGTGGCCGGTCGAACACAAGGCCGTTTCCTCCGTTCTGCGGTACGCCAGGCCTCGTTTCCATCGGCTGTTACGTCCAAGCCGGTTGGTTCCCGATGAACACGACGACACATTCTGTTCCGACCCAGCCGGTTGCCTCCCCATGATCACGACGATGGTGCAACTTCTTCGTTCCGACCCAGCCATGAACACGAGCCCTGGCCATACGTATGCGCAAGTAGGCGCTCGGGACCCCGCCCGTATGTACGTACGTGGCCATATTTACTTTCTTGCATCCTGGCCGCTGTACGTACGTGTACATGCTACGTGCGCGCCTCTACTATGACACGTGCCCTTCCTTACTCAGCCACGGTTCATCGCTGCAGCCTGCAGACAAACCGATCGACCAGTATGTATGTACACGTTCGACACCAAAATGACAAATGCTACGTACGCTTCGACCAGGTGGGTTCCGACTGTCACGCACTTCCTTGCGTGCGAAGATGTAGCTGGTGGGTCCCAGCAGTCTGGGGGAATGTTTTTTTTTGTGAAATACGATGGCCCGTCCGGTGGGTCCCTGCTGTCAGGTGGAGGAATCATTATTTTCCGCATAATAAGGAGGCACTTCCTTGCTGCGGCCGTGGACCCAGCTGTCAGCCTCTCCACGTACAGTACTCTTCCGATGGAAGTCGGTCGTTGACCACATTGACCACACCACGTCGAGAGCACCAAGGGGGTGGATGACGGCGAGGCCTAGGAAGGGGACGACGCAGGGCCGGGGAAGACGTGGTAGTGGATGCCCACGCGGAGAGGAGTACGAGGGTTCACTAGTTCGGCTGCGGTGTGAGGTTGTCGTCGCCGCAGGGCCTGGCCAGCGGTGGGAGTAGTAGGGGGCAGTGTGGCCTCACATGCGAAACCTGGCCCACGGGAGGCGAGGAAGCGGCGACATGGCCGATGCTACTTTGGGCGGCTGGAGCAAGAAAACCAGAGGTTGAAGAAGCACTACGACCGTTGGATGGACATCGTACGACCACTGGAGCTAGAATCGTTCATATTGACTAAGTTGACAAAGCCCTCCGTCCCCGTCAACTTAGTAGGCCCACATGTCAGCCTCCCACTATGCTCGGTCCCAGCTAGCTGGGGGAGTATTCATTTTTTTTGTGCGTAATAAGGAGGCACTTCCTTGCATGCGAAGATATAGCTGGTGGGTCCGACACATCGTGAGGAGAACATTTTTTATGAAATCTGAGAGGCCCTTCTAGTGGGTCCCAGATGTTAGGTGGAGGAATCATTATTTTGCGCATAATAAGGAGGCATTTCCTTGTGTGCGGCCGTGGACCCAGCTGTCAGCCTCTCCACGTAAAGTCCACGTCCGATGGATGCCGTTCATTGACCATGTTGACCACGACGCGCCTAGAGCACCAGGGCGGTGGACGACAGCGAGGCCTAGGAAGGGGACGACGCAGAGCCGGGGAAGACGTGGCAGTGGATGCCCACGCGGAGAGGACTACGAGGGTTCACCGGTTCGGCAGCTTCGCACCATGGGCCAACTCGTTTGGCCACCTAGAGCAGATCGAGAGCTACGCCCCTGGCCATTAGGTCAGGTTTGGGAGCTTGAATTACATTGTGGACATCCATGGAGATTTGATCTTTGCCGGATTTGAGACCGCAGCGACCGCTCCTGGCCACCTTGACGAACATGACTTAAATCTGTTGTCAGACCGCATCCAGGAGATAGCTCCGGTGACCACTCTGGCCTTAGATCCAGAGCACACTTCGGCATCCAAGGATCGGAGGCTCGACCCCACCACGGAGGCCACAGATTCCCCGGCGTTGGAGCCACACATGGGCTTAACCCCACACCATATCTGTGTCACCGGAACTCCGGACTCGTCTCTGGTTATAAGTTCCGAACCATGTGAGCCTGCGGACGCCGAACTCGATCGCTTATCGATCTTTGAATTAAGCGCCGCAGACATCTTCCAGCACTCGCCTTTGGGTGATATGTTAAACTCAATAAAAAGCCAGTCCTTGGCGGGGGACTCACAGCCGAACTCTGTCCAGTCCGGACTGGGGGCTGATGAGCGAGAATTTTGCTTCCCACCCGCCACCCACTTCATAGCCACTGTCGAGGACCTAACCGACACGCTTGATTACGACTCCGAAGACATCGATGATATGGACGACGATGCCGATGAGGAGCAAGACCAAAATCCGCCATTTACCGGATGCTGGACGGCCACTTCTTCATACGATATGTACATGCTCGATACACCCAAAACAACCAACGATGACAAAGAAAATCTACTCGAGAATAAACCTCCTGGAGACACAGCAAAAACGCCGGCGTCCTCGGCGCCGCTCTAAGTCACGTTCTTCAAAAGACAGCAATGTTGGCATCGGTGAAAATAATACTCCGGACAATACCGAAAACAATGAAAACCTTGGTGAGGTAACATCTGGGCAGGAGGAGCAAGAAAACAAGCAAGCCAGCCCCGACAAACAGGCCAGGCCCAATGACTCGGAGGACGGTAGTTACCGTGCGCTCTCCTTGGATGAGGAAAGCCTCGACAACAAAGATTTCATCATGCGTGAGGAACCTCTCAAGCAGGAGCGCTTCAAGCGCCAGCTAATAGCAATGGCGAGGAGCCTGAAAAAGAAACAGCAGCAGCTTCAAGCTGACCAAGATCTACTCGTCGACAGATGGAACGATGTCCTGGTAGCCGAAGAATACGGCCTCAGACGCCCAGCCAAGAGTTACCCAAAGGGAAGGCTGCTACCACAGTTCGATGAAGAGGCGCCGGAGCTGATACCCCCCTCGCACAACGTGGCCGATCGACCACCACGCGATCGGGACAGTGCGGCGGACCGACCACCACATGGTCGGGATAGAGCGGCAGCTCAGGCCGAACAACAGCCTGCCCCACCGCCTCGCAAAAATTGAGATGAAACAGCTCGGGGTCACACATACAACCTCCGATAGACCCTGGATAGTAGAGCAGGACATACCCAATCGATTTATGGATCGCGAGGACGTCCCTCGACACGCGATGACGGCTACCTATTCGGGCGTGACAAACCTAGTCACACTCGAACAAATAACTGCAGACGAACTCCATCGGAGATACGGCGCAATGCAGCCAGATATAGAGGCGCCGCACACCCTCTCTGCTTCACTGATGAAGTGATGGACCATGAATTCCCCGAAGGGTTCAAACCCGTCAATATTGAATCATACGACGGAACAACCGATCCCACGGTATGGATCGAGGATTTTATTCTCCACATTCACATGGCCCGCGGAGATGACCTCCATGCTATCAAATACCTTCCACTAAAACTCGAAGGGCCAGCCCGGCACTGGTTAAACAGCCTGCCTGAAAAATCCATCGACAGCTGGGAGGACTTGGAAGAAGCTTTTCTTCACAACTTCCAAGGTACATACGTCAGGCCACCAAATGCCGACGACTTAAGTCACATAGTCCAACAGCCTGGAGAGCCAGCCAGGAAATTCTGGACTAGATTCCTAACTAAAAAGAACCAGATCGTGGACTGTCCGGATGCCGAAGCCCTAGCGGCCTTTAAACATAGCATCCGTGATGAATGGCTCGCCCGCCATCTCGGCCAATAAAAGCCCAAATCTATGGCAGCCATCACGACACTCATGACCCGCTTTTGCACGGGTGAGGACAGTTGGCTGGCTCATAGCAAAAACACAGCCAGCGAGGCGAGCCCCTCCGAGGTCAAAAATAGCAACGGCAAGCTCCGACGCAACAGACACAAGCGCCGAAGCACTGATGATAACACCGATGACACTACAGTTAATGCCGGATTCAGCGGCTCCAAGTACGGTCAGCGAAAAAAGGCGTATAAAAGGAACGATCAGGGACCATCCAGCTTGGACCGCATACCCGATCGTCCATGCCAGATACATGGCACCCCAGACAAACCAGCCAATCATACCAACAGGGATTGTTGGGTCTTCAAACAGGCCGGCAAGTTAAACGTCGAGAACAAGGAAAAGGGATTGCAAAGTGAGGACGATGACGAAGAGCCCCGGCAATCAAACTCAGGGGAGCAGAAGAAGTTCCCCCCTCAAGTCAAAACGGTGAACATGATATATGCTACACACATCCCCAAAAGGGAGCACAAGCGCGCACTAAGGTATGCGATAGAGCCATTCGCCCCAAAATTCAACCCATGGTCATCATGCCCGATCACTTTTGATCGACGGGATCATCCGACCAGTATCCGGCATGGCGGATCAGCCGCACTTGTCCTGGACCCAATCATTGATGGATTCGACCTAACGCGAGTGCTCATGGACGGTGGTAGTAGCCTCAATCTACTCTATCAAGACACAGTGCGCAAAATGGGCATTAAACCATCAAGGATCAGGCCAACAAAGACTACCTTCAAAGGAGTCATACCAGGTGTAGAGGCCCGTTGTACGGGCTCAATCACACTAGAGGTTGTCTATGGATCCCCGACAACTTCCGAAGCGAGGAGTTAATCTTCGACATCATCCCATTCCGCAGTGGTTATCACGCACTGCTCGGATGGACTGCATTCACTCGGTTCAACGCGGTCCCGCACTATGCCTATCTTAAGCTTAAGATGCCCGGTCCATGCGGCGTCATAATGGTCAATGGAAACACAAAATGCTCCCTCCGCATAGAGCAGCACACCGCCGCCCTAGCAGCAGAAGTACAGAGCGGCTTTCTCAAGCAGAACCGTAACCCGGCTGCCGAGCCCCTGGACATCGTAAAGAGGGTCCAGACTATGCTACAACAGGACAGCTCGGCTCATCAAGAGCTCGAGTAGCAATTTGGCGTCCGTCCCAACCCCGATCAGGTAGTGGCATTCGTACCACACGTGCATAATTACGCACTAGAAATCCCATGGGAATCGACGGTGGCACAGCTAACTTGTGATCCACAGTTAGGCTCGACCGACCCGGACATACATATACTGTCAATATTTCCTTTTTTCCTTTTCCAAGTTTATTTTACAAAGGCCTTCTTCGACGGCCCAACTACCGGTCCCGTCAAAGGATAAAAAACACCAGGATGGCAAGAAGCAAAGACGTATAGGGGAAGCTCTAGAGGTCAATTCAACGACCACCCAACCTGTTGTCAGGACCCACATGCAGCTCGCCTTTCGTCATGGCATGTTAAATAGTCGGTTGCTTATCACACTATTTGTATTAATGTGCTTTGACGCATTAACCCAATTATAATAGAAACAGTTCGTGGCTCAAGTTTAAGGGCCCAAGATATCACCTCTGCTTTCCTTCTGTTTTCCTTTAATAACTTATCTTGTAACACCCGTACACTTTGGTATGTTTCATATTTGCCAGGGGCTCCCAGGCGCCCCACAACACGGCAACAAAGTCCGAACACTTTTTATAGTACAGTTGGGCACCCCAAATTTAGCATTATATGCATTGGCTCCGAATCATGTCTTTGGTCAATAGTTGGGTTGGCCAGCTCCTGTGCTTGCTACCTTACGTTCCGCTATATCGGCTAAGGTAGTAAAGGGAGAACTACTGCAATTGTGCCCTGGTTTATCCAAAGGAGCACCTCAGTAGAGAAAGCGAAAACTGACTGTCATGATGCAGCGAGAGCCGATCAGCTGTTCGAAGGATGCAAATCGTTGGAGATTTCTTACGCGTTGCATGAAGGATTGGTACTTCCCGATCAGACGCTTATAGCAATCTAGTTCGGAAACTAGGGGCTGCGTCAATGTTTTTATTGTCGAACTCCTATGGCTAAGTGAGGGCGTTAAAGCCGAATAGTCTGGTTGCCTGGTTCGTTGTGCTAAACAACTCCTTCAAGGACCATATAATTGGATCAAAATTGTTTAGATTCCATCCCGAACACCTCCGAACTACCTACGTGGGGGCAGAAGCGGGCGACTCGCCAACCCTCAGAATTCATATAAACACGGCTGCATAGGAGGTAAAATTAAAAACATAACAATCATTATATTACAAACCCACTTTGTTCCCCCATACAAGGAAAAGACAACACGAATGTATTCAATCAAAAATAATGTCCTGCCCACACTGCGTTGCTACAGTGCGAGACCCCTCCAGGACATCCGCAAAATAGCGCTCGGGTGTGCGGTGCTCCTTGCCCTCTGGCGGCCCCCGGGCCAGCTCGATGGCGTTCATCTTTGCTCACCACATCTTGCAACGGGCGAAGGCCATACGAGCACCTTCAATACAGGCCGATCGCTTGACGATGTCTAGCCGAGGACAGGCATTCACCATCCGCCCCACGAGTTCGAAGTAGCTGCCGGGCATAGCTTCGGCTGGCCATAGCCGGATTATCAAATCCTTCATGGCTAGTTCGGCCACCCTATGCAGCTCCACCAGCTATTTCAGCTGATTGATGAAGGTCACGAGATGCTCTGGCGCAAGATATTGCGACCAGAATAGCTTCTCCGTGGAGCTCCCTTCTTCGGCTCGGAAGAACTCCGTGGCATCGGACACACTTCGCGGCAGATCAACAAAAGCCCCTGGAGAACTCCGAATCCGGGTTAGTAAAAGATACTTCCTCTTCACATATTTGCTTTGCATACTGAATGCCTTACCCTCCACAATCTTCCTCGCCTCCTGGACCTCTTGGAGGGCGCCCTAGGCCTCATTCCGGCCGTCTTCGCGCTCTGACGAGCCTTGGAGAGTTCGGCCTCTTTAGCCGACGCGTCACTCTCCAAGGTCTCACACTTCTTCACCGCGTCATGGAGCTCTTTTTAGACCTCGTTGACCCGGGCCTTGGGCTTCTTACGGGCAGCCTGCTCCTTGACGGTCTTCCCCTCGGCTTCGCCCAGGGCCTTTTTCAGGGCCTCGACCTTAGTCGTTGCTCCTATTTAGATCAAGACACTTCAATCAATATATAACATCCTACTCTTTCCGAATACCTCTTGGGTTATTACATACCTTGATTCTCCTGGAGCTGCCTCTTCACCTGGCTGAGCTCCTCCTCGGCCTTCTCCAGTCTCCGCTTAAGTACAGAGACTTCGGCAGCATGTGAGGCCGCGGACAGCGGCAACCTTTGCATATTCATTCCCGACAAATTTAGTTAGTTTCCTACAAGTAAGGATCGACCCTCTGTCCGGATTTTCTTTTCGAACACCGGACAATGTCTCAGGGGCTACTAACTATATTGGGATTTTTGCATTGCTTACCTCAAAACCTGTCAGCAGGCTGCTGCAGGCTTCGATCAGACCGCTCTTGGCGGACTGGACCCTCTCAATCACCATACCCATAAGGATACAGTGCTCGTCCACAATGGAGGCACCTCGAAGCGCCTCCGTCAGATTATCCGGTGCCCCTGGTTGGACAGGGGCCACCGGTGGAATGGGCCCACCCCCCTCTTTCAAAGGAGGTCGCTCGCCGGATTCCGGAGCCGTACGGGTCTCCCTAACCATATTTGGCTGAGGGCCGAACTGAATACGGCCCTCCTCGCCTGTCTCCGTGGGGATTTGCTCCCCCGTGTGTCCGGCGGTAGAGGTTTCGCCCTCTGGCACCGTCTTGACAGCGTCCGGAACCTCTCCTCGGCCTGGAGCGGTCCTTCGGGACAACACCTCGGTGTCGTCCATGGCCTTGGGAGAGTGAGCAGTCGGCGGTGACATGCTGGTCATCTCCTTGGAGTCCAACGAACCTCCTGACAAGGATCGCCGAAAGCTGTCGTGGGCCGGACTGAAATAACACAACTAACCATGTTAATACAATGAGGAGAAGAGGTTGGATATATGGATATGCATGAATCGTAGTACTTACGATGCGGCCTGACGCTTAGCGCGGGAGCGGCGCTCCGGACTACTGTCGACATCCCATACGGAGTTATCCGCAAGGGAGCCCTTCCTCTTCTTGGGCGTCCCCACCTCCAGATTCGTGGAGGCCGCCCTCTTCTCCCTCCCCTCATCATGGGGAGGTATCTCCTCCTCCTCCTCCTCCTCGTCGTTGTCCTCAGGGGCAGATGAATGGGTCTCTTCGTCATCGGACGTTACATCCAAAGTACCCTTACGACAGGGGCCACCTTTGGCCCCCTGGGCCTTCTTCTCCGGTGCCTTATAGGGCGCCGGCACTAGCATCTTCGCTAAACGCGGGATGAGCGGTTCTTCAGGCAGCGGAGCCGGACACTGGATCCGCTTCACCCTCTCCATCCAGTCCTGAAGAAGGAATGGTGATAAAAGCTCAGACATCACCCATGAAACAAGAAAGTTGGGGATGCGTTAAAAATATCATACCTCGCTGGCGAGGTGGTTAATATCGTGCCTGCGGTCCGAATCTGTGGCCGGCGGTTTCTCATTTCCCTTAAAGAGCAACTTCCAGGCACCTTCGTGAGTGGTTTCGAAGAGCCTCTTCAGGCTATGGTGCTTCTTCGGGTTGAACTTCCATAGAGGGCGGCTTCGGCTTTGGCACGGGAGAATCCGGCGAACTAGCATCACCTAGATTACATCGACAAGTTTGGCATCCTTGTCCATGCTTTGAACGCGCGTCTGCAACGCTATCAGCTCATCTGGCGAGCACCAGTTCGGGCTCTTCTCGACCCAGGAGGTAAGTCGCATGGGAGCGCCAGAGTTGAATTCGGCAGCCGTGGCCCAGGTGGCGCCGCGGGGTTCTGTGATATAGAACCATTGATTCTGCCATTCCTTTACCGTCTCCACCAAAGTGCCTTTCGGCCTGGAGACGTTGGCCAGCTTGCTCACCATTGCGCCCCGTACTCCGCGTGTTGGCCATCCACTACTTTCGGCTTCACATTGAAGACCTTAATCCACAACCCGAAGTGGGGGTGGATGCGGAGGAAGGCCTCACACACGATGATGAACACCGAGATGTCAAGGAAAGAGTTTGGGGCCAGATCATGGAAATCTAGGCCGTAATATTACATTAGACCGCGGACGGAGGGGTGAAGTGGAAACCTCAGTCCACGGATGAAGTGTGGGAGGAAAACTACTCTCTCAGTAGGCTTCGGCGTGGGGACGACCTGCCCCTGGGCCGGAAGGCGGTGGGCGACTTCCTTCGCCAAATATCCGGTCGCCCGAAGCTCGACAATGTCTTTCTCCTTGACGGAGGAGACCATCCATTTTCCTTGACCTCTGGATCCGAACATGGTCGGATGCTTTTTGGAGATGGAGAAAGATTGGGACTTGGGCGCTGGAGCTCAAGGATGGAAGGGCAGAGGAAGGGGAAGGCGTGAGTAGACAAGGGCGAATTCTTATCCCCTTATAAAGGGTCGCGAATATCAAGCGCCTCCTCACTCGCCTTAAAACTCGCCTATTCCCAAGGGTTGTGTAAACAGCACGGTTGGGTTACCCATATCCGTATTGATGAGAACCCCATAATAAGGGGACACGATCTCTGCTTCGACAAGACGTGCCAATGGCAACCGCATCTCGAAACGTGGAACGGCAGACACAAAATGGTCCGAAATTATGACCGGGCGGACATGATGTCACGTTGTAAAAAGTTGTCAGTGGATTGGACTCATGGAGTATTATATTATCTCTGCGGTTGTGTGTGGTGTGTGTGACAGGTCCAGATACAATCATCGCGTCTGGAGACTATCTTGGAGTTCGGAAAGAAGGGAACCCGCCTTGCAATGCCGAAGACAAATCTGCGCGCCGGACTCCTCGTCATTGAAGCCAGGTTCAGGGGCTACTGAGGGAGTCCTGGACTAAGGGGTCCTCGGACGTCTGTCCTGTTAGCCATGGGCCAAACTGATGGGTTGTGAAGATGCGAAGACCGAAGACTGCACCCGTGTCCGGATGGGACTCACCTTGGCGTGGAAGGCAAGCTTGGCGACCGAATATGTAGATTCCTTTCCTTTGTAACCGACCTTGTGTAACCCTAGATCCTCCCGGTGCCTATATAAACCGTAGGACTTAGTTCGGAAAGGACAGATACTCATTACCATAGTCATACAGGCTAGACTTCTAGGGTTTAGCCATCACGATCTCGCGGTAGATTGACTCTTATAATACTCATATCCATCAAGATCAATAAAGAAGGAAGTAGGGTATTACCTCCATAGAGAGGGCCCGAACCTGGGTAAACATCGGGTCCCTTGTCTCTTGTTGCCATCGACCTTAGATGCATAGGTCGGGACCCCCTACCCGAGATCCGCCGGTTTTGACACCGACAGCGAGGAGGCGTGTTCAACCGGGCCTGCAGCAAGTGGGGCCCTCTTGGCCAGTGCGCCGGTTCAATGCCTGCGCTATGAGAGGTTGCGTCCTGCCAGAGTAATCACTACCTCCAGTCCTTTTTTGTTTGGGTATAAGAAAATCTTATTTTCCATTCACATTTTACAAGTAAAATTCGTGAACAAACTTTGACCCAAAATACGATGGGGACTAGTAAACCAGGACGGAGGTAGTAATTTTTATTTTTTTGATCAAAGAAGGGTTTCCCCCTTCCGATTTTCAGTACTAAAAACCAACATCTAAACCATAGTATTTGCCCTAGAACTACCAGGTTCAACATCTCGCAACATAAACCCATACAACCATATGCCAAGGAGGTAGTAGTAGTTATGAATTCCATTTTCGCTCCGTACCAGTCATTCTAAAAACTACTTAAGTACTTATAACGCGCCCTTGAAAATCGGAACTCTTACCCCGCTAAAAAAATGATATATGAAACATGGCTACTCGATCTGTGGCAACTGGCGAGCCACCGCCTCCAGGTCGTTCACCTGCGGTCCCGACCATCAACTCCTATGGATGAAATTATCACGCGAGCTGACTATTTCTACAAAGGTGTGCTCCACCACGTACCCGGTACCCGCGCATGCAGCAATCGTGCACCTAGGGTTTTAGGGTTTATTTGTTAACTGTGCCTTTACGTAACTCTCATGTGTGCGAGACAACGAGAGACCGACTGTGTGCATGCGCCTCTTATCTTCATATATGTACTCCACCATTTGTCTGGGTGTCCAAAAAATTATAAAGTAGTAATAATTACTAGCAATGTGTCAATGCGTTGCCACATGATCAAAGTAGATTAATACATATTCACCGATTTGATAGAAAAAAGAGTCTATTTTTGAAATACGTGTATCACTAAAAATATCTTATGTTTCACTCAAAATATATTCCTTTGGCGGTTTTGATGAGATAAGGGAGGAATGTTGTTGGTTTCAAGATTCGAGAAGTGGTACGTATATATCTAATTTCTATTCTTACTAGCAAGATGCCCATGCGTTGCACGGAACATCAAGATATGTGGGAGAAAAGGATGAACTAGGGAAGGCCTTATCTGCAAATGTGGAGAGGAGTGCGGGTAAATTTCCATAGTTTCCTTCGTATCCGATAGATATACAGGTGGCCTATATTGTAGGATGGCAGGCACACCATCATCACCGACTATGCTTTTTATAAGAGTAGAGATAAAAAACAGAGTTGGTGATGATGGTGTGCCTGCCATCCTGCAATATAGGCCGTCCAATTTATACCTAACAGATAGGAAGGAAACTATGGCAATTTTGCAAAAAGATACCCACACCCTTGTCCACATTTGCAAATAAGGCCTTCCCTCGTTCATACTTTTCTCCCACAAGATAAAATACTCATACAAATGCATCTTGATGTTCCGTGCAACGCATGGGCATCTTGCTAGTAGTTGCAAAAAGCCCATGTGTGTGTGTGAGAGAGAGACAGAGGGAGAGAGGAGGAGGACGGAGTGCAGATGTGAAAATGTCACAAAGAGAGTGTGTGTGAGAGGTATCAACTTCAAATGAGGCGATCGTGTGGGTGTTCACGAGCGAGAGGGCGTGTCTCAAGAAGGGAATGAAAAATCTACATAGATACAAGGAGCGAGAGAGAGACATGTACGCGATAGTGGAAGCACGAGTGGGTGTATAAACCTATCTGGAGGCTAGTCGATCAATGATGTGAAAGAAATACGAGTCAGCGGTGCGAAAGCGAGAGTTTTGTGGGTGTGAGAGAGAGAGACGATAGTCGGGAAGGGGAGTGGAAGCAGGAGCTGTGTGTGTGAGAGAGAGAGCGGGGGGGGGGGGGAGTTTTATGATCGGTAAACAAATGAATAATGTCAGTTTTATTACTGGGATGGAGACGGAAAGGTGACCACAACAAAAGTTGTGTCTGCAGGAGAGTGTAATTTTAGTGGTATGAGTCATATCTAGAGACATATAGGGTGTGTGAGAGAACCCCATAGAGAGAAAGACAAAGTGAAAGACGAGTGAGACTGTGTGTGTGGCGGTGAAAAAGAAAGCTTAGGTACCTAGTGATACCAGAGAATGGTAGAGACATGAGAGATAATGAAAACCGTGTAATGTATAATGATAGGGAGAGTGTGACACTTCTCAAGGGAGACGTCGAGAGACCATGTTTGCGAAGATAGGAGAAACATGAAGTGAGCGTGCGGGTGAGCTGGAGAAAAGAGAATGATAGCTACATGAAGGAGCATGCGAGAGAGATGGGCGTGAAAGGAGTCACTATAAAAGGGATTCAAATATTTGTATTCGAGATGATGATACATGTAATTCAAACTCAAACCAAAATTGATCTATCAAACATGCATACTCATATGAATTCACGCGCATCTATGTTAGTATATTATATGTAGATATTACTGATCCATACATTTTACTAGAACATAATTTGGTTTAAATTATTTTGAATTCAACCTTATGATTTTGAGATCATTGTATTTGTAAATCATATTATTACATATAAAGGAGCAGAATTCTTTGTTGTGCTTTTGAAAGTATATATAAAATAATGATGTATATAGAACTTTATTCCAATCGCAAATTGATCCTACCCAAACAAAAATAATACAAACAGGATTCGAATTGAGGTTGGCACGGTAAACGTGCACTCTTGCTCTGCAAAAATTTGAACGAAGCGGGGAAAGTCACAGGAACCGCCCGAAACCAAAATCCGCGAGATGGAAATTACTGCCTATCCCTGACACACAAAGCCTATCGGCTCGATTTCTATAGGTTTCGATAGGGGTAGGTTTGTAATTTCACTCAAACGTGACATAAACGCCTCTCACCCGAATTCATACACGGTGGGCGCCAAAACACAGTGTCTCCTCGGCCGAAATCGACTCCCTCCCCGATTCATACACGGTGGGCGCCAAAAACTATCTCTCGTCGGCAAATATTCGGTGTACGCGAGATTACCGTCCTATCCCCAACCGACTAATATTGTTGTGATGTAGGAAATTTTAAATGGGGGCTAAGTTTGTAAATTTCCTCGCATTTGAGACAAGCACGCCCTGAAGACATGGTTCCCCCCTTCCTCTCTCCCTCCATTTCCCCATTCGTACTCCGTGGGCGCCAAAACACCCTTGAAGGAAATATGCCCTAGGGGCAATAATAAAGTTTTTATTTATTTCCTTATATCATGATAAAAGTTTATTATTCATGCTAGAATTGTATTAACCGGAAACATAATACATGTGTGGATACATAGACAAACAGAGTGTCACTAGTATGCCTCTACTTGACTAGCTCGTTGATCAAAGATGGTTATGTTTCCTAGCCATTGACATGAGTTGTCATTTGATTAACATGATCACATCATTAGGAGAATGATGTGATTGACTTGACCCATTCCGTTAGCTTAGCACTTGATCGTCTACTATGTTGCTATTGCTTTCTTCATGACTTATACATGTTCCTATGACTATGAGATTATGCCACTCCCGTTTACCGGAGGAACACTTTGTGTGCTACCAAACGTCACATTGTAACTGGGTGATTATAAAGGTGCTCTACAGGTGTCTCCGAAGGTACTTGTTGGGTTGGCGTATTTCGAGATTAGGATTTGTCACTCCGATTGTCGGAGAGGTAGCTCTGGGCCCTCTCGGTAATGCACATCACTTAAGCCTTGCAAGCATTGCAACTAATGAGTTAGTTGCGGGATGATGTATTACGGAACGAGTAAAGAGACTTGCCGGGAACGAGATTGAACTAGGTATTGAGATACCGACGATCGAATCTCGGGCAAGTAACATATCGATGAAAAAGGGAACAACGTATGTTCTTATGCGGTCTGACCGATAAAGATCTTCATATAATATGTGGGAGCCAATATGAGCATCCAGGTTTCGCTATTGGCTATTGACCGGAGACGTGTGTCGGTCATGTCTACATAGTTCTCGAACTCGTAGGGTCCGCACGCTTAATGTTTCGATGACAATTATATTATGAGTTTATATGTTTTGATGTACCGAAGGTTGTTCGGAGTCCCGGATGTAATCACAGACATGACGAGGAGTCTCGAAATGGTCGAGACATGAAGATTGATATATTAGAAGCCTATATTTGGATATTGGAAGTGTTCCGGGTGAAATCGGGATTTTACCGGAGTACCAGGAGGTTACCGGAACCCCCTGGGGGCTTAATGGGCCATAGTGGGCCTTGTGGAGAAGAGGAGAGGCGGCCAGGGCAGGGCCGCGCGCCCCTCCCCCCTAGTACGAATAGGACAAGGAGAGGGGGGCGGCGCCCCCCCTTTCCTTCCTCTCTCCCTCCTCTTTCCGACTCCACTCCTAGTACAACAAGGAAAAGGGAGGGAGGCCTACTCCCGGTAGGAGTAGGACTCCTCCTGGTGCGCCCCCTCTAGGTCGGCCGCACCTCCCCCCTTGCTCCTTTATATACAGGTGCTGACGAAACTCTCCCTCAACACTCGGCTGGATCAGAGTTCGAGGGACGTCATCGGGCTGAACGTGCGCTGAACTCGGAGGTGTCGTGCGTTCGGTACTTGATCGGTCGGATTGTGAAGACGTACGACTACATCAACCGCGTTGTGCTAGCGCTTCCGCTTTCAGTCTACGAGGGTATGTGGACAACACTCTACCCTCTCGTTGCTATGCATCGCCATGATCTTGCGTGTACGTAGGAATTTTTTTGAAATTACTACATTCCCCAACAACCCTCTCCACCCCAGCCTCCTCCGTCTGCCACCCCATCCACCGCCGTCCTCCTCCACCATGCCAGAGCTGATACCCCGACGCCGTCGGCCATTACAAGAGATCGACCTCTCTCATCCACGGCTTCGGACCGGGATCCTTGCATCCCGTCCTCTCGCTTCATACCCGCCGTCGTCCACCTTGCCGGCGCCGCTCCTATGTCCGTCTCGTCCACCGCGCCCCGCCGCCACCGTCTGCCCTCCTAGATCTGCTTCCACACCATCGATAGCCGTCCCTACCGCACCACCGTCAAATTCTCAGCAGATGCCTACATGGCGCCTCACCAGAGGCGGTACTCTTTTTTGTATCTGCTAACCTATTTATCACAGCAAGAAAATAGATTGCCACTGCTTTACTCTGATTTCTTGTCCATCACTTACTTGCTAGTTGAAAGCAAACATTGGTTGCGAAGTTGCCTTTATCCGGTTTGCACCTTCAGATCTGCCGTGGCACGCTCAACCACTACAAAAAAAATACACTTCCGTGATGATACGTGTTTATCACAGTAGGTCATGTTTTCTGTCATGCATGTACATCCATGACAAATTTATGACAGAATCAAGATAGTCATACTGTCTTTGTCGTCAGAGAAGTGTTCCATGACATTACCAAAATTATCATCATGGAAGTGTCCACTTCCATGACGATAAATCGCAGCGTCCGCAGAGGTGCTTTTCGTCAAGGGTGTCGACCGCGTGGCATCCACCGTAATGGAATGCCGTTAAGCTATCGGGTCCGGTTTTGGATCCGATAACCCGTCTTGACCCGACCAATGGGGATTTTCCACATGTAAAATCATCATTGGCTGGAGAAAACACGTGTCGGCTGACCGTTGGGACAGATGTCATCCACTCATTGGATCCAAAGCGCCTATGATACGTCGACACGTGGCACGGCCCAACAGAGGCCCATTCCTGTGAAAAGGCCGGCCCATTTGACTTGTTCAAAAGGTGGCGGGCCGGCCCATGGCAAGCCTGTTAACGACATGTTCGCATATAGCCCATTTACAGCCCGCTAACCCAGGGCCCGTTTATGGCCTATCCGAATTAGGCCCAGTAGCGTTATCTGGGCCGTCCAATATAATTCCAGCCCGTTTTAACTTCTGGCCCATGTATGGCCCATGACGTCTTTTGGCCCATATGAGGCCCTTAGTAACCCTCAGCCCATTAACGGCTCATGGTAAAACTGGCTCGTAATGAACAGTGTATCACTTTGTACCCATTAACGGCCCATTATTCTGTTGGGCTGTTTCCAGCCCATATTATCTTTCGGCCTTCTCAGGGCCCATTTATTCTTGGGCTCATTTCCAGCATTCATTTACTTTCGGCCCGTTATTGTCATTTTCTGCTTGTGGGCCAAATACAGCACGTGGTTACAGTCGGCCCGTTTGTGGCCCGTTAATATGTTGGGCCATTTTCATAGCGTCATCAAATACAGCCTATTAACGACGGCCCATTATGGTCGGCCCATGAACGGACAATTTCAACTCTAGCCCATTTATGGCCATAATGTTTTGTTATTGGCCCATGTTTGGCCAAACGATCATACGGCCCGTAGAAGGCCCATTGATGATACGGCCCATAGAAGGCCCATTGTGTCTACGCCCCGTAGAAGGCCCATTGTTTCTATGGCCCTTAGAAGGCCCATTGTTTCTACGGCCCATAGGAGGCCCATGTTAACTACAGTAAATATGTAGCCCATTGTTAATGTGGCCTAGTTTTAAAAAATAGGTTATTCCGGCCACTAGCAAACCGCAGAAAAAGAACTGCACTGACGACAAGAAAACAAATGAACAAGACAACAAAAATAAATAAGCAAGGAATTTACGCTAGGCTATCACTGCTATTACACATATTACATCCACTGGGCATCAAAGTTTGCCACAAGTGCAAATATAGGGAACAAAGCAGCATATAAACGCATGACAAAACAAGTCGAAGCTGAAACCAATTCGTAAGAGCTCAAGAAACAATATCATGGGTACCCATAATGCTGGCAAGATGCTTTGCAAGCTTATTAACTTTATCTTTTTTGGCGCTTAAATCCTCCAGCACTTGTTGTTGCACTAGAAAGTATGCATCTGAATTCTGCAGGACTTCTCGGTTCTTGACTTCTGTCGCATAACATCTCGATCGATGTCTTTCAACTTGAAGTTGAGACTCAAGAAGCCGAACTGATTCAGCAGCGAGTTCAAGAGCTGGTGCCCGGCCAGTAGCGATGCTTTCGAACACTACGTCGAGACAGGACTTTGGGGTTGTCTCAGTGTCTTCAATATAGTTTTTATCAGCTTTCTTGGAGAACAACATCGATGTCTCACTATCTTGAACCTAATCTGCATTACTTCCTTTACCATTGCATAATGGGGTACTCTTCTCCAATATTTTATCCGCATTCTAAAGGAGAAACAAACAAACACATCACATGTTTACAATGTAGTATATGAAACTCATTTTGGTAACCAGTTCAGTAGTAAGGTGGACAGGATAACATCATGAAACAAACATATATCTATGTAGTATGGTCACTGTATGGTCTATATCATTCTAGTTTATGTTGCCAAATCATGATAGATACAGTTTGAATCATACCTATTTAAGACAAAGCAGCATAGACAGAATATAAGTGTGGGAAACTATAGAACAATAACAACATTTGTAATGTGCATGGCATGAGAACATAACTATTTATTCAATTGAAACTGAAATCAACATAGAGCAAATTACAACAGCAAACACGTTAAAGAAACAGGTTTAAAACATACCTGTTGTGCCATTGGAGTTTCAATTGCATCCTTCAAATTTGAAATTAGTTGGTATGAGTAAATACAGTGATGCAAGAGCAAAGTAGTATGAACCATAGCTACGGAACCTGACTTGAGAACAATTCTTCTTCTGCTTTAAGCGTTGACTTGGGGTTCGGAGTGGTGGTGCTCGTGCTTTGGGCACTGCAGTTGCCTTACTAACTGATCGTGTTTGGGTGCTCTGTGGTGGAGACGGTGCTGTGTCAACAGGAACTGGGTAACTATCTGCTAGGGTTGGGGTTAGAAGGGGTGTAGCTGGTTCTCTGTCCAACTGGGTAGGGGTACAATCTGCGTGAGTCCGGGTTATGTGTGGTGGGGCTGGTTCTTGGGCAAGTACAACCGTGGTTCTATCTCCATCGACGGTAGCACGATCTTTTACGAAGACCGTGTTTTTACTCCCACAGAATCTGCCATCACCCCTCCAATTGAAACTCTTGATAAACAAGAAAAGTAATTGAATGTATGAGACATTGTAAGATAGACAGGTGCAATGGATAGTAGGGAAGAAAGCAGGGCATGAAATAATTCACATTTATGTTGTCTAACCAAAGCGAATAGCAGGACAAAATTTCAAATATATGATGGCTAACTAAACAGGATATCATGACACAATTTCACATGTATGATGGCTAACTAAACATGATAGAATGACATACTTCAAAATATGATGACTATGTAAATAGGATGACATGATATAACTATACGATGTGTCTATTAAAGTGGTTGGCATGCCATAAATTACAAATATGTCGTCGATGCAAACATGATGGGATGATATAATTCACGGATAGAATGACATAATTCAAAATATGATGACTATGTAAACAGGATGAGATGATATAAATATATTATGTCTTTAGAAAATGGGTTGGCATGCCATAATTCAGATACATCTTTGTCTATGTAAACATCATGGCATGATATAATTCAAATATATGATTTATATACTAAGGAAGTGAGCAGAGGGCAATCGCATATATGATGTGTCAACTAAGGAGATGGCATTCAATATCGTGTATATGATGTAAAAACTAAGCATTGCAATACAATATGCATGATATGAGTAATATAACCCTGCCAAGTTTGAGCATACACCTCGGGGATAATAGGACTGGTCATCGACTACGAATCCTCCTCACGAAGAGCTATACGTAACCAGCAACATATCTGCTTCAGTAGCATTGTCTGCTCACGAAGACCTTGTTTTCACTCCAGATTTCTCCATCACCAATTCAAATGGCTGATGCACAGGAAGAGCAGTTGAATATACAAACATTGTCAACAAAAGAAATGAGAAACAAAAAAAGGACGGCATGATATAATTCACATATATGATGCTTGGCTAAATAGCATGGCATTGCATAATTCACATATATAATGACTTGCAACAAGATAGCATTGCATAATTCACATATATAATGTCTTGCAACAAGATGGCATTGCATAATTCACATATATGGTAATTAGACACTAAACAGGTGGCATTCACACAAATCATGTCTAAACTAAGCAAATGACATAGCAATGCAAGATACCATACGCATACGATATGAGCAACAAAACCACCGCCAAGTTAGAGCATGCACCTCGAGGGGGAATAGGTGCAGTCATACATGCATGTGAATCCTCCTCTGAGGAGCTATCCGTAACCAGCTAGACATGCGCTTCATTAGATAGCATTATCTACTCTGAAGACCTTGTTTCCACTCCAGATTTTTCCATGACCGTGCCGAATGGCTGATGCACAGGAAGATTAATTGAATGTACTAAAATTGTTGACAAATTTAACACGTAATAAAAAATGATGTCATGATATAATTCACATATAAGATGACTGGATAACCAGGGTGGCACTGCAAAATTCAAATATATGATGCCTAGCTAAACAAGATGGCATTGCATGATTCACATATACGATAAAGAAACTAAACAGATGGCATTGACACAAAGCATGTCTAAACTAAGCAGATGACATCTTTGATGTATCTGATAAGCAATGCAAGGCACCATATGCATGATATTACCAACATCGGCATGCCAAGTTAGAGAGAAGACCTCATGGGGTAAATAGGAGTGGTCTTACATACGAATCCCCTCGAGCAGTTATCTTCCTCTTGATTACGATCCGAAATGGGTGGAGGGGGGCTGCCTTTGCGCCCACCATGGAGCGACATCTGCATGAAATTTTATTGCCACGGAAGGCTCGTCTCTTTTGCTCTAATGTTCAGTTCCACTGTGTACAATAACTGACATGCATAGGAATAAAACTTAGTGAGATTATGTAAGGAGTGCATGCACAAATCCAGCATGAAGGTAGCAAACTGTGGATAGACACAAAACCAATGATAGCAGGCAGATAATAGCTTTAGTTAAAAAATACAGATAATGGCTCCTTTAATGTTTGTTTGCACCCAACATGAAACTCATAGTAGACACCCGAGATTAACCAGATAGTACTGATTGCTGCCCCAATATGTACCCCACAACCATTTAAAAACTCAAGTTTCAGCATAAGTTTGGACCTAAGTCGAAGTCTAATAGGTGAACACGACGATAAAGTAGCATGTCATCATATTAAGCGATGCATAACATAAGCAGACACGGAAGAGTGCGACCTCTCTTGCGGAACCGTGTAGTCCTTAAGGTCATCTGCTCAGTTGATGATGGTAATGCAGTTGTCGTGGCTGTCGACGGCGGGGAAGAACATCTGAGGCGGCGAAAGACAGTCTAGAGAGCGGATCCCTGCTGTGGTGAACCCTTCCTTTGTTGGAGCAGCTGAGCTGGGGTGGAACACAACACCGGAGGAGCAGGACAAACCACACAAGGTTTTCTTGGACACATGTATGTAACAGAAGTAATTGTGTAAGGGCTTGTTTGAATTTGAGGATTCTAACAATGCAGGGATAGGAAATAGACAGGAATAGGATAGGAATGCACGTGTAAAATAGAGAATTTAAAAACACAACATTTCTGCCAATCTGGGTGTTTGGTTCACAAGAATTGGAAGATCACGGGATGCAAAGAAGCATGGTGAGATTAAGTCAGACCACAAGAAGTGTACAACCTCTTTGGCGAAGCCATGTCGATCTCAGCGTGATTGGGTTGGCCGGTGAGGATGCTCCGGCTAACTTGGCTGTCGGAGGAGGGGAAGAAGATCTTAATCGCCTGGAGATGGAGCCCGAGGTACTGCTCCGCTGTGATGGAGGATTAGAGACAATGTTAACTTGAGTGGAATTCTAATAGCATCTCCAACAGATGACGTAAAATACATAACCACAAAGTGCTAGATGTATACATCAGCCGCTCATCTCTGAACTTAACTGTTGAAACTGAATATAACTGTCGAAACTGAACTTAAGCATCGAAACTGAATTTTCTTTGTCGAAACTGAATTTTACCGTCAAACCGAACGCACTAGAGGTGAGGCTACACGTCGATCGTGACTTTTTCATCTCTGGTCGGTCGATTTTGCGATCGTTGGATACGAAATCAAGGGCCTGCAGTTCATCTTCAACCTCCACCCCCGAGCCGCCACCACCTGGCCAAACAGCCGCCCCGCCGCTCATGGCCGGTGGTGCATCGCTCGCCCAGCCAAAACACTCCCCACCGCCCTCAAGCGCCGCCGCCATCCCTCTAAGCGCCTGCCGAGCTTTTTCTCCGTGATCCCCACGCCACCGCCCACCACCACTGGCGACCACCGCCCCCACCCTGAACCCTAAGATAGATAGTGGTATACCTCTCCGGCGAGCCCCCCTCCCCGATGCGGCTGGTTCTTCCTTAACTCCGGCGAGCCCCCCCCCACCCCCTAAAAATCGACTAACCCAAAAGTCGATTCAGTCGACTGAAACTATAGCTAAATCGGAGCAGCATCGCAAGCAAGAGCAAGAGCGAGAGTAGCAGCGTGAGCAAGAGCAAGAGCGAGAGTAGCAGCGCGAGCAAGAGCAAGAGCAGACCAGGTAGGGGACCGAGAGCAAGAGCACAGCAGCAGCGCGAGTGAGAGCTAAAGCAGCAGCAGCTCCTACTGATGTGGACGTCGCCACCGAGGGAGCGACACCGTGGAGGAAGTGGCCAGTGACGCCGCCGTGGATGGAGCCGCGTCGTGTCGGCTCGGGACCGAGCGCCGGTAGCAACGTGAGATCGAATCAAGAAGAAAATGCGGCAATTAGTGTACAACCTCTTTGGTGGCGCCGATTAGGCCACAACTTCATCCGAGGAAACGGTGATGATGATGCTCCTCCAGTGGTGCAGGTGAATACGGCGGTGTGGGAATGGAGGTGGCGCGAAAGACGAGGGGAACGACGGGGCAGCTCCTTAGAGGTGGAGGACAGGGTGGCTAAATCGGCGGGATGACCAGATCGAAGACAGATCCTCATCCGGTACGGTGGATGAGGAACGTCGAGGAGTTGCTGTGGACGGCGTCTTCGGGGAAGAGGCTCCGGCAGGGTGGCGGACGGAGGAGGGTGTGGAGCTTCGCGGGTTATCATGGCCTCGGTGTACGAATGGGTGGGCGAATGGGATGGGAGTGGGGAACCATGGCTTAGGGACGCGCTTGTCCGAAATGTGGGGTAAGTTACGAAAGTACCCCCACCGATTTGAGGCGGTTCTTTCGGTTCAGGGGTATCACGGGCATTTCACGTGTCGGGATTTCATAAGAGGTGCGAGTTTTTGCGCGCATTAAATTTTGGAATAGCAAGGCGCGGGTTGAGATGGAGGGAGTTGTCGGAGCACAACAAGACAAAGATATATCTTAAATATTTTGGGCTAACAAGGCGCGGGTTGAAATTTCCGGACAAGCCTAACGTGTACTGTACCAAATCAATTCGCACTACAAATGTCATTCAAAACTTTGAATTCATGTTATGTTCAATTAAAATATTTCGCTACGTGTATAATGCATGCAACCTAGTACTCAAATGAACGTTTTATTGCATTCCAAACGTATATACTACCGCTTCAATATGAACTAAATTTGAATTCAGTTCTCTATTTGAATAAGATCTACAATAATGATTGTTGTGAAGTCAAAGCGTTTGAATTCATTTCTCTCTTTTAATAAGATCTACAATCGTCATTATTGTCAAGTTAAACCATCGTTTGTGTATTATCTTCACAGCACACCACATTATTAGTCTCGAGTTACATATGAACTATGTGTACTATATGAACTCGAACTTGATTTTTTGAATCCACTTTATGTTGATTTCAAATCATAGTACATTTCAAGCTCTAGCTAGATCTTCACAAACTAAACCATGTCTCATATGTATAATGTGTTTATCACATTATGTATGGTGCCCCGCCCCCTACGCCTACAAGTATATAGATGTGAGTTGCAAACACCACACATTACCACAAATTCAAATAAAATGTGAGAATGTTCGATATATAGTATTGTTTAGATTGTTCGATATTTAGTTGTAAGCTGCAAACGCCACACATTATCACAAATTCAAATAAAATGTGAGATTGTTCGATGTATAGTATGGTTTAGATTGTTCAACATTTAGCTGTGAGTTGCAAACGCCATGCATCATCACATTATGGTATAACATGTGCAAAACCAAAACACGCGTATCACCGCTATATTCATTCATGCATATGTTTAAAACACTATGATCTCCTATTCAAATATATGAATCCACTTTCATATCAAATTATGATCTTTGTTAGTCTCTTACACCCACGCAATCCTCTAACCTTTGTAGCTACCACTAACTTTCTCTCGTGCATGCACACGCCCTCCTCGCCCTCCTCCTCCCTCAGCATTCTATCCATCGCGCTCATTCATTTTTTTCTTTAGGTCGTTCTCCCACAGTCTCCACAACTCCTTTCCGACACACACCGATCAATAAACCTCTCCAGCGATGTCTTCCTACAACATACACACGCACCTTCAATCTCCTCCTTTATGTGTCCTTGCCTCGTGTCTCTCATACGGTCCCGCACATGCGTAAACTCTCGCCCCTCTTTTCATCGATCTCACAACCGCACACTCCTCCCCCTATCTAGCTAGTAGATAGGCCTCTCGCACCACCTCCTAGCTCCATTCTCTCTGTCTATCCGTCTCGCCGGGCCTTATTTGCCTCTAACAAATGGATGTATACCAACCGATCTCCCGCTATACATATAGCTAGCTAGGTCCTTATAACTCGTTTTCCCCACGCGTCGATCGATCTACCTCATTAGTTATGTCTCTCCCTTCCTCCGACAAACAACAATTGATCTACCGATCTAGTTATGTTTGCTTACCAAACACATGGTTCCCCTTCATCATCCATGGATGCGTCCCGACAGATCTATCACGCACAGGCACACACATAAACACATCCCCACTCTTATTGATAATATTGCAGTTCCACCCTCACTTTGTCTAGTAGGCCTCTCCCACCATCTTCGAGAAGCAACTCCATCACCCATCTAGCACTCTACCCCTCTCCCTCCCTCCCTCTCTCTCCTCTCTCTGTCCCATCCTATTTCCCGTCCTTCAGTTATGTATGGATGTCGACCGATCTCCCTCAAGACATAGCTGGGTCTCTCCTTCTCAACGCATATACGAGTTGTTCTACCTCTATAGTTAGGCCTCTGCCTACCCCTCCCCCCACCCCCTCGCACACACACACACACACACACCGATACATCAAGCGCTCTAGTCATGTCTCCCTGCCACACACAAACTTGACCTGTGCCCTCTAACGTTCTGGTAGCTAGGTCAGTCACCCTATATCTTTGACTTGCACACACACACACACACACACAATTTTGATGGCTCTCTTCATCGATCTCGCACCCACCCACTTGATCCTCTCTTCTACTCCATCGATATCTATGACCCCTCCCTCTCTTCTCGTGGATCGCCCAACCCTCTATATATGATATGGACATGCCTCCATTTCACACACATTGCATGCAAAATTTTGTTTGAGATGTCATCGACACATATTCCCACAAATACATTCACGAAATCAACCTCCCCCCAAAACAAAAAACACTCACGAACGCACAAGCCATTTGTCTAGGTTTGTATCTCTCACACACACCCACGTAGGTGGGGGACGTGCACGAGGAGAAGACGTGCACGCACGGTGCACGTACTCCCGTCTCTTTCCCAACCACACCCGTGCGGGTACACGGTGGAGCTCATTTCTGTACGAAAAGGCAGCCACATGGTAATTTGACCATGTACTGGTTGTCCACTTGGCGGAGGGAGGATTGTCTACCATGGGTGAACAAACAAATTGCGGCCTGACGCGTTATGTTAAAAGAGAGGCAAACCATGTGGGGCCTACCTTAAAGGCAAGGCTCTATACACTTGAGTACTTTTGACGTGTCCCGTCAACTCGCAGAACGAGGAGAAGCTTGCTTAGTACACCGTCTCCCCACCCACGGGCGCGGTAGCTCGCCGGATGAGGTGAAGCTTGCTTACTATGCTTTACGCTCGCTCCCTCGCCCACGCGCGCGGTGGCTCGCAGGACGAGGAGAAAATTTTGCTAGTACTCCCTCCGTTTACTCCTCGTCCCTACCTTGGTTAGAGAAATTATCATATTGTTTGGAATATATTCCTTTAGTAGATTTCAATATGAACTACTAGTACATACTCCAAACACTGATGTATATAGACGTATTTTAGAGTGTAGATTCGCTCATTTTGCTCCGTATGTATTCCATATTGAAACGGGCGTAATAGTACGCACTCTCCCTCGCCCCTCGACCCTCGCCATGTGGTGGACGTGCAGAAATTCATTCGGTCTCATATAGCCAGAACGATATATACTGCAGTACCATTATTGCTCAACTCCCCAAAGAGGCGAAGAGCAATCGCAAGGTTAATAGTTTGGAGATGCCAAGCGCAAGGTTTATAGGAGAACGAGTAGTAGGTGCCGCGTCATTTATAAATAAAGTTTTTTTCTTCATTGGCATGTACGCAATATAAATAGGTTCATATGGAGAGAAAAGGAAACCGCTCCACTATATACATAGGCAGGACGAGCCTACACGGTTGCTTGCTGGGGTTGCTTTCTTCAGTTTTCACACTCTCTCGCACAAAACCACAGTGGCCACATCTCTAACATCCCGGCGGATCACGTCTGCCGGGAGAAGGGGTGGATGCTTAGTGTAGATGCGGTCGCCGTCGCCGACGGCGAAAACCCACTGTCGGCATGTCCCGGTCAGGGGTCCCCGCCATTCTCTCTCACAAAGCAGGTGAGGTTGCCTTCGTCCATTGCTCACTACCGCGACGCGGGTAGTTGCCTCCTCCCGCCACCTCCTCTAGGTTGAGCTACGGCCCGACATCCCTCAGGTACAACTCCCTTTACAGCCGGCTTGCACCACTGCTCCAGCTTCCCACATCACTCCATGTGGATATTTCTCTACTTCTTTGCCCCGCACATACCTCTACTAGCTTCTACGTACTATATTTGTGATGCGTTTATGTCTCATCAACTAGTTCCAGTAATATTATTCTAATCATGCTTCTTCAATTTCTTTGCCACAGGGATGCACATCTTGATTTTGGTAAAACTGCACAAAATGATCCGATGGTCAAAGGGTTGCAAACTTCATTTCTTAGGAAGCGCCGACGTTGCCAGCAAATTAAAGCCTGGTTAGGGTTTACGGTTCAAGGGCTAGGGACTGCACGGATAGTTTTTTTCTTTAGCTGTCTCTATTTCAATGGCTAGGGACTGCATGAGTAGTAGTAGTAATGTACGCCTTACGCCCGCTCCCTCGCCCACGCGCGCGGTGGCTCGTAGGATGAGAAAATTTTACTACTCCCTCCATTTACTCCTTGTCCCTACTACCTTGGAACGTATATTTTACTACTCCCTCCATTTAAAGCCTGATGTATATAGACGTATTTTAGAGTGTATATTCACTCATTTTGCTCCATATGTAGAATAAAGTTGAAACACTTATTTTGGAACGGAGGGAGTACACATTTGCTATGATCTGTCAATCATTGAGATGCAATAGCATGCATGTTAGTCTCCTTTGTATTTGATGAAATGTTGCAACGGGCAACCTTGGACACAAGATACATTTAACAGAAGCTGGAAGCTTCATAGCTTTGTACTATCTCACTGATAAATTACAGTACGTACTATATAAGTACTTCCTCTGTTCTTAAATATAAGTTTTTGTAGAGATTTCACCATGAACCACATACAGATGTATATAGATGCATATTAAGCGTAGATTCATTCATTTTGTTCCATATGTAGTCCACCTAGTGGAATCTCTACAAAGACTTATATTTAGGAATGGAGGGAGTACTATGTAAAGAGTTAGGTGTCGCACGGTGTCCAGAAAATATGGTGATAGTGTGAGGTGGGCCATGTAATCACTGAGCCTGCGTGTTTTCACTGCTCTTGCACTCCTCCGCCATAAGAATGGAGAAAATTGTAATCTAGTAGTACCTCCTTTTGCCAAAAGTGTGGGGCATCCAACAGTTCTACCACCTAAGTAATAATGACCAATGATCCGTCAAATCACATAGACCCAGCAGTAAGTTGGACGGATGAAGCAATCATCACTCTTAAATCCGCTTCTCCCTTCAACGCAGGCGCCAGTGAGAGGTCACGTCCGCTCTGCCCGGGCATGAATGCGTCACCGATTCTTTGGAGCGGCGCTGACCGTTTCGGGCGGGAAGCGCACGCGGGCGATGGATGGGCTTTGGGTGGGCCAGGCTGGTCAGGAACGGGTGTGGCAGTTGTCCGCCTGTCCCTACCGGACGCTCGGAAACAAGAGGATGCACCGACTCCCGTGACTAAAATCGTACACTACACACCATCTCTCTGTAGGAATAGGTCGATCTGTCGCTCTCTCTAACACACACACATGCTGTTAAACACACACACACGCACACACAGGTTCATAGAATAGGAAAATCGTGCGAGTGCAAAGCCACAGGAAGTGAGATACGAATGGAGTACGTACAAGAAGAGAGGAGGTGACGAATATTCCATCAAACCTGGACTGAGGAGTACTCCCTCCGCCTAGGTGTTAAGTCATCCTACGGAAACCAGTTATTCCCAAAATGTTTAGGCATCGTCCATTAACTTCGCATCTCAATCCCCTCCTGGCCTCGTTGCTAGCGAGCGTTGTTACTTAGGGAGCGTTTGGATCCTTAGCGAGAACAACTTATAGCATAGCCAGACAAGGTTAGGCGTTTGGAACTGTTAAAATATGTTAGCTTTTGTGGGCCAGCTAGCTTGGGTGGGCTAGAAAAACCTTGCTAGCTTAGGAGAGCCAGATCGGCTCGCTTCCGACGGCAAACTTCGCGTAGTAGTAACATAGACTAGTAACATATGCATGTTGTACTAGTCCAAGTTACTCACCACTATGACCAGCTGTTAGGGATATAACTATTTATGTAAGCCGCCCAGGAGGGGCCGGGTTACGTAAAGAGGTTACCAGACAAAAGCCCAAGTCCAAGCATGAAGATGGCGTCTCAACAAAGGGCCTAAGGCCCACAGGCGACTTAAGGCCCGTTGTAGTAAACCGCCATAATAGCAATACTTGTATCATAAGGTAGACTTAACTAGTCACCGAGCCGGATATTGTTTATAAGCCGATCGGGACTCCATAGGCCACAGGGCGTCAACCCTTGTATATAAGGGGACGACCTGTTGGCGGCTTAGGGCAAGAAACAACCAATCGAGAACCGGGCATAGCGTATCTCGCTCCCTGGTCATCGAAACCTCAAGCAATACCAACCTAACTAGACTTAGACTTACCTTCACCGTAAGGAGCCGAACTAGTATAAACCCTCTCGTGTCCTTTGTCCCGATTAACCCCTTTAAGCCTCCTAGTTGCGATGGCTCCACGACTAAGTCCTTGCAAGAGGACATCTGCAGTGATAATTCCACGACAGTTGGCGCCCACCATGGGGCGGTATGCAGTGGATTTGAGTTCTTGAAGGGCAGCTTGAAGGGCTCAAGGGATATCTGATGGGCGGATGACCAAGAGTCGTCGCGGCAAGATCTACATCGACAACGAAGGCTGGGGCCCTGAGGCCGACTCAATTGAGTACGGGTACCGGGTCCCCTTTGTCGGAATGCACGTCTTCATCGGCCGGATTGGTGAGCCGGGCCCAGAGCCGGACAGCTGCACCAACCTCATTGAGACGGCTCAGCGTGCGAGACCCGCCCAGGTTCAACCTACCATGAAGCGTGCCTTTGTGGGCTGTGTTCATGGAGAGGCACTTTCTGAAGGATCTAAAGATGGCGAAGAGACGACCGTCCCATCAGATGATGATTCGTCCTCCGGTTCAACAGATTCTCTGTATCAGGTCCAAGAAGGCATGCTAGGGGGCTGTTCTGACGACTCTAGCGTTCCAGATTGCTATGAGCCGCCGAGCTGGGCAGGAGTCTTCATGGCTGGTACCCAACCCGGCCAAAACTCGACGGCTGCGACAGCAATGGCGTCCAGGTCAGGAGCGGCCGGGCAGGAGGCCCAGCGCCCGCCCGGCTCAGTCTTGATAGATCTTATGGACAAGTTGGCGACCACATTAACCACCACAGTTATTCCTGCAAATCCAGATGAGCATAACATGGAGGTGGCAAAGGTGCATGAGGAGGTAGCCCTGGCCAAGGAGGACTTGGCGGCTGAGGACACCAGGCTAGCTACGGAGCAGGCGGCTTTGGATGCACGGGCGTGATGACTCGATCGAGGCTTTCCAGCTTAATATGAGTCTGAATGCGTCCAATGAGGTGATGAGAATGAGACATCAGAAGACCCAGTCCCGTCTGCCTCCGGTTTACGATCCTCGGAATCTTTTCACGACACCTAGAGCTGGTCCTAGCAATTTGCCCGAAGCCAATCAATTTATGACACCCGGAGCAGGAGGGCCGGTTCAGCCTCGAGAGACGACACCTCTTCACGGGAGCATGGCCCCGCCCCGATACATACCGACACCTCCGGGCCACTTTTCCAACCCCATGGAGAACTTGATAGCAGCATCGGCGCGTCTCGCGGCTCTTCCAGTGGATGGTGATGACTCGACGGCGGAAACCGGAGGGTTAGGGATCTTCTTGACGGCCTTGGCACAAAGAAGAAACCTATTCTTCTGGCGGGGACATGATTCATTCCACTCCTCAGCCTTGGATAGCACCTCGTCCAACCGGAGTCCGAAATTCTGACAGCACATGGAGTCGAAGCTTTATCAAGCAATGCCCAGCGTCGCAACCAACCCGGTGGCTACATCCGGTGCAGGATCGATTGCGTCGGGGAGGATGAGCAGGCGGCTCAATTAGCAGCTCAGCGGGCGACATATGATGGTCTCCCGAGTATCCAATGACTTACATTGGAGCAGGGTGGCCACTAGAACCGGTGGTGTCCCTTATGCAGTGCCGGCTCTGCGAGATGTGCGTCTGCCCAAGGATTTCAAGGGACCTCGAAAGGTGCCGAATTACACGGCCGACTTACAGCCGGGGGCATGGATTGAAAGTTACGAGATGGCCATGGAGTTATTGGAAGTCAGTGACGCGGCAATGGCTAAGTATTTCACCATGATGTTAGATGGAACGGCCCGATCTTGGTTGAAAAGTTTGCCTCCCAATTCCATCAGTTCATGGGCAGAGTTAAAGGCCCGGTTTATCCAGAACTTTAAGGATACTTGCAAGCAATCTATGTCCATTGTGGACTTGACCAATTGTAAGCGGGGAGGAGGGTGAGTCCACAACTCATTGGGTGCGCCGGGTCAAGGAAATAATACATTCATCCGATAAGATGGATGCCGCTCTCTTGGTACTTATGCTCCATCAGAATTGTCGTTTTGTGCCGCTGAAGCAAAAGCCGGGGCGCCTTAAGCGTGATTGCAATGACATGGGTACGCTGATGGCGGCTTTGGTTAAATATGCCGATTCTGATACTACCGATGATCCCACGTCTGAGGAGGAAAAGGAAAGAAGAACGGCAATGGAAAGGGTCAGCAGCAACAATCGGTAAGTCAAGGTGGCAACAAGCGTAAGCCGGATGGTAACCCGACGTTTGTGGCCAATGCTAATTCCCAAGGTAATAACAAGAAGCGTAAGGGGAGAGCACCTCCTCGATCTGGTGGCTCGGGTCCATCTCTTGAGCAGCTTCTGCATGAGCCTTGTCCAAGACACGGTACTCGGGAGAATCCTGCCACTCACTTATGGAAGGACTGCGCGATCATGAAGGCTTTCAAGAATTCAAACATGTTTGATGGCAATCACGGATCAGGCGGCGGTTCAAGAGCAGGTGGTTTCCATGGCCCGGGTGGCGGCTCAAGTTCTGGTTTTCAAGGTGGTCAAGGTGGCTATAATCAATAGCAGTCTGGTCAAGGAGGACAGCGGCAGATGTGATCAGTTATCGAGCCATCCAAAACAGTTGAGCGGTGGGCAATACCATGTGTTTACCACTAACTTGTGTAAACGTGACGGAAAAGGTTCATAAAAGGCTGTAAATTCGGTTGAACCGGCGGTTCCCCGTTATCCGAGGTGGTCGAGCAGCCTATCATTTGGAGTAGAGAAGATCACCCCTCGGTCGATAACCCGGGTCAGTTGGCCTTGGTGGTGGCCCCTCAAGTTGGGGATATAAATTCACTAAGGTGCTCATGGACGGCGGAAGCAGCATCAATATTCTCTATAATGAGACCTTTCGCCGTATGGGTCTGACTGATAAGGACTTGAGGACGTCTAACACTGTTTTTCATGGGGTGGTACCTGGTAAGTCGGCATATCTCATTCGAAAGATTGAGCTGGAAGTGGCTTTTGGAGATGAATATGATTCCAGGGCTGAGAAGCTGACGTTTGAGGTAGTTAAAATCAGGAGCCCATATCACGCTCTGTTTGGACGGCCGGCTTATGCCAAGTTTATGGCACGGCCGTGTTATGTTTATCTGCAGCTCAAGATGCCGGGTTACAAGGGCACCATCAACTTGTGCATGGGAGTCGAAAGGTGGCCTTGGAATGCGAGGAAGGCACGGCTTATCTGAAATGCGTTTGTCTTGAAGAGGATCTAAAGTTTTATCAAACTAATGTTGATCCGGCAGATATGACCTCTTTGAAGAAGCGAACCACAGAGCAAGACTCGGTGTTGAAATTTAAGTCGGCCGCCGCGACAAAACTGGTTGATTTCACTCCAGGCGACTCTTTCAAGCAGTTCAGCATCAGTACCAATTTGGATCCCCAAATAGGAAAGCGCGCTCATTGAGTTCATCCGTGAGAACTGGGACATCTTTGCATGGAAACCTTCTGACATGCCGGGTGTCTCGAGAGAACTCGCTGAGCACACTCTTAATATTGATCCAAAGTATAAGCCGGTCAGGCAGTTCCTCCGACGATTCAATGAGGAAAGGCGAAAGGCTATAGGGGAGGAGGTCGCTCGGCTCTTAGCGGCCGGGTTCATCGTGGAAGTTTTTCACCCGGAGTGGTTGGCTAACCCGGTGCTTGTGCTCAAGAAGAACGGCACCTGGCGGATGTGTGTGGACTACACGGACTTAAATAAAGCTTGTCCGACCGATCCCTTTGCTCTACCCCGCATTGATCAAATCATCGATGCAACTGCGGGTTGCGAGCGTTTGAGTTTTTTGGATGCTTACTCTGGTTATCATCAGATCAAGATGGCAGTTAAGGACCAGGAGAAGACGGCTTTCATTACTCCATTTGGAGCCTTCTGCTATGTGTCTATGCCATTTGGGCTCAAGAGTGCCTGTGGCACTTATCGATGGTGTGTGCAGAATTGTCTCCACAATCAGATTGGGCGCAATGTTCATGCTTATGTGGATGACATTGTGGTGAAGTCCAGAGAGAAGGAAACCTTGATCTCCGACTTAAAGGAAACCTTTGATAATCTCCGGGTTTATAAGATGATGCTTAACCCGGACAAGTGTGTATTTGGTGTACCTGCAGGCAAACTTTTGGGATTCCTGGTTTCAAACAGGGGCATTGAAGCTAACCCGGAGAAGATCAAAGCGATTACCTCTCTGGCTAAACCGGCGTGCATCAATGATGCTCAGCGATCATGGGTCGCGTTGTTGCTTTAAGCCGATTCATAAGCCGGCTAGGGAGAAGGCTTTACTGCTCGACGATGATGAAGAAAGCGAGACATCTTTGTCCTGGAGTGAAGCTCTGATGCTACTTTTGAAGATTTAAAGAGACAATTGGCTGAGCCGCCGGTTCTCGCAGCTCCGATTGATAAAGAGCCATTGCAATTGTATGTTGCTGCTAACTCACGTGCTGTTAGTGTGGGTATTATGGTGGAGCGTAAGGAACTGGCAAGGAGCATCCGGTTCAGCGGCCGATTTATTACATCAGTGAGGTGCTCATAGTCCAAGCAAAGGTATCCACATTGGCAGAAACTGGTTTATGGGGTGTTCATGGCGAGCCGGAAGCTAAAGCAGTACTTCTGGGTCATCCTATAAGCGTAGTAAGTTCAGCCCCTTGGGAGACATCATCCGTAGCAGGGGAAGCCACGGGGCGAGTTGCCAAGTGGACCATTGAGCTTGGGCCTCACGGTTTGAAGTATATTCCGCGCACAACTATCAAGTATCAAGCCCTAGTGGACTTTATTAATGATTGGACGGAGTTGCAGGCACCAGAGGAGAAGCCGGATAACACGTATTGGACTATTCACTTCGATGGGTCCAGGCAGTTGGAAGGCTCGGGGGCTGGAGTTGTTTTAACTTCCCCCCGAGGTGACAAATTTTTTTATGTGCTCCGGCTTATGTTTCCCTATACTAACAATGCAGCTGAATATGATGCTTTACTCCATGGCCTACGGATGGCCAATGAGATGAATTTGAGCCGAGTAAGATGCTTGGGCGATTCAGACCTCGTTGCTCAACAGGTGTCAGGCACGTGGGATTCTAAGGATCCCCTTATGGCGGCTTATCGTCGTGAAGTTGATGCGGTGGCTGGGCACTTAAAAGGTTATCAAGTAGAGCACATTGATCGAAGGAAGAATGAGGCGGCTGATGGTTTAAGCCGGCTGGGGTCTCAGCGTAAGCCGGTGCCGCCTAATACTTTCCTTGACATTTTTCATAACCCTTTTGTCAGAGTGCCTACAGAGGAAGAGCTTGCAGTGCCAGACCCGGAGGCATAGCTGGTGGTGGCTCTCCATGCCATCCCGGACTGGACGATTCCATACTTAGCCTATATGACCCGGGGAGAGTTGCCTGAGGACGAGACCTTGGCAAGACAAATCATCAGGCGGTCCAAATCCATGACGATTGTTCACGGCGAGTTGCATCACCGTAGCGTCACTGGGGTGTTTCAGCGTTGTGTATCACCTACCGAGGGTCAGGAGATACTTCGTGAGATTCATGAAGGTGATTGCGGTCATCATTCCAGTTCAAAGTCTCTGGTAGCCAAGGCTTTTCGTCATGGTTTTTATTGGTGACGGCTCATCGCGATGCGGAGGATCTGGTCGGCAAATGTGACGGATGTCAAAAATTCTCACGACGAAGCTCATGTGCCGCTCAAGAATTGAGGATGATTCCAATTACTTGGCCGTTTGCAGTCTGGGGGCTTGATATGGTTGGACCTTTCAAAAGGTCTAAAGATAAGAAGACACACCTATTGGTGGCAGTGGATAAATTCACCAAGTGGGTTGAAGCAGAGCCGGTCAGTAAGTGTGATGCAGCCACGGCGGTTCAGTTCATCAAAAAGGTGACCTTTTGTTTTGGTTTTCCGCACAGTATTATAACTGATAATGGTACTAATCTCTCCAAGCGTGCCATGGAAGAGTTCTGCCAACAAGAGCACATCCGGCTTGATGTTTCGGCTGTTGCTCACCCCCAGTCTAATGGTCAGGCAGAAAGAGCTAATCAAGAGATCTTGAAAGGTATCAAACCCCGACTCTTAGTTCCTTTACAGCGAACTCCGGGTTGTTGGGTGGAGGAGTTACCCTCTGTGCTATGGATCATCAACACAACGCCTAACAGGTCTACTGGTTATACACCTTTCTTCATGGTGTACGGAGCAGAGGCAGTTCTGCCAAGTGACATCCGACATGATTCACCACGGGTGGCGGCTTACGTTGAGGCTGATAATGAAAAAGCTCGTCAGGATGCACTTGACTTGTTGGATGAAGAGCGAGACTTGGCGATAGCCCGCTCGGCGATTTACCAGCAAGACCTGCGCCGTTATCACAGCCGCCGGGTTAGAAGCAGAACTTTCCAGGAAGGTGATTTAGTGCTCCGGCTCATCCTGGACCAATCTGATATGCACAAGCTGTCCCCTCCTTGGGAGGGACCTTTCGTGGTCAGCAAGAATCTCAACAACGGGTCATATTACCTCATTGATGTTCGAGAGCACAAAGACTCATGTAAGTCGGAGGAGGAAACCTTACTATACTTAAGCCACCGGCTTTCAGAGTATATTTCTTTTTCTTTTTTAGCAATGTATATATTATATAAAGCAATAAAGCATGACCTCTTTCCTTTCCATCCTACAAGGTTTATGTGTCTTCTTTACCAGGTGATGGAAACGACTAACAGGGAGCGGATCATATCTGAATTCGGTTTTCCCTTTGGTCCGGCTTATGATCATATCTAAATCAAGACATGGTCACTTGGGGGCTTCCTGTTCAAACATAGGTCGTATTCGAACCAAAGAGAACATAGCTGTTGATACCCACTTGATCGGCATACTGCCAAACCCACTTGGAGGCTTCTTGATCATATTTGAATCATAGCTTAACCCCTTTGGGTCTGACGTGGATCGTATTCGAATCAGCGTCATTAAACAACTCTCATGGTCACTTGGGGGCTTCCTATTCAAACATAGGTCGTATTCGAACCAAAGAGAACATAGCTATCGATACCCACTTGATCGGCATCACCAAAGCCATTGGGGGCTATATGATCGTATCCGAATCTTAGCTTAACCCCTTTGGAACGGTTCTACTGATCGTATTCGAATCAGAGGCCTTTGAAAATTAGGTTTACCTTACTCTATAAGAGTGAATAATATTAAGGGCCAGGTAAGCGTTATATGTTCCAATTTTCGAAGTTAAGTATAAGCTCTGCATTTTCCGAGCAGTGAAAGTCGGTAATGTACGCCTTAAACCGGTGATACTTATGATGTTTTGGTTCATACTCCGGGTTAATATTATTTTACGTGACCCCGATCGTGGAGAGATGCCAAAGGAATTTTTTGTTTTTATATTGTGGTAAAGCAAAAAGCTTTTGCATGGTAAGAAGCAACTCAAGTAAGCCGGCAGGGCGCAACAATAAGTGGCTTGAGACATTGTTAAGCACCACAAACATGTGCGAAGGCATGACAGAGTTAAGAAATGTTTCTACCCTATTACAAGACTCCCCGAGTCTGAATAATGAGGCATTATTTTTTCACAGACTTAGTGCCAGGCAGGTTACTCCTTTGGTGGACTTGACGACTCCGGGTTATCCTTCTCCGCCTCTTCGTCTGCTGCATTGTCCTGGAAGGTTGACGAGGTCCAGTCAATGCCGCTTAAGGCTTCAAATTCAGCATCATCATCTATTAAACTGGCCGGGTCAACTTCAGGACCAAAGGTGTGCTTACGAGTTGGAGGGATCAGGCTGACATCATCATAATGAGGAGTTGGAATCCTCCGGTTGTCATGATCGTAACCCGGCTGGTACTTTGTAAGATCAATATCATTGCCGATGATGGTGGCCACAAGACGTACGACTCTCACACAGGTGGTGAAGTCTGATTGACTGAATGCAGAGTCCTCCTCCTTTAAGCTAGGGTATCCAAGAGCAACATCGCTTAAGTCTAGCTCTGGAGCCAACGCTTTGGCCCAGCTTAAGGCGGCTATGGCCCCGGCTCTACCAGATGTCGCCTTAACTCCTTAATCCGTTGAGGTAACACGGCAAGCCGTTTGAGTACATCCTGCAGGAGATAAGGAGTATCATTTGATAAAGCCACAACGGCCAAAGCACGTTGTGACCCGGTCTCTGTTGTTCCACTAGAGTGTACACCGCCTTAAGCTTGATCAGCATATTCTGCTTCAGGTTGGTACTGCTGGGACCTGCGTTTATGCATATAAGATTAAGCCGGAGATATCTGAAACAATTATCAAATGAATCATGATGATGTTCAAAAGTTACACATAGTCACTTACCAAAAATTGCTGAGACCATTTGGGATATCTGGTTTTTTAAGCCGAACAATTCGGCAATTGTTTCGGCAAAAGCTGCTTCTGCTGTCTCGGCCCGGGTCACAAGTGAAGATTTTTCATCCGCCCAGGCCTTCTTCTTCGCGTCAAAATCCTTCTTCAACTTTTCTTGCTCGAGAGATCTTTGAAAGGCGAATTTGGAGTCGGCTTTTTGAATCTCAAGGTCTTGGGCCGCCAGCCGGGTCTTCAGATCAGCAATCTGCAATTCAAATTGACTGGTGGAGACCTGCAGTAACGCCGGGTTATGGTAAGGTTATGGTAAGGTATTATTAAAGTCTCAAGCACTTTACAAGTAAAGACCCTTGACACTTGGGGGCTAATGTATGCTGAAGAAAATTTTACTTTATAATGTCAGATTATGCATATCAAAGTCTCAAGTACTTTACAAGTAAAAATACTTGACACTTGGGGGCTAATGTGTATCGCTTCTTTAAAAAGTTGCTATATTACAGCCAGGTTCATTATGCTTTCTTGTAAACCGGGTGAGCTAACGATGGCAGTATCTAAGTCTCTGACATATTTACCTATAAGCGATAGACTTGGGGGTCTGATAAGTAAGATTCAGGAGAAATGATATAAGTTATACCTCAGATTTATGCTGTATCTGTTTCACCATGTCAATTTCCAGGTCGCGGCTGTTATGCACTTGATTCAGATAGCCTGAGACTATATCGCCAATACTTAAGTGGGCATAATCAGCGATGTCCTGTTTGGTCTTCCGGCTTTTGACATGTTCTTCCTTAGCGGTGCACCTGGCAAGAATAGTAGGACGCCCCGGCTCAACATACTGGCTTTTCAAGTATTCAACTTCTGGTTCAGCCGTCCGGACCGGGCTAGGAATTTCCGGTTTATCGGAGTTATCAAGAGTGTTTTCTTGAGGCGGGTCGGAAGATGGTGTCGGAATTTCATGGGCCGGCTCAGGAGGAGGCTGATGAGTAGAAGCATCAGGGGCAGTGGTTCCGGGTTCCGGCTCCGTTGCTACCGGGTCTTCAATCGGCTTATTCTTCTTTGCCCTCTTACTGGGCTTCGCCTGCACACTGTGAATAAAACAAAGGGATGAGTACAAAATATGAGTAAGGCAAAATATGAGGATAACAAGGGTACATTACCCAGGGGCAGACTTGAAAGCCGGCATGTTGGATTGCATAGACTCGCCAGAAGAAGGAGATGTATCCTAATAATTGGAGTCAGATGAATTGAGAGGCTGACGAATAAAACCCGCCAAAGGATAAACAGAACGCAAAGCGGAGATGACCTCAGTTCGACGCTTCACGCTTCGCCGTAAGTCGGAAGAGAGCTCTACATCCTTACTTGTCCGGGTTTGCCTCTAGTTCTCAAGCTATTGTTGCTTCAAAAGAAATTGAGGATCTTGATAAGCTAAGGGATGTGAAAATCTTACTTTCCAGGTCACCCGCCGGGTTTTGTGCTTTGGCAAAGGCTCTGAGTCGGAGGAAACTATAGTTACCTCTTCACCATGAGCTTGGCTGTTTCCAGTGTCTTCCTCAAAGGCGAAAATATCAGTAAAATAGTAACAAAGGAGTTAAAGAGAATAAGAGATTAACTCTTCCTCATCTGAAGAAGAGTCATCCAATTTGAGCAATTCAGAGGCGATGGGTTTCTTCTTTTTCGAAGTCCCTGTCTTGGTGTTTTTCCGTTCATTTTTCTTGGCTACTCTGGCTTGTTGGGCAGCCTCGTGGTTATATTTGACTTTCCAGAAGTCATCACTGGCCTGTGGAAAAGATAAGGAATTATAAGTACAAGAAGGTAAAACATATTAAAGATTATTTATTAAGAATGGTAACTTACTGCGGGAGCCGGGTTCTTTTTGCAGAAAGGAAGTAACCTGAAGGTGTTGTTGATAACAGTACCCTCCTTCAGCAGTGACTGGGTTGTAGCATCTGCCACGTCATCTGGTAAGTCGTCAGAACTGTGGCGCATTGGGTCGTTCTGTTCGCCTGTATAGGTGCACATTAAGCCGGAGCGGCGGCTTAATGGGAGTATACGCCAAGTGACCCAGACCCGGACCAAGTCAATGCCGTTTAAACCATTTCCCAGAAGTGCTTTGATCTTCTTGATGGTGGGGTTGAGTGGCAGACGTTCCACAACGGTCAGTTTATCCGCCAGCGGATGGTTAGACTCAAGGCGCAGGGCGCGAAAGCCGGGCAGAGGCGGCTCATCAGCTGGAGAAGTATCCTGACAGTAGAACCATGACTGGTTCCAATATTTGGGGTGACTCGGCAGCTCGGCATAAGGAAACAAGCAGTCTCTCCGTCGCTGGATCGAGATACCGCCAAGTTCAAGACTCGGTCCGTTGACGCGCTCATTCTGCCGGTTCAAGTAAAACAGTTCTCTGAATAAGAGCAGGCCCAGATACACCTCACAGAAGACTTGGAAGTTGCAAAGATTGGACACGGAATTGGGTCCAATGTCTTGAGGTCTAAGGTCAAAGAAATTTAAAACTTCTCCAAAGAACTTTGAGCCGGGAGGGGAAAATCCCCGGCTCATGTGATCCGTGAAAACTATTACCTCCCCTTCTTTGGGTTGAGGCTTTTCTTTGGATGGGTCAGGGACGTGATAAGACATGACTTCTTTCTTTGGCAAATGGCCAGATTTCACAAAATCAGCCAGTTTGCTTTTGGTGACAGTGGATGGGACCTAGTTGCAGGTTACAGGAGCTTTGGTTGACTTAGGTGCCATGACAATAAATTGGCCTACTACAAAACAAGAAGTTCCGGCTTAATTTTAACCCGGAAGAAAATATTCAAATTACTGAAGGCAGCGGCTTAAAAGGGGCCTAATGACATAAGGATAATTGGGCAACATTATTTAAGCCGCCACAAGTGTTAGCAACAGTTCAACAATTTAAAGACCTTAGAAGGTGCCAAGGTTCACAGATCAAGTGGGATGCGTTTAAACCGGATATTTGGATAGTTATGTTAAAGGCATTTAACATAAGAAGTGTTCCGGGTGATAAAAACAGGTTTCATAAGTTACAACGATTATTTTGGATCAAATGGTCGTCCTGGAAAGAAAAATTTCTAGACCTAAAACAAGTGCAGAGAAGTTCATACACTCGAAAGAAGCTACTGAACAAAGGAAAAGGGATTTGTTTGCATATAAAATGGGGGTGAAACAGTTACCGCAGCAGTTCTATGCCATCTAACGATCAGAAAAGGGCGTTGGGGGTGAGATCTATCAAGGGTTCGTAGCGGGCGGTGATGAACACTGGCGAACTCGACGAAAACTATGATACAGATCTAAGACAGGAAAGGAAAGGGACTTACAGGTCTCGAGGAGCTGCGGAGGTTCGCCGGCGTGTTTCTGGACTGATTCAGGTTGATGCGGCGGCCTGGGTCGGAGAAGACGAGAAGCTTGACGGCGGCGGCGACGGAGCTCGAGAGGAGGCAAGAGGAAGGAGACGATTGGAAGGGGGGAAAATGAAACCCAGGTCGTGCCTATTTATAAGGAGAGCATAACTGGGACAGCGTGGGAAACGAGGAGATAAGAATTACTATCCAGCGGCCCTGACGCCTCGATTCTCGGAACAGGCAATAAAGACAGAGACCGTTGGGCCGATTCGGTGGGATAAAAGAAAAGATGACGTCATGACGGGTTAACACGGATCCAAAGAATGACGTCACGCCGGGTTAAAGAAAGTCTTTTTGCTCAGTCCGAAGACTGAAGATTTATGTTTTAAGTTATTTTAAGATTGACATGAACAGGTTCAAATCAACTGGGCCTAATGTTGGGGATATAACTATTTATGTAAGCCGCCCAGGAGGGGCCGGGTTACGTAAAGAGGTTACCAGACAAAAGCCCAAGTCCAAGCATGAAGATGGCGTCTCAACAAAGGGCCTAAGGCCCACAGGCGACTTAAGGCCCATTGTAGTAAACCGCCATAATAGCAATACTTGTATCATAAGGTAGACTTAACTAGTCACCGAGCCGTACATTGTTAATAAGCTGGCCGGGACTCTGTAGGCCACAGGGTGTCAACCCGTGTATATAAGGGGACGACCTGTTGGCGGCTTAGGGCAAGAAACAACCAATCAAGAACCGGGCATAGCGTATCTCGCTCCCTGGTCATCGAAACCTCAAGCAATACCAACCCAACTAGACGTAGGCTTACCTTCACCGTAAGGAGCCGAACTAGTATAAAACCTCTCGTGTCCTTTGTCCCGATTAACCCCTTTAAGCTTCCTAGTTGCGATGGCTCCACGACTAACTCCTTCCAAGAGGACATCTGCCGTGACAATTCCACGACACCAGCCGAAGCAATGTAACCAAACGCTCCTTAATTACTCTGCCTTGTTATCTCCCCCAGAAACCCAATGCATGGAGCGCAACTATGCGTTGATCAGTCAAGAAATCAAAGTTGGCTTGCATGCGAGTTAATACGTGGCCCTGCATGGTAGCTTAAACGGCATCTCTTAGTTGTTTGGATTAATTATTGCGTTTAGAGACAGAAATCAGGGCTTTGATTGGAGGAATGACCGGTCAAGTTTATCCTTCTCCTCCAATCTGCTTGCACCTTGGTCCCGCTGCACCTTCTAACGTGACTTATTACACCTAGACGGAGGGAGTCATACGAGATACGGTGGCACACTGACTTAGGTCGAATACAAGTGCCCAAAATTGTGTGCATGTCATAATAAGGATTCACTTAAAATAGTACGTGAGCGAACAGAGGGATCAATTGGATAATGTTCCCGAGCAGTAGAGAGATGTGTGAGCCTCAGCGCTTGTAGTTGCTCTCTTCCCACTCTCTCACCCTCTCCAGATCTAAACAAGACTTCGTTGGCCTCTCTCTCTCCCTTCACTACTGGTCAAAGAGCCGGCAGGATCCGTCCGCCGGGAAGGGAAGGAGGCTTAATGCTGTCACCGTCAGCGAGGGAGGGAATCCAGTACCGGCGCAGCTGTTCACTTTCACCCAGCGGTGGTGCGGGAGGGCCTCCGACCCCTTCTTCTTCGCCACCGTACATAGTGTGGGTCGAACGGCCTCCGGTCGCCCACCGAACCACACCCCAAGCACCTTAAGGTATAATTTACTTATTCCACATGCATTGCTCTAGCTGCATGTGGGATTTTTCCGCTTCTGCAATCAAATCTAGGTGTTGGATCAAACAGGAAAGTAGTGGGGAAAGTTGTATACCATGAATCTAGGACGTGGTTCAAAGAGGAAAGGAATGGGGGAAAGTAGTGGGAAAAGTTGTATAGCATGAATCTAGGACGTGGTTCAAAAAGGAAAGGAAGGGGGAAAGTAGTGGGAAAAGTTGTATCGCATGAATCTAAGACGTGGTTCAAAGAGGACAGGAATGGGGGAAAGTAGTGGGGAAAGTTGTATAGCATAAATCTAGGACGTGATTCACAGAGGAAAGGATGTGGGGAAAGTACTAGTACAGACTGGCTATCTAGCACCTACGTTGTTCGAAAATGGAAAATAATGACAAACATAGTACGCACATCTGTAACGAACTGATCTTTTGGTTTGGGGGACAAGGCTGTAGAGTTTGAGAAGGACTAGATTTGCTGCGCTCACATAGGGAAAGGTGTCTAAAGATAACAAAACTGGGACCAACACAAATATGCTCCTTGGTTGTTTGTTCTTTGTTGCAACCGATCGTGCATCACCCCAAAGACATCGGTAGATGCACATGGTCCTCAAAAGGCCCACCGTCGTGTGCAACTCTTTAGTTGTTGTTAATCTAAGGCCATGTTTGGTTAAAAACTCCCTAGTCCCTACCTGCTTGGTTCCATGGACTAAACATGGACTAGAGGTTATTAAATGACATGCTAAAAGACCATGTTACCCCTAGTAATGAACTAATAGAGACAAGGTGCGATGCGTGGGAGGGGCAACTATTGGAAAAAGTCCCAAAAAGACTCTCCCTCGGGGTCTTCTTTCTTTAGTCCCAAATTCCCACTTTTAGTCCCTAAGAGTCCCTCCTGTCTAGTTTAGATGGGCCTGACACGGAATTGTTTTAGTCCCTCCACCAAAATCTCCTTGTAAACAAGCACCCTCTAATAATGCCGCTGGAAAATTGATGCTATGCCACAGTTAAAAGCAAATTACATGTTTAACGAATCTCATTGTTAATATAATCTCTTTGTTAATATTAATCAATGCCACCGTTTGAGAAATGCTACTGTCTTGCTTTCTTTCCCATTTAGATAAGGTAGATGCTTATTTTTGTTGGCTTCTGTGTCATCCACCGTTATTGACCACTAGTTGTTTCCTTTGCACCTTTGTGTAAAGAGGGTTATCTACTTCACCTTGTTGCCATTTTGACCTTTTGTTGCACTGCACAAAACACTTTTGGTTTAAGAGTGTTTTGTGCAGTTCAACCAAAATGTCACACCGACAACGCTGCTTGATTGCTTGATCTTAGTGGAACTGCACAAGAGGAAATCTTACTTCCTATCCGTGTTGGCAAATTTGGTTCAGAACTTCTTCTTGTGAGTTGTTTGAATTCCGCGTCATGAGAGGTCAAGATTACTAGCCTTCTTTCACATGATTCTGCAGTGTGCTTTCATATGTTGTGCTACTTGTACGGTAATGTTGCTTGATTTTAGTGAACTGCACAAATGGAGATAGGACTTCCAATCTGTATGTGCAGCGCAATATCCCATTGAGGTAAGATAAGGATATTTCACAACTGTTGGCCTGTATTTTGCCACTTTCATCAGAAAATTAATGTCATTGTTTAGTGCTATACTTGTGCAACCTAATTGACATGCCAAATCTTACATTGAAGGCGAAGCTTGTCTGTTATTGAACCAAGTGATGAAGGGGAAGAACAAGTGAAAGAAAAACAAAAATAATCTCCTAGTGCTGTAATGAAGCACTGGAATTGTGATGACACAAGTGATGATATAGTTTTGCACCATAATTTATTGCTATGGCTGGAACGAGCAATTGTTTTGCCACTGATTTGATGCCACTCTTAATGTAATACGTAATTATCTCTACTTGTGCAAACAGGGATCTTCTTTGAAGATACCATATATTTTAGTGGAACTTCACAAGAAGATGTTGGAAACATTAATCTAATCGAGGAGTATATAGTAAACATGGCCACCACAGTAGATAGCAACAGATGGTTCCGGAGAAGTGCTTCATCTATATGTTCTACCCAATAAACATCCTGACAAATGTTTGTACTCGCCCACTGATTTCATCCATATGATTGAGATTTGTCATCTTTATTGGTGTTGTGCTACTGTTTAGATACTGTCATCAAAAAGTGGTATTGCCCTTGAGAAGTGCTTCATCTGTGCTGTTTTAAATATTTCCTTTCCCTTTTTTCGAGAAAACAGGATGCCAACATTAGTTATCCTCTTGTCTTCGCACAATAGGATCATCCTCCTCTGAAGAAGAATATGGAGTACGTGAAGTGACTAGTTCCGATTATGCGGTGATGAAGAAGCCATGTCTATCTTCTCATCGGAAGGAGCGGTTGAAGGATGGTTACATTACCCCCACAAGACCAAACTAACTTCAGCTCGGAAGGACCGACAAATCTCCATTTTCTTCTTTGTGATGCTTGAGAACAATGTTGTTCTAGGATTCTTTCCGGTGAGTTCCATTTTCCTAAAAGTGTGCTCTACATGGACCATGTAGCTGCCTGTTTAAACTGTCAATTCATAGTACAGTTTGCTTTATACTAATCACTTTTTTTGTATTTGTGCAAACAGGGGTGCTCAGCTTGATTTCAATAGGAACTGCACAAAATGTTCATGAATACATCGAACCATTCATTTCCACCACAAGAAAGGAGGTGCCGATAAGTTAAAGGCATTGCAACATATAAGGGAGAAATCATATAAGCTACGCGCGAATTTGGTTGATTTTGGTGGAGCTGCGCAAAAAGAACAACTGGTTTATTTAGCACGAGGTGCCATGTCAATATCTGAACTGATAGCAAACCCTGCCCATTCCACAATCGCAGGCATTTGATATTTTGGAATGGGAAAACCTTGTCAAATTTTGCTCATTGATTTTAGCAAGAAGACATGCGTTTGATATTTTTGAATGGGACGCCCTTTGCTGTCAGCAGCGTCGATCCATTTTTTTCTTTATTCTTTAGTTGTGAAGTAAATATTGGCTCTGACATGTGAATCGCTGAGATGCATAATCATCGATTGTTTTGAATGTTCTCTTTGAATTGCCAGGCCTGTGTGTTTGATTGCAATGTATAGGAATGCTAAAAAGCTGCTCAAACTCTTTGTACTCATACATTTCCTTTTTACTTTGCACATTGTGAAAGTGCATACTTTTTCTATAAGATTGGTCAAAGTAGAGATACTTTGACTGCAGACAAAACTTGTATGCAGACTAGAAAGGACCGGAGGGAGTACATGTGAAACTCGCTGCAAATGAGGTGATCACCACAGGAATAATGCTAGTATCGTCTTTGTTTTGCATGTTCATCCATCGCCAGTGATACAAGAATTCGAACTAATCGAAATAAATTCATTCATACACGGTCGGATTTCATATAAACATGCCGGATTTCATTACATTTCATACATTCTTCAACTAAAAAGGGGTGCGTTGGAGGTGCTGAGTCGAACAGAAGGTTGAGTGACTTAACTGCAGGTGCAGTTGCATAATTGACATGTGGCACAGATGCCTGTTGGGACCACGTGTCAGTCAGCCAACTACACCAGCAGTTAAGTAGAAGCAGCGTCCTTCTCCAGCATAGCTCTCCGACTCCACGTCACCGCCAAGAAGCTAAACGGCCGTCAGTGCTCAACCCGACTAGCTTGTCATAGCCATTAGGGCAAGTAGGAGCCCAATGATCAGGATCCCCACATGACAAACACCTTTATTCTTGTCATTCTTCTTCTTGAAGTTCCTGTGTTGCACAGTCTTGTTCTTCCCATCAAACTTTGCTTTACCATCAAACTTGCCCATGTTCTAGAAATTGTGGAGCTGGAAGTTCTTCTTCTGTACCAGATTGGCACTAGATCCTCCCTCAATTCCTCGAGCATGTGTGTCCTTTGCTCTCGTCTTTTCTTCCACATCAAGAGTGCCAATGAGATCCACGAAGGAGGAAGCTTAGTGATGATACCTCCGGCAACAAACTTGTCCGGTAGCATACAACTGAAGTGCTCAAGTTCTCTAGCAAATGACTGTATCTCATGAGCTTGCTCAACCACGGAGCGCTCTTCAATCATCATGTAATCATAGAATTGCTCCATGATGTACATCTCAGTGCCAGCAACCGGAGGGTAGCAGCGGTGGCCTTACTTGGACCCGAGCGGCAGCGACCTACCGTGTTCTACTCTTCCTCGTTTTCTATGTGGCGCAACTTCTTTGGCAGCGGGGCGGAGCCGGCGATGTCCTCTATCTTGTTGCCGGCGGGTGGTGCCTCGGCGAAGCGGGGGAAATCCTCCGCCTCGTTGCCGGCAGGGTGGGGCCTCGGCGGAGCCGGCGGTGTCCTCTGCCTCGTTGTTGGCGCCGCGGGGCCTCGGCGGAGCAGGGCCTCGTCAACGCTGGCGGAGTGGGGACACGTCGGAGCCGGCATCACCCTCTTTGTAGGCGGCCGCAACCTCCGCCACCCGCAAGTAGTACCGCCAGCGCTCGAGGCGGCCCTAGCGGGCGGAGCGGTACGCGTCGAGCAGCGCCTCCTACTCCGCCCGCTCCACGGCGATCTGCTTCTCCGCCTGCAGGTGCTCCTGGAGGAGATGGTGGTTGTAGACAGCTTTGGCCCACGCCTCCCGGAACTGCTCCTCACGCTTCTGCCTCACCGTGTCCATATACTGGGCACGGGCCTCGCCGATGGTCATGGTGCAATGCACCTGTGAGGATGGCGCAGAGGAGGGGTTTGGCGTCGGATCGCCGACTACCATGTTCTCCATTGGGACATCGTCGTCCTCTGGATGCCTGCCGGCCAGCCAGTCGGCAGCAATGGCTGCCATCTCCTTGTGGTCCACCGTCCGCCTGTCCCGAAGAGCGCTGGAGCGCGAGGAAGCCATGCATGGTGGGCAATAGTGGTGTGGACAGGAGAATAGGAACGGATGCGGATGACTGCGGCTATGGCCGGCGCAACAGTTTATATAGCAATGGTGGGCAGCAGAGGGACGGACGTGTGGCGCCGGAGTAGCCGCCTCGGCAACCGCGTATCATTAATGTGGGCGGCAGAAGGACAGACGGACGGCACTTGTGTCGTTTGAAGGCGGAGCAATCGCATGCACCGGGAAGCAGGGTGGGCGGCGCTGAACGTTTCGGGTGGAAAGCACGCGCGGGCGAGGGAGGCGTCTGGGTGGGCGAGGGCAGTCAGACTCGTGCTTGGCAGCGGGTCGGTCCAACCGGACATCTTGCCGGTTTCGCCCGGCTACCTCGCTGAGGTGAGCGATGACAATCAGACGATGGATGTAGCTTCCGACCAGGAGCCGGCGCCACTGTCCAAGCCGGTTCATGCCGTGTTCACCATAGAGCAGGTGTGGCCGCACTTCGACGCCTTAATGGCGAAAGAGCTACCAGCGCAGGAGGACCTGTACTACAACCTCCGTCTCCTCAATGAGCACCGGTGAACAAGTGAACGACAATGCCGTCGCGGCCATGTGGCCCTATGATCCTGGCTTCCCGAATGAGCAGCGGACGCTGTATCAGACCATCCGTAGGGCCCGCGAGGCCCTCTCTGTCGTCCTTCGAGTTGTTGCGCTCGTCGTCCCGCCACTGTCGCGCGTTGTCAACATGGTCAACGGACATGAGGATGAGGAGATGACTTTACTTGGAGAGGATGACAGTGGGGACCCACCAGGGCCATAGCCGCACGTACGCAAGTGCCTCCTTATTAGTATATAAAACTATAATTTTTTGCTTCCTCCTGGTTTCCTGACATCACGGTCCCACACCATTGTCAACCTATGTAGTCAATAAACGAGAGAATTGCACAAGAAGCGGCCGACAACCGGGACCAAGCAGCTCGAAAGCAAGATTTGTGTTTTTGAGGTGTGAGCACCGCAGAAGTTTTTCTTGAGCGATGTTTAGCCTAGATATTAATTTTTCTCCTCTGAACAACAACGAAAACATCACTGCAGCTATTAACTGGGTGGGATGTGGCCCGTCTAGCCCAGGCCAGATTTCCAGCCCAGATATTAATTTTTTTCAAGATGAAAATGGCTAGCCCAGCTATACTTTTCTTAGGAATACCCAGGCAAGGTCAAGTTGTTATTCTCCGCCCCGCTGGGGTGCAAAACTTTCCAAGGAGGGATGCATTAGGCTTAACAAGAAAATGGGCTTTAAGAAATAATAAATGAGATGTAATTATAAAAACTGGGCAGTAACTATAAAAAATGCACCAAACACGTTTTATAAAATATTATTTTTGGATATTGAAAATTTTAATTTCATTAATTGTTGCGAGCGCAATGTTTCGTTGGACTTTTACATAATATAAATTTATATTGAAATTGTATTTAATCTGACTAAAAATTTCAGAATAAAAATATTTCGGATCCCATCAAAATGTGGGAAATTTTATTGAATTCTGTTTTGAACGGTTGGTTGAAATGGGATGTACTTTTAACAAACTGTGAATGGCCTGTAGTAAATTCCATTAGAATTCAAAAATTGGCTGCACATTCTTACAAATCTCAAATGGGATATAAGTTCTCTGCCACACACTTGTGGCCTTACTAAGTTGACGCATCCCCTAAAAAAAGAGTTGACGCGTATGCAAGGCTTTGTCAACTTATAGTCAACACACGGTTCTAGCAGCAGTGGACGTTGGATGTCCATCCAACGGATGTCATGCTTCTTCTTCAATCTCGGATATTCTAGCTTCACCCGCCCAAAAAATGATTCCTCCCCCTGACATCTGGGGCGCACCGTTTCGGAAGCTGACCTGTGGGCCTACTAAGTTGACGCGTACCAAGGGCTTTGTCAACTTAGTCGATATAAACGATTCTAGCTGCAGTGACCGTACGATGTCCATCCAACGACCGTCGTGCTACTTCAACCGTTGGTCTTCTTGCTCCAGCTTCCCAAAGCATCGCCGGTCGTGCGGCCTGCCCCCGCTTCATGTGGCCGGATGTGCTGCCGCGCAGGCCTCACCGCCCCCTACTACTCCCACCGCTGGCCAGGGCATCCCTCCACTCACCCACACCCCGTGTTATTCTGCGGCCACGGCAGACTCACACCGCAGCCAAACCAGTGAACCCTCGTACTCCTCTCCACGTGGGCATCCACTGCCGCGTCTTCCCCGGCTCCGTGTCGTCCCCTTCCTAGGCCTCGCCGTCGTCCACCGCCCTGATGCTCTTGGCGCGTCGTGGTCAACGTGGTTAAGGAACGACTTCCATCGGAAGAGTAATGTACATGGAGAGGCTGACAGCTGGGTCCACGGCAGCCGCAAGGAAGTGCCTCCTTATTACACGGAAAATAATTATTCCTCCACCTGACAGCAGGGACCCACCGGACGGGCCACCGTACTTGGCGAAAAAACGTTTCCCCTGACTGTTGGGACCCATCGGACGGGCCAACGTATTTCGCGAAAAAACGTTCCCCCCGCTGTCAGCTCGGACCCATCGGACATGCCTCCTTATTACACACAAAAAATGAATACTCCCCCTGCTAGTTGGGACCCACCTTGGTGGGAGGCTGACTTGTGGGCCTACTAAGTTGACGGGGACGGAGTGCTTTGTCAACTTAGTCAGTATGAACGATTCTAGCTCCAGTGACCGTACGATGTCCATCCAACGGCCGTAGTGCTTCTTCAACCTCTGGTCTTCTTGCTCCAGCCGCCCAAAGCAGCGCCGGTCATGCCGCATACTCCCTCCTCCCGTGGCCGGCCGTGCTGCCGCAGAGGCCTCACCGCCGCCTACTATTCCCACCGCTGGCCATGCCCTGCGGCGACGGTAGCCTCACACCACAGCCGAACCAGTGAACCCTCATACTCCTCTCCGCGCGGGCTTCCACTGCCGCGTCTTCCCCGGCTCTGTGTCGTCCCCTTCCTAGGCCTCGCCGTTGTCTACCGCCCTGGTGCTCTCGGCGTGGCATGGTCAACGTGGTCAAGGAACGACTTCCATCGGAAGAGTACTGTACGTGGAGAGGCTGACAGTTGGGTCCACGGTAGCCGTAAGGAAGTGCCTCATTATTACGCACAAAATAATTATTCCTCCACCTGATAGCAGGGACCCACTGGACGGGCAACTGTATTTGGTGAAAAAACGTTTCCCCCTGACTGCTAGGACCTACCAGCTACATCTTCGCACGCAAGGAAATGCGTCCGGGCAAAAAAATGATTGGCCCCCCTGACTGCTAGGACCCACCAGCTACATCTTCGCATGCAAGGAAGTGCCTGACAGTCGGGACCCACTTAGTCGGAGCGTACGTAGTGTTGTCATTCTGGTCGCGAACGTGTACGTACGCACTGGTCGATGTAGAGGCGCGCACGTATCATAGAAGAGGCACACACGTAGCATGTACACGTATGTATAGCGGCCAGTGTGCAAGAAAGAAAATACGGCAACATACATACATACGGGCAGGGTCTCGAACGCCTACTCGCGCATACGTACGGCCAGGGCTCGTGTACATGGCTGGGTCGGAACAGAGAAACAGCGTCATCTTCATGTTCATGGGGAGCCAACCGACTGGGTCAGAACAGAATGCGTCGTCGTGTTCATTGGGAGGGCTTGGACGGTACTGCCGATGGAAACGAGGCCTGGCGTATCGCAGAATGAAGGAAATGGCCTTGTGTTCGACCGGCCACGTTCGAAACGAGATCCTGTTCATCGGGAGGGGTCTGGCGTACCGCAAAACGGAGGAAACGGACCTCCTACGGTCGAAACAGGGGTCCTTTTGATCGGGAGGGGTGTGGCGTACCGCAAAATGGAGGAAACGGACTTGTGTTGGAGCGCTACGGTCGAAACGGGAGTCCTGTTCATCGGGAGGGGTGTGGCGTACCGCAAAACGGGACTCCACGGATAATCGTTCATCTCCACCATCGACCCCCTCCAGCCTCCACGGGCTACTGTTCATCCACCATCGACCTCCTCCAGCCTCCACCTGCGACTGTTCATCCACGGGCTCATGTTCATCCAGCCTCCACCGCGCGCTACTCCATCGGCTACTGTTCAACCAGCCCTCTCCACGGGCTCCTGTTCAACCACCCCTCCATGGGCTACTGTTCATCCAGCCCTCCACCGTCTACTGTTCATCCTGCCCTCCATGGGGTGGTCCTGTTCATCCTGCCCTCCACGGGATCCTGTTCATCCATCCCCAACCGGCTTGATCGATCGGGGTCCTGTTCATCCAGAGGCAACACCATGGGGTCCTGTTGATCCACCCCCACCGGGAACTGTTCATCCAGACCCCCCCAGCAACGCTCACTGTTCATCCAGAGGCATCATCGATCGGCTTCAGTTGTTGCCTTTTCTCACTAACATCCCACTTCTCTACAAATTTGCAGAAAAACCCATAATTAGTATCTTAAAACCAACCACGCCCCTCCCTCACCTCAGCAAAACAGCCCAAGGAATATTTTCTGATTGAAACATAATATATCTCTAGTGATATATGTATATCAAAATTAGAGTGTTTTGTGTCAAGTTTGTGAATAAGTATTATTCTAATTATGATCTGTTGCAACGCACGTGAACATTGCTAGTACTTCCATTCATGCAAAAAATGCTAGTATTTCCATAGTTCCGAGTTTTCCATCAAGATATTAGTCACTCATGGTTGATATTTACTTTCAATCACGTACACATAGGCACTATGTAACTAGCCTTTCTTATTGGCTTCTGAGGGAGTCCCGGATTAGGGGGTGTCCGGATAGCCGAACTATGACCTTCGGCCGGACTCCTGGACTATGAAGATACAAGATTTAAGACTTCGTCCCGTGTCCGGATGAGACTTTCCTTGGCGTGGAAGGCAAGCTTGGCGATACGGATATGTAGATCTCCTTCCATCGTAACCGACTTTGTGTAACCCTAACCCTCTCCGATGTCTACATAAACTTGAGGGTTTTAGTCCGTAGGACGAACAACAATCATACCATAGGCTAGCTTCTAGGGTTTAGCCTCTCTGATCTCGTGGAAGATCTACTCTTGTACTACCCATATCATCAATATTAATCAAGCAGGAGTAGGGTTTTACCTCCATCGAGAGGGCCCGAACCTGGGTAAAAACATCGTGTCCCTTGTCTCCTGTTACCATCCGCCTAGACGCACAGTTCGGGACCCCCTACCCGTGATCCGCCGGTTTTGACACCGACATTGGTGGTTTCATTGAGAGTTCCGTTGTGCTGTCGCCATCAGGAAGGATGCCTCATCCCGTCTTTAAAGACGGATCTGTTGCTAAAGGAGCTTTGGCTATCTGCCAAACTCTCCGGCTAGGCGGTTTTCTTATGACCGCCTGTTCGGCCGCCGCGCCGACGATGACTTCTCGGGTCATCAAAAGCAATCTTCACGCCAACTCGGAACTCGCCGAGCAGTTAGATCCGATGGAGCTCTCTTCCTTAAACGAGCTCTTGGATCGCATCGCCGCCTCGGGAGTCGCCATGCATCACGCATCCAATCAGGACTAAACCCGATCTGAGAGAGATTAACTCTCCCCAGGTCACCCATCACTTTGATGTGGTGGAGGAACAACGCGGCGACCCGTCATCTATCTTAAGGACTAACTATGTCCGGATTCCCAATCCCTCCAAGCCGGATACATGCGGAGGGGAGGACATCACTCAAGACATGAACTTAGAGTCAGGCAACGGGCAAGATTCAGTGGACAACATCCAAGAATCCAAGCTTCCGAGTTTGGAAACTCCTTGGCCCTTGATCCTCAGATTGGGTGGGGTTTCGGATCTAATTTGTCACAGCCCTAGCATTGGCCTTGCTTGTCATTGCATCACCATCTTGCATCATGTTTAAATTTCTCAGAAACTTGAAATGGGGACTAACCAAACCCTAGCACCAAATGAATTCAAATAGGCTCAAATAAAATCACTTCCAATAAACCCAAAGTGACTTCAGGAAAAGTCCATCATTTTTAAACTGGTGAAAACCCCTGACAAAAATTGGTGCATATTTTCCCTAGGTCATTTCAGGTTTTTGGATTAAATCATAAGTATTTGAATTGGAGCATTTAATGGCTATAAATATTTTAAATGCTTCAACAATTCTGAAAACATTTGAGGGCTGTTAGTAAACATTTTAAAAGTGCCCACTAATTTTGTCAGGAGTTTTAAAAATGGTTTAGTATTATTACTAAATCAAAAACAGAAAAGCAAAATAGAAAATAGAAACAATTAATAAGAGAGAGAGAGAAGGACTCACCTGGGCTTCTCACCTGCAGCAGAGCCGGCCCAGCTCCTTATCTGGCCCAGCCCACCAGGGGCTCCCCGGTCTTCTTCCTCCTTTAACAGAAGGACAGAGGCGCGTGGCCACCGCACACGTATGCTCCGCGCCACCTCCTGCTTGCCGACGAGCCCTAGACGCGTGGAAGATTCTCCCCGTGTCGTCACGATCCCGCTGATGCCCTCTCACTCTCTCTCGAGCTCGTCCCCCTCCTCTGCTCTCTCTCCCTCTCACCACCGAACGCCACCGTCGCCGCTGCTCATTGCACTCCACGCCATCGCCCTCGCCTTGCCGATGCATCCAGAAGAACTGCCGTCCACTCCTGAATCACATACACCAACCACTTCGACTGCGGTAGCCCTGCAGCGTCGTCCTCAAGCTCATCTTCAACCTCCGGCCGCCGGCAACCTCAGTGTCGATTCGCAGCCGTCCGTGCTTCCCCGAGCTCGCTGACCTTCCCTGCGTGATCCCTGTGAGCCCCTGAACCGATTCCCCCTCTCCTTTTCCCTGTACGGCTGTTGTAGTCGTCATATCCTTCGAGCCCGAAGCTCGTCGCCGCCATCCATGGCGCCACCGTGGTAACCGCGGCCACAACTCGCACTTGAGCACTGCCGTGAGCTCAGCGGGTCCCCACGAACCCAACGCCGCCGCTCGAAGCTCCTGACTTGCACCACAGCACCCCGTGCTGCTCGGGGCCGAACTCCGGCACCGCCGTGAGCTCCATTTCGGTGAACTCCGGCCACCCCAGCTCGATCTTCTGCCACCCCTGGATGCGCGCGAAGCCCAGCAACCCATAGCCGCAAACCACGCGCAAAACCACCCCCTGTAGCGTTTTCTCGTGGCGTTTCCATCGTCGGATTTGGTCACCGCCGGCGAAACTCCGGCGACTGCCAACGTGGCATGGTCATTAGGACTAATCCCCCCATTAGCCACCTCATCGCCATCGACAATGGGCCCTCATCATTGGGTCAAACCCGTCACAAGACTAGTTTTGACCGGGGTTAATTAATGGGTCACTGACCATTGGGCCCCACTGGTCAGGTTTGACCCTGGTCAGCCGCAGTTGACTTGCTAACGTCATGCTTTCTCAATGCTGATGCAGTATTTGTTTTCTAGAATTAAAATAAATCAGAAATGTTTTATAAATTTCAGAAAATGCTCTAAACTTCTAAAATTCATAAAAAAATCAACCGCAACTCCAAATGAGATAAATTATATATGAAAAATGATCAGAAAAATCTAATCTATCCATCTGTACCATTTTCATGCATTCATGCATGTTAGCATAACTTATGGCTTCTGTTTAGGCCAAATCATATAAATGGCATTTAAACCTTCACATATGGAGTTTGAATTTGAACCTAGGGTTCAAACCAACTTCATTTAAATTGGTGCTAGTTGCATTAGTTCAAACCACAGCATATTGCCATGTCACATTCATGCATCATATTGTTGCATTGCATTGATGGTGTTCTTCCTTGTTTGTCGGTGTTTGTCCCCTCTCGATAGACGTGGTTCCGACGATGTGATCCATGACCCCGATGAAGATATATACTATCTTCAGAAGTGCCAGGCAAGCAAAACTCCCTTGTTCATTCCGATACAATCCCACTCTCTCACTCCTGCTCTCTTTTACTACTTTAGGACAACAACGATTCAAATGTTACATGTTGCGGTAGTTGAACCTCTTTCCTCTGCATGACCTGTCATTGCCACAGTAAATAGATGAAACCCACTAGCATGAGTAGGAGTTGTTTGAGCCCTGATGTCCCTACTCATTCATGCTTGTTTGTCATGCACCGCATCGCTTAGAGTTGAGTCAGGTCTGATTCATCGGGGATGAATTGGAGGTGTGTGAACATGTCCTACTGTGTGTGAGATAAGTGTGTGAACACGATTTGGTAAAGGTAGCGGTGAGAGGCCATGTAGGAGTACATGGTGGGTTGTCTCATTGAAACCGTCCTCAGGAACTGAGTTCTGTGTTTGTGATCCATGAACAGTTACTACCACGCATTGGAATGCTTAAGTGCCCCTCTCGACTTATTAATCAACCTGATCTTTGTCTAGGAGTTGCAAGTGGCACCCGATACAGGTGGGCTTGGGACAGACTAGGCACCGTGGCACGGTGTACCAAGCGTAGATCCACCCGTCGAGGTGGGCTTGGGAACCCTGCTCACATCGTTTGGGGCCGTGAGCGACACCAGGCCGGATCTCCTTGCGTATGGAACCCGAATAGGCGATAAACCTGGACGACAGACTTGTGTGGTTAGTCAGGTCGTGGCCGACACCCTCGCTGGGCTTCCGCTTGAAGGTTGCCGAGTACATGTCGTGTAAACGGTGATAACTGGTGAGAGCATGCGTGAAGAAGTACACCCCAGCAGGGTTATCATCATCTATTGGAATAGCCGTGTCCGCGGTAAAGGACTTCTGGGTTGCATGTACAGTTCATAGACAAGTGAAAGTGGATACTCTAAACTTCGCAAGATAAGCGTGAGTAATATGGCTGGCGTTCTCGTAGGGAGACGTGAGCGGATCCATAGTGGTGTATTGATATGGTGAATATCTGGACTCGTGTGCGCCACCCCAAAAGAGTTACTTGCAGTCGTAGTTCAGGATAGCCACCGAGTCAAAGCTGGCTTGCTGCAGTTAAACTCCACCACCCCCTTTGTTGATAATGATGCATATGTAGTTAGTTCTGATGTAAGTCTTGCTGGGTACATTTGTACTCACGTTTGCCTATTTTATGTTTTGCAGAGGGACTTCGGTCTCGCTAGTAGTTCCGCTTGGACTTCGACGTTTAGCTTGTTACCTCAGCTACGATCTTGTGCCCTCGGCAGGATCTGGTAGATAGTCAGGCTTCCAAGCCTTTTTCATTTGTAGATGTCTGTACTCAGACATGTTAAGCTTCCGCATGTGCTTTGATTTGTATGTTCTGAATGTTGGGTCATGAGACCCATGTTTGTAATATCTCGCTCCTCGGAGCCTATTGAATAAATACTTCGAGTCGTAGAGTCTTGTTGTGATGCCATGTTGTATTTGCACATATTGAGCATATTGTGTGTATGATTGAAATGCTTGGTATGTGTGGGATCCGACAACCTAGTTGTTTATCCTTGGTAGCCTCTCTTATGGGGAAATGTAGTCTTGTGCTTCCATGAGCCATAGTAGTTCGCTACAGCCCGGTTCACCGGAGTCCTGCTAGCCCAAAGACTATCGCCTCCAAACACTTGACTGGCCGGCATGTGATTCACTTGCCTATGTTCCGTCTCCTTCGGGAAATGTCACGCGGTGACATCCGGAGTCCTCGCTTAGCCTGCTACAGCCGGGTTCCCTGAGTCCTGTTAGCCCAAAGGTAATAGCCGGATTCGCACGCTGGCGACCGACATGCTCGATGTTGATTCATGTATGCCTGTCCCCGTAAGTTAGTGCCACTTTGGGTTCACGACTAGTCATGTCGGCCCAGGTTCTCGGTCATATGGATGCTAGCCGCACTATCATATAGGTGAGACAAAAGGCGCAAACGGTCCCGGGCCATTGTAAGGCGACACCCGTGGGAATACCGTGCGTGAGGCCGCAAAGTGATATGAGGTGTTACAGGCTAGATCGGTGTGACTTAGAATCGGGGTCCTGACAACTTTGGTATCGAGCCTGATCGCTCAGAGGATTACCAAGCCAAACCGGGTGAAGTTGAGTCTAGAAATGCTTTAGTTATATAAGGGAATTGATTGTGGAAGGAACGTAAGGCTCTTTTTACTCCTTTATCTTATGCCCTTCCGATCCGAGTCATCCTCTTCTCTTCTACGGGATTAAGAACTAGGCCTTCTCATCTATCTATCAGATCACGTGTTACTAATCCATAGACTTATATGATTGATGGTTTCAAGCCCGATTCAGTTCCTACTACTTCTGTGTGTTCATAGCTGGCCTCAGAACCTTGATATTGTGATACTGAGTGGTCATGCCACTATTTTGCAGGTTGTCTCAAATCTTTTGAGCATTTACAGCCGTTATGCTGTCCGAGACATCCCAGGTTTCTAAATAATCTGATGCAATTGCAAAATCCTTTCCCTCTGTTTCGGTGTCCTTTTGGTCAGAATAAGCACACTAGTCGTCTATTGAGGTACTCCTTGCCTTGACATATATGTTGGAACTAGTATTATGACCCTAGGCATCTTAGAGGATCACCTGGTAATATGGCCATGTTTTTGTGTTCCCAGTGTGATGATTCTGGCCGTCGTTCTCGAAAGCATCCCGTGATGCCACTTAGTAGTAGGTAATCTACTCCTGGGTTCTTGAACCTGAGATTCACCCTACCTACTTCATGTTGATAGTGTTTGCTAGTTCCTTTAGGATATTAGTAATCTTTGCGACAGCCTTCGAGGTTCGTGGTATCTCCTTCTTCCAAATACCATGAACTACTTATGGCAGAAGTTCCTCGTTGAACCAAACGATCACAACCAAAGTGCTCCTAATGAGTTCTCGATTCTATATTGTGACTCTACCAGTTCTACCTTTCTGCATGGGTTATCCGGAAGAAATATGTTGAGCTTGTTCGACATGCTAATCCATGCATTCCAACTCAGAAAGTTATATGTCCCTTCGAGTTGTTCATCCCTAGTTGTTTTCTGACCTCCATTTATCAATTGATAGTCAGGAGTAATTGTGCATCCGTTTTATCGATGCTTATTATTCTTGTGGTCCGTCAAGCCATTCTAGTTCAGAATGACTAGGAGAAACAAACTCCAGAACCTCATCCATATCTAGGATTGAGTCAAAGCAATTGTATTCCGCGGATCAAAATGCCAAACCAGCTTTTGCTCTGCTGTACCTTGGAGTGTTACCATCTTTATGTCAAGAATGTCATGAGAATTGCACCACCTCTTATGAATTCTTGACGCAGTAATAATTCTTGCCATCATTGTTCACTCCTTGGTTCCCGTGTTATTGTAACTGGAATGTCGACAAGTGTACCGTGATGTGCGAAATCAATATTCCTAGCAACTCCGTTGCTTGGTAGTTAATGGACAATACTCTCATTCTTAGCGTGCTGGTTATTGAATTATCATTCTAAGACTGATTGTGCTACCTAGTCCTTATTTCTGGTGCACTCTTCGATCAATGAGTTAGGATTGTGTCAATCCCTCGCTCCCTTGATCATATCATCTTGCCCTGAAAAGCAAGGTTGTTCTCGAGCTTAGTAACATATCGGCGGTTCGTGATTTTCCGAATATCTCCTCGGAAGTATTACCGGGTTGTCCCCTGACTGTTATGTTGAGCTCGTGATCAAGTTGGTTTTCCTCTAAACCACCCCTTCTCCAAGAATCCGTGTTGGATACCCCTGAGCTAGTTGGTTAAGCTTAAGCGACAACTTGGAGAGTTGGAAGATAAAAGCTTACCTAACTTAGTTCGTTTCAAAGGGATATCCTGGTGTTGGTGTGTTAGTTGAAGAAAGATGATATCTTCATCGATTGGTCCCTGTGATCAGTTGTTGAATCTATTGTCTTGTCCAAACCTTGATTTGAGTCTGGGCTATCATCAAATCAAGTTAGAACCAACGATATTCATAATGTTGTCTTACTCGTGGTTGATCCCTCGAGCATACACCATTACATCTTTTGGTCTGACCAATACTATCACCGTGTTCACATGATGGTGGAAGTCCAGTGATATGGAAATTCCGATGAGTTCTTTGTTGAGCCCATCGTGACATTTTGTCTCCCCATGACTCATGTTGAACATCAACCTAGTGTTGGGAACTTTTATAAGCATTATCTTCATGTCCCATTCGTGAAGAATATGTTGGATGAAAGAAGTGACTTTCTCTGATTCACGTGCATTTGGTGCAAGTTGCCGCCGTGAGTTTGAGAAAGATTGTTTTTGTTCCCCCTGGTACCATCCCAAGTCGGTCATGCATGTGCGAAGTATTCTATGGTTTGGTAGATTAATTACCTCCAGTCCATATGTATTCCCTAGCACACCAAGCCACTGGCTGATTTGTTCAGGGAAAAGAAGTTTCTTCATAAGAGCTAATCATATGACTTGTGCAAGGACTTCGTTATCCGCGATGATGGTTCCCACCAGAACTCGGTAGTGTTTTATTATAAGACTACCATGTGGTCATGCTTGTCTAGGACAGTGTGTTCACAGGGGTGTAGCAGAACCAGCTCATATTTTAGAGCTTGCTATCGTAGTTCATCTCCCGAGAATCTCGCAACGTCATCTCGTCGATTTGTGTTGCAAACTTTCATTTTTCTTTCCAGACCCGATGAGTCTGGATTATCCTGACACCAACTAGGTCTGAATCTCAGGAAGATATGATGGTTGGAACATTTCTCAAGAACTATAATATTGGTCTCTTTGTAACCCGGTAAAGTGGATGTTGTGGCCAACACACCCAACTAGAAGACTTCTTGTTGTAGTATTTTGATTGAGAAAGTTGGCCACCTCCCCATAAGGATCTCGTAGAATTTATTCCAATAGTTGTTCCTTATGGATCTTTGTGATCCGAAGTCCGACCTTTTACTTGATATTCTAGATATCAAACCATATCTATGAATGGATTACGCTAGCACATCAAGGAGAACATTAGAAGCGGAGTGCTAAATGTCTCTCGGTCGATCATCCAGATTCTGTTTCCATAGCCCCGCTAAGGGGAAGTCTGAGAAAGTGTTATCTTCCTTTGTATCTGCATCATCCATCACTATTCATCATGGTAGTATGAGGTGTTGCCAGGATCCTCGGCAGGGATGTTGGTAAAACCCTGATGAATTTGGAAATGCTCAAGTCCTTGAAGGCATGCTCAGGCACTAGGTTACATCCTCGGTATCAATTGGAATGTGCCTACCATTTGCCGAATTGCCCTATAACCGTAGTTTCCTTTCCAAACTGTGTATGTCATTTCTTCGAATTCCTTCAAACGATCGTTTGTGAATTGCCATTAGCCTGGTATGAAGAGCTTCAAAAATCCTTTTCGATAGAGTTTCTTTCTGTTGTCGTCGTGTTAGATGAAGATCTTGAAAGCAAAGATGTCAAGATCAATTTGGAGCAATGAATCAATATCAACGATGAGGGCAGTTGGATCATGAAGATCGTGATAGCTTTGTATCCCCTCTGTCTTCTTACCTCACGTCGTGAATCTCGGGACGAGATTCTTGTTTAGTGGGGGTGAGTTGTCACAGCCCTAGCATTGGCCTTGCTTGTCATTGCATCATCATCTTGCATCATGTTTAAATTTCTCAGAAACTTGAAATGGGGACTAACCAAACCCTGGCACCAAATGAATTCAAATAGGCTTAAATAAAATCACTTTCAATAAACCCAAAGTGACTTCAGGAAAAGTCCATCATTTTTGAAACTGGTGAAAACCTCTGACAAAAATTGGTGCATATTTTCCCTAGGTCATTTCAGGTTTTTGGATTAAATCATAAGTATTTGAATTGGAGCATTTAATGGCTATAAATATTTTAAATGCTTCAATAATTCTGAAAACATTTGAGGGCTGTTAGTAAACATTTTAAAAGTGCCCACAAATTTTGTCAGGAGTTTTAAAAATGGTTTAGTATTATTACTAAATCAAAAAAAGAAAAGCAAAATAGAAAATAGAAACAATTAATAAGAGAGAGAGGGAGAAGGACTCACCTGGGCTTCTCACCTGCAGCAGAGCCGGCCCAGCTCCTTATCTGGCCCAGCCCACCAGGGGCTCCCCGGTCTTCTTCCTCCTTTGACAGAAGGACAGAGGCGCGTGGCCACCGCGCACGTACGCTCCGCGCCACCTCCTGCTTGCCGACGAGCCCTGGACGCGTGGATGATTCTCCCCGTGTCGTCACGATCCCGCTGACCCCCTCTCACTCTCTCTCGAGCTCGTCCCCCTCCTCTTCTCTCTCTCCCTCTCACCACCAAACGCCACCGTCACCGCCGTTCGCCGTACCCACGGCCACCGGCCTCCCCTCGCCTTGCCGATGCATCCAGAAGAACCACTGTCCGCTCCTGAATCGTATACACCAACCAGTTCGACCGCGGGAGCCCTGCAGCATCGTCCTCAAGCTCATGTTCAACCTCCGGCCGCCGGCAACCTCAGCGTCGATTCGCCGCCGTCCGTGCTTCCCCGAGCTCGCTGACCTTCCCTGCGTGATCCCCGTGAGCCCCTGAACTGATTCCCCATCTCCTTTTCCCTGTACGGTTGTTGTAGTCGTCATATCCGTCGAGCCCGAAGCTCACCGCCGCCATCCATGGCGCCACCGTGGTAACCGCGGCCACAACTCGCACTTGAGCACTGCCGTGAGCTCAGCGGGTCCCCATGAATCCAACGCCACCGCTCGAAGCTCCTGACTTGCACCACAGCACCCCGCGCCGCTCGGGGCCGAACTCCGGCACCGCCGCGAGCTCCATTCCGGTGAACTCCGGCCACCCCAGCTCGATCTTCTGCCACCCCTGGATGCGCGCGAAGCCCAGCAACCCATAGCTGCAAACCACGCCCGAAACCACCCCATGTGGCGTTTTCCCGTGGCGTTTCCATCGTCGGATTTGGCCACCGCCGGCGAAACTCCGGTGACTACCAATGTGGCACGGTCATTAGGACTAATCCCCCCCCATTACCCACCTCATCGCCATCGACGGCGGGCCCTATCATTGGGTCAAACCCGTCACAAGACCGGTTTTGGTAGGGTTAATTAATGGGTCACTGACCAGTGGGCCCCACTAGTCAGGTTTGACCCCGGTCAGCCGCAGTTGACTTGCTAACATCATGCTTTCTCAATGCTGACGCAGTATTTGTTTTCTAGAATTAAAATAAATCAGAAATGATTTATAAATTCTAGAAAATGCTCTAAACTTCTAAAATTCATAAAAAATCAACCGTAACTCCAAATGAGATAAATTATATATGAAAAATGATCAGAAAAATCTAATCTATCCATCTGTACCATTTTCATGCATGTTAGCATAACTTATGGCTGCTTTTTAGGCCAAATCGTATAAATGGCATTTTAACCTTCACATATGGAGTTTGAATTTGAACCTAGGATTCAAACCAACTTCATTTAAATTGTTGCTAGTTGCATTAGCTCAAACCACAACATATTGCCATGTCACATTCATGCATCATATTGTTGCATTGCATTGATGGTGTTCTTCCTTGTTTGCCGGTGTTTGTCCCCTCTCGATAGACGTGGTTCCGACGATGTGATCGATGACACCGATGAAGATCTATACTATCTTCAGAAGTGCCAGGCAAGCAAAACCCCCTTGTTCATTCCGATACAATCCCACTCTCTCGCTCCTGCTCTCTTTTACTGCATTAGGACAACAACAATTCAACTGTTACATGTTGCGGTAGTTGAACCTCTTTCCTCTGCATGACCTTTCATTGCCACAGTAAATAGATGAAACCCACTAGCATGAGTAGGAGTTGTTTGAGCCCTGATGTGCCTACTCATTCATGCTTGTTTGTCATGCCTGCCATCGCTTAGAGTTGAGTCAGTCCGATTCATCGAGGGTGAATTGGAGGTGTGTGAACATGTCCTACTGTGTGTGAGCTAATTGTGTGAACACGATTTGGTAAAGGTAGCAGTGAGAGGCCATGTAGGAGTACATGGTGGGTTGTCTGATTGAAACCGTCCTCAGGAACTGAGTTCTGTGTTTGTGATCCATGAACAGTTACTACCACGCATTGGAATGCTTAAGTGCCCCTCTCGACTTATTAATCAACCTGATCTTTGTCCAGGAGTTGCAACTAGTTTCTGGTGTTTGTAGGTAGTGTTAGTAGTCTACCAAGTGGCACCCGGTACAGGTGGGCTTGGGAGAGACTAGGCACCATGGCACGGTGTACCAAGCGTAGATCCACCCGTCGAGGTGGGCTTGGGAACCCTGCTCACATCGTTTGGGGCCGTGAGCGACACCCCGGCCGGATCTCCTAGCGTATGGAACCCGAATAGGCGATAAACACAGACGCATGACTTGTGTGGTTAGTCAGGTCGTGGCCGACACCCTCGCTGGGCTTCCGCTTGAAGGTTGCCGAGTACATGTCGTGTAAACGGTGATAACTGGTGAGAGCATGTGTGAGGAAGTACACCCCAGCAGGGTTATCATCATCTATTCGAATAGCCGTGTCCACGGTAAAGGACTTCTGGGTTGCATGTACAGTTCATAGACAAGTGAAAGTGGATACTCTAAAATGCGCAAGATAAGCGTGAGTGCTATGGATGGCCTTCTCGTAGGGAGACGGGAGCGGATCCATAGTGGTGTATTGATATGGTGAATATGTGGACTCGTAGCGCCACCCCAAAAGAGTTACTTGCGTCATAGTTCGGGATAGCCACCGAAGTCAAAGCTGGCTTGTCGCAGCTTAAACTCCACCACCCCTTTGTTGATAATGATGCATATGTAGTTAGTTACGATGTAAGTCTTGCTGGGTACATTTGTACTCACGTTTGCCTATTTTATGTTTTGCAGAGGGACTTTGGTCTCGCTAGTAGTTCCGCTTGGACTTCGACGTTTAGCTTGTTACCTCAGCTACGATCTTGTGCCCTCGGCAGGATCTGGTAGATAGTCTGGCTTCCAAGCCTTTTTCATTTGTAGATGTCTGTACTCAGACATGTTAAGCTTCCGCATGTGCTTTGATTTGTATGTTCTGAATGTTGGGTCATGAGACCCATGTTTGTAATATCTCGCTCCTCGGAGCCTAATGAATAAATACTTGAGTCGTAGAGTCTTGTTGTGATGCCATGTTGTATTTGCACATATTGAGCATATTGTGTGTATGATTGAAATGCTTGGTATGTGTGGGATCCGACAACCTAGTTGTTTATCCTTGGTAGCCTCTCTTATGAGGAAATGTAGTCTTGTGCTTCCATGAGCCATAGTAGTCCGCTTCTGACCGGTTCACCGGAGTCCTGCTAGCCCAGCACTACTGCTCCAGAACACTTGACTGGCCGGCATGTGATTCACTTCGTTCCTATGTATGTCCCTTCGGGGAAATGTCACGCGGTGACATCCGGAGTCCTTCCTAGCCTGCTACAGCCCGGGTTCCCGGAGTCCTGTTAGCCCAGTGCTACAGCCCGGATTCGCACGCTGCTGACCGACATGCTCGATGTTGATTCATGTATGTCTGTCCCCATAAGTTAGTGCCACTTTGGGTTCACGACTAGTCATGTCGGCCCGGGTTCTCGGTCATATGGATGCTAGCGGCACTATCATATACATGAGCCAAAAGGCGCAAACGGTCCCGGGCCATGGTAAGGCGACACCCGTGGGAATACCGTGTGTGAGGCCGCATAGTGATATGAGGTGTTACAGGCTAGATCGGTGTGACTTAGAATCAGGGTCCTGACATAATTCCACCCACCCACCCGAACATAGGCGATCTATCCAATATTAGGCAAGAGCCTGAAGAAACAGTACATCATTACTGGGCCAGATTCCTCCTGATTATGAACAGGATAAAGGACTGCCGTGAGGAATACGCAATTTCATTCTTCTGCAATAATTGCATGGACATGGGAATCCTCAACGCCATAGGTCGCCGTGAAATTACACGCTTTGCTGACTTGGCGTCCATAGTACGAAAGTACTGTGCGATGGAAAGCACTGAAAATCAAGTAAGATTTTGGGACAATCCGCCCCGAATACAAACCAGTCCAAACAAAAGGGTGCATTATCGCCAATCGCCCGGGTTAAACACCAAAAAACCAAAACCCCCCACGGGGCATGGAACCGTACTGGAGGGATGGCTCAACGGACCCTGTAAAATTCATAGCACAGAGGGCGACACACCAACTCATAGCCTTAGAGCATGTTGGATACTCCAGCAGGTGGCCAAAAGTGGCGAGGAGCTTCTAACCCCAGCATCCACAGAGCACCAGCCCAAGGATACCAGTACGGTATTAATAGTCTTCGAGACTTTTGCATCAAACAATATGCAAAAATGAACACTCTGCAGCCTTGCCGAAGTCTACCAAGTAGCAACAATAAATCCATGGAGTGACACGGCTATTACCTTTAATGCCAGTGATGAACCTAAATTCCGAACAGCCCGAGCGCCAGCAGCATTGATCCTCAGTCCAATAGTGGACAGCTTTGCTTTACCAAGGTACTCATGGACGGTGGCAGCGGATTGAACCTCATTTATGAGGAAACCCTTCGAAAAATGGAAATAGACTGGAGCCGCATTGAGCGAAGCAGCACAACCTTTAGAGGAATAATCCCCAGTCGGGAAGCGAGCTGCACGGGTAAAATCACACTGGATGTGGTGTTCGGCACGCCGGACAATTACAGGTCAGAGGAGGTCACGTTCCAAGTGGCCCCGTTCAGCAGCGGATACCACGCTCTATTTGGGCGAGAGGCATTCAAAATTTTCCAAGGTATACCCCATTATGGGTACATGAAGCACAAAATGCCCGGGCCCAACGGAATCATCACTCTTGCTAGTGACCCGATCATAGCACTCCGTGCAGAAAATAAGACAGCCGCACTAGCCCTTGAGGCACTATCCGACGCCCTAGCGGCCGAGGAACTGACTGCGCTACGCTCCACGGTGAACAGGGACGATGTGATACTCGATAAAAGATCCAAGTCCACCTCCTTTAAACCAGCAGATGAAATAGTCAAATTCCAAGTCCACCCAACAGACCCTAAAAAAAGGCTTCCATTGGGGCACGATTAAACCCTGGTGTAGACGCGCACTACGAGAATTCCTATGCGAGAATTGGGACATTTTCGCCTGGCAGCCTTCAGACATGCCAGGAATCCCACGCCGGCTGGCCGAGCACAGCCTAAACATCCTAAAAGGATTCAAGCCAGTCAAACAGGCTCTTCGGCGTTTCTCCGAACCTAAGAGACAAGCCATGGGAGAGGAGCTAGCCAAACTATTGGAGGCCGGATTCGTCAGAGATATAAATCATCCGGACTGGCTAGCAAACATGGTGATGGTACCAAAGAAGGACAAATCCTGGTGCCTATGTGTTGATTTCAAGGACCTCAACAAGGCTTGCCCAAAGGATCCCTTCCCCCTTCCCCGCATCGATCAAATTATCGATGCTACCGCAGGACACGATTCATTGTGTTTCCTCGATGCATACTCTGGCTACCATCAAATTAAGATGGCAGAACTTGATCAAGACGCAACTGCATTTATCACCCCATACGGCCCATTCTGCTTCAACACAATGCCCTTCGGGCTCAAAAACGCCGGTGCAACATATCAGCGGATGATTCAGACATGTCTGGCAAACTAGATCGGCAAAACAGTGGAGGCATATGTAGATGATGTGGTCGTCAAAACCAAGCATGTCGAAACTCTAGTAGACGACTTGAGGCTCACATTCGATAATCTCCGTACATATGACATCAAGCTTAACCCGAAAAAATTCGTTTTCGGCGTACCATCCAGAAAGCTCTTGGGCTTCATTGTATCCGGTAGAGGAATTGAAGCAAACCCAGCCAAGATCCGAGCTCTGTCACAATTGGATATCCCAAAGGACCTCAAACAAATACAAAAATTGACCAGATGTGTGGCGGCTCTAAGCCGCTTCATCTCCCGTCTAGGAGAAAAGGCATTACCCCTCTATCGCCTCCTCCGGCGCACCGAACACTCCGAGTGGACGGATGCCGCCACGGCCGGACTCGAAGAAATAAAAGCCATATTGGCAACAAACCCGGTCCTGGCCGCTCCCAACATGGGTGAACCAATGCTATTATACATCGCCACAACTCATCAAGTTGTAAGCGCGGTGCTCGTTGTCGAACGAGAAACAGACGGACACAAGTTTCCCCTTCAAAAACCAGTCTACTACGTGTCCACTGTCCTCACTCCATGCAAGTCACGATATCCACATTATCAAAAGATAGCGTACACGGTGTTTATGGCATCTCGGAAGCTTCGACACTACTTTCAAGAGTGTTCGATAACAGTAGCCTCCGAAGTACCTCTTAATGACATTATAAACAACTGTGTCGCAATGGGCCGGATTGCCAAATGGACCATTGAGCTCCTCCCGTTCGACATAACCTATAAGCCACGGCGAGCAATTAAGTCGCAAGTTTTGGCCGACTTCGTCGCCGAATGGACTGAAGCTGAACTCCCTAAAGAGTACGGCACATATTCCAACTGGATCATGCATTTCGACGGCTCCAAAATGTTGGCTGGTCTAGGGGCTGGTGTCGTTCTGACGTCCCCAACAGGAGATACAGTTCAATACGTACTCCAGATAATGTATACGGACTCCAACAACGCAGCCGAATACGAGGCCCTTCTACATGGTTTCCGGATGGCAGTATCCATGGGCATTCAACGCCTAGAGGTGCGCGGGGACTCGAACCTTGCAATATCCCAAATAAATGGAGACTTTGATGCCAAGGATCTGAAAATGGCAGCTTATCGCAACGCCGTCCTAAAATGTCATTTCGATTCAAGGGCTCAATTTCACCACATAGCCCGAAAACAATCAGCGGCAGACGCCCCGGCACGCGCATTAGGCAAAGCGCGATGCCGCCCCCCCAATATCTTCTTAGAAAGGCTATTCAAGCCATTCGTATCATGGGAAGGGGAGTCCGGAAATAGCAGCCCGGACCCAACAACACTGCCCGACACCGAACATTCTGACACAATTGGAGGCTCTGCCAACGAAGTAACATCTTCAGCCGACGTGATAATGGCAGTCATTGCCCGATGGACGGAACCATTCCTAGCCTACCTAACTAGGCAGGAACTTCCCGAGGACCAAAATGAGGCACGCTGCATAGTGCGGCGATCTAAAGCCTATAAAGTCCATGAGGGAGAGCTTTATAAGAAAAGCACCACCGGAATCCTTCAAAGGTGTATCTCCGAAGAGGAAGGGCCGAATCATCTGGCTGAAATTCATGCCGGACTCGGCGGGCACCACGTGCAGCCCGGGCCCTTGTAAGCAAGGCCTTCCGTATAGGATTCTATTGGCCGACGGCCCGGGCAGATGCTCAGGACTTGGTCCAACGATGCGTCGGTTGCCAACTCTTTGCTAAACAAAGCCACATGCCACCCACCGCCCTCCAAACTATACCCACCATCTGGCCCTTCGCGGTCTGGGGGCTTAACATGGTTGGACCCCTTAAAGGAGGAACCCACAAGCAAAAATACCTATTGGTCATGGTGGATAAATTCACCAAATGGATAGAGGCCAAGCCTGTTAAGACGGCCGAATCCGGACCAGTGATAGACTTCATATCAAGGGTCGTACACCGTTACAGCGTCGCCCACAGCATCATCACTGATAATGGCACGGACTTCACGGCCGACGAGGTCAAACTCTGGTGCAAAAACATGGACATCAAGCTTGACTATGCTTCAGTCTATCACCCTCAAACTAACGGTCAAGTCGAATGAGTAAATGGTCTAATCATGAGCGGCATCAAACCCAGATTAGTGCGGTCCCTCAAGGAATCTAACACGCACTGGGTAGAGGAGCTCGACTCCATACTCTGGGGGTTGCGGACCATGCCGAATCGCACCACCGGATTCACACCATTCTTTATGGTATACGGCGCAGAGGCAGTTACGCCTGCGACATCATTCATGACTCACCTGGCGTGCGCATGTATGAAGAAAGAGAAGCCGAGCTCGATCGGCAGGGACAGTTTGGACGCCTTGGAGGAGGAGCATGGCGTGGCTAAAGCCCGTTCCGCATTCTATCAGCGAAGGCTCGAAGATATCAAAGCAGAGAAGTACGGGCCAAAACTTACAATGTTGGCGAATTAGTTCTACGCCTGTCGGACAAGAAAAAGGACAAACTCAAGCCCAAATGGGAAGGTCCCTTTATTATCTACCAAGTCCTGACCGGTGGAGCGTACCGTCTGCGACATGCATAAGATAACCGACTCGAGCCGAACCCATGGAACGCAGCCCGTCTCTGAAGATTCTATGCCTAGCGCCGGATTCTGAGTTTGTCTCCTTCCTTTGTCTATTTTTTACTCATTAGCTGTCTTATATTTCTCTCCTTCTCCCTCTTTTTCTCTTACAGCCTTTAAAGGCTCGTTCGCGCATTGTTCGCACACACTTGACGCGCTATCCGCGCTCATTATACCTGGGGGCTTCTTTAACAAGAAGCTTATTTTATGGGCCCTATGCCTAACATGTGTAATGCTTCCGCATGTACCTTTTATTCACCATTATATGCATCGATATGACTTAAGTTTTGGCCAAGCTGGGTTGCCTGGCTCCTGTGCTTACCCCTACGTTCCCGATTGTTCGGCTAGGTGGTAAAGGGAGCACCTCTGCGATTGTTACCGCTGGTTCAGCCGGATGTGTACCTCAGACTGGGTGAAGCCGAAAGATAGCGTTCTTAAGGGAATATTCAGTCGGTGAACTAAAGATGATTCCTCACTTATTTATTTATCTGCCCCCAGATGCTTTTCTGCTTTTTTCAGCAGTCCGGACATGCACTTCAAGGCATGCCTCCCAGGGAAAGGAACCCCTAACAAAACTATTCTCCCTGGAAGATGTTTCTTACAAACCATGTAATATAACATAACTAGTTGGGCACTTGTCTGTTAAAGCACTAATGACCCCTACGCCTGGTCTCCATGCATACCCCGGTTCTTACATAACTTTGATGGTATTCGGACACACTCCGGACTATAGGGTCCCTAGGTTGAAGCGAAAAGGTCCGCCATGACAAATGATCTACAATCCGGCTAGAAGGCATTTTTACATGTCATCTTAAATTACATAGTCAAATTGACTGGGTGTATTCCTCCTCAATACCATCTAATAGGCTGTCTAGTTTACAGTCCTGTTGGGAATACTTTGCGACCAATTCTACTTGGCCGTACACTAAGCTCACAGGGATCTCCTTCCCATCAGGCCCCACGGGTCCGACCTCGGCCATGTGGTTTGGGTCAGCCTTCGTGTACCGCGTCTTCACCATGGCCCAGGCCTCCCTCGCGCCTTGACGGCAGGCCGATATCTTCCATAATCAGAAGCGTCGCTGCGCTCCCTTAAGCCTCTATGCAAGCTCTCCAAGGCCTTCGGGCAGGGAGACAGATGGCCACAAGGCCTGGGCGACGCCCTTCATCACCTGCCGAACTCATTCGTGCAGTTGTAAGAGCTCGGGAAGAAGGTCACCCATAGAACCGGGCATTTCCTCTGCAGGACGACCTGTGAGCATACCTATAGACGTAACTCTGTTAGTCGACTTCTTCGCCGAACTCTTTTTCAAAGTTCGTTCAAGCACTTACTAAAAATGCCGCGTCGAAGCCGTCGATTCTCCTTCACGGAGTCCGCTTGGTGAGCACGAACATCTTTGAGTTCCTCTCCCAGCTGGGTGTTGGCATCTTGGAGACTATTCTTCTCCTGCCTCACCCTCGTAAGCACGCTCTCCCCGGCTTTTAACCGGCGCAAGAGTTGTTGCTTGTCCGGATCTACTCCGGCGCCATCTGCAATGATATTGTCAGATTTACACATACGCCGCACTTCACAACATACTTATCTTTGAAGCATATATTACGGAGGGGTCTCCTTGGCCTCCCACAGCGGCTAGCTAATCACGGTCACAAGTTGGGCTTTGCACTCTTCCAGCTCCTGGGACAGTTGGGTATTCTTTGTTGTAAGATCCTGCATAATAAATGATCCTTAAATCAGTTATTCTAACTATTTCAAGTCTCGGGGGCTACTAGTATATATAACCATCAAATTTTCTCACCCGTATGTCTTTCACATACTGCTCCGTGGCTCTGGCTAGACCATTTTGAGCGGCACGGAGGTGCGATCTCGAATTGAAGGCATCCAATGCCTCTTGGGAGAAACATGTCACGAAGAACAGTCCGGGCGACGCCTGTGATTCATGGCACTCTCCACCTCGGAATTGGTGGTAGATAGTCCGTCGGCATCCTCTCGTCGGAGGAGTGTCCGACGACGCCTCGTGTTCGCCTCCGCCTCTGGACTCGGCTTTGGAGCCCGGGCTGGTGGAGGCTCGATTGGTAGCCTCTCCGGATATAGTCCGGCGAGCGCTCTTTTTCCTGAAGAGAGCACGAGCGTTAGTATACCTTCCGGGAATAAAACCTGCGAATAAGGTGGCATGCCATACCATGGCGCTGGTGTCTCAATCCGGACCACACTTCTTTTCAGCCTGCTGGGCCTTGCTGCCCCTTGTTGGCTAGCCACCGCAGGCTCGGCCTTCCGCCTCAAGGGCTCCCCACCATTGATATACGGTGATCAAAGATAAACATGGGTGGATCATTTTCAAAGTATTGGGACTTCGGTCTCAGTTACCTGTGAGGCTGGAAATATTCCGGGGTAATCGGCCGTAATGGCGACCAAGGCATTGTCGATGCTCAGTTGGTAAAATACCCCATCGATCAGCTACACGGATATGTCCGGATCCTCTTGGGAGGCCGGATCAAGGGACCTTTCCGGATCCTCGGGTTGTGGAGGAGGTCTGTTTATATCCTTTATAGCCCGGCGCAATTCCTGCATCAAAATCACATAATAAGGTACCTAACTACGGGAATATGGAATGGATGGGCATAAAGAAGTGTCCGCTTACCCAGCTCGAAGGATCGTACATAGAAAATCCGCCCTGTGGATTGACGCGGAGGAAATCCTCCTCTTCTCCCTTGTATAATGCGGACAAGGCCTTCGTCGAGCAAAGAATCGATCCGGCCCTTACGGCCGCAGCCGGGTGGCATCATCCTCCCCATTGAAATCCCACATGGGGTGGCCTCTATCAAGCGGCTGCACCCCCCGCATGATGCATGTGGCCATGACCCCGATCATGGTCAGTCCGGAATGAGCTAGTAATCTTATCCGGCTCATCAGGTAAAGGACGTCCCTGTCATTTTCCTTTTGAGGGCTCCGTGGGCGCCAGCTTAGGCGCTTCTTCAAAGGAGCATTATTGAACTCGGGAAGGCCAATCCGCATGTGGTCCGGCAGGGACATCTTCTATATAAAACCATTACGAAGGCGGTCTTGGATGCCTTCTTTGGGGTTCCGGATAGATATCCGGTCCCGGCGATGCGCCATAGTTCGGTTCCGCCCACTTGATATATCGACCCCTCCTGAGAATGGGGCACAAGGCAGAACAGCTTCTTCCACAGCGCGAAGTGAGCCTCGACGCCCAAGAGCAGCTCTCAAAGGGCTACGAAGCCCGCGATATGCAATATGGAGGCAGGCGTAAGGTTGTGCAGCTGGAGGCCGTAGAACTCCTGGAGCCCCCGGATAAACGGATGAATTGGAAATCCGAGCCCTCTTATTAAGTAAGGGACAAGGCATACCCGCTCTCCTTTGGAGGGATTGGGGACGCTCTCCGCCTGCTTTCCGCCATTATAGGTGGCGAGTCCGGCTCGAAATGGAACCATGAAGGCTGGGGGAAGAAATCCCTTGGTTTGGAGCGTCACTAGCCCGCTGTGTGGGACGGAAAATCTCTCCCAATCCTTAGGCTGAGGGCTGGCAGGGTGAGAGGAGGAGTTGCGTCGACTGGCCATGATGGAATGGGTTTCTGTCAGATGCGCTCCGATGAATGCTCGCGAAGGGGAGATGGTGTGATTCAGATCTAAATCCTCGTCTCTTTTATAAGGCAGCTTATTTGCGCAGCTAGGGGGGTAAAAGTAAAAACACCCTGGCTTTTCGCATTCGTTTGACACGTGGAAGACGACCATTATTGGGCGTGGAAGCCAAGCAGCGCAATATTCACGAAAAGCCAGACACTATTCAACAGGTGCACGGAATTTGGAGAAGAACCCGCCTTGCAATGCCGAAGACAAATCTGCGCGCCAGACTCATCATCATTGAAGCCTGGTTCGGGGGCTACTGAGGGAGTCCCGGATTAGGGGGTGTCCGGATAGCCGAACTATGACCTTCGGCCGGACTCCTGGACTATGAAGATACAAGATTGAAGACTTCGTCCCGTGTCCGGATGGGACTTTCCTTGGCGTGGAAGGCAAGCTTGGCGTCTGAGATATGTAGATCTCCTTCCATTGTAACCGACTCTGTGTAACCCTAACCCCCTCCGGTGTCTATATAAACCGGAGGGTTTTAGTCCGTAGGACGAAAAACAATCATACCATAGGCTAGCTTCTAGGGTTTAGCCTCTCTGATCTCGTGGTAGATCTACTCTTGTACTACCCATATCATTAATATTAATCAAGGTGAGTAGGGTTTTACCTCCATCGAGAGGGCCCGAACCTGGGTAAAAACATCGTGTCCCTTGTCTCCTGTTACCATCCGCCTAGACGCACAGTTCGGGACCCCCGACCCGAGATCCGACGGTTTTGACACCGACAGCTTCCAAATCTTAACTTTCACTCCTACTTACAGTATGTAGAGTATTTAACAAAAAACTACCACTTTCAACCAGCCCTAGGAAGAAACTATTGTACAAAAAAATAGCAAAAACATACCCAAAAATTCTTAATCCGTGCCAAAAACTACTACCTAGTGCCGATTAGACTCGTTTAAACCCGTTTATGACAGGGTTGGCCCACATGTCCGTGCCGACGAGGCAGCCTAAACCAACACATTTTGTTTGACCGTTGACACGAGGGACCCACATCTGACCTTCTATCCTGTTATTCCCCCTCAAATCATTATTTTTTCCTAAACATTACTTCAAACAGTACGGATGCGTGTTCGTCGTTGGCGCCGGTGATTAGCGAGTTGGTCGCCGCTCCGCCGGACGGGCCGGACGCCACGCTGGCCTCCACACTGGTTGGCAGGCTGGCCCGAGCGTGACTCACGCGCAAGCAAGTAGCCGCGCTGGCCTTCGCTTGAGCTAGATGGCTTGCCTTAGCGCGGAGCGCATGAGCAAGCCGCTGCGTCGTCGTGCCAATCTAGCTAGCAAACCTTGTAGACAAACAGCTGGACGGAGCTATCTTGGCTAGCTAGCAGCCACGAGCGCCAAACGGAAGCTGGCATCCGGGCTGCCGCAAGATGGGCTCCGCACCGCCGGCAGTTTTGACCTCGCCTTCTGCTGGCGGTAGTAGCTGTGTCCCATGGCCGAGGATGACTAGGTGGACGGGCCGGAGGTAGGAGGTCACTCGGTGATTTTTGTGCAGACTGACATGTAGGTCCCACAAGTCATAACGCCTAACTTGCCGGTCAAATAGAAGGCGTTGACTTAAGGGGAGACATGGGTTGAAACGTGCCTATTATGGCACTTTGTAGAGTAGTCGTTTCTTGGTAGGGCTGGTTGGTAAGGGTATATAGTACAATGGTTGATAAGCTAGTCTTATCTTAAGTCTGCCACGTATGCAAGTGGTAGTAGTTTCTTGGCATTATTAGTGGTTTCTTGTAAGGAACAATGTACTACTAGAGACAAAAGGCGATTCTAGGTTGCGTTGTACTCCAACGAGTACTACTAGTGGTCGCGGGAGTGTATACCTCGTTTTGTGGGTTCGATCCCGGCCGAACGCACGGTGGCCTTTTCTTTAAATAGTAACTTTGCTACGAGCCAATATTGTACATGGGTAGTCTGAGTTTTGAAGCCGAACGAACGTGTCGCGCCACAATCTGGGTGCACTGGATAGCCTAGCCACATGAACGGTTTTTTCTTCCCATCATCTCATGGCTCGCGTGCTCGCCCTATCCACACCTCTCTTGCAGCTTCCTCATCAGCTAGAAGCATATTTAAACTAGCGCCTCCCAATTAAGCCCGAGGAGCCAGAAAAGCCTGGCGCGGCATTGGGAACTATGCAATATGGCTCTGTACGTAAAGTGCTAGTACTCTACTTCTCTGTAGATTGTGGCGTTGCACGCATGGACTTCACTCCATTATCGGCTCTATAAAAGAAATTCCTCTTGACGTGATTCTTTTTGAAATGGAGGCAAGAGCTTTTCCTCATCTCATTCATAAAGAAGGAACTACTAACAAAGTTCGACGAGATCGATTAAACCTCCACAAATGGAAGCGAAAAGCCTAGTCTTGTTGTATCAAATAACTCAAATCTTCTGCCAACGCAGTAACCGTCGTTGATAAACAGGCTGCTAGTGTGTGCGTGAGAGGAGCAGCTGAGTAGGCCAGCTACGTGCTTGAATAGAGCACCGAGAGTACCCACTACGCAGGTGTACTTTCCATGCATTGATACTACAGCGATGGTTCTAGAGAATAGTACTACCCTCCACTTCCAACTCTAGCTCCTTGGCCCTGAGATTCAAGAGTTCAAAACGGGTGCACTATACTAGAAGTACAGTACAACACACTACTAGTTGAGAAAGTAGTACTAGTACTGCTTCTGATGCAGTACATAGTAAATAATAGCCTCACCCCTTCGCTAAGGAATGATCGACGAGCTACAGCTTGGAAGGTATGAGGCCCTGCATTACGCTCTTATCTCCTCCTCGCCTTGATTCCCCTCCCCCCGAAGAGAAGGCAGTTCGTCGCTGCTCCCATGGATTCACCAGCCGGTTCTCCTCCTCGTCGGGGCTGGGAGACCTTGGACGATGATCCTCTGGGAGAAGTCACACGCCGCTCCGACGTCCTCACCGCCGCAAGACTCGGTGCTTCCTGCACCAACTTTTTCAAGACGGTGCTTAAAACAGACTTGGGAAAAGGCCATGCTTGTTGGTCTTCCATGCGTCCTCGAGGAGAAGGTTCTTCTATGGGACAATCCTTCAAACAGTCCACCGCTCCCTGGCCATGGTTGCACGTTGACTCCGCTAGAGTTGCCGATGTTGAGAGGTAGTCGGATTTTGTTCGATGAGCAGGTCAGTCATGGAGTTTGATCATGTAGTACTTATTTATTTAATTTCCATCCCGTAATTTCTCCACTGTGCACCGTCTTATATATAGGTCTGGGTCTGTGCCAACGAAGATTAGCTTGCAGACCTCCGGCCGAATACCACCATCATTTTGCACAACATCACATTATTGCGGCCGTTCCCGTAGACCCCTTCTCCAACATTGGGATCGGCCTTCCGGACTGGCTGGGTGAGGGAGTCCTGGACTAGGGGGTGTCCGGATAGCCGAACTATCATCTTTGGCCGGACTCCTAGACTATGAAGATACAAGATTGAAGACTTCGTCCCGTTTCTGGATGGGACTTTCCTTGGCGTGGAAGGCAAGCTTGGCGATACGGATCTGTAGATCTCCTACCATTGTAACCGACTCTGTGTAACCCTAACCCTATTCGGTGTCTATATAAACCGAAGGGTTTTAGTCCGTAGGACGAACAACAATCATACCATAGGCTAGCCTCTAGGGTTTAGCCTCTCTGATCTCGTGGTAGATCTACTCTTGTACTACCCATATCATCAATATTAATCAAGCAGGAGTAGGGTATTATCTCCATCGAGAGGGCCCGAATGTAACGCCCTCGATGCGGCTATATCTCCCACGTGTCGAAGCACGACTTACAGGCATAACCGCATTGAAAGCAATGTCGCAAGTGAGGTAATCTTCACACAACCCATGTAATACATAAGGGAAAGAGATACATAGTTGGCTTACGCCGCCACTTCACACAATACATAAATAAACATCCATCATTCCGATTACACTCAAGGTCCGACTACGGAACCAAAATAAAAGAAGATACCCCAAATGCTAAACAGATCCCCGATCGTCCCAAGCTGGGCTCCACTTCGATCATCGTGAAAAGACACATAGTAACGACCACGTTCCTCGTCGAACTCCCACTTGAGCTCGGTTGCGTCATGTGCACTGGCATCGTCGGCACCTGCAACTGGTTTGGTAGAATCTATGAGTCATGGGGACTCAGCAATCTCACACCCGCGAGATCAAGACTATTTAAGCTTATAGGAAGGACAGAGTTGTGAGGTGGAGCTGCAGCAAGCAACTAGCATATATGGTGGCTACATTCGCAAAAGAGAGCAAGAAGAGAAGCAAAGCACGGTCGTGAAGCTAGTAGTGATCAAGAAGTGATCCTGAACTACTTACGTCAAACATAAATCCAACACCATGTTCACTTCCCGGACTCCGCCGAGAAGAGACCATCACGGTTACACACGCGGTTGATGTGTATTAATTAAGGTCAACCTCGGGTTTTCTACAACCGGACATTAACAAATTCCCATCTGCCTCATAACCGCGGCACGGCTTTGAAAGATAATACCTCGCAGGGTGTCCCAACAGCCCATAATAAGCTCTCACGGTCAACGAAGGATATTCCTTCTACCGGGAAGACCAGATCAATCTCGGACTCCTGGACTACAAGACATTTCGACAATGGTAAAACAAGACCAGCAAGACCACCCGACTGTGCCGACAAATCCCGATAGGAGCTGCACATATCTCGTTCTCAGGGCACACCGGATAAGCGAAGCGTACAGGTACCAACGTGACCCAAGTTGCCAAGGGACGGTCCCGCACGGTGCTCTAGTTTGGACCAACACTCGGAGGAGCACCGCCCGGGGTAAATAAAGATGACCCTCGGGCTCGCGAAAACCCGGGGAAAAAAAGGCTTAGGTGGCAAATGGTAAAACCAATGTTGGGCCTTGCTGGAGGAGTCTTATTCAAAGCGAACTGTCAAGGGGGTCCCATAAATCACCCAACCGTGTAAGGAACGCGAAATCAAGGAACATAACACCGGTATGACGGAAACTAGGGTGGCAAGAGTGGAACAAAACACGGCATAAGGCCGAGCCTTCCACCCTTTACCAAATATATAGATGCATTAATTATAGCAGATATATTGTGATATCCTCAACAAGTAAACATGTTCCAACAAGGAACAACATCTCCATGTTCCAACAAGGAACAAACTTCATCTTCACTCGCAACTAGCAACGCTTATAAGAGGGGCTGAGCAAAGCGGTAACATAGCCAATCAACGGTTTGCTAGGAAAGGATGGTTAGAGGTTTGACATGGCAATATGGGTGGCATGATAAGCAAGTGATAGGCATCATAGCATAGGCATAGCAAAAGAGCGAGCATCTAGCAAGCAAAGATAGAAGTGATTTCGAGGGTATGGTCATCTTGTCGCAAGGTTCTCGAGTTGTCGAAAGCTTGATCCTCGTAAGCGTTCTCAACAGGTTCCTCGTTCACGTACTCGTCTCCCGGCTCTACCCAAAGCAAGAACACAAACAATGGAACCACAATAAATCACGGTGCAATGCACAAGCAACATGATGCAATACATGGCATGATATACGAGATGTGATATGCAATGCGTATGCGTACTCCGGAAGTAAAATGATGAACCAGGCATCATCTTGGCAAACCAAGTATGCCGCTGGAAAGGTGAGATTATTTCGGTTGAAATCGATATAAAGATCACCGGAATCGGATGCACGGTTTGCAAATGACAAGCAAAACAAGCATGGCACAAATCTGCCATTAACAGCATGATACCACTTAGCAAGCAAAAAGAAAAATAAGCTACTGCACCCAAACGTACCATAAAAGCATATGGCAGTGATCTACTCAAGATGCTTGACAAACGATAAACACTGAGCTACGGCTAAATCACATCATAACAGGTCCAAACAAGCATGGCAAAAGTGCAAAATATATCAGCTTCACAGACTTGGAGAAAATACTGAACATGGCAGAATCAGCATCAGGAAGCAATGTTCAGAGCAAGCAAACATCATGCTACAGGAACTTATAATAGAAAAACAAGGCATGGCAGGAATCTACTCAAAGCATAGAACAAAAGTCCTTTACTGACCATAAGCCAAAAAGGATCAAAAGACATAATGGCACCCACGCCAATATAGAAAGTTTCGTTAACAGATTCAGCAACAGGGCATGACAAAAACAGATAACAAGTAGGCATGTTTAAGAGCTCGAGGCACTCACTACAGAGCATCTCATGATAAAATAAGCATACATCCATCAAGAAGACATGGCATAGAAGACACACATGGCAAGAACAACATCATAGCATACACGGATCAACTACAACAACCTTGGCAAAATTCAATAACATGTAAACAGTCTGCCAGGAAACATTTTATAGCAAAAATAGAGCTCGATTGACTCGAGCTATGGCACTCCATAATTGAAAACAAGGGCATGGATGGATAGAGCATAACCATATGTTCAAAACATCCTTACTGAAGTATCTCAAAATAAGCATGGATCTATCGGTAGCATCAAGTTAACATGGCATAAAAAATATCAGCAAAACAGGGGCTGAAATCAGCAACATCATGAAGCCTTGTTTGCATGCTTGTGCTAGTCACCACAGAGATCACAAAAATACATGGCATACACCCCTGTAAAGATGGCATGGCATATTACAAAACACATGTAGGACTCAAGATCATAGGGTGCACACATCAATCCTGGCAAAAATGACAAAAGTGCATGTTCTGATAATAATCTGAAACTAACATCACATAGCCCTCTTCCAACAGCATTTCGGGCATCAAGATGAGCTCAAATGAAAATGATGCAATGAGACGAAATGATCTACTATTCTAGACGAACATTACGGTATACCACACGCCCAAAATGGAGCCACGGGTGCAAAGATGTGATGCGATGAACATGCAACAATTTTAACAACAGAATATGACGGGTGAAAAAAACGGGGGGGGGGGGGGGGAAGAACGAGGTAAACCACATCGGATATGGATACGGGGCGCGCGGCCTACGCGGTTCGGCACCGGCGCGAGGCGGCCGGAGTCGGAGGCGACCGGGCGGGCGGCCGGAGGCTGACGGCGGCGGCGGGATCCGGGCGGCCAGAAGCGGAGACGTGGCGGCTGGCCTGGAGTCGGGAAGGACGGGCCGGGCGGAGTCGAAGAGCCGGAGGCCGGAGCGCCGAGGCGGCGGCGACGGAGTTCGGCGGCGGCGGCGGAGATCATGGCCGCGGGCCGAAGCGCTGGCTGCGGCCGGAGGCGGCGCGGATCAAGGGCGGCGGCGGGGGCGCGCCCGGAGCAAGCGGGAGGGCCGCTGGCGGGCCTCGCGGGCCGGCGGCGGGCTGGCGCGGGCGGCGCCACGTGGCGCTGATTAAATCTGGCCCGGCGCGCGGGCGGATGTCCGCTCGCCTGGACGTGTCCGGCGGCGCGGAGAGGGAAGATTGATAGGGTTTGCCCGGATTTGGAGGGGGAGATGCATATTTGTAGGTAGAGGGAGCTAGGAGTGTCCAAATGACGACGGAGAGCATGGAAGTGACTTAGATGGGTTATTGGGCTGTTTTGGAGGGATGTTGGGGTGCAACTCAAAAGAGGCCTTTGCGAGAGTGCGGTTAACCGTTGGAGTACCAAACGAGCTCCAAATGACCCGAAACTTGACAGGTGGTCTACTGGTGGTGTACCAAGGCCACTTGACAAACCTCGGTCCATTCCGAGAAAGTTTAGTACCCGCTCACGGAAAAATGTAAAAGGGGACGCCGGGGAACATAGGAGTGCCGGATTGCAAAACGGACAACGGGGAAAATGTTCGGAATCATGAGACGAACACGTATGCAAGTGAGATGCACATGATGACATGATATGAAATGCATGACATGGACAAAATGCAAAACAAAAGAAAAAACCCAACCACGGAGGGAATATCATATCACAATGCCGAAAATGGCAAGAGTTGGAGTTACAAATATGGAAAGTTACATCCGGGGTGTTACAACACTCCACCACTACAGGAGGATCTCGTCCCGAGATCTAGGACTGAAAGAATTCCGGATATTCAGAATGGAGGTGATCCTCGCGCTCCCAGGTGGCTTCTCGGTCGGAATGGTGTGACCACTTCACTTTCAGGAATTTGATTGACTTGTTGCGAGTCTTGCGCTCGGTTTCTTCAAGAATAGCAACGGGTGCTCATGATAAGAGAGATCTTCTTGGAGGTCAATTTCTTGAAGTTGATAGTGCGCCAGAGTCTTGAAGCACTTGCGAAGCCGTGACACGTGAAACACATCGTGCCGCGTTCGCGAAGTTGGTCGGAAGCTCAAGTTGATAGGTGAGATCGCCTCTTTTGCCAATTATCTTGAAAGGACCCACGTATCTAGGGGCAAGCTTCCCTTTGATACTGAAGCGACGAGTGACTTTCATTGGAGAGACGCGGAGGTAGACATGGTCTCCGATTTCAAAAGCCACATCACGGTGCTTGTCATCATAATAGCTCTTTCCGCGCGATTATGGCGGCTTTGAGATTCTCACGAATGACTTTGCACATTTCTTCGCTTCGTGATCAAGTCGTTGCCAAGAAGTTGGCGTTCACCTGTCTCGGACCAATTGAGAGGAGTACGGCACTTTCTCGCCATAGAGAATTTCGAATGGGGCCTTGCCGAACTCGCTTGGAAGCTGTTGTTGTAGGAGAACTTCGGCATATGGAAGACAATCTTCCCACTTCATACCGAAGGAAATGACACAAGCCCCGAGCATATCTTCAAGGATTTGATTGACTCGCTCGACTTGGCCACTTGTTTGAGGGTGGAAAGCTGTCTTTGAAACGAATGTTGGTGCCCATGGCCTTACGAAAAGAATCCCAAAACTTGGAGGTAAAAATGCTTCCACGGTGCGAAGAGATCAATTGTGGAATGCCGTGCAAGGAGACAATCCTCGGATGTGTATAGCTCGCCAACCGAGCTTTGTGATGGATTCTTTGATAGGAAGAAAATGAGCCACTTTAGTAAGATTGTCAATGACAACGAAGATAGCATCATTTCCACGCTTGGACTTAGGAAATCCAGTCACGAAGTCCATTTCGATATGATCAAACTTCCATTACGGAATAGCAAGAGGTTGGAGGAGACCAGCTGGTCGTTGGTGTTCTCGCTTTCACTCTTCTGCAGACATCACACTCATTCACGAATTGAGCAATTTCTCGCTTCATTCGAGTCCACCAATATGACTGCTTGAGGTCATGGTACATCTTCGTACTTCCAGGATGAATGGATAGAAGGGAATTGTGCGCCTCGTTCAAAATGACTTTACGTAGATCACCCTTAGGAACCACAATCCGGTCCTCGAAGAAAAGAGTATCTTTGTCATCAATGTGGAAGCACTTGTACTTGGAAATGCCCTTGTCGATACCACGTTTCACCTTTTTCACCATGGTATCCAGGGAGTTGAGCCTCACGAATCTGATCTTCCAAAGTAGGAGAGACTATGAGGTTGGCAAGAAAGCCTTGAGGAACAACTTGAAGATTCAGCTTGCGGAAAGCTTCACAGATATCCGGTTGGAAGGGCTTGAGGATTAAACTGTTGCAGTAAGCCTTCCTGCTCAAAGCATCTACAATCACATTGGCCTTGCCCGGAGTATATTCAATACTTGGGTTGTACTCTTGAATCATTTCGACCCAACGAGTTTGCCTGAGGTTGAGGTTGGGTTGAGTGAAGATATACTTGAGGCTCTTGTGATCGGTGAAAATGTCCACTTTCCTTCCCAACAAGAGATGTCTCCAAGTTATTAATGCATGGACAACTGCCGCCAACTCAAGATCATGAGTGGGGTAGTTCTTTTCGTTGGGCTTCAGTTGACGAGAGATATAGGCCACAACTCTCTTCTCTTGCATTAACACAGCACCGAGACCTTGAAGAGAAGCATCACAGAAAACTTCGAATGGCTTGGATTCATCAGGAGGAGTCAAGACAGGAGTTGTGACGAGTTTCTCTTTGAGAGTATTGAAAGCAACGTCACACCTGTGGAGACCGGACATACTTCACATGCTTACGGAGGAGGTTGGAAAGAGGCTTTGCAATCTTGGAGAAATTCTCAACGAATCTTCGCAATAGCTTGCAAGACCAAGAAAATCGCGGTCGCTTGACATTCGAGGAGGTTCCCAATTCACAACTGCAGACACCTTCTCGGGATTAACAGCGATGCCCTTGGCGGAGATGATATGACCAAGGTAAAGAACTTCATCAAGCCAAAATTCACATTTGGAAAACTTAGATAGAATTGATGCTCTACGAGCTTGTCGAGCACCAATCGCAAATGTTTGGCATGATCCTTCTTATTCTTGGAGAAGACCAAAATATCATCGAGATAGACCAAGACGAATTCATTTGTGTAGGGGTTGAAGATGAAGTTCATCATACGAGAGAATGTTGGAGGAGCATTGACAAGGCCGAAAGACATGACAGTATATTCATAAGAACCAAAGCTTGTTCTGAATGTTGTCTTGGGAATATCTTGTTCACGAATGCGAATCTGATGATAACCCATATGAAGGTCAAGCTTGGAGAACACTTTAGCACCTTTGAGTTGCTCGAAAAGCTCATTGATGTTGGGAAGTGGATACTTGTTCTTGATAGTCTTCTTATTCAATGGATGATGTCGGCGCAAAGTCGGTCCGTGCCATCCTTCTCCTGGAGAAAAAGAACACCACAACCCCAAGGAGATGAACTCGGTCTGATCAAACCCAGACGCTCTTGTTCATCGAGCTGCTTCTTCAATTCCTTCAGCTCATTAGGTCCAAGCTTGTATGGACGCTTGCAAATTGGTTCGATGCGGGCTCAAGATCGATAACGAACTCAAGCTGGCCGATGAGGAGGCATACCCGGAAGCTCTTGGAAAGACATCTTGGTACTCACAAACGATTTGGAATCGAGAGATAGCATCCAATTCGCCCTTCTCATTGAGAGAAAACAACCGAATGGTTTCATCACGAGCGGCATAGATGATCACATCATTAGAAGAGTGTGTCAAATTAATTTCCCTGGCAGCACAATCAAGCTAAGCTTTGTGCTGAGAAAGCGATCCATCCCGAGAATAAGATCAATATCCGAGTCACCAAGGACAATTGGTTTAGCCGTAAATCTATAGTCGCCCATCTTGATACCGACATTCGGAACCAAAACTCGAGAAGTCATTTCCTTAGCGGAGAAACAATAGACAAAGGTCTCGGCAATACTTGAGTAACCAAATCATGCATAGCCACAAAAGGTCTTGAGATGAAAGAATGCGATGCACCGGTATCAAATAAGACTTTTGCAGGAATATAATAAACTGAGAGATTACCCATAATCACATCAGAAGAATCCTCTGCTTGCGCTGCATTCATCATGTTCACCTTTGCAGACTTGGGATTATGCTTGACCACTGCATTGTTGGAAGATCTCACAGGAGGAGGAGGCGGAAGGCGCCTTTGGTTGAAGCACTTGTTCACATAGTGACCCTTCTGCTGACACTTGTTGCAAGTCACCTCTGAGAGCGGACGGTGATAAGGAGCATTTGACCTTGGAGCTTGAGAATTAGACTTGTTCTGATAGCCTGGGTTGGGAGGGTGGTAAGATCCACGACCACCTGAGTTCTTCTGCTGATAAGGCTGACGAAACGGAGGAGGAGGAAGGTAGAACTTCTGTTGCTTAGTTGCCACTTGAGAGGAAGAAGAAGACTGAACTGCATCCCTGATTCTCTTCTTAGAAGCCTCACATTTGAGCTGGGCAGCTTCTTGCTTCAGTGCCATGTTGTAGAATTCATCATACTTTTCTGGCTCAAAAAGCACGAGATCTAATTGAAGATATTCTCTGATAACACCTCTTAATTGATAGATCATACTATTTTCTTCATGGACGTCTTGCTTAGCGAAGCGAGCGAGTTTCTGGAACTGGATATTGTATTGGTACACCGACATGTTGCCTTGCTTGAGATTGCGGAACTCCTCACGCTTGCTCTCAACAACACTTTCCGGAATGTGGTGAGCTGTGAAGTCTCGGTGGAACTCATCCCAGGTAATTACACGACCTCCTCTGGAATCTTTGTATTGCTGGTACCACTCAGCAGCTTGGTCCTTGAGTTGAAACGAAGCAAACTTGACAAAGTCCTCGTGTCCGACATTGCTACATTCAAAATGTTTGCAGATGTCCACAAGCCAATCGTCGGCGTCTGTGGCCTCGACGTAAACCCGAAAGACTTCGGCTGATTAGCAAGGAACTGATTGAGGGTAGCAAAGTGCGGCTGGTTGTTGCCTTGGCCTTGATTTCCTTGATTGCCTTGCCCTTGGGTACGCTCTTGCAAGAGTTGCAAAATCATCTGAGCATTGACATTGGTGGCTGCCATGATAGCTTGCCATGCCTCCGGAGGCGGAGGTGGAGGTGGAGGGTTCGACTGACTCTCATCATTGCGTTCCGGATTCAAACGCGTTGGAGGAGCCATCCTGAAGAGGGTGACATCCGTTAGCACTTTGATAGACAAGTAGACAAGTTGAATCAACGGATAGAAATTGCAACATATAGTCTTCACAATAAACATTCGAACAAGGATGAACGAATGAATTCCAAAAGCTGACATCACACGTCCATTAAGGTGAGAAGCCACTTGATAAAGGGTTGATGAAAAAAATAACAAGGTACATTGGAACAAATAAGTGGTAAGGATTACCCAATCACAAACCAAATATCTGTGGGAAGAAATGGTAGGAGCTACTTGAATCCCACCTATAAACTCGAAACTTTACGGTTATGCAATCCGGTGTTGGGGATACAGGAGACACAAAATATATCACCCAAACTAACAATACCTAGATCCAGCTGTATCCATCCGTCAACACATAACCAAGAAACCTTCGAAATCGTGTACCTCGACCTTCAAAAGCATCCGTTATACGAGTCATGGCAATACTCCCGAGCTCGCCTCAAAGATCGGGTTATCGGGGTTATCTCACCAACAACTGCACAAAAGAGATTTTCGATGTCGGCAAAGCTTCAGTATTCCAGAATCAAGAACGATAAAATTGTGACGACAACACCTCGGAGCTCAACTCCCGGGACACCGCCACAACCCCTAAATGTCGAGGCACCAAGAACAATGTTCTCGCCACAAAACCATCGAACGATTCCAAGATACCCGCGTGATCCTAAATTTTTTTAGTGAAATTTGATGAGAGGAGAGTCAAAACTTCTACGTCGGGAGACCTCACCAGAGCGACGAAGGGACCGGGGAGTAAAATAATCCTACTCTCCGATATATATAATCCTAAGACTCAAAACATTTTTGTTCTAGACTCAACAACGCTAGCAAACAATCAAGCAGGGGCTCCTAAGTCGGGGATGGCTCTGATACCAACTTGTAACGCCCTCGATGCGGCTATATCTCCGACGTGTCGAAGCACGACTTAGAGGCATAACCGCATTGAAAGCAATGTCGCAAGTGAGGTAACCTTCACACAACCCATGTAATACATAAGGGAAAGAGATACATAGTTGGCTTACAGTCGCCACTTCACACAATACATAAATAAACATCCATCATTCCGATTACACTCAAGGTCCGACTACGGAACCAAAATAAAAGAAGATACCCCAAATGCTAAACAGATCCCGCTACATTCGCAAAAGAGAGTGAGAAAAGAAGCAAAGCACGGTCGTGAAGCTAGTAGCGATCAAGAAGTGATCCTGAACTACTTACGTCAAACATAACTCCAACACCGTGTTCACTTCCCGGACTCCACCGAGAAGAGACCATCACGGTTACACACACGGTTGATGTGTATTAATTAAGATCAACCTCGGGTTTTCTACAACCGGACATTAACAAATTCCCATCTGCCTCATAACCGCGGGCACGGCTTTCGAAAGATAATACCCTGCAGGGGTGTCCCAACTTAGCCCATAATAAGCTCTCACGGTCAACGAAGGATATTCCTTCTACCGAGAAGACCCGATCAGTCTCGGAATCCCGGACTACAAGACATTTCGACAGCAATAAAACAAGACCAGCAAGACCACCCGACTGTGCCGACAAATCCCGATAGGAGCTACACATATCTCGTTCTCAGGGCACACCGGATAAGCAAAGCTTACAGGTACCAACGTGACCCAAGTTGCCAAGGGACGGTCCCGCACGGTGCTCTAGTTTGGACCAACACTCGAGGAGCACCGCCCGGGGTAATAAAGATGACCCTCGGGCTCGCGAAAACCCGAGGGAAAACGGCTTAGGTGGCAAATGGTAAAACCAATGTTGGGCCTTCTTTGGAGGAGTCTTATTCAAAGCGAACTGTCAAGGGGGTCCCATAAATCACCCAACCGTGTAAGGAACGCGAAATCAAGGAACATAACACCGGTATGATGGAAACTAGGGTGGCAAGAGTGGAACAAAACACCGTGCATAAGGCCGAGCCTTCCACCCTTTACCAAATATATAGATGCATTAATTATAGCAGATATATTGTGATATCCCCAACAAGTAAACATGTTCCAACAAGGAACAACATCTCCATGTTCCAACAAGGAACAAACTTCATCTTCACCGCAACTAGCAACGCTATAAGAGGGCCGAGCAAAGCGGTAACATAGCCAATCAACGGTTTGCTAGGAAAGGATGGTTAGAGGTTTGACATGGCAATATGGGTGGCATGATAAGCAAGTGATAGGCATCGTAGCATAGGCATAGCAAAAGAGCGAGCATCTAGCAAGCAAAGATAGAAGTGATTTCGAGGGTATGGTCATCTTGCTGCAAGGTTCTCGAGTTGTCGAAAGCTTGATCCTCGTAAGCGTTCTCAACAGGTTCCTCGCTCACGTACTCATCTCCGGCTCTACCCAAAGCAAGAACACAAACAATGGAACCACAATAAATCACGGTGCAATGCACAAGCAACATGATGCAATACATGGCATGATATGCGAGATGTGATATGCAATGCGACAAGTACTCCGGAAGGAAAATGATGAAACATGCATCATCTTGGCAAACCAAGTATGCCACTGGAAAGGTGAGATGATTTCGGTTGAAATCGATATAAAGATCACCGGAATCGGATGCACGGTTTGCAAATGACAAGCAAAACAAGAATGTCACAAATCTGTCATTAACAGCATGATACCACTTAGCAAGCAACAAGAAAATAAGCTACTGCACCTAAACGTACCAGAAAAGCATATGGCAGTGATCTACTCAAGATGCTTGACAAAAGATGAACATTGAGCTACGGCTAAATCACATCATAACAGGTCCAAACAAGCATGGAAAAGGTGCAAAATATATCAGCTTCACAGACTTGGAGAAAATACTGAACATGGCAGAATCAGCATCAGGAAGCAATGTTCAGAGCAAGAAAACGACATGCTACAGGAACATATAATAGCAAAACAAGGCATGGCATGAATCTACTCAAAGCATAGAACAACAGTCCCTTACTGACCATAAGCCAAAAAGGATCAGAAGACATGATGGCTCCCATGCCAATATAGCAAGTTCCGTTAACAGATTCAGCAACAGGGCATGACAAAAACAGATAACAAGTAGGTATGTTTAAGAGCTCTAGGCACTCACTACAGAGCATTTCATGATAAACTAAGAATACATCCATCAACAAGACATGGTATAGAACCTACACATGGCAAGAACAACATCATTGCATACACAGATCAACTACAACAACCTTGGCAAAATTGAATAACATGTAAACAATCTGCCAGGAAACATTTTATAGCAAAAGTAGAGCTCGATTGACTCAAGCTATGTCACTCCATAATTGCAAACAAGGGCACGGATGGATAGAGCATAACCATATGTTCAAAACATCCTTACTGAAGTATCTCAAAATAAGCATGGATCTCTCGGTAGCATCAAGTTAACATGGCATAACAAATATCAGCAAAACAGGGGCTGAAATCAGCAACATGAAGTCTAGTTTGCATGCTTGTGCTAGTCACCACAGAGATCACAAAAACACATGGCATACACCCCTGTAAAGATGGCATGGCATATTACAAAACACATGTAGGACTCAAGATCATAGGGTGGACACATCAATCATGGCAAAAATGACAAAAGTGCATGTTCTGATAATAATCTGAAACTAACATCAGATAGCCCTCTTCCAACAGCATTTCGGGCATCAAGATGAGCTCAAATGAAAATGATGCAATGAGATGAAATGATCTACTATTCGAGGAGAACATTCCGGTATACCACACGCCCAAAACGGAGCCACGGTGCAAAGATGTGATGCAATGAACATGCAACAATTTTAACAGCAGAATATGACTTGGTGAAAAACGGGAAGAACGAGGTCAACCAGATCGGATCTCGATCCGGGCGCTGGATTACGAGGTTCGCCGCCGAGCGAGGCTGCCGGAGTTTGGAGGCGACCGGGCGGCGGCCGGAGGCGACATGCGGCGGCGGGATCCGGGCGGCCGGAAGCGGAGACGCCGGGCGGCGGCCGCTGAGTCGTAAGGACGGGCCGGGCGGAGTTTGAGGGCCGGAGGTCGGAGCGCCGAGGCGGCGGCGGCGGAGAATCATGCCGCGGGCCGAGCGCTGGTCGCGATCGGAGGCGGCGCGGATCAAGGGCGGCGGGCGGGCGCTGCCCGGGAGCGAAGCGCTGGAGGGCTCCGGGCCTGGCGGGCCGGGCGGCGGCTGACGCTGGGCGGGCGCCACGTGGGCGCGCTGCCTGATCCCGGGCGCCAAGGGCGGACGTGTCCGGCTCGCCGGGACGTGTCCGGGCAAAGGAGAGGGAAGATTGCTAGGGTTTGCCCGGATTTGGAGGGGGAGATGCATATTTGTAGGTAGAGGGAGCTAGGAGTGTCCAAATGAGGTGCGGTTTTCGCCCACACGGTCGTGATCTGACGACGGAGAGCATGAAAGTGACTTAGATGGGTTATTGGGCTGTTTTGGAGGGGTGTTGGGCTGCAACTCAAAAGAGGCCTTTGCGAGTCACGGTTAACTGCTGAGTACCAAACGAGCTCCAAATGACCCGAAACTTGACAGGTGGTCTACGGTGGTGTACCAAGGCCACTTGACAAACCTCGGTCCATTCCGAGAAAGTTTAGTACCGCTCACGGAAAAATGTAAAGGGGACGCCGAACATAGGAGTGCTTGGGATTGCAAAACGGACAACGGGAAAATGCTCGGAATCATGAGACGAACACGTATGCAAATGAGATGCACATGATGACATGATATGAAATGCATGACATGGACAAAATGCAAAACGAAAGACAAAACCCAACCACGGAGGGAATATCATATCACAATGCCGAAAATGGCAAGAGTCGGAGTTACAAATATGGAAAGTTACATCCGGGGTGTTACACTGAACCTGGGTAAAAACATCGTGTCCCTTGTCTCCTGTTACCATCCGCCTAGACACACAGTTCGGGACCCCCTACCCGAGATCCGCCGGTTTTGACACCGACATTGGTGCTTTCATTGAGAGTTCCTCTGTGTCGTCACCTATAGGCCCGATGGCTCCTTCGATCATCAACAAAGACGCGGTCCAGGGTGAGACGTTTCTCCCCGGACAGATCTTCGTATTCGGCGGCTTTGCACTGCGGGCCAATTAACTTGGCCATCTGGAGCAGATCGAAAGCTACGCCCCTGGCCATCAGGTCAGATTTGGGATTTTAAACTACACGGCCGATGTCCGCGGAGACTTGATCTTCGACGGATTCGAGCCATAGCCAAGCGCGCCGCACTGTCTCGATGGGCACGATCTAGCTCTGCCGCCAACAAAGGTCCCGGAGGCCGCACCAGCGCCCGCTCCGACCCTTAGCTCGGAGCCGACTCCCCCGATCGAGGACGAGTGGTTGGACACCGCCTCGGGGGCTACGATCTCAACATCAATTGAGCCGAACTCCATCCCTGTCCTTTGCGAAGACCATGACTCCAAGGTGCCGGACTCCTCTCTGGACTCCGAACCCTCCGTGCCCCTACCAATCGAATCCGATTCGGCGCCAGTGATGGAGTTCACTGCCGCGGACATCTTTCAGCACTCGCCCATTGGCGACATCCTGAATTCACTAAAGTCTCTCTCTATTAGGAGAGCCCTGGCCGGATATGGTCAGGAAGGTTGGGATGCGAACAACGAAGAAATTCAACGCCCACCCACCACCAACTTTGTAGCCACCGTCGAAAGCTTAAACGATGTGCTCGATTTCGACTCCGAAGACATCGACGGTATGGACGACGATGTAGGAGACAAACAGGAACCAGCACCTATAGGGTACTGGACAACCACCTCATCCCATGATGTATACATGGTGGATACACCTAAAGGAAGCGACGACGAGGAACAACGGGACACTACGAAGGATAAATCCCTCGAAAAGCAGTCAAAACGGCAACGTAAACGCCGCACCAAGTCCCGCCTCGACAAAGACCCAGCCATAGAGCAGGGCGAACCGGTGGACGCATTTAACATGCTATCGAGCAACCGTCCGAACATGACAACTTGGAGAAACAACCCGTCCCCGGCGAAGATAACAGTCCAGACGATCTCACGCCGGAAAAATTGTTGGAGCAGAAGAATCTCCACAAAAGGCTCGTCGCCGCTGGCGTAGCCTAAAAAGCGAAGCGGAAGCTCAAAACAGCGGAAGATGCACTTAGAATCAGATGGAGCAAAGTACTCAACACCACAGAGACAACACGGCGACGATGCGCCAAACAAAGAGCTACCCAAAGAGAAAACTACTGCCCGAATTTGATGAGGAGGCCATAGAGCCCCCACAATCAAAAAGTAAGAAGGCCACCTGGTCGGATGGATGACCCCACGGTAAAAAGAGAGCGGCAAATGGCGCCGCACACAAGCCGGTACGCGATCCGCATAAGGATTCACATCAAAAGGATGGCCAGTTAGGTCCATCTATGGGCCGAGAAAGCAAGCTCTTCAAAGCAATGCAACACGCCAAATATCCGAACATCACGGCACACCCAAATATAGGGGTGCCGCACACCCCCTGTGTTTCACCGACGAGGTGCTGGATCACGAATTCCTCAGTGATTCAAACCCGTAAACATAGAGGCATACGACGGAACAACAGACCCTGGAGTCTGGATTGAGGATTACATCCTCCACATACACATGGCTAGAGGAGACGATCTCCACGCCATAAAATACTGACCCCTCAAGCTCAAAGGGCCAGCCCGACATTGGCTCAAAAGCCTCCCTGAAAATACCATTGGAAGTTGGGAAGAACTCGAGGATACTTTTCGGGCAAATTTTCAAGGGACTTATGTCCGTCCTCCGGATGCGCATTTATTTAAGTCATATAACTCAACAACCCGGAGAGTCAGCCCGCAAATTCTGGAACAGGTTCCTCACCAAAAGAACCAAATAGTCGATCGTCCGGACGCCAAGCCTTAGCAGATTTCAAACACAACGTCCAAGACGAATGGCTCTCCGCACACCTCGGCCGGGAGAAGCCGAGAACCATGGCTGCATTAACAAGCCTCATGACCCGCTTTTATGCAGGAGAGGATAGATGGCTAGCAAGATGCAGTACCAGCGACCCAAGTACATCCGAAGTCAGGGATGGGAATGGGAAACCACGATGCAACAAGGACCAGCGCCGGATTAAGGGGAACGGTCCAAAGAGCGCGGCAGTCAACGCCAGATTCAAACGCTCATGGCAGAACAATAAAAAACTGCCCCTTAAGGACAATAGTGATGAGCTATCCAACTTAAAAAAAATCTTGGACAAGATATGTCAAATCCACAGTACTCCCGGGAGGCCTGCAAACCATACCCACGGAGATTTTTGGGTCTTCAAGCAGTCCGGCAGACTCAACACCGAACACAAGGGGCTCGACACACCAAGTGAGGATGATGACGAACCCCACAAGCAGAGCACCAGAAAACAAAAGAATTTCCCACAAGAGGTTAAAATAGTAAACTCACTTCACGTGATAAAAGGGAAAACAGAGCGGCGCCCATTAAGATGCGCGCCGCACATACTACCCTAGCGGAGTACCAACACTGGTTGTCAAAACCAATCACCTTCGACCATCAGGACTACTCCGAAAGTATCCTAACGCAGGATGGACTGCCTTGATATTGGATCCTATAATCAACGGATTCCAATTTACACAAGTCCTCATGGATGGCGGCAAAGGACATAAACACGACATATCGAGGACACAATCCGCAGGATGGGGATAGACCCAACCAAAATTAGCCATAGCAACACTTCCTTTAAAGGAATAATGCCAGGCACATATGCCCATTGTACGGGCTCCCTACTGCTAGAAGTTGTGTTCGGCTCATCCGACAACTTCCGCCGTGAAAAGTTAACCTTCCACATTGCCCCATTCGAAAGTAGCTATCAAGCACTATTGGGGCGTGATGCTTTCGCCCGCTTTAATGCAATACCGCATTATGCATCTCTTACACTTAAAATGCCCGGTCCACGCGGCATCATCTCATTAAAAGGGAGTATTAAGTGTTACTCGAGCACGGAAGAACGTGAGACTGCCTTGACAGCCCCACACCAATCCGGCTCCGCTAATCAAAGCACCTGAATAGGTCATTCAAACCCGGACACGGCTAGACGAGTCCGGCACCTACTATCGGCATACCCCCATACAAGGGGCTGCACGACGCATAACAAGAGACAATAAAGCTCAATTTTATTCACCTTCCAAACCGTACTCTGTTTATTTAATATAAAGTACATTTCTCGCACGATATTTTTTATTTTCAACTAAGTTCCTCTCTTTTACAGATGAACACCGTGCTACACCCGTCCGAGGATCTGCACAACGGAGACACGGTAGCGCAGACGTGTAGCAGGGACCCGTCGCAAGGATTCTTTTCAGATTAAGTCCCTGCGTAAACCTTTTTTACTGTCTCTTGTTGATACACATCCCCCGGTTTCTTATTATAACCGAGGAGGAGGCTGGCGTTTTGGCATCGGCCGCACCAGAATTCTTGCGCGTACCTGGACACCAGGGGCTTAGGGCATTATTCTGCCCGTTTTCATAAAGACCGAATACCTTAGGGAGTGTTCGGCGTCTCGAGTTAGGCCTTATATGCATCAGCTCCGAATCATGTCTTTGGTCAAATGTTGGGTTTGCCTGGCTCCCATGTTTTGGTACCTTACGTTCCGTTATATCGGCTAAGGTAGCACTGGGAGAACCACTGCGATTGTGCCCCGGTTGAGCTGGGTTGAGCACCTCAGTGGAGAAAGCTAAAACTGACTATCATGATATAGCGTGAGACTGGTCAACCACTCGATGACCCAGTGGAATGTTTAGAATTCCCCCGCATTCTGAAGGGCCGCTTTCCGGTCAGCACATACGCCGCGCCCGAATTCGAGAGCGCGGTGCCCCTAGGGGCTATATAGTAGCCCCACCATCGAGCTCCTATGGCTAAGTGAAAGTGATAAAGCATTATAGACCGGTTGCCTAGTTTGCTACGCTATCACCTCCTTCACAGGACCAAGACGTTGGATTAAGTGTGAAAATGCGCCTTTTTGCAAACACCCCCGCACTATGTGCGTGGGGGCTGAAGCCGAAGACTGCCATCTTTCAGGTTATATACACATATACATCAACGGCAGACAGAGGCGTTTTGATACTTGAACGCACAAGTATAAAAAGCTCTTATATTATATTGAAACATTGTTTTCACAAATCATACATGTCATTTAAACATAATATCCTTCGAGCACTGCGTCTCTATTACACGAGCGCCCTGCAGGACTTCCTCAAAATAGTGCTCTGCTGGTACTCGGCTCCTGTCCGAGTCTTGGGATGCAACGTCGGTGGCCTTCATCTCCGCCCAGTATGTCTTGACACGGGCAAGAGCCCTCCGCGCTCCCTCTATACACGCCGACCGCTTCATTTTGTCGATACGCGGAACCGCACCAAGAAACTGCTGCACTAAGCCAAAATAACTCTTCGGCTGGGGTCCGCCTGGCCACAAATGAGTCATGACATGCTTCATGGCAAGTCCGGATAACTGATTCAGCTCGGCCCATTCGGCCAACTGATCGGTCAACAGAAGAGGATGCTCCGGACTATGGAATTGCGACCAATATAACTCTTCCCTTCTGTGCCCCTTCTGGCCTCGGAAGTGCTCAATCTCGTCCGCAGCGCTCGCCCCTAAGTCCAGATAAGCATCCTCCGAACTCCACAACTTGTCCAACTGAGCATACTTCGGATCCGTATATTTCCTCCGCAGCAGAAACGGTTTTCCAGCCGCAATAGCCCCGGCCTGACTCAGCTCCTCCTTGGCAGCTCTCATAGCGGAACGGGCATCCTTGGATTCGGCGGTGGCCTTTTTCAGGTCCTCTTGCTTCGCTTGACGTTCTTTTTCAAGAACCTCGTAGCGGTCGGTAGTATTCTTCAACTTTATGGCCATATCGGCCATTTCCTCTTTGCTTCGGCAGTGAGTAGCCCGTTCGGCTTTTAGCTCTTCGGCCGCCTTTAAAGCGGCCGCATTACTATTTCTGGCTCGCTCTTTCGCTCGGGCGAGTTCCGCCCGCAGCTCCTCCATAGCAGCGGCACCGTCTGTGTCAAAAGCATACAAGTAGTAAGGCATGGGCGCCAAGCTCCCTTACCAGGTGTCCGTGGAGAAGTCGCATACCTTGTGACTCGTCAAACCGCTTATTGACAAGCGCGATGTCTGCATCTGCCTCGTCAAGTTGCCGCTTTAGTTCAGCAAATTCATCAGTCCGGCTGGCCACCGGACGCCCCGCCACCTATTTAGGAGCGGCGATACGTTATAACTGAGATTATGATCCTCGACACGCTGTCAATTTTGACAACATACCGAGTCTCAGGGGCTACTATCTATACATGGCGCATTCTATATGCATAACTGTCAGAAGGTACATCATTTTTGCGTACCTCGAACCCCGTCAGTAAGCTTCTGACGGCTTCATGCAATCCGCTCTCCGCGGATGCAATTCTTTCAATCACCATACCCATTAGCACACGGTGATCTTCTGAGATAGCCGCTCGCCCGAGCAGATCCTTCAGCTCCTCCGACCGCAGGCCAGTTGGCGCCGGACTTTCTGGCCCCGCCGGACTCGGGGAAACCCTCCGCGACGACACCTCAGGGTCGTCCGCCTCGCATGAAGGTGCGACAGGTGGAGGCGTTTCGCTCACCATCATCTCCGGAAGAAGATCCCCCGAAGACAAGCTCTGCTGAGAAGGGTTGAGATCCGAACTACAAGGTATAATCTCGGTTATCTTCAGAAATAAATACAAGGATGTCCCTTATTACAAAACCCCTTCTTTTTACTTACGGCTTCTTTGGAGGGCTGATCCCTTGGGGAAATAGTGCGGCTGGGGTACTTCCAGTCACGGACTCTCGGCGAAGATTTCTTTCCCCTCTTTGAGGCCTTGACCTCCGGATCTTCCGAAGCGGTCGTCTTCTCTCCTTGGAGGGTGGGACTTTTGATTCCCCCCTCCTCGAAAGCCTCCTTCATGGAGGCAGCTGCTCCCCTGCTCCCCCCTTCGCCTTCTTTAATAGGTGCGGCCTTCAACATCTTGGTCAGCATGGGATCTGGCGTGGTCTCTGGGAGGGGAGCCAGACACCTTATTAACTTTGCCTTGGCTATCCACTCCTGTTCAAGAAACGGCTCCCTTAAAGGGCATATATATGATAAATGAATGAACAGCCTGTCCGGTTACAGGGTTACTTACTTGAGTATCTGGGTGATGGCAGCTTAGACCCGCGTCCTCGGTCAAGTCCGGACACTTCTCTTGTGATCCGAAGAACAGTTTATACATCTCCTTGGGCGTCGCGCCCGTAAAATGTTGAAGAGCTCGTGGTCTCTCCGGATTGAATTCCCACAGACGGAGGGGGCGACGTTTGCACGGCAGAAGGCGCCGAATCAACATAACATGCATCACTACGACCAGATTGATCTCTCTTTCTTGGAGATCTCGAATACGACCGCAATGAGGAACGCCCTTGACGGCCCCTCGGCCGAGCCCCTTGACCCATGATGCCAGCCGCTGTGGTGGACCAGAGAGAAAGGAGGGTGGTGCCACCCATTTGGTGCCCCTGGGAGCGGTGACATAAAACCACTCCCATTGCCACAAGCCAAGCTCCTCTTGAAAAGAGCCCTCGGGCCATGGAGCATCAGCACACTTGCTTATGACCGCCCCATCAAGACTCGCTTGTTGCCCTCGATCATCTTGGCTCCACCTTGAAGGTCTTTAGCCACAATCCAAAGTGAGGGGTAATATGGAGGAAGGCCTCACATACGACAATGAACGACGAGATATGGAGGATGGACTCCGGATTCAAGTCATGGAAATCCAGCCCATAATAAAAAATGAGCCCCTACACAAAGGGATCCGTCGGAAGCCTAAACCTCAAGGAAGTGAGACATGAACACCACGCTCTCGCCGGGCTCGAGTGGGAATGACCTGCCCGAGCAGGCAGCCTATGCGAATCTCGCCGTTAGATACCTGGCGTCTCGCAGCTTTAGCACATCTTCTTCTGTGACGGAAGAAGACATCCATCGGCCGAGCTGGTCAGAGCCGGACATCGTTGAAGGTCCGAAGCGCCTAAATCTGAAGCCTTGGGTGTTAGAACTCGAAGCGCGAGGCGAACTCGATGGAGGGTGGCAAAAAGAAGAGGGCCTTGGTCTCATTATAAAGAGGTTGAATACCAAGAGCCCTCCCGGTGGTCGATTAGGACTCGCCTTCGATAGAGGAGTTGCGCCAACGGGCACGGTTGGGTTACCCACGTCCGTATTTGATGAGAATCCCGGAATAAGGGGGCGCGATCTATGCTTTGATAAAGACGTGCCAAGGAAACCGCCTCGCTAAACGCGCTAAGGTGGAACAGTAAAAAACGATTCATATAAAGGCCTGGCCGTGGTGTGATGTCACGCCGCGGAATACGTCAGCAGATCTGTGCAAAAATTATTCTCTCTACCGTAGTATGTGGAACTTGTTTTGCAGAGTCGGACACTATCCTTGTGTTCAAAACCTTCTATGAAGTATTGGAAGGAGGAACCCGCCTTGCAATGCCGAAGACAATATGCGCGCCGGACTCGTCGTCATTGAAGCCTGGTTCAGGGGCTATTGAGGGAGTCCTGGACTAGGGGGTGTCCGGATAGCCGAACTATCATCTTTGGCCGGACTCCTAGACTATGAAGATACAAGATTGAAGACTTCGTCCCGTGTCCGGATGGGACTTTCCTTGGCGTGGAAGGCAAGCTTGGCGACACGGATATGTAGATCTCCTACCTTTGTAAACGACTCTTTGTAACCCTAACCCTATTCAGTGTCTATATAAACCGAAGGGTTTTAGTCCGTAGAGATCTAACAACAATCATACCATAGGCTAGCTTCTAGGGTTTAGCCTCTCGATCTCGTGGTAGATCTACTCTTGTACTACCCATATCATCAATATTAATCAAGCAGGAGTAGGGTATTACCTCCATCGAGAGGGCCCGAACCTGGGTAAAAACATCGTGTCCCTTGTCTCCTGTTACCATCCGCCTAGACGCACAGTTCGGGACCCCCTACCCGAGATCCGCCGGTTTTGACACCGACACTGGGCTTGAATATGTATGATGATGCCTACATGAGATTGAAGAAGATAGGAATTGCAGACTTGCCGACAAAGCGACGCGGCTATGACGATTACTATCTCATCGCGGTGTTCGACATAAGGATTGCCATCAATGCAAGAGGAAGTAACGGCAGAGGCTGGCGCATGTTGGCCACGGCAGATTTCTACCCCTACACGTTCGAAGATGCCATGTGCCATCTAGGCCGCATCTTCGCGGTGACAAGCCAGGGGACTTGTTTCATCTGGTTCCCATCCTACGGTATGGGAGACTACAAACGGAATGCACAAACCATCATTTGCATCTCTAACGATACACCATTATTTTGCGGGGGCCAGTCATCCCCCGATCAAAATAAGATCACGATCCTGGATGTGCATTTGCATCCGCGATTCGGCCTAACCTGGAACCTTGTAGCTGACTTTGGCATATTGGGATCAACTATCTTAGCAGTCGTTACCCATGGTACCACTGATGTGCAACATGGTCACACAATCTACCACGATCGGACCGTCACCATCTACCTGTGTATTCCATTTAGTATTATATTTTTAACCCTCTCCCCTTTCTTTCATTATTGTACTACTTACTAGTACCAGTAGGAGTACTTTTTACCTTGGAGGACGCGTATAGCTAGCTAGGCCCTTGAAGACATGAACCCGCTAGCTGCCACCATTTTTGTTTTTCCATGTCTTACAATCTCATCCATGTAGCCAAGAGTGGCTATATATAATAAGCCGATTATTTTACTTCCTATATACGTGAATAGTACTATTTGTTGCACAGTATTACTGACCGCCATATTTGAGCACAACATTATTATGCATGGACCTTGACTATGTACGTCACCATGTGTCCAGATCTTAGATGCAGCGTGTAACAGATGAACGGCACCGAGTTCGACCCCCGTGATGCTACGTGGGTGCCGAGGAACACTCATCGAGAGTACTCGCTTTTCATTGGGGACAGCTACCCCAATGTGAAGCAGATGCCACCTTCCGTGCATGACACCGAAGGCCTGCCGTTCATGAAGCATGGTTGTGTCTTCAGTGCGTACCGCCGGATAAATGACATGGTGGGACACGCTATCCCTGATTTATGCCGCTTCAGCTTGTATGAGTCTCCATCATGTGGAACCGGACTAGAAAGCTGTGACAATGATTCCCGATGCCCACCGCTATGGATCATGCCATCCACGAAGAACACCTGGGGCCGGAACCTAGAGGAGGACAAGTAGCCCATCTATAATGTGTAAGTGGGGTACGGTAAATTGTGAACGGTAGCGCTCTGAATATATGTAGACTTGTGCACCTCCACAAATTTATCACATGAATTGGAGATCAACTTGTGTGGCATACTGGTATTTGTCCTTTAGAATTTATTACTAGTAAATGTGTTATGTGTGCGTGCAACTTGTGAGGTTGCACTAGTAGAATAAGGACCTAATATGAGACACATTAGTACCAGTTCGATTTTGGCCCGGTACTAATGGTACCATTAGTGTCGGTTCGAAAGGCTATGCGTTAATGCCGGTTCGTTTTGAACCTTTAGTACCGGTTCATGCCACGAACCGGTACTAAAGGTGTGGTGGCAGGCTGGCGTTAGGCCGGGGCCCCGCGATCACCTTTAGTACCGGTTCATGGCACAAACCGTACTAGTGGTTAACTTTAGTACCGGTTCGTGCCACGAACCAGTACTAAAGGGGTTTGATCTATAGTACCGGTTCATGGCACAAACCGGTACTAAAGGACAATTTTCAAAGTCTACCCCCCCCCTGTGTATCGCCATTTCAGTTTTCAAAATTACAAAATAAAATGATAAAAAATTCAAAAAATAAAATTCTTCGAGATGTAGTTATATTACTACATCTACTAGTTAGGAAACTTTAATTTGGACATGTTTTGCAATTTTTTAGAATCCTCAAATTCCAAAAGGAGAAAAAGATATGATCCAATTTAAGTTTTTTAATTTTGGTTAAATCTGGTCAAACTACTTATTCAAGAAGTATTAATGTTACTACATACTTATTCAAGAACATTAGTGTTACTAAATAATTATTTCAATTTTTTGAATTTTGGTCAAATCTGGTCAAACTATGGTCAAACTGTGGTCAAACTATGGTCAAACTTATTCAAGAAATATTAGTGTTACTAAATAATTACTGTTTTTTAGAATAATAGTTTCAAACTCAAAGGGTGAAATGTGTGACCTAATGCTCAAGCTAAACTGCCGAGGGTTAATAGGATTTACAGCTTACATTTGTCAGGAAAACAACAAGTGCAGACTTGGAAAGTAGGGGGAATAGAACTCCGAAGTTAAGCGTGCTCAGGCTGGGGGATTGAGAGGATGGGTGACCGATCGGGAAGTTAGACGATTTGGAATGACTGATCCACACTTGAGTAGTTAAGAGGGGCGATTAGAGAGTAAATCATCAAATAATTCAGAAAATTGAATCAAAAAAAATTCCAAAATTTTCAAAAAATAATTTTAAAAAAACCTTTAGTACCGGTTGGTAACACCAACCGGTACTAAAGGTCCCCCATACCACGGCGCGAGCTCACGCCACGTGGTGGACCTTTAGTGGCGGTTCGTGCCGAACCGGTACTAAAGGGGGGGGGGGCTTTAGTCTCCACTCTTTAGTGCCGGTTGCAGAACCGGCACTAAAGGCCCTTATGAACCGGTATTAAAGCTCCGTTTTCTACTAGAGTTGTTGCACGGGCTCCAACACGCTCTTTAAGAAAAAAAGGTGGCACAACTTTGGATATAGTTGACGTGGCGGCATCATACAGTAGCATCGTTCGCTAAGTTGTAGTATACTCCTACTAGGACGACAACTCCTATAAAACCTTGTGCTTGGCTCTTTGCGTCTTCGAGAGGTTCAACAGTTCATACTCGTGTGAACCTTGCACTTGGCTCTTCGCCTCTTCGGAAGGTCCAACAATGATGATACTACAGTACAATATGCTTTTGGCAATCTGACACTGATTAAACGGTTGCACGTCCACCACGAGGGCGAGGGAGAACGAGAGGGGGAGAGAGAGGGCGTTGTAGTCAAAACCCTCTCCTCGTCCTGCGAGCCACCGTGCACGTGGGCGAGGGAGAGGCGTAGTAAGCAAGCTTCTCCTCGTTCGGCGAGTTGACGGGACACATCAAAGCAGTACTAGTACTAGTCCATACTGCGTCCTTTCCGGTTAATATGGCTTAATTTGGAACGAAAAAATACACAGGCGGTCAACGTATGTAACAATACGCTCTTTACGGTCACTATATATGGCTTTGCGGTGATCATATGATCACTAGCTCATTGTAGAGCACCGTATTGCACCCTACTGACCGGCCACATAGTTGACATGGCACTTTGTTGACTTGTTAAATTGTCACCTGGTTTCTGGTTCCCACCTGTCACTTGGCAGAGCAAAGAAATCAGTTAAACAAAACTTTATGCAGGCGCGACAGGAGTCCAACCCTTGCGCGTGAACCACCCTAGCTGTGTATGTGAGTGCATGCACATGTACTCCCTCGGTCTTCCAACAAAGAGTGTACGTCGGCTAAAAAACAAGGAGTGTACATCTACACTTCCAATGCATTTAGCCTTTAATCTAAATCGATATTGATTGACTAATGCACCAAGTTGTGCTCTAGCTATAGGCTACATGTCTACCCTTAATTACAACATGCAACGACCTTCATTTAATCTTCTTCTCTCAATGGTCGCATGCACACATAAGTCTCCTACTTTTGGGCATTAATTATGCCTTGGTCAATGTGTAAATCTCTAAATGTACAGTCTTTCACGGACGTAGGGAGTAGGTTGAGCAATTTAGCGTGAGCGTGTGTGTTGCATCGTGTGATGTGTGCCGCATGGGTGCGTGAGTGTTGCGTGCATCCATGTGTACGTGTGAATGTTGCATGTTGCATGCATGCATGCATGCATGCATGAGGCTTTTACTCCCTCCCATTGACTGAAGGAAATATGCCCTAGAGGCAATAATAAAGTTATTATTTATTTCCTTATATCATGATAAATGTTTATTTTTCATGCTAGAATTGTATTTACCGGAAACATGATACATGTGTGAATACATAGACAAACAGACTGTCACTAGTATGCCTCTACTTGACTAGCTCGTTGATCAAAGATGGTTATGTTTCCTAGCCATAGACAAAGAGTAGTCATTTGATTAACGGGATCACATCATTAGGAGAATGATGTGATTGACTTGACCCATTCCGTTAGCCTAGCACTTGATCGTTTAGTATGTTGCAATTGCTTTCTTCATGACTTATACATGTTCCTATGACTATGAGATTATGCAACATCCGTTTACCGGAGGAACACTTTGTGTGCTACCAAACGTCACAACGAATCGGGTGATCATAAAGGTGCTCTACAGGTGTCTCCAAAGGTACTTGTTGGGTTGGCGTATTTCGAGATTAGGATTTGTCACTCCGATTGTCGGAGAGGTATCTCCGGGCCCACTCTGTAATGCACATCACTTAAGCCTTGCAAGCATTGTGACTAATGAGTTAGTTGCGGGATGATGCATTACGGAACGAGTAAAGAGACTTGCCGGTAACGAGATTGAACTAGGTATTGAGATACCGTCGATCGAATCTCGGGCAAGTAACATACCGATGAAAAAGGGAACAACGTATGTTGTTATGCGGTTTGACCGATAAAGATCTACGTCGAATATGTGGGAGCCAATATGAGCATCCAGGTTCTGCTATTGATTATTGACCGGAGACGTGTCTTGGTCATGTCTACATAGTTCTCGAACCCATAGGGTCCGCACGCTTAAAGTTTGATGACGATTATATTATGAGTTTATGTGTTTTGATGCACCGAAGGTAGTTCGGAGTCCCAGATGGGATCACGGACATGACAAGGAGTCTTGAAATGGTCGAGACGTAAAGATAGATATATTGGACGACTATATTTTGATACCGAAATGGTTCCGGGTAAGATCGGGATAATACTAGAGCACCGGGAGGTTATCGGAACCCCCCGGGAGGTATATGGGCCTTAATGGGCTTTAGTGGAAAGGAGGGGAAAGGAGCAAGGGAGAGGGCGCGTGATACGTCTCCAACGTATCTATAATTTTTTATTGTTCCATGCTATATTATATTCTGGTTTGGACATTATTGGGCTTTATTATACACTTTTATATTATTTTTGGGACTAACCTATTAACCGGAGGACGAGCCCAGAATTGATGTTTTTTGCCTATTTCAGAGTTTCGCAGAAAAAGAATATCAAACGGAGTCCAAACGGAATGAAACCTTCGGGAACGTGATTTTCGGAATGAACGTGACCCAGAGGACTTGGACCCTACGTCAAGACATCAACCAGGAGGGCACAAGGTAGGGGCGCGCCTACCCCCCTGGGCGCGCCGTCCACCCTCGTGGGCCCCATGATGCTCCATCGACGTACTTCTTCCTCCTATATATACCTACGTACCCCCAAACTACCAGATAGGGAGCCAAAAACCTAATTCCAACGCCGCAACCTTATGTACCCATGAGATCCCATCTTGGGGCCTTTTTCGGAGCTCCTCCGGAGGGGGCATCGATCACAGAGGGCTTCTACATCAACACCATAGCCTCTTCTATGATGTGTGAGTAGTTTACCTAAGACCTTCGGGTCAATAGTTATTACCTAGATGGCTTCTTCTCTCTTTTTGCACATCTCAATACAATGTTCTCCCCCACTCTTGTGGAGATCTATTCGATGTAATCTTCTTTTGCGATGTGTTTGTTGAGACCGATGAATTGTGGGGTTATGATCAAGTTTATCTATGAACAATATTTGAATCTTCTCTGAATTCTTTTACGTATGATTGGTTATCTTTGCAAGCTCTTCGAATTATCAATTTGGTTTGGCCTACTAGATTGATCTTTCTTGCAATGGGAGAAGTGCTTAGCTTTGGGTTCAATCTTGCGGTGTCCTTTCCCAATGACAGTAGGGGCAGCAAGGCACGTATTGTATTGTTGCCATCGAGGATAACAAGATGGGGTTTATATCATATTGCATGAGTTTATCCCTCTACATCATGTCATCTTACTTAAAGCGTTACTCTGTTCTTTTGAACTTATTGGTCGATGTGTGGAGTAATAGTAGTAGATGAAGGAAGGAGTCGGTCTACTTGTCTCGGACGTGATGCCTATATACAGGATCATACCTAGATATTCTCATAACTATGCTCAATTCTGTCAATTGCTCAACAGTAATTTGTTCACCCACCGTAATATTTATGCTCTTGAGAGAAGGCACTAGTGAAACCTATGGCCCCGGGTCTATTTTCCATCATATTAATCTTCCAACACTTAGTTATTTTCATCGCCTTTTATTTTACTTTTCATCTTTATCATAAAAATACCAAAAATATTGTCTTATCATATCTATCAGATCTCACTCTCATAAGTGACCGTGAAGGGATTGACAACCCCTTTATTGCGTTGGTTGCGAGGATTTATTTGTTTGTGTAGGTGCGAGGGACTCGTGCGTAGCCTCCTACTGGATTGATACATTGGTTCTCAAAAACTGAGGGAAATACTTACGCTACTTTGCTGCATCACCCTTTCCTCTTCAAGGGAAAACCAACGCAGTGCTCAAGAGGTAGCAAAAAGGATTTCTGGCACCGTTGCCGGGGAGTCTACGCAAAAGTCAACATACCAAGTACCCATCACAAACCCTTAGCTCCCGCATTACATTATTTGCCATTTGCCTCTCATTTTCCTCTCCCCCACTTCACCCTTGTCGTTTTATTCGCCCTCTCTTTTCCGTCCACCTCTTTTTCGCTTGCTTCTTGTTTGCTCGTGTGTTGGGTTGCTTGCTTGTCACTATGGCTCTATCTAGATCAGGTGATCTTTACCTTAAAAGGTTAGAAGAGATCGAAAGCAACGTTAGGAGTTTTATGGTTTTAGAATTTGAGCATAATAATTTCTTTAGGAACGAGCTTAAAGTACAAAAAAGCTTTATGGGTTACATGAATAAAGAGCTCGATGATATGTCTAAAGAATTTTATGGTTTGAAATCTCAGATTGCTCATCTCGAAAAATTAATAGCAGAAGTCTCGGATAGGGAGGCCACCTTAGTTAATAAGATGGCCGCTAAGCCGGAAAACTTTGAAAATAAAGATGAAGATCTAAAAGATATTGATGTGTCCCCTATTAAATCTTTGTTTTGCAATATGAATCTTGATAATGATGGGACTGAAGATGATCCACCTTTACCTAGAAGGCGTTCCAAAAATTCTGAGTTTTTAGATCTTGATGCAAAAATTGGTAAAAGCGGGATTGAGGAGATCAAAACTCTAGATATAAATGAACCCACTATTTTGGATTTTAAGGAATTTAATTATGACAGTTGCTCTTTGATAGATTGTATTTCCTTGTTGCAATCCGTGCTAAATTCTCCACATGCTTATAGACAAAATAAAGCTTTTACTAAACATATCGTTGACGCTTTGATGCAATGAAGAAAAACTTGAGTTGGAAGTTTCTATCCCTAGAAAACTTTATGATGAGTGGGAACCTACTATTAAGATTAAAATAAAATATCATGAATGCTATGCTTTGTGTGATTTGGGTGCTAGTGTTTCCACGATTCCAAAGACTTTGTGTGATTTGCTAGGTTTCCGTGATTTTGATGATTGCTCCCAAACTTGCACCTTGCGGATTCCACCATTAAGAAACCTATGGGAAGAATTAATGATGTTCTTATTATTGCAAATAGGAATTATGTGCCCGTAGATTTTATTGTTCTTGATATAGATTGCAATCCTTCATTCCTATTATTTTTGGTAGACCTTTCCTTAGAACGATTGGTGCAATTATTGATATGAAGGAAGGGAATATTAGATTCCAATTTCCGGTAAGGAAAGGCATGGAACAATTCTCTAGAAAGAAAATAAAATTACCTTATGAATCTATTATGAGAGCCACTTATGGATTGCCTACCAAAGATGGCAATACCTAGATCTATCCTTGCTATTATGCCTAGCTAGGGGCGTTAAACGATAGCGCTTGTTGGGAGGCAACCTAATTTTATTTTTAGTTTTTTGCTTTTTACTTATTTTTAGGAATAAATATTTGATCTAGCCTCTAGTTAGATGTGTTTTTATGCTTTAATTAGTGTTTGTGCCAAGTTAAACCTATAGGATCTTCTTGGATGATAGTTATTTGATCTTGCTGAAAATTCCAGAAACTTTCTGTTCATGAAAATAATTGTTAAAAATCACCAAAACGTGATAAAATATTTATTACAGTTGCTGCTGATCAATGAACAAATTATCTAGGTCTTCCTATGTTTTCTGAATTTTTGGAGTTCCAGAAGTTTGCGTTAGTTACAGATTACTACAGACTGTTCTGTTTTTGACAGATTCTGTTTTTACGTGTGTTGTTTGCTTATTTTGATGAATCTATGGCTAGTAAAATAGTTCATAAACCATAGAGAAGTAGGAATACAGTAGTTTTAACACCAATATAAATAAAGAAAGAGTTCATTACAGTATCTTGAAGTGGTGTTTTGTTTTCTTTCGCTAACGGAGCTCACGAGATTTTCTGTCAAGTTTTGTGTTGTGAAGTTTTCAAGTTTTGGGTGAAAGATTTCATGGATTATGGAACAAGGAGTGGCAAGAGCCTAAGATTGGGGATGCCCATGGCACCCCAAGATAATCTAAGGATGCCTAAAAGCCAAATCTTGGGGATGCCCCGGAAGGCATCCCCTCTTTCGTCTACTTCCATCGGTAACTTTACTTGGAGCTATATTTTTATTCACCACATGATATGTGTTTTGCTTGGAGCGTCTTGAATTATTTGAGTATTTGTTCTTAGTTTACCACAATAATCCTTGCTGTACACACCTTTTAAGAAAGACACACATGATTCATAAATTCTTAGAATACTCTATGTGCTTCACTTATATCTTTTGAGTTATATAGTTTTGCTCTAGTACTTCACTTATATCTTTTAGAGCACGGCGGTAGATTTGTTTTATAGAAACTATTGTTCTCTCATGCTTCACTTATATCTTTTTGAGAGTCCTATAAAATAGCATGGCAATTTGCTGTAACTAAATATCATGAGAAATTTGATACTAGATAATTATTTCGAGATATAAAGGTGGTAATATCATAGTTGTGCTAGTTGAGTAATTGTGGAATTGAAAAATACTTGTGTTGGAGTTTGTGATTCCTGAAGCATGCACGTATGGTGAACCGTTATGTAACGAAGTCGGGGCATGAGGTATTTATTGATTGTCATCCTTTGTGTGGCGGTCGGGATCGCGCGATGGTTAACTCCTACCAACCCTTCCCCTAGGAGCATGCGTAGTAGTACTTTGCTTCGAGGGCTAATAAATTTTTCAATAAGTATATGAGTTCTTTATGACTAATGTGAGTCCATGGATTATACGCACACCTACCTTACCGCAGTTTTCTAGCCTCTTCGGTACCGTGCATAGCCCTTTCTCACCTTGAGAGTTGGTGCAAACTTCGCCAAAGGCATCCAAACCCCATGATATGATACGCCTGTCACACATAAACCTCCTTATATCTTCCTCAAAACAGCCACCATACCTACCTACTATGGCATTTCCATAGCCATTCTGAGATATATTGCCATGCAACTTTCCATCGTTTCGTTTATCATGACACGTTCCATCATTGTCATATTGCTTTGCATGATCATGTAGTTGACATTGTATTTGTGGCAAAGCATCCATTCATAATTCTTTCATACATGTCGCTCTTGATTCATTGCATATCCTGGTACACCGTAGGAGGTATCCACATAGAGTCATATTTTGTTCTAAGTATTGAGTTGTAATTCATGAGTTCTAAGTAAATAAAAGTGTGATGATCATCATTATTAGAGAATTGTCCCAAGTGAGGAAAGGATGATGGAGACTATGATTCCCCCACAAATCGGGATGAGACTCCGGACTAAAAAAAAGAGGCCATAAAAAAAGAGAGAAAACGCCCAGATAAAAAAATGAGAGAAAAAGAGAGAAGGGACAATGTTACTATCCTTTTACTACACTTGTGCTTCAAAGTAGCACCGTGATCTTCATAATAGAGAGTCTCTTATTTTGTCAGTTTCATATACTAGTGGGAAATTTCATTATAGAACTTGGCTTGTATATTCCAATGATGGGCTTACTCAAAATGCCCGAGGTCTTCGTGAGCAAGCAAGTTGGATGCCCACCCACTTAGTTTCTTTTTGATACACTTATAGCTCTAGTGCATCTGTTGCATGGAAATCCCTACTCCTTGAATTAACATCAATTGATGGGCATCTCCATAGCCCGTTGATTAGCCTCGTTGATGTGAGACTTTCTCCTTTTTTTGTCTTCCCACATAACCCCTACCATTATACCTTATTCCCCCATAGTGCTATATCCATGGCTTGCGCCATGTATTATGAAGAATTGAAAAAGGCTGAAGCGCGTTAAAAAGTGTGAACCAATTGCTTGGCTAAAACCGGGGTTGTACATGATATGAATATTTTGTGTGGGGAAGATGGAGCATAGCCAGACTATATGGTTTTGTAGGGATAACTTGCTTTGGCTATGTTATTTTGATAAGACATAATTGCTTGGTTAGCATGCTCGAAGTATTATTGTTTTTATGTCAACATTAAACTCTTATCCTGAATCATATTAAAACTGAACATTCATGCCGCAATAAGAAGAATTACATTGAAATTATGCTAAGTAGCATTCCACATCAAAAATTCTGTTTTTATCATTTACCTACTCGAGGACGAGGAGGAATTAAGCTTGGGGATGCTTGATACGTCTCCAACGTATCAATAATTTTTTATTGTTCCATGCTATATTTTATTATGATTTGTACATTATTTGGCTTTTTTATCCACTTTTATATTCTTTTTGTGACTAACCTATTAACCGGAGGTCAACCTGTAATTGCTGTTTTTTTGCCTATTTCAGAGTTTCGCAGAAAAAGAATATCAAACGGAGTCCAAACGGAATGAAACCTTCGGGAACGTGATTTTCAGAATGAACGTGATCTAGAGGACTTGGACCCTACATCAGGATATCAATCAGGAGGGCACGAGGTAGGGGGGCGCGCCTACCCCCCATGGGCGCGCCCTCCACCCTTGTGGGCCCCATGATGCTCCACCGACGTACCTCTTCCTCCTATATATACCTACGTACCCCCAAACTACCAGATACGGAGCCAAAAACTTATTAATTCCACCGCCGCAACCTTTTGTACCCGTGAGATCCCATTTTGGGGCCTTTTCCGGAGCTCCGCCGGAGGGGGCATCGATCATGGAGGGCTTCTACACCATAGCCTCTCCGATGATGTGTGAGTAGTTTACCTCAGACCTTTGGGCCAATAGTTATTAGCTAGATGGCTTCTTCTCTCTTTTTGGATCTCAATACAATGTTCTCCCCCTCTCTTGTGGAGATCTATTCGATGTAATCTTCTTTTGCGGTGTGTTTGTTGAGACCAATGAATTGTGGGTTTATAATCAAGTTTATTTATGAACAATATTTGAATCTTCTCTGAATTCTTTTATTTATGATTGGTTATCATTGCAAGTCTCTTGGAATTATCAGTTTGGTTTGGCCTACTAGATTGATCTTTCTTGCAATGGGAGAAGTGCTTAGCTTGGGGTTCAATCTTGCGGTGTCCTTTCCTAGTGACAGTAGGCGCAGCAAGGCACGTATTGTATTGTTGCCATCGAGGATAACAAGATGGGGTTTATATCATATTGCATGAGTTTATCCCTCTACATCATGTCATCTTACTTAAAGCGTTACTCTGTTCTTATGAACTTAATACTCTAGATGCATGCCGGTAGCGGTCGATGTGTGGAGTAATAGTAGTAGATGCAAAAGGTGAGTCGGTCTACTTGTCTTGGACGTGATGCCTATATACATGATCATACCTAGATATTCTCATAACTATGCTCAATTCTGTCAATTGCTCAACAGTAATTTGTTCACCCACCGTAATATTTATGCTCTTGAGAGAAGCCACTAGTGAAACCTATGGCCCCCGGGTCTATTTTTCATAATATTAATCTTCCAACACTTGGTTATTTTCGTCGCCTTTTATTTTACTTTGCATCTTTATCATAAAAATACCAAAAATATTATCTTATCATATCTATCCGATCTCACTCTCGTAAGTGACAGTGAAGGGATTGACGACCCTTTATTGTGTTGGTTGCGAGGATATATTTGTTTGTGTCGGTGAGAGGGACTCGTGTGTGGCCTCCTACTAGATTGATACCTTGGTTCTCGAAAACTGAGGGAAATACTTATGCTACTTTGCTGCATCACTCTTTCCTCTTCAAGGGAAAACCAACGCAGTGCTCAAGAGGTAGCAGCGCGCCCCCCAAGCCCAATCCGAATTGGGAGGGGGGCCGGCCCCCCTTTCCTTCCTCCCTCCTTCCTCTTCCTTCCCTCTCCCTCTCCAAATAGGAAAAGGAGGAATCCTACTCCCGGTGGGAGTAGGACTCCCCCCTTGGGCGTGCACCCTCCCCTTGGCCGACCCTCTTCCCCACCTTTATATACGGAGGAGAGGGGTACCCCATAGACACAACAATTGATCTCTTGGATTGTTTAGCCCTGTGCGGTGCCCCTCTCCACCATAGTCCACCTCGATAATATCGTAGCGGTGCTTAGGCGAAGCCATGCGTCGGTAGCAACATGATCATCGTCACCACGTCGTCGTGCTGACGGAACGCTCCCTCAAATCTCGGATGGATCAGAGTTTGAGGGACGTAATCGAGTTGAACGTGTGCAGAACTCGGAGGTGCCGTGCGTTCGGTACTTGATCGGTCGGATCGTGAAGACGTGCGACTACATCAACCGCGTTGTGCTAATGCTTCCGCTTTCGGTCTACGAGGGTACGTGGACACACTCTCCCCTCTCGTTGAAATTACTACGTTCCCCAACAGTGGCATCCAAGCCAGGTTTTATGCGTTGATGTTATATGCATGAGTAGAACACAAGTGAGTTGTGGGCGATACAAGTCATACTGTTTACCAGCATGTCACACTTTGGTTCGGCGGTATTGTTGGATGAAGCAGCCCGGACCGACATTACGCATACACTTACGCGAGACTGGTTCTACCGACTTGCTTTGCACATAGGTGGCTGGCGGGTGTCAGTTTCTCCAACTTTAGTTGAACTTAGTGTGGCTACGCCCGGTCCTTGAGAAGGTTAAAACAGCACTAAATTGACGAACTATCATTGTGGTTTTGATGCGTAGGTAAGAACGGTTCCACCTCAGCCCGTAGCAGCCACGTAAAACTTGCAACAACAAAGTAGAGGACGTCTAACTTGTTTTTGCAGGGCATGTTGTGATGAGATATGGTCAAGACATGATGCTATATTTTATTGTATGAGATGATCATGTTTTGTAACCGAGTTATCGGCAACTGGCAGGAGCCATATGGTTGTCGCTTTATTGTATGCAATGCAATCGCCCTGTAATTGCTTTACTTTATCACTAAGCGGTAGCGATAGTCGTAGAAGCAATAGTTGGCGAGACAACAACAATGCTACGATGGAGATCAAGGTGTCGTGCCGGTGACGATGGTGATCATGACGGTGCTTCGGAGATGAAGATCATAAGCACAAGATGATGATGGCCATATCATATAACTTATATTGATTGCATGTGATGTTTATCTTTTATGCATCTTATTTTGCTTTGATTGACGGTAGCATTATAAGATGATCTCTCACTAAATTTCAAGATAAAGTGTTCTCCCTGAGTATGCACCATTGCCAAAGTTCGTCGTGCCTGCACACCACATGATGATCGGGTGTGATAAGCTCTCACGTCCATCTACAATGGGTGCAAGCCAGTTTTGCACACGCAGAATACTCGTGTTAAACTTGACGAGCCTAGCATATGCAGATATGGCTTGAACACCGAGACCGAAAGGTCGAGCGTGAATCATATAGTAGATATGATCAACATAGTGATGTTCACCATTGAAAACTACTCCATTTCACGTGATGATCGGTTATGGTTTAGTTGATTTGGATCACGTGATCACTTAGATGATTAGAGGGATGTCTATCTAAGTGGGAGTTCTTAAGTAATATGATTAATTGAACTTAAATTTATCATGAACATAGTACCTGATAGTGTTTTGCATGTCTATGTTTGTTGTAGGTAGATGGCTCGTGTTGTTGTTCCATTCAATTTTAATGCGTTCCTTGAGAAAGCAAAGTTGAAAGATGATGGTAGCAATTACATGGACTGGGTCCGTAACTTGAGTATTATCCTCATTGCTGCACAGAAGAATTACGTCCTGGAAGCACCACTAGGTGCCAAACTTGCTGCAGGAGCTACAACAGATGTTATGAACGTGTGGCAGAGCAAAGCTGATGACTACTCGATAGTTCACTGTGCCATGCTTTACGGCTTAGAATCGGGACTTCAATGACGTTTTGAACGTCATGGAGCATATGCGATGTTCCAGGAGTTGAAGTTAATATTTCAAGCAAATGCCCGGATTGAGAGATATGAAGTCTCCAATAAGTTCTACAGCTGCAAGATGGAGGAGAATAGTTCTGTCAGTGAGCATATACTTAGAATGTCTGGGTATAACAATCACTTGATTCAACTGGGAGTTAATCTTCCGGATGATAGCGTCATTGACAGAATTCTTCAATCACTGCCACCAAGCTACAAGAGCATCGTGATGAACTATAACATGCAAGGGATGGATAAGACAATTCCCGAGCTCTTCGCAATGCTAAAGGCTATGGAGGTAGAAATCAAGAAGGAGCATCAAGTGTTGATGGTCAATAAGACCACCAGTTTCAAGAAAAAGGGCAAAGGGAAGAAGAAGGGGAACTTCAAGAAGGACAGCAAACAAGTTGCTGCTCAAGAGAAGAAACCCAAGTCTGGACCTAAGCCTGAGACTGAGTGCTTCTACTGCAAGCTGACTGGTCACTGGAAGCGGAACCGCCCCAAGTATTTGGCGGATAAGAAGGATGGCAAGGTGTACAAAGGTATATGTGATATACATGTTATTGATGTGTACCTTACCAGAGCTCGCAGAGCACCGGTATCTGCATCGGGTTCTGCTTTGTAATATTTGCAACTCAAAACAGTGGACTACAGATTAAGCTTAACACCGCTAAGGACGAGGTGACAATGTGCGTGGGAAATGGTTCCAAAGTCGATGTGATCGCCGTCGGCACGCTACCTCTACATCTACCTTCGGGATTAGTTTTAGAACTAAATAATTGTTATTTGGTGCCAGCATTGAGCATGAACATTATATCTGGATCTTGTTTGATGCGAGACGGTTATTCATTTAAATCTGAGAATAATGGTGGTTCTATTTATATGAGTAATATCTTTTATGGTCATGCACCCTTGAAGAGTGATCTATTTTTGATGAATCTCGATAGTAGTGATACACGTATTCATAATGTTGAAACCAAAAGATGCAGAGTTGCTAATGATAGTGCAACTTATTTGTGGCACTGCCGTTTGGGTCATATTGGTGTAAAGCGCATGAAGAAACTCCATACTGATGGACTTTTGGAATCACTTGATTATGAATCACTTGGTACTTGCAAACCATGCCTCATGGGCAAGATGACTAAAACGCCGTTCTCCGGAACTACGGAGCGAGCAACTTATTTGTTGGAGATCATACATACTGATGTATGTGGTCCAATGAATGTTGAGGCTCGCAGCGGGTATCATTATTTTCTCACCTTCACAGATGATTTAAGAAGATATGGGTATATCTACTTAATGAAACATAAGTCTGAAACATTTGAAAAGTTCAAAGAATTTTAGAGCGAAGTTGAAAATCATCGTAACAAGAAAATAAAGTTTCTACGATCTGATCGTGGAGGAGAATATTTGAGTTACGAGTTTGTTCTACATTTGAAACAATGCGGAATAGTTTCGCAACTCACACCACCCGAACACCACAACAGTAATGGTGTGTCCGAACGTCAGAATCGTATTTCTTTACTAGATATGGAGCGATCTATGATGTCTCTTACTGATTTACCGCTATTGTTTTGGGGTTATACTTTAGAGGCGGTCGCATTCACGTTAAATAGGGCACCATCAAAATCCATTGAGACGACACCTTATGAACTATGGTTTGGCAAGAAACCAAAGTTCTCGTTTCTTAAAGTTTGGGGCTGCGATGCTTATGTGAAAAAACTTCAACCTGATAAGCTCGAACCCAAATCGGAGTAATGTGTCTTCGTAGGATACCCAAAGGAAACTGTTGGGTACACCTTCTATAACAGATCCGAAGGTAAGACATTTGTTGATAAGAATGGATCCTTTCTAGAGAAGGTGTTTCTCTCGAAAGAAGTGAGTGGGAGGAAAGTAGAACTTGATGAGGTAATAAGATTCGCTCCCTTATTGGAAAGTAGTTCATCACGTAAACCGCCATCGTGGACGCCTACACCAATTAGTGAGGAAGTTAATGATGATGATCATGAAACTTCAGATCAAGTTGTTACTAAACCTCAGAGGTCAACCAGAGTAAGATCCGCACTGAGTGGTACGGTAATCCTGTTCTCGGATGTTATGTTACTAGACCATGACGAACCCACGAACTATGAAGAAGCGATGGTGAGCCCAGATTCATAAAATGGCTTGAGGCCATAAAATCTGAGATGGGATCCATGTATGAGAACAAAGTGTGGACTTTGGTTGACTTGCCTGATGATCGGCAGGCCATCAAGAATAAATGGATCTTCAAGAAGAAGACTGACGCTGACGGTAATGTTACTGTCTATAAAGCTCGACTTGTTGCAAAAGTTTTTCGACAAGTTCAAGGGATTGACTATGATGAGACCTTCTCATCCGTAGCGATCCTTAAGTTTGTCCGAATCATGTTAGCAATTGCCGCATTTTATAATTATGAAATTTGGCAAATGGATGTCAAAACTGCATTCCTGAATGGATTTCTGGAAGAAGAGTTGTATATGATGCAACCGGAAGGTTTTGTCGATCCAAAGGGAGCTAACAAAGTGTGAAAGCTCCAGAGATCCATTTATGGACTGGTGCAAGCCTCTCGGAGTTGGAATAAACATTTTGATAGTGTGAACAAAGCATATGGTTTTATACAGACTTTTGGAGAAGGCTGTATTTACAAGAAAGTGAGTGGGAGCACTGTAGCATTTCTGATATTATATGTGGATGACATATTGTTGATTGGAAATGATATAGAATTTCTGGTTAGCATAAAAGGATATTTGAATAAAAGTTTTTCAATGAAGGACCTCGGTGAAGCTGCTTATATATTGGGCATCAAGGTCTATAGAGATAGATCGAGACGCTTAATTGGACTTTCAGAAAGCACATACCTTGACAAAGTTTTGAAGAAGTTCAAAATGGATAAAGCAAAGAAAGGGTTCTTGCTTGTGTTACAAGGTGTGAAGTTGAGTAAGACTCAATGCCTGACCACTGCAGAAGATAGAGAGAAAATGAAAGATGTTCCCTATGCTTCAGCCATAGGCTCTATCATGTATGCAATGCTGTGTACCAGACCTGACGTGTGCCTTGTTATTAGTTTAGCAGGGAGGTACCAAAGTAATCCAGGAGTGGATCACTGGATAGCGGTCAAGAACATCCTGAAATACCTGAAAAGGACTAAGGATATGTTTCTCGTTTATGGAGGTGACGAAGAGCTCGTCATAAATGGTTACGTCGATGCAAGCTTTGACACTGATCCGCACGATTCTAAATCGCAAACCAAATACGTGTTTTTATTGAACGGTGGAGCTGTCAGTTGGCACAGTTCTAAACAAAGCGTCATAGCGGGATCTACATGTGAAGCGGAGTACATAGCTGCTTCGGAAGAAGCAAATGAAGGAGTCTGGATGAAGGAGTTCATATCCGATCTAGGTGTCATACCTAGTGCACCGGGTCCAATGAAAATCTTTTGTGACAATCCGGTGCAATTGCTTTGGCAAAGGAATCCAGATTTCACAAGAGAACCAAGCACATCAAGAGACGCTTCAACTCCATCCGGGATCAAGTCCAGGTAGGAGACATAGAGATTTGCAAGATACATACGGATCTGAATGTTGTAGACCCGTTTACTAAGCCTCTTCCACGAGCAAAACATGATCAACACCAAGGCTCCATGGGTGTTAGAATCATTACTGTGAAATCTAGATTATTGACTCTAGTGCAAGTGGGACACTGAAGGAAATATGCCCTAGAGGCAATAATAAAGTTATTATTTATTTCCGTATATCATGATAAATGTTTGTTATTCATGCTAGAATTGTATTAACCGGAGACATGATACATGTGTGAATACATAGACAAACATAGTGTCACTAGTATGCCTCTACTTGACTAGCTCGTTCATCAAAGATGGTTATGTTTCCTAGCCATAGACAAAGAGTTATCATTTGATTAATGGGATCACATCATTAGGAGAATGATGTGATTGACTTGACCCATTCCGTTAGCCCAGCACTTGATCGTTTAGTATGTTGCTATTGCTTTCTTCATGACTTATGGATGTTCCTATGACTATGAGATTATGCAACTTCCATTTACCGGAGGAACACTTTGTATGCTACCAAACGTCACAACATAACTGGGTGATTATGAAGGTGCTCTACAGGTGTCTCCAAAGTTACTTGTTGGGTTGGCGTATTTCGAGATTAGGATTTGTCACTCCAATTGTCGGAGAGGTATCTCTGGGCCCACTCGGTAATGCACACCACTTAAGCCTTGCAAGCATTGTGACTAATGAGTTAGTTGCGGGATTATGCATTACGTAACGAGTAAAGAGACTTTTCGGTAACGAGATTGAACTAGGTATTGAGATACCAACGATCGAATCTCGGGAAAGTAACATACCGATGACAAAGGGAACAACGTATGTTGTTATGCGGTTTTACCGATAAAGATCTTCGTAGAATATGTGGGAGCCAATATGAGCATCCAGGTTCCGCTATTGGTTATTGACGGAGACGTGTCTTGGTCATGTCTATATAGTTCTCGAACCCGTAGGGTCCGCACGCTTAATGTTCGATGACTGTTATATTATGAGTTTATGTGTTTTGATGTACCGAAGGTAGTTCGGAGTCCTGGATGTGATCAGGGACATGGCGAGGAGTCTCGAAATGGTCAAGACGTAAAGATCGATATATTGGACGACTATATTTGGATACCGCGATGGTTCTGGGTGAGATCGGGATAATACCGGAGCACTGGGAGGTTATCGGAACCCCCCGGGAGGTATATGGGCCTTAATAGGCTTTAGTGGAAAGGAGGGGAAAGGAGCAAGAGAGGCCCCCCCCCCAAGCCCAATCCGAATCGGGAGGGGGGTCGACCCCCCTTTCCTTCCTCCCTCCTTACTCTTCCTTCCCTCTCCCTCACCAAATAGGAAATGGAGGAATCCTACTCCCGGTGGGAGTAGGACTCCCCCCTTGGGCGCGCCTCCTCCCCTTGGCCAGCCCTCTCCTCCCCCCCTTTATATACGGAGGAGAGGTGCACCCCATCGACACAACAATTGATCTCTTGGATCTTTCAGCTATGTGCGTTGCACCTCTCCACCATAGTCCACCTCGATAATATCGTAGCGGTGCTTAGGCGAAGCCCTGCGTCGGTAGCAACATCATCATCGTCATCATGCTGTCGTGCTGACGGAACTCTCCCTCAAAGCTCGGCTGGATCGGAGTTCGAGGGACGTCATCGAGTCGAACGTGTGTAGAACTTGGAGGTGCCTTGCGTTCGGTACTTAATTGGTCGGATCGTGAAGATGTACGACTACATCAACCGCCTTGTGCTAACGCTTCCGCTTTCGATCTACGAGGGTACGTGGACACACTCTCCCCTCTCGTTGCTATGCATCACCATGATCTTGCGTGTCTGTAGGAATTTTTTTGAAATTACTATGTTCCCCAACATTGACATGTTCATATTTCAAGCTTCCTCTGTTCCCTCCATATGGTGATACTCCCTCTGTTCCCAGATACTGAGTAAAAGCCTCCCTCCGTTCCCAAATACGGAGTATTTGTCTTTCTAGAGATTTCAATAAGTGACTATGTATGGAGCAAAATGAGTGAATCTACACTCTAAAACATGTCTACATACATCCATATGTTGTATTCCATTTGAATGTCTAAAAATACTATATTGAGGAACGGAGGGAGTAGAAAATAAACATTAAGTTTTCTTTTTTTCCCTCCTTGGTCACGGTGCACAACCAAAGATGACTTATTCACCTGCATGGAGGGAGTAGATGGTCAAAGTTTGACACAAAATTAATGCATTGGTAAACAAATTTTTTTGAGGAAAACGAGTGCATTAATTGAATGTTTTTGCAAACTACAAAAATTATTCCACCACTCATCATCTACCTTGGTTGATGAGATTTTTGAATTGAGCCCTATAAACCGGAAAGGAGGTAGTACTAGTACTCCTACATTATTGACGCTGGGTGCCTTGGCCAATGTTTCATTTTGTTGGACCAGATGAGCGTACATGTATAGGGATACTGTAGATAGGAAGTCTTCGCGATCCATTATTCCCCATCTCAGTCGGAGAGAACTATTCAACTAGTCTTCAAAGTGAAGTGACAATACACGCTGCAACAGATGGGACACTTAATTAATAAGCTGAACCAGCATGTTGGTGTTACTAAATCAGCCTTACATAGCACTGCCATCATGTTTGCCAGTGGAGCACGCTTCCGCAAATACGCCTATGCACCTCTCTCCTCCATTAACTGACATATGGGCCCTCTTGAGGTAGACCCACATGTCATCGGCATAACTATTTACACTCCGAAGGACAGTATATCCTGGTAGTAGTACTAGTACAATTGAGATTTAATGCACCTTCTTCCCCGTCGCACACCATTTCCACTCGCTCACTGCTCACCTGCCCGTGCCATCTTCCTTGGTAGCTCGCGCCTACCATATCCCCCCGCTCATTGCTCGGCCACACACACCATCTTCTTTGCTCTCCCGCCCGAATCCACTTCCTCGCTGGCTCGCAGGCACCGAAAACCTCAATCACTCAGCGCCCTACAAAACCCTATGGTAGAACCGACTGACACGCAGAGCCGTGATTGGATTCCCTCCCCAATGTTCTCTTGGAGCGGATCTGTAATCATATGGACCCGCTCAGCACCGTCCGTCTGGCCGCATGCTAGGTGTCTTTGTACCGTCTACTCATCTGCAACTGGCCGGCTCTTTTCAAGTCACCCTGCTTGCTGATGCCCGATCCTCGCAGGTGGCCCAGACACCGACTTGATGATCCTACGGAGGCTGTTGTGGTGCCCCTAGACATGCTATCACTACTCGTCCACCTGTCCTTCATGCATGGCCACTAGTGGGCGGGCATGAAGGCCAACTGGATCATCCTCATCCACCAATCCGGTAGTCCGTGGCGTCTCATGGATATCTACACCCAGCGAGAGATCAGCCTTCCATCGTTGGATACCCCCGCCATCGAGCCTCGCGGCCCGCCAGACACTCCTGCCTACTGCGCAAGAGACGCGTCGAGCTTTTGGCTCGACCTTTGTTTGCAGAAGGTTGTAATCTATGAAGTCCCCACACCATCAGAAGACTACATGGATTACAAGCTCATTGCCTTGTTCAACATGGGATTAGTCTATCTGGAATCCGGTTTCCATACATGGTTATGGCTCATCGTCAATCCTCTCAAACCAACATTTCTGCCTGATGCTATAGTGCACGATGGCATCGTTTACGCGGTCGACACACAGATTTGCTGCCTATACTGGTAGAATCTATTATCGTGTAATTGTTCTATCTCATCTCATCTTTACCTTATGAATACGACTGCTTGTTCATTGTTACAAATTTAGAATAGATAGTATGTCTATAACCACATCATTGCTATATGTTCCTCTCATTTCTTAGATTTTTATGACGACACATGTTATTGTTAGAGTTGATATGGGAACAATTGGCATCTAATGATTGTTAGAATAGATATTATGAGTATAACCTCATGATTGCTATATGTTACTCTCATTTCCAAGATTTTTATAACAATGCATGTTATTACTTAGAGTTGATATGAGAACAGTAGTAAGTGCTATGGTAGAATATGAGTAGGCCCTGTCATAGCTGTTTTCCTCTCATTGTTACATGATGTTTGAACCATGATATATTGCTAGAATATGAAAGTCATTGGCTTATTTTTTTTAACTTGGGGTATGATTATGACCACGACATTGCAATACTCTGTCTATGATATGTGTCACTGTTATAATAATCTTAATTCCAACACATAATCTGAACATGATTGCTTATTTTTGTCCTTTTGGTCTCCAATTTGAATTGTTGCAGTAGACGCAAATGCACTGGCCTTCATGATTCCAGGACCTGGAATCGTACCAGCCGATGGGTGGTGGTTTATCGCTTCGTTCGGTGACGACAGTCATTTGATGCTCGTTTGCACGTACCAAATTGACCAAACCATTACATCAAACCACATGCAGTACAATGCCTGGGGCATTCATGACATTGATGGCTATGGCTGCTTCGTGTTCGAGAAAGATCCCAGCTCTGTTGGGCCAGGCGTATTCAACTGGAGGCGGGTTTACAGCCTCGACAACCACTCCATGTTCTGTAACATCCCAAATTTTCAATTTGGCATGTTATACATAGGTCATTCTTGCATATCATATTTTATTTGCATTCTCGTTTACCATCCTCGAAAAATCCTAAGCAACTCAAGGACCCTTGGAGAGAGTTGGGGATTTTTCAATTTTTCATATTTGAATTTTGTCAAATAATGGAAGACGAGGATATTGGATTTTAATTATTTTTCTTCAGAAAATTATTTCAATTTAAATAAATGAATGAGGGGAGATAATATGACTTCTCCAAAATAATTGAAATAACGGAGGAAAAATGTTAAAATCATTTTTGGGATTTTATTTGATTTTATTTGGGATTTTAATTGCCCTAGAAAAATTTGCACGCTTTAAAATTTTGCATTTTTAGGGGCCAAGAAAAGTTCATCTAGTTCTAAATATTCTATTTAGACGGAGAAAACTTATTTTGGAATTTTTAGATTTTTATTTATTTTTCTAGGAATTTTCTTTCGGCGGAATGTTAAAAAAAAACGAACGCGCCCGACTAGGCCAAAGGCCCAGCCGAGCCAGGCCGGCCCGCGCCGCCGCCGCCTCCCTCCGCGCGCCGCCGTGCATGGCACGGACGCCAAGGGAGTCCGGGCCGGACTCAACCCGGGCGACCCCTTCCCAAGTCGCCGCCGCCCTTCTTCTCCAAGCCACCGCCGCCCAGCGCCCTTTAAATACCGCCGCCACCACCACCCGCCACCACCACCGCCACCACCGCCCGCTTGAGCCGAGCGCCCGGGCCGAGCCCCTCGCCGCCCTCCCGCGCGTCGCCGCCGCCTTCGCCCGTCGCCGCCGCCCCTCGCCGACCCGCCCCTCGCGGACCATTGAGCCGCCCGCTTCGGGGACGCGCCTCGCCGGAGGTACCCGACCCCGCCGCCGCCGGTTTATTATGTTTTTTTTAAAACCCTTCGGTTTTTTTATGAAACCCTAGATCGTTTTTTATATAGATCGGTTTATTTTCGTCGGTTTATTTATTTAATGAACATCCGTTCATCCGTTCGTTTTAACGAACTCGTTCATTGTTTAAGTTCTGTTAACGAACGTTCGTTCGTTTAACACTTCGTCGCTTTTTCTTTTATTCGTATTATTCCGCGGTTATTCCGATCGCGATTTCAGATCCAATTTTCAAATTTGTTTATCTTTTCATTGCTTATCGGAATCAGGCGATTCTGTTACCGGAGTTTCGTATCGAAACCCTCTTTCTGAATAATCAACTCAAACCAGTTTTTGTCATTGTAAAATTTGACTCTAGTTCAGATTAGTAAACAGACCTTGTTTTGCTCGCCGTTTGAGTTTCGTTGTTCCATTTGGTTTGATTCTTTTTGCAAACCAGAGTTCTTAAGTTGAACTCTCCGGTCAACCTCTTGATTGAAGTTTCGTTTGTGCATCTTTGCTTGTTTTCTTTTGTATGTATTGTTTGCTTGCGATAGTATTACCGGAGTGCGAAGCGTGTTACTACGAGTCCCTAGGATTTATGGATCGTCAGCAAGGCAAGTAACACTTGATCATATCTTTTCATACCCAGTTTTTATGCATTAGTTTCAACCCTCAAACATTGCATGATTAGGATGTCATTAACTTGTGGGTTGGGAAGTAGATGATGAGGTAGGAACCTATTGCTCGGTACTTTCAAACCCTTGGGAGTTACTTCTACGTTATGCTTATATTGCTATGCTATGCTCGTAGACGTGGGTTGGGTTTGAGAGATATTTACGACAGATGTGAGATTGTTAATTAATGGTTTACTTTAAGGTGGCAACTTAAATACACATCTGGGTGGATTGAGGCACCTGGGGAACCCAGTGTGGTCTGCTTTTTCTTGGAAATCCTGGGTACCCGTGCGATCTTCCTATGGACCGCCACCTGTGCTCAAAGGGACTGAGATTATTCATGCTAGAAACTTCCGTGTGCAGCCACAAGCTATTATGGGCTCTAGCATAGTTAAGTAAGTTATGTGAAGCTCTCAAGAGGTAGATCAGCAGGTAGTGGGTTTTATAGGTTTGGTATGATCTATCCGGAGTAGAGAGTTAATGTTTCGAAAGATCGTGTCTCGGTCATCCGTCTCTCAAACACCATGCAAAGGCGAGAAACCAACGGAGGCGATCGAGTCTTGTGGGGAAAAGTGCGCAAAACCTCTGCAGAGTGTACAAACTAATCATGGTTAGCCGTGTCCCCGGTTATGGACGATTCTGAGTATCTAGTACCGAGTATTCACATGTATCTCAACACTCTTAACTAAATTTGCTTTGGGTTGATAATTACCTTAATTGGGATCATCCGAGTTGGGGGTACCTTCTCAATGATGTTTCAACCACCATGATAGTTAAATTAAATTTATTCCTTTGATGTAGGGAAAATTGGCTTTTCGCAAAAGCTGTAACCATAGAGTTTTCCACCAGCCATATATGCATGTAGTATAGCTTATTCTTTCATTACCCTATGTGTTACATTGCCAGCATATTCCATGTGCTGACCCGTTCTCGGGCTGCAACGTATTATGTTGCAGACTTTTCAGACGAGGAGTAAGGATTATAGGTCGTTGCCGTGCAGCTCAGTTATGCCGTTGGAGTTGATGGACTCACTTTATCTTCCAAGCCTTCCGCTGTTATCGCATTAGATGGCCTTCAGCCATATTATTGTAATAAGTTCTATTTTGAGACATTCGATGTAATAAGTGTGTGATTTCTACTCTGTTATAAATCCTTCGAGTAATCGTGTGTGTCAAGATTACCGATCCGTGGATGACATGTATACGTAGACTTGACCATCTGAGGTCGGGTCGCTACAAGATGGTATCAGAGCACACGCTGAGTGTAGGACACGGCCACTAAGATAAACCATAGGTCACTCCTCTCTACTCATTTCTGACCTCTCTCCATTTTTCCACTCTTTAGGATGACGGAGATGAAGTACAAGTTTGCCCAACCGTATGAAGACACACCTTTCGGACGTCACACGAAGGAAGTCACTAGGTACCTGAATATTGGAATACCAAGCTTCACCGGACATACAACGCCACCTTACCGTAAGAAGAATGCCGGAAGATTCAAGCCCTAGTTCCCTAAGGACGCTTTGCACCAAGCACCGAGCCCATAGTATGTGTTTTCAATGCACCAACATGGAGTTTGGGAAAGAGTATGGCAGCTCACATTACCATGGGACGTCGGAGAAGTCTACAACAAGGAACTTAAAGACACCATATACCAAATATGTGGGCCGAGACGAGCAATGGGAAGTAACTAGCACCAAGAAGGATAGATCCATTGCAGCTTACATCCGTGGAGCTCAACCAAAGACATTGGACGTCATGAGAACCAGATGTGCGCAGACATGCTGGATTTGAAGAAGGCGAAAACTAAGATCATCGAATTGGAGGAAGAACTCAAGTCTACACGCTGATGGATATGAGGAAGAAATCAAGATACCATCGGAGAAGAACGACGACCTAGTCAAGAAGATTGGAGTTTTCATGGGAGGACCAGCACCCAAGGAAGAAGAGCAAGAAGAGGAAGAAGACCCCGCTTGTCCGGACAACTACATCATCATCGGCATTTACACCGACTCAGATCCAAGTGATGATGACTATGAAGATAAGTCGAGCAGACATCATGGAGTCTTCCACCGATCAAAATTTCTAGATGACCACCAAATATTAGTAGTATTTTCCCCCATGTAACTAGTAGTAGTTGAGCACGTATGCGATATTCCTAGATCGTTTTGTATGCCCTTGCTTGCTTGATTGAATGAATGTGTGTTTTGCCTCATGTGCATATGGGTAGTGTTTTCTCACTAGACCTCTCTCTCTTTCTAATCTCTTCCATCTAAACCCTCAGATGCCTCCGAGACGTGACCCCGGTTTTGCTTTCCCACCGGAGCTCACTCAGTTGATCCAACAGTAGAATGCCTTGATGCAATTGCTAGTTCGTAACTGTGGCAATGCCAACAACAACAACAACAACCCGCCACCGTGGACAATTTAGCCCGTTTTACGAGGTTACAACCGCCGGTGTTTTCCAAGAGCACCGAGCCAATAGTTGCAGATGACTGGTTACGCCAGTATTGGAAGGGAGTTAACCACCGCAGGATGCATGATGAAAGAGTGCATTTTGCCGCACATCAATTGGATGGACCAGCAGCCGCATGGTGGGAGAATTACATGGCTACTTTTCCTATAGCCAATGTCACTTGGGACCAGTTCCAACAAGCTTTTCGCGCGGCCCATGTTTCAACTGGAGCCATGCAGATAAAGAAGCGTGAGTTCAGCAACTTACGCCAGGGGAACCGTACTGTGGCCCAGTACGTGGATGAGTTTAGCAAGTTATCACGCTATGCCCTTGATGATGTGGCCACGGATGCCGCGAAGCAAGAGAAGTTCATGGAAGGACTGAATGATGAGATCAGTATGCAGCTGATGGTGGCAACTTTCAACAACTACCAGGAGTTGGTAGATAAGGCTCTAATAATCGAAGGAAAGCAGCAACAAATTGAGAATCGTAAGAGGAAGTATGGACAAGGGAAGTATAACTCAGAAGCTCACCAGAAACCTCGCTTAACCCCGAACTCGGGAGAACTAGTTCATAACCATGGAGGACATAACCATACTGGAGGAGGAACGCATAATGGTGCGAAGAATGGGAATGGAAATGCAGCCATCAATAACGAGAATCGCTCTAACCCAACTACACCCGCTAAGAGAGCCTTGAGCCAAGTTATTTGCTTTAAGTGCGGGAAGACAGGGCACTATGCCAATGACTGCCTTGATGGAAAGAATGGAAACGGAAATGGGAGCGGTGGGAAGAAGCCCAATCCATTCAACAAAGGACAAGTGAACCACGTTAACATGGAGGAAGTTGAAGAGCAGCCGGATGCGGTAATAGGTAAGTTTTTGGTTCAGTCATTTACCGCTATTGTTCTTTTCGATACTGGTGCATCGCATTCATACATATCAAGGGGATTTGCGGATAAGTTTAAGTTACCAACCCAGACCCTTAGGACCCCTCTTTTAGTAAGCTCGCCTGGAGCAGAGTATATGGCTAGCAGATGGTGCACCCAGTTACCCCTAATCATTGGAACACATGTTTTTCCGTCTGACCTAATTATCTTGGAGTCGCAAGGATTGGATGTGATATTAGGTATGGATTGGATGTCGAAGTTTGGAGGAAGTATCGACCGTGCTAGCAAGTCAATCTATCTCACCACCCGGAGGGAAAAAGGATTAAGTATGTATCTAGGCATGTGCCTAGGAGGAGCCAAGTGAATACCCTCACGGAGTTGTACAAGAAGAAGTACGGTAGTGAAGGATTATCCAGATGTTTTTCCGGAAGAGTTACCAGCATGCCACCGGATCGAGACATCGAAGTTTTTGATAGAACTAATACCGTGCATGTAATAATAGCAAAGAGACCCTATCGGATGCCCGCAAATGATCTAGAGGAAATTAAGAAGCAGATCAAGGAGCTGTTGGAGAAAGGTTACATTCAGAGAAGTTCATCACCTTGGGGAGCTCCAAGATTTTTGGTGGAGAAGAAGGATAAATCCCTAAGGATGGTTGTTGATTACCGAGCTCTGAATGAAGTAACGATAAAGAACAAGTATCCCTTACCGATGATTAATGATATCAGTTGCAAGGAGCTAAGGTGTTTTCTAAGATTGATCTACGATCAGGATACCATCAGTTGAAGATCCGAGAGAAGGATATACCCAAGACAGCATTCACCACACGATATGGATTATACGAGTATACGGTCATGTCGTTTGGACTGACTAACGCCCCTGCCTATTTCATGAGTATGATGAACAAAGTGTTCATGGAATATTTGGACAAGTTTGTTGTGGTGTTTATCGATGATATTATGGTTTACTCGAAGAACGAAGAGGAGCATGCGTAACACCTACGTTTGGTTCTTGAGAAACCTGTGGAACACCAGTTATACGCCAAATTCAGCAAGTGCGAATTTTGGTTAAAGGAAGTTGGATTTCTTGGGCATGTTATATCGGGAGAAGGTATAGCAAGAGATCCCAAAGAAAATTCAGTCGATCACTTTGAATGGTTGGCACCCACTTGATCGGTGAGATTCGCGATTTCCTTGGACTGGCAGGATATTATCGGAGATTCATTGAGAATTTTTCCAGGATTGCTAAACCAATGACAGAATTGCTAAAGAAGGATACCAAGTTCAAATGGACAGAGGATTGTGAGACAAGCTTCCAAGAGTTGAAGAAACGGTTGACTACAGCCCCAGTACTGACATTGCCAGATATACATAAGGAGTTTCATGTGTATTGTGATGCCTCTCGCTTGGGAATTGGATGTGTTCTTATGCAGGAGGGAAAAGTTGTCTCGTATGCCTCACGACAACTGAAGCCTCATGAGTTGAACTATGCTACGCATGATTTGGAGTTAGCAGCCGTAGTACATGCGTTAAAGACCTGGAGACATTATCTCATGGGAAACCGTTGTGATGTGTACACGGATCATAAGAGTTTAAAGTACATTTTCACACAAAAGGAGTTAAACCTCAGACAGAGGAGATGGCTGGAACTTATAAAAGATTACGACATGAAGCTACACTATCATCCAGGAAAAGCCAACGTCATAGCAGACGCTTTGAGTCGGAAGAGTTATGCCAATATCCTTGAAGATAGAGGACTGCCAAAGGAGTTAGCAGAGGATGTTATGGAACTTAAATTTGGAGATTGTTCCAAGAGGATTTCTTGCAACAATGGAGGTGCAGTCGACCTTGTTAGACAAGATTCAAGACGCTCAGAAGGAGGATAAAGAGATTGTTGAGATAAAGGAAAAGATGGGCAAAGGAAAAGCCAAAGGTTTTCGCGAGGATGAGCACGATACCTTGTGGTTTGAGGATCGAATTTATGTGCCCAACAATTCGGAGATCAGGAAGTTAATACTTCAAGAGGCCCATGACTCACCATACTCGATTCACCCCGGAAACACCAAGATGTACTTGGACTTGAAGGAACGTTTCTGGTGGGCTGGTATGAAGAAGGATATTGCCAGGTATGTAGTCGTTTGCGATGTATGTCAGAGAGTGAAGGCAGAGCATCAAAAGCCAGCAGGACTGTTGCAGCCTATGCCAATATCTGAATGGAAGTGGGACGAGCTTGGCATGGATTTTATCACCGGATTACCCAGAACCAAAGCAGGATATGATTCAATATGGGTAGTAGTGGATCGTTTGACCAAAGTAGCTCATTTCATCGGTGAAAACAACTTATACAAGTGCAAAGTTGGCCAAGATATATATGACCAGGATAGTATGTTTGAACGGAGTTCCGAGGAGTATCAGATCGATAGAGGAACACAGCTTTACTTCAAAGTTTTGGCATCAACTACACTGCACCTTGGGTACCAGATTGGAGTTTAGTACCGCGTTCCACCCATGCAGACGGACGGATGCATGATAGAGTCAATCAGATTTTGGAGGACATGTTGAGAGCACATGCGCTTAGATTATGGATCTAGTTGGGATGACATTTGCCGTGACGCAGAATTCTCATACAACAACAGCTACTGTGCCAGTTTGAAGATGGCACCGCTCAAGCTCTATATGGACGCAGATGTAGAACACCATTGATGTGGGATGAGGTTGGAGACCGTCGATTGTTTGGACCAGATTTGATCAAAGACTCGAGGAGAAGGTTAAACCGATCAGAGATGACTAAAGATTGCTCAGTCTAGATGGAAGAGTTACGCAGATTCTAACCGCAAGGAAGTAACCTATGAAATTGGAGACAGAGTATATTCATGAGTATCACCCCGAGGGGAGTGAAACGCTTTTGGAGTAAAGGGAAAGTTAGCCCCAAGATTTGTAGGACTGCACTGTATTTTGGAACGGATGGGAGAAGTTGCCTATAAGCTGGAGTTACCTCGAAGGATTGTCGAGTGCATGACGTGTTTCACGTGTCACAATCAAGAAGTGCCACGCTGAGATGGCCGACATACCACTAAAGGATACAAAGGCTCGGAGGCAATACAATTGGATAACAACTCGACTTATGAGGAGAAGTCAAGAAAGATTCTCGAGTTTGATAGCGAGTCACTCGCAACAAGGTGATCAAGTTTTGCAAAGTTCAATTGGAGCCACCACACCGAGGAGGAAGCCACTGGGAGCGAGAAGATGATATTCGCAAGGACCATCCGCACCTATTTTCTAGTTAACCCGAATCTCGAGGGCGAGATTCATCTTAAGGGGGGTAGGTTTGTAACATCCCAAATTTTCAATTTGGCATGTTATACATAGGTCATTCTTGCATATCATATTTTATTTGCATTCTCGTTTACCATCCTCGAAAAATCCTAAGCAACTCAAGGACCCTCGGAGAGAGTTGGGGATTTTTCAATTTTTCATATTTGAATTTTGTCAAATAATGAAAGACGAGGATATTGGATTTTAATTATTTTTCTTCGGAAAATTATTTCAATTTAAATAAATGAATGAGGGGAGATAATATGACTTCTTCAAAATAATTGAAATACCGGAAGAAAAATGTTAAAATCATTTTTGGGATTTTATTTGATTTTATTTGGGATTTTAATTGCCCTAGAAAAATTTGCACGCTCTAAAAATTTGCATTGTTAGGGGCCAAGAAAAGTTCATCTAGTTCTAAATATCCTATTTAGACGGAGAAAACTTATTTTGGAATTTTTAGATTTTTATTTATTTTTCTAGGAATTTTCTTTCATGAATGTTTTAAAAAAGCAGCCGGGCTGGGCCAAAGGCCCGAGCCAAAGGGCTCAGCCGCCGCCGCCTCCCTCATGAGGCCGTCTGCTGCAGACGCCGAGGGAGTCCGAGCCGGACTCCACCCCGGCGACCCTTCCCAAGTCACCGCCGCCCGCCCTTCTCCAAGCCACCGCCCGCCCCTTTAAATACCGCCACCACCACCACCACCACCACCACCACCCGCCACCACCGCCCGCCCGCCGGGCTTGAGCGCCCGAGCCGCCCGAGCCGCGCCCTCGCCGCCTCCCAGCGCCGTCGCCGCCGCCTTTCGCCGTCGCCGCCGCCCTCGCCGACCCCGCCCCCTCGCCGGACCCGCCGGAGCCGCCCGCTTACCGGACGCGCCTCGCCGGAGGTACCCGACCCCGCCGCCGGTTTATTTTGTTTTTTTACAAAACCCTTCGGTTTTTTAAAAAAAAACCCTAGATCGTTTTTTTATAGATCGGTTTATTTTCGCCGGTTTATTTATTTAAGGAACATCCGCTCATCTGTTCGTTTTAACGTAACGCGTTCCATCGTTTAAGTTACATTAACGAACATTCGCTCGCTTAACGATTCGTCGCTTTTTCTTTTATTCGTATTATTCCGCGGTTATTCCGATCGCGATTTCAGATCCAATTTTCAAATATGTTTATCTTTTGCTCGTTTATCGGAATCAGGTGATTCAAGCACCTGGAGTTTCGTATCGAAACCCTCTTTCCGAATAATCAACTCAAACCAGTTTTTGTCATTGTAAAATTTGACTCTAGTTCAGATTAGTAAACGGACCTTGTTTTTCTCGCCGTTTGAGTTTCGTTGTTCCATTTGGTTTGATTCTTTTGCAAACCAGAGTTCTTAAGTTGAACTCTCCGTCAACCTCTTCAGTTGAAGTTTCGTTTGTGCATCTTTGCTTGTTTACTTATGTATGTATTGTTTGCTTGCGATAGAATTCCCGGAGTGCGAAGCGTGTTACTACGAGTCCCTAGTATTTACGGATCGTCAGCAAGGGAACTAACACTTGATCATATCTTTTCATACCCAGTTTTTATGCATTAGTTTCAACCCTCAAACATTGCATGATTAGGATGTCATTAACTTGTGGGTTGGGAAGTAGATGATGAGGTAGGAACCTATTGCCCTGGTACTTTCAAACCCTTGGGAGTTACTTCTACGTTATGCTTATATTGCCATGCTATGCTCGTAGACGTGGGTTGGGTTTGAGAGATATTCACGACAGATGTGAGATTGTTAATTAATGGTTTACTTTAAGGTGGCAACTTAAATACACATCTGGGTGGATTGAGGCACTGGGGAACCCAAAGTGTTGTCTGCTTTTCTTGGAAATCCCGGGGTACCCGTGCGATCTTCCTATGGACCGCCACCCAGGCTCAAAGGGAATTGAGATATTTTCCTGCTAGAAACTTCCGTGTGCAGCCACAAGCTATTATGGGCTCTAGCATAGTTGAGTAAGTTACGTGAAGCTCTCAAGAGGTAGATCAGCAGGTAGTGGGTTTTATAGGTTTGGTATGATCTATCCGGAGTAGAGAGTTAATGTTTACGAAAGATCGTGTCTCGGTCATCCGTCTCTCAAACACCATGCAGTGCGAGAAACCAACGAAGGCGATCGAGTCTTGTGGGGAAAAGTGCGCAAACCTCTGCAGAGTGTACAAACTAATCATGGTTAGCCGTGACCCCGGTTATGGACGATTCTGAGTATCTAGTACCTGAGTATTCACATGTATCTCAACACTCTTAACTAAATTTGCTGGGTTGATAATTACCTTAATTGGGATCATCTGAGTTGGGGGTACCTTCTCAATGATGTTTCAACCACCATGATAGTTAAATTAAATTTATTCCTTGGATGTAGGGAAAAATTGGCTTTTCGCAAAAATCTGTAACCATAGAGCTTTCCACCAGCCATATATGCATGTAGTATAGCTTATTCTTTCATTACCCTATGTGTTACATTGCCAAAGATATTCCATGTGCTGACCCGTTCTCGGGCTGCAACGTATTATGTTGCAGACTTTTCAGACGAGGAGTAAGGATTATAGGTCGTTGTCGTGCAGCTCAGTTATGTTGTTGGAGTTGATGGACTCACTTTATCTTCCAAGCCTTCCGCTGTTATCGCATTAGATGGCCTTCAGCCATATTATTGTAATAAGTTCTCTTTTGAGACATTCGATGTAATAAGTGTGTGATTGCTACTCTGTTATAAATCCTTCGAGTACTGTGTGTGTTAGCATTACCGATCCAGGGATGACACAGAAGCACAGAGACTTGACCATCTGAGGTCGGATCGCTACATGTTCTTTGGGCTCAATTCCAACCAATCATCAATCATATCATCAGCGATGATTAGCGTGCTATCCAACTTCCATTCGCCAGGGGGAACTGTGTTTACACATCATACCATGGGTTTCATGAATCACCATATCCAGAGATTCGTCAACACAGCTTGTTGCCAGATAATCTTCAGTGTGTGAAAGGCATCAAGCTTCCATGCGATGGATGACTTTTGCACACCCGACATGAACCGATGTGGTTCATGCCAACCAAAAATATGCACAACTTGATTCATACTGATATCTAGACTGAGCCATGTATCCTGTCGTTGTAGCATGAAACTCTTTTGTTCGATATTACGTATTGTTGTTAGTTTGAAGAACTCCTCTGGTTTGAAGGATAGATACCTTTCTGGGATCAAGTGCATCCTAACTCACCTACATAGGATGTACTTATAATGATGATGGAGATGCTGTGCAGAAGCTATATATATATTTATACATAAACACTATTCTGATCACGGGATCAGAATAATATTCTGATCACAACATGAACTTCCCGAGTAACGCGTCTGACCTTCCCCGAGTACTAGGTTGAACTTCAGCTAAAAAGTGTCCAAACGGGGCTTCCGATATACCGTTGGAAAGCTATGGACACCAATATCATGATCCAAGTTAAATTTTTGGCAAAATGTAAGCGGTTTAAGAGCAGTTTTGAAAACCGTTTTTTCTTCATACAAAAAACGTGGATCGTATTTTCGATCGCATTTCTAAACCGTTTATCGGAATAAGGTAAATAATATAGCGTTGGAAAGCTGCTGCAAAACCGCTCCTTCGACATGTTGAAAGTTATCTCTAATTCCCAATGGATAAAGAGTAATTTTGAAAATCGTAAAATTTCGGAAACCAAATAGCCGAGTTCGTATTTTCAATGTAATTTCTAAATGGCTAATCCATTTGAGGCAAATGATATGGCATTGGAAAGCTTGTGAAAATGCGCTACTTTCTCATGTTAAAAGTTTTTTCTAATTTGGAACGGTTTAAAAGTAATTTAGAAAACGGTATAAGTTCCACCGAGTTCGTATTTTCAAGCTAAGTTTTTAACCGTACGTCCGAATGCAACAAATGATACGGCCTTGGAAAGCATGAGCAAATGCGAAACGTTTTTGTATATATTGTGTCTCCTAATTCCTTAAAGTTTTAAGTTAAATTGGAAAATGAATGAAATGCTATTTTTGGCATAATAGCTACATACTTTATCGGAATGGGCCAAATAATATACCACTGAAAATCTACGAAAAATGCGAAACTTTTTCATATTGATGGTTTTCTCTGATTCCCAGCCGTTTTCAAGTAATTGCGAAAATGGCGAGATCATTCGTTCTGCTTTTATCGCGAAACTGATTATTCGAAAATGCACCGCGTGAAGAACCTGAACTTCTCGTCACGTTTTCTTGAACTTCACTCTGTTTTTCACGTGCTTTTATTTTCTCGTATATCTCTATCCACGGCTCCTAGCTCTCCATCTACTCACCGGAATTGAGCAAGTGATATACCGATAGAAAGCTGTTGTAAACACGCAACTTTCCCATGTTGATCATCTTTTCATACTCGCAATGATTTTAAATGTTTTTCATCTGAAATTCATTCAGCGTAGTAGTTGAACTTCATGCAATTTTCACGTTGAACTTCTGTGACGTATTTTTGTTTGTACACGTGCCTGAACTTCCCTCTGTACGAACCCGACCTTCGGGCTATCTTTGCAACCGTGGCTTCCCCGCGAATTATTCTGTTTAGTAGTGTTCTATGATGTTAGCGTAATCTAGAAAAGTTTTATAGCAACTAAATGCCGGTTTCAAATAGAAATCTCGCTCGCTGGCGGATTTTGCTCTCGGGTCGTGATGAAATTGCGTTTTTTGCAATTTTACTTCCTGATTTGTTCGACCTAAACTTCCCCTAGTGCTAGATTGAACTTCCGTCAACATTGCCCAAACGGGGCTTGCGATATACCGTTGGAAAGCTATGGACACCAGTATCATGACCCAAGTTAAATTTTTGGCAAAATGTAAGCGGTTTAAGAGCGGTTTTGAAAAACCTTTTTTTCTTCATACAAAAATCGTGGATCATATTTTCGATCACGTTTTTAAACCGTTTATCGGAATGAGGCAAATAATATGGCGTTGGAAAGCTTCTGCAAAACCGCTACTTCCACATGTTGAAAGTTTTCTCTAATTCTCTATGGTTAAAGATCAATGTGGAAAATCGTAAAATTTCACAAACCGAACAACCGAGTTCGTATTTTTGTTGCCATTTCTAAACGGCTAATCCAATTAAGGCATATGATACGGCATTGGAAAGCTTATGAAAATGCGATACTCTTCCATTTTGAAAGTTTTTTTCTAATTTTGAATGGTTTAAGAGTAATTTACAAAACGGTACAAGTCCTACCGAGTTCATATTTTCGAGCTAACTTTTTAACCATGCATCCGAATGCAGCAAATGATATGGCGTTGGAAAGCATGAACAAATGCGTAACTTTTTGGTATGTATTATTTATCCCAATTCTTTACGGTTTTAAGTCAGTTTCGAAAATGGAGAAAAACGTATTTTTGCCGTATTTTGTACAAACTTTTTCGGAATGGCGCAAATAATATACCGTTGAAAAGCTACGAAAAATTCGAAACTTTTTCATGTTGACAGTTTTCTCTGATTCTCAACCGTTTTCAAGTAATTTCAAAAACGGCGAGATCATTCGTTCTGCCTTTATCGCGAAACAGATTCGTCAAAAATGCATCGCGTGAAGTACCTGAACTTCTCGGTATGAAACCTTGAACTTCACTATGTTTTTCACGTGCTTTTTTGGCCCGTAGCTCTCCATCCATGCACCGGAACACTCACCGGAATTGAGCAAGTGATATACCGATAGAAAGCTTCTGTAGACACGCAACTTTCCCGTGTTGATTATTTTTTCATACTCGCGACGATTTTAGAAGTTTTTCATCTAAAATTCATTCAGTGTAGTAGTTGAACTTCTGTGACAGATCTGTTTTGAACTTCACTCTGTTTTTCACGTGATTTTTTGGCTCATGGCTCTCCATCCACTCATCGGAATTGAGCAAGTGATATACCGATGAAAAGTTGCTGTAAACACGCAACTTTCCCGTGTTGATTATTTTTTCATACTCGCGACGGTTTTAAATGTTTTTCATCTAAAATTCATTCAGTGAAGTACCTGAACTTCTATGGCAGTTCTGTTTGAACTTCACTCTGTTTTTTGACGTGATGTTTTTCGCCCGTAATTCTCAAATCACTTACCGCAATTGAGCAAATGATATACCGATGGAAAGCTATGAAAAACACGCAATTTTTTGTGTTGATGAGTTTTTCATACTCGCAACGGTTCAAAATATATTTTTGAATGCGTAAAACAACGTCGTTTTTTCCTGTTTTTTACATGTAACTGAAGGTCGGACGTCTCACACTAGAGATCTTGAACTTCACCGGGAGTAGCATGTGAACTTATTGTAACAACCCTTTTATGACTTTAGTTTTTTATTCTTTTTATTCTCATCTGAAACGTAGTGTACTAGTTGAATTGCTCTCTGTTTTCATGATGAAGTTCTATCACGCATTTTTTGTTCGTAATTCCTCATCCGTTCATCAAATTTTTTTCACAACATTTTTTGTGTATTTTTGCACATGTAAATACATGGAGAACCTCCTTCATAAGAATTTTTTGAACATTCCTGGGCCAACCACATGAACTTCTAGTAAAAGTCTTTTTAGACGTTGTATTTTTATTCCTTTTTCTTATATGAAACACACTCCATGTAGTAGTTGAACCGCTTGTTCTTTTTTCTTTGAGCTTCTCTCTGTTTTTTGTATACATTGAACTACTCCGTATTTTATTTGAGACTTCTTGGTTTTATTTGTTTATTTAGTAGCAAGAAAAATCCAAGTTTTTAAATTCAAACTTCTTAGTTTTTTTAATCTGAACTTCTCAGGTTTTTTGAAACGGGGAAATTCAAATGCCCTCTTATTCTAAATTCAACTTCTAGGTTTTCATTTATTTAGAAAAGCAAAATTTTGGATTATTTTAAACTTCGAACCACGCCGTTATTTTAATTTGAACTTCTAGCTTTTTAAGAAACTATAAAATCTATTTTTTCATGAACATCAAACTACTTTGTTTTTTTATTTGAACTTCTCTGTTTTATTCTTTAGTAGCCGGAATGATCCAAGTTTTCGTTGCGAACATCGAAATGCTTCATTTTTGTAGTGGCCCAAATTTTTGAACCGTTTAACGGAATTGATCATATGACATCCCGCTGAAAGGGTATTGAATAGGAGAAACTTTTGCATCTGGAGAGTTTTGTCAAAATTCATCACCGCGTATATGTTGTTTTTTTAAATGCCAAAAATGTCATTGGTTTTTTTGTTTATTGAATGTGTAAATCCTAGGATTTTAATAAACTATGAACTTCTGTGTTATTTTAATTTGAACTTCAGGAATTAGAGAATATGTAGTTTGGAGTACATCCTTTTTTAGAAATGCACCTTTCTTACGCTATGCGAATTTCAAAAAAATATTTGAACTTCTATATGGGAATTTACATTTTTTTCTCTGGATGTGAATTTCGTACATGAAACTTTATATCGTTACATATTTTTGAACTTTTTCATTTGTTACATTTGAACTTCTATCTTTTTATACACACATAATTTTAAGTATCCACTGCACATAAGTTCAACAACAGTGGCCCTTTGCTCAGTCACAATTTTTTTGTGCTCCCCTTTATACACACAGCAATCATCAATTTTCCATATACATGGAAGAGAGCATTCACTGAACCAGGGCATAAAAATTCTTGACTTTCGAACAATTTTTTTCAAAATGTGTGTGTTTGATTGATGTCTTCTTTTCCTCCTGCCTCTGAATGAAAAAACATCCACAATAATTCAGAGAGAGTTCAGGTTCTCTGAAGTTCAAGTACGCGCCCACATGCATTTTTATCTGAAACACAATTTTTTTACTTTGACCTGATTCAGAGAAAGAGAAACATTGTGTGGAGACACAAAATGAAGGAAAAATGAAAAGAAAGGTACTACCGCAACAACAACATCATCAGTTCTCACACACAAAAATATCTAAATGCCTGGCGATTCACGACGGCGAACTCGAATGGCCGTCAGAACTTGACGGTGACAGGGATTGAGGGAGGGGCGGCAGCAAGGATGCAGGGAGGAGGCGGCAACACAGATCCACCGGACGAGGCACAGATGCATAACGGCGCGGTGGCGGAGTCAGGGCTCGGGTGGGGTTGCATGGCAACGCGACGGGAGAGGCGGGGTTCAGGGCGGGGAGGGGCGGCGCATAGCCGAAGGACCGGTGGGATGTGCGGGCCGGCGGCGGCGCGCTGGGAGGGGGAGGTGTGGTTCGGTGGTGGCGTGTTGGGAGGGGAGGAGGTGCGGTGTGGCGGCGGCGCGCTGATCAAATGAGGGATGTGCGGGCCAACGGTGGCATGCTGGGAGGGGGAGGCGTGCTCCGGCGGTGGCGCGCTAGGAGGAGAGGTGGTGCGGGTCAGCGCGGGCCGGGTTAGGTGAGTGTGGTGCGGTTGGCCGGGCGGGCGGCACTGAGGCGCGGAGGCGCGGGGGGTGGGGATGGGACCGGCTGGGAATCAGGGAGAGAACGTGGGGTGCGGGGTGGGTTTTGTTTGTTTTTTTTAGTTTGGGAGCATCCATCGCCTCCTATTTAGGACTGATCGTGATCCAAATAACTATTCTAATCCTGGGATTAGAATAGTGTTGTCCTATATATATATATATATATATATATATATAAATATATATATATATGTATATATATATATTACTCATATAAATATATATTAGGCTTCAAGTACGTACTTGTTGGTGAAAGTGTTGTCCAATGGGAATTATATTTTGTATTACTCATGTAGCCTACAAAGTCTGTCGCACAGCCAATAACTTCTTACTCCATTTCTAAATTTGTACTAGTCCCCTATACCATATATTGTGCTACTCGTACTACTACCTCCCCCCTAGTTTAATGGTCCCCTTCGCAATTTGTGTCAAATTTTTACCATAAAATTTCACTAACTAAATGTTAATGCATGTCACAAAAAATTATATCTTTTTATTCATATTTGAACATAGTTTCCAATGGAATAATTTTTGGTGAGATGCATTGACATTTTGTTAGTTAAACCTATGGTTAAAATGTGACACTAAATACGACTAGTAAGTACTCTGTACTACTCGCTATATGTCGGTCAAATTATTCATCATGTCCTCACATTAAATTGACGTGACAACAAGCTGCGCGTGAGGTGACACAAGAATCCTGGCGGCGTGTTCGGGTATTGTGGACTTCAGATTTGGAGTACTACCACTTATCCGTCGAAATCTTTCATAATTCACTTAAAACATTCGATTGATCATACATTGATTACCATATAACTGGAACTAACCGATGCAACTCCGAGAAGGATTGGCCGGTGCTGTCGGCTGGCGTCAAGTTCGATCCCACGGATCAGGAGCTGATCGAGCACCTTGAGGCCAAAGTGAGTGCTGACAGCACGAGATCTCACCCTATCATAGATTTGTTCATACCAACCATCGACAACGAGCACGACCTATGCTACACCCATCCTGAGAAACTTCCAGGTAAGACATCGATTAGTCGTCTACTTGCACAAACATATTCCTTTGTTTATAGCTCTATTTTCCTTTTTAGATGCAGACCTAGTGAAGCAATTACAATTTGACAGTTAATAAAAAGTGAAACAAGTGACTGCAACATGCCAAAGATGTTATGAAAATGCCAACTACGTACACTAAAACCTATATTCGACAATACTGCAGGTATCACACTGAGTGGCCAAAGCAAGCATCTCTTCCAACGCAATTCCAGAGCGTTCAAAAGGGCACGTGGATGCGTCGCAAGATACAGCCGGAGTGCGGCACGCACGCGATGTTGCACAAGACCGGCAATACCTTGCCGGTGATGGTCAACGGCCTGCAGACGGGCAGCAAAAAGGTTCTGGTGCTGCACACCAACAAGAACTTTGACCAGCAGAGGACCAACTAGGTGATGCACCAGTACCACCTCGGGGACCTAGAGCAAGAGAAGGAGCGGGAGCTGGTCCTCTACAAGATTTTCTACCAGACGAATACTAGGGCCAGGAGTAAAAAGATTATAAGTTAGTTTGGTATTCGTACTTGTACTACCTTTTCGTCCGCAAGTTGGTATTGTTGTTAACGATCTTTCGGTATGAATTTGGTATTTGCTTCCAACCATCATGCTGAGGGTCGACGTGGATATAAAGGTGAATCATTTGTTTGAAAACGAATTTTCAGGCACCTGATTTTTATTTGATGGGTAGCATAAGTACGTGCCGTTCGAATTCCTAGTTATCCAAATTTTTCGGAACAAGTGCATGCACTTATTTATCACAATGAAAAAACAATATACCTGTTGCATCCAAGTTATCAGTCTGTACTTGCAGAATTCTCTCGTTTATTGAGCAGGTATATTGTTTTTTCAGGTCGAGCAAGTTTCAACTGGGCTGTAGACTGCCCAGGCCTGGTTTTGTTTTTAACAGGCCCAGCCCACGGCGAATACGGGGCACAAAGATCCAGCAGGTATCTACTGGCCTCTGGCCCGCCAGTGTTAGTTATATTTTGTCTTACAACATCCCCATGCAGTTTTTTTTACTTAATCAAACACACAGCCCAGTTCTATTTTCCTCTTGAAACGCCATGTCCTACTTCCATTTTCTAATCTCTACCTATAGTTTTACTAATTCATATACACGTATCATTATATTGAAAATACATAAAGTTCCCTTTTCATATTTACATCCTTATTTTTGTTGTTGTTTTCCCTTCCAGCGCTGATTTTTTTACCACCGGTTTTCCCTTAAACCAACTCAATTGTCCCACGTCTTGTTTGCTTACAAAAACAAAACGATTTTTTTGGCAAATCAATAAGTTCTTAAAAAATGTTTATCATTTCGGGATTACAACAGTTTGGACTCCACCAAAATAAGCAAAATAAGGTTGAAATTTTTTTTCGTGGTCCTGGGGAGAAAATGGGCTGCAAATTATAAAAAATTAGCAAATGGGATCTATGTTGTCTGACACAGATTTGGAGGCTGACTTTTGGGCCTACTAAGTTCATGCGTACACAAGGTTTCTCAAAAAAAGAAACTTAGTCAACAATCGACTCTACCAGCGTCAGACCGTTAGATGTCAATCTAACAGCAATCGTGCTTCTTCAGTATCTGATATTCCTGCTCCAGCCGCCCAAACCAGCACCAGCGAAACCACCTGCTCCCGCCTCCCGTGGCCGGCTGAGCTGTCGGGCAGGCCTCATGGCCCCATGATACTAGCATCCCAGGCCTGGCTATCCCACTACTCACCCACACCTCCTGTTATTTTCCGGCGACGGCAGCAGAACCAGTCAAACCTTGTACTCCCCACCGCGTGGGCAGCCACTGCCGTGTTTCCCCCGGCTCCGTCTCATTCCCTTCGTAGGCCTCACCGTTGTCCACCGCCCTGGTGCTCTCGGCGCGGCGTGGTCAACGTGTCAACGAACGACATCCGTTGGAAGTGGACTATACGTGGAGAGGCTGACAGCTGGGTCCACGACCGCCCACAAGGAAATGTCTCCTTATTACACGCAAAATAATGATTCCTCCACCTGACATCTGGGACCCACCTCAAGGGCCTCTGTATTTCTCAAAAAAAATGTTACCGCCGCTGACAGCTCGGACCCACCAGCTACATCTTCGCACGCAAGGAAGTGCTTCCTTATTACGCACAAAAAAATGAATACTCCCCCTGCTAGCTTGGACCCGCCATATGGGAGGATGACTTGTGGGCCTACTAAGTTGACGCGGACGGAGGGCTTTGTCAACTTAGTCAATATGAACGATTCTAGCTGAAGTGACCGTACGATGTCCATCGAACGGCCGTAGTGCTTCTTCAACCTCTGGTCTTCTTGCTCCAGCCGCCAAAGCAGCACCGATCGTGCCGCCTGCTCCTGCCTCCCGTGGCCGGTTGTGCTGCCGCGGAGGCCTCACCTCCCCTACTACTCCCACCGCTTGCCAGACCATCCCTCTACTCACCCACACCCCCTGTTATTCTGCAGCGACGGCAGCCTCACACCGCAGCCGAACCAGTGAACCCTCGTACTCCTCTCCGCATGGGCATCCACTGTCGCGTCTTCGCCGGCTCCACTTCGTCCCCTTCCTAGGCCTCGCCATCGTCCACCACCCTGGTGCTCTCGGCGCGGTGTGGTCAACGTGATCAAGGAACGACTTCCATCGGAAGAGTACTATATGTGGAGAGGCTGATAGCTAGGTCCACAGCCGCAGCAAGGAAGTGCCTCCTTATTACGTGGAAAATAATGATTCCCCCACCTGACAGCAGGGACCCACCGGATGGACCACCGTATTTCATGAAAAAATGGGGTGCCCCCTAACTACTAGGACCCACCAGCCACATCTTCGCACGCAAGGAAGTGCCTGACAGTCTGGACCCACCTGGTCGAAGCGTACGTAGCGTTGTCATTCTGGTCGCGAACATGTACGTACATACTGGTCGATGTAGAGGTGCCACGTGTCGTACTAGAGGTGCACACGTGTCATAGTAGAGGCGCGCACGTAGCATATACACGTACGTATAGTGACCAGGGTGCAAGAAAGTAAATACGGCCACATACGTACATACGGGCGGGGTCTCGAACGCCTACTCGCGCATACGTACGGCCAGGGCTCGTGTACATGGCTGGGTCGGAACAGAGAAACTGCGTCATCGTCGTGTTCATCGGGAGCCAACCGGCTTGGATGGAACAGCCGATGGAAACGAGGCATGGTGTACCGCATAATGGAGGAAACGGCCTTGTGTTCGACCGACCACGGTCGAAACGGGATATTGTTCATCGGGAGGGGTCTGGTGTACCACAAAACGGAGGAAATGGACTTCTCTTGGACCTCCTACGGTCGAAACGTGGTCCTGTTGATTGAGAGGGGTGTGGTGTACCGCAAAATGGAGGAAACGGACTTGTGTTGGAGCGCTACGGTTGAAATGGGGGTCATGTTCATCGGGAGGGGTGTGGCGTACCGCAAAACGGGACTCCACGGGATACTGTTCATGTCCACCGTCGACCTCCTCCAGCCTCCACGGGCTACTGTTCATCCACCGTCGACCACCTCCAGCCTCCACCTGCGACTATTCATCCACATGCTCCTATTCATCCAGCCTCCACCGCATGCTCCTCCACCGGCAATTGTTCAGCCAGCCCTCTCCACGGGGTCCTGTTCAACCACCCCTCCACGGGCTACTGTTCATCCAGCCCTCCACCGGCTACTGTTCAACCAGCCCTCCAAGGGGTCTTGTTCATCCACCCCCAACCGGCTCGATCAATCGGAGTTTTGTTCATCCAGCGACAACGGCCTCTACTACCACGGGGTCCTGTTCATCCACCCCCATCGGGAACTGTTCATCCAACCCCCCCCCCCCAACAATTCTCACTGTTCATCCAGATGCAGCAGGTTCGATCGGCTTCAGTTAGCAGCAGTAGTGAAGGAATCGCTCGATCGGGTTCAGTTAACAACCATCGATCGATCGCTCGGGTTCAGTAACGCGTAGCCTGCAGTGCAATCGCTCAGGTTCAGTAGGTGAACGCCTCGCTCGGGTTCAGTTAGAGCCCAACGCCTCGCACCCACGCGCGTACGTGTACGAGAGAAACGCGCATCGCTCGGCCCCCGACCACCCACCGTAACTGGAAACTCACCGATATTTTCCTCGCCCTCGCTTCTACCATAGTTTTTTCCGTCATGGACAGCCCAAAGAATGTCATGTAGCTGCGTCTCCGACCCTCCCAGGACGAAAAGCCCATTTTCTGTCATGATTTTTAGTCATAGAAGTAGGAGCCCACCACATCTATGACGATACCAGGTTTTCTCACAATTATCGTCATAGAAGTGTCATAAGCATGACAGAAAAAATTCGTTCGACCCAAAATGTCACGGATGTGTCTTTTTTTTTGTAGTGAACCGCAATGTCAGCTCTTGCTGCGGTGGGTCAGTACCTGTCCACTAACAAAGGCCAAAAGCATGTTCTGCGTATCTTTGGGTTGGTTGTTAAGGCAATCTCGTCCAAACAGCCTCATGATCAAGATATGCAAGCTCAAAACAATGGTATATCTGCGCTCCAAACACAAGTCCATTCCCTAACAGAGACCTTTGTGAAACAAGGATAGACATTGTTCGATGCCCTCAAGATATGCATGGTTTTGAAACCAGACTATCAGACATTTGCTATGTTGTTCAGGAGCCTAGGAGAAATGAAGGCGAAGGTTACGGTGCTCCATCGGACAATACAACATGAAAATATAACAGTCAAGTCAAATAAACTGAGCTTCTGAACTTCTGGTGGTACATTTATCTGCCAGACTATTAACTTTTATGCCAACCTTTTGTTTTATAGTTGTAATTTGTTTTGTTGCGATACAAAATTTGTTCTTAACGGGCAGCCACCGGCTGAAGAAAACAGCAAGCCATTATTGTATAGTGTAGGGTGTTCCCTATATTTGCACTGGTGGCGATCTTTGATGCCTAGTGGATGTAATCTGTGCAATCGCCTTAATAGCCTAGCGTTAGTTTCGGTCTTATTTGTTTCCTAGTCTTCTTTTTCCCTGGTTTGCTAGTATCCGCAACAACCATGGGCCATATACGGACTGTAGCAACCTTGACCCTGCTACAGGGTGTAGGATCCATGGGCCTCCTACGGGCCATCGATAAATTGGCCTCCAACAAGGCCGTAGAATCGGTGGGCCTCGGGCCGTCGGATAAATTCGCCTACATGGGCCGTAAACGGGCATAATTGGTATTGGCCCAGCACGATAACAGGCCGTTAATAGGGCAGAGAACAGCAAAGGCTTAATTCTATCATAGGTATAACAGGTCGTTAATGGGCCAGAATATAGGACGGGCTGGAAACGGTGCAACGGGTTAACAGGCCACAAACAGGCTAACTTTGGCCACGGGCCGAATTTGGCCCATTAGGTTAACAGGCCAGTAACGGACCAGAAGTAATCGCAGGTCGAAAAGGAGCCCAAGAACATATGGGCCATCTGTAGGCCGAAAGCTAACTGATACCTCGCGAATGTATCTATAATTTTTTATTGTTCCATGCTATTATATTATCTATTTTGGCTATAAAATTAGTCCTAGTATAATAGGCATCCAAGATGGATATAATAAAAACTTCCATATAGAGTGCATTGAATACTATGAGAAGTTTGATACTTGATGATTGTTTTGAGATATGAAGATGGTAATATTAGAGTCATGCTAGTTGAGTAATTGTGAATTTGAGAAATACTTATGTTGGAGTTTGCAAGTCCCGTAGCATGCACGTATGGTAACTGTTGTGTAACAAATTTGAAGCATCAGGTGTTCTTTGACTGCTTTCCTTATGAGTGGCGGTCGGGGACGAGCGATGGTCCTTTCCTACCAATATATCCCCCTAGGAGCATGTGCGTAGTGCTTGGTTTTGATGACTTGTAGATTTTTGCAATAAGTATGTGAGTTCTTTATGACTAATGTTGAGTCCATGGATTATACGCACTCTCACCCTTCCCTCATTGCTAGCCTCTTCAGTACCGTGCATTGCACCTTCTCACATTCAGAGTTGGTGCAAACTTCGTCGGTGCATCCAAACCTTGTGATAGCATACGCTCTATCACACATAAACCTCCTTATATCTTCCTCAAAACAGTCACCATACCCACCTATTATGGAATTTCCATAGCCATTCCGAGATATTTTGCCATGCGACTTTCCACCGTTTCGTTTATTATGAAATGCTTCATCATTGTCATGTTGCCTTGCATGATCGTGTAGTTGACATCGTATTTGTGGCAAGGCCACCATGCATAATTTTTCATACATGTCACTCTTGTTTCATTGCCCATCCCGGTACACCACCGGAGGCACTCATATGGAGTCATATTTTCTTCTAGTATCGAGTTGTAATCCTTGAGTTGTAAATAAATAGAAGTGTGATGATCATCATTATTAGAGCATTGTCCCTAAAAAAGGGAAAAAAGAAAGTCCAAAAAAAAGAAAGGCCAAATAAAAAAGAAAAAAAGAGAAAGGCCCTGAAGGGACAATGCTACTATCCTTTTTCCACACTTGTGCTTCAAAGTAGCACCATGATCTTCATGATAGAGAGTTTCTTATATTGTCACTTTCATATACTAATGGGAATTTTTCATTATAGAACTTGGCTTGTATATTACAACAATGGTGTTCCTCAAATGCCCTAGGTCTTCGTGAGCAAGCAAGTTGGATGCACACTCACTTAGTTTCTTTTGTTGAGCTTTCATACATTTATAGCTCTAGTGCATCCGTTGCATGGCAATCCCTACTCCTCGCATTGACATCAATTGATGGGCATCTCTACTAGGGAAAAGCCTATACACAGAGGTATAGCAGTAGCGTTGGTTAAAATAGGGCGCTACAACTACTTTGTAGTAGCGCATTCCAGAAAAGCGCGCTATAGCTACAATATAGCAGCATCGCGTTCGAAGCAAAAAGCCCTACCACTATAAATCCCACCGTGTTGGCGGTAGGCTAGGAATAGTAGTAGCGGTTCCGCGCAAAGAGCGCTACCACTATGGTCGTTGTTGCAGCGCGTTTCCTGCGTAGGGCGCTACTGCTAAGAAAGAAAAGAAAAATGAAGAAAATAGAAAAGTAAATGAAAATGAAAGAAGTAGGAAACAGAGAAATGAAAAAAAGAAAATGTAAGGATAAACAAAAGAAATAACTGCTTCCTATAGCAGTAGCGTGTTTTGCTAAAACGCGCTATAGCTATCTTAGCTATAGCGCGTTTCCGAAACAGCGCTACTACGAGTTCGACTTAACCACCCGCGGGCCAAAATTTTTGCTAAGTCCTCCTTTTCCCCCCTCTCCCCCCTGTTCCCCTAACTCCTCTGTCGCCGTCGCCCGAGCTCGAGCCTGCCCTCACCACCGCTGCCCGAGGCCACCCACAACCTCACCACTGCCACACGCCGCCGCTCTCGACCTCACAGTCGCCGCCCTCGACCTCATCGCCGCCGCCCGAGCCTGCCCAGGAACGCCGCCTCCCGATCCCGAGCCCGCCCTCGCCGTCCCTACCTCCATCGCCGAGCACCTCCCCGCCACCGTCTCTCCCTTCTCTGTAAGCCCCCCATCCCTCCCCCCCCCCCTCTCTCTATGCTTTTTCTTCCTCTGCCATGTTAATTAGCAATAGTAGTAGATGTTAATTAGTGCTAGGTTTCATAGATAGTGATTTTTAGTAGTAGTAGTAGATGTTAATTAGTAGTAGTGATGGTACTAGTTAACTAGGGCAGTATGGTAAATAGTAGATGTTTTTTAGTTAGGGTAATAATAGATGTTAAGTAGTAGATAATGTAGATGTTAATTAGTTAAGTAGGGTTTAGTTTTTTAATTGAGTTTGTTTAACTAGATGTTAATTAGGGCAGTAGGGTTTAGTTTAGAGTAAAGTTTAGTTCAGTAGTTAACTAAATATAATCTATATTTGGTTTTTGAATTTAGTTTGAGAGAGCATGAGATTTGTGTATATTTTTTTGAAGTGTCAAACGCTAGGAGATGCAAATTTGATGTGGTCAGGATATATGCAAATTCCTCAATTGTGTTTGCACATGTTTCGATTGTGCCGAAGTGGCTTTGTTGTTTCCAGGGAATGAAGCCGAGTGGCCTATGTTTTGCCAGAATGTTGATTCATTTCCGTTCCGGCAAATTTTAGGTTCTCGATTTGTCCACTTTTTAGCAAAAGTCATGCCGAAATTTTCCGTGAATGTCGGCATGACTTGTGCTACAAACTAGGACATATCGAGTGCCCGGGATTTTCCGCACCGGGAAGGAGTCAACGTTCCTGCAAAGCATAGGCCTTTTTATGTCATTATTCATTCTATTAGGTCTAGAATTAATTCTAGATTTAATCGTAGGAAACATGGCTAGCAACGATGAAGGACAGGGTTCTGGTGACTGCGACAACGTGTACCTAGCGGCAGAGGAATTTTTTAGGGAAGCCCATGATCAACAGTTGACGTTGCTGGGTCCACCTGTCACATCAGAGACTAAGACCGACATCGAGACCGGCACTAAGACTGAGACCGGCGCTGAGACTGAGACCGGCATCGAGACCGGCGCTGAGATTGAGACCGGCGCCGAGACTAGAGGAGCCGGTATAGAACCGAAAGCAAAGAGGCAACGGCTTCCTAACAAGCTCAGGAGTACTAGACTGGTGGTCATGGAGGTGGACGACGGCAATTTTGAGCCAAACGCACCCGAGGAAGCGTCCGCGTACTACGGCAATCAAATAGGCTGCATCATATAGACAACCGCCACCATCAACGATGAGAAACTAAACAAGATAGATAATATGAGGCCCTCCCTCCTAAAGAAGCTGCACCAGATATTCTTGTTCCCGGGCTAGAATGAAAAGGATTATAAAGATCCAGATAATGAACCGGCAATGAAGAAGATAAACAAACACGCCATGACCAAGTTTAGCGACGCGTTGGCATCCTGGAAATCAAGGGTGAAATATCGGATCGTCAACAAAAAGGAACCCTACTCTGAGATTGTAAAGGATAATCTAACAATCACGGCAGAGCACTTTCAAATATTCAAGGCGGCTTGCGAGGCCGAAGCTGCCAAAAAAAAGTCGAAGTACATGAAGGGGCTTCAACAGAGGAACATTGGGTGCCACCACCTCGGAAGCCGTGGTTACGGCGGGAAGAGGTCCATATGTGCCAAGGAGGACGTGGAAGCCATGAAGTCCGGGCATCCTGCACTTTGGTGGAGTTCACCGTCCCGCAGGAGCGTGACGTCCTCAGGGCCCGGCACTGTTGGGACCCAGTGAAGAAGATTTTCGAGATGAATGCGGCCAGAAAGGAGTTCATTAGACTGCTGGTAATTTTAGTTTCTGATCAATTCGACTGCACGTTAGTCATATTTGTAAACGATCCTTGTGCCTTTTGCAGAGAGAGCAGCATAGGATTGCGGCCAAAAGCGACTCGCCGTCTGAGGTATTGGTGAGGCCCAAGTGGGACACTCCATTCAACCGGGCGTTGAACATATTGAAATGACTCCCGGTGGAGACTCGACCGTCGTATGGACGCGTGCATGGTGTCGAAGACGGCGCCAGGTGGAAGAAGTATTACCATGAGACCACGGAGGAGAGAAAGGAAAGACAGAGGTAAACTAAAGAAAACATCGACAAGAAGGTTGAGATTGCGGTTGAGAAGAAATCATCTGAGACAGTCGCAGCAGCGGTAGCTGCCGCAAAACAGGTGCTTGTAGATATGTCTACTACCTTGGTTCCGGCAATTTTCAATTGGAGCAGGAAAAATCAAAAAAAAATTCAGTGGACTTTCCCCTTGCTGACTTCCTAGGGAGCAGCTCGACTAGCATTGCACCTGCACCTACAGCTGCACCTGCTCCTGCACCGGCTCCCGCACCAGCTCCTGCACCTGCTCCCGCACCAGCTCCCACACCTGCTCCGGCACCGGACGTGCTCGGCGGTGCTTCTTCTTTGGCTGACCTCGACGCCCTCACGGTATCTGTCACACCGGCCCCCTTCAATAAATGTATAATCTCACATTTCCGTTGCCTTTCAGATGTCTCATGTTGCAGACTTTTCTTTGCAGGCCGACGAAACCCCGTGCACCATATTGTACACCATCGGCGACCAGAAGGTGGACGTGGGGAAGGCGACGATAATGGAGCCGAAGGAACCATTGTTCCACAGCCGGCCGATCCCCCCGGACGTCTTCAAGGTTTCCATGGCCAGTGTCAAACCGGGCCACGAGAATTTGGCTCCTCTGGTACTAGTGGGGGATGACGACGAGACCCCACGGCGGCTTGGTGATTGTTGCAATGGGTGGGTCCTGTTGTGGCCAAAGAGTCTGCTTCGTCTGGAGGCGGCTGGGAGCACTCCCACGAGCACGCAGTTAGGTATGAATATCAACACGTCACCTACCCAATTAGCGTTGGCTATCGTGCTGGGTGATAGCGGAGGGGTGAGGAAAAGTCTCCATTAGTCCCTGGTGACGTCGCCATAGATGAGGATGAGGATGAGGATGACACTCAATAGTATGTCAATACTGGCGCCTACTTAGAGTTTGAGCGTCATGAGTCAGTGCCTGAATTGCAGTCTCCGGAGGCTGAACGTATTATGGACGACCTCCCAGTAGTAAAGAAGTCTAGGAAGAGACCTAGGAAAGGCAAAAAAGCTGCTTCTATGATCCACCCGCCTCAGCAGCCTCGGGTTCAAGACCGTATAGATATCCCCGGTGCGGATAAATGGCATATCCCCGGTCAACCAATCCTACATGAAGCAGCACTAGGGGCCAGATTCGGCAATCTAAGGAGACTTCATGACGATGTGTTGCGGATAGAGAAAGGCCTCATCGCTACGAAAGATCTAGGATACCCACTCTAAGTGGTTAACGTTCCGCGGCAATTGTTGTACGTTGACACATTCCCCGCGGAGAAATTCTTCCTTCGATTTGATTACATATTCGACATGTTTCACGTGAAGAAGCTGGATTTTTACGTTTGTCCGCCTTTATGCCTTGCACATGAACTACCTCATCTAAGACCGAGCAGATACCCCATATCTGTGTCACTGACCCGTAGTTCATGCACGAGGGCTTCTTGGGAGTCTGCGCAAAGCACCGTGAATACGCGAGGGAATACATCGTCAATTTCATGCTCGCGGATATCCTTCCTTCGATTTCAATCATTCATTTGCACGGTAGAGGCTAATTAATTTGAGGTGTACTTATTTTGCGCAGCGGCGAGTGCGCCGTCCTCATCATCCTCTACCCCTGATACTCCCACGCTCTTTACTTGGACTCTTCGAAGAACATTAATAAAAAGGATTACACCCACATCAAGTCTGTTCTGGACAGTGCTATGTTTTACTACGACGCACGGGGTGGAGAGGTCAAGGACAAGAAGAGAAGGGATGGCAGGCCCGCCTTCGACCATAAGACCGACTTCTGCCGCATCCAGCAACCGAGTGATTCTCTTAATGATGGATTCTATGTCCTACACCACATGCTGGAGTACAGAGTACAGACGGGATCACCAGAACCTTCGCATGTCACCTACATCCGGCTATGCCCATATTCTGCAATGGGCAAAGAACCTAGGAGATATCGAGGATCATCGACTTCGAGCTGAGTTCTATCACATCCAGCGCGAACTTTCCCAAATCATCATGAAGGAGGTCGTTGGAAAAACAGGGATGTTCTACGAAGAAGGACAAATGTCGCGGGAAGACGTCCGAACATGGGTAGCCGCTCAGCGTCTCGAACTGAAGCCTTTCACTAGGCTCGGGGACTATCTCCCTGACTTGGATGGATGACACTACATGTTCGAGTGATTTTCGATATGTGACAATGTGTCCATTTAGTCCATACTTTCTATATGACGAAACTTGAGTTATGCACGACGAAACTTTATTTTTTATGTAATTAAACCGTCCTCTTCGACTAGCAACGATTACTCTAGTTAGGGCATTTTGGGTACGATCAACTTTGTTATTTATGCTTATGATATGTTGCTTCTATTTTTGCCAAGTCTGTCTCTTTCTGTTGCTCAACTATATATGTTGCATATCATCGACTCATGTGACGATGCAGGTGCATAGATCATCAATGGCGAAGAAGTGCTATGCCAGGAGTATATATACGATGAGTGGCCGGAGTATCAGGCCCGGGTGTACCGGTTTCTGGTTTCCGAGCGACAGGTAGTAGTTAGTTTAGGTTCCCGCTAATGCGAGAGAGGGATACGAACTCATGTACAACATAGTTCTGCTCTCACTCAAAGTGATAGCTCTTCTCGCGTATATCATTGTTTAGATGGATGACGATGTAGTTGCAAGTAATCGAGACTTGAATCGCTATTTTTGAGATGATGACGAGAGACCACTTTGTGTTGGATGATGACATGATTTGATGAGACTATTTCTATGTATATGCTATGATTACATTTGTCTGTGTATGATATGCTAAAGATTATTGTATAAAGCCTATTCAAATACAAAACAAATATGCAGAAAAAAACAAAAACTAATAAAACTAGCAGTAGGGAGGGGAACAAAGTTAGTAGTAGCGCTCCCTTACCGGTAGCGCTTCCTGCTAAAAAGCGATGCAGATATTAGCAGCAGCACTCTGCACAAAAAAGCGCTAATGCTAGCCATGTATAGCAATAGCGTGGGACGACAGCGCCATCGCTACACGTTAGTCATGGCGCCTTATCGATGGCGTGTCGTCCGTACATCGATAGGAAAAATACCCGCGCTACTGCTAGGGTTTTCCCTAGTAGTGATAGCCCGTTGATTAGCCGCGTCAATGGAGACTTTCTCCTTTTTTGTTTTCTCCACACAACCCCCATCATTATATTCTATTCCACCCATAGTGTTATGTCCATGGCTCACGCTCATGTATTGCGTGAAAGTTGAAAAAGTTTGAAAATACTAAAGTATGAAACAATTGCTTGGCTTGTCATCGGGGTTGTGCATGATGAGAGCACTTTGTGTGACGAAAATGAAGCATAGCCAAACTATATAATTTTGTAGGGATGAGCTTTCTTTGGCCATGTTATTTTGAGAAGACATAATTGCTTAGTTAGTATGCTTGAAGTATTATTATTTTATGTCAATATTAAACTTTTGTCTTGAATCTTTCAGATCTGAACATTCATGCTACAATAAAGAATATTACATTGAAAATTATGTTAGGTAGCATTCCACATCAAAAATTCGGTTTTTATCATTTACGTACTCAAGAACGAGCATGAATTAAGCTTAGGGATGCTTGATACCTCTCCAACATATCTATAATTTTTTATTCTTCCATGGTATTATATTATCTATTTTTGATGTTTAATGGGCTTTAATATGCTCTTTTCTATTATTTTTGGGACTAACCTATTAACCGAAGGCCTAGTGCAAATTGTTGTTTTTTTGCCTATTTCAGTGTTTCAGATAAAAGGAATATCAAATGGAGTCCAAACGGAACGAAACCTTCGCGAGGATCTTTCTTGGAACAAACGCAATCCAGGAGACTTGGAGTGGACGTCATGGAAGCAACGAGGTGTCCACGAGGCAGGAGGGCGCGCCCAGGGGGTAGGCGCGCCCCCACCCTCGTGGGCCCTCGTAGCTCCACCGACCTACTTCTTTCGCCTATATATACTCTTATACCCTGAAAACATCCAGGGGAGCAAGGAAACCACTTTTCCAACGACGCAACCTTCTGTACCCGTGAGATCCCATCTTGGGGCCTTTTCTAGCGATCTGCCAAAGGGGGATTCGATCACGGAGTGCTTCTATATCAACACCATAGCCTCTCCGATGATGCGTGAGTAGTTTACCTCAGACCTTCGGGTCCATAGTTATTACATTACAGGAATCAGCTACTTTTCGTCTGCCACGGCGGATGGCAAAGGCATGAATGGCGGACGGCAAAGGTCTTTGCCGTCCGCCACGGACGGCAAAAGTGGACGGCAAAGAAAGGTCCGGTAAAGAGCTACGTTACTGTCTGCTTTTTGTGGCTGGCGGCAAAGGGGCCTTTGCCATCAGCAGCGGATGGCAAAGAACACAGACGGCAAAATTTTTGCTGTTAGTCCGTTAGTTGGCTAACGGCAGGACTTTGCCGTCCGCCGCTGACGGCAAAATTTGTCCTGCCTTTGCTGCTCGGGCCGACGCAAAATTTGTCCCGCTTTCTTGCCGCCATCGTAGAGGCAAACCGACTAAATGGGTCAGCTCCGGGAAGCACAGCTTGGCTGCCACGTGCCTTATTTGCCGTCCGTGGCTATTGGCAAGAGCCCATTGCCGTCGGATGACAAGAAAGAGCCTCGTATATTGGCTCTTTTTTCTGTTTTTTTAAATCCAACAATTTTCACAGCAAATATATATGACATATATAGATATAGTTTACAGTGCTATTTAACAGCACATAAGTTTCATCACATACATATATAGTTCCATCCTTTCATACATAGCAAGTTGCACATACACATAAGTTGCAACCATTAGGAAGTTGCACATACATATTACAATGCAAAGTTTCATCAAGATAGCAAGTTCATCCTAGCAAGCTAGAAGAATACTAGAAGAGAATGAAATAAAAAACAAGCACTCCATCATAGCAAGCTAGCTTCCGAGAAGTGAATGAAATCTGCAAAATGGCAAACATGAAAGTTAGGAAAAGGTGACTAGAAGAAGAAGACTAGAAGAAGAAGCACGCCATCGTTTGTGAGGTAACTTAGGTGAAATGGATCGTTTATGAGCTAACTTAGGTAAAATGCATCATTTTAGAGCTAACGAGGTAAGATGGGTCATTTTGGAGCTAACTTAGTTAAAATGGGTCATTTTGGAGCTAACGTAGGTAAAATGGGTCATTTTGGAGCTAACGTAGGTAAAATGGGTCATTTTAGAGCTAACGTAGGTAAAATGGGTCATTTTAGAGCTATTGTAGGTAATGGGTCATTTTGGAGCTAACATAGGTAAAATGGGTCATTTTAGAGCTAACTAGGTAAAATGGACCATTCTGGAGACATTCTAGGTAAAATGGATCATTTTGGAGATAATCTATGTAAAATGGGTCATTTTAAAGCTAACTTGGGTAAAATGGATCATTTATGAGCTAACTAAGGTAAAATGGGTCATTTTAGAGCTAACTTAGGTAAAATGGATCGCTTATGAGCTAACTAAGCTAATTATGCCGCTTTTTACATAAGTAAGCTAAGTACATGTCATTATTGAGCAAACCTAGTTAACTAAGCATATTATAACTAACTTAGGTCATTTTGGAGGAAACAAAGCTAAGTATAGATCATTTTAGAGCTAACTTAGGTAAAATGGCTGGTTTTGGAGGTCAGTAAGCTTATTAAGTCATTTTGGAGGAAAAGAAGCTAACTCTAGGTCATTAAGGTAAGCATATTGGAGGAAATAATGCTAAGTCTAGGTCTTTATGCATTTGTTAAGCAAAAAACTAGAGAAACTTACCTTGATCATGGAGGTGTAGGAGCGGGCTTGCTCGTGCCAGTAGCTGGAGAAGGATCGTGTGAGGCTTGTGTGGAGTTACGTTGCACCAAAGATCATTTCCAATGTTTCGTTAGCATGATGACACTCAAATGTTAACACTAGCAAGTAACGTCCATTCAAATTAAATGCACCGTGGTCTCAGGAGCAATCTCTGGATCAATGGCTATGGAGCCACGGGACCTCCCGCCACCAGACATCATCACCTGCTCTGGATCAATGGGAATCTGGCTCGGGTTAAACTCCTCCCCTTTCCTCGCCTTCCCCTTGACTTGCTTGTAAGAGGCAGTGTGGGCCATGGCATACAGGTCGCACCCCTCCGGCACCTTATCCGCCTTATTGTAGCATGCCCGAAAGAGAGAAACAAAGTAAATTAGTAATTAAAGGGCTCAAGCTAGCATGATGAATGAATTGCATTAATCATGAAGCGGACCACATACCAGTTCCGCCTCGAATCGATATAAGCTGGAGCTACCTTGATGGTGTGGCACACCTTCAATTTGGGCACGTTTGTCCTTGGCCTCAGTCGACTCCCCTTCCATCTTTCAACACCTGCCATGACAAAGAGTAAACAAAATTAGTACAACATCAAAAAAATACCGACATGAATAATAATATGTATATCACTTAAGTGTATCATCATCAAGTACAACATAAAAAAATTGAATACCTGACACTACTAATAATCTCAATTAGTATCATCAATAAATGCATCAACATGTGGAAGGCCACCTTTACGTAGTCGGTCAAGCATTATAATCATCATCATCACTATAATCAATGACGGGCTCATAGGTTTCAGTGGCATCAACATGTGGAAGGCCACCTTTACGTAGTCGGTCAAGCATTGACAGGTCATCCGCAGCAGTAACCTCTTCTTGTTCCGTCTCTTCTTATTCCTCCTCTGGGGTGATGTGGGATTCACTGTCGCTGTCTACTTCAATGTTTTGGGGTGAAGTATACCGGTTCTTGAAACGCTTTTTGGAAAGACGTGTCTCTTGGAAGAATTCTCCTTCATATGTGTCTGGGTTAATGTGAGGTTCATAATCCTCTTCCTTTGGGGGAGATAGTCTAGCACGTGGCGGCACCGTATAATAGGGCGTAAAACCATTCTTCTGTAGGTGTCGGCCCATTTCAGCCTCTGTCCTCTTTTCCCAATTGCCGCACCAGAAACAGGGGCACCAGTTTTTCCTCTGGCCATTCGCAAATGCGGCTTGCACAAACCCCTTGGTTTTTGTGAACCATTCAGCACTCCATTTGTTCTAACCAGCGTGACCAGTATACATCCATGCACGATCACTCATCTTGACTTTCAGAGCTACTGGACACACAACAATTATATATATAATTCACCATGTTTATATTCATCAGTTGATCTACTTTGTCAATTTTATTACGTCCATGCAACCTACACTCTAATAGGTAATGATAGGTCCTAATCTCACTCGAGTATGTAGATTGGGTTCATTTTCCCATGCTATGCTCCGGATTCGACGTTAAAATTTCGGCAAGACCTCGCTGTTCTCTCGATACACGCCTACGCAATAAACAGAGAGGATGTGTACCGGATAGCAACAAGGGAGGCAATCGATTTAAATTTATGCGTGATTCGGAGCAAAGCATATGGGAATACGAACCCAATCTACACATACTCGGGCTGTCCATGGATAGCGTTGGACAATTCGAAAGAATCAAGGTTATAAATATGCAAATGCATGCATATCTATAACTATGACGCTTTCGAACGGGAGACACATATTGGTTACGCATACTGATGATTCAAGACACATATATAGCTAGCTATCAAATTTCATCGGCATGAACACATGAACAGAGCAAATAATTAATGGGGGAGGAGGACATGTCATTTGTGCTCACCCACAAACGAAGGGGCAGAGCTCGTCAAACGCACGGCGAGGTCGCCGAACACCAAACCTTGCTGCGGTGAAACAACTCCACATTTAAATCTACCCGATCAACACAATTATATATGACGTTTTTCATAACAAAATCGAAAAATATATGACCTAACTAATAATTCACAAATATAAGACCCCGTCGGCCTCCGGGGGTCGGGTGTCGGGGTGTCTGGGTGTCGTGTCGGGGTCGGGGTCGGGGAGAATTGGGGTGTCGGGGTCGGGGTGTCGTGATCAGGGGGATCAGGGGGTCGGGGTGTGGTGTTGGGGTCAGGGGTTCGGGTGTTTCCTTCTATCCTTCTTCTTCTTTCTTTCTCTTCTTCTTCTTCTTTCCTTTCTTCTTATTCTTCTTTCATCTTTTTTCTACTTTTTTTACTTCTTTTCGTTTCTTCTGTTCTTCTTCTTCTTCTACTTCTTCTACTTCTTTTCTTCTTCTTTTTTCATCTTTTTTCTACTTCTTTTCTTTTCTTCCTTTCTTCTTCTTCTACTTCTTTTCTTCTTTTCCTTTTTTCATCTTTTTTCTACTTCTTTTCTTTTCTTCTTGTTCTACTTCTTCTACTACTTCTACTTCTTCTAATTCTTTTCTAACACTTACACTAACACAATCTAGCACTAACAATTAAATAGCAAAAAAATGGATAAACAGAAAAAAGAAGTAGTCCCTCACCGAGCAATGGGACGGTCGGCGGGGGCACCGGGCGGGGCGGCTTGAGGGCAGCGGGCGACGCAGCGGGTGGGGTGGGGTGGAGGGTGGTGGGGCGACGGCCAAGGGTGCGGGGCGGGCGGGGCGGGCGGGCGCAGGCGGCGGTGGATCTAGCTAGGGCGGGGCATCGGGGAGGAGAGAGGAAGAGAAGAGAGAGTAACGGGCGGGGGAGGGGGTGGCGTCCGTTAGTTACTCTGCTCTTTGACGTCCGCCTTTATCTCTCTTTGCCGTCTGCTAGCAGACGGCAAAGAGGTGGGGCGTTAAGTTTTTTCTAAACGGGCGGGGGGATGGGGGCCACCTCTCTCTTTGTCGTCAGCTGGCTGACGGGAAAGATCTGGCCGATGGAAAAGAGCTTCTTTGCCGTCTGCCGTTTCTTTGTCGTCCGCTTTTCGGTAGCTGATGGCAAAGAGGTTCTTTGTCGTCTGCTAGCGGACGGAAAAGATCTGGCAGATGGCAAAGTAGCTGATTCCAGTAGTGTTAGCTAGATGGCTTCTTCTCTCTCTTTGGATCTCAATACAAAGTTCTCCTCGATTCTCTTGGAGATTTATTCGATGTAATACTTTTTGCGGTGTGTTTGTCGAGATCCGATGAATTGTGGGTTTATGATCAAGATTATCTATGAACAATATTTGATTCTTCTCTGAATTCTTATATGCATGATTTAATATCTTTGCAAATCTCTTAGAATTATCGGTTTAGTTGGGCCTACTAGATTGATCTTTCTTGCAATGGGAGAAGTGCTTAGCTTTAGGTTCAATCTTGCGGTGCTCGATCCCAGTGACAGAAAGGGAAACGACACGTATCGTATTGTTGCCATCGAGGATAAAAAGATGGGGTTTATATCATATTGCTTGAGTTTATCCCTCTACATCATGTCATCTTGCCTAATGTGTTACTCTGTTCTTATGAATTTAATACTCTAGATGCATGCTGGATAGCGGTCGATGTGTGGAGTAATAGTAGTAGATGCAGAATTGTTTCGGTCTACTTAACACGGACGTGATGCCTATGTTCATGATCATGCCTAGATATTATCATAACTAAGCGCTTTTCTATCAATTGCTCGGCAGTAATTTGTTCACCCACCGTAATATATGCTATCTTGAGAGAAGCCACTAGTGAAACCTATGGCCCCCGAGTCTACTTTACATCATAAAAGTTTGCAATCTATAATTCTAGTTTACTATTTATTTTGCAATCTTTACTTTCCAATCTATACAACAAAAATACCAAAAATATTTATCTTATTGTCTTTATCAGATCTCACTTTTGCAAGTGGTCAGAAGGGATTGGCAACCCCTTTATCGCGTTGGTTGCAAGGTTCTTGATTGTTTGTGCAAGTCTTGGGCGATTTATGCGTGTAGTCTCCTCATCGGATTGATACCTTGGTTCTCAAAAACCGAGGGAAATACATATGCTACTTTGCTGCATCACCCTTTCCTCTTCAAGGGAAAACCAACGCATGCTCAAGAGGTAGGAGTAACATGGGCTGGAAAGGCCCAAGTGAATCATGGGCCTTTAATGGGTACAAAGAAATTAACTGTTCATTATGGGCTAGAGTCACCGTGGGCCTCTAAAGGGCCTAAAGATACGGAAGGCCTCATATGGGCCGAAAGACGTCGTGGGCCATACGTGGGCTGAAAGTGAAACGAGCTGGTGTTATATTCGAGGACCACATGTCGTTGTTTGGCCCATTCGGGTAGGCCCAAACGGGTCGTGAGTTATCGGGCTGTAAAATGGGCTATTTACGAAGAGACCATAAACAGGCTTTTCATGGGCCAGCCCGCAAACTTTTGACCAAGTCAAATGGGCCGGCCTTTGTAAGCTAAATTGGCCAGTTGTGGGCCATGGCATGTGTCAACATATCATAGGCGCCTATCTGACCCACTGACGAGCTGACACGTGTTTCCTTCGGCCAATCAGAATTTTACACGTGGAAAATTTCCATTGGTCTGGGCGGTTAACGGGGTTATTCGATCCTAAACCGGACCCGATGGCTTAACAGCGACCCATTATGGTGGATGCCACGTGTCGGTCACCCTTGACGAAAGCACTTATGTGACGCGCGATTTATCTTCATGGAAGTGGACACTTCCGTGATGATAATTTTGGTAATGTCATGGAACACTTCTACGATAGCACATGTATGACTATCTTGATTCTGTCATAAAATCATCATGGATGTACATGCATGACAGAAAACATGACCTACTGTGACAAACACGTATCATCATGGAAGTATATTTTTTTGTAGTGAAAGTTCCTATCTAGCGGAGAACATAAGAATAAATTGTTTGTAGGGTACGAAACCACCTCAAAGCTATTCTTTCTGTTCGATCTATTGAAGAGTTCGTACTAAAATAACACAAATCTATTCTTTCCATTTGATCTATCCTATAGTTCGTACTAAAATAACACCAAAGCAAATTCATATTCATAATACTCGATCCAACACAAAGAACTTCAAAGAGTGCCCCAAAATTTCTATCGAAGAAACAAAGACAAGAACGTGCATCAACCCCTATGCGTAGATTACCCCAATGCCCCTTTGGGAATCCACGAGTTGAGTGCCAAAACATCAAGTGAATCAATATGATACCCCATTGTCACCACGAGTATTCATATGCAAGACATATATCAAGTGCTCTCAAATCCATAGAAGTATTAATTAATCATGATGCCATGTTGTGAGCTTGTTATTAATTAATCTATAACTCTTTTGGAGATGCTCCTATTACATGATTTGAATTATGATATGATTACTTTGTCCACATTCCAAGTTTGATAATTTTGGACTTCATATGAACTCTGTTCCAAGCTTGCAAACATGCTACGATGATGTTTCTGTTTTACACTTCCTGAAACTGTTACAACATTCAAACTTGTCTTGATGGTTTCCACTAGTCCATGATCATACGTTTATGATGTCTTGATGTTATTTGCTCTTTGTTATGTGTACATTGATGCCATGCCCTTGGTTGCCATATAACTTGCGGTAGTTTGTCTTTTTTTGCTCTCAAGTTGCCATCATGCCAAATCTGTCAACCTGTTAACAACATGTTCCATTTTGCTAGAATCATAGTAATTACTCCATGCATCATATGAACTTGTGCCCCTGTGCTAAGTTGAAGTATATCATGTCTACTACATGTCCGTTTTTTTGTATAATTATTGAAGTGGCTATACTTACTGTTATGTGCCTCCAAATTCAGCATCATAATGTTATTGTTTTGCATTCCCAGATTTCCTCTTAAGTCTGAGAATCCGCTTATACCATGTTGCATCTTGTCTTGATGTTCCCCATGAACCTGTTGCTCATATGGTTATTCCATGTTGTGTGTTTTGAGCTCCATGATATGTATTGGCATGTCATTCTTTTGCTTGCCATGTTCTTGCAATGTAGCTTAATTATTTATTCCCTCCAACGTGCCATCGTATAAACTCTACTCATGCATATGCTTTGTTTCTCACTGTCATAATATGTGTTATAAAGTTGCCTTTTGCATTGATCTCAGTGGATTAATCCTGATGCCTATGAAACTGGGCCTTGATGTTATTTGAAGCATGTAATATGTACTTTAATTGCATGTCATGTTTGTGCATATCTTATTCTTGTAGCATGTTCTTATAGTGCTTGTAAGATGCCTAGTTGCTGTTTTGCATAGCTTGTCCTTGAAACTTGTATTGAGTGCATGTGTTGAAACATGGCTCCGTTTTGAGCATGCTCTATATGAAACTTGCTTCGTTTTGCTTGTAGTTTCATGTTACCTTGTTGCATCCTTATTTTGGAGTGTTTGTGATGTTGTTTTGCTTGCATTTACATCAATGTCATGTTTAACTTGTTTTGCTCATATCTTCTAGGCCGCAGCTCCGAATTAAATGAACTTTATATGTAACTTGACTAGAAACCCGTGTAGATCATCTTGTTGCACTTTAACTTGATGTTTAACAAATTCAACATGGTGTTTTGTTCAGATCTCGACCAATTTCGAAATTTGCATATGGAGAGTTTCCGGAATTGTTATATGTTGTTTCCCGCCTCATTTAAAACTTGCTTTGATGTGATCTTCTTGTATGCATCATCTCTTGCCATGAGTAGCATCATGTAGCCTTGTCATGCATCATGCTTGGGTGAGCATCATGTCATGTTTAGGTGTTGTGTGTTTACTGTGTTGTTTGCTTCTTTCCGGTTGTGCTTCTTCTCCATAGTTCCTGTTTCGTGCGATCGTGAGGATTCGTTCGGCTACGTTGCTTCGTCTTCTTGATGGACTCGTTCTTCTTTCTTGCGGGATTTCAGGCAAGATGACCGTCACCATGGATCTCATTACTATCAGGTTGTCATGGGCTAAGTTGGGAAACCGCTGCAGGGTTTAAACTTTCGAGAGTCGTGCCCGCGGTTATGTGGCAGATGGGTATTTGTTAATATCGGGTTGTAGTGAACTTGAAGTAAACTCAATTGAAATACACAAACCGCGTGCGTAACCGTGATTGTCTATTTTCGGGGAAGTTCGAGAGGAGAACACGGTTGGGTTATGTTTGAACGTAAGTAGTCCAGGATCACTTCTTGATCATCACTAGCTTGCGACCGTTTGCGTAGTTTCTCATCTTACTCTTGTACTCGTAAGTTAGCCACCATACATTGTTTAGCCGCTGCTGCAACCTCACCACTTATCCATTCCATGCCCATTAAGCTTTGCTAGTCTTGATACCCATGGTAATGGGATTGCTGAGTCCTTGTGGCTCACAGATTACTACAACAACAGTTGCAGGTGCAAGTAATGCGATGATCATGACGTGAGAGCGATGTTTGCTTGTTTTGGAGTTCTTCTTCTTCTTCATCGATCTTGGGATAGGTTCCTGGTCGGCAGACTGGGCTTGCAGGGTGGATGTCGTTTGAGTTTCTGTTTGTCTTTTCATCCGTACTCGGATGTTGCTCTTATGTATAATGTTTGATGTATTCAAGTGGCATTTGTATGCCTTTTTATGTATCCCCAACTATTATGTAATGGTATGATGTAATGATATCCACCTTGCAAAAGCGTGTCAATATGTGGTTCTATCCTTGGTGGGACCTTCGAGTTCCTTTAGGATAGAGTCGCGTATTGGGCGTGACACAAAGTGACAAGCATTAAGCATGGAAAAGTCAAAGCAACATCAATCTCAGAACATAGTGGATACTAGGGATCAAGCCCTAACAAAACTAACTAGATTACATGATGAATCTCATCCAACTCCTCACCGACCAGCGAGCCTACGAAGGAATTACTCACTCCCGGTGGGGAGCATCGTGGAATTGGCGATGGAGAAGTATTGGTGATGATGAAGATCGAAGATCCCCTCTCCAGAGCCCCAAACGGGCTCCAAATCTTGCCTCCCGATGAAGAACAGGAGGTGACGATGGCTCCGTCTCGTGGAACGCGATAATTCTTTCTCCCTGTTTTTTTGGAAATATGTGATTTTATAGTGTCGGTTTCAGGGTCTGCGGGCCACCAGGTGGGGACAACCCACCTGGGCGCTACTGGAGGGGGGCGCCCTCGTGGGTTCTGCCCACCCAGGTGCCCCCCCTCTGGTGGTTCTTGGCTCCAGAAATTCCCTTTTATTGTATAAAAAATCCTCGCAAAGTTTCGTTCCATTCCGAGAACATTTATTTCTGCACAAAAAACAACATTGTCGGTGTCAAAACCGGCGGATCTCGGGTAGGGGGTCCCGAACTGTGCGTCTAGGCGGATGGTAATAGGAGACAAGGGACACGATGTTTTTACCTGTGTTCGGGCCTCTCGATGGAGGTAAAACCCTACTCCCGCTTGATTAATATTGATGATATGGGTAGTACAAGAGTAGATCTACCACGTAGATCGGAGAGGCTAAACCCTAGAAGCTAGCCTATGGTATGGTTGTTGTTCGTCCCCACGGACTAAAACCCTCCAGCTTTATATAGGCAATCAAGAGGGTTAGGGTTACACAGAGTTGGTTACAATCGTAGGAGATCTACATATCCGTATCGCCAAGCTTGCCTTCCACGCCAAGGAAAGTCCCATCCGGACACGGACGAAGTCTTCAATCTTGTATCTTCATAGTCCAGAGTCCGCCAAAGGTCATAGTCCGCTATCCGGACACCCCTAATGCGGACTCCTCAAGAGTCTCCCGAACCAGGCTTCAAGACGACGAGTCCGGCGCCAGAGATTGTCTTCGGCATTGCAAGGCGGGTTCTTCTCCTAATTCTGTGTACTGTTGAATAGTGTCCCGCTTCTCAGAATATCACGCTCCTTGGCTTCCACGCCCAATAATGGCCATCTTCCACGTGTTGAACGAATGCGAAAAGCCGTGGTATTTTTACATTTACCCCCTAGCTGCGCAAATGAGCTGCCTATATAAGAGACGAGGATCTAGATCCGAATCACACCATCTTCCCTTCATGAAGCTTTCATCGAAGCGCATCTCGATGTAAATCCATTCCATCATGGACACCGATGCGGCTCCTCCTCTTGCCCTCCCAGCTTCTCAACCCGGAGATTGGGAGAGATGTCTGGCCCCACAAATGAGCTAGTGACACTCCAAACCAAGGGATTTCTTCCCCCAGCCTTCATGGTTCCGGTTCGAGCCGGACTCGCCACCTATAAGGGCGGAAAACAAGCGGAGAGCTTCCCCAGTCCCTCCCAAGGAAAGAGGGTAGGTCTTGTCCCTTATTTGATAAGAGGGCTCGGATTTCCAATTCATCCATTTCTCCGGGGGCTCCTGGAGTTCTATGGCCTCCAGTTGCACAACCTTACGCCTGCCTTCATTCTGCATATTGCGGGCTTCGTGGCCCTTTGCAAGCTGTTTTTGGGCATCGAGGCTCATTTCGCTACCGTGGAAGAGGTTGTTACGCCTCGTACCCCATTCTCGTGGAGGGGTCAATATATCAAGTGGGCGGAGCCGAACTATGGCGCATCGCCGGGACCGGATATCTATCCGAACCCTGAAGAAGGCGTCCAAGATCGCCATCGGAATGGTTTTATATAGAAGATGTCCCCTCGCCGACCCTGCTCAGATCGGCCTCCGGAGTTCAAGAATGCTCCTTTTAAGAAACGACTAAGCTGGCGTCCACGGAGCCCTCAGAGGGAAAATGACAGGGACGTCCTTTACCTGATGAGCCAAATAAGGTTGTTGGCTCATTCCGGACTGACCATGATCGGGGTCATGGCCACATGCATTATGCGGGGGGTGCAGCCGCTCCAGTATAGAGGCCACCCCATGTGGGATTTCAACGGGGAGGATGATGCCACCCGACATGGCCGTAAGGGGGCCGGATCGGTCGCCGACCGATGAAGACCTTTGTCCGTGATTGTACATAAGGGAGAAGAGGAGGAATTTCTTTTCGTCAATCCACAGGACGGATTTTCTATGAACAATCCTCCAAGCTGGGTAAGCGGACATTTCATTTTGCCCATCCGATCCATATTCCCATAGTCAAGTATCTCATTTTGTGATTTCGACGCAGGAACTGCGCCAGCCTGCCTCCACAACCCGAAGATCCGGAATGGTTCCTCGATCCGGCCTCCCAAGAGGATCCGGACATATCGGTGGAGCTGATCGATGGGGTATTTTACCAACTGAGCATCGACAATGCCTTGGTCGCCATTACGGCCGATTACCCCGGATATTTCCAAATTTCACAGTGTAATCGAGACCAAGTCCCAATACTTTGAAAATGATCCACCCGTGCTTATCTTTGATCACCGTGTATCAATGGTGTTTTGCGTGGGGAGCCCTTGAGGCGGAAGGCCGAGCTCGGGCGGCTAGCCGACAAGGGGCAGCAAGGCCCAACAGGCTGAAAAGAAGTGCGGTCCGGATTGAGACGTCGGCGCCACGGTATGGCATGCCGCCTTATTCCCAGGTTTTATTCCCGGAAGGTATACTAACACTCATGCTCTCTTCAGGAAAAAGAGCGCTCGCTGGACTATATCCGGAGAGGCTGCCAATCGAACCTCCACCAGCCAGGCTCCAAAGCCAGGTCCAGAGGCTGAGGCGAACACGAGGCGTGCGTCGGACACTCCTCCGACAGAGGATGCCGACGGACTATCTGCCACCAATTCCGAGGTGGAGAGTGCCATGAATCACAGGCATCACCGGACTGTTCTTCATGACGCATGTTTCTCCCAAGAGGCATTGGATGCCTTCAATTCGGGAGATGCGCACCTCCGTGCCGCTCAAAATGGTCTAGCCAGAGCCACGGAGCAGTATGTGAAAGACATACGGGTGAGAAAATTTGATGGTTATATATACCAGTAGCCCCCGAGACTTGAAATAGTTAGAATAACTAATTTAAGGATCATTTATTATGCATGATCTTTCCACAAAGAATACCCAACTGTCCCAGGAGCTGGAAGAGTTCAACGCCCAACTTGAGGCCGCACTAGCCATTGTAGGGGAGGCCAAGGAGACCCCCTCTGGTAATTTACGCTTCGAAAGATAAGTATGTTGTGAAGTGCGGCGTATGTGTAAATCTGACAATATCATTGCAGATGGCCCCGGAGTAGATCCGGACAAGCAACAACTCTTGCGCCGGTTAAAAGCCGGGGAGAGCGTGCTTACGAGGGTGAGGTAGGAGAAGAATAGTCTCCAAGATGCCAACACCCAGCTGGGAGAGGAACTCAAAGATGTTCGTGCCCAACTGGCGGACTCCATGAAGGAGAATCGACGGCTTCGACACGGCATTTTTAGTAAGTGCTTGAACGAACTTTGAAAAAGAGTTCGGCGAAAAAGTTGACTAACAGAGTTACGTCTGTAGGTATGCTCACAGGTCGTCCTGTAGAGGAAATGCCCGGTTCTACGGGTGACCTTCTTCCCGAGCTCTTACAACTGCACGAACGAGTTCGGCAGGTGATGAAAGGCATCGCCCAGGCCTTGTGGCCATCTGTCTCCCTGCCCGAAGGCCTTGGGGAGCTTGCAGAGAGGCTCCAGGGAGCGCGGCGGCGCTTCCAATTATGGAAGATATCGGCCTGCCGTCAAGGCGCCAGGGAGGCCTGGGCCATGGTGAAGACGCAGTACACGAAGGCTGACCCAAACCACATGGCCGAGGTCGGACCTGTGGGGCCCGATGGGAAGGAGATCCCTGTGAGCTTAGTGTACGGCTAGGTAGAATTGGCGGCAAACTATTCCCAGCAGATCAGAACTAGACAGCCTGTTAGATGGCATTGAAGAGGAATACACTTTCGGTCAAATTGACTATGTAATTTAAGATGACATGTGAAAGGCCTTCTAGCCGGATTGTAGATCGTTTGTCATAGCGGACCTTTTCGCTTCAACCTCGGGACCAAGTAGTCCGGAGTGTGTCCGAATACCCTCGCGGTTATATAAAAACCGGGGCATGCGTGGTGACCAGGCGTAGGGGTCATTAGTGCTTTATCAGACAAGTGCCCAACTAGTTATGTTATATTACATGGTTAGTAAGAAACATCTTCCAGGGAGAATAGTTCCATTAGGGGTTCCTTTCCCTGGGAGGCATGCCCTAAAGTGCATGTCCGGACTACGAAAAATGCTGAAAAACATCTCGGGGCAGATAAATAAATAGGTAAGAAATATTCTTTTAGCTCACCGACCGAATATTCTCTTAAGAATGCTAGCTTTCGGCTTCACCCAGTCTGAGGTACACATCCAAATTTAATTCGGGCAAGAATAATCGCAGAGGTGCTCCCTTTACCACCTAGCCGAACAATCGGGAATGTAGGGGTAAGAACAGGAGCCAGGCAACCCAGCTTGGCCAAAACTTAAGTCATATCGATGCATATAATTGTGAATAAAAGGTACACGTGGAAGTGTGACCCATGTATTGGGCATGAAGCCCTTATAAATAAGCTTCTGTGAAAGAAGCCCCCAGGTACAATGAGCGCGGATAGCGCGTCAAGTGTGTGCGAACAATGCGCTAACGAGCCTTCAAAGGCTAGAAGGAAAAAGGAGGGAGAAGGAGAAAAATAGAAGACAGCTAAAGTGTAAAATATGGACAGAGGAAGGAGACGAACTCAGAATTCGGCGCTAGGCGTAGAATCTTCGGAGACGGGCTGCGGTCCATGGGTTCGGCTCGAGTCGGTTATCCGATGCATCTCGTAGACGGTATGCTCCACCGGTCAGGACTTGGTCGATGATAAAGGGACCTTCCCATTTGGGCTTGAGTTTGTCCTTTTTCTTGTCCGGCAGCGAGAACTAGCTCGCCAACATTGTAAGTTTTGGCCCGCATTTCTCTCGCTTTGATATCTTCGAGCTTGTTGTTGATAGAATGCGGAACGGGCTTTTGCTATGTCGCTCCTCCTCCAAGGCGTCCAACTGTCCCGCCGATCGAGCTCGGCTTCTCTTTCTTCGTACATGCGCACGCCGAGGTGAGTCATGAATTATGTTGCAGGCGAACTGCCTCTGCGCCGTATACCATAAAGAATGGTGTGAATCCGGTCGTCCGATTCGGAGTGGTCCGCAGCCCCCAGAGTACGGAGTCGAGCTCCTCTACCCAGTGCGTGTTAGATTCCTTGAGGGACGGCACTAATCTGGGTTTGATGCCGCTCATAATTAGACCATTTGCTCGCTCAACTTGACCGTTAGTTTGAGGGTGATAGATCAAGCGTAGTCGAGCTTGATGCCCATGTTTTTGCACCAGAGTTTGACCTCGTCGGCCGTAAAGTTTGTGCCGTTATCAGTGATGATGCTGTGGGGGACACCGTAACGGTGTACGACCCCTGATATGAAGTCTATCACCGGTCCGAATTCGGCCGTATTAACAGGCTTGGCCTCTATCCATTTGGTGAATTTATCCACCATGACCAAGAGGGTATTTTTGCTTCAGGGCTCCCCTTTAAGGGGTCCAACCATGTCAAGCCCTGCACCGCCAAGGGCCCGGTGATGGGTATAGTTTTGAGGGCGGTGGGTGGCATGTGGCTTTGATTAGCAAAGAGCTGGCATCCGACGCATCGTCGGACTAAGTCCTGAGCATCTGCCCGGGCCGTCGGCCAATAGAATCCTGTACGGAAGGCCCTGCCTACAAGGGCCCAGGCTGCAGCGTGGTGCCCGCCGAGTCCGGCATGAATTTCAGCCAGAAGATTCCGCCCTTCCTCTTCGGAGATACACCTTTGAAGGACTTCGGTTGTGCTTTTCTTGTAAAGCTCTCCCTCGTGGACCTTATAGGCTTTAGATCGCCGCACTATGCATCAGACCTTGTTTTGGTCCTCGGGAAGTTCCTGCCTGGTTAGGTAGGCTAGGAATGGTTCTGTCCATGGGGCAATGACTGCCATTATTACGTGGGCTGAGGGTATTATTTCGTTGGCAGAACCACCAACTGTGTCAGAATGTTCGGTGTGGGGCAGTGCGGTTGGGTCCGGGTTGTTATTTCCGGACTCTCCCTCCCATAATATGGATGGCTTGAACAGCCTCTCTAGGAAGATGTTGGGGGGGACGGCATCGCGCTTTGCACCGATGCGTGCCAACACGTCTGCTGCCTGGTTGTTATCCCGGGCTTATATGGTGAAATTCGAGCCCCTCAAACCGAGCTGACATTTTTAGGACGGCATTGCGATAAGCTGCCATTTTTGGATCCTTATTTGGGATATCGCGAGGTTCGAATCCCGGCGCACCTCTAGGCGTTGAATGCCCATGGAGACTGCCATCCGGAGACCATGTAGAAGGGCCTCGTATTCGGCTGCATTGTTGGAGTCCGTATACATTATCTGGAGTACGTATTGAACTGTATCTCCGGTTGGGGACATCAGAACGACGCCAGCTCCCAGGCCAGCCAACATTTTGGAGCCGTCGAAGTGCATTATCCAATTGGAATATGCGCCGTACTCTTTAGGGAGTTCGGCTTCGGTCCATTCAGCGACGAAGTCGGCCAAAACTTGCGACTTAATAGCTCGCAGTGGCTTATAGGTTATCTCGAACGGGAGGAGCTCAATGGCCCATTTGGCAATCAGGCCCGTCGCGTCGTGGTTGTTTATAATGTCGTTAAGAGGTACTTCAGAGGCTACTTTTATCGAACACTCTTGAAAGTAGTGTCGCAGCTTCCGGGATGCCATAAACACCACGTACGCTATCTTTTGATAATGCGGGTACCGTGACTTGCATGGAGTTAGGGCGGTGGACACGTAGTAAACTGGTTTTTGAAGGGGAACTTGTGTCCGTCCGTCTCGCTCGACAACGAGCACCGCGCTTACAACGTGATGAGTTGCCGCGATATATAATAGCATTGGTTTGCCCATGTTGGGCGCGCCAGACCGGGTTTGTTGCCAATATGGCTTTTTATTTCTTCGAGTCCGCCGTGGCGGCATCCATCCACTTTCGAAGCGTTGATGCGTCGAAGGAGGCGATAAAGGGGTAATGCCTTTTCTCCCAAACGGGAGATAAAGCGGCTTAGAGCCGCCACGCATCCAGTCAATTTTTGCATTTGTTTGAGGTCTTTTGGGATATCCAATTGTGACAGAGCTCGGATCTTGGCTGGATTTGCTTCAATTCCTCTACCGGATACGATGAAGCCCAAGAGCTTTCCGGCTGGTACGCCGAAAACGCATTTTTCTGGGTTGAGCTTGATGTCATATGTTCGGAGATTGTCGAATCTGAGCCTCAAGTCGTCTACTAGAGTTTCGACATGCTTGCTTTTGACGACCACATCGGCTACGTATGCCTCCACTGTTTTGCCGATCTGGTTTGCCAGACATGTTTGAATCATGCGCTGACATGTTGCCCCGGTGTTTATGAGCCCGAAGGGCATTGTGTTGAAGCAGAATGGGCCGTATGGAGAGATGAATGCCGTTGCGGCTTGGTCAGGCTTTGCCATCTTAATTTGGTGGTAGCCGGAGTATGCGTCGAGGAAGCACAATGAACCGTGTCCTGCGGTAGCATCGATAATTTGATCGATGCAGGGGAGGGGGAAGGGATCCTTTGGGCAAGCCTTGTTGAGGTCCTTGAAATCGACACATAGGCGCCAGGATTTGTCCTTCTTTGGTACCATCACCAGGTTTGCTAGCCAGTCCGGATGTTTTATATCTCTGATGAACCGGCCTCCAATAGTTTGGCTAGCTCCTCTCCCATGGCTCATCTCTTGGGTTCGGAGAAACACCGAAGAGCCTGTTTGACTGGCTTGAATCCTTTTAGGATGTTTCGGCTGTGCTCGGCCACCGACGTGGGATTCTGGCATGTCCGAAGGGTGCTGCAAAAATGTCCCAATTTTCGCGTAGGAATTCTCTTAGTGCGGTGTCTACATCAGGATTTAATTGTGCCCCGATGGAGGCCATTTTTGTAGGGTCCGTTGGATGGACTTGGAATTTGACTATTTCGTCCGCTCGTTTAAAGGAGGTGGACTTGGATCTCTTATCAAGTATCACATCCTCCCTATTCACCATGGAGCGCAGCGTAGTGAGTTCCTCGGCCGCTAGGGCTTCGGATAGTGCCTCAAGGGCGGTCTGGCTGTCTTATTTTCGGCGCGGAGTGCTATGTCCGGGTCACTAGCAAGAGTGATGATTCCATTGGGCCCGGGCATTTTGAGCTTCATGTAACCATAATGGGGTACAGCTTGAAAAATTGTGAATGCCTCTCGCCCTAATAGAGTGTGGTATCCGCTGTTGAACGGGGCCACTTGGAACGTGACCTCCTCGGACCTGTAATTATCCGGCGTGCCGAACACCACATCCAAAGTGTGATTTTTCCTGACAGCGTGCTTCCCGATCGGGATTATTCCTCTAAAGGTTGTGCTGCTTCGCTCAATGCGGCTCCAGTCTATTTCCATTTTTCGGAGGGTTTCCTCGTAAATGAGGTTCAATCCGCTGCCGCCGTCCATGAGTACCTTGGTAAGGCGAAAGTCGTCCACTATCGGACTAAGGACCAATTCGGCTGGTGCTCGGGCTGTTCGGAATTTAGGTTCGTCACTGGCGTTAAAGGTAATAGCCGTGTCACTCCATGGGTTTATTGTTGCTACTTGGTAGACTTCGGCAAGGCTACGGAGTGTTCGTTTCCGCATATTATTTGATGCGGAAGTCTCAAAGACTGTTAATACCGTACCGGTATCCCTGGGCTGGTGCTCTAGAACTAGAAGCTCTTCGCCACTTTTGGCCACCTGCCGTAGTATCCAACATGCTCTAAGGCTATGAGTTGGAGTGGCGCCCTCTGTACTATGAATTTTACAGTGGTCCATTGAGCCATCCCTCCAAAGACGGTTCCATGCCCTATAGAGGATTTTTGCTTTTTGGTATTTAACCTGTGTGTTGGCGATGGTGCACCCTTTTATTTCGGACTGGGGTTGTATTCAAGGCCGGATTGTCCCAAAATCTTGCTTCGGTTTTCCAGGCGCTTTCCATCGCACAGTACTTTTGTACTATGGATGCCAAGTCGGCAAAACGTGTAATGTCACGGCGACTTATAGCGTTATGGATCCCGTTGTCCATGCAATTATTGCAAAGAATAAGATTATGCGTCCTCCTCGCTGGCAGTCCTTTATCCCGTCCATAACCAGGAGGAATCGCCCAAGAATGGTGTCTTGCTTCTGCGGGCTCTTGCCGAATTTGAGATAGGTCGCTTATGTTTGGGTGGGCGGGTGGAATTAAATCCGGAACCTCGCCCGATCTAAGACTTGAGGGCCAAGGAGCTTCCAAACTTGGAAGCTTGGATTCTTGGATGTTGTCCAATCAATCTAACCCGCTGCCTGACTTTAGGTTCAGGGCTTGAGTGACGTCCTCTCCTTCGCGGGAATCTTGCATGGAGGGATCGGGAATCCGGACGTAGCTAGTCCTTAAGATAGAAGAAGGGTCGTCGTATTGTTCCTCTACCACAACAACGTGGTGGGTAACCTGGGGAGAGTTAATCTCTCTCAGATCGGGTTTAGGCCCAACCTGATCATAGTCTGTAGCGACTCCCAGGGCGGCGATGCGATCCAAGATCTCATTTAAGGAAGAGAGCTCCATCGGATCTAACTGCTCGGCGAGTTCCGAGTTAATGTGAAGATTGCTTTTGATGACCCGAGAAGTCATCGTCGGTGCGGCGGCCGAATAGGCGATCATAAGAAAACCGCCTAGCCGGTGAGTTTGGCCGACAGCCAAAGCTTCTTTAGCAATAGTGCCGTCTTTAAAGACGGGATGAGGCATCCTTCCTGATGGCGACGACACAGAGGAACTCTCAATGAAAGCACCAATGTCGGTGTCAAAACCGGCGGATCTCGGGTAGGGGGTCCTGAATCAGGCGTCTAGGCGGATGGTAATAGGAGACAAGGGACACGATGTTTTACCCTGTGTTCGGGCCCTCTCGATGGAGGTAAAACCCTACTCCTGCTTGATTAATATTGATGATATGGGTAGTACAAGAGTAGATCTACCACGAGATTAGAGAGACTAAACCCTAGAAGCTAGCCTATGGTATGATTGTTGTTTGTCCTACAGACTAAAACCCTCTGGTTTATATAGGCACCGAAGAGGGTTAGGGTTACACAGAGTCGGTTACAATGGTAGGAGATCTACATACCCGTATCGCCAAGCTTGCCTTCCACGCCAAGGGAAGTCCCATCCGGACACAGGACGAAGTCTTCAATCTTGTATCTTCATAGTCCAGGAGTCCGGCAAAAGGTCATAGTCCGGCTATCCGGACACTCCCTAATCCGGGACTCCCTCAAACACCATTGCAGTTCTGCTGAAAACAGCGTCAGTCCGGGTTAGTTTCATTCAAATCATGCAAATTAGAGTCCAAAACAAGAGGAAAAGCGTTAGGAAAAGTAGATACATTGGAGACGTATCACTAGTTAAAGTTTTGACCTCTCTAATCCCACTTTTATCAATTTTTGCATCAAGATCTATAAACTCCAAATCATTGGGACGCCTTCTAACTAAAGTTGATGTCACAGCCTGATTTTTGGCCCTTTCTTTTTCTTTTGTTTTTCTGAGATTTTTGCTTGGGTTTTCTTTTTCCGTGGCTATGTGGTCTGGAAACGGAAGAAGATGACCTCTTCTTTGCTTCCAAAGTGGCTTGTCAACCTCAAAATTCTTCCCTAGACCTTTCCATTTTCATCCTAGCCCAAATCCTAATATTCTTTTTATTGGGAATATTCCTTTTCTATTAAAGGAATAACCCTAATTGCCCTAGGTTGTGAAGCAACCTATATTTCCATCACTCCTAAAATTCCCAAATAATTCTCATAAAATTGTTTGGGTCATATCTTCCTCAAATATGGCAAAATATTTCATTGGCCATGTTTCCCATCATCCTCAAATAATTCATTTCCTATTCTGTCCGGAATGGCAGATTGTGAAGCAAGTGCCATTTATCTTTGCCCAATTGACCCCAAACTTCTTGGACACCTTTTCATGTCCAAATAATTGCCTCATGACAAATTTCAACTTAATTTGCCTAGTAAATATTCATGACAATTTGTCAAAGTTCCTGTCTAAGGGAATTGGTTGTGAAGGAAGTACTTGCAAGGTTAATCCAATTGAGTTGATTTTTTGCATGGTCTTTCATATCATCAAATAAAAGCTCTCCACAAGATTTGAGCTCATTTCATGCCTCCATGAGGGCACAACTTCAATTCTTTGTCCAAATTTTTAGCTAATTAAGCAAGTATATTTTATCTTGCTCCATTATGTCTGAAAATTTTCCTAGGCCTTCTCCTATCTATATAACCTAGCTCCACAAAATTTGGGCATATTCCATCTAGCCAATTTGCCTCTAGAATTTTTGCAAGTTTCTGGTCAGTGGAAATGTTTGTGAAGGAAGTGCCATTTTGGTTTATCCTATTGGTATGAAACCTTTTGCACCATCTTCATATGATCAAATAACCCTGCCTTGCCAAATTTCAGCTCAAGTGGCTTCTCCATTTGAGTGCACCATCATGATCTTCATTCTGGACCTGATTACTTAGTTGTAATGCAACTATATTAATTAGTGGGCCAAATCCTCCAAACTTCACAGGATTCTTGTCCTTCCTATCATAAACACACCTGCATAACTTGTTTGGCTCCAAGCTCTTCGTTGTTGATCATCAGAATTTGATTCAGTTTGATACACCAAACTTCAGAGGAAAAATCCCATCGATCCAGCGCACCTCTTCTTGATCTATCGCTTCCCTCAGCCTCGGTGATGCAAGGACTGGTCACTAGACAGCTCGCTCCAGCCTCTCGCGTCCCCTCCTTGCCGGTCACAGTGATGACCACCGTTTTGGCATGGCATTTCTCGCGCTCTAGCGCCTCTGTCTTCTTCTCCCTCGCTGCGCGCTTGTCCCCCCGTTGCCTAGTTATGTCCGGAGCCTTCCCGGAGCTGTCGCCGTCCCTCTGGAGCCCTTGCCCCCTCCGTCCTCTTCACGGGTGAGCCGTCTCCATCGTGAACAGAGCGCGCCCATGAGTACACAGCAGCCGACCCGGCATTAATGCGCTCGGCCGCTTCCTCCTTGTGACCATGGCGTCGTCTACCTCCCTGTGAACTCTCCCATGTGCCTTCCCCGTCGTCTACCTTCGAGCTCATGCACATGCACACGCGACCGCGGTGGCACCCGAGCTCGAACCGCCTCGCCAGGCTATATATAGCCACTCCCTTCACCCCCAAGCTCTCCATCAGCTCATCCACGTTCCTCTAGCCCTCCCCGTCCTCTCCATGGAGCTCGAGAGCCCCGCCTCGCCTCTCTCTGTTGCCATGGCTGCCGCCCCCTCCGGCCTAAATTCGCCCAATGCCGAGGCCCTCCCTCACTTCCACAGCCACCAGAGCCCTCCACCGCACCCCTAGAGCCTCCCCGCCGTTTCCCTCCTCCTCTGGTAGCCCTTGGCCGCGATGCCCAACCCCCACCCGAAGCCATCTCCACCGGAGTCCAGGCCCTCGTCGCTCCGGTCATCCTCGGCGTCCGTACACTACGGGGATGGGTTCGCCTCGGTCCCCTCTGCGCGTGGGTGGTCCGGGCACTCCGGATGGTAGCCGAAGCCGGCCGTACGAGCGTCGGCGCCGTGCTTCTCCTCTTCTCTGCGGGCACGCGTCGGGAGATGGAAGAAGGGATGAGGAGGAGAAAGTCAACGCCCGCGGGACCCACCTGGCAGCCAGTGCGGCCTGGCCCCGCCTCTGCGTGTGTTGACCCGGACGGCCAGCATGGATAAGTGATGGGCCCCACCCCGTGGGACCCGCACGTCAGTGAAACAAGCCGCGGCCCCGCCTCTGCTGACTAGATTAAGTGGAGGCGTAAACACTAAAGTATGTTTTCGCTTTCAGAAAGCGTAATTTTCCATTTCCTTCAGCCGGAGTACGTTTTCTCTTACTGAATGCGTATTCCTCTCTGTTTCAGCCCAGAATACGTTTTCTTAGTCAGAAATCGTATTTCCAATTTTGCGCCTCTGGCTTATCCACTCAGGGACCCAGCTGTGTATATTATTTTTACAGAAAAGTCCCTAATCTTCTACACTTCATATCTCCGCAACCGTAACTCCGAATGAGGTGAATCCAAAGCCCACTTCTTCGCCTCTTCGAGCCTGTTCCGATGGAACCATTTTCACTACGTTTTGACATTCTGAAAATGACCATTATGCCCTTTCCCCTAATAATCCCCCTCCGAGAGCGAACCCTTTCCGGCGATTCCTTCCGCGATCTTTCCGCACTTCTCCCCGGAGCTTTCTTCATTCCCAGGCAAGCCACAACCACCATTCGCATGATAGCCATGCAGAAGAATTGGTTTCCAACTTGAATCTTTAATAATTGTTTGATTGTTTTGCTACTGTTGTCGGTATTTCGGTTATGCTTATGGATCGGTGTTTACCGTCATGCTATATTTTCTTGCACTCTGTTATTATGTTCTTCATGCTAGTATTACTTTAATATTGGAAATGTTTGGTGTAGTTCATGTTGGTGATGGTCTTCGGTGCATGAGTATTGTCTGTTCCGAGTACCGTTGTTATGCATATTTCTTTGCATCCAGTGTATTAAATACTTGCATGGTAGTTTTATCATTATGTTATTGCATGGTATTTATTATTGATGCTAGTGGTCATGTCATTCTATGAGTAGTGTTCTTGTTATGATATTCATGCTCGTCAGTATGCCATGCTCATCTGGATAAATGATTAAATGTTGTTGTTATGCTCATTGATTATGTTGCACCTCCATGCTTATTTTGATGTCATGTTCGTGCATTGTAGTTGCATCCTGTTATTTTTGTCATGGCTCAGCATATTGCATTCAAGTTTAACCGGATTAAATTGAACTTGAACAATTGTTGGCTGAGTCATGGTGCCACCATATCGATCTGACCAGTGCAACCACGCTTACCCTATGGGGGCGCCCTAATCGGGTCTATTGTCATGCCTCTCACCGGTGCCTCCGCGAGGGAAGGTTATCTTGTGGCGCTACCCTGATCAGGTAGGACGACATAAGCCTTGTGTGCCTGTTGTTGAGTATGGATCCTTGTCCCCGTTTGGGAACATTTTGCCACGCGGGTGGCCGTTGGTGCCTTTGGTAGGCACGGGGCCACCCAGGACTTAGCCCAAAGGGGAGTTGGTCGGAGTGGCTTGGAGGGTGTCATGGCAGTAGAACAGTTTTGTCGGAACGCTTTGGTCCAGCCGAATGGGAGTGCGAGGCCAGGGTTCCGTGGTGTGGGTACAGTGTGCTAACCACTGCAGAGTGTGTGTGTTAAATCTATCGATAGCCGCGCCCGCGGATAAGGGCCCAGTTCGTAGTTGGTCACACTATGGGTCAACAGTAATAATAATGTGCTTAATAACAACCCTCGTTCGATGATGAAAGAAGTTGCTTGATATTTATGTGATCGTAAGAGGATCACTGTGGTATCGTTAATACCGACTTATTGGATATTTGTGGTGTTATGCGAGAGTCAAGGGTAAAAGTCAAGCTCCTTGTGGTCATAAATGATTACTACGATATTGTTAATATCAAGCTTGATTGGATCCTGAGATGATCGTGTGATGTCCGTGATGGTAAGTTTGTGTAGGTGATGGTTACGACATAACCCGAGCAGAGTAAGTTGGTGCATGATAGTTTCATCATGTTGCATGCTAGTCTCATCATGTCCATATGTTTATGCCATGTTCGTATTGTTCTAGCTATATCATCTTGTTCATGCTATGATTGATCTGATAGTATGATGTTAAACCTGGTTAACCTGTAATTGCCATGCTATTGTTTGTCTTGATTGATTTGGTTGCTGTGAGCTTGCAAGTACATTCAATGTACTGACCTGGCGTGTCATGCCAGTTTGTAGTTCATGCCGGATATGATTGCTTGTTTGCCGTGGATCCCTTGTTTGCGCGCTAGGATAAGCGTTCCAGCCAGAGTCCCTGTGGAATGGAGTTCATCACCACCGTCATTGTTCCACTGCCAGTAGTCATTCCGCTGCATCGAGTTGTTCTGCTGTTTACATAGAGCAACTGTTGCAGGCGTAGTGTTGCTGTGCCGATGTAACCCCCTTGTACCCAATATAGATTGCAATAAAGAGCTGGTTTGTTCTATGCTAAGTAGTGACGTATTCCAGAAGACTTCTCCTTGATCTCTAGGCTGGAATACAAGGCGTTCCGGTTTCTCTGAGCCGGGGTGCCACAGTTGACTCATCTCCAGTCCCATCTTTATTAATAATTATATTGGAAAACAAAGATTCAATAGGAGTCACATCAATCACTTTAAGATATTCATCATTATTTTCACGAAAAATATAAGAACATTGTCGGTGGGAAACGACACCTATGGGATCACAACAATCCCTATTACGGTTGCCGGGGCGCGGGGTTGTGAGAAGAGCAGGATTAGCAGTCAACACAAGGATCGTTTACCCAGGTTCGGGCCGCGAGGATGCGTAATACCCTAGTCCTACTTTGGTGTGTATTTGAGAGAGTTCTTGAGCTCTCGAACTAGCTATGGTGGCTGCGTAGTCCAAAAGAGCCGAAGCCCTCTCCAGTATGCCAGGGGCCTCCTTTTATAGTCGAAAGGGGCTGCCACAAAGGCACAGGAGGTGGAAATCCCTCTGATCTTTGCTGCGAGCTTATCGCTCGTGTTCTGGGACAAGACGCATTTAATGCATAGCTTAGGTGTCCCTTAGCTTTATTGGGAACGGAACGAGGCAGGTCCTTCCGTCGCCGCCTCGCCTTGCTTCGACACGCGCCCAGGCCAGCGGTGCATGCGGCGCCATCTAGACAGGCAGGCAGCTGAGGTGGCGTGAAGGTAGGGTCTTCAGGAAGATCTGCATGCCACCACGTAGGTGCTTGCTGAGTTAGCGTAGAGGCCGCCCGTCGCCACGTAGGTGCCTGCCCAGCTGTTTGACCTAGCAGCTGTTGGGGACGGCGGTGGAGTCTTGGTCGACACGAGCCTGGTTGTGGCCCCGCTGACGCCCTTGACAAGGGCCTTGCCGAGGGCCTGGCAAGGGTCTTGCTGTGGCGTTGCAGTTGTCCCCGGCAAGGCGCTTGACGGGGGCCTTGTGGATCTCCTCGGCAAGGATTCCGCCGAGGGTCGCCATCTTCTAGTTCTCATCTGATCTCATATCTCTATGGTCTTGACAAAGATCTTCATGCTACCACGGAGGTGCCTCCCGAGCCCTAGTTCCAATGCAGTCGGTTGGGTTGGAACCCGTGGGCTCAAGGGTGGCTCACCCCGTTGGCGTCGGGCGTGCCGCCCCGGCAAGGCCCTTGCCGGGGCTGCCCCGGCAAGGGTCTTGCCGAGGGAGCCTGCTTCGCCCTTCTGTCCTTTGTGTTGTCTTGGTTTCTCTCCGGCTCCTCTCCTCTGCCTTGCTTAGTGTGGCCGTGGCGCGCGGCTCTGACTGCCCGTGCACAAGTAAAGGGGTACAAAGGTGTGCCCCTACTTTTGTACACCGACAGGAGCCCCCGGGCCTGGGCCACACATAAGCGCGACACATTGTTGGGCCAGGCCCAGAACGGTGCGCGGGCAGGCGGGGCGGATTTTCACCGTAGTAACTCATAGTCTGCTGCGCTTCCCCACGACCCGCGTTGAACGTGCGTCGTGGAGGATCGTGCGTGACGTTGGGTGCATGCATGGGGCGGTTTCCGCATGCATGCGTCACATCATGGTAAAGAGGTGGCTCGCGCCTTCCCCATAGAAAGAGGGATGCGTGGAGGCGGGGCTCATTTACTGGACGGACTTAGGTCGGAGTCTTCAAGGCGCCCACGCCCCCTGATCACGGGGCGTGAAGCGGTCGCCTCAACCATCCTTTTGACCCTGCTCGCTCGCCACGCGTCCTTCATGCAAGTGGCGGGTGGTGGAGGCGGGAAACCGGGCCGTCACTGATTGGCGCAGCGGGTCGGTCCTGATTCCCTACGCCTCCGATGGCTGGATTGGCTGATTGGGGCGGCCGAGCCTCGACCCCGCCCCTTTATAAGGAGGGGGGCGTCATCCCACATTCCTTCAGCATCCATCCTCCTCCACCTCCGCTTCTTTCTTCCACCTGTCATGGCGAGAGGAGGCGTTGGGCCTTCGACGGTGGCGGCGAGTGTTGCTGCTCGTCAGCGCGTCCCTCCTTCCCACGAACCCGTGGCGGCGGAGCCATCCATGAGAGGAAGGGGGAGGGGCATGGCCGAGGTCGCCGCGGCAGTCGGGGGAGAGGGGGACGAGGTGGCGCGGCGGCCGTGCCTCCGCCGGCGGTGCCTCCTGTGATGGAGGGTCACGTCGGGGACCAGCCCCGCGAGTTCTTCATCAGGCTGCGCCGGCCACCATGTTGGCGTCTCCGTCTCCCCACCCCCTTCGCTGAGGAGATAGAGTTCGATCCGCCCCAGACCCTCAGATTGCACATGAGGGGCTGCGGGACCGGCGGTGCGCGGGACGATGTCGACTTCCCCGCTCTGGATGTTATGTATCTCCATCGTGGATGGAAGACATTTGCTCGCATCCAGAGCCTGACGGTGGGGCTCGTCCTCTACTTCAAGTTAATGGAGGGTGGCCTACTCTCCGTCAAGGTCTTCGGAGATCTTGGAACTCGCCTAAAGTGCTGCGTGGAAAGCTCCTCCGGCGATGAAGATTCCTGCTTTCGGCGGGAGTGATGAGGAGGGGCGGCGACAAGAACGACAAGGAGTCGGGCGGCATGATGCCGACCCGACTGGACCGATCGCGTCGCCGCCTCCCTCGGCCTCGCGCCCTGCCGAGGGCCTTCCTCGTCAAGCTCTCCATCGGCGCGTTCCCCATCGCCTCCTTGGGCGGCTGGCGTAGGAGGGCCAGAGAAGGCGAAGAAGGCGGGCAGCGGCCATCAACTCGGAGTACGCGGGCACCGATGCCTTCGTCGCGTATTGTCGGGTCGGTGCCTCATCTTCCAGCCCCTCCGTCGGCACCGGGATGCTCTCTTGGCGCCTTATGCTTCTCACACCTCGCCTAGGCGCTCCTTTCTCCCTCCTGCTGTCTTGTTTCACCTCCTGAGGAGAGGGACAAGAAAGGGATTATGGGCACCTTATCTCTTTTTAGCTTGTAAGCCTGCGGGCACTTGTTAATTTTAAGACTTGTAATCCCCTTGCTCATCTTTTTAATTCCGTACGAACTAGACCTGTATGGGACATTTTAATGAAAAAGGGTGTTTGCCGGGTTCTTTGTGCGTGAGCAAGGCCCCTGCCAAGGAATGAATCCTTGTTATTTTTAAGATAAACAGTGTCGCCCGGCAACAGACCTTGCCGTCCCCTCGCTTTGGTCGACCATTCTCACGCTCTCGACGGAGGCGGGGGCAAAGCAGGGTTAGGCCCATCGGTCATTTCTCTTGCCACCGCGACTACGACCAAGTTTCGACCCAAGGAATAGCTCTTGGGTTTGGTAAAAGGGGAGCATGGTGGTTTTAGGAATATAAACGAGGTTCCATATGTCCCAGTTCTATACGAAAGTGCATAACAGGGGATAAAGGACTTATCTGAATCCGCAGCCCCCGGCAACCTTGGCTTTCCGTGGTTGGATCCTTGTGTCTTCAGCCCCCGGCAATCTTGGCTTGCTGGGGCCGGTGCGCCGGTCCATCCTCTTTCTCCCAAGCGGCTCAGGAGATATGTCCATGTGCCCTGCAAACCAGAGAGGACAGAAAGACGCACACTCGACCTCTAGGCTAGGGGTTAGTCGCCGCTAAGCACTATCAACCCTAACCGAGATTGAGACTTAACCTAGCATGCATGCTATAACTTAGGGCGCCATTGCTTCGTTTATTTATGCTCAGGGTCTGCGCCTGGATTTGTACAGAGGGTTACATGCCTTGCCGACAAAGCTTGTACAAAAGGTGGCTTGTCAGCGGTAAGCGCCTTTATGGGTAAAACTTGCGAAGATGCTCGATGTTCCAGGAGTTGCTCACTAGGACAGCATCTTCGGTCTCCAGGCAGACTGCGCCAGGCCTGGTGACTCGTATTACCCGATAAGGGCCTTCCCACTTCGACGTCAACTTGTTGGTATTCTTGGCCGACTGAACACGCCGAAGAACAAGGTCGCCTTCCTCAAAGCTTCGGGCATGAACCTTATGGCTATGGTAGCGGTGCAAGGCTTGTTGGTAACATGCTGCTCTCACAACCGCCCGAAGACGATCTTCCTCAACGAGTGTTGCGTCATCTTGCCGCAATTGCTCTTGCTCAAGCTCGTCGTAAGCAAGCACTCGAGGTGACCCGTATGTGAGTTCTCTAGGGAGAACTGCTTCTGCCCCATATACCAGGGCAAAGGGTGTCTGGCCGGTGGCTCGATTTGGCGTCGTTCTGATCGACCAAAGAACCGCCGGCAACTCATCGATCCAGCACCTTCCGCTCTTGTGCAGCTTGTCAATAGTATTTGTCCTCAGGCCTCGCAACACTTCAGCATTTGCCCTCTCCGCTTGGCCGTTGCTCCGTGGGTGTGCCACGGAGGCAAAACAGACCTTGCTGCCAAGGTCTTGGATGTATTGCATGAAGGTGTGGCTTGTGAACTGCGTGCCGTTGTCAGTGATGACTCTGTTTGGCACACCAAAATGGCAGACTAGTCCCTTGAAGAACTTGACGGCTGACTGTGCTGTCACCTTCCTCAGTGCTTCCACCTCCGGCCACTTTGTGAACTTGTCAATTGCAACGTACAAGTATTCAAAGCCCCCGACAGCACAGGGGAAGGGGCCCAGTATGTCGAGCCCCCAGACCAAAAATGGCCAGGAGAGAGGGATTTTTTTGAAGGGCTTGGGCTTGTTGATGAAGCTTCTTTTAATGGAACTGACACGCTTCACACTTCGTTACTAGTGCCGTTGCATCTTTGAGGCAGTGGGCCAGAAGAAACCCTGCCGGAACGCCTTGCCGGCAAGGGCTCTCGACCCTATGTGGGAGCCACATATGCCTCCGTGTATCTCCGCCAACATCTCCATTCCTTCATCCCAGGTAATACACTTCAATTTCACACCGTTCGGTCTCTTTTTGTACAGGACGTCATCGATGAACTGATACATAGCAGACCGACGGGCTACTTTCTTCGCTTCTTCCTGCTCCTCAGGAAGCTCCCCTGTTTGGAGGAATCGGACGATATATTGCGTCCATGCCGGAGCCTGGGGCTCGACGGCAAGGACCAAAGGCATTTCTTCTGCCATGGGAGTGGTCATCTCTATGGCCAGGGCTTGACGGCCTGCCGGGGTCGGTCGCTCCTCGGCAGGCTCAGGGCCCACGGCAACACCCTTGCTGGCGGCCCCTGGGGGATCGGCGGGAAAGTACTTGCCGGGGCCTGATTTCCTCCACTTGTTCTACTCCGTTGATGGTTCGACGGATGGTTGAGTCAACCGAAGCAAAAAGGTACCTGGTTCCATAGGTAGCTTGAATGCAGCACACTTTGACAGGTAGTCAGTGATGTCATTCTCCGCTCGGGGAACGTGCTCCTCTTGTATACCGTCAAAGCGCTCTTCCAGCTTCCTCACCTCATCTACGTAGGCCTCCATCAACGGTCTCTGATAATCCTGGTTGACTTGTATGACGACAAGCTGTGAATCACCCCGGACGATGAGCTTTTTTACCTCGAGGTTTGCCGCGATCCTGAGACCGGCAAGAAATCCCTCGTATTCAGCAGTGTTGTTGGTGGACATCTCCCTGGGAAAGTGCATATGGATTACATACTTGAGGTGATCTCCGGTGGGTGCGACGAGCAGCACACCAGCGCCGGCCCCTTGCAGCGAGAAAGTTGCCACTGTACAGGACTCTGGTGCATGTGTTGAGGTGCCTCCATTCGTCGGGCGTTGGTACCATGGAGGTGCCTCCCGAGCCCTAGTTCCAATGTAGTCGGTTGGGTTGGAACCCGTGGGCTCAAGGGTGGCTCACTCCGTTGGCGTCGGGGGCTGCCCCGGCAATGGTCTTGTCGGGGGAGCCTGCTTTGCCCTTCTATCCGTTGTGTTGTCTTGGTTTCTCTCCGGCTCCCCTCCTCTGCCCTACTTAGTGTGGCTGTGGCGCGCGGCTCTGACTGCACCTGCACAAGTAAAGGGGTACAAAGGTGTGCCCCTACTTTTGTACACCGACAAACATGTTTTTACAAACTAATCTCGCTTAGCAGGCATCTTAGCGGTTCTTTCTTTACACTCATTAATGGAAATTCTCATAGATTTAATAGACTCATTAATATCATGCTTGGGTGGAATAGATCTAATTTTTAAAGAATCAACCTCAAGAGAAATTCTATCCATGTTCCTAGCCAAATCATCAATCTTAAGCAACTTTTCTTCAACCAAAGCATTGAAACTCTTTCGTGAAATCATAGATTCTTTAACACTATTCTCAAAATCAGAGGGCATCTTATTATAATTTCCATAAGAATTGCTGTAGGGATTACCATAATTATTAGAGGAATTACTAGGAAACAGCCTTGTCGGGGCAGGCTGATCTGGCCCACGAACACCTATGGGACCGGCGGACCGAGCCCCTTTCAGTTCGGCGGGGAGCGGAGATCGCACGAAGAGCAGATCGAGGCGAAGCACACGAGAGGTTTACCCAGCCGAGCTCTCCGAGAGATAACACTCCTACTGCTGCATGTCTAGGTGTATTGAGTTCTTGCTCGGGAGCGCTTGAGTGCTACAGACACACGAGCTACTAACGAGACCGGAAGGCTGGGAACCGACCCTTTCTACGCTATGCATGGGCCTCCTTTTATATGCTAAAGGGGTCTCCGGCAGGTGGCAACGTAGACAAGGGTAAAAATGGAAAAGGAGTGGTTGGTACAGCTACCGCACAATGTACAAAGGTATAGTGTACGATATATCATACCTAACCCCGACGGCGGGGACAAAGGCATTAAATGCCCATCTACGTCCGCCCTAATAAAGGCAAACAGGGACCGTCGGGGTGCCACCGCCACACGATGGCAATCTTGCCACGCGCCGCTTGCCACCAAGGCTCACCGGCCGCCTGACCTCTTGCCACGCAGCGCTGGAGAGGTCGAGGAGACACGTTAGTGGGTGCTTGCTGGAGCGCAGTACAGAGTGGTCTGCAGGCAAGCGCCTTTTGTCATGTTGTTGTCTTGTCGCGCCCGGAAGCTTGTCGCTCATCGGGCCTTCCCGCAAGCTCCTCTTGCGGGGCCTTGTCTCTTAGGGTGCCTGGGTGGCCTTCCCGGCAAGCTCCTCTTGCCGGGCCTTGTCTCCTTGGCTTGAATACTTTGTTCTTGAATGGCTCCAAAGGAACCACGGAGGACCTTGGCGGTCACCCGTAAGCTTTGTCAGCGGAGGGCTGCAACTGCCCGTGCACAAGTTCGGGATACTAGGGTACCCCCACTCTAGTACACCGGCAGAGCCTCGGCTTCGGGCCACGACGGTGCCGAAAGCACTATTGGGCCAGGCCCAAAACAGGCTGCAGGCACACGCGCGGCTGGGTCACATCGTAACTCACCGGACCCACCACGCCCTCCACGAGCAGCACGCAGCGTCGAATGCGGCATCGTGTGAGAGATCGTGGGTGAGATCGTGGGGGTTTCTTTATTCGAAAAACGGGCGTCCGCCCTCCCTCTTTATAAGCAGGGAAACAGGGGGCAGTCCGCCCATCTCGCCAGATTGCTGTCCCATCTTGAAAAACCTCCGCTGCTCCCCCTTCTTCCCAAGGCTGAAGAGAGCAGCGCCCGCCCCCACCGCCACCAAAGATCACCAACGCCGCCGATCTCCTTCACCGCCTCGCCATGGCTCAAAGCCGACAAGGGAAGGCCGTGAAGTCGGCCGAGGCGCAATGACTTCTTGCGGCGCAAGGAAGGCGGGCAATCTTCCCCCAGCTCGCCGTGAGGGAGCCGAGGGAGAACTACTACCTCTTGGTCGAGGAGACGCGGCGCATCCAAGGCACGAAGGTACTTCCAGCTGCCTCCGAACTAGCTCGAACGGATATCCCTTCTTCGCGCTCTTCTTCTACTGCGGGCTCTGCCTGCCTTTCTCTGAATTTTTCTGTGACATCATGAACACCTACGGGTTCCGCCTCCTTGATTTCACCCCCAATGCCGTTCTGACCATGGCAGTTTTCGCACATCTTTGCGAAAACTTTGTCGAAGTCCATCCAAACGTAGCCCTTTTCCGCCACTTCTTTATACCCCGAGTTGAGAGAGGGGAGCCTCTTCTTGGGAGGAATCGCTTGGATCTCGAGGGTCGGCAAGAAGGAAGCCTATCTGGAGGGAGAGCTCCGTGAGCAAATGGGAGGAATGGAGGGTGGATTGGTGCTGGATTGTCAAGGAGAACCGCAGCCATTTACCGCCCAAATACCAAACCCCAGAGGCGTCTGGCAACGATTGGAGCAATTTGGCCCCGGAAGACGCTTAGGCTGAAGATTGCGATCACCCGAATCCTTCGCCTTAGACTTGCCGGCTCATCAGAGGCACCGTTGGCGCAGACTTTCTTCGCCGCATCACCCCCTTGCAGGAGAGGAGGAGACCTGCACAGGAGTTTCGTAACGCGGCAGATATCATGAGGCTGCGCCCAGGCCTCAACTTCAACTTCACCGTCTTGGAACTTGACGCGATGCTCTTGGAGCTGTTCAAGCCCGATCCTGATCATCCAGAAATGTTTAGGTTGTCGAGGGGCGTCGTTCCGCTGTGCAACAATTCCTCGCTTGACCGCATCCGTGCAATGATGCCGTTGCCAGCGACTCGCATGGAATTGTCCCAACTTGGCAAGAAACTGCAGATGACGTCGTCTGCGGCGGTTCTTTGACAATCTGGTAGAAATGCCGGTCCGCCCGATGAATAGAGGGGCCTCACCCTTGACACCACCGACGATGAGATGCAGCGATCGCCACTGGGCCGGAAGAGGCGGCAGCAGGCCGCCATGGGCGAGTTCGGATTCACCGTGGAAGAGGCAGAGGCGTGAGGCGGCAAGCCTTGTCGAGCGAAAGGAGTTTGCCGATGAGGAGGAGCTTGCCGAGCTGAAGCCGAAGTCGAGCGAGCCCGCCGAGGGCGCATCCTCCCCACCTTCAAGCAGCTTGTCATGGCGGAGCCCCAGCTCCACCAAGAAGGCGTCTTCGCAAGGCGGAGGCGTGGCAAGCAGACGGGCAGACCCAGCAACCGCAGCGCCTTGGCAGCCGCGCTCTACCGCGGCAAGCACTTGTTGCCGCGGAGCTCCTCACGCCCAGCTGGCAACTGGAGCGGGCCTCGCAGACCACCGCTTCGCCTCCGCCAAGCGGCCAAGGAGTTTACTCCTCCGCCTCGTCAGTCTTGGAGGCGGGCCAGAATTTGATCTCTCTGCGCTCAGCTCCGACGAGGAAGAAGAAGAGTAAGATTCTTTGCTGTACTTGTAATTCTTTGATTTGTTGCTTTGTCTTGTATCTGATTTGCTTTACTCTGAACCCATTCCTTTTCAGGACGCTGGCCCAGAGAGTGTCGAAGAGAGCCAAGACCCCGGTGATCGTTGTCGAGGACGAACCCATTGCGACAGCATTAGGCGCGTCTGAGACCACTTTGCCGGATGCGGCAACTCTTCTTCAAAGCAGCCCCCAGCGCAGCCCCCAGCGTAAGTATATGGTCTACTTCTTGCTGTTCGGCGTGCATGGGTGCTCTTTCTTCTTGATATCATTTGTTGATTTGTGTAGGAGCAGAGCAGCCTCCTTCTGCTTCGACTACACCGCCAAGGGAGGATTCCCCGGCGAGGGAGCGTTCTCCGGCAAGAGAGACTTCTCCGGCAAGGGGCAGCTCTCCGGCAAGGGACAGCACCAGCGATCCCCCGGCGGCGGAGACCATGACTGCAGACCCTAGCACAGGTAATCTTCTTGCCTGAAAACTTCCCTTGTGTTCTTCTTCTTCTGATTTTCTTTTTGAATATTTGCTTGACTTTTCTGCATTTTCGTCAAATCCATCCGCCACAGAGCCAATGGAGACCGAGGCCGCCGGCGAGGAGGATGCGCGCGGCAATATTGACGACGCCGCTGCCACCGAAGAAGAAGCTGGCGCTGACGAGCCCGCTGGTGGAGAGGCCGCCAAAGCTGCCCCCGCAGAAGCTGGTGAGGGGTCCGGCGATCGCACTGACGGCCCTGAGGCCGCAGGAGCACCAGGCGCTATGCCGACCGCCGATCCCTCCGCCGCTGCGGCAGCGTCGGGATCCGAAGAGCCCCAGCCCGGCGCCTATTTGAAGGCCGGTGATGGCGTCTTCATCAAGCTCCCATGGTCGTCGAGCTCCAGGGCGCCAGCCGAAGGAGAAACCTTCGATGAAGAGCTACTCGCCTCCGCTGGACTGACGCTGGTTGACGCGCCAAACAGCAGCAGCGACGAGTCTGAAGAGGAGCAATCGCTGCGAGGAGGTCAGCCACGCTCTACCGCGCCCGACAAGCCAAGCTGGAACTGGGAAGTGCTTGTCGCGAAGGCGGAGCAGACATCGAAAAGCTGCCAGCGGAGGAGCTCCGGGGCCTCAACCAGGAAGCTCTCCGGGCTTTGGCGGAGGCGGGAGCAACTTCGCCGAGGAGCGCAAAGCCTTCCTCCTCGAGAAGGCCAAGCCGAGGAGCAACAGCGGCTTGCCGCCCGAAGCTATCTCGCGTAGAAGGCGAGTTAGCGCGAAGGAAGGTTTATCTTGACAGCCATGCGGAGGATCTAGCCACGCAGCGAGCAAACATTTGGCGGGGCTCTCAAGGAAGCAAAGGATGTCGCTGCAGGCTGAGGCCGCCAAGAAGGAGCTGGAGACGAAGGTGGCGCAGTTGGAGGCCAATCTCAAGGAGAGCGGCGAGGAGCTTGCTGCACTCAAGCACGAGCGCCGAGAAGGACGCCTACACTCTTGGCGAGCTGCAGGGCCGTCTCGCCGAGAGGAGCAAGGAGCTCAGCGCCGCCAAGTACTCCAACGCAGATCTTGAGTTGAAGCTAACTACTTTGACTCAGACGCTGGACGGCTCCAGGGAGCAGGAGGTGGCCTTGAAGGAGAAGATCAAGGTCGACGAGGCGCTGCTGGTGAGTGCTGCTACCGCCCAGAATGCCTTGAGGAAGAATGTGGAGCACTGGACCGAGGGTCTCGTGAATGTTGCTGCAGCCCTCGACGAGGAGCTGGCGCGGCTGGGGATGGTGGATCTTGGATATTCCTCCGACGAGCACCTCCAACCCAGCGCCAAGCTTAGCTTGTTTTTCAAGGGCGTGGTGACGGCCCTCCAGCGACTCGGGAAGAAGTCCCAAAGCGGTGGCCGAGGAGTCGCGCCCGGATCTGCGTGGGGGCTCTTCAAAAGGTCTTGATGAAGGTGGCCTTCCGCAATCCAGGCCTCAACCTCACCAACGTCCTCAAGTCCTTGCCGCGGATGCTTATGTGGGCGCTCAAGACCTTGTCGCACTCCATCGTGGGCGGGGTGAGCGGGATCAAGAGGGTTGAGGCGCACCGCGTAGATTAGGCCGCCCGCTTTTTTCTTTTTCTTGCCGCTGCTGGTCATGTTATGAGAACCATCTATTAGAGCTGCGACAAGCTATCTTGTAATATAACTCTATTTTGGGTAGCAATTGCTATGTTATTTCCTTTAATTGATTCCTTCCTTTGTATGTTTTTGCCCTACGCTTTTAGGGAACTTGTCGGGCTGGCACTGAGCCATGAGCGCCGAAAAGGGACGTCAGCAGCCTGCTGGCGGTGCCGCTTCCGACAAGTAACCTTGCCGCAACTAGTCGCAGCTCACTTAAGTTATTGAGCGGACTCGAAACAAAGTAAGGGCGCAATTAGCTACGAGTTGGTTCCTCCGCGCACAGGTTTTCCATACAAAGTACGGTCGTTCGAGGAAGATAACTTAAAAATTTTAAAGTTGATTGCTCAAACTTTAGCAACTTAGCTTTTCTTTCATTTGCTTCCCGGTAAGGCTAGACTTCCTTGAGCGACGCTTGGTCCACATCATTATCTTCATCTTTCCCCCCGGCAAACTTGTGGGCGAGGGAACCTTCTTTTCTGGAGAAAGAGAAAGAAGAGAAAATAAAGATATGGAGCCTTATGGCTCGTTATTGCTTACTGGGGGTAGGTGCTGCACAAAGTGTCAGATAACGCATGCAAAATAGAAGTAGAAAGCATGAAATTGACAAGGTGTGCGAAGCACGCTAAACTACTTATGCACGAAGTCTGCGCCGGCTTTGTACAAAGGATTACATGCAACAGCGGCAAGACTTGTACAAAGGTGGTTGCCGGAACAGGTTCCGCAATCGCGCCTCTACGGAGTAAAACTTACGAACATGTTCAATGTTCCAGAGTTGCTCACCGGAATGCCATCTTCGGTCTCAAGGCGGACAGCGCCGGGCCTAGTGACTCGTTTCACCCGGAAGGGCCTTCCCACTTCAAGGCGTCAACTTGTTGGAATTCTTGGCGGACTGAACGCTACCGAAGAACAAGGTCTCCTTCCTCGAGACTTCGGCATTAACTGCGGCTATGGTAGCGGCAAGAAAGCTTGCTGGTACCGAGCAGCTCGATAAAGAGCTCAAGACGATCCTCCTCAAGGAGCAGCGCGTCATCTTGTCGCAGCTGCTCTTGCTCAAGCTCATCATAAGCGAGCACTCGAGGCGATCCGTATCTGAGTTACGTGGGAGAACTGCCTCTGCTCCATAGACTAGAGCGAAAGGTGTCCGGCGATGGCTCGATTTGGCGTCGTCTGAGCGACCAAAGAACCACCGGCAGCTCCTCAATCCAGCTTTCTTCCGCACTGTGCAGCACTGTCGAAAGTTACGGTCTTGAGCCCGCGCAGCACTTCAAAGATTTGCCCTCTCCGCTTGACCGTTACTTCTCGGATGAGCAACGAAGCGGCGGAACCTTGGCGCCAAGATCTTGGACGTCTTGCATGAAGGTGCGGTTCGTGGAATTGTGTGCCGTTGTCGGTGATGATCCCGTTAGGGATTCGAAGCGGCAAACAATCGACCAAGAACTTGATCGCTAATCGTCTTGTCACCTTCCTCATCGCTGCTTCCACTTCCGGCCACTTTGTGAACTTGTCGATTGCAACGCATAAGTACTCAAAGCCCCGACATCTCGGGGAAAGGGGCCGAGGATGTCGAGCCCCCGCATCGAAAATGGCGGTGATAAAGGGATCGTCTGGAGAGCTTGAGCTGGCTGGTGTATCTGCTTGGAATGGGCCTGCACGCTTCACACTTGGTTACTTGTGCGGTTGCATCACGGAGGCTGTCGGCCAAAAGAAACTTTCTTGGGAACGCTTTTGCGGCAAGTGCTCTGGCGCCAATGTGGTGACCACATATGCCTCCATGTGTCTCTCGCCAACAGCTTTTGTCCGTCTTCCCGGTGAATACACTTCAATTTCACACCGTTGAGTCTTCTTCTGTACAGTGTGTTGTCGACAAACTAGTACATACTTGACTGCCGGGCTACTCTTTCCGCTTCTTCTTGCTCTTCGGGAAGTTCTCCTGTCTGAAGGAAATGGACAATCTGCTGTGCCCATGCTGGAGCTTGCGGCTCGACAACAAGGACTAAAGGCACATCTGCTGCTGCGGGAACATCAGCTTCCACGATGAGAACCCGTGGCTCGGCCGGAGCTTGACGTTCTCCGGCAAGCTTGCCGGAGCAAAACTTGTCGGGAGCGTCTGCTTCGACGAAACAAACCCTGGGGCTTGTCGGAGCAGACTGCTCCTCAAGACCTTTATTGGTGTTGATCTTGAGGACCTTACAGGCGGCTTCGGGAAGCTCTGCCGGAAAATAGTCACCAGAAATCAACTTCCTCTTCTTGCTCTGTCCAGTTGATGGCGTTACAGATGGTTGAGTCAGCTTGAGCACAAAGATCCCTGGTTCCACAGGAAACTAAGTGCGGCGCACTTCGACAGGCCATCAGCAATGCCGTTCTGAGCTCTTGGAATATATTCCATCTGTAGGCCGTCAAAGTGCTCTTCCAGCTTCCTCACTTCATCAACATAAGCTTCCATCAACGGACTCGATAATTCTTGTTCACTTGGCGGATGACAAGCTGTGAGTCACCACGACAATGAGCTTCTTGATCCCAAGGTCTCTTGCAATCTCGAGGCGGCAAGCAAACCTTCATACTCTGCAGTATTGTTTGTTGCTTGCTCCTTGGGAAAGTGCATCTGGACTACGTACTTGAGGTGCTCTCCGGTGGGTGCAACAAGTAGTACGCCCGCACCGGCGCCTTGCAGCGAGAAGGCACCATCAGAGTACATCAGCCACTCTTTGCATGCCTCCTTGATGGGGACGCTCGTTTCTGGAATTTCTTCATCTTGTGTTGGCGTCCATTCTGCTATGAACTCCGCCAATGCTCTACTTTGGATAGTTGAAGTGCTCTCAAACTTGAGGCCAAAGCTTGACAGTTCCAGTGCCCACTCGACAATCCTGCCTGTTGCCTCTGGATTTTGCAGTATCCTCTTCAGCCGGAAAAGCAGTGACGATCGTGGATCTCATGTGCTCGGAAGTAATGGCGCAGCTTTCTCGAGGCCATGAGGAGGCCGAAAAGCAATTTCTGCACACCAGAGTACCTTGACCTAGCGCCCTGCAGAAGGGAACTGACAAAGTAAACTGGGCGCTGCACCATTCTTTTCTGCATCTTCTCATGCGTCTGCGAAGATCCGTCCTTGTCGGGACCAGAGCTTGCCGGTGAAGCCCCCTGCTTGTCGCTGGATGCAGCTGCCATGGTTGCTAGCTCATCATCCGCCTCCCTCTCCGCTACTAACGCAGCACTAACCACTTGATTGGTTGCCGCTATATATAGCAGCAACTTCTCTTGTGGCTTAGGTGCGACAAGTGTTGGAGTGGAGGACAGTATCTCTTCAAGTCCTGCGCGCAGCTTCACGCTTCCGGAGTCCATTGCATCGGACCTGCCTTTTTCAAAATTTTGAAAAATGGCAGGGCACGCTCAGCAGACCTAGAGATAAATCTGCTGAGAGCAGCTACGCAACCGGCAAGCCTTCGTACATCCTTGACGCGATTTGGTGCTTCAATCTGCTCAATGGCCTTGATCTTGTCGGGATTAGCTTCAATTCCCATTGAGACCACGAAGAACCCGAGAAGCTTGCGGAAGGGACTCCAAACACACACTTCTCGTGGTTGAGCTTGAGGTTGATCTTGCGCAGATTTGCAAAGGTTTCGTCTAAATCTTGAATCAGAGTCGCCTTGTCCTTGCTCTTGACCACTATGTCATCCATGTAGGCTTCTACATTTCTGTGCATTTGCGGCTCAAAAGCGTCATGGACTACTCTTGCAAATGTTGAACCAGCATTGTTTAACCTGAAGGGCATCCGTACAAAACAGTATGTGCCACATGGGGTGATGAATGCGGTATTCTCCTCATCCTCTTATGCCATGAAGATCTGATGATATCCTGAGTATGCATCCGTAAATGAAAGCAAATCACATCCGGCCGTGGAGTCAACAATCTGGTCGATGCGTGGCAAGGAAATGGGTCTTTGGGACAAGCTTTATTGACATCGGTAAAGTCGATACAAATCCTCCATTTCCGTTAGCCTTGCGTACAACTACATGATTGGCCAACCACGTAGGATGGAGCACTCCTCGACAAGGCTGCTGCTTCCAATTTCTTGATTTCTTACGTGATGAACTCTTGGCGCCCACTGCTCGCTTCCACGACTTTCTCGCTTGACGGGCCGCGCATGAGGACAAGCGGCAAGATGGTGCTCAATTACTTTCACAGGAACACCGGGGATATCGGGCGGTTGCCACGCAAACACGTCGGCGTTAAGCCCGCGGGGAAAGCAACGAGCGCCTTCCTATTTAGGGTCGAGAGTGGCACTGATGGTGAAGGTACCACCAGCGTCGTCCTCCTTGGCGGACACCTTCTTGGTCTCTGGTGGAGCTGCCATCGTCTTCTTACACTTGCCGGTGGAGCTCGATGGTGCGTCCTTGACGGTAGCGCAACACTCCGAGGAGGTGCGCTTGCCGGAGTGAGCATCAGAGCTCTTGCCGGACTTGGTCTTCTTCTTCCCCCCCAGGAGCTTCAGCGGCAAGTGGCTTGCAATCTGTTGCATCTGCTGCTTCCCGGTAGATCTTGTCGGCGCAGATAAGAGCATCCTTCTTGTCGCCAGGGACAGAGATGACACTTATCGGGCCTGGCATCTTCAGCATGTTGTATGCATAGTGAGAGGCTGCCATGAATTTGGCAAGTGCTTTGGGCGGCCAAGTATCCCATTGTAAGGCAATGGAAAGTCAAGAACGTCAAAAGTGACCCTCTCAGTCACGAAGTTCAACTTCGCTGCCAAATGTCACCGACAACGTGATCTTTCCCTTCAGCTTGCTCCTTCCCGGATTGATTCCTTGGAATGTGCGGTCTCTTCGAGCTTCGCCATCGGGGATCTGGAGTTTCGGAGCATCGCGGAGGAGATCGAGTTCAAGCGGCCCGCCGTCAACTAACATCTTGGTGATCTTGAGGTTGCGGATAGTTGGTGAAACCAACATCGGCAAGCACCCAACCGCGATTCTGCGATCGGGGTGGTCCTCAATATCAAAGATGATAGGCGTCTGGACCATTTCCGCGAACTGCGTGACTCAATGGATGGTTACGCCGCATTGACTTCCCGCATCCTTCGCTTGAGCTGGCGGTGTGAAGTATGCGCAGAAGCACCGCCGTCAATGCACAGGACCTCCGTGGCTTTACGGAACTCCTGCTCATCGGCCTCGTCATCATCCATGTCTTCATCGTCGTTGTCGTCTTCATCCTTATCGCGGCAGCGGAGGTCTGTCTCCTTGCATTGCTTGGCCTTGCCGCGGCGTCCTCCTCGGCCGGGACGTTTCTTGCTAGCTCCTCCAGCACCCTCCTGGGCCTTCTCCTTGTCGCGTCATTCGTATTCAGCCTTCTGCTGCTCGACAAGCTGCTCGACCTTCTTGCAGCTCTGGAGGTCATGGCCCTTGGTGCGGTGGATCTTGCAAGATCGCTTGTTGGAGCCGTCACGCTTGTCGTGACCGCCACAGCTGGCAGTTGGTGCGGCGGCAACCTCCTTGCCGGAGCTACCAACTTTGGCTTTCTTGGCGCCACCTCCGTTGCCGGACTGCTCAACAACTAGCACATCTTTGCCTTTCTTCTTCCTATTGTTCTGCCGCCGGTTTTTCCTTGCCGAGGCGGTCTCCTCACTATCAGATCCTCCTGCTTCAGTATTCTCTCCGGGGAGTCTCCTCCCTTCCTCAACACGTGCACACTTGTCGGCCAGGGCATATAGCTCATTGACGTCTCTGATCTTGCACATCACCATCTCCTCCGCATCTCGCGGTTTCGCACGCTCGATGGAACGCAGCTGATTATCTGCAGGGTGGACATCTGGGATGTTGTGCTGTACGCGGCTAAATCTCTGAATGTACTTGCGCAGGGGCTCTCCTTCCTTCTGGGCGAGCAGATGAAGGTCGCTTTCTTGGCCATGGGGCTTGTGGCCGCCTGTAAAGGCGCCGACAAACTGATGGCATAGATCCGCCCAAGAGGATATGGAGTTGTCCGACAAGTTCATGAGCCAGGATCTGACATTGGGCTTGAGCACCAGCGGGAAGTAGTTGGCCAGGATCTTGTCGTCTCGCCTCCCGGCAGATTGCACCGCAATGGTGTAGATGCTGAGGAACTCCGACGGATGCGTCTTGCCGTCGTACTTCTCTGGTACGTCTGGTTTGAAATTCTTCTTGCTGGGCCACTGGACTTGCCGCAGCTCACGAGTGAACGCAGGGCAACCTACCGCGTACGGCAAGTCGCCTGGTTCCTCTGGCGCATGCATGTCAACAGAGGGCCCAGCACGCTTGTCGGATTGACGCCGCACTTCTCTTCGGCGCTCGATGCGAGTTCGCGCATGCTCTTGCTTTCGTTCGTGAAGAACTTGGCGCTGATCGCGACGAGCTCGTGTATCCGATGATGCGGTGGAGTCGCTGTCGAGGTGGATCCGGCGAGTCGGCGATCTTGGCCTTCGGGGCGGAGAGTGCATGGTGGTTGCACCCCATCGGTCTCTGCCGCCACCGGCTCGTGTTTGGCAGTCCTGCCGCGGCAGCGATGCACTCGGTTGCCGCGGGCGTCGCTGTTGGCGAAGCCGATGAGACTACGAATGGTGGCCTCCATTCATCGACCTTTGTCGGCTGTGGGAGGGTAATCCAGAGCGCTTGAGCTCTCGCCAAAGCTTCGCTGGAGTGGTGGGTGGCGATGGCGAGCGGCGCGAGGAGCGGATATGCTCGGACTTCTAACTATGTTAGAAGGAGCGATATCCCGCCCAGCGACCGTGTTTCGCTTCGCGCCAAAGATGTTGGCGTGCATGCTGGTCTTGAGCATCCCGAGATCCACCGGCTCGATCTTGGTCCAACGAAGCGTATGGCATTGTGAATACCATGGCGTTGTCGGTCCTGCGCCTCTGAGACGGGCGCGGTGCATGCATCGGCGCCGAGGTCTCGCAGCCTTGTCCTTGACTTGGCAGCACCGTGAGCTCCCCGTCGCCGTCCATTCTTCATGGCGTCTACCCCACCGCCTGCTTGCTCCGGCGGTGGTGGGTTCGACGCGGACGGAGCTTCTGCCGCCGAAGCCTTCTTCTTCGGTGGCATGTCGATGAAGATGATGAAGATCTAGCTCGCGTGGACGCTGGATCAGGTTCACACAATCTCAATGCCCCCCTACCTGGCGCGCCAAAGATGTCGGGGCGGGCTGATCTGGCCCACGAACACCTATGGGACCGGCGGACCGAGCCCCTTTCGGTTCGGCGGGGAGCGGAGATCGCACGAAGAGCAGATCGAGGCGAAGCACATGAGAGGTTTACCCAGCTTCGGAGCTCTCCGGAGAGATAACACTCCTACTGCTGCATGTCTAGGTGTATTGAGTTCTTGCTCGGGAGCGCTTGAGTGCTACAGTACACACGAGCTGCTAACGAGATCGAGCGCGGGGGAACCAACCCTTTCTACGTTGCGCATGGGCCTCCTTTTATATGCTAAAGGGGTCTCTGACAGGTGGCAACGTAGGCAAGGGTAAAAATGGAAAAGGAGTGGTTGGTACAGCTACATGCGATGTATGATGTATAGTGTACGATGTATCATACCTAACCCCGACGGCAGGGGACAAAGGCATTAAATGCCCGTCTCGTCGCCCTAACAAAGGCAAACAGGGGACCGTCGGGGTGCCACCGCTTGCCACGATGGCAATCTTGCCACGCTACCGCTTGCCATCAGCGCTCGCTGGTCAAGACGGCCTCTTCACAGCAGCGCTGGAAAGGTCCTGTGGCGACACGTTAGTGGGTGCGCTGGAGCGCAGTCTGAGTGGTCTGCCGCATGACAAGCGCCTTTGTCATGATTTGTTGTCTTGTCGCCGGAAGCTTGTTGCTCACGGGCCTTCCGGCAAGCTCCTCTTGCCGGGCCTTGTCTCCTTGGCTTGAATACTTTGTTCTTGAATGGCTCCAAAGGAACCACGGAGGACCTTGGCGGTCACCCGGTAAGCCTTGCCGCGGAGGGCTGCAACTGCCCGTGCACAAGTTCGGGATACTAGGGTACCCCCACTCTAGTACACCGACAAGCCTAGGATTAAAATTGCCTCTATACGCGTTATTACCAAAATTGTTCCTACCAACAAAATTCACATCCATAGATTTATTTTTATTTTCAATCAAAGTATACAAAGGAATATCATTAGGATCAATAGGAGCACTCTTGCTAGCAAATAATTCCATAATTTCATCCATCTTTCCACTCAAAACATTAATCTCTTCAATCGCATGCACTTTTTTACTAGAAGAAGATCTTTCAGTATGCCATTGATAATAATTAACCATAATATTATCTAGGATTTTAGTTGCTTCTCCTATAGTAATTTCCATAAAAGTACCTCCCACGGCCAAATCTAAAAGATTTCTAGAAGCAAAATTCAATCCGGCATAAATTTTTTGTATGATCATCCACAAATTTAAACCATGAGTAGGGAAATTTCATATCATCAATTTCATCCTCTCCCAAGATTGCGCAACATATTCATGATCAAGTCGCTTAAGATTCATAATATCATACCTAAGGAAGATGATCTTAGCGGGACGAAAATACTTGGAAATAAAAGCATCTTTACACTTATTCCATGAATCAATACTATTTTTAGGCAAAGATGAAAACCAAGTTTTAGCACGATCTCGTAGTGAGAACGGAAATAGCTTCAATTTAACAATATCATTATCCACTTCTTTCTTCTTTTGCATATCACACAACTCAACGAAACTATTCAGATGGGATGCGGCATCTTCACTAGGAAGGCCGGAAAATTTGTCTTTCATAACAAGATTCAGCAAAGCGGCATTAATTTCATAAGATTCCGCACTAGTGGCTGGAGCAATCGGAGTACTAATAAAATCATTATTATTAGTATTGGAAAAGTCACACAATTTGGTATTCTCTTGAGTCATTTTGACAATGCAAGCAATCTAACACACGAGCAAACAAAAAGCAAACAAAAAGACGAACTGAAGAAGGGTGAATCTTTCGAAAATCATTTTAGAAGTGGGGGAGAGGAAAACGAGAGGCAAATGGCGAATAATGTAATGCAAGAGATGAAAGTTTTATGATGGGTAGTTGGTATGTCTTGACTTGGCATAGATCTCCCCGGCAACGGCGCCAGAAATTATTCCTGCTACTTCTTGAGCTTGCGTTGGTTTTTCCTTTGATGAGGAAAGTGTGATGCAGCAAAGTAGAGATAAGTACTTCCCTCAATTAAGAATGAAGGTATCAATCCAGTACCTGCACAAACAATCAAACACTTGCACCCAATGCGATAAAGGGGTTGCCAATCCCTTGACGGTCACTTGCAAAGGTGAGATCTGATAGAGATAGATAAATAAAACTAAACAAAAGATAAAATATTTTTGGGTTTTTGTTTTATAGATCTGAAAGTAAAAGATTTAAAATAGTATATCAAAAACTAATATGATGGAAAATAGACCCGAGGGCCATAGGTTTCACTAGAGGCTTCTCTCTTGATGGTAAATAATACGGTGGGTGAACAAATTACTGTCGAGCAATTGATAGAAAAGCGCAAAGTTATGACGATATCCAAGGCAATGATTATGAAATATAGGCATCACGCCAGTGTCATGTAGATCGACTCCTGCCTGCATCTACTACTATTACTCCACACATCGACCGCTATCCAGCATGCATCTAGAGTATTAAGTTCATAAAGAACGGACTAACGCCTTAAGTAAGACGACATGATGTAGAGGAATAAACTCATGCAATATGATGTGAACCCCATATTTTTATCCTCGATGGCCCCAATTCAATATGTGTCTCGCTACCCCTACTTTGTCACTGGGTGAAATAACGCAAGATTGAACCCAAAGCTAAGCACCTCTCCCATTGCAAGAAAAACCAATCTAGTTGGCCAAACCAAACCAATAATTCAAAGAGAAATAAAAAGATACCAAATCATGCATATAAGAATTCAGAGAAGATTCAAATAATATTCATAGATAAGCTGATCATAAATCCACAATTCATCGGATCTCGACAAACACACCGCAAAAGAAGATTACATCAGATAGATCTCCAAGAACATCGAGGAGAACATGGTATTGAGAATCAAAGAGAGTGAAGAAGCCATCTAGCTACTAGCTATGGACCCGTAGGTCTAAGTTCAACTACTCACGCTTCATCGGAAGGGCAATAGAGGTGATGTAGATGCCCTCCATGATCGAATCCCCCTCAGCAGGGTGCCGGAAAAGGCCCCAAGATGGGATCTCACGGGAACAGAAGGTTGCCGAGGTGGAAAAGTGTTTTCGTGGATGCTTCTGGCGGTTTGGGAATGATGTCTACTATGCAACGTTCTTCTTGTAGACTCTTGTTGGGAGTCCAAGCGCAGAGTTTTGTAGGACAATAAAAAAATTCCCTCAAGTGGATGACCTAAGGTTTATCAATCCGTGGGAGGCGTAGGATGAAGATGGTCTCTCTCAAACAACCCTGCAACCAAATAACAAAGAGTCTCTTGTGTCCCCAACACATCCAATACAATGGTGAATTGTATAGGTGCACTAGTTCGGTGAAGAGATGGTGATACAAGTGCAATATGGATGGTAGATTTAGGTTTTTGTAAAATATAAAAACAGCAAGGTAGCAAGTGGTAAAAGTGAGCGAAAACGGTATTGCAATGCTTGGAAACAAGGCCTAGGGTTCATACTTTCACTAGTGCAAGTTCTCTCGACAATGATAACATAATTAGATCATATGGAAATCCCTCAACGTGCGACAAAAGTCACTCCAAAGTTTTTATCGCGGAGAACATAAGATGAAATTGCTTGTAGGGTACGAAACCACCTCAAAGTTATTCTTTCTGATCAATCCATTGAGCTAGTCCTATAAGTGTCACAAACAGCCCTAGAGTTCGTAGTAAAATAACACCATATGACACACATTAATCAACCCTAATGTCACCTAGATACTCCAATGTCACCACAAGTATATGTGGGTCAATTATACGATATGCATCAAACAACTTCAGATTCATAATATTCAATCCAACACACAGAACCTCAAAGAGTGCCCCAAGATTTCTACCAGAGAAACAAGGACGAAAACGTGCATCAACCCCTATGCATAGATTACCCCAATGTCACCTCTGAAATCCGCGAGTTGAGTGCCAAAACATACATCAATTGAATCAATAGAACACCCCATTGTCATCACGGGTACCGCACGCAAGACATACATCAAGTGTTCTCAAATCCATAATAGTATTCAATCCGATAATAGTGAAACCTCAAAAGTAAAAGTCAATTCATCATAATAAGGTAGAGGGGGAGAAACACCATATGATCCAACTATGATAACAAAGCTCGCGGTACATCAAGATCGTCCATATCAAGAACACAAGAGAGAGAGAGAGACCAAACACATAGCTACTAGTACATATATACCCTCAGCCCTGAGGGTGAACTTCTCCCTCCTTGTCATGGAGAGCGCCGGGATGATGAAGATGGCCACTGGTTATGATTTCCCCCTCCGGCAGGGTGCAGGAACGGGCTCCCTATTGGTTTTTCATGGCTACAGAGGCTTGCGGCGGCAAAACTCCCGATCTAGGTTTATTTCTATGGGTTCCTATATTTATAGGAATTTTTGGCGTCGGGAACAAGTCAGGCGATCCACGAGGCGACGGCAAGACATGGGGTGCAGCCTAGGGGGCGCTCTCCACCCTTGGGGAGGCCTCGTGGCTCTTCTGGCCCAACTCTTTTGCTTTGGGGGCTTCTTCTGGTCCATAAAAAATCACCATAAATTTTTAGCTCATTTGGACTCCGTTTGATATTCCTTTTCTGTGAAACTCAAAAATAAGGAAAAAACAGAAACTGGCACTGGCTCTAGGTTAATAGGTTAGTCCCAAAAATCATATAAAATAGCATATAAATGCATATAAAACATCCAAGATGGAGAATATAATAGCATGGAACAATAAAAAATTATAGATAGGTTGGAGACGTATCAAGCATCCCCAAGCTTAATTTCTGCTCGTCCTCGAGTAGGTAAATGATAAAAACAGAATTTTTGATGTGGAATGCTACCTAACATATTTATCAATGCAATTTTCTCTATTGTGGCAAGAATAGTAAGATCCATAGGATTCAAAACAAAAGTTTAATATTGACATAAAAACAATAATACTTCAAGCATACTAATAAATCAATCACGTCTCTTGAAAATAACATGGCGAAAGAAAGTTATCCCTACAAAATCATATAGTCTGGCTAGGCTCCATCATCATCACACAAGATATTCAAATCATGCACAACCCGATGACAAGCCAAGCAATTGTTTCATACTTTTGATGTTCCCAAACCTTTTCAACTTCCACATAATACATGAGCGTGAGCAATGGATATATCACTATAGGTGGAATAGAATATGGTGGTTGTGGAGAAGACAAAAAGAGGGAGATAGTCTCACATCAAATAGGCATATCAACGGGTTATAGAGATGCCCATCAAAAGATATCAATGTGAGTGAGTAGGGATTGCCATGCAATGGATGCACTAGAGCTATAAGTTTATGAAAGTTCAAAAGAAAACTAAGTGGGTGTGCATCCAACTTGCTTGCTCACGAAGACCTAGGGCAATTTGAGGAAGCCCATCATTGGAATATACAAGCCAAGTTCTATAATGAAAAATTCCCAATAGTATATGAAAGTGACAACATAGGAGACTCTCTATCATGAAGATCATGGTGCTACTTTGAAGCACAAGTGTGGTAAAAGGATAGTAACATTGCCCCTTCTCCCTTTTTCTCTCATTTTTTTCTTTTCTCTTTTTTTGGGCCTTCTCTTTTTTTGGCCTTTTCTCTCCTTTTTTTAATTCCTCACATGGGACAATATGCTCTAATAACGGATATCATCACACTTTTATTTACTTACAACTCAAGAATTACAACTCGATACTTAGAACAAAATATGACTCTATATGAATGCCTCCGACGGTGTACCGGGATGTGCAATTAATCAAGAGTGACATGTATGAAAGAACTATGAACGGTGGCTTTGCCACAAATACGATGTCAACTTCATGATCATGCAAAACAATATGACGATGATGGAACGTGTCATAATAAACGGAACGGTGGAAAGTTGCATGGCTATATATCTCGGAATGGCTATGGAAATGCCATAATAGGTAGGTATGGTGGCTGTTTTGAGGAAGGTATATGGTGGGTGTATGGTACCGGCGAAAGTTGCGCGGCACAAGAGAGGCTAGCAATGGTGGAAGGGTGAGAGTGCGTATAATCGTGGACTCAACATTAGTCATAAAGAACTCACATACTTATTGCAAAAATCTATTAGTCATCGAAACAAAGTACTACGCGCATGCTCCTAGGGGGATAGATTGGTAGGAAAAGACCATCGCTCGTCCCTGACCGCCACTCGTAAGGAAGACAATTAATAAATTAATTATGCTTCAACTTCGTTACATAATGGTTCACCATACGTGCATGCTACGGGAATCACAAACCTCAACACAAGTATTTCTACAATCCACAATTACTCACTAGCATGACTCTAATATCACCATCTTTATATCTCAAAACAATCACAAGGAATCAAACTTATCATAGTATTCAATGCACTTTATATGAAAGTTTTTCTGATATCCCTCTTGGATGCCTATCATATTAGGACTAAATTCATAGCCAAAGCAAATTACCATGTTGTTTAGAAAGACTCTCAAAATAATATAAGTGAAGCATGAGAGTTCATCAATTTCTTCAAAATAAAACCACCGCCGTGCTCTAAAAAGATATAAGTGAAGCACTAGAGCCACTAACAAACTACTCCAAAAAGATATAAGTGAAGATCAATGAGTAGTCGAATAATTATGTAACTATGTGAAGACTCTCTAACATTTAAGAATTTCGGGATATTTTTCAAACAGCAAGCAAAGAAAAATAAAATGACTTTGCAAGGATACCACATATCATGCGAAGAAGCAAAAACTTAGGCTCAACCAAAACTGACCGATTATTGTTGAAGAAGAAAGGTGGGATGCCAACCGGGGCATCCCCAAGCTTAGATGCTTGAGGCTTATTGAAATATTAAATTGGGATGCCTTGGGCATCCGCAAGCTTGAGCTTTTGTGTCTCCTTAATTCCTTTCATATTGCGGTTTCACTAAATCTTAAAAGCTTCACCCACACAAAACTCAACAAGAACTCGTGAGATAAGTTAGTATAAATCCATGCAAAACCTTATCATTCTCTACTGTAGAAAATCACTAAAATTATAATTTGATATTGCCTACTAAATGCCTCTGCATATTTAACACTCCTATCCTCAAATAGAATCATGAAACAAGCAAACATATGCAAACAATGCAAACATAATAGCAATCTCTTGAAACAGAATAGTCTGTAAAGAATGCAAGAGGAATCATACTTCCATAACTCCAAAAAATCTTAAAAGTTACCACACTGTAGAAAAATTGTTGTTACTCATTGTGTAAAAATTTCAAGATTTTATCATGTTTTGACTATTCACCAATATTCAAAACATATAAACAAACTTTCTGTTTTCAAACAGCAACATATAGACTTGTAAAATAAGCATGGTAAAGGCTATACTTGACCTTTTAATTGGACTAAAAGATGGAAAACATTATTCTCAATAGCAGCAAGAGAATGAAGCTAAAATAAAATGACGCTCCAAGTAAAACGCATATCATGTGGTGAATAAAAATATAGCTCCAAGTAAGGTTACCGATAGACGAAGACCAAAGAGGGGATGCCATCCAAAGCATCCCCAAGCTTAGATGCTTGATTGTCCTTGAATATTACCTTGGGGTGCCTTGGGCATCCCCAAGCTTAGGCTCTTGCCACTCCTTATTCCGTAGTCCATCGAAACTTCACCCAAAACTTGAAAACTTCACAACACAAAACTCAACAGAAAACTCATAAGCTCCGTTAGTATAAGAAAATAAATCACCACTTAGGTACTATTGCGAACCCATTCTTTATTTATATTGGTGTAATATCTAATGTATTCCAACTTCTTCATGGTTCATACCCTCCGATACTACTCATAGATTCATCAAAATAAGCAAACAACACATAGAAAACAGAATCTGTCACAAACATAACAGTCTGTAGTAATCTATAACTCTCGAATACTTCTGTAACTCCAAAAATTCTGAAACATTAGGAAAACCTGAGAAATTTGTTTACTAATCTTCTTCAAAAAGAATCAATATTTTATCACGCTTCTGTTAAAACTGAGAATTGTTTTCCTGAGCACAAAAGTTTCTGTTTTTCAGCAAGATCAAATAAACTATCATCGTAAGCCTATAAAACATGATTGCTACACTAGTAGAAAATGGGGCTTTGGTCATAGATAAATATACACATTAGTCCCGGTTCCATTATGAACCGGGACAAATGTGAGCATTAGTCCCGGTTCGAGCGGCTAAAGGCATTAGTCCCGGTTCAAATGACACCTTTAGTCCCGATTTGAGACACGAACCTGGACTAAAGGGTGCGATGCCCTTTAGTCTTGGTTCGTATCTCAAACCGGGACTCAATATTAGACCTTTAGTCCCGGTTTGAGACACGAACCGAGACTAAAGGGTGCAATGCCCTTTAGTCCCGGTTCGTGTCTCAAACCGGGACTAAAGGGGTTCGTGTCTCAAACTGTACCCCCCCCCCCCTCGTGTATCGCCATTTTAGTTTTGAAAAAGATAAAAGAAAATGATAAAAACTTCAAAAAATAAAATCCTTCGAGATGTAGTTATATTACTACATTTACTAGTTAGGAAAATTAAAAAAACTTAAATTTGGACATGTTTTGCAAAAAAGTGTTATGGAAAAGTAAAACGGCTATAACTTTTGCATACGATCTCGGAAAATAATGTATAATAAATCAAAATGTTCAGCATGAAAATCCGCATCAGATTTTGACGGCCATAGGCCGTTTTGCAAATTTTTAGAATCCTCAAATTCTAAAAGGAAAAAAAGTTATGCTCAAATTTCAATTTTTTAAATTTTGGTTAAATCTGGTCAAACTACTTATTCAAGAAGTATTAGTGTTAATAAATAATTATTCAAGAATATTAATGTTATTAAATAATTATTTATTTTTTGAATTTTGGTTAAATCTGGTCAAACTACTTATTCAAGAAATATTAGTGTTACTAAATAATTATTGATTTTAGAATAATAGTTTCAAACTCAAATAGTGAAACGTGTGACTTCATGCTCAAGCTAAACTCCTGAGGGTTAATAGATTGACATCTTACTATTGTCAGGAAAACAACAAGTGTAGACTTGGAAATGAGGGGGAATAGAACCCGGAAGTTAAGCGTGCTCAGGCTGGAGTACTGAGAGGATGGGTGACCGGCCAGGAAGTTAGATGATTTGGAATGATGAGGGGTGATTAGAGATTAGAGGTTAATTTGAGCACTAATGAGGGGTGATTATAGATTAAATTGTAAAATAATTCAGAAATTTGAAAATAGGGAAAAAATTTAAAAAATTCAAAAAAGATCGTAAAATTTCCTTTTGTCCCGGTTGGTGTTACCAACCGGGACTAAAGGTGGAGCTCCAAACAGCGGCCATGTGGAGGGCCTTTAGTCTCGGTTCGTAATAGAACCGGGACTAAAGGGGGGCCTTTAGTACCGACCCTTTAGTCCCGGTTCCAGAACCAGGACTAATGGGACTTTTTCTACTAATGCTACAGTAGCATAATCATGTGAACATATAAAAACAGTAGGTATAAACGTTGGGTTGTCTCCCAACAAGCGCTTTTCTTTAATGCCTTTCTAGCTAGGCATGATGATTTCAATGATGCTCGCTTAAAATTAAAGAATTGAAACGCAAAGAGAGCATCATGAAACATATGTGGCAAGAACATTTAAGTCCAACCCACTTCCTATGCACAGGGATTTTGTGAGAAAACAACTTATGGGAATAAGGATCAACTAGCATAGGGAGGGAAAACAAGCAATACTTCAAAACATTCAACACATAGAGAGCACATGTTCCTCTATCATAATAATTTTTAGTAGCATCATGAATGAATTCAACAATATAACTATCACATAAAGCATTCTTTTAATGATCCACAAGCATAGAAATCTTACTACTCACCACATAAGCAAATTTATTCTCATGAATAGTAGTGGGAGCAAACTCAACAAAATAACTGTCATGTGAGGCATAATCCAATTGAAAACTAAAATAATGATGACAAGTTTCATGGTTATCATTATTCTTTATAGCATACATGTCATCACAATAATCATCATAGATAGCAACTTTGTTCTCATAATAAATTGGAACCTCTTGCAAAATAGTGGATTCATCACTAAATAAAGTCATGACCTCTCCAAATCCACTTTCATAAATATAATCATCATAAATAGAAGTCATGCTATCATGATAATAAATTTTCTCATCAAAACTTGGGGGACAAAAAATATCATCTTCATCAAACATAGCATCCCCAAGCTCATGGATTTGCATATCATTAGCATCATCGATATTCAAAGAATTCATACTAAAAACATTGCAATCATGCTCATCATTCAAAAATTTAGTGCCAAACATTTTAATGCATTCTTCTTCTAAAACTTTGGCACAATTATCGAATCCTTATTTCACGAAAGACATTAAAAAGATGAAACATATGAGGAAACCTTCAATTCCAATTTTTTTGCAGTTTTCTTTTATAGACTAAACTAGTGATAAAACAAGAAACTAAAAGATTCAGTTGCAAGATCTAAAGATATACCTTCAAGCACTCACCTCCCTGGCAACGGCGCCAGAAAAGAGCTTGATGTCTACTACGCAACCTTCTTCTTGTAGACTCGTGTTGGGCCTCCAAGCGCAGAATTTTGTAGGACGGTGGCAAATTTCCCTCGAGTGGATGACCTAAGGTTTATCAATCCATGAGAGGCGTAGGATGAAGATGGTCTCTCTCAAACAACCCTGCAACCAAATAACAGAGAGTCTCTTGTGTCCCCAACACACCCAATACAATGGTAAATTGTATAGGTGCACTAGTTTGGCGAAGAGATGGTGATACAAGTGCAATATGGATTGTAGATATAGGTTTTCGTAATCTGAAAATATAAAAACAGCAATGTAGTAAGTGGTAGAAGTGAGCGAAAACGGTATTGCAATGCTTGGAAACAAGGCCCAGGGTTCATACTTTCACTAGTGCAAGTTCTCTCGACAATGATAACATAATTAGTGAAGGAAATATGCCCTAGAGGCAATAATAATGTTGTTTTTTATATTTACTTATATGTTCAATGTTTATTATTCATTCTAGAATTGTATTAACCAGAAACTTAGTACATGTGTGAATACATAGACAAAATAGAGTATCCCTAGTATGCCTCTACTTGACTAGCTCGTTAATCAAAGATGGTTAAGTTTCCTAACCATAGACATATGTTGTAATTTGATGAACGGGATCACATCATTAGAGAATGATATGATGGACAAGACCCATCCGTTATCTTAGCATAATGATCGTTAAGTTTTATTGCTATTGCTTTCTTCATGACTTATACATATTCCTCTGACAATGAGATTATGCAACTCCCGAATACAAGAGGAACACCTTGTGTGCTATCAAACATCACAACATAACTGGGTGATTATAAAGATGCTCTATAGGTGTCTCCAAAGGTGTTTGTTGGGTTGGCATAGATCAAGATTAGGATTTGTCACTCCGAGTATCAGAGAGGTATCTCTGGGCCCTCTTGGTAATGCACATCACTATAAGCCTTGCAAGCAATGTGACCAATGAGTTAGTTGTGGGATGATGCATTACGGAACGAGTAAAGAGACTTCCCGGTAATGAGATTGAACTAGGTATGATGATACCGACGATCAAATCTCGGGCAAGTAACATACCGATGACAAAGGGAATAACGTATGTTGTTATTGCGGTTTGACCGATAAAGATCTTTGTAGAATATATAGGAACCAATATGAGCATCTAGGTTCTGCTATTGGTTATTGACCGGAGATGTGTCTCGGTCATGTCTACATAGTTCTCGAACCCATAGGGTCCGCACGCTTAACGTTCGATGACGATTTGTATTATGAGTTATGTGTTTTTGGTGACTGAAGTTTGTTCGGAGTCCCGGATGAGATCACACACATGAAGAGGATTCTCGAAATGGTCGAGAGGTAAATATTCATATATTGGAAGGTAGTATTCGGACATCAGAATGGTTTCGAGTGGTTCGGGTATTTTACCGGAGTACCGAGGGGTTACCGGAATCCCCCGGGGGAAGTATTGGGCCTACATGAGCCTTAGGGGCGAGAGAGGGAAACCCGCGAGGGCTAGCGCACGCCCCCCCCCCCCCCAAGGGATTCTGAATAGGACAAGGAGGAGGGGTGCGGCCCCCCTTTCCCTCTCCTTCCTTTTCCCCTCTGGTAAGAAAGGAAAAAGGAGGGGCGAATCCTACTAGGAGTGGAGTCCTAGTAGGACTCCCCCCATGGCGCGCCCCTCCTGGCCGGCCGCCTCCTCCTCCCCTCCTTTATATACGGGGGCAGGGGGCACCCCATAGCACATCAATTGTTCTCTTAGCCGTGTGCGGTGCCCCCTCCACAGTTTACTCCTCCGGTCATAGCGTCGTAGTGCTTAGGCGAAGCCCTGCGCGGATCACATCACCATCACCATCACCACGCCGTCGTGCTGACGGAACTCTCCCTCGACCCTCTGCTGGATCAAGAATTCGAGGGACGTCATCGAGCTGAATGCGTGCTGAACTCGGAGGTGTCGTACATTCGGTACTAAATCGGTTGGATCGTGAAGACGTTCGACTACATCAACCGCTTTAACCTAATGCTTCCGCTTCGGTCTACGAGGGTACATGGACACGCTCTCCCCCTCTCTTTCTATGCATCTCCTTGATAGATCTTGCGTTATCATAGGAATTTTTTTGAAAATGCATGCTACGTTCCCCAACAGTGCATCCGAGCCAGGTTTATGCGTAGATGATATGCATGAGTAGAACACAAAGAGCTGTGGGTGATAATAGTCATACTGCTTACCACCAACATCTTATTTCGATTTGGCGGTAATTTTGGATGAAGCGGCCCGGACCAACATTACATGACCACATTCATGAGACCGGTTCTACCGACGTGCTTTTGCACACAGGTGGCTGGCAGGTGTCTGTTTCTCCAACTTTAGTTGAATCAAGTTTGACTATGGCTGGTCCTTGTTGAAGGTTAAAACATCACACTTGATGAAAAATTGTTGTGGTTTTGATGCGTAGGTAAGAACGGTTCTTGCTAGAAGCCCGTAGCAGCCACGTAAAACTTACAACAACAAAGTAGAGGACGTCTAACTTGTTTTTGCAGGGCATGTTGTGATATGATATGGTCAAGACGTGATGAGATATAAGTTGTTGTATGAGATGATCATGTTTTGTAAAAGTTATCGGCAACTGGCATGAGCCTTATGGTTGTCGCTTTATTGTATGAAATGCAATCGCCATGTAATTGCTTTACTTTATCACTAAGCGATAGCGATAGTCATAGAAGCAATAGTTGGCGAGACGACAACGACGCTATGATTGAGATCAAGGTGTCAACCTGGTGACGATGGAGATCATGATAGTGCTTTGGAGATGGAGAACAAAGGCACAAGATGATGATGGCCATATCATGTCACATAATTTGATTGCATGTGATGTTTATCTTTTATGCATCTTATTTTTCTTAGTACGGCGGTAGTATTATAAGACGACTGAGGAAGTCCTGGATTAGGGGGTGTCCGGATAGCCGGACTATGACCTTTGGCCGGACTCCTGGACTATGAAGATACAAGATTGAAGACTTCGTCCCGTGTCCGGATGGGACTTTCCTTAGCGTGGAAGGCAAGCTTGGCGATACGGATATGTAGATCTCCTACCATTGTAACCGACTTCTGTGTAACCCTAACCCTCTTTGGTGCCTATATAAACCAGAGGGTTTTAGTCCGTGAGGACGAACAACAATCCTACCATAGGCTAGCTTCTAGGGTTTAGCCTCTACGATCTCATGGTAGATCTACTCTTGTACTACCCATATCATCAATATTAATCAAGCAGGAGTAGGGTTTTACCTCCATCGAGAGGGCCCGAACCTGGGTAAAAACATCGTGTCCCTTGTCTCCTGTTACCATCCGCTTAGACGGACAGTTCGGGACCCCCTACCCGAGATCCGCCGGTTTTGACACCGACATTGGTGCTTTCATTGAGAGTTCATCTGTGTCGTCATCTATAGGCCCGATGGCTCCTCCGATCATCAACGACGATGCGCTCCAGGGTGAGACTTTTCTCCCCGGACAGATCTTCGTATTCGGCGGCTTTACCTTTGCGGGCCAATTAAGCTGGCCATCTGGAGCAGATTGAAAGCTACGCCCTGTCCACAAGGTCAGATTTGGAAGTTTGAACTACACGGGCCGACGTCCGCGGAGACTTGATCTTCGACGGGTTCGAGCCACAGCCAAGCGGCGACCGCATCACGAGGGGCATGATCTAGCTCTGCCGCGAACAGTATCCCGGAGGCTTGCACAGTGTCCGCTCGACCCTTAGCTCGGAGCCGACCGTGCCAATCGAGGATGGGTGGCTGGACACCGCCTCGGGGGCTGCAATCTCTACGGCGATTGAGCCGTACACCTACCCCGTCCTTTGCGAAACTCGTGACTCCAAGGTGCCGGGCTCCTCTTTGGACTCCGAGCCTTCCGCGCCCCCGCCAATCGACTCCGATTGGGCGCCGATCATGGAATTCACTGCCGCGGACATCTTTCAGCACTCGCCCTTTGGCGACATCCTGAACTCACTAAAGTCTCTCTCTTTATCAGGGGAGCCCTAGCCGGATTATGGTCAGGAAGGTTGGGATGCGGACGATGAAGAAATTCAAAGCCCACCCACCACCCACTTCGTAGCCACTGTCGATGATTTAACCGACATGCTCGACTTCGACTCCGAAGACATCAACGGTATGGACGACGATGCAGAGGCGACCAAGAACCAGCACCCACGGGGCCTTTGGAAGGCCACCTCGTCATCGACATATACATGGTGGACATCCCAAAAGATGGGAATGGCGATGGAACAGCAGAGGATGACCCTCCAAGAAACAGCCTAAGCGCCGGCATCGTGGCGCCCGCTCTAAATCCCGCCACAGCAAAAGCGGTGATTCCGCACGGAGACAATAACACCCCAAAGCGGTGCCAAAGACAACCCCCTCGGCAGGATTCAGCACGGGAGGATGGAGAAGCCAGCCCTCGTGAGAGAGCGGCGAGATAGAGAGGTAGAGGACGATAATTACATGCCTCCCTCCGAAGATGAGGCAAGCCTCGGCGACGAATTAAATTCGTCGTGCCCGAGGATCCCGTCGAACAAGAGCGTTTCAAACGCAGGGCTTATGGCCACGGCAAGCAGCCTCAAGAAAAAGCAGCAACAACTTAGAGCTGACCAAGACTTGCTAGCTGACAGATGGACTGAAGTCCTTGCGGCCGAAAAGTATGAACTCGAGCGCCCCTCCAAGAGCTACCCAAAATGCAGGCTGCTACCCCGATTAGAGGAGGAAGCACCCAAACCTACATCACCAGTGCATGATATGGCTGACCGGCCACCTCGTGGCCGCGAGAGAGAGGCCTCTCGGCCCTCAACTCAAGCCGCACCCCGGCGCCGCTCAAAAAATACAAAGGTGCAGTGGAAATCGCCCGGACATGCGAGATATATTGGAGGACAAGGCAAGGCAAACAAGATCGATCTACGGATCGCGTGGGCGCCCACGACACGTGGCGATAACCGTCATGCCGGATATGGCAACTACGGCGAGGCGGAACCACGGCGGACAAAGCTCATTTGAGGCGTGGTCGTGATATATCCCAATCTGAGGCGCCAAGATACCCATTATGCTTCATAGATGAAGTGATGGATCATCAAATCCCTGAGGGTTTCAAACCCGTAAACATTGAATCATACGATGGCACAACAGATCCTGCGGTTTGGATCGAGGACTATCTCCTTCACATCCACATGGCCTGCGATGATGATCTACATGCCATCAAATACCTCCCACTAAAGCTTAAAGGACCAGCCCGGCATTGGCTTAACAGCTTGCCAGCAGAGTCAATTGGTTGTTGGGAAGACTTGGAAGCCACATTCCTCGACAATTTCCAGGGCACATATGTGCGACCACCAGACACCGATGACCTAAGCCACATAATTCAGCAGCCAGAGGAATCAGCCAGACAATTCCGGACATGGTTTCTAACCAAGAAAAATCAAATCGCCGACTGTCCGGATGCAGAGGCCCATGCATCCTTCAAACACAACATCCGTGACGAGTGGCTTGCCCGGCACCTAGGACAGGAAAAGCCGAAATCCATGGCAGCCCTCACAACACTCATGACCCGCTTTTGCGCGGGAGAGGACAGCTGGCTAGCTCGTAGTAGCAACATGACCAAGAGCCCCGGTAATTCGGATACCAAGGACAGCGATGGCAGGTCGGCGTCGCAACAAGCACAAAGCGCCGCATTAACGGCGATAATCTGAGGATACGGCGATCAATGCAGTCGAGGCTCTAAACCCGGTCGTGAAAAAGCCATTTAAAAGAAATACTCGGGCCCGTCCAATTTGGACCGAATACTCGATCGCTCGTGCGGATACACGGCACCCCGAAAAACCAGCCAAGCACACCAACAGGGATTGTTGGGTGTTCAAGCTGCGAGCAAGTTAAATGCCGAAAACAATGACAAGGGGCTGCATAGCGATGACGAGGAGGAGCCCCGGCCGCCGAACAATAGAGGACAGAAGGGCTTCCTCCCACAAGTGCGGACGGTTAATATGATATACGCAACCCACATACCCAAAAGGGAGCGGAAGCGTGCACTAAGGGACGTATATGCGATGGAGCCAGTCGCCCCAAAGTTCAACCCGTGGTCTTCCTACCGGATCACTTTTGATCGAAGGGACCACCCCACTAGCATCCGCCATGGCGGATTCGCCGCATTGGTTCTAGACCCAATCATTGACGGATTTCACCTCACTAGAGTCCTAATGGACGGCGGCAGCAGCCTGAACCTGCTTTATCAGGATACAGTGCGCAAAATGGGATAGACCCATTAAGGATTAAACCCACAAAGATGACCTCTAAAGGCGTCATACCAGGTGTAGAGGCCAACTGTATAGGCTCGGTCACACTTGAAGTGGTCTTCGGATCCCCGGATAACTTCCGAAGCGAGGAGTTAATCTTCGACATAGTCCAGTTCCGCAGCGGCTATCATGCACTGCTCGGACGAACCGCATTTGCAAAGTTCAATGCGGTGCCGCACTACGCATATCTCAAGCTCAAGATGCCAGGCCCTCGAGGAGTCATTACGGTCAATGGAAACACCGAACGCTCTCTCCGGACGGAGGAGCATACGGCGGCTCTCGCGGCAGAAGTACAAAGCAGCCTCTTACGGCAATTCTCGAGTCCGGCTATTAAACGTCCGGACACCGTCAAAGCGCGCCGAGTAACCTACAACAAGACCTCCACAGCGCGTTCCGAGCACGCATAGCAATGCGGCCCAAACCCGACCCTCGCGAAATTGCAAAACCAGTACTACGGCGTACATAATTACGCTCTGGAAATACCATGGGCATAGGGGAGGGCACGACCACGGCATGCCCGAATGCGGCTCAACCGCACCGGGGCTCCGATTGTGTCATTCTTTTCTTTTCTTCTTTCTTTTTACTTTCGGACTCTGTTCTCACAAAGCCACATGCAGCGGTAGAATCGTCGAACACACGATGCAACAGCCAGGGAAGCGACTTCGTCGAGTGTCCGGTGGTCTCTATTACGAAGCGGTATACCTGTTTTACATACCATCCATAGCTTACCTCGGAGGGGACATGTTAAAAAGTCACGTCCCTTGCTTATCACACTATTTGTATCGTTCTGCTCTTACTGCATCCCTTTTGAATAAACAATACATAGCTTCTGCCTATTATTGAATTCCTTTTTCTATATATATATATATTCAGTTATGACATTGTGCAACCGTACACTTTGGTACGGGCAATACACCAGGGGCTTAAGTACCCCACAATATGGTGTGATAAGTCCGAACACTTTCACAAGTGCGGCACCCCGAACTTATAGCATTATATGCATCGGCTCGAATCATGTCTTGGGTCAATAGTTGGGTTTGCCCGGCTCCCATGTTTTGGTACCTTATGTTCCGTTATATCGGCTAAGGTAGCGCTGGGAGAACCACTGCGATTGTGCCCCGGTTGAGCTGGATTAAGCACCTCAGTGGAGAAAGCTAAAACTGACCGTCATGATAGGGCGAGAGCCGGTCGCTGTTCGAGAGGTTTTCGAGTCCCTAAAGACTTATGCCGCTTAGAGCGAGGAGTCGGCATTGTCCGGCCTAGGCGTGGATAGCGCCGTGAAATCGGTCTTCCGAATACCAGGGGCTTCGCCAAAATTTAAAATTATAGAATTCTATGGCTAAGTGAGAGTGTTCAAGCATTATAGTCCGGTTTCCTTGTTCGTTGCGTTGAGCACCTCCTCGATGGACCCAAGAATGGGAACAAGAGCGCTCAAATTTATCCGAACACCCGACACTTTCGTGGCATGGGGGCTGAAGCCGACGACTTGCCATCTCTCAAATCTAATAAACGACCGCACAGAAGGTAATATTTTAAATTCAAAAGTGTTGCTTAGCGCATATGAACAAGTTTTCAGCGCACAGAATAAAAAATGCGAGTCTACTCAAAAATTACATCTTTGGAGCATTCACCCACAATAAGGCGGGCACCCTTCAGGACGCCCTCATAATACATTTCAGGCTTGCGATGCTCCTTGCCCGGTGGTGGGCCGTCCATCACAAGCTTCTCAGCATCCATCTTTCCCCAGTGCACCTTAGCATGGGCGAGGGCCCTACGGGCACCTTCGATGCAGACGGAGCGCTTGACGACTTCAACCCATGGACAGGCGTCCACCGGCCGCCTCACCAGCCCAAGTAGCTCCAGGCATGGCTTCCTTGGGCCACAGAACTATGAGGCCCTTCATGGCCTGTTCGGCCACCTTATGGAGCTCCACCCGGTTGCTTAATTGGTCGGCTCAAGCAACCTTTGGGTGTCCGGCCTCGGCATCTTGAGACGAACACCGTTCCGTCAAGCTCCTCCTCGGCTCGGTAGAATGCGGCTGACATCGGACACCTTCTTGAGGCAGATCTGCGAATGCTCCTGGAGAGCTCCAGATTCGGGTAAGTAACAGATAATTCACTTTCACATGCTTGCTTTGCATATAGAATGCCTTACCCGCCGCTATCTTCTTCATCGCCTCAATTTCCTCGAGGGCTTTTTGGGCTTCGGCCTTAGCGGCTTTAGCGCTCTCAAGGGTCGAGGTGAGCTCGGACTCTCGAGTCTTTGAGTCACGCTCCAAACTCTCGTGTTTTTTCACGAGAGCCTGGAGCTCTCGCCGCACCTCCGCCACCCGCGCCTCCTGCTTCTCTCGCTCGGTGCGCTCCGCGGCCGCATTGCTTTCGGCCTTGGACACCGCTTCCTTCAGGGTTGCCACCTCGTTCGTGGCCACTGCAATATACACGTTATTCCTGTCATTTTTTGCAACCACATCTTTTAAATACTCCCATAAGGTATTACTTACCTTCCTTGTCCTCGAGCTGCTTTTTGGCAAGGCCGAGCTCATTCTCGGACCGCTCGAGGCTCTGCTTCAATGCATCAACCTCCGCAGTCAGTGCGGCAGAGGTCAGCAGCGCAGCCTGCATTCCCATATTGACATACTTATGTTAGACTCCTGCGTATATCTTTTAGATCCTCGATTCGGCATTTTCTTTCCGAACACCAAAGCTGAGCATCGAGGGCTACTGTCTATGCGGTAATATTTTTACATATCTTAAATACATACCTCAAAGCTTTGTTAGAAGGCAGCAGGAGCTTCGATCAGCCCGCTCTTGGCGGACTGAACTTTCTGGACCACCACACTCATAACAGTGCGGTGCTCCTCGTCGATGGAAGCGCCATTGAGCGCCTCCATCAAATCATTCAGCGCCTCCAGTTGGACGGAGGTCACCGGCGTCGCAGTCTTGCCCTTCTTACGAAGGGGTCGCCTGCCGGACTCCAGAACCACTGAAGGTTCCGGTACGAAGTCCGGCACAGGGCCGGACTTAAAACACTTCAGGGTTTTATCCCCTTTGCGCCCGGAGTCCGGGATGTCGCCTTGCGGCGCCTCCAGCGCCACCTCCTCCTGGCTGGGCCCCTTTTGGGACTCCACCTCGGCGTTGGTGGCGTAGTCCGGGGGAAGGGTCCTTCCCTTCTTGGACCCTCCGTGTCGGTGTACTAAAGTAGGGGTACCTTAGTACCCCGAACTGGTGCACGGGCAGTCGCAGCGTCCCCGCGGCAAGCCTTGCCGGGCGTCCGCCAAGACCCTCCGCAGCCAGTCTGAAGGCAAGACCCCGACAAGAAGAGCTTGCCGGGAAGGCCTCTAAGCAGACAAGGCCCGGCAAGAGGAGCTTGCAGGGAAGGCCCAGGCGCGACAAGCCTCCGGCGCGACAAGACCGATCGCGGCAAGGCGCTTGCCGCGGCATGCAACTCCTCTCCGCCTCCGCTCCGGCTCACCCAGTGACGTGTCGCCATGGGACCGTTCCATGGGCACGTGTCGGGCGGCTGTGCAGCCAGCGGAGGAGAGCGACTGTTCTGTGGCGACAGGCTCGCCATCGTGGCGGCGGAGGCACACTGACGGTCTACATTACCTTTGCTTGGCGACAACGACAGGCATTTATTGCTTTTGTCCCTTGCCGTCGAGTTACGTATTTTTACGTACCTTTGTTGGTGGGTGTACCAACCCCTGTTTTTACGTTTGTACCCCCGCCTATGTTGCCACCTGTCGGAGACCCCTTTAGCATATAGAAGGAGGCCCGAGTGCAACGTAGAGAGGGTTCCACGGTTGGCCGAGTCTCGATTCATTCGACCCACCGCAGATTAGCCACACCCACGCTAGGTTTTGTAGCTCGCATTGCTCCCTAGCAAGAAGAGAATAGATCAAACAAGCAGCGATGGAGTTTTATCTCTCCGGAGAGCTCGAAGCTGGGTAAACTGCCCGTGTGCATCGCCTCGATCCGCTCTTCGATGCGACCTCCGCCCCTCCGAACCACAAAGGGACCCGCTCCGCCGGGCCCCATAGGTGTCCTTGAATGCGATCAGCCGCCCGACATCTCTGGCGCGCCCGGTAAAGCGTCGAGGCCGTGTGAATCCGATTCCGGCGTTCACGCTGGCAGCGTCATCAACATCTTCCTCAACATGCCACCGAAGAAGAAGGCTTGGCGGCAGCAGAGCCGTCCGCGTCGTACCCACCCTCACCGCAGCAAGCGGGTGGCGGTGCGAGCGGCTGGCGGAACGGGCATCGGCGAAGGTGCTCGCGGCGTTGCCAAGTCCAAGGACAAGGCACCGCAAACCTCGGCGTCCGCGCATCCCCGCGCCCATCTCAGGAGACGCGGGACCAACAACGTCATGGCGTTCACAACGCCATACGTTCGTTGGATCGAGACCCTCAAGACCAGCATGCGCGCCAACATGCTGGAACTAGTGAGATACGGTCGCCCGGACGGGGCGCTACTCCTTCTAACGCAGTTAGAAGTCCGAGCGTGTCCCGCTCCTCGCACCGTTCTCCGATGCCGCCTACTACTCCAGCAGAAGCTCTGGCGAGAGCTCAACTGCTCCTCGACTACCCTCCAACGGCCGACAAGGTCGACGAGTGGAGGGCCACTATCCAGAGCCTCATCGGCTTTGCCAACGGCGAAGCTCCGCGGCAACCAACGCCATCGTTTCCGCGGCGAGGCGACAAGGCACGAGCCGGTGGCGACGACACTGTCGGAGGTGCAACCACCGTGCATTCTCCGCCAATAAGGCCAAGATCGCCGACTCACCGGATCCACCTCGACAGCGACTCCACCTCGTCGTCGGATCCGCGGACTCGCCGCGATCAGCGCCAAGTTCTTCATGAGCGACAACAAGAGGACGCTCGAACTCGCATCGAGAGTCGAAGAGAAGCGCGACATCAATCCGACAAGCGCTGGGCCTTACATTGACATGCACGCGCCGGAGGGGCCAGCGACTTGCCGTGCAGCGGTAGGTTGCCCTGCGTTCACTCGTGAGCTGCGGCTAGTCCAGTGGCCCAGCCATAAAATCTTCTAACCTGTCGTGTCGGAGAAGTATGATGGGAGGTCGCATCCGTCGGAGTTCCTCTGCATCTACACCATCGTGGTGCAGGCTGCGGGGGGCGGACGACAAGATCTCGCCAACTACTTCCCGCTCGTACTCAAGCCCAACGTCAGATCTTGGCTCATGCACTTGCCAGACAGCTCCATATCCTCTTGGGCAGACCTGTGCCATCAGTTTGTTGGCGCCTTCACAGGTGGCCACAAACCTCATGGCCAAGAGAGTGACCTTCACTTACTCGCCCAGAAGGAAGGAGAGTCCCTGCGCAAGTTCATTCAGAGATTCAGCCGTGTGCACTACAACATCGGGCGTCCACCTGCCGTGGTGATCAGCGCATTTCATCGAGAATGTGCGGAACCGCAGGATGACGGAGGAGATGGCGATGAGCAAAGTCAAGGACGTCAGTGAGCTGTACGCCTTGGCCGACAAGTGTGCACGCGCTGAGGAAGGGAGGAGACTCCCAGGAGAGGATGCGGAAGCAGGATCTGACAGTGATGACACCGCCCCGGCGAAGAAGGGCCGGCGGCGAGGCAACAGGAAGAAGAAAAGCAGGGAAGTGCTAGCTGTCGAGCAGTCCGGCAATGGAGGCGGCGACAAGAACGCCAAGGCTGGTGTCTCCGGCAAGGAGGTTGCCGCTGACGCCAACCACCAGTCGGTGGCGGCCGCCGACAAGCAGGACAGCTCCGGCAAGCAGTACTGCAAGATCCACCGCACCAAGGGCCACGATCTCCAGCTGCAAGAAGGTCGAGCAGCTCGTCGAGCAGCAGAGAGCTGAGTACGGCTGACGCGACAAGGAGAAGGCCCAGAAGGTGCTTGGGGAGCAAGCAAGAAGCGTCCGGCCGGGGAGGACGCCAGCAAAGTCAAGCAGCGGCGACAAGGAGATCGACCTCCCAGCGGCGCGACAAGGATGAAGATGATGGCGACGACGAAGATATGGAAGGCGACGACGTAGCGAGCAGGAGTTTGAGAAAGCCACAGAGGTTCTGCGTTGGCCGGAGGTGCTTCCTGCATACCTCCCACCGCCAACTCAAGCAATGGATGCGGGAGGTCAATACTGTGAGAACCATCCATAGAGTCACGCAGGCCTCTGAAGTGGTCGGCCGCCTATCATTTTTGATATTGAGGACCACCACGATCGCATAAGCTGCGGTCGGGTGCTTGCCGATGTTGGTCTCTCCAACCATCCGCAACCTCAAGGTCACAAAAATGTTAGTTAATGGCGGGCCGGCTTGAATCTGATCTCCTCCGCGGTGCTCGAAGCTTCAAATCCACGACAATGAGCTCGAAGAGACCGGAACCTTCCAAGGAATCAATCCGGGAAGGAGCAAGCCGAAGGGGAAGATTACGTTGCCGGTCTCATTTGGCAGCGAGCTAAACTTCAGGACTGAGAGGGTTACATTTGACGTTGCCGATTTCCCATTGCCTTACAACCGGATACTTGGCCGTCCGGCACTCGCCAAGTTCATGGCGGCCTCTCACTACGCCTACAACCTTCTCAAGATGCCAGGCCCGATAAGCGTCATCTCTGTCCATGGCGACAAGAAGGATGCCCTTATCTGTACCGACAAGATCTTCCGGGACGCAGCAGCCGCAACAGATTGCCAGACACTTGCCGCTGAAGCTCCCGGGGGGAAGAAGGCCAAGTCCAAGTCCGGCAAGGGCTCGATGCTCACTCCGGCAAGCGCACCTCTTGGTGCTGCGCTACCGTCGAGGACGCACCATCGAGCTCCACCGACAAGTGCAAGAAGATGGTGGCTCCGCGAAGACCAAGAAGGTGCCGCCAAGGAGGACGGCGCTGGTGGTACCTTCACCATCGGTGCCTCCCTCGACCCCAAATAGGAAGGCGGCTCGTCGCTTTCCTGCGGCGAATGTCGGCGTGTTTGCATGGCAACCGTCGATATCCCGGTGTTCCCGGGAAAGTGATTGAGCACCGCCCTAGCCGTTTGTCCTCATCTTGCGGCCCGTCAAGCAAAGAGTCGGGAAGCAAGCGGTGGGCGCCAAGAACTCATAAATTTGGAGAGATCAAGAAGCGGGAAGCGGCGGGCCTTGTCGGAGGAGTACTCCATCCTACGTGGTTGGCCAATCACAGTAGTCGTGCGCCAAAGCAAATGGGAAATGGAGGCTTTGTATTGACTTCACGGATGTTAATAAAGCTTGTCCCAAAGATCCATTTCCCTTGCGGCGCATTGACCAGATTGTTGACTCCACGGCGGATGTGATTTGCTTCGTTTCTTGATGCCTACTCAGGATACCATCAGATCTTCATGGCTGAAGAAGATGAGGAGAAGACCGCATTCATCACACCATGTGGCACATCTTTGTTTCATACGGATGCCTTCGGTTTGAAGAATGCTGGTTCAACATTTGCAAGGGTAGTCCATGGCGGCTTTTGAGCCGCAAATGCACGTAAATGTAAAGCCTACATGGATGACATAGTGGTCGAGAGGAGGGACAAAGCAACTCTGGTTCAAGATGCGGGCGAGACCTTTGCAAATCTGCGCAAGATAAACCTCAAGCTCAACCCGAGAAGTGGGTGTTTGGAGTCCCTTAGGCAAGCTTCTCGGGTTCTTCGTGTCTCGGCGAGGATTGAGGCAAATCCCGACAAGATCAAGGCCATTGAGCAGATTGAAGCACCGAAGCGCGTCAAGGATGTCACGAAGACTTGCCGGTTGCGTGGCTGCTCTCGGCGAGTTTATTTCTAGGTCTGCTGGCGCGCCTGCCATTTTTCAAGATTTTAAAAAAGGCGGGTCGATAAAATGGACTCCCGAAGCGGAGGCTGCGCTGCGAGACTTAAAGAGATACATCCTCTACTCCGACACTTGTCGCACCTAGGCCACAAGAGAAGTTGCTGCTATATATAGCGGCAACCAATCAAGTAGTTAGCGCTGCGTTAGTGGCGAGAGAGGGAGGCGGAGATAGCGGAAACCGACAACGCGGCAAGCACATCCAGCGACAAGCGGGGGCTTCGCCGAGAAGCTCTGGTCCCGACAAGGGCGAAATAGCGAAGACACAAGAACAGTCTGAGAAAAGGATGGTGCGGCGCCCGGTTTACCGTCGGTTCCCTCCTGCGAGGCTAGGTCAAGGTACTACGGTGTGCAAAAACTGCTTTTCGGCCTCCTCATAACCTCGAGAAAGCTGCGCCATTACTTCCAAGCACATGAGATCACAGTTGTCACTCGCTTTCCCTAAAGAGGATCTGCGAGAATCCGAAGCGGCAGGCAGGATTGTCGAGTGGGCCTTTGGAGCTGTCAAGCTTTGGTCTTAAGTTTGAAAGCACATCAACTATCCAAAGCGAGCCTTGGCGAGTTCATAGCAGAATGGACTCCAACGCCCGGATGAAGAGATTCGGAGACGAGCATTCCGTCAAAGAAGCGAGCAAAGAGTGGCTGATGTACTTTGATGGTGCCTTCTCGCTGCAAAGGCGCCGGTGCCCGGCGTCTTGCTTATCGCACCCACGGAGAGCACCTCAAGTCACGTCGTCTAGATGCACTTTCCCAAGGAGCAAGCGACAAACAATCTTGCAATCTGAAGGTTTGCTTGCGGTCTCGGGATCGCCGTGGACCTTGGGATCAAGAAGCTTATTGTCGGGGTGACTCGCAACTCGTCGTCCGCCAAGTCAACAAAGATTACGAGTCCGTTGATGGAAGCCTACGTTGATGAAGTGAGGAAGCTAGAAGAGCACTTTGACGGCACGCAAATGGAACATGTTCCAAGAGCTCGAGAATGATATTGCTGATGCCTGTCAAAGTGCGGCTGCGCTTAAGCTACACAATGGAACCAGGGACTTTCGTGCTCAAGCTGACTCGTAACCGTAACACCATCGGCGGACAAAGCAAGAAGAGGAAGTTGGCCTCTGGTGACTACTTTCCGTGAGCTTCAAAGCCGTCGTTGCAAAAGTCCCCAAGATCAACACCAGCAGTGCGAGGAGCGGTCTGCTCCGACAGACCCCGAGGTTTGTTTCGTTGAAACAAGCGCTCCCGACAAGTCTTGCTCCGGCAAGCAGCCGAGAACATCTAACTCGGCAGAGCCACCGGCTCTTGCCGTAGAAAGCTGATGTTCCGCAGCAGCAGATGAGCCTTTAGTCCTTGTTGTCGAGCCACAAGCTCCGGCATGGGTGCAGCGGATTGTCCAATTCCTTGAGACAGAGAACTTCCGAAGAAGCGGGAAGAAGCGGAAAGAGTAGCCCGGCAGTCAAGTATGTACCAGTTTGTCGACGGCATGCATGCGAAGAAGACTCAACGGTGTGAAATTGAAGTGTATTCCCGGGGAAGATGGGCCGAAGCTGTTGGCGAAGATACATGGAGGCATATGTGGTCACCACATAGGCGCAAAACACTTGCCGGCAAAGCTTTCCGGCAAGGTTTCTTCCGCCGACAGCCCTCGGGATGCAAGCTGCACAAGTAACCAAGTGTGAAGCGTGCAGTTCCATTCCAAGCAGATACACTGCCGGCTCAAGCTCTCGGGCGATCCCTTTATCCTGGCCATTTTGATGCGGGGCTCGACATCCTCGGCCCCTTCCCCCAAGCTATCGGGGGCTTTGAGTACTTATGCGTCGCCATCGACAAGTTCACAAAGTGGCGGAAGTGGAAGCGATGAGGAAGGTGACATGACGATCGGCGATCAAGTTCTTGGTCGATTGTTTGCGTTTGGAATCCCTAACAGGATCATCACCGACAACGGCACACAATTCCTGCAATCGCACCTTCATGCGATGCGTCCAAGACCTTGGCGCCAAGGTCTGCCGCTTCCGTTGCTCACCCGAGAAGCAACGGTCAAGCGAAAAGAAGCGGCGCTGAAGTGCTGCGGACTCAAGACCAGAACTTTCGACGAGGCTGCACAAGTCGGAAGAAAGCTGGATCGAGGAGCTGCCGGTGGCTCTTTGGTCGATCGTAACGGCGCCAAATCGAGCCAGCGGCCAGGCACCCTTTGCTCTAGTCTATGGAGCGAGGCGGTTCTCCCACGGAACTTCGTTATCTGGTCGCCTCGAGTGCTCGCTTATGATAAGTTTGAGCAAGAGCAGCTGCGACAAGATGACGCGCTGCTCCTTGAGGAGGATCGTCTTCAGGCTGCTGTGCGAGCCGCTCGCTACTAGCAGGCCTTGCGTCGCTACCATGGCCGCAGGGTTAATTCCAGAAGTCTCGAGGAAGGCGACCTTGTTCTTCGGCGCGTTCAATCCGCCAGGAATTCAAACAAGTTGACGCCGAAGTGGGAAGGCTCTTATCGGGTGAAACGAGTCACTTGGCCTGGCGCTGTCCGCCTTGAGACCGAAGATGGCATTCGGTGAGCAACTCTGGAACATTGAGCATCTTCGTAAGTTTTACCCATAAGGCGCGGTTGTCGGAACCCGTTCCGGCAACCACCTTTATACAAGTCTTGCCGTTGTTGCATGTAATCAACCATTACAAAGCGAGCGCGGACCCGTGCATCGATAAAGCCCATGTGTTGCGCACAACCCGTCAAGTTCATGCTTCCATCAAGTTATTGCATGTTTTGGCTAACACTTTGTGCAGCAACCACACCCGGTAAGCAGAATCGAGCCACTGGGCTCTATAACGTTATTTCCTCTGCTTTCTCTTGTCGCAAAGAAAGGGAGGCTCCCTCGAGCACAAGTTAACCAGGGGGGAGGAGGAGATAATACTATGGACCAGGCACCGCTCGAGGAAGTTTCGCCTCATCGGGAAGCAAGAAACAGAAAAGCTAAGTTGCCAAAGTTTGAGCAATCAATTTTTAAATTTTTGTTATCTTCCTCGAACGATAGTACTTTGTATGGAAAACACATGTGCAGAGGAACGAATCGTATTTGGTCGCGCCCTTACTTTGTTTGAGTCCGCTCAACAACTTAAGTGAGCTACGGCTAGTCCGCGACAAGGTTGCTTGTCGGTAGCGACCCTTGACTGCTGAAGTTCCGCACTTTCGGTGCTTTCGCGGCAAGGGTGCCTGCACCGACAAGTTTCCCTAAATGCGCAGGCGAAAGCATTACAAAGGAAGAAATCAAGTAGAGGAAATAACATTGCATCGGTCGATCGGATCAGTAATAAATTTGTAAAGTTATCTTCCTTGAGCGACCGGCGCTTTGTATGAGACACCCGTGCGCGGAGGAACCAAATCGTGACTGGTCGCGCCCTTACTTTGTTTCGAGTCCGCTCAACAACTTAAGTGAGCTGCGACTAGTCCGCGACAAGGTTGCCTGTCGGTAGCGACCCCGCCAGCAGGCTGCTGAAGTCCCGCACTCGGCGCTCGCGGCAAGGGTGCCTGCACCGGCAAGTTTCCCTGAAAAGCGTAGGGTAATAACATACAAAGCCAAGGGTCGAGTAAAGGAAGTAACGTAGCAGATGTTGCCCAGAATAAAGTTATGTTACGAAGATAACTTATTGCGGCACTGGCTAAATCGTCCTCAGAACTGAAATAACAGCGAAGAGGAGAAGAAGGGCGCGCCTGCACCCAAACCCCGGCAAGCCAGAGAGTTCTTGCGGGGCTGCGGCTAAGCCGAGTTGCCGGGGCTGCGGCAAGCGAGTTGCCGAGCTGCGACAAGCGAGGGGGTTGCAGGGCTGCGGCAAGCGAGTTCTTGGGGGCCGCGGCAAGCGAAGTGTCGGGGCTGAGATATCGAGATAAGCCTTCGTCCTTTTTCAAACATCCCTTTTCATTAAAACATTCTACTCGGATACAGTCCGTGGGGAATGAAAAACATGAAAGAGAGGATTACAAGCCTTAAATGCGGATAAGGCCCAACGGCTTACAAATTAAAAAGATAAGATGCCCGTAATCCTTTTCACTGTCCCTCTTTCCGGAGGTAGGTCAAGGAGGCGGGAAGGGCAAAAAGCGCCTAGGCAGGCTACGGGTGCCGGAAGACACCAAGAGAACATCCAGGAGCTCCCGAGGGCTTGACGGAGATGGCGGCACCGGAAGGCGGGAGTTCGAAGGCAGGGCGGCAGGCGTCGGCTGCTGTCGAGGGCACCTCGCCCTCGTACTCCGACTTGACGGCCTTGTCGCCATCCCTCTTCCCTTCCGCAACCTCCCTCGCCAGCCGCCCAAGGGAGGCGACCCGGGGAGTTCGAGGCAGCGACACGGATGATGGGGTCGCGGTGACATGCGCGGCGCCCAGACAACTAATCGGGCCCACCAACCTCGTTGTCGCTGTCGCTCCCCTCCTCGTCCCTCTCCCTCGAGGAATCTTCATTGTCGGAGGAGCTGTCCACGCAGCACTTCGCCGGGTGCCAAGATCCCAAGACCTTGACGGAGAGGAGATCACCCTCCATTAACTTAAAATGGAGGGTAAACCCGCCCCTCAGTGTGGATGCGGGTGAACGTCTTCCACCCACGATCGAGATACATCACATTAGGGGCTGGGAATACAACAGCGGACTCGCATACCGCTGATCCCACAGCCCCTCATGTGCAATCTCGATGTCTCAGGCGGATCCGACTCCACCGCGCCATAAGCGGAGCTGGAAGCCGGGAGGCGACGACGAGGCGCCCGGCGCAGCTGACGAAAAAGAACTTCATGAGGTGCGTCCCGGTATGGACCGCCGCAGGGAGGGAAACCGCCGGGGGAGGCGGAGACGGCGCGCCGCCCCCTCCGCCTCTTCCTCGACCTCGTCCTCGACCTCGCCCTCGACCTTGCCCCCTCCCTCTTCCTCTTGGGGCTGGCTCTGCCGCCCCGGGCGTAGGGTTGGGAGGGGAGCGCTGGCTAGCGGCGACCCTCGCCGCCACCGATGAAGAACCAAGGCTCTTTTTCTCCATGGCGAATGAGAGAAAGGGGAGCAGAAACTGAAGAAAGGAGGAGATGGGAGAGTGCGGCCTTCTGCGCTCCCCTTCCGCCCTTTTTAAGGAAGCAAGGTGGGGGCTCAACCGCCCCGCTCGACGAATCAGGGCGTAGGAAGAGCAGGGAATCGGGGCCGACCTGCTGCCTCTGCTCGTGACGGCCCGGTTTCCCACTTCCACCGTCCGTGACCCCAAGAGCATGGGAACCACGTGGCGGGGATGCGAGCGGAGGCGGCAGGTGGAAGCGGCCCGCCGCCGCCCACTTCCCCACGACGCCGCAATCGACGCGTGCCGTTCTGAGGACGCGGGCGATCACGGAGTAAGTTTAGTTTGGACCCAGGCCGCGTGCCCGTGCCTGTTTTGGGCCTGGCCCAACAACGCTTCGGCACCGTGTATGGCCCGGACCGGGGCTCCTGCCGGTGTACTAAAGTAGGGGTACCTTAGTACCCGAACTTGTCTGCACGGCGATCGCGGCGTCCCAGCGGCAAGCCTTGCCGGGCATTCGCCAAGACCCTCCGCAGCCATTACGAAGGCAAGACCCGACAAGAGGAGCTTGTCGGGAAGGCCTCTAAGCAGACAAGGCCCGGCAAGAGGAGCTTGCCGGGAAGGCCAGGCGCGACAAGCCTCCGGCGCGACAAGACCGGCCGGCAAAGCGCTTGCCGCGGCATGCAACTCCTCTCCGCCTCCGCTCCAGCTCACCTAGCGGCGATGTCGCCATGGGACCGTTCCATGGGCAGCGCGTGTCGGGCGGACATGCAGCCAGCGGAGAGCGACAACTGTGGCCTTGAGCAGGCTCGCCATCGTGGCGGCGGAGGCGCACTGACGGTCTACATTACCTTTGTTTGGCGACAACGACAGGCATTTATTGCTTTTGTCCCTTGCCGCCGAGTTAGGTATTTTTGCACCTTTGTACACTGTTGGTAGGTGTACCAACCCCTGTTTTTACGTTTGTACCCCGCCTATGTTGCCACCGCCGAGACCCCTTTAGCATATAAAAGGAGGCCGAGTGCAACGTAGAGAGGGTTCCACGGTTGGCCGAGTCTCGATTCATTCGACCCACCGCAGATTAGCCACACCCACGCTAGGTTTTGTAGCTCGCATTGCTCCCTAGCAAGAAGAGAATAGATCAAACAAGCAGCAGTAGGAGTTTTATCTCTCCGGAGAGCTCCGAAACTGGGTAAACCGCCCGTGTGCATCGCCTTGATCCGCTCTTCGTGCGACCTCCGCCCCCCTCCGAACCACAAAGGGACCCGCTCCGCCGGGCCCCATAGGTGTCCGCGGGTACGATCATCCGCCCCGACACTCCGGCCTCCCCAGTTGGGGCGGCCTTCCTTTTCTTCTCTCCCCCCGCTGGGGGAGAGGCCTCTTTTTCCTCCTCCTCATCTTCGCGGGAGGAGTCCGCCTCGGAGTCATCGGACGATGAGTCCGACAACACTGGCGCTGGAACTCCTTCGAGTTCTCGTGGCCTTCTTCTTGGCCTTCTTCTCCGGCACCACGTAAGGTGCCGGAACCAGCAGCCCCGTCAATCGGGCGTCCGCTGGCTCTTCTGGCAAGGGAGCCGGACAGTCGATCTGTCCGAACGTCTTCTACCAGTCCTGTCAAAGGTGAGGGAGTTTTAGATCCTGCATAGAGTCAAACTATGAAAGAAGAGTCCCGTAAAGGGTAAAATAGCTTACCTCGCTGGCTTGATGCCGCGAGCTGAATCCGCGATCTTGATGGCGGATGCGGAGAACCTCAGCCTTGAACAGCACCTTCGAGGGCATCTTTATGCGTAGTGTCGAAGAGCCGGCTCAAGGTTCGGTGCTGTGCGGATCAAACTCCCACAAGTTGAAGGCCCGTTCTTTGGCATGGGAGGATCCGGCAGATGAGCATAACTTTGGAATACGTTGACAAGCTTGAGCTTATTGTGCACCAGGTTTGAACGCAGGTTTGGAGTCCTGTCAGGCTCTTAGTATTACCCCGTCGGCCAGTATCTTTCCATGAGGTGAGCCGTGTAGGGAAGCCAGATCGGAATTCGTGGGCCGTCGCCCATTTTGAGTCACGCGGCTCGGTGATGTAGAACCACCCCAATTGCCACCCCTTTATGGTCTCCACGAAGGAGCCCTCGAGCCATAGGACGTTGGCCATCTTGCCCACCATGGCACCTCCGCACTCCGCTTGGCGGCCACCCACTACCTTCGTCTTGACATTGAAGGTCTTCAGCCATAAGCCGAAGTGGGGCTGGATGCAGAGGAAGGCCTCGCACACGACGATGAAGCCGAGATGTTGAGGATGAAATTCGGGGCCAAATCGTGGAAATCTAGGCCGTAGTAGAACATGAGCCCCCGGACAAATGGGTGAAGTGGAAAATCTAGTCCGCGGAGGAAGTGGGGGAGGAACACCACCCTCTCATGGGGCCTGGGGGTGGGGATGAGCTGCCCCTTGTCGGGAAGCCGATGCGCGATGTCATCGGACAAGTATCCGACCTTTCGCAGCTTTTTGATATGCCCCTCCGTGACGGAGGAGGCCATCCACTTGCCTCCCGCTCCGGATATAGTTGGAGAAGGTTGAGGTAGGATGTGCGGACTTGGGCGCTGGAGCTCGAGTGCGCGGAAATGGATGAGCAAAGGAGGAAGAAGGCGTGTGTGAAAAGGTGGATCCTTATCCCCTTATATGGACGGACAAAGCTATGCGTCCCCACCGGCTTGATAAAACTTGCTTATCTCCCAAGCGCCGTAATCAATGGCGCGGTTGGGTTACCTACGCCTTTGTATTGATGAGAATCACGGAATAAGGGACACGATCTCTGCTTTGACAAGACGTGCCAAGGAAACTGCCTCGCTAAACGCGCTGAGGTGGGACTGTGAAAACGATTCGAATAAAGGCTTGGCCGTGGTGTGATGTCACGCTACGGAATACGTCAGCAGATTAAGCTTGTGTAAATATTATTCTTTCTATGGTGGTATGTGGAACTTATTTTGCAGAGCCAGACACGATCCTTGTGTTCAAAATCTTCTATGAAGAATTCGGAGGAGGAACCCGCCTTGCAATGCCGAAGACAATATGTGCGCCGGACTCGTCGTCATTGAAGCTTTGGTTCAAGAGCTACCGAGGGTGTCCTGGATTAGGGGGTGTCCGGATGGCCGGACTATGACCTTTGGCCGGACTCCTGGACTATGAAGATACAAGATTGAAGACTTCGTCTCGTGACCGGATGGGACTTTCCTTGGCGTGGAAGGCAAGCTTGGCGATACGGATATGTAGATATCCTACCATTGTAACCGACTCTGTGTAACCCTAACCCTCTTCGGTGCCTATATAAACCGGAGGGTTTTAGTCCGTAGGACGAACAACAATCATACCATAGGCTAGCTTCTAGGGTTTAGCCTCTCTGATCTCGTGGTAGATCTACTCTTGTACTACCCATATCATCAATATTAATCAAGCAGGAGTAGGGTTTTACCTCCATCGAGAGGGCCCGAACCTGGGTAAAAACATCGTGTCCCTTGTCTCCTGTTACCATCCGCCTAGACGCACAGTTCGGGGCCCCCTACCCGAGATCCGCTGGTTTTGACACTGACAACGACCCCTCACAAAATTTCAAGGTATAAGTGTTCTCCCTGAGTATGCACCGTTGCTACAGTTCGTCGTGCCGAGATACCACGTGATGATCGGGCATGATAAGCTCTACATTCACATACAATGGGTGTAAGACAATTTTTCACGTGCAGAATACTCGGGTTAAACTTGACGACTCTAGCATATGCAGATATGGCCTCGGAACACTGAGACCGAAAGGTCGAACATGAATCATATAGTAGATATGACCAACATAGAGATGTTCACCATTGAAAACTACTCCATCTCACGTGATGATCGGACATGGTTTAGTTGATATAGATCACACGATCATTTAGATGACTAGAGGTATGTCTATCTAAGTGGGAATTCTTAAGTAATATGATTAATTGAACTTTAATTTATCATCACTACAAAAAAATACACTTCTGTGATGATACGTGTTTGTCACAGTAGGTCGTGTTTTTTTTCATGCATGTACATCCATGACAAATTTATGACAGAATCAAGATAGTCATACCTGTGTTGTCGTAGAGGTGTTCCATGACATTACCAAAATTATCATCACGGAAGTGTCCACTTCCATGATGATAAATCGCGCGTCACAGAAGTGCTTTCGTCAAGGGTGACCGTGTGACGCCCGGATAATTAGGCTACAGTAATCCCGCGTTAATGATGACACGTCACCTCGGTGACTGCTGATAATCTCGCGTTAGTTCGAAGCGGATTCAAATTCAAAGTTTGAATTAAAGTAAAAACAATTAAAGTTTTCGAAAGTCAGAACTAAAATGTTCGATGTGTTGAAAATATTCCCTATCTATTTGTCATATAGAAACCATGTTTTTATATAAGGCCTATATATTTAAAATGAGCAAAAACAGAAAAGGAATAAAAATAAAAAGAGAAAAAAAACAACAAAACAGAAAAAAAAACAAATGAGGGAGACCCCCTGGCCAACTGGGCCAAACGGCCCAGCCAGCCAGCCCACCGTCCAGGCCGGCCCACCCGGTCCCCCTGTATAACCCCTACTCCCCCATAAACCCTAACGCCCCACTCCCCCACTTTCCCCCTCACATCGCCACTCCCTCTCCCCCCTCCCGATCAAATCTGGATCGAGGAGAAACCCCCCTACTCTCTCGTCCTTCTCACCTCCCTCGACTGGATCGGGGCTGCGCCCCGCTGCCCTCCTCGCCGGAGGCCACCCCGTTCCCGCCACCACGTTGGCGCCCATCGCCGAGGCCACCTCGTCTCCGGTCCTCGCCGGCAGGGTCCCGCCGGCGCCCCACCGAACCCGGCCGTGGCCGCTCCCGGCGAGCCGCCCTGCTCCACCGCTGGACTGCCTCCCCTACGTCCGTGTCGTCCCCATCCCCCTGCCTCGACCTCGCCCGTCCTCGTCCTCCTCCCCGAGCGTCACAGACATCTGCAGGGCCCGGTGAGCCGCCGTCCCTCCTCCCTTTCCTCTCCGCCCCGACGTTGTTCACCATGCGCGCGACGCACTCTCGCCCCTGCTCACCGCGGCCTCGTCCTGACCGGCGTGCCTCCGCACGCGCCAACGGTCGCGCCCTCACCCGCCGTGCCGCACCGTGCATCCCGCCATCGGCGCGCCACCGTCCTGCTGCTCCCTCGCCCGCATCGCCTCCGCCCACTAAAGCCCCAACCATGGCCGTTGGCCGCGCTCGAGTCATGGCCTCGTCGGCTCTGCCTCCACTGGCGGCCACCTCCACCCGCTCATGCCCTGCCTCCCCCTGCGCCCCGTGCACCCTCCACCGTGCCGCCTAGCCCCGGTGCTGCCCCGACGTGGCCTCGCCAGTGCCATCTCTGGCGCCCGGCGCCCCTCTGTGCCCGCTGGCCCTCGCCCGGGTCGGGCACCTCCAGCGCCCCATCGCCCGACCTGCATAGGCCCCTGGGGCAAATGTCAAGTGGGGACCCACCCCTGAATGTTTTAGAATAATAATAATAAAAATAAAAATATATATATTTAGAAAAATAAATAAATTACTTATCTTAATTAATCATGTTTAGATGAACTAATTAAACTTGATTAACCTAAATATCTAATTAACCTAACTAATCTGTTAGTTAGGGTGATGTGCCAATGATGACGGGACCTTTGGTCAGGTTGGCTGCTTCTTTGTCAAGATGACATCATCTTGATGTCATTAAATCATTTTCGAATTAATTAAATAATTAATTAAATTCCAGAAATTATTAAAATCTTTAGAAAATCATATATTTTAATCCGTAACTTCGGATTAAAATATTTTCAACATGAAAGTTGCTCGTAGCAGCGAGACGAACTCGGATACGCAGCCCGTTCATCCACCACACACCCCTAACATATCAAACTCGCAACTTTCCCCCTCCGGTTCCACTGTCCGAAAACGCGAAACACCGGGAATACTTTCCCGGATGTTTTCCCCCTTCACCGGTATCACCTCATACCGCGTTAGGGCACGCCTAGCATCACATATTGTTTTGTCATGCATCGATATGCATACATGCGCATGATATTCATTGTTTCTTCCCCCTGTTCTCTCGGGTAGACTACGAGACCGACATTGATGCTGCCCAGTACGACTACGTATTTGATGACCCCTCTCACTTGCCAGCGCGACCAGGCAAGCCCCCCCCCCCCCTTGATCACCAGATATCGCCTATTCTACTCTATACCGCTTGCATTAGAGTAGTGTAGCATGTTCTTGCTTTCGTTATACCTATCACGATGCATAGCACATCCTTGCTACTCTTGTTGTTACCTTTACCTGCAATCCTACATGCTTAGTATAGGATGCTAGTATTCCATCTGTGGCCCTACATTATTGTTCGTCTGTTGTGCTATACTATCAGGCCGTGATCACTCGGGAGGTGATCACGGGTATATACTATATACTTTATACATGATACATGTGGTGACTAAAGTCGGTTCGGCTTGTGGAGCACCCGCGAGTGGATCTTTGTGGCGGAGGCTGACAGGACGAGTTGAGACCGCCTAGGAGAGAGGTGGGCCTGCCCTGTTCGGGCGTTCAGCGGATACTTAACACGCTTAACGAGATCTTGGTATTTGATCTGAGGTTGGTCGTTGACCTTATACGCACTAACCGCCACGTGGGACAAGATATGGGCAACCGGCGTCGTGGTATCACCGAAGCATTTCGTGACGTCGGCGGCGGCGCTTGGCCGGATTGGACCGAACGCCACTAGGCTAGGTACGCTTCCGGCCACAGACGCAACGTGCGCAGGTGTGCTAAGGCGATGGGCCCGGACCCACTGTGCGCATAGGTTTAGAACCGGCGTCTTGACCTCTCTGTTATGCCTAGGTGGGGCTGCGACGTGTTGATCTTCATGCCGGGCATGACCAGAAAAGTGTGTCCGTCCAAATGGGATCGGCGTGTCGGGTAATGTGGTGCACCCTGCAGTGAAGTTAATCTATTCGAATAGCCGTGATCTTGATAACAGGGGCGACTTGGAGTTGTACCTTGACCTTATGACAACTAGAACCGAATACTTAATAAAACACACCCTTCCAAGTGCTAGATACAACCCGGTGGTCGCTCTCTCTCAGGGTTACGAGGAGGGGATCGCCTGGTAGGATTATTGCTATGTGATGTTACTTGGAGGACTTGATCTACTCTACGCTACATGCCGCATAAGGCGGAGGCTGCCGAGCGTAGTCTTGACAGGTTTAGCTATCCCCTCTTATTACGGCATTCTCTGATTCAGTCCAACGATATGGCCCTTTACACATATATCCATGCATATGTAGTGTAGCTCCTTGCTTGCAGTACTTTGGATGAGTACTCACGGTTGCCTTGTTCCCCGTTTCCCCTATCTCTACTCGATTGCTGCAGCAGACGATGGAGCCCAGGAGCGACGCCACCGTCGATGAAGACTACTACCCGGAGGTGCCTACTACTACGCAGCAGCCCGGACGACCACTGTGAGTAGTTAGGAGGATCCCGGGAAGGAGGCTTGTGCCCTTTCGATCTGTATCCCGGCTTTGTGCTAGCCTTCTTAAGGCAAACTTGTTTTAACTTATGTTTGTACTCAGATATTGTTGCTTAAGCTGACTTCGTCTATGATCGAGCACTTGTATTCGAGCCCTCGAGGCCCTGGCTTGTATTATGATGCTTGTATGACTTATTTATGTTTTAGAATTGTGTTGTGATATCTTCCGTGAGTCTCGATCTTGATCGTACACATTTGCATGCATGGTTAGTGTACGATTGAATCGGGGGCGTCACAAGTTGGTATCAGAGCCGACTGCCTGTAGGAATCCCCCTTCCAACTCCTTGGCCGAAGTCGAGTCTAGACTTTTCAAAACTTTTACTAACATGGCTGTGCGGCCCATGGGCCCACGTCGCCATTGGGTGGTATTAGGATCTTTTACTCCTCGATCTTTACTCTGGGACTCTGAACTCTCTTCTACTCGGGTTAAACGATTTTTACTAACTCTGACTCTAGGTTCTCGATAATACTTTCTCCCGGAGAGCCTCTTCAGTCCGAATGATTACTTGGTGCACCGAAGGATTCTGAAGATACCTTCCGATATTCTCTCGAGACCTTGTGCCCATTGCTTCTGCAATTCCCTATGAATAAATACTTACACTTGTCATTCATACTTTATACCCAGTCGATCTTGTTATTACAAGATACCCGAGAATATTTTGTGCCCTCATCGCCTTGCGGTTCCTTGCCACCTGAATACCCCTAAGAGTAGTTTCTCGCACTTTTCGAGTAACCGCTCATCCCCAGTTGTTCAGGTGTTTCACGAAAGTCTTTGAAATACTATTAAATCCTCCGAAAATCCTTGCAGCCCTATTGCTCTACAAATACTTGTCTGCTTGCATTATGGATGCTTTCCATATGTCTGGCAAAATTCGTTAGTATCCTTAGACACCGTCATTTGGATCCTATTGATTCAACATGAGTGCGAATGCACGCAATCATCGATTGATCCTTTTAAATTATCTTTCCGGCTCAGACATCATTTTTGAACATGAGTTGGTTCTCGACCAAACTATTTGTCGTCAATTGTGCCTCTGGTCTATCGAACTTATCCATCCTTGATCAGAGCGACTGCTTTTGATCCTTTGTTTTGGAAATCGTAATTCCTTTGTTATCCAAGCATCGAATTATTCAGATGTTCTATAATATGATGCCCGTGCATTCTTCTTCCTCTGGTTGAGTACCGATGCTCACATCAGATCCGTTGTGGACCGGCAGATCCTTTGTTGGATTTTATCCGATAGTGTCCTTCATATGCAATCACTTTGGAAGTTCTTTCTCCATTGGTAAATCATATCCTCTGATTGACCAACCATGCTCTGCTTTCGAGCTTGTGTTATTTACTCCAAAATTTCTGGAATAGGTTCCTAAGATGCCCCGATGGGTTGAACCAGTGCTTTCCCTTGTCTGTGTGAACCGGAAAGATTTCACGGGTCATACTTATCTGGTATTGCACCAGGTAAAACTTTCAAACAACTAATGCCATTATCGAAACATGAAGTGAATGTAAAGTTATGCTTTGGAGAAGTGGGAGTCGACCTTGAACTTTGTGTTCATGCCCATGGACCTGAGGTGGAACTTATCATGGAAGCTTCTCGTAGTAATAATAATCCCCTTGTTATAACTTCTTCTCTTATCTATGCTTGGTCTTTTGCGGCCGTGGTTCCGCCATGATTGTTCTTCTTTGTTCCATTTCTCGGACAATTTAAAGCACTTGTCTTCTACAGATCAATATGCCTGCCCAACCTCTATTATGATCTACCTTCGAGTATTACCCCTGGTATCTCGAGGATATCATGCCATTGTAATTCATCTTGCAAACTTTTGATGAAGTACTACCTTTCCCTGTCAATGTCACTCCATGGGTTCTGGGTTGTTGGTCAACCGAGAACACCGATAAGTGAATCGATTCCGCACTCCGATTCAATAACTCTAAGTAATTATTGTTGCTTACGAGTTTAATAATCCTTCAAGTCATTCCTAGCCTGATTGGCTATATCATTATCGTGCTAAATTTTAACCGTGCTACCTGGTCCTTCCCGGAGCATAATTTTCGACGATGAGCTAAGCTTACGTTGATATTCCTCGTCATATCATTACACCTTGGACAGCAAGCTTGATTCCGTGTTTGTCCCATACCCGTGGTTCCAATAACCTTTTGCTTCATCATTCCTTTGACTTGATGTGATCGCTGATCGATTACATCTTGAAATCTCTCGACTGCTATGTCGTGATCATCATCAGCATTCCGAGCTCTTCCAAGATATCAATTGAATTTATGTTGAGAAAGACAATCCTTGCCCTCGATGATTAGTGTTATCATCGACCACTCTCTCGCCTTCCCTCCAACACAAACTTGTTTGTGTTTTGTGTTATACCTTGAGTTCCTTGCTATCCAGCAATTGCTCTTCTTTACCTTGGAGTATTACCATCCTTTATGTCAAGAATGTCGTGATAATTTCACCACCTCCTGAGAATTCTTGGTATTGTGATACTTCTCACTATCACCATTTTTCTTGGTCCCTGTCTTGAATCCAACAAGTGGACGGTGTCGTTTGGATGCTTTCCTTCTAGCAACCCTATTGCTTTGAAGTTAATGGTCGACATTTCATTATTAGACCATTGGTTATCGAATCACCATTATAACATTGGTCGTGCAACCCAACCCATATTTCGGGCGCACCTTTCCACCAATGTTTAATTGAGTATGTTTTCCTCGAGCATACCTCATTATATCATTTGATCTGACAAATGCTATCTCCCTGTTCACATAATTGTGGAAATCCATCTTTTGGAAATCCCAATGAATTTTCGCTGAGTTCATCAGGCACCTCCTCATCCTCTCCTTGGTTTAATGATGAACTCATGACAGAACTTGCTTCCATAGTTTATTTCCCGAGAATCTTGCAACTCCATCACGTCAAATTGAGTTGCACCTTTTCTTCTCAGGCATCCTGAGTCCTTGACACCAATCAGATCTGAATTCCGGTCAGATATGATGGTTGGAACATACTTTCAAGAGTTATAACATTGGTCCTCTTATGACTCGGTAAGGGGATGTCATGCCTAGCACGCCTGACCAGGGGACCGAGTGTTATAGTTTCCTTTTTAACAAGGATAGTCATTTTCCATGAGGAAATGGAATACCTTGTTTAATAAGTTCATCCTGATGGATCCTTTGTGTATCCAAAATCCGACCTTTGCTTGAAACCCATGTCAATGCTATCTCAAAGCAAGTCTGTGGTACTCCGATTTTCAACAAGAACATTTGAAGCCCAATGCTAAATGTTTCTTTCTTAATTAACACCGTTGTATGGGTAATGCCATGAAAATTCTCTCCCATTACCTAAATGGTTTTCTACGTTATATCATGTCATGGGCATCATGCTATGCTTGTCCTTGGGAAGGATATACCCCTGAATTATGTGTTTAAACACATTTTTCTTTCCATTGCTCTGATTAAATCGGATAAACACTTTTCCCTTTCCATTGGTTTGTTTAAACCCTTTCTATGATCTATATGATATAAGCAGTAACAATTCCCTGCTTGTGCAAACACCTCGGTGTACAGCTCTGTCAGTAAGACCCTGTTACTATTGTTGATGACATTCCGGTAGCCACTGATGGACGAGAACCTTGCCTATTGGCCCGCCTCGTTCAACGAGCAGGAAAATGGTTCTCTTCGTCCCTCGCCCTTGGTACCGACGTTGTTACTGACATATAACTGAGAGGCTACCCTCTGACATGCCTTGCTATCATGACCGTGCAAGATGTCAACCCCCCTTTCTACTTTAACCCACATGGTGGGCCCATAACCCACAGTTCCACAGGATCGAAACCTGACTCTCCTGTACAACCCTGTTTCTAATGGTTATTCTCCATGCTTGGCTTCGTATTTAATTCATGTGCCACCTTCCTAGTGCTCTATTCTGGTATCAGACGCAATACTTACTCTCGCTACTCTGAACCACTTTCTCACTCAGGTTCAGATTTCGAGCAACTATCTATCCGCTTGGAACCTCTTATTGTACCTTCGTACCTTACTCTCGAGGTATTTTATACGTTCATCTCAAGAGATAATCTTATGCTCATTCATGGGTTAACCCTAGATTGTTTCCCTCACAAGCATTCTAGCCGTAGAGTCAAGCTGCCCCTTACCTATTCGTAAGTACGTTGGAGTTCCTGAAGGAAAGGACGACTTCACCAAGATGACCTGAAGCAGAGAAATGAAGACATCAACGTAATGGATCGATCTCTTCGAGAAGAGAAACCAAGACCAAGGACACTCGTCAAAAATTTCGTAACAAAAGCCATTCCCCCTTACTCCCGCTCCTAAATCTCGGGACGAGATTTCTTGTAGTGGAGGAGATTTGTGACGCCCGGATAATTAGGCTACAGTAATCCCGCGTTAATGATGACACGTCACCTCGGTTACTGCTGATAATCTCGCGTTAGTTCGAAGCGGATTCAAATTCAAAGTTTGAATTAAAGTTAAAACAATTAAAGTTTTCAAAAGTCAGAACTAAAATGTTCGATGTGTTGAAAATATTCCCTATCTATTTGTCATATAGAAACCATGTTTTTATATAAGGCCTATATATATTTAAAATGAGCAAAACAGAAAAGGAATAAAAATAAAAAGAGAAAGAAAAACAAAACAGAAAAAAAAAACAAATGAGGGAGACCCCCTGGCCAACTGGGCCAAACGGCCCAGCCAACCAGCCCACCGTCCAGGCCGGCCCACCTGGTCCCCCTGTATAACCCCTACTCCCCCCGAAACCCTAACGACCCACTCCCCCCACTTTCCCCCTCACGTCACCACTCCCTCTCCCCCCTCCCGATCCAATCTGGATTGAGGAGAGACCCGCCTACTCTCCCGTCCTTCTCACCTCCCTCGACTGGATCGGGGCTGCGCCCCGCTGCCCTCCTCGCCGGAGGCCACCCCGTTCCCGCCACCACGTTGGCGTCCATCACCGAGGCCACCTCATCTCCGGTCCTTGCCGGCAGGGTCCCGCCGGCGCCCCACCGAACCCGGCCGTGGCTGCTCCCGGCCAGCCGCCCTGCTGCACCGCTGGACTTCCTCCCCTACGTCCATGTCGTCCCCATCCCTCCGCCTCGACCTCGCCCGTCCTCGTCCTCCTCCCCGAGCCCGCGTACGCACATCTGCAGGGCCCGGTGAGCCGCCGTCCCTCCTCCCTTTCCTCTCCGCCCCGACGTTGTTCACCGTGCGCGCGACGCACTCGCGCCCCTGCTCACCGCGGCCTCGTCCTGACCAACGTGCCTCCGCACGCGCCAACGGTCGCGCCCTCACCCGCCGTGCCGCACCGTGCATCCCGCCATCGGCGCGCCACCGCCCTGCTGCTCCCTCGCCCGCATCGCCTCCGCCCACTGAAGCCCTGACCATGGCCGCTGGCCGCGCACGAGTCATGGCCTCGTCGGCTCTGCCTCCACTGGCGGCCACCTCCACCCGCTCATGCCCTGCCTCCCCCTGCGCCCCGTGCACCCTCCACCGCGCCGCCTAGCCCCGGTGCTGCCCCGACGTGGCCTCGCCAGTGCCATATCTGGCGCCCGGCGGCCCTCTGTGCCCGCTGGCCCTCGCCCGAGTCGGGCACCTCCAGCGCCCTATCACCCGACCCGCACAGGCCCCTGGGGCCAATGTCAAGTGGGGACCCATCCCTGAATGTTTTAGAATAATAATAAAAAATTAAAAAAAATCTAATTAGAAAAATAAATAAATAAATAAATAAATAAATAAATTACTTAACTTAATTAATCATGTTTAGCTGAACTAATTAAACTTGATTAACCTAAATATCTAATAAACCTAACTAATCTGTTAGTTAGGGTGATGTGCCAATAATGAGGCAGGACCCCTTTGAGTCGGAGTTGACCCGATCAACTCATTGGCTGCTTTTGTCGACATGACATCATGTTGATGTCATTAAATCATTTTCGAATTAATTAAATAATAAATTAAATTCCAGATATTATTAAAATCTTTAGAAAATCATATCTTTTAATCGTAACTCGGATTAAAATATTTTCAACATGGAAGTTGCTCAGAACGACGAGACGAACCCAGATACGCAGCCCGTTCATCCGCCACACACCCCTAACATATCAAACTCGCAACTTTCCCCCTCCGGTTCCACTGTCCGAAAACGCGAAACACCGGGAATACGTTCCCGGATGTTTTCCCCTTCACCGGTATCACCTCATACCGCGTTAGGGCACGCCTAGCATCACATATTGTTTTGTCATGCATCGATATGCATCTGTCTGCATGATATTCATTGTTTCTTCCCCCTGTTCTCTCTGGTAGACTACGAGACCGACATTGATGCTGCCCAGTACGACTACGGAGTTGATGACCCCTCTCTCTTGCCAGAGCGACCAGCAAGCCCCCCCTTGATCACCAGATATCGCCTATTCTACTCTATCTGCTTGCATTAGAGTAGTGTAGCATGTTCTTGCTTTCATTATACCTATCCTGATGCATAGCCTGTCCTTGCTACTACTATTGTTACCTTTACCTGCAGTCCTACATGCTTAGTATAGGATGCTAGTATTCCATCTGTGGCCCTACATTATTGTCCGTCTGCTGTGCTATACTATCAGGCCGTGATCACTCGGGAGGTGATCACGGGTATATACTATATACTTTATACATGATACATGTGGTGACTAAAGTCGAATTCGGCTTGTGGAGCACCATGAGTGGATCTTTGTGGCGGGCGGCAGGCAGGTTGAGACCGCCTAGGAGAGAGGTGGGCTGGCCTGCTCGGTGTTCGCGGATACTTAACACGCTTAACGAGATCTTGGTATTTGATCTGAGTTGGGTCGTTGACCTTATACGCACTAACCGCCACGTGGGACAAGATATGGGCAACCGCGCCGTGGTATCACCCGAAGCATTTCGTGACGTCGGCGGGCGGCCTTGGCGCCCGGATTGACCGGAACGCCACTAGGCTAGAGTGCGCTTTTAGACGCGTCGCATAACATGCAGGTGTGCTAAGGGCGATGGGCCCAGACCCATGTGCGCATAGGTTTAGACCGGCGTGCTGACCTCTCTGTTATGCCTAGGTGGGGCTGCGACATGTTGATCTTCCGCGGCCGGGCATGACCCAGAAAATTGTGTCCGGCGAAATGGGATCGAGCGTGTCGGGTAATGTGGTGCACCCCTGCAGGGAAGTTAATCTATTCGAATAGTCGTGATCTTCGCAATGTGACGACTTGGAGTTGTACCTTGACCTTACGACAACTAGAACCGGATACTTAATAAAACACACCCTTCCAAGTGCCAGATACAACCCGGTGGTCGCTCTCTCTCAGGGTTACGAGGAGGGGATCGCCGGGTAGGATTATTGCTATGTGATGCTACTTGGAGGACTTCAGTCTACTCTCTGCTACATGCTGCAAGGTGGAGGCTGCCAGAAGCGTAGTCTTCGACAGGATTAGCTATCCCCCTCTTATTCTGGCATTCTGCGATTCGGTCCACTGATATGGCCTGTTACTCATATATCCATGCATATGTAGTGTATCTCCGTGCTTGCGAGTACTTTGGATGAGTACTCACGGTTGCCTTGTTCCCCCTTTTCCCCCTATCTCTACTCGATTGCTGCAACCAGACGATGGAGCCCAGGAGCCAGACGCCACCGTCGATAACGACTACCACCCCGGAGGTGCCTACTACTACGTGCAGCCCGCTGACGATGACCAGGAGTAGTTAGGAGGATCCCAGGAAGGAGGCTTGTGCCTCTTTCGATCTGTATCCCAGTTTATGCTAGCCTTCTTAAGGCAAAATTGTTTAACTTATGTATGTACTCAGATATTGTTGCTTCCGCTGACTCGTCTATGATCGAGCACTTGTATTCGAGCCCTCGAGGCCCCTGGCTTGTATTATGATGCTTGTATGACTTATTTATGTTTTAGAGTTGTGTTGTGATATCTTCCCGTGAGTCCCTGATCTTGATCGTACACATTTGCGTGCATGGTTAGTGTACGATTGAATCGGGGGCGTCACAGACCGACACGTGGCATCCAACGTAACGGAACGCCGTTAAGCTATCGGGTCGGATTTTGGATCCGATAACCCGTTAACAGCCCTGACCAATGGGAAATTTCCACGTGTAAAATTCTGATTTGCCGAAGGGAACACCTGTCAGCTTGTCAGTGGGCCAGATGTCGCCCATCCATTGGAGGAGACATGCCTATTATACGTCGACACATGGCTGGGCCCAACAGAGGCCCATATAGGTTAAAAGGCCGCCCGGTCAAAGGCCTGTAGAACTTAATCAGGTACTAGTGGGCCAGCCCAATAACGACCTGCTTAATAAAGGCCCATTTACGGCCCGAAGCCATATCTGGCCCGTTAATTGTTCGCCCAATATTTGGTCCCATTTACGGCCCGAAGACAGATCTGGCCCGTTAATTGTTCGCCCAATATTTGGGCCCATTTGCGGCCCGAAGCCAGATCTGGCCCGTTAATTGTTCGTCGAATATTTGGGCCCAACTACAGTCCAGTGACTTTCGGCCTGTTAGAGGCCTGGTGTAGACATGGGCCCATTTCAGCATGATGTGACTTTCGCCCTGGGAATGTCCCGTGCTGCCCAGGGGCCATATATGGTCCGACGGGACATCGGGCCCACTAACGGCCCGTGCTAAAGGTGGCAACAGTTAAGCCCAACGTAACTTTGGGCATGTTAAAGGCATGTCGCGTAATTCGCCCGTTGATGCATGCTAAGCTTCGGCCTCTTAAAGGCCCATGATATCGATGGGCCAACTAAGGCCCGAGATATGTTTCGCCACGGTAACGGCCCGTGAGCTAATCGGGCCCAAAACAGCCCGGTCTACATTTCGACTCTTTGAAGGCCCGTCGACGACTAGTGAAAATTGAGGCCCAACATGCATTTTGGCCTGCTAAAGGCCCGTGGTTTCATCTCGGCCTTAACAGGCCAGTACAATATTCAGCCTGTTAATGGCCCAATGCTACCTGGGCCAAACTAAGCGTTGGGTTGACAAAAGGCCCAACTAAAATATAGGCCGGTGTAAGTTTGGGCATGGCGCAATGTGTGAAGGCCCCAATCATTCGGGCCCAAGAAAGACGCAGGCCGGCCCAATTGTGGCCCGCTAAAAACCTAGCCCGTCAGAGTCGAATGTTTCGGTCCGGTCGACTACATCTGCTTTTTTTCAGATAGTGAATGATGGCAGTAACTAGTAGTAATTAAGAACAAACCTACTCTATACAATAAAGAAATTACGGCATAGTAACTATGAATAAACCTACACTATACAATAAAGGATATAAGGTATATTACATCCACTGGGCATCGAAGTTCGCCAACAGTGATCATAAAGCGCAACGAAGAAGCAGATTACAAAAACTAGGCACCATTGCAGCGTAACAAAATATCTTGAACCGAGACCACTTCAAGACAGTTCAAGAAAGGTTAGCCTTTATGCAGAGGAACTTGTGCAAATTCTTGAGCAAGGCCGTGAGACCGTCCTAGCATGTCGGGCATAGCTTCCAGTGTAGCTGTTTAGCGATGAGGTTCTCATTGGTGTTCTCCGCAATCTTTCTTAGAGATAGGACTTCAAGTCGAAGTTGAGTTGCGTAATGCCTTTACGCTAGAACTTGGGACTGAAGAAGTCGAACTGATCTGCATAACGAATTCTGTGAGCTTGTCTGACTATTAGTCTCAAGTAACTTTAACACTGCATGAAGACAAGACTTTGAGGTTGTCTCGCTATCTTCAAGATGTTTTGCCTTCTTTGCTGCAATATATGTTGGGTTTGTCTCACAGCCTTCAGCAGACTTGTGCATGCCGTTAGGCATATCACCCTGAAACAAAGCAGAGAGATGACAGGTTTTGCACGTGTATAAACAAAGATGATAACTGTTACATCAATTCTATCCAATTTTAAATTAGAAAATAAAGAGTAAGTTCAAAATATCAATAGCATAATTTGGCATTGTTCATAATGCGGGAGCTTCACCACACTCTTTGGATTACCATGTCAACATAACAAGCATAGATGAAGGACAAAGAAAAGCATTGTATCTATTTTGGATAATGTGCATGGCATGTTGTTCATATCATCAGCCACATCAGTAAGATAAAACAGGAGATGACAAGGTGCAAACGTGGGCTGCTTCACCACACACTGGATTATAGATCCACAGCAGTATTAAGTAATGTGCATGGTATGAATAAGGAATTTGGTTTTACAAGTAAAACTTAGAACTTACGGTTCTTACGAACATGCATTTTGGTAGAAACAGCAAACTAAACAGCAGTAAACGATAGGGAGTATGAGAAAATTAAATAGCAGTTGAGGATAAAGGCTTTAGAAGGACTGACTTACATTAAAAGTTAACACCGGCTTTATAATGCCCTTGTCCATGTCAAGGGAAGGATAACTCAAGAATTTCAGCACATAATCTCACTACTAGGGAAAACGCTATACACAGAGGTATAGCAGTAGCGTTGGTCAAAACTCGGCGCTAACGCTACTTAGTAGTAGCGCTTGTTGCAAAACCACGCTACAATCATTATTTTAGCGATGAGCGTCTTCACGTAAAAAGCGCTACTACTAAAATTCTCTCACTAGTGCCGGTAGGCTAGGAATAGTAGCAGCTTCTCCCGTAAGCACGCCATCGCAAAAACATTGTAGCAGCGAGTTTCTTCTTTACAGTGCTACTGCTATGTAAAAGAAAATAAATAGAAAAATAAGTAGAAAAGTAAATGAAAATGAAAGAAATAGAAAAAGGAGAAATGAAAAAAAGAAATGTAAAGAAAACAAAATAAAAATAAAAAGAAAACAGAAAGGGTTAGCTGTAGCGCGTTTCTCTAGAACACGCTATAGCTATCTTAGCTATAGCGCGTTTCAGCAAAAAGCGCTGCTGCTAGTTTGACTCAAATCCCGGCGGCCCTGGCTCAAAATTTCGCTAAGTCCTTTTCCCCCCTCTCTACTCTCCCCTGTCCGCCAAGTGCTGCATCACCGTCGTTGCCTGTGGCAGCCGACCACCGCCGCCGCCCCGCCCGAGGCCGCCTCGACCACACCGCCGCCGCCGCCGACCACACCGCCGCCCGAGGCCGCCTCGACCTCACAGCCATCGCCTCGAGGCCGTCGTCGACCTCACTGTCGCCTCCCTCGAGCTACGCCGCCGCCGCCATCGACCTCACCGCCGCTGCCCGAGCCAGAGCCTGCCCTCGCCGCCGACCGTAAGGCTATGCCTCTCCTGTCCCTACCCTCCTATTTGTCTCTGCTAGGGCAATTATATATATGTGTTGATATTGTGTTGATGTTCATATGAACCCTAGGTGTTCATATGAACCCTAGATTTTTTAGGGCAGTAGGCATTTTATAGCATTTAGGAAAAATGATTTGCAATTTTTAGGAAATTAGCTAGGGCAATTTTATGAAAATTCCTAAACAGTAATTGCATTTAGCTATAAACTAATAGAGGGTATATAAATAATAGTAGCATTTAGATTTAAATTAATGAGGGTATAAACAAAAACACTTAGCTATAAAAATATTTTGACTACGGACCTGAATTTGTTCCAAATTTCATTCAAATGAAATTTGAATTATTTGGACTATGGACCTGAATATTTTTGAAGAAATTGGGTGTAGGTACTAAGGTCTTCTTTGTGAAATTCTGGTGAGGTCAAAAGGGTTAGAGAAAATGTAGTTCCTAGACTTTTAGCTTTAGACAAAAAACAAAAGTATTTAGCTATAAATAAAAAGCAGTAGCTATGGCATTTAGCTATAAACAAACAACAGAATTGTTTTTCTTTTCAAAAACTTGGTCAAACAGAACAGTAGCTATAAATACTTTTAGCTTTAGACAAAAAACAAAAGTATTTAGCTATAAATAAAAAACAGTAGCTATGGCATTTAGCTATAAACAAAAAACATAATTGTTTTTCTTTTCAAAAACTTGATCAAACAGAAAAGTAGCTATATGTCATTGATGTTCATTTGCATATTCCATTATTGTTGATTATATCTTTTCATTGAAGTGGCCATGTTATATGCAAATTCCTCAATAGTGTTTGCTCATGTTATATCTTTTCATTGAAGTTGTTCGATTGTGCCCAAGTGGCTTTGTTGTTTCCTGTGAATGATCTTTGAGGCCTATGTTTTGCGGAATGTTGATTCATTTCTGTTAAGCAAATTTCAGGTTCTCGATTTGTCCACTTTTTAGCAAAGGTCATGCCGAAAATTTCCGTGAATTTCGGCATGACTTGTGCTACAAACTAGGACATATCGAGTGCCCGGATTTGCCGCACTGTGAAGGAGTCAACATTCCTGTAAAACAATAGTCCTTTTTTATGTCATTATTCATTTTATTAGGTCTAGAATTAATTGACTAGATTTAATCATAGGAAACATGGCTAGCAACGATGAAGGACAGGGTTCTTGTGATTGCGACGACGTCTACCTGGTGGCAGACGAATATTTTAGCCTTACCGACGATCAACCGATGTTGTTGCTGGGCCCATCGGTGGCATCGGGGACTGAGACCGACACGCAGAACGGTGCTGAGACTGAGACCGGCGCTGAGATTCAGACCGGCATCGAGACCGGCGCTGAGACCAGTGCTGCCCCGGGGAGCGGAGCCAGTGTAGAACCGAAAGCAAAGAGGCAACGGGTTCCTAACAAACTTAGGACTACTAGACTTGTGGTCATGGAGGTGGACGAGGCAATTTTGAGCCAAAGGCGCCCGAGGAAGCGCGCGCGTGCTACTGCAATCAAATTGGCTGCATCATACGGACAACCGCCACCATCAATGATGAGAAACTACAGAAGATAGAAAATATGAGGAGCTCCCTCCTAAAGAAGTTTCACCAGATATTCTTGTTCCGGGCGAATGAGAAGGATTATGAAGATCCAGACGAGAACCCGGCAATGAAGAAGATAAACAAACACGCCATGACCAAGTTTAGCGACGCGTTGGCCGCCTGGAAAAATCGAGTGAACGCAAAGATCAACGACGGGGAACCCTACTCCGATATTGTAAAGGATAATCCGACAATCACTAAGAGCAGTTTCAAATATTCAAGGAGGCTTGCGAGGCGAAGCTGCCAAAAAAGTCTAAGTACATGAAGGGGCTTCAAAAGAGGAACATTGGAAGCCACCACCTCGGAAGTTGTGGTTCTGGCGGAAAGAGGTCCAAATGGGCGAAGGAGGACGCGGAAGCCGTAGTCCGGGCATCCTGCACCCCTTGGCGGATTTCACCATCCCGCAGGAGCGTGACGTCCTGAGGGCCCGGCACCGTTGGGACCCAGTGAAGAAGGTTTACGAGACAACACCGGTCATTACGGAGTTCATGAGACTGCTGGTAATTTTAGTTTCTGATCAATTCGACTGCACACGTTCTTTACTTGGACTCGTCGAAGAACATTCACAAAAAGGATTACACCCACATCAAAGATGTTCTCGACAGTGCTATGTTTTACTACCAAGCAAGGGGTGGAGAGGTTAGGGACAAGAAGAGAAGGGGCGGCGGGGCCAGCCATATAAGACCGACTTACGCTGCATCCAAAGAACCGAACGATTCTCTTAATGATGGATTCTATGTCCTACACCACATGCTGGAGTACAGACGAGATCACCAGAACCTTCACATGTCACCTAGATCTGGCGATGTCCATATTCTGCAATGGGCAAAGGACATAGGAGATATCGAGGATCATCGACTTCGAGCTGAGTTCTATAACATCCAGCGCGAACTTTCCCAAATCATCATGAAAGAGGTCGTCGGAAAAATAGGGATGTTCTACCGAGAAGGACAAATGTCGCGGGAAGACGTCCGAACATGGATAGCCTCTCAGCGTCTCGACATGAAGCCTTTCACTAAGCTCGGGGACTATCTCCCTGACCTTGATGGATGGCACGACATGTTGGAGTGATTGTCGATATATGACAATGTGTCTGTTTAGTCCATACTTTCCGTATGACAAAACTTTGAGTTATGCGCATTGAAACTTTATTTGTGATGTAATTAAACCGTCCTCCTCCTCGACTAGCGAAGATCACTCTAGTTAGGGCATTTTGGGTACGATGAACTTTGAGATTTATGCTTATGATATGTTGTTTCTATTTTTGTCAAGTCTGTCTCTTTCTGTTGCTCAAATATATATGTTGCATATCATCGACTCATGTGACGATGCAGGTGCATAGATCATCGATGGCATAAGAAGTGCTACGCCAGAATATATATACGATGAGTGGTCAAGTGTCGAGCCTGTGTGTTGCCGGTTTCTGGTTTCCGAGCAACAGGCAGTAGTTAGTTTAGGTTCACGCTAATGCGAGAGAGGGATACGAACCCATGTACTCAAAGTGATAGCTCTTCTCGCGTATACCATTGTTTAGATGGATGACGATGTATTTGCAAGTAATCAAGGACTTGTATCGCTATTTTTGAGATGATGACGAGAGACCACTTTGTGTTGGATGATGATTATGATGAGACTATTTGTATGTATATGCTATGATTATATTCGTGGTCTCGCAGGCATTTGTATGTGTATCATGATGACATTTCTATGTGCTAAAGATTCTTCTATAAAGCCTGTTCAAATACAAAACAAATATGCCAAAAAACAAAAAACTATTAAATTAGCAAAGAGCGAGTGTATAGAAGTTAGCAGCAGTGCCGCTATATAGCAAAGAGCGTTGCTGCAAAGGGCACTAGAGCTACTAGCGATGGCGTGCTCAAGAATCGCTGCTTGCTACACTTGTGTAGCGATGGCGCCCGGTGACCACGCCATCTTGCTATATGTTAGCTATGGCGCCTTATTAGTAGCGCCCACCCGGCCATCGACACACCTAAAACCATATTGCTTGCTAGCCTTTTCCCTAGTAGTGTCTTCTTCATAAGCATTGCCTGTACTCTACATTTTGTAGAGAGTAATTATAGATATGATAATACTGGAAGGGATAGAGGATAATGAAGATAAGATGCAGATTGATGCTACATAATCAACTACCAATCCTCGGAAGTACAACCCGTTCTGAGGACAAAATGTCTTGACAAGAGCAATGGGCTACACTTCAGACCGGCATTGTGCGTGTATTCTACTTGTTGGCAAGATTAAATATAGATCTGATCTTTTTAGTAAATGGTGGGCGAGGGAGATAAGATGCAGAATGCTACAAAATGAACCAATCCCTCTTCCCATAATACAAGAGTGTTTTGAACACTGGTGTACTGTACAAAACGTTCTTATATTATGGGACAAAGGGGGTAGCTGTTTATGTAAGTACAGTGATAGACCACGTTTAGTCCTTACAAGAGGACTACAGAGCTAAACCTCTTCAAAAGCATTGGGTTGATTCTAAATTTATGTAAGATTCCATACAGATCTTATAATGTCCACCAAATGGACGATTACGAGGCTAACATGTGCAGTGATGCTACATAATCAAACAGCTATGAAAGTAAGTATGGTCATACAGGGCAAGAGGTACTCACAAGAGCAATGCGATTATGCAGTATAGTTGCGAGAGATTCTGTGGTCCCTTGAGAACGAATGTTCTTACGCTACTTGATTTTCGTACAAGTGAGACGTTAAGGCAAATGCAGAAATGTATTTCAAATTGTGATGTGATATCATAGACAATACCTTAAGCTGCAGCCGAGACCAATGTGTAACAAGATTATTCCAGTCACCGTCGGATGAATGTAGCACCGGAGACTTTACAGAAATTTCGTTCAGAGGCTTGCCATCGAAGTGCGCTTGCCTCAGGTAGGAACGATACTTCATCAACGAGTGCTTGAAAAGCGCAACCAACCCTTGCTCGTCATCACAATCCAGTTTGCTCCTTGCCTATTTAAAAGAATGAAATCTTGTGTCTTCTATCAGCAGAAATATATGCAGTAATGACCATGAATAACATTAGTACGTTACTTACGCGTAATTTGCGGAGGAAGATCGAAATTGATACGTAATGCGGTATAATCTTTCCATGAAGGAAAGATGCGCACAAAGTTCGACAACAACATAAGCTTCGTCTTCTAAACTAGGAAGAAATGGAGCAGGGGTCCTATTTGCTGCAATTGGGGCTCTCTACGGTTCGAAAAGGATTTGACAACTGTATTTGGTGTACTCTTTGCTTTGGAATGGGGTTTTGCGTCAGACAATTGGTGCTATGTCAACTGGCATAATCATACTATTTGCCGCAGCTTGGGGTCTGCTGAGTTGGGGCATCAGAAATGACCAGTGTAGTAGGGCTAGAGTCTGCTAGAGTTGGGGTATTTTGTGGGTCAGGTGATATTGCAACTACACCTAGTGGGCTAATTGATTTATCAGGTTCCAGTACCTTTTCCAAATACTTTGCTTGTGATCCTCCACGATCAGCAATCGCCCTCTTCCTTTTGAACGTCTGATACACAAGAACAACATTTGAATGGATAAATATGGTATGATGACAGATGGAATATGTACTGAAAATGGATAGGCAGGGCGTATTCACATACACGATGTGTAAACTAAGCTAATGTAAGTTCAACAAAGTAGAAGCAATGCAAAGCATCAGTTGCAAGAAATGTGCGAGCAATGTAACCTTGGAAAGTTAGAGCAAGTACCTTGATGGGTGAATAAGATAGGGCATCTTCCTCTGACTCCTCCACTAGGGAGCTACATTGACTTAGGTCTCCCTCTAGCTCGTAATCACTGTTAGGATCATATTACGAGCATGAATCAGAGGGTGGTGAGCGTTTGCATTGCATTGCATCCAGACTTGATTTTAGTCCCTTAATGCCAAGTTTGATACCATGGCATTGTTCTCGCTTTTATTCTTTTCATGCGGCAAGCTCATAATCATTATGATGTTGTTCAGAATCTGAGATTCATGAAAACATAAAAAGTACTCAGATTATCTATGGAATGCATTGCGGATTCAACTCGGAGAGTGTCTCCCTATAAACCCCTGCATATGCAAAGTTCACCTCCCCAACCGTGCTGATGAGACCACACACAGAAATACAAACCCCTTATGTCTCTATAACAGCGTGCACACATTTCAAAACTGAAGTAGGAACATTAGAATCATATGAAATTCGTATTTGAACAAATAAACTAAGCAATTATGAGTGGCGTAATGTTTAGCTTCAAGGGAGGAGTGTTGGTAGTGCGACACAAAGCAAGTAGGCAGATTGTATTCCATGTAAAAGATCGAAACCTATGTAAAATCTGGAAATGACACTTTCTTTCTATACAATGCAGTGTTCGTTACTCCACACATGATGGAAGAGATCACATAGAAATACTATTCACTCATGTCTACGGTTCCAGTATTTAGAAACAGGGTGGTCCACCCTAAAAGAATATTGACAACAAATATGACAAGGCAAGAATAGATGTAGTGAATCAATCATTTACTTGTGAGCTTACTAGGACAAGTATGCAGAGTTGTAACTGCAGAAGAAGACCGTCAAAATCTGAATGAAGAAGTTTGTCTAGAACTTATTGTTTGCAACTAATCGACGTGAATAATTGGATATTATATCGAGTGAGTAAGAAAGACAAGTAAAATTGTCAACAAACCTGGCTTGCAGTAGTGATCTGGGTCAATGTCACTACGACCAACAATCCAAAATGTCTAGTTTACATTCAGGGCCGGAATTTTGAAAACCACTGTGAACTTTAGAGGTACTAAAGATTACCGAAATACATCTGAACCATTAAGTGTAGGTAGCACCGAGCACACAACAAACCCTAATGACAGTCCTGCCTAATGAGTAATGAATCAATTAGAAAATGGGTGATGAGGAGTGGCTGGCGAGTGTTGAGGACGTATCTCGGGATAAATCGGGTTGGCTTGGTGGGTGCCGACGCCTTTGAGCCTGAACGGACTGGGTAGGTAGGCACGGCGGCGCGCCCGGGCAGCGGTCACGCTGTTGCGCAAGCGGCTCCTGGCCTCCTTTTAGTCCGGCGTCTCCTCCTAGAGTCATGCCATCCGGGGACGGCAAGTCGCGAGGCAAAGGCGGTCAGAGAGTAGATATCGAAGGCCTTGCAGCATCGAGGGGAATCGGGCCTGACGACCCAAAATCCCAGGGTGGGCCGGCCCACCTTGGGCACCCTGTAGAGATACACACCCGAGCGGCGAACATGCATTTTCGAAACTAATTTAGGAACATTTAGCTAACCAATTAAACAACTCTATTTTAATAAAATCAAATTCGTATTTGAACAACTAAGCTTCTTTAGCTTGATGGGTGGAGCAGTGTTATTATGACACGAAGCACGTATTTTTATCATATAGTGATCATAAAAGGGGGAAACTCTAAGCATATTTTTTTAGCAAAAGAGGGTTTCCCCTCCGATTTCTATTAAAGAAACCACCACGGAACCAACATGATCAATTAAACCTTAAGCATGATCAATTAAACCGTATTATGGCTGTGCCATGGCAGATTTGAAGCTGCAAACCGGAGAAATGATATTTAGCATCCATTGTTAGCTTCGAACTAAGAACTAAATTCTAAGAGCTGAAAAGAAAGTAGAGTAACCAAGTTAAGATCTATTTTCTGGTTGAGATCAAAAAGTTAAGGAGATATGAAGTACCACCTCTCTTGCGGCGCCGTGTAGGCATCGGGGGTGCAATGGCTGTCGGTGGTGTTGAAGCAGATCTGCGATGGTAGACGGGTGCATCGGGGGATAAGTCCCGTTGCGGTGGAAGAGAAGGTCGTGTGAGCGGCCCCTACAAAGAGGACGACGGCGCCAATGAAGCGAGAGGACGCGATGCAAGGCTATTGGTCCATTGTCGTGGATGAGAAACGTCCATCTCTAGCAGTGGACGACGCGGTCTTGGTAGGCGCTCCGACATGGTGGAGGACGGTGGCGATGGATGTGGTGGAGGACGGCGGCGATGGATGGGGTGCTGACGGAGGCTGGTGTGGGGATGGGGTGTTCTAAGCGGCAGACGGTGTATGAATGGGAAAATGGAGGGACAGGTATGGGGAACCATGTTTTTGGGACGCGCCTGTCTGAAACATGGGAAAGTTATGAACTTAGCCCCCGTTTAAAATTTGGACGTCTCGTCGGTTGGGGATAGGACGGTAATCTTGCATCTCGCCAATATTTTCCCAGAGCGATTTCGGGCGAGGAGAGGGCGGTTGGCGCCCATGGTTGGCGCCCACGGTGTATGAACAGGGCTGATAGGTAGGGCGGTTGTGTCACGTCTGAGTGAAGTTACAAACCTGCCCCTATTGAAAATATTTGCCTACATTGATTTCGGTCGAGTCGAGTTTGTTTTGCCGCCCACCGTGTATGAATGTGGAATGGAGGGAGAAACAGAGGTCTTTTGGACGAGCTTGAATCAAAAGAGTTTTGCCGCCCATGTTTGACGCCCACCGTGTCGGAATTGGGTCAGAGCAGTGGAAATTGGGTTGATGGATTGTCCGTGTAATGGGTAGACAGAAATTTCCATCTCCCAAACACTTGGCTTCGGGCAGCCGACGTGGGAGTGGACATTTTGCTGCTTCTTTCGAATTTTGGGACAATAAGCATCCACGTTTACCCTGGCAACTAATTCGAATCCATTTTGTATTCCTATATGAATCTTTATAAATCATTCTATGTGTTTTATATATCTTCGAAAGGACGACAAAGATGTATTCCACTGTCATATATGAATATGGTTTACAAATGCCGATACTCAAATTCAGAAACTAGAATCCAGTTTAAGGTGAATTCAAATATTTGGAACACTTGTCCAACTCAAATGTCACACGCAACATAATGTGTACTCCCATTTAGATATGTACACAAGCGATGTATCAAGATTCAAATACCGAGTCAATCAACCAAGAATGTACAGCACTAACATACATATAAACACTTATAGAGTATATGGATCAATAATATAAACTAACATAAATAAGCCGTGTCATTGTACTTTTTTGGCTACAACAAAGATCCTTTTTTTAGCCAGCATCTTGGCCCTTTCCGATGCGTGCCACTTATGGTCCATCTATACTACTACTATTGCTGAATGCACATTCAGCCCGATTGGCATATTTGTAGGTCTGGCACATCAATCCAAATGAAATGTCTCCGAGTCTTATCAATTAATACAGACTTGTGCTCAAATAAAATTACAAACCAAAAAACAGAAAACAAAAAACAATTATTACATGATCTCTAAAACAAATGGTTTGATTGATTACATGAACAAACAACACAAAGGTTATTCAACGATGGAAAGGACATTTTACCTATGATTTACCAAGTGGGAATTTAATTTCCTTTTTCCTTCAGGACCTTAATAATGTGGTGGGTCTCAATTTGCTTCATTTTGAAATCCACCAAATATTTAATGGTTGTCTTGAGTCATCGCTTGATTGTGTTGTTTTCTTCCTCAACATGTCAACTTCATCTCTAAGTGCGAAGCGAGAATCTCTTTCTACCACTAGTTTAGCCTCTAGAGCATTAGTAGTTGGCAATTCATCTTGCACGATTGGGTCGGTGCCCTTTCTTTGTGGGATGATAAACGTCCATGGGGACCTCGCTCTTTGATCTTGGGCTAACCTGTTTTGCCATTAAAGTTCGATTGGATTCGAGAAAAGTTGAAGTTAGCAAAACATCTCAACTGGGAGTTATAAAAGCAAACTAGTTAAACAAACAAGGAATTAAAGAGTTTCAATTCGATGCTGAAAAGTAGTTATTAACATCATTGTAACCCGTTGTTGCAGCAGCAAAGTAGTTAAACAAACAAGTAGCTATTTAAGTCCAGGAAAACATGTAATTCTTAACAGTAAGTATCAAACACATAGATAGGCGCAGTCTACAATAGGATTAACAGGCTGTGGCATTATGTAATCAGTAGCAAACTAAATTAAGCCAAGCAACGTAATTGAACAATTTTGCAATAAGTGGCTAACTAAAATTCGAGAAGCGTGTAAGCGAACTTACGCTAGTTCTTTGTACAGGCACACTGCAACTTCTTTTTCGCTTACAAGCTTGTACGAAGGAGTCCATGGCATCAATTGCTTGGATACGCAGTCCTAATACTTTTTTCTTCCCACACTGCATGGGTAAGTCGAATGGTTAATCTGGTAAGAAGGTGCGTCCTTGATATGTTATATGAGGACGTGTAGTCAGACTAGTTGTAGCCAAACACATCACACTGGCTTTTATTGTATATTTCATGCGATAACTTTTGGCATATCGAGATCTAAGCAATCTACAATAGGATGAAAAGACTGGCATCCTTCACATTATTGGCGAACTCAGTTCATAGAAACAAGCAATTCAACCATTCTGTGGGTAAATCAAAAGCGCCTGGAATATTTTCACTATCCAATCATACACACAAAAGGCGGCGCCACCATAGGGGCTGGTATGGGCGGCTGCCTCGGTGGGCTGGAAAGTGTGCACCTAGTTTGAGTCGTCCCGGTTGGCCCATGCTAGTTTTGTTCGTCCCAACGCACGAGCAGGCAATGTAAAAAATGAAGAAAAATGTTTCAATTTGGATGGGCCAATAACATAAGTGCAAGGCAGGCCCTATAGCAGGCTCGCGGCCCAAACGAGCGCCTCCCATATCGATCGACAACAGGAAAAATCCCAATTCATTTGCTCCAGCCTCCAGTCTGGTTCGCTCCTAACCTAGCCACCGCTGGACAGACCGACACAGCACTTCCTCGCGCCCTCGTTGGAGGGCGGTCGCCGGGCTTCAAGCGAACGGAAGGACAAGAAGATGAAGATCCAACCACAGGTGTAGCTTTGCATGGGAGGCAGCGACAAGAAAGATCGGCATGGCATCGAAGCTTCGCATAAGCGGACAATCGCAGCTTGCAAGAGTAGCATGCATAGCGAGCGGGTACATCACATCCCTGATTATATCTAATTCAACTCTTCAATTTCTGGCCAATAGTTAAACCTGACGGTGTTGTAAAACTGCTTGTATGTAGGGAATCTATGAGAAAATGAAACCAATTTCTACTTATTTTGTAACTCCCCCAATCAATACTGAGATGACTGAATCTGATGTATCTAATCAAGTTTCCGGTGCAAACATACAAGCTCATGGTGTTCTTGAGCCTGAAGTGTCTAATGAACAGACTGCTAATGAAGGATTTGATGCAAACATTTTACATGCTCCAGGTGATGAACATATAGTGTCTAATGAGGGATCTAATGCAAGCATTTTGCAAGCTCATTGAAGGATTTAGTGTCTAATGATGATCTACTATGTTGAGAGAGACAGAGATTTGCAGGCATTGATGACAAGCAAATTATAGTGCATTTTCATAGCTTGAGGAAACGTCGAGGCCATCTACCAGAAATTCCCCGTATCATGACAACATAGCATAAATACTTTTTCTAATCTATTGCTTGAAACTATTGGCATACTTGTGTAGGATAGATATATTGATATGAAGTTTGCGCTTTGGTTATACGTGCAACTACACTTCGATATTTTCAGCCAGAGAACGAATAATTGAAGCAGGTACAGAACATGTTTGAAGTCCTTGTACATCATGTTGCATTTTGTGTTTTTTCGTGCTTGCATCATTTAGTGTTTATAATCTGAACTACTTTGGATCATTAGCTGGTTTTCAAAGTGCATGTAGCTTCACATTTCTCAAGTTATGTTGATTTCCGGAGTGCAAGTGCCTTCGTATTTTTAAGTTAAATGTTCTCCTCGGTAACTTGAATTCGTGGATCAGCCATCGCACACAAATCATACACGAATGCCAAGATTTAATTAAATGAAATGCAGGGACTTACGCTAGCTCGTTGTACAGGCTCACTCCAGCTCCGCTTGCGCTTGGGATGTTCCATGTACAAGTCCATGTTACCACTTGCTTGGATGTGCAGGCCTTGTTCTCCTTGCATCCCCCTCTGCATTTTGACACGACGAATGGTTGATCAAATAAGAGGAATCGACCTTGATGTCGTACCGGAGGACAGATACTTACAAGGTTATACGGGTGTGCAGGATGTGTACCAGATCCCGTAGAACCGTCATGCTTCGCTAAAAAATGGATTTGCTTGTTTCAGATGATATCTGGAGAAGAAATAAGAGTTAAAGTCAGAGTTGCATAGGCGTGTAAGCTAAGAGAGGAGTGAAAGGATATCCAAACATCGTCGGAACAGTGCACAAGGGAGTGATGTGTGGATAACTAGTTCGGGCCGGCATTTGGGCATGCTCGCCTAGCTAGAGTGCGGGTCACTTCAGAGCCGTTGAGGGTGATGCGCTGGCATTGGCTGGCCGCGCACGGATGCAGATCTTGAGTGGCAGCGGAGCGCTACGATGCGGTGGACGAGACCGTTGGTGAATCCCCAACGGCCTCGGGGGGCGGAGGTGCGACAATGTGCTCAGTGAAGTAGCGCCGGTGAGCTGGGAGACGGCGTCGGTGAAGCGCACCTAATGCGGTGGAACTCGGTGTCTGTGAGGCACGTCGGTTGCGTCGGCCGACGTTGTCGGTGGACCACCCGGTGCGGTGGACGAGGGCGTAGATGAGGTAGCTCCGGTGCGGTGGTGAAGCGCGACCGTCGTCTTTGTCGCCGTCGTCCGGCACAGAGGTGGGGAACGGTGGGGAAAGAGATGAGACAAGGGGTGATTCGAGGGTTGGCGGCGAATTAGGGATTTGAGCAATCTGGGCGCGGAAGGGGACGGTGGAGAAGAGAGATTTTGCAGCGCTGGAATTGGGGCCGCCAGATATTTCAATCGGAAACGTGGAAGCGCGAACTTATATTGTCGTCGTCCTTTTTTGGGGGGGAAGGGGTGGGTGGCTGGGTGCTACGCGTCCGTCCAACACATGCGACCACCCCGACAGGACTATGCTTCGGTGCCTTAAGGCACCTGCCTTTGTGTCCATGACATGTGGGCCCAACAGGTGGCTGGCCCACATGTCAGTGACCCAAAGGCAAGTTGCCTTTAAGGCACCAAGCGGCGTCCACCCGACACGACCACTGCACTGCTGGTGCGCCTACATTTGAGAATGCAAACGAATCTTATTTCATTTGTAAACGAATCTGTATGTATTACCATGTCCGTGTTTTCCTTGCAATAATTAATCATTCGAAACGAGATACTCCATCCATTCACTTTTGTAAGTCGTTTCAGACAACTTAAAATGAACTGTTTTGCACATTGTCTGAAATGTCTTCAAGGTCTTACAAAAGTGAACAGAGGGAGTACTATAAATTAATTAATGAGGAGTTATTTGAAAAAAAATCGAAACGGTACCCACGCTAAGGTGGATTAGAGTGTGTGTCACATAATTAGTTATTCGAATTAGAGTGTGTGTCACGTAGTTAGTTATTTGAATTAGAGTGTGTGTCACGTAGCGATCTCCAATTCTAACGTGGATTTCGCATTTCACTGTATCCATGCTACTTTTTTAATACAGATTCATTTGTATATGATGAACACCATGGTAGTGAGAAAACTTTTGGATGGATTCAAACATATGACCTACAAAATAGCACAACAAACTGAGTCAATGTCAACTTTTCGAAACTTAGTATGGCACCAATTCGAAATAATTACCCGTATGCCTAGTCCTCGGTTCAAATCTTACAATGTACACCGAATTGAAACATCGATATTAAGTCTCGTACTATGTACATTCAAATGTTGTTTTTGCCCCCCAACCCCCCGCACAAACGCTACATACTTCCTGTATCGGTCAATCTTCCTCTCCTAACCACCTTAGGAAGCTATCGGTTTCCAACACACGTTCATTCTTTCTCTCCATATTTCTATCTCTAAGTCTCTCAACTACACAACCCCTTTTTCCACTCTGTTACCAAATGTATTTACCTCACACACCCGCCATTGCACCCCATGCCGAGCTCTCTCTCTCCCCCCGCTCGCTCTCACCCTCTCGCGTTAAATACATACATTGCCTATCTAGCCCCCCCCAACCTCTCGTGGCGACGCATACGACGTTGTATATCTAGGTCACTCCCTCGAGACTGTCTCACTCTTTATTCCAAGACGGCGGAGCCACACTCGCTCAATCTGACTCTCTTTATCTGAGTCTCGTTTAACCTCGTTTTCTTTCACACACAAATGATATATCTCCCTGTTCGGGCCTCGATCAACACACTCTATACTCTCTCATGTAGATTTTCTATCTAGGTCAGTCCATCCAAGCCGCCGCCACTTTCGACCTCATGGTGGGCCACTCTCACTCAATCTCTCTCTCTCTTTCTCTCTCTCTCTCTCCGTATGTCTCGATTGACCTTGCTCTTTCTCAGACAAAAACGATATATCACCATGTATGAGCCCCATTCGTCCTATTCACATTGTATACTCTCTCACGCACATCGTCTATCTAGGTCACTCTCTCCAACTCGTCTCACTCTTTCGATCGCACGGCGACCCTATGTGATCGGTTGACCTTGCTTCCTCCCACGCACAAAATATATCTACACGTCTTGACTAGATCATCTCTCAACCTCTATCTTACAGCCCTCACCCTTGCCAAAAAGCTCAATCGGACAATATCTCTCCATAGCATATATATTTGTTCAATGAATGTCGGACCACACTCACTTTGTCTCTCTATCCATATGTCTCTCGATTGACCTCGCTTTCTCACAACGTATCTTCCACGCGTTGAAAGTACTACCTCTCCATCCCTCGCAAAGCCGGAGCTATTTACATTGCGAGAGGCATTCAAACCTTGGATTAATTTGTGTAGGCATTTATTCCGGTCGGTTTAGATTGTATTTTCGTAGCATTCGGCCCACAACTACTCCAAACACCGTTGCAACCCACGCAACTCCCCTAGTTGATTTCCCTCCTGCTCGGTCATTGCTCTCTCGCATGTCCTTTCTCGCCTTCAACGTCGCACCATGGTATTATTGAAAAAACTATGTTGTTCTCTTTAATTATTATAAATAAGCTACAAAACTACACACCGATAGTCCACTTGGAATGGAACAAATTTCGACCCACAAATTTTAAATTGCTACAAACTACACACCGAGGGGCTCACATGTCATGAAACAAATTTGGACCCATATACAAATTAAAAAAAAAGGACGAGGATCGAACATGCGACCGGGCCTTCAAGCCGCAAGTCAATAGGCAACATACGTAGAATAGCAATGTTTGTTGTACCCCCTTTCTTCACATCATGTTTTTATCTTACCACAGCCTAATTAATGGATAACATGTAATATTATTTTCAGTACTATTCGCCTTCACTTACTGGTGGGTTCCATGTGTGCTCTCTCTCTCTCTCTCCTCCCCTTCTGCCTTTAGACACACGGGCAAACAGGAAGAACTTCATGGCGATGTTGCCGTTGACCATATCTGGGCCGCGTTCACAAGTCACGGCACCAGTTTCCGCGTACTAGCAGCACTAGTCGGTGTGTACGTGCAATGCACGTTAATTTGGAAGTATATTAAGTGCATGCGGATATTAACTACTAGGATATTATTTGCGTGTTGTCATGTGATTAGCACTATTTTTGGCATGAAATTAACTCCACGCTAAACGTGTTGAGCGCTCGACATTGAAGCAGTCTAGGTCGTTGGATGACAAGGAATACATGTGGCTTGATGACGTTTTATATTTAATTTGATACGGCTCTAGCAGAACATTCAATCCATCAAACCATACATTTCGTTCAGTCTGACTTCGACTTTAATTTATACGATGATCGATATAAAATAAAAGGAAATGATAAACGTTCGGATTTTAAGCATGACAATCCGAACGTTTTTCATGGCAAATTTAGATTACGCGACGGCGGCGGGGGCGTCTCACGGTGGGAAGCGGCTCCTCTGTCGTGCTCTGTGTGTCGTCGGGCCACTAACTGACGGCGACGGTGGCGTCTTGCGCCGTTGTTGCCATACTCCTGGACGTTGGCCTAGCTTCAAGGAAGGCCAAAATATTCTGGACTTTGGAGCGAGTCAACTGGCGGGGGGAGGCGACTGGCGTTGCTGCAAGGAAGCGGTCGACGGCGGCCATCCATGCCGCCGAGGGGGGCACTGGAACCCGCGGGGGGACAGGCGCTGTCAACGGAGCGGCGGAGACATTCGTGTGCACGGGCATCGGCACGGGCGCCAGACGCTGCAGCATCGCAGCATATGCGCTGGTAGGTGCATCGGCACCAAAGACGGCGCGTGCGCATGTGTGCACGCGCAGGCCCATGCGCTGGCAGGTGCACGAGCGGGTGAAAGTCGGCGGGGACCTCGTGGAACCCCGTGGGATCAAGCTCGGCGACAATGTGTGGCTCCCAGCCTATCAATGCCACGGGGATGGGCGCTGGCCTTGATCGGGCGACAGGAGCCGAGGCAGGAGCGGGGAGACGGTAGCGGCGTCTTCCGCAAGGCCAGTTCAAGCTCGTCCCAAAGCGCCTTATGTTCTTGAGACTCGGCTGGGTGTCTTCCTCAAGAAAACTGGAACACTAAGGGCAGACCATCGTGATGCGGCATGGCGTATGTTTAGGTCAGGCTAGTTGGAGGTAGACGACAGGAGAATCGGAGAGGAAGAGAGAGGATTGTAGCGATACCGGGTAGTGCGGGGTTGATTTTAAACTACGGCGCCGGCGACATTAAAAGTGGGAGCAGTTGGGACGACGGTGGGCGGCAGAGCCTGGTGAAAGGGCTCTCCTCCCGGTGAGCCTGCATAGCGGTCTGCTCGCATGCCTCCCTGACAGTCGGTGCAGCGGTCTGCTCGCACGCCTCCCGTCGACTCACACGCTTGCTCGGACGGCACCTGCCGATGAGAAGCGGGGACTTGTGGCGGCACGTAAACGCCCACGGTTTCAATAGTGAAAGCGTTCGCCTTAACGTGATAGGTCTTTGTTCCAAAATACCTTGGCTCTTCATTTGTGCAACTTGTGATAAACAGCTTGTCTCAAATTGAAGAAAAAACTTACGAAGTAATATTTGTGCCATATCACGTGACCATGCTTAGTTTCAAGAATTTATGCTCACTTTTGGATTTTCTGAAATTTAAGATCCAGGATTCGAAATAATATCGTAACCTGCATCATGCAATAAATTTTCAAGCCGTACGTCTGTCCTGTTGTATTTCTTAAGAAAGGATTTGGTCAAACAGTTTGCTTAGTTAGACTTCAGACAAGTTATATATGCAGATTAACAGGATAATCCCCCCATACCAGTGCATTGCCTGATATATTAACTCAAGTACTAGGCACGAACAAACGGGCTCAATTCTGTGCTCATCCTGGTGTAGTAGTAGTAGTACTAGTCAAAGCAGTTGACGAGTGACCTTGAATAGCGGCGACCAAGGGAATTGAACCGTGCTCGGCACGGTAGGTAAAGTTTTCTAGTTACTAAAGCATCCCTCCGTTGTTCGTCGGTAGTCATTATGGACCGGGGACATGAGGGGAATTTCCTAGGGATGGAATTCTGGCCGCCACATATTTCGACTTGAAACGTTGAGGCTCGACTGGTTGGGGTTGCCTAATGTGTGTACCACGCACGCCACCGAAGGACACGAGCCCGGTTTTTTTTAGGATCAACACGAGCCAAGGTCTGGCTGGTACGCCGTTGGGTCCTACCATTCGAGAATATGAAAGGAACCTTTTAAATTGCCGAACGAATCTATGTGTATTACAATACCCGTATTTTCCTTGCAAATACTAATCTCAACGTGGTAATTGATTTATGACGAGTTGTTGAATTAGAGTGAGTTTGGGATATAGTGATCTCAACGTGGATTTCACATTTCGTGGTATCCCTAGTAAGTTTTCCAATGAAAATTCAAATTTAAAAGATGAACAATATGGAGGTGAGAAAACTTTGTATGTATCAAGCATATGACCACACACACACACACAGAGAGACACACACGCATGAACACAACAACAATCCAATAAGTATAGTGCATCTATTTTTCCAAACCATGCATGTATGACATGAATTCAAAAATACTCCTTCTATTCCTAAATATTAGTATTTTAGAGAGTTCAACAAGTGACTACATACAGAGCAAAATGAGTGAATCTAGACTCTAAAATATGTCTATATACATCTGTATGTGCCAGTCCATTTGAAGCCTCTAAAAAGACAAATATTTAGGAACGGAAGGAGTAAAATGTAAGACATCCATGGTCCTCAGTTCAATATTTAAAATGAACATGAAACTGAAACATGAATATTAAGTCTAGTATGGGTCAACCCCTCGACCTTAGATAAAATTGTGGAGCTCTGTGTAGGGTTGTTTAGATTATATTTGTCCCCACCCTCCCAACCACCGATTGGTTGTGCACCCCCACCCCTCCTCCCCGGGAGGATATCATGTGCCCCATACCTTAGATGCTATATGCCGTCTGAGTTGCTTGGAGCTTGTAGATTCCAGATATAGCAGCTCACATGATGTGTCTTAATATTTTTGCAGGAAACCTTGATGAGTTTGAGAATTGCACACAATTTGTACAAAAACTACTTAAATGCCCTTTGATCCCATATCCAACAACCTCGAAGCTCGTATCACCGTAGCATCTAAGATGAAGGAGGACATCATATTCTCTTGTATGTAAGAATATCATGTGCTACCACACCTTAGATGCTTTGGTGATACAAGCTCTTCGGAGGCGCTGGATCTGTGACCCAACACCTCCTTGGTGGTTCAAATGGTTTTTTGCAGAAAAGCCCCAAAAGAGTTCGGCCACTGCTTACAAGCACAAAGACTGCTCAGATGCCATTGGATCTCAGATCAAACAACCTCCAAGCTCGTATCACCGTAGCATCCAAGCTGCGATAGCACCTTATGTTTTCTCGCACGGGAGAGTATGAGGTGCTCCGGCACCGTAGATTCTATGGTGATACGAGTTCACTGAGATCTAATGGCCCATGAGGAGGTTTGAATGTTTTGCAATATCTGGTGATAGAGTTTGGGAAATGCGCAGAAAGTACAAGTACTACGCATGTGCCATCGATCCGATCATACGACCTAGATGCTCATATCACCGTAGCGTGTAATTAAGCTACGGGAGCACCTAATATGAGCACCGGGAGCCGTTGGATCAAAGATGCAGCGGCACACACGAGGCCTGAATGTTTTATTTGCAAAAAACCTTTGGAGAGTTTGGAAATTGCACATAATTACAAAGACTACTCCCAAGCCATTGGATCTCACTTCCAACGGTGTAAAACTCGTATCACCATAGTATCTAAGCTGCGGGGTGGATGTGATATTCTATGCCGCTGTCATTTTGTTCGTAAACTTGCAAAATATGCGTAACTCGTGCGTTACTTGTCTAACCGGCAAAGTGTTTTTTTCAAAAAACCATCCTACAATGAAATATCGGAACAACACACGGGGTCCCACTTGTCATTAATCAAATTTGGACCTAAAACTAACAAATCTGAAAGACGAGATTCGAACTGGCAACCTGGACTACAAAGCGTAAGTCGATAGCCTGAAAAAACGAACGGTCGTTGGCTTTGTCCCATAACTTGATTTTATACAGTACTTGCGTTAAGTAGAGTAGAGGGAGTGCCTCGTCAACACGTGCATGACCGTTGTCTCACTTACCGGTGGGTCCCAGGTCTACGATCTCAATCTCTCTTCTCTCCATCGTCTAACCTTTGCACGGGCACACACGAAGAGCGGCACTAGCTTCCTGTGGTGTTATTACAACTAAAAAAGCTTGGAAAATAGAAGAATCGACTAGAACAAGAGACGTTGTGGCTGGTCGAGACGGAGCTAACCACATCTATCCTCCGTGCCATGTTTGCATGATGAAATTGTGTGGCTAGTGGGGTGTTTTGGACCGACTGGCTGGGTCCCGAGGTCGAACCATAGGTACTACATATGATACAGTATATTTTTACACGCACATTTTTCCTCCGTGCCGAGACGTGGCACACCCTACCGCGCGGTTTCGGGGTCCTCCCGGGTGGTGCATGCATATATTCTTCCTGACGTGGGACGCCCAACCACGCGTTTTCTGGGTCCTCCTCGGTCGTGGTGCCAAAGCAAGTAAATGAGTCCTCAAATAACGAAAGACCACCTTTCCCGCCGAGTACATCAGTGAAGCACGGTGGCTAGCTAGTTGGGCTAGTTCGACCGATTAGCTAGGCCGCCGCCACATTTGTTTTGTCACCCCTTTTTTATCTACTTGCCGGCAGGTAAATTTAAATATCCACTGCGGCGTTGCTCTAGTGTTTGGGTGCGGCAGGATTTTTAATTTTTTGATTGACGGGAGCAGGCGCGTCAGGATTTTTAATTTTTTGATTGACGGCAGCAGGCGCGGCAGCAATTAGTCATGATGACTCCGCCTGTAAAAACCCGCTGCTCCCTGATGTGAGAAGTCGTCGACTGGTGTTTTACCATGGTGAAAACCAAAAGATTCCCCGCTCCCTCCGCCTTCCCGTAGATTGCATTGCCTTTCAGCCATTTCGCCCCCTTTGCTTCCTCTCCCCATTGCTTCTACCTGGTGCCATGGCGGCGCAGCAGATCACGGAGTCCGAGGTGAGGCGCCTGACACAGGAGCTCCATGCCAAGGATGCGGAGCTCAGGGCCGAGAACATGGAGCTCCGTGAGCTCAAGCAGGAGAGGAGTGCCATGCTCCTCCATTATGTGCGGAGTTCACGGAGCTTCAAAAGCGGCACGCGTCCACCACAAAGATGCTCGAGGCGTCAGCGGCGTTGCTGCAGAAAGCGGGAGATACGATAGGCCGTCTGGGGAGCCGGCTGGAGCGCAAGCGAGCCGATCGTGATGAGGTCCAGGATCGCCTCAGCCACTTGGTGAACCAAGTTTCCACGCACGTGTTGCGGATGCGTGATGCCTACCGTCGTGCCAGCGCGACGATGCCGGCCGTCGGGCTAAACCCGTTCGACCACCTGGTCGACTTCAACGAGCTGCGGCTTCCTGACTTGGTCTCCTTCTTCACGTATATCTCCGAGGAGCTGAGCCATCTCCGCGCGATGGTGGGGGCTGAGCTGGACAAGGAGGGGTTGCGGGATACCGTCGCCATTGCCGGGCGAATCCTTTCAGGGCTCTGACACCTGAATCCATCCGTGCCATCGGACGCCATCTTTGACGAGCTGGCTCCCGTCGACCGGGAGCGGGCTCTGCGGGCGGTTGCACCCTGCATCACCAACGTCCTGCGCCTCGAGAAGCAGAGGGACTTCAGTGGTGTTTAGGCGCCCTCTGCATGGGCGTGTCCATGTCTCGGCGCAAGATGACCGTTGGATCAAACTCAGACGGTGCAGATCGATCCTTGAGCACAAAGCGTGTGGGTGTGTTTGGTTGCATTCTCATCTCAATATAGTTGTTTCCTCTTCGTGTATTTTTGTCAACCTACTAGTGTGGACTCATGCACCCTTCATGCACTCGCAAAACACCCAAAAGTGGGTCGAGAAGGGAACTTTGCTCCCATCCCGTGCACCCTTCATACACCCTGCCTAACACTATTTGTGCTTCATATGGTTCATGTTTCGTGGAGTCTCAGATCACCGTACTCTCCGTGCGCTGTGGACCTAGTTCTGTTAACATTGATCTCACCGTTCATTCTCGACCGGACAGTCGAAAAAGCGGTCCTATGTTACTTTTAGGAGTAGTTGACATGCGCACAACATTATTTATTATCGTCATATCTTACTACACTAGCAACACGATTGTGTAGTACTGACGTATGAACCACTGCACATGCCTAGTAGTAGGAGCACTGTGTGTGTTCAAGTGGCTGCCGTGTTTCGTACTCCTCCATCATAAGAGTGGAAACGCTTGTTGTAATCATTTTTTTCTAGAAAAACAGTGGACACGCTCTACCGTGCGGATCCTCCTCCAGCCATGCACTAAATTACTCACTTTCGCCGACGTGTGGGACAGCAAGCCTGGGTCCACCAGCCATGCACTAAATTACTCCGTAGTAGAGTGACGGTAGACTACCTGATCGAACCGCCGCATGATAATGCCCAATGAGCCGTCAAATCACAAAACCCCTCCTTTCTAGCGATAAGTTGGACGGACGAAGCAACCATCATTTCACTCTTCTCTCTCGGCTTCCTCTCTTGATTTAAACCCCCACTCGCTTCGCTTCTCCCTCATCTCGTTCCTCCTTTCACTCTTCTCTCTCAGCTTCCTCTCTTGGATGGACACCGGAGCACCGGCCGACGTGATGTCTATGGCTCTGGCCAAAACCATCGAGGCTCATGGTATGAAGAAGCGCAAACACCCCGCCGAGACTATCGCAGACAAGCTCAGAGCCATCGGCCTGTCCAAGCCCCCCTCTCCGGGATCCCTCATTAAGCAAGTCCAGGTAATGTCTCTTGTTGACGATCTTTTTCTCGATCTTGATCGTGTTTTTTCATCTAACACGCAGTACTAGTACTGGTAGTACAACTTTCTGGGTGATCTTGCATGTGATTTTAGTGTGCCAAATGACGGTTCTAAATTCCTCTTTTGACCAAAACATGTGAGAGGTTGACACTGATTTCTTATAGATTACTTTCAAATACTCCCTCTGTCCCAAATTTCGTGTCTTAGATTTGTCTAGATATGGATGTATCTAATACTAAAATGTGACTTGATACATCCGTATCTAACAAATCTAAGAGAAGAATTTTGGGACGGAGGAGTACTTTATGAACATCAATGCTACCTTTTAAGAGGGTATATTTGCCTCAGTAACTTGTGTTATGGATATTGCATGTAATCCCTCTGGTCTCATGCCTTTGAAGACATGTTCTAGTGTCTTTGTTCACTCATTTCTGTGCGTATATGTAGTATGGAGTATAATATCAAAAATCATCTTATATTTCCGAACGGAGGTAGTAATAAAATATGGTTTCTGATTGAATTAGAACCAGGTCCGCGGTGGAGATGAAGTTCTCAAAGTCATGTCGTGTGAACTGGAAGACCTGATGATGAGTTCTATTCTTTGAACTATCCAATTCTTTGTGTCCTTGTCGCCATGTGTCTTGAACTAGTGTTTTCCTGTAGCATTGTTGTCAGGCGTGTTCTCGAGGCTGTACTTGACCACAACAATTTCCTGGTTGTGCCTTCGATTATGAAGGGTGTGGTTCTTGTAAAGCTTCCCAACAAATCTGATGCGGCCTGTCTTCATCATCATGTTTATGAGTGGAAAGACCACTCTATTAGGTTCTCCAAGGTTGACAAGATGGTGATGGTGCATGTAGACATCTCACACGAAGTCCATGTCCTAGTCAGCTATGCGGGGTTCATCACGTAGGTCGGTGGCAAGAAATAGTCTGCAGAGTTTAGTTAGTGCAACTTTGCTTGTCTGTAGTAAGTACTATTGTTCAAGATTTGATTTGTGTTTGTGAACCTGTATTGTTTATTAGTACTGCCGCTTTTGGTGTGTGAACGGTCTATGTTAATGTCTATGTTAATGTCTGTCCACTCAATTGATCTGTATATTTTGAAGTATCCAGATCATATTTTTGTGAGGATGGTTTATCAATTATGGTTACACTCCAATATCTGTATGCATTGCAGGGTTTATCGCACCCACCAGGATTTCCAGTCCCATGGATGTTCGGTCCATACGATTTTTCACGACCTTTGGACTGTCCTGCTTGTGGGAGTAGGCGGGGCCCCTGCATGCCACGCGTAGTTGGACGATCAATCTTATGTTTAGCACTTCAACGTAGTGATTTCCTGGTAAGGATTCACTCGTGTCACATCAAGTAAATCTTATTGATTTCTTGTCTAAATCTTATTGATTTAATGTCATGTTTTCTTTCTTTTCCTGCAATTTTACGATGCAGGTTTTGCCATGTGACATTCATCACAGAATAAACCGTTTGGTTTGCTCTACGATGGCTATTTTCGCAGGTTTCACTTCCTATGTCGTGTCGATGCTTGAAGGCACTTGTCCATCACTTATATTCTTGGAAAAAATTGGATCACCATTGTCCGAGTACAAGCTGAATCCCTATGATGAACTGCAGTTTGGTTTAACAAAAACGCCACAATTAGTCCTTCTCGTGTTTAAAAGAAATGAAGAAAAAAACTGGATCACGGTCATGGATCCTAGTCAAGTTAGAAAGCTGATCATAGCAGACCAGACACGATCGCCGCTGTCTCGCACAGATCAAGCACCGGTAGTTGCTCTAGCACTGGCAGCGGCAGCAACTCAGTCTGATCCAGCTGAGGATTGGGCACCGACCGCGTCAGTCTGATCTAGCGAAGGATCGGGCATCGACACCGGCACCTGCTCCGACACCGGCACCAACTCTACAAGGAGCACCATCTCCGGCAGCAGCAGCGGCTTCGGCACCTGCACCAACACTTGCACTTGCATCTGCTCCGCCCGCATAGCCAGTAATCGCCAACAGATTGGGCTGCAATTCACACTTCATATACCAAAGTCCTTACAAAAACCGACATGTCCACCTTCTTGGTAAGCATTGGCCGCCCAAGTGCTTCATTCTTTTTTCTTTCCATGTTGTTTCACATGATTCACTGTGTTGATCTAACTGTTTGGGTATGTCTTCTCGTTTGCAAATAGAGAATTCCTAGAGCAACGAGGGAGTCATTCAACAATCCGGGCGACCGCGGCCAAGTTTCTCTTACCATGCGCAGCCTTAGTGTGAATGAACCTGCTCAATATACCGTAAGTACAAAGGATGTTCGCATGATGATTGATGCTAAAGGATGGTCAAGGTTCAAATCTAAATCATATCTTGCGGTAGGGGATGATGTCAAAATCAAACTTTCTCGGCAAGGAGAGCTGGTCCAAATCAACTTTAAAATTCTTCAAGAGCGACGCAATCGCCGAACTGATCTATCCTCCGAGAGATTTTGATGTAATAATCTGGCATGGTGAAACAAGTGTCCTGCGTGTATAAGTAGTACGATAGTATTATTTATGACATGGTATATCTTTGATAGAATTGCAACTCTGATTGCTGGTTAGGAATTGTCGTTCGATTTCATTCCAACAGCTGCCATGCTTTATTCAATTTTGTGTATTCGCCTTGCGACAGCATCTAAAACCAGCGCCGTACCGATCGCTTGCAATATGAAAAGCACTGAGGTAGAACACATGGGCCCCCAAACATGCAGGTCGGCCTGCGGCCCAAAGTCCAGAACCGTGAGCCTATCTGAGTATTATATTCTCAGCTGAACCCCCATAAGAAAAGCTGAACCCCCATAATGCAATGCGTTGCGGAGGGAGTATATTTCTCGGCAAGGTGAGCCTGTGATATGAAAGATTTGTATATTTCTTTCTGAGAGGAGTATCTCTGTCAAAAAATATATTTATGTGTAACTAGTTACTCTGTCTTTCTACTTTCTTTCGATGATATGTGGGGCAACCGACAGCGGGTCCACGTGCCATATGCACAAATTAGAGTGCACAACTTCACAAGAGACACACCCGGTCGTGGCGCGTGATAATGCCCAATGGGCCGTCAAATCACAACCCCTTTCCAGCTTTAGCAAAGAATCTGGACGGATGAAGCGGCAATATTTCACCGGCCTGAATCCCCTTCTCCCCGTCGATTGTTCAGAGAAAACCCTCTCGGCGATTGCATAGGATTTTCTCATGGAGAACCAGTGCAATTCTTCATCCATCCCCGATAAATCCAAGTCCCTTGGTCACGGGTAATCCTAGGATGGTAGCCGCCGCCGTTGATGCATTTATCTTCCCATCGAATCTAGTGTGTTTCATTTGCGATTGCCCAAAGTGCGAGTACCCTACAGTGTTTCTGCGCCCTCGTGAGACGCCACACTTGTTCCTTCTCATCCTAACACAACATTTTGAAATGCGCACAGTATGTTCCTAGAATCCTCTTTTCTATCCGGGAGGGTGGGGTTTTTTTGAACATGATGTGTTCTCATATTATTTTTACTGCAGTGTATTATTTGACTTTAGAAGTAGCAACGAATCTCTCACGAAGATGCTACTTCTAACTAATATTTTTTTTATAATTGGTGGCACGTGTAGGTTTTTTCAGAGTTAAGCAGTCTGCTCGTTTGTTACTCTGTAATAACTCGGCTATTACTAATGGCACCGAAGTTGACTGGATCGACATCCACAAGTTCCTACACTTTATTGATCGTCTTGAGGTCCTTGTGGGGCGTTTCAATGGTGGAAAGCCACATGGGATATGTGTGCCACTACTGCACTCGTGGAACAGGTCCAACTGTGTCGAGAAACTTATGGTACAAGCTGTTTTCTATTATATATGTTGTTCATAAACTATTGCTTATACACAGTTTTACAGCTGTGATCTTCTTGAAACAGGAACTGCCGAGTTCTATTGTTCCTATCTGAGATGCTGACCATGGTCGGGCCAAACTTGCGCTTGGTCACAAAATGATGTTTATGTCGACCTACTCAATTCCCCTTGGAGGTGAAAAGATACTTATTCATGGGTGGTCTCGAATAATGAAGCCCCGTCCATCTTGGAGAATAGGACAGAAGATTATGTTCATGCTTTTCCATGCCTCTAAAGCGAATATCCTGTTTATTGACCATGTTGCGAGATGAAGCCGCTTTCGAAGGTTGTGGATGCTGTGAGGTGGCGCTCGGCCTTGTCACAGGTCTTGGCGGCCTCACCCTTGGTTAATCAGAGGCAAAGTAGCCTTTTCGAGGCGTGCTTTATGCAGTTGAACCTGTATAAGTACTCATACTGCTTTCAGCTTTGGTTGTTAAGTGCCCCTGCTGGTTTCAGTTAAGGTTGTTAAGTACCCCTGCTGCTTTTACAGTCTGTCGTGTTTCTTCAGTCATGTCTTCCTCCAGCCGCCAAAACCAAACCAGCACCGGCGGGGCCGCCTACTTCCGCCTCCCACGGCTGGCTGCGCCTCAGCGCATGCATCGCCGCCCCACCGTCTCCTAAATCATTAACGTCGACGTCCTCCGCGCGCTTTGGTGCGCTCCCCGCGGCGCCGCCCTATCGCGTTGTCAACATGGTCAACAAACAACAGGAATCGGCAGAAGTACGTGGAGAGGATGACAGTAGGGGCCCACCACGTCAGCGTATGGAAAAATAAAATGCTTCCTCCTAATCTTTTCCTGACATCTGGGACCCACGACATTGTGAGCGTATATAGTCAATAGACAAGAGAACAGCACAAGATCGGCTGACACCTGGGACGTAGCTACTCAAGTAGTATTTTTTTTGTTTGGTATTGTTGACACGGAGCAGGGTTTGAACTAGGTTGTGGCCCGTCTAGCCCAGGCTTATATTTTATGTTCACCATGTGACCAGCCCAGCTATTTTTTCTGTGTGAAAATGAGCCCAGTTTATTTTTTCTGAAGAATACCCAATCCAGGCCTAGTTATTTTTCTATGCCCTGATGGGCTTCAACTCTTTCAAGACGCCTGGAAATCTTGAAAGTAATATTAAATGGGTTTTAAATATAAAAACAGATGACAAATTGGCAATTACCTTACAATTTCTGAATTTTTTCACATTTTCAGATTCCTATTTCACTGGGAATTAACCTAATTTAAATATATCTTCAAAGTACTTTAAATCTGGCTCGACATTTCGGTATTAAAAATAGTTTGGAACCCACAGAAATATGCGAAATTGGCCCTCGCCAACCAAAAACGCATCGCAATAAATTGCATAAGAAGTTGCATTGAGCTATATATAAATTATTAAAAAAAAAGAGGGAGTGGTCTGACTTGTGGGCCTGTTTAGTTGACGTGTATGCAAGATTTTTTTAGTTATTATATACATCAACAAACGATTCTAGCAGACGTAACCGTTGGATGTCAATCCAACGGCTGTTGTGTTTCTTCAATCTCTGATCTTCTTGCTCCAGCCGCCAAAACAGTGCCGGCGGGACCGCCTACTCCCGCCTCCCGTGGCCGGCTATGCTGCCGCACAGACCTCAGCGCCCCTACTACTCCCACCGCTGGCCATGGCATCCCTCTACTCACCCACTCCCCCTGTTATTCTGCGACGATGGCAGCCTCACACCGCAGCCGAACCGGTGAACCGTCGTACTCCTCTCCGCGAGGGCTTCCATTGCCGCGTCTTCCCCGGCTCCGCGTCGTCCCCTTCCTAGGCCTCGGCGTCGTCCACCGCCGTGGTGCTCCCGGCGTGGCGTGGTCAATGTGGTCAATGACTGACTTCCATCGGAAGAGTACTGTACGTGGAGAGGCTGACAGCTGGGTCCGCAAGGAATTGCCTCCTTATTAGGCGGAAAATAATTATTCCTCCACATGACAGCAGGGACCCACTGGACCGGCCACCAGTATTTCGCGAAAAAACATTTCCCCCTGACTGTTGGGACCCACAGGATGGGCCACCGTATTTCGCGAAAAAAAACGTTCCCCCCGCTGTCAGCTCGGACCCACCGGAAGTGCCTCCTTATTACGCACAAAAAAATGAATACCCCCCTGCTAGCTGGGACCCACCTTGGTGGGAGGCTGACTTGTGGGCCTACTAAGTTGACTGGGACGAAGGCCTTTGTCAACTTTAGTCAATATATGAACGATTCTAGCTCCAATGATCGTACGATGTCCATCCAACGGCCGTAGTGCTTCTTCAACCTCTGGTCTTCTTGCTCCCGCCAGAGCAAAGACCGGTCGTGCCGCCGCTCCTACCGCCTGCGTGGCTGGCTGTGATGCCGCGGAGGCCTCACCGCCTCTACTGCTCCCACCGCTGGCCGTGCCATCCCTCTACGCACCCACACCCCCTGTTATTCTGCGGCGACGGCAGCCTCACACCGCAGCCGAACGAGTGAACCCTCATACTCCTCTATGCGTGGTCATCCACTACCGCGTCTTCCCCGGCTCCACGTCGTCCCCTTCCTAGGCCTCGCCGTCGTCCACCGCCCTGGTGCTCTCGGCGCGGCATGGTCAACGTGGTCAAGGAATGGCTTCCATCAGACGTGGACTGTACATGGAGAGGCTGACAGCTGGGTCCATAGTCGCAGCAAGGAAGTGCCTCCTTATTACGCGCAATATAATTATTCCTCCACCAGACAGCGGGGACCCACCGGACGGGCCACCGTATTTCGCAAAAAAAACGTTTCCCCCTCACTGCTGGGACCCACCAGCTACATCTTCGCACGCAAGGAAGTGCGTTCGGGCAAAAAAAATGATTCGCCCCCCTGACTGCTGGGACCCACCAGCTACATCTTCACAGCAAGGAAGTGCCGATACCGGGACCCACCTGGTCGAAGCGCACGTGGCGTTGTCATTACGGTCGTGACGTGTACATACATATATACTGGTGGATGTAGAGGCGCGCACATGTCGTAGTAGAGGCGCGTACGTGTCGTAGTAGAGGCGCGCACGTAGCATGTACACGTACGTAAAGTGGCCAGGGTGAAATGTCACGCCCAAGATGCGACCCTATCCTAAAGGAACTCGAAGGTCCCACCAAGGATAGAAGCGCATCTTGAAGACGCTTTTGCAAGGTGGATATCATTACATCAACATTACATAATAGTGGGGATACATCCATTACATACAATGTCACATGAAAACAACAATACAACATACAAGATCAACATCCAACTACGGATGAATCATAAACAAAAACTCAAACAATATCCACCCAGCTAGCCCAGGCTGTCGACCTGGAACCTATCCCCTAAACGAAGAAGAAGCAGAAGAAGAACTCCAAAACAAGTAACATCGCTCTCGCGTCATGATCATCGCAAACCTGTACCTGCAACTGGTGGTGTAGTAATCTGTGAGCCACAAGGACTCAGCAATCCCGTTACCATGGGTATCTAGACTAGCAAAGCTTAAAGGGGTAAGGAAGGGGTAAAGTGGTGAGGTTGCAGCAGCGACTAAGCATGTATGGTGGCTAACTTACGCAAATAAGAGCGAGGAGAGAAGCAAAGCAAGCGGTCGTTAACTAGTAGTGATCAATAAGTGATCCTGAACTCCTACTTACGTCAGACGTAACCCAGAAACCGTGTTCTCCTCTCGAACAACCCCGAAAAGAGACACTCACGGTTACGCACACGGTTGGTGTATTTTAGAAGAGTTTACTTCAAGTTTACTACAACCAGATATTAACAAATTCCCATCTGCCACATAACTGCGGGCACGGCTTTTGAAAGTTCAAACCTCATAGGGTGTCCCAACTTAGCCCATGATAAGCTCTCGCGATCAACGAAGGATATTCCTTCTCCGGAAGACCCGATCGGACTTCGTAATCCCGGTTACAAGACATTTCGACAATGGTAAACAAGACCAGCAAGACCGCCTGATGTGCCGATAATCCCGATAGGAGCTGCACATATCTCGTTCTCGTGGCAACACCGGATGAACACTACGACGGCAACCGAAGATACCCCAACTTGCCTAGGGGCGACGCGCAAGTGGCTCTAGTTTGGACCAACACTTAGACAAGCATTGGCCCGGGGGGCTAAAATAAAGATGACCCTCGAGAGAGTGACTCCCAAGGGAAAAATAGGTGGTGGTGAGGCAAATGGTAAAACCAAGGTTGGGCCTTGCTGGAGGAGTTTTATTCAAAGCGAATTTTCAAGGGGGTCCCATAAATCACCCATCCGCGTTAGGGAGGGAAAATCCGGGAACATAATACCGATATGACGAAAACTAGGGCGGCAAGAGTGGAACAAAACACCAGGCATAAGGCCGAGCCTTCCACCCTTTACCAAGTATATAGATGCATTAATAATATAAGAGATATTGTGATATCCCAACATAAACATAATCCAACATGGAGCAATCTTCATCTTCACCTACAACTAGCAACGCTATAAGAGGGGTTGAGCAAAAGCGGTAACATAGTCAAACAACGGTTTGCTAGGAATGGTGACAACGGTTAGGGGCTATCATGCAATTTGGGAGGCTTGAGCAGCAAGTGGCAGGTAACGCAGCATAGCGATATAACGAAGCAACTAGCATAGCAATCATAGTAATGAGATCCAAGGTGACGGTCATCTTGCCTGAAATCCCGCTAGGAAGAAGAACGAATCCATGAAGAAGATGAAGTCACGAAGACGAACCAAGCGTAGGCAAACGAATCCTCATGATCGCAATGAAACAGGAACTAACAAGAAGGAGCACAACCGGAAAGAAACCAACAACAAGGTAAACGCACAACACATGAACAAGGCATGTTGCACAATCAAGTATGATGCATGACAAGATTAAATGTTGTTAACATGGCAAGAGGTGAAACATAACAAAACTACCTATCTAGGCAATTTTAAATGAGGCCGGAAACAACAAACAACATTTCCGGAAAATCCTCATGTGCATATTTTAGATTTGGTACTGTTCTGCCCTAAAACATATTTTATTGTTGCTAAACAGGAAAATAAAGTCCACCATGTTAAACTAGGAATTTTTCCACCCCATTTACATATAAAGTTTATTAAATTCGGAGCAACGGTTATTTAGTTATGAAATAAAGCATTTTAACATGGCATTTAGGCAAATTAATGCAAACAGCAATTTAAACATTTTAAACATGGATGAAAGCAACATATTATGAAACTAGATGATATTCTAAGCATTTTACATATATGACATGTTTAATTTGGATGCATGGATAATTACTTATTAACACTTTAATATGATGGCATTTACTGTAATTATGCATCCACAGGATATTTAGCAAATTCGTCCAGGGAAAAAAACATCCACGGGCTGAAACTGGTGCATGCTGGGCTGAACAGAGAGGAGGGTTGGGCGCTGCTCACCATGGGCCATGGCCTGGCCAGGTGGAGGAGGTGAGGCGGAAGGGCGCTGGGCTGGGTGGTCGTGACTCACCGGATCGGTCAATCCAGGCAGCGAGGGGCGAGCTGCTCGCTTTCTCAAGAATGTAAATAGCACCACACCCATGGCGATGCAGAAGACGGCGGCAGCGGGACTTGGCGAAGGCGGAGCCTCTCCGACAAGGTGAGGACGGGGCGAAGGCGACCCGATCCGGTGGCAGGGACGCGGTGCCTCGCCGGATCTGGCGGAGATGGCGACGAACGGAGCATGGCGGCAGCGGGAGCTGCAAGGCCATGACGGGGAGAATTTAGAGAAATACAGAGAGGAAGGAGGGAAGGAGGCGGGGCATGGCGCTGAACCCATGGCTGCCGGAGTCGCTGGCCACGGCCAGCAGAGGAGGAGTCCAGAACGGCAAGATCCTCGAGACCCTGGGCTCGGGCGCTTGGCCTTGGGAGCGTCTGGGCTGAAAGGGCTCCGATGAGGCGAGGCACGGGAGGCCTCGGACGCCATGGCTTTGGGCACGAGGAGGGCTTGAGCGCGGGATGGCGAGGTCCTGCCAGGTGGGGGCGGGCTGGATCTGATCTGCATGTAGAGATCGGGAGAGAGATGAGACACAGAGAGGAAGAAACCGGGGGAAGGAGAGGGCGCGACGGGGCTCATCTGCTGGTGCTCGACGGGGCAAAGGCTCCAGCGAGGAGGCCGGGAGGGGACGACCATGGATCAAGAGGAGAAAGTGGTTGGCTCCATGCTGAAAACGAGGGAGGTGGTTGGGCGGAGAGGTGGATCTGGGAGGATCCCGAGAGCGAAGGGATTTGGTCGGGTGGCAGCGGAGGGAATGGAAGGATGGGACAAGGTGCCTAGGATCTATGGTTGGATGATTATATATACATCACGTGGATTAGGTTAGGGGTTATCCGGTCCTACCGATCGAAATTGAACGGCCCGGGAAAAAATAGATAGGGAGTCTAAATAAGAAAACGAGATGTTTTAGAGATGATTGGGGATGGTCCGGACTCATCGGTAACGAGAGCCCGGTTCGGGTCTGGAGCAGTTTACGGAAGCACGTGAGGGGGCTGCGAGCTGTCAAGAGAGGTTAGGTGGTCACGGTCAAGAGGGAAGCGAAAACCCGATTGGTCTCGGAATGGTCAACGAAGGCAAGGGGGGACACGGCAACTACGAACGGGTGCAAGGTTTATGAAAACATGCAGGTGCAATGCGCATGATGCTATGAGATGAGATGCAAGACATGAACAAAATGCAAAACAAAATACAAAAACCCAACAACGAAGGAAAAATCATCTCGCATCTCCGGAAAAGGCAAGAGTTGGAGTTACGAATATGGAAAGTTGTATCCGGGGCATTACAACACTCCGCCACTACGAGAGGATCTCGTCCCGAGATCTAGGATGGCACCGGAGAGAAACGGAAGAGGAAGAGAAGAGGTAAGACTAAGTTGCTTCTTCGACAAATGAGTGAAACCACAAACCTTGAGAGGTTGAGCAATTTAAAAGAAAGAGTACAACAGAGATGAACGAGATTGCAAACAATTCTTTAGAAAAGAGGAACAAGGAGCATTACGAGAACTTGAAGGTTGAAAGACATCGAAATAAGAGCTTCACGAACGAAAAGAATATGACCACCTCGGTATAATGAGATAGCGAAGGAACAACAATGACAGAATCTGGACAACACTCCGGTAGAAAAGAGAAGAAAACTTGTGAAAAGATATTGAAGAGATGATACAACTCTCTGGTTAAATGGATAAGAAAGAAAAGAACACGATCCTCACAATTCTAGATGATGAGTGAAAAGAGCAACATCACAATTCCTCTGGAAGAAAGAGTAGAAGATAGATCATTGGAATAAAAGAATGGAGAAGAAAATGCCAACTTCTGCCACAAATGATCTTGAAAAGCATCTTTGCAAAGAAGAATTGAACGGAGTTGTTGGAAAATCAACAACGAAAAGCACAAGCTTGTTATGGGCTTATGGAAAACGTCTCAAAATGATGAGGTGACAACCCGCCATTAACAGAAACAATTGATTGGTTGAGATCAATGAAGATAAGAGAAACTTCTTCACCAAGATGAGAAGGAGAAAATTGGAATCATTGATAAGCACCACAAATAGCTACATTCCTTAGGGAAGGCTGTAGGTGAAATATAACCCAATATAACTCCAACAAAAAGATTGATTGGTTGAAAAGATCTCTTGAACGAAGAGAAAATGATGGATTTAAAATACCTCATTCTTGACAACATATGAATCATGAAACATGAAGAAAATTGTCAAGAGTGACATAACACCACCTCAAAAGATAAGGTAGAAAGAATTGCACTTTGGAATGCAAGATGAAGAATACTTGAGCTCCTCAAAACAAAACATGTGTTGAACACCATGTTTATTTTAGAGTATAGCTTGGTGGATCATAACTTCGAGAGAAAAACTTGAAGAACAAATGAAGAATGAAAGGAGTCCTTGATGAACCACCATGTAGAGCCTCCAGTAAGCAAAAGGATGAAAAGAATAGGATCCAAGCCTTGAAATGATTTAGAAGGAGCTTCGCGATGAGATAATGCCGAAAACATAGAACTCCAGAAAAGAAAGGTGAATCAACTCGAACCGAGAATTACTTCATCATGAACAATCTCCGGAAGAAAAGAATTGAATCACCTCGAGGAAATAAGAATAAGATTTATTGTATGCTTATCCTTCATCAAATTAAATTGATGACAAGCAATGGATTTGGCATACTGCTTATTCCCGTAGAAAGGATTAAGGGAGATATAGCAAACTTGAGAAGGTATTGATGGAACCACCGGTGGAATTTGGAAACAACGAATGAATTAATATGATAACGAAGGAAGTGAAATCTTGAACGAACCACCATAAGAATTGAAAATGAACGTAGCAAAGGCACAGTTCACCTGGAAGAATTGGAAAACGAATGAAGATACTTGAGGGGATTTAGATACAAGAGAATGAAGAGATCATGAACTGATTAGAGGATATTTGAACGATTCACCGGTAAGATTTGGAGAACGGTAGCTACACGCTGAGAATGAAGAATTATGACATGATGGCCTTCGGAGGAAAGAAATGGAAACAACTCATGAAATGCTCTGGATGGGTAAAAAGAATTCCCACAATCAAAAACGATTATGAGAGGATGGCATCAAACTTGAACTATGCATCTTTGGAAGAACGGGTAAGGATTTAAGAGCAACTCTTCTTCAGTCTTCACATGCTGAGAATGTCGAGGAGAAACACCACCAAATTGTTGAGAAATTCCGGAAGGATTAAAAGAGGAAAGGTTGAGCCAGAGATGAAAAGAATTTGAAAGCGGCCTAGGAGAAGGCATGTGACTGATGAAAATTCATTCTTACGTCAAACTTTGAAATGAATTTGAGAATAGTTCCTGGAAAATTAGAAGAGTCAGGTAAGATCCTGGAAAAATACCTGTGGGTTAGGGCCCACTCGAAAGAAACATTGTTGAAGGATTGCTTGAAATAAAGATTGCACCGGTAGAATTAAATGGCTTGAATGAGATAACAACCTCAAAATAACTTGAACTGATCTGGAATGAAAATACGAGCCTTCTGAGATATCTTCAACACTCCAGAACAAATGAATAGCGAGAAGTGAATGATTTAGAGGTGCATCGGCAAGAGAAAGCATTTGCAACATGGAAAGGAATATGATCAACACTGAAAGCTTGAGTTAAATCCATCGGAAAAGAATACGAGAATGAAGAATGATGAACTTGGAGCTGTTGAGCATTTTCACGAGGGATCACTGGATCAGAACATTGATTGAAAAGAGTGAAGAGACTTCACATGAATAAATGGATACTTGATTAAAATATATAAGTCCTTGAAGAAAAAGGGTGGGAGGGCGGGAAAACAAAGGCAACTTAGGGACGGATGAAACAAACACCGTTGATAAAAAAACTGAGTGATGATCTTGCGAATGTTGCAATGATCGGATCCACTTGAAGAGAAGCACGCCGGTTGGGAAAAGAATTAACATGACGACCTCGATGATCAAGAAGGATTAGTATTCACATAGCAATATGAGAACACCATTTAGGGAAGGTATGGATCAACACTTGACATCAAAGCAACTCGAATACCACAAATAAAACAAAACAAACGATTCGGCTTGCAGAATAAGCCGGAACAAATACATATGATAGAGATTTACCCAATCCCATATCATGCATCTGTCGGAAAGATATTCTAGGAGCTACTTGAATTCCCACCTATCAACTCCCGAAACTTTCTGGTTATGCAATCTGGTGTTGGGGATACAGGGGACGCAAAATATATCACCCAAACTAACAATACCTAGATCCAGCTGTATCCATCCGTCAACACATGACCAAGAAAACTCCGGAAATCGTGTACCTTAACCTTTGAAAAGCATCCGTTATACGAGTTATGGCAAAACTCCTGAACTCCCCAGTACTGGGTGGCGTCGAGGTTATCTCACCAACAACTGCATAAAAGATATTTTCGATGTCAGCAAAACTCAGGTATTCCAGAACTGCAATGATAAAATTGTGACAACAACACCTCGGAGCTCAACTCCCCGGGACACTGCCACAACCCCTAAATGTCTGGAGGCACCAAGAACAATGTTCTCGTCACAAGACTATGGGAACAATCCCAAGATACCCGCGTGATCCTAAAAAAATTTCGTGAAATTTGAGAAGAGGAAAGACCAAACATCTACGTCACGAGGCCTCACCAGAGCGACGAAGGGACTGAGGAGTAAAAAGAATCCTACTCTCCGATATATATAATCCTAAGACTCAAAATAGTTTTCTTCTAGACTCAACAACGGCCAACAATCAAGGGGGTCCTATGGTCGGTCGAGGCTCTGATACCAACTTGTCACGCCCAAGATGCGACCCTATCCTAAAGGAACTCGAAGATCCCACCAAGGATAGAAGCGCATCTTGAAGACGCTTTTGCAAGGTGGATATCATTACATCAACATTACATAATAGTGGGGATACATCCATTACATACAATGTCACATGAGAACAACAATACAACATACAAGATCAACATACGACTACGGATGAATCATAATCAGAAACTCAAACAATATCCACCCTGCTAGCCCAGGCTGCCGACCTGGAACCTATCCCCTGAACGAAGAAGAAGCAGAAGAAGAACTCCAAAACAAGTAACATCGCTCTCGCGTCATGATCATCGCAAACCTGTACCTGCAACTGGTGGTGTAGTAATCTATGAGCCACGAGGACTCAGCAATCCCATTACCATGGGTATCTAGACTAGCAAAGCTTAAAGGGGTAAGGAAGGGGTAAAGTGGTGAGGTTGCAGCAGCGACTAAGCATGTATGGTGGCTAACTTACGCAAATAAGAGCGAGGAGAGAAGCAACGCAAGCGGTCGTCAACTAGTAATGATCAATAAGTGATCCTGAACTCCTACTTACGCCGACGTAACCCGTAAACCGTGTTCTCTGTCGAACAACCCGAAAAGAGACACTCACGGTTACACACACGGTTGGTGTATTTTAGAAGAGTTTACTTCAAGTTTACTACAACCGGATATTAACAAATTCCCATCTGCCACATAACCGCGGGCACGGCTTTCGAAAGTTCAAACCCTCCAGGGTGTCCCAACTTAGCCCATGATAAGCTCTCGCGATCAACGAAGGATATTCCTTCTCCCGGGAAGACCCGATCAGACTCGGAATCCCAATTACAAGACATTCCGACAATGGTAAAACAAGACCAGCAAGACCGCCCGATGTGCCGACAATCCCGATAGGAGCTGCACATATCTCGTTCTCAGGGCAACACCGGATGAACACTACGTACGGCAGAATCAAGATACCCCAAGATGCCTAGGGGTGGCACCGCAAGTGGCTCTAGTTTGGACCAACACTTAGACAAGCATTGGCCCGGGGGGGCTAAAATAAAGATGACCCTCGAGGGAGCAACTCCCAAGGGAAAAATAGGTGCTGGTGAGGCAAATGGTAAAACCAAGGTTGGGCCTTGCTGGAGGAGTTTTATTCAAAGCGAACTGTCAAGGAGGTCACATAAATCACCCAACCGCGTTAGGGACGCAAAATCCGGGAACATAATACCGATATGAGGGAAACTAGGGCGGCAAGAGTGGAAAAAAACACCAGGCATAAGGCCGAGCCTTCCACCCTTTACCAAGTATATAGATGCATTAATAATATAAGATATATTGTGATATCCCAACATAAACATAATCCAACATGGAGCAATCTTCATCTGCACCTGCAACTAGCAACGCTATAAGAGGGGCTGAGCAAAAGCGGTAACATTGTCAAACAACGGTTTGCTAGGAGGGGTGACAACGGTTAGGGGCTATCATGCAATTTGGGAGGCTTGAGCAGCAAGTGGTAGGTAACGCAGCATAGCGATAGAATGAAGCAACTAGCATAGCAATGATAGTAATGAGATCCAAGGTGACGGTCATCTTGCCTGAAATCCCGCCAGGAAGAAGAACGAATCCATGAAGAAGATGAAGTCACGAAGACGAACCAAGCGTAGGCAAACTAATCCTCACGATCGCAACGAAACAGGAACTAACAAGAAGGAGCACAACCGGAAAGAAACCAACAACAAGGTAAACACACAACACATGAACAAGGCATGTTGCACAATCAAGTATGATGCATGACAAGATTAAATGTTGTTAACATGCCAAGAGGTGAAACATAACAAAACTACCTATCTAGGCAATTTTAAATGAGGCCGGAAACAACAAACAACAATTCCGGAAAATTCTCATGTGCATATTTTAGATTTGGTACTGTTCTTCCCTAAAACATATTTTATTGTTGTTAAACAGGAAAATAAAGTCCACCATGTTAAACTAGGCATTTTTCCACCCCATTTACATATAAAGTTTATTAAATTCGGAGCTACGGTTATTTAGTTATGAAATAAAGCATTTTAACATGGCATTTAGGCAAATTAATGCAAACAGCAAGTTAAACATTTTAAACATGGATGAAAGCAACATATTATGAAACTAGATGAAATTCTAAGCATTTTACATATATGAAATGTTTAATTTGGATGCATGGATAATTACTTATTAACACTTTAATATGATGGCATTTACTGTAATTATGCATGCACATGATATTTAGCAAATTCGTCCAGGGAAAAAAACATCCACGGGCTGAAACTGGTGTATGCTGGGCTGAACAGAGAGGAGGGGCTGGGCGCTGCTCACCATGGGCCATGGCCCAGTCGGTGGAGGAGGTGAGGCTTAAGGCGCTGGGCTGGGTGGCTGTGACCCACCGGATCGGTCAACAGGCGAAGTAGGGTCATGAAGCTCGCTGCTCGTTCAAGAATGTAAACAGCAGCACACCCATGGCGATGCAGAAGGCGGCGGCAGCGGGACTTGGCGAAGGCGGAGCCTCTCCGGCAAGGCGAGAACGGGGCGAAGGCGACCCGATCCGTCGGCGGGGACGCGGTGCCTCGCCGGATCTAGTGGAGACGGCGACGAATGGAGCAGGGCGGCGGCGGGAGCTGCAAGGCCATGACGGGGAGAATTCAGATAAATACAGAGAGGAAGGAGGGAAGGAGGCGGGGCATGGCGCTGAACCCATGGCTGCCGGAGTCGCGCTCGCCGGCGCAGAGGAGGAGTCCAGAACGGCAAGGTCCTCGAGACCCTGGGCTCGGGCACTCGGCCTTGGGAGCGTCTGGGCTGAAAGGGCACCGATGAGGCGAGGCACGGGAGGCCTCGGGCGCCATGGCTCGGGGTACGAGGAGGGCTTGAGCGCGGGACGGCGAGATCCTGCCAGGTGGGGCGGCGGTTGGATCCTGGTACAGAGAGAATGGGAGAGAGAGATGATATACAGAGAGGAGAAACCGGGGGAAGGAGAGGGCTCAACGGGGCTCATCTGCTGGTGCTCGACGGGGCAAAGGCTCCAGCGAGGAGGCTGGGAGGGGACGACCATGGATCGAGAGGAGAAAGTGGTTGGCTCGGTGCTGAAAACGAGGGAGGTGGTTGGGCGGAGAGGTGGATCTGGGAGGATCCCGAGAGCGAAGGGAATGGAAGGATGGGACAAGGCGCCTAGGATCTAGGGTTGGATGATTATATATACATCACGTGGATTAGGTTAGGGGTTATCCGGTCCTACCGATCGGAATTGAACGGCCCGGGAAAAAATAGACAGGGAGTCTAAATAAGAAAACGAAGATGTTTTAGAGATAATTGGGGATGGTCCGTACTCATTGGTAACGACAGCCCGGTTCGGGTTTGGAACAGTTTACGGACGCGCACGAGGGGGCTGCGAGCTGGCAAGATAGGTTAGGTGGTCACGGTCAAGAGGGAAGCGAAAACCCGATTGGTCTCGGAATGGTCAACGAAGGCAAGGGGGGACACGACAACTACAAACGGGTGCAAGGTTTATGAAAACATGCAGATGCAATGCGCATGATGCTATGAGATGAGATGCAAGAGATGAACAAAATGCAAAACAAAAGACAAAAACCCAACCACGAAGGAAAAATCATATCGCATCTCCGGAAAAGGCAAGATTTGGAGTTACAAATATGGAAAGTTGTATCCGGGGCGTTACAACACTCCGCCACTACGAGAGGATCTCGTCCCGAGATCTAGGATGGCACCAGAGAGAAACGGAAGAGGAAGAGAAGAGGTAAAGCTAAGTTGCTTCTTTGACAAATGAGTGAAATCACGAACCTTGAGAGGTTGAGCAATTTAAAAGAAAGAGTACAACAGAGATGAACGAGATGGCAAACAATTCGTTAGAAAAGATGAACAAGGAGCATTACGAGAACTTGAAGGTTGAAAGACATGGAAATAAGAGCTTCACGAACGAAAAGAATATGACCACCTCGGTATAATGAGATAGCGAAGGAACAACAATGACAGAATCTGGACAACACTCCGGTAGAAAAGAGAAGAAAACTTGATGAGATGAAAAGATATTGAAGAGATGATACAACTCTCTGGTTAAATGGATAAGAAAGAAAAGAACACGATCCTCACAATTCGAGATGATGAGTGAAAATAGCAACATCACAGTTCCTCCGGAAGAAAGAGTAGAAGATATATCATTGGAATAAAAGAATGGAGAAGAAAATGCCAACTTCTGCCACAAATAATCTTGAAAAGCATCCTTGCAAAGAAGAATTGAACGGAGTTGTTGGAAAATCAACAACGAAAAGCACAAGCTTGTTATGGGCTTATGGAAAACATCTCAAAATGATGAGGTGACAACCCGCCATTAACAGAAATAATTGATTGGTTGAGATCAATGAAGATAAGAGAAACTTCTTCACCGAGATGAGAAGGAGAAAATTGGATCATTGATAAGCACCACAAATAGCTACATTCCTTAGGGAAGGTTGTAGGTGAAATATAACCCAATATAACTCCAACAAAAAGATTGATTGGTTGAAAAGATCTCTTGAACGAAGAGAAAATGATGGATTTAAAATACCTCATTCTTGACAACATATGAATCATGAAACATGAAGGAAATTGTCAAGAGTGACATAACACCACCTCAAAAGATAAGGTAGAAAGAATTGCACTTTGGAATGCAAGATGAAGAATACTTGAGCTCCTCAAAACAAAACATGTGTTGAACACCGTGTTTATTTTAGAGTATAGCTTGGCGGATCATAACTTCGAGAGAAAAACTTGAAGAACAAATGAAGAATGAAAGGAGTCCTTGATGAACCACCATGTAGAGCCTCCAGTAAGCAAAAGGATGAAAAGAATAGGATCCAAGCCATGAAATGATTTAGAAGGAGCTTCGCGATGAGATAATGCCGAAAACTTAGAACTCCAGAAAAGAAAGGTGAATCAACTCGAACCGAGAATTACTTCATCATGAACAATCTCCGGAAGAAAAGAATTGAATCATCTCGAGGAAATAAGAATAAGGTTTATTGTATGTTTATCCTTCATCAAATTAAATTGATGACAAGCAATGGATTTGGCATACTACTTATTCCCGTAGAAAGGATTAAGAGAGATATAGCGCAAACTTGAGAAGGTATTGATGGAACCACCGGTGGAATTTGGAAACAACGAATGAATTAATATGATAACGAAGGAAGTGAAATCTTGAACGAACCACCATAAGAATTGAAAATGAATGTAGCAAAGGCACAATTCACCGGGAAGAATTGGAAAACGAATGAAGATACTTGAGGGGATTTAGATACAAGAGAATGAAGAGATCATGAACTGATTAGAGGATATTTGAATGATTCACCGGTAAGATTTGGAGAACGGTAGCTACACGCTGAGAATGAAGAATTATGACATGATGGTCTTCGGAGGAAAGAAATGGAAACAACTCATGAAATGCACTGGATGGGTGAAAAGAATTCCCACAATCAAAAACAATTATGAGAGGATGGCATCAAACTTGAACTACGCATCTTTGGAAGAACGGGTAAGGATTTAAGAGGAACTCTTCTTCGGTCTTCACATGCTGAGAATGTCGAGGAGAAACACCACCAAATTGTTGAGAAACTCCGGAAAGATTAAAAGAGGAAAGGTTGAGCCAGAGATGAAAAGAATTTGAAAGCGGCCTAGGAGAAGGCATGTGACTGATGAAAATTCAATCTTACGTCAAACTTTGAAATGAATTTGAGAATAGTTCCTGGAAAATTAGAAGAGGCAGGTAAGATCCTGGAACATACCTGTGGGTTAGGGCCCACTCGAAAGAAACATCGTTGAAGGATTGCTTGAAATAAAGATTGCACCGGTAGAATTAAATGGCTTGAATGATATAACAACCTCAAAATAACTTGAACGGATCTGGAATGAAAAGACGAGCCTTCTGAGATATCTTCAACACTCCAGAACAAATGAATAACGAGAAGTGAATGATTAAGAGGTGCATCGGCAAGAGAAAGCATTTGCAACAAGGAAAGGAATATGATCAACACTGGAAGATTCAGTTAAATCCATCGGAAAAGAATACGAGAATGAAGAATGATGAACTTGGAGCTGTTGAGCGTCTTCATGAGGGATCATTGGATCAGAACATTGATTGAAAAGAGTTAAGAGACTTCACATGAATAAATGGATACTTGATTAAAATATATAATTCCTTGAAGACAAAGGGTGGGAGGGCGGGAAAACAAAGTGTCACGCCCAATATGCGATACTATCCTAAAGAGACTCGAAGGTCCCACCAAGGATAGAACCGCATATTGAACGGTTTTGCAAGGTGGATATCATTACATCAACATTACATAATAGATGGGGATACATACAAGAGGCATACAATGCCACACCTAATACAACATCATCATACACAAGAGCATCATCCGTCTACGGATGAAACACAAACAGAAGCTCAAACGACATCCACCCTGCTAGCCCAGGCTGCCGACCTGGAACCTATCCCCTGATCGAAGAAGAGGCAGAAGAAGAACTCCAAAACAAGTAAACATCGCTCTCGCATCAAGATCATCGCATAATCTGTACCTGCAACTGTTGTTGTAGTAATCTGTGAGCCACTAGGACTCAGCAATCCCATTACCAAGGGCATCAAGACTAGCAAAGCTTATAGGGAAAGGAAGGGGAAAAGTGGTCAGGTTGCAGCAGCGACTAAGCATGATATGGTGGCTAACATACGCAAATAAGTGCGAGAAGAGAGCAAAAAGAACGGTCGTGAAGCTAGCAATGATCAAGAAGTGATCCTGAACTCCCGCCACGCCAAACATAACCCAAAACCGTGTTCACTTCCGGACTCCGAAAAGAGACCATCACGGCTACACACACGGTTGATGCGTTTTAATTCGGATCTGGTGTCAAGTTATCTACAACCGGACATTAACAAATTCCCATCTGCCGCATAACCGCGGGCACGGCTTTCGAAAGATTGTACCCTGCAGGGGTGTCCCAACTTAGCCCATGATAAGCTCTCGCGATCAACGAAGGATATACCTTCTCCCAGGAAGACCCGATCAGACTCGGAATCCCGGTTTACAAGACATTTCAACAATGGTAAAACAAAACCAGCAAGACCGCCCGAATGTGCCGACAAATCCCGATAGGAGCTGCACATATCTCGTTCTCAGGGCACACCGGATAAGCTAAGCATACAGGTACCAACGTAATCCAAGTTGCCAAGGAATGGTCCCGCACGGTGCTCTAGTTTGGACCAACACTCGGAGGAGCACTGGCCCGGGGGGTAAAATAAAGATGACCCTCGGGCTCCAGAAACCCAAGGGAAAAAGGGCTAGGTGAGGCAAATGGTAAAACCAAGGTTGGGCCTTGCTGGAGGAGTTTTATTCAAAGCGAACTGTTAAGGGGGTCCCATAAATCACCCAACCGCGCAAGGAACGCAAAATCCGGGAACATAACACCGGTATGACGGAAACTAGGGCGGCAAGAGTGGAACAAAACACCAGGCATAAGGCCGAGCCTTCCACCCTTTACCAAGTATATAGATGCATTAATAATATAAGAGATATTGTGATATCCCAACATAAACATAATCCAACATGGAGCAATCTTCATCTTCACCTGCAACTAGCAACGCTATAAGAGGGGCTGAGCAAAAGCGGTAACATAGCCAAGCAATGGTTTGCTAGGAAGGGTGCAAAAGGTTAGAGGCTGACATGGCAATTTGGGAGGCTTGAAGAGCAAATGATAGGTAGCGCAGCAAAGCGATAGAACGAAGCAACTAGCATAGCAATGATAGTAGTGAGATCCAGGGTAGCGGTCATCTTGCAAGCATCAAAACAACATGCTACAGCACCCCAACATAAGAACAAAAGGCATGGACATGATTTACAGCTAAAGCATAACAAAACATGAACACTGATCTATCTCCAGAAATCACTAGAACATGCTCAAAAAGACATGGCAAGATTGCAAATAATAAGTTTCAGACTTTGCAGAAATAACATCAGGTTGCAATGTTTAGAGCTATCAAACAACATGTTACAGGAATTTAACATGCCAAACAAAGGAATGGCATGATACTACTAAATGCATAGAACAGAAGTACTTTACTGACCATGAGCCAAAAAGGTTCAGAAGATATGATGGCACCCATGTAAACATGGCAAATGATATGACAGATTCATACATGGCAGGAACAACAATAAGTACGCATGTTGGTGAGCTTGTACCACTCACCACAGAGCATTACATGGCATGGCAAGGCAATCAACAGTAAGAAGACATGATTGTGAAGCTAATCATGGAAAGAACAAGTTCATAGGGTGCATGGATCACTAGCAAAGCACATGGAAAAACTGAACTTAATGTTCACAGGCTGACAGCAACATTACTTAGCAACTTTGGAGCAAGCTTACGACTAGCTAAAGCAAGCTATAAATGCAACCAGGGGCATGGATGGATATAGCATGACATGTAGAACAAAACATCATTAGTGAACGTCTCCATATTATGCATATAATGACTTGTAGCAGCAGGTCTACATAGCATCACACAATAACAGATTCAGCCTAGCAAAACAGTAACAGCAAGTACCCTACTTAACAAGCTTGATACACTCAGTACAAGACCCACAAAAATACATGGATGGCACCTATGTAAGGATGGAATGACATAGTTCAAAACTCATGTAGGACTCATACTCATAGGATGCACATATCAAACATGGCAAAAATGACAAATGAGCATGTTCTGATAACAGACAGCAGACAACATTATATATCACTCTTGCAACGATGATTTAGGAATCCAGAGGAGCTCGAATGAACATGGTGTAATAACATTAAATGTAGAGCATCTCACAATGAACATTTTGATATATTACACGGACAAAACGGAGCAGTATGCATGGAGTTATGATGCGATGAACAGGGGACCAAAATGCAAATAATTTCGGGACTTAGACGAAAAAACGGGGTCAACCTTATCTTCCAGATCCAGATATGGGCGCGGCTCCTGAGGACGGCCGGGGCACTCGCCAGAGTTGGAGAGGAAGCCGGAGAGGGGGAAGGTCGGAGCGGGGCGGGACGGCACGGACGGGCGCCGGCGGCGAGGGCTCGGCGGCGCCTGACCTGCATGGGAGGAGGCGGAGGCGGGCCGAGTCCGGGCGGCGCGCTGGATCATGATGGCGGGCCGGAGGCGCTGGAGCTGCGGGCGGCGAGACGCGAGGGGCGCCGGAGTGGACGCGGCCGAGGGGCTTGGCGGGCGGAATGCCGGGCGGCGAACGGCGGCGGATGGGCGCGGGGCACCCATGGCGGCGGGCGGCGCTTGTCGGGCCGGGCGGCGGCGCTTAAGGCCCGTGGGCGGGCCTGCGGGAAGCCGGCCCTAGCGGCGGAGGAGAGAGAGGGGCGGGCGGCGACGGCAGGAGGCGATTAGTCGGGGGGCGGCGGCTTGACATGTCCGGCGCCGGGCGGACGTGTCCGGCGCGCGGAGGAAGAAGGGGTTAGGGTTTGGACCCGGTATTTCGGGGGAGAGGGCATATTTATAGATTCTGGGAGCTAGGAGAGTCCAAATGAGGAGCGGTTTTCGGCCACGCGATCGTGATCGAACGACCGAAAGCATGGAGGGGGTTAGGATGGGTTTTGGGCCACTTTGGAGGGGTATTGGGTTGCAACACAAAGAGGGCTTTTACGGTACCCCGGTTAACCGTTGGAGTATCAAACGGACTCCAAATGACACGAAACTTGACAGGCGGTCTACTGGTGGTCTACCAAGGCCGCTTGGCAAACCTCGGTCCATTCCGAGAACGTTTAACACCCGCTCTCAAAGAGAGACAAAAGGGGGACGCCGGATGACATAGGAGTGCCGGAATGCAAAACGGACAACGGGGAAAATGCTCGGATGCATGAAACGAACACGTATGCAAAATGAAATGCACAAGATGACATGGAAATATGCAACACGCAAGCAAATGACATGGCAACTACGGCGAATAACTGAAGGACACCTGGCGCATCGAATCCGTGGCGTTACAACAATCCTCCACTAACAAGAGATCTCGTCTCGAGATCTTAGGACCGAGACGGAAGGGAAAAATAAAAGGATGAGGTGAAACAAGGACGCAAGAGAAAAGATGAACAACGCAAGGCCTCCGGAAGAATTGAAAGAATTGGGAATGGCTCCGAAATAATTAGAAGAGTCAGGTAAGATCCTGGGAAAAGACATGTGGGTTAGGGCCCACTGAAGAGATAACACCGTTGAAAAGGATTGTTGAAAAGATAGATGATGCACCGGAACAATTGAAATATTTGAATGAGGTGGTAACCTCGAATTAATTCGAACACAGACGAATCTCTTGAGATGTCTTCCGAACTCTGGAATGATAAACTGGCGAGAGGCGAACGAGCAGGGGGAAAACACTTGAGCTGAGGGAAAGAATATAATCACTACCGAAAATGGAATTGAATCCACCAGAGAAGAAAAGGAGATGGAGAATGTCGAACGAGACGAGAATTCACCGGTTGAAATGATTGAGGGAAGACTGAAGAGGCTCCGCACGAAATAAATTGATGGTCGAAAGAGACTCAGACTCCGGGAAGAAAAAAGGGTGGGAGGGCGGGAAGAACAAAGACAACTTGGAAGGGGAAATCAACGAATATCTTGAAGAGAAAACACCGGTTGAAATAATTGAGGAAAGAAAGCAAAGACTTCGCACGAGTAGGATGGATACTCGATTACAGACTCCGACTCCGAGATGAAAAGGGGTGGGCGGGTGGGAAAAGAAAACAACTGAGGATAGAGAAATAACTTCGTTGAGAGCGAACTGAGGATTGAACTTGGCAAAGAAGAAGAGGCTCGAGTCAACTTGACGAAAAATGCACCGGATGAAAAGAGAAGAGAACCAACGATCGGAAAAACCAACTACGTGATCCTAAAGAAAATTTGAAAGCGAAGAGGAGTAATTCAAAACACCTACGTCAAGATTCCTCACCAGAGCGACGAAGAGGCTGAGGAGTAAAAAGAAGTCCTACTCTCAGATATAACTAGACTCCGAAAATAGCTTTATTCTAGACTCGACATCGGCCAAACTACACAATCAATCAAGGGGGCTCCTAGGGTCGGTCGAGGCTCGATACCAACTTGAACACGCCTAATATGCGATACTATCCTAAAGAGACTCGAAGGTCCCACCAAGGATAGAACCGCATATTGAACGGTTTTGCAAGGTGGATATCATTACATCAACATTACATAATAGATGGGGATACATACAAGAGGCATACAATGCCACACGAATACAACATCATCATACACAAGAGCATCATCCGTCTACGGATGAAACACAAACAGAAGCTCAAACGACATCCACCCTGCTAGCCCAGGCTGCCGACACAGAACCTCCCCGATCGAAGAAGAAGCGTAAGAAGAACTCCAAAACAAGTAAACATCGCTCTCGCATCGAGATCATCGCATAATCTGTACCTGCAATCGTTGTTGTAGTAATCAGGAGCCACGAGGACTCAGCAATCCCATTACCATGGGCATCAAGACTAGCAAAGCTTATAGGGAAAGGAAGGGGAAAAGTGGTCAGGTTGCAGCAGCGACTAAGCATGATATGGTGGCTAACATACGCAAATAAGTGCGAGAAGAGAGCAAAAAGAACGGTCGTGAAGCTAGCAATGATCAAGAAGTGATCCTGAACTCCTGCTTACGTCAAACATAACCCAAAACCGTGTTCACTTCCCGGACTCCGCCGAAAAGAGACCATCACGGCTACACACACGGTTGATGCGTTTTAATTCGGATCTGGTGTCAAATTATCTACAACCGGACATTAACAAATTCCCATCTGCCGCATAACCGCGGGCACGGCTTTCGAAAGATTATACCTGCAGGGCGTCCCAACTTAGCCCATGATAAGCTCTCGCGATCAACGAAGGATATACCTTCTCCCAGAAGACCCGATCAGACTTTAATCCCGGTTTACAAGACATTTCAACAATGGTAAAACAAGACCAGCAAGACCGCCCGGATGTGCCGACAAATCCCGATAGGAGCTGCACATATCTCGTTCTCAGGGCACACCGGATAAGCTAAGCATACAGGTACCAACGTAATCCAAGTTGCCAAGGAATGGTCCCGCACGGTGCTCTAGTTTGGACCAACACTCGGAGGAGCACCGCCCGGGGTAAAATAAAGATGACCCTCGGGCTCCGAAACCCAAGGGAAAAAGGGCTAGGTGAGGCAAATGGTAAAACCAAGGTTGGGCCTTCTTTGGAGGAGTTTTATTCAAAGCGAACTGTCAAGGGGGTCCCATAAATCACCCAACTGCGTAAGGAACACAAAATCCGGGAACATAACACCGGTATGACGGAAACTAGGGCGGCAAGAGTGGAACAAAACACCGGGCATAAGGCCGAGCCTTCCAACCTTTACCGAGTATATAGATGCATTAATAATATAAGAGATATTGTGATATCCCAACATAAACATAATCCAACATGGAGCAATCTTCATCTTCACCTGCAACTAGCAACGCTGTAAGAGGGGTTGAGCAAAAGCGGTAACATAGCCAAGCAATGGTTTGCTAGGAAGGGTGCAAAAGGTTAGAGGCTGACATGGCAATTTGGGAAGCTTGAAGAGCAAATGATAGGTAGCGCAGCAAAGCGATAGAACGAAGCAACTAGCATAGCAATGATAGTAGTGAGATCGAGGGTAGCGGTCATCTTGCAAGCATCAAAACAAAATGCTACAGCACCCCAACATGAGAACAGAAGGCATGGACATGATTTACAGCTAAAGCATAACAAAACATGAACACTGAGCTATCTCCAGAAATCACTAGAACATGCTCAAAAAGACATGGCAAGATTGCAAATAATAAGTTTCAGACTTTGCAGAAATAACATCAGGTTGCAATGTTTAGAGCTATCAAACAACATGTTACAGGAACTTAACATGGCAAACAAAGGCATGCCATGATACTACTAAATTCATAGAACAAAAGTACTTTACTGACCATGATCCAAAAAGGTTCAGAAGATATGATGGCACCCATGTAAACATGGCAAATGATATGACATTCATACATGGCAGGAATAACAATAAGTAGGCATGTTGGTGAGCTTGTACCACTCACCACAGAGCATTATATGGCATGGCAAGGCAACCAACAGTAAGAAGACATGATTTTGAAGCTAAGAATGGCAAGAAAAAGTTCATAGGTTGCATGGATCACTAGCAAAGCACATGGCAAAACTGAACTTAATGTTCACAGGCTGACAGCAACATTATTTAGCAACTTTGGAGCAAGATTACGATAAGCTACAGCAAGCTATAAATACAACCAGGGGCATGGATGGATAGAGCATGACATGTAGAACAAAACATCCTTAGTGAATGTCTCCATATTATGCATAGAATGATTTATAGCAGCAGGTTTACATAGCATCACACAATAACAGATGCAAAACAGTAACAAGTACCCTACTTAACAAGCTTGATACACTCAGTACAAGACTCACAAAAATACATGGATGGCACCTCTGTAAAGATGGCATGGCATAGTTCAAAACTCATGTAGGACTCATACTCATAGGATGCACATATCAAACATGTCAAAAATGACAAATGAGCATGTTCTGATAACAGACAGCAGACAACATTATATAGCACTCTTCCAACGATGATTCAGGCATCAAGATGAGCTCCAATGAACATGGTGCAATGGGTTGAAATGTAGAGCTTCTCACAGTGAACATTTTGACATATTACATGCACAAAACGGAGCAGTATGCATGGAGTTATGATGCGATGAATAGGGGACCAAAATGCAAATAATTTCAGGACTTAGCCGAAAAAACAGGGTCAACCTTATCTTCCCGATCCAGATCTGGGCGCGGCTCCCGAGGACGGCCGGAGCACTCGCCGGAGTTGGAGAGGAAGCCAGAGAGGGAGAAGGTCGGAGCAGGGCGGGACGGAGCCTCGCGGAAGAGGAGGCGGCGGGCCGAAGTCCGGGCGGGCGGCGGCTGATCCGGCGGCCGGGAGGCGCTGAGGCGGCGGCGAGACGCGAGGGGCGCCGGAGAGGACACGGCCGGAGGGGAGCGGCGCGGAGTCGCCGGCGGCGTAACGGTGGCGGATGGGCGCGGGGCACCCACGGGCGGACGGGCGGCGCAGGCTGGCCGGGCGGCGCGGACGGGCGGCGCATGGCGCTGTGGGCCTCTGTGGCCGGATCTGGGCCACGCGGGCCCGGGCGGCGGAGCAGAGAGAGGGGGCCGGCGGAGGCGACGTGGCAGGAGGTGATTGGACGGGGGGCGGTGGCTGGACATGTCCGGCGCCGGGCGGACGTGTCCGGCCCGCGGAGGAAGAAGGGGTTAGGGTTTGGACCCGGGATTTCAGGGGAGAGGGCATATTTATAGATTCTGGGAGCTTGAAGAGTCCAAATGAGGAGCGGTTTTCGGCCACGCGATCATGATCGAACGATCGAGAGCATGGAGGGAGTTTGGATGGGTTTTGGGCCACTTTGGAGGGGTATTGGGCTGCAACACAAAGAGGGCTTTTACGGTACCCCGGTTAACCGTTGGAGTATCAAACGGACTCCAAATGACACGAAACTTGACAGGCGGTCTACCGGTGGTATACCAAGGCCGCTTGGCAAACCTCGGTCCATTCTGAGAATATTTAACACCCGCTCACAACGAGAGACAAAAGGGGGACGCCGGATGACATAGGAGTGCCGGAATGCAAAACCGACAACGGGGAAAATGCTCGGATGCATGAAACGAACACGTATGCAAAATGAAATTTACAAGATGACAAGGAAATATGCAACACACAAGCAAATGACATGGCAACTACGGCGAATAACTGAAGGACACCTGGCGCATCGAATCCGGGGCGTTACACAAAGGCAACTTGGGGACGGATGAAACAAACACTGTTGAGAAAAAAACTGAGTGATGATCTTGCGAATGTTGCAATGATCGGATCCACTTGAAGAGAAGCACGCTGGTTGGGAAAAGAATTAACATGACGACCTCGATGATCAAGAAGGATTAGTATTGACATAGCAATATGAGAACACTGTTTAGGAAGGTATGGATCAACACTTGACATCGAAGCAACTCGAATACCACAAATAAAACAAAACAAAGGATTTGGCTTGCAGAATAAGCCGGAACAAATACATATGATAGAGATTTACCCAATCCCATATCATGCATCCGTCGGAAAGATATTCTAGGAGCTACTTGAATTCCGCCTATCAACTCCGAAACTTTACGGTTATGCAATCTGGTGTTGGGGATACAGGGGGCATAAAATATATCACCCAAACTAACAATACCTAGATCCAAATTGTATCCATCCGTCAACACATAACCATGAAAACTCCGAAATCGTGGTACCTCAACCTTCGAAAAGCATCCGTTATACGAGTTATGGCAATACTCCCGAACTCCCCAGTACTGGATGGCGTCGAGGTTATCTCACCAACAACTGCGTAAAAGATATTTTCGATGTCGGCAAAACTCAGGTATTCCAGAACTGCAACGATAAAATTGTGACGACAACACCTCGGAGCTCAACTCCCCGGAACACTGCCACAACCCCTAAATGTCTGGAGGCACCAAGAACAATGTTCTCGTCACAAGACTATGGGAACGATCCCAAGATACCCGCGTGATCCTAAAAAAATTTCGTGAAATTTGAGAAGAGGAAAGACAAAACATCTACGTCAGGAGGCCTCCCCAGAGCGACGAAGGGACTGCGGAGTAAAAAGAATCCTACTCTCCGATATATATAATCCTAAGACTCAAAATAGTTTTCTTCTAGACTCAACAACGGCCAACAATCAAGGGGGCTCCTATGGTGGGTCGAGGCTCTGATACCAACTTGTCACGCCCAAGATGCGACCCTATCCTAAAGGAACTCGAAGGTCCCACCAAGGATAGAAGCGCATCTTGAAGACGCTTTTGCAAGGTGGATATCATTACATCAACATTACATAATAGTGTGGATACATCCATTACATACACTGTCACATGAAAACAACAATACAACATACAAGATCAACATACGACTACGGATGAATCATAAACAGAAACTCAAACAATATCCACCCTGCTAGCCCAGGCTGCCGACCTGGAACCTATCCCCTGAACGAAGAAGAAGCGTAAGAAGAACTCCAAAACAAGTAACATCGCTCTCGCGTCATGATCATCGCAAAACCTGTACACGCAATCGGTGGTGTAGTAATCTATGAGCCACGAGGACTCAGCAATCCCATTACCATGGGTATCTAGACTAGCAAAGCTTAAAGGGGTAAGGAAGGGGTAAAGTGGTGAGGTTGTAGCAACGACTAAGCATGTATGGTGGCTAACTTACGCAAATAAGAGCGAGGAGATAAGCAAAGCAAGCGGTCGTCAACTAGTAATGATCAATAAGTGATCCTGAACTGCTACTTACGTCAGACGTAACCCAGAAACCGTGTTCTCCTCTCGAACAACCCCGAAAAGAGACACTCGCGGTTACGCACACGGTTGGTGTATTTTAGAAGAGTTTACTTCAAGTTTACTACAACCGGATATTAACAAATTCCCATCTTCCACATAACCGTGGGCACGGCTTTCGAAAGTTCAAACCCTCCAGGGGTGTCCCAACTTAGCCCATGATAAGCTCTCGCGATCAACGAAGGATATTCCTTCTCCCGTGAAGACCCGATCAGACTCGGAATCCCAGTTACAAGACATTTCGACAATGGTAAAACAAGACCAGCAAGACCGCCCGATGTGCGGACAATCCCGATAGGAGCTGCACATATCTCGTTCTCAGGGCAACACCGGATGAACACTACGTACGGCAACCGAAGATACCCCAAGTTGCCTAGGGGCGGCACCGCGAGTGGCTCTAGTTTGGACCAACACTTAGACAAGCATTGGCCCGGGGGGGCTAAGATAAAGATGACCCTCGAGAGAGCGACTCCCAAGGGAAAAATAGGTGGTGGTGAGGCAAATGGTAAAACCAAGGTTGGGCCTTCTTTGGAGGAGTTTTATTCAAAGCGAACTGTCAAGGGGGTCCCATAAATCACCCAACCGCGTTAGGGACGCAAAATCCGGGAATATAGTACCGATATGACGGAAACTAGGGCGGCAAGAGTGGAACAAAACACCATGCATAAGGCCGAGCCTTCCACCCTTTACCAAGTATATAGATGCATTAATAATATAAGATATATTGTGATATCCCAACATGAACATAATCCAACATGGAGCAATCTTCATCTTCACCTGCAACTAGCAACGCTATAAGAGGGGCTGACCAAAAGCGGTAACATAGTCAAACAACGGTTTGCTAGGAAGGGTGACAATGGTTAGGGGTTATCTTTCAATTTGGGAGTCTTGAGCAGCAAGTGGTAGTAACGCAGCATAGCGATAGAACGAAGCAACTAGCATAGCAATGATAGTAATGAGATCCAAGGTGACGGTCATCTTGCCTGAAATCCCCCTAGGAAGAAGAACGAATCCATGAACAAGATGAAGTCACGAAGACGAACCAAGCGTAGGCGAACGAATCCTCACGATCGCAACGAAACAGGAACTAACAAGAAGGAGCACAATCGGAAAGAAACCAACAAGGTAAACACACAACACATGAACAAGGCATGTTGCACAATCAAGTATGATGCATGACAAGATTAAATGTTGTTAACATGGCAGGAGGTGAAACATAACAAAACTACCTATCTAGGCAATTTTAAATGAGGCCGGAAACAACAAACAACAATTCCGGAAAATCCTCATGTGCATATTTTAGATTTGGTACTGTTCTGCCCTAAAACATATTTTATTGTTGTTAAACAGGAAAATAAAGTCCACCATGTTAAACTAGGCATTTTTCCACCCCATTTACATATAAATTTTATTAAATTCAGAGCTACGGTTATTTAGTTATGAAATAAAGCATTTTAACATGGCATTTAGGCAAATTAATGCAAACAGCAAGTTAAACATTTTAAACATGGATGAAAGCAACATATTATGAAACTAGATGAAATTCTAAGCATTTTACATATATGACATGTTTAATTTGGATGCATGGATAATTACTTATTAACACTTTAATATGATGGCATTTACTGTAATTATGCATGCACAGGATATTTAGCAAATTCGTCCAGGTAAAAAAACATCCACGGGCTGAAACTGGTGCATGCTGGGCTGAACAGAGAGGACGGGCTGGGCGCTACTCACAATGGGCCATGGCCCAGTCGGTGGAGGAGGTGAGGCCGGAAGGGGCGCTGGGCCTGGGGTTGCTGTGACCCAGCCGGATCGGTCAACGGGCGAGGGTCGGAGAGTTGCTCGCTCGCTTCAAGAATGTAAACAGCAGCACACCCATGGCGATGCAGAAGACGGCGGCAGCGGGACTTGGCGAAGGCGGAGCCTCTCCGGCAAGGCGAGGACGGGGCGAAGGCGACCCGATCCGTCGGCGGGGACGCGGTGCCTCGTCGGATCTGGCGGAGACGGCGACGAACGGAGCAGGGCGGCGGCGAGAGCTGCAAGGCCATGACGGGGAGAATTCAGAGAAATACAGAGAGGAAGGAGGGAAGGAGGCGGGGCATGGCGCTGAACCCATGGCTGCTGGAGTCGCGCTCGCCGGTGCAGAGGAGGAGTCCAGAACGGCAAGGTCCTCGAGACCCTGGGCTCGGGCGCTCGGCCTTGGGAGCGTTTGGGCTGAAAGGGCTCCGATGAGGCGAGGCACGGGAGGCCTCGGATGCCATGGCTTGGGGCACGAGGAGGGCTTGAGCACGGGACGGCGAGGTCCTGCCAGGTGGGGCTGCGGCTGGATCCTGGTACAGAGAGAACGGGAGAGAGAGATGAGATATAGAGAGGAGGAAACCGGGGTAAGGAGAGGGCGCGAAGGGGCTCATCTGCTGGTGCTCGACGGGGCAAAGGCTCCAGCGAGGAGGCCGGGAGGGGACGACCATGGATCGAGAGGAGAAAGTGGTTGGCTCGATGCTGAAAACGAGGGAGGTGGTTGGGCGGAGAGGTGGATCTGGGAGGATCCCGAGAGCGAAGGGATTTGGTCGGGTGGCGGCGGAGGGAATGGAAGGATGGGACAAGGCGCCTAGGATCTAGGGTTGGATGATTATATATACATCACGTGGATTAGGTTAGGGGTGATCCGGTCCTACTAATCGAAATTGAACGGCGCGGGAAAAAATAGATAGGGAGTCTAAATAAGAAAACGGAGATATTTTAGAGATGATTGGGGATGGTCCGGACTCATCGGTAACGACAGCCCGGTTCGGGTTTGGAGCAGTTTACGAACGCGCGCGAGGGGGCTGCGAGCTGGCAAGAGAGGTTAGGTGGTCACGGTCAAGAGGGAAGCGAAAACCCGATTGGTCTCGGAATGGTCAACGAAGGCAAGGGGGGACACGGCAACTACGAACGGGTGCAAGCTTTATGAAAACATGCAGATGCAATGCGCATGATGCTATGAGATGAGATGCAAGACAGGAACAAAATGAAAAACAAAAGACAAAAACCCAACCACGAAGGAAAAATCATATCACATCTCCGGAAAAGGCAAGAGTTGGAGTTACGAATATGGAAAGTTGTATCCGGGGCGTTACATGCAAGAATGAAAATACGGCCACGTATGTGTACATACGGGCGGGGTCTCGAACGCCTACTCGCACATACGTACGTCCAGGGTTCGTGTACATGGCTGGGTCGAAACAGAGAAACAGCGTCGTCGTTGTGTTCATGGGGAGGCAACGGAATGCATCGTGTTCATGGGGAGGCAATGGAATGCGTTGTGTTCATCGGGAGGCAACTGAACGCGTGCGAGCCAACCGGCTGGGTCGGAACGGAATGCGTGGTCGTGTTCAACGGGAGGGCTTGGATGGAACAGGCGATGGAAACGAGGCCTAGCGTAGCGCAAAAAGGAGGAAACGGCCTTGTGTTCGACCGGCCACGTTCGAAACGGGATCCTGTTCATCGGGAGGGGTCTGGCGTACCGCAAAACGGAGGAAACGGACCTCCTACGGTCGAAACGGGGGTCCTGTTGATCGGGAGGGGTGTGGCGTACCGGAAAACGGGCGAAACTCTACGGTCGAAACGGGGGTCCTGTTGATCGGGAGGGGTGTGGCGTACCGCAAAACGGGACTCCACGGGATACTTTTCATCTCCAATGTCGACCTCCTCCAGCCTCCACGGGCTCTTGTTCATCCAGCCTCCACCGCGTGCTACTCCACCGGCTATTGTTCAACCACCCCTCCACGGGCACCCCTCCACCATCTACTGTTCATCCAGCCCTCCACACCACGGGGTCCTGTTCAACCACCCCTCCACCATCTATTTGTGTAAGCCGCCCAGGTGGGGCCGGGTTACGTAAAGAGATTACCAGACAGAAGCCCAAATCCAAGCATGAAGATGGCGTCTCAACAAAGGGCCTAAGGCCCGCAGGCGACTTAAGGCCCGTTGTAGTAAACCGCTATAATGGCATGACTTGTATCATAAGGTAGACTTGACTAGTCACCGAGCCGGACATTGTTTATAAGCCGGCCGGGACTCTGTAGGCCATAGGGCGTCAGCCCGTGTATATAAGGGGACGACCTGTTGGCGGCTTAGGGCAAGAAACAACCAATCGAGAACCGGGCATAGCGTATCTCGCTCCCTGGTCATCGAAACCTCAAGCAATACCAACCCAACTAGACGTAGGCTTTACCTTCACCGTAAGGGCCGAACTAGTATAAAACCTCTCGTGTCCTTTGTCCCGATTAACCCCTTTAAGCTTCCTAGTTGCGATGGCTCCACGACTAAGTCCTTGCAAGAGGACATCTGCCGTGACAATTCCACGACAGTTGGCTGTCACCGTGGGGCCAGCGCACGGTGGATTTGAGTTCTTGAAGGGCAGCTTCGAAGGGCTCAAGGGATACGCAGTGGGCCGGATGACCAAGAGTCGTCGCGGCAAGATCTACATCGACAACGAAGGCTGGGGCCCCGAGGCCGACTCAATTGAGTCTGGTCTTGGGTCCCCTTTGGCGGAATCCATGTCTTCATCGGCCGGATTGGTGAGCCGGGCCCAGAGCCAGACAGCTGCGCCGACCTCATTGAAACGGCTCAGCGTGCGAGACCCGCCCGGATTCAATCTACCATGAAGCGTGCTTTTGTGGGCTGTATTCACGGGGAGGCACTTTCTGAAGGATCTAAAGGTGGCGAAGAGACAGCCGTCCCATCAGATGATGATTCGTCCTCCGGTTCAACAAACTCTCTGTATCAGGTCCAAGAAGGCGTGCTTGGGGGCTGTTCTGACGACTCTAGCGTTCTGGATTGCTATGAGCCGCCAAGCTGGGCAGGAGTCTTCATGGCTGGTACCCAACCCGGCCAAAACTCGACGTCTGCGACAGCAATACCGTCTGGGTCAGGAGCGGCCGGGGCAGGAGGCCCCGCGCGCCCGCCGGCTCAGGTGCTAATAGATCTTATGGACAAGTTGACGGCCATGTTAACCACCACGGTTATTCCTGCAAATCCAGATGAGCATAACGTGGAGGTGGCAAAAGTGCGTGAGGAGATATCCCTGGCCAAGGATGACTTGGCGGCTGAGGACACCAGGCTAGCTGCGGAGCGGGCGGCTTTGGATGCACGGGCGCAGCGACTCCAGTCAGAGGCTTTCCAGCTTAACATGAGTCTGAATGCGTCCAATGAGGTGATGAGAAGGAGACATCAGAAGACCCAGTCCCGTCTGCCTCCGGTTTACGATCCTCGAAATCTTTTCACGACACCCGGAGCTGGTCCTAGCAATCCGCCCGAAGCCAATCAATTTATGACACCCGGAGCCGGAGGGCCGGTTCAGCCTCGAGAGATGGCACCTCTTCACGGGAGCATGGCCCCGCCCCGATACATACCGACACCTCCGGGCCACTTTTCCAACCCCATGGAGAACTTGATAGCAGCATCGGCGCGTCTGGCGGCTCTTCCAGTAGATGATGATGATCCGACGGCGGTGGAAACCCGGAGGGTTAGGGATCTTCTGACGGCCTTGGCACGACAAGAGACCTATTCTTCTGAGGGACAGGATTCATTCCACTCCTTAGCCTTGGATAGCACCTCGTCCAAACCAAAGTCCGAGTTACAGCAGGCACATGGAGTCAGAAGCTTTATCAAGCAATGCCCAGCGTCGTAACCAACCCGGCGGCTATAACCCGGTGCAGGATCAATTGCGTCAGGAGGATGAACGGGCGGCTCAATTAGTGGCCCAGCAGACGGCATATGATGGTCTCCCAGAGTATCCAACGACTTCTGTTGGAGCAGGAGTGGCCACTAGAACCGGTGGTGTCCCTTGTGTGGTGCCGGCTTTGCGAGATGTGCGTCTGCCCAAGGATTTCAAGGGACCTCGAAAGGTGCCGAATTACACGGCCGACGTACAGCCGGGGGCATGGATTGAAAGTTACGAGATGGCCATGGAGTTATTGGAAGTCAGCGACGCGGCAATGGCTAAGTATTTCACCATGATGTTAGATGGAACGGCCCGATCTTGGTTGAAAAGTTTGCCTCCCAATTCCATCAGTTCATGGGCAGAGTTAAAGGCCCGGTGTCGGTGTCAAAACTGGCGGATCTCGGGTAGGGGGTCCCGAACTATGCGTCTAGGCGAATGTTAACAGGAGACAAGGGACACGATGTTTTTACCCAGGTTCGGGCCCTCTCGATGGAGGTAATACCCAACTCCTGCTTGATTAATATTGATGATATGGGTAGTACAAGAGTAGATCTACCACGAGATCAAGGAGGCTAAACCCTAGAAGCTAGCCTATGGTATGATTGTTGTATATTGTATATATCTATCGACTAGCCTGGCCTCGGTTTATATAATGCACCAGAGGCCTAGGATAACAAGAGTCCTAGCCGAATACGCCGGTGGGGAGGAGTCCTTGTCTTGATCGCCAAGCCTTGTGGAATCTTCCTTGTATGCGGCAACTGTCCGGACTGGCCCATGAGTATACGGCCATGGGGGTCCTCGGCCCAATCCAACTGATCGGGAGACGACATGGTGAGTACCCCCTAGTCCAGGACACCATCACCCGGTTTATCCAGAACTTTAAGAATACTTGCAAGCAATCTATGTCCATTGTGTACTTGACCAATTGTAAGCAGGAGGAGGGTGAGTCCACAACTCATTGGGTGCGCCGGGTCAAGGAAATAATACATTCATCTGATAAGATGGACGCTGCTCAAAGACTTATGCTCCATCAGAATTGTCGTTTTGTGCCGCTGAAGCAGAAGCTGGGGCGCCTTAAGCGTGATTGCAATGACATGGGTACGCTGATGGCGGCTTTGGTTAAATATGCCGATTCTGATACTACCGATGATCCCGCGTCTGAGGAGGAAAAGACAGGGAAAGGAAAGAAGAACGGCAATGGAAAGGGTCAGTAGCATCACCCGGTAAGTCAAGGTGGCAACAAGCGTAAGCCGGACGGTAACCCGGCATTGGTGGCAATGCTAATGCCCAAGGTAATAACAAGAAGCATAAGGGGAGAGCACCCCCTCGATCTGGTGGCTCAGGTCCTTCTCTTGAACAGCTTCTGAATGAGCCTTGTCCAAGACACGGTACTCGGGAAAATCCTGCCACCCACTTATGGAAGGACTGCGCGATCATGAAGGCTTTCAAGAATTCAAACATGTTTGATGTAAATCACGGTTCAGGCGGCGGTTCAAGAGCAGGTTGTTTCCATGGCCCGGGTGGTGGCTCAAGTTCCGGTTTTCAAGGTAGTCAAGGTGGCTATAATCAGCAGCAGTCTGGTCAAGGAGGACAGTAGCAGCAGCAGCAGTCAGGTTATCAGAGCCATCCAAAACAGTTGAACGGTGGGCAATACCATGTGTTTACAACTAACTTGTGTAAATGTGACCAGAAGGTTCATAAAAGGGTTGTGAATTCAGTTGAACCGGCGGTTCCCCGTTATCTGAGGTGGTCAGAGCAGCCTATCATTTGGAGTAGAGAAGATCACCCCCTCCGGGTTGATAACCCGGGTCAGTTGGCCTTGGTGGTGGCCCCTCAGGTTGGTGGATATAAATTCACTAAGGTGCTCATGGACGGGGGAAGAAGCATCAATATTCTCTATTATGAGACCTTTCGCCGTATGGGTCCGACCGATAAGGACTTGAGGACGTCTAACACTATTTTTCATGGGGTGGTACCGGTAAGTAGGCATATCCAGTAGTAAAGATCGAGATGGAAGTGGCTGTTGTAGAAGAATATGATTCCAGGGCTGAGAAGCTGACGTTTGAGGTAGTCAAAATCAGGAGCCCATATCACGCTCTGTCTGGACGGCCGACTTATGCCAAGTTTATGGCACGGCCGTGTTATGTTTATCTGCAGCTCAAGATGCCGGGTTACAAGGGCACCATCATTGTGCATGGGAGTAGAAAGGTGGCCTTGGAGTGCGAGGAAGGCGATGCGGCTTATGCTGAATCCGTTTGTGCTGAAGAGGAGCTGAAGTTTTATCAAACTAATGTTGACCCGGCAGATATGACCTCTTTGAAGAAGCCAACCACAGAGCAAGACTCGGCGTTGAAATTTAAGTCGGCCGTAGACAAAACTGGTTGACTTCACTCCAGGCGACTCTTCCAAGCAGTTCAAAGATCGGTACCAATTTGGATCCCAAATAGGAAAGCGCGCCATCGAAGTTCATCCGTGACAACCGGGACATCTTTGCATGGAAACCTTCCGACATGCCGGGTGTCCCAAGAGAACTCGGCCGAGCACACTCTTAATATTGATCCAAAGTATAAGTCGGTCGTGCAGTTTCTCCGTGATTCAATGAGGAAAGGCGAAAGGCTATAGGGGAGGAGGTCGCTCGGCTCTTGGCGGCCGGGTTCATCGTGGAAGTTTTTCACCCAGAGTGGTTGGCTAACCCGGTGCTTGTGCTCAAGAAGAACGGCACCTGGCGGATGTGTGTGGACTACACGGACTTAAATAAAGCTTGTCCGGCTGATCCCTTTGCTCTACCCCGCATTGATCAAATCATCGATGCCACAGCGGGTTGCGAGCGGTTGAGTTTTTTGGATGCTTACTCTGGTTATCATCAGATCAAGATGGCAGTTAAGGACCAGGATAAGACGGCTTTCATTACTCCATTTGGAGCCTTCTGCTATGTGTCTATGTTGTTTGGGCTCAAGAGTGCCCAAGCGACTTATCAGCGGTGTGTGCAGAATTATCTCCACAATCAGATTGGGCGCAATGTTCATGCTTATGTGGATGACACTATGGTGAAGTCCAGAGAGAAGGAAACCTTGATCTCCGACTTAAAGGAAACCTTTGATAATCTCCGGGTCTACAAGATGATGCTTAACCCGGACAAGTGTGTATTTGGTGTACCTGCAGGCAAACTTTTGGGATTCACGGTCTCAAACAGGGCATTGAAGCTAACCGGAGAAGATCAAGGCGATTACCTCTCTGGCTAAACCGGTGTGCATCAATGATGTTCGCCGATCATGGCGGGTCGCGTTGCTTTGCTAAGCCGATTCATAAGCCGGCTAGGGAGAAGGCTCTACCGGCTGTGTCGGATGATGAAGAAAAGCAGACACCTTTATGCCGGAGTGAGGTCATTGATGCTGCCTTTGAAGACTTAAAGAGACAATTATGCGAGCCGCGGTTCTCGCAGCTCCAATTGATAAAGAGCCATTGCTATTGTATGTTGTCGCTAACTCACGTGTTGTTAGTGTGGCCATTGTGGTGGAGCGTAAGGAGGCGGCAAGGAGCATCGATTCGGCGACGGTTTATTACATCGATGAGGTGCTCATAGAATCCAAGCAAAGGTATCCGCATTGGCGAAACTTGTTTATGGGGTGTTCATGGCAAGCCGGAAGCTAAAGCAGTACTTCCTGGGTCATCCTATAACTGTGGTAAGTTCAGCCCCCTTGGGAGACATCATCCAGAACAGGGAAGCCACAGGACGAGTTTCCAAGTGGGCCATCGAGCTTGGGCCTCACGGTTTGAAGTATATGTCGCGCGCAGCTATCAAGTCTCAAGCCCTAGTGGACTTTATCAATGATTGGACGGAGTTGCAGGCACCATAGGAGAAGTCGGATAACATGTATTGGACTATTCACTTCGATGGGTCCAGGCAGTTGGAAGGCTCGGGGGCTGGAGTCGTTTTAACTTCCCCCCGAGGTGACAAATTTTCTTATGTGCTCCGGCTTATGTTTCCCTATACTAACAATGCAGCTGAATACGAGGATTTACCCCATGGCCTCCGGATGGCCAAAGATATGAATTTGAGCCGGGTAAGATGCTTGGGCGATTCAGACCTCGTCGCTCAACAGGTGTCAGGCACGTGGGATTCTAAGCATCCCCTTATGGCAGCTTATCGTCGTGAAGTTGATGCGGTGGCTGGGCACTTCAAAGGTTATCAAGTAGAACACATTGATCAAAGTAAGAATGAGGCGGCTGATGCTTTAAGCCGGCTGGGGTCTCAGCATAAGCCGGTGCCGCCTAATACTTTTCTTGACATTTTGCATAACCCTTCTATCAGAGTGCCTACAGAGGAAGAGCTTGCGGTGCCAGACCCGGAGGCGCAGCTGGTGGCGGCTCTCCATGCCATTCCAGACTGGACGGTTCCATATTTGGCCTATATGACCCGGGGAGAGTTGCCTGAGGACGATACCTTGGCAAGAGAAATCATCAGGCGGTCCAAATCCATGACGATTGTTCATGGCGAGTTGCATCACCGTAGCGTTACTGGGGTGTTTCAACGTTGTGTATCACCTACGGAGGGTCAGGAGATACTTCGTGAGATTCATGAAGGTGATTGCGGTCATCATGCCGATTCAAAGTCTCTGGTAGCCAAGGCTTTTCGTCATGGTTTTTATTGGCTGACGGCTCATGCTGATGCGGAGGATCTGGTCAGCAAATGTGACGGATGTCAAAAATTCTCACGACGAGCTCATGTGTCGGCTCAAGAATTGAGGATGATTCTGATTACTTGGCCGTTTGCAGTCTGGGGGCTTGATATGGTTGGACCTTTCAAAAGGTCTAAAGATAAGAAGACACACCTGTTGGTGGCAGTGGATAAATTCACCAAGTGGGTTGAAGCAGAGCCGGTCGATAAGTGTGATGCAGCCACGGCGGTTCAGTTCATCAAAAAGGTGATCTTTCGTTTTGGTTTTCCGCACAGTATTATAACTGATAATGGTACTAATCTCTCCAAGGGTGCCATGGAAGAGTTCTGTCAACAAGAGCACATCCAGCTTGATGTTTCGGCTGTTGCTCACCCCAAGTCTAATGGTCAAGCAGAAATAGCTAATCAAGAGATCTTGAAAGGTATCAAACCCCGGCTCTTAGTTCCCTTACAGCGAACTCCGGGTTGTTGGGTGGAGGAGTTACCCTACGTGCTATGGAGCATCAACACAACGCCTAACAGTCTCTTGGTTATACACCTTTCTTCATGGTGTACGGAGTGTAGGCGGTTACGCCAAGTGACATCCGACATGATTCACCCCAGGTGGCGGCTTACGTTGAGGCTGATAATGAAAAAGCTCGTCATGATGCACTTGACTTGTTGGATGAAGAGCGAGACTTGGCAATAGCCATTCGGCGATTTACCAAGAAGACCTGCGCGCCGTTATCACAGCCGCGGGTTAGAAAGCGAACTTTCGGGAAGGCGATTTAGTGCTTGGCTCATCCAGGATCAATCGATATGCACAAGTTGTCCCCTCCTTGGGAAGGACCTTTCGTGGTCAGCAAGAATCTCAACAACGGGTCATATTACCTCATTGATGTTCAAGAGCATAAAGACTCACGTAAGTCGGAGGAAGAGACCCGCCGGCCGTGGAACATAGCGCATCTCCGGCCCTACTATACTTAAGCCACCGGCTTTCAGAGTATATTTGTTTTTCTTTTTTAGCAATGTATATATTATATAAAGCAATAAAGCAGGACCTCTTTCCTTTCCATCCTACAAGGTTTATGTGTTTTCTTTACCAGGTGGTGGAAACGACTAATAGGGAGCGGATCATATCTGAATCCGGTTTTCCCTTTGGTCCGGCTTATGATCATATTTGAATTGAGCCATGGTCACTTGGGGGCTTCCTGTTCAAACATAGGTCGTATTCGAACCAAAGAGAACATAGTTGTCGATACCCAATTGATCGGCATACTGCCAAACCCACTTGGGGGCTTCTTGATCATATTTGAATCATAGCTTAACCCCTTTGGGTCTGACATGGATCGTATTTGAATCAGCGTCATTAAACAACTCTCATGGTCACTTGGGGACTTCCTGTTCAAACATAGGTCGTATTCGAACCAAAGAGAACATAGCTGTCGATACCCACTTGATCGGCATCGCCAAAGCCATTGGGGGCTATATGATCGTATCCGAATCTTAGCTCAACCCCTTTGGAACGGTTCTACTGATCGTATTCGAATCACGTAAGAGTAAATGATATTAAGGGCCAGGTAAACATTATATGTGCCAATTTTCAGAAGTTAAGTTTAACTGTCTGCTTTTTGGAATCACGTAAGCCGGTAATATGCGCTTCAATGAGATAACAGGTATATTATTATGGTCATGATCATGAACCAGTTGATACTTATAATGTTTTGGTTCATACTCCGGGTTAACATTATTTTACATGACCCCGGATGTGGTGAGACGCCAAAGGAATTTTTTGTTTTTATACACAGGGTAAAGAAAAAAGCTTTTGGATGTTAAGAAGCAATGCAAGCAAGCCGGCACTACACAACAATAGCGGCTTGAGACATTGTTAAGCACCACAAACATCTTGTGAAGGCATGATAGAGTTAAGAAGTGTTTCTACCCTATTACAAGACTCCCGAGTCTGAATAATGAGGCATTATTTTTTCAAAGACTTAGTGCGGTAGGTTACTCCTTTGGTGGACTTGACGACTCCGGGTTATCCTTCTCCGCCTCTTAAATGCTGCTTTGTCACGGAAGGTTGACGAGGTCCGATCAATGCCGCTTAAGGCTTCAAATTCAGCTTCATCATCTATTAAACTGGCGGGTCAACTTCAGGAGCAAAGGTATGCTTACGAGTTGGAGGGATCGGTGACATCATCATAATGCGGAGTTGGAATCCTCCGGTTTCGTTGTCATAACCCGGCTGGTACTTTGTAAGATCAATATCGTTGCCGATGATGGTGGCCACAGACGTACGACTCTCACACAGGTGGTGAAGTCTGATTCATTGAATGCAGAGCCGTCCTCCTTTAAGCTAGGATATCCAAGAGCAACATTGCCTAAGTCTAGCTCTGGATCCAACGCTTTGGCCCGGCTTAAGGCGGCTATGGCCCCGGCTCTACCAGATGCTCGCCTTAACTCCTGAATCCGTTGAGGTAACACGGCAAGCCATTTGAGCACATCCTCCAAGAGATAAGGAGTATCATTTGATAAAGCCACAACGGCCAAAGCACGTTGTGACCGGTCTCTGACTGTTCCACTAGAGTGTACACCGCCTTAAGCTTGATCAATCGGCATATTCGCTTCAGGTTGGTACTCACAGGACCTGCGTTTATGCATATAAGATTGTTGGAGATCATATCCAAAACAGTTATCAAATGAATCATGGTGATGTTCAAAAGTTACACATAGTAACTTACCGAAAATTGCTTTGAGACCATTTGGGATATCTGGTGCTTTAAGAGGACAATTCGGCAGCTTGTTTCCAAGAGCTGCTTCATTGTCTCGGCCCGGGTCACACATGAAGATTTTTCATCCGCCAGGCCTTCTTCTCCGCGTCAAAATCCTTCTACAACTTTTCTTGCTCGGAGATCTTTGAATGCGAATTTGGAGTCGGCTTTTTGAATCTCAAGGTCTTGGGCACGCCGGTAGGGTCTTGTGTCAGCAATCTGCAATTGAATTGGTGGTGGAGACCTGCAATAACGCCGGGTTACAAGTAAGGTTATGGTAAGGTATTATTAAAGTCTCAACCACTTTACAAGTAAAGACCCTTGACACTTGGGGGCTAATGTATGCTGAAGAAAATTTTACTTTATAATGTCAGATTATGCATATTAAAGTCTCAAGCACTTTACAAGTAAAAATACTTGACACTTGGGGGCTAATGTGTATCGTTTATTTAAAAGTTGCTATATTACAGCCGGATTAAATATACTTTCTTGTAAACCGGGTGAGCTAACAAGAAGTTAAAGATATCTAAGTCTACGGCATATTTACCTATAAGCGATAGACTTGGGGGTTGGTCTGATAAGTAAGATTCGGGAGAAATAATATAAGTTATACCTCAGATTTATGCTATATCTGTTTCACCATGTCAATTTCAGTGTGGCTGTTATGCACTTGATTCAGATAGCACGAGACTATATCGCCAATGCTTAAGTGGGCATAATCGGTGATGTCCTGTTTGGTCTTAGGCTTTTGACAAGTTCTTCCTTAGCGGTACACTGGCAGAAACGAGAGGCATACAGCTCAACATATCTTGGCTTTTCAAGAATTTAACTTCCAGTTCAGCCGTCCGGACCGGGCTAGGAATTTCCGGTTTATTGGAGCTATCAAGAGTGCCTTCTTGAGGCGGGTCGGAAGATGGTGTCGGAATTTCATGGGCCGGCTCAGGAGGAGGTTGATGAGTAGAAGCATCAGGGGCAGTGGTTCCGGGTTCCGGCTCCGTTGCTACCGGGTCTTCAATCGGCTTATTCTTCTTTGCCCTCTTACTGGGCTTCGCCTGTACACTGTGAATAAAACAAAGGGATGAGTACAAAATATGAGTAAGGCAAAGCATGAGGATAATAAAGGTACATTACCCAGGGGCAGTCTTGAAGGCCAGCATGTTGGATTGCATAGACTCGCCAGAAGAAGGAGAGGTATCACGATAATTGGAGTCGAGATGAATTGAGAGGCGATGAATTAAACCCGCCAAAGGATAAACAGAGCATAAAGTAGAGATGACCTCGATTCGACGCTTCACCTTCGTCGGGTAAGCGGAAGAGACTCCACATCCTTACTTGTCGGGTTTGCCTCCGGCTCTCAAGCTGTTGTTGCTTCAAAAGAAATTGAGGATCTTGATAAGCTAAGGGATGTGAAAATCTTACTTTCCGGGTCACCCGCCGGGTTTTGTGCTTTGGCAAAGGCTCTGAGTCGGAGGAGATTACAGTTACCTCTTCTCCATGAGCTTGGCTGTTTCCAGTGTCTTCCTGAAAGGCAGAAATATCAATAAAATAGTAACAAAGGAGTTAAAGAGAATAAGGGATTACCTATTCCTCGTCTGAAGAAGAGTCATCCAATTTGAGCAATTCAGAGGCACTAGGTTTCTTCTTTCTTGAAGTCCCCGTCTTGGCGTTTTTCCTTTCATTTTTCTTGGTTGCTCTGGCTTGTTGGGCGGCCTCGTGGTCATATTTGACTTTCCAGAAATCATCACTGGCCTGTGGAAAAGATAAGGAATTATAAGTACAAGGAGGTAAACATATTAAAGAGTATTTATTAAGATTGGTAAACTTACTGCAGGGGCCGGGTTCTTTTTGCAGAAGGGAAGTAACCCGAAGGTATTGTTGATAACAGTACCCTCTTTCAGCAGTGACTGGGTTGTAGCATCTGCCACATCATCTGGTAAGTCGTCACAACTGTGGCGCATTGGGTCGTTCTGTTCGCCTGTATAGGTGCACATTAAGCCGGAGCGGCGGCTTAATGGGAGTATACGCCAAGTGACCCAAACCCGGACCAAGTCGATGCCATTTAAACCATTTCCGAGAAGAGCTTTAATCTTCTTGATGGTGGGGTTGAGTGGATGTCACACCCTGATTTTCTTGGCACAACACTTAAAGAATTAAATCATGCTAAAATGTGGATTGACAAAAACTTTTGAGTGTTTTTGTCTTTGCTTTGATTGAATGTTTGACTGTTGTTTGAAAGTGCTCTAAAAATCAAATAAATCCTCCAACTCTCATAATCCTTCTCCTTGATCCAAAAAGCTTTCCCAATGATCATGCCATGTGTATAGGACATATAAAGAATTTCTTACAAAAATAATTTGGCCAAAAGTATTTTCAAAAATTAGTTTTCCAAAAACCCCTGAATTGAGGTTTGCACTTCAAGTACTTGATTTGGGGTATGAAAAATATTTCAAAGAGTATATTTGAAACCCATTAGATATAGTACTCCCATAAACCACAAAAATACAATTTTTAAAGGTTATTTTCCTATTTTATTTAAAAGCTTTTTCTTAAGGCCAGAAATGGTCTTTAATAGGGAAAAACTATTTTATTGCTTCAAAAATATTTGACAAAATTTAGGGAAACTCATAGGACATATATTGTCCATATATAAGAGTTTCAACACATGGTCATGTTCAAAATATTGGTCAAATCCCTCAAAAACCCTTTCTGGATATTTCAAGCTTTTGAAATATTTACAAGGGAAATATTCTCCAAAACTTCCAAGAAAATTCTAGCATGTCACATATGACATGTTTGATGGTCTTGCCAAGTCTCGTGTCACGGAGAGCAGTATAACCCCATGAAACCCTCCCAAAACCACTTATGTCCTTTTCAAGTTTGAACAGCTTTGCAATCGCCAAACATGTCCAAATGTTCTCAAACCTTGTGAACATGCTCAAATGGTCTAATAATGCATCTAGACCAAGTGGCACAAGTTGGAGAACAAGTTAACTTGATCAAAGTGCCCCAAAACCCTTCATGTCCGTAACCAAATTTGAACAACTATACATTGGCAACTTTCTCCTTTTGATCTCAACTTTTGTGGACATGCTCATAACCTCAAATGATGACACTACACCAAGTGGTGCATCAAGGAGAATAGATTTGCATGACTAAATCTTGGCAAAGCCATTTCTGCTGATTTCTAGGGTTTACCAAAGTTACATTGGCAACTTTCTTCAAATGGACTCAAACTTGGTGGTCAACCTCAATTATGTGTGACACTTGATCCTGTTAATTCTCATGTCAAGTGGGGTTAATTTGCTTGCAAATTTGCATCAAACACCTTCTGTCACTTTTCAAAAATCACCATTTTGACCACTTACACTATTCTCCTTGAGCTCAAATTTTTACCACAACCCTCCAAGTCCTCCTCTACCTCCAATAACAATGGTTGCACCTCAGCTCAATGATTGAGGGTGAAACCACCTCATTTACCCCTTGGACAGCCCCTTTCCCTCTCTTCCTCACCTCCCTCCTCCCTCCAGTGGCCATCCAGGGCATCCAATGCCCCTCCCCATTTGTTTACTTCCCCCTAGAGCCCCCAGACACTAGAGGCCAAACCCAGAGCGCTGGAAAAATGGCCATGCCGGCCATATGCACGCTCTGAGCGCGCTACAGTGCGCTCCCGCACTGTAGCCGCCCCCTTCCAACCGCCTCCGGCCACCTCGGCTCTCCCCCTCACGCCAGCCGATGCTCCTCGACATCCGCAGCATGCCACGCCTCTGTCCCCCTCCTCCTTCTCCCTCCTCTCGCCTCAGCTCGCATGCGCGCCGGCCACCCGAGAGCTCCAATGAGCGAACTCACACGCGCGCAGCCTCTGGCCCTCCCCCGCTCGTTCTCTTCGTTCACCTGGTCGTAGACCTCATCCACGAATGGCCCGGACTCACCTCCGTGTGCCCACACAGCCTCTGGTCTCGCCTGTGAACTCGCCGGCGCACGAGTCCATGGTGGACCGGCGCCCGGCTTTGAAAGCTCGCCCCAGGTCTCTCTCGTGGCATCCACCTCCTTCTCACACCCCCAAGCACGCGCCCGCACCACCCAATCAGCTTTGCTGCCGTCCTCCTCGTCGCCGGCGAACCCCTGCGCTCCGGCGACCGCCTCCACCTCCACCCGAACGGCGACTCCGCCCTGAGCACGCAGGTGCCCTCGGATCGCCTCGCCCGTCGACCACCGACGCCGGTGAGCTCGCCTCCTCTCTCGCTCGAGGTGGAAGGCAGCGGCCGTGGGGCCGTCGGTCGACCTCACATCTTGACGGGTGGGCCCCACCCGTCGGGTTTAAAATTGCAGCAGCCTTGTGAACCGTTTTCTGCGTCGTGAGCGTATTTTGCCTTTACGCCTTGACGTGGCAGCCTCGCTGGGTTGAATCCTCCGGGCCTGCTGCCTTGTGACCTTTACGGCCCAGTGACACGGCCTTGATTTTCCTTTTCTTTTTCTTTTATATTTCAAATAATTCCACAGGATTAAATAATAATCCAAATGCAGTAATTCCAACTCCTAAATTCTTCTAAAAATCCCACCTATTTAATGGTGTAACTTTCATAAATATCCATCAAACTTTTCTGTACTGTTCAAATTTAAATTCAAATTTGAGCATTTAAATCCATCTTTGAAAATCCATTTCTTCTATTCTGCTACTGCAAATCCAAAACTAGGAATTTTATCATTCTTAGATTTTCCGCTAGTATTTATCAAAAATGAGTTGACATTTTTTTGAGCACTTTGGTTTTTCTGTTTTACTATTGCCTTATTTTCTCGTTATTTTCATACGACGATTAGATCCCTTACTAGACGAAGTTCTTTGAAGAAGAAGAAGAAGGAGAAGGATTTGAAGAACTTGAAGACCAAGGCAAGCAGCCCTTTGACCATGTCTATGAAACCCTTTTTATGCATCTCATATAGCACTTTATTATTGTTGCATCGGAAACATGATGAGATGGTAGCCACTTTGGTGGGTTTCCTTCATTCTTCCTCATTGATACTTGCATTGTGCATGACCCTACCTTCTTATGAGGGTTATGCCGGTGGGAGTAGATAGGATGCTAAGTAGTGCTACATAAAGGGACGGGAATATGCATAGAGATGGAGACAAAAGTATTTTAAAAGGACTTTTCGAAAACCCGTCGGGTGCCACTTATGCCCGAGGGAGATGATGAGTTGGGTAGCCACTTGATGACGAAGTGGCGTACCGAGGCAAGTGTGTGTGTTGTTTCCGAAAAGGATTAGATTTAAGATTTGTCGACTGTCCCAACCTTACATGCACAACCACTCTACCCTTATATGGGAAAAGGCATTATTGACTACTTAGGCCGATACTAGCTTGAAGCCCGCATTACTAGTAACGGGGGAGAGTTGGTGCTCTCTCTCGGGAGGGGGTCGTGCCAGGTAGGGCGGCCATGAATGTCTTTACAGGGCACCGGATACACCGTTGTGTCCCCTCTCGGATGTTACGATCTCGAGAGAGTCTTGTATGATGTACATCGTGAGGATACGGAACAACGAGTGGACTCCTTGTTAGTGTCGTCTAGGTAAAGGTAGTGATCGGGTGCTTACCCCGGGTACTTGAGGTATCGCGGGTCGTGGATGACATGGAACTTCCCCGGATCTTGTGGGTAAAGTGTGCAACCTCTGCAGAGTGTAAAACTATTCGAATAGCCGTGTCCACGGTCAAGGACAGTTGGGCGGTGCTGCTTAAACTACGTCCAGAGTTTACAACCGTGTGTTTGAGTTGATAAAACTACTTGGGTCAAGTCGAAGGACTTGACATGATTGAGTTGGGTTGGTGCCCACTCTATTTATGTTGATATCTGTAACCTGTCCTCATGGTTACTTGAATTCTCATGATGCATGTCTTACAAGTTGTTGAACATGTCATTGCACTCAAAACTAGCTTTACGCAAAAATTTACCTATATCATGCATTGTTGTGTCTCGAACCAAAACATGGGTTGCTTGTAGTACATTCAAAGTACTCATTGGCTTGCCCTTGGTTATTTTATTGGCCGGGCATGAAAGAACGAGGATATGATGAAGAATACTTGATGTGAACATGCGAGCTAGGATGCTTCCGGTCGTAATGCTGTAGGGTTAAGGCAGATGGCATGGGTCCAAGTTATCGACGAAGATTTCCGATGAAATGTTATACTCAAGACTTGAACATAATGGTCCTACTTGTGTAATACGGTATGTATGGATGTAAGACTCTTGTTATTCAGCTTCTGTGTGTTCAGTGAGCATTGATCTCTGGGATCACTGTACACGTGCATTCGGTGATCACGACTTATGAGTCGGGGTCCCCATGAAGCTGGTATCGAGCCATCTGTTGTAGGAAGCCTTAGTTAGCATGGTCGTTAGTTAGGGTAAAACCATTTCCAAAACTATTACAAGTTTTCAAAACTATCTATACTTCTCTTCCCTTCTCGGTTTTCAAAAACTAAGGTATACTTTCCCCATCGATCTCTTCCCTTCAAAACTATTGCAAGCGGTCGCTAGCACCCTCAAGCCCACGACCACGGGATTCCTTGTAATCCTCGTGGATAGCCTAGAAGGAGTACACCTTGCCAAACACTCACCCACCTCTTCGAACCCAAGATTCGCGACACCACAACAAGACGATGCCAACAGAAGATACGCCTTTGAAGAATGAGGACATGAAGACCCAGAGGATGGTGACACCTTTGAATTTGCCCCAGGATGATGCAACCTTGTCCTATGACGATCAGGGTGTAAGAGAAGCAAGACCATGATAGACATCGCTAATAGAGCAACCATGTCCTTACCGTTGTTGTATCGACAACCACCGGTGGATGAGAACCTCGCCATTTGGTCCGCCTCACTATAGTGAGCAGGAAAACGGTTCTCTTCATCCCCCGCTCTTAGTGTCGATGTTGTCATCAACATGACCGACATGTTGGACCTCTACTATGCCTTGTTAATGTCCTTGCATAAAGGATTGCAAACCTGGTACCATCGACGCCTTAGAAGACAAAAAGGGATTGTCATGATTAAGAAGACAACAGAAGACCAAGTCAATGCCTGCTACGAGGATCCACCTCCACCCCGTCAGCTCATCAGGTGAGAGATTGTTGAAGATTCTTCAGGCCAACCCGGATTGTTTCATCGAACAACTACAAGAGACGTAGCAACACTTGAGGAAAACCCAGGAGACTGCACGAGGCACGGAGCAAAGCACGACTACTGAATCCGAGAACCCCTAGGGTAGGATGAGTCGTGTACCCCCATCTTGTGATCGAGTCCGTATGATGGTTCGAATTGAACCATGATTGTGTGTTGCTTGCCTTTATTTGTTTGTGTTTTGATATCAGATCGCCCTTTTGCCCTAGGCAACAAATGCATAACTATATCACCTGCCTTATGTTGTTGTTTGTGTTTGGCCTTTTTGGCACTTGTTTGTTTGCACTGCACTATAGAACCCCTTTAGGCATCCCCCTTTTATGCTACTTATCCCTCTCATCTCTCTCCTCAACTGAAGACCAGCAAGACAAGATGCACCAAGGAATCTGCTTCGGCGACCAACTAGCACTGAAGACTTTTTGTTGCAGCCTCCTCGACCAAGTGAAACCCTTATGTTTAACCCTCCAGACTAGAAACCCATTCCTAGACCCTTCGAGACTTCATGAGATACCCCAGTCCTTAACCATGTGCTTAACCCACAGAATTGCAAGAGAACCAGTAAGCCTCTGTAAACCTCGCACAACACTGGGTTCATTATGGAACTAGTGGACATAGTGAACAAGCACATTATCATCCTAATATAGCACCGGGAGCGATGCCATAGGGAAGACCAGTTTGAGGATATATGAATAGAGGACAAATGACTTGATGAGTTTATATCAATGACTTTGAGGGATCATCTGAGACTATTTGGTGGATTATGAGGCTTTCATATTGGCAGGTGAACTTGGTGGGATCATTAATATAGAGTAGCATAGCTTTCATTACCCCTGAGTAACTTGGATTTTTGTGGGACAATTATAATCGCAACATGAAATTCTTGGAAGTATATGGATTTGACTGAGCCAGGGGATATGATAGAAGATAGTTGACTACGGAAATGACTTTGGGGAAGCATGTAGGAATTCTCGTTGGACATGAGATTTTGATTTAAATAGGTGATCCTAGTTGAGTATAGGTGGTGAGTAAGTCTACATGGTTCACAGTAAATTGGATTTAGATAGATGATCTCGATCATGATACCATGTTTCTTGGAGGACAATAAACTAGGAGATTGGATTAATTGTCGGAGTTGATATAAGCTTGACCTTGGAGTTTACTTGACCATGATAATGGAATTGGTGGACTTACTATTGTAGAGACAGCCCTTTCAAGTATTTGGGGATTATGTGGACTTTAGGAGATCATGTGGAACATCATAAACATTGGATTTGTAGGATTAAATGGATTATGTAGTGATTGATGGAAGTTAATGGGTTGTTGGTTGATTCATAGGAAGGAAACAAGATCTTGGAGTGGCTTACGATGTGTTTCCTTAGGATAGAGGTGCTTTATCTTAGACCTTGTAAGAATAGGCTGAGCACTTGGATTGTCACGTTCAAGCTTAGCAGCTTATATGTTCTACCCATGGATTTTTAGGGGTAGACATACATATGAGTTTGGGGATTGTAGACATATATGATTTTGTTAGACCCCCTCTCGAGAGTCATAAGGATATGAATGACATGAGTGATGATTGGAGTTGACCTATACGAGATGATCCTTTGGGTAATATGATGTGAAGACTAGGTAGAACAATTGGCATCTCAGGAATTGTGCTCAAGGATAAACGTTCAGTCACACACTAGAATCCTTGAAACCCTTACGCCCTACAAAGCCACAACATGGCCAGATCCTGACCTTGGGCTTTGGCTCTAGATCGATAAGACCTTGTCCAATGCTCAACCGTGACCATCACCAAAGCCTCAATCCACTTTACGTACCCCATAGACTTCATGGAGTGCTTGGACAAGTTAGTTGTCATCTTTCTTTGATGACATACTTGTCTACCCGAAGACGGAAGAAGAGCCGTTCAGCTAGTCCAGGGACATTGAAGACCGCCATGCCAAGGAGGAAGAGCTACCACCATCGTCAAGAAGTAAACATCCATGTCGAAGATCAGGTGTATCCGCAAGCCACTTCTCTCTAAAGAACCAAGCATTTCCATGACAAGGAGACCCACACCAAGATTCATCGGCCCCCTTCGAGATTACTCCAAGATTTAACAACCCCCTCCGAGATCACTTCAAGACGAAGAGTAGACGGCTACCATTTGGAGTTACCACCGAGTTACCTATTGTGCACAATGTTTTTCCACACGACACCACTCCGGAGACGTTCCCAACTCCCCAACTAGCCCGGTCTCTACAAGGACATCGACCACGAGCCATCGACCCCAGCCCAATCTGACCTACCACGAGCTACCCATTAGAAACCTGGATCAAGAATAACGTCATACACGAAGCCACACCATCAAGTACTTAAAGTTCAATGGAGCACCAAACAGAAGCAGAAGTAGTATGAGGACGTGAAGACTACCCCGAATCCAAGTTTCCATACCCCTTTCCGCGCCTAGTTTGGGAATCTCGGGGACGAGATTCTTATAAGGGGGGTAGGTCTGTCACACCCTGATTTTCTTGGCACAACACTTAAAGAATTAAATCATGGTAAAATGTGGATTGACAAAAACTTTTGAGTGTTTTTGTCTTTGCTTTGATTGAATGTTTGACTGTTGTTTGAAAGTGCTCTAAAAATCAAATAAATCCTCCAACTCTCATAATCCTTCTCCTTGATCCAAAAAGCTTTCCCAATGATCATGCCATGTGTATAGGACATATAAAGAATTTCTTACAAAAATAATTTGGCCAAAAAGTATTTTCAAAAATTAGTTTTCCAAAAACCCCTGAATTGAGGTTTGCACTGCAAGTACTTGATTTGGGGTATGAAAAATATTTCAAAGAGTATATTTGAAACCCATTAGATATAGTACTCCCATAAACCACAAAAATACAATTTTTAAAAGTTATTTTCCTATTTTATTTAAAAGCTTTTTCTTAAGGCCAGAAATGGTCTTTAATAGGGAAAAATTATTTTATTGCTTCAAAAATATTTGACAAAATTTAGGGAAACTCATAGGACATATATTGTCCATATATAAGAGTTTCAACACATGGTCATGTTCAAAATATTGGTCAAATCCCTCAAAAACCCTTTCTGGATATTTCAAGCTTTTGAAATATTTACAAGGGAAATATTCTCCAAAACTTCCAAGAAAATTCTAGCATGTCACATATGACATGTTTGATGGTCTTGCCAAGTCTCGTGTCACGGAGAACAGTATAACCCCATGAAACCCTCCCAAAACCACTTATGTCCTTTTTCAAGTTTGAACAGCTTTGCACTGCCAAACATGTCCAAATGTTCTCAAACCTTGTGAACATGCTCAAATGGTCTAATAATGCATCTAGACCAAGTGGCACAAGTTGGAGAACAAGTTAACTTGATCAAAGTGCCCCAAAACCCTTCATGTCCAGAACCAAATTTGAACAACTATACATTGGCAACTTTCTCCTTTTGATCTCAACTTTTGTGGACATGCTCATAACCTCAAATGATGACACTACACCAAGTGGTGCATCAAGGAGAATAGATTTGCATGACTAAATCTTGGCAAAGCCATTTCTGCTGATTTCTAGGGTTTACCAAAGTTACATTGGCAACTTTCTTCAAATGGACTCAAACTTGGTGGTCAACCTCAATTATGTGTGACACTTGATCCTGTTAATTCTCATGTCAAGTGGGGTTAATTTGCTTGCAAATTTGCATCAAACACCTTACATCACTTTTCAAAAATCACCATTTTGACCACTTACACTATTCTCCTTGAGCTCAAATTTTTACCACAACCCCTCCAAGTCCTCCTCTACCTCCAGTAACAATGGTTGCACCTCAGCTCAATGATTGAGGGGTGAAACCACCTCATTTACCCCACTGGACAGCCCCTTTCCCTCTCTTCCTCACCTCCCTCCTCCCTCCAGTGGCCATCCAGGGCATCCAATGCCCCTCCCCATTTGTTTACTTCCCCCTAGAGCCCCCAGACACTAGAGGCCAAACCCAGAGCACTGGAAAAATGGCCATGCCGGCCATATGCACGCTCTGGAGCGCGCTACAGTGCGCTCCCGCACTGTAGCCGCCCCCTTCCAACCGCCTCCGGCCACCTCGGCTCTCCCCCTCACGCCAGCCGATGCTCCTCGACATCCGCAGCACGCCACGCCTCTGTCCCCCTCCTCCTTCTCCCTCCTCTCGCCTCGACGCCTTGGCCGGCCGCCCGAGAGCTCCAATGAGCGAACTCACCTGCGCAGCCTCTGGCCCTCCCCGCTCGTTCTCTTTGTTCACACAGTCGTAGACCTCATCCTGACAGCTCGGACTCACCTCCGTGTGCCCACACAGCCTCTGGTCTCGCCTGTGAACTCGCCGGCGCACGAGTCCATGGTGGACCGGCGCCCGGCTTTGAAAGCTCGCCCCAGGTCTCTCTCGTGGCATCCACCTCCTTCTCACACCCCCAAGCACGCGCCCGCACCACCCAATCAGCTTTGCTGCCGTCCTCCTCGTCGCCGGCGAACCCCTGTGCTCTGGCGACCGCCTCCACCTCCACCCGAACGGCGACTCCGCCCTGAGCACGCAGGTGCCCTCGGATCGCCTCGCCGTCGACCACAGCGACACCGGTGAGCTCGCCTCCCTCTCTGGCTCGAGGTGGAAGACGACGGCCGTGGGGCCCGTCAGTCAGCCTCACATACTGACGGGTGGGCCCCACCAATCAGGTATAGAATTGCACGCGCGCGCGAACCGTTTTCCTGCGTCGGCGGAAAGCGTATTTTCCCTTTACGCCTTCGACATGGCAGCCTCGCGCGGGTTGAACCCCTTCTGGGCCTGCTGCACTGTGACCTTTCTGGCCAAGTGACACAGCGCCAGTTTTCCTTTTTCTTTTTCTTTTATATTTCAAATAATTCCACAGGATTAAATAATAATCCAAATGCAGTAATTCCAACTCCTAAATTCTTCTAAAAATGCCACCTATTTTATGGTGTAACTTTCATAAATATCCATCAAACTTTTACATCTGTTCAAATTTAAATTCAAATTTGAGCATTTAAATCCATCTTTGAAAATCCATTTCTTCTATTCTACTACTGCAAATCCAAAACTAGGAATTTTACCATTCTTAGATTTTCCCCTAGTATTTATCAAAAATGAGTTGACATTTTTTTGAGCACTTTGGTTTTTCTGTTTTACTATTGCCTTATTTTCTCGTTATTTTCATCTGACGATTAGATCCAGTAATAGACGAAGTTTCTTAAGAAGAAGAATAAGGAGAAGTATTTGAAGAACTTGAAGACCAAGGCAAGCATACCTTTGACAATGTCTATTAAACCCTTTTTATGCATCTCATATAGCACTTTATTATTGTTGCATCGGAAACATGATGAGATGGTAGCCACTTTGGTGGGTTGCCTTCATTCTTCCTCATTGATACTTGCATTGTGCATGACCCTACCTTCTTATGAGGGTTATGCGGTGGGAGTAGATAGGATGCTAAGTAGTGCTACATAAAAGGGACGGAATATGCATAGAGATGGAGACAAAAGTATTTTAAACAGGACTTTTGAAAACCCGTCGGGTGCCACTTATGCCCGAGGGAGATGATGAGTTGGGTAGCCAGTTGATGACAAAGTGGCGTCGAGGCAAGTGTGTGTGTTGTTTAAAAACGGATTAGATTTAAAATTTGTCATTGTCCCAACCTTACATGCGCAACCACTCTACCCTTATATGGGAAAGGGCATTATTGACTACTTAGGCCGATACTAGCTTGAAGCCCGCATTACTAGTAACGGGGGAGAGTTGGTGCTCTCTCTCGGGACGGGGTCGTGCCAGGTAGGGCGGCCATGACTGTCTTCTGGCACTTTGGATACACCGTTGTGTCCCATCCCGGATGTTACGATCTCGAGAGAGTCTCGTATGATGTACATCGTGAGGATACGGAACAACAAATGGACTCCTTGTTAGTGTCGTCTAGGGAAAGGTAGTGATCGGGTGCTTACCCCGGGTACTTGAGGTATCGCGGGTCGTGGATGACACGGAACTTCCCCGGATCTTGTGGGTAAAGTGTGCAACCTCTGCAGAGTGTAAAACTATTCGAATAGCCGTGTCCACGGTCAAGGACAGTTGGGCGGTGCTGCTTAAACTACGTCCAGAGTTTACAATCGTGTGTGTGAGTTGATAAAACTACTTGGGTCAAGTCAAAGGACTTGACATGATTGAGTTGGGTTGGTGCCCACTCTATTTATGTTGATATCTGTAACCTGTCCTCATGGTTACTTGAATTCTCATGATGCATGTCTTACAAGTTGTTGAACATGTCATTGCACTCAAAACTAGCTTTACGCAAAAATTTACCTATATCATGCATTGTTGTGTCTCGAACCAAAACATGGGTTGCTTGCAGTACATTCAAAGTACTCATTGGCTTGCCACTGGTTATTTTATTGGCCGGGCATGAAAGAACAGGATATGATGAAGAATACTTGATGTGAACATGCGAGCTAGGGCGCTTCCCGGTCGAGAATGCACTGTAGGGTTAAGGCGGATGGCATGGGTCCAAGTTATCGGCGAAGATTTCCGCTGAAATGTTATACTCAAGACTTGACCATAATGGTCCTACTTGTATGTCTGGTATGTATGGATGTAAGACTCTTGTTATTCATCTTCTGTGTGTTTAGTGAGCATTGATCTCTGGGATCACTGTACACGTGCATTTGGTGATCACGACTTATGAGTCGGGGTCCCCACAGTGGAAGATGTTCAACAGCGGTCAGTTTATCCGCCAGTGGATGGTTGGACTCAAGGCGCAGGGCGCGAAAGCCGGGCAGAGGCGGCTCATCAGCCGGAGAAGTATCCTGACAGTAGAACCATGACTGGTTCCAATATTTGGGTGACTTCGGCAGCTCCGCATAAGGAAGCAGACAGTCTCTCCGTCGCTGGATCGAGATACCGCCAAGTTCAAGACTCGGCCCGTTGGCACGCTCATTCTGCTGGTTCAAGTAAAAAAGTTCTCTGAACAAGAGCAGGCTTGGCTCCTCTCCCAGGTACACCTCACAGAAGACTTGGAAATTGCAAAGATTGGACACGGAATTGGGTACAATGTCTTGAGGTCTAAGGTCAAAGAAATTTAAAACTTCTCACGAAGAACTTTGAGCGGGAGGGCTAATCCCGGCTCATGTGATCCGTGAAAACTATTACCTCCCCTTCTTTGGGTTGAGGCTTCTCTTTAGATGGGTCATGGACGCGATAAGACATGACTTCCTTCTTTGGCAGATGGCCAGACTTCACAAATTCAGCCAGTTTGCTTTTAGTGACAGTGGATGGGACCCAGTTGCAGGTTACATGAGCTTTGGTCGACTTAGGCGCCATGACAACAGATTGTCCTATTATAAAATAAGAAGTTCCGGTTTAATATTTAACATGGAATAAAATATCCAAATTACTGAAGGTAGCGGCTTAAAGGGGCCTAATGACATAAGGATAATTGAGCAAACATTATTTAAGCCGCCACAAGTGTTAACAACAGTTCAAAAGTTTTAAAGACCTGAGAAGGCGCCAAGGTTCACAGATCAAGTGGAATGCGTTTAAACCGGATACCTGGATAGTTATGTTAAAGGCATTTAACATAGGAAGATTTCCGGGTGATAAAAACAGGTTTCATAACCTTCTGCTATGATTTGAGATCAAAGGGCTCTTCTGATAAGAAGTTTTTCTAGACCTAAAAACCGACACAGATGCGTTCATAGGCTCGAATAAGGCCTTCATATAGAGAAAGAGATCTGCTTCGTATCCAAGATAAGGGCAAAAACAACTACCGCAGCTGTTTTATATCATTCTCGATCAGAAGTGGTATCTAGGAGGAAAAACTAACAAGGAAATGGCTCTAATGGTGATGAACTACGACGAACTCGAAGAAGCTCTAATGTAGATCTAGGCAGGCAAGGAAAGGAAACTTACAGTGCGGAGGAGCCGGCGTGTTTCGGTCCGATTCGAGGTTGATCTGGCGGCACTGGAGTCGATGAAGACGAGAAGCTTGACGGCGGCGGCGGCGGAGCTCGAGAGGAGGCAAGAGGAACAAGACGACTGGAATGGTGAAAATGAAACCTAGGTCGCGCCTATTTATAAGGAGAGCAGAACTGAGATGGCGCGGGAAACGAGGAGATAAGAATTATTATCCAGCGGCCCCGACGCCTCGAATTCCGGAACGGACAATAAAGACGAAGATCGGTTAGGCGTCTGGCGGAGTAAAAAGAAAAGATGACGTCATGAGCGAGGTTAACACGGATCCAAAGAATGACGTCAAGGCGGGTTAAAGAAAGTCTTTTGCGCGATCGTAAGGCGAAGATTTATGCTTTAAGTTATTTTAAGATTGACATGAACAGGTTCAAATCGATGCAGGGCATAATGTTGGGGATATAACTATTTGTGTAAGCCGCCCAGGTGGGGCCGGGTTACGTAAAGAGATTACCAGACAGAAGCCCAAATCCAAGCATGAAGATGGCGTCTCAACAAAGGGCCTAAGGCCCGCAGGCGACTTAAGGCCCGTTGTAGTAAACCGCTATAATGGCATGACTTGTATCATAAGGTAGACTTGACTAGTCACCGAGCCGGACATTGTTTATAAGCGGTAGGGACTCAGAAACCCGAGGCGTCAGCCCGTGTATATAAGGGGACGACTGTTGGCGGCTTAGGGCAAGAAACAACCAATCGAGAACCGGGCATAGCGTATCTCGCTCCACGGTCATCGAAACCTCAAGCAATAACAACCCAACTAGACGTAGGCTTTACCTTCACCGTAAGGGGCCGAACTAGTATAAAACCTCTCATGTCCTTTGTCCCGATTAACCCCTTTAATCTTCCTAGTTGCGATGGCTCCATGACTAATTCCTTGCAAGAGGACATCTGCCGTGACAATTCCACGACAGGCACCCCTCCATCGTCTATTGTTCATCCAGCCCTCCACACCACGGGGTCCTGTTCATCCAGAGGCACCGCCACCGCTCCTTTATTCATCCAACCCCCTCCCCGCAACACTCACTTTGTTCATCCAATCGATCGACATCGATTAGCAGCGGTAGCAAAGGAATCGCTCGATCGGGTTCGATTAACGACCATCGATCGATCGCCGGGTTCGATGAACGCGTAACTGCAGCGGCAATCTCTCGGGTTCAGTTAGAGCCCAATGCCTCGCTCGGGTTCAGTTAGAGCCAACGCCTCGCACACACGCGCGTATGTGTATGAGAGAAACACGCATCGCTCGGCCCCCGACCTCCCACCGTAACCGGGAACTCTCCAAAATTTTCCTCCCCCTCGCTTCTACCACGGTTTTTTACGTCATGGACGGCCCAAAGAATGTCATGCAGCTGCGTCTCCGGCCCGCCCAGGACGAAAAGCCCATTTTCTGTCATGATTTTTTGTCATAGAAGTAGGAGCCCACCATATATATGATGATACCGGGTTTTGTCACAATTATCGTCATAGAAGTGTCATATGTATGACAGAAAAAAAATTCGTTCGGCCCAAAATGTCACGGATGTGTCTTTTTTTGTAGTGCATGAACTTAGTCCTGATAGTTTTTGCATATCTATGTTGTTATAGATCAATGGCCCGTGCTACCGTTCCCTTGAATTTTAATGCGTTCCTAGAGAAAGCTAAGTTGAAAGATGATGGTAGCAACTACACAGACAGGGTCCATAACTTGAGGATTATCCTCATTGCTGCATAGAAGAATTACGTCCTGGAAGCACCACTAGGTGCAAGGCCCGCTGCAGGAGAAACTCCGGACGTTATGAATGTCTGGTAGACTAAAGCTGATGACTTCTCGATAGTTCAGTGTGCCATGCTTTAAGGCTTAGAATCGGGACTTCAAATACATTGTGAACGTCATGGAGCATATGAGATGTTCCAAGAGTTGAAGTTAATATTTCAAGCAAATGCCCGAGTTGAGAGATATGAAGTCTCCAATAAGTTCTATAGCTGCAAGATGGAGTAGGGCAGTTCTGTCAGTGAACACATACTCAGAATGTCCGGGTACCATAACCACTTGACTCAGCTGGGAGTTAATCTTCCTGATGATAGTGTCGTCGACAGAGTTCTCCAATCACTGCCACCAAGCTATAAAGGCTTCGTGATGAACTATAATATGCAATGGATGGAAAAGACAATTCCCGAGTTCTTCGCGATGCTTAAGGCTGCAAAGGTAGAAATCAAGAATGAGCATCAAGTGTTGATTGTTATCAAGACCACTAGTTTCAAGAAAAAGGGCAAAGGGAAGAAGGGGAACCTCAAGAAGAATAGCAAGAAAGTTGCTTCTCAAGGGAAGTAGCCCAAGTCTGGACCTAAGCACGGGCGAGTGCTTCTACAAAGAAAGGACTAGTCCTTTGAGCGGAACTGCCCCAAGTATTTGGCAGATAAGAAGGATGGCAAAGTGAAAGGTATATTTGATATACATGTTATTGATGTATACCTTACTAATGCTCATACTAGCGCCTGGGTATTTGATACTGGTTCTGTTGCTCATATTTGCAACTCAAAACAAGGGCTACGGATTAAACAAAGATTGGCTAAGGACGAGGTAACGATGCGCGTCGGAAATGGTTCCAAGGTCGGTGTGATCGCCGTCGGCACGCTACCTCTACATCTACCTTTGGGATTACTTTTAGACCTGAATAATTGTTATTTGGTGCCAGCGTTGAGAATGAACATTATATCTGGATCTTGTTTGATGCGACATGGTTATTCATTTAAATCTGAGAATAATGGTTGTTCTGTTTATATGACTAATATCATGCACCCTTGATAAGTGGTCTATTTTTGTTGAATCTCGATCGTAGTGACACACATATTCATAATATTGAAGCCAAAAGATGCAAAGTTAATAATAATAGTGCAACTTATTTGTGGCACTGCCATTTAGGTCGTATTGGTGTAAAGCGCATGAAGAAACTCCATGCAGATGGGCTTTTGGAATGACTTGATTATGAATCACTTGATGCTTGCGAACCATGCCTCATGGGCAAGATGACTAAGACTCCATTCTGCGGAACAATGGAGCGAGCCACTGACTTATTACAAATAATACATACTGATGTATGCGGTCCGATGAGTGTTGAGGCTCGCGGAGGGTATCGTTATTTTCTGACCTTCACAGATGATTTGAGCAAATATGGGTATATCTACTTAATGAAACATAAGTCTGAAACATTTGAAAAGTTCAAAGAATTTTAGAGTGAAGTGGAAAATCATCGTAACAAGAAAATAAAGTTTCTACGATCTGATCATGGAGGCGAATATTTGAGTTACGAGTTTGGTCTTCATTTGAAACAATGTGGAATAGTTTCGTAACTCACGCCACTTGGAACACCACAGCATAATGGTGTGTCAGAATGTCGTAACGATACTTTATTAGATATGGTGTGATCTATGATGTCTCTTACCGATTTACTCCTATCGCTTTGGGGTTATGCTTTAGAGACGGCTGCATTCACGTTAAATAGGGAACCATCTAAATCTATTGAGACGACACCATATGAACCATGGTTTGGCAAGAAATCTAAGCTGTCGTTTCTTAAAGTTTGGGGTTGCGATGCTTATGTGAAAAAGCTTCAACATGATATGCTCAAACCCAAATCGGAGAAATGTGTCTGCATAGGATACCCAAGGGAAACTGTTGGGTACACTTTCTATCACAGATCCGAAGGCAAGATATTCGTTGCTAAAGAATGGATCCTTTCTAGAGAAGGAGTTTCTCTCGAAAGAAGTGAGTGGGAGGAAAGTAAAACTTATTGAGGTAATTGTACCTTCTCCCGAATTGGAAAGTCGTTCGTCACAGAAATCAGTTCCAGTGATTCCTACACCAATTAGTGAGGAAGCTAATGATGATGATCATGAAACTTTAGATCAAGTTACTACCGAACCTCGTAGATCAACCAGAGTACGTTACGATCTAGAGTGGTACGGTAATCCTATTCTGGAAGTCATGTTACTAGACCATGACGAACCTACGGACTATGAGGAAGCGATGATGAGCCCAGATTCCGCGAAATGGCTTGAGGCCATGAAATCTGAGATGGGATCCATGTATGAGTAAAAAGTATGGACTTTGGTTGACTTTCCCGATGATCGGCAAGCCATAGAGAATAAATGGATCTTCAAGAAGAAGACTGACGCTGAAGGTAATGTTACTGTCTACAAAGCTCAACTTGTTGCGAAAGGTTTTCGACAAGTTCAAGGAGTTGACTACGATGAGACCTTCTCACCCATATCGATGCTTAAGTTTGTCAGAATCATGTTAGCAATTGCCGCATTTTATGATTATGAAATTTGGAAAATGGATGTCAAAACTGCATTCCTTGTTGGATTTCTTAAAGAAGAGTTGTATATGATGCAACCAGAATGTTTTTTCGATCTGGAAGGTGCTAACAAAGTGTGCAAGCTCCAGCGGTCCATTTAAGGAGGTGCAAGCATCTCGGAGTTGGAATATACGCTTTGATAGTGTGGTCAAAGCATATGGTTTTATACATACTTTTGGAGAAGCCTGTATTTACAAGAAAGTGAGTGGGAGCTCTGTAGCATTTCTAATATTATATGTGGATGACATATTGCTGATTGGAAATAACACAGAATTTCTGGATAGCATAAAAGGATACTTGAATAAGAATTTTTCAATGAAAGGCCTCAGTAAAGCTGCTTATATATTGGGCATCAAGATCTATAGAGATAGATCAAGATGCCTAATTGGACTTTCACAAAGCACATACCTTGATAAAGTTTTGAAGAAGTTCAAAATGGATCAATCAAAGAAAAGGTTCTTGCCTGTGTTACAAGGTCTGAAGTTGAGTCAGACTCAATGCCCGACCACTACAGAAGATAGAGAGAAAATGAAAGTCATTCCCTATGCCTCAGCCATAGGTTCTATCATGTATGCAATGTTGTGTACCAGACCTGATGTGTGCCTTGCTATAAGTTTAGCGGTAGGTACCAAAGTAATCCAGAGTGGATCACTTTCGACGTCGGTCAAGAACATCCTAAAATACCTGAAAAGGACTAAAGATATGTTTCTCGTTTATGGAGGTGACAAAGAGCTTGTCGTAAATGGTTACGTTGATGCAAGCTTTGACACTGATCCGGATGACTCAAAGTCGCAAACCGGATACGTATTTATATTGAATGGTGGAGCTGTAAGTTGATACAGTTCCAAGCAGAGTGTCGTGGCGGGATCTACGTGTGAAGCAGAGTACATGGCTGCTTCGGAAGCAGCAAATGAAGGAGTCTGGATGGAGGAGTTCATATCCGATCTAGGTGTAATGCCTACTGCATCGGGTCCAATGAAAATCTTTTGTGACAATACTGGAGCAATTGCCTTAGCGAAGGAATCCAGATTTCACAAACAGAACCAAACACATCAAGAGACTCTTCAACTCCATCCGCGATCAAGTCAAGGAAGTAGACATAGAGATTTGCAAGATAGATACATATCTAAATGTGGCAGACCATTTACTAAGCCTCTTCCACGAGCAAAACATGATCAGCACCAAGACTCCATGGGTGTTAGAATAATTACTATGCAATCGAGATTATTGACTCTAGTGCAAGTGGCACACTGAAGGAAATTTTCCCTAGAGGCAATAATAAAGTTGTTATTTATATTTCCTTATATCATGATAAATATTTATTATTCATGCTAGAATTGTATTAACTGGAAACTTAGTACATGTGTGAATACATAGACAAAAACAGAGTATCCCTAGATTTCCTCTACTTGACTAGCTCGTTAATCAAAGATGGTTAAGTTTCCTAACCATAGACATATGTTGTCATTTGATGAACTGGACCACATCATTACAGAATGATGTGATGGAAAAGACTCATCCGTTAGCTTAGCATAATGATCGTTAAGTTTTATTGCTATTGCTTTCTTCATGACTTATACATATTCCTCTGACTATGAGATTATGCAACTCCTGAATAACAGAGTAACACCTTGTGTGCTATCAAACGTCACAACATAACTAGGTGATTATAAAGATGCTCTACAGGTGTCTCCGAAGCGGTTTGTTGGGTTGGCATAGATCGAGATTAGGATTTGTCACTCCGAGTATCGGAGAGGTATCTTTGGGCCCTCTCGGTAATGCACATCACTATAAGCCTTGCAAGCAATGAGCCCAATGAGTTACTTGCGGGATGATGCACTACGGAATGAGTAAAGAGACTTGACGGTAATGAGATTGAACAAGGTATGATGATACCGACGATCGAATCTCGGGCAAGTAACATACCGATGACAAAGGGAATAAAGTACATTATTATTGCGGTTTGACCGATAAAGATCTTCGTAGAATATGTAGGAACCATGATGAGCATCCCGGTTCTGCTACTGGTTATTGACCGGAGATGTGTCTCGATCATTTCTACATAGTTCTCGAACCCGTAGGATCTGCACGCTTAACATTCGATGATGATTTGTATTATGAGTTATGTGTTTTTGGTGACCGAAGTTTGTTCGGAGTCCTGGATGAGATCAAGGACATGACGAGGAGTCTCGAAATGGTCGAGAGGTAAAGATTCATATATTGGAAGGTAGTATTCGGACATCGAAATGGTTTCGAGTGGTTCGGGTATTTACCGGAGTACCGAGGGGTTACCAGAACACCCCAGTGGAAGTATTGGGCCTACATCATTATTCTTTGATTTAAATGAATAACCGTATTGCAATAAACATGATCCAATCATATCCATGATCAACGCAAACACCAAATAACATTTATTTTGGTCCAAAACTAATCTCGAAGGTAGAGGGAGTGTGCGATGGTGATCTTATCAACCTTGGAATCATTTCCAACACACATTGTCACTTCGCCCATAACTAGTCTGTGTTAATTCTGCAACTCCTGTTTTTAGTTACTACTCTTAGCAACTGTAGCGACCCGACCTCAGACGGTCAAGCCTCTGTGTATCCGTGCCATCCTCGGCTCGATATCTTTGGCACACACAAGACATCAATGTATATATCAAAGTGCAATCACATGTATAAATAACATAAAACTGATATATACCTCATAAGTCTCAGCGGAAACAAGTAATCGGGTGTGGAGTCCCATCAACGCCATCGGCAGGTTGAGTGTAGACCGTAACCCTGTATCGTAACTCTTACTCGTCGAAGAAAAACGTGCAACATGATACGTTGCAGCCGTGTAGGTCAGTACATTGAATGTACCGGCAAGATCACTGTAAGAAAAACAGATGATATAACTATTCTATATGCAATATGGCTTTGTGGCTTTGGGTGCGAGTTACATTTTGCGTAAAAGCTGGTTTTATTTTCCTACAACAAAGGAATATCAGAGTCTGTACTATGGAGTTTTCTATCATGACATGGTTCCGCCAACCGATGTCTCATAGCCCAAAATCATCATAAGTTCCCCACAATTAAGTTATAAATCCGGTGTTGAGAGTTCCGAGATAGATCCAAGTCCAGATGCTCAAATTGTCCGTAACCAGGGACACGGCTAATCGATTAGGTTTTAACCCTCTGCAGAGGTTTGTACACTTTACCCGCAAGATTCGATCCCTCTTCTTACGTTCTCGCACTTCAGGGTGTTTGAGAACAAGACGACCGAAACATGGTCTTCGAAGAGTTCCCGACCACCGTCCGGTGCTCATCCAATCCTACCGTAGTTCTACATCTGCTAGCACTGTCCCAGCCAGAGTCACAACTAAGGTCAACCAAGTGAGCCCATAGTGACTTGCGGTTGCATAGGTAAGCTTACGGGCATGAAGTATTCTTCCGTCTCTTTGAGCTGGGTGAAGCTTTCGCAAGATATCATGGCGCTTCTCCGTGCATCCCGGCCAACCACTGGTTTCTCCAGGTGCCCGTCCAACAAATCCTTCACCCAAAGAGTGTGTATTGAATTCTTGTCTCGAGTCTTGAAGTCTTGAGGCCTTGAAGATGCAGTCCTTGCAGATTCCATCATGGAGTTGTCGTCATTGATGTAGAGTCCTCCTTCTTCACACCACTCTCGTGCACTCATACCCAACCCCGTCTACTATAGCGTAGCATTAAAATAAATAATGTCCCGGGCTTGGTAACAGGGTGATGGGTTCCTACCTCATGCATACTACTCAACTACAAGAATTCAATATCACTACTGGAGGGATTGTTGCGAAGATGACACTAGATGCAATAAAACACATAGGTATGAAAAACATGGTCAAAGTGAACTTGCTCGGTATTACTTGATGAAGATAACAACGCTGTCGAGAAAATGACTTGGTAGAACTAATCGTCACTCCGTTGAAAATCTATATAGTCAAACATAGCATTCACGAAGCAAACATCCTAGCAAACAATTTTAGCACTTCGAAATAACAATCAAAACAAAAAAGAAAATCGATAATAAAACTCAAACAAAATCAAAAGAAACTTCAAATAAAACTACAAAGAAAAACTACTAACGAAGATCTATGACTTTGCTACAAACATCTAATATAGTTTTGCCGTAAGTAAAAACTTAACAACAATTAAAACACTAAACTAATAAATTAACAGAAAATAAAATGTAAAATAACTAATTTAACAGAAAGTATTTTTCATAAAACTTTATTCGCAAAAAAAGGCTTTCATAAAACTCTAACTATGACCTATACAAGTTTTCATACAAAACTAACAAAATAAATTTTTAAAATAAGAATAAAATTTTCTACAGTTAAATAACAGAAACGAAACTAAATTTGTCAAAAGTGATAGAAAGAAATAGTTTAAAAACAATTAAAACTATAAAGAAAAGGTTAAAACAAAAGTAGAACTAAAACAGTACTGTTTTGCCTAAAACTCTAATTTAAAATAAACTAAAATAAATAACTATATGCTACTAGATAAACCAAACAATAACAAAACAGTAGCAAAAAGAATCAATCAAAAATATTTTATAAAACTCAAGATACGGCCAAAATAGTGATTTGAACAAATTTCATCAAACTAAAATTTACACTACTCAAATTTGAAAACTAAGTACACAAACAGAAACTTCAACAAATTTGTGACACAATGCAAAAAGAATCACTCAATTTGGATATAAAACATAAAAATTATAAGTAATCTCAAATTGAAACTATTTCTGTTTTAAAAACAGAAACGAAAAAAAAAACATCGGGCGCTAGCTATGTGGCCTACTGGTACCGGGCCAGGGAGGTGGGCGATCTGAACTATCTAGCGCTCGGTTGTAAAATAACAAAAACGCGTACGGGCTAAAACGGAAAGACCGATCGGCTAAACCGACTAGACCTGAACCGATCTAAACCGCATAAAACCGTGACGAACCGGAACTAAACCTATCTATAAACAGAAAAAAAAACCTAACCCTTCGTTAGATCTAATCTAAGCAGCGTCAATACCAGATCGGACGGTGGAGAGCTCATCATGGGAAGGTCGACGGCGAGCGGCTCGGACGTCGGGCGGCGGCGCTCTGTCGTCAAGGCCGGAGAGGGCACGGTGGACGCGGGCGTTCGACGGCGAAGTCCAGCGGTGGTCGAGATGGTGGCGAGGTGGACGGAGGAGGTCGGCGGCGAGGTCGAGGCGGGCGTTGGCGTTCAAGGCGTCGTGGCGGCGCTCCGGTAGTTCTAGAGCTCCGGGGAGTGCACCAGGAGATGCGGTAGTAGTAGGCAGGGCGTTCGGTGGTGGTAGGAGAGCTCTAGGAGGTCAGACACGAGCGGGGCAAGGTAATGGCACGGCGGCGGCGCTCAGCTCCGGCGAGCAATTGAGAAGGAGGAGGGGGTTCTCGGAGGGGCTTTGGGGCGGAATCTGTCGATGGGAAGGAGTATATATAGGGGGAAGAGACTTGGAGCAGGGGGCGGATCGGGGAGAGGATCCCGAGATCTCCGGGATTCCGTGGCGGTGGAAGCGCTCTAGCTTGGGCAAGGGGAAGAAGAAGGAGGCGGGGCCCGCTGTCAGCGACAGAAGTGAGCAAAGGAGGGGATCGGGCGGCCGATTGGAAAGCGGCTGGCGCGCGCGAGAGGGAGAAGGGCCGGCCTGGTGCGGTAGGGCACTCGGCCACGCGCGTTTTTTTAACCACAGCAAGGAAAACTAAAACAAAGTAAGTATTAGAAAAAAACTATATATAGGCATATTATATATCAAAATGTTCAGAAAACGAAATCCTAAAACATGAGCATATTTTCCAGTCCAAATAAAATCAACAAAATTTAAACAAAGTAAACAGAGCTACTGTTGCAATAAAACTCAATAAAAATCATTTAAAAAACAAAATGATTTCAAATTTATTTTCTCCTAATTTTCCATTGAAGGGAATCATTTTACCCTGGTTTCCATTTATTTATTTTTAGTACAAAAATAATTTGAATAAAATCCAAATAATTCCAAATTGAAAGGGAGTTTCAAAATACTTCCAAATGACTTTCAATTTGATTCTTTGTAACTTCCAACTCGTATTTCATATAATTGAAGAAGTCATTTTATCTTCTCTCGTGAAAATCATTGAGTTGCATAAAGTTTCAAATTTGAAATATTTTCAGATGGAATTCAAATCTTTTCAAACCCTTTTCGTTTCAAATGGAAGAAGTCATGTCATCTTCACTCTAGCGCTTTTGTGATGAAATGAATTTGAATTCACGAGGATCAAAATGCAAGGTTGAAAGTTTGGGAAAGTCATTTCATTCCCTCTCATTCAACTTTCAAAAGTTTCAAATTTCACTCACTTTCAGTCAATCAATCAAACAAACAAACATAATAATTTATTTAATATAACATTCCAAAAATTTATATTTTTGGGATGTTACAGCAACTAAACCAGTATCAAATGCTGAGGGGTTGCTATAAACACTAGTAAAGTACACACCAATAACATGTATATCAAATATACTTTTGTTTACTTTGCCATCCTTCTTATCCGCCAAGTATCTAGGGTAGTTCCACTTCTAGTGACCATTTCCTTTGTAGTAGAAGCACTGAGTGACAGGCTTGGGTCTAGCTTTGGGCTTGTTCATGGGAGCAGCAACTTGCTTGCTATTCTCGTTTGAAGTTCCCTTTCTTTACCTTGCCCTTTTACTTGAAACTAGTGGTCTTGTCAACCATCAACATTTGATGCTTTTCTTGATTTCTACTTTCGTCGATTTCAGCATCACGAAGAGCTCGGAATCGTTTTCATCATCCCTTGCATATTATAGTTCATCACAAAGTTCCAGTAACTTGGTGATAGTGACTAGAGAACTCTGTCAATCACTATTTTATCTGGAAGATTAACTCCCTCTTGATTCAAGCAATTGTAGTACTCAGACAATCTGAGCACATGCTCACTGGTTGAGCTATTCTCCTCCATCTTGTAGGCAAAGTACTTGTCAGAGGTCTCATACCTTGCGACTCAGGCATGCGTCTGAAATACCAATTTCAGCTCTTGGAACATCTTATATGCTCTGTGGCGCTCAAAACATTTTTTGAAGTCCCGGTTCTAAGCCGTAAAGCATGAAGCACTAAACTATCAAGTAATTATCATACCGAGCTTGCCCAATGTTCATAACATCTGTATCTGCTCCTGCAATAGGTCCGTCACCTAGCAGTGCATCAAGGACACAATTCTTCTGTGTAGCAATGAGGATAATCCTCAGATTACGGACCAAGTCCACATCATTGCTACTATCATCTTTCAACTTATTTTCTCTTGGAACATATCAAACATAAACTGGAAGCTACATCGCAAGCTATTGATCTACAACATAGATATGCAAATACTGTCAGGACTAAGTTCATGATAAGCTAATGTTCAATTAATCATATTACTTAAGAACTCCCACTTAGATAGACATCCCTCGAGTCATCTAAATGATCACGTGATCCATATCAACTAAACCATGTACGATCATCATGTGAGATGGAGTAGCTTTCAATGGTGAACATCACTATGTTGATCATATCTACTATATGATTCACGCTCGACCTTTCCGTCTCAAAGGTTCCGAGGCCATATCTGCATATGCTAGGCTCGTCAAGTTTAACCCGAGTATTTTGCGTGTGCAAAACTGGCTTGCACCCGTTATATGTGAGCGTAGAGCTTATCACACCCGATCATCACGTGGTGTCTCGGCACGACGGACTGTCGCAACGGTGCATACTCAAGGAGAACACTTATACCTTGAAATTTAGTGAGAGATCATCTTATAATGCTACCGCCGTACAAAGCAAAATAAGATGCATAAAGGATAAACATCACATGCAATCAATATAAGTGATATGATATGGCCATCATCATCTTGTGCCTTTGATCTCCATCTCCAAAGCACCGTCATGATCACCATTGTCACCGGCTTGCCACCTTGACCTCCACCGAAGCATCGTTGTCGTCTCACCAACTATTGCTACTACCACTATCGCTACCGTTTAGTGATAAAGTAAAGCAACTACATGCCCATTGCATTTCATACAATAAAGCGACAACCATATGGCTCCTGCCAGTTGTCGATAACTGTTACAAAACATGATCATCTCATACAAAAATTTATATATCATCATGTCTTGACCATATCATATCACAGCAAGCCCTGCAAAAACAAGTTAGACGTCATCTACTTTGTTGTTGCAAGTTTTACGTAGCTGCTACGGGCTTTAGCAAGAACCGTTCTTACCTACTCATCAAAACCACAATGATTTTTCGTCAAGTTTTCTGTTTTAACCTTCAACAAGGACCGGGCGTAGTCACACTCGATTCAACTAAAGTTGGAGAAACAGACACCCAGCCACCTGTGTGCAAAGCACGGCGGTAGAACCAGTCTCAGGAACGCGGTCATGTAATGTCGGTCTGGGCCGCTTCATCCAACAATACCGACGAATAAAAGTATGACATGTTGGTAAGCAGTATGACTATTATCGCCCACAACTCTTTGTGTTCTACTCGTGCATATAACATCTACGAATAGACCTGGCTCTGATACCACTGTTGGGGAATGCAGTAATTTCAAAAAAATTCCTACGAGCACACAAGATCTATCTAGGTGATGCATAGCAATGAGAGGGGAGAATGTGTCCACGTACCCTCGTAGACCGAAAGCGGAAGCGTTTAATAACACGGTTGATGTAGTCGAACGTCTTCACGATCCAACCGATCCAAGCACCAACCGTACGGCACCTCCGCGTTCGGCACACGTTCAGCTCGATGACGTCCCTCGAGCTCTTGATCCAATTGAGGATGAGGGAGAGTTCCGTCAGCATGACGGCGTGGTGACAGTGATGATGAAGTTACCTGTGCAGGGCTTCGCCTAAGCACTACGACGATATGACCGAGGTGTGTAAATGTGGAGGGGGGCACCGCACACGGCTAAAAGATCAACTTGTTTGTCTATGGGGTGCCCCCTCCCCCATATATAAAGGAGTGGAGCAGGGGAAGGTCCGGCCTCCTATGGCGCGCCCCAAGGGGGGATTCCTACTCCTACTAGGACTAGGTTTCCCCCCCCCCCTTTCCTAGTCCAACTAGGAGAAGGAAGGGAAGGAGGGGGCGCCGCCCCCTCCTAGTCCAATTCGGACCAGCCCATGGGGGGCGCCCGACCACCCCTTGAGGCCCTTCTCTCCTTTCCCGTATGGCCCATTAAGGCCCACTACTTCCCCCGGCGAATTCCCGTAACTCTCCGGTACACCGAAAAATACCCGAATCACTCGAAACCTTTCTGATGTCCGACTATAGCCTTCCAATATATCGATCTTTACGTCTCGACCATTTCGAGACTCCTCGTCATGTCCGTGATCTCATCCGGGACTCTGAACAACCTTACGTACATCAAATCACATACCTCATAATACAAATCGTCATCGAACGTTAAGCGTGCGGACCCTACGGGTTCGAGAACTATGTAGACATGATCAAGACTCATCTCCGATCAATAACCAATAGCGAAACCTGGATGCTCATATTGGCTCCCACATATTCTACGAAGATATTTATCGGTCAAACTGCATAACAACATACGTTGTTACCTTTGTCATCGGTATGTTACTTGCCCGAGATTCGATCGTCGGTATCTCAATACCTATTTCAATATCGTTAACGGCAAGTCTCTTTACTCTTTAGTCACATTGCTTGCAAGGCTTTATAGTGATGTGCATTACCGAGAGGGCCCAAAGATACATCTCCGACAATCAGAGTGAGAAATCCTAATCTTGATCTATGCCAACTCAACAAACACCATCGGAGACACCTGTAGAGCATCTTTATAATCACCCAGTTATGTTGTGATGTTTGATAGCACACAAGGTGTTCCTTCGGTATTCGGGAGTTGCATAATCTCATAGTCAGAGGAACATGTATAAGTCAGGAAGAAATCAATAGCAATAAAACTAAATGATCATTATGCTAAGCTAACGGATGGGTCTTTTCCATCACATCATTCTCCTAATGATGTGATCCCGTTCATCAAATGACAACACATGTCTATGGTCAGGAAACTTAACCATCATTGGTTAAGGAGCTAGTCAAGTAGAGGCATACGAGGGACACTTTGTTTTGTCTATGTATTCACACATGTATCAAGTTTCCGATTGATACAATTCTAGCATGAATAATAAACATTTATCATGATATAAGGAAATATAAATAATAACTTTATTATTGCCTCTAGGGCATATTTCCTTCAGCGCGCGCCCCCCTCCAAGGTAGTCCGAATAGGACAAGGAGGAGGGGCGCGACCCTCGTTTCCCTCTCCCTCTCCTTCCTTTTCCCCTCCGGTAAGGAAGGAGAAAGGGGGGGCGAATCCTACTAGGAGTGGAGTCCTAGTAGGACTCCCCCCCATGGCCCGCCCCTCCTAGTCGGCCGCCTCCTCCTCCCCTCCTTTATATACGGGGGCAGGGGGCACCCCAAAGGACATCAATTGTTCTCTTAGCCGTGTGCGGTGCCCCCCTCCACAGTTTACTCCTCCGGTCATAACGTCGTAGTGCTTAGGCGAAGCCCTACGCGGATCACATCACCATCACCATCACCACGCCGTCATGCTGACGGAACTCTCCCTCGACCCTCTGCCGGATCAAGAGGTCGAGGGACGTCATCGAGCTGAACATGTGCTGAACTTGGAGGTGTCGTATGTTCGGTACTAGATCGGTTGGATTGTGAATATGTTCGACTACATGAATCGTGTTAACCTAACGCTTCCGCTTTTGGTCTACGAGGGTACGAGGACACACTCTCCCCCTCTCGTTGTTATGCATCTCCTAGATTGATCTTGCGTGATCGTAGGAAATTGAAAGTGCAATCTTGCTCTTAAAGAATATTTTTGATATTGATGACAAATTTACATACAAGGGACTAACCGTGTTTGCTAAGTATATACACAGGTCGTTAGATGTCTGGTTTTTCTAATGTGCATCATGATCACATCATATGAGATATTACTCAAGCAAATTATCAATGAGGAAAGGAGCAAACAAAGATGAAGCATCGTGCTCTTTTATATTTCTTGAGTAATAGGAATCCCGCATTATTAAGAGGGGATGTGAGGTATAGGTTCAAGGCTTGCTCATATTTTGTCTCACAAGAACTTTTTCACAAAGGACCAAAATCCCTAGCAAAACCCCTTAGCCAAAACCTACTACTCCTCTTTCTCTACACAAACTCCTTGCCGGATCATCCGGACGGTGCCCCAGATCATCCGGGCTAAGCCCAGATCGCCCGGACCTTGCTCCAGATCATCCGGGTAATGTGCGCCCTCCATCACAGAACACTGATGGCTGAAGCCGGATCATCCGGACGGTGCTCCGGATCATCCGGGCTTTGCCCGGATCGTCCGGATCCTGTCCCGGATCATCCGGGTAATCTTTTCCCTATATTTATAGAACCTTGGTGGATGTAGCCGGATCATCCGGCCCGTCATCCGGATCATCCGGGCTTCTCGCAGCTCTGCTACTTCCACTTGCATCCGGGCGTTCAGCCAGATCATCCGAATGGTCTTCCGGATCATCCGGGCAGGTCAATCTCTGTCTAAACGGCTCTAATTTGCTTGTGGTATAAATAGTCCCTTACCTCTTCGAGATAAGGATGAACACTTCACTTAAACACACCTCAAGAACACCAGTGCTCCTTCTCCCTTGCTCACACACTAAATCCTAGATCCCGGTTTGATTCTTGTTAGTTTCGAAGAGTTGTTCCAAACAAAAGAAAGATCTTCTCCGTCTCCTTCTTGTGACTGAAGCAAATCGTGAGTTGAGCAAGTCTTGAGCTTTTCCCCTTGGATCTTGTTACTCTTGGAGGTTGGAGACTCCCAGGCGGTAGGAGTCTTTCGGAGAGGAATCGACTTTTGTGATTACCCCCGGAAAAGTTTGTGAGGGTTTGGAGACCACCCCAAGGTCTACCACTAGTGGTTGAGTAACGCCTCTGTGGTGTTGTCTCAAAGGGAGAATAGGGTGAGTCTTCGTGGCGTTGGTGTGCCTTTGTGGTAACATCCACCTCTCTAACGGTGACGTAGCTTCCCTCCAAGGAAGTGAACATCAGCATACATCCTCGTCTCCCGGAGTTGCGGTTATTCCTTACCCTAACTCTCTACCTGTGGTTACTTGTCTCTTAGCAATTACTTATATCATATTGTGCTTGCTTACTTACATACTTGTGTTACTTGCTTAGCACTTAGTACTACACTTGCAATTGTTAGGCCCACCTTCATATTCCGCATTATTGCCTAAAATTGCTAACTCATAAGTAAAATTTGTAATTGTACCTATTCACACCCCCCCTCTAGGTCCATCTCGATCCTTTCAATTGGTATCAGAGCCTCGTGCTCTATTCTTGTGGCTTAACCGCCCTAGAGCGAGATGAACCCTGATGGGACTCCCCTTGTTGCAGATCTGAAGGATAAAGGCGGGGCTTCTTCTGAAGTCAAGTCCTTTACTTCTGAGGATCTGGAACGGGCCCTTGCTAAGCAAAAAGAGGATCATGATGCTTCTCTTGAGGCCTTGGTCCAAATGAGAGTAGCCACATTGTCCACGGTGCTTGCACCACTTTCGGGTGTTGCGGCTTCGAGGCCAACTGTGCCTACCCCGGTCAACAACCTCCTAGCAATGATCACTCCAGTGTTCCTTGGCTTTATGCAAGACCCCAAGTTGAGAAACTGAAATATAACCCTCAAGGCAAACCTCCTTTACTTGATGCCACTTCCGATTTTGCCTTGGGGAGAGTTGCTATGCAGGATCATCTTCGATATGGAAACGATGAGATGCTGGAGATCTTGGAGAATGGCTACCATGTGGTTGATCCAAAGAATCCTACACCAAGAGAAATTTATGACAAGAATCTCAATGACACTTTAACCATGTGTATAAGGAGAGGTATGGTTGAAAAGCAAAGGAGACCTTTCATACACATCACAAGTGCCAAGGAACTATGGGAAAGTATTATAAGATCCAAGACCGGTACCTCCACCCTCCGGAGTGCTCAATATGAAATTGCCAAGGGGCAATTGCAAAACTTTTGTGTGGAGAAAGGTGAAACTCCCAATCAACTCCTTAAGCGTCTCATGACTCTCATCGCTGACATTGAGTCATGTTAGTGTGACAAGACACAAGATGGATTCAACATGACTAAGCGATTCCTTGTGGACAAGTTGCTTCATGCTCTTGCCCCATAAGACAACACCATGCCTTCAAGGAAATAACTACAGATGACATCATATCCACTTTCCAACTATTTGAAGAGTCGAAGGAAAATGCTACAAAACATCTTGCCATGCATGGTACTCCAACATCAAAGATCAATCTTGCATTGAAGGCCAAGCATGTATGTGAAGATGAGCAAAGTGAAGAAGAAGAAGATGATGATGATGATGAAGATGGTGATGAGGTTGAATCCGATGAGGGCCCTTCATATGAAGACATGGCTCTCTTTGTCAAGAAGTTTAGCGCGGGAAAATTCAAGGGAAGATTTCAAAAGACGAAAGTAAGAAAATGCTACAACTGTGAAGAAACCAACACTTCTCCAACGAGTGCCCTTATGAGAACAGAGAGGATAAACCAAGATTTCCCAAGACCTTTCCCAAGAACAAGTTGCCAAATCCTTTGAACTCCAAGCTCAAGAAGAGAGATGGGAAAGCAATTGTTGTTCAAGAAGAATCCGGTCCGGATGATGTTAGTGGTGTTGCGGAGTTGCTCAAGATTCTCAAAACACATTGAGGCTAGTCAACAAGACTGGTGATGTTGTCACCTACAACTACATGAAGGACTACAAGGGAAACACTCACAAGTGCCTCATGGCAAAGGCCGTGGTAGAAGATGGAGAGGACCTACACTCTCCTGACAAGGTCAAGGTAACCCCACGATCAAACCCTCCTATTTTCACTCCTCCTACTCCTAGTGATGAGTATCTTGATGCTGAGGATAGTTATGAGGATGATGATATAGATGATCCTATGCTTGCTAAACTAAATAAGTTCATGTGCTCACTCAAAGGAAAGAAGCTCACTATGTTTCGTATGCTTATGGAGATGGTGAGTAAGCACACCATCACCATTAAGGAACTCGAAACCCTCGTTACCGAGGAAAATGAAAAATATGAAATCCTTGAGCGGAAAGTCCAATATGAGGAATCACGAAATGATGAACTATGCTTGAAAATTGGTGCAAACACTGATGTTCATACTAAAGATCTTGCCTCCTTGAAAAAGGCTATTGACTCTTGCGAAGAGTTGATGAATGATAAAAGTAAGCTTGAGAAGTCAAATGCTTCTCTCTCTAAGGATTGTGAGCTCCTATCTGTGTCCCTCAAGACTAAGGAAGAAGAGATCAGCCTTCTTAAAAAGATTTTTGAGGCGCTCAAGCTTACTTATCTTGAAACTCTAGCCAAGGCTTACTCTTCTCCTATTATCAATGTTGATGCATGTACTACTAACTCTAGTAGTGATCTAGCATCTATTCTTGAGGAGAATCACTTTCTCAAGGCTCAAATCGAGAAAGGTCTCATGACATGTGCTCAAGGTCAAAAGAACCTTGATGAGGTATTGAGGCAACACAATGAGGTGTTTGCCAAAGAGGGGCTCGGGTTTGACCCAAGTGCAAGCAAGAAGAAGATGTCTTCTCAAAAATGCACCACCCCTCTAAAAGAAACTTTTGTACGAGAAGGGCACAAGGAGAAAGGTAAGGTTGTTAGTGGTAAGGCCACAAGGGGCATACCCACTCTCAACAAGCCAAAAGAGTTCATGCCTCCATCCTATGTACTTTGTAAGACTAAGTATGGAGAAGTTTATGCAAAGTTTGTTGGTCCTCGAAATGCATTTCGGTTTTATGCTATTTGGGTCCCTAAGACCCTTGTGACTAACCTGAGAGGTACCATTGCAAAATGGGTGCCTCTAACCAAGCCATAATTGTGTGTAGGTTTCTTTCTCCGGTGGAGTAAAATGGGTGATTGATAGTGGATGTACCAATCATATGACCGGAGATAGAAAATTGCTCTGCGATTTCATGGAAGCTATTCAACCATTTATGAGCATTATGTTTGGTGGAGGATCAAAAGGACGGGTACTCGGGTTGGGCAAGGTGGCTATCACAAATGACATGTCTCTTGCAAATGTCATGCTTGTCCAATCCCTCAAATACCATTTGCTTTCTGTTCGCCAATTGACTTCTGTTGGTTATGATACACTTTTTGGACTAACGAATGTGAAAGTCTTTAAGAGAGATACTCTCAAAGTGCCTTTGTTGGAGAGTTGGATGGCAACCTTTACACGGCTGATTTCTCGAAAGAGAGCACATTCCATGCAACTTGTCTAATGGCCAAGGCCGACAAGGGGTGGCTATGGCATCGCCGGCTAGCCCATGTCGACATGAGAAATCTTCAAGATCTCTTAAAGGGTAATCACATCCTTGGATTAACCAATGTCTCTTTTGAGAAAGATTGTGTGTGTAGTGCATGCATAGCCCGGAAGCAACATCAATCAAAGCACCCACCCAATAATATTGTGTCTACTTCAAGGACTTTGGAGCTCCTTCATGTGGATCTCTTTGGGCCTCCTTCATGGGATAGTCTTGGTGGGAAAAAGTACGGGCTTGTCATTGTGGATGATTACTCAAGATATACATGGGTCTTCTTCCTCAAATCCAAGGACGAGACAAAGATCACCTTTATTGATTTTGCCAAGCAAGCACAACGCAAGTTTGACAAAGAAATTTTGGCAATAAGAAGTGATAATGGATCTGAGTTCAAGAATTACAGCTTCGAAGAGTTTCTTAGTGATGAAGGGATTGAGCATCAATATTCAGCTCCATACACTCCCCAACAAAATGGTGTAGCAGAAAGGAAGAACCGCACACTTGTGGAGATGCCAAGGTCCATGTTGGATGAATACAAGTCGCCACATAGTTTTTGGGTTGAGGCCGTCAACACTGCATGCCATGCATCAAACCGGCTCTTCCTCCGCACTATATTGGAAAAGACTCCATATGAGCTCCTAACCGGGAACAAGCCAAATGTCAAGTACTTTCGTGTATTTGGGTGCAAATGTTTCATCCTCAACAAAAGAGAACGGTTAGGAAAATTTCAATCCAAAACCATTGAGGGCATATTTGTTGGCTATGGATCAAACTCTCACGCCTATAGAGTCTACACCAAATCCAATGGATGTGTTGTAGAAACTTGTGACGTGGCGTTTGATGAATTTAATGGCTCCCATGGGGAGCAAGTTGATCTAAGTGATGTAGGTGAAGAAGACTCTTCTCAAGATATCTTGACCATGGGTGTTGGTGCACTTCCTCCAATGGAACAAGAACCTCATGATGATGAATAAGAATATGGAAGCTTCACACATCATCAAACTACTTCAACACCCATACCACTACAAGCTCCTATTACTCAACCAATGCCCGTAGTTCAAGTACAAGATGATGATCAAGTTCCTCTTCATGATAATCATCAAGAACAAGATCATCCTCAAGGGCAAGAACAAGAAAATACAATCATTGACAATGAACCTCAACAAATGCAAGATGAAGAAGAAGATTTTCCACCACACATTAATGATCCCGAACCGGCGAATCTCGGGTAGAGGGTCCTGAACTGTGCGTCTAAGGTGGATGGTAACAGGAGGCGGGGAACACGATGTTTACCCAGGTTTGGGCCCTCTTGATGGAGGTAATACCCTACTTCCTGCTTGATTGATCTTGATGATATGAGTATTACAAGAGTTGATCTACCACGAGATTGTAGAGGCTAAACCCTAAAAGCTGGCCTATGGTACGATTGTTGTTGTCCTACGGACTAAACCCTCCAGTTTATATAGACATCGGAGGGGGCTAGGGTTACACAGAGTTGGTTACAAGGGAGGAGATCTACATATCCGTATTGCCAAGCTTGCCTTCCACACCAAGGAGAGTCCCATCCGGACATGGGTCGAAGTCTTCAATCGTGTATCTTCATAGTCCAACAGTCCGGCCAAAGGATATAGTCCGGCTGTCCGAGGACCCCCTAATCCAGGACTCCCTCAGTAGCCCCTGAACCGGGCTTCAATGATGATGAGTTCGGCGCGCAGATTGTCTTCGGCATTGCAAGGTGGGTTCCTCCTCCGAATACTCCATAGAAGATTTTGAACACAAGGATAGTGTTCGGCTCTGCAAAACAAATTCCACATACCACCGTAGAGATAATAATATATCCACAAATCGAATCTGCTGACACATTCTGCAGCATGACATCATACTATCGCCCGGTTATTATTCGAACCGTTTTTCTCAACCAGCCACTTCACATATTGCGAGGCGGTTTTCTTGGCACGTCTTGTCGAAGCAGAGATCGTGTCCCCTTATCACGGGATTCTCATCAATACGGGTGTGGGTAACCCAACCACGCCATTAATTAAGGCACTTGGGGAATAAGCGAGTTTACCAGGTAGGTGGTGAGGCGCATAGCTTCTTCCGCCCTTATAAAGGGACAAGGATTCACCCTTTTCACCCACGCCTTCTTCCTCCTTGCTCATCCATTCTTGCGACACTTTGGAGCTCCAAAGACCCAAGTTCGCTTTTCTCCTCAAACCACTCCAAGCATGTCCGGAGCGGGAGGCAAGTGGATGGTCTCCTCCGCCACGGAGGAGGACATCACAAAGCTGCGGGAGCCGGATATCCGTCATGGATATCGCACACCGCTGCCGATGCGGGCAGATCATCCCTACCCGTAACCCCATGAGAGGGTGGTTTTTCTTACCCACTTCGTCCGCGGACTGGGATTTCCCCTCCACCCGTTTGTCCGCGGGCTCATGTTATACTACGGGCTGGACTTTCATGATCTGGCCCCCAATTTCATCCTCAACATCTCGGCGTTTATCGTCGTGTGCGAGGCCTTCCTCCGCATCAAGCCCCACTCTAGCATGTGGCTGAAGACCTTCAATGTTAAACCGAAGGTGGTGATCGGCCAGCAAGGAGAGTGCGGAGGCGCCATGGTGGGCAAAATGCCCAACGTCACCTGGCTTGAAGGCTCCTATGTGGAGACCATAAAGGGGTGGCAATCGGGGTGGTTCTACATCACCAAGCCGCGCGACAACAACTGGGTGGCGGCCCCCGAATTTCGATCCGGAATCCCCATGCGGCTCACCTCCTGGAAAGAGAAGGGCCTGTCCTGGGGTTCCTCGGTAGAGCTGACCGGACTCCAGACATGCATCAAAAACATGATGAGCAAGAAAATCAAGCTCGTCAACATGGTCCAGGTCATGCTCTTCCGCCGGGTCCTCCCATGTCAAAGACGGGCATTCAATTTGTGGGAGTTCGACGTGGCCGAGCACCAGACGCTGCGAGAGCTCTTCAACACGACGCACAAGGACGTCTGGAAGGTGCTGTTCAAGGGCACCGAGGTACCTCCTCCCCTTACCGAGGACCGCGGACTTAGCGCAAAGCGCCCTGCCAATCCGGTAAGCCTTTTACATCTCATAAGATGTTCTTTTCCCCAGTATAACCACGCGCGGGATCTAAGCCCTCATGCCATTTGACAGGACTGGGTAGCGACAGCAGAGCAGATCGATTGTCTGGCTCCCCTGCCCGAAGATCCAGCAGATGCTCTCCTAATGGAGATGCTGGTTCCGGCGCCTTATGAGGTGCCGGAGAAGAAGGCCAAGAAGAAGGCCACGGGGACCAGGAAGGGTCTTCGGCGCCAGGTTATATCGGACTCATCATCCGAAAACACCGAGGCGCACTCCTGCCATGAAAACGAGGAGGAGGAAGAGGAAAGTTCTCCCAGGGGGGACAGGAAAAGGAAGGCCGCCCCATCGGGGGAGGCCGAGGGGTCCAAGAAGGGAAGGACCCACCTCCCGGACTGCTCCACGACGGCCGCTTTCAGTGACGAGGAGTGGTTACCCAGGGACAAGCCCCTGGCGAAGTCGTGAGTATCCGGATACCATAATAATTCTGGTATGCTTCGTTTTGTTGCTTCTTATCATGCCGAACATGATCATGCAGCCCATCCTGAGCCCACGTCGACGTATCTTCGTCGGATGATTCTTTGGGCCCGTCGGATATGAACAGCGATTCACTCCCGACCGCCTCCTCCCCCCGCCCTACGGACGAGCCAGGTGTTGCCTCAAAGGGGACTGAACCAAGGGGAGACAGTTCCGGAGGCGCTTCAAGGCGACATTCAGTATTGGGCGCCTGAGGGAAAGACTCCTCTGGGCCCTAACGCCAGGGGCAGCAAGTCTAGCCCCAAGTCGAATACAGTGCCAGAACCTCCAGTGGTTCCGGATTCTATCAGGCAACTCGTCGCTAAGGGGGGCGAGCCGTCTGTGCCGATGGCCTCTGTTCATCCAGAGGCATCGGACAACTTGTTGGAAGTACTATGCGGCGCTTCCATTGACGAAGAGCACCGCACCATTATTAGTGCGGTGGTCAAGAATGTTCAGTCCGCCAAGAGCGGACTGACTGAAGCTTGTGCCAGCCTCCTAACAGGCTTTGAGGTAAGTAACCAGATTACAGGAGAATGTTACCGCATAGACAAGAGCCCCTGATGCTCTGTTTGGCGTTCACGAAGAAAGGCCGAATAGAGGATCAAATAATAACCGCAGGAGTCTAATCAGAATATGTCTATGTGCATATGCAGGCTTCACTGCTGGGCGCTGCCACACGTACTGCAGAGGTCGCCGCACTGAAGTGGGACCTTGAGCGGTCCAAGGAAGAGCTCGGCCTTACCAAGAGGCAGCTCGAAGAGAACAAAGGTAAGTGATACCCCGTCCGCATATTAAAAAAATTGGTTTTAGAATAATAGGATCATCATGAATTTTGCTAGGGGCCACGACCGAAGTGGCGGCCCTGGAGAAGGCGCTATCCGAGGCCGAAGAGAAAGCGGCCAAGGAGCGCATCGAGCGAGAAAAGCAAGAAGCCCGAGTAGGCGAGGTGCAGCAAGAGCTCCAGGCTCTCGCCAAAAAACACGAGTCCTTGGAGCGTGACTCTAAGACGCAAGGGTCTGAGCTTGCGAAGGCCCTCGAAAGCGCACAACATGCCAAGGCCGAAGCCAAAAAGGCCCTCCGGGAAATTGAGGCAGTTAAGAAGATAGCGGCGGGTAAGGCATTCATTATGCAAAGAAAGCATGTGAAGGAAACTTTCTTTTTACTTACCTGAGTTCGGAGCTCTCCAGGAGCGTTCGCAGATCTACCCCGCAGTGTGTCGGATGCCGCGGAGTTCTATCGTGCTGAGGAGGGGAGCTCGATGGAGAAGTTGTTCTGGTCTCAGTATACTGGGACCGAACATCCAATGCCCTTGAGCGACCAGCTGAAGCAACCGGTCGAGCTCCACAAGGCGGCCGAACAGGCCATGAAGGGTCTTATAGTCCGGGTGTGTCCTGGCGAGCCCCTGCCTGACAGCTACTTCGGTCTGGTGAGGCGGCTTGCGAATGCCTGCCCACGGCTTGAAGTCATAAAGCGGTCCGTCTGCATCGAGGGTGCGCGCGGGGCTTTTGCCCGGGCGAAGGTGCACTAGGCGAAGCTGGACGCCGAAAAGCTGGTGGAGGGGCCGCCGGAGGGCAAGGAGCATCGCCACCCCGAAAAGTATTATGAAAGTGTCCTGAAGGGTGCTCGTCTTGTGGTGGAGCAATGTGCTAAGGATGTAATATTTGAATAAATGTACTTATGTGATCCTGTAATGTGAAACGAGTTCATTTGCGCTATGCAACGCTTGTGAATTTAAAATATTACCTTCTGTGCGGCCGTTTATAAAATATGATAGTTGGTCAGTCGGCTTACGCCCCATGTAACTAGTATCGAGGTGTTCGGGATAAATCTGAGCACTCTTTATCCCAATTTTGGGTCCTTCGAGGGAGGTGTTCAGCGCAACGAACCAGGCAATCGGACTATAAGGCTTTATCACTCTCACTTAGCCATAGAAGTCTACAATTTTAAATTTTTGTGAAGCCCCTGGTATTCAGAAGGCCGAATTTGGGGCACTGTATATGCCTAAGTCGGGCAAGGACGACTCCTCGCCTGAAGCGGAAAAAGTCTTTAAGGACTTGATACCTCTCGAACAGCGACCAGCTCTCGCCTTATCATGACAGTCAGTTTTCGGCTTTCTCTACTGAGGTGCTCGTCCGGAAGAACCGGGACACAACCGCAGTAGTTCTCCCAGTGCTACCTTAGCCGATATTGCGGAACATAAGGTACCAAAACATGGGAGCCGGGCAAACCCAACTATTGACCCAAGACATGATTCGGAGCTGATGCATATAATGCTATAAGTTCGGGGTGCCACACTGTCGAAAGTGTTCGGACTTCTCACGCCGTATTTGGGGTATAGTGAAGCCCCTGGCGTACTGGTCGTACCAGAATGTACGGGTGCAATTTGTCGTAAATAAACAGACAAGAGAAAAAAAGAAAGGGTAATGCAATAATAGACTAACGCTATGCATTGTTATTTAAATAATACGTCGAAGCGTACTGATACAAGTAGTGCAATAAGCAAAAAATATGACTATTTGACATGTCCTATCCAAGGGCAAGCTGCGTATGGGTATTTAAAACAGGTATTTCGATTGTTATCAGAGACCACCTGGGGATTCCCTTGTACGTCTTAGCTTCTTGCCTCCTTGGTATTTCCTTCCCGTAATGCGTCCAAAATCAGACTGCCGAGAAGGGTTTCCAAAGAGTAAGGTCCTGAAAGAGAGAAAATGATAAAGGTATGCAGCCCCTGGGGCAGTTGAGCCGCATCGTGGGACGTGTCCTGGCCGTACCCCCGCCTATGCCCATGGTATTTTTAGTGCGTAATTATGTACGCGCGACACAGATTTTGTCGCTTGACTGGGACTAGGGCGGAGGCCGAATTGCTAGGCGAGCTCTGAACGTGCCAGGCGATCTTGTTGCAGGTTACTCCGGACTTGCTTGAAGGTGTCCGGGGGCTTTATCGCCGAATTGGCGGTTTTCCTTAAAAGGCTGCTTTGTGCCTTTGCTGCAAGGGCCGCAGTGTGCTCCTCCGTGCGAAGCGAGCGTTCTGTGTTTCCATTGACTGTTATAACCCCACGAGGTCCTGGCATTTTGAGCTTGAGGTATGCATAATGTGGTACCGCATTGAATCTGGAAAATGTGGTTCGTCCGAGCAGTACGTGATAGCCACTTCGGAACGGGACGATGTCGAAGATTAACTCCTCGCTTCGGAAGTTGTCCGGAGATCCGAAGACAACTTCCAGTGTGATTGAGCCCGTGCAACGGGCCTCTACACCTGGGATGACACCTTTAAAGCTGGTTTTAGTGTGTTTGATCCTCGAGGGGTCTATACCCATTTTGCGCACTGTATCCTGATAAAGCAGGTTCAGGCTGCTGCCGCCGTCCATAAGGACTCCGGTGAGGTGAAATCCGTCAATGATGGGATCAAGGACCAATATGGCAGAACCGCCATGACGGATACTAGTGGGGTGGTCCCTACGATCGAAAGTGATCGGACAAGAAGACCATGGGTTGAACTTTGGGGCGACTGGCTCCATCGCATAGACGTCCCTTAGTGCACGCTTTCGTTCACTCTTGGGAATATGGGTTGCGTATATCATGTTCACCGTTTTCACTTGGGGAGGAAATTTCTTTTGTCCTCCTATGTTCGGAGGCCGGGACTCTTCCTCATCGTTGCTATGCGGCCCCTTTTCCTTGTTTTCGGTATTCAACTTGCCGGCATGCTTGAACACCCAGCATTCTCTGTTGGTGTGATTGGCTGGCTTATCGGTGGTGCCGTGAATTTGACACAAGCGATCGAGTATGCAGTCCAAACTGGACGTGCCCGGGTTGCTTCTTTTGAACGGATTCTTCCGCTGACCGGATTTAGAGCCAATGAAGCCGGCATTGACTGTCGTGTCTTCGGCGTTGTCACCGTTGTTGCGGCGCTTGTGTCTGTTGCGACGTGGTCTGCCGTTACTATCTTTGGCATCTGAATTGCCATGACTTCTTGATGTGTTGTTGCTGCGAGCCAGCCAGCTATCCTCGCCCGCGCAAAAGCGGGTCATGAGTGTCGTGAGGGCTGCCATAGACTTCGGCTTCTCCTGGCCGAGGTGTTGGGCGAGCCTCTCGTCACGGATGTTATGCTTAAATGCCGCTAAGGCCTCTGCATCTGGACAGTCGACAATTTGATTTTTCTTAGTTAGGAACCGAGTCCAGAATTTCCTGGCCGATTCCCCTGGCTGCTGAGTTATATGGCTCAAGTCATCAGCATCTGGTGGTCGCACATAAGTGCCCTGGAAGTTGTCAAGGAATGCATCTTCCAAATCCTCCCAACTGCCAATGGAGTCTGCTGGCAAGCTATTCAGCCAATGCCGAGCTGGTCCTTTGAGTTTTAGTGGGAGGTACTTGATAGCATGTAGATCATCACCGCGAGCCATGTGGATGTGGAGGAGGAAATCCTCGATCCATACCGCGGGAACTGTTGTACCAGCATATGATTCAATGTTTACGGGTTAAAAACCCTCTGGGAATTCGTGATCCATTACTTCATCAGAGAAGAATAGGGGGTGTGCGGTGCCTCTGTGCCGGGCTATATCACAACGCAGTTCATACGAGTCTTGTCTGCTGTATTCGGCCCGGCCGGATTTTCTTTTGGTATATCCGGCGTGACGGTCATCGTCCCGCGTTGGGACGTGCCCCCGTGATCCGTAGATCGATCTTGCATGTTTTGCTTTGTTTTTCAATACGTCTCGCAGGTCCCGCGTGTTGCCCCGAGCCTTGGTATTTTTGTTTGAACGGCGGTGGGGTGCGGGCTGGACTTCGGGCTGATATGCCTCTCTGTCTCGGCCATGAGGTGGCCGATCAGCCGCATCATACGCTGGTGATGTAGGTTTCAATGCTTCCTCCTCGAGTTGGGGTAGCAACCTGCGCTTTGGGTAACTCTTGGTTGGGCGCTCGAGTTCGTATTCCTCGGCCGCCAGGACTTCAGTCCATCTATCCGCTAGCAGATCTTGATCAGCTCAAAGTTGTTGTTGCTTTTTCTTCAGGCTGTTTGTTGTGGCTATAAGCCGGCGCTTGAAGCGCTCCTGCTCGACAGGATCCTCAGGCACGATAAATTCTTCGTCGGCGAGGCTTACCTCATCTTCGGATAGAGGCATGTAATTGTCATCCTCTGATTCTCCTTCTGCTGCCTGTTCCGGAGGGCTAGCTTGTTTATCCTCCCGCCCGAGGTCTGGCTGGAGGGGATTGCCGTCATCTTCGGCACTATCCGGAGCATTGTTGTCTCTTGTGCCGGTATCGCTGCTTTTGCTATGGTAGTACTTAGAGCGGCGCCGCTGACGTCGGTGCTTGGATTGCTTCTTGGAGGGATTATCCTCCATTGTCTTATCGCCATCGCCTTCTTTGAGGGTGTCCACCATGTATATATCATATGATGAGGTGGCAGTCCAGCGCCCTCTGGGCGGTGGTTCTTGTTAAATCTCTGCATAAATCCGTCCATACTGTCGATGTCTTCGGAGCCTAAGTCGAGCATGTCGGTTAAATCTTCGACAGTGGCTACTAAGTGGGTGGTGGGTGGGGAGCGAATTTCTTCGTCGTCCGCATCCCATTCTAGCCGGACATAGTTCGGCCAAGGGTCTCCTGACAGGGAGAGAGACCTCAACGAGTTTAGCACGTCGCCAAAGGGCGAGTGCTGAAAGATATCCGCGGAGGTAAACTCCATGATCGGTGTCCAATCGGATTCGATAGGCACGGACGCAGGCGGCTCTGAGCCCATGGCCGGGGACGAATCCAACGGTTTGGCAACACGGGTCTCGTAGGAGGTGAAGTCAGTATTCGGCTCTATCTCCATTGAGTGTGCGGTCTCCATGGCGGGGTCCATCCACCCGTCCTCAGATGGCGCAATTTGTTCCGGATTGAGGGCTGGAGTAGTTGCAGGTGCGATCTCCCGAACACTGTCCGACGGCGCACCTGGCATGGGCTCGAATCCGTCGAACATCAAGTCTCCGCGGATGCCGGCAGTATAGTTCAAGTTTCCAAGCCGGACCTGATGGCCAGGGGCGTAGCTCTCGATCTGCTCCAGATGGCCAAGCGAGTTGGCCCACAGTACGAAGCTGCCGAATACGAAGATCTGTCCGGGGAGGAAAACCTCACCCTGGATCACATCGTTGCCGATGATCGAAGGAGCCATCTCGCCTTACGGTGATGGCATAGTGGAACTCTCAATGAAAGCACCAATGTCGGTGTCAAAACCGGCGGATCTCGGGTAGGGGGTCCTGAACTGTGCGTCTAAGGTGGATGGTAACAGGAGGCGGGGAACGCGATGTTTACCCAGGTTCGGGCCCTCTCGATGGTACTTCCTGCTTGATTGATCTTGATGATATGAGTATTACAAGAGTTGATCTACCACGAGATCGTAGAGGCTAAACCCTAAAAGCTAGCCTATGGTATGATTGTTGTTGTCCTACGGACTAAACCCTTCGGTTTATATAGACATCGGAGGGGGCTAGGGTTACGTAGTCGGTTACAAGAGAGGAGATCTACATATCCGTATTGCCAAGCTTGCCTTCCACGCCAAGGAGAGTCCCATCCGGACACGGGTCGAAGTCTTCAATCTTGTATCTTCATAGTCCAATAGTCTGGCCAAAGGATATAGTCCGGCTATCCGAGGACCCCCTAATCTAGGAATCCCTCAGACGTGGATGATGGACATGAAGTTGAAACTCGTGAAACCCTAACCTCCATCATGCCCCGTGTGGCCGGTCATGTTGATGTTGATAAAATCCTCACCGGCATATCGGAAGGTAGAGTCACTCGTAAACAATTGACAAACTTTTGTGCTCACTTCTCGTTTGTGTCTAGTGTTGAGCCTCTCAAGGTACAAGAAGCATTGATGGACAACGATTGGCTCATTGCTATGCAAGAAGAGTTGAATAGCTTTGAGCGCAAAATAGTGTGGTCATTAGTCAAGAGGCCAACGACGGAACACAACGTCATTGGAACAAAGTGGATTTTCAAGAACAAGCAAGATGAAAATGGTGTAATCATCGGCAACAAGGCAAGGTTAGTGGCACAAGGGTACTCACAAGTTGAAGGTTTGGACTTTGGTGAGACCTTTGCCCCCGTTGCCCGTCTTGAATCCATTTGCATCTTACTTGCTTATGCTGCTTTCAATGGTTTTACATTACATCAAATGGATGTGAAGAGTGCTTTCCTTAATGGTCCTCTACAAGAAGAAGTATATGTATCACAACCACCTGGGTTCATTGATCCCGATCAGAAAGACTATGTGTATAAACTTCATAAGGCGTTGTATGGCCTCAAACAAGCCCCTCGTGCTTGGTATGATCATCTTAAGAAGCTTTTACTCGATGATGGTTTTGTGAGAGGGGTGATCGATCCCACTCTTTTTACTAAGAGGGACAAGGGTGATTTGATCTTATGCCAAATCTATGTAGATGATATCATTTTTGGTTCTCCTAACATTCATTGTGCAAGAAGTTTGCGGCTTCAATGACCAAGAATTTTGAAATGTCCCTCAATGAGGATTTGAAGTTCTTCCTCGGATTTCAAATTCAACAATTCAAGAAGGAATTTTCTTGTCCCAAGCAAAATACCTCAAGGATATCCTAGAGAAGTTTGGCATGTCTGATGCTAGTCCATCTAAGACACCTATGCCAACCAAAATTGCACTCACCGAAGACACAAATGGTATTCCGTTCGACCCATCAATTTACCGCTCTATGATTGGTTCATTGCTTTATCTTTGTGCATCTAGGCCATACATCATGTTTAGTGTATGCATGTGTGCTAGATTTCAAGCTTTCCCTAGGGAAAGTCATCATAAGGCGGTTAAGCATATTCTTAGATACCTTGTTCACACCCCAAAGTTTGGTCTATGGTACCCCAAGGATGCTAAGTATGATCTCATTCGGTACACGGATGCGGATTGGGCTGGAGACAAAGTGGATCGTAAGTCCACCTCCGGTGCATGTCAATTTCTTGGACGCTCCTTGGTAAGTTGGTCCTCGAAGAAACAAAACTGTGTTGCCCTCTCCACCGTCGAAGCTGAATACATTGCAACCGCCAGCCAGTGCAACTCAATTACTATGGATGAGGCAAACTTTGAAGGATTACAGTATCACCTATAGACATGTGCCTCTTCTATGTGATAATGAAAGTGCCATCAATATTGCTGAGAACCCCAAAGATCATACCCGTACCGAGCACATTGATATTAGGTATCACTTCTTGAGAGATCACTGGAGAAGGGTGATATTGATATTGCTCATGTTGGCACAGATATGCAACTAGCTGATATTTTCATGAAGCCATTGGATGAAGCAAGGTTTTGTCAACTTAGGCGTGAACTTGGTATCTTGGAGCTTGAAAATATTATGTGAAATCTAGTACCCATTCATGCATTGTCATAATGTCTTGTCTTGATGTAGGCATATATTTAGGGGGAGACACTCAACTCATGAGTACTCTCACCCTATATTATGCATAAATAAAACCAACACTCTCAAAGTTACTATGACACTTATTTTGTGTCCATAGTACTTTACAATGATGGAGTAGTAATTATGGGTCCAAATTTCAACTCTTTGGTATCCCAGGTTATGTATACTCAAACATGGTGACTTAGGCTACAACTCTTCTTAGTTGTTTATATGGGTTTGTGATATGTCTTGGATAGGATTGATTCTTACACTTATATATCTATATTCATATATATATATATATATGTATATATATATGTGTGTGTGTGTGTGTGTGTGTGTGTGTGTGTGTGTGTGTGTGAATATATATAAACATCATCACCATTTCAAGATATCAGCACTCTGTTTGGCCGGATCATCTGGATATCCATCCGGACGTCCGGGTAGTTCCACTCACTGTACCTGTTGGGGATATAACTACTGAGTGTAAACCGCCCTGAAGGGGCCGGGTTACCCTCATCCATGATCAGGGCCCACGGAGGAGGCCCAAAGCCCGAGGCGGATTAGGATCCATTCATGTAAACCGCCTTAGTCTTGTAACTTGAGCTGTAAGATAAGAGAGAAGAGACCGAGCGGACACTTGTATGAGCCGGATCGGGACTTCAGAGACCGGCCAAGGCGTCAACCCGTGTATATAAGGGGACGACCCGGCGGCGAGTTAAGAACAGAGAATTCGAGGCTGAGGCGAAGCTATTGCTCCCTTCCGCCGAGATCACATCAATCCCATCACAACTAGACGTAGGCTTTTACCTTCATCGAAGGGGCCGAACTAGTATAACTCCCGTGTCTTTGTGTCCGCTTTAACCCCTCTAGGTTAACCCGTACGATGGCCCTGCGACTAAGTCCTTTCATGAGGACATCTGCCGTGACAATTCCACGATAGTTGGAGCTATTTCTCCTTTCCGCCGAGATCACATCAATCCCATCACAACTAGACGTAGGCTTTTACCTTCATCGAAGGGGCCGAACTAGTATAACTCCCGTGTCTTTGTGTCCGCTTTAACCCCTCTAGGTTAACCCGCACGATGGCCCTGCGACTATGTCCTTTCATGAGGACATCTGCCGTGACAATTCCACGACAGTTGGCGCCCACCGTGGGGCTATCGCACGATGGTTTGATGATCTTAGAGGGCAAGTTCGAAGGACTCGAAGGCTATGTTGTGGGCCGGATGACTAAGAGTCGTCGCGGCAAGCTCTACATCGACGATGTGGACTGGGGCCCCGAGGCCGGCTCGGTTGAGTACGGATACCGGGTCCCCTTTGGCGGCATACACGTGTTCATCGGCAAGATCGGCGAGCCAGGGCCTGGGCCGGACATCTGCACCGACCTCATCGAGACGGCTCGTGGCGAAGAAGAGTCCTGCCCTGGCTAAACCGGGCGGTCAGCGTGCTTCGTGGGAGTCGTCCACGGAGACTACGAGGACGGATCAGCATCTGGCGGCGAAACCGTTGTCTACTCTGGCGACGAGTCATTAGCCGGAGAAACCGAGTCTCTGTACCAGCTGCAAGATGGCCAGATCGGGGGTTGTTCCGACGGTGAGAGTATTCCGGACCCCTTTGATCTACCCAACCGGGTTGGAATCTTCATGGCGATGCATAGCGGGCGCTTCACTCTTCGACCGTGGCGCCCTGGTCGCCAGCTCAACAAATGTGATGGCAGCCGGGGAAGGAGGCCCTGTGCGCCCGCCGGCTCAAGTTTTATCAGAGCTTTTCGACGCATTGGCTGTGCTCATGGCAGAGGCTAATCCGCCGGATCAGGACCTGCACAATGCGGAGATTGCAAAGGTGAGGGAACAGATCACTAAAGCTAAAGCGGACCTGGCAACCGCGGACGTGAGGATGGCGGCGGAACGGGCCGCTTTGGATGCGCAGGCTTATAGGCTCATGCTGGATCAGAGCGCGTCACATGAAGTCATGAAAAGGAAGTACAGATCCCGTTTACCTTTAGTTTTCGAGGGAAGAGAGCTTTTCAATACCCTAGGGGCAGGGACCAGTAATTCGCCGCCGGTGGTAAACAGGCCGGAAGCACCTGGGACGGCCGCGCCGGTTCAGCCCCGTGTGATAGATCTGCCTCGCCATCGCATGCGGCGCGCCTGCATCGTGCAGACACCTTGGGTCACTACTCCAACCCGATGGATAACCTTGTTGCGGCTGCGGCACGGTTGGAGGCGATTCCAAGCGAAGGTGATTCACCACGAGCGGTAGAGACACGCCGGGTTAAGGAGCTCCTCAGACGGCCCTGGCTCAACAGAAGCGTATTCATACAGCCGGGATCGGATCCACTCTACCCCCGCCCAAGCCGGAGCTATAGCCGACGCTACCGATTTAACCGCCGTGTCAAGCAATGCGCGGCGTGGTCCGCCTCACGGCAACAACCCGGCGGGTGGCTTCAAGATGCTCAAGTGGTAGTGGACAGCGCCAGGCACGAGGGAGGCCGAGTTAGCGACAATCGAGGATCATCAGCTCGCTACCGGTTCGTCCGACCATCTTGAACCAGGGGTCACGTCTGGCTCTTTGGGGTGCCTTGCCTCGTCCCGCTTTACGCATAGCGGCGTTTGCCCAAGGACTTCAAAGGGCCACGCAAGGTGCCCAATTATACCGCCGATTTGGCTCGAAGCATGGATAGAAAGCTATGAGATGGCCATGGAGATGCTTTGGATGTGGATGAAGCTGCGCAGCGAAGTATTTCACAATGATGTTGGAAGGTACGGCCCGGACTTGGTTGAAGAACTTGCCGCCTAACTCGATCAGTTCATGGACCCGCCACGGACCCGGTTCATTCAAAATTTCAAAGACACCTGTAAGCAGCCCATGTCTGGTGGATTTAGCGGCTTGTGTCCAGCGGAGGGAGAATCCACAACCCATTGGGTGCGCGGCGTTCGGAAGTTTTACATTCTTGAGACCGGATCAACCACGATTCCGCGATCTTAACCTTGAAGCCAATTGCGGTTTGAACCGTTGAAATTGAAGCTGGGTCGCATGAAGCGCTTTTTGCAATGACATGGGCACTCTAATGGGCGTTTTGGTAAAGTATGCTGATTACGATAGTACCAAGGATCCCGAGTCCGAGGATGACGAAGTGGGGAAGGGAAAACAGAACAGCAACTCCGAGGCCAAAGAAGATCATTCGGGCAGCAATGGAGGGAACAAGCGTAAAGCAAACGGTAACATGGGCTTTGTAGCCAACACCAACGCAGAGGACAAGGGTCAGCGCAAGGGTAAGCAATCAAACCGGGCGGTCACAATCCGGATCGTCTGAATTACATATTGAATCAACCTTGTCCGAAGCATGGGACGAAGGAGGCACCGCAAACCACCTTTGGAAGGATTGTTATATTATGCAGGAGTTCAAAACTCTAACTCTTTCGGTATGATCAAGGGCCCGGCGGTTGTTCAGGGTCCACCCCGGTTACGGTGGAGGAAATTCCGGCCTGTGGTTTGGTGGTAACCCGGGCGGCAAGGCAATCGTAATAATCGTAACAATCGTAACAATCGTAACCAAGGGGTTACAATCAACAACAGCAGCATGGGTTACCAAATTAACCCAAAGCGGTTGAACGGTGGGCGAGTACCACGTCTTTACCACCAGCTTGGACAGACGAGACCGAAAACTTGAGCGGGCGGTCGGTGTTGTTGAACCGGCTGCGCCCGCATTACCTACGCCGGTCGAGCAACCTATCGTATGGAGCAGAGAGGACCATCCTCCCCGGATTTACAATCCGGGTCAGTTAGCCCTGGTGGTGGCGCCTCAGGTAGGAGGATACAAGTTTACCAAGGTGCTTATGGATGGAGGGAGCAGCATCAACATCCTGTACTACGAGACCTTCCGGCGTATGGGGTTAACGGATAGGCATCTTAGGTCGTCCAGCACAGTGTTTCACGGTGTGGTGCCTGGCAAGTCGGCATACCCGATCGGTAAGATAGCTCTGGAAGTGGCCTTTGGGGACGAACATGACTCCAGATCGGAAACGTTGACGTTTGAGGTGGTGAAAATTCAAAGCCCTTACCACGCCCTCTTCGGGCGGCCGGCTTATGCTAAGTTTATGGCACGGCCCTGTTATGTTTATTTGCAGCTGAAAATGCCGGGTCACAAAGGGACGATAACGGTTCATGGGAGCCGCGGATCGCTTTGGAGTGCGAGGAAGGTGATGCGGCTTATGCAGAGTCGGTTTGTGCCATCAAGAGCTAAAGTATTATAAAGACAATGTTGACCGGCGGATATGACCCCTTTAAAGAAGCCAACTACAGAGCACGATCCGGATTTGAAGTTCAAATCGGGCTGAGACGAAACTTGTTGATTTTGTGCCCGGCGATTCGTCCAAGCAGTTCACCATCGGTGCCAACTTGGATCCTAAATAGGAAAGCGCTCATCGAGTTCATCCGTGAGAATCGGGACATTTTGCATGGAAGCCTTCCGACATGCCAGGTGTACCAAGGAACTCGCTGAGCACACTCTTAATGTTGACCCCAAGTATGCACCGGTAAAGCAGTTTCTTCGCCGGTTTAATGAGGAAAGGCGCAAGGCCATTGGAGAGGAGGTTGCTAGGCTCTTAGCGGCAGGGTTTATCGTGGAAGTCTTTCATCCAGAGTGGCTTGCTAATCCGGTGTTGGTCCTTAAGAAGAATGGCACTTGGCGCATGTGTGTGGATTACACAGATCTTAACAAAGCTTGTCCGGCAGATCCTTTCGCCTCCCCGCATTGACCAGATTATTGATGCTACGGCGGGTTGTGAGCGTTTGAGCTTTTTGATGCGTATTCGGTTATCACCAGATTAAGATGGCGGTTAAGGACCAGGAGAAGACGGCGTTTATCACCCCTTTTGGAGCCTTCGCTATGTATCTATGCCTTTTGGGCTCAAGAGCGCCTAAGCAACTTATCGGCTATAAGATGTAATTGCTTGCACGAACAGATCGGCCGTAACGTGCACGCTTATGTGGATGATATCGTGGTGAAGTCAAGGCAGAAGGAAACGTTGATTGAGGATTTAAAGGAAACTTTTGACAACTTGCGGGTGTACAAGATGATGCTCAACCCGGCCAAGTGCGTCTTTGGTGTTCCGGCAGGCAAGTTATTGGGCTTTCTCGTGTCCAGCAGGGGGATCGAAGCTAATCCAGAAAAAATTACGGCTATCACCTCCTTGGCTAAGCCAAAGTGCATCAATGATGTCCAGCGTTTGGCAGGCCGGATTGCTGCGCTAAGCCGGTTTATCAGCCGCCTAGGCGAGAAGGCCATTCCTTTGTACCAGAATCTTTGTCAAGAAGACGGGTCATTTATGTCCGGAGTTCACCACGATGAAGCATTGAGGATTTGAAGCGGCGGTTGGCCAACCCGCCGTTCTCGCCGCTCCCATTGACAAAGAGCCGCTGCTGTTATATGTTGTCGCTAATGCCGTGGCGCGAAGCGTGGCCATCGTGGTGGAGCGGAAGGAGGCAGGGAAGGAGTATCCGGTTCAACGGCCGGTTTATTACATCAGCGAGGTCCTCATTGAGTCTAAGCAGAGATATCCACATTGGCAGAAGTTGGTATATGGGGTTTTTATGGCAAGCCGGAAGCTAAAGCAATATTTCCAGGGGCACCCCATCACGGTGGTTAGTTCAGCTCCCTTGGGTGACATCATACGTAACCGGAGGCATGGCCGGATTGCTAAGTGGGCTATAGATTTGGGGCCGCATACGGTTTAAGGTATGTGCCTCGGACGGCGGTAAAATCTCGTGCACTTGTGGATTTCATTAATGATTGGACGGAGTTGCAAGCGCTGAAGAAAAGCCGGATCATACCTATTGGACCATCCACTTTGATGGGTCCAGCAATTGGAGGGCTCGGGGTCGGAGTCGTATTAACTTCCCAGCGAGGTGACAAGTTACATTACGTTCTCCGCTTAATGTTCCCTTGTACTAACAATGCAGCTGAGTATGAAGCTTTGCTCCATGGTCTCCGGATGGCTAAGGAAATGAATCTCAGCCGGGTTAAATGCTTTGGTGACTCGGACTTGGTGGCCCAGCAAGTATCAGGTACTTGGGATTCCAAAGATCCACTCATGGCTGCATACCGTCGGGAGGTGGATGTTGTCGCAGGGCACTTTAAAGGATATCAGGTGGACCATGTGGATCGTCGGAAGAATGAAGCGGCTGATGCTTTAAGCCGGCTGGGCTCTCAACTTGGTGGCGGCCTTGCATGTCATTCCGGATTGGACGCTCCCTTATTTGGCATACATGAACCGGGGCGAGTTACCAGAAGATGAGACGTTGGCCCGGCAGATAGTTCGGCGGTCTAAGTCTATGACCATTGTTAATGGCGAGTTGCATCATTGGCAAGGTGTGTCGAGGCGTTCAGCGTTGTGTGTCCCCGAGGAGGGTTGTGAGATATTGCGAGAGATCCATGAAGGGGACTGTGGTCACCACGCCGGTTCAAAGTCCTTGGTGGCCAAAGCGTTCCGCCACGGTTTCTATTGGTTGACCGCCCATCTTGATGCGTAAGATCCGGTCCGACGATGTGGTGGTTGCCAAAAGTTTTCCAGACGTGCTCATGTACCGCCCAAGAATTGAGGATGATTCCAATTACTTGGCCGCTTATGCGACTTGGGGCTGGATATGGTCGGACCTTTCAAAAGGTCCAAGGACAAGAAGACCCACCTGTTGGTGGCGGTCGACAAATTTACAAAGTGGGTGGAGGCAGAGCACATTAGCAAGTGTGATGCGGCCACGGCGGTTCAGTTCATCAAAAAGGTTATTTTCGGTTTGGGTTTCCACAGTATCATCACGGACAATGGCACCAATTTGTCCAAGGGAGTCATGAAGGCGTTTTGTGAACGAGAGCACATCCGGCTTGACGTTTCTTCAGTGGCCCACCCGCAGTACAATGGTCAAGCGGAACGAGCTAATCAGGAGATCTTGAAAGGTATCAAACCCCGGCTTATGGTCCCTTTAGAGAGGATGCCGGGTTGTTGGGTGGAAGAACTTCCATCGGTGATATGGAGCATCAATACTACCCCTAACAGGTCTACTGGATACACACCGTTCTTTATGGTCTATGGAGCGGAGGCGGTCTTGCCCAGCGATATCCGTCACGACTCACCTCGGGTGGCAGCTTATGTTGAGGCGGATAGCGAGGCTGCACGGCAGGACGCGTTGGATCGACTGGATGAAGAGCGAGATATGGCGGCTGCTCGTTCGGCGGTTTACCAGCAGGATCTTCGTCGGTATCACGATCGTGGTTAAACCAGAACCTTTCAGAAGGAGACTTGGTGCTTGGCTCATTCAAGACCAGAAAGATATGCACAAGCTATCCCCACCTTGGGAAGGGCCTTTTGTGGTCAGCAAGAATCTGCACAATGGGTCATACTATCGATTGATGTTCGAGAGCGAAAAGGACTCACGACGCCGAGGAGGAGGAGACCAACAGCCGTGGAACATAGCTCATCTTCGGCCTTATTATACCCGAGCCATCGGCTCCACTTATGTACATATTAAGACAATGTATATATTATGTATAATAGCAATTCACCGGATCCTCGGCTAAATCGGGGTATCTGTTCTTTAAAAAGTCCGGTTTGGGTACATGGAGATGTTGTCGTAAAGCAGCCTCCGGTTTAACCCTTGGTCTTGCTTTTCATAAGTTTTGTCACTTGGGGGCTTGGTCGTGTCCGAACCAATGCAACACCTTTTGACGGGCGAAAGCCACCAGATCACTTGGGGACATGGTCACGTCTGAACCAGTCACGCCTCTTGGTCGGCCTAAGGCCATAGAATCACTTGGGGGCTTGGTCGAACCCGAACCATTGCAATGCCACTTGATTGGCATAATGCCACGATTTCAGCTGGGGACCTGGCTGACTTGAACCATCGCTACACCTTATAGGGAGCTTGGTCCTGTCCGACCATGGTAACACCATCTGATCAGGCTCAATAAAGCCTTTTCTTGCAAACGTTTTTTATCATTGCCTTTGCTTCCATATGGTTTGCATATCAGTTATTTGACTTTTTGTTTGCCTTCTTAATCCGGCGATTTTTTCCGGTTTGATTTTTTCTGTTAACATCCCATTATGGAGTAACAGGGGGCTTGTCATGACCCGACACGGTTTACACGGTAAACCGGTATTATACACACAGGAGTTGTTCTCCTGACGGTAATGGTTTATACAACCTCCGCCCCAAGTTTGGCTAGGCCAACCGCATGCCCGACAATGGCGGTATTTTTTGGTATCACAAAGTTTTGATCATATACCTCAATACTTTCTTATGTAAATATATAGGCGTCCCAAGCCGGCTAGAGATGCAAGCCGCCGTGGCGGTTTAAGAATTTGTGATTGCAGGCAAAATACATTGAAGGTTTCAATACTTCAAACCAAAGTATCAGCACCGCCGCGCAAAAGTTACAGACGGAGGGTATAAAGGCATGTTCAAGAACAAAGTGCTAGCTATTCTATTACAAAGTCTTCCAAAGCCCAGTGGTTCGCATGGCGTTATGGCCAGCAGCTTCTGATGCATCACCCGGCTCGACGGATTAAGCTTCCTCGCCAGGTTGACGTGAGGAAGAGGGGGCGTTTGGCGTCGGTTCAACTTCTTCCTCTTCATCACCCAAGGCCCGGAAGTCATTGGTAGACCAGTCAATCCGGGTTAAGGCACGAAGACAGCCTCTTCACTTATAAGCTCAGCGGATCAACGTCGAGGGCATAAGTGTGCTTACGGATTGGAGGAACAAGGCTGCAGACTTCCGGAATGACAAACTCCACCCGCTTGTTGTTTGCGTCATAAAAGAGCGGTAAACCGCCAGGTTGGCTTCGCTGCCCGATTGACTTCGCCACGGTGACGCATCTCCTTTGTTACTCGCTTCAGAGCGTCATTATCAAAGGCTTCACCGTTCTCTTGAGCGCTGGGAAACCCTTGGCTATGTCGGCCGGTCAAGGTTCCGCTATCCACGCCTTGGCGCGAGTCGAAACGATGAGAGTGCCAGCCCGGGCCGCGGACCGTTTCAACTCTTCAAGCTGCGCCGGAATCATGGACAGCCGGTCCAGTGTGTCTTTGATCAAGGACGGAGCTGTGTTGTCATACGATATGGCACATATGACTTCATTGGCGCCGGTATACTGATTGCTCAATCAGGGTGTAAGCGGCCTTGAGCTTCTTCCGCACGCCGAGCCGGATGAGCAACACGCTTGCTCGCACTGTGTTCGAGACAGCTCAAGTTAAACCGGCGGCAATATTAAAGCAGGTGTATTCAGTGCAAATTTTCTTACCAAAGATGGCAGAGGTCATGGCATGAACTTGGCGCTTCAGTCTGGTAAGCTCTTCGGTCACCGGTTTAAGAGCTGATTCAGCATCTTCTGCCCGTCTTGTCAAACCGGCTTTCTCAGTGTCCCATTTGGCCCGCTCGGACGTATATCCCTCCTTCAGCTATTCCATAGTGGCCAAGGCAGTTCTCAATTCATCCTTGGCCTTGGTGGTCTCTGCTTGTTGAGTTTCCAAGTTGGCACGAAGGTCCTTGAGTTGCACGGTTTCTTTGGTATATCTCATTACGATAACAAAGGGAGCACGTTAGTTGTGTTATTATAAAGTCCCAAGCTCAATACAAGTATTCAACTTGGCACTTGGGGGCTAATTGCTAATTGATCTCAGTTCGGTATGGTATACAGAAATTAAGTCCTGGTTTAACTATGCTAAGTTGAACCGACCCTTGGGGGCTACAAGATCGCAGTTCAAGGTGTATGGTTTCTTCTGAAGTTAATCGCCGATTTGACTATGACAAGTTAAACCGACCCTTGGGGCTACTACGCAGCAAAGGTACAAGACAGGCATAAATCCTTACCTCATAGCGGTCCTTCATGCGATTTACAGACCGGCTTCAAGGTCACGGCTTGTGTAGAGCCGGTTGAAAGTCGGAGTGAAGTTCTTGGGCAGAGAAATTTTCATGTCGACAGATCAGTTTTCCCTTATCTTTACTCATAGTGGCAGACTCTCCCTTGGCGCTGTGTTTTGCTAAAGCGACCGGTTGGCTAGGGGTGGTGTAGCCGTGTCTGGCCACGATAACATCATCATTTTCTTTGGGCTGGCGGATCGGCGGTCTTCTTTGGGCTTGGTGCCTTCATGCTCTGGCTCGGCGGTTCAATAGTTACGACCCGCCTGTGGTCGGACTCGGGAGCAGGATGCGAGGTTTCCACTTGGGCCTCCGGGTTCGGTTCATGGCGGATCAGCAATATCGTCTCGGTACAACTCGCCAGAGCTATTCTTAGCGACTTCAGGATTTTCGCCTGTTGCTCGGGATCTTCTCCGGATCAACATCTGCAGAGGGCTCAAGAGTTTTTGCTTTTTACTCAAGCGAGCCTTGGTGCTGCAGTGTTCGTAATTAGAGTAAGATAAATCGACCAACGCAACTATACAATCAATTGGCGGACAGAGGTATGATACTTACCTGCAGCAACTTTAAGCCGGAGGCGATTGCGTGGTTGATGAACCGCCAGAGGAGTTGGAAGAGGCCCGATAATTCGGGTTAGACGGATTGAGAGGACATCGGAAGAAACCCTTTAAGGGATAACGTTTTTCAGGAGAACAAGTCACTTCTGGACGACGCTTCCGGGTTGGTGTATCTGGTAAACCGGAGGAGAGAATCTGTTGACCATCGTGCCGGGTTGTACGGGCGCTCTTTCAGCCTGCTGTGTCTTCAAATAAGCATAGGAATGAGATTTTTTCACTTTCCGAACGGCGCGACGAATTCTTTTAACCGGCACGAGGTCGGAGTCGGAAGAAAGAAAGATTACCTCAACATGGTCGGCATGGCTGGATTCAGCATCATCCTGGGAGTTAAAATTTGTCAGTAAAGGGAGGAATAAAAAGGGACAAACTATAAGGTGGAGAGCCGGTTTACGGCGGCTCCCTCGTAAGGATATCAAGTTTTACCTCAGCTTCGGATTCTTCATCTTCCGGCGGATCAGAAGACCCGGCGGTTTTCTTGCCAGCCTTTTTGGTAGCCTTGGACTTTATACGCGAGCTCGGGCGGTTTGGTCCGCCTCGAAGGAGCTGTTAGCTGCGAGGTAACAAGGATTAATGAATATCAACAAAGTATTAAAGGCCCGGAAAAGCGGTGAGCAGAGCATTATCAAGCAGCGGTTGGTTGGCAACATGTAATGGAGCCAACCGGTTAGGGCTGCAGACAGAGATTGGTTCATCAAGCATCCTCTTCTGATCTCTGTGACCTCAAGTTCAGTTATTGGTAATTCGTGACGTCTTTGAGGGTCTTTGAGGCTGCCAAGATATTCGCGGCATCAATCCGGCCGGGCGGCTTAAGGGCAAGATGCCCCAAGAAACCCAAAGATCGCACAAGGTCCACACCAGTTAGTCCATTGGCCATTAGAGCCCGGAGTTTAATGATCCGAGGTGCAAAGTTCTTCCGTTCATGGCGATTAAGCCGTAAAAGGCAGCGGATAATTGTTGCCGAGCCGGTGAGGACGGTTACCCGGCAAAGGATTCTCGCTAAGGTGAGCGGTGTTCCGCAAGAGAACCAGGTTTGGTTCCAATCTTTTGGATGGCTGTGGTGTTTGGCATGGGGAAAGTCCGCTTCCTTCCTCTTACGGATTGAAACGCCGCCCAGCTACGTGTTGGGACCATCGAAAATTCCGTCTGACGGTTCAAGTGAAAGAAATCCCGAACAGCTCCACAGAGGGTTCTTCTTGAAGGTAGACTTCACGTAACACTTGAAAATTGCATATGTTTGACACGGAGTTGGGACCAATATCCTGTGGATGGAGTTGAAAACTGGCAAGGACATCCGGAAGAATTTTGATCCGGGTGGGCAGAATCCCGGTCTAAGTCCTGCACAAATACAATTACTTCTCCTTCTTGCGGAGTGGGAGGGCATTCGCCATCCGAACCCGGCCAAAGGAGGACATTTTTAGCAGCCAAAGCGCCCGGTGGTGACGTATCCGTTGAGTTGCGTCTCGGTGGCCTTAGATCGGACCCAATTGCACGCTGCGAATTGCGGGCCATTCCGGAAGATCAAAAGCTGCGAAAGGGAAAACGGTTCACCGTTAAACGGTTCAGGCACATTATACAATGTTAAACCGGCAATTCGGCAGCCAGTTTCCGATTCCGGTTTAACTGAGGACTAATGGAGTGATGGGTTAGTTATCAAAAAGTTAAACCGCCAAAAGGGACAGACCTGAAAAATTTACTAAGTACGGACAGAAACAGGTTACACACGCAAATGGAAGTGATTTAGATCTACCGAAGGTTCAGTGAAGAGAATCTTTGCGACCTAGCAAGCCTCGTAGAGGGCAGGAATGTTCGTGCGTCCTAAACAAGAAGATCTGGGCAAAGTAAAAGATGAACAAGGAATAAAACTGATGGCGGGGCGGTCGCCGCACAAGATGTGTACTACGGCCGAATCATACGGCCATGGCAGGACAGGTATAAGGACACTACGATGAACACCTATGAACTACAAGAGGAACAGGGACCTTCAGATGCGGATCTAGGGTTCGAAGAGGAGCCTTACCTGGTGCGCCAGAAAGGGCCTGCCGGTCTATTTATAAGGGACCGGGGCAGTTAACAAAGCACGAGAATCGAGGAGTCAAAAGCGGCGGACGGCGCAGCGGTCGCCTCGATTTCCGGGATAGCATTAAATGAAAGGGAATCTTCTGCTTGGGTTTCTTTATTAAAGCCGACGTCAAGGCGCCTGCTATGCGGTGGTCGGAGGATGACGCCACGGGTTCAAGCAAATGGCGGTTTACGGAGATGTTGAAGATTCACATGAACCGGTTCAAGTCAACTGGGGCCTAATGTTGGGGATATAACTATCGAGTGTAAACCGCCTCAAGGGGCCGGGTTACCCTCATCCATGATCAGGGCCTACGGAGGAGGCCCAAAGCCCAGAGGCGGATTAGGATCCATTCATGTAAACCGCCTTAGTCTTGTAACTTGAGGCTGTAAGATAAGAGAGAAGAGACCGAGCCGGACACTTGTATGAGCCGGATCGGGACTCTGTAGACCGGCCGGGCGTCAACCCGTGTATATAAGGGGACGACCCGGCGGCGAGTTAAGGACAGAGAATTCGAGGCTGAGGCGAAGCTATTGCTCCCTTCCGCCGAGATCACATCAATCCCATCACAACTAGACGTAGGCTTTTACCTTCATCGAAGGGGCCGAACTAGTATAACTCCCGTGTCTTTGTGTCCGCTTTAACCCCTCTAGGTTAACCCGTACGATGGCCCTGCGACTAAGTCCTTTCATGAGGACATCTGCCGTGACAATTCCACGACAGTACCCGTATACCCAGACATCCGGGCGCCTTTCCGTTCATCCGAACCTATCCGGATCATCCGGGGCAACGCCCGGACATCCGGGTGGGTCCTCTCCCTAAGCAGTAAAACATCGGGCCGTGGGGGAGCAGAGGGGTATTCCTCTGTTCTCCGCCCCAAACGACCCCATCCACTTGCCCCCGCCGCCGGCAGCTCGTGGGCTGCCCCGCCGGACCGACCGGCCATTTGGCTGGATCTCGCTGCCTCGCCTTACCATCGCCTCGATCCACCCCCACCTCACGCCGTTTCTCCCACGTCCAATTGGTTCTCCAGTCTCGTGCCCTCTGTCCCCAAAATCGCCATGGTGGTCGGATGCGGTGGTGGACGGAGCTTCAAGTCCACGTACAAGGGTCCCTCTCGTGGTACTCCATATGCTCCTCATCTTCTATTACCTCCATCTATCCATCTAGGATTAGTCACTCATCATGTTGGATCTCTCTCCTATGCGTGTACGCAGACGCGCATCGTCAAGCATCGATGGACTCCGAGGATGATGCTCATCCAATCAAGAAGGCGCCGTGTCGTGCTCGTCCATCCTATGCCGGGCAGGATGACCCTGACTACGAGGCCGAACTCCACGATGAGGAGCTCGTGCCTGTTCGTTCCACGACTAAGTCCAAGAAGAAACAAGCAGCCGGTGCCTCAAGCTCCAAGTCTGCGGCACCTTCTGGCCTCGCCTTGTCCATGGCCAATCCCACCAACCATGGTCGTCGTGTTGTCAACTATCAGTCCATGGACCCCTCTGAGTATGCTGCTTTAAGGAGTGATGTCAATCAATTTGCCGCCCTGACCAATGCAACTGATCCTCGTGTTCGCACCATGGTTCAACAAGACATCTTTCAATCTATCATTGCTCATCTAGGTTTTTCTCCTCAGCATTATGTGAACTTGGATTACATTGAGAAGAATCCAAACAAGTTTGAAGGTGTGTTGGAGAAGATTGATGGCATGGGGCTGCGTCATGCTATGTCTCTTCACTGTGATTGGAATGAGGATGCCATTCGGCAATTCTATGCCACGTGTTTCTTCCATCCGGATCGCTCTATCACTTGGATGACTCACCACTCTCAGTTCACCGTCTCCTTCGATGCTTTTGCTGCTGCCTTGGGCATGCCCGGATCTGAGTCCTCTCTTTTCTGGATCCATGAGGTGAACCCCAAGTTTGAGGCCATGCCCATCAGTGCATGTGCTTGCCTCGCCATGTCTACCTCTCAGTTATCCACGGTGCAGCAAAGCAAGGAGCTTAATGATATCTCCATCTTCTGTCTCAAATACCGGTGGCTTTTTCAATGTATCCTCAACTCCATTGCTCCCAAGAAAGGGGATCATGGGATGGTTCAGGCCTATAGCATTGACTTGATGTACTACTCGAGGAAGGCTCCCAACCGTCCCATTGACATGGCAGATTTCCTATGGCATGAGATTCGCATGGCTAGTGGTCTAAAGGTTCGTACACTTCCTCATGCCCCCTTCATTCAGAGAGTCATCGACTCGGTCTATCCGTGTTCCATTGTCAAGACATCCACGCACTCCTTCTGGACTCCACGTGATGAGTCTTCCAGGGGAAGGCCCCTGCTCCTCCGCATGCCGAGAGCTCTTCTCGCCACACTAAACCTTTCGTGAAGCCTTTTGACCGCCTTGCTCGCTTTATTGGGAAGTCCCATAAGGCTATATTTGATACCTGCCGCTACACTGCAACTCACATTGCTACCGAGGAGGTTCACCGTATCTCGGAGGCAAATGCACTTAGGGCTCGTCCCGTCAGGCGCCTCGGCAGTCTGTTGAGCCTGATGAGCCCATTCCTGATCGGCTTCCTCTTCCGGAGGTCAACTTTCCTTCTGGCACTGATTTTCTGGAGTTCTTCCTTGCACCTACTGATCTGAGTGATGGTAATGATGAGGATGAGGATGCTGAGTTATCCTCCTACTTTCTCGGACGTCTTTCCCTTTTCGATACTTGCTGCCAAGGGGGAGATGTAATTCTTAGGAGTATGAGTGTGAGTCTGCTATGTTTATTGAGCTCTATTTATAGGACTCTGTATTATTATTGTAATGGACTGTCGGTGTACTAGAGTAGGGATACCCTAGTATCCCGAACTCGTGCAGCGATTCTTGACACCAGCGGCGTGTGGCTTGCTCGGTCACCGCCAAGATCCTTCGTGGTTCCTTTGGAGCCATTCAAGAACAAAGTATTTAACCAAGAAGACGAGGCCCCGCAAGAGGAGCTTGCCGAAGGCCACTCAAGGCACGCAGAAGACAAGACCCGGCAAGAGGAGCTTGCCGGGAAGGCTCGAGCGCCGACAAGCCTCGGGACGCGACAAGGGTTCAGCCGCGGCAAGGCACTTGCCGCGCAGTAACCTCTTCATCTCCGCTCCGGCTCATCCATCAACGTGTCGCCATGGGACCATTCCATGCGCAGCGTGTCAAGAGGTCAGTGCAGCCAGCGGGGAGCAGCGATAAGCGGCGCTGACAAGCCTACCATCGTGGCAAATGGTGGTGCTCCTGACGGTCCCTGTTGCACTGTTTGGGCGACAGGGACGGGCATTTAATGCTTTTGTCCCTTGTTGTCAGAGTTAGGTATATTGCAATCGCATAATCGCTCGTAGGTGTACCAACCATTTTTTTCCATTTGTACCCTCCTCACGTTGCCACACGGAGACCCTTGAGCATATAAAAGGAGGCCCATGCGCAACGAGAGGGGTTCGGTCCATTCGACGCATTCGAGACCGTAGACACTCACGCTAGGTTTTGTAGCTCTCATCGCTCCCTAGCAATAACACAATACAATCGCACAAGCAGCAGTAGGAGTGTTATCTCTCCGGAGAGCTCCGGCTGGGTAAACTGCTCGTGTGCTTAGCCTCGATCCGCTCTTCAGGCGATCTCCGCCCCCCTCCGAACCAGAAGGGGCCTAGTCCGCCGGCCCCATAGGTGTTCGTGGGTCCGATCAGCCTCCCCGACATCTTTGGTGCGCCAGGTAGGGGGCGTCGAGGCTGTGTGAACCTGATCTGGCGTTCACACGAGCAACATCTTCATCATCTTCAACATCTTCATCAACATGCCACCGAAGAAGAAGGCAGTGGAGCCGTCCGCGTCGTATCCACCATCACCGGAGCAAATGGGTGGTGGAGCAGACGCTGGCGGAAGAACGGGCGCCGGCGAAGGAGTTCGTGACGCTGCCAAGTCCAAGGACAAGGCCGCGCAAACCTCGGCATCCGCACATGCCCCGCGCCCATCTCAGGAGACGCGGGACCAACAGCGTCATGGCGTTTCACAATGCCATACGCCGTTGGATCGAGACCCTCAAGACCAACGTCTTTGGCACAAGCGAGATACGGTCGCCGACGGATGCTTCTCCTTCTAACATAGTTAGAAGTCCGAGCATATCCCGCTCCTCGCACCGCTCACCATTGCCACCCACTACTCCAGGTGAAGCTTCGGCGAGAGCTCAATCGCTTCTCGACTACCCTCCAACGGCCGACAAGGTCGACGCAGTGGAGGGCCACTATCTGTAGTCTCATCGGCTTCGCCAACAGCAACGCCCGCTGGCAACCGAGTGCTGCCGCTGCAGGGCAGAACGCCAAACGCGAGCCGGTGGTGACAAGACCGTGGGGTGCAACCACCATGCACTCTCCGCACCGAAGGCCAAGATCGCCGACTCACCGGATCCACCTCGACAGCGACTCCACCGCGTCATCGGATCCACGAGCTCGCCGCGATCAGCGCCAAGTTCTTCACGAACGACAACAAGAGGACGCTCGAACTCGCATCGAGCGCCGGAAGGAAGCGCGACGTCAGTCCGACAAGCGCGCTGGGCCCTCTGTTGACATGCACGCGCCAGAGAACCAGGCGACTTGTCAGACGCGGTAGGTTGCCCCGAGTTCACTCGTGAGCTGCGGCAAGTCCAAAGGGGCCCAGCCAAAAAACTTCAAACCAGACGCGTTGAGAAGTACGATGGCGGGACGCATCCGTCGAAGTTCCTCGGCATCTACACCATCACGGTGCAAGCTGCGGGGACGGACGACAAGATCCTTGCCAACTACTTCCCGCCGTGCTCAAGCCCAACGCCAGTCTTGGCTCATGCACTTGCCGGACAGTTCCATATCCTCTTGGCAGATTTATGCCATCAGTTTGTTGGCGCCTTCACAGCAGCCACAAGCCTCATGGCTGTGAAAGTGACCTTCATCCGCCGCCCAGAAGGAAGGAGAGTCCTGCGCAAGTTCATTCAGAGATTCAGCCGTGCAGTACTACAACATCCCAGATGTCCACCCCGCCATGGTGATCGCCAAGCCATCATCGAACGTGCGGAACCGCAGGATGAGGGAGGAGATGGCGATGTGCAAAGTCAAGGACGCTGATGAGCTGTATGCCTTGGCCGACAAGTGTGCACGTCCGAGGAGGGGAGGAGACTCCTGGAGAGAATGCGTACAGGAAATGACAAGGAGGAGACCGCCCGGCAAAGAAGAGCGGCGGCGAGGCAAATGTAAGAAAGAAAGGCAGAGAAGTGCTAGCTGCTGAGCAGTCCGCAACGGAGGTGGCGACAAGAACGCCAAGGCTGGTGGCTCCGGCAAGGAGGTTGTCACGACGCCAACCACCAACTGTGGCGGCCGCCGACAAGGTGACGGCTCCGGCAAGTAATCTTGCAAGATCCACCGCACCAAGGGCCATGACCTCCAGAGCTGCAAGAAGGTCGAGCAGCTTGTTGAACAGCAGAAGGCTGAGTACGAGCGGCGCGACAAGGAGAAGGCCCAGGAAGGTGCTGGAGGAGCCAGCAAGAAGAGACCCGGCCGGGGAGGACGCCGCGGCAAGGAGACATACCTCCCCGCGGCCGCGACAAGGATGAAGATGACGACGACGACGAAGATATGGAAGACGACGAGGCCGATGAGCAGGAGTTTCAGAAAGCTACAGAGGTCCTCTGCATTGATGGAGGTGCTTCCCTGCATACTTCCCACCGCCAACTCAAGCAGTGGATGCGGGAGGTCAATGCAGCGGAACCATCCGTAGAGTCACGCAAGCCTACGAAGTGGTCCAAGACGCCTATCATCTTTGATATTGAGGACCACCGATCGCATAATCGTGGTCGGGTGCCTGCCGATGTTGGTATCACCAACTATCCGCAACCTCAAGGTCACCAAGATGCTAGTTGACGGCGGGGCCGGCTTGAACCTGATCTCCTCCGCGGTGCTCCAGAAGCTTCAGATCCCTGACAGCGAGCTCGAAGAGACTGGCACTTTCCAAGGAATCAATCCGGGAAGGAGCAAGCCGAAGGGGAAGATCTCGTTGCCGGTAACATTTGGCAGCGAGCTGAACTTTAGGACTGAGAGGATCACATTCGACATTGCTGATTTCCCATTGCCTTACAATGGGATACTTGGCCGTCCAGCACTCGCCAAGTTCATGGCAGCCTCTCATTATGCCTACAACTTACTCAAGATGCCAGGCCCGATAAGCATCATCGCTGTCCATGGCGACAAGAAGGATGCTCTTATCTGTGCCGACAAGATCTACCGGGATGCAGCAGCTGCGATAGAAAGCGAAACACTTGTCACCAAGCTCCGGGGAAGAAGACCAAGTCCAAGTCCGCAAGAGCTCGATGCCCACTCCGCAAGCGCACCTCTTCTGAGTGCTGCGCTACCGCTGAGGACGCACCATCGAGCTCCACCGCAAGTGCAAGAAGACGATGGCAGCTCGCTAAAGACCAAGAAGGTGTCCGCCAAGGAGGACGGCATCGGTGGTACCTTCACCATCGCCTCTCTCTCGACCCTAAATAGGAAGGCGCGCCATTGCTTTCCTCAGGCGAATGTCGACGTGTTTGCATGGCAACCGTCCCGACATCCCCGTGTTCCTGTGAAAGTAATTGAGCACCGTCTTGCCGTTTGCCCTCATGCGCGGCCCGTCAAGCAGAAAATCAGGAAACAGGCAGTGGAGCGCCAAGAATTCATCGCAGAAGAGATCAAGAAACTGGAAGCAGCAGGCCTCGTCAGAGGAGTGCTCCATCCTACGTGGTTGGCCAATCCTGTAGTTGTGCGCAAGGCAAATGGGAAATGGAGACTTTGTATTGACTTCACGGATGTTAATAAAGCTTGTCCCAAAGATCCATTTCCCTTGCCGCACATCGACCAGATTGTTGACTCCACGGCTGGGTGTGATTTGCTTTCATTTCTTGATGCATACTCGGATATCATCGATCTTCATGGCGTAAGAGGATGAGGAGAAGACCGCATTCATTACTCCATGTGGCACATACTGTTTCATATGGATGCCTTTCGGTTTGAAGAATGCTGGTTCAACGTTTGCAAGAGTAGTCCATGACGCTTTTGAGCCGCAAATGCACAGAAATGTAGAAGCCCACATGGATGACATAGTGGTCAAGAGCAAGGACAAAGCAACTCTGGTCCAAGATTTGGATGAGACCTTTGTAAATCTGCGCAAGATCAACCTCAAGCTCAACCCCGAGAAGTGCGTGTTTGGAGTCCCTTCCGGCAAGCTTCTCGGGTTCTTCGTGTCTCAGCGGGGGATTGAAGCCAATCCCGACAAGATCAAGGCCATTGAGAAGATTGAAGCACCAAAGCGCGTCAAGGATGTACGAAGACTTGCCGGTTGCGTGGCTGCTCTCAGCAGGTTTATCTCTAGGTCTGCTGAATGTGCCCTGCCATTTTTCAAGATTTTGAAAAAGGCAGGTCCAGTGAAATGGACTCCCGAAGCGGAGGCTGCGCTGCAGGACTTAAAGAGGTACCTGTCCTCCACTCCAATACTTGTCGCACCTAAACCACAAGAGAAGTTGCCGCTATATATAGCGGCAACCAATCAAGTGGTTAGTGCGGGCGTTAGTAGCGAGAGAGGGAGGCGGATGATGAGCTAGCAACCACGGCGTATACATCCGGCGACAAGGTGGGGCTTCACGACAAGCTCTGGTCCCGACAAGGACGGATCTGCGCAGACGCAAGAGCAGATGCGTAAAAGGATGGTGCAGCGCCATTTACTTTTGTCAGCTCCCTTCTGCAGGGGCTAGATCAAGGTACTCTGGTGTGCAGAAATTGCTTTTCGGCCTTCTCATGGCCTCGAGAAAGCTGCGCCATTACTTTCAGGCACATGAGATCACAGTTGTCACTCGCTTTCCGCTGAAGAGGATACTGCAAAATCCGGAAGCGACAGGCAGGATTGTCGAGTGGGCACTAGAACTGTCAAGCTTTGGCCTCAAGTTTGAAAGCACTTCAACTATCCAAAGCAGAGCATTGGCAGAATTCATAGCAGAATGGACGCCAACACCGGATGAAGAAATTCCAGAGACGAGCATTCCCGTCAAGGAAGCGAGCAAAGAGTGGTCGATGTACTTTGATGGTGCCTTCGCCGCAGTAAGGCGCCGGTGCGCGTCGCTTGTCGCACTCCACCGGAGAGCACCTCAAGTACGTAGTCCGTATGCACTTTCCCAAGGAGCAAGCAACAAACAATACTGCAGAGTATGAAAGATTGCTTGCCGGTCTCAGGATCGTAGTGGACCTTGGGATCAAGAAGCTTATTGTCAGGGGTGACTCGCAGCTTGTCGTCCGCCAAGTGAACAAAGATTATCAGAGTCCATTGATGGAAGCCTACGTTGATGAAGTGAGAAAGCTAGAAGAACACTTTGACGGCCTACAAATGGAACATGTTCCAAGAGCTCGTAATGATATTGCCGATGGTTCGCCAAAGTGCGCTGCACTTAAGTTGCCTGTGGAACCAGGGATTTTTGTGCTCAAGCTAACTCAACCAACCGTAACACCATCAAATGGACAGAACAAGAAGAGGAAGTTGATTTCTGGTGACTATTTTCCGGCAGAGCTTCCCGAAGCCGCCGCCACGAAGGTCCTCAAGATCGACACCAACAGAGCTGAGGAGCGCTGTCCCGACAAGCCCTGTGGTTTGTTTCGTTGAAGCGAGACGCTCCCGACGAAGTTTTGCTCGGCAAGCTTGCCGGGAACGTCAAGCTCCGGCTGAACCGCGAGGTTCTTGCCGTGGAAGCTGATGTTCCCGCAGCAGCAGATGTGCCTTTAGTCCTTGTTGTCGAGCCACAAGCTCCAAAGATGGGCGCAGCAGATTGTCCATTTCCTTCAGACAGAGAACTTCCAAGAGCAAGAAGAAGCGGAAAGAGTAGCCCGGCAACAAGTATTTACCAGTTTGTCGACAAAGACAATGTACGTAAGAAGACTTAACGGTGTGAAATTGAAGTGTATTTGCCGGAAGATGGACAAAAGCTGTTGGCGAGATACATGGAGGCATATGTGGTCACCACATTACAAGAAGAGCACTTGCCGCAAAGCTTTCCCAAGAAGGTTTCTTCCGCCGACAGCTCTCCAGGATGCAACCGCACAAGTAACCAAGTGTGAAGCGTGCTGTTCCATTCCAAACAGATACACCAGCCAAATTTCAAGCTCTCCAGACGATCCCTTTATCCTGGCCATTTTCGGTCCGGGGCTCGACATCTCGGCCCCTTCCCCGAAGCTGTCGGGGCTTTGAGTACTTGTACGTCGCAATCGACAAGTTCACAAAGTGGCCGGAAGTGGAAGCAAGTGAGGAAGGTGACGGCACAACCAGCGATCAAGTTCTTCAGTCGATTGTTTGCCGCTTCGAATCCCTAACAGGATCATCACCGACAACGGCACACAATTTACTGAGTCGCACCTTCATGCAAGACGCCCAAGATCTTGGCGCCAAGGTCTCTTTGCTTCATTGCTCATCCGAGAAGCAACGGTCAAGTAGAGAGGGCAATGCTGAAGTGCTGCGGGCTCAAGACCAGGACTTTCGGCCAGGCTGCGCAAGTGCGGAAGAAACTGGATTGAGGAGCTACCGGTGGTTCTTTGGTCGATCAGGACGACGCCAAATCGAGCCACTGGCCAGACACCTTTTGCTCTAGTCTATGGAGCAGAGGCAGTTCTCCCCACGGAACTCGTATACGGATCGCCTCGAGTGCTCGCTTATGATGAGTTTGAGCAAGAGCAGCTGCGACAAGATGACGCGCTGCTCCTTGAGGAGGATCGTCTTCAAAGCATCAGACGAGCTGCTCGTTACCCGGCAAGCTTTGCGCCGCTACCATAGCCGCAGAGTTAGTGCCGAAGCCTCGAGGAAGGCGACCTTGTTCTTCGCGCGCTCAGTCCGCCAAGAATTCAAACAAGTTGACGCCAAAGTGGGAAGGCCCTTATCGGGTGAAACGACTCACTAGGCCCGGCGCTGTCCGCTTTGAGACCAAGATGGCATTCCGTGAGCAACTCCTGGAACATTGAGCATCTTCGTAAGTTTTACCCATAGAGGCGCGGTTGCGGAACCTGTTCCGCAACCACCTTTTGTACAAGTCTTGCCGTTGTTGCATGTAATCCTTTGTACAAAGCCGGGCGCAGAACCCGATGCATCAAGAAAGCTCATGAGTTGCGCATAACTTGTCAAATTCATGCTTTCATCATTTTATTGCATGTTTTGCTAACACTTTGTGCAGCACCCACACCCGGTAAGCAATATCGAGTCACTGGGCTCCATAACTTTATTTTCTTTCTTTCTTTTCTCAAAGAAAGGAAGGTTCCCTCGCGCACAAGTTAACCAGTGGGGAAGGAGAAGATAATACTATGGACCAAGCGCCGCCGAGGAAGTTTCGCCTTATCGTGAAGCAAACGAGAAAAGCTAAGTTGCCCAAGCTTGAGCAATCAGTTCTTAAATTTTTAAGTTATCTTCCTCGAACGATAGTACTTTGTATGGAAAACCTGCGCCACAGAGGAACCAACTTCATGGTTAGTCGCTACTTACTTTGTTTCGAGTCCGGCCAAGAACTTAAGTGAGCTGCAGCTAGTCGCGACAAGGTTGCTTGTCGGAGGCGGCACCGCCAAGAAGTCACCGACGTTCGCACTCGGCCATGCAAAGGTGCCTACACCGACAAGTTCCCTAAATGCGAGGGGCAAAACGCATAAAGGAAGGAATCAAGTAAAGGAAATAACATTGCAATCATCGCCTAAGATAGAGTTATATTACAAAATAACTTGTCGCGGATCTAATAAGTTGTTCTAAACATGATCGCCAGCGACAAGGGAAAGATAAAATTGGCGGCCTAGTCTACGCAGCCGCCATCAATCCGCTTGATCTTGTTCACCTTGTCCACAATGGGTGCGACATAAGGGCTTTGAGCGCCTCCACGCCGGGCATCCGGCGGCAAGGATCCGAGGACGCCGCTGAGGTTGAGGCCTGGATTGCGGAAGGCCACCTTCATCAACACCTTCTCGAGGGCTCCTCGCACAGATCCGGGCGTGATTCCTCGGCCAGCTGCTTTGGGACCTCTTCCCGGAGTCAGCTGGAGGCCCGGCCAACACACCCTTGAAGAATAAGCTAAGCTTGGCGCTGGGTTGGAGGTGCTCACGGAGGAGTATGCAAGATCCACCATCCCCAGCTCCATCACTGCCAGGATGTCGGCAAGAAGACTCCACAAGACCTTCGGTCCAATGCTCCACACTCTCCTCAAGGCGCCTGGTGGAAACAAAGATCCGCCAGCAGCTCCTCTTTGGCCTTGATCGTCTCCAACAGGCCCACCTCCCGCCTCCTTGGCGCCCGTCCGGTCTGCGTCGAGTGGTCAACTTCACCAAGATCTGCCTTGGAATCCTTTGGCGATGTCGAGCTCCTTGCTCCTATCAGCCGAGACGGCCCCGCAACTCGCCAAGAGTGTAGGCGTCCTTCTCGGCTTCGTGCTTGAGCGCAGCAAGCTCTCGCCGCTCTTCCGAGATCGGCCTCCAGCTGCGCCACCTTCGTCTTCAACTCTTCCTTGGCAGCCTCGGCGCTGCGGCAAAGATCCTTCGCTTCCTTAAGAGCCCCGCTAAGTGACTCCTCGCTGACAAGCTCTTCCTCGTGGCTGTCCAGGTTGACCTTCCGCTGCGCCAGCTCGCTTTCTGGCGGACAGCTTCGGCGACAAGCCGCTGCTCCTCCTCACTGCGGCCTTCTCGAGGATGAAGGCCGTGCGCTCTTCGACAAGTAGCGCCCGCTCTTCCGCCACGCTCCGGAGAGCTTCTTGGTTCGCGCCGAGCTCTTCTCGCTTCTCCATGTCCGCTCCCGCCTCGCAACAAGTGCTTCCTGACTCCAACTTGGCTTGCCGGGCGCGTAGAGCGACAAGAATTTCTTTAGCAGCTGCTCCTCCTCAGACTCATTGCCGCTGCTGCTTGGCTGGCGCGTCCACAGCCGGGCCGAGGCGAAAGCAGCTCTCCGTCGAAGGTCTCTCCTTCGACCGGGCGCCTGAGCTCGACTCCCATGGGAGCTTGATGAAGACGCTGCCGCCGCCTTCAAGTAGGCGCCGGGCTAGGGTTTTTCGGGGCTGACGCAGCAGCGGGGAGTCGGCGGTCGGTGAAGCGCCTGGCGCTCCTGCGGCCCTCAGGCTGATGCGATCGCAGACCCTCGCCACTGTGGCGGCAGCCTCGGTGGCCTCTTCGCCGGCAGGCAGTCTGTGCCGCCTCTTCTTCCACGACGGCCGTCGGTGTTGCTGCGTGTCCTCCTCGCCGGCGACCTCGGTCTCCATCGGCTCAAGGCCGGACAAAGAAAGAACAGCCAAGCAAATGTTCAAAAAGAAAACAGAAGAAAACAAGCCCAAGGGAAATTTTGCGTAAGGGGATTACTCGCAATGGGATCTCGCAGCCATGGTCTCGACCACCGGAGGATCACTAGTGATGTCCCTTGCCGGGTAGCCTCCTTGTCGGAGGACGCCCTTGCTGTGGAATCCTCCCTTGGCGGCGTAGTCGGCAGCAGAATTTCGGGCGGCCTCCGCCCTCCTCATGAGGCTGCTCTACTCCTACACAAACCAACAGTCAGATATCAATGAAAAAGGAGCACCCATGCACACCTAACAGTAAGGAGAAAACCGCATACTTACTCTGGGGGCTGTGCTGGGGGTTGCTCTGAGGAAGGGTTGCCGGATCCGGCAAGGGGGTCTCAGACGCGCCTCCTGTTGCCACGGGTGGATCGTCCTCAACGACGACCACCGGGGTCTTGGCCCTCTTCGACGCTCTCTGGGCCAGCGTCCTGAGAAGGAAAGAGTCCAGAACGAAGCAAATCAGATTCAAGATGAAGCAACAAAATTGAAGAAATACAAGCACAATATTGAAGCTTACTCTTCTTCTTCCTCCTTGGAGTTGAGCGCGGAGAAATCAAACTCCGGCTCGCCTCCGGCGTGACGAGGCGGAGGAGTGGGCTCTCTTGGCCGCTTGGCGGAGGCGTCGGCGGTGGCCTGGGAGGATCCCGCCCCAGTTGTCGTAGCAGTGTGGTGCTCAAGGCAACATCGCTTGTCGCGATGAAGCGCGTCAAGGGCGCTGCGGCTGTGGGCCCGTCTGCCGCCCCGTCTCGTCTCCGGCCTTGCGGAGACGCCTCTTTGGCGGAGTCGGGGGCTCCGTTTGCGGCAAGCCGCTGGATGGTGGAGAAGAAGCGCCTCGGCTGGTCCGCCCGACTCGGCCTCGGGTTCGGCAAGCTCTTCCTCACCGGCGAACTCCCTTCGCTCGGCGAGGCTTGCCGCCTCGGCTGCGTCCGCCTCCTCCACGATGTACCCGAAGACGCCAGCGGCAGCAGCTGCTGCCGCCTCCTCCAGCCTAGTGGCGATGCGCACCATCTCTTCGTCGGTGGTGTCACGGGTGAGCCTCTTCTGCTCGTAGGAGCGGATTGGCACTTCTTCCAGGTTGTCGAAGAACTGCTGCACGATGTCGTCGGAAGGCTCCTGCCAAGTTGGAACGATCCCATGGGAATCGCACAACGGCATCATGGCGCGGATGCGGTCGAGCGCAGAGTTGTTGCACAATGGGACGACCCCTCGCAACCTAAACCACTCGGGTGATCGGGGTCATTCTTGAACAGCTCTAGCAAAGCATCGCATCCAGCTCCAAGACGGTGAAATTCCAGTTAAGGCAGGCGCAGCCTCATGATGTCCGGCTGCTTTGAACTCCCAAGCAGGCCTCCTCCTCTCTCGCAAGGGAGCGGCGCGCGGCGAAGGAAATCTGCGCCGATCGCGCTTACGGTGAGTCCGCAAGCCCGAGGCGCAAAATCCGGGTCACAGCTATCTTCAACCTAGCATCCTCCGCGCCAAGTTGCTCCAATCGTTGTCGCGCAAGACTATTGGGGTTTGGCGACGGCAGTGAAGGATCGCGGGTTCTCCTCACAATCCAACACCAATTGGCTCTCCACTCCTCCCACTTGTCATGGAACTCTCCTTCCAGATAGGCCTCCTTCTTGCCGACTTCGAGACCCAAGCTATCCCTCCGACAAGCGGCTCTCTCTACGCTGGGCATGAAGAAGTGGCGGAAGAGGGCTACGTTGGGGTGGATCCCGACAAAGTTTTCACAAAGGTGTGCGAAAACCGCCATGGTCGTAATGGCGTTGGGGGTGAAATCAAGGAGGCGGAACCCGTATGTGTTCATAATGTCGCAAAAGAACTCAGAGAAGGGCGGGCAGAGCCCGCAATAGAAGAAAAGGGCAAAGAAAGGATACCCAGTTGGGGCTAATTCCGAAGCGGTGGCGGGGAGTACCTTCGCGGCGCTGGATGTGCACGCTGCTCCGTCGACCGGAAGAGGTAGAAGCCCTCCTCAGCTCCTTTGCGTCGAGCTGGGGAGAAGATGACCCGCTCCTTTCGCAGCGCCGCGAGCCGCTGCGCCTCGGCCGATTTCACGCCCTTCCCCTTGTCGGCTTTCGGAGCCATGGCGGAGGCGGTGGAGGAGGTCGACGGCGTTGAGTGTGCTTGTGGCGAAAGGGGGCGGAGCGCTGCTCTCTTCGCACTGGAGAAGGAGGGAGCGGCGGTGGTTTTTGAGACAGGACAGCAATGGCGAGGTGGGCGACCTGCCTCTGCTTCCCCTGTTTATAAGGAGGGAGAGGGGGCGGACGTTCCGCTTTTCCTAATAAAGAAACCCCCACGACCTCGCCCACGATCTCTCACACGACGCCATGTTCGGTGCGTGCCGTTAGTGGGGGACGTGGTGGGTCCGGGTGAGTTACGGGCGTGATCAAGGCCGCGTGTGACCGCAGACTGTTTCGGGCTGGCCCGACAGCTTCGGCACCGTGTGCGGCCCAGCCCGGGGCTCCTGCCGGTGTACTAGAGTAGGGGTACCCTAGTATCCCGAACTTCGTGCACGGCGATTCAAGACACTGCGGCAGGGCTTGCCTGGTCACCGCCAAGATCCTTCGTGGTTCCTTTGGAGCCATTCAAGAACAAAGTATTTAACCAAGAAGACGAGGCCCCGGCAAGAGGAGCTTGCCGGGAAGGCCACTCAAGGCACGCAGAAGACAAGACCCCGGCAAGAGGAGCTTGCCGGAAGGCTCGAGCGACAAGCCTCCCGGACGCGACAAGGTTCAGCCAGCGGCAAGGCACTTGCCGCGCAGTAACCTCTTCATCTCCGCCCAGCTCATCCATCAACGTGTCGCCATGGGACCATTCCATGCGCCACAGGTCAAGAGGCTGTGCAGCCAGCCGGGAGCAGCGATAAGCGGCGCCGACAAGCCTACCATCGTGGCAAACGGTGGCGCTCCCCGACGGTCCCTCACAGCCTTTGTTTGGGCGATGTGGACGGCATTTAATGCTTTTGTCCCTTGCCATCGAGTTAGGTATATTGCAATCGCATAATCGCTCGTAGGTGTACCAACTACTATTTTTCTATTTGTACCCTCCTCTACGTTGCCACCTGTCGGAGACCCCTTGAGCATATAAAAGGAGGCCCATGCGCAACGTAGAGGGGTTTCGGTCCTGTTCGACGCATTCGAGACCAGAGACACTCACGCTAGGTTTTGTAGCTCTCATCGCTCCCTAGCAAGAACACAATACAATCAGACAAGCAGCAGTAGGAGTGTTATCTCTCCGGAGAGCTCCGAAGCTGGGTAACCGCTCGTGCTTCGCCTCGATCCGCTCTTCGTGCGATCTCCGCCCCCCTCCGAACCAGAAGGGGCCTGGTCCGCCGGCCCCATAGGTGTTCGTGGGTCCGATCAGCCTCCCCGACATGGACCTTGGTCATGTGTTATGCTACCTTGAATGAGAGCTTAAGTATGCTATCTTCATTCGTTGCTATCATTGCCTATGTTAATTTTAATGGTGTATGCCTACACTACTGTTACAACATCATATTCGAATGAGGGTATCCACTCCATATGTGCATGATTTTGTATTTTATCACTTCGTTCCTATGCATACTTTAAGGGGGAGCTCTCTCTAAAACACATCCCTACATATATTACGGGAGAGCTCTTCCTAAAACACATACCAGACTACTCTCCTAAAATTATTCGCATCACATTTCACTTGTTGAGTGCTATATGTAGTTTTTCATCAACTACCAAAAAAGGGGGAGATTGAAAGTGCGATCTTGCTCTTAAAGAATATTTTTGATATTGATGACAAATTTACATATAGGGGAGTAACCGTGTTTGCTAAGTATATACACAGGTCGTTAGTTCTCTGGTTTTTCTAATGTGCATCATGATCACATCATATGAGATATTACTCAAGAAAATTATCAATGAGGAAAGGAGCAAACAAAGATGAAGCATCGTGCTCTTTTATATTACTTGAGTAATATGAATCCCGCACTATTAAGAGGGGATCCGAGGTATAGGTTCAAGGCTTGCTCATATTTTGTCTCACAAGAACTTTTTCACAAAGGACCAAAATCCCTAGCAAAACCCCTTAGCCAAAACCTACTACTCCTCTTTCTCTACACAAACTCCCTGTCGGATCACCCGTACGGTGCCCCAGATCATCCAGGCTAAGCCCGGATCATCCGGACCTTGCTCCGGATCATCCGGGTAACGTGCGCCCTCCATCACAGAATACTGATGGTTGAAGTCGGATCATCCGGACGGTGCTCTGGATTATCCGGGCTTTGCCCGGATCGTCCAGATCCTGTCCCGGATCATCCAGGTAATCTTGCCCCTATATTTACAGAACCTTGGTGGATGTAGCCGGATCATCCGGCCCGTCATCCGGATCATCCGGGCTTCTCGCAGCTCTGCTACTTCCACTTGCATCCGGGCCTTCAGCCAGATCAACCGGATGGTCTTCCGGATCATCTGGGAAGGTCAATCTCTGTCTAAACGGCTCTAATTTGCTTGTGGTGTAAATAGTCCCTTACCTCTTCGAGATAAGGCTGAACACTTCACTCAAACACACCTCAAGAACACCAGTGCTCCTTCTCCCTTGCTCACACACTAAATCCTAGATCCCGGTTTGATTCTTGTGAGTTTCGAAGAGTTGTTCCAATCAAAAGAAAGATCTTCTCCCTCTCCTTCTTGTGACCAAAGCAAATCGTGAGTTGACCAAGTCTTGAGCTTTTCCCCTTGGATCTTGTTACTCTTGGAGGTTGGAGACTCCTAGGCGGTAGGAGTCTTTCGGAGAGGAATCGACTTTTGTGATTACCCCCGGAAAAGTTTGTGAGGATTTGGAGACCACTCCAAGGTCTACCACTAGTGGTTGAGAAACGCCTCCGTGGTGTTGTCTCAAAGGGAGAATAGGGTGAGCCTTCATGGCGTTGGTGTGCCTTCGTGGTAACATCCACCTCTCTAACGGTGACGTAGCTTCCCTCCAAGGAAGTGAACATCGGCATACATCCTCGTCTCCCGGAGTTGCGGTTATTCCTAACCCTAACTCTCTACCTGTGGTTACTTGTATCTTAGCACTTAATTATATCATATTGTGCTTGCTTACTTACATACTTGTGTTACTTGCTTAGCACTTAGTACTACACTTGCAATTGTTAGGCCCGCCTTCATATTCCGCATTATTGCCTAAAATTGCTAAGTCATAAGTAAAATTTGTAATTGTACCTATTCACCCCCCCCCCCTCTAGGTGCATCTCGATCCTTTCCGAATTTTTTTGAAATTGCATGCTACGTTCCCCAACAATTAGATCATATGGCAATCACCACAGAATAGCATGTGTGATAGTTGTCGTGTACGGCGATGTTACGACGGTCCGACATTTCGTAATCATGTCTGACACTCATACGACGGTTAGCTAATCTTTTTAACGGTGAACCGTTTGTGATGGGCCGTGCATCATAAACGTAGCACCACATAATATCGACTGTGATGGCAATGCGAGCAGAAACGAGTAGGAGTACTGTAGGGGCCCTATCCCCGACGGTTTCTAGGTCGTGTGGGAAGGACCACCCTATCGCCCACACTCACATGGCGGCGGTTCCAAATGCCGTCGCGGAAAGGGGTTAAAACCGTTTGTTTAGGACCGACGTGCACCAGTGATTAGATGTTATTGAAAAGAAAATGCTTACTGAAGAGCATATTGAAAATTTAGATAAAAATATGCATAATTTTGCTAAAATTGGGACAAAAGCGGGGGAAGTTTTTAGGTTGTTAAAAGAAAAGGGAACTATAATTCATGAAAGAATTGAAGAGAGTCCGTCTCGGATTGATAAACTGGAAGAAATCTTTAGTAATTTGAGTACGGCTTTTGCTTCCGCTAAAATTGTTGAGAAAACTCCCGTAAAAACTGGCAAAACTACCCAAGTCACTAAGAGCAAGGGTGCAACTTCTAGTAAATAGGATCTAAAGATGATTAGTATCCACACAGATTTTGTTGAAGTTATAAGAGATCCCTTTGGCAAGAATGAATTCTTTAAATTTATTCCTAGGAGTATTGTCATTGAAAATCTCTATGCTAAATCTCAAAGGTATTCTAAGTGTTTGATTGAAGAGTTGAACAAAGATGACAAAACTTAGATCCTTGCTTTATGCCTAGCTAAGGGCGTAAATTATAGCGCTTGTTGGGAGGCAACCCAATGGATAAAGTTTATTTTTTCTTTTTGCTTTCTGTTCTTGAGTGTTTGCACAATTATGCTACAGTTATGATTGTGTCTTTTGTGTCTTAATTAGTGTTTTTGCCAAGTAAAGCCTTTAGGATCTTCTTGGGTGATAGTTGTTTGATCTTGCTGAAAAATAGAAACCTTTTGTCTCACGAAAACAATTCTCATTTTTTACCAGAGCGTGCTAATATGCCAATTCTTTTTGCAATAGATTAATATACAAATTTCTCAGGTCTTCCTAATTTTTAAGAATTTTTGGAGTTCCAGAAGTTTTCGAAATAGTCAAATTGCTACAGACTGTTCTGTTTTGACAGATTCTGTTTTCTTTGCGTTGTGTGCTTGTTTTGTTGGCTCTATGGTTTTCTTTGATGATTTTTTGCCATAGAAAAGTTGAAATACAGTAGATATAATGCAAAAACAAAATATGAATCGGTTTGGTACAATACTTATAGTAGTGATTTGCTTTATTTTACTAACGGATCTCACGAAGGTTTTGTTGAGTTTTGTGTGATTGAAGTTTTGAAGTTTTGGGTTATCTTACGATGGATGAAGGAATAAGGAGTAAGAAGAGCCTAAGCTTGGGGATGCCCCGGCATCCCAAGCTATTATCCAAAATAGAGCAAGCAACTAAGCTTGGGGATGCCCCGAGTGGCATCCCCTCTTTCTTCTAACGACCATCAGTATTTTACTCGAAGCTATATTTTTATTCGTCACATACTATGTGTTTTGCTTGCAGCATCTTGTATGATATGAGTCTTTGCTTGTTTTGTTTTGTGTTATTAGTATTTATTCCTTGCTGGACACACCTATTTGAGAGAGCCAAAATTATGCCAAGACTTGTTAAAATTGCACTCTATGCTTCACTTAAATTTTTATGACCTACGGAGTTGCTCCAGTGCTTCACTTATATCTTTTTTTAGCACGGTGTGCTTTAGTATTTTTGAAGAAATGCTCTATTACTTCACTTATATTTATTTGAGAGTTAGTAAAATTTTCAAGAAATTCTCTCTTGCTTCACTTAAATTAATTTGAGAGAAAGGAAAAAATTATGCTCATGATCTTCACTTATATTTGTTTGAGCTTATCAAAAGCAACACATAAAAAGTAGTCCAGAGTGATAGATATCCAAGAAGGATATAATAAAAACTTTCATGAATATCATTGGACAAAATAAACTTGATTCTTAGTAATAGTTTTGAGATATGATGATGTGATATGTGAGTTATGTTGATGAGTAATTATGCTTTAGTAAGAATATTGGTGTTAAGGTTTGTGATTCCCTATGCAAGCACGAAAGTCAATAATTATGCAATGAAATTATATCCTACTTGTGGTGCATTATTCGGTGTTAATTATGCTTAATGCTCGCTTATGAGATTATTCGTTTCTTGGTTGGTCGCTTCTCAATTCTTTAGCCTTCATTTTGCACCAAGTATGATCTCTACTTGTGCATCCAAAAACTTTTAAACCAGTTTTGCCACAGGAGTCCACTATATCTACCTATATGTGACATTCTTTTGCCGTTCTAAGCAAATTTGTATGTGCCATCTCTAAATTTCAAAATAAACTTCTCTTTTGTGTGTTAGTTTCGCTTGCGGAGCGGTGAGGGGTGGCTAATATTTTCCATGCTAGATGTGTTATTCTCATGATGAGTGTTTATTCACTTGTCATTGCACGAGAGTAAGGCAAAGGTATTAGGGATGCCCCGTCCTGAAATGAAAAAATGAATTTACTTTATGTTGTCATGGATGTTGGTATGGAAGGCCACCGTGGATACGGCTAGCCATGGAAAGTGAAAGTATGGTTGAAAAAGGAATAAACTTTATTTTCTATTTGGTAACCGCCTATGATATATCTAGCATGGAAAGTGTTGGGAACTCTAAGTCGTTTTCGTTGGTGGGAAGGATACACCTCCCAAAATGTTTTTATCTCTCAATTTTTCGCTTTGAGCTCTGGCACCTCTACAAATCCCTACTTCCCTCCGCGAAGGGCCTTTCTTTTACTTTATGCAATTTTTATTTTTGAATTTGAGCCTCCATCTTCTCTTATAAAAGCACCAACTAGGAGGCAATATGATCGTACTTGACTATTGGGTGTAGCTAATATGCGAGCATGTTTCATGATTGGATCAATGATTGAGCATGATGGGCTAGGGATAACTTATTTTAGCGTTGATATTTTGAAAGACATGGTTGCTTGTTGATATGCTTGAGTACTTAAATTATCAAGTCAAAACTAGACTATTGCTTTGAACAATATAAAAGTCCAAATGTCCATACCATAAAGAAAAGAAATATGATAGGCAACATTCCACATCAAAAATTCTGTTTCTATCACTTACCTACTCGAGGACGAGTAGGTGTTAAGCTTGGGGATGCTGATACGTCTCCTATGTATCTATAAATTTTGATTGTTCCATGCTGTTATATTATCAATCTTGGATGTTTTATAATCATTTTATAGTCATTTTATATCATTTTTTGGTACTAACCTATTAACATAGTGCCAAATGCCAGTTGTTGTTTTCTTCATGTTTTTTACATCGCGGGAAATCAATACCAAACGGAGTCCAAATGCAATGAAACTTTACGGAGATTTTGTATGGACCAGAAGACACCTAATGGGCAAAGGCTGCGCCTTGGGGGTGCTCTGAGGAGAGCACAACCCACCAGGGCGCGCCAGGAGGCCCAGGCGCACCCTGGTGGGTTGTGTCCACCTGGGGTGCCCCCCAGACCGCCTCTTTGCTCTATAAGTACCCCAATATTCCAGAAACCCTAAAGGCATCGACGAAAATCTATTCCAGCCGCCGCAGAGTCCAGAACCACTAGATCCAATCTAGACACCATCTCGGATGGGGTTCACCACCTTCATTGGTGCCTCTCCGATGATGCGTGAGTATTTCTTTGTAGACCTTCGGGGCCATAGTTAGTAGCTAGATGGCTTCATCTCTCTCTCGTTGAATTCTCAATACAATGGTCTCTTGGATATCCATATGATGTAACTCTTTTTGCGGTGTGTTTGTTGGGATCGGATGAACTTTGAGTTTATGATCAGATCTATCTTTTTATATCCATGAAAGTATTTGAGTTTCTTTGATCTCTTTTATGCATGATTGCTTATAGCCTCGTATTTCTTCTCTGATATTTGGGTTTTGTTTGGCCAACTAGATCTATTTATCTTGCAATGGGAAGAGGTGCTTTGTAGTGGGTTCGATCTTACGGTGCTTGATCCCAAAGGATGTAAAGGGAACCGACACGTATGTATCGTTGCTACTAAGGATAAAACGATGGGGTATATCTCTACATAGATGGATCTTGTCTACATCATGTCATCGTTTTATTGCATTACTCTGTTTCTCCATGAACTCAATACACTAGATGCATGCTGGATAGCGGTCGATGTGTGGAGTAATAGTAGTAGATGCAGGCAGGAGTCGGTCTACTAATCTTGGATGTGATGCCTATGTAATGATCATTGCTTGGATATCGTCATGATTATTTGAAGTTCTATCAATTGCCCAATAGTAATTTGTTCACCCGCCGTTTGTTATTTTTCTCGAGAGAAGCCACTACTGAAACCTATGGCTCTGGGGTCTCTTTCTCATATTATTTGCCTTTGCGATATATTTTCCTTTCCTTTTATTTTCAGATCTATTAAACCAAAATTACAAAAATTGTAGCGGCCTGACCTCAAACGGTCAAGTCTCTGTGCTTCAGTGTCATCCCTGGATCGGTATGCTGACACACACAGTACTCAAAGGATTTATAACAGAGTAGCAATCACACACTTATTACATCGAATGTCTCAAAAGAGAACTTACTACAGTAAATATGGCTTAAGGCCATCTAATACGATAACAGCGGAAGGCTTGGAAGATAAAGTGAGTCCATCAACTCCAACGGCATAGCTGAGCTGCACGGCAACGACCTAACGAACCTTACTCCTCGTCTGAAAAGTCTGCAACATAATACGTTGCAGCCCAGAACGGGTCAAAGACATGGAATATGTTGGCAATATAACACAAGAGAGCAAGAACAGAATAATGCTATCACTACATGCATATTTGGCTGGTGGAAAGCTCTATGGTTATAGTTTTTATGAAAAGCCAATTTTTCCTACAACAAAGGAATAGATTTTAATTTAACTATCATGGTAGTTGAAACATCATTGAGAAGGTTCCTCCAACTCAATCCCAATTAAAGTAATTATCAACCCAACAATATTAATTTAAGAGTGATGAGATACTTAAGATACTCAAGATTGTCCATAATCGGGGACACGGCTAACCATGATTAGATTGTACACTCTGCAGAGGTTTGCGCACTTTTCCCCACAAGACTCGATCGCCTCCGTTGGATTTCTCGCACTACATGGTGTTTGAGAAACGGATGACCGAGACATAGTCTTTCAGAAACATTAACTCTCTACTCCAGGCAGACCATACCAAACCTACAACCCACTACCTGCTGATCCACCTCTTCAAGAGCTTCATGTAACTTACTCAACTATGCTAGAGCCCATAATAGCTTGTGGCTGCACACGGAAGTTTCTAGCATGAATCATCTCAGTTCCCTATGAGCCTGGGTGGCGGTCCATAGGAAAATCACACGGAACCCCGGGATTTCCAAAAATACAGGCAACACTGGATTCTCCAGGTGCCTGCTTCCACCCAGATGTGTATTTAAGTTGCCACCTTAAGTTGAACCATCAATTAACAATATCACATATGTCATGGATTGCACTCAGCCAAACCACGTCTACGAGCATAGCATAGCAATATAAGAAACACGTAGAAGTAACTCCCAGGGGTTTGAATATAACAGGGCAATAGGTTCTACCTCATCAACTACTTCCCAACCCACATGTTAATGACATCCTCACCGTGAAATGTTTGAGGATTGAAACTAATGCATAAAAACTAGGTATGGAAAGAGTATGATCAATGTGTTACTTGCCTTGCTGACGATCCGCGAAACCTAGGGACTCGTAGTAGCACGCTTCGCACTCCGGGAATTCTATCACAAACAAACAATAGACTACATAAGCAATCAAGCAAAGATGCATGGGCAAAACTCAAATAAGAAGAATTGACTAGAAAGTTCAACTTAAGAACTCCGGTTTGCAAAAAGAATCAAATCAAACGGAGCAACGAAACTCAAACAGCGAAAGAAACAAGATCCGTTTACTAATCTGAACTAAAACCAAATTTTACAGTTCCAAAATCTTGTTTGAGTTGATTAAACAGAAATAGGGTCTCGAGACGAAGATCTAGGCGCTTGAATCGCCTGATTCTGATAAACGAGCGAAAAGATAAACTGAAACGAAAATCGGATCAGAAATCGTGATCGAAAATAATCGCGGAAAAAACCGAGAAAAAGAAAACTCATGAACAGGCTAACGAACGAATGTTCGTTGTCTGTAACTATCAAGTGAAAACCGTTCGTTAAAACGAACATACGGACGAACGTCCGCTAAGTAGAAGAACCGGGAAAAACCAGCGAACCGATCTAAAAAATGAACTAGGGTTTTTCTTTAAAAAGACCGAATCGGTTTTCTAAAAAAACCGGCGGCGGCAACCGCGCGTTACCTCTCCGGTGAGGCTCCGACAGGCGGGGCTCGGGCAGCTGGGCGGCGGGCTTGCGAGGCGGCGGGGCAACGGCGCGGGCGCGGGCGAGGAGTGGCGGCGGCGCGGCTGCAATGGGTGGCGGCGAGGCGCGGAGGCGGCGGCGCGGCTCAGGAGGCGGGCTGCGGGGCGGCGGGGTTGGTGGTGGTGGCGGGGCTCGGGCGGCGGTATTTAAGAGGGGGAGGGGTGGCTTGGAGGAGGGGCAAGGCGGCGGAGGAGGAGGAGTCCGGCTCGGACTCCGGTCCGAGTCGGCGGCGGCGCGCGGTCTCCAGGCGGGAGACGGCGGCGCGGGGGAGATGGGCCGGCTCGGCTGGGCCTTGGCCCAGTCGGGCGCTGGAAACTTTTTTTTAAACAATCCCGTCAAACATAAAATAAATCCTAGAAAATAAAATAAAAAACTAAAAATGCGAAAACAAATTTTCACCATCTAAATAGAATATTTAGAACGAGATGAACATTTTCTTGGCCCTAAAATGCAATTTTGAAAACGTGCAATTTTTCCAATGCAAATAAAATTGCAATAGAATCCAAATAAAATCAAATATTTGATTTTAATATTTTTCCTCCAATATTTCAATTATTTTGGAGAAGTCATATTATCTCCTCTCATATATTTTGATATGAAACATTTTTCCGAGAGAAAAATAATTAAAACCAAAATCCTCGTTTCAATATTTGATAAAAATCAAATATGAAAACCGGGAAATCCCCAACTCTCTCCGAGGGTCCTTGAGTTGCTTAGGATTTCGAGGATCGCGAAACAAAAATGCAATAAAATATGATATGCATGTATGATCTATGTATAACATTCCAAATTGAAAATTTGGGATGTTACAAACCTACCCCCCTTAAGATGAATCTCGCCCTCGAGATTCGGTTGGCTAGAAAATAGGTGTGGGTGGTCTTTGCGAGGTTCATCCTCTCATTCCCAGGTGGCTTCATCGTCGGTATGGTGGCTCCACTGAACTTTGCAAAACTTGATAACCTTGCTGCAGGTGACTCGACTGGCAAACTCAAGAATCTTGACTGGTTTCTCCTCATAAGTCAAATCACTGTCCAACTGAATCGCCTCCAAGGGTACTGTATCTCTTAACGGTATATCGGCCATCTCAGCATGACACTTCTTCAACTGTGAAACGTGAAACACATCGTGCACTCCTGACAGTCCTTCTGGTAACTCCAATTTGTAGGCAACTTCTCCCATACGTTCCAAAACACGATAAGGTCCTACAAATCTCGGGGCTAACTTTCCCTTAACTCCAAAATGTTTCACTCCTCGCAAGGGTGATACTCGCAGATATGCTCTATCTCCAATTCCATAGGTTACCTCCTTGCGTTTCGAATCCGCGTAACTCTTCTGCCTAGACTGAGCTATCTTCAGTCTATCTCGAATCAGCTTAACTTTCTCCTCAGACTCCTTGATCAAGTCTGGTCCAAACAACTGTCGGTCTCCTACTTCATCCCACATTAGTGGCGTTCTGCACCTTCGTCCATACAGGGTTTCGAACGGTGCCCTCTTCAAACAGGCTTGGTAACTATTGTTGTAAGAGAACCCTGCGTAAGGCAAATTGTCATCCCAACTAGATCCATGATCTAGCGCACAGGCTCTCAACATGTCCTCCAGAATCTGGTTGACTCTCTCGGTCTGTCCATCCGTCTGCGGGTGAAATGTTGTACTGAACTCCAATCTCGTTCCCAAAGTCTGGTGCAGCTGATGCCAAAACTTTGAGGTAAACTGTGTTCCTCTATCTGATACGATGGTCCTCAGAACTCCACGCAGACATACGATCCTGGACATATATATCTTGGCCAACTTTGCACTGGTATAAGTTGTTTTCACTTGGATAAAGTGATCCACTTTGGTCAAGCGATCAACTACTACCCATATAGAATCATATCCTGATTTGGTCCTGGGCAATCCGGTGATAAAATCCATGCCAAGTGTATCCCACTTCCATTCGGGTATCGGCATAGGCTGTAACAATCCTGCTGGTTTTTGATGCTCTACCTTCACTCTCTGACATACATCACATACGGCTACATACTCGGTGATATCCTTCTTCATAACTCCGTCATTGGATTGGCAACCTTGGAAAAATTCTCAATGAATCTCCGATAGTATCCTGCGAGTCCAAGAAAACTGCAGATCTCGCTAACTGAAGTGGGTGCCAACCATTCAGTGAATGACTGGTCCTTGGTGGGGTCTACTGCTATACCTTCTCCTGATATAACATGTCCAAGGAATCTGACTTCCTTCAACCAAAACTCGCATTTGCTGAACTTGGCATACAACGGATGTTCCCTGAGTTTCTCGAAAACTAAACGCAAATGCTCCTTGTGCTCCTCTTCATTCTTCGAGTATACCATTATATCATCAATAAACACCACAACAAACTTGTCCAAATATTCCATGAACACCTTGTTCATCATGCTCATGAAGTATGCATGGGCGTTAGTCAGTCCAAATGACATGACCGTATATTCATACAATTCGTATCGTGTGGTGAATGTTGTCTTTGGTATATCCTTCTCTCGAATCTTCAACTGATGGTATCCCGATCGCAGATTGATCTTCAAAAACACCTTAGCTCCTTGCAGCTGATCAAACAGATCATTGATCATCAGCAGCGGGTACTTGTTCTTGATCGTCACTTCATTCAAGGCCTGATAATCAACAACCATTCTTAGGGACTTATCCTTCTTCTCCACCAAAAGCACTGGGGCACCCCACGGTGATGAACTCCGTCGAATGTAACCTTTCTCCAATAACTCCTTGATCTGTTTCTTAATCTCCTCCAGATCATTCGCGGGCATCCGATAGGGTCTCTTGGATATTGGCCCTATACCTGGCAATAGCTCTATCGAAAACTCGATATATCGATCCGGTGGCATGCCTGGTAACTCCTCTGGGAAAACGTCCGGGTAATCTTTCACAATGGGCACTTCCTCCTGAATAACTCCCGTGAGGGTATTCACTTGGCTCCTCCTAGGCACATGCCTAGATACGTACTTGATCCTTTTTCCCTCCGGGGTGGTGAGGTAAATCGACTTACTAGCACAGTTAATGCTCCCTCCAGACTTTAACATCCAGTCCATACCTAATATCACATCCAATCCTTGTGACTCCAAGATTATTAGGTCGGACGAAAAACATGCTTGCCAATGGTTAGGGGTATCTAGTCGCACCATCGACTAGCCATATATTCTGCTCCAGGTGAACTTACTAACAGAGGGTTCCTAAGGGTTTGGGTTGGTAGTCTAAACTTATCCACGAATCCCCTTGATATGTATGAATGCGATGCACCAGTATCAAAAAGAACAAGAGCGGTAAATGACTTAACCAAAAACTTACCTATAACTGCGTCAGGCTGCTCTTCAACCTCCTCCACGTTAACGTGGTTCACTTGTCCTTTGTTGAATGGATTGGGCTTCTTTCCAGCGCTCCCATTTCCATTTCCATTCTTCCCTTCAGGGCACTCCGTGGCATAGTGTCCAATCTTCCCGCACTTATAGCAAGTAATGTGACTTAGATCTCTTTTGGCGGGTGTGGCTGGATTGGGGCGGTTCTGATTGTTGTTAGTTCCGTTCCCATTCCCGTTCTTAGAACCATTGTGGTTATGCGAACCTCCTCCGGTGTGGTTATGACCTCCATGGATATGAACAAGTCCTCCCGAGTTCGGGGTTAGGCGAGGCTTCTGCTGAGATCCTGAGTTATACCTCCCTTATCCATACTTCCTCTTACAGTTCTCAATCTGCTGCTGCTTCCCTTCAATCATAAGAGCCTTATCTACCAACTCCTGGTAGTTGTTGAAGGTTGATACCATCAACTGCATGCTCATCTCATCATTCAGCCCTTCCATAAACTTCTCACCTTGGCGGCATCTGTGGCCACATCATCAGGGGCATAGCGAGATAACTTGCTGAACTCATCCACGTACTGAGCCACAGTATAGTTCCCCTGGCGTAAGTTGCAAAACTCACGCTTCTTCATATTCATGGCTCCAGTTGAGACGTGGGTTGTGCGGAAAGCTTGCTGAAACTGGTCCCAAGTGACGTTGGCTATGGGGAAAGTGGTCGTGTAATTTTCCCACCATGAGGCTGCTGGTCCATCCAATTGATGTGCGGCAAAGCGCACCTTCTCAGCATCTGTGCAACCTGCGGTGGTCAACTCCCTTCCAATACGGCATAGCCAATCATCAGCAACTATAGGCTCGGTGCTACTGGAAAACACCGGCGGCTGTAACCTCAGAAAATGGGCTAGGTTATCAACTGGAGGCGGGTTGTTGTTGTTATTGTTGTTGCCTTAGTTCTGAACTAGCAATTGCATCAAGGTGTTCTGCTGCTGGATCAACTGAGTGAGCTCCGGCGGAAAGGCAAATCTGGTGTCACGTCTCGGAGGCATCTGGTGGGTTTAGAGGGAAGAGATCAGAATAGAAAAGGGGTCTAATGAGAAAGCACTACCCATATACACATGAGACAAACACAAACATTTTCACTCAATCAATCAATCAAGGGCATACAAGCGTTCTAGAACTATCGCAAAAGTGCTCAACTACTACTATATACATGGGGGAATACTACTAATTATTTGGTGGTCATCTAGAAATTTTGATCGGTGGAAGACTCCATGATGTCTGCTCCAGCTTCGTCTTCAAAGTCATCATCACTGGGGTCGGAGTCGGCGTCGTCGATGATGATGTAGTTGTCCGGGCAAGTGGAATCGTCGTCTTCACTTCCCGGTGCTGGATCTCCCATGAATACTCCGATCTTCTTTACCAGGTTGTCATTCTTCTCCAATAGTATCTTAATTTCCTCCTCATATCCATCACATGTAAACTTGAGTTCTACTTCTAGCTTGTTGATCCTAGTCTTCGCCTTCTTCAAATCCATCATGTTTGCGCACATCTGATTCTCCTGACGTCGAATGTGCTGGTTTAACTCCTGGATGAAAGCTGCAATGGATCTGTCCTTCTTGGTGCTGATCATCTCCCATTGCTCGTCTCGGCACCCACATATCTGGTAGATGGTGTCCTTAAGATCCTTGTTGTAGACTTCTCCAATGCGTCTCATGGTAATGTGGGCTGCCATGCTCTTGCCTAGACTCCAGGTGGGTGCTTCAAAAGAAAATTATATGGGTTTGGTGGTTGGCGAGAACGTCTGTCCTGGAACTTGTACTTGAATCATCCAGCGCCCCTCTTCTGGTAGGGTGGCGTTGTACGTCCCGGTGAAGCTTGGTATTCCAATGTTCAAGTACCTAGTGACTTCCTTCAAGTGGCGTCCAAAGGGTGTGTCTTCCTCCGGCTGTGCAAACTTGTTCTTCAACTCCGCCATCCTAAAGAGTAGAATATGGAGAGGAGTCAGAAATGAGTAGAGAAGAGTGACCTAGGGTTTATCTTAGTGGTCGTGTCCTACACTCAGCGTGTGCTCTGATACCATCTTGTAGCGACCCGGCCTCAAACGGTCAAGTCTCTGTGCTTCAGTGTCATCCCTGGATCGGTATGCTGACACACACAGTACTCGAAGGATTTATAACAGAGTAGCAATCACACACTTATTACATCGAATATCTCAAAAGAGAACTTATTACAATAGATATGGCTTAAGGCCATCTAATACGATAACATGAAGGCTTGGAAGATAAAGTGAGTCCATCAACTCCAATCAAGATAGCTGAGTTGCACGGCAACGACCTAATGAACCTTACTCCTCGTTCGAAAAGTCTGCAACATAATACGTTGCAGCCCGAAAATGGGTCAGCGCATGGAATATGCTGGCAATATAACACAATAGAGCAAGAACAGAATAATGCTATCACTACATGCATATTTGGCTGGTGGAAAGCTCTATGGTTATACTTTTTGCGAAAAGCCAATTTTTTCCTACAACAAAGGAATAGATTTTAATTTAACTATCATGGTAGTTGAAACATCATTGAGAAGGTCCCTCCAACTCAATCCCAATTAAAGTAATTATCAACCCAATAATATTAATTTAAGAGTGATGAGATACTTAAGATACTCCAAGTACTAGATACTCAAGATTGTCCATAACCGGGGACACGGCTAACCATGATTAGATTGTACACTCTACAGAGGTTTGCACACTTTTCCCCACAAGACTCGATCGCCTTCGTTGGATTTCTCGCACTACATGGTATTTGAGAAACAGATGACCGAGACATAGTCTTTCAGAAACATTAACTCTCTACTCCGGGCAGACCATACCAAACCTACAACCCACTACCTGCTGATCCACCTCTTCAAGAGCTTCACGTAACTTACTCAACTATGCTAGAGCCCATAATAGCTTGTGGCTGCACACGGAAGTTTCTAGCATGAATCATCTCAGTTCCCTTTGAGCCTGGGTGGCGGTCTATAGGAATATCACACGGAACCCCGGGATTTCCAAAAATACAAGCAACACTGGATTCTGCAGGTGCCTCAATCCACCCAGATGTGTATTTAAGTTGCCACCTTAAGTTGAACCATCAATTACCAATCTCACATCTGTCATGGATTTCACTCACCCAAACGACGTCTACGAGCATAGCATAGCAATATAAGCAACACGTAGAAGTAACTCCCAGGGGTTTGAATATAACAGGGCAATAGGTTCTACCTCATCAACTACTTCCCAACCCACATGTTAATGACATCCTAACCATGCAATATTTGAGGATTGAAACTAATGCATACAAACTCGGTATGGAAATAGTATGATCAATGTGTTACTTGCCTTGCTGACGATCCGCGAAACCTAGGGACTCGTAGTAGCACGCTTCGCACTCCGGGAATTCTATCGCAAACAAACAATAGCATACATAAGCAATCAAGCAAAGATGCATGGGAAAAACTCAAATAAGAAGAATTGACCAGAAAGTTCAACTTAAGAACTCCAGTTTGCAAAAAGAATCAAATCAAACGGAGCAACGAAACTCAAACGGCGAAAGAAACAAGACCCGTTTACTAATCTGAACTAAAGTCAAATTTTACAGTTCCAAAATCTTGTTTGATTTGATTAAACAGAAAGAGGGTCTCGAGACAAAGATCTGGGCGCTTGAATCGCCTGATTGCGATAAACGAGCGAAAAGATAAACTGAAACGAAAATCGGATCAGAAATCGCGATCGAAAATAATCGCGGAAAAAACCGAGAAAAAGAAAACTGACAAACGGGCTAACGAACGAACGTTCGTTGTCTGTAACTATCGAGCGAAAACCGTTCGTTAAAACTAACGTACGGACGAACGTCCGCTAAGTAGAAGAACCGGGAAAAACCGGTGAACCAATCTAAAAAACGAACTAGGGTTTTTCTTTAAAAAACCGAATCGGTTTTCTAAAAAACCAGCGACGGCAACGGCGTGTTACCTCTCCGGCGAGGCGGGGCTCGGGCGGCGGGCTTAGGCGGGCGGCGTGGCGGGGGCGGCGAGGCGGCGTGTAGGCGGTGGCGCGGCTCGGGAGGCGCGGGCGGCGGGTTAGTGGTGGTGGCGGGGCTCGGGCGGTATTTAAGAGGGAGGGTGGCTTGGAGGAGGGCAAGGCGGCGGAGGAGGAGGAGTCCGGCTCGGACTCCGGTCTAAGTCGGCGGCGCGCCATGGTCTCCAAAGGGAGACGGCGGCGCTGGGAGATGGGCAGCTCGGTGGGCCTTGGCCCGATCAAGGCTGAAACTTTTTTAAACAATTCCGCCGAACAGAAAATAAATCCTAGAAAATAAAACAAAAAACTAAAAATGCCAAAACAAATTTTCACCGTCTAAATAGAATATTTAGAACGAGATGAACATTTTCTTGGCCCTAAAATGCAATTTTGAAAACGTGCAATTTTTCTAATGCAAATAAAATTGCAATAAATTCCAAATAAAATCAAATATTTGATTTTAATGTTTTTCCTCCAATATTTCACTTAATTTGGAGAAGTCATATTATCTCCTCTCATATATTTTGATATGGAACATTTTTCGGAGAGAAAAGTAATTAAAACCAAAATCCTTGTTTCAATATTTGATAAAAATCAAATATGAAAACCGGGAAATCCCCAACTCTCTGTGAGGGTCCTTGAGTTGCTTAGGATTTCGAGTATCGCAAAACGAAAATGCAATAAAATATGATATGCATGTATGATCTATGTCTAACATTCCAAATTGAAAATTTGGGATGTTACAAAAATACCTTGCTGCAATTTATTCTTATTTATTTTATTTGGCGTTCGATCTATCAATCCACTACAATTTTATTCACGTTCGTTTGCCCGTCTTGGGGCGCCGCTACCCGAAAGGGATTGACAACCCCTTTTACACGTCGGGTTGCCAGTAGTTGTTATTTGTGTGCAGGTGTTATTTACGTTGTGTTGCTTGGTTCTCCTACTGGTTCGATAACCTTGGTTTCACATCTGAGGGAAATACCTATCGCCGTTGTGCTGCATCATCCCTTCCTCTTTGGGAAATACCGACGTAGCTTCAAGCCGCATCAGACTACAAGGATGCCAAGTACTCTTCCAAGCCATACGGTTCATACAATCAAGCTTCAATGACTACACCACCTTCTACCTCAACCAAACCATCTACAAGCAACGTCGACAAGTCCAACTACAAGAAACCTTCGTCGACTTCGAAACCAAGTCGTCCTCCTACTACAAAGAACCTCAAGCCGAGAGCTTCATCATCAACGACTCCAAACAATGAGACCGACAAGGCAAGTTCCATCAAGTGCTTTACGTGCCAAGGCCTAGGCCACAAGACATAGCAATGCCCCACCAGGCGAACCATGATCGCCAACGACGACGACACCTATGACTCAATGAGTGAGGAAGAAACGGAAGCCCTTGAGCATGTGGACATGCACCGGCGCATGAATGAAGATGAGGATGACCAAGTCTTTTGTGATAATTATTCGAGCCCCGCTCTCATTGTCTGCAAGGTCTTGACAATCCAACGTCAACAAGAGGAAGACCAAAGATGCCATATCTTCCACACCGAGGAGGGCATCAATGGAAGATCCGTGAAGGTCATCATCGACGGAGGAAGTTGCCACAACTTGGCAAGTGAAGAGCTATGTTCCAAGCTACAATTGGTCAAGATGAAGCATCCTCGCCCCTACAAGGTCCAATGGCTTAGCGAATCCGGCACCATTCAAGTGGAGCACACCGTTCAAGTCTCCTTCAAGATTGGAGCATACAAAGACACCTTGGAGTGTGATGTGGTTCCCATGTCCGTTTGCCATCTCCTACTTGGACGACCATGGCAATTCAACCGCGACGTCATCCACAACGGACGAACCAATCATTATAGCTTCAAGATAAAGGGAAAGGAGTACGTGCTACGACCTATGTCATCAAGCCAAGTGATCACCGACAAGCAAGCAACCACCCATCATGGGGAGAATAGTGAGAGAGAGAGAGAGAGGCACCAAAAAGAGAGTGAGCGCCCCAAGCCAAAATTGAGTGCCTCCACGATGAGCGACTAGAAAAACTTAGTGTTATATGCTACCAGAAGTGAGTTGAGAGAAGTGTGTGAGAACCCATCAAGTGTTATGCACTATGTCCTAGTGTACAAGGATGAAGCGGCAAGGACTAACACCTCTCACCATCTACCTTTAGTGTTGTCTTCTCTATTGCAGGAATTCAAGGACGTATTCCCCGATGAACTACCTCCACTATGCGGCATCGAACACCGAATCGACCTCATTCCCGGCGCACCTTACCGAACAAGGCACCCTACCGCGTCAACCCTGAAAAAACCAAGGAAATACAAAGGCAAGTACAACAAATCATTGACAATGGGCATGTATGTGAAAGTTTAAGTCCTTGTGCCATTCCGGTAATCCTTGTGACTAAGAAAGACGGTAGTTTTCGCATGTGTTCTGATTGTCGTCCTATCAATGCTATTAACCTTCGTTATCGATATCTTATTCCACGCCTTGATGATGTGCTAGATGAGCTTAGCGGAGCCACCATTTTCTCTAAAATTGATCTTAAAAGTGGCTACTACCAAATACACATTCAAGAAGGTGATGAATGGAAAACCACTTTCAAAACCAAGTTTGGCTTGTATGAATGGTTGATCATGCCTATGGGTTTATCAGAAGCACCCGGCACTTTTATGTGTGTGATGCATTATGTTCTTCGCCCTTACATTGGCGTATTTCTTGTCGTCTACTTTGATGATATTCTTGTATTTAGCGTGTCTCTAGAAGATCATGTCACTCATCTTAGAACCGTTTTGCAAACTCTAAGAAAAGAGGGCCTTTATGCTAATATGGACAAATGCCTCTTTGGTGTTGATAAGCTTGTTTTCTTGGGTTTTGTTGTGTCATCTAAGGGTGTTCATATAGATGAAGCTAAAATTGATGCTATTAAAACTTGGCCACAACCAACAAACTTGCAACAAGTGTGTAGTTTCCTTGGCTTAGCCGGTTTCTATCGTAGATTCGTTAAGGACTTTAGCACTATTGCATCCCCTTTGCATGCCTTGAGCAAAAATAATGCACCATTTGTTTGGGGACCATCCCAAGATACCGCATTTCATGAGCTTAAGAATTTGCTTACACATGCCCCTTTGCTTGTATTACCCAACTTTGACAAAACTTTTGAAGTTCATTGCGATGCTAGCGGTAACGATATAGGAGGTGTGTTGATGCAAGAGAAGCGCCCAATTGCTTATTTTAGTGAAAAACTTTCCGACACGCAACTCAATTATCCCATCTATGACAAAGAGTTGTACGCATTAGTGAGAGTTTTGCATGTGTGGGAACATTATCTTCGTCCTCATGAATTTGTAATTCATACCGACCATGAAATTCTCAAGTATCTTAAGGGTCAAACCAAGTTGAATAGGAGGCACACCAATGGAGTGAATTTATAGAATCTTTTCCTTATGTCATCAAGTACATTAAGGGTAAAGAAAACGTAGTGGCGGATGCCCTCTCCCGCAAATGCATGCTTGTCACCCAACTTGAATTGAATGTCATTGGCTTCGAGCACATAAAAGACTTGTATGCGCATGATCGTACTTTTGCTATTCCTTATGCCAAATGTTTGAAGCGTACATCTTGGGAACGCTATTACATCAAAGATGATTATCTTATGAGAGCTAACTAACTATGTACCCCCGAGTCTTCTTCTCATTTGTTACTTTTGCAAGAATCTCATGGAGGACTTATGGGACACATTGGACGCGACAAGACATTCGCTACCTCTCCAAGAACTACTTTTGGCCCAAGATGTTCCGCGACGTCTCTCGCTACACCAACCGATGCTCTACATGTCGCAAAGCTAAGTCTAAAGCTCAATCCCATGGTCTATATATGCCACTTCCTATTCTGTATCACCCATGGAATCCCCCTCCAAGTCGCGAAAGATCGTCCCCTAGGGTTCCACCCTACATCAGCATCCCTGCATCCCTAACTCCATGACGCTTCCTTGCGCCCGCGGATCCACATGCGGTTACCTCTACACAAGCGACCTGACCCGACATCAACATCAATCTGCAATACCTCATGAACACATGCCCATGGGAGAAGAACGTTACGGCCTACCCGACGCCGCCAGGCAGGCACCACAGCCACCATGTCACAACATCCCTGCCCGAAAGCTAAGGGGGATGTCGTCGACCGCAACTCAAGTCGCCCCGCAACCCGCACCGACCATAAGGTAGGAACCAGATCTGTCGCTTGGGTCACGCACCACCCACCACCTTGCAACACCGTCACTACAGCAGCTGACAGCCAGGGCGGAGCAGGCCGCTCGTGACCCATGCCGCCCTCAACCCACGCCGCACGACGGCCCACTGGTGGAAAATCCAGGCAGATCTAGCCAGAGGCCGGCCGCATGCTTCCACCTAAGGAAGAAGTCTTCGCAGCCGCCGCACCACCAGCTAGATCTAGAGCGCCACCACACCACCAGCAAGATCTTGGGCGCCGATGTGCCGCCCTCTCGCCTTCGTGCAGCTGGACCCCGTGACAACCCAGCCTCTCCACCCGCGAAATCATCCCAAGCCAGCCCTTGGATCGAGCGGAGAGGAAAGAGGCCCCGCCGCCACCTACGTCAATTGGGCTTTGCCTGGTGGTGCCTCGTGATGGCGGTGGGGGAGAAGCCCCAGGGGGAGAGGGGAGAGAGGCGACGAGCAAGAGTTGCCCCGGGTCGGTCGCGGGGGCGACACGTGAGAGGACGAGGACGAGCCTAACCATAGCCACCGGTTCCGTCACCCCTATGAATGCACGCACGCACACCCTACGCCTATAAGCACCCCAGTGATATTGAGCGGTCACAACATCTTTAGATTTGACGAGGCCACCACATGGGTGTCGTTGACACAACATCTTTAGATTTGACGAAGCCATTACAGGCGTTTCGTAGTCAACGAGAACATCTCCTCCCACTAAACGAACATTGTCGTGAAGCTTGAATGCGAGCATCAGTGCCAAGTCTAGGACTTGAATTATGATGGGCTGGTTCCACCACAAAGAACCTGAACATCTGAGCGTTCACAGGATGAAACAGAGTTGCACTTCCTCATTTAAACATACATGCTACAAAAGTTGTATAGATCAAAGCGAGTGTTAAATACTCATCAAATGTTCAGTGCATCCATGTTTATGATCCTGAAATAATCAGGAAACAAAACTAGACTATGATGATATGTCACAGGAGTTATTCCAAAAAGAAAAAGAAAAGAGGCTTACAGGTCAAAAACACTATGCGTGTATGACAGAATATGTACAGGATACCTATAATCACTCGCACACTACACATCCCTATACAACCAGCCGCTGCGCGTTCCTGTGCTCAATTCATACTCCGTTTCAAAATTAAGATCCTGAATTATGTGCAGCTGTTGCTTGCTGGTACATATTAGATCTGGCAGTCTGTTGTTTGCTTCTTTCTTTCTTCCCAGGAGTTGGAGCAGTGCATGCAGAATGAATTGTGTCCACCCAGGGCAGTATCTACTACTAGCAGGGATGAGTCGTTAACCAGAAGCGGGCTATACATATCAATCAATGATTTTCTCGCCGGTTGAAAATAAATTCCATATCACAGTTCCAACAAGATAAAGAGTTACAGACAATTTGAAGACATCGTCCCAAGAACCTGCATTTTTGTTTGAAGGATGAGACGTGCAAATTGACAGTGTAATATGTTACGTAACGTAAAGAGTTTAGGATCAGGGCAGACCGTGCTGCAAGATGTATCCAGTTGCTGCTGTGCCAAATACACCAGCTAGAACCCCAGCTGTGTTGGAGAGACCAAGTAGTACACCCTACAAGACAGGAAATTCATCACCTTTTGGTAGCATATTCAGTACGACTTTACAGAACATCTAAGATTATAGTCCACTGAAATATTATGCTATAGTCAGATGATTACGGCGTATCGAGGACCGATATCTTGATGATTCGAGTATAGACCAGACTGAGAAAATGCATCACTTCCCTGACATTTGGAAAAAGATTCAGATATAAAACAGAGTTGCTCTATACGAAGAAAATATTATCAACGACAAGAAGTAAAAGGGAGCCTCACCTGGCTACAAGCCATGCACAAAACTGCCAGTGCTGGTGAATCGATATGGCTCAGTTGACTGAGAAAAAAGGCTGGCCCTAAGAAACCAATTGATTGCATGATCTGCAACAGGTGGACGTGCATAGGGTAACAATATTGATGACATCTTTCTTTAGTACAAGTTCAAAAACTGGATCCTGATTATCTTAGCCCCAGTGAATACATCACTGGGGAATATAAACTCAGAATATCAAAGTGTTTAATTTACCTTGCGAACCGTTGTCACTGATGTTCCTCTACTAACAAGTGTGTCTGCAATCCAACCACCAACATTTGCAGAAATCGCCATTGTTAGCCAGGGAAGGACGCAGAAAAGGCTGGACTCCGTGAGGTTGAATTTCAAAACCTATTTTATATTAAGTTTGTCTTTATAAAGAAAGGGGTTTGCAGTTCATGATGCTCAATTAGGTAACAACGATGTTGATGATACCTGGTTGTAGTACGTAGGCATCCATGTCAGCAAGATAAAAGTTCCCCAGTTATGGCAAAAGTGGCAAGCTATAAGTGCCCAAACAGGCGGTTTTGACAATATTACTCCCCATGGAATTGTTGTAACAGCCTCTCCTGATGTGGTTTGACTAATGATAAGCTTCTTTTCTTCAGCACTAATCCCCGGATCCTCAAGTGGAGTACTATAAGCCTTTTAAGATAACAGACCACAAATTCAGACATGACGAAAACAAAAGCAGAGAAGTTACACAGTAATTCACAACACCGAAGTACCTTGGCCGCCCATGTCGCGAACCAGACAGTCCCGAGAGAGCCGAAGGAATAGAAGACTGATGGCCACCCAAACTTGTGTATCAGGAATGGCGAAAATGCGAGTCCTGTCACTGACCCTAGGTACATCCCACTATATACAAGAGCCAATGATCTGCTCCTCTCTGATACAGGAACCCATTTTGAAAGTATATTATTCATTGCAGGCATGGCAACCCCCTGTTGCAAGAATTTATATTTTGTCATGTCCATGATGCACCGGTGTATGAAGAACATCAACTACAACCTTGTTTGCCTTTCTTCTCCTATTATATAATTTGGCCCTTCCCCCAGTTGGCTTATTCTCTATGTTTAAAGCAATATTTGAACCTAAGCTCTGGTGCCCCTTATTTTATCACACTAACTTCACAGCAAATTCAGACAGGACGACAACTAAATCAAGAAATACATGCAATGATATCACTTCGGGAAGCACTTGAGCAGTCCAAAAACTCTTTCATTGTACTGATTTACTTCCTCTCCTCCCCTCCCCCCTGTCGCCCCCCGCACGGGCGACCGAGGGGCTCCACCCCTAGCCGCCGGGTCTCCGCCCCTTCCTCTCCCTCCCCTCTGTTGCCGCCGGTGGTAGGCGCCGGGCTTAGCCCGTGCGTGCGCCGGCGGCAGCGGAGGCACTCCTCCCTCTCGCGGGTCAAAGGGTGACGCGGGGCTCCCTGGCTCGAGGGTGTGACCCCGATCTGGGTTGCGGCGGCGCCGATCTGGTTCATGGCGGCCCAGATCTGGACTTCGGCGGTGTGGCGGCTGGCCAGCGTCCTATCGGCGGCTGTGGTGTCAGTGCTGGCGCTGCTCCTCCCGATCTAGGGCGGAGGGCCTTGGATCCGGGGCGGCGGCCCCGAGGTTGGCCTCCCTGTCTGATGGCGCGGCGGGGCGGTCGGGCTGCCGGGGATCGGGTCAGATGGCCGGTGATCCACCGGCGGGTTGGTGCCGCGGCAACTGCGTCGAGCTGCTTCTTCCTCCAATACTTGCATCATGCACTCCGTCGTAACGGACATGGCTGCACTGCTTGCCAGGCACCGGGTGGGCGGAGCGGGAGGTGGGGATTCGGATTGGGATAATTCCCCGGTCGGCTCCTTCCGGCCGCGACGGGGACGACGCCCGAGGGTGCCGTTTCTCTTCCTGGAGACGTCGTTCGGGTCCGCCCTACCTTTTCCCACTCCACGGTTTCTCGGGTGAAAACCCTAGGGCAGCGACGGCGCTCATGGCCTCGTGTACTTCTTGAAGGTGCCGTCGACAGAGCTAAGTGGTCGTGGGCACGACTCGTGTTCGTGGGCAGCTGCAATTGGCGTGCCCCTCTCCCTCCAGGAGGCATCTGCTTCGGGGGAAACCCTGGATCTGGGTCTCCCAGATCGGATGATGACGGAAACTATGGTGTCATTCTCCCTCTTGAGGGCATCGTTTTGGAGCAGGTGTTGATTGGAAGGGCCAAGAGGTGGAGCGGGGTTTCATCTTCCGCATCGACGACGGCAGGTCTCGGCGGCATGGCGCGGTGCAGGCTCGGCGTCCGATGCGGGTTGACGGACTCGCGCAGGAGGGCGACGCTGTCTGACGTCGTGGTGGCGTCGATGGCAGAGAGGCCTAGTAAGGTCGATGCATCAGTTCTTCTCTGAGGATGGATCGATGGAAGCTGGAGGTGATGGCCCTTGCAGCGTGCGGTGCTCACTGGGAGTGTGCCGGACCGGTGTGTGACCCAGTCTAGGTAGTGGCTTGGATGGGGCATCCGCCTTTAAATGTTAGGCTTTGGTGCGATGTCTGTTTGGTATTAGGCTCAGACATTCAGCACCCCTTCATCAAGGGAGAGTAGCAACAGGCGTTGCCAAGATGATGGCTTCAGGCTTATTGATGTATTACCTTGTAAGGTCTTTGGTAATAATTAATAATATGGTTGCATGCATTGTCCGGATGCAGAGGCCAGGGGTAAAAAAAACTTGAGCAGTCCAAACACCACACCAAACGGTTAAGTAGTGCAAATTACCAAAGGCAAACTGGAAGACACAGAATGAACAAAATGTTCAACATCACCATGAAATTAGGAACAGCATTCTATGACTCAAAGTCACATTGCTACAGTGACGTAGCTTTGTACAGTAGGGATGATTATCAAGGCTTACCTCTCCAATTCCCATAAAAGCACGCACAACAAGGAGAAATGGCAAGCCTAGCTTTGCCGCCACAGGCGTAAGAGCTGTGGCGACCGACCACCAAATCACCCCGAAACCAAGAACAGTCTTCCCCCCAACTTTGTCTGCCCATATCCCTCCTGCTATCTGCAATGACAATGGTGTTAGATACTAGTACTACTCAAGGGGAGGAGTAAATTGCGGATCTTCCATGAATCTTAGATACAGAGTGTGTGCATGGTCAGTATGAACCAATCAATGGTTGCTCCCCGGTCTGAACCACTGACCTGAGTTAGGAGGTAGCCCCAAAAGAAGGACGACTGGATGAGGCCGACGGTTTGCGGGTTCCAGCCGTACTCCGCGGACATGGGCATGATGGCAATGCTCATGTTTACCTGCAAATTAATAGCAACCATTGCTGGAGGTTCAGTAGCTATGGATGTCGGTGGTGAGGAGTGAGGAGGTGGGGGAAGCAGCCCAGCTAGGGGTACGCACGTACGCGGTCCATGTTGCAGAGGAGGAAGGCGGAGAAGCAGAGGAAGACAATGGCCCAGCGCTTGGGGAACTGCCCCTGCTCCTCCTCCCCCGGCTCGGCGTCCTCTAGCAGCAGCTTCTTTACCGAGTCCAGCAGCTCCACGCCGCTGCCCTCCCCCTGTTCGGCATTCGCGTGCAGCGGCTTATCCCCGTCCCTGCGCGATGGCGGGGTGTCCGGCTGGACGTCTGCCCCGCGGAGCGCTCGCCTCCGGACTCGAACGCGAACTCCGTTGTTCGCGAGGAGCCCTGGCCCGGCTCTCTGGGACGGCGAGCCGCCGTCGATGAAGCAGCGGTGCAACGGCGGGCCGCCGCTCCGGCACTGGGCGGAGAGGGAGAGCGGGAGCAGGCGGAGCATGGCGCCTGGGAGGAGGCCTGTGCACGGACGTGACCTCTCGCTTGCGTGCTCGATCGGCTCGGCGCAGATGCTAGCTAGCTAGATTTTTGACTCCCCGAGTCGACGATGGATGCGAGGGAAGCGTCGAAGTGGCCATCGTACGCGCCTGGGGCAGACGAATGGCTCTCGTTGGTCGACCACCCCGACGGGACGATTGTGTCTGGCTATAGGCTATCTGCGCACCGCAGCTCGCCATCTGGACGCTAACGTGGCATGCCATGCATGTATCATCTCATCTGCGTTGCATTTCTTCCCTGGGACACTTTTTAAAGGGACTATGTAGGTGCCCGTGCGTTGTTAGGGAGTCAAAAAAAATTCAACACAATATCTTTTTGTTTATGCCAAGCTTAAATGAAAAGCGTAATCGAGAAGTCCATGAACTAGCCAGGTTAGCTAGGTTAGTTGGTTTTTTTCTCCGAGTGTTTGGATGGATAACGTCCATAATTAGATTATCCTTTTACTTGTAAACAATGCTACTTTATTTATGAATAAATAAAAAAGGAAAAGTTTACAAAAAAAGAGCGTTGAGGCCATCTGTTAACCGGGCTGTGGCTTGCGTGTGGGCCAGAGCTCAAAATGGGTCCTATTCTTCTACCTTTTCCTCATGAGCGTCTAAGAGCATCTACAGTCGGACCTGACAAATCTGACCCCCTACTTATCCACGGACGCCCCCGGGAACGGGCCCTCATATTTTCCTCCCGGCATTCACATATCTCAAGTTCGGATTCTCAAATCCATGCACGTCGATCATAGAAGACAATGTTGCACGTAAATAACAAGTATTGGTATGGAGCATAGATAACGTTTACATAAAATTTATTTTAAGTGCACAACTCAAGCATTAGCTCCTTGGGTGTCACTATGGGTCCGCCATGTGCTCCACAAGATCATTGAGTAGCTGTGGATGATCTCAAAGATTCTGATGCATCTGCAGGAAGTTCATAAGTTAAGCCGCATCTTGATATTCCAGGATCTCAACTTGTTCTCCATGTGCTTCAAAATCATGGGTTTGGGCTACACCATCACTCTTATCCTCGACAATCATATTGTGCGGAATAACACAACATGTCATCAGCTGCCACAAAGTTTCTGATTCCCACATCATTGAAGCGCTCAGAATTCCCCAACGAGCTTGAAGCACACCAAATGCCCTCTCCACATCCTTCCTAGCCGCTTCATGCATTGTTGCAAAGTGGCTATGTCTATTGCCATGCGGTTCATATATGGTCTTCACAAACGACGCCCACTAAGAATAGATACTATTGGCAAGATAGTATCCCATGTTGTAGTCTCGGCCGTTGACGGTGTAGTTGCACGGTGATGATTCCCCATTGCAAAGCCTCCTAAACACCAGAGATCGTTGAAGCACATTGATGTCGTTGTGAGAACCCGACATTCCAAATAAAGCATGCCAAATTCATAAGTCATGTGATGCCACTGCTTCTAGTATAATGGTGGCCTCTTTGGTGTGACCTTGATACATTCTCCGCAAACCTTTGGGGTAGTTCTTCCATTGCCAATGCATGCAATTAATTGATCCGAGCATTCCTGGAAATCCCTTTGGATCTTCAATAGCCAACAACTTCTCTGCATCCTGCGCATTTGGTTCTCTGAGATACTCAGGTCCAAACACCTCCACCACGGCGCGGGCAAAGTTGACAGTAGTCTTCAAGCACTCACCAACGGCATCTGCAACAGTACCAAGTGCAAGCATGATACGTCTCCGTCGTATCTACTTTTCCAAACACTTTTGCCCTTGTTTTGGACTCTAACTTGCATGATTTGAATGGAACTAACCCGGACTGACGTTGTTTTCAGCAGAATTGCCATGATGTTGTTTTATGTGCAGAAAAAAAAATCTCGGAATGACCTGAAACTCCACGGAACATCTAGTTAAAAATAATAAAAAACCCTTGCCAAAGATGAAGACCAGGGAGCCCACACCCTGTCCACGAGGGTGGGGGGCACCCCCCCCCTAGGGCGCGCCCCCTACCTCGTGGGCCCCCTGGAGCTCCTCCGACGCCAACTCCAACTCTATATATTTGCTTTCGGGGAGAAAAAAATCAAGGAGAAGAAATCATCGCGTTTTACAATACGGAGCCGCCGCCAAGCCATAAAACCTCTCGGGAGGGCTGATCCGGAGTCCGCTCGGGGCTCCGGAGAGGGGATTCGTCGTCGTCGTCGTCATCAACCATCCTCCATCACCAATTTCATGATGCTCACCGATGGCGTGAGTAATTCCATCGTAGGCTTGCCGGACGGTGATGGGTTGGATGAGAATTATCATGTAATCGAGTTAGTTTTGTTAGGGTTTGATCCCTAGTATCCACTATGTTCGAGATTGATGTTGCTATGACTTTGCTATGCTTAATGCTTGTCACTAGGGCCCGAGTGCCATGATTTCAGATCTGAACCTATTATGTTTTCATGAATATATGTGTGTTCTTGATCCTATCTTGCAAGTCTATAGTCACCTACTATGTGTTATGATCCAAAGAACTCAAGTGACAATAATCAGGACCACTCCCGGTGATGACCATAGTTTGAGGAGTTCATGTATTCACTAAGTGTTAATTATTTGTTCCGGTACTCTATTAAAAGGAGGCCTTAATATCCTTTAGTTTCCATTAGGACCCCGCTGCCACGGGAGGGTAGGACAAAAGATGTCATGCAAGTTCTTTTCCATAAGCACGTATGACTATATTCGGGGTACATGCCTACACTACATTGATGAATTGGAGCTAGTTCTGTGTCACCCTATGTTATGACTGTTACATGATGAACCGCATCCGGCATAATTATCCATCACCGATCCAATGCCTACGAGCTTTCCATATACTGGTTTACGCTTATTTACTTTTCCGTTGCTACTGTTACAATCACTACAAAATACCAAAATATTACTTTTGCTGCTGTTATCTTTTGTTACCGTTACCACTACTATCATACTACTTTGCTACTAAATACTTTGCTGCAGATATTAAGTTATCCAGGTGTGGCTGAATTGACAACTCAGTTGCTAATACTTAAGAATATTATTTGGCTCCCCTTGTGTCGAATCAATAAATTTGGGTTGAATACTCTACCCTCGAAAGCTGTTGCGATCCCCTACACTTGTGGGTTATCAAGACCAATTTAAAGCGCCCGTTCTTGGGAGCATAGCTCTATTCTTTGAGTCACTTGGGATTTATATCTGCGGGTCACTATGAAGAACTTGAAAGACGCTAAGACAACAATTTATCCCTCAACTACGAGGGGAGATATGTCACATGTTATTGATGATGCCACTTCTGCTATTCATCATACTTATGATGAAACTACTTCTATGCTTGATACTACTATTATCACGCCCAAGATGCGACCCTATCCTAAAGGAACTCGAAGGTCCCACCAAGGATAGAAGCGCATCTTGAAGACGCTTTTGCAAGGTGGATATCATTACATCAACATTACAAAATAGGAAGGGATACATACATAAGGCATACAATGCCATACGGTTACAACATCACAATACATAAGAGCAACATCCGACTACGGATGAAACACAAATAGAAACTCAAACGACATCCACCATGCTAGCCCAGGCTGCCGACCTGGAACCTATCCCCTGATCGAAGAAGAAGCAGAAGAAGAACTCCAAACAAGCAAACATCGCTCTCGCGTCAAGATCATCGCACAACCTGTACACCTGCTGTTGTGTAGTAATCTGTGAGCCACGAGGACTTCAGCAATCCCATTACCATGGGTATCAAGTCTAGCAAAGCTTAAAGGGAAAGGAAGGGGTAAAGTGGTGAGGTTGCAGCAGCGACTAAGCATATATGGTGGCTAACTTACGCAATATAAGAGCGAGAAGAGAGCAAGCGGAACGGCCATGAAGCTAGCAATGATCAAGAAGTGATCCTGAACTCCTGCCTACGTCAAACATAACCCAGAAACCGTGTTCTCCTCTCGATCAACCCCGAAAACAGACACTCACGGTTACGCACACGGTTGGTGTATTTTAGAAGAGTTTGCTTCAAGTTTACTACAACCGGATATTAACAAATTCCCATCGGCCACATAACCATGGCACGGCTCTCGAAAGTTTATACCTGCAGGGTGTCCCAACTTAGCCCATGATAAGCTCTTGCGATCAACGAAGGATATTCCTTCTCCGGGAAGACCCGATCAGTCTCGGAATCCCGGCTACAAGACATTTCAACAAGAATAAACCAAGACCAGCAAAGCCGCCGGATGTGCCGACAAATCCCGATAGGAGCTGCACATATCTCGTTCTCGTGGCACACCGGATGAGCCAGACGTCGGGTTGGCATAGACCCTAGTTGCCGAGGGGCATGGGACATCGCCGGTTTGGACCAAGACTCGAGAGGAGAAGCGGCGGGGGGCTAAAATGAAGATGACCCTCGGGCTCCGGAAACCCAAGGGAAATAAAAGGGCATAGGTGAGGCAAATGGTAAAACCAATGTTGGGCCTTCTTTGGAGGAGTCTTATTCAAAGCGAATCGTCAAGGGGTCCCATAAATCACCCAACCGCGTTAGGGACGCAAAATCCAGGAACATAATACCGATATGACGGAAACTAGGGCGGCAAGAGTGGAACAAAACACTGTGCATAAGGCCGAGCCTTCCACCCTTTACCAAGTATATAGATGCATTAATAATATAACAGAGATATTGTGATATCCCAACATAAACATAATCCAACATGGAGCAAACTTCATCTTCACCTGCAACTAGCAACGCTATAAGAGGAGCTGAGCAAAAGCGGTAACATAGCCAAAAAACGGTTTGCTAGGAAGGGTGACAAAGGTTAGAGGTTCATGGCAATTTGGGAGGCTTGAAGAGCAAAAGATAGGTAGCGCAGCAAAGCGGTAGAACGAAGCAACTAGCATAGCAATGATAGTAGTGAGATCCAGGGTAGCGGTCATCTTGCCTGAAATCCCGCAAGGAAGAAGAACGAGTCCATGAAGAAGATGAAGCCACGAAGACGAACCAAGCGTAGACGAACGAATCCTCACGATCGCAACATTACCGGAACTGAGAAGCAACACCGGAAAGAAACAAACAACATGATAAATGCACAAGCATAAACATGGCATGATGCACAATCAAGTATGATGCATGTCCGGTTTAATGAGGCATGGCATGGCAAAGTGCAACAAACAATGCTACAAGTTAAGTGGAGCTCAATATGCAACGAAGTTGCATATTTGATTTAAACGCCACATCAATTATTTAGTCCATCTCGTTTAGGTACACAACAATATTAAATATTGTTAAACATGGCAAGAGGTGAAGCATAAGTAAACTAACTATTTAGGCAAGTTTAAATGAGGCTGGAACAACAAACAACAATTCCGGAAAATTCTCATATGCATATTTCGAATTTGCTACTGTTCTGCCCTAAACACAATTTTAATGTTGTTAAACAGCAAAATAAAGTGCACCAAGTTAAACTAGGCATTTTTCCACCCCATTTACATATAAAGTTTATTTAAAACCGAGCTACGGTTATTTAGTTATGAAATAAATCATTTTAGCATGGCATTTGAGCAAATTTAAACAAACAGCATTTTAAACATTTCAACCATGGATGAAAGTGGCCAAATATGAAACTAGATGAAATTCTAAGCATTCTCCATATATAAAACATTTTAATCCGATGCACCATTTATGAGTTATTAAATGCATGAAATCTAGGGGTTTTCCTGTAAAACAGGTAAATCACTGGATAATAGCTAAATTCGAGGATCTGAAAAAAAACATGTCGGGCTTAATTAGAGCACAGGCCGAAACAGGACATGGGCGCTGGAGGCTCACCATGGGCCTTGCCCCGATTGGAGGGGAGGCTGCAGGAGGGGCGCGTTGGGCCTTACTGGATCTGGGAGGCTGCTGGAGATGCTGGGCCTGGGCGCGGATCTGAAGGCGCGCTGGTCGACGGGGCAGCGACCAGCGGGTGGTCGCGTGATCAACGCGAAGCGAGAGCGGACGAGGTAATCGGGTCGCCGCTGGGGAGACAAGAAGGCCGAGCAGAGCGCTTCGATCTGAGAGGAGGTCCAGGACGAGGCAAACGGCGGTGCGGGGACTTGGTGCAGACAGAAGAGGCACGGCGGCCGCGCGAGGAACCTGGTGCGATCCCGGCGACGCGAGCAAGGTGAGGAGGAGCGGAGGCGGCCTGAACTGGGCCTTGGCGTGGTCGAGGACGACGGCCTCAGTCGTGGGAAGCTCGGTAGGAGCTGGCCTTGAGATTGGGACGAGGCAGGGGTTGCGGCGCGGTCCTCTGCTTTCGTCAGAAGCGAAGCAGCGGCGAGCTGGCTTGGCGGTTGGATGCAGGCGACGGCGAGGGTCCGCGGGATGGCGGAACGAAGCGACAGCGAATCGGGCTTAGACGGCCGGTCCGCCGCGGATCGAAGAAGGTGCGCGGCGGCGCACAGGCTCAGCGGCTCCACGTACAGAAGAGAGAGAGAAGCGTGGCGAGAGAGGAGAGCGGAAGGGAGAGATGGAAGGCAGGGGCGCCACAACCTGGTGGTGCTCGTCGGAAGAGATGCAGACGACGGGGACGACCTCGGGTGGCGACTGAGGGAATGGACAGGGCCGAGCGGCTCCACGGGACGTCCGCGGCTGCGGGAGCGGATGCAGACGGTTGGAGGAGCTTCTGCTCCTGAGGTCGCGTGGATGAAGACAGATGCGGTCGCCGGACATCCAGGAGGCAGTGGAGGAAGAGCACACGCGAGCGGCGGCTGGATGGTGGGGAAGACGAAGAACGTGATGGTGGTGGTTGGGTTCGCCGGCAACGACGCCCGTGGAGAGGAGAACAAGCGGGAGGAGCTCCCTCTCGGTCGGGCAGCAGGATTTCTCGCTGGTTGGATGGCTGCGTAGATCGGGGAGGAGGCTGCGGGAGCTGGTTGGAGGAAGGTAGCTGGGCTGATTGGGGATGGATCCCGAGGGGGATTCGGTGGAGTGGCGGCGGCGGCGGTTGGGAGGATGGGACAATAGGCTAGATTTTAGGGATTGGTCTAGGGTTGGACTAATATATGGAGAAATGGAATTAGGTTAGACCCTACGATTTAGATCGGACGGTCGAGAAAATATAGGTTAGGACGTTCAATTAAGAAAATGGAGATGTTTTGTAGATCTTTGGGGATGATCCGGATCCAATGGTCGCGACTGAGCGGTTCGGGTTCAGATACTTGGACCCAGCACACAAGGGGTTGTGCCTTGTCTGAAGAGAGACTCGGTTTAGGCAAGAGGGCAAACGAATAACAAGGTTGGTCTCGGAACGGTCAACGAAAGCAAGGGGGGACATGGCAACTACGGGCAGATGCAAGTTTTATGAAAACATGATGATGCAATGCGCATGATGCTATGAGATGAGATGCATGACATGAACAAAATGCAAAAAAAAGACAAAAACCCGACCATGGAGGAAATAATATATCGCATCTCCGGAAAAGGCAAGAGTTGGAGTTACGAATATGGAAAGTTGTATCCGGGGCGTTACAACACTCCACCACTACGAGAGGATCTCGTCCCGAGATCTAGGATGGCACCGGAGGGAAACGAAAGAGGAAGAGAAGAGGTAAAACAAGTTACTTCTTCGACCAATGAGTGAAACCAAAGAACCTTGAGAGGTTGAACAAATTGAAAGAAACAAAACAACGGAGATGACCAAGATTGCAAACAATTCGTTGGACAAGGGGAACAAGGAATATGATGAGAACCAAGAGGTTTAGTGATAAGATAGATATTGAAACCACTCCGGTTAAAACTAGATAGAGAAGGAATAAGATTGATATAATTTGGGCAGCACTCCGACTGAAAGAAAGAAGGAAAACTTGATAAGATGAAAAGAAACTTGAAGAGATGACACAACACTCCGGTTAAATGGATAAGCAAGAAAAGAATATGATCTTGGCAAAACGAGATGATGGGTGAAGAGAGCAACATCACAATGCCTCCGGAAGAAAGAATAGAAGATAGATCATTGGAATAACAGAATGGAGAAGAAAATGCCAACTTCTGCCACAAATGAGCTTGTAAAGTACCCTTGCAAAGAACAATTGAACGGAGTTGTTTAAATTCAACAACGAAAAGCACAAGATGCGACCCTATCCTAAAGGAACTAGAAGGTCCCACCAAGGATAGAAGCGCATCTTGAAGACGCTTTTGCAACGTGGATATCATTACATCAACATTACAAAATAGGAAGGGATACATACATAAGGCATACAATGCCACACGGTTACAACATCACAATACATAAGAGCAACATCCGACTACGGATGAAACACAAACAGAAACTCAAACGACATCCACCATGCTAGCCCAGGCTGCCGACCTGGAACCTATCCCCTGATCAAAGAAGAAGCAGAAGAAGAACTCCAAACAAGCAAACATCGCTCTCGCGTCAAGGTCATCGCACAACCTGTACCTGCAACTGTTGTGTAGTAATCTGTGAGCCACGAGGACTCAGCAATCCCATTACCATGGGTATCAAGTCTAGCAAAGCTTAAAGGGAAAGGAAGGGGTAAAGTGGTGAGGTTGCAGCAGCGACTAAGCATATATGGTGGCTAACTTACGCAATATAAGAGCGAGAAGAGAGCAAGCGGAACGGCCATGAAGCTAGCAATGATCAAGAAGTGATCCTGAACTCCTGCCTACGTCAAACATAACCCAGAAACCGTGTTCTCCTCTCGATCAACCCCGAAAACAGACACTCACGGTTACGCACACGGTTGGTGTATTTTAGAAGAGTTTGCTTCAAGTTTACTACAACCGGATATTAACAAATTCCCATACGCCACATAACCGCGGCACGGCTCTCGAAAGTTTATACCTGCGGGGTGTCCCAACTTAGCCCATGATAAGCTCTCGCGATCAACGAAGAATATTCCTTCTCCCCGGGAAGACCCGATCAGTCTCGGAATCCCGGCTACAAGACATTTCGACAGTAATAAAACAAGACCAGCAAAGCCGCCCGGATATCCCGATAGGAGCTGCACATATCTCGTTCTCAGGGCACACTGGATGAGCCAGACGTCGGGTTGGCATAGACCCTAGTTGCCGAGGGGCCGCCGGACATCGCTCGGTTTGGACCAGCACTCAGAGGAGAACTGGCCCGGGGGGGCTAAAATGAAGATGACCCTCGGGCTCCGGAAACCCAAGGGAAATAAAAGGGCATAGGTGAGGCAAATGGTAAAACCAATGTTGGGCCTTCTTTGGAGGAGTCTTATTCAAAGCGAACTGTCAAGGGGTCCCATAAATCACCCAACCGCGTTAGGGACGCAAAATCCGGGAACATAATACCGATATGACGGAAACTAGGGCGGCAAGAGTGGAACAAAACACCAGGCATAAGGCCGAGCCTTCCACCCTTTACCAAGTATATAGATGCATTAATAATATAACAGAGATATTGTGATATCCCAACATAAACATAATCCAACATGGAGCAAACTTCATCTTCACCTGCAACTAGCAACGCTATAAGAGGGGCTGAGCAAAAGCGGTAACATAGCCAAAAAACGGTTTGCTAGGAAGGGTGACAAAGGTTAGAGGTTCATGGCAATTTGGGAGGCTTGAAGAGCAAAAGATAGGTAAGCCTTGACAAAAGCGGTAGAACGAAGCAACTAGCATAGCAATGATAGTAGTGAGATCCAGGGTAGCGGTCATCTTGCCTGAAGTCCCGCAAGGAAGAAGAACGAGTCCATGAAGAAGATGAAGCCACGAAGACGAACCAAGCGTAGACGAGCGAATCCTCACGATCGCAACATTACCGGAATCGAGAAGCAACAGGAAAGAAACAAACAACATGATAAATGCACAAGCATAAACATGGCATGATGCACAATCAAGTATGATGCATGTCCGGTTTAATGAGGCATGGCATGGCAAAGTGCAACAAACAATGCTACAAGTTAAGTGGAGCTCAATATGCAACGAAGTTGCATATTTGACTAAACGCCACATCAATTATTTAGTCCATCTCGTTTAGGTACACAACAATATTAAATGTTGTTAAACATGGCAAGAGGTGAAGCATAAGTAAACTAACTATTTAGGCAAGTTTAAATGAGGTAGGAACAACAAACAACAATTAGGAAAATCCTCATATGCATATTTCGAATTTGCTACTGTTCTGCCCTAAACACAATTTTAATGTTGTTAAACAGCAAAATAAAGTGCACCAAGTTAAACTAGGCATTTTTCCACCCCATTTACATATAAAGTTTATTTAAAACCGAGCTACGGTTATTTAGTTATGAAATAAATCATTTTAGCATGGCATTTGAGCAAATTTAAACAAACAGCATTTTAAACATTTCAACCATGGATGAAAGTGGCCAAATATGAAACTAGATGAAATTCTAAGCATTCTCCATATATAAAACATTTTAATCCGATGCACCATTTGTGAGTTATTAAATGCATGAAATCTAGGGGTTTTCGTGTAAAACAGGTAAATCACTGGATAATAGCTAAATTCGCGGATCTGGAAAAAAAAACATGTCGGGCTGAATTAGAGCACAGGCCGAAACAGGACATGGGCGCTGGAGGCTCACCATGGGCCTTGGCCCGATTGGAGGGGAGGCTGCAGGAGGGCGCTATGTTGGGCCTTCTTGGATCTGGGAGGCTGCTGGCGATGCTGGGCCTGGGCGCGGATCTGAAGGCGCGCAGGTCGATGGGGCAGCGACCAGGCGCGGGGTGGTCGCCGTCAACGCGAGCGAGGAGCGGGACGAAGCGCTGGTCGTCGCGCGGGGGAGACAGCAGCGCTGGAGCAGAGCGCTCGATGCAGAGGAGGTCCAGAACAAGGTAAACGGCGGCGCGGGGACTTGGTGCAGACGAGAAGAGGCACGTCGGCCGCGCGAGGAACCTGGCGCGATCCCGGCGACGCGGGCGAGGTGAGGAGGAGCGGAGGCGGCCTGAACTGGGCCTTGACATGGTCGAGGACGACGGCCTCAGGTCAGGGAAAGCTCGGTAGGAGCTGGGCCTTGAGATTGGGACGAGGCAGGGGGTTGCGGGCGCGGTCCTCTGCTCGTCAGGAAGTAGAGCAGCGGCGGTGAGCTGGCTTGGCGGTTGGATGCAGGGCGACGGCGAGGGTCCGGCGGGACGGCAGGAACGAAGCGGACAGGCGAATCGGGGCTTGGGACGGCCGGTCCGCCGAATCGAAGAAGGTGCGGCGGCGCAGCAGGGCTCGAGCGGCTCCGTGGTACAGAGAAGAGAGAGAGAGAGGAAACATGAGCGAGAGAGGAGAGCGGAAGGGAGATATGGAAGGCAGGGGCGCCACAACCTGGTGGTGCTCGTCGGAAGAGATGCAGACGACGGGGACGACCTCGGGTGGCGACTGAGGGAATGGACAGGAAGCGGCTCCACAGGGACGTCCGCGGCTGCAGGCGGATGCAGACGGTTGGAGGAGCTTCGCTCCCTGAGGTCGCGTGGATGAAGACGGCTGCGGTCGCCGGACATCCAGGAGGCAGTGGAGGAAGAGCACACGTGAGCGGCGGCTGGATGGTGGGGAAGACGAAGAACGTGATGGTGGTGGTTGGGTTCGCCGGCGGCAACGACGCCGTGGAGAGAGGAGCAAACGGGAGGAGCTCCCTCTCGGTCGGGGCAGCAGGGATTTCTCGCTGGTTGGATGGCTGCGCAGATCGGGGGAGGAGGCTGCGGGAGCTGGTTGGAGGAAGGTAGCTGGGCTGATTGGGGATGGATCCCGAGGGGGATTCGGTGGAGTGGCGGCGGCGGCGGTTGGGAGGATGGGACAAGAGGCTAGATTTTAGGGATTGGTCTAGGGTTGGACTAATATATAGAGAAATGGAATTAGTTTAGACCCTACGATTTAGATCAGACGGTCGAGAAAATATAGGTTAGGACGTTCAATTAAGAAAATGGAGATGTTTTGTAGATCTTTGGGGATGATCGGATCCAATGGTCGCGACTGAGCGGTTCGGGTTCGGGACAGCTTCGGACGCGCACACAAGGGGGGTTGTGCACTGTACAGAGAGACTCCGGTTTAGGCAAGAGGGCAAACGAATAACAAGGTTGGTCTCGGAACGGTCAACGAAAGCAAGGGGGGACACGGCAACTACGGGCAGATGCAAGTTTTATGAAAACATGATGATGCAATGCGCATGATGCTATGAGATGAGATGCATGACATGAACAAAATGCAAAACAAAAGACAAAAACCCAACCACGGAGGAAATAATATATGGCATCTCCGAAAAAGGCAAGAGTTGGAGTTATGAATATGGAAAGTTGTATCCGGGGCGTTACAACTATGCCCCTTAGTGAGTTTCTTGATAAACATATTGCTAGGGCTAGAGAGAAAGAAATTATTGAAACTGATCATGTTGATGAAAGTGATGATGAAAACATGCCTGTTATTCCTGAGGGTTATATTTTTGATAAAGAAGCTTCTGCTGCTATTTTCTCTTGCAAAGATAACGATGAGCTTAGAAGGTTATTAGCTAAATGGAGTAAGCAATCTCTTAATGATAGAATGAGGCCCGACCCTGCTTTTGCTACTTCACCTATTTGTGTTGCCGATAAGGATTATGAATTCTCTTTTGATCCTGATATAATTACTTTGGTTGAATCTGATCCCTTTCATGGCTATGAATCTGAAACTGTTGTGGCACATCTTACTAAATTAAATGATATAGCCACCCTATTCACTAATGATGAGAGATCTCGTTACTTCTATATCCTTAAAATATTTTCGTTCTCATTAAAGGGTGATGCTAAGATATGGTTTAATTCTCTTGATCATGGTTGTGTGTGTAGTCCCCAGGATATGATTTATTACTTCTTCGCTAAATATTTCCCTGCTCATAAGAAACAAGCTGCCTTGAGGGAAATATACAACTTTGTGCAAATTAAAGAAGAGAGTCTCCCACAAGCTTGGGGAAGGCTTCTCAAGTTACTTAATGCTTTGCCTGATCATCCTCTTAAGAAAAATGAAATACTTGATATCTTTTATAATGGACTAACCGATGCTTCCAGAGATTACCTGGATTGTTGTGATGGTTCTCTTTTCAGGGAAATAACACCGGATGAGGCTGAAATCCTATTGAATAATATGCTGACAAATGAAAATAATTGGGCACCTCCTGAGCCAGCTCCTGCTCCCACCATCGAGCCTATTCCTGAACCAACTCCGAAGAAGAGAGGTGTTCTATTTCTCAGTCCTGAAGATATGCAAGAGGCAAAGAAATCTATGAAAGAAAAAGGTATTAAAGTTGAAGATGTTAAAAATTTACCTCCTATTGAAGAAATACATGGTCTTAATTTACCACATGTTGAAGAAACATATGATCTTAATCCATTACCTATTGAAGAACCTCCTAGTCTTGATAACCCGACACAGGTAGTAAAGGTAAATTCTCTCTATAGATATGATAAAGCTGAAGTCCCTCCTACTAAAATTGCTAATCAGTGCTTGGATGAGTTTGATAACTTTATGTTTAAGCAAGAAGACTTCAATGCTTATTTTGGTAGACAATTAAAACAAAATGCTTATATAATTAAACACTTGGGTGATTATATGGCTAATATTAGAGGTGAACTTAAACTTGTTAGCAAACATGCTTCTATGGTTACCACTCAAGTAGAACAAGTACTTAAAGCTCAAAATGATTTGCTCAATGAAATGAATAGTAAGAAAATGATTATGTTGTTAGAGTGGCTACTAGAACTGGTAGAATGACTCAAGAACCTTTGTATCCTGAAGGCCACCCTAAGAGAATTGAGCAAGATTCTCAAAGAAATAATATTGATGCTCCTAGTTCTTCTAAAAGGAAGAAAAAGAAAAATGATAGGACTTTGCAAACTTCTAGTGAACCTATTGCTGAACCACCTAAGGATCCTAATGATATATCTATTTCTGATGCTGAAACACAATCGGGTAATGAACATGAACCTAATGAAAATGTTAATGATGATGTTCATGATGATGCTCAACCTAGTAATGACAATGATGTAGAAATTGAACCTGTTGTTGATCTTCATAACCCACAATCAAAGAATCAACGTTATGATAAAAGAGACTTTGTTGCTAGGAAACATGGTAAAGAAAGAGAACCATGGGTTCAGAAACCCATGCCTTTTCCTCCCAAACCATCCAAGAAAAAGGATGATGAGGATTTTGAGCGCTTTCTTTGAAATGATTAGACCTATCTTTTTGCGTACGCGATTAACTGATATGCTGAAAATGAATCCTTATGCTAAGTATATGAAAGATATTGTTACAAATAAGAGAAAGATACCGAAAGCTGAAATTTCCACCATGCTTGCTAATTATACTTTTAAGGGTGGAATACCAAAGAAACTTGGAGATCCAGGAGTACCTACTATACCATGCTCCATTAAAAGAAACTATGTTAAAATTGCTTTATGTGATCTTGGAGCCGGTGTTAGTGTTATGCCTCTCTCTTTATATCGTAGACTTGACTTGAATAAGTTGACACCTACTGAAATATCTTTGCAAATGGATGATAAATCAACTGCTATACCTGTCGGTATTTGTGAGGATGTGCCTGTTGTGGTTGCAAACGTTACTATTTTAACGGACTTTGTTATTCTTGATATTCCCGAGGACGATAGTATGTCTATTATTCTTGGGATCCCCTTTTTGAATACTGCAGGGGCTGTTATTGGTTGCAACAAAGGCAATGTCACTTTTCATGTTGATGGTAATGAGCATACGGTACACTTTCCGAGGAAACAACCTCAAGTTCATAGTATCAACTCTATTGGAAAATTCCATCGATTATATTTGGAGGTTTTGAATTTCCTCTTCCTACTGTCAAGAAGAAATATGATATACTTATTATAGGGGATGTGCATATCCCCGTTGAGGTAACATAGTGTTATTCGAAATTTCTCCGGTTTCATGTCATTCGGGATGAGTTTGTTAAAAGACCTGATCAACCTTGTTAGTGGATTCCTTTTGACGAGCATGAGATGGATGAAACTAGAAGCACAACCCTCTGTACCCTCTTTATACTTTATGTTACTTAGTCGAAATAAAGTAAAAATAGTATTTTTCTGTCTGTTTCCTGATTTATTCGTGCAATATAAAAATACCCCGAAAATAAAAGTCCTCCAAATGCCACGCCAATTTAATATGATTTTTTCGGAAATATTTGAGGATTTATGGAACTGAAAACACTGCGGGGGAGCTGCCACCTAGCCACGAGGGTGGAGGGCGTGACCTATCCCCCAGGGCCCGCCCCCTGCCTCATGGGCCCATGGTGGCCCTCCTCCACTTATTCCTGCACCCATCCTCTCTGTCTTCCTCCCACAAACACGAATATCCAACTCAAGCACGAGTTCTAGCTCACTTTGCTGTGATTTTCGATCTCCTTGCTCCAAGCACCTCTCACGAAACTGCTTGGGGAGATTGTTCCTTGGCATGTGACTCCTCCATTGGTCCAATTAGTTTTTGTTCTAGTGCTTTATTCATTGCAAATTTGTGCTGCATAGGTGACCATGTTCTTGAGCTTGCATGTCAAATTTATATGGTTCCAAGTAGTTCTAATGCTTGATAGAGGCTCTAGGCAGTTGTAGGAGTAATTGCAATTTTGTTGAGCTTGGTTCACCTTTGTTTGAAGTTACTAAAAATTTCAGAAATTTTTCAGAAGAAGAAATATGCTTAGGAAAATGTTCCAAGGCGGTTCTTCAAGGAAGCAAGGACCCAGGCTTGCAATACGTGATGCCGACGAGGAACCACCAAGAGACGCTCCAGTGCGGCCCTGTGAATGGCCTTCTGAAAATTTTATGGATCGAGCGGGAATCAAAGAAGAATTTAACGCATATTTGCGTAAAGCCGATCTTGTGACCTTTGAGGCGGACAAATGCCCCCGGTACCATCAACTCACTAGCTCATTTGTGAGGAGGTTTGAATTTTCATCTTCACGTAATTCTCCTACAGTCATGTTTGATCTTTATGACAAATCTTATACCATGGACTTAGAGGATTTTACTTCTGCTTGCAAACTTCCACAATGGGGTAGTATTAGTGATCCCCGTAAGTCTGAATTTAGAAACTTTCTTGCTGGTATAACCGTGGGGGAATCTAGAGATATAACACAAGCTACTATAGGGAGCATCCATTTTCCTGCTATACATTATTTGCTTTGTTCATAGGCAGATGCATAAATGGTAAAGATGAAGCGTGTCACATGTGTGTCCCTGATCTCAGTGTTATTATGAGTGCTGTGTTGGGAGACCAATCTTATAATTTGGGAGCCATTGTTGCACGTAGGTTGCATCATAATAGATTTAATGGAGATTTCTTTGGAGGAATTTATGCAACCCGCTTAGCTTATTTCCTTGATGTGGACGTTCGTGAGAATGATATGGAGTTGCCTCCTACTTATTTAGACTTTAATTCTATGGTCCACCACCAGTTTGTCGAGAGGAATGAATCACCTCTCCATTATCGACTAATCTTTGATAAACGGCGTGTTGTCCGTATTACTCTCCCTGCTCCTGCCTTCTTTGATTATCAGGCAAAAGGAAGGTATATTATTACTAGAGAGGAGGCAGATGAGTATGAGAGGAGAGCGGAGGCAGCTCGCCACGCCGCAGCTGACTCGGGAGGCGATAGCCGCTGCATCACAGTACGACCCTAGCTACACCTACGGATATCCGCCAGGCCATCCTTGGCAATGAACCAACTTAGGTCAAAAGCCTAAGCTTGGGGGAGTACGTATTTCCCACCGACATTACATTTATGTTTACGCACACTCATTGCTAGATGTTGGTGCTCATACTCTTTCACTGAAATATCCATTCTAGTTTATTTTTTTTTCTTGCTTTCTTCTTGTGTGTTTGTTAAACTTTAAGAAAAACAAAAAAATTTAGTAATAAGCTTCTAGTTAGTTTACTTTTCCTGTTGTAGTAGTAATAATTAAAAAGAAAACCCAAAAAGATTTCTCGTTCTTCTTTTGCTTGTTGGGAACTTTCCCGTGTAAATAGTTTTATTTCTTTTCTTTTCTTTGGGGGTCGATAGGAGAAGACCTTGATTAAATTGTTGAAGTGGCTCTTATATGCATTATTGTTGATTTAACCAAGAGCCCATATTGCCTTGTCTTCTCCTGCTTATTGAATGCTCGCAGATTCTAGCTTAGTCCAATGCATGTGCACTCTTATTATTATTCACATCGTTCGGTCGTGCAAGTGAAAGGCAATTATGATGATATATGATGGATAGTGAGATGAGAAAAACTGGTATGAACTCGACCTCTCTTGTTTTTGTAAATATGATGAGTTCATCGTTCTTGATTCAGCTTATTATGAATAAACATGTTTGCAATGACAATTAGAGATCATAGTTGCTTATGCCATGCTTGATTAGCTATGAGTTATAATGGTTTACCTTGCGTGCCAACATGCTATTAAAATGGTTGTGATGTGGTATGATGGGGTGGTATCCTCCTTTGAATGATTTAAGTGACTTGACTTGGCACATGTTCACACATGTAGTTGAAACAAATTAACATAGCCTTCACGATATTTATGTTCATGGTGGATTATATCCTACTCATGCTTGCATCCAATGTTTATTATTTTAATGCATGTTCATGGTTGTTGTCACTCTCTAGTTGGTCGCTTCCCAGATTTTTGCTAGCCTTCACTTGTACTAAGCGGGAATACTGCTTGTGCATCCAATCCCTTTAAACCCCAAAGTTATTCCAGATGAGTCCACTATACCTCCCTATATGTGGTATTTACCTGCCATTCCAAGTAAATTTGTATGTGCCAAACTCTAAACCTTCAAATAAACATTCTGTTTTGTATGCTTGAATAGCTCATGTATCAACTAGGGTTGTCCTTATCTTCCTTGTTAGGCGGGTTATTCTCACGAGGAGTGGACTCCGCTCCTCATTCACGAGAAAATGGCTGCTCTCCGGGATGCCCAGTCTCATGCTTTATGCAAACTAAATCAAAATAATTGCAAACAAAACTCCCCCTGGGACTGTTCCTAGTTGGAGACACTCGTTGTTTCGAGCAAGTCATGGATTGATGCTTGTTGGTGGAGGGGGAGTATAAACTTTACCATTCTGTTTGGGAACCGCCTATAATGTGAGTAGCATGGAAGATATCGCCATCTCTTAGTTGCTATGTTGACAATGAAAGTATGCCGCTCAAAATATTATTTATCTCTATTTGAAAACCGAGCTCTGGCACCTCTACAAATCCCTACTCCCCTCTGCGAAGGGCCTATCTATTTACTTTCATGTTGAGTCATCATCCTCTTATTAAAAGCACTAGCTGGAGAGCACAACTGTCATTTGCGTCCATTACTGTTAATTCATATTGGGTATGACTATGATTGGATCTCTTCTACCATGAATTACAATGTCTAGTCAGTCCTTGATCTTTAAAGGTGCTCTGCATTTATGTTTTGCGGTCTCAGAAAGGGCTAGCGAGATACCATCTTGTTATATCATATTATGATTGTTTTGAGAAAGTTTTGTCATCCGAGATTTATTATTATGACTCGCTAGTTGATTATGCCATTGATATGAGTAAATATGAGACCTGGGAATTATTGCAAATGTGGTTAGTCATAATCTTTGCTGAAAACCTGAATGCTGGCTTTGCATATTTACAACAACAAGAGCAAACAGAGTTTGTAGAAGTTTTTCTTTTTCTCTTTCAGTTTATCAACTGAATTGCTTGAGCACAAGCAATGGTTTAAGCTTGGGGCAGTTGATATGTCTCTGTCGTATCTACTTTTCCAAACACTTTTGCCCTTGTTTTGGACTCTAACTTGCATGATTTGAATGGAACTAACCCGGACTGACGCTGTTTTCAGCAGAATTGCCATGATGTTGTTTTATGTGCAGAAAACAAAAGTTCTCGAAATGACCTGAAACTCCACGGAACATCTAGTTAAAAATAATAAAAACTCCTTGCCAAAGATGAAGACCAGGGGCCCACACTGTCCCACGAGGGTGGGGGCGCGCCACCCCCTAGGGCGCGCCCCCTACCTCGTGGGCCCCCTGGAGCTCCTCCGATGCCAACTCCAACTCTATATATTTGCTTTCGGGGAGAAAAAATCAAGGAGAAGAAATCATCGCGTTTTACGATACGGAGCCGCCGCCAAGCCCTAAAACCTCTCGGGAGGGCTGACCTGGAGTCCGTTCGGGGCTCCGGAGAGGGGGACTCATCGCCGTCGTCATCATCAACCATCCTCCATCACCAATTTCATGATGCTCACCGTCGTGCGTGAGTAATTCAATCATAGGCTTGCTGGACGGTGATGGGTTGGATGAGATTTATCATGTAATTGAGTTAGTTTTGTTAGGGTTTGATCCCTAGTATCCACTATGTTACGAGATTGATGTTGCTATGACTTTGCTATGCTTAATGCTTGTCACTAGGGCCCGAGTGCCATGATTTCAGATCTGAACCTATTATGTTTTCATGAATATATGTGTGTTCTTGATCCTATCTTGCAAGTCCATAGTCACCTACTATGTGTTATGATCCGGCAAACCCGAAGTGACAATAATCGGGACCACTCCCGGTGATGACCATAGTTTGAGGAGTTCGTGTATTCACTAAGTGTTAATGCTTTGTTCCGGTTCTCTTTTAAAAGGAGGCCTTAATATCCCTTAGTTTCCATTAGGACCCCGCTGCCACGGGAGGGTAGGACAAAAGATGTCATGCAAGTTCTTTTCCATAAGCACGTATGACTATATTCGGCGTACATGCCTACATTACATTGATGAATTGGAGCTAGTTCTGTGTCACCCTATGTTATGACTGTTACATGGTGAACCGCATCCGACATAATTATCCATCACCAATCCAATGCCTACGAGCTTTCCATATACTGGTTTACGCTTATTTACTTTTTCGTTGCTATTGTTACAATCACTACAAAATACCAAAAATATTACTTTTGCTGCCGTTATCTTTTGTTACTGTTACCACTACTATCATATTACTTTGCTACTAAATACTTTGCTGCAGATATTAAGTTATCCAGGTGTGGCTGAATTGACAACTCAGTTGCTAATACTTGAGAATAATCTTTGGCTCCCCTTGTGTCGAATCAATAAATTTGGGTTGAATACTCTACCCTCGAAAGCTGTTGCGATCCCCTACACTTGCGGGTTATCAAAGCATCCTCAAAGCAGCCGTGCACTTCTACTTGGCAGAGAAAGATTGTTGTCCGCAGAAATCCCTTGTGAGCTTGAAGTAGTCATCGTGTTCCTCCATTCCCTCCATAATGCGCAAAAACAAGTTTCCGCATGTGAAAACAACGACGAAACCATGGATCATCCGGGAAAGTAGGATTGGGAGCAAAGTAGTCTAGTAGCTTTGGTCCGGACACCATATCCCGGTTGATCACTCTTTTCCCTTTGATTGAGCCCTTGAAGTTGTGAATATGCTCCACTTACCGGTCCATTTCCTCTTGCATGCTCATGAGCATAATCATGTCCACTTCTTTGTTTGAATCCGAGGAATCGAAGAACTCATCTTGAATCATTTGGTCAAGCTCCATCGGTGTGTACTCCTCGTCCGACGAAGCATCGGAATCCATCATTTTCCCTAACAAAATCACAAAAAATCCGGTCGGACAATGTGTCAAACACATCAAGCGCAAGATGGAGCCAGAGAGTTGCCGGACGTACCGTGGTGGCGTCCAGGCTGGCGACAACGTCTCCCGCGGTGAGGATGGGAGAGAGGAGTGCTTTGCCGGAGCTGGCGGCGCAGAGGCTAGGAACGGCTGTTGAGTGCGTGCGTCGGCGGAGCTACGAAACAGACGATATGGAAGAGGAATAAGAGATGATATAGCAAATGGATCCGGCACGTCTTGGGGTGGATTTGGTGCAATTTGTGGTGGGGTCGGGCTGTCGGGTCTGACATGGCGCGTGTGCCTGGGCACCCCCATATCCGCCCCGTATTTGGGCTGTATATGAGGGGTGTCGGCCAGCCCGAGCGTTTGAGGCCGGTTTAAGTCGCCCATCTTGATCAAAAAATTGTGATCGATCAATGACCAGGCGGCCCGTCCGAGCGTTTGAGGAGGGTTTGGGGCACCAGGTCGGTTGTATATGCTCTATCTGTCTTTTTTACTGTTGTGTATCTCAAATGCAGCCTAATGAATTGTCGTCGTTGTTGGGTGTGAAATGTTTGGGTGCACTCCATATACTAGTATTTTGGTAGTCGGACCTGCAGAGAAAGCGCTGGCAGTCTTGAGACCTGTCCATGACACACTTTTGATATTTGGATAATTCCACCGCATTATCTCTTATCTCTATATCCCAATGTATTGAAAGAGCCAAAAGCTAAATTAGCAAATCTGAGCCCTCATTAAGCTCAATAAGTTGCAGAAAGAAAGAACTCATCAATAGGCAGTATAATACTACAAGGGTATCTCCAAAAAGAAAGATCCAAGAGCGCTCGAGCAGCCATCCATGCCGCCCTGGCCCGGGTCGAGGCCATCCACACCAAGATCAAGGATGCCCATGCCAAGATATTTCAGGCCTCCTTGGAATCCAGCATGCAACCCACGTCTGAAAAGGCAAAGGAGGCCATGGAGCACCTGCTTCCTCATGAGATCGCCGAGCGGGAGCTGGAGATGCAGGAGGTGGCGGAGATCAAGGAGCGCCGGGAGGAGGAGTCGCACGTGGCTGAGGAGGAGGTAGATAAGAGCCTGTCCATCGAGGAATAGGTGGTGGAGTACCAACGCGAGCTCTGGCACAACCACTACTTCAACTACTACAACCTCGAGGGTGGCGCCAAGGACGACGACGCGGTCGACTTCAGCCTGGGGGACGTGGAGTCCACCAATGGTGGCATGTCGCCAGGACAAGTCATCGACGTCTCATCTTACGTTGGCGAGGCATAGGGCGGTGCATCGTCGGCTTTGTTAAAATTATGAGTACTTAGCCTTTGTTTACAACGCTGGCATTTTGTTAGAGCAATGTTTAGGTCAACTGGCTCTGTTTAATTACTAAAATTGTTCGATTCAGTTAATATGATATGTGTGTTGTAGGATCTTTTACCCAAATTAGCAAGCGATGTTAAATTATACAATGACATGGATGAGCATCGTACCCAGGGAAATTTCCACCAAAATTTGAATGATCAAACTATCGCATGCGCGTAAAGTAGAAGAAACGTTTGTGATGCACACATTTGTTCAAAGTGAATGGTGTCCAGCGGCACCACGTGCAAAGTTTCCCTCCACCTTTCAAAATTTTTGGCCTACCGCCAAAATATCTAACTCTTCCCCCCCTCCCCAACATCTTTTCTCTGCGACCACAAGTCACATTTCCCGTGTTTCCTTCTTCCTTCCTTTCAAAGCTATAGCCGATTCCTCGCTCTCGCTGTCTCGCATCCGACCACCGCGGTCGCCATGGTTTTCTTCAATGACCTCTGAAGTGGTTTCTTCGATGATGATGAAGACTCTTTCACCAGTCGTGTCGTGGAATTGACACGGCAGATATCCTAGCGGAAGGACTTAGTCGTGGAGCCATCACAACTAGGTTAGCTTAAAGGGGTTAATCGGGACAAAGGACATAGAGGGTTTATACTGGTTCGGCCCCTCCCAATGGAGGTAACAAGGCCTACTCTAGTTTGAGATTGTATTGCTTGGGTTTCAATTACCAGGGAGCGAATACGCTTGACCTAGTTCTCGATCTCTTGTTTCTTGCCCTAAACCGTCGCCGGGTCGTCCCTTTATATACACAGGTAGACGCCCGGCGGCTCACGGAGTCCCGGCCGGCTCATAGACAACGTGTCCGGCTCGGTGACTAACTATGCTTGCCTTACAAAACAAGTCATACACATATGGCGGTTCATCCTCTTGAGCCTCAAGTCGCCTCTCGGTCTTGGGCCGTCAACGGGCTTGTATGATCCGCCATCTTCTTTGATGAGTCTTCAGTGGTATGACCCGGCCCCTCCTGGGCGGTTCATACCCAGTAGTTATATCCCCAACATTAGGCCCCAGGTTGATTTGAACTTGTTCATATCAATCTTCAATATCTAATTTGTCAAAAATCTTGCATCACTTTGTTTGATAAACATTGCTGTAACCCGCCATGACGTCAGCTCACAGAATCTTCTTAAACCGCCATGACATCATTTTGTATTAATTTCACACAAGGCCCAGAACATCTTAATTGATACTTATCCTAATGAGCATCCTGAAAACCGAGGCGTCCATATAGCCACATGATGATTTTAGCCTCCTCGATTCCCGCGCATGCCTTGTATCCACCCCCTTATAAATAGGGGCAGGGGTCTTTATCATTTTCCCCCTCGTTTCCTCCTTTGTATTCCTCCTTCGCATAGCTGCACCAGTGCTCGAGCTCCGCCGCTGCAACCTCCGACCGCTGCATCAACTCAAGCCGCTGCATCGGCCTGATCGCACCAGAAAACTCCGGCGCGCCACCGCTGCTCCTCATCACTTGTAAGTGCACCTCCCCCTTTATCTCAGATCTGTATTAGGGTTTGGGCCGTTCGTCGGTGTTCTTGCCATTCTTGCATTGCTTCCGTCAACTCTGATAGCTTTTAATCCGAATAGGCCATAAATCTTGCGTTGAAGGAGTTTTTAACATCATTTTCATCATTAAAATAGCATCTCTCCATAGAATATCTCCTCAGAGTATCCAAACTTTTCCATTGCCGCCACCTTAGGCTAGAATTTTACTGTTTTTCTGAACTCTGGTAGATCCAAAATTATTGCTCCAGCTTGCCAAATCTGTTTAACCAACACTTAGTAAAATTTGAAGTACCATAACTGCCACGGCGACTTATATTGTAAACCGTGATCCACCATATGCTTCATACTTGCATGACCCATCACTGCTTCTCCGGTTTAACCATGCTTTCTTCCTTATAATTTGATTCTGTAAAATATATCTTGACTTTAAACTCTCTCCGGTTTAACAGCAGAATCCTTAACCCAGTAGGTACCATTAGTCCCCATTTAAGCCGCCAATACTTCAAATGTTCATTCCCTGGCTTAATCTGTTAATTGTTTATATCTTTGAATCAATGGTCCGGCTTAATAACATGATCTTAAGCCGGCAATATCTCTTTCTCTCGGGTCTTTTTCCTCAAAAATGTCAAGACTGTCACCGCCTGCAATTGGGTCGTTTCCCGGATCACCGAGGAAGACCTGAACGAATATGTTCAGACTAGCGGTCTTGGCCAAAAAATATGTCATCCATTGGAGGGTTCCAGGCAATGAGACTCGTCCCGAGCCCAAGGACGGCGAGGTGATTGTCTTTACTGATCACATAAACTGGAGCTTCAGCCCTCCCGGTTCGAAAATCTTCCGCGGTGTGTTGCATTTTTTTCAAGCTCCATCCACAAGATATCGGGCCCAACTCCATTTCAAACATCTGCAACTTCCAAGTATTCTGCGAAGTGTACCTTCAACAAGAGCCAACCGTAGAATTATTCAGGGAGTTTTACTACTTAAACAGGCAAAATGAGTTCACAGTCGGACCTAGCTTAGAGCTAGGCGGCATATCTATACAGCGCCAGAAAGAAGCCACCTTCCCAGCTACCACTCTTCCCAGTCACCCAAAGACTGGAACCGGACATGGTTTTATTGCCAATATACCTCACCAGAAGGAGAAAATCCCTTGTCGGGTTATCGCGCCAGCCGGCTTAGTAACAGACATCATCTTCCGGACCGTATCAGTACAACAGAGCGAAAGAAATATGTACCGGCTTTTGCAAAGATCGGGGCCTTGATGGCCAACAACTTGACCGGAATTGATCAAGTTCACTACTAGGTCGCCTGGAGAGTCTTGCCTCTAAGCCGTCGGCCCGGCTTAATGTGTGAGTACACTGGCGAGTTAATAGATCCTCAGTGCCACTTTCAGATCAAAATGACTGATGAAGACATCAACAATATGACCAAAACCCTGCTGAATGAGAGCTTGGAAGATTGTAGTCAAGTTGGATTAAATCCTTTCTGCATTCTGAATAAACCGCCAGCTGTAAGCTTTGAACCAAATTCATACTTGAATCATGTTTTCCTTTGTACTGCCTGTTCATACTCATGCAATGTTTACAGGCCGATTCATCTTTCTGGACCTAGAAGCTGCAGGATAAGCCAAAGAAAACCCAGACGAAGAGCAAGGCTATCAAAAGGCATGCTAAGAAGAAGAAAAATCCTGGCGAATTATTCAATTTGAATGACAAGGATGATGATGACGAGTCGGAGGTAAAACTTGATTCCCTTGGCTCGTTTTTTGTACATCTTATTGACAATGACTATTATCAGAATGAAGCGGAGGCCAATCATGCAGATGATGCAGAGGTAATTGCTCTTTCCTCCGGCTCAGAACCTCTGCCAACACAAAAAACTCAACAAGCAAGCCGAAAAGTAAGATTTTCTCACCCTTTAGCTTACTTGGATCCCAACTTTCTTTTGAAGAAGCAGCAACATGAAGCTAACCGCACAACCCGGAATAGCGGTGGTGGAGTTTTATCCTCCGGCTTACCGAACACCCCAGCACCTCGCAAACGTCGACCGGAAGTTTCAAATATTTCTGACTTATTTTATCCCAAGGCGGGTATTTTCTGACAACCTCTTAACCCGTCTGATTCAAACTATCAAGGAACATCTCATTCTTCCTCCGGCGACTCAACAGGAACTCAAATCCCAGCCTTCAAGACCGTGCCTAGGTAAGGGTGTATTCCATCACTTGAAACTTCATGCCTGATTAGTATGCTGACATCTGTGTATCTCCTATTCTCAGTGGCCAGGCCAAGCCTAGCAAAAAGGCGAAACTGAACAAACCGGTTGAAGATTCCAACCCTTTGGAGCCGGAACAACAACAGCCAGAAGCCTCTCATCCAACCGCCAAAGCTGTCATTGATGACCCGCCGCCGGAAGAGCACGATGTCACCATGGACCAAATAGATGTTGAACCGGTCATCTCTAAGCCGACAGGTCCCATCAAACCCACTTAAGAGAAAAATGACGACGTCATCATCACCGGGCTTGGTTATACAGTGTCGGGTAACCCTGCTGCTTTATCCAAGCATAGCGCCAAGGAAGAATTTTCTGCTGCTGATAAAGGCAAATGAAAAGTAGACTTGGAGAGCTACGCCCAATTCGGCACCGAAGAAATCCACTCCGGTTATTTGAACCGTTTGTATACTAGCCATGATTTTGAAGTCGGCTTGGTCAACTTGACGAAGGAGCGTTATGAGGTAATCAAACAAAGTTCTCCTCATAACTATATCTCTATCAGCCGCCAAGTCTATAGAATATGATAGAATTGACTTTTGTAGACTTCAAATAGTCATAACTAAACGAACATCATCACAAGTAGCCCTCAAGGGCTGGCTTAAACTGTCAAGTTAAGCTGGGACTTTAATTTGTAGTAGTCAACTTTGCATCTGTAGCCCCTAACACTACAAAAAAAGGCACATCCGTGACATTTTGGGCCGAACAAACTTTTTTCTGCCATACTTATGACACTTCTATGACGATAATTGTGACAAAACCCGGTATCATCATAGATGTGGTGGGGTCCTACTTCTATGACAAAAAATCATGACAGAAAATGGGCTTTTCGTCCCTGGCGGGCCGGAGACGCAGCTGCATGACATTCTTTGGGTCGTCCATGATGGAAAAAACCGTGGTAGAAGCGAGGGCGAGGAAAATATCGGGGAGTTCCCAGTTACGGTGGGTGGTCGGGGGCCGACCGATGCGCGTTTCTCTCGTATGTACGCGCGTGTGTGCGAGGCGTTGCGCTCTAACTAAACACGAGCGAGGCGTTGGGCTCTAACTGAACCCAAGCGATTGCACTGCAGGCTACGCATTACTGAACCTGAGCGATCTATCGATCCCTTATTGTTAACTGAACCCGAGTGATTCCTTCGCTACTGCTGCTAAATGAAGCCGATCGATGCTGCCTCTGGATGAACCGTGAGCATTGTTGGGGGGGGGGGGGGTGGATGAACAGTTCCCTGTGGGGGGTTGGATGAAGAGGACCCCGTGGTAGTAGTGGCCGTTCTTGTTGGATGAAACGATACCCGATCGATCGAGCGGTGGATGAACAGGACCCGTGGAGGGCTGGATGAACAGGACCCGTGGAAGGCTGGATGAGCAGGGGCGACCCGTGGAGGGCTGGTTGAGCGATGGCGGTGGAGGGCTGGATGAGCGATAGCCCGTGGAGGGTGGTTGAGCAGACCCCGTGGAGAGGGCTGGTTGAACAGTAGCCGGTGGAGGAGCGCGAGGTGGAGGCTGGATGAACAGGAGCCTGTGGATGAACAGTCGCAGGTGGAGGCTGGAGGAGGTCGACGGTGGATGAACAGTAGCCCGTGGAGGAGGTCGACGGTGGAGATGAACAGTATCCCGTGGAGTCCCGTTTTGCGGTACGCCACACCCCTCCCGATGAACAGGACCCCCGTTTTGACCGTAGCGCTCCAACACAAGTTCGTTTCCTCTATTTTGTGGTACGCCACACCCCTCCCGATCAACAGGACCCCGTTTCGACCGTAGGAGGTCCATTCCCTCTATTTTGCGGTACGCCAAACCCCTCCCGATGAACAGGATCCCGTTTCGACCATGGCCGGTCGAACACAAGGCCGTTTCCTCCGTTCTGCGGTACGCCAGGCCTCGTTTCCATCACCTGTTCTGTCCAAGCCGGTTGGCTCCCGATGAACATGACAATGCATTTCGTTCTGACCCAGCCGGTTGCCTCTCCATGAACACGACGACGGCGCAGCTTCTCCGTCCGACCCAGCCATGTACACGAGCCTTGGCTGTACGTATGAGCAAGTAGGCGTTCAAGACCCCGCCCGTATGTACGTACGTGGCCGTATTTTCTTTCTTGCACCCTGGCCGTTGTACATACGTGTACATGCTATGTGTGCGCCTCTACTACGACACACGTGCGCACCTCTACATCGACCAGCATGTACGTACATGTCCGCGACCAGAATGACAACGCTACATACGCTTTGACTAGGTGGGTCCCAACTGTCAGGCACTTCCTTCCGTGCAAAGATGTAGCTGGTGGGTCCCAACAGTCAGGGGGCGAATCATTTTTTTGCCCGTAATATGGATGCACTTCCTTGCGTGCGAAGATATAGCTGGTGGGTCCCAATAGTCAGCGGGGAAACGTTTTTTTTTGCGAAATACGTTGGCCCGTCCGGTGGGTCCCTGCTGTCAGGCGGAGGAATCATTATTTTCCTCGTAACAAGGAGGCACTTCCTTGCTGCGGCCGTGGACCCAGCTGTCAGCCTCTCCACATACAGTACTCTTCCGATGGAAGTCGTTCGTTGACCACATTGACCACGCCGCACCGAGAGCACCAAGGTGGTGGACGACAGTGAGGCCTAGGAAGGGGACGACGCGGAGCCGGGGAAGACGCAGCAGTGGACTCCCACGCGGAGAGGAGTACGAGGGTTCACTGGTTCGGCTGCAGTGTGAGGCTGCCGTCGCTGCAGGGCCTGGCCAGCGGTGGGAGTAGTAGGGGGCGGTGAGGCCTCCGCGGCAGCACAGCCGGCCACGGGAGGAAGGAGCAGGTGGCACAACCGGTGCTGCTTTGGGCGGCTGGAGCAAGAAGACCAGAGGTTGAAGAAGCACTACGGCCATTGAATGGACATTGTATGGTCACTGGAGCTAGAATCGTTCCTATTGACTAAGTTGACAAAGCCCTCTGTCCCCGTGAACTTAGTAGGCCCACATGTCAGCCTCCCACTATGTTGGGTCCCAGCTAGCAAGGGGAGTATTCATTTTTTGTGCGTAATAAGGAGGCACTTCCTTGAGTGCGAAGATATAGCTGGTGGGTCCGACCTATCAGCGGGGGGAACGTTTTTTTCGCAAAATACAGAGGCCCTTCCGGTGGGTCTGCTACCTCTTGAGCACTGCGTTGGATTTCCTTGAAGAGGAAAGGATGATGCAGCAAAGTAGCGTAAGTATTTCCCTCAGTTTTTGAGAACCGAGGTATCAATCCAGTAGGAGGCCACGCGCGAGTCCCTCGTACCTACACAAACCAAATAACTCCTCGCAACCAACGCGAATAGGGGTTGTCAATCCCTTCACGGTCACTTACAAGAGTGAGATCTGATAGAGATGATAGATAATATTTTTGGTATTTTTAGTATAAAGATGCAAAGTAAAATAAAAAGGCAAGTAAAAAAGCAAATCAATAATAAAGCGATGGAATATTAATATGATGAGAATAGACCCGGGGCCCATAGATTTCACTAGTGGCTTCTCTCAAGAGCATAAGTATTTTACGGTGGGTGAATGAATTACTGTTGAGCAATTGACAGAATTGAGCATAGTTATGAGAGTATCTAGGTATGATCATGTATATAGGCATCACGTCCGAGACAAGTAGCCCGACTCCTGCCTGCATCTACTACTATTACTCCACTCGTCGACCGCTATCCAGCATGCATCTAGAGTATTAAGTTCAAGAAAATAGAGTAACGCCTTAAGCAAGATGATATGATGTAGAGGGATAAATTCATGCAATATGATAGAAAAACCATCTTGTTATCCTCGATGGCAACAATACAATACGTGCCTTGCTACCCCTACTATCACTGGGAAAGGACACCGCAAGATTGAACCCAAAGCTAAGCACTTCTCCCATTGCAAGAAAAACCAATATAGTAAGCCAAACCAAGCGATAGTTCAAGAGACTTGCAAAGATAACCAATCATACATAAAAGAATTTAGAGAAGATTCAAATATTGTTCATAGATAATCTTGATCATAAACCCACAATTCATCGGTCTCAACAAACACACCGCAAAAAGAAGATTACATCGAATAGATCTCCACGAGAGAGGGGGAGAACATTGTATTGAGATCCAAAAAGAGAGAAGAAGCCATCTAGCTACTAACTATGGACCCGAAGGTCTGAAGTAAACTACTCACACTTCATCGGAGGAGCCATGGTGATGACGTAGAAGCCCTCCGTGGTGGATTCCCCTTCCGGTGGAGCTCCGAAACAGGCCCAAAGATGGGATCTCGTGGGTACAGAAAGTTGCGGCGGTGGAATTAGGTTTTGGCTCTGTATCTAATCATTTGGAGGTACATAGGTATATATAGGAGGAAGAAGTACGTCCGTGGAGCTTCATCGGGCCCACGCGGGTGGGGGCGCGCCCTAGGGGGGTAGGCGCGCCCCCTACCTCGTGCCCACCTCGTGGCTTTCTTCACGTAGGGTCCAAGTCTCCTGGGTCATATTCGGTGAGAAAATCACGTTCCCGAAGGTTTCATTCCGTCTGGACTCCGTTTGATATTCCGTTTCTTCGAAACACTGAAATAGGCAAAAAACAACAATTCTGGGCTGGGCCTCCAGTCAATAGGTTAGTCCCAAAAGTAATATAAAAGTGGAAAATAAAGCCCAATATGGTCCAAAACAGTAGATAATATAGCATGAAGCGATCAAAAATTATAGATACGTTGGAGACGTATCAGGCATCCCCAAGCTTAATTCCTGCTCGTCCTCGAGTAGTTAAATGATAAAAAAGAATTTTTGATGCGGAGTGCTACTTGGCATAATTTCAATGTAATTATTCTTAACTGTGGTATGAATATTCAGATCCGAAAGATTCAAGACAAAATTTTAATATTGACATCAAAATAATAATACTTCAAGCATAATAACAAAGCAATTATGTTTTCTTAAAATAACATGGCCAAAGAAACTTATCCCTACAAAATCATATAGTCTGGCTATGCTCTATCTTCACCACACAAAGTATTTAAATCATGCACAACCCCGATGACAAGCCAAGCAATTGTTTCATACTTTTGACATTTTCAAAACTTTTTCAATCTTCACGCAATACATGAGCGTGAGCCATGGATATAGCACTATATGTGGAATAGAATGGTGGTTGTGGAGAAGACAAAAAGGGAGAAGATGGTCTCACATCAACTAGGCATATCAACGGGCTATGGAGATGCCCATCAATAGATATCAATGTGAGTGAGTAGGGATTGCCATGCAACGGATGCACTAGAGCTATTAGTATATAAAAGCTCAACAAAAGAAATTAAGTGGGTGTGCATCCAACTCGCTTGCTCACGAAGACCTAGGGCATTTGAGGAAGCCCATCATTGGAATATACAAGCCAAGTTCTATAATGAAAAATTCCCACTAGTATATGAAAGTAACAAAATGAGAGACTCTCTATCATGAAGATCATGGTGCTACTTTGAAGCACAAGTGTGGTAAAAGGATAGTAACATTGTCCCTTCTCTCCTTTTTCTCTCATTTTTTTATTTTCGCCTTTTCTCTTTCTTATGGCCTCTTTTCTTTTCTTTTTTTTTCATCCGGAGTCTCATCCCGACTTATGGGGGAATCATAGTCTCCATCATCCTTTCCTCACTTGGGACAATACTCTAAGGATGATGATCATCACACTTTTATTTTTCTTACAACTCAACAATTACAACTCGATACTTAGAACAAAATATGACTCTATATGAATGCTTCCGGTGGTGTACCGGGATATGCAATGATTCATGAGTGACATGTATGAAAGAATTATGAACGGTGGCTTTGCCACAAATACTATGTCAATTACATGATCATGCTAGCAATATGACAATGATGGAGCGTGTCATAATAAACGGAACGGTGGAAAGTTGCATGGCAATATATCTCGGAATGGCTATGGAAATGCCATAATAGGTAGGTATGGTGTCTGTTTTGAGGAAGGTATATGGTGGGTGTATGATAATGGCGAAAAGTGTGCGGTAATAGAGAGGCTAGCAATGGTGGAAGGAAGAAAAGTGCGTATAATCCATGGACTCAAGATTAGTCATAAAGAACTCATATACTTATTGCAAAAATCCACAAGTTATAAAAGCAAAGTATTACACGCATGCTCCTAGGGGGATAGATTGGTAGGAAAAGACCATCGCTCGTCCCCGACCGCCACTCATAAGGAAGACAATCAATAAATAAATCGTGCTCCGACTTCATCACATAACGGTTCACCATACGTGCATGCTAAGGTAATCACAAACTTTAACACAAGTATTTCTCAAATTCACAACTACTCAACTAGCATGACTCTAATATCACCATCTTCATGTCTCAAAACAATTATCAAGCATCAAACTTTTCTTAGTATTCAACTCACTCAAAAGAAAGTTTTACAAATCTTGAATACCAAGCGTATTAAGATTTTTAAGAAAATTACCATGCTATTTAAGACTCATAAAATAATCTAAGTGAAGCATGAGAAATCAATAGTTTCTATAAAACAAATCCACCACCGTGCTCTAAAAGATATAAGTGAAGCACTAGAGCAAAACTATATAGCTCAAAAGATATAAGTGAAGCACATAGAGTATTCTAACAAATTCCAAATCATGTATGGCTCTCCCAAAAGGTGTGTACAGCAAGGATGATTGTGGTAAACTAAAAAGCAAAGACTCAAATCATACAAGACGCTCCAAGCAGAACACATATCATGTGGTGAATAAAAATATAGCTCCAAGCAAAGTTACCGATGGAAGTAGACGGAAGAGGGGATGCCTTCCGGGGCATCCCCAAGCTTTGACTTTTTTGTGTCCTTATATTATCTTGGGGGTGCCATGGGCATCCCAAAGCTTAGGCTCTTGCCACTCCTTGTTCCATAATCCATCAAAAGATTTCACCCAAAACTTGAAAACTTTGCAACGCAAAACTCAACAGAAATCTCGTGAGCTCCGTTAACGAAAGAAAACAAAAGGCCACTTCAAGGTACTGTAATGAACTCATTATTTATTTATATTGGTGTTAAACCTACTGTATTCCAACTTCTCTATGGTTTATGAGCTATTTTACTAGCCATAGATTCATCAAAATAAGCAAACAACACACGGAAAACAGAATCTGTCAAAAACAGAACAGTCTGGAGTAATATGTAACTAACGCAAACTTATGGAACTCCAAAATTTCAGACAAAATAGGAAGGCCTAGGAAATTTGTTTATTGATCAGCATCAATTGGAATCACTATTTTATCACGTTCTGGTGGTTTTTAACAATTGTTTTCGTGAACAGAAAGTTTCTGGAAATTACAGCAAGATCAAATAACAATCATCCAAGAAGATCCTATAGGTTTAACTTGGCACAAACATTAATTAAAACATAAAACCACATCTAAACAGAAGGTAGATGGATTATTTATTCCTAAACAGAAGCAAAAGGCAAAAAAAACTAAAAATAAAATTGGGTTGCCTCCCAACTAGCGCTATCGTTGAACGCCCTTAGCTAGGCATAATAGCAAGGATAGATCTAGGTATTGCCATAATAGTGGTAAGGCAAATCATGAAAACTTCTCTCATATCCTCTACGTTCAGCAGCAAGTTTTCTTTGAGGCAAGCAAAAATAATCAAAAAGGCTAAATTTAATGGGACAAAAGTCCCCAAGATCAATCTCAGGAGGTATGGGTTCCTCCCTAGGCCCTTTGTATTGCACAACTAATTCATCATTAAGAGCATTCTTTTGGCAAAAAGCTACAAGCCTTCGTTCAAGAGGAAAACCTAGTCCATTATTCTGAATAGCAAAATCATCATTAAGCTCGGAAATTTTATCAACTAGAACATCGGCAGGAACCTTTTTCCTAAGATTTTCATTATAAGCAATATGATCTAAAGATTGTAAACGCATCATGTCTTATTGATTAAAAAGGATAGCTTCAATGGGAGGATGACTAGCATCTACCCTATAATGCGCAAAGATTTCTTTGACCTCTTTTATTATAAATCTAAACTCATGAGCCAAAAATATATTAGCGGCATGTTTAACGGAAGAATGCTCAATATTAGAGAATTCTAAGAAAATTCGTTGTGTGCAAGGATGCATGTGCATAAATTGCCTTTCAAGTTCAACTATAAGCATGGCAATAGCGTCCGCAGGACTAGTTCTATGAAGAATAGAACCGCCCATAGAAGGCAAAGCACCGACACAAGTAAAGAAATCTTGAATAACTCCTTCTCCAATAATATTACCACTACCAACTCGAATTTTTTTGTATGCAAGGTAGGGGTTCTTCAGCAGGAGCATCAGAATTTTCCATGATATTATTATTGTCCAAATCGGCAATAATTTCCCCAAATTCAGACATAACGACAAGCAAGCGAGAAAAAGGCAAACGGAAGAGAGGGCGAATAAAACGGCAAGGGTGAAGTGGGGGAGAGGAAAACGAGAGGCAAATGGCAAATAATGTAATGCAAGAGATAAGGGATTGTGATGGGTACTTCGTATGTTGACTTTTGCGTAGACTCCCCGGCAACGGCGCCAGAAATTCTTCTTGCTACCTCTTGACCACTGCGTTGGATTTCCTTGAAGAGGAAAGGATGATGCAGCAAAGTAGCGTAAGTATTTCCCTCAGTTTTTGAGAACCAAGGTATCAATCCAGTAGGAGGCCACGCGCGAGTCCCTCGTGCCTACACAAAGCAAATAACTCCTCGCAACCAACGCAAATAGGGGTTGTCAATCCCTTCCGGTCACTTACGAGAGTGAGATCTGATAGAGATGATAGATAAATATTTTTGGTATTTTTGGTATAAAGATGCAAAGTAAAATAAAAAGCAAAGCAATAATAAAGCGATGGAAGATTAATATGATGAGAATAGACCCAGGGGCCATAGATTTCACTAGTGGCTTCTCTCAAGAGCATAAGTATTTTACGGTGGGTGAACGAATTACTATTGAGAAATTGACAGAACTGAGCATAGTTATGAGAGTATCTAGGTATGATCATGTATATAGGCATCACGTCCGAGACAAGTAAACCGACTCACCTTTGCATCTACTACTATTACTCCACTCATCGACCGCTATCCAGCATGCATCTAGAGTATTAAGTTCAATAAAACAGAGTAACGCCTTAAGCAAGATGACATGATCTAGAGGGATAAATTCATGCAATATGATAAAAAAAACATCTTGTTATCCTCGATGGCAAAAATACAATACGTGCCTTGCTACCCCCTACTGTCGCTGGGAAAGGACACCGCAAGATTGAACCCGAAGGTAAGCACTTCTCCCATTGCAAGAAAAACCAATCTAGTAGGCCAAACTAAACTGATAGTTCGAAGAGACTTGCAAAGATAACCAATCATACATAAAAGAATTCAGAGAAGATTCAAATATTGTTCATAGATAATCTTGATCATAAACCCACAATTAAATCGATCTCAACAAACACACCGCAAAAAGAAGATTACACCGAATAGATCTCCACGAGAGAGGGGGAGAACATTGTATTGAGATCCAAAAAGAGAGAAGAAGCCATATAGCTACTAACTATGGACCCGAAGGTCTGAAGTAAACTACTCACACTTCATCGGAGGGCCTATGGTGATGATGTAGAAGCCCTCCGTGGTGGATTCCCCTTCCGGTGAGACTCGAGCAGGCCCCAAGATGGGATCTCGTGGAGTGCAGAAAGTTGCTTGGCGGTGGAATTAGGTTTTTGGCTCCGTGTCGATCGTTTGGAAGTGCGTGGGTATATATAGGAGGAAGAAGTATGTCGGTGGAGCTTCGTGGGGCCCACGAGGGTGGGGGCGCACCCCCTACCTCGTGCCCACCTCGTGGCTTTCTTGACGTAGGGTCCAAGTCTCCTGGGTCATATTCGGTGAGAAAATCACGTTCCTGAAGGTTTCATTCCGTTTGGACTCCGTTTGATATTCCATTTCTTCGAAACACTGAAATAGGCAAGAAACAACAATTCTGGGCTGGGCCTCCGGTTAATAGGTTAGTCCCAAAAGTAATATAAAAGTGGAAAATAAAGCCCAATATGGTCCAAAACAGTAGATAATATAGCATGGAGCAATCAAAAATTATAGATACGTTGGAGACGTATCAGGGTCCCAGATGTCAAGTGGAGGAATCATTATTTTGCGCGTAATAAGGAGGCATTTTCTTGTGTGCGACCGTGGACCCAGATGTCAGCCTCTCCACGTAGAGTCCACGTCCGATGGATGTCGTTCGTTGACCATGGCGCGCCGAGAGCACCTGGACGGTGGATGACGACGAGGCCTAGGAAGGGAACAACACGGAACCGGGGAAGACTCGGCAGTGGTTGCCCACGCGATGGAGTCTGAGGTTCTTGATCCATTGTCGTCGCCGGAAAATAACAGGAGGTGTGGGTGAGTAGAGGAATGGCCTGGCCAGCAATGGAGTTGGGTGGGGCGGTGCGGCCTGATACATCTCCAACGTATGTATAATTTATGAAGCATTCATGCTATATTACTATGTGTTTTGAATGATTATGGGCCTTATTATACACTTTTATATTACTTTTGGGACTAACCTATTAACCGAAGGCCCAGCCCGTATTGCTGTTTTATTGCCTGTTTCAGTATTTCGAAGAAAAGGAATATCAAACGGAGTCCAACCAGAATGAAACCTTCGGCAGCGTTATTTTTGGGAAGAATATCATCCTGGAGACTTGGAGTTCAAGTCAGAAGATCCTCGAGGAGGCCAGGAGATAGGCGCCCCCCTCTGTGCTTGCCCCTGTCTCGTGGGCCCCTCGAGGCTCCCCCGACCGACTTCTTTCGCCTATATAGTCCCACGTACCCTAAAAACATCCACGGAGAAGATAGATCGGGAGTTCCACCGCCGCAAGCCTCTGTAGCCACCAAAAACCTGTCGGGAGTCTGTTCCGGCACCCTACCGGAGGGGGAACCCATCATCGGTGGCCATCTTCATCATCCCGGCGCTCTCCATGACGAGGAGGGAGTAGTTCACCCTCGGGGCTGAGGGTATGTACCAGTAGCTATGTGTTTGATCTCTCTCTCTCGTGTTCTCTCTCGTGTTCCCTCTATGGCACGATCTTGATGTATCGCGAGCTTTGTTATTATAGTTGGATCTTATGATGTTTCTCCCCCTCTACTCTCTTGTGATGAATTGAGTTTCCCCTTTTGAAGTTATTTTATCGGATTGAGTTTTTTATGAGAACACTTGATGTATGTCTTGCCGTGTTTATCTGTGGTGACAATGGGATATCATGTGCCACTTGATGTATGTTTTGGTGACCAACTTGCGGATTCCGCCCATGAACCTATGCATAGGGGTTGGCACACGTTCTTGACTCTCCGGTAGAAACCTTGGGGCACTCTTTGAAGTACTTTGTGTTGGTTGGATGAATCTGAGATTGTGTGATGCATATCGTATAATCATGCCCACGGATACTTGAGGTGACAATGGAGTATCTAGGTGACATTAGGGTTTTGGTTGATTTGTGTCTTAAGGTGTTATTCTAGTACGAACTCTTTAATAGATCGATCCGAAAGAATAACTTTGAGGTGGTTTTGTACCCTACCATTATCTCTACGTTTGTTCTCCGCTATTAGTGGCTTTGGAGTGACTCTTTGTTGCATGTTGAGGGATTGTTATATGATCTATCTATGTTATTATTGTTGAGAGAACTTGCACTAGTGAAAGTATGAACCCTAGGCCTTGTTTCCTATCATTGCAATACCGTTTGCGCTCACTTTTATCATTAGTTACCTTGCTGTTTTTATTATTTCAGATTACAAATACCTTTATCTACCATCCATATTGCACTTGTATCACCATCTCTTCGCCGAACTAGTGCACCTATACAATTTACCATTGTATTGGGTGTGTTGGGGACACAAGAGACTCTTTGTTATTTGGTTGCGGGGTTGTTTGAGAGAGACCATCTTCATCCTACGCCTCCTACGGATTGATAAACCTTAGGTCATCCACTTGAGGGAAATTTGCTACTGTCCTACAAACCTGTGCACTTGCAGGCCCAACAACGTCTACAAGAAGAAGGTTGTGTAGTAGACATCACGGCCTATGCGGTAGCACAGCTGGCCACAGAAGGAGGGAGCAGGCAGTCCCACCGACGCTGGTTTGGGCGGCTGGAGCAAGAAGATCAGATATTGAAAAAGCAGCACGACCGTTGGATTAACATCCAACGGTCACTGCTGCTAGAATCGTTTGTGGACTAAGTTGACAAAGCCTTTCGTACGTGTCAACCTAGTAGACCCACAAGTCAGCCTCCAAATCTGTCCCCAAACGACATCTGACCGAAATTTCTAGCCAGATTCAATTAATTTTAAAACTAAACATACCTTAATTTAAATCCAATGAAATTTTACCCGCACAAAAACAATGAAATTTAAAATATCAAAATCCGAAAGAAAAAAGTATTTTGAAACTAATTGCCTGTTTGCTGTATTTTTTCATTTTACAGCCCATTTAATATTACTTATATCCCATTTCTTATTATTTATAGCCCATTTTATGGGCAAAATGCATCCCTCCTCATCTTGAAAGATTTACGGCCTAGCAGGGCGTAGAAAAACAAGTAGGCCTACGTTGGTTATTCTGCAAAAAACAAAATAGCTGGGCTAGCCATTTTCAAAAAGAAAAAAAAACAAATTGGGCTGGTCATGTGCTAGATGGGCCACAGCTCCCGAACAACCCAGTTGATACCCTTCTCCGTCCCGAAAAAACAAAATTACTACGCGCACTGCTGGGTCCCTACTGTCATCCTCACGATGTACAGTCATCTCCTTATTCCTCTCAGTTGTTGATGATGTTGACAACACCGGAGGGCGGCGCCGCGGTGAGCGAACCAAGGCGGAGGACGATGGTGAGGCCTCGAACGGGAACGAACATGATCCTGGGAAGGTGCGTAGAGTTTTAGGGTGCGATGTGGCCACAATGCATGCGCGGCAGCACAGTCAGTCGTGGGAGGCGGGAGCAGGCGGTCTCTCCGGTGCTGGTTTGGCTTTGGCGGCTGGAGGAAGAAGAGACTGAAGAAACACGACAGACGTTGAATGTCAATCCAACGGTCAAGGTTGGCACAATTGTTTGTTGACTAAGCTGACACCAAGTAGCATACTTTTTATATATAGGAAGAAAAGAAAAACTGCGCTCGTTCGCTTGATAACATTCCCGAAACTACGACCGTTCGATCTTACGTTGCAACTAAAACTGCGAGGAAAATGCGTTCGTCCGCCTTCCTCCTCCCAGGGAATGTTCTCCACGTAAGTGACTAGCACCCTTGGTTTTCAACCGAGAGGTCTTGGGTTCGAGTCCCAGGAACTCTCAATTTTGTCCTCCTCCCTTCCTACAAAAAAAAGAAAGAAAACCAAAGACTTGAGAAGGCGTACAGAACAAGCTAGTGTACCAGTAAAAAGACGTTGCTGAGTTTTAGAAAAAGAGAGACGTGCTCCTGTAGCTGGTTCGAATCCAAACCTAGACTATGACTATATATGGTGCTATGCTACTCTGCAAGTAATGAAACTGACATATCAAACGTTCGCTTCTCCTCTTCTCTACTTACTCTGCCTAGCATCAGAAGCTCTAGCCGCAGCAACCATGTCCGCTGGCTGCTTGTCCACCTGCTCTTCAGCAGGCAACAACTAGATATGCGCCAAGTCGCCACCCGTACCATCTCCTGTGGGTCTCATCACACCCCCGCTGGCACACGCACCGCAGCCGGTTGCTCATCGCAACCCGCTGCCATTGGTGTGGTGCCACTGCTACAAATCACGTAGAGTCATCCGTCGTGTCTCAACCACAATCCTCAACCCTGGCCGAGTCTTGTACAAATGCCCGAATCATGGGATAATAATATTTTAAGTGTTGTTCTGCTACTTTCAGTTGCTGATTTTTTTTAATAGTTTGGTTGATGATCTTCTAATTTGATTCGTGCAGAAAAGGGAAGATTCGTGTGATTTGTATTTCTGGGAAGTTGCTGATGTGGGGGAAGGCAGCTACGCTGATTATTTGGTTAGATGAGGAATCCTAATACCAGCAGGTTGGGGTGTTGGACAAGTAACTGAAGGAGCAGCAGAATAGGAAGATGCAGAGCAGAAGGTAAACAGCTGCTGAATGGCCTTGACAACAATGAGGAGATGAAAGAGATTGTGAAGATAATGGGCAAAATCGATGTGCTTTGTAGGATGATTGTCTCTTTATTTGCAGTGTATGTAGCACTCCTGATGTATTCAGTGGCTATGACATGAGCACTTTGCTAAAACTAGTAATGACTGAAACCTGTGTAGCGAAGGCGTAGTGTTGTGAACATCTAATGATTTCCATTAATGTAAATAAGGGGTATCCTTTTGCTCATAAATAAATAAATAGCATAGGCCCTTTTGGTAATAAATAAATAAATTAGCACAGGCCATTGGTCGACTTTGTTCCCATTCGAAGACGTCGAGCAAATTGCAGTCCAACAACAAACTATGTCATCAAATTCAAGTTTCACAGCCAAATATGAGTACAACTAAACAACAATGGCATCATGTTTTAGTCGTCATACAATCACCAAACACAAATGAACATACATAACAAGTGGTGTTCTCATAGCAAAATACTAAACAACACGTTCATCAGGTTTCAGTTGTCATAGCAAACACAATTTCACATAGTAGATAAAAAAATGTCTTTTGACTGGCAAATATGACAAAAGCAATCTAATCATCGTCCGCAGCAGCAGCGTCAACATCTTCGCCATGTGTATCAGTCTGAATCATAATTCCCCAGAGTGTCGTCTTCTTCTTCATCCTCAATGTCCTCGAACGTTGGCTTCTTCTTGATCAACTCTTGTATGTCCACAGCATGATAGGCAATCTTTTCGCCAGCGTCATTGATGTGATGGTTCTCAAAGATATTAGGAACATATGTGGAATCTTGTACATCAGGAGCAGTGTAGGCATCATTGCTACCTCTTGAGCTTGTGTTGGATTTCCCCGAAGAGGAGAGGATAATGCAGCAGAGTAGCGTAAGTATTTCCCTCAGTTTTTGAGAACCAAGGTATCAATCCAGTAGGAGGCCAGGCGCAAGTCCCTTGTACCTACACAAAACAAATAGCTCAACGCAACCAACGCGATTAGGGGTTGTCAATCCCTTCACGGTCACTTACGAGAGTGAGATCTGATAGAGATGATAGATAATATTTTTGGTATTTTTGGTATAAAGATGCAAGGTAAAATAAAAGGCAAAGTAAAAAAGCAAAGCAATAATAAAGTAATGGAAGATTGATATGATAGAGAATAGACCCGGGGGCCATAGATTTCACTAGTGGCTTCTCTCAAGAGCATAAGTATTCTACGGTGGGTGAACGAATTACTGTTGAGCAATTGACATAATTGAGCATAGTTATGAGAGTATCTAGGTATGATCATGTATATAGGCATCACGTCCGAGACAAGTAGACTGACTCCTGCCTGCATCTACTACTATTACTCCACTCATCGACCGCTATCTAGCATGCATCTAGAGTATTAAGTTCAAGAAAATAGAGTAACGCCTTAAGCAAGATGACATGATGTAGAGGGATAAATTCATGCAATATGATAAAAAAAACCATCTTGTTATCCTCGATGGCAACAATACAATACGTGCCTTGCTGCCCCTCATCCTTTGGGAAAGGACACCGCAAGATTGAACCCAAAGCTAAGCACTTCTCCCATTGCAAGAACTACCAATCTAGTTGGCCAAACCAAACGGATAATTCGAAGAGACTTGCAAAGATAACCAATCATACATAAAAGAATTCACAGAAGATTCAAATATTGCTCAAAGATAATCTTGATCACAAACCCACAATTCATCGATCTCAACAAACACACCGCAAAAAGAAGATTACATCAAATAGATCTCCACGAGAGAGGGGGAGAACATTGTATTGAGATCCAAAAAGAGAGAAGAAGCCATCTAGCTACTAACTATGGACCCGAGGGTCTGAGGTAAACTACTCACACTTCATCGGAGGGGCTACGATGATGTAGAAGCCCTCCGTGGTGGATTCCCCTTCCATGAGCTCCTAACAGGCCCCAAGATGGGATCTCGTGGATCTGAGAAAGTTGCGGCGGTGGAATTAGGTTTTGGCTCCGTGTCGATCGTTCGGGGTACGTAGGTATATATAGGAGGAAGAAATGCGTCGGTGGAGCAACAGGGGCCCATGAGGGTGGAGGGTGCGCTGGGGGGGCGCCCCTACCTCGTGCCTTCCCTGTTGGGTGCTTGACGTAGGGTCCAAGTCTGCTGGATCATGTTCGGTGAGAAAATCACGTTCCCGAGGGTTTCATTCCGTTTGGACTCCGTTTGATATTCCGTTTCTTCGAAACTCTGAAATAGGCAAAAAACAACAATTCTGGGCCGGGCCTCCGGTTAATAGGTTAGTCCCAAAAATAATGTAAAAGAGGAAAATAAAGCCCAATATGGTCCAAAACAGTAGATAATATAACATGGAGCAATCAAAAATTATAGATACATTGGAGACGTATCAGGCATCCCCAAGCTTAATTCCTGCTCGTCCTCGAGTAGGTAAATGATAAAAGAAACAATTTTTGATGCGGAGTGCTACTTGACATAATTTCAATGTAATTCTTCTTATTTGTGGTATGAATATTCAGATCCGAAAGATTCAAGACAAAAGTTTAATATTGACATAAAAGTAATAATACTTCAAGCATACAAACTAAGCAATTATGTCTTCTCAAAATAACATGGCCAAAGAAAGTTATCCCTACAAAATCATATAGTCTGGCTATGCTCTATCTTCACCACACAAAGTATTTAAATCATGCACAACCCCGATGACAAGCCAAGCAATTGTTTCATACTTTGGACACTCTGAAAACTTTTTCAATCTTCACGCAATACATGAGCGTGAGCCGTGGATATAGCACTATATGTGGAATAGGATGGTGGTTGTGGAGAAGACAAAAAGAGGGGAATATAGTCTCACATCAACTAGGCGTATCAACGGGCTATGGAGATGCCCATCAATAGATATCAATGTGAGTGAGTAGGGATTGCCATGAAACGGATGCACTAGAGCTATAAGTATATGAAAGCTCAACAAAAGAAATTAAGTGGGTGTGCATCCAACTCGCTTGCTCACGAAGACCTAGGGCAATTTGAGGAAGCCCATCATTGGAATATACAAGCCAAGTTCTATAATGAAAAATTCCCACTAGTATATGAAAGTGACAAAATGAGAGACTCTCTATTATGAAGATCACGGTGCTACTTTGAAGCACAAGTGTGGTAAAAGGATAGTTACATTGTCCCTTCTCTCTTTTTCTCTCATTTTTTTATTTGGGCCTTTTCTCTCTTTTTTTATGGCCTCTATTCTTTTCTTTTTTATTTTTCGTCCGGAGTCTCAGCCCGACTTGTGGGGGAATCATAGTCTCCATCATCCTTTCCTCACTTGGGACAATGCTCTAAAAATGATGACCATCACACTTTTATTTACTTACATCTCAACAATTACAACTCGATACTTAGAACAAAATATGACTCTATGTGTATGCCTCCGGTGATGTGCAGGATATGCAATGATTCATGAGTGACATGTATGAAAGAATTATGAATGGTGGCTTTGCCACAAATACGATGTCAACTACATGATCATGCTAAGCAATATGACAATGATGGAGCTTGTCATAATAAACGGAACGGTGGAAATTTGCATGGCAATATATCTCGGAATCGCTATGGAAATGCCATAATAGGTAGGTATGGTGGCTGTTTTGAGGAAGTTATATGGTGGGTGTATGATACCGGCGAAAAGTGCGCGGTATTAGAAAAGCTAGCAATGGTGGAAGGGAGGGAAAAGTGCGAATAATCCATGGACTAAACATTAGTCATAAAGAACTCATATACTGATTGCAAAAATCTACAAGTTATCAAAGCAAAGTATTGCGCGCATGCTCCTAGGGGGATAGATTGGTAGGAAAAGACCATCGCTCATCCCCGACCGCCACTCATAAGGAAGACAATCAATAAATAAATCATGCTCCGACTTCATCACATAACGGTTCACCATACGTGCATGCTACGGAATCACAAACTTTAACACAAATATTTCTCAAATTCACAACTACTCAACTAGCATGACTCTAATATTACTACCTCCATATCTCAAAATAATTATCAAGCATCAAACTTTTCTTAGTATTCAACCCACTCAAAAGAAAGTTTTACAAATCTAAATACCAAGCATATTATTATTATTAAGCAGATTACCATGCTATTTAAGACTCTCAAAATAATCTAAGTGAAGCATGAGAGATCAATAGTTTCTATAAAACAAATCCACCACCGTGCTCTAAAAGATATAAGTGAAGCACTACAGCAAAACTATATAGCTCAAAAGATATAAGTGAAGCACATAGAGTATTCTATCAAATTCCAATTTATGTATGGCTCTCTCAAAATGTGTGTACAGAAAGGATGATTGTGGTAAACTAAAAAGAAAAGACTCAAATCATACAAGACGCTCCAAGTAAAACACATATCATGTGGTGAATAAAAATATAGCTCCAAGTAAAGTTACCGATGGAAGTAGACGAAAGAGGGGATGCTTTCCAGGGCATCCCCAAGCTTTGACTTTTTGGTGTCCTTAGATTATCTTGGGGGTGCCATGGGCATCCCCAAGCTTAGGCTCTTGCCACTCCTTTTTCCATAATCCATCAAAAGATTTCATTCAAAACTTGAAAACTTCACAACACAAAACTCAACAGAAATCTCATGAGCTCCGTTAGTGAAAGAAAACAAAAGACCACTTCAAGGTACTGTAATGAACTCATTCTTTATTTATATTGGTGTTAAACATACTGTATTCCAACTTCTCTATGGATTATAAACTATTTTACTAGCCATAGATTCATCAAAATAAGCAAACAACACACGAAAAACGGAATCTGTCAAAAACAGAACAGTCTGTAGTAATCTGTAACTAACGCAAACTTCTGAACTCCAAAACTTCAGCCAAAATAGGACGACCTAGGAAATTTGTTTATTGATCAGAAGCAATTGGAATAACTATTTTATCATGTTCTGGTGATTTTTAACAATTGTTTTCATGAACCAAAAGTTTCTGGAAATTACAGCAAGATCAAATAACTATCATCCAAGAAGATCCTATAGGTTTAACTTGGCACAAACACTAATTAAAACATTAAACCACATCTAAACAGAAGGTAAATGGATTATTTATGCCTAAACAGAAACAAAAACAAAAAACTAAAAATAAAATTGGGTTGCCTCCCAACAAGCGCTATCGTTTAACGCCCCTAGCTAGGCCTAAAAGCAAGGATAGATCTAGGTATTGCCATCTTTGGTAGGCAATCCGTAAGTGGCTCTCATTATAGATTCATATGGTTATTTTATTTTATTTCTAGGGAAGTGTTACATGCCTTTCCTTAAAGGAAATTGGAATGTAATATTCCCTTCTTTCATATCAATGATTGCACCAATCGTTCTAAGGAAAGGTCTACCAAGAATAATAGGACATGAAGGATTGCAATCTATATCAAGAACGATAAAATCTACGGGCACATAATTCCTATTTGCAACAATAAGAACATCATTAATTCTTCCCATAGGTTTCTTAATAGTGGAATCCTCAAGGTGCAAGTTTAGAGAGCAATCATCAAAATCACGGAAATCTAGCAAATCACACAAAGTTTTGGGAATAGTGGAAACACTAGCGCCCAAATCACATAAAGCATAGAACTCATGATCTTTAATCTTAATTTTAGTAGTAGGTTCCCACTCATCATAAAGTTTTCTAGGGATAGAAACTTCCAACTCAAGTTTTTCTTCATAAGATTGCATCAAGGCATCAACGATATGTTTAGTAAAAGCTTTATTTTGACTATAAGCATGAGGAGAATTTAGCACTGATTGCAACAAGGAAATACAATAAATTAAAGAGCAACTTTCATAATTAAATTCCTTTAAATCCAAAATAGTGGGTTTAGCAACATCTAGGGTTTTACTTTCTTCAATCCCACTTTTATCAATTTTAGCATCAAGATCTAAAAACCCCGAATTTTTGGAACGCCTTCTAGGTAAAGGTGGATCATATTCAGTCCCATCATTATCAAGATTCATATTGCAAAACAAAGATTTGTTAGGAGACACATCAATAACTTTTAGATCTTCATCTTTATTTTCATAGAAATTGGAAGAACACGCTTTAATAAAGGCATCTTTCAGTATACGCATCCTAGCGGTTCTTTCCTTGCACTCATTAATGGAAATTCTCATGGCTTTGAGAGACTCATTGATATCATGCTTAGGAGGGATAGATCTAAGCTTTAAAGAATCAACATCAAGAGAAATTCTATCAACGTTCCTAGCCAATTCATCAACTTTAAGCAATTTTTCCTCAAGCAAAGCATTAAAATTATTTTGTGAATTCATAAACTCTTTAACGCTAGTCTCAAATTCAGAGGGCATCTTATTAAAATTTCCATAAGAGTTGTTGTAGGAATTTCCATAATTATTAGAGGAATTACTAGGATAAGGCCTAGGATTAAAGTTTCCTCTATCTGGCGTTGTTACCAAAATTATTCCTACCAACAAAATTCACATCCATAGATTCATTATTATTCTCAATCAAAGTAGACAAAGGCATATCATTAGGATCAGAAGAAACAGTCTTAGTAGCAAATAATTTCATAAGTTCATCCATCTTTCCACTCAAAACATTTATTTCTTCTATCGCATGCACTCTTTTATTAGTAGATCTTTCAGTGTGCCATTGAGAATAATTAACCATAATATTATCTAGGAGTTTAGTAGCATTTCCTAAAGTGATTTCCATAAAAGTGCCTCCCGCGGCCGAATCTAAAAGGTTTCTAGAAGCAAAATTCAATCCAGCATAAATTTTTTGTATAATCATCCACAAATTCAAACCATGAGTAGGGAAATTACATATCATTAATTTTATCCTCTCCCAAGCTTGTGCAACATGTTCATGATCAAGTTGCTTAAAGTTCATAATATCGTTTCTAAGAGAGATGATCTTAGCGGGAGGAAAATACTTAGAGATAAAAACATCTTTGCACTTGTTCCAAGAATCAATACTATTTTTAGGCAAAGACGAAAACCAAGCTTTAGCACGATCTCTAAGCGAAAAAGGAAATAGCTTCAATTTAACAACATCATTGTCAACATCTCTCTTCTTTCTCATATCACATAAATCAACGAAGCTATTTAGATGAGTAGCGGCATCTTCACTAGGAAGGCCGGTGAATTGATCTTTCATAATAAGATTCAATAAAGCAGTATTGATTTCACAAGATTCAGTATTGGCAAGAGGAGCAATCGGAGTGCTAAGGAAATCATTATTGTTGGTATTGGTAAAGTCACACAATTTGGTATTATCTTGAGCCATCGTGACAAGCAAGCAAACCAACACACAAGCAAACAAAAAGCAAGCATAAAGAAAGGCAAACGGAAAGAGAGGGCGAATAAAGCGGCAAGGGTGAAGTGGGGAGAGGAAAAGCGAGAGGCAAATGGAAAATAACGTAATGCGGGAGATAAGGGATTGTGATGGGTACTTGGTATGTTGACTTTTGCGTAGACTCCCCGGCAACGGCGCAAGAAATTCTTCTTACTACCTCTTGAGCTTGCGTTGGATTTCCCCGAAGAGGAGAGGATAATGCAGCAGAGTAGCGTAAGTATTTCCCTCAGTTTTTGAGAACCAAGGTATCAATCCAGTAGGAGGCCAAGCGCAAGTCCCTCGTACCTACACAAAACAAATAGCTCAACACAACCAACGCAATTAGGGTTGTCAATCCCTTCACGGTCACTTACGAGAGTGAGATCTGATAGAGATGATAGATAATATTTTTGGTATTTTTGGTATAAAGATGCAAGGTAAAGTAAAAGGCAAAGTAAAAAATCAAAGCAATAATAAAGTGATGGAAGATTGATATGATAGAGAATAGACACGGGGGCCATAGATTTCACTAGTGGATTCTCTCAAGAGCATAAGTATTCTGATTGGGTGAGCGAATTCTTGTTGAGCAATTGTGAGAATTGAGCATAGTTATGAGAGTATCTAGGTATGATCATGTATATAGGCATCACGTCCGAGACAAGTAGACCAACTCCTGCCTGCATCTACTACTATTATTCCACTCATCGACCGCTATCCAAAGATGCATCTAGAGTATTAAGTTAATGAAAAGCAGAGTAACGCCTTAAGCAAGATGACATGATGTAGAGGGATAAATTCATGTAATATGATAAAAACCCCATCTTTTATCCTCGATGGCAACAATACAATACGTGCCTTGCTACCCCTCATCACACCGGGAAAGGACACCGCAAGATTGAACCTAAAGCTAAGCACTTCTCCCATTGCAAGAACTACCAATCTAGTTGGCCAAACCAAACGGATAATTCAAGAGACTTGCAAAGATAACCAATCATACATAAAAGAATTCAGAGAAGATTCAAATATTGCTCATAGATAATCTTGATCATAAACCCACAATTCATCGGTCTCAACAAACACACCGCAAAAAGAAGATTACATCGAATAGATCTCCACGAGAGAGGGGGAGAACATTGTATTGAGATCAAAAAAGAGAGAAGAAGCCATTTAGCTACTAACTATGGACCCGAAGGTCTGAAGTAAACTACTCACACTTCATCGGAGGGGCTATGGTGATGACGTAGAAGCCCTCCGTGGTGGATTCCCCTTCCGGTGGAGCTCCGAAACAGGCCCAAAGATGGGATCTCGTGGGTACAGAAAGTTGCGGCGGTGGAATTAGGTTTTGTCTCGATGTCTGATCGTTTGGGAGTGCGTAGGTATATATAGGAGGAAGAAATGCGTCGGTGGAGCCGTGGGGCCCACGAGGGTGGGGGGCGCGCCCTAGGGGGGTAGGCGCGCCCCCTACCTCGTGCCCACCTCGTGGCTTTCTTGACGTAGGGTCCAAGTCTCCTGGGTCATATTCGGTGAGAAAATCACGTTCCCGAAGGTTTCATTCCGTTTGGACTCCGTTTGATATTCCGTTTCTTCGAAACTCTGAAATAGGCAAAAACAGCAATTCTGGGCTGGGACTCTGGTTAATAGGTTAGTCCGAAAAATAATATAAAAGTGGAAAATAAAGCCCAATATGGTCCAAAATAGTAGATAATATAGCATGGAGCAATCAAAAATTATAGATACGTTGGAGACGTATCAATCATCTTGTTGTGCAACTTCATTAAACTAATTCCTCTTCTCAAACCTTTGCAATACTCTCCAGTCATCGCTACGTGCAAATATGACTTCCAAGAAAAATATATGTGTTGCTTGATTTGCCAAAATAGAAGGCTCGTTAGTCTGGTACGCCGCCTTGACATTGATGGATTTGAAATAATCATCAGCTCTGTGTTTTGCGATCCTGGAAAACAGGTTATACCAACGACAACACAATGTAACCACACACCAATGATCCTCGAATCGGAGATATCTGCAAGCTGAACAATGTCTCATTATGTTAGCATACATTTCAGTTGTCACTCAAATCTTACGTATCCGTGCTCATGATAGCACTTTTTGTGTCTTCACCTTGCCGTCGCGTGCAAGGGTGTTGTAGCGCACATCTCCAACAACGCAAGATTCATAATGTCTTACCCAAGTATCAGGACCCATTGCTAGTGCGTAAAGGGCATCATCAACTGCCTGCCCATCTTCCCGCATCTTCTTAACCTATGGTTAGAAAATAGACAAGCTGATCATCTTATGTACTCAATATATTAAAAAAACTGATAGTGCAATTCAATAGCTTACATGGCTCTTGAACCATTTACATAAATCCTGCCATAACCAGTTTGTCAATGTTTCTTGGATTTTGCAGCAGTAACTCCTTTTTGTAGATGCTGCACAACATAGTGATCACGTCAAACATCTAAATATATAAGAATGTGTTGCAAGTTTAGTAGATCACGATGTACAAGTTGCAGTACTTAGCACTTACTTGATGTAAGGTAGTATCTCAGGACAGTTATTCAACACATACCAAACCATTTTGTCCAAATCTTTAGGTTTGTCCTCTTGTCGACTCTTCCCTGTAACTCGAACAAAATAATTGAAAACATTGAGCCCGGGATTGTCTTCACCCACCTCTTTGCTAAGTTGATCAACTGTTTCAATGTATTTTGAGCAGAATGTCAACGCTTCTATAGCAATGTAGGCCTCTGCAATGGAACCCTTGGGTCTAGCTCTGTTCCTAACATAGCCCTTGAAAGTTCCTAGTCGTCTTTCAATAGGGTACATCCATCCATACTGTACTGGACCTCTAAGTAGTGCCTCATTAGGTAGATGAACAGCCAAATGCACCATCACATCAAAGAAGGCTGGAGGATATATCTTCTCAAGGTCGCACAAGATAGTTGGTATCTTGTCTCTAAGACGCTCCAAAGCATCTACCCTGATATTTCTACTGCAGAGTTCCCTGAAGAATTGTCCCAACTCTGCAACTGCTCTGTATAAGTCAGGGCGGCCCAATCCTCTAAGGATGACAGGTAAAACCCTTTGAAGTAGGACGTGGCAGCCATGAGTTTTCAACCCTTGTACCTTGTTTCCATCTGCACTGACTCTCCTTTCAGGGTTGGAAGCAAATCCATGTGGGAATCTCACACGTAACAGGACCTCGCAGAATTCTTTCCTTTTTACCTTGTCCAAGACGTACACAGCTGGTGCCATGTCCCGTGGTTTACGTTCATCTTCCACCTGCAAATCCTTTATGGTACCCAGGTGTGTCAAATCAATCCTAGATTTTAAGTTATCTTTCGTCTTGCCTTCAATATTAAGAAGTGTGCCGATACTGTTGTCACATATATTTTTATCGATGTGCGTCACATCAAGATTATGCCGCAGATCCAAATCTTTCCAATACTCCAAGTCCCACAAAGTGGACCTGCGGGTAAACAATAATCTCTCTTCTACCCTGCCATGTTTCCTTTTCCCGCTACCATTACCAGGATGGTTTCCTGGTGTAATATGCCTGACCTTCTCTAATTCCACTGGCAACTCATCGGCGGTGAGCCTCTTTGGCGCATCACGGTTTTCATTCTTTGCATTGAACACATGTCTTCGGTATTTTGTAGGACGCGGCTTGTCCTTGGCAAGGAAACGACAGTGTCTAATGTAACAGATCTTGCTAAGTATTGCGTATGACAGTGGATTCCTGTCACAGTGAACACATGCATTGTAACCCTGTGTCGTTTGCCCTGACATAGTGCCCAAAGCAGGATAATCATGGATGCATCAAATTATAACAGCACGTAGAAAGAAATCAGCTAGTGGGCTGCTATATAGGTCTCGAGTGAGAACACCCTTCCATAGTTGTTGAAGTTCCTCCACAAGAGGCTCCATGAATAAATCAAAATCCTTTCCAGTACTTTTTGGACATGGGATGAGCAAGGCCATCATGTAGTTTGATTCTTTGGTGCAGACATTTGGAGGCATGTTGTAAGGGATAAGAAGCACTGGCCACATGCTATATGTGGCGCTCTGGTGGCCAAATGGGTTAAATCCATCCAAGCTAAGCCAAGTCTAATGTTTCTCGGGTTGACCAACTTTTGTGTTTACGATAGAAGCTTTTCCACTCACTACCATGTGATGGATGGCTCATTACATTCGATCTCTGCACTCCTGGTTCCTAGAATGCCACAGTACATCCTCTCTTGTTTCAACATCATGAAACAACCTCTGCAATCTTGGTGTAATTGGAAAATGTCTCAGAACATTATGAGGAATCCTCTTCACAGCATCACCATCTTTCCATCTTGATGATTTGCATTTCGGGCATTCACTTAAGTTGGCATAATCCTTCCGGAACAGAACACAATTATTCTTACAAACATGGATCATATCATATCCAATTCCAACTGAAGGAAATTTTTCATTTTACTGTAGGTGTGTGGCAGCTCAAACGCATCTGGGAAAGCTTTGTGGAAAGCAGCCAACATCACATCGAATGATTTGTTGGTCATACGCTCAGATGTCTTCACCTGAAGAAAGGTGACCATAACTGAGAATATTGACAACTTATTTCCTGGGGTGACAGCCACGTTGCATTGTTCCAACGTGCGGGCCCACTGTTTTTCTTCTGCAGGTGAAAGATCATGAAACGCGAGCATTTCATAGCATTGTTTCAATGTTGGTCAAACTCACTGGCTCCGCCACCACCACCTCCTCCTCCTCTTCCACCTGAGCATCAGACAGATCAAGATGGTGATCTGCTGCTTCCACGTAGTCAGTAACCATGATGAACCCACCTAGTATATGTGACCGACATCCCATACAAGTGTAGATGATTTTGCACAGTTGACTGGGGTCTTGTAACTGAATTCATACAACTGCTACACGGGCAGAGCACATCTGAATTCGGACCACCGTACTCAGCTACGATAAAGTTCATGAAGTTTTCAACCCCTCGACATATGCGTGGAGAATCTTGAGCGAAGTTATCCAAGTCATGTCCATCATTAGACATACAAATTAGTTCTTCTACTAGATATTACAGAAAACATTTATGCTTTTTATGAAGTCCAGAAAAAAATAGCTAGGTCGATGTCTAAAGCTATGGCAAGATATTTGGACGAGCAGATCTAAGTAACGAAATATATTTAAAGCTAATTCAACAAACAGATTTGAGTGCTAAATTATGGCAGGTTGTTTCGATAGTCAATGAGGTCGAGCACACAACCATCAAACAAAGATCGAGTATAAAACAGTGTAGAGCTATTTCACCTAACAGATTGGCTACTAGACCATGGCAATCTACGTCACAATAAATATATGGCAGGATATTTTAGCAACTAATCGGGCTTGGCATGCTATCTCAGCTAAGCAGATTGAGTGCAGAACAGGGCAAGGAAGCTTCTTAAGCAGAGCATATTGACTGTAAACTATTTCGGCAAACAGTGAGATTAACAGTGTCTATCAGCTAACATTCAGCGCTACACCGACATGCATGGGGCCTCAGTCTAGAATGCGTGTACCATGGGAGAAGCTGACCACCATGCATCTCCACACGAACGTCGCCAGCGGTGGCAGCGCTGACCGCTGTGCGCCTCCACAAGAACGTCGCCAGCAGTGGCGGGCAGCTCGAGGACAGCAGTCTCACGAGAAATCTTGTGGGAGCGAGAGGATCGCCGTCGTCCCTCGACGAGCCGCTGGCTGACGTGTCAGCGGGAGGGCGGCTTTGGCGAAGCGAATGGAGTGGAGGGGGACGGGGGTAGGGGAGTTTGGGGAATATTATTGGCTAGCTGGCCAAAGGGCGGTTGAATTTGGGATTTGGGGGGAATTTGGGGGGGGGGGATTTTCGCGTGGTGGGCGGGGGAGTTTGGAGCATGGTCGGTTTCTCCAAGTGAAGTCCCACGTGTCAGTGAAGAGGCAAGCCAAAGCGCGTTCCGTTTGCGTGTGCCGTGTGCAGGACCGAACGTGTGTGCGGTGCAATGCGACCGCGACAGGGGTGCTGTGAGTGTACCCCCTTTTTCCTTTTAAACTAGGTGCTTCGCCCCCTAAAAAAACTTGGTGCTTCGCGCAATCCATCGATACTACTACTAGTAATCCGGTAATCCCGACTAAAACGGCGTGACCGGGTCTTTTCCCACGGGATATGCTGGGAGGTTGGCTTAGTTGGTTTTTTTGGACGAGTAATCCTACACCTACGTAATCCCAGTTATGTAATTAACGTAATGTGAAACGTGTGAGCTGTTGATTGTAGATTGTGGGGAGGGAGGGGCCCATCACCATGAAAATCAGGGAGGAGAGAGAGAGAGGCAATTTACGTTAACCCTTTCGTAGGTTCCCGTAGATGTAGAAAGATGTGAAATGCGTGAATGTGTAGTGGACGTACTATTGGAGTGCCTAAGATAAATTGTGTATGTAGACCCTATGTGTTTATTTACTTCGCATGCTAGCTTTGTCTCGGTTCAATAAAGAGCAGAGTTGGTGATGATGGTGTGCCTGCCATCCTGCAATATAGGCCGTCCGATCTATATCTAACGGATAGGAAGGAAACTATGACAATTTACCCGCACTCCTCTCCACATTTGCAGATAAGGCCTTCCCTTGTTCATCCTTTTCTCCCACAAGATCTAGATGTTCCGTGCAACACACGGGCATCTTGCTAGTACTCCTACAATATACTATATTATTGTGAAAGTTCATATACACCGGCCGAGATTAATGCAAACACGGCAGATTTTCATTACATTTCGAACTTTTATAGGACAAAAAAATAAAAGAAACCCGACCCTAAACCTATTCTACGGCAGCGACCGACGTCCTCCATCTGCGATCTCCATGTACAGGGGTGGGGTTAAAGACGAAGGTGCGGTCTCCTGTGAGGAAGAGTCGAACACGGGAGACGGACCGGCCAGTTGGCACACCATGCCCTACTCATCCTCGGAGGAGTCCGCGACGTCGGCGGTGGCGGACGTTGGACGGTAGCAAGTAGGACGCGTGGCTGATGGTGCTCCCGTTGTCGGCCGCCATTGTGGCCACCGCTTGTGTGGTCGCGTCCGCGTTCGACTACGCCGCTATTGCGTCGCGAGCGGCGACTTGAGCAAGGGCGGTGACCTCGAGCTTCATCCCCGAAGACAAAGCTCTCCCGCAGAGCGTTCGTGCTCGCGGTCATGGCGGATGTGGTGCCAGGTAGCAGGACGATGCGCTATGGTGTGGAGGTTAGCTGGGCATTGCCGCTTTAAGTAGTGCATTTCGGTGAGGCCAAAGCGTCCGGGCGCGTCATTAAGTCACCGGAGTTTGTTCCTCGGGCACCGAGCCTCTTAATGACGACATACGGATGGACGGCATGAATGCGGGCAGCTGGCGCCGGCTGGGAACACACCGAGCGACGGCACGACGGACGAGGGTTTTTGGTGTGCCAGGGTAGTTAGCTGCGGTCGTGGCAACGTTGGAGATGCCCTTTGCTCACATGCGACCCCACATGTCATTGAAAAAGCAAGACGACCCGGCATGGTCTCAGGTCCTGGGGATGCAGTTGTCCGTGCTACACCACTCCGCGGATGCGGCGCGGCGCACGCGCACTTCAGCGCCCCGTGGATCCTCAACGAGTCGGGTGTTGATCTGCTGGTCGTGCCACAGCGCTAATGTCACTCTCGGCACATTGAAACCGACCGTGTCCAGCGATGATGAGCGTGTCACTCATCGCGGTCGCCCTGTATAGAGGCGGTGCTGGCCCCAACGACCCACACGAACGGTTGCCGGTGGCGAGGAGGTCGTGGGCCAGCTCCTCCATTGGACTAGTCTGCGCCACATCGTCCCGACAGGTGTGCCCCACATGTCGGTTTCCCTGTTTTTCCGGCCATATTCGAGCGTCAGTGCTCCACGTTGCGCATTAGGCGCAGAACAGGTGGTTTTTGTGCCCTGGTTCAAATGTGATACAGTACCAAGTTGTTACCCTAGCCCCAAGTGTGGTGGTTTTGGGTACGGTACCACCCTTTTCCTTTTCAAGTAGTGAAGCGTAACACTTGATTAAGTAGCCGGATGGTGTGCTAAATGTAGGTGTCCGGCTATTTGAAAGAATAATTGAGGCGTGCCCGGTCCGTGCCCGCATTTAGGGGTCCAACTTACCATGTTCCGGCAGTAGTAACTATACTAGTCCCTGCGTACTCCCTCTGTTTTTATTTACTCCACATTTTAGCTTTGCTCAAAGTCAAACTTTGTAAAATTTGACAAAGTTCATAGATAGGAATAATAACATATACAATAACAAATCAATACCATTAGATTCATTATTGAATATACTTTCACATCATATATATTTGCTATTGTAAATGTTCATATTCCTACTCTTACTAGCAAGATGCCCGTGCGTTGCACGCAACATCAAGATGCATTTGTATGACTAGTTTATCTTGTGAGAGAAAAGGATGAACGAGGGAAGGCCTTATTTGCAATTGTGGAGAGGTGTGTGGGTACCTTTTTGCAAAATTGCCATAGTATCCTTCCTATCCATTGGATATAAATCGGACGGCCGACCTATATCGCAGGATGGCAGGCACACCATCATCACCAACTTTGTTTTTTATAAGAGTTCATCCGATTTATATCTGATGGATAGGAAGGAAACTATGGCAATTTTGCAAAAAGATACCCACATCCCTCTCCACATTTGCAAATAAGGCCTTCTCTCATTCATCCTTTTCTCCCACAAGATAAACTACTCATACAAATGCATCTTGATGTGCCGTGCAACGCACGGGCATCTTTCTAGTGTACATAAAAAGCAGAGTTGGTGATGATGGTGTGCCTGCCATCCTGCAATATAGGTCGTCCGATCTATATCTAATGGATAGGAAGGAAACTATGACAATTTACTCGCACTCCTCTCCACATTTGAAGATAAGGCCTTCCCTCATTCATCCTTTTCTTCCACAAGATCTTGATGTTCTGTGCAAGGCATGGGCATCTTGCTAGTTTTCTATAAACTTGGTCAAATTTTATGAAGTTTGACTTCAGTCAAACCTAATATGCAGAGTAAATAAAAAAAGAGGGAGTATCTTACTCCGTGACCAAGATGGGAGGGAAAACGAGACAACTTATTGTTTATTTCAGCCGTTTAAGTATAATCATGCGATATTGCTTATTTCTCATTCCTCTCCAACCCTCTTCTCCATCCATCATGCCGCCCTCCGATCGAGTCCATCCTCCCGCATGCGTCATTTGAATATTCTGCCGAGTATCATTCGCATGTGGGCCTAGACCATGCTTGTATTTTCAATGTTGTAATTTGTCCGACATGCATACAAACAAATGGTTCGTTTAAAGTTTCACTTTGCCTCCACTACGTGTCGCTTCCCATCTTAGTTTTGACATCCCATTCGGTTCATGCCCCGACACATCTTGTCGAGACCGATTGATGTTGAGAGATCAATTGCCTGTCGTGCAAGGAGATAAAGGTTTGGTCTGTTTCTATGATAGAAATGACCTGCGGGGGGGGGGGGGAGGGGGTCCGTGGGGATCAGAGGGAGTATATTGTACGTTCATAAGTGAAACGAACATATTGTACCCACCCTAGTCCTCTTTCAATCGATCTCCGGACCCCGAGATGAAATCGAGAGAAAACGAGTGAGTGCATGTGTGATACCTAAGGCGGATTCAAAATTTTGAACCAGTGATCATAGCATCCGCAAATCATATATAAAGGGTATTCAATGTTCGTTTTGCTTTTGAACGTATAATATACTCCCTCCGATCCTTTATAGTTTACATATAAGTTTTATGTGTAGTCAAAGTATCTCTACTTTGATCAAACTTACACAGAAAAGTATGAACATTCAACAATGCCCAATCAATATTGTTAGATTCGTACGTACTCCTAGATTTGTATTCAAACATAGATGGTTTCCAATTTGTTTTCAACCACATGAATGTGCTTGTTCTCGCGCATGCTCTTCCTACTAGGATTTCGCCACGTATAGCCAGTCCAATAGTAACTTTTTTAAGCTCCCTATCCAATAGTACTAGTGGAGTACTGACAACATCTGTAGTAGAGTATGCAGTGCTCATAGTACTCCCTCCTTCCATTTATATAGGGCCTAAGAGCAAGTCTAATAAGGCCTAGTTAGCAGGCTATAAGACTTGTCATGTCATTAAAATCCTACTTGGAGGAGTGAGAAGAGAGGAGAGAGAGTGAGGCGGGCTCTTCCAATCATATACCTTGCTCATAGATCAAGAAAAAAAAGTATGCATGCAACTCTCTTCCAATCATATACCTTGCTCATGCAAATATTAAATGCTTAGAGCCAACCTAATAGCCATTCTAAGAGCCAACTTACATGGCACTTTTGACTATGTGAAGCAGAGAGATGTGAAAAAGTAAGGGGAGTGAGCAAGATCCTAGCTATATACGCATTCCTAGGTAAATATAATAAATATGAAGAAAGAGATAGAGAGGAGATGGGAAAAAGTACTGATACAATAGCCAACCTTTTCTTTTGCGGGAAATAGCCAACCTTATAGCCCACACTATTGTATGAGTGCATATAGATGATGGCTATAGATGACATGGCAGTTCCTTATAGCCATCGGCTGGGCTATATTATTAACCATGCTCTAATGCATTTTTCAAAACCGCCTTTGACTATTGACAAGATTAATAGTACATGAGATGTATAATGTGAAAATTATATCATTGGAAGCTCCTTTCACATACGAATTTGACCGCATGCTTTTTGTAAGTTGCATGCCATATATTATTACTCTAACATTTGGTCAAAGTTAGCCTCGAAAAACGCATTAGGCCCTGTAGATGGAAGGAGGGAGTAGTAGTGGAAGTGGATCCTCTGACGTAGGTATCCCTGCCTTACCCTCCCTTTCGTTCACTTACTGGCGGACCCCATGCTTGCTAGGCCCTGCATGTCAGTTACTCAATGGGTTCGGCCACGTCAGGGGATCCTCATCCATAGTATACTCCATCCGTTTTTATTTACTCCGCATAAAATGGAGGGAGTGGCAGTATAAATGACGCGGGCGGGGGAGGGGGAGGGACGTCGGTTTTCTCTCAACTGCTGTCCCACAAGCGAGCGAAAATGCAAGATGAAGCGCGTTCCATTCGGTGAACGACGTGGAGGGTCCTTCTTGCCGGGGTGCAACACGAACGCGACAAGAGTGATGTACAGTCAAAACCAATTGACCATCGCTGCTCGACCGGAACCACTATTCACACCAGAACCTTCGGTGCTCGGCCTACGCCAGCCACTTCCCCAAAACCACACCTCCTCTCCAGCCCATTCCCCCACCTTTCGATCCCCTAGCACGCATCAAGCATCTCCTAGTTCGCCAGAAAGCCATGGTGTGCCGCAAGATCACGTACTACAAGATGCTAACGTCGGAGCGCCACGCAGAAATCGTCGCGGCGGTCGGCGCCACAGACCTCCGTTCCCAAGCTCGCTTTGCGGTGGGCCAATCCCCGAGTTCTCTGGAGCCAAGCTATGAGGAGGAGGAAGCCGATCCAATGTTCATGGTGGAGGTCGCGGCGCAGAAGGCCCCCGATGGGCATGAGACGATGGACGTTGACTTCGTGCCGGCGTCCGGTCCCCCATGGTGCAGGCGGACCAACGGTTCAACCTGGCGACACTAAAGGAGGACCGGGTGGCAGAGGCTCAACTCGACGTGGAGCGCGCGCATGCCGCTGCCATCGAGGCTCTCCTGCAGGCGGAATCGGATGTCGTGGATGTGAATCGGGCGGCGGAGGCTCAACTCAACGCAGAGCGCGCGGATGCGGCTGCCATCGAGGCCCTCCTGCAGGCGGAACCAGACGTCCTAGACTTGAACCAGGCGGCGGAGGCTCAACTCGACGCGGAGTGCGCGGATGCTGCTGCCATCGAGGCCCTCCTGCAGGTGGAACCGGACGTCCTCGACTTGAACTAGGCAGTGCTCTCGTCCGTGCAGAGCGCCTGCACGCTCCACGTGAACGAGTAGTTGGAGGCCGAGGACAACCACGGTGTGGACACACACGTTGGCAGCTACGGCTGGTTCGCGCCGGCAGCCAAAGACGACGAGGCCGTCTCGTTCACGAGCAGTGATAGTTTTTCTTTATGTTGTTGTTTTTAGGGATCTTTTGCTGTGTAAAAACATATTTGTTATGCAAGTCGCCTGACTTTCATCATTGGGGTCAGTCTACCATTTCAGGCAGTTGGATGAATATCCTACGTCTCCTAACCCTTCTTCCTCACCTCTTCTTCTTCCCCAACAGACCACCGCACGGGCCGTTCGGATCCACCCCAACATGCGGTTGGATAAACATAATGTATGAACGAAAATTATCTGTCAGCGGTAGCACGTGTCAGTGAGGGTGCGTTCCCTTGGTTGGGTTTGCGGCATGCAGGAGCGACTGTGTGAGGGTGCGGTGCGACCGCGGCGTGCAGGAGCGACCGTGTGAGGGTGCGGTGCGACCGCGACAGCCGTGGACAAGTGTACCTCCTTTTCATTTTGAAAACTTCAGGCAAGCTTGGCAAAATGTGTGGCGAAGTATGGCAATGCAAGGTCTAGACCCAAACAGGATAAGTACGTACGTACTAGGAGTACTAGTGTTAAAAAAGAAAGGCGGGGTGTAGGATCTTGAGAAGAGGTGTCTAGAGGGGGGTGATTAGACACTAAGTACCAAAGTTGCAGTTTTTAACTTCTTTTAGGATTAAGTGGAGTTTAGGCACAAGTTTAACATTCTCAATCCATAACAAGCAAGCATGCAAAGAGTATGTAGGCAGCAGAAAATAAAGCATGCAACTTGCAAGAATGTAAAGGGAAGGGTTTGGAGAAATCAAACGCAATTGGAGACACGGATGTTTTTGTCGTGGTTCCGATAGGTGGTGCTATCGTACATCCACGTTGGTGGAGACTTCAACCCCACGTGGGAGTAGCAGTTCTTGTGAGTCCACGGAGGGCTCCACCCACGAAGGGTCCACGAAGAAGCAACCTTGTCTATCCCACCATGGCCGTCGCCCACGAAGGACTTGCCTCACTAGCGGTAGATCTTCACGAAGTAGGTGATCTCCTTGCCCTTACAAACTCCTTGGTTCAACTCCACAATCTTGTCGGAGGCTCCCAAGTGACACCTAGCCAATCTAGGAGACACCACTCTCCAAGAAGTAACAAATGGTGTGTTGATGATGAACTCCTTGCTCTTGTGCTTCAAATGATAGACTCCCCAACACTCAACTCTCTCTCATAGGATTTGGATCTGGTGGAAAGAGGATTTGAGTGGAAAGCAACTTGGGAAGGCTAGAGATCAAGATGCATATGGTTGGAATGGAATATCTTGGCCTGAACACATGAGTAGGTAGTTCTCTATCAGAAATAGCATGCTGGAAGTGTAGGCTTGTTCTGATGGCTCTCTCCACGAATGAAGAGGAGGTGGAGGGGTATATATAGCCTCCACACAAAATCTAACCGTTACACACAATTTACCAAACTCGGTGGGACCGAATCAACAAACTCGGTCGGACCGATTTAGTAAACCTAGTGGCGTTAGGATTTTCGGTGGGACTGACATGCATCTCGGTGGGACCGATATGGTCAGGGTTAGGGCATAACGTAATCTCGGTGAGACCGATTACACAAACTCGGTGAGACCGAATTTGGTAATTAGCTAACCAGAGAGTTGGTCAGGCAAACTCGGTGAGACCGATTACTCAAACTCAGTGAGACCGATTTGGGTAATAAGTTAACCAGAAAGTTTACATTGTAATCTCGGTAGTACCGATTGCATAAACTCCGTGAGACCGATTTTGGTAATGGACATACACAGAGAGATTACAATCCCATCTCGGTGAGACCGAGATCCCTATCGGTGAAACCGATTTGCCTAGGGTTTGTGGCAGTGGCTATGACATCTGAACTCGGTGGCGCGGATAGAAAGAATCGGTAGGGCCGAGTTTGACTTTAGGTTTAGGTCATATGTGGATGTGAGAAAGTAGTGGAGGGTTTTGGAGAATATCACTAAGCACATGAAGCAAAAGGCTCATTAAGCAACACCTCATCCCTCCTTGATAGTATTGGCTTTTCCTATAGACTCAATGTGATCTTGGATCACTAAAATGGAAAATGAAGAGTCTTGAGCTTGAAGCTTGAGCCAATCCTTTGTCCTTAGCATCTTGAAGGAGTTCCCACATCCTTTAGTCCATGCCACTCCATTGTTGAACTTATCTGAAACATACTAGATAAAGGTGTTAGTCCAACAAGAGATATGTTGACATTAATTACCAAAACCACCTAGGGAGCACTTGTGCTTTTAATCTCCCCCTTTTTGGTAATTGATGGCAACATACATCAAAGCTTTAGATAAGGATATAAAGAATAGCAAGTAAAGCTTCGGAAAGACATGTAACAAGCATAGGCTCCCCCTATATGTATGCAATCATGAGAATATGGAATATAGAAGCATGTGAGAGCATAACCATGATAGAGTAGGCAATGTGTTACATGTATCTTGGCCATATGCATCAGAGCAAAGAATATTAAAGAAAATACCTTCATGCTCATGAGTCCTTCTTGCAAAACAGTATGTACATCAGCAAGAATTCCTCATACACATGAGTGTGATGCATATACTTACCTTGTAGTTTGAGTTGGCTTAGGGTGAAATGAACCCGCACAAACAAGGTTAGATAACACAGGTACATCTACTAGCGAGCAAGCAGAAGAAACCACAAGAATACCAAGACTGGGATGACATGTAGAGAGTGAGTCTTGAGTACCACATTTGATTAGACATGTCCCCAAGAGTAAAGATATGCAATGAATTTGATTGATTCTTTTCCCTTAGATGTCTTGCTCCCCCTGAATCTAGCATGGGATACTGGGAGAAGATAGGGAACAGAAAATCAGAGCTGAAAAGATATAACAGAGCTTAATGCAAATAAGCACATAAGAACATGTCCTTCCCCCAAAAAGACATGTGGCATCTCTCCTCTTGAACACCAAGCATATGGGATCCTTGAGAAATACTTTCTACATGAGAAATACTTTCTACTTGAGTATTCTCTCCCCCTGGAGATCTCTTTCTCCCCCTTAATACTCTCTCTCTGATGTGATCTCTCTTAAGTGATAAGCTTTGATGTGATCTCTCTCTCCCCCTTTGACATCAATTTCCAAGAAGGGCCTTCTGGAATTTGTTGTGAATGGGTTTGGTCCTTGAGTCACAACACAAAGCACAGGATAAAATTGGGATGCTTGTAGAGGACAAGATTCATTGAGTGGAGCTGGATCAGAAGAAACACATAATAAGTGGCAAACTGTTTTTCCTGTTGTGAAATCGGTGGCACCGATTGGTATGCTTCGGTTGTACCGAAAGGATTCGGTTGGACCGAAAACAACGAATCAGTGAAGCCGAGTTCATCGCAGAAAAAACATTTGTCACCTCAGCTCACTAGACTAAAAAGATCTCACAAAGATTTGCAAGGAATTAACTGAAGGATGTGCAATGAATTTGATTGCAGGAAATGCAAAGCAACTGAAAAGACAGAAAGAAATCTAGATGAAGTTTTTTTGAAAGGGGAAACAAATATGCATGAGACAAATGCAAAATCACAGAAAAGAACACGAGAGAACTTCATCTAGAGATGGTCGGTGACAAAGTCACCTAGGTTAGAGTATGTTGACTTAGGAGTCAAGTGAGATCACTTGATCATGGGTCATACTCATCGTTTAAGCTCAAAATGGGGTTACCATTTTTCGTTTAAGCATCTTGATGTATTCTCATCTTGTCGAGTTGCTTTAGCTCATGACTTGGAGTAAAGCTTCTCTAAGATGGAATAACATACCTTGGTTGGTGGTGTTGTCCATGTAGTTGAACTTGTGTGGGTAGCTCATCAAGAGTTGGGAGCACCACTTGGAATTTGAGTCCATCTCCCTACATGGGTTAGTTCTTGCAAGGAAGAGCACTTGTGTATCCAAAATGACAATCATGAAGCTCAATCATAGAGTTTGTCAAAAGGATATGTTTGAATGGTTCCGTGCCTCCTTGTCTTCAACCACCATAGTGTAGAGACTTGGTGATGTAGAGATTGCTCACGATGTGAGTAGATTACAATCTCATGGAATTTGATTCAACCAAGTACCTACTTGGGTTAGATGACATGCAAGATGCAAATATATCCAAGATATAATATATTCATCATAAGAGAGATATCATGGATTAGTCATAAGCTCATGTCTTGCGTGTATCCAATGGAGTTTCTACTCCAAGTTTGAAGCATCAATGATGTTCAATTCTCCTCTCAACCTGCAAAACACTTTCTCATCAAGGGGTTTAGTAAATATATCCGCTAATTGCTTTTCGGTGCGAACATGCTTGAGATTAATGTCACCCTTAGCAACATGACCTCGAATGAAATGATGACGAACTTCAATATGCTTAGTTCGAGAATGTTGTACAGGATTATGACCAATTTTGATAGCGCTCTCATTGTCACAAAGCAGTGGAAGATGTTTCACATAAATCCCATAATCTTTAAGAGTTTGGGTCATCCAAAGTAATTGAGCACAACATGAACCAGCGGCAATGTACTTCGCTTGGCGATGAGATAAGGATACCCAGTTTTGTTTCTTGGAGGACCAAGACACAAGAGATCTACCAAGAAATTGACAAGTACCGAAGTGGACTTTCTATCAACCTTGTCTCCGGCATAGTCCGAAATGGAATAGCCAACAAGATCGAAGAGGCCCTCTTAGGATACCAAATGCCAAAATTTGGTGTATGAATTAAGTATCTCACTATCCTTTTTACGGCCTTAAGATGACATTCTTTAGGGGCAGCTTGATATCTTGCACACATGCACACACTTAGCATAATATCGGGACGTGAAGCACATAGGTATAACGATGAATCAATCATAGAGCGATAAACTTTTTGGTCAACGGGTTTACCATCTTTGGTCAAATCAAGATGTCCACTAGTAGGCATGGGTGTAGACATACCTTTGCATTCTTGCATATTGAACTTCTTGAATAAGTCCTTAGTGTACTTCGTTTAAGACACAAAAGTACCTTCCTTTGTTTGCTTGATTTGCAACCCAAGATAGAATTTGAGTTCACTCATCATTGACATCTCAAACTTCTCCGACATTAGCTTTCCAAACTTTTCACTAAAATGAGGGTTAGTTGATCCAAATATGATATCATCAACATAAATTTGGCATACAAATAATTCTCCATTAACCCTTTTAGTAAAAAGTGTGGAATCAATCTTCCCAATTTCAAAGCCTTTTTCAAGAAGAAACTTGGTCAAGCATTTATACCATGCTCTAGGAGCTTGTTTAAGACCATAAAGAGCTTTGTGAAGTTTGTAAACATGATTTGGTTTCTTAGGATTGACAAAGCGGGAGGTTGTTTAACATAAACTTCCTCCTCTATTTCACCATTTAGAAAAGCACTTTTAATGTCCATTTGGTACAAGGTGATGTTATGGTGATTAGCATAGGCAAGTAAGATGCGAATGGACTCAAGTCTAGCAACGGGGGCATAAGTATCACCATAGTCCGTACCTTCGACTTGTGTGTAGCCTTGGGCGACGAGACGTGCTTTTGTAACATCCCAAATTTTCAATTTGGAATATTATACATAGAGCATCATTGCATATCTTATTTTTTTCGTTGCATTTTGCTCGGTCCTAGAAATTCTACACAACTCAAGGACCCACGGAGAGAGTTGGGGATTTCGTTATTTTCATATTTGAGTTTTCTCAGATTTTGAAAATAGGATCATTTGATTTTAATTATTTTATCTTCAATTATTTATACTATCAAAATATGAGAGAGGGAATGAAATGACTTTCCCAAAATAAAGAAATAATTAAGATTTAATAAAAATATCAAATCAGATTTTATTTTGGACTTTTTCGCCTTTTATTTGAATTTAGGAAAAATGCGCGTTTTTCAAAATTGCATTTAGGCCCGAAATAAAAGTTCATCTTGTCCGGCTTGATTTTAGAAGCCGGGGAAAATTTATTTCGGGATTTTTGGAGTCCGTTTAGTATTTCTTTTTATATTTTTTCTGTGTGTAATTATTTAAAAAAACGAACCGCCTTTTGGCCGTGCCCGAGCGGGACTTCGCTCGGGGGGCGCCTTTAAATAGCGCTGCCCGGCGCCCAGCCCACAGAGCCACCGTGCCCCTCACACGCGCCCGGCCCGCCCGAAACCCTAACCTAGCGCTTGACCCGCCGCGCCGGCCGCCGCCATTGCAGCCGGACTCGCGGACCCGCCGCCGCCGCCGAGGTTCGCCACCGCCTCGATCCGCGTGCCACCGGTTTTTCTTAAAAACCGGGCGGTTTTTATTTCTGTTTTTTTTGGTTTTTTTAGCTTTCGTTTTTTTAGTTTCGGTTTTTTCTCGGTTTAGGCTAATTAGCGGATGTTCGTCCGTTAGTTCGTTTAAACAAACGCATTCGTCAGATTTGCTTAGTTAACGAACGTTCGTTCATTAACCCGTTCGTCGTTTTTCTTTTTCTCGGATTTAACCCGCGATTTTTCTGATCGCGATTCCCGATCCGATTTTCGTTTTAGTATAACTTTTCGCTCGTTTATCGGAATCAGGCGATTCAAGCGCCTGGAGTTCCGTCTCGAAACCGTCTTTCCGAATAATCTACTTAAACAAGTTTTTGCTTCTGTAAAATTTTACTTAGATCCAGATTAGTAAAACGAAGCTGTTTTCTTCCGTCGTTTGACTTTTGTTGCTTCGTTTGATTTGATTCTTTTTGCAAACCGGAGTTCTTAAGTTGAACTATTTGGTTAGATCTATTTGAGGTTTACCTGTGCATTAGATGAGTACTTATTGTATGCTTATTTGTTTGTTTGCGATAGAATACCCGGAGAGCGCCGCCTGTTATTTCGAGTCTCTAGGTTTCGCGGATCATCAGCAAAGCAAGTAACACTTTGATCATACTTCTCCTCATACCCAGTTTTTACGCATTAGATCTATCCTCAAACACTTGCATGATTAGGATCTAATTCAGTTGTGGGTTTTGGGAAGTAGTTGAGGTAGTACCTATTACCTGTTTTATTATCAAACCCTTGGGAGTTACTTCTACGTTTGCTTATTATGCCATGCTATGCTAGTAGACGTGGATTGGTGAGTGAATCCATGACAGATGTGAGATTGTTATTTAATGGTTTATTTAAGGTGGCAACTTAAACACACATATGGGTGGATTGAGGCACCTGGTTTCTATCAGGACTTGCCTGTATTTCTTCGGACCGCCACCCAGGCTCAAAGGGATCATGAGATTATTCAAACTAGAAACTTCCGTGTGCAGCCACAAGCCATTATGGGCTCTGGCATAGTTGATTAAGTTGTGCGAACTCTTACGGGTAGACTAGCAGATGTAGGGGAAAGTAGGTGTAGCGGTCTACCCACATGTAAGGTGCTAGTGCTTCTAAAAGACTATGTCTCGGTCATCCATTTCTCAAACATCATGTAGTGCGAGAAATCCAACGGAAGCGATCGAGTCTTGTGGGGAAAAGTGCGCAAACCTACGTAGAGTGTATAAACTAATCATGGTTAGCCGTGTCCCGGTTATGGACATCTTGAGTATCTAGTACTTGGATTATCATGTGAATCTCATCATGTTACTTCTAATTAATATTGTTGGGTTTTTAATGAGTACTTTTAATTGGGATTGAGAATCATCAACCATTCTCAATGTTTAACAACCACCATGATAGTTAAATAAATTTATTCCTTTGCAGTAGGGAAAAATTGGCTTTATGCAAGAACTGTAACCATAGAGCTTTCCACCAGCCACATATGCATGTAGTATAGGCTTATTATTCCATTATTCTCTATGAGTTACATTGCCAGCATATTCCATGTGCTGACCCGTTTTCGGGCTGCAACGTTTCATGTTGCAGACTTTTGAACGACGAGTAAGGTGCATAGGTCGTGGTTCTATACTCGGTGATGCCATTGGAGTTGATGGACTCGCTTATTCTTCCAAGCCTTCATTGTTATCGTAATTAGATGGCCTTAAGCCATATTTATTTTTAAGTTCTATCTTGAGACATTAGATTGTAATAAGTGTGTGATTGCTACTCTGTTATAAATCCTCCGAGCATCTTGTGTGGTGTCGACATTCTTGATCCAGGATGACATCGAGCACGTAAATCGATTGTTTGAGGTCTGGTCGCTACAAAGATGGTATCAGAGCACACGCTGACTGTAGGACACGACCATTAAGCTAAAGCCCTAGATCACTACTCTCTCTTCTCATCTTTTCTACTCTTTTAGGATGATGGAAGCGAGGATCAAGTTCACCCAGCCGGATGAAGATACACCCTTTGGACGAGACCTGATGGAAGTCACTAAATACTTAAACATCGGATTACCAAGTTTCAACGGGACCTACAATTCCACTTTACCCGAAGAAGAGCGCTGGAAGATTCAAGCTCAAGTTCCCGGAAGGACGTTTGCGCCAATCACGGAGCCCGTAGAGTGTGTTTTCAATGCACCAACTTGGAGTCTGGGAAAGAGCATGGCAGATCACATAACCATGGGACGCATTGGAGACGTTTACAAAGAAGACCTCAAGGATACTATCTACCAGATTTGCGGGCGCCGAGATGAACAATGGGAGATAGTTGGCACTAAGAAGGACCGATCCATTGCAGCTTTCATCCAGAGTTAAACCTTGCACATTCGATGCCGGGGAGAACCGGATGTCTTGTGCAGACATGATGGAGTTGAAGACGGCAAAAGCCAAGATTATCGAACTAGAAGGAGAACCGAAGGCCACTCGCAAGGACTACATGGAGGAGATTGTAGCTCTAGTGGGACAAAATGGCGATCTTAAGGGAAGATTGAAGAACTCATGGGAAATTCAGCACCGGAGGAGAAGATGAAGATAGCACCTGTCGAGAGAACTACATCATCATCGCATTTACACCGATTCCGATCCTAGTGATGATGATTTCGAAGATGAAGCTGGAGCAGATATCATGGAGTCTTCATCGGAGCAGTTTTTCTAGTTGACCACCATAACAGTAGTAGATTTCCCCCATTTTTAATTAGTTTTAGTTTCAGCACTTTGTAACGATAGATAGACCGATGTATGCCCTTGTTTGAATTGATTGGAGTGATATTGTGTGATTTGTCTCATGTGCATATGGGTAGTGTTTTCTCCCTAGACCTCATTCTATTCTTAACTCTCGTATTTTCTTAAACCCCTCAGATGCCTCCGAGACGCGACCCAGATTTGTTTTCCCGCCAGAGATCACTCAGTTGATTCAGCAGCAAAATGCCTTGATTCAAACATTGGTACAGGCAACAACAATAACAACAACAACAACAACAACAACAACAACAACCCACCACCACAACCACCTGTTGACCATTTGACCCGTTTCTTAAGGCTGAATCCGCCGGTGTTTTCCAATAGCACCAAGCCGATTGTTGCAGATGATTGGCTCCGTAAGATAGGGAGGGAGTTGACCATTGCAGGATGTACAGATGGAGAAAGGGTTAAATTTGCCGCACATCAGCTCGAAGGACCCACAACAGCATGGTGGGAGAATTTTATAGCCACTTACCCTGTAGACACTGTCACATGGGATCAGTTTAAAGCTTTCCGTCTTGCCCATGTTTCCAGCAGGAGCTATGGCCATGAAGAAGCGTGAGTTTCGCAACTTGCGCCAAGGAGGACCAGACGGTTGGCGATATGTAGATGATTTGATAAGTTAGCACGTTATGCCCCGGATAGCGTTGCTACTGACGCAGCCTAAGGTGAAAAAGTTTCTAGAAGGACTGAATGATGAGCTGAGCATGCAGTTGATGGTAGCCACTTTCAACAACTACCAGGAGTTAGTAGATCGTGCTCTTATGATTGAAGGGAAGCAGCAGCAGATTGACTATCGCAAGAGGAAGTATGGACAGGGGAAGAATAACTCTGGAGCTCAGCAGAAACTTTGCTTTACCCCGAAGACAGGAGGACAATTTCAGCATACCCATGGAGGAGGTAGCTCGCATAACCATAATGGCACCAAGAATGGGAACGGGAATGGAGGAAGCAATGGACAGAACCGCACCAACCCGTCAACACCATCCAAGGTAGACCTGAGCCACATCACTTGCTTTAAGTGTCGCAAGACTGGGCATTATGCACATGATTGTCCAGAAGGCCAAAATGGTAATGGAAATGGAAGCTCAGGAAAGAAGCCGAACCCTTTCAACAGAGGACAAGTGAACCACGTTACCGTGGAGGAGGTTGAAGCTTCGGCCAGATCACGATAATAGGTAAGTTTTTGGTTAAGTCATTTACTGCAGTTGTTCTTTTTGATACTGGTGCATCGCATTCATACATATCAAGGGGATTTATGGAAAAGTTTAGCCTGCCCACTAGAACTCTTAAGACACCCATGCTAGTAAGCTCACCGGGAGCAGAGTATACGGCCAGTCAAGGATGTTTTCAAGTGCCATTAAGTATAGGGAGGCATGTTTTCCCAACGGATTTAATTATATTGGAATCCCAAGGTTTGGATGTAATTCTGGGTATGGATTGGTTATCGATGTATGGAGGAAACATCGATTGCGCCAGTAAGACAATTTTGCTTACGACACCAGAAGGAAAGAGAATCAAGTATGTATCACGGCATGAGTCGAGAAGGGCACATGTAAATTCCTTATCAGGAGTTGTGCAGGAGGAAGTACCAGTGGTAAGGGATTTCCCCGATGTGTTTAGGAAGAGTTGCGGGCATGCCACGGATAGAGACATTGAGTTTACGATTGAACTCTCGCCGTGCCTTGGGCCGATATCTAAGAGACCGTATAGGATGCCAGCCCAAGATTTGGAGGAAATTAAGAAGCAGATTAAGGAGTTACTGGATAAAGGTTTTATTCTCCCAAGTTCTTCACCTTGGGGATCACCAGTACTTCTAGTGGAGAAGAAGGATGGATCATTAAGAATGGTTGTTGATTATCGGGGATTGAATGAAGTAACCATTAAGAACAAGTACCCACTGCCGATGATCAATGACTTGTTTGACCAATTGCAAGGAGCTAAGGTGTTTTCCAAGATCGATTTGCGATCAGGGTACCATCAGTTGAAGATTCGAGAGCAGGATATACCTAAGACGGCTTTTACCACAGTGCGGGCTGTATGAGTATACCGTTATGTCATTTGGTCCGACTAACGACTTTTGCCTATTTTATGAACATGATGAACAAAGTGTTTATGGAGTTTTTGGATAAGTTCGTCGTGGTGTTCTTTGATGATATTTTGGTTTACTCGAAGAATGAAGAGGAACATAAGGAACACTTGCGTTTGGTACTCGAGAAGCTCAGAGAACATCAGTATATGCCAAGTTCAGCAAGCGTGCGTTTTGGTTGAAGGAAGTTGGTTTTCTTCGACATGTTATATCCGGAGAAGGTATAGCAGTAGACCCCACTAAAGTTGTCACTGTAAGAAACTGGGAAGCGCCAACAATAGTTGGAGAGATCCGGAGTTTCCTTGGACTCGCAGGATACTACCGGAGATTTATTGAGAATTTCTCAAGGATTGCGAAGCCTATGACAGAATTGTTGAAGAAGGATACCAAGTTCATTTGGACTGAGGAGTGTGAAGCTAGTTTCCAAGAGTTGAAGAAACATTTGGTTACCTCACCAGTGTTAATCCTGCCAGCTCAGACCAAGGATTATGAGGTGTATTGCGACGCTTCACGTCGAGGACTTGGAGCAGTGCTTATGCAGGAGGGAAGAGTCGTTTCGTATGCTTCACGACAGCTTAAGCCTCATGAGCTAAACTATGCCACGCATGATTTGGAGTTAGCAGCCGTAGTGCATGCGTCGAAAACATGGAGACATTTCCTCATTGGAAATCATTGTGAGGTGTATACGGATCACAAGAGTTTGAAGTACATCTTCACGCAGAAGGAGCTAAATCTCGGCGAGAGGAGATGGTTGGAGCTTATTAAGGATTACGATATGAGATTACATTATCACCCCGGAAAGGCTAACGTTGTAGCAGACGCGTTGAGCCGTAAGAGTCACGCCAACACACTAATGACGGGAGAAATACCAAAGGAGTTAGCCGAGGATCTTCGAGAGCTATGTTTGGAAATAGTTTCGAGAGGCTATGTAGCAGCATTGGAGATTCAGTCAACTTTGATGGACAAAATTAGGGAAGCTCAGAAGACTGACAAAGAGATTGCCTCTATAAAGGAGAAAATGAGCGAAGCAAAAGCAAAGGGATTTCATGAGGATGAGCACGATACCTTATGGTTTGAAGACCGTGTTTATGTGCCCAATGACCTGGAGATCAGGAAGTTGATTCTACAAGAGGCACATGATTCACCATATTCGATTCACCCAGGAAATACCAAGATGTATTTGGATTTGAAGAATACTTTACGGTGGACCGGAATGAAGAAGGATATTGCGAGTACGTCGCGATTTGTGATGTATGTCGAGGGTGAAGGCGAGAACATCGAAGCCCGGCAGGATTGTTACTGACCATTGCCTATACCCGAATGGAAGTGGGATAAACTAGGTATGAATTTCATCACGGGATTGCCGGGACTCGTTCGAGCTATGACTCGATTTGGGTTCTAGTCGATCGTTTGTGAAGGTAGCTCATTTCATTCCAAAGAAGACTACCTACAAGAAGTGCCAAATTGGCTAAGATATACATGACCAGGATTGTATGCTTGCATGGAGTTCCGAGGAGTATCGTATCGAGATAGAGGAACCCGGTTTACCTCAAAGTTACGGAAGCGGTTGCACGAAACTTTGGGAACCAGGCTGGAGTTTAGCATGACTTTTCATCCACGAGACGGATGGACAAACCGAGAGTCAACCAGATTTTGGAGGATATGCTTAGAGCTTGTGCTTTGGATTATGGATCAAGTTGGGATGACAACTTGCCATATGCGGAGTTTTCTTACAACAACAGTTATCAATCCAGTTTGAAGATGGCCCCTTTCGAAGCCTTGTACGGGAGGAGGTGCACGACCCCATTGTTGTGGGATGAAGTTGGAGACCGCCAGTTGTTTGGACCAGATTTGATTAAGGAGTCTGAACGGAAAGTAAAGTTGATTCGCGATAGGCTCAAGGTAGCCCAGTCAAGACAGAAGAGTTACGCAGATTCAAAACGCAAGGAGGCGAATCTGAAGTCGGAGACAGAGTTTATCTTCAAGTATCGCCGCTTCGAGGAGTTAAGCGTTTTGGAGTTAAGGGAAAGTTAGCGCCCCGATTTGTAGGACCTTATCGTGTTTTGGAACGCATGGGAGAAGTTGCGTACAAGTTGGAATTACCCGCGGAATTGTCAGGAGTCCATGATGTGTTTCATGTTTCTCAGTTGAAGAAGTCTCACGCAGAGATGTCTGATATACCACTAAGAGATAATGTGCCACTAGAAGCGATTCAGTTGAATGATGATTTGACCTATGAGGAGAAATCAGTTAAGATTCTGGAGTATGCCAGCCGAGTCACCCGCAGCAAGGTCATTAAGTTTTGCAAAGTTCAGTGGAGCCACCACACCGAGGAAGAAGCCACCTGGGAGCGAGAGGAAGATTTGCTTAAGGACCACCCTTACCTATTTTCTAGCCAACCCGAATCTCGAGGTCGAGATTCATCTTAAGGGGGTAGTTTGTAACATCCCAAATTTTCAATTTGGAATGTTATACATAGAGCATCATTGCATATCATATTTTTTTTCGTTGCATTTTGCTCGGTCCTAGAAATTCTACACAACTCAAGGACCCACGGAGAGAGTTGGGGATTTCGTTATTTTCATATTTGAGTTTTCTCAAATTTTGAAAATAGGATCATTTGATTTTAATTATTTTATCTTCAATTATTTCTACTATCAAAATATGAGAGAGGGAATAAAATGACTTTCCCAAAATAAAGAAATAACTAAGATTTAATAAAAAAATCAAATAAGATTTTATTTTGGAGTTTTTCGCCTTTTATTTGAATTTAGGAAAAATGCGCATTTTTCAAAATTGCATTTAGGCCCCAAATAAAAGTTCATCTTGTCTGGCTTGATTTTAGAAGCCGGGGAAAATTTATTTCGGGATTTTTGGAGTCCGTTTAGTATTTCTTTTTATTTTTTTCTGCGCGTAATTTAAAAAAAAAACGAACCGCCTTTGGGTCGTGCCCGAGCGGGACTCCGCTCGGGGGGCGCCTTTAAATAGCGCCTGGCGCCTACCACCCGCGCCCGGCCCACCCCGGAAACCCTAACCCTAGCACCCGACCACCCCTCACGCCGCCGCCCGGCCTCAATCCGTCAGGTGGGTTTTTCTTAAAAACGCGGTTTTTATTCGGTTTTTGGTTTTTTTAGCTTTCGTTTTTTTAGTTTCGGTTTTTTTTGGTTTAGGCTAATTAGCGGACGTTCGTTCGTTAGTTCGTTTAAACAAACGTGTTCGTCAGATTTGTTTAGTTAACGAACGTTCGTTCGTTAACCCGTTCATCGTTTTTCTTTTTCTCGAATTTAACCCGCAATTTTTCTGATCGCGATTTCCGATCCGATTTTTGTTTTAGTATAACTTTTCGCTCGTTTATCGGAATCAGGCTATTCAAGCGCCTGGAGTTTCGTCTCGAAACCCTCTCTCCGAATAATCTACTTAAACAAGTTTTTGCTTCTGTAAAATTTGACTTAGATCCACATTAGTAAAACGAAGCTGTTTTCTTCCGCCGTTTGGCTTTCGTTGCTTCGTTTGATTTGATTCTTTTTGCAAATCAGAGTTCTTAAGTTGAACTATCTGGTTAGATTTATTTGAGTTTTACCTGTGCATTAGATGAGTACTTATTGTATGCTTGTTTGTTTGTCCGCTATAGAATAATGAGGTCGCATACTTTGTTATTTCGAGTCTCTAGGTTTCGCGGATCATCAGCAAGGCAAGTAACACTTTGATCATACTTCTTCTCACACCCAGTTTTTATGCATTAGATCTATGCTCAAACACTTGCATGATTAGGATCTAATTAAGTTGTGGGTTTTGGTAAGTAGTTGAGGTAGTACCTATTACTTGTTTTATTATCAAACCCTTGGGAGTTACTTCTGCGTTTGCTTATTATGCCATGCTATGCTAGTAGACGTGGATTGGGTGAGTGAATCCATGACAGATGTGAGATTGTTATTTAATGGTTTATTTAAGGTGGCAACTTAAACACACATCTGGGTGGATTGAGGCACCTGGTTTCTATCGAGGACTTGCTGTATTTCTTCGGACCGCCACCTGTGCTCAAAGGGATCATGAGATTATTCAAACTAGAAACTTCCGTGTGCAGCCACAAGCCATTATGGGCTCTGGCATAGTTGATTAAGTTGTGCGAACTCTTACGGGTAGACTAGCAGATGTAGGGGAAAGTAGGTGTAGCGGTCTACCCACATGTAAGGTGCTAGTGCTTCTGAAAGACTATGTCTCGGTCATCCGTTTCTCAAACATCATGTAGTGCGAGAAATCCAACGGAAGCGATCGAGTATTGTGGGGAAAAGTGTAAACCTCTGCAGAGTGTATAAACTAATCATGGTTAGCCGTGTCCCCGTTTATGGACATCTTGAGTATCTAGTACTTGGATTATCATGTGAATCTCATCATGTTACTTCTAATTAATATTGTTGGGTTTTTAATGAGTACTTTTAATTGGGATTGAGAATGCTGTCAACCATTCTCAATGTTTGACAACCACCATGATAGTTAAATAAATTTATTCCTTTGTAGTAGGGAAAAATTGGCTTTATGCAAAAACTGTAACCATAGAGCTTTCCACCAGCCAAATATGCATGTAGTATAGGCTTATTATTCCATTATTCTCTATGTGTTACATTGCCAACATATTCCATGTGCTGACCAGTTTTCGGGCTGCAACGTTTCATGTTGCAGACTTTTCAAACGACGAGTAAGGTGCATAGGTCGTGGTTCTATACTCAGTGATGCCGTTGGAGTTGATGGACTCGCTTATTCTTCCAAGCCTTCCGCTATTATCGTAATTAGATGGCCTTAAGCCATATTTATTTTATTAAGTTCTCTCTTGAGACATTCGATTGTAATAAGTGTGTGATTGCTACTCTGTTATAAATCCTGCGAGTACTGTGTGGTGTCAGCATTACTGATCCAGGGATGACACTGAGCACAGAGATCAGACTGTTTGAGGTCTGGTCGCTATAGCTTTGTTGCGAACTACTTGTCCATCTTCATCTTGCTTGTTGCGAAACACCCATTTGGTACCGATGATGTTGTGGTTGTTGTCGGGCTTCTCAACCAATGTCCAAACTTGGTTTCTCTCAAAGTTGTGTAGCTCTTCATGCATAGCATTTATCCAATCCGGATCTTCCAATGCTTCGTCGACCTTCATAGGTTCAATGCTAGAGATGAAAGAATAGTTTTCACAAAAGTTAGCTAGACGAGTTTTAGAGCGAGTGATTCTCCCGGTTTGAATATCATTGCAGATTTGCTCGACGGGATGGTCTTTAGCAATTCTTGCTCAAACTCGTGAAAGCTTTTGCTTAGGTCTCGGTTGAACATCTTCTTCATCTTGTTCTTCTTCTTCTTGATCATCTTCATGGTTGGCGTTGTCGTTTTCTTGTCGAGGTGGAGAAGTAGGTTGTTGACGTTCGTGATGTTCTTCCTTGTTTTCTTCATCTTGGTGTGTTCCACTTGTGGATGCTTCCGTTTGAACTCTTGGTTCACCTTGTCGTGAAGTAGAAGCTTCCACTTGAGCACGAGGTACTCTCCTTCACCTCCGTTGGACGGACCTTGCCAATAGACAAGTCTTGGATTGCTTCTGAAGGGTCTTTGTCTCCTACATCAATTGGCAATTGCTCTACTTGCGAGCCATTAGATTCATCAAACTTCACATCTACCGTCTCTTCAACCTTTCGGGTGAAATTGTTGTAGACACGGTAAGTGTGAGAGTTTGAGCCATAACCTAGTAGGAAACCTTCATGAGACTTAGGAGCAAATTTTGAGCAGCGATGCTTATCAAGAATGTAGCACTTTGAGCCGAATACCGAAATTATCCAACTTGGGGTTTATTCTTGGTGAGGAGCTCGTATGTCGTCTTGCCGAGTAGCTTGTGAAGATACAAGCGATTTGTTGCATGGCAAGTTGTCTCAACCGCTTCGCCCAAAAGTGCTTGATGTCTTGTACTCATCAAGCATCGTTCTCGCCATTTCGATGAGCGTCCGGTTCTTCCTCTCAACAACTCCATTTTGTTGAGGTGTGTACGTAGCCGAGAACTCGTGTGAAACCCCTTCTTCGTCAAGAAAGGTGTCCACATTTGCGTTCTTGAACCCAGTTCCGTTGTCGCTGCGAACCTTCTTGATCTTCACTTCAAATTGGTTTTGCGCCTTCCTAGCGAAGTTTTTGAAGATCTTTTGGACCTGCTATTTATCATTGAGAAATAACACCCACGTAAATCTTGAAAAATCATCAACTATAACTAGACCAAAAGAATTTCCACCGAGACTTTTGTAAGCGTTGGGACCAAAGAGATCCATATGAAGAAGCTCGAGTGGCCTCCTTGTGGTCATGATGTTCTTCACGGGATGCCTTCCTCCGACCTGTTTACACCTTGACAAACCTTTGCAGTCTATCCTTATCAAATATGACATCGTTAACTCCAAGGATATGATTTCCTTTAATAAGCTTGTCAAGGTTTACGATGCCAACGTGACCTAGTCGTCTATGCCATAACCAACCTTTTGAGGATTTAGCAATGAAGCAAGTTTTAGGTTGTGCCTTTTAGAGAAATCAACAATGTAAAGATCACCTCTCATTATACCGGTAAAGACCATTTTATGATTGTCTCGACGAAACACTTGACAATCTACTTCAGTAAATAGGACATTTAGACCGAAATCAGCAAGTCTAGATATTGAAAGTAAGTTGTAGCCAAGAGACTCAACGAGCATGACATTTTGAATGGAGCTATCATGTGAGATGGCCACCTTACCGAGGCCAACCACCTTACCTTTTGAGTTGTCACCGAAAGTGACAAACTTTTCGAGGACTATCATTTTCAGCAAGCTCACGAAACATGTCTTTATCTCCGGTCATGTGATCGGTACATCCACTGTCAAGAACCCATTCCTTTCCTCCTGACACATATCCCCGAAGATTTGCCATAAGACCAAAATGTCTCATTGCATCATCTAGATCGAAATCACTATCATCATCCTCATCATAGTATCCATGTTCAACATCGTCATGTGGTGGATCAAGTCCTAGAGAGGGTAATTCATTAGAGTGAGTTTGACAAAGATCTTGCTTATGAATTCTTATAGCTTCGGAAATAATATCACCAATAATTCCAACATCTCCTTTGGCACGCATAAGGTTGGTAAGTTTAAATAGACGATCACCAAACATAGGATCACTAGTATTCATCTTACTCAAGGCAATAGACTTATAGAGAATCTCATCTAGATTTTTCAAGGAATAATTCGGAAAGCGTTCCTCAAGAAATTTCCATATAGTGTAAGCACACTCAAAAGTAGGCAAGATTCTAATCAAGTTTCTAGGCAAGCCTCTAGTGATAAGATTAACAGTTCTAAGATTTCTAGTCATGTCAATAGATTCATCAAGGGTAGGATGCATAGGATCAACATGAGGTGCACAAGGGCTAGCAATGTACTTGTTCAATTGATATTGATTGAAAATTACAAGCATCTCATTTTTCCACTCATGAAAATACTCTCCATCAAGAATAGGCACTCTATGACTAAGACTCCCCGAAGTAGACTCATCCATCTCCCTCCAATGGTGATTAAACCAAGGCAATGGAGACCAAAGCTCTGATACCACTTGTAGGATCTTGAGAAGAGGTGTCTAGAGGGTGGGTGATTAGACACTAAGTACCAAAGTTGCAGTTTTTAATTTCTTTTAGGTTTAAGTGGAGTTTAGGCACAAGTTTAACATTCTCAATCCATAAGAAGCAAGCATGCAAAGAGTATGTAGGCAGCAGAAAATAAAGCATGCAACTTGCAAGAATGTAAAGGGAAGGGTTTGGAGAAATTAAACGCAATTGGAGACACGTATGTTTTTGTCGTGGTTCCGATAGGTGGTGCTATCGTACATCCATGTTGGTGGAGACTTCAACCCACGTAGGAGTAGCAGTTCTTGTGAGTCCACAGAGGGCTCCACCCACGAAGGGTCCACGAAGAAGCAACCTTGTCTATCCCACCATGGCCGTCGCCCACGAAGGACTTGCCTCACTAGCGGTAGATCTTCACGAAGTAGGCGATCTCCTTGCCCTTACAAACTCCTTGGTTCAACTCCACAATCTTGTCGGAGGCTCCCAAGTGACACCTAGCTAATCTAGGAGACACCACTCTCCAAGAAGTAACAAATGGTGTGTTGATGATGAACTCCTTGCTCTTGTGCTTCAAATGATAGACTCCCCAACACTCAACTCTCTCTCATAGGATTTGGATCTGGTGGAAAGTTGATTTGAGTGGAAAGCAACTTGGGAAGGCTAGAGATCAAGATTCATATGGTTGGAATGGAATATCTTGGCCTCAACACATGAGTAGGTAGTTCTCTCTAGAAATAGGATGCTTTGGAAGTGTAGGCTTGTTCGATGGCTCTCTCCATGAATGAAGAGGAGGTGGAGGGGTATATATAGCCTCCACACAAAATCTAACCGTTACACACAATTTACCAAACTCGGTGGGACCGAATCAACAAACTCGGTCGGATCGATTTAGTAAACCTAGTGACCGTTAGGATTTTCGTTGGGACTGCCATGCATCTCGGTGGGACCGATATGGTTAGGGTTAGGGCATAACGTAATCTCGGTGAGACCGATTACACAAACTCGGTGAGACCGAATTTGGTAATTAGCTAACCAGAGAGTTGGTCAGGCAAACTCGGTGAGACCGATTACTCAAACTCGGTGAGACCGATTTGGGTAATAAGTTAACCAGAAAGTTTGCATTGTAATCTCGGTAGTACCGATTGCACAAACTCGATGAGACCGATTTTGGTAATGGACATACAAAGAGAGATTACAATCCCATCTCGGTGAGACCGAGATCCCTATCGGTGAAACCGATTTGCCTAGGGTTTGTGGCAGTGGCTATGACATCTGAACTCGGTGGCGCCGGATAGAAAGAATCGGTAGGGCCGAGTTTGACTTCAGGTTTAGGTCATATGTGGATGTGAGAAACTAGTGGAGGGTTTTGGAGCATATCACTAAGCACATGAAGCAAAAGGCTCATTATGCAACACCTCATCCCTCCTTGATAGTATTGGCTTTTCCTATAGACTCAATGTGATCTTGGATCACTAAAATGGAAAATGAAGAGTCTTGAGCTTGAAGCTTGAGCCAATCCTTTGTCCTTAGCATCTTGAAGGAGTTCCCACATACTTTAGTCCATGCCACTCCATTGTTGAACTTATCTGAAACATACTAGATAAAGGTGTTAGTCCAACAAGAGATATGTTGACATTAATTACCAAAACCACCAAGGGAGCACTTGTGCTTTCACGGGGTTTTCCTTCGCAGGATTAATCGATACAAATCCTCGTTTGACGTGTCAATTAATGCGTATTTTTCCTCCAAGCCCAAAGAGCTAACCATCTCACTCCTCATCGCTTGATTAATGCAGCGCCATGCAAACAAACCATCTCACTTCCGCATGCATGCAAGGGTATATTAATGTCCTTGGTTGCTAGTACGAGGCAAACCCCATCAATTTTGCCTCGATTAGTGTTAGTGGCCTTTTGCAAATTGTAATTTTGATATATACTGGCCTTGTGTACAAAAAATGGAGGTAGTAACCATTTTACTTCCTTCCCCATTGCGGTGACATTGACGATATCTCGAACATTGTGGTTTGGCGAAGTGCGTTCGACGGAGAACACCATTGAGGGAGACCACAATAAGTCGTTGGCAAGTGCCGCCTGCAAGCCGAGACAACCGCCTTATTTGCATCCAGGAAGTCCATTGAACCAAAGGACACATAAATGTACTAGTACTACTAGTACACAATAGCGTCGTTCGTCCAACTTAGTGCGGTGAGGTGGTTTCTCGAAGAAGACGATGGAGAAGCGAAGTCAGCGATGAGTGAAATGATGGTTGCTTCGTCCGTGCTTTGTGATTTGATGCCTCGCTGCTTTGTGATTTGTGATAGAAGGGATAGGGGAGTAGACTCTATGCTCTATACTGTACATGCATCCAAGCACGGGAGAAAGAGGAGAGGCATTGCATTTTTCTATTCCTTCAATCAATCAATCAATCAATCAGGGAGATTCAGTTCCATCTTTTTGGCTTTGGCAGCACCATCCATAATGGTTCCCATCGATGACAAAAGCTATTTTAACATTTGGCTACACATTGTAGATGCCCTTAACCGTACCACTTGGTTTTGCTCCTATGTGCTATCTATACAAATCTCAAATATATTGAGTTAAAAAATTATAGAATCAAGATTAGTAAACATGAGGTAATTTTGCCACGCAGATGGCAGGGGAGGTTTCTTATTTTTATAGGACATAGGCCTGGCGGTTTGCTAACATGCGGTCCCACATGTCAGTGCTTTATCAAGCCGATCTGCGTCCCACATGAGGCAGAACAACGGCAGAAGCAACACGTGGTTAACTTGAAGAAGATGAGGGAGAAGCGGGTTCAGCAACGAGTGAAATGATGGTTGCTTCGTCCCTCCAACTTATTTTTTTACTAGCATTATTATTACTTCGTCCCTCCAACTTAACTATGGGAAAGGTGCAGCTTTGTGATTTGACGCCTCATTGCTCATTACTATGCCGGCGCCATGACTGGGGTGCTTCACCCCTGCTGCTCTGCACTATATTTCGGTATGGCACGTGGACCCGGTAGCTTGATGTCCCACATGTCGGCGAAAGGGATTAGAACATTTACGAAAGCGAGCGCTCCACTCTTATGACGGAGGAGTACACTACACGGCGGCCCGGTGAACTGTCACTTGTACTGTATAGTACTAGTTTTGCTGTTTCGCATGATCCATCGATACGGACCCGATTAAATAGGAAAGGGCGGGATTTTTCCCGCGCGGTAGATGATACTGGTCATACATTTCAAAGGCAATTTTAATGTATGCAAACTGAATAATTAAGTAACAATATGATATCTAGTAAAACTAAAAACACATATGATTTATTGTGTTAGAGTGTAGTAGTAGTGCTGTATTGCATAGTTGTTAGATGTAACATGCGAGAATGTGTAGATATAGTTTTGGATGGCCTACAGAGAGAAAGCATAATACGGTCATCGAACATTAGAATACGCTCATTACGGTCACTATATACGTTTTGCGGTGATTATACGGTCACTTGCTCACCGTTCAGCATCGAATTGCACTATGGTAGCCAAGCGATGCATGGTGGCACCATGTTGACTAGTTAAATTGACCATGTTCCTTGTGGGTCCCACCTGTTAGTTCGCATAGGAAAAAGGTCAGATATACACAAATTTACGCAGGCGCGACAAGACTCCAACCCGTGCGCGGAAATCACCTGGTTGTGTATGTGTCTATCAGGGCCTGATGTGTGCGCATGCATGTGTAGGTTGAGCACGTGAGCGTGAGAGTGTGTGTTGGTCGTGTGGTGCGTGCATGCATGCGTGTGTGTGAGTGTTGCGTGCGAGCATGGCTGCATGTGTACGTGTGAGTGTTGCGTGCGTCCGTGGCTGCATGTGTTCGTGTGAGTGTTACGTGCATGCAGTTCGTGTGCATGCGTGTGTGTGTGTGTATAATCACCACATCAGCTCCTGTGTGTTAAAACAGACGGCTCAGCATACCAATACAAGGCCACCTTGTCCGTTCTGCCCGCGGTCATGACTTCGAACCATCGTCCAATATTTTTTTGTCGTTTGTTTTCATTCTTACTAGCAAGATGCTCGTGCGTTGCATGTGACATCAAGATGCATTTGTACGACTAGTTTATCTTGTGAGAGAAAAGGATGAACGAGGGAAGGCCTTATTTGCAAATGTGGAGAGGTGTGTGGGTACCTTTTTGCAAAATTGCCATAGTTTCCTTCCTATCCGTCAGATATAAATCGAACGGCCTATATTGCAGGATGGTAGGCACACCATCATCACCAACTCTGTTTTTTATAAGAGTGTAGTTATAAGAGTGTAGATGTAGATGTATAGTAGATACAAGCCGACAGGTGGGCCCAATGGTAGTGAGATAATGTGATGCAACACTAGAGGTGCCATGTGGAGCGTTTAACTGGTCAACTTGTCGTGCCTTGAGCAAATACAGAGATGTACGGTGAGCCCATGACTGTATAATAACCACAAAACGTAAATGGTGACTGTAATGAGTGGACTCTGAAGTCCAATGTACGTATCGTGCTTTCTCTTCGAATACAATGATCGTCACTGTATATATCGCGAGAGAAAGATGAAACATGCGTGAAGGTGTGTCACCGCGATTTCAGTACGGGTGTCTGTGTTGGTATGTGTGGGTGTGAGAAGATACGAGACCTTGGGGAGAGGGTGTGTCACCGCGTGAGGTCCGGTGGGTCGTGGTGAGGCCCTTGGTTCGGTTCCGTCCTGCGCCACTTTGGTCGGCCAGTGACGCATTTAGGGAGACCCATGGATGACTAGTCGTACAAGACAAAGATAGTAGAACTGTGAAGGACTCTGTGTCCACTGATAAAGCCGGCTAGGATTTGTAACCCTAGGTTCTCGGACTAAGGTAACCTCTTATCTCTGATATTACTATTCATCCAACCTAACTTTAAGGGGCATCCTACAGAATGCTCTGCTAGAATTATACTCGTCGATTAGGAAGAGAGGTGTGAGACAATGCGTAGAGACAGGCCTAAAGATAATGTGCGTACAAGAGACACATAGGCATGTCTATTTATATAGAAAGGGTCGATGGGGATTGTGCATGTGTATGCTTGTGAGAGGAAGAGTGCTTATGATAAAGGTTAGTGAAAACAGTCGTAAATGGTTACGAGAGGGAGGGAGGGTTATATCGAGAGCATGTCCGCGAGAAAGACACCTCGGGAGAGAGTGTGTGAGCATGTGTGAGAGACCACCGATGGAGAGTGAAACTACACGTAAAAGACTGATGTACACATTGATTAAAGATATAAATTGTATGCAAATATTAGGATGGGATCATGATATTTGCAATTCGCGTAAGGAACGGTCATTGATCCATTAGACATCTAGATTCTATCGAATTTGAGCATGTCTATGTTATTATTCGACATAATTGATCCACATAGTTAGTATTTTGAACTCCAGACAATGCATCGCTATAGCAATCGAATATAAATGTTTGTATAGTTCATGTTGTGTGTGTAAAGTACATTATACATACGAAAGTTACACAATGAACATTATAAATAGCTAGCTATGAACTAGCATACATTTGAATTCAACTTAAGGTGGTTTAAAAAATCGAATTCAACATGAAGTCCATTCAATTATTTGAATTCGATATCATGGCATTTGTAAATCATACCTAAATTATGGGGGCACCAATGTTTGCTCTAAGTTTGTACATAATAGCATATATAGTCGTGTACAAAATAGATTCAAATTTAGCTTCTCCATTCCAAAATAATCGTAGTTATAGGATTTTCAAGTGTCAAAATTTCAAAAAGACGCGGATAATTTAATGAGGTTTTCAAACATACAAGGTCAAATTTAACGTTGTCTATTTAGGTCAATCCTCAAAGTTCAAGAGTACTCTAAGCGTGAATGTACATTTCAAAATTTCGAACGAAGCGCCAAAAGAGCATCTACTCGCCTGAAACCACGTGAGACCAATGTTTGGTAGTAGAAGGAAATTTCTTTTCTAACTCCGACCCGTGAAACCTACCGGCCCGACGTCCAAAGGTCTAAACCGAGCTAGGTTTGTAGCTTCATCTAGACGCCACGCATCTGCCTCTGAAAAACATTCATACACAATGGTCGCCTAAGCACACATGCGCGCGGCCGAAATCGCTCCCGCCCACTATTCGGGACACCTGGGATTACCATCCTACCCCCGACCATGATGGGTCCGAAATTTAAGAGGGGCAAAGTTTGTACTTTCCCCAAATTTCAAACAAGCGCGTCCCATCTGTTCAAAAACCCCAAAAACAAGCGCGTCCCACCATCAAACATGGTTCTCCCTTAGCTCCCCCCCCCCCGTCCGATTCCCTGTTCGTACTCCGTGGGTGCCAAAACTACCTCTCCATCAGCCGCGAAACCCCGGCGTCCTCTATCCGCCACCCCATCCCACCCATCAACCGCCACCCTCCTCCATCATGTCGAGCCGATACCCCGACGTTGTCGCCCACCGCAACCTCAACCGCAAATGCCCTCCAAGGCTAGTAGTTGAAGTCGAGGCCAAGCCGTCCGTACCCGAGCCAGTTCAACCACACCGTCCCGCGCCTCACTGTTGCCATTCCAACTTCGCCACCGTCCACCGCACCGGAGCTGTTCCTGCTAAGCCATCCTTCGCCGCCTCGGATCTGCTTCCCCTCCGCCGATATATGGCCACGGCAACACAGTCAACAATTTGGCCATGGGTTCGTCCAAGCCTGCACCCTCCTCCAAAACATCGGTTTCCCCGACAAAAAGAAGAAGATCGGCGCGACATATGGAGGCGACCACATTGGCAACCAGAAATGGTACTTCTCTTCCCTTATTCGTGCAAATCTTGCGTGTCTGCTTGCACGGTATTCATCCCACAGAAGACACTAGTTGACCGCTTCTTCTTGATAATAGATGTTCCTAGTAACTCGCGATGCACAAGGTTTCTCCTCATATACTATTTCACCTTAGCTAGAGGTCCGTCGCCCCCTAGATTTCAATTCCTGGTCAGTTGATTATCAATTAAAGGAAGCATTCCCCGATGTAACATGCGCTAGTCCGCCTATTACACTGGGGAAGCAACGCCTCGGTGTTTATCTTAGGGGCGTGTGGGGCCTAGAGCTGCTGGCGCCCGATCTGGAGGTCAGCTGGGATTTAAAGGATGGCCTGGGGGCGCTACCAAGCACGGCGGTGGTGTGAGGTCGAGGGGAGGGCGGGGCGGCGGAGGCAGGGTGCAGGCGGTGGTGTTGGCGGCTCGAGAAAGATCGTCAACTTGATGTTGGCGGGAGGTGAGCGAAGGCCATCTGCTGTTCCTTATAGATCAGACGGTTCATAAAAAATCGGTGACCTATTTATTTCGATCATTGTTATCTTGATAGGACCACATGTGGTGGTGTCTTTGGAGGAGTACCTGCATTTCCTGTGCTCATATATTACAAAATCATACGGAGTAGAATCTAATTTTGTTTGCCATGCAATGTTGTAGAGCTATCATGTGTCTCCTGTCATTTATTTTTCAGCCACCTGCTATCTGCTACTTTTACAGTGCACTAGTTCTGCACACACTTCACCCATACTCTCAATATTGTGTTTTTATGCAAGGGTATTTCAGACTCTGCTGCTATGAGAGAAGCAAAAAAGAAAAGAGAGAAGTCGCTCCAGCGTCGTACGCGGATAGGCCAGACACGTTTCAGCCTTATAATAGGTGCAGTGTCAGCAGATGGAGACGGTAAACGTAGCTCTGGAGTTGATGACCTCGCTAGCAATGAACCACCATCCCAGGTGCTTGCTTTAACTTCACGGTGCCATATGTGGTTGCATGTTGCATATGGTGTCTAGCTTGTATTTGAAAGGCCGAAGTCAGTCTTTATTAAGTTAAGGAAAGATATTTTTTACATGAACCACCATCCCGTGAGCACCAGAAGACAAATAGCTAGTCAGCGCACTAGCCGAGCCAGTGACAAGCCCAACACAGACATGCATTACCTGGAAGCCAACTAAAAAGCTACAATGGTGGCGAAGCAGCCCTCCTCCCACCAAGCTCTCGGGTCCTAGATGATCATGCTCACCACTCCAGCCGGATGTCTAGCTTGTATTGCTTCCAATTTGTTTAAATTGCATCTGCTTAGCTTACACATTATACCTTTGAATATGACATGCCTTCCTGTTTTTGGTACATACTAGTACATATGTCTATTAACCATGTTCTTTCATCAAACTAATGTTCTTGTGTATCCCTCATCAATCACTTATGATGAGGCAGTCAGGCAAGTGGACTACTGTGAGTAAAGATCCTCATTTAAAGAATGCAGCGTCAGCCTCCCGACATGATTCTCAAGAAACAGCAAGACTAGATGAAGATAATGAACGTAGCTCTGTAGTTCATTACCGCATTTCCCCTACACTAGCATCACAGGTACTTGCTCTAACTTGGCAGTGTGATATGTGGTTTCATGTTGCATATGGTGTCTAGATTGTAATTCTTCCAATCTAGTTAAATTGCATGTGCTATTCTGCTTAGTTTATACATTATAATTGTTAATGTGACATGACTTCCTATTTTAGTACATCGTACATCTGTCTATTAAGCATGTCCTTACATAAAACTATTGGTTTTTTGTATCCCGCATCAATCAATATGACGAGACACCTTTAGTATATGCAGTGTGATATTAGTTGCATCTTTCATATGATTTATAGCATGTGCTGCTTCTAATTTGTTGAAAATGACATTTATGATGGGACACTTTTAACTTGGCAGAGTCATATTGGTTGCATCTTTCATGTGGTGTCTAGCTTGCATTGCTTCTAATTTGTTGAAATGGTTTCTGATTAGTTTACACAAACATTTGTGAATATGACATGTCGTCCTGTTTTTCGTACATATTCCATCCTGGTATCATGTCTTTGCCTTACATGAAAGTAGTCATTGTCAGTATCATGCACGAATGAGTTCTGAAGAGTGAATTTTATTGCTTTTTCTTGTCGGTTTTACTTGACAATTCAAAATCAATAAAGCGAAAGGAAGTTAGCAAGGAAGTGGATAAAGGTGCTCCTTCCAAACTGAGGGCCTCTACACATTCTACTCCTCCATCCCCCCAATATGATTTCCAAGACAACACATGCATAGACACTCAACGTAGATGTGTTGATGATGAGCACGTCTCCCCTAGTGCACCATCATAGGTGCTCCCTCTAACTTGGCACTGTTATATGTGGTTGCATGTTATGTATGATGTCTAGCTTGTATTGCTTCTAATTTTGTTGAATTCCATCTGCTTACTTTACACATTATACTTGTGAATAAGACACGTGTTCCTGTCTCTAGAACATACAATATCTGTCTGTCACACTATGTTCTTACATCAAAGTACTACTGTTGTGTAACCTGCAAATCACTTATCATAAGACACATTTGACTTCGGAGTGTGATATAGGTTATATCTCGCATTCTTTTCTAGCTTGTACCACTTCTAATTTGTTGAAATGGCACTTATGACGAGACAATTTTAACTTGGTAGAGTGATATTCGTTGCATCTTTCATATGGTGTCTAGCTTTCATTGCTTCTAATTTATTGACATGCCTTCTCCTTAGTTTACACATCATAAGCTGTGAATATGCAATGCTGTGAATATGTAATGGCACTAATGACGAGAGACCTTTAACTTGGTAGTGTGATGTTGTTTGCATCTTGCATATGATTTATTTCTTGTACTACTTCACATTTGTTTAAATGTCATTTATGATGAGACATTGTTAACTTGGCAGAGCGATATTTGTAGCATCCTTCATATGGTGCCTACCTTCCATTGCATTGCTTCTAATTTAATGAAATGTCTTCTGCTTAGTTTACACATCATAGTTCTGGTTATCTCATGCCATCCTATTTTTCATACATATTAAATCCTCCTATCATGTGGTTGTCTAACACTAAAGTTCAGTTCGTCTATATCACGCATCAATTTGTTCTGAAGAACTAAATTGTTATTCGTTTTTCTTGTCGGCTTGACTTAACATGGCACAGAGAAAGAGGAAGCAACACAGGTTGATAGGGAACGGGAAGCGGAAGAATCCTGCAGATTCTGCTCGTACTGATGGTGCAATAGAAGGTCAAAGTCCAGCGGAAAATTGTGCAAACAGGGTATCCCATTCTACGCGAGCTGCAGAACAGGCCAAACAGAAACAAATAGCTGCCACCAAACAAGCAGAGACAACCCTAGTTGTTGCAACACCTTCCATCGTACCACCAACTGCACGATTTACTCATTGGTCAACTCAGCTAGCAGCACGTTCCCAAGCTCCCTTGCCACCTGACACTACTTCAGAAGCACTCTTGACACAAGATGAGTTGGCAAGATCATATGAACTTTGTGAGCTTCAACAGGAAGAAGGTAGTTCTTTGAGTCAAGTTACTGATTGCATGCTTCTTTATATGTAGTCTCACGGTTTGATGTACACTAACACTTCCTATGTTCGTTGTTGGACTAGCACCTAGGCGCAAAAGGAAACAAACATCAGGGATAATGCTCGATAGGTTAACCAAATCTAGAGGAGGAAGAATGGAGATCCGTTTTGAGGCAGGTTTAAAAAGGCCATGTGATGCTATAGAGTCAGCCAAGTTAGTATCAGAGCTAGCTGTTGCCGTTAGGTGTCATGTACGTATCCTCCCAACATGGATTCAGTACAGGAATGACAAAGACGAAACCCAGTTCAACACCTTCCTCGACCATTTATCTGTAAGTATGGTTATGTATGGAAACTAGTAATATCGTCTTGCTCATCCCATACTTTCTAAGCTGGCGATAATGAGACTCCCATAATAGATGAGGTTCAAGTTGGATAGCCAAGATGATGCAACGAGACAAGCTTGCACCCATGTTTTCAAATGCCTTTCTGCTGACGATGTCGGTATAACTTGAGGAAGATTCACTTTGAAGGCAAGGCTAACAGTGAACTTGCCTAAACATCTCTAGTGGAAAATATATCGGATGAAGACTGGAGAGGCCTCGTTAAACACTGGTCTGATCCAAAGTATCAGGTACATTATATATATGTGATGAGATCACATGTTGAAGTCCTATTTACGCATGTGCCACACAAATCTATCTTCTTGTAGGTGAACTGTTCAAAGAACAAGGCCAACCGTACGAAAGTGAAATTCCAACAGACGACAGGATCTCATAGCTATATTGCACACTGCGAGGCTCTTGTAATTAGCTGCTGTTTCACTCTTTTTGCTCTACCATGTTATCAGATCTATATTGACTTGTTCCAAATGCAGAGGAAAGCCCGCAAGGACCAAAAAGTACCTGAACCAAATGTTGTGGAAATCTTCAAGGATTGTCACACCAGCAAGATGAAGGTCGTGACTACACCAGTCAAAGCCGTTGTTGTAAGTCCTTAATCCTCATGTCTTTTAACTACTACTTACTCTGACTCGTGCCTTGAACTGCATGGTTTGCAGCCAATGTCTATTACTCTTTTCAATTTTATACACAATTGTCTTAGCGTATCATTGCACCTTACAAGGTTTAAAAGAGGAGTGATGTTCCTTTGATCTTGACCTGTCATCTAGTTCCGTCTTTGGACTTGCCCACACAATGTTACAATTGCATGTTTGTCTGTTCTCAGTTGTTTTGTGATATGAATGATGTCATACTACGCTTACCGTATTATAAACTTTGTCTCTTTATACTTAGCTGTCAATACAATGTGAAGAAATAGACAATACATTAGCCATGGTACATGGTCATATGTTTGGAACCTGGTTTTATTATGTACTTTGCAGTAAAATACAACTAATATTTTACATGGGTTCACCAGAATAAGTTCTGTATATAGACCAAAGCTATTTTGTTTGGTTCTGCTGCCTCCTTAATATCTTTCAGTTCTGGTACTACTAATGTAAAAACTCAACTTGTCAGCAAGCTATGGAAAAAATGGTGGAACCGCCACCTTACGAAATTTGGCGAGGCAACTATAACCGCAATGTCGACTCTTGATGCGGTGGGTCGATGCACATCCACTACTTGATTGCCAAAAGCACGTTCTGCATAATCTTTGGGTTGGTTGTTAAGGCAATCTCATCCAAACTGCCTCATGATCAAGATATGCAAGCTCAAAACAATGTTATATCTGCGCTCCAGGCACAAGTCCATTCCCTAACAGAGACCTTTGTGAAACAAGGACAGAAATTGTTCGATGTCGTCAAGATATGCAAGGTTTTGAAAGCAGACTATCAAACATTTGCTATGTTGTTCAGGAGCCTAGGAGAAATGAAGGCGAAGGTTATGGTGCTCCATCGGACAATACAACATGAAAACGTAACAGTCAGGTCAAATGAACCAAGCTTCTGAACATCTAGTGGTGCATTTATCTACCAGACTGTTAACTTTTATGCCAACCTTCCTTCTGTTTTATAGTTGTAATTTGTTTTTTTGCGATACAAAATTTGTTTTTAACATCCAGCCACCGGCTGAAGAAAACATCAAGCCATTTTTGTATAGTGTAGGGTGTTCCCTATATTTGCACTGGTGGCGATCTTTGATGCCTAGTGGATGTAATCTGTGCAATCGCCTTAATAGCCTAGCGTTAGTTTCGGGCTTATTTATTTCCTAGTCTTCTCCCTGGTTTGCTAGTGGCCGCAACAACCATGGGCCATATACGGACCATGGTAACCTTGACCCTGCTACGGGCCATAGGATCCATGCGCCTCCTACGGGCAGTCGATAAATGGGCCTCCAACAGGGCCGTAGTATTGGTGGGCCTCGGGTCGTCGGATAAATGGGTGAACATGGGCCGTAAACGGGATAATTGGTATCGGCCCAGCACGAACGGACCGTTAATAGGCCGGAGGACAGCAAAGGCTTAATTCTGTCATAGGCATAACAGGTTGTTAATGGGCTAGAATATCGTACGGGCTGGAAACGGCGCAATGGGATAATAGGCCAGAAACGGGCCGACTCTTGCCACGAGCCGAATTTGGCCCATTAGGGGAGCAGGCCAGTAACGGGCCGGAAGTAATCGAGGGTCGGAAAGGAGCCCAAGAACATATGGGCCGTCAGTAGGCCAAAAGCTAACACGGGCTGGAAACGGCCCATGCGAATCGTGGGCCATTAACGGGTACAAAGAAATTTACTGTTCATTATGAGCTAGAGTCACCGTGGGCCTCTAAAGGGACTAAAGATATGAAGGCCTCATATGGGCCGAAATACATTGTGGGCCATACATGGGCCGAAAGTGAAACGGGGTGGTGTTATATTCGACGGCCCACATGACGTTGTTGGGCCGATTTCGGGTAGGCCCTAATGGGTCGTGAGTTACCGGAGCATAAAATGGGCTATTCTTGAAGAGACCGTTAACATGCTTTTTCATGGGCCAGCCCGCTAACTTTTGACTAAGTAAAGCGGGCCGACCTTTGTAAGCTAAATGGGCTAGTGGTGGGCCATCATGCGTGTCGACATATCATAGGCGCCCTATCGACCTTGCAGCGAGATGACACGTGTTTCCTCCGGCCAATCAGAATTTTACACATGGAAATTTCCCATTGGTCCGGGCTGTTAACGGGTTATCGGATCCAAAACCGGACTCGATAGCTTAACGGCGACCCGTTATGGTGGATGCCACGTGTCGGTCACCCTTGACGAAAGCACTTCTGTGACGCACGATTTATTGTCATGGAAGTGGACACTTCCGTGATGATAATTTTGGTAATGTCATGGAACACTTCTACGACAGCACATGCATGACTATCTTGATTCTGTCATAAAATCGTCATGGATGTACATGCATGACAGAAAACGTGACCTACTGTGACAAACACAAATCATCATGGAAGTGTCTTTTTTTTGTAGTGCAAGGGTCGGTTTAATCAGTGTGAATAAACCGGGACTTATCACCATGGTTGAAATCAATATCCTAATCTTTATAAACCTGATCCTATTACTTTGCCCGGATCATCAGATAAGTTGTCTTGAAAAGAGAAAATAGGCATTAGCCCCCAAGTGCCAAGGAAAATACTTGTATTGTGCTTGGGACTTCAAAAATAATCATCATCATAATACCTTCCATGTTTGTTCATGTCGCAGGCTGAACTAACTAAAAAAGACTCACAGATCAATGATCTGAGGGCCAATATTAAAACTCAGCAATCTGATACATCCAAGGCCAAGTCAGAACTGAATACTGCACTGGAAAACATTGAGCAATTAAAACAGGGCTTCAGTGCTGATAAAACTGGCTGGGAGACTGAAAAAACAGCTCTATTAAAGAGAGCAGAAGATGCTGAGGCGGCTCTTAAACCGGTGACTGACGAGCTATTCGGTTTAAGGTATCAGATCAATAGTATGACATCAGCCATCTTCGGTAAGTAGTAAACATGACGTCTTTATCCCATCAAGCATATCATAATCATCTACCGGTTTACCAAAAACTTTACTGATACAGGCTCCTCGAGCGTCAAGTTGGGCTCAGACATATGCATCAAGCTTAAGGTTGTCTATACTCTTGTAGAACAGCTATACACAGGCGTGAAATGAACCATTGTTGCTGCTATGCATAAGAAACATCCGCCCACCCTTATCAGGAAACATTGGAGAGGTTATTAGTGCTGCCCCAAACACTACTGGAATCAACTTCTTTGCCGTCTGCCATGGCGGACGGCAAAGGCATACATGCTGGAAGGCAAAAGCCTTTGCCGTCAGCCAGCGGACGACAGACTTTCCGTCTGAACGAGTGTCGGCAAAGGCCTTCTTTGTCGTCTGCTTCTTAGAAATGGACGGCAAGGGATTGTGTCGTCCGCCGTCCAAGGCCAGCATACAAAAAATACCATGGACGACAGTGGGGTGGAGTGAGAGCCGTTAGGGGGTTAACGACGCTCTTTGCCGTCCGCCAGCTGACGGCAAAGAGGCAAAGCTCTTTGTTGTCTGCTGACGGACGACAAAGAGCTTAGCTCGGCCAGCACTGAGAAGCTGCCACGTGGCCAGCTATGCCATCCGCCGGCTGACGGCAAAGAGGTTTGAACCTTTGCCGTCTACTGGCGGACAGCATAGCTGGCCCTCTTTGCCATCCGCTGGCGGACGACAAAGTGACCAAATAGGCAGCTAGAGCTCCCAGTTTCTACAGGTAGCTGCCATGTGTCCTCTTTGCCGTCTGCTAGAAGAGGGCAAAGCTCTTTGGCTATATATCCCCTGTTTCTATTTGAATACATTTAATTTGACAGGATTTCACACACAGTAATACACGCATACATATCCAACAACATAAAATAGCATGTCCAACAACATATTTCATCAAATCCAACATATATATCCAACAACATAGTTCAAAAAAGAACAACATATCCATATATACATACATAACCAGAAACAAGTTTCCAACAACATATCCGTCCAGACATACATATCCAAACAAGTTTTCATAAACAAGAAGGAAGCACCAGAAGAACAGTACACTCCATGAATCCAAGCAGACGACAAATGTAAAGTAAATCTGCAAATTGGGAAAGATGAAAGTTAGAAGAAGAAGAAGAAGAAGAAGACTAGCTAGAAGAAAAGGAAGAGGAGGAAAAAGAAGAAGAAGAATTTATATTCTCTTTCTTTCTCTCCTCTCCTATTATTTATCTTCTTGTTTTCTAACTAATGTAGGCAAAAATTCCATGTTTGGGCTAAGGTAGGTAAAAATGGTAAGTGTAGGTCAATTTAGAGCTAAGCTAGGTAAATAGGTCATTTTGGACCTAACATAGGTTAAATCGATCATATTGGAGCTAACCTAGCTAAATTTGGTCATTTTTGAGCTAACCTAGCTAATTATGCCATTTTTGACCTATCTAAGCTTATTGTGTCATTTTAGAGGACAACAAGCTAAGTATATGAAATTTATGAGGTTAGCAAGGTTATTATGCCATTTACGAATAAAAACAAGTATAAGAGGAGGAAAAGAAGAAGAAGAAGAAGAAGAAGAAGAAGAAGAAGAAGAAGAAGAAGAAGAAGAAGAATAAGAAAAGAAGAAGAAGAAGATTCTTCTTCTTCTTCTTTTCTTATTCTTCTTCTTCTTCTTTTCTTCCTATTCCTTCTTTCCTTCCTCTTCCTTGATTTTCTTCATCTTATTATGTCATTTGTGGACTAAATAGACTAAATTATGTCAAAAATGGACTAAACAGGCCAAATAAGAAGGAAATACAATTATCACGGAGGTGTAGGAATGGTCGGGGCTGCGCCGGGCGGAGCGGAGGTGAAGGACAGTCGGGGAGGTTCCACCATTGGCGAGCCTTGAAGGATTGGTCGATGCTTGTTGGGAGCCATGATGCACCAAATATCATTTCCAATAATGTCTCGTTAGCATGATGCAAACTAAAATGTGAATACTAGTAACTAACGACCATTCAAATCAAACTCACCGTGGTCGCCGGAGCAATCTGGGGCATCGGCAGAGGGGGCTGACCGTTCTTCTCGCACATGGCCTGCACATTTGGTTCTCACGAGTCAGTCATATTAGTTAGTAATGCTAACATTATGTGCATGATTGGGCTAATATGCACGAGAAACGTACCATGATGAGCTCGTATTGGGCCCGGTTGGACGCCTCGTTCCGGTTCCTCTCCTCCTCCAACAGCTTAGCCGTCCTCTCCTCCAACTCCCTCTCCCTCTCTGCAGCCTCCCTTTTTGCCTGCTCCAAAAGAGCCTGGGTGTTCAATCTCTCTTTCTCAACCATGGCCTGCAACACACCACTCCTTGTTAGCATTGTAATCATTGACGAACGCACACACAATGTAATGGAGGAAAGGTGAGAAAGTCTGTATAACTAACTGCCATGGCGAGCTCCGCGGGCCATGCACAGGGTGTTATCTCAGGATCAGAGCTACTCTGGCGCTTCTTGATCCACGGGAGAGTCCTAGGACAACGTATCAGTCCATCACCAATGGTTATGGAGCCATGGGACCTCCCGCCACCAGATATCATCACCAGCTCTGTATCAAAAGGATCCTGGCTGGGGTTAAAGTCCTCCCCTTTCCTCGCCTTCCCCTCGTCTCTATACTTCACGAGCTTGTGGTGGGAGTAGATGTTGGTGAAGCTCTCTGGATGATCTAGATCAGACTCCGTGAATGGCTTGGCCTTCTTTTACGGGGCAGTATGGGCCATGCCATAGAGGTCGAGCAGTTGTACAGGCTTCTTGTTGAGGTGCGCCTGAGAGAGAGGAACAAAATATTAGTTAAGGGCTCAAGCTAGCATGAAGAATGATATTGCTATATAAATAGGTCATTTTGGAGCTAAGTAAGGTTATTATGTCATTTTCGAGGAAAATAAGCTAAGTTTAGGTTATTATGTCATTTTAGAGCTAATTATGTCATGAATGAACTAGCTAAGATTAGTTTAGGTCGTTATTGAGCTATCGAAGGTAGTTATGCCATTTTTAACTAACTAAAGCATATTAAGTCATTTTATAGAGCTATCTAAGGTTATTATGTCATTTTAGAGCTAAATATGTCATAAATGAACTAGCTAAGATTAGTTTAGGTCATTATTTAGCTATCCTAGGTAGTTATGCCATTTTTTAACTAACTAAAGCATATTAGTTATTTTATTGAGCTATCCAAGGTTATTATGTCATTTTAGAGCTAATTATGTCATAAATGAACTATCCAAGCTAGTTATGCCATTTTTTAACTAACTAAGCATATTAAGTCATTTTGGAAGGGATAAATGCTAGCATGAAGAATGAAATTGCATGAATCATGTAGCAAACCATATACCTAGTTCTCCCCGTACTCAAACATGTTGGAGCTCCCTTGATGGTGTGGCACACCTTCCATTTGGTCGTGCTTATCCTTGGCCCTATGGTGTTCGACTAGCCATTGGGGAGAGCACCACGCATCCACCAACGCCTCCCAACAGTCCATCTTATCCACACACCATCTCGGGGCACCTAAGTTAGTCAAGAAAATTTTTAGTGCTACGCCTACGAATCAAATCAAGAAAACTAAGTTCAAGGCCTTAAGAATAGGTAATTACCTGCATGTACTTGTCCTTACTCAGAAACTTGCCGCGACACTTCTTCTTGGCCCTCCTAATACCCTTCGAGGCGTAGTAGTCTTGAACGGCCTGCACCTGAGCCTCGTGCCGTAAGTTCTGAAGTAGGCGCTTGCACTCGGTTTCGACAACCATAGACGCAGCCTCCTGCTCTCCCTCGGAAACCCTGTAGAAGGTCTGCAATCAAAAAAGACAACACTGCTTAGTACAATCACTCGGTAGTGTTGATTTTTAATTCTGTAAAGGAGAAATTACCCAAAACCGACGGAACACAATGTCGGCCACCGTCTCGCACAAGACACCGGCGACCATCTCCTCCGGCGTGGGCAAACAGGTACAGCTCCCAGCTCGATGCTAGGCTGTGGAACTGACCCTCACCGGGCAACATGACCCACCCAGGGAAGTGCTGCCGGCAAAGCACACCGACCTGGTTGGGCATGCGGACACCACGGGGGTGTACCCAGCCCCTGCAGTATGACAAGGCCAACACATTAGATATTAATTTGAAGGAACATGAAGGAAAAAGGTTAAAAAATAGTAAATGCACTTACTTCAACCCATTAGGCGCAATCAACCACCTCTGGTCGGGGGCCGTCGGCACGGGCGGGAGCTTTGTATAGCCACGCTTGTAGACCTTCTTGCCCTTCTCAACCAGCTCGTCGTCGCTGTAGCTATCATTAGAAAAGGTGTCCTCGCTACCATTAGTAGGGCCACTAGCCTTCGGAGTCTCGTGGGAAGAAGACTCTGGGATCGGAGTCTTCTGGGACGAAGACTCTGAGACCGGAGTCTTCTGGGACGAAGACTCTAGGATGGGACTCACGTGGGGCGAAGGATCAGCGACACGAGTCTGGTGGGGCGAAGGATCGGTGACCCGAGTCTGGTGGGGCGAAGGATCGGCGACCTGAGGCTCATGGACCGGAGTCCGAGACGGGTCCACATCAGACGGAGCAGTCCTGTGGTCGGGTGAATCAGCTGGGGGTGGCGGCGAGGAAGGCGTAGCAACCTTCCTACCTCTCCCGCTGCCACGTCAACCTCTAGCAGCCTTATTCGTCCTCCCCCGACCTCTCCCAGCCGAAGAAGAAGCTCCCGTCGCTGCTGTCTGCATACTGTCTAGCAGCGCTCTCCAGAGTGGCTGGGGTGGAATAATGGAACCACCCCTCCCAATAGCGCTCGCAGGAGGCTCGGGGCGCTCTGGACCCTTGCCCACCATCCAGTCAACACCTGCAATGACAAAAAGTAGATGAAATTAGTACAACATAAAAAATTTGAATACATGACATGAATAATATGTATATAATTTAAGTGTATCATCATCATGAACATAATAAAAAATTGAATACCTCACATTACTAATATTACTCTGAATCGTCTATATATGCTCCGGGATCATTAAATGCATCATCATCATCACTATCAGTGACGTGCTCTTCATCATCGTCAATAAATGCATCAACATGTGGAAGGCCTCCTTTATGTAATCGTTCAAGCAATGACAGGTCATCTGCAGCAGTAACTTCTTCTTGTTCAGGCTCAGGGGTGAAGTTGGATTCACTATCGTTGTCTACTTCAATATTCTGGGGTGGAGTAGAGCGGTTCTTGAAACTTTTTTTTGGAAAGACGTGTTTCTTGGAAGAATTCTCCTTCGTCATATGTGTCTTGGTTAATGTGAGGTTCATAATCCTCTTCATTGGGGGGAGGTGGTCTAACACGTGGTGGCACTTCATAAACGACATCCCAACCATTGAGATTTGGATCACTTTGACAGGCCCACGGTAGATAGAAAACTTGGGTTGCCTGTTGAGCCGTAATATAGACATCGAGAACATCCAAATGGGTGCTTTGTTTGATTTCGACTAGCCCTATATGTTCATGAGTCCTTCTAGTCTCCCTCGGCTAGAACCAATAACATCTGAAGACTACGACGTTTGGTGGGTTTTCACCATAGAATTTAAGTTCATAAATTGCTTCAACTCTTCCATAATACTCGATATCTCCTTCGCCGATAACAGAGACACAACAATTTGTAGACTTTCGGTCGACCATAGATAGCTCTTTGCCATAGGTACGAAAGCGGTACCCGTTGATGTCATATTTGTCAAATGAACGGACCTTATAATCAAAACCATTAGCTACTTGTCTCAATTCGGCATCCATAATCTCTGAATTAGCCTACATGTTTAATACGAAAGGATTGTTGCATTAGTCGCAAATTAGCCAAAGAAATGAAATGGTCTAATGGAAATTACCGTTTTTTTGAACCAAGAGATGAAACCGGGATATTCGCCTCCTTGCTTTGCCAGAAGCTCATACTCTTCGACGGAATCCTTTTGGATCACCGCTCCATACGAGAATGGCGACGTATCGATCGCATCAAATATCCAGGAATAAGAGCAGTTCAAAGGAATTAGAAGTTGTGAAACAATGTACCGAGATCTTACTCGATGTACGGCCGCAATTCTGTTAGGTTGTTGAAGAGATACAGCGAAATGGTCCGCCATACTTCAACATCCAATGATACTGGTTTCCAACCACTGGCTGGTGCGAGATTCCCTTTGAATAGGCTGAGGTTGGATCGACCCTTTTTAGGGTCGTCAGCATTGTACTGAGGCTTCGGATTATGCAAATGATGATTTTTGGCTTCATAGTGTGCTGTCACGAAGTTTGCCGCCTCCTCAGTGATGAATGCCTCGGCCATCGATGCCTCACATCTACGTTTATTTTTACATTTTGCTCGAAGCGTCTTCTGCATCCTCTCAGTTGAGTAGCACCAACGATTTTGCACGGGCCCCTCCAATCGTGCCTCGGCCGGGAGATGCAAAATCAAGTGTTGCATTGGATTAAAGAAGCTTGGCGGAAAGATCATCTCTAACTTGCAGATCAACTCCGGCGCCAACTGTTCCATTTCTTCTAGGAGGCCAGGCGATAGTTCTTTCGCATAAAGAACACGGAAGAAATAGCTCAGCTCTGCCAGTACTAGCCATTCATCCTCAGGGATGAAGCCATGCAACATCACCGACATTATCCGCTCAATCCATATGTGCCAATCATGACTTTTTAGACCTTCAATTTTTCAAGACTCGCTCCCCTCTTTAGATTTGTTGCATACCCATCGGGGAACATCAACTGCATTTTCACCCACAAAATAATGTCCCTCTTCGCTGGCCTTCCAAGATTGAACCATGCCTTTGGCTTCGTCCAGTTCCGCTTTCCTTTCGGTTCTTGCATGTTTTGTAATGGTCTATCACATAGCTCCTCTTGATCGACTCTAGCCTTAGTATTATCCTTTGATTTCCCCTCTATACCGAACAATGTACCAAAAATGGCTTCGGCGATATTCTTTTCAGTGTGCATCACGTCGATGTTGTGTGGGCAAAGGAGGTCTTTGAAGTAAGGTAGACCCCACAAGCATGTCTTGTGAGTCCATGTGTGTTCCTTATTATACCCCTTGAAATACCCTGGACGCTCTGGATCTGGCTCGAGAGCGTTTAACTGATCTAGGGTCGGTTGGCCTGTCAACACAGGTGGTGCAGAGTGTTTGACAACTCTACCTTTGATGAAGTTCTTCTTGTCTTTCCTGAACTTATGGCGAGGATCTAGAAACAGTCTATGCAAGTCGAAGCAAGTATACTTGTGCCCTGCCGCCAGCCAATGAAACTCAAGAGCTCCCTTGCAGGTGGGGCACGGGACGAATAGCACATACGCCGGCAAGTCATGCGTCGAGTACATGTACCAGACACGCATTATGAAGTTCTATTTGCTAAAGGTGTCATATGTCTTGAACCCATTATCCCAAGCTTCTTGCAATTCGTCCTTAAGCAGCTGCATGTACACATTCATATTCTTCCCCGGATAGTTGGGCCCTAGAATTATCAACGTCAGGAAAATGTTCTTTCTTTGCATAATCTGCCCGGGGGGGGAGATTGAGTGGAATGACAAACACGGGCCAACAACTGTATGGGGCTGCCGCCTGACCAAACACAGTGAACCCATCCGTGCTGATGGTGACTCGAGGATGCCTTGGATGTGCCCTTTTTCCTTATGTAATGCATCGAAGCACTTACACGCTTCACCATCCGATGTGTGCACCATCATCACATTCCCATCTGCATCTAGGTCAGTTCTTTTGCCCGTTTTGTGCCATGTCATCTATCTGGCCGTCTCTTCGACCATGAAAAGACGTTGAAGTCTTAGTACGATTGGCATATACCGAAGAACATTAATAGGTATTTTGGTCTGCGTCTTCTCACCCATACTGTTGTCTACCACAACATACCTGGAAGCAAATGGGACAATAGTTCAAGTCCTCATGCTGAAGCCTAAATAAGATACATCCTTTCTCACAGGCATGTATCTTCTCATAGGGCATCTTAAGAGCACAGATGATTTTGTCTGACTGGTACAAATTTGCAGGTAGCACATGGCCTTTGGGAAGAAATCGTCCGAATACTGTCATCATCGCATTGTAGCATTCTCTGCCCAATTTGAATTGAGCCTTCAAAGCCATTATTTGTGAGATGGCATCCAGCTAACAAAGCTTACTGTGCTCGTGGAGAGGACGTTTTGAGGACTCCAACATTTCAGCGAAGGCCTTTGCAAATTCCTCCATCTCCTCGTCCTAGTCCCGAGCATCGTCAAAGTCTTGCACCATGTCTTCCATCCCGGTACCATGCTCGTCGGTGCGACGACAAACCACCTCGGCTCTGGCACGTTGGGCAGACTCACCATAAAATGTCGAGACCGGGTCACCAGGCGTAAAACCAAACTTTTGCAGGTCTTTACTCATTTCAAGCTCGTCCCTCTTATTATAGTTGTCGCACCGGACACAGGGGCACCAGCTAAATTTCTGTCCATTTGCAAATGCGGCTCTAACAAACCCTTTGGTTTTTGTCTCTTTCGGCCTGGCCATTGGACTGGGGATGAGCTACGGATGACACATCAAGTCGAATATGCTCACGTCGACAAAATTCTTTCATATCACCCTTGGACAGATTAGTGTCATTATCAGTTATAATACTGTGGGGAAAACCAAAACGGAAAATCACTTTTTTGATGAATTGAACCGCTGTTGCCGCGTCACACTTACTGACCGGTTCTGCTTCAACCCACTTTGTAAATTTGTCAACCGCCACCAAAAGGTAGGTCTTTTTATCCTTGGATCTTTTGAAAGGTCCCACCATATTAAGCCCCCAGACTGCAAATGGCGAAGTGATTGGAATCATCCTCAATTCTTGAGCCGGCACGTGAGCTCATCTTGAGGATTTCTGACAACCATCACATTTACTGACCAAACCCTCTGCATCAGCATGAGCTGTTAGCCAATAAAATCCATGACGAAAAGCCTTGGCCACGAGAGACTTAGAGCCAGCATGATGGCCAGAATCTCTTCATGAATCTCTCGTAGAATCTCACGGCCCTCATCAGGAGAAACACAACGTTGAAACACCCATGTGACAGTGCAACGGTGCAACTCTCCATTGAAAATAGTCATTGACTTAGACCGCCGGGTTATCTGTCTGGCCAAAGTTTCATCTTCAGGTAACTCGCCATGGGTCATATAAGCCAAATATGGAACTGTCCAATCAGGAATAGCATGAAGAGCCGCCACCAGGTGTGCCTCCGGGTCAGGAATAGCAAGATCTTCCTCTGTAGGCAATTTGACTGAAGGATTATGCAGAATATCAAGGAAAACATTGGGTGGCACCGGCTTACGCTGGGACCCCAACCGTCTTAAAGCATCATCCGCCTTGTTTTTACTTTGATCGACATGCTCTACTTGATAGCCCTTGAAGTGACCAGCAATAGCATCAACCTCTCGGCGATAAGCCGCCATGAGTGGGTCCTTAGAATCCCAAGTGCCTGAAACTTGCCGAGCCACCAAATCTGAGTCACCAAAGCACCTCACCTGGCTTAAGTTCATCTCCTTAGACATCCGAAGACCATGGAGCAAGGCCTCATACTCAGCTACATTGTTAGTACAAGGGAACATCAACATTAAAACATAAAAGAATTTATCACCTCGTGGGGAAGTCAAAATAACTCCAGCCCCGAACCTTCCAACTGCCTGGATCATCGAAGTGAATAGTCCAATATGTGCTATCCGGCTTCTCCTCAGGCATCTGCAGTTCTGTCGAATCATTGATGAAATCCACAAGTGCTTGAGACTTGATGGCTGTGCGAGGCATATACTTCAAACCATGGGGGCCAGCTCAATGGCCCACTTGGCTAACCGACCTGTGGCTTCTCTGTTTTGAATAATATCCCCTAAAGGAACTAACCACAATGATGGGATTACCCAGAAAATATTGCTTGAGCTTGCGACTAGCCATGAATACCCAATATACTAGCTTCTGCCAATGCGGATACCTCCACTTGGACTCAATGAGAACCTCACTGATGTAATAAACCGGCCATTGAACCAGATATTCCTTGCCCGATTCCTTCCTTTCCAATACAATTGCCACGCTGACAGCTCGGCTATTGGCAGCCACATATAACAACAAGGGCTCTTTATCAATGGGAGCAGCAAGAACCGGCGGCTCAGCTAACTGTTTCTTCAAGGCCTCAAACGCCTGATCAGCAGCATCACTCCAGACAAAGTGATCTGTTTCCTTCATCATCTGGTATAGAGGGATAGCTTTTTCTCCCAACCGTCTTATGAACTGACTCAAGGCCGCAATATGACCCGCCAGACGCTGAACATCATTGATACACGCCGGTCTAGCCAAGGAAGTAATAGCTTTGATTTTTTTTTCTGGGTTAGCTTCAATGCCTCTTTCAAAAACCAGAAAACCCAAAAGCTTGCCTGCTGGTACACCGTAGACACATTTGGCCGGGTTAAGCATCATCTTGTAGACCTGGAGATTGTCAAAGGTCTCTCTATCAGATCATCTATCAGAGTCTCTTTCTTCCTTGATTTCACCACAATATCATCCACATAAGCATGAAATTTGCACCCAATCTGATCATGAAGGCAATTTTGCACACACCGCTGGTAAGTCGCCTGGGCACTCTTGAGCCCAAAAGGCATAGACACATAACAGAAGGCTCCAAAAGGAGTGATAAAGGTTGTCTTCTCCTGGTCCTTAACTGCCATCTTGATATGATGATATCCAGAATAAGCATCCAAAAAACTCAAGCGCTCACAACCCGCCGTAGCATCAATAATCTGATCAATACGAGGGAGAGCAAAAGGATCAGCCGGGTAGGCCTTATTAAGGTTTGTATAATCCACACACATGCGCCAAGTGCCATTCTTCTTAAGTACCAGCACCGGGTTAGCCAACCATTCAGGATGAAAAACTTCAATAATAAACCCAGCTGCCAAGAGCCGGGCCACTTCTTCACCAATGGCCTTACGTCTTTCTTTATTAAAGCGACGAAGGAATTGCTTGACCGGTTTAAATTTTGGATAAATATTGAGAGTGTGCTCAGCGAGTTCCCTCGGTACACCTGGCATGTCTGAAGGCTTCCATGCAAAGATGTCCCGGTTCTCACGTATGATCTTGATGAGCGCGCTTTCCTATTTTGATCCAGATTAGCACTGATATTGAACTGCTTGGATGAATCGCCAGGAACAAATTCAACCAGCTTGGTGTCATCAGCTGATTTAAATTTCAACACGGGGTCATGCTCTTTGGTCGGCTTCCTTAAAGACGTCATGTCCGCCGGGTCGACATTATCCTTGTAAAATTTCAATTCTTCTGTTGCACAGACAGACTCATCATAAGCAGAATCGCCTTCTTCACACTCCAAGGCTATCTTCCGGCTCCCATGCACTATGATGGTACCCTTGTGACCCAGCATCTTAAGTTGTAAATAAACATAACAAGGCCTTGCCATGAACTTAGCATAAGCCGACCGCCCAAATAGAGCATGATAAGGGCTGTTGATTTTAACCACCTCAAAAGTCAATGTCTCAGATCTGGAATCATGATCATCACCAAAAGCAACTTCCAAAGATATTTTGCCCACTGGATACGCCGACTTACCAGGCACCACGCCATGAAAAACAATGTTCGATGGCTTAAGATCTTTGTCAATCAAGCTCATACGATGAAAAGTTTCATAATAAAGAATATTGATGTTGCTGCCCCCATCCATGAGTACCTTAGTAAATATGTACCCTCCAACTTGAGGCGCCACCATCAGAGCCAAGTGGCCCGGATTATCAACCCGGGGCGTGTGATCCTCACGGCTCCAGAGAATAGGATGTTCAGACCATCGCAAGTAACGGGGAATCGCCGGCTCAACTGCGTTCACTGCCCTTTTATGGAGCTCCTGATCCCGCTTGCACAAACTCGTGGTAAAGACATGGTATTGTCCACTATTGCATTGCTTTGGGTTACTCTGATAACCAGACTGCTGTTGCCGATTCCCTTTACCAGACTATTGATTAAAACCACCTTGATTTCCTTGGCCCTGGAAGCCAGAATTTGAACCGCCTCCACCAAAACCAGGACCGTGAGAGCCGGACCCTAAGCCGCCGTTCGGTCCATGATTGTTCTGGAAAAAATTGGAATTTCTATACTCCCTCATAATGAAGCAATCCTTTGAGAGGTGATTGGTCGGCTTTTCATGCGTACCATGCTTTGGGCAGGGCTGATTCATCATCGCCTCAAGGTTGAATTTTGGTCCTCCAAACCGAGGGGACGGTTTTCCCTTGCGACGCTCATTATTATTCTGCGTATTGGTGTTAGCCACAAAATCCAAGTTGCCATCAGCCTTTCGCTTACCATTGCCACCTTGACCTGCCGGGTTATGCTCCTGCCCTTTCATATTGCTGCTCTTCTTTCCCTTACCCAGCTTCTCATCATCAGACTAGGGGTCCTTGGTACTATCAGAGTCGGCATACTTGATGAGAGCCGCCATTAGCTCCCCCATGTCATTGAAGTGGAGTTTAAGCCGCCCCAGCTTCTGCTTCAAAGGGAGAAAACGGCAATTCTTCTCCAACATCAGGACTGCTGAGCCGGCATTAATACTATCCGAAGAATGTATAACGGTCGAGATCTGGCGCACCCAATTGGTTGTTGACTCGCCCTCACCTTGAACGCAAGAGTCCAAATCTAGGATTGACAGAGGCTGCTTGCACGTGTCTTTAAAATTTTGGATAAACTGGGCCTTCAACTCTGCCCATGACCTAATGGAATTAGCGGGCAGCCCTTTCAACCAAGTACGAGCCGGCCCATCCAACATCATAGTGAAATACTTAGCACACGCAGCATCGCTGCCATCCAACATCTCCATAGCCATCTCATAGCTTTCGATCCAAGCCTCCGGGGGTTGATCCGCCATGTAATTAGGCACCTTCCAAGGGCCCTTGAAATCCTTGGGTAGACGCTTTTTGCGAAGAGCTGGTACTAAACACGGCACACCCAAGGTTCTAGAGGTCACTCCTTCCTCCACAGATGCTGACAGATAAACCAGGGATTGTTGTTGAGCCGCTAGCTAGGCCGCCAGTTCCGCCTCCCGACGCACTCTGCCCTGATCCACCAAAGCCTAGGCATTATTACCACCGCGTGCCGGGTCATGCCCATGAGGCTGGTTGCGGTGTTGCTCACTGATTGAAACTGCTAGTGACTCAAGGTGCCTGCTGTAACTCTGACTTGATCGAGGGGTTGAATGAATCCGCTCGCGACTATAACAATAAGCCGCCCGTTGAGCCACAACTGTCTGAAGAAGCTCTCTGGCCCTCCGTGTCTCTATCGCTGTTGGAGACCCGCCTTCAACTAGTAGAGCTGCCAATCGTGTCACCGCAGCAATCATATTATCCAAAGGGTTAGAATAATGACTCGGTGGTGTCGGAACATGCTGAGGTGGAGTATTATTCAAGCGGGGCGGATCCATCACACGTGGCTAAACCGGTGCTCCGGTCACAGGCGCCTCAACTGCCCGGTTCACCACCGGTGGGTCACTGGTCCCTGCTCCAGGCGTGTTGAAGAGGTTCCTTGCGTCATAAACCGGGGGTAAACGACTCTGGTGCCTCCTTCTCATGATCTTGTTTGAAGCATTTTGATCCAAGATGAGCCGGAAAGAGTCTGCCTGAATTCGTTGTGCCTGGGCGTCCAAAGCAGCTCATTCCATAGCCATCCTAGCGTTCTCAGCCGCCATCTCTTCCTTGGCTTGAGCTATCTCATCTCGTAGCTTCGCCACATCAACCTTGTGATGTTCTTGGTTGTCCGGGGTTACCCCCAACCCCATCAGAATCGCCAAAGCTTCTAATAACTCTATCAAGGCTTGAGCCGGCGGGCGTGCAGTGCCACTAGCACCAGCCGTCGCCGCAGCAGTTGAACTAGAGGTCATGGCCGCGGCAGTTGTCGAACCGAGCGCTGGCTGTGTACCGGCCATGAAGATCGCAACCCTGTTCGGCGGCTCACAGGGGTCCAGAATACTTTCACCATCGGAACAGCCCCCAAGACGGCCGTCTTGAACCTGATACATTGAATTAGTCTCTCCTGTGGACGATTCACCATAAAAGTAGATGTCCGTCTCACCAACAGACACAGATCCTTCTTCAACTTCCACCCCATGGATGAAACCAACAACGGCATGCTTCACGGCAGGTTGAACTCGGGCGGGTCATGCACGCTGAGCCGTCTCAATGATGTTGGTGCAGGTGTCCGGCTCAGGGCCCGGTTCGCCGATCTTGCTGATGAAGACATGGATTCCGCTTAAGGGGACCCAGTACCCATACTCGATTGAGCCGGCGTCGGGGCCCCAACCTGCATCGTCAATGTAGAGCTTGACGCGATGACTCTTGATCATCCAGCCCACAGCGTATCCCTTGATCCCTTCGAAGCTGCCCTTCGAGAATTCGAAACCACCCTGCGCCAGCCCCACGGTGGGCGCCAACTGTCGTGGGATTGACATGGCATATTTCCTAGCGGAAGGACTTAGTCGTGGAGCCATTGCAACTAGGTTAGCTTAAAGGGGTTAATCGGGACAAAGGACACAGAGGGTTTATACTGGTTCGGCCCCTCGTGATGGAGGTAACAAGGCCTACTCCAGTTTGGGATTGTATTGCTTGGGTTTCGATTATCAGGGAGCGAATACGCTTGACCTAGTTCTTGATCTCTTGTTTCTTTCCCTAACCCGCCACTGAGTCGTCCCTTTATATACACAGGTAGACACCCAGTGGCTCACGGAGTCCCGACCAGCTCATACACAACGTGTCCGTATCAGTGACTAACTACGCTTGCCTTACAAAACAAGTCATACACATATTGTGGTTCATCCTCTTGAGCCTCAAGCCGCCTCTGGGTCTTGGGCCGTCAACAGGCTTGTATGATCCGCCATCTTCTTTGATGAGTCGCCAGTGGTACGACCCGGCCCCTCCTGGGCGGTTCATACCCGGTAGTTATATCACCAACAAGTTGGGTATGCCTCTCTCCTCTCTCTCGAGTTATGATTTGGAATAAAGGATTTTAACCCGACGGCTGATTTGAGTCATTTATTCCTCTTGTAGCTCCCTAGGACCATCCTGCAACGAATGGAGCGGGTGGCTAAAGATCTGCATGCTCATTGTCACATCAATCTCCATGCGTGGAGTTAATTGCGTTTGAATCTGTGGATAGTGGGAGGAAGTTTCCGGCATGTGCAAAGAAGGTTAGCCCCACTTTCGTTGTTACAAATCATTTGTTAGATGTGATTCAGACATTGTCACTGTGCTATGTTATTCTGGATGTGATTAAGACAATGTCACGGTTTCTACCTAGTATCTAAATATGTTGTCATCTCATCGATGGTGCTCTGAGAAAATAATTTGGCACCGCTTCAGCAGTTTGTACAACCAACTTTGCACCACACATCCGAGTAGCCAAGCAGTAAAATACTAAAACTTTATGGCACGAAGGAACTGGGCATCGGGGCAACTAGGTGCTCCGGAGTCCGGTTCCCGGATTTTTTCCTCTGGCATCGACTCAGCAGTGCAGGGTGATACGTCCATTTTGCATCATGCTTTTATATTGATATTTATTGCATTATGGGTTGTTATTACACATTATGATACAATACTTATGCCTTTTCTCCCTTATTTTACGAGGTTTACATGAAGAGGGGAATGCCGGCAGCTGGAATTCTAGACCGGAAAGGGTGCAAATCCGAGAGATGTATTATGCACAACTCCAAAAGTCCTGAAAATTTACGGAGAATTATTTTGGAATAAAAAATATTGGGCGAAGAAAATACCAGAGGGGACCCACCAGGAGGCCACAAGCACAGGGCGGCGCCCACTGGCTTGTGGGCTCCTCGAGGCCTCCGGTGCCCATCTTCTACTATATGATGTCTTTTGACCTGGAAAAAGATCAGAAGGAAGATTTCGGGACGAAGCACCGCCGTATCTAGGCGGAACCTGGGCAGAAGCAATCTAGCACTACAAAAAAAAATACACTTTCGTGATGATACCTCTTGGTCACAGTAGGTCACGTTTTCTGTCATGCATGTACATCCATGACAAATTTATGACAGAATCAAGATAGTCATACATGTGCTGTCGTAGAAGTGTTCCATGACATTACCAAAATTATCATCACGGAAGTGTCCACTTCCATGACGATAAATCGCGTGTCATAGAAGTGCTTTCGTCAAGGGTGACCGACACGTGGCATCCATCGTAATGGAACGCCGTTAAGCTATCAGGTCCGGTTTTGGATCCGATAACCCGTTAACAGCCCCGACCAATGGGGATTTTCCATGTGTAAAATCATCATTGGCTGGAGGAAACTGCGATGTCGGCTCACCGTTGGGACAGATGTCATCCACTCATTGGACCCAAAGCGCCTATGATACGTCAACACGTGGCACGGCCCAACAGAGGCCCATTCCTGTGAAAAGGCCGGCCCGTTTGACTTGGTCAAAAGGTGGCGGGCCGGCCCACGGCAAGCCTGTTAACGACCTGTTCACACATAGCCCATCTACAGCCCGCTAACCCAGGGCCCGTTTACGGCCTATCCGAATTAGGCCCAGTAGCATCATCTGGGCCGTCCAATATAATTCCAGCCCGTTTTAACTTCCGGCCCATGTATGGCCCATGACCTCTTTCGGCCCATATGAGGCCGTTAGTAACCCTCGGCCCCTTAACGGCCCATGGTAAAACTGGCCCGTGACGAACAATGTATCACTTTATACCCATTAACGGCCCATTGTTTCGTTGGGCCGTTCCAGCCCATGTTATCTTTCGGCCTTCTCAGGGCCCATTTATTCTTGGGCTCATTTCCAGCATTCAGTTACTTACGGCCCGTTACTGTCATTTTCTGCTTGTGGGCCAAATTCAGCCCGTGGTTACAGTTGGCCCATTTGTGGCCCGTTAATATGTTGGGCCATTTTCATGTCAAAAAAACCCGTTGGGCTGTTTTCATAGAGTTATCATATACGGCCTATTAACAGTCTGTTATTGTCCATGAATAGTACGGCCCATGATTGGCGAAATGATTATACGCCCCGTAAAAGGCCCATGGATCCTACAGCCCGTAAAAGGCCCATGAATCGTATGGCCCGTAGAAGGCCCATGGATCCTACACCCTGTATAGAAGGCCAATGGATCCTATGGCCCGTAGAAGGCCCATGGATCATACGACCCGCAGGAGGCCCATGGTTACAACAGTCCGTGTGTTGCCATGATTATTTTGGCCTAGTTTCCAAAAATAGGTTATTGTGGCCACTAGAAAAACACAGAAAAAGAAGCTGCGGTGACTACAAGCAAACAACTAAACAAGACAGTAAGGAAATAAATAAGCAAGCAATTAACGCTAGCCTATTACTGTTATTACACATATTACATCCACTTTGGGCATCAAAGTTCGCCACCGATTGCAAATATAGGGAACAAAGCGACATATTACATACCTTTGGCCGTCAAAATTGGCCACGATTGCAAATAAACGCGGCTGACAAAACAAGAGCATAAGCTGAAACAACTTCGGAAGAGCTCAAGAAACACGGTATCCACCATGCGGCAATAAGCTTAGCAAGCTTATTAGCTTTGTCTGTTTGGCGCTAAAATCCTCCAACGCTTCTTTGTTGCACGGAAAAGTATGCATCTGAATGCTCCAGGGACTTCATGATCCTTCCGCTTCTTGTCGCAAAGACGGTGATCGATGTCTTTCGAGCTTGTAGTTGAGACTCAAGAAGCGAACTGATTCAAACAAAGTGAGTTTGAATAGCTTGTGCAAGCGGTGGTGGCGATGCTTTCGAACACTAAACCAAGACAGGACTTTGGGGTTGTCTCACTGTCATCGAGATAGTCTTCCATAGCTGTTTTATCAGCTTTGTTGGAGACCAACAAGGATGTGTCACTATCTTGAACCTTATCTGCATTACTTCCTTTACCATTGCTTAATAAGGCACTCTTATCCAATATTCTGTCAGCATTCTAAAAGAAGAAACAAGCAGGCACATAACAGGTTTAGCATGTACTAGTATATGAAACTCATTTTGGTGAACCAGTTCATTAGTAAGGTGGACAGGATTAAACTACCAAGTCTTCTCTTTCCAAGTACTAGTACATAATAAAAGCATCAAACAAACATATATCTATGTCCTATGGTCCTTTGCATTGTCTTGCCGAATCAAAATAGAGACACGGTTCAAATCATATCAGTTCAAGACAAAGCAGTAGTGAAAGAATACAAAGCGTGGGAAACTACACTGCACAACAAGATTTCAGATGGGTACCATGGGTCTGCATGTACAACAACACTATTTGCTCTGTTGTAATGGTAGTAATGTGCATGATATAAGAAGTCAACTGTATACACAACTGAAATTGAAATCAACAGAGCTATTGATAAGAGCAAGCCTGTTAAAGAAACATGCGTGAACATAACTGTTGTGCCATTGGAGTTTCGATTGGATCCTTCAATTTAAAAATAAGTTTATATGAGTAAATAGTGATACAACAGCAAAGCAGTATGCACGATAGAAATCATAGTTAAAAAAAGGCATGCCTAAGCGAGTGCTTAAGCGCACCTAGGCTCTAGGCGTTGGTGAATCGCGTTGCGCATAACTACGCTTAATCTATGCATAACTGCGCATAAGCATGCGCTTTGGTCAGTAAAGCGCAAGGCAGTGGCAAAATGCACAATTAACACCTAGCGCTTTTTGGAACTATGATAGCAATGGAATCTTAAATTAGAACAGTTGTTCTTCAGGTTTAGGCACTTGTTCTACATGAATAGAGTACAGTAAGACACAAGAGTATAGTACTTAAAAATAGAAAATGAGCTCATAGACCTTACCACATTCTTGGTTCAGGACCAGTACAGAACAAGGCGTTCCTAGTCATCGTCCAGTAAATGTGTCTCAGGAGAACGTAAGGGAATTTGATGAGTTTCATTGCCGGTGAAGTACATTTTCTTCAGTTAATCCAATACTGTCACCAAGCATTCTTGAAGATAGCAGAGGTATTAGCACAGGTTACCTCATCCTAAGTTTCCAAATAAGTCCTTCTCTATAGAGAAAAATGGGAAAATTTGTTGTATTATAACCATCATGGAGGTAGGATGTATGGGACAAAGCAAAGTAATTGCCATGAATAACATTACTTACACATAACTCCTGGACAAACACCTGCAACTGGCATTTTCCTTCATCTTCAGTACTCCCTCCGTTCCTATATATAAGGTGTATAGTTTTTGGCACGGAAATTAAAGAATGCACGTGGAGGGTAAATTTCACAAGTTTTGGGCGAGATTACACCTGACTAATTGACGTGAGAAAATAGAGGAGCTTGCCTAATATAAGGAAATGTAATCGAATCCCTAAAAAAATTATCCAAACGAGTGGTGCAATGCAATACACCTTATATTTCGGACTTTTTCTCAAAAATCTATACACCTTATATCAAGGAACGGAGGGAGTATAATATTTCCAAGATGGGAAGATACGCACATACGATTTAACAACATCAAATGCGTAGATGCTAAACTACGACTAGCTGGTTGTGCTTCCTCCATAGGAATAGGCATACTAACTAGTGGAGTTGGGGTTCACCGTGGTAGTACTGGCCCTTTGGGCACTGGAGCTGCCTTACTAACTGCTCTTGTTTGGGAGCTCTGTGGTGGATATGGTGCTATGTCAATAGGAACTGGGTTATTATCTGCTGGGGTTGGGGTTAGATTGGGTGAAGCTGGTTCTCTGTCCATCGCAGTAGGGGTACAATCTGCGAGATTTTGGGTTATGTGTGGTAGGGCTGGTTCTCGTGCATGTACAACCGGGGTGGTATCTCCACCAAGAGGTAGCACTGTTTTATTTGAAGACCGTGTTTTTAGTCCACTAGATGCTGGCATCACCTGCTCCAATTCAAATGGCTGATAAACAGGAAACATAGTTGAATGTACAGACATTGTATGAGAGACAGATGCAATAGATAGTGTGGAAAAAAGAGGACATGAAATAGTTGACATTTATATTGTTTAACTAAAACAGATAGCATGACATAATTTCACATATATGATGTATATCTAAACTGGATAGCATAGCATAACATAATTCAAAGATATGATGAATAACTAAAACGCCATGCCAAGTTAGAGCATACACCTCGGTGGGGGAATAGGACTGGTCATCTGCATCTGAATCCATCTCTAAGGAGCTATCGGGACCCAACAAGAGATCTGCTTCGACAGGTAGCATTGTCTGCTCTGAAGGCCTTGTTTTTACTCCAGATTTTTCAATCTCCCACCGGAATGGCTGATTCACAGGAAGAGTAGTTTATTGCACAAACATTGTCGACAAATGGAAATGTAATGAAGAAAAGGATGGGCAAGATATCATTCAAATATATGATGCCTGGTTAAACAGGATGGCATTGCACATTTCACATATATTATGGCTGGCTAAAAGACATGAGGCGCATAATTCTCATATATGATATAGAAACTAAACAGGTGGCGACAGAACATGTCTAAACTAAGCAGATGACATATATGATGTCAAAAGTAGGCACTACAAGGCAACATATGCATGATATGACTAACATCATCATGCCAAGGTAGAGAAAACACCTTGGGGGTAAATAGGAGTGGTCAGCGGCGTCTGAATCCGCCTCGGAACGGATATCTTCCTCTGGATTACAATCTAGAGAGGGGTGGGGAGGGTTTGCCATTGAACCCACCATGGAGCAATGTCTGCATGACATTGTATTGCCGCGCAAAACTCTTCTCTTTTTCTCTACATGTTCAGCATGATTTGTGTACAATATCTGACATGAATAAGAAAAAATATGGTGAGATTATGTAAGGAGAGCATGCAAAAATTTAGAGTGATGGTAACAACCAGTGGATGGATCCAAAAATAATGATAGTAGGCTGATGATTGCTTTAATTTAATAAAAAGATGATTGCTTTACTATTTGTTTCCCACCCAAGATGAACAACATAGGCATACCCTAGGCGAACCAGATATTAGACAGAGATACTATTAATTGCTTCCTCGATATGTGCCCCACAACTAATTTAGAACTCAAGTTTGAACATTAATTTGGACCTGACTTGGAGTCCAAGAGGTGAACAGGATGATAAAGTAGCAGGTAATTTTAAGCAATGCATAACATAAGCAGAATCAAAAGAGTGCGACCTCTCTTGTGGACCCATGTACTCCTCAGGTTCATCTGCTGAGTCGATGATGGTGATGCCATTGCGGTGGGTGCCGGTGGAAGGGAAGGAGATCTGAGGCGGCGAAAGACGGTCAAGAATCATGATGTCTGGTTTGGTGGATGTTTCTATCGATGGAGCAGCTCAGGTGAGCTGAACGACGTCGCGGCGGGAGCAGGACAAACCACACAAAGTTCCCTTCGACACCTACCTATAACTAAAGTAATTCTATAAGGACTCATTTGGCTTGCATGATTCTAAAAACGCAGGGATAGGAAAAACACCGGAATAGGATAGGAATGCACATGGTAAACTGAGCATTTGTAAACATAAGATTTCTTTCAACTTGGGTATTTGGTTTACGGGAATTGGAAGAGCAGAGGAATGCAAAGAAACATGGCCAAAATAAAGTGAAACCATATGAAAGTGTGTACAGTTAGAATGTTATTCTGCCACTAATGCACTTGGTCTTGTTTTCATGCATAGGATTTTGAAAAGTAGGTCCAGGTGGATGTTTTGCTTCATTCCTTTCAACAAAATGCATGAATAATTGAATAGTAGAGTGCCATTGGAAAATTCCCTATTGTTATGTGTTTCCGTCGAACCAAAATAGCCCTAATGGATCGACATGAATGTATAGTAATAAGTGATGCAACAAGTGTACAACCTCTTTGCCATAGCCGTGTCTACCTCAGCATCATTGGGTTGGTCCACAGGCGGTTGAGGCAGAGGTGGCTGTCGGAGGTGTGGAGGAAGATCTGAGGAATCTGTAGACGGCGTCCAAGGCACTGCTCTATTGTGATGGATCGTTCTGTCGTTGGAGCAGCTCTGGTGAGCCGTAAGACATCAAGGCTCAAGCAGCACAAGACAGACGTCGTCAATCTAAAGTGGGATTCTAATAGCATCTCCAATAGATGATGTAAAATTTACATCACCAAAAACCACCTGACTACAACAGATGAGGTAAAAACTGTTGACTCTGAACTTAACTTCGAAACTGAAGATTACTGTGGAATCTGAATGTTACTGTCGAAACTGAACGCAATGGTAGCAGAGAGGCACTTGACATGTAGTTTAGGGAGGGACTGCAATTCATCTGCAACCTGCACCCCCCTGAGCCGCCAGCCACCACCGGCCAGACCGCCGGCCCCAGCGCCACCTCGCCGCCCCGAAACAACTCCTCACCGCCGGTCCGCCACCGCCCCGGCCAGCCCTATAGGCCCCCCGCCCCCACCCTGAACCCTAAGATAGATAGTGGGGTACCTCTCCGGCGAGCCCCCGTCCCCGCTGCGGGTGGTTCTTCCTTAACTCCGGCGAGCCCCCCACCCCTTGAAAATTGACTGACCCAAAAGTCGATTCAGTCGACTGAAGTGTAGCTAAATCGGAGCAGAGCAGCAACATGAGCGAGGGGGAGAGCAGCAGCAGAAAGACGGCGAAAGCGAGCGAGAGCAAGCAGCAAGAAGCGATGAAAAGCGAGAGCCGGAGCAGCAGCAGATCCGGCTGGTATGGACGCCGTCGCCGAAGGGGCCTCGCACTGGGGGAGAGCCGCTGTGGAGATGTCGCCCGTGGCGCCGGCTTCAAGGTAGCCGCCCCATGGGGGTGCGGGATGGAGCACCGTCGGCGCCGGGAGGTCGAGATAAGGAGAAGGTGCGATGCGATGAGTGTACAACCTCTTTGGTGGCGCCGAGTAGGCCTCGGCTTCGTCCGAGGAGTCGGTGAGGATGATGCGGTTCCGATGGAGCAGGTTAAGGCGGCGCTGTGAGTATGGAGCAGCCGCGATAGACGAGGCGATCGTCGGAGTAGCTCCTTGGAATTGGAGGACGGGGCGGCTGAACCAGTGGGATGACGAGATGGACGACGGATCCTCATCCGGGGAGGTGGACGAGGGACGTCGAGCTGTTGCAGTGGACGACGTCGTCGGGGAAGAGACTCCGGCTGGGCAGCGGTGAGGTGGCGGACGGAGGAGGGTGGGGTTTCATGGTGGAAGCAGAGAGGTTACTGGCGGCACGGGATTTTGAATGGCAAAAAGGAGGCGATGGGAGGGTGAACCATGAGTTAGGGACGCACTTGTCCAAAATGTAGGGTGTGTTACAAAAGTACCCCCACCGATTTGAACTAAGCGGCCCTTCGGCTCAGGGTTAGAAGGGGGATTTCGCCTGTCGGGATTTGGCAGCTGGAGGGAGTTTTCGCGCGCGTTGTAATTTCGGGATAGCAAGGCTCGGGTTGTGAAGGCGCTAGTTTTGGGAGCACGATATCTGAATTTTCGGGATATAACAAGGCGTGGGTTGAATTTTAGGGACAATCCTAATGTGTAATATTGTACTTGTACATACCAAATCAATTCGCACTTCCCTCAACCAAAAAGAAAACCAAAAAATAAAACTATTCACACCACACAAAGAGAGAGTCTTGCCCTGATTTACTATAAAAATGCTATTCGAAGCTACTCCCTCCTTCCATCTATATAGGGCCTAATGCGTTTTTCGATGCTAACTTTGACCAAATATTAGAGCAATAATATATGACATGCAACTTACACAAAGACACCGTTAAATTAAATGCGTGAAAGGTTCTTTCAATGATATAATTTTCACATTGTGCATGTCATGTACTATTAATCTTGTCAATAGTCAAAGGTGGTCTTAAAAACGCACGCCTCATATATAGATGGAAGGAGGAGTATGAATCCATGTTATGTCCAATTAAATTTTTTAAACTTCTTTGTATAATGCTTGTAACCTACTCATACCAACATTTTAGTGCATTCCAAATGTCTATACTACCGCTGCGATTCGAACTAAATTTGAATTCATTTCTCTATTTCAATAAGAATCTACAATCATGATTGTTGCCAACTTCAACCATCATTCGTGTATTACCTTAAGTATGATCTCTATTCGTCTTTTACACCCACACAATCCTCTTATCTTTGTAGCTAGCTAGCGCTACACCACATGATTACTATATAGATAGATATGAACTATGTGTACTACATGAACTCGAATTCTATTTTTTTAATACACTTGATGTTTATTCCAAATAATAGTACATTTGATGTACTAACTATATATTCATAATCTAAACCATGTTCCATACGTGTACACCGTATTTATCACACATAGTATAGTGCCCCGCCCCCTACATTATGACAAGTATTTAGACCTGAGCTGCAAAAGCCACACATTAGCCCAAATTATGATCAATGTTCTATATATTATACGTAGTACTAGCAAGATGCCCATGCGTTCCACAGAACATCAACATGATCAAGGGGAGGCCTAATTTGCAAATATGGAGAGGGGTGTGGGTATCTTTTTTTCAAAATTGCCATAGTTTCCTTCCTATCCGTCAGATATAAATCGGACGGCCTATATTGCAGGATGGCAGGCACACCATCATCAACAACTCCATTTTTTATAAGAGTAGAGATAAAATATATTATATGTAGTATAACATGTTCATAACCACACCATGTGTATCACTGTTATATATATTCACACATACGTTGGTTTAAAACACTATGATAAATTCTTCAAATATCTGAATTCGCTTTTTATAATGAAGTATGATCTCTATTCGTCTTTTACACCCACACAATCCTCTTATCTTTGTAGCTAGCTAGCGCTAACTTTCTCTCATGCATGCACACGCCCGCATCCCTCTCACCCTCCCTCAGCATTCTCTAGCTCCATCGCGCAAATTCATCTTTTCACTTTAGGTCGTTCACCCATGGTGTGTGTAGGCCCCCCAGCTCCTTCTTTACGGCACACATCGATCAATATGCCTCTCTCGCTAGGTGTGCCTAGCACAAAACACAAGCTTCCCCTCTTCTCTTATCACCGTTCATGCCTCACTCCCACCACTCTTTTCATCGATCTCGTACTCGCACACTCCTCCCCCCTCGATATAGTATGACTATCGCACCACCTCCTAGATGCATCCATCTATCTCTCTATCCTTCTCCTTGTGCCTCATTTGCTTCTAACACACACGTGCATGTATATCGATCGATCTCCCAACATATACCTAGGTCAACTTTAACTATTCCCCCCCATCGATGGACGTACCTCACAAGTTATGTCTCTCCTTTCTCTGACAAAGGACGATTGATCTTCCTATGGAGTTATGCCTGCTTGCCACAGCCATATCCCCCCCCCCTCATCATTCGTGCATGCCTCCTGACCCGTCTCTCACACGCACGTGCACAGACAGGCAGCCATCCCTCTCTTATTGATATTGCAGGCGTGCCCTCCGGTTGTCTAGCAAGCCTATCCCACCATTTGTTAGAAGCAACTCCACTACCACCCCCTCCAACACTCTAGCTCTATCTCTCTCCCAACCTTATTCCTCTCCTACACATATGCATGGATGTCGATCGATCTCCCTTAATACATGAGGTAGATCGATCTCCCTTAATACATGAGGTAGGCCTCTCTCCTCCTCCACACATATACCAGCCATTGTACCTCTATAGTTAGTTAGGCCTCCCCCCCCCCCCACCACCACCACACACATGTAGGTATCCATGCCACAGAGACAAACTGCACCAGTCCCCTCTCATGTTCCAGTAGGCCAGCCACTCTATATCTTTGACGTGGGCACACACAAATTTGATGGCACTCTTTATTGATCGCGCGCGCACACACACACACATCATCCCTCTCTTCGATTCTATGGACACCTCAAGCCGATGATACCTCCACTCTCTTCTTGTGGATCGCCCCCTCTATATATATGATATATCCAGGACTCTATTTCACACACATTTCATATGTTACATTTTTTTATTGACCCCACCCCCCCCCCAAAAAAACTCTCACGAACCCACACACTATATCTCTCTACGTTTGTATCTCTCTCACACAACCCCGCGTAGGTGGTGTACGTATACAAGAAGAGAATAGGTGCACCGTGCACATACTCACGCTTCATGCCCAGCCACACCCGCGCGGGTACACGGTGGAGCTCATTTCCATACGAAATGGCAGCCCACGTGCTAATTTGAACGCGTGTAGCGGTTGTTTACCTACGGAGGTCGTGTACCACGCATGCATGAAACAAAGTTTGACTTGATGCGTTGGCGCGTTATTTTTAAATAAAGTTATATCGCTCAGTGGCTCGTACACAGAATATAGAACGATTTTTATGGAGAAAAAGGTAGTCCACTCCACTATATACAATGGAGCCTGCCTGCCTAGTTTGTCTCTCTTCAGAGTATCTCACACAAGGCTAGGGTGGCCTCTCTCTCTCTCACCGTTGGTCACTGATCCGCCCGCATCCCGTCCGCCGGCGAAAAGGGAGGACGTGCATCATTTCTCCGTTCGACGGGGCCGAGGCAGCACGTCCTGATCTACGGTACACGATGTTCTCTCTGACCAAGCTCCGCGTGGTAGGGCCTACACCACCTGCTCGCTGCCGCAGTATGGGAAGATTCCGCCCACTGCCGCTCACCTAGTTACATCTCGATGACCTCCAGGTATCCCGTCCGGCCTTGCTCCACTGCCCGTCTTCCCACGTCGCTGCATGTGGATCTTCCATAGTTCTTTGCCCAAAACGTAGCTCGCCCGGCGTACTTTCCATATTGCAATCTCGTCCTCACACCGTTTTAGACAAACACAACCGTGTTTTTATCTTCCCTTAGGACAAGGAATATGCTTCTTTTTTGTCATCGCATGTGTCATCAACTATTATTGGCCAGTAATTATTTCCTTTCTGTCTCTTTTTTGCAAACAGGGCTATCCATTTCACCTCGTTGCTATTGCGACCATTTGGTGAACTGCACAAATCACTTTTTCCTTAAGAGTGTTTTGTGCAGTTCTACCAAAATGTCACATGGGCAACGTCTCTACATTTCAGTCTTGTTGCACAAAGGGAGATTGGTTTTGTTCTATCCTCCTCATCCAACTCCGAGCCTAATCTTCTCCAACTAGTTAGTCTTAAGAGAGACTGCAAAGGTGACCAGCTTCTATTTGTGTGTTTATTGTTTCATCAGCAGTCCTCTATTATCGTAATCACACTTAATATCTTTGGAACAGGGATGCTCAGCTCTATTTTAGTGGAACTGCACAAAATGATCAGAATGTTGCACGCTCCAGACAGCTACTTTTTTCCCAACATGCCTTGTTGATTTAGACAGAGCTGGGGGGACGTTGCTTCCAATGAAAGCATGGATCAATTTTAATTTAACACCTTCTTACAACTTTGTCTTCAGTTGTGATGTAAATATTAGCTCTGGTTAGCAAGGAAGTTAGTTTATTATTGTTTCCGAAAGAGCATCGATGGCAAGACACACGAAACAAAAGCTGAAAGCTCACACCATTGTACAATTTCATGTCGCTGGAAAATTATTTGCATAGTACGTCAATTATGTAAACAAATGCTGGAAGCTTGATACCATTGCCAGAAGCCTCTTCGGCATCCAGGTCCATGTGCCATGCACAAAATTATACTCCTTCGTTCCTAAATATTTGTCTTTTTACAAATTTCAAATGGGCATATTTTAGAGTGTAGATTCACTCGTTTTGCTTCGTATGTGTACTCCCTCCGTTCCTAAATATTTGTCTTTCTAGAGATTTCAAAAGTGACTACATACGGAGCAAAATGAGTGAATCTACACTCTAAAATATGTCTATATACATCCATATGTAGTAGTCCATTTGAATCTCTAAAAGGACAAATATTTGAGTAGTCACTCGTTGAAATCTCTAGAAAGACAAATACTCCGGAGTATATTTAAGAACTGAGGGAGTAGTGCACAGCCGCATGGGAGACTCAGACCGGTTGTTGCGCCGCATTAATAGTGAGTAACGAGCAGTCAAATCATAAGCCCCGCCTTTCCCACTGTAAGTTGCTCAGAAGAAGCAACCATCAATACGCACTTCTTTGAATCCTCTCATACTACTCCATCCATCACTGTTTATAGAGCGCGCTTCAGAAAAAGAGAAAATCTCTGGGACCAAGGCGACTAGCGATCGGCCTGAAAAATAGCATTGGTAGTTATAGCACGGCGTCTATTACTAGAGGAAATAATGCGTACACACATGCATGCGATTACTTCCACCCGGGTACACATGCATGCACTTACTCCACTCTGTAGTACTACATCGAGAGAAAATTGCGGTTACACGCCCTAATTAATTGAGCATTAAACCAAACACGTCTAAAGTCTCTCTGGTGGTGGAAATGCATTGGGAGAAATGCATCATAATGAAGCGTGCCCTGTAAACTGTGACGGAGGGAGGAGTAGTATGAAGGTGCAAAACCAAGTACGCGTATGGCCAGTCGGTCAACGCACCTCCTCTTGGCATATCACCGACATGTGGGACTAGAGTGTGAGCAAACCGATCTCAATTGACGGCAAAATGGCCAACCCGCTGTTCCTTGAGAGAGACGAGGAGCGAGAACACACAGACGGGCTCGCACGGAGGCCAAGATATATTCGAGCATGGTTGATTGTTATCATCGTTACATGTTGGGCTGCCGTTTTCTGCCCTTCTCCGGAATAAATGTGTACTTTATAAGAGATTTAAAAAAAGAGTACAGAGGCTCCACCATGCGGTTCTAGTAGTAGTACTACTCGTACTACTAAACCTTGCGCTTGGCTCTTTGCCTCTTCGTGAAGTCGAACAATGATGGTACTCCGCATGTTCGGTACTCTGATGTATGCCTCGGCAAACTGACACCGAATGAACTGATGCATGTCCACCGCCTGGGCGAGGGTACGTTGCATTAGTCAAAAGGCGTAAGTGAGCTTCACCTTGTCCTGCAAGCTTCTCCTCGTTCTGCGAGTTGACGGGACACACCAACAAGTAGTGCTAGTCCATACTCCCTCCTTTCCGGTTAATATCGCTTAATCTTTTTTGTGGTAAATGAGAGAGCTTTATTCATATATACGCATTCTTAGGACGATCAGCCAAGACACTGGTCACTAGGAAGCGAGGTACCCATAAAAAGAAGTAGGAAGCGAGGTGTTTCATCAAGCCAGCTCTCGGCCACATTCAAAGTGCAGCAAGCACGGTTCGCACAAAGATGCGCCGCAAGGTTTGTTGACCTGTTTACATGCTGAATAACAAAAAAAGAGGAAATATTAGGAAGCGCTCCTATTTGTAACAGGATATGAGCCAGAATTAAGCGAGAATTATGGCGAGTGTTCCATGCAATCAACTTCCATTATCACATGCGAGAACCCTCGAAGAGAACCAAATGTGTTGAAGATTGCTTTATCACATTTTAAAAATATAATAAGAGTGCAGACGCTCCTCCATCCGGTTCCTAGTGCTAGTATAGTACATACCTCTATAGACTATAGTAGTAGTACTAGTACTAGTAAACTTTGCGCTTGGCTGTTCGCCTCTTCTGGAAGTGCAACAATAATAGTACTAGTATAGTGTATGTGTAGGATTTCGGGTTCCGGCAGACCCTTGAGGTTCGAACACTGGGGTGCGCGCGGAGATCTCGCCCTCTACCTACACACCGCACTTGCGCCTCACTAGGATCTAAACTACGAAAGGAACAACACAAGAGACACAAGGTTTATACTAGTTCGGGCCACCATTGTGGTGTAATACCCTACTCTAGTTTGTGGTGTGGTGGATTGCCTCTTGGGCTGATGGTGATGAACAATACAAGGAAGAACAACCTCGCGAGGGTCTGTTCTTGGCCGGGCGATGAACTGCTAGGAGGAGTTCAGTCGCTCCTCTCCTTCCCTCTCTCTCTCTTTTAGATGCCTCTATCATGTGGGTGGCTAGTCCTATTTATAGGCAAGGGCCCTGAGCCTCTTCCCAAATATTGAGCGGGAAGGGCGCCAACAATTGGCCATTTTGAAGGGGAACATCTGGTACACTTATCCTGACTAAAGTTAGTCCTCGCCTGTCAAAGGCTCTGGTGGTGACGCGGCTTGGGCTCCACAATGACTTCATTCCTGCCGTTGGGCTGGTCTTGGTCTTGTTGCACGAAATGGACACTTTGTTGCTTGATGCTCTACGCTGCTTGCTCCCTTTGCACCAAAGAGGAAAGGAGGACCTGTGGGCTGGCGCCCGCACTGGCGCCCTTGGTCGTCATGGCTTGCGTCATGGGAACCTCGTGAGGTACCCGCCTTGATCTCTCCGCCTCCTCGCGAGCCCGGCTGATGAGGCCGTGCCCGCGGAAGCTCCCTGTCGTCCGCCCCGCGAGGCTTGGCCCCTCGCGAGGGTCCTGAGCTTGTGTTGATGAAGATGGGCCGTGATGGGCCCCCCTTTGAGCCACGCCGCAGGCCGCAGGCACGCGAGTCGGGGGACCCCCGTTCCGAGAACGCCGACAGTAGCCCCCGGGCCCAAGGCGCGCCCGGGCTGGGCCGAGCAGAGAGGCGAAGGGGCAAGCGTGAAGCGCCGCGGGCCCTAACAGCCTGCGGCCTTGGGCGCCGCCTGGCGGTTGATTGGACGTGGGCGTCTCCACTTCCCCATGACGCCTCGGCAACTGAACGAATTGACAAGTCCACTGCGCCAAAGCGGGTCATGATTACTGCGATTGTGGAGGCGGCGGTTGGCCTCCTCCGGCTTTAAATGCGAGCAGCGCGTGCCCTTCCGGTCTGTCCCCTCTTGCTTCTCCTCCTTCTTCATGGCTCCGCCGAGAAGTTCTTGGCCGCAGAGAAGGGAAGGCCCGCCGAGTTGAGCCTGCCTCTCCCCGCCCAAGCGGTCGAGGCCGCCTCGCCAAACATCATGTGGCTCCCACGGCGACTCCCGTGGCCGTGGAGGTGATCTCCAGCAGTGATGGATGGCTGGCGCGGGAAGTGCGCCACGGCCACGCGACCCCCTAGGCAGCTTCGCCGCGGAGGTGTTGCCGGAGTTCGTTGTGTGGTCAGCGGAGCCGACTTGCGCCCGGCTTCAGCTTCCTTGCTTCCTCCTAGGTGAGCTCCCTGTTGGTGCCTCGGGCGGCCTCTGGCTCCAGGCAGACGGTTGCTGCAGTCGGGCCTCCTGGGCTTCGTTGGAGGTCTCCGGCTGGGAGTTCGGCCTGACTCATGGTGGCGAGACGTTTGCCCGCTTCGTGCTTTGAGCCGTCGGTGCACCCTGCACTTTAAGTTCGACGGTGATGCCACCCTTTACGTGAGGGTGTTTGGGGAGGATGGTCGCTGCGCTGGGTGCTGCCCTGAGGACGACGACCGCGGCCGGGGGCCCAGCCCCGGCGATGACGGAGAAGACAGCGGCGCGCGGCGTGGTCGGCGGCGCGGGGCTCCTCGACCTTCATCGATTCTTCTTGAACGGCGGCTCCTCCAAAGAGCCGCGATCAGCCCCCACTGTCGTGCTCGCTTGGAGGGTGGTAGCGGGTCCGCCCGCCGTCGCGCCTCGGTGAAGCGCGAGAGGAGTCCGCTGAGCCGGAGGCAGCTCGAGTCTTCCCTACGGGCTGGTGTCGAGGCGAGCAGCGCTGATTTGTTCTTCCTTTTTCTTTTCCTGTGTAGAAAGAGCGGTAGTGTGGGGCCCCTGGTGGCGTGTTTGAACTTTCGCCGTTAATCATCGTCTTGTTTACGCTATTTCGGTATCGTGCCTTAGGTCCTTGCGCTGCTGGCGTAGGTAGTTCCGGCCTCGGTAGTGAAGGCGACCGACCCAGTCCTGTGTTCAGTGTCGCGGTGCCCGTGAGGCACGGAATTTGGAGGGGTGCTCTGTGGTGGACCCAGTGGGAAACCTTGAACGATAAGGCAGAAAACACTGTGAGGGCGCCAGGGCTGCCCCTCGCGAGACCTTCTTGTGAGAAATCGAGGTAGGAGGGCGAAAGGTCGTAGAGCCACAAATCCAAAACGACAACAACTTCGATAAAATTTCAAATGAGAATGAAGAAGCCAACTATAGAAAGCAAATGAAAAAGCCGCGTCCGGCACCTAATCTAGTCTTCGACGTCTTCTCACCAGCGCGGAGCTAAGTGCTGCCACTGGGCTTGGGAGGGAGCCCCAGGGCCTGAGGCCGGCGCTCCTGAGACTCCGGGGCGTGTACAGCCCCAACTCATTATTACGTGAGAGTGTCACGGGCGGCGAGCTTCACAGGCATTGGCCTTCTTCACAGGCTCCGGGCCTTTTCCAAAAAGATAAGCTTCACAGGCATTCGCCTTCTTCACAGGCTCTGGGCCTTTTCCAAAACGCGACAGCTTCACAGGCATTCGCCTTCTTCACAGGCTCTGGGCCTTTTCCAAAATGCGACAGCTTCACAGGCATTCGCCTTCTTCACAGGCTCTGGGCCTTTTCCAAAATGCGACAGCTTCACAGGCATTCGCCTTCTTCACAGGCTCTAGGCCTTATCCAAAACGCGACAGCTTCACAGGCATTCTCCTTCTTCACAGGCTCTGGGCCTTTTTAGGGGTAAAACCTCCGGAGGTCTTTGGATGTTCCACGCGTTACGGGTGGCACCCTCCTAAGTCTCCAAGCGCGGAGCCGGGCCCGGAAACATGAACAACCTTGAATGGGCCCTCCCACATGGGAGAGAGCTTATGCAGCCCCTCCACGGAGAGAACCGCTGAGCACGAGGTCCCCTACCTCAAGAGTTACGGGGCGGATGTTGCGGCGATGGTATCGTCGCAGTGCTTGTTGGTACCTCGCCGCTCGCAACGCAGCTTCTCGACGACGCTCCTCCCCCAGCACGAGGTCCGTCCCCCGCATGGCGTCCTGCTGCGCCTCGTCGAACGCCAGGACCCGTGCGGAACGACGTCTGACCTCGTGAGGGAGGACCGCTTCGGCTCCATAGACCAGGAAGAACGGGGTCTCTCCAGTTGGCTTGGTCGTGGTCGTGCGGATGGACCACATCACGGACTGAAGCTCATCATACCAACCTCTGCCGCAGGCCTCCAGTTTCTTCTTGTATGTTCTGGTTTTGAGGCCCCTCAGGACCTCTGCGTTGGCCCGCTCGGCCTGGCCGTTGCTTCGGGGGTGCGCCACCAAAGCGTAGCATATCTGCGTTCCCAGGTTAGCACAGTATGTTTTGAAGAGGTTACTGGTGAACAGTGAACCGTTGTCGGTGATGATGCGGTTCGGCACCCCGAACCGGCTCACGATGCCCTTGACGAACTTGACCGTAGAACCTGCAAGGATGGTGCGGATGGTTTCCACTTCAGCCCACTTGGTGAACTTGTCCACGGCGACGTAGAGGTAGCGATAGCCCCCTGGCGCTCGAGGAAACGGGCCCAGGATATCCAGCCCCCAGACTGCGAATGGCCACGAGAGGGGTATAGTTTGCAGACCTCCTGCTGGCAGATTGATCTGCTTGGCATGGAATTGGCAGGCTTTGCAAGCCTTCACTAGTTCGACAGCGTCGTTGAGCGCAGTAGGCCAATAGAAACCGCTCCGGAATGCCTTGCCCACGAGGGTTCGCGATGACGAGTGATGCCTGATCTCCACCGTGTATATCCGCCAGCAGTTCTTTCCCTTGCTCCCTGGAGATGCAGCGTAGTGACACATCGTTCGGTCGCTTCCATAGAGCTCTCCATCCCTGATGCAGTACGCTGTGGCTTGCCGTGCCACACGCTCCGCTTCCTCCTCCTTCTCCGGCAGGGTCCCTTGCGTTAAGTAGCTCCGGAGCTTTGTGATCCAGCACCCTCCTGAGGCTCCATCGTCAGGAGCAGCGCGCTCTTGAGGCCGGGCCACGCACCGGGGCTCTGAGGCGGTGGTGGGAGCTCCTCCCGAGGCTGCGCCATGATTGATAGTGATGGCATGGCCGAGGGCTTGAAAAGCCGCTCCTTGAACACGCCAGGCTCCTGAGGTAACCGCCTAGACGCTCGTTTGGCGATGTTGTCGGCCTCCTGATTGGTGCCGCGAGGCACATGCTGCAACTCCAACCCCCAGAACTGCATCTCCATCTTGTGGACCTCCGCAAGGTAGGCTTCCATGTGCTCGTCTTTTGGCTCGTACACCTTGTTGGAGAAATTGACGAGGAGCTGCGAATCGCCCTTGATGGTAAGGCGCTTCACCCCTAGGGCAGCTGCGGCCTTCAAGCCCGCTATTAGACCTTCATACCCCGCTATGTTGTTGGAGACCTTTTCACCTTCTTTGGAAGCAGAGCTGCCTGGCGTAGTAGAGCTTGTCTGAGTGGGAGATATGAGCACCGCCTCAGCCCAGCGCCATGCCCGGAGAACGCCCCATCAAGTACATGACCCAGCCTTCGGGCGCCGCTTCCGGGGAGAGGGACCGATCCTCGTCGGCCTTGAGGCCCGTGCCTCGTCCATTCTGCCACAAAATCCGCTAATGCGGCCCCTTTGATGACTCTGGTCGTGCTGAATTCAAGCTGAAATGCTTGCAGTTCAATGTTCCACTCAGCGGCCCTTCCGGCTGAGTTAGGGCTCCTGAGCACCCTCTCCAAGGGGTATGCTAAGACGACCTTGATGGGGTGACCCTGAAAATAGTGCCGCAGCTTGCGCGAGGCCACCAATAGCACGAGGAGGAGTTTCTGAGGCATGGGGTACCGTGCCCTCGCGTCCCGCAACACCGTGCTGACGAAGTACACCGGGTGCTCAACGAGGTTTGGAGCGCCAGTGCCGATGGCGCCCTCTGGGGACCGTGGCGCCTCCAGAGGCTGGTAGTCTGGGGGAGGGACCTCTTCTGTCCCAGTGCGCTCCCCTGGGGCGGCTGATCCTTCTCAGCTGCGGTAGTGGTTTCTTTGGGTCTTCCTTGTTCCTGCTTTGCCTTGACACAGGATCTTCTTTGTGGTTTTGGTTTGGCGCCCTTCCCTAAGCGCCACAGGCTGTGGCTGGCGGAGTAGGGAGTGGTGGCGAGGTAGAGCACTAGGGGTTCTAGGCGTGGGGCCACCATGACCGGAGGCTGGTTAGAGTACCTCTTGAGATCTTGAACGCCTTGTCGGCCTCTTCAGTCCATTCAAAGGGTCCCTTTTTCTTCATTAGCTGGAAGAAAGGCAGCGCTCGTTCCCCCAACTTGGAGATGAAGCGCCATAGCGCAGTCACATGCCCAGTGAGTTTTTGCATTTCCCTGAGGGTCTTTGGCGGGCTCATGTCCTCGACCGCCTTGACCTTTTCTGGGTTAGCCTCGATGCCTCGGTGGGATACGAGGAAGCCCAAGAGCTTGCCTGACGGGACTCCAAACACACACTTCTCCGGGTTGAGCCGTAGGTTCACTGCGTTGAGGCTCGCGAAGGTTTCCTCCAGGTCTTGTATCAGGGTTCTGGCCTCCCGAGACTACACCACAATGTCATCGATGTAAGCCTCAACATTCTTCCCGAGCTGCAGACCCAAGTTGATGTGCATCAGCCGCTGGAAGGTCGCCCCTGCGTTGCGCAGCCCGATAGCATGCTGCGTAGCAGTACACCCCACACGGGGTCAGGAAGGCCATCTTTTCCACGTCTTCTACCGCCATATTGATCTGGTGATACCCGGAGAAGGCATCCAAGAAGCATAATAGGTCGCACTCAGCGGTGGAATCGACGATCTGGTCGATGCGAGGGAGCAGGAATGGATCTTGCGGGCATGCCTTGTTGAGGTTGGTGAAGTCGACACACATGCGCTCCTTCCCTCCCTTCTTTGGTACAGCAGCGGTTGGCCAACCAATCCGGATATCGGACCTCGCGAATGACCCCAGGGCTTCTAGTTTGCGGGTCTCCTGGATGATGAAGGCTTGCTTTTCAGTGGACTGCCGCCTCGCTTTCTGCTTCACGGGGCGTACGTTGGGGCACACGTGGAGGTGATGCTCGATTACGCGCCTAGGGATCCCCGCCAACTGATCAGGTTCCCAAGCGAATACCTTCTTGTTTGTGCGCGGGAACTTGACCAGGGCCTCCTCCTGCTCGGGCTCGAGGTTGGCGCCTATGGTGAAAGTGGCGTCAGTGGACCCGTCCTCGTCGACGGGTATTTGCTTGGTCTCTGCCTTGTCTTGGGTGAACAACTGTTTCTTCTTGGTTGGTGCAGCCCCCTTGGGCTTAGGGGTCTCCGAGTCGGCGGGCTGTGCTGGCGCCGCCGTCTTGAAGGCGAGCTTGAGCACTCGCAGCGCATCTCCGGTGTCCCCGGGCACGGTGAGGACACCGTTGCTCCGGGGCATCTTCATGAGGTTGTACGCCGGGTGAGTCGCGTCCATGAATTCGGCGGTCTTGGGTAGCCGAGGATGGCGTTGTAGGGGAGGCCGATGGGGGCGATGTCGAAATCGACCAGCTCCGTCTGAAAGTTGTCGTAGGTGCGAAATTTACGGGAGCCGGATCTGTCCCGAGGAGTTGGATGACCCGCCCGGACGCCCGAGAAGGGCCGGTGGGCTGCAGCTCCCGGGGTATGCAGAGAGAGGTTGAAGGCCTCAGCGAGAGCACGTTGAGGCCAGCGCCGCCGTCGATGAGAGTCTGGTGACGGCCACTTGGCGGATGGTGGGGTGCACATGATGGGGCGCACCAGCGAGCTGAGTTGGAGGTGGTCCTCACGAGTGAAGGTCGGCCGGCCTTGGGCGCCGACCAGTCCGGGGGGCCCCTGCTGCGTGGAGGCGGCGCCGACCTGGCGGACAAATGGCTTGACGTGGTGACTTGAAGGCGGCGCCTACGAGCCGCCCAGGAGGGCCGCGACGACCGGGGGCGCCGGCGCAACGTGGTGGGTGAGGAAGAGGTCGCGCAGCTCTTCCCAAGATGCCACGGAGGCTGCCGACAGGTGGAGAAGCCATCTTGGCGGGCGCCGGTGAAACCATGGGAAGCAGTTGGCCATGACCTGTCATCACCTCCAGCTTCGGGGCGGCCTCCTCGTCGCCCAGGAAGGCCGGCGGATCGATCGCGCCGTTATGGCCTTGGCGGCGTCATTGTCTTGAATTTGTCCGCCACCGCACCGTTGCAAAAGGCCGGGGCCAGGCTCGAGCCCCAGCCCCTGCCTGGCCTTGACGGCGGGCGGGCGGCGCGCTGCTCATCGCGTGGCGGTCGCGGCGGTGGCGGAAGGGAAAACTCCGGCGCACCCCTACCTGGCGCGCCAAATGTCGGATTTCGGGTTCCAGCAGACCCTTGAGGTTCGAACACTGGGGTGCGCGCGGAGATCTCTCCCTCTACCTACCTGCACCCCGCCACCTCGCTAGGATCTAAACTACGAAAGGAACAACACAAGAGACACAAGGTTTATACTAGTTCGGGCCACCATTATGGTGTAATACCCTACTCTAGTTTGTGGTGTGGTGGATTGCCTCTTGGGCTGATGGTGATGAACAATACAAGGAAGAACAGCCTCATGAGGGTGCATTCTTGGCAGGCGATGAACTGCTAGGAGGAGTTCAGTCGCTCCTCTCCTTCCATCTCTCTCTCTTTTAGATGCCTCTATCCTATGGGTGGCTAGTCCTATTTATAGGCAAGGGCCCTAGGCCTCTTCCCAAATATTGAGCGGGAAGGGCGCCAACAATTGGCCATTTTGAAGGGGAACATCTGGTATACTTATCCTGACTAAAGTTGGTCCTCGCCTGTCAAAGGATCTGGTGGTGACGCCGGCTTGGGCTCCACAATGACTTCATTCCTGCCGTTGGGCTGGTCTTGGTCTTGTTGCACCGGAATGGACGCCTTTGCTTGATGCTCTACCGCACTTTCTCCCTTTGCACCAAAGAGGAAAGGAGGAGGACAACTGCTGTGGCGCCCACCTGGCGCCCTTGGTCGTCATGGCTTGCGTCATGGGCACCTCGTGAGGTACCCCGCCTTGATCTCTCCGCCTCCTCGCGAGCCAGCCTGATGAGGCCGTGCCTAAGGAAGCTCCCTGTCGTCCGACCCGCGAGGCTTGGCCCCTCGCGAGGGTCCTGAGCTTGTGTTGATGAAGATGGGCCGTGATGGGCCCCCCTTTGAGCCACGCCGCAGGCCCCAGACAGGCAAGTCTAGGGACCCCCGTTCCCAGAACGCCGACAGTATGCTTCTGGCAATCTGACACCGAATTAACTATTGCACGTCCACCGCCTGAGCGAAGGAGAGCTTGCATTAGTCAAAAGTTTCTCCTTGTCCTGCGAGCCACCGCGCGCAAGCTTCTCCCATCCTGCAAGCTTCTCCTCATTCGGCAAGTTGATGGGACACAACAAAGTAATGCTAGTCCATACTGTCTCCTCTCCGGTTAATATGGCTTAATTTCAAACGAGATAAATACACTGTCTGTCACTATATATTTGTAAAAATACGGTTAGTGGACTTCATAATACGCTCATTACGCTCAATATATACATTTTCCGGTGTTTATATGGTCACTAGCTCACCCTAGCTGAGTATGTGTGTGCATGCACGTGTAGGTTGAGCACTTGAGAGTGACTATGTGTGTTCCGTCGTGTGCTCGGACATGCATGCATTAGAGGCGTCATGGCGTTTTGCATCCATGTGTATGTGTGACTGTTGCATACACGTAGGGGGAGTACGTGTAGGGGCCACTAAAGGAGCTGCCAAATCACACACTAAGTTAGTCGGAAAGAAGCAACCATCATTTCACTCTTCAATGACACGTACGCAATATAAAATGGTTGATATGGAGAGAAAAAGAAAACCACTATATATACACTAGCTGGAGCCTAAGCTACAAGCCTGCTTGCTTGGGTTGCTCTCTTCACAAGCATAGAACGACGGTGGCCACACCGCTGGTAACATATCTGGCCTGATCCCGCAGCTGGGGGAATGGAACAATGTTCTGCATAGACGCGGTCGACATCAGCGAGGGAGAAAATCCACAGTCGGTGCGTCCCAATCGGGGGTCACCGCGGTATGGGCCGATGCCACGTCCCAACCACCCTTCTAGCTACAGCCCGACGTCCCAGGTAGTCCATCTTCCTTTTGGAGCCGACTTGCTCCACTGCCGCAGCTCCCCACGTAGCTCCATCTCCATGTCGATCTTTCTCTACTACTACCGTCTTCTACTTGTGATGAGTTTATGTCTCATGAACTAGTGCCAGTACTATTATTCTAATCACACTTCTTCAATATCTTTGCCATCGGGGATGCTCATTTCGATTTTAGTGGAACTGCACAAAAGCATCGTATGATCCGAGGGTGCCGGCCGTCTTTCCTTGACGGAGTTCTACCTGGCCAGGAAATTAAATCATGTTTTGGGTTTAGGGTTTAAGTCGTAGTGACCCCATCAGTAGTTTTTCTTTCGTACACGCTCTCACAACTTTTGTCTTCAGTTGTGAAGTAAATATTGGCTATGATCTGTGAATCATTGAGGTGCATCATCATGCGTGTTAGTTTTCCTTTGTATTTGATGGAATGTTGTAATGGGGCAACCTTGGAGTAGGAATGAAAATGGAGTGGAAAGTTTCCGTTTTTTCCGGAGAAAAAATGGAAACGGAGAGAAACCAACGTTTCGTTTCGTTGGATTGCGCCATCGAGCAAAACCAACGTTTAAATCACGTATGTCGCGTTCCTGTCTCACCCTCCTCCATAGCTCGACCCCACACGGTCGCTCGGCATGCCACTCACCGCAAACCGAGTATACGATAACTTTCCTGCCTACTTGTTGATGGATCGCGCCATGGAGTACTAGTACTACTGGAAGAGATTGACGAGTTGGGGGAGGACAGCTAGCTGTAGCATGGACTCCCAAGAACTTTTTACATGCATGTTGTGGACGGCTATTGCGACTATGAATGCGGAGCAGTCGCGTGCACAAGGAAGTGGCGCGGGCGACGCTCTCTCGGCCGGCGCGCCGCTTCAATGCCGGCACCAGTGAGAGGTCGCGTCCGCTCTGGCCGGGCATGAATGCGGCACTGACCGTTTCGGGAGGGAAGCGCGCGCGGGTGATGAAGAGGGTTCGGGTTGGTCAGGAGCGGTCGTGGCAGCGGTCCGGACGCCCGCAAACAAGAGATGATGTACGTTAATATTGCCGCGTATATAATTAACAACGTAAATAATGTGCCAGTTGGACAAATATGATTGGAGATGGAGATGGAAATGGAATTTTATGTAAACACGGATATGCATGTCTATGTCTATGTGTGTGTGCGCGACAACTCTCGCGACCTGGAAGTGGGGGCGTGTTTTTGATCGAGTTTTCTTTCTTTTTCTTGGTATGTTAAAAAATTGTCCGCCAGTTTTCGTTTCTTTTTTCCGGGAACACGCGTATTCTATTTAAAACCACTTCTATGGAGAGATTGTTTTACTCCATTATAGCCTTTTTTTGATAGAGTTTCTCGCTTCTCTCTCTCTCATCCTCTCCATATAAAAACAAGATTACAGTGTCCACACTATCTCTCTCCTCACCGGTGGCCACAGATTCGGCTGAATCCCGTCCGCTGCGGGAGGTGAGTGGGTGCAGCGTTGATGTTCTTGCCGTCGGCGATGGAGGAAGCCGATGCACACCGTCCTCTCGGAGTCGGCGCCGGCGCGGACGAAGGTTCTCCGTGCCCTTGTTCGTTGCCGTCGTGTGGGAAGATCCCGCCCGCCTGCCTAAGCGACATCTCGCCCACCTGAGGTTAACTTCTTGTACTGGTCCAGCTCCCCAGGTCGCTGCATGCGGGTTTTCTTCTATGCGATTACTCTCCAGCTCCCCATATATAGTAGCTAGGATTCGTCGGCTGGTCCAACATCACCTACTATTATAGAGGAAATGCCACTCGAAAAGTTGTCCTGATTTATGCCTCGGTGGAGGTATACATGTTGTTTCGACAAAAAAGTACATGATGGTTGTGCGGTCATTGTCCATATGCTCCTATTGTTGTTGTTAATCTAATACTATCCTTTGGTTAAATGAAGAAATGCTTTTTTTCTCGGGTATCCTGGTTTAGTTCCCATCAAGATAATCATGATGCTTACATTTGTTGGTGTACTTTTCATAATTCTTATTGACAATTGAGATGTCATTGTTAATCTTGTAAAACAAAGTAACAACACTATATCCCTTTTTATATTTTTGGAAACAGCGATGCGTATCTCCATACCCGGGCATGTCTTCCTCAATTTTAGTGGAACTGCACAAAATTGGTTGGCCATTGTTGTTCCGCCTCACTTTGTCCTCGCCACGTGGTTCTTCCTTCCTCGAGCTTGACTCTTGAGAAGAAGCAGACCACGATGAGGATTTGTCGAACTTCATAGGTGCCTCACCCAAACTTGATGCCAAATGGATGATGCATCACCATGATGACCTGTCGATGCTCATGGTTGCGCCTCATGGTTGCGTCGGCTGGTGAAGCTGATCGATTTTCAATGAAAAACAAGTTGTCTTACATCAGTGCTCTTTGCTTGTTACCACAAAGATGATATCCTTCGTCAGTTCACCTTGGTTGCATTGGAGACGCAGTCGTCTTTCATGTTGGTGCAATTTTATCACAGAATTGGCTATGAACCAAATGTTTCCTCGAAGAAGGATCGATGTTGGTACTAAGAGCATAAGTTTTGTATTGATTTCTAAGCCTTCTCACAACTTTGTCTCCAGCTCCCCTGTAATTTTATTTGTCCAGCTATTAACTTTGATTAAAAAATTGGTGTGGACTAAAAACCCAGAAGGATGTAGTAGCCCTCCATTTTTATTTACTCTGCATATTAGATTAGACTGAAGTCAAACTTTGTAAAGTTTGACCAAGTTTAGGCCAAACACAACAAACCATAATTATTAGAGAGGGCAAATTGTACATACTCTCAAACCTTTCCGATAATTGAAATTAAAATTCTTTATTTGTACACACTCTCACACGTTTCCGATAATTTGGCGCATGTGTGGTTGTTCACTTAAGGGAGGGTAGTGTACCGCACGTGAAGGACAGGAAGTGCGACCAGGACGCATGGATCGTTAGTTCATCGGAAGTACTCCCTCCATTCCTAAATATTTGTCTTTCAAGTGGTTTGCAATGGACTACCACATACGGATGTATATAGACATTTTTTAAAGTGTAGATTCACTCATTTTGCTCAGTATGTAGTCATTTGTTGAAATCTGTAGAAAGACAAATATTTAAAACGAAGGAGTAGTAGTTTTCTTCAACTGCACGTTAAATAAAGAGTTTCGTTTACGTACTTACACAATTTAAAAGCGATTGTTATGGAGAGAATAAGAAAACCACTCCACTATATGTTAGTCGTATACACGAGTACTATATGGACGCAGCTTCATTGACTTTAGTGCACCTGCCTTTGGGTTTATGACAGGTGGGCCCAAAATGTGGCTGGCCCACCTATCATACATCCAAAAGCAGGTGCAGCTAAGGCAGCAGAGCTCAGTCCGTACCACAGTATATATATAAGCTGGAGCCTCAGCGCTTGTTCGCTAGGGTTTGCACTCTCCACACTCTCGCCGCACTACATACACACACACACACACACACACACACACACACACACACGCTGGAGGCTCAGCGTTGCTTTGCTAGGGTTTGCTATATTCACTGTCTCTCACCCTCTTCACCAGATCTAAACAAGACTGCGTAGTGGCCTCTGTCTTTCTCACCCCCCTCACAGCTGGCGAAGGAGGAGTCCGGATCCCGTCGCACCGGGAAGGGGAGGAGGTGCAGCATTCACTCTATCGCCTTCGGCGAGGGAGGCAATCCACTGCCGGCTGCGCTTTTCTCTTTCACCCGGCCTTTGTCTTGGAGGGCCACCGACCCCTTCTTCCTCGCTGTCGTACGTAGTGTGGGCAGATCCGACCTCCCGCCGCAAGCCTTGCCACATCCTGCCGACCCTAAGGTATAAGTTTCTTTGAAACCGTCATTGGTCTAGCTGCATGATGATCTTTTTCGATTCTGTAGTCGAATCTAGGTCTTGGTTCAAAGAGGGAAGAAGGGTGTGGTGAGGTGGAGCATGAATCTAGGACGTGGTTCAATGAGGAAAGGAGGGAGGGAAAGTAGTATAGACTAGCTATCCAGACGCTTTGATGGTCGAAAAGGGAAAAAGGGGGTAACCCGGTACACACATCTGTAAGGAACCGAACTCTTTGTTGAAAAGGGAAAGAAACTGGGGGGTCGGGTAGTTTGTGCAGGACTATATTTCCTGCCCTCACATCGGAAAAAGTTTCAAAGAGAACAAATATGGGACCAACGCAGATATCTTTGCTTGGCTACATACTCTGCATCACCCATTTATACGTGTGGACGCACATGGTGCTGGCATGTCCCATGTCCCATCCACATGATCGTGCAGTGTGTTTTGAGATGTTGTGATACTTATATTGGTACTGTTTTAAATAAATGTTGAATTGAAGCTATTGTATTTTAAGCAATGCCACTCTCAGAATTAACTACTGAACTACTATTAATATGAATCAATGCAACCGTTTTAGAAATGCTACTGTCCTATACTTTGTTTTCCATCAAGATAAGGTAGATGCTTCTTTTTTGTGGCCGCATGTTTCATCCTCCTTTATTGGCAGTAATTGTTTCCTTTTTTGCCTCCGTTAAATCAGGGATATCTATTCAACTTGTTGCTATAGAAAACTTAAATGTCACACCAACGACTTTACTTGATTTCAGAGTAACTGCACAAAACGAGATTGGATTTCCTATTCGTGTTGGCAGATTAAATGCGTGATCTTGTGTGCGTCATGGCAGGTTGGTACTTTCCTTCATCCACATGATCGTGCAGTGTGTTTTGAGATGTTGTGCTACTTGTATTGGTATTGTTTTAAATAAATGTTGAATTGAAGCTATTGTATTGCTGTCTTTTCCCATTAAGTAGTGAACAAAAATGGGACCAACCCAGACATTATGCTTGTTGCTTTGTTACAACAAACTCTGCATCACCCCTTTATAAGTAGATGGAAGCACATGTTGTTGTTAGCCCACTCTCCCTGGAACTTCTTGTGCTTTTGTTAATCTAATGTCATTTGGTAAAATTAAGCAATGCCACTCTCGGAATTAACTCTGACTCTTATTTCAAAGCTGCAACACTTGTTAGGGATTGGCGGGATTACCATTTTGTGGCCGCATGTTTCATCCTCCTTTATTGGCGATAATTGATTCCTTTTTGCCTCTGTTAAAACAGGGATATCTATTCAACTTGTTGCTATTGCGACATTTTGCTTCGCTTAATTTTGGTGGAACTGCACAAACTGAGACCGGATTTCCATATATGTGTTGAGATCTCTCTCAGGTCTTCCTCATGAGTTGTTTCAAATCTTGGTCTTGAAAGGTCAGTACCGACTTTCCTCGGAATTAACTACTGAATCTTAGTTCAAAACTGCAACACTTGTTAGGGATCGGCGGGAGTACCATTTCTGTTAGGGATCGGCCGGAGTACATGTTTAAGAAATGTATTGTTCAGATAATGTCTCTATTATTATATATCAGTTACAGTGTTTTACAAATGGTACTATCCTGCTTTGTAGTTCTTTCTACATGTTTAACCAAGGTATTATTAAGATAATGTCTTTGTTAAAATGAATCAGTCGCATTGTTTTAGGAATGATACTTTTCTGCTTTGTCGTTCTTTATACATGTTGAAACAAGGCATTGTTAAGATAATGTCTCAGTTAATATGAATGAATCACACTAATTGAGAATTGCTACTCTTGTCTGCTTTGTTTCCCATTAAGATAAGGTAGATCGATAGATGTTTTTCTTACGGGAGTACAAGTCATCAACCGTTATTTCTCGATAATTGTTTCCCTTATACCTTTTGTTGCTTACAGGGATATCAAAATTAAAGCTCGGTTTTATTCCGACTTTGATTTTAGTTGAACTGCACAAAAGGAGCCAATGTGTCTAAGGCAAACTGCTGCATTAGTGGGTCCAGTTGGTCTTACCACTTGGCAGAAAGAAGCAGTCACTGTTTGTGCTATATTAAACAAGGAATGATCGAGAAGCTTTACAGAGTATTAGTAGACGCTGGTGACATGACTAGTCTGCAGAGAGCATAGGAAACTCTACAACACGTGGAGTGCCTTTGGTAGAGAAAGTGCCCAAACAAGTACAGGAAGACAGGACAGGACTCCAAATATGTCAATGTCATTCTAAGCAACAATGATGGGGCATCTGGGCATGGTAATCTGTTTACCGTACTTTCAGTTTGTTAGTCCACTGATTGGTGGGTTGACACTAGGGCCAATATTCATGTGTGTCTTCTTTGTGTCTTTGTTTTCTTGCAGCATATAAATACGATATCCACAGGGATGCTCAGCTTGATTTTAATGGAACTGCACAAAATGTCCAGATGGTTTGTGTCCTCCATAATATTTCATCATGCACAATACATCGAATGGTTCTCCAATCATTCGTCGTCACCTTGAGCCACCGGACTATATGTTTGAATGGTGCTGCCAGCGTCGGCCATTAAGAATGGTAAGAAGAAAGACAAAAGGAGAGATGGCTGCTTTACTTGTGGTTCGGAGGAACACTAGGCAAACAAGTGCCCAAACAAGTACCAAGAAGCCAGGACAGGACTCCAAGTCTGCCAATGTCACTCTAAGCAACAATGATGGGGCATCTGGGTATGGTAATCTGTTTACCGTACTTTTCGACTTGTTAGTCCACCGATTGGTGGGTTGACACTGGGGCCAATATTCATGTGTGTGCTGATGTGTCTTTGTTTTCTGGCAGCATATAAATACGAAATCCACAGGGATGCTCAGCTTGATTTTAGGGGAACTGCACAAAATGTCCATAATACTTCATCATGCACAATGCATCGAATGGTTCTCTAATCATTCGTCGTCACCTTGAGCCACCGGACTATCAGATGACAAACTGATGACAAACCCTACCCGTTCTGCAATCATAGGCATTACATATTTTGAATGGGAAAAGCTTGTCAAAGTTGACATTAGTTTAATATATTGGAATCGGAAAACCTTGTCAATTTTTGCTCATTGATGTTAGCCAGAAGACATGCATTTGATATTTTTGAGTGGGACGCCCTTTGCTGTGAGCAACGTCGGTCGTTTTTTCCTATTCCTGTTTCAGTTCAAAAGTAAATATTTACTCTGCTGAGATGCATAGTCACATGAATGTTGACTTATGTAAGATATTTTAAGAGTTTGTTCTGAATATTATCTATGTTATGCCAGGCCTTGTGTTTGATTGCAAAGTTGAGCTTCGAATGTTGTGGCATGCGGCATCATGAGCTGTTCACCGTGCCTCCTGAGAATAATGCTTCGTATTGTTTTGCATGTCGATCTAATGCCAGTAATTTGCTTGTTAGGAAGATCATCCTCTTCTGTTGTTTCCGTGCTTAAGAAGTTCATCGTCTTATGTTTCATTCATAGCCTATACGACAAGTCGGGTAGGTTAGACGTGAAACCATATGATCTTACGACAAACTCATCATCTTAGGCCGTGATTGGATCGTGTTTTCCAACCAAAACCGCTTGTAAAACTGACGCTTGTAAATAAAAGCAGATGGTCTCGGGTGAAGCACTTGGTTGGTCGTTTTCGACTAGTAAAATATACACCAGTCTCTCAAATTACACGCGTACCCCGCCGGTTTTAGTTACAGACCTCGGGCCCTCGGTTTCATTACGCCTGTATTTTACGCGTTGTTTTCGATGACGAGTAAATTACACTTGTATCTTAATACAGGTGTGAAATAAACCAGAGCTCCCAAGCGCGGCCTTACCGTTTCATGTCGTCTCAGTCTCTCGAAGGTGCTCATAGGTGTCCGATGATCCTGGCTTCCTGAATGAGCAGCGAGCGCTGTATCAGACCAACCGTAGGGCCCGTGAGGCCCTCTCCGTCATCCTTCGAGTTGTTGCGCTCGCCGTGGCGCCGAGCATTGTTAACATGGTCAATGAACATGAGGATTCAGGAGATGACTTTATGTTGACTGGATGATAGTAGGGACCCACTAGGGCCATAGCCGCACGTCACGCAAGTGCCTCCTTATTATGTACAACTATATTTTTTTGCTTCCTCCTGGTTTCCTGACATCACGGTCCCACACCATTGTCAATCTATATAGTCAATAAACGAGAGAATTGCACAAGGTGCGGCCGACAGCTGGGACCAAGCAGCTCGAGCAGTATTTGTGTTTTTGAGGCGTGAAACGCTGCAGAGTTTTTCTTGTCGATGTTTTCGTTGTTGTTCGAGAGGAGAGCAGGGTATTAATGGCGGGCTGTGGCCCGTCTAGCCTGAAGAATATCCAGCCCGGATATTATTTTTTTCAAGATGAAAATGGCTAGCCCAACTATACGGTTTTTGAGGAATACCGGGCAAGGTCAACTTGTTATTCTCCGCACTTGGGCTGCAAATCTTTCCTAGGGCGGATGCATTAGGCTTAACGGAAAATGGGCTTTAAAATAATAAATGGGATGTAATTATAAAAACTGGGCAGTAACTATAAAAAAATGCACCAAGCACGAAATTAGTTTATAAAATATTATTTATGGATTTTGAAAATCTTAATTTTTAATTGTTGCGCGTGCAATGTTTCGTTAGATTTTTACGTAATACAAATTTATATTTAATCTGACTAGAAATTTTGGGATAAAAATATTTCGGATCCCATCAAAATTTGGGAAATTTTATTGAATTCTGTCTTGAACAGTTAGTTGAAATTATTAATCGTTGTCCTAGCTAGAAAATGGGATGTACTTTTAACAAACTGTAAATGGGTTGTAGTAAATTCCATTAGAATTCAAAAATGGGATGTACATTCTTACAAATCGCAAATGGGCTATAAGTTCTCTGCCACACTCTTGTGGGCCTACTAAGTTGACGCGTCACCTAAAAAAAAGTTGACGCGTATGCAAGGCTTTGTCAACTTATTATAGTCAACACACGGTTCTAGCAGCAGAGGCCGTTGGATGTCCATCCAACAGATGCCGTGCTTCTTCTTCAATCTCGGATATTCTAGCTTCGCCCGCCCAAAAAATGATTCCTCCCCCTGACATCTGGGGCGTACCGTTTCGAAGTCGACTGTGGGCCTACTAAGTTGACGCGTACCAAGGGCTTTGTCAACTTAGTCAATATGAAACGATTCTAGCTGCGGTGACCGTCGATGTCCATCCAACGGCCGTAGTGCTTCTTCAACCTCTGGTCTTCTTGCTCCGGCCGCCCAAAGCAGCGCCCGGTCGTGCCGCTTTGCTCCTGCCTCCCGTGGCCGGTTGTGCTGCCGCGGAGGCCTCACTGCCCCCTACTACTCACACCGCTGGCCAGGCCATCCCTCCACTCACCCACACCCCCTGTTATTCTGCGGCGACGGCTGCCTCACACCGTAGCCGAACCAGTGAACCCTCGTACTCCTCTCCGTGCGGGCTTCCACTGCCGCGTCTTCCCCGGCTCCGCGTTGTCCCCTTCCTAGGCCTCGCCGCTCGCCGTCGTCCACCGCCCTGGTGCTCTTGGCGCGGTGTGGTCAACATGGTCAAGGAACGACTTCCGTCGGAAGAGTACTATATGTAGAGAGCCTGACAGCTGAGTCCAGGGCAGCCGCAAGGATGTGCCTTCTTATTACGCGGAAAATAATTATTCCTCCACCTGACAGCAGGGACCCACCGAACGGGCCACCGTATTTGGTGAAAAAAAATGTTTCCCCCTTACGCACAAAAAAATGAATACCCCCCCTGCTAGTTGGGACCCACCTTGGTGGGAGGCTGACTTGTGGGCCTACTAAGTTGACGGGGACGGAGTGCTTTGTCAACTTAGTCAATATGAACGATTCTAGCTCGGTGGCCGACGATGTCCATCCAACGGCCGTAGTGCTTCTTCAACCTCTGGTCTTCTTGCTCCGGCCGCCCAAAGCGGCGCCCGGTCGTGCCGCATGCTCCTGCCTCCCGTGGTCGGTACATCTTTGCCATGAGGCCTCACCACCCCTACTATTCCCACCGCTGGCGAGCCTGCTGGCGGCAGCAACCTCACACCGCAGCCGAACCAGTGAACCCTCGTACTCCTCTCCGTGCGGGCTTCCACTGCCGCGTCTTCCCCGGCTCCATGACGTCCCCTTCCTAGGCCTCGCCGTCGTCCATCGCCCTGGTGCTCTCGACGTGGTGTGGTGAATGTGGTCAAAGAACGACTTCCATCGAAAGAGTATTGTACGTGGAGAGGCTGACAGCTGGGTCCACGGCGGCCGCAAGGAAGTGCCTCCTTATTACACGCAAAATAATTATTCCTCCACCTGATAGCAGGGACCCACCGGACGGGCCACCGTATTTCGCAAAAAAAACGTTTCCCCCTGACTGCTGGGACCCACCAGCTACATCTTCGCACGCAAGGAAGTGCCTCCGGGCAAAAAAACAATCCACCCCCGTGACTGTTGGGACCCACCAGCTACATCTTCACACGCAAGGAAGTGACTGACAGTCGGGACCCACCTGGTCGAAGCATACGTAGCGTTGTCATTCTGGTCGCGAACGTGTACGTACATATTGGTCGATGTAGAGGTACGCACGTAGCATGTACACGTACGTACAACGGCCAGTGTGTAAGAAAGAAAATACGGCCACGTACGTACATACGGGCAGGGTCTCGAACGCCTACTCGCGCATACGTACGGCCAGGGCTCGTGTACATGGCTGGGTCAGAACGGAGAAACTGCGTCGTCGTCGTGTTCATGGGGAGCCAATCGGCTGGGTCGGAACGGAATGCGTCGTCGTGTTCATCGAGAGGGCTTGGACGGAACAGCCGATGGAAACAAGGCCTGGCGTACCACAGAACGGAGGAAACGACCTTATGTTCGACCGGCCACGGTCGAAACGGGATCCTCTTCATCGGGAGGGGTCTGGCATACCGCAAAACGGAGGAAACGGACTTGTGTTGGAGCGCTACGGTCAAAACGGGGGTCTTGTTCATCGGGAGGGGTGTGGCGTACCGCAAAACGGGACTCCACGGGATACTGTTCATCTCCACCATCGACCCCCTCCAGCCTCCACGGGATACTGTTCATCCACAGTCGACCTCCTCCAGCCTCCACCTGCGACTGTTCATCCACGGGCTCCTGTTCATCCAGCCTCCACCGCGCGCTACTCCACCGGCTACTATTCAACCAGCCCTCTCCACGGGCTCCTGTTCAACCACCCCTCCACGAGCTACTGTTCATCCAGCCCTCCACCATCTATTGTTCATCCAGCCCTCCACGGAGTGGTCCTGTTCATCCAGCCCTCCACGGGGTCCTGTTCATCTAGCCCCAACCGGCTCGATCGATCCGGATCATGTTCATCCAGAGGCAACACCACGGGGCCCTGTTCATCCACCCCCACCGGAACTGTTCATCCAAACCCCCAAAGAACGCCTTTGCTCATTCAGAGGCAGCATCGATCGGCTTGATTAGCAGCGGTAGCAAAGGAATCGCTCGATCGGGTTGATTAACGATCATCGATCGATCGCTTCGGGTTCGATGAACGCGTAGCCTGCGGTGCAATCGCCGGGTTCGATTAGAGCCCAACGCCTCGCTTCGGGTTCGATTAGAGCCCAACGCGCCTACGCACGCAGCGTGCGGCATCTGAGAAAAGCGCGCATCGCTCGGCCCCGACCACCCAACGTAACCGGGAACACCCGATATTTTCCTGGCCCTCGCTTCTACCACGGTTTTTTCCTTCATGGACGGCCCAAAGAATGTCATGCAGCTGCGTCTCCGTCCCACCCAGGACGAAAAGCCCATTTTTTGTCATGATTTTTTGTCATAGAAGTAGGACCCCACCACATCTATGATGATACCGGGTTTTGTCACAATTATCATCATAGAAGTGTCCTAAGTATGACAGAAAAAAAATTCATTCGTCCCAAAATGTCACGGATGTGTCTTTTTTTGTAGTGTATGGCTCCGGCGGAGCTATTCTATCAGGGAAACTTCCCTCCCAGAGGGGGAAATCGAAGCCATCGTCATCACTAACGATCCTCTCATCGAGAGGGGGTCAATCTCCATCAGCATCTTCACCAGCACCATCTCCTCTCAAACCCTACTTCATCTCTTGTATCCGATTTTTGTCTCAAAACCTCAGATTGGTACCTATGGGTTGCTAGTAGTGTTGATTACTCCTTGTAGTTGATGCTAGTTGGTTTATTTGGTGGAAAATCGTATGTTCGGATCCTTAATGATATTCAATAACCCTTTGATTATGAACATGAATATGCTTTGTGAGTAGTTACGTTTGTTCCTGAGGACATGGGAGAAGTCTTGTTATAAGTAATCATGTGAATTTGGTATTCGTTCGATATTTTGATGAGATGTATGTTCTCTTTCCTCTAGTGGTGTGATGTGAACGTTGACTACATGACACTTCACCATGATTTGGGCCTAGGGGAAGGCATTGGGAAGTAATAAGTAGATGATGGGTTGCTAGAGTGACAGAAGCTTAAACCCTAGTTTATGTGTTGCTTCGTAAGGGGCTGATTTGGATCCACATGTTTCATGCTATGGTTAGATTTATCTTAATCTTGTTTCGTATTTGCGGATGCTTTTGATAGGGGTTAATCATAAGTGGGATTCTTGTCCAAGTAAGGACAGCACCCAAGCACCGGTCCACCCATATATCAAATTATCAAAGTAACGAACGCGAATCAAATCAGCATCATGAAAACTAACTTGACAATAATTCCCATGTGTCCTCGGGAGCGCTTTGCTTTATATAAGAGTTTGTCCAGGATTATACTTTGCTACAAAAAGGATTGGGCCACCTTGCTGCACCTTAGTTATATTTCTTACTTGTTATCTGTTACGAATTATCTTATCACATAACTTTATGTTACCAATAATTTCAGTGCTTGCAGAGAATACCTTGCCGAAAACTGCTTGTCATTTCCTTCTGCTCCTCGTTGGGTTCGACACTCTTACTTATCGAAAGGACTAAGATAGACCCCCTATACTTGTGGGTCATCAAGACTCTTTTCTGGCGCCGTTACTGACGAGTGAAGCGCCTTTGGTAAGGAAATATTTATATTACATGCTGAAATTTACTGTCACGTGTCACTATGGAAAATAATCCTCTGATGGACTTGTTCAGGGTATCTTCACCCCGACCGGTAGAGCAAGAAGTTGCTCCTAACCATACTGAACCTACTGAAAATATTTATTATGAAATTCCTTCGGGTATGATAAAGAAACTGCTAGCTAATCCTTATGCAGGAGATGGAACATTACATCCTGATATGCATCTAATATATGTGGATGAAGTTTGTGGATTATTCAAGCTTTCAGGTTTGCACAAGGATGAATTCAAGAAAAAGGTCTTTCCTTTATCTTTGAAGGATAAGGCATTGACATGGTATAGGCTATGTGATGATACCGGGACTTGGAATTATAACCGATTGAAATTGAAATTTCATCAAAAGTTTTATCCTATGCATCTGGTTCATCGTGATCGGAATTATATTTATGATTTTTGGCTTCATGAAGGAGAAAGTATCTCTCAAGCTTGGGGGAGGCTTAAGTCAATGTTATATTCGTGCCCCAATCATGAGCTCTCAAGAGAAATTATTATTCAGAATTTTTATGCTCGGCTTTCTCGTAATGATCAATCCATGCTCGATACTTCCTGTACATGTTCTTTTTGAAGAAGACTGTTGAATTCAAATGGGACTTATTGGAAAGAATTAAACGCAACTATGAAGATTGGGAGCTCGATGAAGGTAAGGAGTCAGGTATAAACCTTAAGTTTGATTGTGTTAAATCTTTCATGGATATCGATGCTTTTAGTGAATTTAGCACTAAATATGGACTTGACTCTGAGGTAGTAGCTTCTTTCTGTGAATCATTTGCTACTCATGTTGATCTCCCCAAGGAGAAGTGGTTTAAATATCATCCTCCCATTGAAGTGAAAGTAGTAGAACCTATTAAAGCTGAGGAAGAAACTATTACTTATAATGTTGATCATGTTATTCCTACTGCTTATATTCAGAAACCACATTTCCCTGTTAGGATAAAAGATCATGCTAAAGCTTCAGTTGTGATTCGTAAGAGTTATACTAGAACACCTACACCCCTTGAGCAAATTAAAGTTGAACCTAGTATTGCTATGGTTAAATATCTCTTGGTTGATAATATTGAGGGGCATGTTATTTATTTCTATGATGAAGCTACTAGAATTGGTAGACCCGATAATAAAGATAAACATAGACCTGTTGTTGGCATGCATGTTGTTTCCGTTAAAATAGGAGATCATTGTTAGCATGGCTTATGTGATTTGGGTGCTAGTGTGAGTGCAATTCCTTTTACCTTATATCAAGAAATTATGAATGATATTGCACTTACTGAGATAGAAGATATCTATGTTACTATTAAGCTTTCCAATAGAGTACTATCTCACCAACTGGGATTGTTAGAGATGTTGAAGTCTTGTGTGGGAAAATAAAATATCCTATTGATTTTTTTGTTCTTGGTTCCCCACAAGATGATTTTTGTCCCATTATATTTGGTAGACCTTTCTTGAACACTGTCAATGCTAAGATAGATTACGAGAAAGAAACTGTTAGTGTAAGTTTTGGGGATGTGTCTCATGAGTTTAATTTCTCCAAATTTCGTAGACAACCTCATGATAAAGAATTGCCTAGTAAAGATGAAACTATTGGTCTTGCTTCTATTGGTGTGCCTCCTACTGATCCTTTAGAACACTATTTGCTTGACCATGAAAATGATATGTTTATGAATGAAAGAAAGGAATTAGATGAGATTTTCTTTAAATAGATGCCTATTTCGAAACACAATTTACCTGTTGAAACTCTTGGAGATCCTCTACCAACCAGGAGTGATCCTATGTTCGATCTTAAACAATTGCCTGATACTATGAAATGTGCTTATCTTGGTGACAAGAAGATATATCCTGTTATTATTAGTGCTAACCTTTCAGAGCATGAAGAAAAGAAATTATTGAAAACTCTTAATAAGCACCGTGCCGCTATTGGATATACCCTGGATGATCTTAAGGGCATTAGTCCCACTCTATGTCAGCATAAAATTAATATGGAGCTTGATGCTAAACTAATTGTTGATCACCAACGATGGTTAAATCCTAAGATGAAAGAAGTGGTGAGAAATGAAATATTAAAGCTTCTGGAAGTAAGTATAATTTATCTTATTGCTGATAGTAGATGGGTAAATCTTGTTCATTGTGTCCCTAAGAAGGGAGGTATTACTGTTGTTTCCAATGATAAGAATGAATTGATCCCACAAAGAATTGTTACACGTTATAGAATAGTAATCGATTTTAGAAAATTAAACAAAGCTACTAGGAAAGATCATTACCCTCTACCTTTTATTGGTCAAATGCTAGAAAGACTATCCAAACATACACACTTTTGCTTTCTAGATGGTTATTCTGGTTTCTCTCAAATACCCGTGTCACAAGAGGTTCAAGAAAAAACTACTTTTAGTTGCCCTTTCTGTACCTATGCTTATAGACGTATGCCTTTTGGTTTATGCAATGTACCTGCTACCTTTCAAAGATGTATGACTGCTATATTCTCTGACTTTTGTGAAAAGATTGTTGAGGTTTTCATGGATGATTTCTCCGTTTACGATACTTCTTTTGATGATTTCTTAAGCAACCTTGATCGAGTTTTGCAGAGGTGTGAAGAAACTAATCTCGGCTTGAATTATGGTTAATGAAGGTATTGTCTTGGGGCATAAAATTTCAGAAAGAGGTATTGAAGTGGATAAAGCTAAAGTTGATGCTATTGAAAAGATGTTGTGTCCTAAAGATATCAAAGGTATCAGAAGTTTCCTTGGTCATGCTGGTTTTTATAGGAGATTTATTAAAGACTTCTAAAAAAAATCTAGGCCTCTTACTAATCTTTTGCAAAAAGATGTTCCATTTTTTTATGATGATTGTGTAGAAGCTTATGAAATACTTAAGAAAGCCTTAATTTCTGCACCTATTGTTCAACCACCTGATTGGAATATACCCTTTGAAATTATGTGCGATGCTAGTGATTATGATGTTGGTGCTGTTCTAGGACAAAGAGTTGATAAGAAACTGAACGTTATTCATTATGTTAGTAAAACTCTAGACAGTGCTCAAAGAAATTATGCTACTACTGAAAAAGAATTTTAATTGATTGTCTTTGCTTGTGATAAGTTCAGATCTTATATTGTTGATTCCAAAGTAACTGTTCACACCGATCATGCTGCTATTAAATACCTTATGGAAAAGAAGGATGCTAAACCTAGACTTATTAGATGGGTTCTCTTACTACAAGAACTTGATTTGCATATTATTGATAGAAAGGGTGCTGAGAACTCCGTAGCAGACAACTTGTCTAGGTTAGAGAATGTTCTTGATGACCCACTACCTATTGATGATAGCTTTCCGGAAGAACAACTAGCTGTCATAATAGCTTCTTGTAGTGCTCCATGGTATGTTGATTATGCTAATTACATTGTTGCTAAATTTATACCACCTAGTTTCACATACCGGCAAAAGAAAAAGTTTTTCTATGATTTAAGACATTACTTTTGAGATGACCCACACCTTTATAAAGAAGGAGTAGATGGTGTTATTAGACATTGTGTACCTGAGCATGAACAGGAACAGATCCTACGCAAGTGTCACTCCGAAGCCTACGGTGGACACCATGCTGGAGATAGAACTGCACACAAGGTATTACAGTCTGGTTTTTATTGACCTGCTCTTTTCAAAGATGCTCGTAAGTATGTCTTGTCTTGTGATGAATGTCAAAGAATTGGTAATATTAGTAGGTGTCAGGAAATGCCTATGAAATATTCACTTATTATTGAACCATTCGATGTTTGAGGCTTTGGTTATAAGGGACCCTTTCCTTCCTCTAATGGGTATACACATATTTTAGTTGTTGTTGATTACGTTACTAAGTGGGTAGAAGCTATTCCAACTAGTAGTGTTGATCATTACACTTCTATTAAAATGCTTAAAGAAGTTATTTTCCCGAGGTTTGGAGTCCCTAGATATTTGATGACTGATGGTGGTTCACATTTTATTCATGGTGCTTTCCGTAAATTGCCTGCTAAGTATGATGTTAATCATAGAATTGCGTCTCCATATCATCCTCAGTCTAGTGGTCAAGTAGAATTGAGTATTCGAGAAATAAAATTGATTTTGCAAAAGACTCTGTTAATAGATCTAGAAAGAATTGGTCTAAGAAACTTGATGATGCATTATGGGCTTATAGAACTGCTTATAAGAACCCTATGGGTATGTCCCCGTATAAAATGGTTTATGGAAAAGCATGCCACTTACCTCTTGAACTAGAACATAAAGCTTATTGGGCTATTAAAGAGCTCAACTATGATTTCAAACTTGCCGGTGAAAAGAGGTTATTTGAGATCAGTTCACTTGATGAATGGAGAACTCAAGCCTACGAAAATGCCAAGTTGTTTAAAGAAAAAGTTAAAAGATGGCACGACAAAAGGATACAAAAGCATGAATTTAATGTAGGTGACCATGTCTTGCTATACAATTCTCGTTTAAGATTTTTTGCAGGAAAGCTTCTCTCTAAATGAGAAGGTCCTTACATTATCGAGGAGGTTTACCGTTCCGGTGCTATCAAGACCAACAACTCTGAAGGGACCAACCCAGAAGTGGTAAACGGTCAAAGAATCAAACATTATAGCTCAGGTACTCCAATAAATGTTGAAACCAATGTAATTAATACCATAACACTGGAGGAGTACATAAGGGAGACTTACCAGAATGTTTCAGACTCTGAAAAGGAATAGGTATGTGGTACGGTAAGTAAACCGACTCCAAAACTTTTCCGATGGAAATTTTACTCTGTTTTGGAATATTTAAAAAATTAGGAAAATTAAAAGTAGTCCGAAAAGTGCACGAGGAGGCGACAAGCCCTGGGGGCGCGCCCTACCCCCCTAAGCGTGCCTCCTGGCTTGTGGCCACATCATGTGCCCTTCGGACTCTGTTTTCTTGCAAAACACTTCTTTTGGTCGGTAAAAATTCATTATGTAATCTCACGAAGGTTTTGACCACCGTAGCACGGCAAAAGCCTCTGTTCTTGTTTCGAGCTGTTTTTCTGACAGATCTAGATCGCTATGACATCCCCAAGCACTCTGAAGGACATGTTCTTCAAGAAGGTCATCAACCCCTACCCTGCGGAGGTGCTGCAACACCCTCAAACCATTGAGATGCATGAGGGGGTGTTGCACATTAGCGATGTTCAAGGGCCAAAGAAGACCGGAAGCGTGGAGACAAGGCTCGAAGCAATGGAGCAGCAAGTCTTCAAGTGCCAAGGGATGGTGTGGAACGTGGACTCAGCGCCAATCATGGAATTTACCCGTGACCACAAGCTGGACGCCAAGAACATCGGGGAGGCCATCTTCAAGCTTCTTGAGAAAATCGAGCATCTCCAAGCCCAGATCTATGACTTGCAGAACCAAAACTGTGAGTATGAATACAGATTTAAGAGGATGAGTTTGGCTGTAGATTTGAGGATCCCGGAGGCTCGTTCATCCTTTTATGATGGTGAACATATGCCTTGGAAGATGGAGGACAAGCCTACAACATCATCAACTCCATCATCATCACCTCCGAAGAAAGAGATCTAAATATATGGGTATGGGCACGCCCCTTGAAAACTGCCAAGCTTGGGGGAGGTGTCCCGGTATCGTATCATCATCACATCTTTACCTTTATCGTTTTTCTTAGTTCGATCATTTTGGTTATATCTCGGTTTAGTAGAATAAGTTTTTAGTATGATTTAGTCTTTGAGTTTTGCTTTGTGATCTACCTATGTAATCGAGTCCATGAGTTATTGTAACGCCCCGAGACCGACGCTCCAGAAGCCTCCCATGTTCTTCGTTGCCGCCGTATGATTTATTTTGTTTGTTGCATTCATCATGGCATCTTTTGCATTGCATCCTTTTTTAAAAAACTTAGCTAAATAAATTGCATAGATCGTTGATCTATTTAAATCGAGGGAATTCGCATGGTGATTTCTCTTTATAACATATCCTCTCAATATTTATGAAGCTATTAGAAATATTCCATTAATTTGGAATTAACCACAACCCACTTGCAATTCAAAGTTCCTTTCGTTTCTAAATATTTAAAATCCTTGATCCTTCTCCCTTTTGTCCAATTTTGTTGTGGAGCTTCGAAATATTTCGAAGAGGCCACATGCCAAATTTCAGCTTAACCTGGAGTTATTTGGCCCTCCAAATAAATAAGTTGGCTTCTCTGTTCTTTTCCTTTAGAAGAGAAAGGAGACCTTCTTTTATTTTTCCTTAACCAGCCGAGAAAACCTCTTGGCCTTTTTCCTCTCCATCGAAATGGCCCAAGGCCCATCCAACCTCCTCTTAACCCTAGCCTCGATCCCCTCTGTGCTCCCGATCTCTTCCTCCCTCCACTCTCTCCGTCGCGCCGCCATAGGCAGGGATGAGGAGCCCCGATCCCCTCCATCCACATCCCGATCAGGAGAAGCTCCCGATCCACCGCCTCCCGATGGCCCTCTTTTGCCCGATCCACGGCGCTCTGTCGCCCCTTGCCTCGCCCTACTGCTGAACTCCTCTCCACACACGCGCTGCGCCCTCGTCCCGATCCACCTCGCCCCGCCTCCTGCTTGCCATGGTCGGCCATCCACCTCGAGGCCGTGGGGTGGCTCCTTGCTAGACCACCACGATCCCGGCGTCGTCCCACACCACCGGCCGACTCTGTTTTCTTCTCTGTTGGCATGCACGCATTGTTGTTCGCTGCGCGCCAAGACCGCAGCTCCAAAAACCCTTCATCAACGAGAGCCCCGCAAGACTCGGATGTCCACCAATAGCGTGTTTGGCAGTCCGTGGGAAAAGGCGTGGGAATTTTTAAGTGGGAGTTAGCTGAGAGATTAGACATGGAAAGTGGACTATTAGTCCCAATCCCTCATTTGGTTTGGGGGTAGGAGTTAGTCGTGGGAATCTTGTTTCCGCAGCTTGCGGGATGGGAGCAACGAACATGGCGCTTGGTTTTTTCTCTCTCATTGCCCATTCCCTCCTCCAATTACCAGGGCCTCCCGTGGGAAGAGATAAGTGGGAGTTTGACCGGCAACTCCCTTTCCCCGTCCATCATCAATTCCCCTGTCCTCCAATCAAACAAGGAAATTTAAACCCCACGCCCTCCTAATTCCCATTCCCTAATACTACTTCCCCCGAAACAAATGTGCTGCAAGTTCAACTACACGACCGCAACCGGGACCTTGTGCTGCTAAGTTTTGGACACGCCAAGCCCCTCGAAGTGTGCGTCTACATGACGCCCGCCAAGTTCGACTACCACCGACACGTACCTCTCTATCGCCATGTGTTCTCTTCCGCCAAGAACAAGACGGCCCGAACATCTACGAACCATGTACGACCACCGTCGCTGTGGATCCGACAAGACCTTCGAGTTTGACTTCATGACCCGACAAGTACCACGACGATCGTTGTTCGCCAAGTAGCCCCTTCGGATCGCCAAGTTTGACTACAATCGTCGTGAGCCGCTTCTAGAACGTGAACCACTACTTCCACTACCATCATCGTGTACGACTACTTCCCACGACGATCCGTGAACAACTATATCCCACCGAATCCGTCCGTTCCAAAACGCACGCTTTGAAGGTATAACCCCAAGACGACCATCCGTGAACGAATGATTTTGATGTATGAGTTGTTCATGTTCAAATCATGTCCGAATTGATCCTTGCACGTTCCTCGTTTCTTTGCCACCGTCATGTGGGACACCCGGTTACCGGGAGCACCCCACCATCTCTTGCGTGTTCCACACATTCGCACACTTCTCTTTTGCATCGGTATCTCAATCGAGTTACCGGAACCGATATGTTGCCGTGGCACCCTTTCGTTCCGCCATGGTGACCAAATGCTCTATATCATCCTTCATGTCAACATTTTCATAAAAAATGCATAAACTTGTATATGTCATCCGCATCATGATAACAACATTTAAAATATTTAAAATTGTTGTTTGCATCAATTGCTAAATGACATATGGGGATTTTCCGGAATTGTTGTTTGTTACTTCCGATCTCATTTAAACTTGCCTAAATAGATAGTTTCTTTATGCTTCACCCCTTGTCATGTTTTATAACATTTAATATTGTGGAGTAGCTTAAACGAGAGTGAACTAAATAATTGAATGTGGTGTTTCTCCAATATTCTACTCGTTGCATATTGAGCTCCACTTAACTTGTAGTTTTGTTTGTTGCAAATTGCCATGTCATGCCTCATTAAACCGGACATGCATCATACTTGATTGTGCATCATGCCATGTTTATGTGATGGTTGTTTACCATGTTGTTTTATTCTTTCCGGTTGTACTTCTTCCTGATAGTTCCAGTCACGTTGCGATTGTGAGGATCCGCTCGACTACGTTGCCTCGTCTTCTTCATGGACTCGTTCTTCTTCCTAGCGGGATTTCAGGCAAGATGACCGTCACCTTGGATCTCACTACTATCGTTGATATGCTAGTTGTCTCGATGCTATCGCTATGTCGCGCTACCTACCACTTGTTTATCAAGCTCCCAATATGCCATGAAACAGTCTCTAACCTTTTCACCATCCTAGCAAACCTTTGTTTGGCTATGTTACCGCTTTGCTCAGCCCCTCTTATAGCGTTGCTAGTTGCAGGTGCAGTGCATGTTGTTCCATGTCGGGTCATGGATATCATGGGATATCACAATATCTCTTATTTAATTAATGCATCTATATACTTGGTAAAGGGTGGAAGACTCGGCCTTATGCCTGGTGTTTTGTTCCACTCTTGTCGTCCTAGTTTCCGTCATATCGGTGTTATATTCCTTGATTTTGCGTCCCTAACACGATGACGATGTGGGGTATGGGACCCTCTCAACGTTTCACTTTGAATAAAACTCTTCCAGCAAGGCCCAACATTGGTTTTAACATTTGCCGTAATAATACTTGAACCTAATAATTAATTAGCATAGGGCGTCGCGAACCCGAGGATTTTCTACATACAGGGCGGGGCCAACCCTGATGGTGTTGGTCCCAAACAGAGGCACTTGCGGTGTCACCCCTTCACCCGGGGTTTTCGGTTGATGTATGTAGTGCTCATCCGGTCGTGGCCTGAGACGAGATACGCGCGGCTACTATCAGGGTGTCGGCATGCCGGGAGGTCTTGCTGGACTTGTTTTAACATTGTCGAAATGTCTTGTGCACCGGGATTCCGAGTCTGATCGGGTGTCCTACGATGGAGGATTGTCTCCGCGGATCGTGAGCTTGTCATGGGCTAAGTTGGGACACCCTTGCAGGGTTTAATCTTTCAAAAGCCGTGCCCGTGGTTATGTGGCAGATGAGAATTTGTTAATATCTGGGTGTAAAGGACTTGAAGTAAACTCAACTAAAATACACCAACCGCGTTGCGTAGCCGTGATTGTCTCTTTTTGGGAGGTTCGAGAGGAGAACACGGTTGGGTTATGTTTGAATGTAAATAGTTCAGGATCACTTATTGATCGTTACTAGTTTGCAACCGTTTGCGTAGATTCTCATCTTACTCTTATATTCGTAGTTAGCCACCATACATTGCTTAGTCGCTGTTGCAACCTCACCACTTATCCTTTTCCATACCCATTAAGCTTTGCTAGTCTTGATACCCATGGTAATGGGATTGCTGAGTCCTCGTGGCTCACAGATTACTACACCAACAGTTGCAGGTACAGGTTCTGCGATGATCATGACGTGAGAGTGATGTTTATTGTGTTGGAGTTCTTGTTTCGCTTCTTCTTTGTTTGAGGGATAGGTTCTGGTCGGTGACTGGGCTAAAGGTGGTGGATGTTGTTAGAGCTTTTGTTTGTGTTTCATCCGTAGTCGGATGTTGATCTATGTATGATGTATTGATGTGTTCTTGTGGCATTGTATGCCTTTGGTATGTATCCCCATCTATTATGTAATGGTTTGATGTAATGATATCCACCTTGCAAAAGCGTGTCAATATGCGGTTCTATCCTTGGTAGGACCTTCGAGTCTCTTTAGGATAGTGTCGCATATTGGATGTGACAATTATATAATAAAGAGTAGTTTTGAGTGAGGGCTTTGCTTTCTTGCTATGATCTTGAGAAAAAGTAAAATAATAAAAGAAGCAAAAAGATTATATAATGATCTTATGGAGAGTGATGACTTCACATATAAAGAGTATGATGATTGAAATTTGTTGGGAGTTGACAAACATAGTTTTGGTCATTGTTTAATAGGAAGTGATAAAGAAAGAGAGGTTTCACATATAAATATATTATCTTGGACATCTTTTGTGATTGTGAGCACTCATTAAAATATGACATGCTAAAAATTTGATGTTGGACAAGGAAGACAACATAATGGGTTATGTTTTCTTATATCCGAATAGAAGTTATATTATCATGGATCCTCCAACATGTTGAGCTTGGTTTCGCTCTTATGCTAGCCAAATCTTTTGCACCAAGTAGAGATACTACTTGTGCATCCAAACATCCCTTGAACCAGTTTTGCCATGAGAGTCCACCATACCTACCTATGGATTGGGTAAGATCCTTCAAGTAAGTTGTCATCGGTGCAAGAAATAAAATTGCTCTCTAAATATGTATGATCTTTTAGTGTGAAGAAAATAAGTTGTATACGAACTTGTGATATGGAAGAAATAAAAGCAACAAACTGCATAATAAAGTTCTTTATCAGAAGCAACAACATAAAGTGACGTTCTTTTGCATTAAGGCTTTGTGCATCCAACCATAAAAGCGCATGACAACCTCTGCTTCCCTCTGCGAAGGGCATATCTTTTACTTTTACTTTCTACCTCTATACAAGAGTCATGGTGATATTCACCTTTCCTTTTTACACCTTTTCCTTTTGGCAAGCACTATATGTTGGGGAAGATCCTGATATATATATTCGTAGGTTATCATAAAGTATTATTGTTGACATTACACTTGAGGTGAAAGGTTGGGAGGCGAAACTATAAGCCCCTATCTTTCTCCGTGTCCGACTGAGGCTTTGAACTCATAAGCATCGCGTGAGTGTTAGCAATTATGAAAGACTAAGAGATGGTTGAGTATGTGGACTTGCTATACAAAAGCTCTTATATTGACTCTTTTCCGATATTATGATAAATTGCAATTGCTTCAATAACTGAGATCATAGTTTGTTGGTTATCAAAAAAGTTTCTGATTCATACTTTACATTGTGAACAAATTGTCGCTTTAGCATAAGAAATTATATGTCAATATATGTTGTTGTTCTAAGGATGATCATGATGCCCTCATGTCCGTATTTTATTTTATCGATACCTCTATCTCTAAACATGTGGACATATTTATCAATTTCGGCTTTCGCTTCAGGACAAGTGAAGCTTGGGGGAGTTGATACGTCCATTTTGCATCATGCTTTTATATTGATATTTATTGCATTATGGGTTGTTCTTACACATTATGATACAATACTTATGCCTTTTCTCCCTTATTTTACAAGGTTTACATGAAGAGGGAGAATGCCGGCAACTGGAATTCTGGACCAAAAAGGGTGCAAATCTGAGAGACCCTGTAACATCCCAAAATTATAAATTTTGGAATGTTATAAACAAATAGATAGATTTGATTGATTGCTTGATTGATTGACTGAAAGTGAGTGAATTCGAAACTTTTTGAAAGTTAGATGAGAGAGAATAAAAGGACTTTCCCAAACTTTCATTTTGCTTTTATGATCTTCGGGAATTCAAATTCTTTTCATCACAAAACCCTGGAGAGAAGATGACATGACTTCTTCCATTTATTTAAATGACAAGGGTGTTGAAAATATTTGAATTTCATTTGAGAATATTTCCAATTCTGAAACTTTATGCAACTCAATGATTTTCACGAGCGAAGATAAAATGACCTCTTCAAAACATATGAAATATGAGTTGGGAGTTTCAAAGAATTAAATTCAAAGTTCCTTTGAATTATTTTCAATTTGGAGGAGTTTTATTAAAATTATTTTTCTCCAAAAATAAAATATATGGAAAATAGGGTAACATGATTCCCTACTTCAGAAAAATGGAGAGAAATAAATTTGAATTCATTTTGATATTTTTAAAAATGATTTTTGTTGGATTTTATTGGACCAGAAGCACTCTTTGCCTTATTTGAATTTGTGTGAATTTTATTTGACATTAGAATAATGTTCATCATGTAGGAAATCTTTTTCTGAAAATTTTGATATATTATATGCCTATATAATATTTTCATTTTATTTTGTTTTATCATTTTGTTTTCCTCTCTTGTTTGTTTAAAAAATTAGCGCCTTGGGCCAAAGGCCCAAGCCGTAAGCCAATGACGGCCGAGGCCAAGGCCATCGCACGCACGCACCAAGGAAGCCAAGGAGCCGCCAAGGTTTCCTATTCTTTTACAAATCCTAGTAGGATTTGATCCCGTTTCGTTATTCCGTTTTTTTACTCCTAGGATTCCTAATCCTAGTCTATTTCTTGCCCCCTACCCCAAGCAAAACCCTCCCCTCCCCAATATAACTACCCAATCACCCCCCCTCCCCCTCCACCACATCAAACCGACACCTCTCCTCTCCTCTCCTCTCCTTGGCAGCAGTGCAGCTCCACCGCCGCCCGCTTGCCACCGCCGCCCGCCAAGTGCCGCTTGGCGTCGTCGACCTCTCCTGAGGTTTATATGATCTCCTCTCCACCGTCCCGTGATCTCCTTTCCTCTAGGAGCAAGCGCAACATCGGATCCGATCTTCTTCCCCAACTCCGACGACTACTTCGGTGAGATCCACGAAATCCCGTAATTCATTTTTTTTCAGAAAATAGCAATCTTAGAAAATTCATATCTTTTAGAGTTTTTAGTATTTTTGAGTGATTCCAATTGCTATGGGTCACAAATTTGCTGAAGTTTCTGTTAGTGTCACTGGATTTCAAATTTGAGTAGTTTAAATTTGAATTTGATAAGTTTTGTTCAGATTAGTATTTTGGCCATAACTTGAGTTTAAAAATAGGTTTTTAATTAATTCTTTTTGCTCCTGGTCACTTGTGATAATTTTTTTAGCTGTAGGATTTAGTTTGGTAATTTTGGAGTATTTTAAATTAGATTTTTAGTAAAAACAGTACTGTTTTGCTTATATAGTTGTTTTAGTTATGTAATTATTGTTTTTAATTATTTTTAGTTCATTCCTTTTGTAGATTTTCACTTGTTGTTATATGTTTATGTTTAGCTACAGTAGATAAATTTTTGTAGTTATTTATTAGTGTTTAGCTACTGTTTTGTAATTGCTTGTTTAGTTCATAGTGATAGTGGATAAAAATAGTTTTATTAGTTTTAAAAGTAATTCTTTTTCCACTTCAAGTTATATTGTTTTTGTTTCTGTTATTTGTGAACACATTAGTTGTTATATTTATTTAGTATAGTTTATTAATGTTTTAATAAATGATTTGTTGTTATAGTTGTCTTAGTGTTTTGCTAATTGCTATATTTGTTCTAGTATTAACTAGATGGTTATAGTAGTTTTATATTAGTTCTTTTTATTAGTTATTAAATTAGTAATTTATTTTCTGTTATTTTATTAGATTTATATTTTCTTTGCTGTAAAAAAAAGTTAGAGTAATTTAGTGATGTTATGTTAAGATTTGTGTGAGTTGGTCACCACTAGTTTTTCCTTGAATTTTTCTTTCAAGTTTTTCCTTTGGTTTTCGACTTGGTTTTCTTTGTTGCTTTTATTTTGATTGAGTATTGTTATGATTGATAGAATTGATTGCTAGGATGATTGCTTATATGATTGTCTGTTTAATATAGATTTTCAAAGGAGTGACGAATAGTTCTACCAAGTCTTTATTATGAGAGCGTTATTATCTTCATCAAGTAATACCGAGCAAGTTCACTTTGACCATGTTTTTCATACCTATGTGTTTTATTGCATCTAGTGTCATCTTCGCAACAATCCCTCCAGTAGTGACATTGAATCCTTGTAGTTGAGTAGTATGCATGAGGTAGGAATCCATCACCTGTTACCAAGCCGGACGTTATTTATTTTAATGCTACGCTATAGTAGACGGGTTGGTATGAGTGCTTCGGGAGTGGTGTGAGAATGGAGGATCTACGTCAATGGCGACAACTCCATGATGGAATCTGCAAGGACTGCATCTTCAAGGCCTCAAGACTTCAAGACTCGAGACAAGAATTCAATACACACTACTGGGTGAAGGATGGTTGACGGGCACCCTGGAGAATCCAGTGGTTGGCCGGGATGCATGGAGAAGCGCCATGACATCTTGCGGAAAGCTTCACCCAGACTCAAAGAGATGGAAGAATACTTCATGCCCGGAAGCTTACCTGTGCAACCGCAAGTCACTATGGGCTCTGGCTTGGTTGACCTTAGTTATGACTACGGCTAGGGCGGTGCTAGCAGATGTAGAACTACGGTAGGATTGAATGAGCACCGGACGGTGGTCGGGGGAACTCTTGAGGAAGACCATGTTTTGGTCATCTTGTTCTCAAACACCCTGAAGTGCGAGAACATAAAAAGAGGGATCGAATCTTGCGGGAAAAGTGTACAAACCTCTGCAGAGGGTTAAAACCTAATCGATTAGCCGTGTCCCCGGTTACGGACAATTTGAGCATCTGGACTTGAATCTATCTCGGAACTCTCAACACCGGATTGATAACTTAATTGTGGGCAACTTATGATGATTTTGGGCTATGAGACATCGGTTGGCAGAACCATGTCATGATAGAAAACTCCATAGTACAGACTTCATTTTATTCCTTTGATGTAGGGAAAATTAAACAAGCTTTTACGCAAAAACCCCAGACACAGAGCCACAAAGCCATATTGCATATAGTATAGTTTTATCATCTGTTCTTTTTATTGTGATCTTGCCGGTACATTCAATGTCTTGACCTACACGGCTGCAACGTATCATGTTGCGAGATATGTTTCTTCCGACGAGTAAAATGCAGTGCATGTGGTTACGGTCTACACTCAACCTGCCGATGGCGTTGATGGGACTCCACACCCGTTGTTGTTTCCGCTAAGACTTATGAGGTATATATCAGTTTTACGTTAATTATACATGTGATTGCACTTTGATATATACATTGATGTCTTTGTGTGCCAAAGATCTTGATCCGAGGATGGCACAGATACACAGAGGCTTGACCGTTTGAGGTCGGGTCGCTACAGACCCATTCCGCACAACTCTAAAGTCCTGAAAATTTATGAAGAATTATTTTGGAATATATAAAAAATATTGGGCAAAGAAAATACCAGAGGGGACCCACCAGGAGCCACAAGCCCGGGGGCACGCCCTACCCCCCTGGGTGTGCCCCTGTGGCTTGTGGGCCCCCTGGCAGGCCTCCGGTGCCCATCTTCTACTATACGATGTCTTTTGACCTAAAAATCAGAAGGAAGCTTTCGAGACGAAGCGTCGCCGTCTCGAGGCGGAGCCTGGGCAGAAGCAATCCAGGGCTCCGACGGAGCTGTTCCACCGGGGAAACTTCCCTCCCAGAGGGGGAAATCGAAGCCATCATCATCACCAATGACCCTCTCATCGAGAGGGGGGCAATCTCCATCAACGTATTCACCAGCACCATCTCCTCTCAAACCCTAGTTCATCTCTTGTATTGGATCTTTGTCTCAAAACCTCAGATTGGTACGTGTGGGTTGCTAGTAGTGTTGATTACTCCTTGTAGTTGATGCTAGTTGGTCTATTCAGTGGAAGATCATATGTTCAGATCCTTAATGATACTCAATAACCCTCAGATTATGAACATGAATATGCTTTGTGAGTAGTTACATTTGTTCCCGAGGACATGTGAGAAGTCTTGTTATAGTAATCATGTGAATTTGGTATTTGTTCGATATTTTGATGAGATGTATGTTCTCTTTCCTCTAGTGGTGTTATGTGAAGTCGACTACATATGACACCTCACCATGATTTGGGCCTAGGGGAAGGCATTGAGAAGTAATAATTAGATGATGGGTTGCTAGAGTGACAAAAGCTTAAACCCTAGTTTATGTGTTGCTTCGTAAGGGGCTGATTTGGATCCACATGTTTCATGCTATGGTTAGATTTATCTTAATTCTTCTTTCGTAGTTGCGGATGCTTGCGATATGGGTTAATCATAAGTGGGAGGCTTGTCCAAGTAAGGACAACACCCAAGCACCGGTCCACCCACATATCAAATTATCAAAATAATGAACGTGAATCATATGACCATGATGAAAACTAACTTGATAATAATTCCCATGTGTCCTCGGGAGCGCTTTGTTTTATATAAGAGTTTGTCCAGACTTGTCCTTTGCTACAAAAAGGATTGTGCCACCTTGTTGCACCTTAGTTACATTTGTTACTTGTTACCCATTTCGAATTATCTTATCACACAACGATCTGTTACCGAAAATTTTAGTGCTTGCAGAGAATACCTTGCTGAAACCCACTTGTCATTTCCTTCTGCTCCTCGTTGGGCTCGACACTCTTACTTATCGAAAGGACTACGATAGACCCTGATACGTCTCCAACGTATCTATAATTTTTTATTGTTCCATGCTATTATATTATTCATCTTGGATGTTTTATGGGCTTTACTATGCACTTTTATATTACTTTTGGGACTAACCTATTGACCCAGAGCCCAGTGCCAGTTTCTATTTTTCCCCTTGTTTTAGTGTTTCGCAGAAAAGGAATATCTAACGGAGTCCAAACGGAATGAAACCTTCAAAAAAGTTATTTTTGAAAAGAAAGCAATACGGGAGACTTGGAGTGCACGTCAGGGAATCAACGAGGAAGGCACGAGGCAGGGGGCGCCCACCCCCCTGGGCGCGCCCTCCACCCTCGTGGGCCCCTCGTGGCTCCCCTGACGTATTTCTTCCTCCTATATGTACCAATATACCCTAAAACCATCGGGGAACAGAATAGTTCGGGAGTTCCGTTGCAAGAAGCCTCTGTAGCCACCAAAACCAATCGGGACCTGTTCAAGCACCTGCCGGAGGGGGAATCCCTCACCGGTGGCCATCTTCATCATCCCGGCGCTCTCCATGATGAGGAGGGAGTAGTTCACCCTCGGGGCTGAGGGTATGTACCAGTAGCTATGTGTTTCATCTCTCTTTCGTGTTCTTGATTTGGCATGATCTTGATGTATCGCGAGCTTTGCTATTATAGTTGGACCTTATGATGTTTCTCCCCCTCTACTCTCTTGTAATGGATTGAGTTTTTCCTTTGAAGTTATCTTATCGGATTGGGTCTTTAAGTATTTGAGAACACTTGATGTATGTCTTGCGTGGGATAACCGTGGTGACAATGGGTTATTCTACTGATTCACTTGATGTATGTTTTGGTGATCAACTTGCGGGTTCCGCCCATGAACCTGTGCATAGGGGTTGGCACACGTTTTCGTCTTGACTCTCCGGTAGAAACTTTGGGGCACTCTTTGAAGTACTTTGTGTTGGTTTGAATAGATGAATCTGAGATTGTGTGATGCATATCGTATAATCATACCCACGGATACTTGAGGTGACATTGGAGTATCTAGGTGACATTAGGGTTTTGGTTGATATGTGTCTTAAGGTGTTATTCTAGTACGAACTCTTGAATAGATCGATCCAAAGAATAACTTTGAGGTGGTTTCGTACCTACAATAATCTCTTCGTTTGTTCTCCGCTATTAGTGACTTTGGAGTGACTCTTTGTTGCATGTTGAGGGATAGTTATATGATCCAATTATGTTATTATTTTTGAGAGAACTTGCACTAGTGAAAGTATGAACCCTAGGCCTTGTTTCCTAGCATTGCAATACCGTTTACGCTCACTTTTATCATTAGTTACCTTGCTGTTTTTATATTTTAAGATTACAAAAAGCTATATCTATCATCCATATTGCACTTGTATCACCATCTCTTCGCCGAGCTAGTGCACCTATACAATTTACCATTGTATTGGGTGTGTTGGAAACACAAGAGACTCTTTGTTATTTGGTTGCAGGGTTGTTTGAGAGAGACCATCTTCATCCTACGCCTCCCATGGATTGATAAACCTTAGGTCATCCACTTGAGGGAAATTTGCTACTGTCCTACAAACCTCTGCACTTGGAGGCCCAACAACGTCTACAAGAATAAGGTTGTGTAGTAGACATCAAGCAGTTTCTGGCGCCATTGCCGGGGAGGCTAGGTAAGCGGCACTCACACCCCGGCAACCAAGCTCTTTTATGGCGCCGTTGCCGGGGAGGTGAGTGCTTGAAGGTATATCTTTAGATCTTGCAATCGAATCTTTTTTGTTTCTTGTTTTATCACTAGTTTAGTCTATAAAAGAAAACTACAAAAAATGGAATTGAGTTTGCCTCATACGCTTCATCTTTTTAATATTTTTTGTGAGTATGATGGAAAGGAGAATTGTGCCAAAGTGTTAGAATAAGAATGCATTAAAATGTTTGGCACTGAATCTTTGAATGATGAGCATGATTGCAATGTTGTTAGTATGAACTCCTTGAATATCCATAGTACTAATGATGATTGCACTAGTCATGATGAAAATATCTCTTATAAGCATGTCGATTTTTGTGGAGTGTATTGGGTTTGCAAGTACACACCAAACAGGGAAGATAGATATTGCAAGAGGCATAAGCATTTAGAAACTAAATTGTTGCAAGAAAGGCTAGATGTTTGTGCTAAAAAATTAAATTTTCTTAGTCGTACTTGTGAACTTTGCAATGAACATGTTCATTTCAGTACCCAATGCAAATTGTTTCATGATCATATCGTGTCCAAAAATTGCGATGACTTGATTTCCCTTGCACATCATAATGAACTTAGTTTGCTCTTGGGTTATGAAGAAATGAAACGTATAACTAAGGTCATTCCAGAATTTGCCCTTGATAGAGTTCTTCATTTTGATCTAGAAGAAATTTATATGTATTGTGCGGTGAATTGCATTGAAAATCCTTATATTGCCAACTACATAAAGAAAAGAAAACAAATATAAGATGAAGAAAATACTAATGAAAGGGAAGAGACTCGCCAATATCCTCCTATTATTTCTTATGACGAATCAGGTAACGAGGAGGAGCCTTCTATTCAACCAATGTCATTAATAAGGAGCTCCAAAAAGAGGATTGAACCCACACATGATGTGGTGAAAAAGAAGAAAAGAAAAGGGAAGAGAGGTAAAAAGACATCTCTCCCAAATAATGTTGCTCCTATTATTGTTGTGCCTCATAAAAATGAATCAAAAATAATTGTGGAAGATGATGCACTTGATGATGATCTCTTATGCCTATTGCTTGTTGTGATGATTATGATTGGGAAGATAATAATACTTCTTATGATCTTGAAAATCTTTTTGGCACTTGCTTGGAAGAATATGATAATTGCTATCCATACTATTAATGATGAGAATGATTATGCTTATGATATGAAAAGGCCCAAGCTTGGGGAAGCTATGTTTGATGAGAATGACATATTTGAGAATATATTTGTTGAAATTAATGTTTGTCCCAAGCTTGGGGATGCTACATTTAATGAAGATGATATTTTTAGCCTCCCAAGTTTTGATATGCAAAGTTGTTATGATGATAGCATGCCTTCTACCTATGATGATTATAGTGATGAAAGTGGGTTTGGAAGAGTGTCAACTTTAGGAAGTAATGATCCCACTATTTTGGAGGATGTTGAATCTTATAATATTTATGAAAGTGGATTTGGAGAGGTCATGACTTTATTTAGTGACGAGTCCACTATCTTGGAAGAGGTTTCAATCGATTATGATGAGAACAAAGTTGCTACTTATGATGATTATTGTGATGAAACTTATGCTATAAAAAGTAGTGATGATTATATTTATAAAACTTGTCATGATTATGATTACCCTTTTGTGAACATTACTCTTTTAATGTGGTAATAATTTATAGTATTCAAGTCTCTTATGAAACTCCTACTATTCCGAATGAGAAGAATTTTGCTTATGTGGAGAGTAGTAAAAATTCTATGCTTGTAGATCATGAAAATAATGCTTTAGGTGCTGGTTATATTTTTGAATTCATTCATGATGCTACTGAAAATTATTATGAGGGAGTAATATATGCTTGTAGGAATTGCAATAATATCAAGTTTCCTCTCTATGTGCTTAAAGTTTTGAAGTTATGCTTGTTTTGCCTTCCTATGCTAGTTGATTATTGTTCCCATAAGTTATTTGCTCACAAAATCCCTATGCATAGGAAGTGTGTTAGACTTAAATGTGCTAGTCATATGCTTCATGATGCTCTCTTTATGTTTCAATTCCTATCTTTTATGTGAGCATCATTGAAATCATCATGCCTAGCTAGGGGCGTTAAACGTTAGCGCTTGTTGGGAGGCAACCCAATTTTATTTTAGTTTCTTGATTTTTGGTTCTGTTTAGGAATAAATAATCCATCTAGCCTCTGGTTAGATGTGGTTTTATGTTTTAATTAGTGTTTGTGCCAAGTATAATACCTATAGGATCTTCTTGTATGATAGTTATTTGATCTTGCTAAAAATTTCAGAAACTTTCTGTTCACGAAAACAATTGTTTAAAATCACCAGAACGTTATAAAATACTGATTCCAATTGCAGAAGATCAACAATCAAATTATCTAGGTCGTCCTATTTTGGTAGAAGTTTTTGAGTTACAGAAGTTTGCGTTAGTTACAGATTACTACAGACTGTTCTGTTTTTGACAGATTCTGTTTTTTCGTGTGTTGTTTGCTTATTTTAATGAATCTATGGCTAGTAAAAGAGTTTATAAACCATAGATAAGTTGGAATACCTTAGGTTTAACACCATTAAAAATAAAGAATGAGTTCATTACAGTACCTTGAAGTGGTGTTTTGTTTTCTTTCGCTAACGGAGCTTACGAGTTTTCTGTTGAGTTTTGTGTTGTGAAGTTTTCAAGTTTTGGGTGAAGATTCGATGGACTATGGAATAAGGAGTGGCAAGAGCCTAAGCTTGGGGATGCCCAAGGCACCCCAAGGTAATATTCAAGGAAAACCAAAAGCCTAAGCTTGGGGATGCCCCGGAAGGCATCCCCTCATTAAATCTTCGTTCATCGGTAACTTTACTTGGAGCTATATTTTTATTCACCACATGATATGTGTTTTGCTTGGAGCGTCATTTTATTTTCTTTTGTTTTTCTTGATGTTTGAATAAAATACCAATATCTGAAATTCTTAAATGTTAGAGAGTCTTCACATAGTTGCATAATTATTAAACTACTCATTGATCTTCACTTATATCTTTCGGAGTAGTTTGTCATTTGCTCTAGTGCTTCACTTATATCCTTTTAGAGCACGGCGGTGGCTTTATTTTGAAGAAATATATGAACTCTCATGATTCACTTATATTATTTTGAGAGTCTTTAGAACAGCATGGTAATTTGCTTTGGTTATGAATTTAGTCCTAATATGATGGGCATCCAAGAGGGATATAATAAAAACTTTCATATAAGTGCATTGAATACTATGAGAAGTTTGATTCTTTATGATTGTTTTGAGATATGAAGATGGTGATATTAGAGTCATGCTAGTGGAGTAGTTGTGAATTTTAGAGATACTTGTGTTAGAGTTTGTGATTCCCGTAGCATGCACGTATGGTGAACCGTTTTGTGATGAAGTCGGAGCATGATTTATTTATTGATTGTCCTCCTTATGAGTGGCGGTCGGGGAATGACGATGGTCTTTTCCTACCAATCTATCCCCCTAGGAGCATGCGCGTAGTACTTTGTTTTGATAACTAATAGATTTTTTGCAATAAGTATATGAGTTCTTTATGACTAATGTTGAGTCCATGGATTGTACGCACTCTTACCCTTCCACCATTGATAGCCTCTCTAATACCGCGCACCTTTCGCCGGTATTATACACCCACCATATACCTTCCTCAAAACAGCCACCATACCTACCTATTATGGCATTTCCATAGCCATTCCGAGATATATTGCCATGCAACTTTCCACCATTCTGTTTATTATGACACGCTCCATCATTGTCATATTGCTTTGCATGATCATGTAGTTGACATTGTATTTGTGGCAAATCCACCATTCATAATTATTTCATACATGTCACTCATGAGTCATTGCACATCCTGGTACACCGCCGGAGGCATTCATATAGAGTCATGTTTTTTTCTAAGAATCGAGTTGTAATTCTTGAGTTGTAAGTAAATAAAAGTGTGATGATCATCATTTAGAGCATTCTACCAGTGAGGAAAGGATGATGGAGACTATGATTCCCCCACAAGTCGGGATGAGACTCCGGACTAAAAAAAAGAGGCCATAAAAAAGAGAAAAGGCCCAAAGAAAAAGTAAAAAAATGAGAGAAAAAGAGAGAATGGACAATGCTACTATCCTTTTACCACACTTGTGCTTCAAAGTAGCACCATGATCTTCATGATAGAGAGTCTCATATGTTGACACTTTCATATACTAGTGGGAATTTTACATTATAGAACTTGGCTTGTATATTCCAATGATGGGCTTCCTCAAAATGCTCTAGGTCTTCATGAGCAAGCGAGTTGGATGCACACCCACTTAGTTTCTTTTGTTGAGCTTTCATACACTTATAGCTCTAGTGCATCCGCTATGTGGCAATCCCTACTCACTCACATTGATATCTATTGATGGGCATCTCCATAGCCCGTTGATACGCCTAGTTGATGTGAGACTATCTTCTTCTTTTTGTCTTCTCATATTCCACCTATAGTGCTATGTCCATGGCTCACGCTCATGTATTGCGTGAAGATTGAAAAAGTTTGAGAACATCAAAAGTATGAAACAATTTCTTGGCTTGTCATCGGGGTTGTGCATGATTTAAATATTTTGTGTGGTGAAGATAGAGCATAGCAGGACTATATGATTTTGTAGGGATAACTTTCTTTGGCCATGTTATTTTGAGAAGACATGATTGCTTTGTTAGTATGCTTGAAGTATTATTGTTTTCATGTCAATATTAAACTTTTATTTTGAATCTTATGGATCTGAATATTCTTGCCACAATTAAGAAGAATTACACTGAAATTATGCCAAGTAGCATTCCACATCAAAAATTCTGTTTTTATCATTTACCTACTCGAGTACGAGCAGGAATTAAGCTTGGGGATGTTGATACGTCTCCAACGTATATATAATTTTTGATTGTTCCATGCTATTATATTATTCATCTTAGATTTTTTATGGGCTTTACTATGCACTTTTATTTTACTTTTGGGACTAACCTATTGACCCAGAGCCCAGTGCCAGTTTTTGTTTTTTTTTCTTGTTTCAGTGTTTCGCAGAAAAGGAATATCAAACGGAGTCCAAACGGAATGAAACTTTCGGAAAAGTTATTTTTGGAAAGAAAGCAATACGGGAGACGTGGAGTGCACGCTGGGAATCGACAAGGAAGGCACGAGGGGGCGCGCCACCCCAGGGCGCCCTCCACCCTCGTGGGCCCCTCGTGGCACCCCTGACGTATTTCTTCCTCCTATATATACCAATATACCCTAAAACCATCGGGGAACAAAATAGATTAGGAGTTCCGCCGCCGCAAGCCTATGTAGCCACAAAAAACCAATCAGGACCCTGTTCCGGCACCCTGCCGGAGGGGGAATCCCTCACCGGTGGGACACGTTTTGAACCTATGCATAGGGGTTGGCACACGTTTTGGTGATCAACTTGCGGGTTCCGCCCATGAACCTGTGCATAGGGGTTGGCACACGTTTTCGTCTTGACTCTCCAGTAGAAACTTTGGGGCACTCTTTGAAGCACTTTGTGTTGGTTTGAATAGATGAATCTGAGATTGTGTGATGCATATCGTATAATCATACCCACGGATACTTGAGGTGACATTAGGGTTTTGGTTGATATGTGTCTTAAGGTGTTATTCTAGTACGAACTCTTGAATAGATCGATCCGAAAGAATAACTTTGAGGTGGTTTCGTACCCTACAATAATCTCTTCGTTTGTTCTCCGCTATTAGTGACTTTGGAGTGACTCTTTGTTGCATGTTGAGGGATAGTTACATGATCCAATTATGTTATTATTGTTGAGAGAACTTGCACTAGTGAAAGTATGAACCCTAGGCCTTGTTTCCTAGCATTGCAATACCGTTTACGCTCACTTTTATCATTAGTTACCTTGCTGTTTTTATATTTTCAGATTACAAAAAGCTATATCTACCATCCATATTGCACTTGTATCACCATCTCTTCCGAACTAGTGCACCTATACAATTTACCATTGTATTGGGTGTGTTGGGGACACAAGAGACTCTTTGTTATTTGGTTGCAGGGTTGTTTGAGAGAGACCATCTTCATCCTACGCCTCCCATGGATTGATAAACCTTTGGTCATCCACTTGAGGGAAATTTGCTACTGTCCTACAAACCTCCGCACTTGGAGGCCCAACAACGTCTACAAGAAGAAGGTTGTGCAGTAGACATCAGACCCCCTATACTAGTGGGTCATCACAGGGAACCGGTGCCAAATGTAGCAACAATTGTTTTGACACCATTTTTGGTAAATGTAGTGGACAACCTTAGTGCTATTAGTTCTATGTTGCTAAATTTGCGCATGTACACACGTGTTAGTATCAATTTGATGTCATCCAAACACTTTCGCTATGTTGTTGCAGTTATATTTTTCTTCCTCATAAAATATTCAATTTGTTATTTATAGTACACGATTAAGAACTTGTAGCGTTGTTGCAGTTAATTATAGCTTGTGATGTTTCTGAATTTGGTTGTTGTCTCAGTAGCAATTAATTCATTTGCACATTGATCTTTTTGAGAAGATATTGAAGGAAATATGCCCTAGAGGCAATAATAAAGTTATTATTTATTTCCTTATTTCATGATAAATGTTTATTATTCATGCTAGAATTGTATTAACCGGAAACATAATACATGTGTGAATATATAGACAAACAGAGTGTCACTAGTATGCCTTTACTAGACTAGCTCGTTGATCAACGATGGTTATGTTTCCTAGCCATAGACATGGGTTGTCATTTGATTAACGGGATCACATAATTAGGAGAATGATGTGATTGACATGACCCATTCCGTTAGCTTAGCACGCGATCGTTTAGTATGTTGCTATTGCTTTCTTCATGACTTATACATGTTCCTATAACTATGAGATTATGCAACTCCTGTTTACCGGAGAACACTTTGTGTGCTATCAAACGTCACAACATAACTTGGTGATTATAAAGGTGCTCTACAGGTGTCTCTGAAGGTACTTGTTGGGTTGGCGTATTTCGAGATTAGGATCTGTCACTCCGATCGTCGGAGAGGTATCTCTGGGCCCTCTCGGTAATGCACATCACTTAAGCCTTGCAAGCATTGCAACTAATGAGTTAGTTGCGGGATGATGTATTACGGAACGAGTAAAGAGACTTGCCGATAACGAGATTGAACTAGGTATTGAAGATACCGACGATCTAATCTCGGGCAAGTAACATACCGATGACAAAGGGAACAACGTATGTTGTTATGCGGTCTGACCGATAAAGATCTTCGTAGAATATGTAGGAGCCAATATGAGCATCCAGGTTCCGCTATTGGTTATTGACCGGAGGCGTGTCTCGATCATGTCTACATAGTTCTCGAACCCGTAGGGTCCGCACGCTTAACGTTACGATGGCGGTTTCATTATGAGTTTACATGTTTTGATGTACCGAAGGTTGTTCGAGTCCGGATGTGATCACGGACATGATGAGGAGTCTCGAAATGGTCGAGACATGAAGATTGATATATTGGAAGCCTATGTTTGGACATCGAAGTGTTCGGGTGAAATCGGCATTTCTTAGAATCTTGGGAGGTTAACGGAACCCCGGTAACTTAATGGGCCTTAATGGGCCTAGTGGAGGAAGAGGAGAGGAGGCCAAGGGGCAGCAGCGCCTCCCCCAAGTCCGAATTGGACAAGGAGGCGGCGCCCCCTTTCCTTTCCCTCTCTCTCCTCTTTCCCCCAAGTCCTAGTCCAACATGGAAGGGGGAGTCCTACTCCCGGTAGGAGTAGGACTCCTCTGGCGCCGCCTTAAGCCTCGGCCGCACCTCCTCCCCTTGCTCCTTTATATACAGGCAGGGGCACCCCAAGGACACAACAATTGATTGTCCGATCTTTTAGTTGCAGCGGTGCCCCCTCCACCATAGTCCACCTCGATATCTTGTAGCGGTGCTTAGGCGAAGCCCTGCGTCGGTAGAACATCATCATCCTCACCACGTTGTCATGCTGACGAAACTCTCCCTCAACACTCAGCTGGATCGGAGTTCGAGGGACGTCATCGGGCTGAACGTGTGCTGAACTCGGAGGTGTCGTACGTTCGGTACTTGATTGGTCGGATCGTGAAGACATACAACTACATCAACCGCGTTGTGCTAACGCTTCCGCTTTCGGTCTACGAGGGTACGTGGATAACGCTCTCCCCTCTCGTTGCTATGCATCACCGTGATCTTGCGTGTGCGTAGGAAATTTTTGAAATTACTACGTTCCCCAACAGTGGCATCCGAGCCTGGTTTTATGCGTAGATGTCATATGCATGAGTAGAACACAAGTGAGTTATGGGCGATATAAGTCATCTTGCTTACCGACATGTCATACTTTGGTTCAGCGATATTGTGAGATGAAGCGCCGGACCGACATTACAGCAGACGCTTACGCGAGGCTGGTTTCACCGCCACAAGCACTCATTGCTTAAAGGTGACGGCGGTGTCTGTCTCTCTCACTTTAGTTGAACTGAGTGTGGCATACGCCCGGTCCTTGCGAAGGTTAAAACAACACCAACTTGACAAACTATCGTTGTGGTTTTAATGCGTAGGTAAGAACGGTTCTTGCTCAGCCCGTAGCAACCACATAAAACTTGCAACAACAAAGTAGAGGACGTCTAACTTGTTTTTGCAGGGCATGTTGTGATGAGATATGGTCAAGACGTGATGCTAAATTTTATTGTATGAGATGATCATGTTTTGTAACCGAGTTATCGGCAACTGGCAGGAGCCATATGGTTGTCGCTTTATTGTATGCAATGCAATCGCCCTGTAATGCTTTACTTTATCACTAAGCGGTAGCGATAGTCGTAAGAAGCATAAGATTGGCGAGACGACAACGATGCTACGATGGAGATCAAGGTGTCGCGCCGGTGACGATGGTGATCATGACTGTGCTTCAAGATGGAGATCACAAGCACAAGATGATGATGGCCATATCATATCACTTATGTTGATTGCATGTGATGTTTATCCTTTATGCATCTTATCTTGCTTTGATTGACGGTAGCATTTTAAGATGATCTCTCACTAATTATCAAGAAGTGTGTGACGCCCCCGATTCAATCGTACACTAATCATGCACGCAAATGTGTACGATCAAGATCAGTGACTCACGGGAAGATATCACAACACAACTCTACAAATAAAATAAGTCATACAAGCATCATAATACAAGCCAGGGGCCTCGAGGGCTCGAATACCAGTGCTCGATCATAGACGAGTCAGCGGAAGCAACAATATCTGAGTACAGACATAAGTTAAACAAGTTTGCCTTAAGAAGGCTAGCACAACCGGGATACAGATCGAAGAGGCGCATGCCTCTGCCTGGGATCCTCCTAAGCTACTCCACGGTCATCGTCGGTGGGCCTGCGTAGTAGTAGGCACCTCCGGTGTAGTAGTCGCCATCGACGGTGGCGTCGCTCCTGGGCTCCATCGTGCAGTCGCGACAATCGAGTAGAGATAGGGGAAAAGGGGAACAAGGCAACCGTGAGTACTCATCCAAAGTACTCGCAAGCAAGGAACTACACTACATATGCATGGATATATGTGTAAAGGGCCATATCGGTGGACCGAATCGCAGAATGCGAATAAGAGGGGGATAGCTAGTCTTATCGAAGACTACGCTTCTGGTCACCTTCGTCTTGCAACAGGTAGAAGAGGGTAGGTTGAAGTCCTCCAGGTAACATCACATAGCAATAATCCTACCCGGCGATCCCCTCCTCATTGCCCTGAGAGAGAGCGACCACCAGTTGTATCTGGCACTTGGAAGGGTGTGTTTTAATAAGTATCCGGTTCTAGTTGTCATAAGGTCAAGGTACAACTCCAAGTCGTCCTGTTACCGAAGATCACGGCTATTGAATAGATTAACTTCCTGCAGGGTGCACCAACTTACCCAACACGTTTGATCCCATTTGGCGGACACACTTTCTGGGTCATGCCCGGCCGCTGGAGATCAACACGCCGCAGCCCCACCTAGGCACAACAGAGAGGCCAAGACGCCGGTCTAAACCTAAGCTGCTGCAGGGTCTGGGCCCATCGTCTGAGCACACACAAGACGTTGCGTGGCGGCCGGAAGGCAGACCTAGCCTAGTGGCATTCGGTCCAATCCGGCCTGGGCCGTCGTCAGCCGACGTCAAGTGCTTCGGCCGATACCACGACGCCGAGTGCCCATATCTCTCCCACGTAGTTGGTTAGTGCGTATAAGCTCGTAGCCAACTCGGATCAAATACCAAGATCTCGTTAAGCGTGTTAAGTATCCATGAGCGAGCGAGCAGGCCCACCTCTCTCCTAGGCGGTCCCAACCTGCCCTGTCGCTCCGCCACAAGGATCCACTCGAGGGTGCTCCACCAGCCGACCCGACTTTAGTCTCCACATGTACCATGTATAAGTATATAGTATATACCCGTGATCACCTCCCGAGTGATCACGGCCCGATAGTATAGCACAGCAGACGGACAAGAATGTAGGGCCACAAATGAAAATACTAGCATCATATACTAAGCAGTAGGATAGCAGGTAAAGGTAACATCAGTAGTAGCAAGGACAGGCTATGCAGCAGTATAGGAGTAACTGAAAGCAGTAACATGCTACACTACTCATGAACGGTTCGAGGGACTTCAAGTTCGATGTACACCAACTTATCTTCTTCTGCTGCAACTCGGAGTTGGTAATGATCCGATCTAAACCGTTATTGCAACTTCGTAGTGTTCCTGATTGATATTATGACGACATGTTTCATTTTCTACTACATTTCCCAACACGTTATAGTTAAATCTAAACGTCTTTAATTATGGTCGAAGTGTTGAACATGTGTTCAAAATTGTTATAGTAGCACATGCTCATGTTATATGCATGCTACTAGTGTTGATGTGTTAAATTTAAGAGTACTTGTTTAGACATCATATATACTGGTTTTAAATTTAAATAATGTTGTCATGACAACAACAATGGCTAAACAATGTTGTCATGGCAGCAAAAATGAGCCCTTTGGCTAAAACTGTTGCAATGACAGAAAACACTAATTAAGATGTTAAATATTGCTATAATGACAACAAAATGTATTGTCATGGTAGTTTTTTCTTAGGCCAAAAGAATATGAATGACATGCGATTACAAGTGCACGTCACTAATACTACAACATAGTAGTTGCGTATTCATTACAGGGCACGCCGCTAGTATATGTGCTAGCAGTGACGTGTGCCGGAATCACATCACTGAACGTTTATGACTGGCGTGATGCTAGAGACGGGCTGCCCAACATTACTGATTACCTTTTCGGCACGCCACTCGTATGGTTTGAGCACAACACGACCCAAAGGCACACCGGGCCAGCCCAGCCGCCTTTCTGTGGCTCGAACACAACGGGCTCATGCCGCGTTAGACTGGCCCAGCTCGAGTCTCACCTTTGACAATACGACGGGAGCTCCTATCTGATGCTTATTGCGGCACACTGTTGGACAAACGCACACACGCCCCGATTGAGCCGGCCCACTGGTGAACGAGCGAAGCGAGCGGCGATCGACCAATGTAGCGACTATAAATTCGCAAAAAAAAGACCGACGATTGATCACGAGACCTCCAGCAAACAAGCTATCCATGCTAGCCACCGTACATAATGAAAGGTATTGATTACATTGCAGCGCAAGCCTATAAGAACAACACCAACGTCAGATCCAAACATTTCCTTTTTCTTTTTCTTTTCTTTATGTGTTTTTGAATTTTTTGTTCGAAATTCCAAAAAATGTTCTCAAACTTGAGATATGTTCACAAATTCAAAAAAATGTTTGTGTTCCATTTTTTTTGCAAATTTCGAAAATTGATCGTGCTATAGAACTTATTCGTATTTTATCATTTTTTGCAAAACTTCAGAAATTCTTCGCGTTCTTGAAAAAGGATTTAAAAATTATTCATGTTTATGAAAAATATGATTATTTGTAAAATGAATGTTTAGTGAAATGTGAACAATTTTCACTCAAAATTCTCTAAGAATGTGAACATTTTTTCAAAATCATGTTTTTTTAATATGTATAAACTTTTTGAAACTCTTGATAAAATTTGAAAACGTGAACAATTTTTTAAAATACCAAAGAAATTTAAATATTGGAACTTTTTTGAAAGTTTGCAAACAAAATTGAAAATAGGAAATTTTTTTGAAAACGCAAAAGTTTTTTGAAAACATGAAAAAAAATCAAACTCCCGAACAGAATAAAAACCTGGTCAGTTTTTGAAAACATGACCATATTTTGAAACTCCTGTATAAAATTTTAAAACACAAACTTTTTTGAAAAACTGCGAACAATTTTTAAACACATGAATGATTTTTGAAAAAGAATTAAAATGAAAAGAAAAACAAAAAGGAAAGAAAAATAAAAAGAAACAGTAAGAAGTAGAAAAAAAGACCAGTAAAAATAGAATATAAAAAGAAACAGAGACAAGAAAAATGGTTCAGGAACTTCCTAGAAGGAAAAAACCAGCTAGGAACCCCTATATGGTTTCTTAAAACCGGGATCCATGAAGCGGTGAACACCCAGGTCATCGCTCGCTTCTGAACCTGTGCGATTGCTCGGCAACATGACGAAGCGTGCGTCTTATAGGTTTTCCCGGACCAAACCCTCTGGTCCATCCCACGCACCCGGCAGAAACAACACACCATAGTCCACAAGGCGCGCCCGCGTCTACACTCGCACTAATAAAAGCAGCAGATGCTCGCTACGCTAAACGCCTACCTTGTGCGCTTTACTGCTCCATTTACTCCCGCAGAGGTGAACGGGCGCCTTTCGTTTTTCTGCTTCGCTTCTCGTAAGCAGAGGTCGACCGAGCTGATCTCCGCATCCCGTTTCCTGTTCATCAGAGAGAAGGGAGATAATGGCCGCCGGCGAGAGAAACGAGTCTTCGGCGGCGGCGGCGGCGCCATTGCTGGCAGCAGCGAGGGAGAGGAAGCTCTGCAAGGAGGGGTGCCCAGGGTGCAGGCTGGACGAGATCAACAAGAGCAAGACCGGCATCCCCTACCTCAACTTCTTCTACGTGTGGGTCGTCTGTCTCTGCGCCGGTGAGTGCGCCCCTCCCTCTCTTCTCTTCCATCTTGCTTGGGTTTCTTGTTCCCAGCATGGGTCCAGCTCCAGCCTCCAGCGTTCTGGATGTAGCACGCGTACGCCGTTTCTTCAGTTCCACTAACACCTGTACTCTTTGTCTAGAATAATCAACACCTGTACTTTTTTGTCCTATAATACATTAATATTTCCCCTAGCTGAACGACGATGGTCTTACTTCACTACTAGCTAAACTTTTCTTTTCTTTGGTGGTGCATCAGGCTGGGGCACAGACCTGAAAACCAAAAATAATATGTCAAGTCAACAAGCAATTAGCATACCATCTCTACGCCTCGGCACTTAGGACGACTGGTTCGTAATTGATTACTCCCTCCGTTCCAAATTACTCGTCGTGATTTTAGTTCAAATTTGAACTAAAACAATTTGGAACGGAGGGAGTAGTTATAAACATAGCGTGGAACTTCGGAGGTTTCAGAAGAATAGAGTAACCATGGCACGAACTAAAAGAGTGTAACAGATCACCGAAAACCGCCCCTCCGTACGTGTGTAGCATAACCATTAACCACGGTTTGATAGGATGGATGTACTACAAGACAATGGACGACGACAACACATCCCCTCCGTACCTATGTGTACTATCGGCTGGATGAAAGCTGAGAAAGATGGAGTAACTCACATGTGCCTTCTCCGTCATCACGGGTGCGAAACTGATACGGGAGGCAGTAGACAACAACAGATGCATGGTGTGGGACCTCTCGTAGTAGTATAGTATTCAAACTCCAATCCAAACAGTCCTAGTATAGTATTCAAACTCAAATCCAAATAGTCCTATGTTGTTGTAATTAATTAGGGCCAGCCAAACTTGGCATTAGAGCACAATTTGTGGATTTGCCAAAAGTTTTGCGGAATTCCTAAAACTGCATTTTCACGACGGCTTTGAAAAAGTTTGTATTAATTGTAGCGGCCTGTTTGGATACTTTAAATTAGCTAGACGTTAGAGTTAGTTTATAGAATTGAGTTGCTCAACAGTGTCAGCGTCTCAGTTACACATGCGTCGCATAGACGGGAAGGTCACATGTGTAGTACAGTGCCAAGGTGACAGTAGTAGCACGATGTGGGACCTGAAATGACCACATCTTACCCTCCTCCCAGTCCACCGTACACACAGAGGATACGTGGTGGCGATCCATCCCATCCGTATGGTCTTCACTCCAGATCCAGACCCCGGTTGCTATTGGGACGGCAGGAAAGTATCTGGTCCGTCTATTCCCTGACAGGGAGCGAGCGAGCGAGCGCAGCCTGGAAGACCATGGAGGAAGTTTCCCGGAAGCTCAGCCGTCACCCGCTCCAAATCTTTTCTGTAGATGCACGCAATTAATCATGGATTTTATTGACGCGGACCAGACTACAACTACTATAAGTACGGTCTTTGACAAAGGCAAATCCTATTTGTCGCTTCGTGTGAAAGCATAACGACCAAACACACAAGGATGGTGAGATGGGCCGTCCCATTCAATCTATTGTATGTACGTTCTACATATCTCTCGGTTTTGGGAACCTTCCCGTTGAGATTTTTTTTTCAATTTTTCTTTTTATTGATTTGCAGTTTTTATTTTTTGTTTCTTTTCATAAATTTCAAAAAATGTTCGGATTTTTTTAAGGAATGCAATTGTTTTTGAATTTTTCTAAAAAATGTTCGCATTTTTCAAATATTGTTTGCGTCCAAAACATGTGCGAAAATTTCAAAAAGTGTTCACTTATTCAAAAAATGTTTGGAATTTCGAAATTATTTGAGTTTTTTTAAATGCTTTCTAAAAATTGTTTGGAATTTCCAAAGAAGTTCGTGTTTTTAAAAATCATGGTTTTCAAAAAAATGTTTGGGCAAAAAATTCGCATTTCCAAAAAATGTTCGTATTTTCAAAATTTGTTAGGAAATTGAGATTTTTTTGAGTTTTAAGAAAAATGTTCACTTTTTAAAATACTTTTGTGTTTTAAAGCCGAATGGAAAACAACAAACCAAAAAAGTCAATCACTACAGTATCCATTCGAGTCACCATAGTACTCGCTCTGATCACTACAGTGCCGGTCTCACCACTACATTGTCAGTCAAATCGTTGTAGTGTCGGTCGAGTCGCTACGGTACTCGCCTCAGTCGCTACAGTGTGAGTTGAATCGCTACCACATCCGGCGTTTGATTGCTCCCGGCCTAATGTTGTCGTCACCCCTTCTCACTAGTTGTGGCCTTACCACAAAGTGCACTATACAAACATGAAATTAACATCATTTTGGTCCTAACTACTAACAAATGACAGTACCAAATTAAGAGTCATATGGATAAAAGGGGGAAAATTTCACCATCCTCGTCTTCTTCGGATCCTTCTGTTACCTCTTAGACCACATTGCCTTAGCCCACTCCAACCTTTTGCTCTTGCAAGCTTCATTAGCATGTGCCTTCACACCATGGACAGATCCAATATCATTAGTTGTCACATCATCCTCATCCAACACGCACACATCAGGACCCCACTCTAAGATCCAGTTATGAAGAATGCAACATGCAAGACCAAGCTTAACTTGGGTATGAAACGGTGGAATGCCTTCTGATCAAGAATCTTGAATCTATTCTTAGAACCACCAAATGCCCTCTCAACTAACTCTAAAGCTAGATTGGGCAATCTTAGGATAGTTCCTAGCAGAGAACTCATCAAGATGGTACCTGGTTTTCCTAATGGGTGGAAAAACCCTAGGACGACATGCATATCCAACATCTCCTAGCTAGAACTTACTATCAGGGATATTGATCTCATCAGGTCGAGCCATGCTTTCAGCAAGAATGTTAGCATCATGGGTTGATCCTTCCTAAGCAGCTAACACATATGTGAACTCGAGATCAAAATCAACCGCAGCAAGTACATTCTGGCTTGTGTAGTGCTTTCTATACCTGTATGCTGCAGCCCGTGACCTCGACACTATAGCAGTCATGTGAGTACCATCTATTGCATCAATACAATCATGTGATAGCATGGAAAAAGTATTATGACTCACAACAATACAATCATCTCATGGCAAGAACTAATAGTTAGTACTGCTCACCTTGAAATATGGATACCATCTATAGCTCGTATGTATCTTTGAAGGAGTTTGACCATTAGGTGCCTTGATCATCTCTCCTCTGGGCTCTCTAATCGCATATAAGATTTGCTTGAAATACCGGGAACTTGTCTGGATCTCCTAATTGTGTTGTAAATCACTTTGAACTTATGGTTATGACCTACAACATGAAGGAACATTGCTACTTGATCTTCCACAGAGGTGTAGATGTTATCTTCTAGCAACCCCCTCTCTCTAAACATCTTCACAAGCTTGGAGAAACGCGATCTTCTCATGCGAAGCATGTTGACAATCTCTACATCATTAATGTTGTAGATGTAGTTTAGATTCCACCATCCTCTCACTATCTCGGGATAACATTGGACCATGTCTAATCACAGGCTTCAAATTGTGACGAACCACTCTCTTGTGGACCAACATGACCTAGGTCTGAGTCACAACTACGAGTGTTGATGCGTGAACGAGCAGCTTCATCCGTTTGTCCTAGTGAAATCGATGTTGTGGTAAGTAACAACAAAATCGACCCTACACCTTAGCTAACGACAAAATAGTGGAGGATGGTGGGTAGTTGTAAGCGCCTTACCGCCATGCGAGACAACGACAGCCCATGTCGGAGACGAGGCGGACGAGACGGAGACGAAGGGGACGAGTAGCCTACCAGGGGAGGAGCACATCCTGGTGCAAGAGATCTCGGTCCGCGCCGCCGGTACCACAGATCTAAGTCGCCGCCGCTACTGTTGCCAAGAACCGCGGCTGGATTTGTTCTCCCAATAAAGGTGAGCGAGGGGGGGGGGGGTTGAGACTGCAGATCTCGCGCCATATCACACCTACAGATTTTCGTCTCTTGCCACCTCCACCCCCTACGTACGCCAACCCTCTCCCGACTTGCGCTCGCCTCAGCCCGGCTCCAGGAAACGGTCGATTCAAGCGTTCCTAGCAAGTCAGGATATGGAATGCTTTGAGTTTCGTGCGTGTGCGAGCCAACGCCTCGCGTGAGCAATCGAATAGGCTTTTTTGCATGCACTGGTACTGTTTGGGGGGCTGCGAGCAATCAAACACACCCCATGTCTCAAGCTTGACCGAGTGTATATTATTTTTGCATCCTATATGAGGAGCCCGATCTCAATGATTCCTTGAGGCGACGGAGTGGTCCAAGATGTGTGGGCTCAAACCATGCCCTCCCAACTCCACCATCGGGTGAACAGAGCGTAGCTCAGATGGTTAGGTTCATCTAACTCATGGGGATTACAAATCATTCATTTGTTCAGGGTAGCTTTAGCCATTGTGGGTAGAAACTAGTCGCAAGAAGCGAAGCGATCTTGCAAGCTGGAGAAGATGCCCTTTTCTGACGCGTAAGCTACCACAAAAGGAATGAGGGAAAAATCCCTCGGGATTAGAAAGACTAAAGAGGCATGGAGGGCGGACTACAAGAATACGACTACAATACAAGCAATGAGCAATGCGTTTCTCTTATTACTTTTTTACCCCCTTGTTACTTTTTTACCCCCTTGTTCCTTGGATACAATTCGTTCCTTGTACGGCCAAATCTCAATTTGTGGAGGCCTTCGGTATCTCCTTGTGGTGGAACCAGCCTGCCATAGTTCAAGTCCTAGACTTTGCACTGGTGCTTGTATGCGTTCATATAGGAGTGAGTGTTTGTGCGTGTATATGAGTGTCTGCGTTTGTATGGTGTTTCTTGGCAAAAGAAAACTCCACCATAGGTTTTTTCTTAACACAGTACAAACGTAAGTGCTCAGGACTTGAACCCTGGTGGGCTGGGGATACCACTGTTCCTCTAACTATGCAACCACAGGTTGGTTCGCAACTGCACAATAGGTTGAAAACAACATTAAGCTTTTTACTTTAAAAAAAGATTGCCATTATGATTTATGGAGTGAGAAAGAGGAGCGGCCGCACTTGTACTAGTACTACATATACATGCACGTAAAGCCTTTCCAAAGGAGAAAGACTTGGCCAACCCTCTCATCCCGCCACCTAAATTTAGCCAAACAAACCAAAGGCAAGAATCCACGAACAACTAGAGCCAGGCTTCATTCTCCAGCTCTTGGCGAACGAGGATGCCGCGCGACTCTCAGAATCCAGGCATCATCTTGATGTGGATTAAGGACGTCCAACGGAGTAGGAAGAGTCACGTAGCATTCAGCCGCAGCCGCAGCCGGAGGCATCAAGATGACCGGATCAGGCCGAGAGGCGCCATTGCTCCGCGTCAGGAAGGTGTACCATGAACGATGCCCCGGATGCAGACAGGAGAGGAAGACGCAGGCCGACCACCGGATACCCTACACGGAGTTCCTCTACATTTGGATCGCATGCTTGTGTGCCGGTATGATGCCACACGATGCTCTTTTTTACAGGATTTCCTCTGATGATCAGGCAGCATCCTCATGGAACAGCTGTATGACTGCCAGAATCTGGAGGGTTATAACATTTGGATTTGCCACTCTAGTACAATAATGCAATCCAATCGCTTTCAATTAACATAACCAAGAGATTCTGATTTCAGACTTCAAAACATTAGGAGATGCTCCCAAACATGTGCCTTTCTGCATTTATGTCATGGTTTCTCCAGAGGCTCTTTCTGCAGTTTGTCTACAAAACTCACTTTTTTTTGTCACCTTCGTTAAAAGATTGGACATATTTCTATAGGTTTTTTTTATAAGTTAAGGTTATCAATTGTTGGCGTTTGCTAACTCAACTTGGTTTGTTATCTTTCCAGCTCTACCGATCCAGTCACTGTTTCCCTATCTATACTTCATGGTATGTACAGAAGTCGCAAAACTTGAACATCTATCCTGATTGTATGCATGAATTGTCGTTTGTTGAATTATTACATACTTTGTGTTGATTAATTATATGTCCGCCGTTGTTATTATTTAACAGATTAGGGACTTGGAAGTCGCAAACCAAGAGCAAGACATTGGGTTCTATGCTGGTTTTGTTGGTTAGTATTGTCCCCTGTCTTGTCAATTTACTGGAAAAATAAGGGAATAAAAGACTACAAGCACACCGAGTAGACTTTAATAGCGTCATAATTCGAAAATAGTTATTTTTCGACCAGTAGCTACTGACTGTATACTCTGTCTCAAGGGGCTGCTTATTTCCTTGGAAGAACCATCAGTGCTGTGCCATGGGGCATTTTTGCTGACAAATATGGGAGGAAGCCTTGCATTGTTATCAGTATCCTCTCAGTGTATGGAAAATTCAGTTAGATTATGAAAACATATTTCGTACTCCATTCAATTAAATCAAAATTAATCCTACGCTACTACTTCTTTTTCAGGATCATATTTAACACCCTTTTCGGCCTTAGTACGACTTACTGGATGGCAATTGTAACTAGGGGGCTACTTGGGTTACTCTGTGGTATATTAGGACCAATCAAGGTGATTTCTGTACACTGAGGGTGATGAGTTAATTAAATTAAGCAAATGGCATTAGTTGTTGAACACTCATGGTTGTGTCTGCATTTTTCAGGCCTATGCTTCAGAAGTCTGCAGAAAAGAGCACCAAGCACTAGGAATTTCTCTTGTGAGAACAGTTCATCTTTATGTTCAGACTCTCGGTTTGATTCATTTGAAGAAAGGCTTATTTGTTACTAGCTGATAAGTATGTCTGACATTATGTCATAGGTTACATCTTCACGAGCAATAGCTCTTGTTATTGGACCAGCCATTGGAGGATTTCTTGCACAGGTGAGGATCAGTCAACTTTGATATTGAGTTATAGAAATACAGAAGTATCCTTGCAGAATTAAGATCGTATTTAACCACTTTAAGTTACTCGTGCATACAGTAGTTCAATAAAGCCATTACTGCAATAACTCACTAGGCCACTATAATTATATGTAACCGTGGTGTAGAGCTTGAGAATAATGGATCATCTACTAATTGGGGCAAAACCAAAATACTGTACCAATAGGCAAGAACTTTACTGTCATGGCAGTGTTAGGAAAGTACATATATGCTTTATTTGGAGGAATTTATATCTAACAGTTAGAAGTGAAAACTAGAATTTTTGTCGAAGGATGAACACAACATCTCCCTTTGGAGGATAGTTAGTAATCTTATATGAATGGCTCTGCCTAACATTGTGTATTCTCTGTCTTGTACCAGCCTGCAAAGAAGTACCCGAATCTTTTCTCTGAGGAATCCATATTTGGAAGGTAGATTATTACTCATACTCTTTCAATGATACAGATTTTGCATTGTTGGGAAGATAAGATAAACCTTTCAAATTACATCTACTTATAGGTTTCCATACCTCCTCCCTTGCTTCGTCATATCGGTTCTAGCGGCAGGAGCATGTCTTGCATGCATTTGGCTCCCGGTATTGCCCGTAAATCTCCTTATGATTTTTTTTCTCTCCCTTGATTTCCTACTTGAATAAATGATTCTTCTTAGGAAACTCTGCACATGTACCATGATGACAAAGTGGAAGCTATTGAGGAAATGGAGGCGCAAGTTGCTGATTCGACCTCAGAAGACAGGAAAGCTAAACAATCTGGATCAGGCAGAATGGCATCCACAAAGAACCTGCTAAAGAACTGGCAGTTGATGTCAGCAATAACCCTCTACTGTGTGTTTTCTCTCCATGATACAGCTTATCTTGAGGTAAATCTATGTTTAGGCATATTGAACATATTCAATTTTAGGTTGAAAAGATGTATATGGTATCTACCCTTTAGAGAACAATCATATTAGGGACTAAATCAACCTTTTTTTTTTGTAAGGAACTAAATCAACTTTGCATGTGTTCTGTAAATTCCATGGTCAGATATTTTCACTCTGGGCTGTGAGCAGCAGAAAATACCGGGGACTGAGTTTTACATCTCAGGAGGTTGGTACCGTGCTAGCTATCTCAGGTATGTGATGCTTCTTCAATTTGTATAGTATGGTCATTGCGCAAGAGAAACATTCAGCACAAAATGAATGAACTCGACACATATCTGGCATCTCTCCTTTACCTTGTTCTACTCCATTTGCGAGCTGTAAGACCTTTATGACGTTACTTTGTGGATTTTTAATAAAATGGCTGCATGCATCTTCATGATGCAGAGGCCGGGGGCAATGCCTCCATTTCCCAAAAAAAAATCTCTCCTTTACCTATTACATGAAGTACTGGTTTTGAACTCCTTTACCTTGTGGCCGTTTTTGTTCGATCTTGCAGGTTTTGGTGTTTTGGTATATCAACTTCTGATTTACCCGTTCCTTGCCAAGTATGCTGGGCTAGTCAAGCCATTCCGTTCTGCAGCGGTATGTGACAAGAACATTTTGCGTCAAGATACTTCATTAATATGTCTAATCTATTGTACAGTACCAAATGCATGTTTGTTTTTCCAGGTATTATCTATACTTCTCCTTGCAACATATCCATTCATGGCTAACCTATATGGTGTGGAGCTCAAAGTACTCATCAACATAGCCTCGCTTCTTAAGAATATGTTTGCGGTATGTCCATTTTCTGGTCGGAACAAATTGTTAGCATATTATTATCTGTATTGCTTTGTTTAAGGTGAAAAATAATACAAACTAGGGGTGTTCGTCGGTGGTTGGCAAAAACCCTAGAACCCATCCAGTACAAAGAAAAATTATACCTTGCTCAGGAGCGGAGATATGTGTATAGCTAAGGGTTTCGTGCCCCCCAGCCCAATGCAAATCACTGAAGGAAATTTTTTGAGGACTTAGATGGAAGAAAATATTCTCATTTAGCTCCTCCAAACATTCATACTCCGCCAGTGACCTCGCTTCTTACATTAGTAACATCCTATACAAATATGTTCATCATCTTGGTGAAGAGGCCGGAAGATCAGTAAAACCTTCCTTTAAAAGAATACAAACACGTTGATGACTGTTTGGGCGGATCTAAAGAAACCATAATTGAGCACCACTCGTACAGATGAAATAAAATTAGATGTTCAGTACCCTTGGACAAATAAGCTCCATGGGCAGTGATTTTAATAGACAATTTAATCATGAACATATTTTGATTTATCATCTAAAATGGAACAGGCTACGATTACTATTGCCTGCAACATTCTGCAGAACACAGCGGTGGTATGTATCATCTGTCTCATTGCGTTTTCTTTGATTCATTTTTGCTATGTTCTAACTTCTCCAATGAAAACCTGTACAGGCACAAGAACAAAGGGGTGTCGCAAATGGTATATCTGTGACTCTGATGTCAATCTTCAAAGCAGTAGCCCCAGCAGCAGCAGGAATTCTGTAAGCACAGTGTTTCTTTTATTTTGTGAGTAGGAAGTACTGTGAGTTTTTGCTTGGCCGCAAGTGTGATTCCGAACCAATTAGCTAACCTTTTGCCTTTATCTAGGTTTTCATGGGCTCAGAAGAACATAACTGGATTGTTCATACCAGGTAAACACATTGCTCATATAACCCATGCTAATTGCACTTGTCCTGATAGCTTTGCTTTCGACTTGAATGGAAACAAGTACTCCCTCCGTCCGAAAAAGTTTGTCACAAGCTTGTCCTTCAAATGGATGTATCTAGCTCACGCTGCAGGTGGGACTACCCGTGGGCATCCCACCTCAGCCCACCTGATCCCACTACAAATTGGTGGAAAATATTGGGTAACCCACCAAACGTAACATGGGTTAAGTGGGATCCCAGTATCCCACTTAACAAAAGACATTGTATGAAGCACAACTACAAGGTGTCACACTCTCATATTACAACTGCACCTACAGCCTATACAATGCATGGTATTCATCAGAATAGCATGTGATGTGCTAAAACTACAAGTCACTACAATGTCAGTCATCGTTAAGCTGCATTTTGCTCAAACTTAAAGACTGAACTTGGTGGCAAGAGGAACAAAAACACCCAGCGCGACATCAAATAAATAGTGTGACATGGAGAACACAGCACTTCTTTCCCGCCACCGGAGCCTTTGTTCTTGCCGCCACCCGGATCTATTGGAATCACAACTGGCAGAGGAGAAATAGAATCTGATAGTTGTTGCAATTGAAATATCCCTCTAGGAAACAATAAAAGGGTAGACAAAATAACATGAGAAGGGCAATTTGATTCAGAGATAATGAAGATCCGGACCATTAGCCTTCTCAATTTTTATGGCACGCAAGAGCTCACCAGTACCCTTGTGCTCCTCAAGATCTGAAAATTTTCACAACCAAGTTAAATAAGATGAGTTAAGTTCTGACTGCTACGAATTCAGTTTTCAGATACCAGCAATCAGGAATTCAAGATCCTACACAGTACCATTTTGTTATCCTCGCTAGAACAGCAGGAGCCAAACAAGTAAAATTAACAAAAATTAATAATAACTTTCTTCTAAAAGCAAAAGCGGCATGAACTAGAACGCGTGTTAAGACAGTGAAAAAACTAAACTACAGATCACAAATCAATCTAAAGTAAACCATCGACAGCTACTTTCATGCTCTTCCACATCTGCAATAATAAGATAGTTCAGGCAAATAATAAGATAGAAAACAAGTTTAAAAAAAGGAACAATCATGTCATTTTGTTACCATTATTACAGGCAATGGAATGACATAGTAAAAGAAGCACACTACCATTGATGGATCATTTTTGTAAACTGAATCATCTTTCAGAGAAAATATGAAAGAACAAAACAAAATTAACCGGGACATGGACACATGAGGGTTGTGTCTCTACAACTTCTTTTTCCATTTATACGCCAAGCAAATTTCAAAGTGGCCATCTTAATATTTACAAATTCCATTGACACCAAGAAAATTTCAAATTGCAACCTCTGAACCTCAATTAGTACTTCACATCAATACAATGAAAGATCAGTCATCATCCATGTCCTAATGAGTTAAAAAAATTACCCCAGGAAAGCAAAGAATCAAGTAAGGAAACATTTCATGCACTGAATGTGATGGAAAGGAAATCTCTAACAAGCATCATACACTGAATCAAGTAAAGAATCAAGCAAGTATACTCTGATGGATCACCTGCTGCCGACGATCCGGCACCTTGGGTGTTGGGGTTGGGACAGTCGGCGACCCGGGGGTCGTGATTGATGCTGCCGGCGACCTGGGGGTCGGGGTTGGGGCTGCCGGCGACCTGCCCATCCGTCCGGCCAGGGTTGAGGTGTTCGTCGAATTCTTGATGGCGCCGCCCTCCCTGCACCAGAAGCTATCGGGGAAGGGCTAATAGGGTAAAGCGGGGTTCCAGTGGGCTAAAGGGGCTAGCCCACTTAATTTCTTTCTGGTCCAATGGGCTCCCACTAAGGCGTTTTAAGTGAGATGGGAAGTCTAGTCACATTTATTCCCACTCCCACCTGCAGCGTGATATCTAGCACTATTGATTGTCTCAAAAAAAAAAATCTAGCACTATCTTGATGTTAGATACATCTATTTAAGGAATAAGTTTTTTCGGACGGAGCGAGTACATATTATCGGAGCATATACTTATTTGATTATTATCCGATATGCAGGTGATCAGATCCTGTTCTGGATGTTGAACATGGTGTCAGTAATCGGGCTCTCGCTGACGTTCAAGCCATTTTTCTCTATGCCGAGTGCGCTGAAATGATGAGTACACAATTATGTTCATCTAGCTAGTTAAGTAAAGTTAGGGACACACCACAGTTTGCAGCCCTGGATAAAAAAAACTGGTCGTGTATTGTGTCACATATATTTTTCATATTTTTTTGGTTGTGTGATCAGATGTGGCAAGATATCTTTTTTTTTTATCAAAACTCCTACGCACAAGGTGCTTTGGTTTATGACTCGTTCCTGGTAAGAAGACCAATACTCCCTCTTTCTCAAAATATAAGGCGTGATTGACTTTTTACGGTCTTTGATGCACAACTTTGACCACTATATCAAAGTATATGAATTGAACATGTATAAATGACATCGCTGTATTTATCTTGCAAAGCAATTTTATTTCATATGTATGTATAATAATTTTATAGACATATAATACATAAAAAATATAGTCAAAGTTGTGCAACGAAGACCAGAAAAGTCAAACCGTGCCTTATATTTTGGGAAGGAGGGAGTATTGTTTTGGTGGATTGTTAATCTAAAGAGTTTCATATGTACCTTGAACTCCGCAACAATGAATCCATTGTTTCAGATTGGGAAACTATTATTTCTATCTGAACCTTGCTATCCACGTCTAAAGACAAAACCTTGATATCCGCCAGAGTAACTTGCATTGCCTGCATTGTGGAACTTTTTAAAAAAAAAAGGAGGAATACCCCCGGCCTTTGCATCTGGACGATGCATACGGTCAATTTATTAATTATTAACACAAGATCTTACAAAGTCGTACAACAATAAGACCAAAGCCACCATCTTCGCAACCTCTCTCGCTACTCCTATCTAGCGATGAAGGCGGCGATGGTGCAGGCCTAATACCAAATAGACCTCGCAGCCCAAACCTAACATCTAAGACACGAGGTCCCAACCAGACGCTCACGGGTATGGGCACCCACCAGTCCGGCGTGCTCTTCAACCAGACCCTGCCGGGTATGATGCCGCCGCAGCCACGTACCATCAATCCATCTTGAGTTGTATCTTGTTGCATGAACCGTGCCAGTCTCTCTGCCATCGACGCCACCACGACGCCAGACAGCGCCACCATCCTGCGCTCGTCCATCATCACACGCCCACCGGCGAAACCCCCACTGCTCCATGCCATTGAGACTCGCCGTTGTCAACGTGCCAGATGCCACGATGCTCCTCCGACGCGAACACCAAAAACAGGAAACGTCCTAAAGATACAAGGCACTCTGCACAACATGAAAGCCGCCATGAGCAGAGAGAGCCTACCGGCCAAAGCCCCCACCTTCATGAGCCCACACCAGTCCTAGCTCCCTGTGCAACGCCTCCATGGAGGAGATGACGCCCATGGCGCCACCACTGCCCAATCCAGGCCGGATTTTGGGTTTTCACCCGGGAGAGGACCGGAGGTGGCAAGAATAAGGACCACGACACCGCCTTCAGGAAGGATGCGTTGCCCGAAGCCGACGCCTTGTTGCCGAGCCGAACCAGCCGGCCTAGGGTTTCCCGGTCCCAATCTGCACCACCATCCCAGAAGCACCGGAACCGGCAGATCCACCGGCCTCAAGCGCAAAGGGGAAGGAGCGGGAACGAGGGAGCAGCAAGCCTCCAGATCTGGCGAGGACGAAGGCCCCCGAACTGCCGCCGCCAAGCGCCGACTCCCCACCACCCGAGCGATCGAGGACGTCGGGCAGAGTCCCCGCGCACACCGTCCAGGGCGCGAACGGCGGCGCCGAACCAGCAGGGGCCGCCGCCCCGTGGATCCGGATCTCCGCGAAGGGACGACGAAGGCCCCGCCGCCACCTTCCTCAGCAGTCGCGCGACGCATCGGCGGCTCCTCTGGTGGCGACGAGGAGGAGAGAAAGGGGAGGGGAGGCCGCCGGCGGCGGCTAGGGTTAGCCGCCCGTGTCGCCCCTGTTGGAGCGACGCAGGGGCGAGGGCGATATGGAGCCCGTCTTACGTATGGTGGTTACTTTTGCGGAACTAGCAAACTGAAACACTAAGGTGTGTTTGGTTGCATGGTGCCTCTAGCCTGCATCGCATGAGAGATGCTGGCTGATCGTGGCCTGGTTGAGGTGATGCAAGGATGGGCTGAGATCGGTTTTTGGTGGACTGTATGAGATTGCTGCTCGAAACATGTTGTATACGACATATTTTGTTTGGTAGGCTGCACTGGTGACTAATTCTGTTAACTCTTCTCCTTCAATTTTAATCATTTCAATTGGATCTGGACCATTCCATGGACAGAGAAACAAGTAAAACAAATCTAAACTAAAATCTAAACCCAAACTGTCGGATGAAGTGCACGCAATGTCATTGTCCAAGGAAGACGTCTCTGGTAGATCGCAGATGGGGCTATGGGGAGGAGATGGTCGTGGCGGGGATGGACCAGCCAGAAAACATTCTGGCGCCGGAGATTCGATTGCAGCAGCTGTATTGGCGGCGCTGTCGCGGTTCAAGAGCAGAGATGGGGGAGAAACATAACGCTGGTTGCAGTTCACGGCGCGCAGGTGCTCCCCTCTCCCTGATCCCCCTTCTTCCTCTCTGCCCGTGGTGGACCCTGACGTTGTCGTCCTCCGGTGAGGGCGGGGAGGAGCGCCGACGAGGGCGGGGAGGAGCGCCGATGAGGGCGGGGAGGAGGGCCGGCGGCGTCGGTGGGAAGAAGATGGGGTCGAGAGCGAGGCGAAAAGGCAAGGACGAGCCTGCACGAGAGAAACGCTCGGATCCTGTGTTCCTCTCAGCCTGCCTGAGAGGCCTATTTTTGCATCGCCTGGGCCAGGCTGAGGAGGCCATGCAGCAAACCAAACATAGGCTATTTTGCATCCGAGATGCGAGCCAGGTGCGAGCCACCCATCCAAACACGCCACGGTAGCTGTTTTCAGTCAAGGGACAAAACTCTTTTGTTGGGGGTGAAAAGGGAACATGATTAAGGGTCTCTTTATTTGAGGCGGAAACGGGAGCTTTATTAATCAAGGAACATGAATACAATCGGTAGCAAGCGGGCTAATCAGAGATGGGCATCCTCCCAAGGCCCTAAGGACGTCCTAATCGTGCGGAGACAACACTCGAGCGGCTTAACCATGCCGGCTAAGAGCATCTCTAATAAATGATGTAGATACAAAAATAATCTCTAATGGTAACGTCCACACACGTGACATTTTTGCACATCGCCCAAACGCCTTGCTCTACCTTAATTCTGTTTTGCACGAATCCTAAAAAAATCTGAGTGCCACCTAGGTATAGCGTGTTGTGTGGGCGTTAGAGCGCTCGCCCACACGACCCGCAGCGCGCGGTTGCCAGCTGCGTCGTGTGGGTGAACCAGTTCCCGCCTACAGTCACCAACCAGTCCACTCACATGTGGGTGAACTGCTCTTTGCCCACACGACGCTTGTACGGTGATAGATGGCAACTGCAGTTGCGCGTACGCGGCAACTGGGTAAACACATATGGCAACTATGATTCGTTGATAGATGGCAACTGCAGTTGCGCGTACATGGCAACCAAGTAAACACACACGACAACTATGATTAACCATACATGGCAACTATGGTTGGACCACACGTGACAACTAGATAAACACACATGGCAACTTTTTTGTTTGACCATATGTGGCAAGTAGTTAATCACACACGACAACTATGGTTTGATTGCACGCGGCAACTATCATAAATTAGACATGACAATTATAATTAATCAAAACAGAGAGAGTTGCCATGCTTTTACAACTACATTTGCCATTGCAGATGGCAAGTAAAGCGTTATCCCGCGGGTAACTAATGTAGCTACGCCATGACGTGTGGGTATTTTTGCTTCGTGCCACACGCGCGGGGTGGGATGAGTAGTACTTGTTGCGTGTGTGGCATGAAGTAGCTGCGCCCACATGTGTGGGCAGTTCTAATTTTTGCCCACACATGACCCGTGTGGGCTACCTCCCGCTTATGCCACACACGGTGTGTGGGTGGATGTCTAGTATGCCACACGTGTGGGCGTTATCAGTGCCCAAAATAATAAAGCTATACATCTTTGAGGCACCCAAATCCCACCTCCAATAGATGATGTAGATGCAAAAAAAATTACGTCACCTTCGCCAAGAGTGTACAATATAACACTTGGAGATGCAAATTTGCATCTCCACCTAGGTGATGTAAATCTCCAGTCGTGCATCAACCGCTCAACTGCCTTCATTTCGTTTCCGCTTGCCCGACGTCCGTTCACCTGCACCGCTGGCGATTTTTTCCCTGAAACGCCATCGTCGATGCTCGCCCATCCATCTCCGACCCCGCCGCGACCCCGCAGCCTACCTCGCCGCCATAGCCGCGACCGACGACGATTTGATTTCGCCCAGTCGACGACCGCATGGCTGATTTGGAGATTTGTCAGAGCTCCGGCTGCCATAATGCCGTCGAAGGCATGGTCATGGACGTGTTGGTGCTTCTGCTAGCCGCTGCCCGCCGCCGGAGATAGGGGAGCCGCGCGACGCCCACCCGCCCGCTCGCGGAGCCGCCGTCGGTATCTTGGTTGTTCCCGTCGCCATGAGCGGTGTTCTCCTACAACGTCGCAGCCGTCCATAGGTCATTCGCAACCCGCACCCACACTAGCCACCACCCATCAACTGTCCGACTCGCCGCTGGCCGATTTCTTCCACCTTGCACGCTACGTGTTCGAGCAAATTCTCCCAAGGTAAAAATCGTGCAAACTATGAGTTTTTTATCGGGCGTGAAGATATAGTTTGACGGTGATTTCATATTGTAGATGAGCTCATGGGACTCCTCTTTCGTGGACGATTCCTCGTCGGATGAGGAATTTGATTTGACCTAAGAAGAGGATATTGCTATGCTAGTGGCAATGCACAAGAGGAAGAAGCCGAAGCACGACGGTTCCATGTTTGGCCGTGAGCTCATCCAAAGAGAACGGGTTGAGGCACACGGCACACGAGAGGTTGGTGCGTAGCCATTTTTACAGAGAGGTTCTTTAGTCACTGGTTCAGGATGACCAAAGATTCGTTCATCCACATTTGCAATTCTGTGAAGCAGCATGATCGATCCTTCCAGCACAGGAGGAATTGGGTCGGGTTGCTTAGACATAGCAACAAGCAGAAGGTCACTGCCGCTTTGCTCATGGTGTCCTATGGTGTTTCGGCAGACTACATTGATGACAATTTGGTGATGGCAGAGAGCACTTCTATCTTCTATTCAAACAATTTGCAAAGACTATGGTAGAAGTGTTTGGTCCACAGTGCTTGAGAGCACCCAATGCTCAAGACAGTCAAAGGCTTTTGGAGATGAACAAAGCCCGTGGGTTTCCAGGTATGCTAGAGTCTATCGATTGCATGCACTAGAAGTGGAAGAATTGTCCTAAAGCATGGCATGGACACTTTAAGGGTCGTGGAAAGGAGGCCACCATATTCTTGAGTCCGTTGCCGATCAAGAAACATGGTTTTGGCATTCATAATTTGGGATGCCTGAATCTTGCGATGACATCAATGTGCTCGACCACTCACCTCTTCTTGCCAAGTTAGCCAATGGAGAAGCTCCACCGGTGACCTTCGAAGCAAATGGCCACCCATACAACTATGTGTACTACCTTGCAGATGCGATCTACCCGAGGTGGAGTATTTTTGTGAAGCCAATCCAACCCCCGCCCCCCCCCCCCCCGAGGTAAGAAAGAAATATACTTTCATAATGGTCAAGTGGCAGCTAGGAAAGATGTGGATAGGGCATTTGGGATTTTTTGCAAACTCAATTTGCTATTGTGTGAGGACCATCTAGATTCTGGGATCATGCATAACATGATCATTGAGAATGAGCATGGATAGGATGTAGATTACACCCTCTATGATCTGATGGGCGTACGCGTTATGTCGATGAGAGAAGACGAGCAAATTAGACATTTCATGAAGGTGTACATTGAAATTAGAGACTCCAATACACACGATGAACTTCAGAAAGATTTGATGGAGGAGTACTGGAGATGGCATACAGAAAGAACCACCTAGTTTCCTTATTTGTTTGTTGTATAGTACAATAACTTTGTTGTATTTGTGTTGCATTTGATGTTGTGGATTTGATGAATTATGTAATAATTTGATAATGTGGATAGGTGAAAAATTTAAGTTTTAATTCGGGATGTTTTCATTTCAAATTGTGCGGCTGGTGTGCTACTGTACAACGACTAAAGTGCTCCTGTACAACGACTGTTACACGAACGTTTAGCTGCTTTTACATCATCTGTTGAAGTTGGAGTTTTACATCACCAAGTATACATCATCTGTTGGACCGGAGACTTTTTTGTAGATGTAAAAAGCACTTTTTGGAGATGTAAATTATAGAACGCCTACTTTTACATCTCAAAATCTACATCATCTATTGGAGATGCTCTAAGGAAACACCACACCGGACGAGCCAGCGGCATGATGCCGGCACGGAAAAAATAGAGCGGCAACATGCTTAAGGACTTCCTAACCGCCCATCGACAACACACCAAAAGTGGCCAGCATGTCGGAACCAGAAAGCAATGCCCTCCCCAAGGACCTCCTAAGCGGCCATAGACAACGTAAACGCCGGCTTAGCCATGCCAACCAAGGCAGCACCAAAACGGGCGACCCAAGTACCACCGCGCCGACACAACCAACCCGAGTAGCAACATCCTCAAGGACTTCCTAACCGCCCACCGACAACACACCAAAAGTGACCGGCAGACTAGGCCCGAAAAGCAACGACCCACCACCAACCCGGCTACATTGCACGAGAGATATGGGTGAAAGTAGGCTAATAACCGAACGAGAGAGACCCGGCGCGGACCAATGACAAACACACGAGGACACCGACAACAACCAAAAGTATCGGACAAGCAATGTCGGGATCGCGGCTTCACACTAGCCTACCCGGCTACAATGCCGGTGCACCCCATGCATCTGTTTACCAAGAACGCATAAATAAATCCATGGTGTTAGAGGATTGGTAGATGTTTTCACAAGTTTTTCGCTCGACACTCCATGGAGCAATTTTCGTACCATGGCCTTTTGTAATATATTCCCATAAGTCACAACATTTAGTGAACGATGCAGGATGATTATGAACTTTGGAGAAGTATTCCTTCGACTCGATCCAGCTACAGTCTGCATTGACTGGTGTAGTTAGGATGTTATCCGGGTTGTACTTCGGGTAGCATGCATGTTAGGGCATATTTCTCCCTTAGTGGTTTTGGTGATTGATGACAATACTTTTGCAAACTAATTGTGTGCATTGAGCATTTTAGATATTCCATCATAAGGCACAAGATGATTACTGCCCCTCAAAGCCTGTTACAAAAGACAGTTTATTTTCCTACGTTTCTTTTCGGTGGATTTGAGTCATAGGATGAACCATACTATCAAGAGGGGTCTGCTTCAGAAAGGTTTGGGTGGAATCAACACGTACACACTCATATTGCACCCTTGTCATCTTTCCGCTTCTTTGGAGTTGTCCCTCTATTTTGCTGAAAAGGTTGTGGAGAGCTGCCAGCGGTAGTACCGCTTGTTAGTGGTAGTACCGCTGCTAGTTCCGCTTGTACTACCGCTCTCTGCTCTGGTCTCGACTTTTCATGTCGGGTTCTATGGTAGTACCTCTGGGTCACTTCTGTGGAACCTCGTTAGACCCAGCAGGATGAGCGGAAGTGAGAGCAGCAGTAGAGGCGGTAGTGCCTCCTGTTGGCGGTAGTACCGCCCCTACCACCGCTCCCACTACCGCTCGGTGCTCTGTTCTCCCCTCAGGCCTCAATTTTCCTCAGCGGCTGATACGTCCATTTTGCATCATGCTTTTATATCGATATTTATCGCATTATGGGCTGTTATTACACGTTATGTCACAATACTTATGCCTATTCTCTCTTATTTTACAAGGTTTACATAAGGAGGGAGAATGCCGGCAATTTGGAATTACAGAAATTTGGAAAAGGAGCAAATATTAGAGACCTATTCTGCACAACTCCAAACGTCCTGAAACTCCACGAAAGTCATTTTTGGAAATAATAAAAAATATCCAGTGGAAGAAGTTCACCGGAGGGGCTCACATCCCACGAGGGTGGGCGCGCCCCCTACCTCGTGGGCCCTATTGGCTCTCTGATGCCCATCTTACGCTATATGAGGTCTTTCGATGAGAAAAAAATCATAAGCAACCTTCGACGAAACTCCGCCGCCACGAGGCGGAACCTTGGCGGAACCAATCTAGGGCTCCGGCAGAGCTGTTCTGCCGGGGATACTTCCCCCCGGGAGGGGGAAATCATCGCCATCGTCATCACCAACGCTCCTCTCATCGGGAGAGGGCAATCTCCATCAACATCTTCACCAGCAGCATCTCATCTCAAAACCCTAGTTCATCTCTTGTATCCAATTCTTGTCTCCAAGTCCGGGATTGGTACTAGTAGGTTGCTAGTAGTGTTGATTACTCCTTGTACTTGATGCTAGTTGGTTTACTTGGTGAAAGATCATATGTTCAGATCCTTTATGCATATTATTACCGCTCTGATTATGAACATGAATATGCTTTGTGAGTAGTTACGTTTGTTTCTGAGGACATGGGAGAAGTCTTGCTATTAGTAGTCATGTGAATTTGGTATTCGTTCGATATTTTGATGAGATGTATGTTGTCTAGCATCTAGTGGTGTTATGTGAACGTCGACTACATAGCACTTCACCATTATTTGGGCCTAGAGGAAGGCATTGGGAAGTAATAAGTAGATGACGGGTTGCTAGAGTGATGAAGCTTAAACCCTAGTTTATGCGTTGCCGTAAGGGGCTGATTTGGATCCACATGTTTCATGCTATGGTTAGGTTTACCTTAATACTTTTGTTGTAGTTGCGGATGCTTGCAATAGAGGTTAATCATAAGTGGGATGCTTGTTCAAGTAAGAACATCACCCAAGCACCGGTCCACCCACATATCATATTATCAAAGTACCGAATCACGAATCATATGAGCGTGATGAAAACTAGCTCGGCGATATTCCCATGTGTCCTCGGAGCGCTTTTCCTTATATAAGAGTTTGTCCAGGCTTGTCCTTTGCTACAAAAAGGATTGGGCCACCTTGCTGCACTTTATTTACTTTTGTTACTTTTGCTCATTACAAATTATCTTATCACAAAACTATCTCTGTTACCACTTATTTGATGCTTGAGAGAATACCTTGCTGAAAACCGCTTATCATTTCCTTTTGCTCCTCGTTGGGTTCGACACTCTTACTTATCGAAAGGACTACGATGGATCCCCTATACTTGTGGGTCATCAGCGACCGTAGGAAGTGGTAGTTCCGGTCTCTAGCGGTAGTACCGCCCCCTTGGGAGGTAGTACCGCCATGTGCATTCTACCACATCTCCTTCGCCTTCGCCCTGTAGCATTGCAACCCCAGCGGTAGTACCGCTCCGGCGGCACTACTGGCTCTTGGCCTTGTGCCATTGCACTTACTACTGGTGACTACTGCTTGGGCGGTAGTACCACTCCTGGAGCGGTAGTACCGCTTGTGTGCGCGCTGAGGAATGCATAACGGTTGGATTTGTTCCCCACTATAAAAGGGGGTCTTCTTCCTCAAGAAGACTCACCTCTTCCTACCCTAACTCCATTGTTGCTCCAAAAGCTCTTTTTTGCCCGATCTCTCTCCCTAGCCAATCAAACTTGTTGATTCTCTAGGGATTGGTTGAGAAGGTCCCGATCTACACTTCCATCAAGAGAAATTTGATTTCCCCCACTAATCACTTATGGATCTTGTTACTCTTGGGTGTTTAAGCACCCTAGATGGTTGAGGTCAACTTGGAGCCACATTCCATTGTGGTGAAGCTTCGTGGTGTTGTTGGGAGCCTTCAATTAAGTTATGGAGATTGCCCCAACCTTGTTTGTAAAGTTCAGTCGCCACCTTCAAGGGCACCACTAGTGGAATCACGACATATCGCATTGTGTGAGGGTGTGAGGAGAATACGGTGGCCCTAGTGGCTTCTTGGGGAGCATTGTACCTCCACACCACTCCAATGGATGTGTACTTCCCCTCAAAGGGAAGGAACTTTGGTAACAACATCCTCGTCTCCACCGGCTCCACTTGTGGTTATCTCTTACATTTACTTTGTGCAAGCTATTATTGTGTTGTATCCTTTGCTTGCTCTTATTGTTGTTGTTGTTAGCATCATATAGGTTGCTCACGTAGTTGCACTTCTAGATAACCTTTTGTTGCTAAACCTAATTTGATAAGAAAAGTTCAAAATTGGTAGTTACCTATTCACCCCCCTCTAGTCAACCATATCGATCCTTTCAATTGATATCAGAGCCTTGTCTCTTTATTAAGGGTTTCACCACCCGAAGGGTATGGTTGACGATGGTGGTAGTGGGGATGAAGTGCCCGAGGCCGTGGAGTTGACTTCGATCACTCGAGATGACTTAAATGAAGCTATGGCTTCACTTAAAGCGTCTATGACGACCGAGGTCAAGTCCATGCACAAGGAATTACTTGAGGGGTTGAAAACTCCTCCTGATCCGTTACTTGTGGTTAATCCCACTGCATCGGAGTCGGAGGCCAATTCCGGCAAGGAAGCGGCTAGAGGTACTCATACCTCCTCCCCTCAAAACAAGAATGGGACGGGAACCTGATACGTCTCCGTCGTATCTATAATTTTTTTTATTAATCCATGCCAATATTATACAACTTTTACATACTTTTGGCAACAATTTATATGAGTTATTGGACTAACCTATTGATCCAGTGCCTAGTGCCAGTTCCTGTATGTTGCATGTTTTTTGTTTCGCAGAATATCCATACCAAACGAAGTCCAAACGTGATAAAAATTTATGGAGAATTATTTTGGAATATTTGTGTTTTTTGGGAGGTGGAATCATCGCAAACGGGGGCTCACAGCCACCACAAGACACCTGGGCGTGTCAGGCAGCCCAGGCGCATGATGGTAGGTTGTGCCCTCCTCCCTAATTCGGGCGCAAGGAATCTTATATCCGGAAAAAAATCATCTTAAAATCTCAGCGCAATCGGAGTTATGGATCTCCAGGAATATAAGAAACAGAGTTCGGCCAGAAAACAAGAACACGAAACAGAAGAGAACGGAGAGGGAGATCCAATCTCGGAGGGATCCCGCCCCTCCGTCGCCATGGAGGCTCTGGACCAGAGGGGGAACTCTCCTCCCATCTAGGGCGAAGCCAAGGAAGAAGAAGAAGGAGGGGGGCTCTCTCCCCGTCTCTCTCGGTGGTGCCGGAACACCGCCGGGGCAATCATCGTTTCACAGCGATCTACTCCAACAACTCCGTCATCTTCACCAACATCTTCATCACCTTCCCCCATCTATATTCAGCAGTCCACTCTCCCGCAACCCGCTATACCCTCTACTTGAACATGGTGCTTTATGCTTCATACTATTAACCAATGATATGTTGCCATCCTATGATGTCTGAGTAGATTTTTGTTGTCCTATTGGTAATTGGTGAATTGCTATGGTTGGTTTAATTTGCTTGTGGTTATGTTGTTGTCCTTTGGTGCCCATCATATGAGCACGCGTGTGGATCACACCATAGGGTTAGTTGTATGTTGATAGGACTATGCTTTGGAGGGCAAGGGTGACAACAACTTCAGCCTAAACATAGAAATTGGTACGTACGGGATTGAAGGGGGACCAATATATATCTTAATGCTATGGTTGGGTTTTACCTTAATGAACGTTAGTAGTTGCAGATGCTTGCTAATAGTTCCAATCATAAGTGCATAGAATTCCATGTAAGGGACAACATGCTAGCAGTGGCCTCTCCCACATAAAAACTTGCTATCGGTCTAGCAACATAGTCAATTGCTAAGGAACGATTCCGCAAATCCTACCACCACTAGTCCACACTCATTTTACTAAACTTAATTGTTTCTTTATTTACATAACACCTAACTTTTATTTTCACGTTCTTTATTATCTTGCGTCGTCCGCCTCGCGAGGCTTGGCCTCTCGCGAGGGTCCTGAATGTCTTGCTGATGAAGATGGGCCGTGCAGGCCTGCTAGCAAAGCCACCATGGGCTATAGGCAGGCAAGTTTGGGGACCCCCGTTCCCAGAACGCCAACAGTAGCCCCCGGGCCCAAGGTGCGCTCAGGCTTGGCTTCGTGGCGAAGCCAAAGGTCAAGCGCGGAGCACCGCGGGCCCCAAAAGCCTGCGGCCTTGGTCGACGCGTGGCGGTTGATTGGACGTGGGCGTCTCCGCTTCCCCATGCTGCCTCAGCAACTGCTCAACTTGACAAGTCCCTGCAACATGCAAGGAAAACCATCATTACCTGTGATCGTGGGAGGTGTCGGTTGGCCTTCTTCCGCTACAAATGGGGAGGGGGGCAGAGCCCTTGTCACCCATCTCTCCGCGGTTTGCCTGCTCCCTCCTCCTTGCTCCTCTCCTTAGAAGCAATGGCGCCGTCGAAGAAGTTATCCGCCGCGGAGAAGGGCAATGCCCCTCGGGAGGGGCCCAGCTCCCCGGCGCCCAAGCGTGGACGTGGCCGTCCCTGCAAGCACGCTGCGACTCCCGCCGTGGCACTCAGCTCCCGGGGTGGCGCCACTGCGCGTGGCAGGAGTCGCTCTGGCCGCGGCAGCCCCGTCGACGAAAGGAGACGCGCCGTGGTTGCGTGGCCTCCCCGGCCGCGGTTCCACGTGTCAGAGGTGCTGCCGGAGTTTGTTGTTTGGTCGAGGGATCCGGCCGGCAGCTGGCTCCAGCTTCCTCGCTTCTTTGACGACGAGCTGCCGGCCTCCGGTCCGGGCGGGCTCTGGCTGCAGGTAGACAGTTGCTGCAGCCGGGCTTCTTGAGTCGCAGTCGAGGTCTCCGTCGCGGCCAACATAGCTCTGGCCCGCGGTTGGCAGACGTTCGCGCGCGCGGCCTCGGCAGGTGGTGCACCCTCCACTTCAAGTTTGATGGTGACGCGACCCTCTACTTGAGGGTGTTCGGGGAAGATGGTCGCCGCGCCGGATGCTGCCCCGAGGTGAATGACGGCGAGGAGGTGCTCGGCCTTGGCGATGGTCGTGGTGAGGAGGAGGGTGAACCCGCCGACCGTGCCTCGTTCGTCTACGGTGGCTCCTCTCTCGGCGACACCTCCAGCAGTGGTGGCTACGACCAGCCGCTGTGTCGCCACGCCCGCTTCAAAGGTGGTAGCGGGTCATTTCGTCGCCGCGCATCCATGAAGCGCGAGGAGGGGTCCGACTAAGACCGGGACGTCGCCAAGGGCTTGCCCACGCGGACTACTGTAGGGGCGAGCGCCACTTTTGTTTTCGTTCCTCTTTTCCTTCCTGCATCAAAACGAAACCAGTATGAGCCCGGAGGGGCGTGTATCGAACCATGACTCCTTAACCATTATGCTATGTTTGTTGCTCTCGCGTTGTGTCGTTATTCTGTGCAGAGATAACTTAGCTTGGCGTGTCTGGGGCAACCTCCCCTTCACAAGGCACTTGTTTCCTCGTGCCCGTCTTGACTTAGAGGCCGCTCAGGAACTGCAAACAATTCGTTAGAAAGCTCGCCAGGAAACTTATCGTTCGCCCAAGCCTTGACCCAATGCTTCACATCGCGGTACCTGAGGGGCACGGATTAAGAGAGATGCACCAAATTGTTCGCTCGAACGAGGGCGCCTCGCGACAAAGCAGACGGAAGGCAGAGAGAAGAAAAAAAAGCTCGCGAGGGCTCCTGCCTAGCCCCCTCGCGAGGTGTGCGAGAGAGAACACATGCCAACTAGAGTCGGAAATAGCGACAAAAGGCGATAGAACCAAATCAGCGATGGACGCCAGAAGCAAACTTTGATTAAAAAAGGGGCGAGCCAACTACGGAAAGCAAATGAAAAGCCGTGTCCGGCACCTAGTCTAGTCTTCAAGTCTTCTCACCAGCACGGAGCTAAGTGCTTCCATTAGGCGTGGGAGGGAGCCCCAGGGCCTGAGGCCGGCACCCTGAGACTCCGGGGCGTGTACAGCCCCACTCATTATTACGTGAGAGTGTCACGGGCGGCGATCTTCACAAGCACTGGGCCTTCTTCATAGGAACTGGGCCTTGCTTCACAGGCACTGGGCCTTGCTTTATGGGTAGAACTTCCGGAGGTGTTGGATGTTCTAGGCGTTCTGGATGGGTACCCCGTCCTACGTCTCCAGGCGCACGACGCCTGGCCTGGAGACATGGACGACCCTGAACGGGCTCTCCCACATAGGTGAGAGCTTGTGCAACCCTTCCCTGGAGAGGACCCGCCTCAGGACGAGGTCGCCCGTCTCGAGCGTCCTGGAGCGGATGCTGCGGCAATGATATCGCAGCAGCGCATGCTGGTACCTCGCCGCCCTCAGTGCAGCTTCGCGATGACGTTTCTCCCCCAGCACGAGGTCCATCCCCTGCGTGGCATCCTGCTGCGCTTCATCAAACGCCAGGACCCGTGCGGGGCGATGCTTGACCTCGTGAGGAAGGACCGCTTCGGCTCCATAGACAAGGGAGAATGGGGTCTCGCCCGTTGGCTTGGTGGCGGTGGTGCGGATGGACCACAACACGGACTGGAGCTCGTCGTGCCAGCCCCTGTCGCAGGGCTCGAGCTTCTTCTTGAAGGTCCTGGTCATGAGGCCCCTCAAGACCTCTGCGTTGGTGCGTTCGGCCTGACCATTCCTCCTGGGGTGTGCCACCGAGGCGTAGCAAATCTGCGTTCCAAGGTTAGCGCAGTAGGTTTTGAAGAGGTTACCAGTGAACTGCGAGCCGTTATCTATGATGATGCGGTTGGGAACCCCAAAACGGCTCACGAGGCCCTTGATGAACTTGACAGCGGAGCCGGCTGGGATGGTGCGGACGGCTTCCACTTCCGCCCGCTTGGTGAACTTGTCGATGGCGACGTAGAGGTGGCGGTAGCCCCCAGACGCTCGAGGGTATGGGCCCAAGATGTCCAGCCCCCAGACCGTGAACGGCCATATGAGTGGGATGGTCTGGAGGCCCTGAGCCGCCTGATGAATCTGCCTGGCGTGGAACTGGCAGGCTTCGCAGGACTTCACCAGCTCAGCTGCGTCGTTGAGCGTAGTGGGCCAGTAGAACCCATTGCGGAATACCTTGCCAACGAGGGTCCATGATGACGAGTGGTGCCCGCAGTCCCCACAGTGTATGTCAATTAGCAGCTCCTTCCCCTGGTCCGTGGAAATGTAGCGCAGAGTAACATCATTCGGCCGCTTCCTGTACAACTCACCGTCTTGGATGTAGTAAGCCGTGGCTTGCCGGGCCACGCGCTCTGCGTCCTCGTCCTTCTCCGGCAGGGCCCCTTGCATCAGATACTCCTTGAATTCCTTGGTCCAGCATCCCTCCACAGGGCTCGGCGCCAAGCGAGGCGATCTCCTAAGGTTGGGCCACAGGCTGGGGCTCCCGTGGCAGGCGGCTGCGGGAGCTCCTCCCGAGGCTGAGCTACGCTTGAAAGTGGTGGTGTCGCCGATGGCTTGAAGAGCCATTCCTCAAAGATGCCGGGCTCTTGTGGCTGCCGCTTGGATGCCCTCTTGGCGATGTCGTCAGCTTCCTTGTTGGTGCCCCGGGGCACATGCTGTAATTCCAGGCCCAAGAACTACTTCTCCATCTTGCGCACCTACGCAAGGTATGCCTCCATATGCTTGTCCCTTGGCTCGTATACTTTGTTGGAGAAGTTGACGAGGAGCTGCGAGTCGCCCTTTACGGTAAGGCGCTTCACCCCTAGAGCTGCCGCGGCCTTCAGGCCAGCTATGAGGCCCTCATATTCCGCAATGTTGTTGGAGACCTTCTCGCCCTGCTGAAAGCAGAGCTGCACGGCGTAGTAGAGCTTGTCCTGAGTGGGCGAGATGAGTACTGCTCCAGCCCCTGCGCCCTGATGCGCGAAGGTGCCATCAAAATACATGACCCAACCGTCTGGCGCCTTGCTTCCTGGTGAGGTGGAACGGTCTTCGCCTACTTGAAGTGTCGGGCATCCGTCCATTCCGCCACAAAATCAGCGAGCGCGGCTCCCTTGATGACCCTGGTGGTGCTGAACTCCAACTGGAATGCTTGCAGCTCGATGTTCCACTCAGCGACCCTTCCGGCAAAATTGGGGCTCCTGAGCACCCTCTCCAATAGGCTGAGACGACCTTGATGGGGTGGCCCTGGAAGTAGTGCTGCAGCTTGTGCGAGGCCACCAAGAGCGCGAGCAGGAGCTTCTGGGGCATGGGATATTGCGCCCTTGCGTCCCACAACACTGTGCTGACAAAATACACCGGGTGTTCAACGAGGGCTGGCGCGCTGTTGAGGCTCATGTCTTGCAGAGGTTGGGACGTCTCTTGAGATGGAAGGACTCCTGATGCCTGATTGCTTGCGGGAATCTCGGTGACGTTGTCCTGCCGATCTTGGTCTTCTGTTGACGCTGCTAAGGCTCTTGCGGCGTCTTCCTGGTCTTGCATCGCTTCAGCTGTAGCTTGGCGCGACGCGCCCTTGGATTGGTGCTCCTCCCGAACCGCCACCAGAGCTGCGCTGGCGGAGTATGGGGTAGTGGCAAGGTAGAGTACGAGGGGCTCGAGAGGTCGTGGTGCCACCATCAGCGGAGGGCTGGTCAGGTATCTCTTGAGGTCTTGAAAAGCTCGATCGGCCTCCTGGGTCCACTCGAAGGGGCCCTTCTTCTTCATCAGCTTGAAGAAGGGTAGGACGCGCTCTCCTAGCTTGGAGATGAAGCGTCCCAACGCAGTTACCCGACCAGCCAGCTTCTGCATTTCCTTAAGGGTCTGTGGTGGGCTCATGTCCTTAATGGCCTTGATCTTCTCTGGGTTCGCCTCGATCCCTCTGTGGGACACGATGAAGCCCAACAACTTGTCGGATGGGACACCGAACACACACTTCTCCGGGTTAATTCGCAAGTTCACCTGGCGCAGGCTCGCGAAGGTCTCCTCCAGGTCTTGAATCAAGGTCCTTGCCTCCCAAGACTTCACCACAATGTCGTCGACGTAGGCCTCCGTCTTTCTCCCGAGCTGCCGCCCCAAGGCGATGTGCATCAGCCGCTGAAAGGTCGCGCCCGCGTTGCGCAGTCCGAATGGCATGCAGGTGTAGCAGTACACTCCACACGGGGTCAGGAAGGCTGTCTTCTCCACATCTTCTACTGCCATCTTGATCTGGTGATACCCTGAGAACGCATCCAGGAAGCACAACAGGTCGCACTCGGCGGTGGAGTCGACAATCTGATCGATGCGTGGGAGCGGGAACGGATCTTGGGGGCAGGCCTTGTTGAGGTTGGTGAAGTCGACGCACATTCGCTCCTTCCCGCCTTTCTTTGGCACGACGACGAGGTTCGCCAGCCATTTGGGATACCGAACCTCGCGAATGGCACCCGCCGCCTCCAGCTTGCGGGTCTCTTGGATGATGAAGGCCTGCTTCTCAGTGGACTGCCGTCTCGCCCGCTGCTTCATAGGGCGTACATTGGGGCATACCGTTAAATGATGTTGAATCACCTCTCTCGGGACTCCCACCAGCTGATTAGGCTCCCACGCGAATATATCCTTGTTTGCACGCAAGAACTTCACCAACGCTTCCTCTTGGCTTGGGTCGAGGCTGGCACCTATGGTAAAGGTGGCTCCTGAGGGCCCGTCCTCGTCGACTGGCACCTGCTTGGTTCCCGCCTTGTCTTGTGTGAACAACCGCTTCTTCTTGGTCGGTGCAGCTCCCTTGGGCTCGGAGGTGCCCGCATCAGCAGGATGCGCTGCCGCAGCGGACCTGAGGGCGAGCTTGAGCACCGCCAGGGCCTCCTTGGCGTCCCCCTGGACAGTGACGACGCCTTTGCTTCCGGGCATCTTCATGAGGTTGTAGGCCGGATGAGTCGCCTCCATGAACTGGGCCAGAGCTGGGTACCCAAGAATGGCATTGTACGGGAGTTTGATGCGGGCGATGTCGAAGTCGACCAGCTCGGTGCGGTAGTTGTCGCGCATGCCGAAGGTGACGGGGAGGCGGATCTGCCCCAGGGAGCGGGCAGTGCCACCACCAACTCCTGAGAAAGGCTTGCTGAGGCTGAGCCGCTCGAGTGGCACATGAAGAAGGTTGAAGGCCTCCACGAAGAGCAAGTTGAAGCCAGTGCCGCCGTCGATGAGGGTCTTGGTAACAACCACGTTGCAGATGGTGGGCGTGCAGAGCATTGGGAGCATGCCCGAGCCGGCGGTGGAGTCGGGGTGGTCTTTTGAGCCGAAGGTGAGGTCGGCCTCTGGCACAACCCAACTCGGCGGAGCCCCCGGGCGCTTGGAAGCGGCACCAATCTGGCGGAGGAACGGCTTGACGTGGCGATCCGAAGGCGGTGCTTGAGAGCCGCCCAGCAGGGCCGCGACTGCGTGGTGCGTCGGCACCGTGTAGCGTGCAGTGAAGAGGTCGCGGAGTTCCTCCCAGGATGCCACCGTGGATCCAGGGAGGTTGAGCAGCCAGGCGCGTGGCTCGCCGGCGAGGGCCATGGGGAGCCAGTTGGCCATGACCTTGTCGTCTCCCCCGGCCTCGAGGACGACCTCCTCGTATGCCAGCAAGAAAGCCGACGGGTCCACCGCGCCGTCGTAGCGCGGTGGCATCTCCGGCCTGAACTTGGCTGGCCATCGCACCTGCCGTTGGGCGGGGGCCAGGGCTCAGAGCCCCCTGGCCCCTTCGTTAGCGCCGGCCGTTGGAGCCGGTAGCGGGGCGCCTGCCATGAGGGCGAAGTGCGGTGGCGGCGGAGCATAGGTCGGCGGAGAGGAGCTATGGCGCACCCCTACCTGGCGCGCCAAATGTTGGATCACGGGTTCCGGCAAAACCCTCAAGGTTCAAACACTAGGGTGCGCGCGAAGATTTCCTCCCTACCGATCTACGCCCTAGCTCGCTAAGATCTCGCGGACGAACTCGACAAACTAGCAACACAAAGACACAAGATTTATACTCGACCGTTATGGTGTAATACCCTACTCTAGTGTGGTGGTGCATGGATTGCCTCTTGGGCTGATGATGAACAGTACAAGGGGAAGAACAGCCTCCTGAGGTTGAGGTGTTCTTGAGCTCTGCGGACTTGTGGGTGTGTGGATCCAGTCCAAGATGAGTTGCCAAATGCCTTCTACTGTGGTGGATAGTTCTACTTATATAGGCCCTGGTCCTCTTCCCAAATATTGAGCGGAAAGGGAGCCAACAACGGCCAAATCGAAAGGGGACAACTAGTACAGCTTATCCTAACAAAAGCGGTCTTCGCCTGCAAAAGGCTCTGGTGGTGATGCCGTCTTGGGCTCCATGGTGACCCTCGTCCTGCTGTCCCGCTGGTCTTTGTCTCATTGCACTGATATGGAAACCTTTGCTTGACGCCTCGATTCTCTGCGCCTGCGCTTGCCTCCTTAGCACCGAAGAGGAAACAAGGATGATGCGCGCGCTGGCGCTGCCTAATCCTGATCGTCACGGCTTACGTGAGGAGAGCCTCGCGAGGTTTGCCCTGCCTTGATATCTCCACTCCTCGCGAGACAGCCTGGTGAGGCCGCTCCTGAGGAGGTCTTGCGTCGTCCGCCTCGCGAGGGTCCTGAATGTCTTGCTGATGAAGATGGGCCGTGCAGGCCTGCTAGCAAAGCCATGTCGTGGGCCGTAGGCAGGCAAGTCTGGGGACCCCCGTTCCCAGAACACCGACAGACGACGCCGGCAGTGAATTGGCTCTGGTATGTAGGTGGATGAGTAGTCTAGGGTTTTGAGAGGGAAGGGGTAGAATGGTCGATGAAGTACGGATGCTGTGATGTAAGATGCTCTCGTGCTATGGAGTAGTCATTTTTGCAGGAGGGGAGAGGAAATGGGAGTGCCGTGTGGTGGGGGGAACCGGAAGTTGCCAAAGCAACCTAAACCCATTATGTTAATGAGGGTCATATTGTTCTCCATGCACCAAGGACAAAAGGGGAATTTCACATGCTATAGATTCTTTCTTGGAAATTTTAGAAGGAGGCGGGAGATTTTGCCGCCCATGGGATTGTTCGTATCCAGTTTCAACTAATTTTGGATAGTGCTAGCAGGAAGGCGGTCATGTGAGACTGTGTACATGGGGCACACATGAGCAGTTAATAATAGGTATGAAGTCCACCGCAGAAAAAAGACGATATCTCTGGATGATGCACTGGCAACTTTTTACGATCACATGGGCGCGGCCGATCGTACGGGTGTAGAGGTGCATTTACAAAAAATGGATCAAACGCTTATCCTATGTATTTCTCGTGTAAATATATAATTTAGTGCCATTAGTTATTAATTTTAAACACAATGCATTGACGTGTTAATTTTAATTATATTGCACGATACCAAATGGATAATATAGATGCGTAAAAGAAATGGATATTGTAGTCCCCTATTAAAAGTGTTACCTCATATGATTACATGGCCTCCATTTCATAAATTACAGTACCAGTTGAATTCATGTATTAATATTTCATATATTACCACTGGTGCACGTCGGTCCTAAACAAACGGTTTTTAACCCCTTTCCGTGATGACATTTGGAACCGTCGCCAAGTGAGTGTGTGCGATAGGGTGTCCTTCCCACACGACCCAGAAATCGTCGGGGATAGGCCCTCCTGGGACCCAGGCTGGGGCCGTATGCGATCCGGCGAGGCATCGAAACCCAATCATTTCCGTAGGTATGTACATCCCACATGGTAATCCGAGAAAGTCATTTCCGTAGGTATGTACATCCCACATGGTAATCCGAGAAAATCATTTCCGTAGGTATGTACATCCCACACGGTGAATCCCAGAAAAACATTTCCGTTCGTATGTATATCACACACAGTCAATCCAAGGAATACATTTCCGTTCTAATGTACATCCCACACAGTCAATCTAGGGAAAACGTTTCCGTTCGGACGTACATCCCACACAGTTTTATGTGTAGGCTCGTGTCTGAAAGGTGTAACTATCACACACGGTCTTCCTTGGTTAACCATTTGCTTTTATCAACTATATCACACATGATTTGATGAAGAAAACTGTGTTACATTGGGCTATCCATTGCAAGCGCTTTTAATGCTAGAACCGTTTGCAAAGGTCCATGACATATTTAGTAGGTTTATTAGTTTACAATTAATAATTCCAGTATTATGCAAATTCACATTTCATGTCGAACATCTGTTTGCCAATTTCAGATCAGGCACATAAATATATTATAACATCACAGTACAGTAGCTACATGAAAACAACACAGTACAACATATAGCTAGTTCAACTTCATATGAACAATATATTCATTTCCCTAATCGAGATCATCCAGGCTCGTCTTATCCACCTCTGCTTTCAATTCAGTAAGAACCCGTTTTGCACGGGCCAGCTGGGAAAGTGCCTCCTTCGCCAACACCATCTTAGCAAAGTCTGATTTAAAAAAAATCTGAGCTCATTCTCCACCTTCAACTTTTTATCCCGCATCTTGAAATATGCTTCAGCGTTGACAAGACTTTCTCTAAGCCTACGTGTGTTCACTTCCTCATACATGCTCCAGAGCTTCGTTAGGCACATCTTCAAAGACTGTTGCCACTCTTGATCAACCCACTCCAAGTAAGAACACTTCCGTTCATCCTATAATGTTTAAAAGTAGATCAATAACAATTATAGGGGAAATGGGTTTATAGCAACATAGAAAATCACCAATGCTTATTTTGAAAAACTGAAGAAACATGTTAATTATGACATATCTTCTCAAAAAGATCAATGTGCAAATGAAATAATTGGTACTGAGACAACAACCAAATTCTAGAACATCAGAAGCTATAATTAACTACAAAGATTCTACAAGTTCTTACTCATGTACAATAAATAACAAATTGAACATTTTATGAGGAAGGTAAATATAATTGCAACACCATAGCGACAGTGTTTGGATGACAGCAAATTGATACTAACAGGTGTGTAAATGCACAAATTTAGTAACATAGAACTAATAGCACTAAGGACGTCCTGTTATGACCGGCCAGGTCTATGGCCGCCGTAGGCCCACCGGGCAATCTTAGCCCACAAGTTATCTTAGGTTAATTTTTGTGCAAGTTATCTTAGGTTAATTCTTATGCAAGTTATCTAGGTTATAAATATAGGTTGTAAGACTCTTTTGGAATTAAGCAATAAGACTATTCTATTGCCCGGCTCCCAGAGGAGCCGGAACCCTAAACCCTAGCCGCCTTCTCCTCATTGCGCCGCCGCCCAACCGCAAGGACGGCGCCGTCAGCCGCGCTCCACCCTCGCCCTCCTCCTCCTTCCCAGTATAGCCTATGTCCAAGGCAGGGCAAAACCCTAGCTCCTAACACCTTGGTATCATCAAGCTCGAGTTCGACTATGTCATCCCCACCACTATCGCTGCCGTCATTGCCACCACCACCGCCGCGCGTCATCCCTCTCACCCGGGGGCTGGGTCTCCTTCCGGCGCCTCCACCGGCTGCCGTCGGGCACCACCACCGAGCCACCGCCCGTCGACATCACCATTGCCGCTAACTCATAACCCGGACGCCATGGCGGGTGTCCTCAATGATCTGGTGCTCATGTCCAGTCCGGCATCCGCTCTTCCTCGCCACCAGACGTGGCCACCGCCACCCCAGCCACTAACGCCTTCCTCACGGCGCTTCCGTGGTACTCGGTGCCCGCCGCCGGCCCGGCGGCTACCAACCGTCTGGCCGCTTCAGCCGGGCTTGGTCAGACTGGCCGGTCCAGCACTCACGCATCGTCAGCTTCCGGCCTGGCCCCATCAGCCCGCCCCCAAAGAACAAGGCGTCGGCAGCCGCCGCTTCAAGCACCGTGGCCGGCCTGGCCGGCCCCGGTCCCCTCCGCGCCGGCCGCCCCGGTTCCCACGCCACCACCACCTAGCACCGGGCCGAGCCAGGTCCCTACCGGGGGGCTCCCGATTCAGCACGTGCGGTTCCCCTCGTCGCCTTCTCCGATTCCCGCTTGGCTCACCTAAGACGTCCTCACCGCCGTCTACACGGAGGCCGGAGACCCGGTTCCCATGTTGCGAAGACGGTGCGCCGCCTCGGCTCTCCGTGATCGACGACCGGAGCCGTGGCGCTGGCCAACCCCGACACCACCGCGTTTCGCCCGGATCGACTTCGCCACCTATGACGGTTCGAAGACCCCTTAACCGGTTAAACCAGCAGTGATCCAGTTCTTCCGGGGCCAGCGCACCGGCGTCTGGCGCACTTGGCTCGCGCCCTACCACCTTCGGGTGCCGCCCAGACATGGTACTACGCTCTCGAGCAGGATGAGGGCGGCATGCCCCCTTGGGATCGTTTTCGTGAGCTGTGTCTCCTTCGCTTCGGACCTCCACGGCGCGGCAGCCGCTTGTCCGAGCTGGGCCGCCTACCCTTCACCACCACGGTCCAGATTTCGCCGACCGCTTCTGTGCTCGCATGTCACGCCCGGGTGACGGCTCTACAGCGGGCGGAGCTCTTCGTCGATGGCCTTCCCGACCACATCCGCGTGCGGACGCCGAGATGAAGGGCCCCGTGACCCACAGACGGCCATGTACTACGCCGGCGCTCGAAAGCAGCGCGCTACCAGGCCTTTTGACATCGGCCAAAGAAGCACTTTGGGGCCGCTTGTTTCCACGACCTTCGCCACTGTGGCCGCTTCTTCAAATTGCCTCACCGCTAACCACACCGCCGCAACATCGGCCCTTCCGCGCTTTCGCAGTCGAAAGCTCGAGCGCCGCCGCTGGGGCTGTGCTTTAAGCGTGATGCGCCCTATGCCCCGGGCCATGTCCGCCCGCCGCCTCTTCTACTTGGAGACCATCGACGAGGTGGAGGACGCTGTCACACCGAGGAGGACTTCGGCGACCAGCAATGGCCATGGACGCCGGCACTCCGCACCAGCGGCCACGGCCCTTGTCGCCTCACTTCACGCTGGCGGCATCCGCAATGAGCGGACTATGCTTATTCGGTCACGATCCACGGCGGGACTCGTGGCTCTTTTGGACACGGGTTCTACACATAACTTCCTCCCGGAGTCTACTATGCGGCGACTTGCCCTACAGCCCGCAGGCGGGGAGCAGCTGCGTGTCACTGTCGCTAATGGTGACCGCCTCCGCTGCCATGGACTCATTCGGGACGTTCCCATTACTATCGGTGATGAGCACTTCACCATCACTTGTGCCGGCATCGATTTGGGCTGTTTCGACTTCATCCTCGGCGTCGACTTTTTGCGGACTCTCGGTCCCATCCTGCGGGACTTCGACGCTCGACGATGACCTTGGGCGCATGGGCCGCCAGATCCGTGGAGGGCGTTGGCGGCACCGCGCCCCCCCACTCTAGCTAGCCATGGCGACCACGGAGGCCGAAAGCATCGGCTGTTGGATCACCTCTTGCAGCAGACGGTGATCTTTTGAGGAACCTCGGGGCCTTCCACGGCCGGGTCACGACCACCGTATCCATCTCCTGCCGGGCTCGGCTCCGGTGGCCGTACGGCCCTATCGGTACCCTCAGTTGCAGAAGGACGAGTTGGAGCGGCAGTGCGCACTCATGCTTGCCGCCGGCATTATCCGGATATCGACATCACCCTTTACGGCACCGGTTCTTCTCGTTCGCAAGTCGGACGACACTTGGCGCTTCTGCATCGACTACCGTGCCCTTAATGCTCTCACACTTAAGGATAAGTTTCCTATTCCGGTGGTCGATGAGCTCCTGGATGAGCTCCATGGGGCGCGCTTCTTCACCAAGCTGGACCTCCGGTCGGGGTATCATCAGGTGCGCATGCATCCCGACGACATCGCCAAGACGGCGTTCCGGACTCATCACGGCCACTTCGAGTTCTTGGTGATGCCCTTTGGCCTCTCTAACGCCCCGGCGACATTTCGTGCCTTGATGAATGATGTCCTCCGGCCCTACTTACGCCGGTTTGTGCTTGTTTTCTTTGATGACATTCTTATCTACTGGCGCCTCTTGGGCGGAGCACCTCCAAAGATGTGGCCATCGTCTTCAACGAGCTTCGGGCGCATCATCTTCATCTTAAGCGCCAAGTGCTCGCTCGGACACCTTCAGCCGCTTGCCTCGCCACGCCATCTCGGCCGAGGGGTGGCCATGGACGCCGACAAGGTGGCGGCCGTCGCCGCTGGCCGATTCCGCGATCTCCATGGGCTCTTCGCGGGTTTCTTGGCCTTGCGGGGTACTACCGGAAGTTCATCCGGGAATTTGGGCTCATCGCGGCCCCACTCACGCGCCTACTCCGTCGCGACACCTTCTCTTGGGATGAGGAGGCCACGTCAGCCTTTGAGGCCCTCAAGGGGGCCCTTACGACGGGACCCGTACTACAGATGCCGGATTTCGACCTTCCCTTCACCGCCGATCGCGACGCCCGGCAAGGGGTTTGGTGCGGTTACGCATCGTATGCAGGGACCCTCGCCTTCTTCAGCCGTCCCTTTGCTGCACGCCATCTTAAGTTGGCGGCATATGAGCGTGAGCTCATTGGGTTAGTGCAGGCAGTACGCCACTGGCGGCCCTATCTTTGGGGTCGTTCCTTCCGGATCCGCACGGACCACTACAGCCTCAAGTTCATGCTGGATCAGAGGCTCTCGACGGTCCCTCAGCACCAGTGGATCAGTAAACTCTTTGGCTTTGATTTCACCGCCGAGTACCGCCGGTCGCCTTAACACCGTCGCCGACGCCCTGTCCCGGCGTGACGCCGATGTGGACGACGGTGCGGCAGAGGGGACGGCCTTCTGCATCATCACCGGGCCCTCTTTCGCCCTCTACGCCGACATCCGCCGCGCGACCGCGACCGCGGCCGACGCCCTCCTCTTGCAGCAGCAGCTCGCGGCGGGCGAGCTGGAGGAGCCGTGGCGCCTAGCCGACGGCCTGCTTCTCCATGGGCGACGCATCTTCGTCCCGGCGCACGACGATCTTCGTCAGCAGGTGCTGCGTCTCGCCCATGCGGCGGGCCATGAGGGCGTGCAGAAGACGCTCCATCGTCTCCGCGCCGACTTCTACATTCCAGCGATCGTGTTCTGGTCCGTGATTGGGTACGGTCTTGTGTGACGTGCGGCCGCAATAAACGGAGACGCTGCGACTACCGGCATGCTTCAGCCCTTGGAGATTCCGTCTCGTGTTTGGGCGTACATCTCCATGGATTTTATCGAGGGCCTTCCCAAGGTGGGCGGCAAATCCGTCATTCTCACAAGTGGTCGACCGCTTCTCCAAGTATGCTCATTTCATCGCCTCTTGGCCACCCATATTCAGCGGCATTCGCCGACGGGCCTTCTTCGATGGCATTGTCCGCTCCCACGGGTTTCCTTCTTCGATCGCCGCGATCGGGATCCTGTGTTCACCGCCATGTATGGCGCGATTTTTCCTACCGGGCGGGCGTGAAGCTCCGCCGAGCATCGCTTTTCCATCCTCGACGGACGGCCACCCGAGATCGTTAACAAGGTGATTGCCATGTATTTGCGTTGTGTTACGGTGATCGCCTCGCGCATGGGTGGACCGCTCTCGTGGGCGGAGTATCGCTACAACACCTCTTTTCACTCCGCCTTCGTACCACGCCTTTGAGGTGGTTTATGGTCGGCTGCCCCGCCGATCCTGCCGGTGGATGCGGCCTCGCAGACGACCGAGGCGGCCGTGGCTCTTCCGAGGAGCCGTGATGAGATGCTCACGGAGGTCCAAAGAACGACTTCTCCAGGCCCAGCAGCTTGGCCAAACGATACTATGATGGCCACCATCGCGAGGCGGAGTTCGCGGTGGGCGATTGGGTCCGGCTGCGTCTACTTCACCGCTTCACGCAGTCGTTGGACCCAAGCGCCGGAAAAAGCTCGGTCCTCGTTATGCCGGGTCCCTTTGCTATCCCGAACGCATTGGGAAAGTGGCGTACTGCCTTCAGCCTTTCTGCCGCACGCCGCAGATTCATGATGTCTTCCATGTCGGGCTACTCAAGCCATTCCGCGGTGATCCACGGCGGCGCCGCTGCCCTTCCGCCGCCTCAGACGGACGCCTCCTTCCTGCACCGGAGAAGGCGCTCAAGGCCCGGCGCCGAGGCTCCCGGCACGTGTTGATTCGGTGGGCTGGACTACCAGAGGAGGACGCTACTTGGGAGCAGCGCGAGGAGTTCCACCAACTACCTCGACTTTCAGCTCGAGGACGAGCTGTTTATGCACGCTGGGAGAGATGTTATGACCGCCGTGTCTATGGTCAGCCAGAGGCCCACCGGGCAATCTTAGCCCACAAGTTATCTTAGGTTAATTCTTGTGCAAGTTATCTTAGGTTAATTCTTATGCAAGTTATCTAGGTTATAAATATAGGTTGTAAGACTCTTTTTGGAATTAAGCAATAAGACTATTCTATTGCCCGGCTCCCAGAGGAGCCGGAACCCTAAACCCTAGCCGCCTTTCTCCTCATTGCGCCGCCGCCTAACCGCAAGGACGGCGCCGCTGCCGCCGCCAAGGCCCAGCCTCGCCCTCCTCCCTCCTTCCCGTATAGCCTACGTCCAAGGCAGGGCAAAACCCTAGCTCCTAACACGTCCACTATGTATGCCAAAACTGGGGTAAAGACAATTGTTGCTACATCTCGCATCGGTGACCTGCACTGGCGAGCCGATGCAGCGGAAAAAAAATCAGGGACCTGGACTCCGGAGCACGTAGTTGCACCGATGCCCAATTCCTTCGTGCCATAAAGATATAGTATTTTACTACTTGGCTGCTCGGATGTGTGGACCAAAGTTGGCTGCACAAACTGCTGAAGCGGTGCCAAATAATTTTCTAATGGCACCGATGATGAGATGGCAACAATTTAAGATACTAGGTACAAATTGTGACATTGTCTTAGGATGCGTTTGGTTGAAGGCGTGGTATGAATGGGTTGGGACCGTGACAGTGTCTGAATCACATCTAACAAATGATTTGTAACAACGAAAGAGGGTCTAACCTTCTCTGCACATGCCGTAAACTTCCCGCCACCGTCCCACGTAATCAAACGTAACTAGCTTCACGCATGGAGATTGATGGTGACAACGAGCAGATGTATCTTCAGCCACCCCACTCCATTCGTTGCCACTGATGGTCTTAGGGAGCTACAAGAGGAAGAAAGAACTCAAATCGACCTTCGGGTAAAAATCCTTCATTCCAAGTCATAGCCCGAGAGAGAGAAGAGAGGCATACTCGGGTGGTGAAGGAGTAGTCGCCGGAGGAGGAACCGCTGGAGATGTCTTTGAAGAAGACCATGGCGACCCCGACGGTAGGATGCGAGACAGCGAGAGCGAGGAAGAGGCTATAGCTTAGCAAGGAAGGAAGGAAGGAGGAAACAGGGGAAATGTGACTCTTGGTCGGGGAGAAAAGGAGATGGGGGAAAAGGGGGAAGGGGGGCGGGGGTAGATATTTTGGCGGTAGGCCAAAATTTTGGAAATGTGGAGGGAAACTTTGCGCGCGGTGTCGCTGGACCATTCACTTTGAACGATTGTGTGCATCACAAACGATTCTTCTGCTTTATACGCATGGGATGAGTTTGATAATTCAAATTTTGGTCTCAAGGCATGGGCACATTCACTTTGAACGCGCGCGGTGCCGCTAGACCATTCACTTTGAACGATTGTGTGCATCACATTCTTCTGCTTTACGTGTATGGGTGAGTTTGATAATTCAAATTTTGGTGGAAATTTCCCCGGGTACATCATTGCATAATTTAACCTCACTTGCTAATTTGGGCACACAAAAGAGCGTACAACAGACAGACCACACTTACTGAATCGATCAACTTTAGTAATTACACAGAGCCAGTTGACCTAAACATTGCTCTAACAAAAGACCAGCATTAAAAACAAAGCCTAAGTACCCATAATTAAAAATCCGCCGCCGCGCCGGCCTATGCATCACCGGTGTGAGATGAGATGTCGATGACTTGTCCTGACGACATGCCGCATCCCCCCTGCTGAAGTCGACCGCATCCTCGTCCTCGTCCTCGTCCTCGGCGCCGCCCTCAAGGTTGTAGTACTCGTAGTAGTGGCTGCGCCAGAGCTCGCGTTGGTACTCCACCGCCGATTCCTCGACGGACAGACTCTTCTCTACCTCGACCTCGGCCACGCGCAACTCCTCCTCCCGGCGCTCCTTGATCTCCGCCGCCTCCTGCATCTCCAGCTCCCGCTCGACGACCTTATGAGGAAGCAGGTGCTCCGTGGCCACTGCCGCCTTTTCAGACGTGGGTTGCATGCTGGAGTCCGAGGTGGCCTGGAATATCTTGGCGTGTGCATCCTCGATCTTGCCATGGATGGCCTCGACCTGGGCTAGGGCGACATCAGCGGCACGGGCGGCATCTCGAGAGCTCTCGGCGTTTGCAGCCGCCGCCGCAGAAGCAGCTGCAGCTGCCTTGTCGGCTGCCGCAGACGCCCTCTCGGCGGAAGTGGCCGCGCTCAATGCGGATGCAGCGGCACTCTAAGATCGGTGGCCAGGTTTCTGGTGGCGGCGCGGGGAGGGAGGGAGGACGCGCCATCGTGCGGGCCTTCACAAAGTGTTTCCATGGCGTCATCTTTGCAAGAAGGGGGTGCAGGAATGGGATCAGGATTCGTGGATTCGGGGGTTGCCGGCACTAGAGCAGACGAGCCGGCGAAGCTTAAGGAGGGAGAATTAAATAGACCCAGATATTTTCATCGCAAACGGTTCCTAGAAAACAACTGTGTGTGATGTTGTAGATATTTTTTATTAGCTGTGAAAGACGAATTTGGAATAAAGTGCCAACGGATGGTGTTTTGATTGAACGAGAAATTTTGTAGTACTAATACAACTGTCATGTCAAACTTTGGAAAATTTCAGGGGTCATTTGACCTTCTAAGACATTTAAGTGATTTTCTAGCCATTTAATGACCGTAATTGAAATTTGAACTACATGTACATGCAACAGCTAACCATAACGGTTTGAAAACTCATATTTCGTGGTACTTACGTGTGATTTAATTCCATGTGTAGTAAATTGGAAGGAATTTTCAAACATATTGGTCTAACGGCTATGACACAATTAAGCATGTAGTGACATGGCATTTTAATTCCAAAAAAAAATCAGAAACACATGAAACCTTGGTTGATGTAATGTCATGCCACCAAGATGATGTGGTAAAAAAATTGGCATGTTTGACCAAAGTTTGGACACACACCCCTCACAAACCGGAGCAACTCACTAGAAGGCTCGTGGTTCCGAGAGGGGAAAATGCATGTTTGATGACGAATGGGAATAGCTTCCTCTTACGGCCTTCAATTTTTTTCTACGTCTAACATGCACTACTACAGCTGTAGTGTGAATTTTTTGAAAATTCTAGGGGTCATTTTTTTGACCTTTTAAAGACATTTAAGTGATTTTCTAGCCATATAATGACCGTAATTCAAATTTGAACTACATCTACATGCAACGCCTAACCAAAACGGTTTGAAAAATCATATTTGTGTACTTGTGTGCGAGTTGATTCCATGTGCAGTAAAATAGAAGGAATTTTCAAACATATTTGTATCACGACATGGACACATATCCATGAATACGTATGCATGGAGTGGCATGGCATTTTAATTCCAAAAAAAAAATCAGAAACACATGAAACCTTGGTTGATGTAATGTCATGCCACCAAGATGATGTGGTAAAGAAATTGGCATGTTTGACGAAAGTTTGGACACACCCCCCTCACAAACAGGAGCAACTCCCTAGAAGGTTCATGGTTCCGAGAGGGAACAATGCATGTTTGATGACGAACGGGAGATAGCTTCCTCTTACGACCTTCAAATTTTTTCTACGTCTAACGTGCACTACTACAACTGTAATGTGAAATTTTGAAAAATTCTAGGGGTCATTTGACCTTTTAAAGACAATTAAGTGATTTTCTAACCATTTAGTGACCGTAATTCAAATTTTAACTACATCTACATGCAAAGCCTGACCAAAACGGTTTGAAAAATCATATCTGTTTACTAGTGTGTGAGTTAATTACATGTGCAGTAAATTAGAAGGAATTTTCAAACATATTGGTCTCATGACATGGACACATGCATACGTATGCATGGAGTGACATGACATTTTAATTCAAAAAAATAGAAAAATGATCAGAAACACATGAAACCTTGGTTGATGTAATGTCATGCCACCAAGATGATGTGGTAAAGAAATTGGCATGTTTGACGAACGTTTGGACACATGCCCCTCACAAACCGGAGCAACTCGTTAGAAGGTTCATGGTTCCGAGAGGGAACAATGCATGTTTGATGACGAACGGGAGATAGCTTACTCTTACGACCTTCAAATTTTTTCCTACGTTTAACGTGTAACTATCATGTGAAAATTTGGTAAATTTTAGGGGTCATTTGACCTTCTAAAGATATTTAAGTGATTTTCTAACTGTTTAATGACCATAATTCAAATTTGAACTACATCTACATGCAACGCCTAACCAAAACGGTTTGAAAAATCATATTTTTGTGTACTTGTGTGCGAATTAATTCCATGTGCAGTAAATTATAAGGAAATTTTAAACATATTGGTGTCAAGGCATGGTCACATGCATGGAGTGCATGCCATGGCATTTTAATTCCAAAAAATTAAAAAATGATTAGAAAAACATGAAACCTTGCTTGATTTAATGTCATGCCACCAAGATGATGTGGTAAAAAAATTGGCCTGTTTGACGAAAGTTTGCACACACACCCCTCACAAACCGGAGCAACTCACTAGAAGGTTCGTGGTTCCGAGAGGGAACAATGCATGTTTGCTGATGGACGGGAGATAGCTTCCTCTTACGGCCTACAATTTTTTTCCTATGTTTAACGTGCACTAATACAACTGTCATGTGAAAAATTGGAAATTTTCAGGGCTCATTTGACCTTATAAAGACATTTAAGTGATTTTCTAACCATTTAATGACCGTAATTCAAATTTGAACTACATCTACATGCATCGCTGAAAGTGCAACTATCCCTAGGTGGTTTTGGTAATTCATAACAACATATAGCTCATTGAGCTAATGCTATTCCAAGATGAACATTTCAGGAAAGCTCAATGAATTGCATGGCATGGATGATGAAAGTGGATCCTCAAAATGCTAATGACAAAGGATTGGCTCAAGCTCAAAAGCTCAAGACTCTTCATTTTATATTTTAGTGATTCAAGATCACATTGAGTCTATAGGAAAAGCCAATACTATCAAGGAGGGATGAGGTGTTGCTTAATGAGCCTCTTGCTTCATGTGCTTAGTGATATGCTCCAAAACCCTCAGCTACTTTCTCACATCCACATATGACCTAAAGCTAAAGCCAAAACCGGTCTCACCGATTCTTCCTATCCGGCGCCACCGATTCCATATGTCATAGCCACTGCCACAAACCCTAGGCAAATAGGTTCTACTGATAGGGATCTCGGTCTCACCGAGATGGGATTGTAATCTCTCTGTTTCCTTTTCGTAACTTTTCGGTCTCACCGAAAGAGCGGATCGGTCCCACCGAGATTGCAATTAAACTCTCTGTTTCCCTTTGTAACATTTTGTTCTCACCGAAAAGAGCAAATCGGTCCCACCGAGTTTACCTGACCAACTCTCTGGTTAGCTAATTACCAAAATCGGTCTCACCGAGTTTGTGTAATCGGTCTCACCGAGAATACGTTATGCCCTAACCCTAATCACATCGGTCCTACCGAGATGCATGTCGATCCCAATCAAAACCCTAACGGTCACTAGGTTTACTAAAATTGGTCTGACCGAGTTTGTTGATTCGGTCCCACCGAGATTGGTAAATTGTGTGTAACGGTTAGATTTTTTGTGGAGGCTATATATACCCCTCCACCTCATCTTCATTCGTGGAGAGAGCCATCAGACTAAACCCACACTTCCAACTTACCATTTCTGAGAGAGAACCACCTACTCATGTGTTGAGGCCAAGATATTCCATTCCTACCATATGAATCTTGATCTCTAGCCTTCCCCAAGTTGCTTTCCACTCAAATCTTCTTTCCACCAGATTCAAATCCTATGAGGGAGAGTTGAGTGTTGGGGAGACTATCATTTGAAGCACGAGAGCAAGGAGTTCATTATCAACACACCATTTGTTACTTCTTGGAGAGTGGTGTCTCCTAGATTGGCTAGGTGTCACTTGGGAGCCTCCGACAAGATTGTGGAGTTGAACCAAGGAGTTTGTAAGGGCAAGGAGATCACCTACTTCGTGAAGATCTACCGCTAGTGAGGCAAGTCCTTCGTGGACGACGGCCATGGTGGGATAGACAAGGTTGCTACTTCGTGGACCCTTCGTGGGTGGAGCCCTCCGTGGACTCACAAGAACTGCTACCCTTCGTGGGTTGAAGTCTCCATCAACGTGGAGGTACGATAGCACCACCTATCGAAACCACGCCAAAAACATCCGTGTCTCCAATTGTGTTTGAATCCTCCAATCCCTTCCCTTAATTTCTTGCAAGTTGCATGCTTTAATTTCCGCTGCCAATATACTCTTTGCTTGCTTGCTTGAATTGTGTGATGATTGCTTGACTTGTCCTAAGATAGCTAAAATCTGCCAAACTCTAAAACTGGGAAAAGGCTATGTTTTTAATTGGTCAAGTAGTCTAATCACCCCCCTCTAGACATACTTCCAGGTCCTACAAGTGGTATCAGAGCATTGGTCTCCATTTGCTTTGATTTCCATAGCTTTTGGTGGTCATAGCCTTGGTTTCACAACCTAGGAGAGTATGGCGTCTAGCGAGAGAAATTATCAATTTTGCTAGTTGGAAACATAAAATGAAAATGCATATTCTCGGACATAACCCCGCCGTTTGGGCAATTATTTGTATTGGCTTGCAAGGTGAATTCTTTGATGGGAGAGAGCTGAACCGTGAAGCTAATGCGGAAGAATTGAAGATGTTGCAATACAGCGCTCAAGCTTGTGATATCATCTTCAACGAATTGTGCCCCGAAGAATTCAACAAAATTAGCCGTCTTGAGAATGCAAAGGAAATTTGGGTTACTTTGATTGATATGCATGAAGGTACCGAATCCGTCAAGGAATCCAAGTTGGATGTGCTCCAAAGTCAGCTTGACAAGTTCAAAATGAAGGATGGTGAAGGTTCGCTGAAATGTACTCTAGGCTTGCACTTATCACAAATGATTGCCGGCTTAGGGAGTGAAGAGATGAACGACAGATTCATCATCAAGAAGATCCTAAGAGCATTGGATGGAAAGGATGATACCGTGTGCACATTGATTCAAATGATGCCAAACTACAAAGATCTCAAGCCAACGGAAGTCATTTGAAGAATTGTTGCTCATGAGATGTCACTCAAGGATAAGGAGGAACTTCACAACAAGTCAAGTGGTGCTTACAAAGCCTCAAGTAAAGCCCCCACATCATCAAGTGAGAAACAAACCTTCAATGAAGAATTGAGCTTAATGGTGAAGAACTTCAACAAATTCTACAAGAGTAGAAGCAAAGAAAGAAGCTCCAAGTCTAGGTCTTACAATGACAAAAGATCTTCTAGTCGAGAGCGAAATTGCTACAATTGTGGGAGACCCAGACACTATTCCAATGAGTGTACGGCACCCTACAAAAGAAGAGAAGACTCTCCAAAAAGAAGAAGTAGAAGAGAAGAATCACCACCAAGAGAGAGGAGGAGTAGAGATGATCGTTATGAACGAAGACCCTCACGGAGAAGCAAGGATTCGGAAATGAAGGACAAGTCATCAAAGAGCTACACAGAACGAAGACATCAAGCTCATGTTGGTGAATGGGTATCCGGCTCCGACTCCGACCATCACTCCGAGAGAAGCTATCACTCCGACTCCGAATATACTCAAGATGAAGGTGTTGCCGGTCTAGCACTTGTGTCAACCAACTCCTACAACATATTTGAATCACCAAATGAAGGAATTGGTAGATGCTTCATGGCCAAAGGTCCTAAGGTAACACACCCCGAGTATATTGATTTTGATGTTGATGAAGATGACTTGCTAGGTGATGATGATTTACTTGTTGACAACTCTAGTGATGAATACTATGATGAAACGTCAATTAATCATGCTAATCAAGTTGAAACGAATGATAATGATAAGGAGAAAATTGAGCGCCTAACTAAAGAACTAAACACTCTTAAGTTAGCTCATGAAACTATCTTTGAAGATCATCGAGAACTTTTAAGGGCTCATGAGAAATTACGCTTTGAAAAGCTCAATCTTGAGCAAGAGCATGAGTTCTTAAAAGCTATCAATGATGATCTCCGTAAGAAAAGTTCTTCTTACATTGCCAAGTGTTTACTCTTATCTACTTACATGCCTCAAGTCAAGTCTAGTAACAAGAACAAGAAAGATTCTTCTTCTAGTAGTAACAATAACAATGCTAAATCCAATATTGTTGCTTCTAGTAGTTCTCTTGATTCCACTAATGATTCTCTTAGCCAAGTTACACTTGAGCAAGAAAATAGCTTATTGAAGGGAATTATAGAGAAAGGTGTATACAAGAGTCTTGCCGGGAGTAAGCAATTTGAGGAAATTGTACGCAAGCAAGGAAGGCAACGGAAGAATCAAGGTGTTGGTTTTGAACGAAAGTTCAATGCCAATGGAGTTGAGTGGGAAGAAGATCAATACCCCAAGACGAAGTTTGTTCCTCAACAAGAGAAGTATGATCCTACTTCCTTCAAGGGAACACAAGCACAAGATGATCTTCCACCACAAGACCACAAGGGCAAGGACAAGCTTCAAGAAGAGATTGATGCATATGAAGAAGCACCTAAGGTCTCGGTCAAGTGGATTCCCAAGACTACGTGAAGTTCTACCTCATCAAGTACAACTACAACTCCAAGGATTCCCATCAAGATGATGTGGATCCAGAAGAAGAAGAACTAGAGAGTTCTTGAGGGTGACTCCGCCAACATATTTCACTCACATCATTATGGCAAGGACAAGTGCAATCAACTTCCATATCTTGCACTAGTTCAAGGAGTCACAAACCCTCATGTTGGTAAGGCAAGGGACAAGGTAACCTAATGATTTCATGGACATCATTTTGTGTGTGCATCACTCTATGTCTATGGATATACTTGTTTGTTCCTTGTGGGACTAACCCATGTAGGTATTGAAAGTGCAACTCACTCCAAAGGATTGCTCCAAAAAGATCTACATCAACATTGAGCATCCACATCTTCAACACCTACATGAAGTCATCATCGACAAAACCCAAGGTTAGTTCATCCCTCTTAGGGGGATCTCACATCTAGGGGAGCTTAACTCAAGAATTGAGTCAAAGCAACTCTAATGATGTGAACATATAAATGTTTTATGTAAAAGTGGTAACCCCACTTGAGCTTAAACGATGAGTATGACCTATGATCAAATGTTCTCATTTGACTCCTAAGTCAATATACTCATATATAGATGACCTAGTCATCGCCAATTTCTTGATAGATGCTAGAATTGGTTGTGCATGCTCTGTCACATATTTCATTTGCCATCTTATTGTGTGAGCATGTTGGTTTCATACTTTACTCATTCGAGGACATCCACTTGTTGTTTTGATTGATTGGCTTCTTTTTGGCCAAGTGGATGGACAAGAATGCCTAAGAACCTTCTTTAGCTATCTATGCTTTTCTCGTCTCAAACTCTGTTCATGCTACATCACAAAATTTGATCAAGTCAGATTTGAACCACTCTGTGTGAGGAGCACTCGGAGTCCCCGATTCGTCATAGACTTAAACTTCCAAAACTTCTTTGTGATTTTTGTTCTGACCGATTCCTCCATTTCGGTCTTATCGAGATCACTTAGTCGATCTAAGTTTTCAACCTCGATGCAACCGATTTGAACTCTTCGGTCACACCGAGTTGCAATAACTGTACACAGTTTTGCATCTCGGTGCCACCGAGTTGTTCCACTCGGTCACACCGATGTGGTCGGGCTATATATAGTCACGGGCAAAAATTTGAAATTTCTCCAACCTCTTCGCCTGCGCAATAGCTCGCTTCTGCCTCCGTGGTCTCCTGATCGCCTCCTCGCCGCCACCGCCTTTGTCGCTGGTATCCGCCGCCATTAACGGAAATCAACCCCGTTGTCGCCAGAAGCGAAGTCTCCACCGAACTAGGGTATGGACTCGATGATCGTGCTTTCCTCGTCCGATTCTCAAAGACATTGTGTTCTTATTGATTCTTGCCACGATTGAAACACTCCTATCCAATCAATGCAATTCTTAGAATAGTTTTGATTTGAAAATTTAGGGTTAGGTTTCCGCCGAAACCATCTCGGACCCACCAAGTTGAAAAACTCGGTCCCACCGATTTGGCCTATGCCATTGCACTAGTGAGACTCGGTCTGACCGATAATTGCTGATCGGTGTGACTAATTTTAGGACTTTGTGAAACCCTAGCAGTCTCGGTGCCACCGAACTGTGACTCGGTCCAACCGAGTTCATCAGTTTAGGTTCCAAAACTGCTTCGGTATCACCGAGTTTGAAAATCGGTTGATCCGAAATGCTTTCGTGGAAAACTAAAACTGAATTTTTGAGTCATTCTTTTGCAAAATCTCTGCATTTTGTGATGCTCATCCACTCTACCTCATCTATAACTCTTCACTGTGGTCAGTCAAAGATGTCGCACCAGAGTGACAATGTAACAAGTCAGAGGAACAGGTGAACATGAGTGAGGGCACTAGTCCCTCCAGCTCTTCAGATGAAGGCAGCAGGAGCACCCCAAGCAATCTGCCTAAAGGTGCCACCAGGCAAAGGAAGAAGAAAACCTCAGATTCAAAAGATGAGGATTATAGGGCAGAAGAGGAAGAAGCAACCTCCAAGAAGGTTGTGCTCAAAAAGGAGTATGGCTCAGCACATAGCTCAAAGCCTAGACTCAATAAGAAGGTTCCTGCCAAGAGGACACCTATGCCAAAGGCCAGAGCATCAAATCAAATTCCTGAAAAGCATGATCCCAAAGAGCCAGCTGCTGCTGAAGGGAAGAAAAGGAAAGGGAGGGTCAAGAAGACCACAGTCAGAGTTATTGGGAAGCCTTCCATGATGGAAGAGGAAGAAGAGATAGCTGCACCAGCACCAAAGGCACCCAAGCTTATGGGTGATGCTATAAGATCAGGGGCTGCCACATCTAAGCCCAAGGAAGCACCCAAAGCTGCCCCCAATCCCAAGTCTGCACCAAAGAGGAATACCAGGAGTATTCCAGCTACTGAGAAGAACAAGGCCCTAGTGCCAGAGGTTGCTGAAGAAGAAGATGAAGAAGGACAAGTTTTGAGGAAGTTCAAGCCAAAGATACCAGACCACAATGATGCCCATCCTGTGGCTGAGGATATGAAGAGCAGAAGAGACAATGGGTTGAGGCTATGGAGGATGACAGATCCATATGCCACAAGGAGAAGAACTGCTATGGACTACAGGTTCCACACCAAGAAACAGCAGGACTTTATGAGACTGTTCTGCTGGATAAGAAGCCCATAGTGTGTGACATGAGGTGGGTCGACTGGACCTACATGAAGGAAAATGTAGAGCACTATCCTGCAGTGCAAGACAGTTTTGTTGCTGTTGGAGTTGCAGACTTTGTTGGGCAAAAGCTCACCAACTGAACGATGAACTTATCATGCGCTTCTACTCCACAACACACTTTTATCCAGATGGCGTGGATAGTGTGGATGTCTCAAGGTACAAGGTACGAAATAACTGTTGAGGAGTGGGCAAAGTCGATAAATGCCCCAAAGGAGAATGAAGATGATCTTGATGTATATGCAAAGAAGAAAATGGGACACAATACCATGACACACATGTACAAGGAGATCCTGCAGACGAAGCCCTAGAGACTTTCTCTTTTGGATCACCCACTTTCTTCTCGTCAAGGCTGCCTACTATCAATACCATCTTAAGGCATACCCTATCGCCAAAGTCCGGTGACCACAACATGATCGAGGGCATGCAATCAACATGTTGCATTTGTTTGATGTGCCACGTAAATTCAAAGTCATGAGCCTTATGGTTGAAACCATTAAGAGGATCGCAATGATCATAAAAGAAATTGTGGATATGCCTCGAGATCCGTGGAGTTGATTAACTCAAAGATGGGCACAGTGCAAATATCTTTTGGATAAGGAACATTTTCCAATTTATCCAGACTTTGAGGACAATGAGGTTGTCATGAATGAGAATGATCCATCGCCGGTTCAAGCACAAGAGAAGAAGGAGAAGGCAAGGAAGGAGAAAGCTGCCGGATGCCAACTCAAGAGGAGGCATCTGAGTATTTCTTGAAGAACAAGCAGGAGCAGCAAGCATACTTAATAGCATCAACCCCGAGGATTGAGAAGGGATTGGCCATCCTCACTCAAAATCAGGAGAGCTTGAGAGAATCATAGAACAAAAGTTCTATAACTTAGATGTGAAAGTAATCGAGATTCACCTGCAGTGGAGGAACTACAAGATGACATGCAGGAGAGGAAGGGCAAAACAACAACTCGATGCATTTGCCAGAGTGCCTAGAGCCCAGAGGTCATCTGTTGTGCCTCGACACTGAGCAACTTCATCTCGCACCACCGCAGCCTCAAGTGCCACCAGCTCCAAAGACCTACATCACCTCCAGCTCCATCTACTTCAATCAAGCTTGGCCCCTCGGCGTTATCCGGACTCCACCGCCTCAAGATCAAGCCCGAGAGTCGATCTAGCACTATGCATTTTCTATGAACTTTTTGGTAACTTGTTGCCAAAGGGGGAGAAAAATGTATAGATCATAGGCTTCGAGAGAGAGAGAGAGAGAGAGAGAGTTGCTTTTGTTCTCTCTTGATTTGGTGGTTTTTCAAACTTGTTTGCTTTTGGTTGCTTGATATACTATGTTTGTGAGACATTGATGATCATGTGTTTGATCATAAGCTACACTTATGCATGTTTGATGATATTATCTTATCTATCCTATGTGATCATTCACCGTGCTTGGTGGTGAGTGCATGTATTCATTTCAGATCATTTTGAGCGCTCCACCAAGATGTATGTGACATGGAAGAGTAACCCATGAGCCTAATTCCTTGTGCATTTGCAGTCCAAAGCAAATCATAATCTATGCACAAATTTAGGGGAGTTCTTGCTTATCACATACGCCTCAAAGCTTATTTATGTTTTTCAATCTTATTATCATTTGTCGAAGCTTTGATCTATATGTTGTCATCAATTACCAAAAAGGGGAGATTGAAAGTGCAACTATCCCTAGGTGGTTTTGGTAATTCATAACAACATATAGCTCATTGAGCTAATGCTATTCCAAGATGAACATTTCAGGAAAGCTCAATGAATTGCATGGCATGGATGATGAAAGTGGATCCCTCAAAATGCTAATGACAAAGGATTGGCTCAAGCTCAAAAGCTCAAGACTCTTCATTTTATATTTTAGTGATTCAAGATCACATTGAGTCTATAGGAAAAGCCAATACTATCAAGGAGGGATGAGGTGTTGCTTAATGAGCCTCTTGCTTCATGTGCTTAGTGATATGCTCCAAAACCCTCAGCTACTTTCTCACATCCACATATGACCTAAAGCTAAAGCCAAAACCGTTCTCACCGATTCTTCCTATCCGGCGCCACCAATTCCATATGTCATAGCCACTACCACAAACCCTAGGCAAATAGGTTCTACCGATAGGGATCTCGGTCTCACCGAGATGGGATTGTAATCTCTCTGTTTCCTTTTTGTAACTTTTCGGTCTCACCGAAAGAGCGGATCGGTCCCACCGAGATTGCAATTAAACTCTCTGTTTCCCTTTGTAACATTTTGGTCTCACCGAAAAGAGCAAATTGGTCCCACCGAGTTTACCTGACCAACTCTCTGGTTAGCTAATTACCAAAATCGGTCTCACCGAGTTTGTGTAATCGGTCTCACCGAGATTACGTTATGCCCTAACCCTAATCATATCAGTCCTACCGAGATGCATGTCGGGCCCCAATCAAAACCCTAACGGTCACTAGGTTTACTAAAATCGGTCCGACCGAGTTTGTTGATTCGGTCCCACCGAGATTGGTAAATTGTGTGTAACGGTTAGATTTTGTGTGGAGGCTATATATACCCCTCCACCTCCTCTTCATTCGTGGAGAGAGCCATCGACTAAACCTACACTTCCAACTTACCATTTCGAGAGAGAACCACCTACTCATGTGTTGAGGCCAAGATATTCCATTCCTACCATATGAATCTTGATCTCTAGCCTTCCCTGTTGCTTTCCACTCAAATCTTCTTTCCACCAGATTCAAATCCTATGAGAGAGAGTTGAGTGTTGGGGAGACTATCATTTGAAGCACAAGAGCAAGGAGTTCATTATCAACACACCATTTGTTACTTCTTGGCAGTGGTGTCTCCTAGATTGGCTAGGTGTCACTTGGGAGCCTCCGACAAGATTGTGGAGTTGAACCAAGGAGTTTGTAAGGGCAAGGAGATCGCCTACTGTGAAGATCTACCGCTAGTGAGGCAAGTCCTTCGTGGGCGACGACCATGGTGGGATAGACAAGGTTGCTACTTCATGGACCCTTCATGGGTGGAGCCCTCCGTGGACTCACAAGAACTGTTACCCTTCATGGGTTGAAGTCTCCATCAACGTGGAGGTACGATAGCACCACCTATCGGAACCACACCAAAAACATCTGTGTCTCCAATTGCGTTTGAATCCTCCAATCCCTTCCCTTTACTTTCTTGCAAGTTGCATGCTTTAATTTCCGCTGCCAATATACTCTTTGCATGCTTGCTTGAATTGTGTGATGATTGCTTGACTTGTCCTAAGATAGCTAAAATCTGCCAAACTCTAAAACTGGGAAAAGGCTAAGTTTTTAATTGGTCAAGTAGTCTAATCACCCACCCTCTAGACTATAGTACTCATAAATTCCGGCGACCGGCGTGTGTGCTGTCCCCGTCGATCTAGATTCCGGCCGCCAATAAATACTACCTTGCTCACGTCGTCCCGCCTGCATTCTCATCTACATCCTCCCCTCGCTCGCCCTCTCTCTCTCTTTCTCTCTCTCTCTCTCTCTCTCTCTCTCTCTCTCAAATCTCTGCCATGGCACCACCGGTCTGCCCACGCGCCGATGAGGACTTGCCGCCCCCCAAGGACGCTCACTCGATTAGCAGCGACGAGGACCCCTACGAGCCGCCTGATGAGGTTGTGCCGGACCCCCCAACTTTGGATTGGTTTTGGGCCCAGTACAATCTTTGTCTGTGGAAGTCGCCGCCGCCGGCTGAGAAAGCCAGGAAAGTGGCGTTCAAGAAGGAGATGGCGGAGGAGGAAGCCAGGTACCAGGCGGCCTGTGAAGCCCGTGATGCCTCCTGGAAGAAGGAGGCGGCAGAGCTTTGGGGGCGGGCGCGTCGTCGTGCCGAGGAGGTGTACGAAGAAGGGTACTTCACGAGGAAGGTCACAGGCACTAGGCGCCTCGTCACTGTGTGGAGGTGGGCCGATAAGCTCCAGCGTTCCACCGACGAGGAGCTCCGGTGGGCGCCCAACGAGATGGCAAGATCGGCCACGCGCGCCCGCCAGTAAGAGGCAGATCGGTACGTCAAGCGCTGCGAGGCGGAGGAGTTGGAGTACTGCCTCCGCACTGGGAAGGCACTGCGCACCAGGGAGCTGCTGGCGAGGGGCTGCCGGAATACTAGCCCCAGAAGTGATTATTAGTTTTAGTATTGTTCGTTTTCAATTTTATGCATTGTACCTAGTAGTTAAGTATCATCACGTATATGTGATGATATTATGTTCTATGATGATATAATGAACAATTAATATATATATATATATATATATATATTATGAATTCCATTTTCTATCTGTTTTTGTTTCCCTATAATAATAAAGCACGGGTTGAGTCTGTCGGGTTCAACGTCGCGTCCTTTTATATATATATATTATGAATTTCATTTTCTATCTGTTTTTGTTTCCCTATAATAATAAAGCACGGGTTGAGTCTGTCGGGTTCAACGTCGCGTCCTTTTTGCAGAAAGCCCCCTATGGTATTAGATAATTAACGCGCAGTCCAGTAAATAAGTGAAAAAACGCTTCGTAATTCTGCCCCACCCGTGGACACATTTGACAAAAAACACCCCTGAGTTGAGCGCCCGTGCCTCACACCCCGACCTGGATCCGCCGCCTCCGCACCGCCGGCCCAGATCCTCGGTCATGCCATCCTCCCCGCACCCTAGCCTGCCTCCCCTCCTCCGTGCCCTCCTTCTTCACTAACGAGTCCTCCACAGCTTTGCCGACGGCGAGGCTCGGGCCGTCGCTACCGGCTCGCACCGGCCGGCTCGAGCGTGCACCACCGACCATGAAGGGCTGCTCAACAGGCTCCTCGCTGCCACGGGCAATGCCCGGGAGGAGGAGGACACGCGGGAGGTGGGGCAGCGTCAAAATCAGCGGCCATTGGATCCGGCTAGTGTTACAGCGACACGGACGCGGAAGCTCTGGCCGCGGCTGCCGCACTCTATGCCCCGCCCCTGCTCGTCGATTATCAAGTTGAATCCACACCATTCCCATATATAGAGTCCATCGATCTGGCCAGGGTATGCTCGGGACCTTGATCTCGGCACAGGCGGGGGCCGAGTCTCGGGCTGGGGCCGGCCGGGGGTCGGGATGGCGTGCCTCGATCTGGTTGCGGCGTGCTTGGGACCTCAATCTCGGTGCAGGAGGGGGCCCATGCCTACCTTGATTCCCTGCCACCTGACGGCAAGGCTACTCCTCCGTGTAGAAGCTGAGCTTCTCCGGTCGCTAACCCAACTCCTATTTGCAACCCGGGTGCTCCGCCACTGCCCCAACATGTGCTCCTACGCCACCTGTTCTATCTACAATGGATCTACGGCTCCTTGTCATCAGCCTGGGCAGGTTGCTTACTCTCTCACGGACGCAGCGCCCCAGCCACGGATGCATGCTGATTGTCTGCATTTTTCCTGCCGAGTTGTTGCCACTTCCACCCGATGTTCAGAGCTACAAAATTGTTCTGTTTAGGCATCGCTTCAGTCTTTGCTCCCCATGGGTTGTCATTGTCTCGTGTTTAGGCGTAAAGTTCAGTCGGATATTATGGCTGATGTATGTATTTGTGGTGGCTTAGTTTCTTGGATGGATGGCAGTCTCGTGTTATGCCAAATTCGACCAATGTCAGGATCCAGGAGGCCATGGACCAGGACCGTGTCATCACGCTCCAGTTCGATGAAGCTGTGGGGCTCATGTGGTGGTGGTCGCGCAGTCGGCGTACGTCCTGTGCTGTGGAGCTCATGGATCCATCACTTCTGTGTCGGGGTTCTCTGTCCCCGTCCTTGTGGCTCCAGAATTCGGCAGCCTACTATTTAGTATGTATGTTCCAGATGTTTTTCCAACATTGATCGAGACATTACATGTTGTGGTGACACCACCACAATCATCCAAGTTCTTACTGATGCTTCCATCTAGAGCCAAACTGTGTACTTTTTCTTTGAGATGACCTGAAGTTCTTACTGATTTAACCAATCTATTGTCAAATGGGACTTATGAGCACATTCGAAATCTCGACAAGTTCGGCAAGAGGTCAGTTCCATTGATGTGTGCAGTTACACATTAACCTGATGACCTTCTATGGCTTTCGAGGGGTGTCCAAAAATTCTTCCTGGAGAGTGTGCAACAATTCTGACAAAGCTGGTCACTGTATTTAGCATGGGAAGTATCACATCAGTCACCAAGTTGAACTCCAAGTTGGAACTGTGGCTGGTGATAGCTACCATTTGTAATGTAATGTTTTGTTGTTGGCTCTAATACAAAAGCGGGCCTGGATTGCAAACCGCTAAGAATGGTTCCCCTTGTGTGTATTAGACTATTAATTAGTGATTCTAATTTAGTATAAATAAACATATAATTAATTGATCACTTTTCAATTCTTATGCTAGATTAAACAAAAAGTTGAAGCTTGATAGGTTTGTGTCACTTTTTAGGATGACGGCTGTGGACATCTGGTTCGCTGCAACCCAAGCCAACTAGGCAACTATGGACATGAAGGAAGGAGTCATCGCCAGTCAATAGTAGCCACGTTGGCTACCCACACCGATTGTAGCCATGTCGGAGGTGCCGGTCCGTAGTTGCCACGGGAGTTAAGGGCATCACGTCACCGTGAAGGTACTAGCCTAGGAGATACAGACAGCAGCTGAGCCAAATAACTAAGTTCAATCCGTAGCAACGCATGAGCATTTGTGCTAGTGTATACTAATTTGAATCTAGCTATTATCATCCACATATACAGAACGGAAAGCGTATATAAACACACACATTGAAACAGAACATATAAGAATGGAAAACAGAGTACACACATTGAAACAGAGCAATACTATGATTGCTGTGAATACATAGCTATCCACATCGAAACGACTTTCCAAAATAAAACGCGTCCATGAGACCATGACCAGCAGCCCTTGCCTAGGGTAGCTCTTGGCTCTGCCTGAACTCGTTTAGGCATTCGTCCAAGCGGTCGACACGCTTGCGGTACATCTGGAGCGCGATCTCGAGCTCCAAGTTGGCTATTTCATCGGAGATCACTAGCTCGAGGATGCGACAACCATGTTCCTCTACTGCGCCCAGGTGGACACCTAGGCCAAGGAGGCGGTCGAGCCTACGGACCAGCGTGTTGGCATCCAGCAGGCCGCGGACAAGGCGAATGGTGGCACCCATGCGAACGGCGCGGCAGGCGTCCGGTGCAAGTACGGGGCGGCCGACCTCTGGTGCAAGTACGACGCTGAGGGCCTCTGCCCACTCCTGGCGAGGAATGGGGGTACTGACGGGACGTGTACCCAGCTGCGACGCCGTGTCGACAGCAGGCAAGCGCCGCTTGATCAGCTCTTGATGTGCGGCACGCCGCACCTCTCGCTCTATGATGCTCCAACGGTCTCGCCGTGCGGCGAGCCGCAGCCTATCGGTGCAGACGCGCCTAGCTTCCTCCACGGCGCGCCATCGACATGTTGTGCGACGAGCTGTATCCTGTCGGCGCTGACATGCCTATCTTGATCCGCGACGCTCAAGCGCCATGTGCCAAAGGTCTGCTCAACCCTGGCGATGACGCGCATCACGACATTGTCCATCGCATTGCTGGGGAGCGCCTCGGCCTCGACGGGCCGTGGCGCCTGCTCGTTTTCCTTGTCGACGAGGTTGATGGCAGAGGCGGCACTTTGGTGGGTTGGCATGCTTGGAAAAGGTGGATGTGCTACAGGCTGCGCTTGTCTTCTCCGTGCGTCGTGCGCCCTCTATGCGCAATATAGCAGGGTGGCGGGAAACAGGTGAGGAAATGGCGGGAAACTATGGCGTTTTCATAAAATGCCATCAATTAATGGAAACTTAGCATCGAGCTAGCACAAGAAGTAGATGATGATCAGATGAACGCGGACCACACTAGGGAACCCGTCGGTGATGAATTCATCAATTCCAAATGCTTGAATACTAGCAAGCGTTTGCCCACAACACACACGGCCTATTTCATCACAAATAGGTCGGATGGATCAACTGTATGCCACGTATCGCACATTGTTCAAAAAGTAATGCGGTAGAACTTCTTTAACATGTGTTAAAAAATAAATAAAAAATAAAAAACAAGGACCTTGAGGTTAAATTAGCTGAGGGAATGGGGCATTTCGGTCATTTGACCGAAATGACCCATCCCATCACCTAATTTAATATCGACACAACTTCCCATCCAAATACCCATCCGATGGCTGCTCCAGCCTGAGCACACTTAACTTGATAGTTTTCTTACATGAGCTACTGGTGGAACAACTAGTCCTTGCTGATAGGAATGCCTCTTCAAATCCTTATGGCGTATCCGGATGACCGCCCGTCCCACAATGGCCAATAGATGTTGTGTAGACAGGGCATATCACATACGTCTTATGAGAAGCAATCGTGTGCGTTATTATCAGTCTTCGCACATTTACGATTACATGCACTGTTTGCCGCAGATCACACACATCTTTTTATATTGAACCGCTTTCGTTCTCTTGCCTAATCACAAAAAGTTCAAACGAGTGACCCGTATGCTGTACATCGCACACACCTTGATCGGGCTGACTGCTTTTGTGTTGCCTAATAACACACAATTCATCCCAAAGGAACCAGATGTCAGTATATCGCACACGCCTTCATCTGGCTGCCTGTTTCTTTTGTTCCTCCTCATCGCAAATAGTTAATTGAGCTGAACCGTATGCCCTGCATCGCACACCCAACTAAAATCTGAACCGTTTTTGATGCATCCTCCATCGCAAACGTTTTGCACCTTTTTTGACGGTTATTTTACACCACCATTTGCGATTATGGAATCGCACACAGTTTCGTCGAAGGGTCTCTGATCATAGTGTCGTGTTAGCAGCATCCTTCAGTAGTGTACTTCATAATAGAACCTTAAATCATCCAAAACTAATGAATTTGAATGCAACACTAACAATGGTGCATGTACATGCTAACTACAGTGATTGTTTGAAGAAATATCACTATAGCTTTGGTATGCACAATTGAAAAAAAGGCTTTTTGAAAGAAAAACTTGTGTGATATGTGAGTGTCCAATATTTATAGTGTAGTATCAATGGTGTATCTTCGGCCACGGTATGAAGTAGATATTGATTATGTTCAAGCAATGCACGTCCTCAACCGTTAGACAGTGATACGTGAATGAATTGTGGAATCTCTCTCACACACATACAAATCTCCTTTCTTCGTGGGCATCTCAGTCACACACACACACACACACACACACACACTTTGTCGATTTCTATCCCTCCGTCTAGGTTATAATTCATTTTTCTATCTCGTCCTACAAGTCTCTCACACAAAAACTCTCTCTGTCTCTCTCTCTCTCTGTCTGTCTGTCATAGATGCCCACCCCTTTAATTCCGCCCACCCACCGGCACTCATGTCTGAAATAATAACTATGTCTCTCACACATATCCGTAAGGTTAACTCAAGTCCCAGAACAATATGAATCCGTACAATGGGATTCCAGCAGAGCACCTTTTGTTTTGAGATTTTGAGAAGAGTTCGCACACACACACACACACATTGTTTCCCTCTTCATTTATTTTCGGCAATTGCATGCACACCTTCTTGTTTATCTCCCTGATGCTTTAAGTATGCCTTGCGCACATGGTATCTACCTATCCTCCGGTATAGTTATGTGACACACAAACTGTCGTGGTTTTGTCACGGCAGATGTCCTAGTGCGAGGACTTAGACGTGAGGCAATCACAAACGGTGATTAGCTTGTTGGGGTTGAGCGGGTCGAGAGACATGAGTTACCCAGGTTCGGCCCCTTACGGTGGAGGTAAAAGCCTACTCCTGCTTTTCTGCTTATTGCTTGAGTATCGATTACAAGGGAGCGGATTCGCTTGACCTAGCTATCGATTGATTGTAACCTGATCTATCTGTCCTGGGGACTCGCCTTTATATACAGGTCGAGGCCCCTGGGTTTACAAGAGTCCGGGTCATATTATGACCTGTGACCAAGTCAAACTCTAAGCCGCCTGGCTCCTCTAGCAAGTCATCATGCGTCGGCTTATGCTTCCGGGCCATCACCACTGCCTTCTGGTTCCGGGCCCTAAGCCGGCCCATCTTGTGAGCCGCCCTTCCAGTCTTGCGTCTTGGTCGCTCTAGCCCATCTAAAGTTTAGCTCCATGAGTCGCCACTAATATGACCCGACCTTTATACGGTGAGTTATATCGTGGGGTCATATCCCCAACATTAGGCCCCAAATTGATTTGAATTCATTCATGTCAATCTTCAATCCATCAGTCTGGCGAGTCCTACCTTGGGGTCCCAAAATCTCAGCTGGAAAATACTTCATGACCCGCCATATGAAATGATGATGTCACCTCCGCAATTGCAGGGAGTCCCTCATGACGTCATAACGAATCTTGTGCATATCTACTTATCTCGGAAACCGAGGCGCCTTCTGCTCCAAAAGTTACAGCGCCCCCTCGATTTTTGCACCTACCATTTACTATTGCCTTTTCCTTATAAATACGGGGTCCTCCTTTTCACTTTTACTTCATCCCCTCTGCTTCTTCTTCTTTCTCTTTGTAACATCCCCAGCATCACACTACATTAATCGCTTATGATCAGTGCCAAGTCATCTTGATTTACAAACCTTAATCATGTTGGGATAATATCTCAACTCAAGTCCCTTCTCTGAATTCTATTCAAATTCAAGGTGAAATTTGAAGTTGCACAAAACTTGCTAGAAAAATGTTCATCATTTAGCCAAAATCCCATAACATTTAGCTGGTAGGAAAACAACATCACCATTGAGCTAAGATGGACAGCAGCAATTATTTCATTGCAACTTCAGCATTTTTAGTGCCATTTTAATTGTGAAAAATGTAAATGACATCCCCTGGCCTGCAAACTTTTTGTGGCACTGGCTAAAAATGCCTTGGATTTTATGGGCCTAGTTCCATAATTTATTTAAGATATTTGGATGCCCAATTAACTTCCTTTCTTTCTCTGTTCATTAAATAAAAGGGAAACAACCCCCTTGACCGCCCTGGGCCTCGGCCAACACCTAGTCGGCCCAACCAGCCCAACCCCACATCCTCGGTCGTTTTCCTCTACTGCTCCTACGACCGAGGCGCACGCCCGAGCAGTCTCCGTTGGACCAACTCGCCAGTGTCGCTGCGGGGAAGATAAGGCCGCCACCCGCGCCTCCTCGGGCTCCTCCCCTGCCACTCCAATCAGCCCACTTCCCCCCAGATCCGCCTCCTCCCCCTGGCTCTCCCTCACCCACTCTCCCCTTCTCCCTCTCCCTCTCCTTTGTTTTGGAGAGGAGGCGGACGCAGTCGCCGCCGTGCCTCGCCCGTCCTTGTGGCCACCGAGCCCCGCTCACCTCGCCATCGTGCCCATCGTCTCCGCCGTCATCGTCCACTTCGTCTCCGTCCATGAATGCGAGCTGGGAGCCGCTGCAGAGGGCGAATCGAGCTACCCCCTTTGCTTTGGTCGCCGGCGCTTCTACAACGAACGTCGCCGTTCTGCTGCTACTAAGCCCTCACCGAGCCTTTCTTGAGCTCCTCGGTGAGCACCTGCATCGATCCCCTCTTTTCCCTGCTCCTCTCCTCACTCATAGCCATCGTTTTCATCAAGACCGTACCCGCCGCCGTAGCCGTGCTCGCCGCCATAGCCACTGCTGCCGCAGCTCGAGTCCAGGCTTGCTACCGAGCTCCTGGAGCTCCAAGGAGTCCAGCGAGCCCCCCATGCGCCTCCTCCACGCCATCGCGCGCCCGGCAGACGCTGTCGCCTCCCCTTGACGCCTTTGGTCCGTGCCGGCCCGTGCTCCGCCACAACCGCCCCTGCTGTCCCCGAGTGTCGCTGCTCTGTTGCCTGCTTCTGCGCGGTAACTCGCCGCCGCTTGCCGCTGCTAGCGCCGCCACGTTGCCTGCTGCTGCTCGCTCGCGGTACCACCCGCACTTGTCCTCACTGACCGTCGCTGCCTCTGCCGCTACATCGCGCCCCCAGAGCTACCGCCGCCGCCAAACGACGCGCAACAACGCGAACGTCCGAAGCCACCTACGCACGCACCGATCCGGTGACCGGAGCCGGATTCCGGCGAGATCCGGCGCGTCTCCGCCGTGGGAGCGCTCGCCGGGGCTCCACAGCTGCCAGTGCCGACGTGGCCGACCGGGGCCACCCCCTTAGGTCACTGACCAGTGGCCCCAGGGGCCCAGCTGGTCTTGTTGACACAGTCAACGGCTGACTTGGCATTGCCCAGTCACTGCCAGTGAGCCCCATGTGGGCCCCGCTGACTGGTGGACTGTTGGCCGCTGATGCAGCAACGACGCCATGATGACATCGTATTTTCCTTTTCTGTCGAATTAGTTATTTAAAATAATTTCAGTATATGTTTAAAACTTTGAAAATTAATAGAAAATAAACCTTAAGTCGGATGAAAATGTTTTCTATATGAAAGTTGCTCAGAAAAATCCAACGAATTCGAATACGTGATCCATTCATCTGTCACATGCCCTAGCATGCTGAACATGGAACCGTCCCCTCTCTTTCGCCTGTCTGGAAAAAGCCAGACGCCGGGAAAACCCCTTCGGACGTTTTCCTCTCTGTTTGCAACGTGTAGTACCGCGTTAGGACCCCCTAGTTCTGCATATCGTCATGTCATGCTTAGTGATGCATCTGTTTGCACAGTATTTACTGTTTCTTCCCCCTCTTCTTGGGTAGACCCCGAGACCGATGATGCTCCTGTGATCGACTATGTCGACGACGACCATTCTTCCCTTTCAGCGGAGCTTCCAGGCAAGCCCCCCTTTTATCATCCCGATATCGCCCATAACATTCGCTCATGCTTGCATTAGATTTTGTTACTTTTATTGTTTGCTCCTATTCTAATGCATAGCCTGTTTTGCTACCTGCTTTCATACCTTACCTGCTTATCCTAAACTGTTTAGTATAGGCTGGGTAGAGACCCATCAGAGACCCAACCCCACTTTGTCCCGACTGCCCTGCCGGATTATCAGAAGACCCGATCAACGGGATCGAAGACCAGGCCTCGGCACCGCACATCACTTTCGCCTTAGTTGCTCGACACTACTGGGTTACTTTCGAGTGCCGAGCGTGATAACTCATCAGCACTTCTGATGTTAAACTTGTAGGATAGTTCATCGGTTATGGTCATCGAGGGTGATTCCTCCTTGACCACTCCTGATAATGACACTGTCGTGCAACCCCTCAAGTGTGGACCAACGAGGGTGATTCCTCCAAGTCCACCTTGATGGTTACATCGAGTGGGAATCCATCAAGGGTGATTCCTCAAGTTCCCCCCTTGGTGTTAGACACACGGTTACTATGATTACTATGACTTTACACTGAACCATGTTACCAAAGACGGGTCGGCCCTGAGGGGTACCCGCGCGAGCATGTTTCCGAGTGATGAGGAGTCGGGTTGACCTGGAGGGTGCCCGCGAGATAATTATGAGGCGTGGCCAGGAATTCTCAGCCCTTGCCGCAAGTCCTCGAGACGGGGCGACGGGGTCACATCTTTCGTGAGTCTCTGCTTGTTACCACGCGTTCCCAATCCACTACGATTTGGATATTTGATCCGAGGGGCCTCTGGACTCATAGCATTAACCATCACGTGGGCATAGTATGGGCCTTTTGCGTCGTATGCATCAGCCGAAGCTTAATAGACTTCATGCGACTGAGCGGCGCGCCCTGGGTTGGACTGCGTAAGCACCTGCCTTTTAAGGACGTAGATAGGTCTGCTCACCGGCCACGTACGCAACATGCAGGAGCGTCCAGGGCAATGGACCAAGACCCCTAGGTGCATAGGTTTAGTCCGGCATGCTGACATCTCTATTAAGCCTAGGTCAGGTTGTGGCGTATCGTTTGGCCGAGGCCGGGCATGACCGAGTAAAGTGTGTCCGACCAGAGTTAAGCGAGCGTGGTGGGTAAGTTGGTGCACCCCTGCAGGGAAGAAAACATCTATCGATAGCCTGTCCTACGGTAACGGACACTCGGAGTTGTATCTCGATCGATACAACTAGAACTGGATACTTGAGATGAGAAATGGATAGTATAGCTCTGGAATTTCTTTCTCGTATGGAGTCGAGGAAGGATCTCTGAGTGAGGTTGATGACACTATTACTACTTTACTTTATGCTAGTCTGCACTCTTCTAATGCTGCAAGACCGCTGAAGATGCTGAAGATGCTAGTCTTTGATAGGAGTAGGCTCTCCCCTCTATTCTGGCATTTCCGTAGCCCAGTCCACATATACAGCCTTTCTTTGATAATGTTGCATAGGTAGTGTAGATCCTTGCTTGCTGAGTACTTCAGATGAGTACTCACGTTTGCTTTGCTTTCCTTTTCCCCCATATCCATTGATGCAACCAGATGACGGAGCCCCTGAGACCACTGGCCCCACCGATGACTACTACTACCCCGAGGGTGCCTACTACTACGTGGAGACCGCTGATGACCAGGAGTAGTTAGGCGGTACCCAGACAGGAGGCCTTGCCTTTTCGATCATAGATGGTTTTGTGCTGGCCTTCTTAAGGCAAACTTTTTCAACTTATGTCTATACTCAGATATTGTTGCTTCCGCTGACTCTTGTGTATTCGAGCTTATGTATTCAAGCACTTGAGGCCCCTGGCTTGTAATATAAAGCTTGATTTATTTTAATTTGTGTCTAGAGTTGTGTTGTGATATCTTCCTGTGAGTCCCTTATCTTGATCGTACACATTTGCGTGTATGATTAGTGTACGATTGAATCGGGGGCGTCACAAGTTGCTATTAGAGCCAACTGCATGTAGGAACCCCCCTTTCCAACTCATTGGCTGAAGTTGAGTCTAGTGTTCGAAAACTAATTTACTAACTTGGATGTGTGGCTTACGGTCCCACGTCGCCATTGGGTGGTATTAGGATATTTTATTCCTCGTCTATACTCTGGGACTCTGTTCTCTCTTCTATTCGGGTTAAATGAATTTACTAACTAGATTAGGTTCTTGTAACGACTTTCCTCGGAGAGCCCCTTCATTCCGGATGGTTGCCTGCTTCACCAGAAGACTTCGAAGATACTCTCCGATCTAATCCCGAGAACTTGTGTTCATTTCTTTTGCAATCCTTTAACACCGTTGAATCCTTATGGATAACCGTGTACCCTCGCTATTCATACTTCCATCCCTAGGTGTTATTGTTATTACTAGATACCCGAAAGTATTCTTTGACTTTCGAGAATCCTTTTCCTGACTGCCTTGCAGCTCTTTTCCGCCTGAATAACCCTACGAATAATTCCTCACACTTATCGGGGATTCGTTCATCCCCGGTTGATCATTTGTCTCACAAAATTCTTAGAATGCAATTCGATCTCCCGAAGATCCTCTGCAGCCTAGTGCTCCTGAAAGTCTTGTCTGTCTGCATTATGGTTAAATCCATATGTCCGGCAATATTCATTAAGATCCTTTGTCATTGTCATCCTGAGCCTATTGGTTCATTATGTTGCGATTGCTCGCAATCATCAGCCGAACCCTGAAATTTGACCTTCCTGCTCATATGTCATTCTGGAGATGAGTTGAATCTCGGCCAATCATGTTGTAATTGATTGTCCACCTAGTTCCCTTCAACTTGAATCCTAAATTATTCAGTTGTTTATATAATCTGATGCCTTCACATTCTTTCCTTCTTCTGATTGAGTACTGATACTCACATCAGATCCATTGAGGACCGCTGAATCCTTTGTTGGATTATTATCCGACAATGTCCTTCATATTCAAAATCTCGCGCGCTCTTCCCCTGATACATATTGCCTTCGGTAAATTGTTTCCTCTGCTTATTGTCAACCATGCTTTTCTATTGAGATGATGTTATATGCTCTGGAAGTTAGTGGTATATGTTCCTAAGATACCCCTACGGGTTGAACCTATGCCTTCCCTAATCCGTGTGAACTCGAAAGAGATGTGAGTCATACTCTTCTGGTGCTTCACCAGATAAATCTTTCACACTACAAATTCTTAGAAAATGAGGAGTGAATGAAAGGTTATGCATTGAAAAAGTGGGAGTCGACCTTGAACCTTTGTGTTCATGCCCATGGACCCGATGTAAAACTTATCATGGAAGCTGCTCGTAAAAATAATTACCCCTTTTTATAAGTTCATCTTGTATCGGTGGTTTGATCATTCATAATCGTGGTTCCGACCATAGTTTCTCCTTAATTCCTTTTCCCGGACAAGCTAAAATACTTGTCTCCTGCAAGTCATTTCACCTGTCCAACCTCTAATTTGATCTACCTTCAAGTATTGCCTCTTGTTATCTCGAGGATATTGTGTCATTGCACTACCTCTTGTAAATTCTTAATTGGAGTGATACTCCGTCACATCATTCCTAGCCTGATCGGCTACATCATTATCGTGCTAATTTTAACTGTGCTACCTGGTCCTTATTCTCGGAGCACAACTTTTCGACGATAAGCGAAGCTTACGTCGATCTTCCTCATCTTATAATTCCACCTTGAACAGCAAGCTTGAATCCGAGCTTGTGTCGTATCCGTGGTTCCAATAGCCTCCACTTCATCATTCCTTTTGCTTGATGTCATTGCTGCTCGATGGCATCTTCATAGAGCCTCTCGACAAAATTTGTCGTGATCACCATCAATATACTGCCTTGTTCTAAAATATCAATCGAATTCTTGAGGAGAAATACCATCCTTGCGCCTCGATGATTCGTGTTGTCATCGACACCATCCTTGACTTCCTGCCAATACTGACTTGGTCATGTTTTGGTTATATCCTACATTCCTTGACAGCCTTGGAATTGTTCCTTTGTACTTCTTGTGACCTTCAAATTCAACCTTGCTTGAAACACCATGTTAATGTTACCTCGAAGCATGACTGTGGTACTCAAACATCAACAAGAACATTGGAAGCATAATGCTAAATGTTTCTTGATCATTCATCCAAACACCATTGTACGGGTAACATCATGAATTCCCTCGCCCCTTTACCTAATTGGTTATGTACTTGTTGTCCTGTCATGGATGGGAAAGATATACTCTTGATACTCGGGTATAATCACATTTTCCTTTCCATTGTTTTGTTTAACCTTTCTTGTGATCTATATGATATAAGCAATAATATTACCCTACTTATGTAAACACCTCGGTGTACAAATCTGTTCATAAAACTCTATTACTATTGTTGATGACATTCCGGTAACCACCGATGGACGAGAACTTTGCCAATTGGTCCGCCTCGTTCAATGAGCAGGAAAATGGTTCTCTTCGTCCCTCGCCCTTGGTACCAACGTTGTTGCCGACATAACTGACAGGCTATCCTCTGACCTGCCTTGCTATCATGACCGTGCAAGACGTCAGCGTCCTTTCTACTTTTAACCCACATGGTCGCCCCATAACCCGAAGTTCCACAGGATCGAGACCTGACTCTCCTGTAACCCCCTGATTACAGTGTTATTTCTCACGCTTGGCTTCATAGGTAATTCACAAGCCACCTCCTTAGAGCTGATCTAGTCTGGTATCAGACGCATTATCTCCTTTCTTTGCTCCGAGCCCCTTTGGCCTTCTGATTAGGCATCCGACGATTGCCTGCCCGCTCGAAACTTCTTATGGTACCTTCTTATTTGCTCCCGATGTTTTCTTGAGATCAATTCAAGAGTTACTTTCTACCCCATTCCATGCGTTATCTACCAGTTAATCAACCTTGTAGAGGTCCGTTCTTCCAAAGTTACCCCTTATCCTTTGCATAAGTATGATGGAGTTTCCGAAGAAAGTATGATGACTTCATCACGATGACGTGAAGCAAAGAAATGAAGACATCAATGAAAGAGATCACCTTCTTCAAGAAGAGCAGCTAAGAACGAGAAGACCCGCTAGAATTTTGTAACCAACTCTTTCCCCTTACTTCACCTCTTAAATCTTGGGACGAGATTTCTTGTAGTGAAGGAGATTTGTAACATCCCCAGCATCACACTACATTAAACCCTTATGATCAGTGCCAAATCATCTTGATTTACAAAGCTTAATCATGTTGGGATAATATCTCAACTCAAGTCCCTTCCCTGAATTCTATTTAAATTCAAAGTGAAATTTGAAGTTACACAAAACTTGCTAGAAAAATGTTCATCATTTAGCCAAAATTCCATAACATTTAATTGTTAAGGAAAACAACATCACCATTGAGCTAAGATGGACGGTAGCAATTATTTCATTGCAACTTCAGCATTTTTGAATGCCATTTTAATTGTGAAAAATGTAAATGACATCCCCTGGCCTGCAAACTTTTTGTGGCACTGGCAAAAAATGCCTTGGATTTTATGGGCCCAGTTCGATAATTTATTTAAGATATTTGGATGCCCAATTTACTTCCTTTCTTTCTCTGTTTATTAAATAAAAGGAAAACAACCGTCCTGGGCCTCGGTCCACACCTAGCCGGCCCAACCAGCCCAACCCCACCCCCTCGGTCGTTTTCCTCTACTGCTCCTACGACCGAGGCGTGCGCCCGAGCAGTCCCCACCAGACCACCTTGCCGGCGTCGCCGCGGGGAAGATAAGGCCGCCACCCGCGCCTCCTCGGGCTCATCCCCTGCCACTCCAATCACCCCACTTCCCCCCCAGATCCGCCTCCCCTTGGCTATTCCTCACCCACTCTTTCCTTCTCCCTTTTCCTCTCCTTCGTTTTGGAGAGGAGGCCGATGCGGTTGCCGCCGTGCCTCGCCCGTCCTCGGGGCCACCGAGCCCCGTTCGCCTCACCATCGTGCCCATTGTCTCCACCGTCGTCCTCCACTTCATCTCCGTCCATGAACGCGAGCTGGGGGCCGCTACAGAGGGCGAATCGAGCCGCCCCCTTTGCTTCGGTCGCCGGCGCTTCTGCGACGAACGTCGCCGTTCTGCTGCTACTAAGCCCTCACCGAGCATTTCTTGAGCTCCTCGGTGAGCACCCGCATCGATCCCCTCTTTTCCCTGCTCCTCTCCTCGCTCATAGCCGTCGTTTTCGTCAAGACCGTACCCGCCGCCGTAGACGTGCTTGCCGCCATAGCCACTGCTGCCGCAGCTCGAGTCCGGGCTCGCTACCGAGCTCCTGGAGCTCCAAGGAGTCCATCGAGCCCCCCATGCGCCTCCTCCCTGCCGTTACACATCCCGCCTGTGCAGCCTCCCCGCAACCGCCTGGTCCCGCGCCGGCCCGCGCTCCCGCCACAGCCACCCCCTGCCGTTCCCGAGTGCTACTGCTCTGCTGCCTGCTTCTGCTCGGCAACTCGCCACCGCTTGCTGCTACTAGCGCCGCCGCGTTGCCTGCTGCTGCTCGCCCACGGTGTCGCTCACGCTTGTCGTCGCCGACCGCCGCTGCCCCCGCTGCTATAGCGCGCCCCCAGAGCTGCCACCACCGCCAAACGACGCGGAACGCCGCGAACGTCCGATCCCACCCACGCACGCAACGATCCAGTGACCGGATCCAGATTACGGCGAGATCCGGCGCGTCTCCGCCGCGAGAGTGCTCGCCGGGGCTCCACAGCCGCCGGTGCGGACGTGGCTGACCAGGGCCACCCCCTTAGATCACTGCCCAGTGGCCCCAGGGGCCCGGCTGGTCTTGTTGACCCAGTCAACGGCTGACTTGGCATGGCCCAGTCATTACCAGTGGGCCCCATGTGGGCCCCGTTGACTGGTCAACTGGACTGTTGGCCGCTGATGCAACAATGACGCCATGATGACATCATACTTTCATTTTCTGTAGAATTAGTTATTTAAAATAATTTCAGTATATGTTTAAAACTTTGAAAATTAATAGAAAATAAACCGTAAGTCGGATGAAAATGTTTTCTATGAAAGTTGCTTAGAAAAAGCCAACGAATCCGAATACGCGGTCCGTTCATCTGTGACATGCCCCTAGCGTGCTGAACATGGAACCGCCCCCTCTCTTTCGCCTGTCCGAAAAAAGCCAGACGCCGAGAAAACCCCTCCGGACGTTTTCCCTCTCCGCTTGAAACGTGTAGTACCGCGTTAGAACCCCCTAGTTCTGCATATCGTCATGTCATGCTTAGTGATGCATCTGTTTGCTCTGTATTTACTGTTTCTTCCCCCTCTTCTCTCCGGTAGACCCCGAGACTGATGCTGCCCCTGTGATCGACTACGTCGACGACGACCCTTCTTCCCTTTCAGCGGAGCTTCCAGGCAAGCCCCCCCTTTGATCATCCCGATATCGCCCATTCCATTATCTCATGCTTAAATTAGATTTTGCTACTGTTATTGTTTGCTCCTATTCTAATGCATAGCCTGTTTTTGCTAACCGCTTTCGTACCTTACATGCTTATCCTAAACGGTTTAGTATAGGCTGGGTAGAGACCCATCAGAGACCCCCCGCACTTTGTCCTGACTGCCCCGCTGGATTATCAGAAGACCCGATCAACATGATCGAAGACCAGGCCCCGGCACCGACGTACTTCTTTCACCCATATCTATACCACTATATATTGTGCGAATAGCTTCAAATATTGGTCGTTGGATATGCCCATCCAACGGTCAAGAGAAGGCAAATCCGAGCATTATCATCCGTTGGATATAGTTTTCAACTCATAGGATTCTGCCACGTGGCCTTCTAATTGAACCCCCAACTCAACCATCTCATGTGTTCTAGAAGCATCTATTCACATGCTTATCTGATACTCAAATAAAAAGAGACTAGAACAATCTGGATTCTATAGAGGTAAGAACCAAATTAGATCTTGTCCGATATGATTCTAGGAAAGATAATGCATATTCAAATGTATTTTTCCCATGCTTTTTATATATATTTAAATGGCGCGCAAAGCACGTACAATTTACTAGTATACCTACGTACCCTAAAACTTCCAGAACAGAGAATAGATCTAGAGTTCCGCCGCCGCAAGCCTCTATAGCCACCAAAAACCAATCGGGACCCTGTTCCGGCACCCTGCCGGAGGGGGGAACCCTCACCGGTGGCCATCTTCATCATCCCGGCGCTCTCCATGACGAGGAGGGAGTAGTTCACCCTCGGGGCTGAGGGTATGTAACAGTAGTTATGTGTTTGATCTCTCTCTCTCTCTCTCTCTCTCTCTCTCGTGTTCTTTATTTGGCACGATCTTGATGTATCGCGAGCTTTGCTATTATAGTTGGATCTTATGTTTCTTCTCCCCCTCTACTCTCTTGTAATGGATTGAGTTTTGCCTTTGAAGTAATCTTATCGGATTGAGTCTTTAAAGATTTGAGAACACTTGATGTATGTCTTGCCGTGCGTATCTGTGGTGACAATGGGATATCACGTGATTCACTTGATGTATGTTTTGGTGATCAACTTGCGGGTTCCGCCCATGAACCTATGCATAGGGGTTGGCACACGTTTTCGTCGCGATTCTCCGGTAGAAACTTTGGGCACTCTTTGAAGCACTTTGTGTTGGATTGAATAGACGAATCTGAGATTGTGTGATGCATATCGTATAATCATACCCACGGATACTTGAGGTGACATTGGAGTATCTAGGGGACATTAGGGTTTTGGTTGATTTGTGTCTTAAGGTGTTATTCTAGTATGAACTCTAGGGCTGTTTGTGACACTTATAGGAATAGCCCAACGGATTGATTGGAAAGAATTACTTTGAGGTGGTTTCGTACCCGACCATAATCTCTTCGTTTGTTCTCCACTATTAGTGACTTTAGAGTGACTCTTTGTTGCATGTTGAGGGATAGTTATATGATCTATTATTATTTTGAGAGAACTTGCACTAGTGAAAGTATGAACCCTAGGCCTTGTTTCCTATCATCGCAATACCGTTTACGCTCACTTTTATTGTTCGTTACCTTGCTGTTTTTATATTTTCAGATTACAAAAACCTATATCTACCATCCATATTGCACGTGTATAACCATCTCTTCGCCGAACTAGTGCACCTATACAATTTACCATTGTATTGGGTGTGTTGGGGACACAAGAGACTCTTTGTTATTTGGTTGCAGGGTTGTTTGAGAGAGACCATCTTCATCCTACGCCTCCCAGATTGATAAACCTTAGGTCATCCACTTGAGGGAAATTTGCTACTGTCCTACAAACCTCTGCACTTGGAGGCCCAACAACGTCTACAAGAAGAAGGTTGTGTAGTAGACATCAAGCTCTTTTCTGGCGCCGTTGCCGGGGAGGTGAGTGCTTGAAGGTATATCTTTAGATCTTGCAACCGACTCTTTTTGTTTCTTGTTTTAGCACTAGTTAGTCTATAAAAGAAAATTATAAAAAAAGGAATTGAGTTTACCTCATACGCTTCATCTTTTTAATATCTTTCGTGAGTATGATGGAAAGGAAAATTGTGCCAAAGTGTTAGAAGAAGAATGCATTACAATGTTTGGCACTAAATCTTTGAATGATGAGCATGATTGCAATGTTGTTAGTATGAACTCCTTGAATATCCATAGTACTAATGATGATTGCATTAGTCATGATGAAAATATCTCCTATAAGCATGTCAATTTTTTTGGAGTGTATTGGGTTTGCAAGTACACACCAAATAGGGAAGATAGATACTGCAAGAGGCATAAGTACTTACAAACTAAATGGTTACAATAAAGGCTAGATGCTTGCGCTAAAAATTTATTTTTTCCTAGCCATACTTGTGAACTTTGCAATGAACGTGATCATTTCAGTACCCAATGCAAATCGTTTCATGATCGTATCGTGTCCAAAAATTGTGATGACTTGATTTCCCTTGCACATCATAATGAACTTAGTTTGCTCTTGGGTTATGAAGAAATGAAACGAATAACTTAGATTATTCCAGAATTTGCCCTTGATAGAATTCTTCATTTTGATCTAGAAGAAATTTATATGTATTGCGCGGTGAATTGCATTGAAAATCCTTATATTGCCAATTACATAAAGAAAAGAAAACAAATGGAAGATGAAGAAAATACTAATGAAAGGGAAGAGACTTCCCAATATCCTCCTATTATTTCTTATGATGAATCAGGTAACGAGGAGGAGCCTTCTACTCAACCACTCTCATTAATAAGGAGCTCGAAAAATAGGATTGAACCCACACATTAGGTGAAGAAGAAGAAAAGAAAAAGGAAGAGAGGTAAAAAGGTATCTCTCCCGAATAAGGCTGCTCCTATTATTGTTGTGCCTATTGAAAACGAATCAAAAATAATTATGGAAGATGATGCACTTGATGATGATCTCGTTATGCCTATTGCTTGTTGTGATGATTATGAGTGGGAAGATAATGATACTTCTTACGATCTTGAAAATCTTTTTGACACCTTCTTGGAAGAATATGATAATAATGTTTGCTATACTATTCGTGCTATCCATACTATTGATGATGAGAGTGATTATGCTTATGATACGAAAAGGCCCAAGCTTGGGGAAGCTATGTTTAATGAGGATGACATATTTGAGAATATATTTTCTGCAATTAATGTTTGTCCCAAGCTTGGGATGCTATGTTTAATGAAGATGATATTTTTAGCCTCTCAAGTTTTGATATGCAAAGTTGTTATGATGATAGCATGCCTTCTGCTTGTGATGATTATATTTACGGAAGTGGGTTTGGAAGAGTGTAAACTTTAGGAAGTAGTGATCCCACTATTTTGGAGGATGTTGAATCTTATAATATTTATGAAAGTGGATTTGGAGAGTTCATGACTTTATTTAGTGTTGTATCCACTATTTCGGAAGAGGTTTCAATTGATTATGATGAGAAGAAAGTTGCTACTTATGATGATTATTGTGATGAAACTTATGCTATAAGAAGTAGTGATGATTATATTTATAAAACTTTTCATGATTATGATTACCCTTTTTCTGAACATTACTGTCTTAATGTGGAAACTATTTATAGTATTCAAGTCTCTTATGATATTCCCACTATTCCAAATGAGAAGAATTTTGATTGTGTGGAGAGTAATAAATTTTCTATGCTTGTAGATAATGAAAAGAATGCTTTAGGTGCTGGTTATATTGTTGAATTCATTCATGATGCTACTGAAAATTATTATGAGGGAGGAATATATGCTTGTAGGAATTGCAATAATATCAAGTTTCCTCTCTATGTGCTTAAAGTTTTGAAGTTATGCTTGTTTTACCTTCCTATGCAAGTTGATTCTTGTTCCCATAAGTTGTTTTCTCACAAAATGCCTATGCATAGAAAGTGGGCTAGACTTAAATGTGCTAGTCATATTCTTCATGATGCTCTCTTTATGTTTCAATTCTTATCTTTTATGTAAGCATCATTGAAATCATCATGCCTAGCTAGGGGCATTAAACGTTAGCGCTTGTTGGGAGGCAACCCAATTTTATTTTAGTTTCTTGCTTTTTGGTTCTATTTAGGAATAAATAATCATCTAGCTTCTGTTTAGATGTGGTTTTGTGTTTTAATTAGTGTTTGTGCCAAGTAGAACCTTTGGGAAGACTTGGGTGAAGTCTTCATGATCATGCTGTAAAAAAACAGAAACTTAAGCGCTCACAAAATTAGCTTCAACTTTTTACTGGAGAATGATAATTAGTTGATTCTTTTTGAATATGATTACTAGACAAATTTCTCAGGTCCACCAATTTATTTTAGAATTTTTGGAGTTCCATAAGTTTGCGTTAGTTACAGATTACTACAGACTGTTCTGTTTTTGACAGATTCTGTTTTTCGTGTGTTGTTTGCTTATTTTGATGACTCTATGGCTAGTAAAATAGTTTATAAACCATAGAGAAGTTGGATTTCAGTAGGTTTAACACCAATACAAATAAATAATGAGTTCATTACAGTACCTTGAAGTGGTGTTTTGTTTTCTTTCGCTAACGGAGCTCACGAGTTTTCTGTTAAGTTTTGTGTTGTGAAGCTTTCAAGTTTTGGGTAAAGATTCGATGGACTATGGAATAAGGAGTAGCAAGAGCCTAAGATTGGGGATGACCAAGGCACCCCAAGGCAATATTCAAGGATAACCAAGAGCATAAGCTTGGGGATGCCCCGGAAGGCATCCCCTCTTTCGTCTTCGTTCATCGGTAACCTTACTTGGAGCTATATTTTTATTCACCACATGATATGTGTTTTGCTTGGAGCATCATGTCACTTTATTTTGTTTTGCTTGCTGCTTGAATAAAGTATCAAGATGTGAAATTCTTAAATGTTAGAGAGTCTTCACATAGTTGCATAATTATTTGACTACTCATTGATCTTCACTTTTATCTTTCGGAGTAGTTTGTTGTTTGCTCTAGTACTTCACTTATATCTTTTAGAGCACGGTGGTGGATTTGTTTTATAGAAACTATTGATCTCTCATGCTTCACTTATATTATTTTGAGAGTCTTAAATAGCATGGTAATGTGCTTAATCCTAATATGCTAGGTATTCAAGAATAGTAAAAACTTTCTTATGAGTGTTTTGAATACTAAGAGAAGTTTGATGCTTGATGATTGTTTTGAGATATGGAGGTAGTGATATTAAAGTCGAGCTAGTTGAGTAGTTGTGAATTTGAGAAATGCTTGTATTGAAGTTTGCAAGTCCCGTAGCATGCACGTATGGTAGACGTTATGTAACAAATTTGAAACATGAGGTGTTCTTTGATTGTCCTCCTTATGAGTGGCGGTCGGGGATGAGCGATGGTCTTTTCCTACCAATCTATCCCCCTAGGATCATGCGCGTAGTGCTATGGTTTTTGATGGCTTGTAGATTTTTGCAATAAGTATATGAGTTCTTTATGACTAATGTTGAGTCCATGGATTATATGCACTCTCACCCTTCCATCATTGCTAGCCTCTTCGGTACCATGCATTGCCCTTTCTCACATGAGAGTTGGTGCAAACTTCGTCGGTGCATCCAAACCCCGTGATATGATACGCTCTTTCACGCATAAACCTCCTTATATCTTCCTCAAAACAGCCACCGTACCTACCTATTATGGCATTTCCATAGCCATTCCGAGATATATTTCCATGCAACTTTCCACCATACTGTTTTTCATGACACATTCATCATTGTCATATTGCTTAGCATGATCATGTAGTTGACATAGTATTTGTGGCAAAGCCACCATTCATAATTCTTTCATACATGTCACTCTTGATTCATTGCATATTCCGCATAATCGCTTTGGAGGCATTCATATAGAGTCATACTTTGTTCTAGTATCGAGTTGTAATCATTGAGTTGTAAATAAATAGAAGTGTGATGATCATCATTCAATAAAGCATTGTCCCAATAAAAAAAGAGAAAGGCCAAAGAAAAAAAAGGCCCAAAAAAAGAAAAAAAGGGAAAAGGGGGCAATGCTACTATCCTTTTTTCCACACTTGTGCTTCAAAGTAGCACCATAATCTTCATGATAGAGAGTCTCTTGTTTTGTCACTTTCATATACTAGTGGGAATTTTTCATTATATAACTTGGCTTGTATTTTCCAACAATGGGCCTCCTCAAGTGCCCTAGGTCTTCGTGAGCAAGCAAGTTGGATGCACACCCACTAGTTTCTTTTGTTGAGCTTTCATACATTTATAGCTCTAGTGCATCCGTTGCATGGCAATCCCTACTCCTTGCATTAAAATCAATCGATGGGCATCTCCATAGCTCATTGATTAGCCTAGTTGATGTGAGACTTTCTCCTTTTTGTCTTCTCCACATAACCCCCATCATCATATTCTATTCCACCCATAGTGCTATATCCATGGCTCACGCTCATGTATTGCGTGAAGGTTTATAAGTTTGAGATTACTAAAGTATGAAACAATTGCTTGGCTTGTCATCGGGGTTGTGCATGATGAGAGCATTCTTGTGTGAAGAAAATGGAGCATGACTAAACTATATGATTTTGTAGGGATGAACTTTCTTTGGCCATGTTATTTTGAGATGACATAATTGCTTAGTTAGTATGCTTGAAGTATTATTATTTTTATGTCAATATGAACTTTTGTCTTGAATATTTTGGATCTGAATATTCATGTCACAATTAAGAAGAATTACATTGAAATTATGCCAACTAGCATTCCACATCAAAAATTATTTTCTTATCATTTACCTACTCGAGGACGAGCAGGAATTAAGCTTGGGGATGCTTGATACGTCTCCAACGTATCTATAATTTTTGATTGCTCCATGCTATATTATCTATTGTTTTGGACAATACTAGGCTTTATTATCCACTTTTATTTTGGGACTAACCTATTAACCGGAGGCCCAGCCCAGAATTGCTGTTTTTTTTGCCAATTTCAGTGTTTCGAAGAAAAGGAATATCAAACGGAGTTGAAACGGAATGAAATCAACTGGAAAAGTTATTTTTGGAAGGAAAGCTACCGGAAAAGCTTGGAGTGCACGTCAGGAAAGGAGGGAGGTGGCCACGAGGGTGGGGGCGCCCCCCTAGGGCGCGCCCCCTGCCTCGTGGGCCCCCGGAGGTCCACCGACGTACTTCTTTCACCCATATATACCTACGTACCCTAAAACTTCCAGAATAGAGAATAGATCTGGAGTTCCACCGCCGCAAGCCTCTGTAGCCACCAAAAACCAATCAGGACCCTGTTCAAGCACTCACGGGAGGGGAACCTCACCGTTGGCCATCTTCATAATCCCGGCGCTCTCCATGACGAGGAGGGAGTAGTTCACCCTCGGGGCTGCGGGTATGTAACAGTAGCTATGTGTTTGATCTCTCTCTCTCTCTCTCTCTCTCTCTCTCTCTCTCGTGTTCTTTATTTGGCACGATCTTGATGTATCGCGAGCTTTGCTATTATAGTTGGATCTTATGTTTCTTCTCCCCCTCTACTCTCTTGTAATGGATTGAGTTTTGCCTTTGAAGTAATCTTATCGGATTGAGTCTTTAAAGATTTGAGAACACTTGATGTATGTCTTGCCGTGCGTGTCTGTGGTGACAATGGGATATCACGTGATTCACTTGATGTATGTTTTGGTGATCAACTCATGGGTTCCGCCCATGAACCTATGCATAGGGGTTGGCACACGTTTTCGTCGCGATTCTCCGGTAGAAACTTTGGGCACTCTTTGAAGCACTTTGTGTTGGATTGAATAGATGAATCTGAGATTGTGTGATGCATATCGTATAATCATACCCATGGATACTTGAGGTGACATTGGAGTATCTAGGTGACATTATGGTTTTGGTTGATTTGTGTCTTAAGGTGTTATTCTAGTATGAACTCTAGGGCTGTTTGTGACACTTATAGGAATAGCCCAACAGATTGATTGGAAAGAATAACTTTGAGGTGGTTTCGTACCCGACCATAATCTCTTCGTTTGTCCTCCACTATTAGTGACTTTGGAGTGACTCTTTGTTGCATGTTGAGGGATAGTTATATGATCTGTTATTATTGTTGAGAGAACTTGCACTAGTGAAAGTATGAACCCTAGGCCTTGTTTCCTATCATTGCAATACCGTTTACACTCACTTTTATTGTTCGTTACCTTGCTGTTTTTATATTTTCAGATTACAAAAACCTATATCTACCATCCATATTGCACTTGTATGACCATCTCTTCGCCGAACTAGTGCACCTATACAATTTACCATTGTATTGTGTGTGCTGGGGACACAAGAGACTCTTTGTTATTTGGTTGCAGGGTTGTTTGAGAGAGACCATCTTCATCCTATGCCTCCCACGAATTGATGAACCTTAGGTCATCCAATTGAGGGAAATTTGCTACTGTCCTACAAACCTCTGCACTTGGAGGCCCAACAACGTCTACAAGAAGAAGGTTGTGTAGTAGACATCAAGCTCTTTTCTGGCGCCGTTGCCGGGGAGGTGAGTGCTTGAAGGTATATCTATAGATTTAGCAATCGACTCTTTTTGTTTCTTGTTTTAGCACTAGTTAGTCTATAAAAGAAAATTATAAAAAAAGGAATTGAGTTTACCTCATCCGCTTCATCTTTTTAATATCTTTCGTGAGTATGATGGAAAGGAAAATTGTGCCAAAGTGTTAGAAGAAGAATGCATTAACATGTTTGGCACTAAATCTTTGAATGATGAGCATGATTGCAATGTTGTTAGTATGAACTCCTTGAATATCCATAGTACTAATGATGATTGCACCAGTCATGATGAAAATATCTCCTATAAGCATGTCAATTTTTTTTGGAGTGTATTGGGTTTGCAAGTACACACCAAATAGGGAAGATAGATACTGCAAGAGGCATACGTACTTAGAAACTAAATGGTTGCAAGAAAGGCTAGATGCTTGTGCTGAAAATTTATTTTTTCTTAGCTATACTTGTGAACTTTGCAATGAACGTGATCATTTCAGTACCCAATGCAAATTGTTTCATGATCGTATCGTGTCCAAAAATTGTGATGACTTGATTTCCCTTGCACATCATAATGAACTTAGTTTGCTCTTGGGTTATGAAGAAATGAAACAAATAACTAAGATTATCCCAGAATTTGCCCTTGATAGAATTCTTCATTTTGATCTAGAAGAAATTTATATGTATTTTGCGGTGAATTGCATTGAAAATCCTTATGTTGCCAATTACATAAAGAAAAGAAAACAAATGGAATATGAGGAGAATACTAATAAAACGGAAGAGACTTCCCAATATCCTCCTATTATTTCTTATGATGAATCAGGTAATGAGGAGGAGCCTTCTACTCAACCACTCTCATTAATAAGGAGCTCCAAAAATAGGATTGAACCCACACATGAGGTGAAGAAGAAGAAAAGAAAAAGGAAGAGAGGTAAAAAGGTATCTCTCCCGAATAAGGTTGCTGCTATTATTGTTGTGCCTCATGAAAACGAATAAAAAATAATTATGGAATATGATGCACTTGATGATGATCTTGTTATGCCTATTGCTTGTTGTGATGATTATGAGTGGGAAGATAATGACACTTCTTATGATCTTGAAAATATTTTTGACACTTGCTTGTAAGAATATGATAATAATGTTTGCTATGCTATTGGTGCTATCCACACTATTGATGATGAGAGTGATTATGCTTATGATATGAAAAGGCCCAAGCTTGGGGAAGCTATGTTTAATGAGAATGACATATTTGAGAATATATTTGCTGCAATTAATGTTTGTCCCAAGCTTGGGGATGCTATGTTTAATGAAGAAGATATTTTTAGCCTCTCAAGTTTTGATATGCAAAGTTGTTATGATGATAGCATGCCTTCTGCTTGTGATGATTATATTTACGAAAGTGGGTTTGGAAGAGTGTAAACTTTAGGAAGTAGTGATCCCACTATTTTGGAGGATGTTGAATCTTATTATATTTATGAAAGTGGATTTGGAGAGGTCATGACTTTATTTAGTGTTGTATCCACTATTTCGGAAGAGGTTTCAATTGATTATGATGAGAACAAAGTTGCTACTTATGATTATTATTGTGATGAAACTTATGCTATAAGAAGTAGTGATGATTATATTTATAAAACTTGTCATGATTATGATTACCCTTTTTCTGAACATTACTGTCTTAATGTGGAAACTATTTATAGTATTCAAGTCTCTTATGATATTCCCACTATTCCAAATGAGAAGAATTTTGATTGTGTGGAGAGTAGTAAATTTTCTATGCTTGTAGATCGTGAAAAGAATGCTTTAGGTTCTGGTTATATTGTTGAATTCATTCATGATGCTACTTAAAATTATTATGAGGGAGTAATATATGCTTGTAGGAATTGCAATAATATCAAGTTTCCTCTCTATGTGCTTAAAGTTTTGAAGTTATGCTTGTTTTACCTTCCTATGCAAGTTGATTCTTGTTCCCATAAGTTGTTCGCTCACAAAATCCCTATGCATAGAAAGTGGGTTATACTTAAATGTGCTAGTCATATTCTTCATGATGCTCTCTTTATGTTTCAATTCTTATCTTTTATGTGAGCATCATTGAAATAATCATGCCTAGCTAGGGGCATTAAACGTCAGCGCTTGTTGGGAGGCAACCAAATTTTATTTTAGTTTCTCGCTTTTTGGTTCTGTTTAGGAGTAAGTAATCCATATAGCTTATATTTAGATGTGGTTTTGTGTTTTAATTAGTGTTTGTGCAAAGTAGAACCTTTGGGAATACTTGGGTGAAGTCTTTATGATCATGCTATAAAAAAACAGAAACTTTAGCGCTCATAAAATTAGCTTCAACTTTTTACTGGAGAGCTTTATTTAGTTGATTGTTTTTGAATATGATTAGTATACAAATTACTCAGGTCCACCAATTTACTTTAGAATTTTTGGAGTTGCAGAAGTTTGCGTTAGTTACAATTTACTACCGGCTGTTCTGTTTTTTGACAGATTCTGTTTTTCATGTGTTGGTTTGCTTATTTTGATGACTCTATGGCTAGTAAAATAGTTTATAAACCATAGAGAAGTTGGAATACAGTAGGTTTAACACAATTATAAATAAATAATGAGTTCATTACAGTACCTTGAAGTGGTATTTTGTTTTCTTTCGCTAACGGAGCTCACGAGTTTCCTGTTCAGTTTTGTGTTGTGAAGCTTTCAAGTTTTGGGTAAAGATTCGATGGACTATGGAATAAGGAGTGGCAAGAGCCTAAGCTTGGGGATGCCCAAGGCAACCCAAGGTAATATTCAAGGATAACCAAGAGCCTAAGCTTGGGGGTGCCCCGGAAGGCATCCCCTCTTTCGTCTTCGTTCATCGGTAACCTTACTTGGAGCTATATTTTTATTCACCACATTATATGTCTTTTGCTTGGAGCGTCATGTAACTTTATTTTGTTTTGCTTGCTGTTTGAATAAAGTATCAAGATATGAAATTCTTAAAAGTTAGAGAGTCTTCACATAGTTGCATAATTATTCGACTACTCATTGATCTTCACTTTTATCTTTCGGCGTAGTTTGTTGTTTGCTCTAGTACTTCACTTATATCTTTTAGAGAAAGGTGGTGGATTTGTTTTATAGAAACTATTGATCTCTCATGCTTCACTTATATTATTTTGAGAGTCTTAAATAGCATGGTAATGTGCTTAATCCTAATATGCTAGGTATTCAAGAATAGTAAAAACTTTCTTATGAGTGTTTTGAATACTAAGAGAAGTTTGATGCTTGATGATTGTTTTGAGATATGGAGGTAGTGATATTAAAGTCGTGATAGTTGAGTAGTTGTGAATTTGAGAAATGCTTGTGTTGAAGTTTGCAAGACCCGTAGCATGCACGTATGGTAAACGTTATGTAACAAATTTGAAACATGAGGTGTTCTTTGATTGTCCTCCTTATGAGTGGCGGTCGGGGATGAGCGATGGTCTTTTCCTACCAATCTATCCCCCTAGGAGCATGCGCGTAGTGCTATGGTTTTTGATGGCTTGTAGATTTTTGCAATAAGTATATGAGTTCTTTATGACTAATGTTGAGTCCACGGATTATATGCACTCTCACCCTTCCATCATTGCCAGCCTCTTCGGTACCGTGCATTGCCCTTTCTCACATGAGAGTTGGTGCGAACTTCGCCGGTGCATCCAAACCTCGTGATATGATACGCTCTTTCACAGATAAACCTCCTTATATCTTCCTCAAAACAGCCACCATACCTACCTATTATGGCATTTCCATAGCCATTCCGAGATATATTGCCATGCAACTTTCCACCATACCGTTTTTCATGACACATTCATCATTGTCATATGGCTTAGCATGATCATGTAGTTGACATAGTATTTGTGGCAAAGCCACCATTCATAATTCTTTCATACATGTCACTCTTGATTCATTGCATATCCTTAAGACACACTGGAGGCATTCATATAGAGTCATACTTTGTTCTAGTATCGAGTTGTAATCATTGAGTTGTAAATAAATAGAAGTGTGATGATCATCATTCAATAGAGCATTGCCCCAATAAAAAAAAGAGAAAGGCCAAAGTAAAAAAAAGGCCCAAAAAAAGGAAAAAAGAAAAAAAAGAAAAAAAAAGAAAATAAAAAGGGGCAATGCTACTATCCTTTTTTCCACACTTGTGCTTCAAAGTAGCACCATAATCTTCATGATAGAGAGTCTCTTGTTTTGTCACTTTCATATACTAGTGGGAATTTTTTATTATATAACTTGGCTTGTATATTCCAACAATGGGCCTCCTCAAGTTCCCTAGGTTTTCGTGAGCAAGCAAGTTGGATGCACACCCACTAGTTTTGTTTTGTTGAGCATTCATAGCTCTAGTGCATCCATTGCATGGCAATCCCTACTCCTCATGTTGACATCAATTGATGGGCATCTCCATAGCCCGTTGATTATCCTCGTCAATGTGAGACTTTCTCCTTTTTTGTCTTCTCCACACAATCCCCATCATCATATTGTATTCCACCCATAGTGCTATATCCATGGCTCACACTCATGTATTGCGTGAAGGTTTATAAATTTGAGATTACTAAAGTATGAAATAGCTGCTTGGCTTGTCATCGGGGTTGTGCGTGATGATAGCATTCTTGTGTGATGAAAATGGAGCATGACTAAACTATATGATTTTGTAGGGATGAACTTTCTTTGGCCATGTTATTTTGAGATGACATAATTGCTTAGTTAGTATGCTTGAAGTATTATTATTTTTATGTCAATATGAACTTTTGTCTTGAATCTTTCGGATCTGAATATTCATGTCACAATTAAGAAGAATTACATTGAAATTATGCCAACTAGCATTCCACATCAATTTTTTTTATCATTTACCTACTCGAGGACGAGCAGGAATTAACTTGGGAATGCTTGATACGTCTCCAACGTATGTATAATTTTTGATTGCTCCATTTTATATTTTCTACTGTTTTGGGCGATATTGGGCTTTATTATCCACTTTTATATTATTTTTGGGACTAACCTATTAACCGGAGGCCCAGCCCAGAATTGCTGTTTTTTTTGCCAATTTCAGTGTTTCGAAGAAAAGGAATATCAAACGGAGTCGAAACGGAATGAAATCAAATGAAGAAGTTATTTTTGGAAGGAAAGCTACCGGAAAAGCTTGGAGTGCACGTCGGGAAAGGAGGGAGGTGGCCACGAGGGTGGGGGGCGACCCCCCTAGGGCGTGCCCCCCTGCCTCGTGGGCCCCCCGGAGGTCCACCGACGTACTTCTTTCACCCATATATACCTACGTACCCTAAAACTTCCAGAACAGAGAATAGATCTGGAGTTCCGCCGCCGCAAGCCTCCTCAGAGCCACCAAAACCAATTGGGACCCTGTTCAAGACACCTGAGGGGGGAACCCTCACCGGTGGCCATCTTCATTATCCCGATGCTCTCCATGACGAGGAAGGAGTAGTTCACCCTCGGGGCTGAGGGTATGTACCAGTAGCTATGTGTTTGATCTCTCTCTCTCTCTCTCGTGTTCTTTATTTGGCACGATCTTGATGTATCGCGAGCTTTGCTATTATAGTTGGATCTTATGTTTCTTCTCCCCCTCTACTCTCTTGTAATGGATTGAGTTTTCCTTGGAAGTAATCTTATTGGATTGAGTCTTTAAAGATTTGAGAACACTTGATGTATGTCTTGCCATGCGTATCTGTGGTGACAATGGGATATCACGTGATTCACTTGATGTATGTTTTGGTGATCAACTTGCGGGTTCCGCCCATGAACCTATGCATAGGGGTTGGCACACGTTTTCTTCGTGATTCTCCGGTAGAAACTTTGGGCACTCTTTGAAGCACTTTGTGTTGGATTGAATAGATGAATCTGAGATTGTGTGATGCATATCGTATAATCATACCCACGGATACTTGAGGTGACATTGGAGTATCTAGGTGACATTAGGGTTTTGGTTGATTTGTGTCTTAAGGTCTTATTCTAGTGCAAACTCTAGGGCTGTTTGTGACACTTATAGGAATAGCCCAACGGATTGATTGGAAAGAATAACTTTGAGGTGGTTTCGTACCCTACCATAATCTCTTCGTTTGTTCTCCACTATTAGTGACTTTGGAGTGACTCTTTGTTGCATGTTGAGGGATAGTTATATGATCCAATTATGTTATTATTGTTGAGAGAACTTGCACTAGTGAAAGTATGAACCCTAGGCCTTGTTTCCTATCATTGCAATACCGTTTACGCTCACTTTTATTGTTCGTTACCTTGCTGTTTTTATATTTTCAGATTACAAAAACCTATATCTACCATCCGTATTGCACTTGTATGACCATCTCTTCGCCGAACTAGTGCACCTATACAATTTACCATTGTATTGGGTGTGTTGGGGACACAAGAGACTCTTTGTTATTTGGTTGCAGGGTTGTTTGAGAGAGGCCATCTTCATCCTATGCCTCCCACGGATTGATAAACCTTCGGTCATCCACTTGAGGGAAATTTGCTACTGTCCTACAAACCTCTGCACTTGGAGGCCCAACAACGTCTACAAGAAGATGGTTGTTTAGTAGACATCATCCACCTTGATGGTTACATCAAGAGGGAATCCGGCAAGGGTCATTCCTCAGGTTCCCACCTTGGTGTCAGACACACGGTTACTATGGTTACTATGACTTTACACTGAACCATGTTACTAAAGATGGGTCGGCCCTGAGGGGTACCCGCGTGAGCATATTTGCGAGTGATGAGTAGTTGGGTTGACCTGGAGGGTGCCCGCGAGATAATTACGAGGTGTGGCCGGGCATTCTTAGCCCTTGTCGCAAGTCCTCGAGACGGGGCGACGGGGTCACATATTTCGTGAGTCTCTGCTTGTTACCGCGCGTTCCTAATCCACTACGATATGGATATTTGATCCGAGGGGCCTCTAGCCTGATAGCACTAACCATCACATGGGCATAGTATGGGCGTTCTGCGTCGTATGCATCAGCCAAAGCTTAATAGACATCATGTGACTGAGCGGCGCGCGCCGGGTTGGACTGCGTAAGCACCTGCCTTGTAAGGAGGTAGCTATGTCTGTTCATCGGCCGCGTACGCAATGTCCAGGAGCGTCCGGGGCGATGGCCCAAGACCCCTGGGGGCATAGGGTTTAGTCCGGCGTGCTGACCTTTCTATAAAGCCTAGGTAGGGTTGCGGCGTATCGTTTGGCGGAGGCCGGGCATGACCCAGTAAAGTATGTCCGGACAGAGTTAAGCGAGCGTGGTGGGTAAGTTGGTGCACCCTGCAGGGAAGAAAACATCTATTAATAGCCTGTCCTACGGTAACGGACACTCGGAGTTGTATCCCGACCGATACAACTAGAACTGGAGTCGATACAACTAGAACTGGATACTTGAGATGAGAAATGGATAGTATGGCTCTGGGATTGCTTTCTCGTAGGGAGTCGAGGAAGGATCTCTGGGCGAGGTTGATGACACTACTACTACTTTACTTTATGCTAGTCTGCACTCTTCTAATGCTGCAAGACCGCTGAAGATGCTAGTCTTCGATAGGACTAGGCTCTCCCCTCTATTCTGGCATTTCTGCAGCCCAGTCCACATATACAGCCTTCCTTTGATAATGTTGCATAGGCAGTGTAGATCCTTGCTTGCTGAGTACTTTAGATGAGTACTCACGTTTGCTTTGCTTTATTTTTTTCCCATATTCGTTGATGCAACCAGATGACAGAGCCCCTGAGACCGCTGGCCCACCGACGACCACTACTACCCCGAGGGTGCCTACTACTACGTGGAGACCGCTGACGACCAGGAGTAGTTAGGAGGCTCCCAGGCAGGAGGCATTGCCTATTGGTTCGTAGATGCTTTTGTGCTGGCCTTCTTAAGGCAAACTTGTTCAACTTATGTCTGTACTCAGATATTGTTGCTTCCGCTGACTCTTGTGTATTCGAGCTTATGTATGCGAGCACTCGAGGCCCCTGGCTTGTAGTATAAAGCTTGATTTATTTTAATTTGTGTCTAGAGTTGTGTTGTGATATCTTCCCGTGAGTCCCTGAACTTGATCATACACAATTGAGTGTATGATTAGTGTACCATTGAATCGGGGGCGTCACACTCTTAAGCCTCCTGCGACTGAAGCTCCGCCGCGCCCGTCGACCTTCATCAGCTGCCTCGCCCGGGACCACAGCGACGCCCCACCTTCGCTGGAGTTAAGCGGTGCATCTCCACCTTCTGCTACCACATCCAGGTACTCAAATCTCCCCTTCTCAGATTCACATTAGCCCATCTGAGTTCATAGAGTTCGTTGGTGTTCATCTGTACTTCTCCATCCTATCTTGAGTTAGATCTTGTACTTTCTCCGAGATGCCATAGAAATGTTGCGGTAGTAGATTCAAGATTGACCTTGCATCTAAATGCACTTATATCTTGGCTAAAATCAATGAACAATTTACCTATTGCTTCCTCCGCTGTCCTTAGGTTTAGCAATTATTTTCCTTTTTTGAACCGTCTGTAGATCCACAATTGTAAGTACTTCAGTAGAAACTTGTTATTCCACACTTAACAAAAACTCAGCAACCTTTAACTTAGTTAAATCGCCTTCGTATCTTAGGCGTCTTACCAATTTATTGTAACTCGCCTGATCTTTTAGAAACTACATTTGTTGCTAAACTGGTTCACCATTTAGGGAGACTTATCCATTATGTTGTCTTGTTCATAGAACTAAAGTAACGAATCATTATTTCTTAAGTAACTCGCCATTTACATTTCCGGAGTCTTCCATCTTATTTAGGCGGCTCAACATGTTAAAAACCACCATTTGCAATTGGGTGCCTTCCCAAGTCTCCGAACTCATCCTTAAGGATTATCAAGTTCAAGGTTTGCTGCTGGCTCAGGAAGAGATTGGTTGGCGAGCCAGCCAAGGAGACGATGTTCCTCGACCCGGCAAAGGAGAAGTCATGGTTTTCGCAGACCATCTCCTTAGAGGCTTCTCTCCCCCTGGGTAAAAATTCTTTCGGGACGTCTTAAACTGCTTTAACCTTCATCCTCAAGATTTGGGCCCAAACTCCATATCAAACATCTGCCACTTTCAAATCTTGTGTGAAGCGTATCTGCAAATAGAGCCTACTGTTTCCCTTCTCAAGGAATTCTTCTATATGAACCGTCAAACAAAGTGTGTAGAAGGCCAGAGCCTAGAACTCGGCGGGATTTCCATCCAGATTTGTAGAGACGGCTGTTTTCCTGCAGCTACCATACCAAGCCATCCTAAGGGATGGATCAAGACTTGGTTTTATTGCAAGAACACCGCCCCAGGTAATGAGAACCCCTTACCGGGTTACAGAGAGGGCCGCCTTCCCATGGACTTGGATCTCCCAAGCCGGGTCATTGATGAAGAGCATGCTGAAGCCGCTCTAGTCTACCCAAAACTTAGGGCCTTTCTGGCTAGTGGTTTAACATGGGTTGATGTAATCCGGTGCTCGGTTGCATGGAGGATTCTCCCTTTAAGCCGTTGACCCAGCTTAATGTGTGAATTTTGGGAAACTCAACCGACCCTCAACGGTACAACTCTGATGACTTATCCACTTAGGATGTCAACAAAATTGTAAAGACTCTGCTCGGGGAGACTCGGGAAAACTGCAATAAGACGGGGCTACTACCGTTCTCCAAGCTTAACCCGACGCCTCCAGTAAGCACACTTTTCTATCCAGCTTGCAAATCCTTACTTTACTCAACACTTCATTTTCTGACCTTTCTCAACCATGCAGGCCGACTTTCCCTTCTGGAATAAGAAGAGGAAAACCCAGGTGGCAAAATCTAAGACCACACTGGCTCGGAAGAAGAATAAATGAGCTGCTGTGAGTGAGTCGGCAACCGCGGGCGAGTCACCCGAGCTTGACGAACAGTCAGAGGTAGAACTTGACTCCCTTGGTTGTCTCTTTATTAAACCAGATGACACCTCTTACTCTCAGGGTGACGTCGCAACAAGCCTGGCCGAGGATGCTGAGGTAATTTCCATCTCTTTCGGCTTAGACTCCTTGCCTCCAAAGAAGATAAGGTGGGTCATCCGGAAAGTAAGATTTTCTCGTCAAGATGCTCATTTAGACCCAAACTTTATTTCGAAGAAAACTCAGCATGAGTCGAGGCGCCAAACTCGGAGTGGCGGCTCTGAAGATCTGGTGGCCGGGTTAAGTCATGAACCCTCTACTCACAAGCGGCGTAACGAGGTGCCACACAGTCCAACTCCTTCTTTACCCAAAGTCGGCCTTGTCAGGCAGCCACTTAATCCTTATGATTCCAATTATCAGGAGTCACCACCGTCTTCAGGAGACTCGTCCTCTACATAGTTGTCGACTTTAGTTATAAATCCAGGGTAAATAACTATACTCAACTGTTTGATGTCTTAATTTATTGTCATGTGTTTTCGAATATATCATCTTGATCACAGGGGCAAAGCCAAGAGCTGGGCGAGTCTTCAATAACCCCCGAGATCCCTGAGTTAGAGAATCAGGTATTGGTGACCCCTGAGGTCAACATTGAGAACCCCGAAGACCATCATGACGACCGGGGTGACCTGTCCTTGCAGATTGAAGCAACAGCATGTGAAGCCATGGATATTGATGCTAACCCGGCGGACAATCTTTGTCGGGGAGGCTGATCGGACCCACGAACACCTATGGGACCGGCGGACCGAGTCCCTTTTGGTTCGGAGGGGGGCGGAGATCGCACGAAGAGCGGATCGAGGCGAAGCACACGAGCAGTTTTACCCAGCTTCGGAGCTCTCCGGAGAGATAATACTCCTACTGTTGCTTGTCTGATTGTATTGTGTTCTTGCTAGGGAGCTATGAGAGCTGCAAGACCTAGCGTGAGAGTGTTCCCTGGTTACGTTGGAATCGAACGGACCGAACCCCTTCTACGTTGCGCATGGGCCTCCTTTTATATGCTCAAGGGGCCTCCGACAGGTGGCAACGTAGATGAGGGTACAAATGGAAAAATAGTAGTTGGTACACCTACTTGTACAAAGGTATGCAGGTACTCTACGTAACCACGATGGCAAGGGACAAAAGCATTAAATGCCCGTCCCGCCGCCTAAACAAAGGCAACAGGGACCGTCAGAGCGCCACCGTCGCCACGATGGCAAGCTTGTCGCCGCTTATCGCTGCTCCTCACCGGCTGCACAACCTCTTGACACGCTGGCGCATGGAATGGTCCCATGGCGACACGTTGGTGGATGAGCCGGAGCGGAGATGAAGAGAGGTTACTGCCGCGGCAAGTGCCTTGCCGCGGCGGAATCCTTGTTGCGTCCGGAGGCTTGTCGCTCTCGAGCCTTCCCGCAAGCTCCTCTTGCCGGGTCTTGTCTTCTGCGTGCCTTGAGTGGCCTTCCCGGCAAGCTCCTCTTGCCGGGCCTTGTCTTCTTGGTTAAATACTTTGTTCTTGAATGGCTCCAAAGGAACCACGGAGGATCTTGGCGGTGACTGTGCAAGCCTTGCCGCTGGGTGTCAGAATCGCCTGCATGAGTTCGGGATACTAGGGTACCCCTACTCTAGTACACCGACAATCTTAATCCATCAAGTCCCATTCTTGCCTCAAGCCCTGTCAGGGTGACTGACGAGATTCCTTCTCATGAGAAGAAGAATGAGGATATTGCTATCACCGGGGCGGGTTATAAGGCTCCAGAAACCTCCCACATGCTAACTAAGCATGCAACCAAGGAGGAAATTCCCTTAATTGAGAAGGGCAAGTCAAAACTGGCACTGCCAAATTATGAGGACTTTAGTGCTGATGAGCTGCAGATGGGCTATTTAAGCCGTCTGTCTACAAGCCGGGATATGGAGGCCAACCTTGTTAATATGAAGAAGAAGAAGTATGAGGTATGCTCAACCGTCTCTTAATGTAGTATATATCCTTGTGTATCCCCCAAGTATTAACCATAGGAAATATAGAATATGTTTAAGACTTAGAGATGAATCTGTAGAGTCTGAAGTGTAGCCCCCAAGGGCCGGGTTATCATGCGAATGATGAGCCGGTTCTTTTAAATGACTCCTTAGTAAAAGAAACGCCATGTAGCCCCCAAGGGCCGGCTCATATTCATGAGATGAGTCGGGTCTTTCAATATTAATATACTTTGAAGAATTGACCTGTAGCCCCCAAGGGCTGGCTCATGCTGATGAGATGAGCCGGGTCATCTTGTATTCTCTAAAATAGAAAAAATGACATGCATCACCCAAGTGCCAAGTATATTTCTCGCAATCTTCTTGGGACTTCTCTATTGAACTTGAATTGATATAGCCCCAAGCGTCGGGTTTAATATTATTGCCGGCTTACGTGAGCATCTGTTAACCGTATTATCTCATTATATGCAGGAAGCTTTAAGCATAACTGAGTCAAATGCGACCGACTTGAGAAAGGTTATTGAAGCTGAACAAGCCCTACAGACCAAGGCAAAGTCAAGCCTGCAATCTTCTTTAGAAGATTTGGAGAAAATCAAGGCGGATTTTGAGATGACGAAAAAATCTTTTGAGATAGACAAAGCCGCCTTGGTCCAGCGAGCAGAAACTGTCGAGAAACAATTGGCTCTAGTTATTGAACAACTGGTCGGGTAGAAGCACCATATAACCCAAATGACCCAAGCCATATTTGGTAAGCCATCCATCAAGCTTCGAAAGAAACATTAACTCGCCAGGCAACTTATACATAACTCACTTGGTGACTCATATATGTCAACTTCCTATGTAGGTGACAGAACTCGCGGCCTTCAGGGCAACGTCGTGAAGCTGAAAGCTGTATACTCTCTTATGGAGCAGTTATACATTGGAAGCATGCAGACTTTCAAGGCCGTAATGGGCAAAAAGGATTGGCCGCAGTTAATAAAGGATGTGTTGAAGAGGCTGTCAACTATCCTTAAACAAGTCAAAGAAATGAAGAAATCAGACGCCCAATCCGGAGCCACCACCGCCCTGAGCCGGGCTATGGCGTATTCACCAGAGCTAGATCTGTTAGAACTGGCTAGCGGGTTCCCGGAATATAAAGATGACGGGTCTGCATTGTAACATCCCAAATTTTCAATTTGGAATGTTATACATTAGATCATCAATGCATATCATATTTTATTTGCTTTGGGTTTTGATCCTAGAAATTCTACGCAACTCAAGGACCCACAGAGAGAGTTGGGAATTTCGTTATTTTCATATTTGAGTTCTCTCAAATTTTGAGAATAGGATCATTTGATTTTAATTATTTTATCATTAATTATTTCTATTACAAAAATATGGGAGAGGGAATAAAATGACTTTCCCAAAATAAAGAAATATTGAGGACTTAATAATAAAATCAAATAAGATTTTATTTTGGAGTTTTTCGCCTTTTTATTTGAATTTAGGAAAAATATGCGTTTTCCAAAATTGCACTTAGGCCCCAAATAAATGTTCATCTAGTTCGGCTTGATTTTAGAAGCCGGGGAAAATTTATTTCGGGATTTTTGGAGTCCGTTTAGTATTTCTTTCGTTTGTTTTTCTGCGTGGAATTATTTAAAAAAAAACGAACCGACCTACGGGCCGTGTCCGGATCGGGACTCCGCCAGCTTTATAAGCCGGGGGGAGCCAGCCCAGCCCGAGCCAGCGCCCGCGCCCCCGAACCCTAGCCGCCGCCGCCGACCCGCCGCCCGAGGTTGCCTCGAAATCCGTGCCGCCGGTTTTCCTTGAAAACCGTTCGGTTTTTCTGTCGGTTTTTCGCCGGTTTTTTAGTTTTCGTTTTTTATTAGATCGGTTTATTTATTTTCGGTTCGGTTAAATAGCGAGCGTTCGCTCGTTCGTTAGTTTTAACGAACGTGTTCGTCATTTAGATCTAGTTAACGAATGTTCGTTCGTTAACCTGTTTGTCCTTTTTCTTTTTCTCGGATTTAATCCGCGATTTTTCTGATCGCGATTTCTGATCCGATTTTCGTTTTAGTATAACTTTTCGCTTGTTTATCGGAATCAGGCGATTCAAGGGCCTGGAGTTTCGTCTCGAAACACTCTTTCCGAATAACCAACTTAAACAAGTTTTTGCTTCTGTAAAATTTGACTTAGATCCAGATTAGTAAAACGAAGCTGTTTTCTTTCGTCGTTTGACTTTCGTTGCTTCTTTTGATTTGATTCTTTTTGCAAACCGGAGTTCTTAAGTTGAACTTTCTGGTTAGATCTTTTATTTGAGATTTACCTGTGCATTAGATGAGTACTTATTGTATGCTTATTTGTTTGTCTGCGATGGAATACCCGGAGTGCGCCGCCTGTTACTTCGAGTCTCTAGGATTCGCGGATCATCAGCAAGGCAAGTAACACTTTGATCATACCTCTTCTAATACCCAGTTTTTATTGCATTAGATCAATCCTCAAACATTGCATGATTAGGATCTAATTAAATTGTTGGATGGGAAGTAGATTGAGGTAGTACCTATTACCTGTTTTATTATAAAACCTTTGGGAGTTACTTCTACGTTTGCTTATTTTGCCTTGCTATGCAAGTAGACGTGGATTGGGTGAGTGATTTTCCATGACAGATGTGAGATTGTTAATCAATGGTTTATTTAAGGTGGCAACATTAATACACATCTGGGTGGATTGAGGTACCTGCTTATTACAGGACTTGCCTATTTTTTTGGACCGCCACCCAGGCTCAAAGGGATCATGAGATTATTCATACTAGAAACTTCCGTGTGCAGCCACAAGCCATTATGGGCTCTGGCATAGTTGATTAAGTTGTGCGTAGACTAGCAGATGTAGGGGAAAGTGGGTGTACCGGTCTACCCTTCGTAAGGTGCTAGCGCTTCTGAAAGACAGTGTCTCGGTCATCCGTTTCTCAAACATCATGTAGTGCGAGAAACCCAACGGAGGTGATCGAGTCTTGTGGGGAAAAGTGCGCAAACCTCTGCAGAGTGTATAAACTAATCATGGTTAGCCGTGTCCCCGGTTATGGACGTTTTGAGTATCTAGTACTTGGATATCATGTGAATCTCATCATGCTACTTTAATTAATTTTGTTGGGTTTTAATGATGATTACCTTAATTGGGATTGAGGATGCTGTCAACCATTCTCAATGTTTAACAACCACCATGATAGTTAAATAAATTTATTCTTTTGCAATAGGGAAAAATTGGCTTTTCGCAAAACTGTAACCATAGAGCTTTCCACCAGCCAAATATGCATGTAGTATAGCTTATTCTTTTATTACTCTCTATGTGTTACATTGCCAAAGATATTCCATGTGCTGACCCATTTTCGGGCTGCAACTTTTCATGTTGCAGACTTTTCAGACGACGAGTAAGGTGCTTTTAGGTCGTGGTTCTATACTCAGTGATGCCGTTGGAGTTGATGGACTGCTTATCTTCCAAGCCTTCCGCTGTTATCGATGTTAGATGGCCTTAAGCCATTTTTTTGCTAAGTTCTCTTTTGAGACATTCGATGTAATAAGTGTGTGATTGCTACTCTGTTATAAATCCTTCAAGTACTGTGTGGTGTCAGCATTAATGATCCAGGGATGACACCTGAGCACAGAGATCAGACTGTTTGAGGTCTGGTCGCTACATGCATTTTCACAAGAGGACTACCCCTGTTGCATGAAGGAATCACGAGTATTGGCGAGTTAGCTTGGTGAAAATATGGAGCTGAAAAATATCAGCCGGCTTACGATGCCAACAACACGCGAGTTGCAGCGCCCATCTTGATAATATGTTCTTTAACTCCGCAATGGAGGAAGAACCTTTTTGCTTCTGACGTTAATCCATCTCCTATCCTTCATGATGAAGCCATCTTCAAAGCTTTAATGGATATAGACTGGACTCTGAACAACTCTCAGATCCGAGAAGCGGAAGAGCCAGTGCAGGATAACCCAAAGGCGTCAACCGCTGGGGGCCACCAAGGGACTAACCCGGGCGGCTCAAAGGCCGGCTTGCAAGAGTAGTTTTACCTTGCAAAAAACTTTGAATTCTCTCGGCTCAGCTATAGCCATGTAATAGTTGTAGCAAAGCACTTGGTTGCTCTTGTCGTGCCATTGCGCACGCTTACTTTTGTGCAAACACGTATGACCCAGTGGGTTAAAAAATGCTTGGACTAATGCATGCTATGGGACCCGCCTTGGGCATATTATGCTTAAATATCCAATAGCCATTGCTTGATATCTGTGCTTAATAAGTTGGTTGTAGCAACCTGTAAATGCAGAGACTTCTAATATCTGCAAAAAAATCACCAAGTTATAATTGGTGTTAAATAATCCGGCGAGTTATGTACTGGTGACTTATAGTCGTAATAAACATATGTATAAACACAAAGTCGAATTGATAATTTGGTGACTCATGGTCTTGCTTTGGTGAAGCTGGCATGATAGCCTTGTGTTATCCTTGTTTTCCGTAGGTCGGTTCTCACATGACTTAAGTCGCCATTTTAACTTTGACAAGTTCAGGGTCGTAAAGCTTGACTGGCAAGAATCTGGCAGTTTATAAGTACGACGACTCACGGTCAAAAAGGGCAATACTCATCACAAGCAACCCGGAGTTCTTTGACCCGGAGATATATAGTCACTGCCATAATGTGATGAAGAGCAACACATTCCTGTAGATATAGAATCAAAATTGATATATATATATATATATATATATAAATACTGAATAAACAGTAATTTGGCTTTGGAGGCTTGCCAAAAAGACTGGCTTTCGAGGCTAAAGTCTTGCTTCAATGAAGCTTGGCATGAAAGCCTTGGTTTATCCTGGCTTTTCATAAGTCGGCTCTCACATGACTTAAGACACCATTTTAACTTTGACAAGTTCAGGGTCATAAAGATTGACTTGTCAAGAGTACGGCGGGTCATCTTTTTGGAGTAGCATTAAGCATACAGGCAGGTTTAACCAATAGTGTGGCGTTTTTGCATGGTCAAGAGGGTGAGATAGCTAAACTCGGTGAGTTGGAAGCCCCCAAGTGACCTTATGATCACTTAATGAAAGACTCATGCACAATATATGAGATGAAACGATAGAGGCCCCGAATTTCGGGGGTGCCGGCTTTATTACGTTGATCATAAAAGATATATAAAAGTTATGTATGTACAATGATTGGAGCCAGTGGTTCAAGTATAGTAAGGTCGAAGATGAGCAATGTTCTAGGGCATGTTTGTCTCCTCTGCACAGGTACATGATTTCTTGTGTTCAGTATGTCGATGAGATAGTATGACACATTGTTGAGGTTCTTGCTAACCACAAAGGGTCCTTCCTAAGGAGGTGAAAGCTTATGCATGATTATCTTATCTTGAATCAAACAGAGCACTAAGTCGCCCTCCTGGAAGGTCCGCCTTTGAATTTTGCGGCTATGATAGCAACGCGGGTCTTGTTGGTAAATTGCCGATCGAGCCATCGCGAGATCTTGTTCTTCTTCCAAGGTATCCATAGCATTTTGACGCGCCGTCTCGTTGTCTGCTTCAACGTAAGCCGCCACCATGGGCGAGTCATGATGAATATCACTTGGGAGAACCGCCTCTATGCCATAAACCATGAAGAACGTCGTGTAGCTAGTTGATCTGTTGGGGGTAGTCCTTATACTCCAAAGAACAGAAGGCAACTCTCCGACCCAACAAACCGGCATGCGTTACAAAGGAACCATGAACCGGGGCTTGATCCCTCGTAATATGTCCTGGTTAGCACGCTCTACCTGACCATTGGACCGTGGATGAGCCACAGATGAGACATCAAGCTGGATGTGTTCCCTTTGACAGAACTCTTTCATAGCACCCTTAGACAGATTTGTCCCATTATCAATGATGATATTATGAGGATAACCAAAGCGGAAGATCAACTTTTTCACAAACAGAAGTGTTATCGATGCCTCACAATTGCTGACCGGCTATGCTTCAACCCACTTTCACTCGTACAGTGAGGTGCTATACAAACGGTTTTTAACCCCTTTCAGCGACGGTGTTCTGAACCATCATCTAGTGAGTGACTATGATAGGGGGGTCCTTCCCACACGACCCAGAAACCGTCGGGGATATGCCCTCCTCCACACATGCTCGGTGATAATCCCCAAGTGCAAGGAATCATCGTAGCAATTTCCAATGGTGTAAGTGATAAGTATGGAGTGTCGGACCCACAAGGAGCTAAAGGTAAGATCAATATTCTCTCAAGTCCTATCTCGCCATCGACTCTAATTTCACGTACACCGAACATTTGCTTCCATCTAGAAACGAGAAATAAAACTATGTTGTGGGTATGAAGAGGATAACTTTGCATGATATCAGAGAGCTTATATATAAAAATAGGTGTTGTTAACATAAAGTTAGAATATATTACTATATATTATAAATAGAGAGTGTGAAATAATGATGGGTCGGTGTGCTGAATTATCCTAGGCAATTGTTAACAAGATCAGTGGTCGTCATTGCAATTTCATATGAGGGAGAGGCATAAGCTAACATAATTTCTCTTCTTGGATCATATGCACTTATGATTGGAACTCTAGCAAGCATCCGCAACTACTAAAGATCTTTAAGGTAAAACCCAACCATATCATTAAAGTATCAAGTCCCCTTTATCCCATACGCAACAACCCCCTTACTCGGCTTTATGCTTCTGTCACTCAAGCAACTCACTATAAGCGAATCATGAACGTATTGCAACACCCTACAGCGGGAATCCTTCACGTGTGCGCGACACGGAAGGCACCATAGGACATCACCAAAACAAAACAAACAACTCAAACCAATCTAGATCATCAATCGACCCAAAGACAAAACAAATCTACTCAAAACATCATAGGATGGCAACACATCATTGGATCATAATATGTGGCATAAAGCACCATGTTCAAGTAGGGGATTACAGCGGGGTGCGGGAGAGTGGACCGCGTAAAAGAGATGAAGATGGTGATCAAGATGGTGATGTTGATGAAGACGATCACCACGGTGATGGTTCCCCCGGCGGCACTCCATCGCCATTGAGAGAGAGGGGGAGAGAGTCCCCCCTTGTGCTTCCTCCTCCATGGCCTCCCCCCTAGATGGGGAGAGGTTCTCCCTCTGGTCCTTGGCCTCCATGGCGATGATGGCCCCCCTCCGGGATCCTCCTCCATTGCCTCCGGCGAAGATGGCCCCCTCCGGCAGGGTGCTAGAGAGGCCCTATATTGGTTTTTCATGGCTACAGAGGCTTACGGCGGCGGAACTCCCGATCTAGGTTTCTTTTCGGGGTTTTCTGTATTTATAGGAATTTTTGGCTTCGGTTTCACGTCAGGGGGGGGGGGGGGTCCACGAGTCAACGACAAGACCGGAGCACCCTCCCACGGGGGTAGGGCATGCCCTCCACCCTTGTGGTTGGCTCGGGACTCTTCTGGCCCAACTCTTTTGCTTCGGGGGCTTCTTCTGGTCCATAAAAAATCACCGTAAATTGTCAGCTCATTTGGACTTCGTTTGATATTCCTTTTCTGCAAAACTCAAAAACAAGGAAAAAACAGAAACTGACACTGGGATCTAGGTTAATAGGTTAGTCCCAAAAATAATATAAAATAGCATATAAATGCATATAAAACATCCAAGATAGATAATATAATAGCATGGAACAATCAAAAATTATAGATACGTTGGAGACGTATCAAGCATCCCCAAGCTTAATTCCTGCTCGTCCTCGAGTAGGTAAATGATAAAAACAGAATTTTTGATGCGGAATGCTAGCAAGTGCACAAGTTTGATCAATGATAATTTCAATCACTTTTTCTAGCATCATTATATATCATAACAGTAGCTCATATCATAAAGCTTTTCATGATCAAGTAACAAGCTATTCACATGTTAAAGCATAGACCATAAACTTTCTTGAAAACTAATAAACTATGTTCTCAGTCATCAAATAATTGCAATTCATCTTATTTTCAGGAAGGGTCTATGTAAGAGCTTTGATTTAGAAAATCCCACATACTCAACTATCATATAGTCTTCCATGATTGCTACCACTCAAAGCATATTTTTAGAACAAATAGCATCCATTGAACACAGAGAAAGATAGGGGCTTATTGTTTCGCCTCCCAACTTACTTATCATATAGATAATTGTCAACATTAATCATTCATGATCAAATATATTTGAATGGCCATATATGCTTGGATCTTTCCCCACCACATGATGCTTGCGAACTAAAGAATAATTGAGGTTGAAATAGGAAGGGATACTACTGACTCTTGCATAAAAGTAAAAGATAGTCCCTTCGCAGAGGGAAGCAGGGATTTGCAGAGGTACCAGAGCTCGAAGCTTTTAAAACAAAGATGAAAATAATTTTGAGAGGTATGCTTTCATTGTCAACATAACAACCAAGAGTTCTCACTATCTTCCATGCTAGACACATTATAGGCGGTTCCCAAACAAAATGGTAAAGGAGAGGCCGGATTATCCCCATAAGGAGTTATTATGTTTGAAGCCCATGAAGACAAAGATGATGACGCTTTATGAAGGACCAGGGCCCAAAGGCGGATTATGGCCCATAGTCATAAACCGACAATGTTATGTAAGCTTGTGTTGTAAAACAGGAATAGTAGAGACCGGGCCGGACATGTTTATGAGCCGGCCTCGAAATCCTGTAAACCGGCGAGCGTCAACCCATGTATATAAGGGGATGACCCGGCGGCGGTTTAGGGACGACAGACAACAACTCGAGACCCAGGCAAAGCGTATTCGCTCCCTGGTCATCGAAACCCAAAGTAATCCCACAACAACTGGATCGTAGGATTTTACCTTCACCGCAAGGGGCCGAACCAGTATAAACTCTCTGCATCCCTTGTCCGCTTTAACCCCTTTAAGCTAACCCGTCGCGATGGCTCCATGACTAAGTCCTTTCTCTAGGACATCTGCCGTGACAAAACCACGACAGTTGGCGCCCACCATGGGGCTATCGCGCGATGGTTTCGAGTTCTTAGAGGGCAGCTTCAAAGGAATCAAGGGCTACGCTGTGGGCCGGATGACTAAGAGTCGTCGCGGCAAGCTCTACATCGACGACGCAGGCTGGGGCCCCGAAGCCGGCTCAATCGAGTACGGGTACCGGGTCCCCTTCGGCGGCATCCACGTTTTCATTGGGAAGATTGGCAAACCGGGACCTGAGCCGGACGTCTGCACCGACATCATCGAGACGGCTCAGCGTGCGAGATCTGCCCGAGTTAAGCCTGTCATGAAGCGTGCCTTCGTGGGAGTCATCCACGGAGTGTAATCTGAGGATAGATCGGAATCTGGTGGTGAAACCGTTGTTTATTCCGGCGACGAGTCATCGAGCGGAGAGACCGAGTCATTGTGCTAGTTGCAAGATGGCCGGATTGGGGGCTGTTCCGATGGCGACAGTATTCCGGACCCCTTTGATCTGCCAAACCGGGTTGGGATCTTCATGGCCGGTACACAGCCAGCGCTCCACTCTTCGACCACAGCGGCGATGATTTCAGGATCAACAATAGCGACATCGGCCGGGGCAAGAGGCCCCGTGCGACCGTCGGCTCAGGTTTTATCTGACTTATTTGATGCTTTGGCAACGCTCATGGCGGAGATTAATCCGGCGAACCAAGATGAGCATAATGCGGAGATCGCGAAGGTGAAAGATCAGATAACTCAGGCCAAGTTCGACCTAGCAGCTGAGGATACCAGGATGGCTGCGGAACGTGACGCGTTAGATGCACAGGCTTACCGGCTTATGTTGGATCAGAGCGCATTGAACGACATTATGAGAAGAAGGTACCTATCTCACCTGCCGCCGGTTTATGAGGCCAAGAACCTCTTTGACACGCCGGGAGCGGGGACCAGTAATCCGCCAATGGTAAATCGGACGGAGGCTCCTGGAACAGGGGCACCGGTTCAACAACGACCGACTGATCCGCCTCGTCAGAACAACGTTTTGTCACAGCACGTCCCAACACCACCAGGTCATTATTCTAACCCGATGGATAACATTGTCGTTGCCGCTTTGCGATTGGCGGCTCTCAACGATCGAAGGCGAGTCCCCAATAGCGGTCGAGACGCGACGGGCTAGGGAGCTCCTTCAGACAGCTTTGACTGAGCAGCAGGCTTATTCATATAGCCGCGAAAGGATCCATTCTACTCCCCGCCCAAGCTGGAGTTACAGCAGGCATATGGATGAACCAGCCGTGTCAAGCAGTGCGCGAAACCGTAATCCGCCCCGTGGCCATAACCCAGCGGGCGGCGGTGGTGATGCTCAGGATGTGGTGGATCGTGCTAGGGTACGTCGAGAGGCCGAGTTAGCGGTGCAGCATGAAGCCCGCCAACTTACTCCAGTTCGTCCAACCACGTCTGTGGAACCAGGGGTTGCTTCTAGTTCTTTGGGAGTACCGTGTCTCGTACCAGCGCTGCGCAACGTGCGCCTGCCCAAGGATTCAAGGGCCCACGTAAAGTGCCAAATTACACCGCCGATTTATCCCCCGAGTCATGGGTGGAAAGCTATGAGATGGCAATGCAGATGCTGGATGTGGACGATGCGGCGTGTGCTAAATACTTCACCATGATCTTTGGAGGGACGACCCGCACTTGGTCAAGAACTTGCCGCTAACTCCATTGGGTCATGGGTCGAATTAAGGGCCCGATTTATCCAGAATTTCAAGGATACATGCAAGCAGCCCATGTCAATTGTGGACTTAGCTGCCTGTGTCCACGAGGAAGGAGAATCAACAACCCATTGGGTGCGCCGAGTTTCGGAGATTTTGCATTCATCGGACCGCATCAACGCTGATACAACAGTTTTGACACTAGAAGGCAATTGCAGGTTTGCACCTCTGAAGTTGGAGTTGGGACGGCTCAAACGTCACTGCAATGACATTGGGACTCTCATGGCTACTCTGGTGAAATATGCCGACTCTGATAGTACCAAGGACCCCGAGTCTGACGATGACAAGACAGGGAAGGGAAAGAAGAGCAGCAACATCAAGGGGCAGCAGCATAACCCGGCGAGTCATGGAAACAGCGGTAAGCGTAAAGCGGATAACAGTTTAGACTTTGTGGCTAATACCAACGCGTAGGACAAGGGCCAACCACGTAAAGGTAAACCGCCCCGGCGTAGTGGAGGGCCAAGTCCTAATCCGGAGCGCCTGTCTTATCTGTTAAACCAGCCTTGCCCAAAGCATGGGTCGCAGGACAAACCGGCTACGCACCTCTGAAAGGATTGTTATATCATGCATGAGTTCAAAAATTCTGATTTTTTTGGTATGATCATGGACCGGGCGGCGGTTCAGGCCCCGGATCTCATGGCCCGGGTTACGGCGGAGGTAGTTCCGGTTCAGGTTTTCACGGTAATCAGAGCGGACATAGCAATCAAGGCAATCAGGGCAACCAAGGTGGTTATAATCATCAGGGCACCCAGCAGCAACAACAGCAGTTGGGTTAGCAGAGCAACCCGAAGCAGCTGAATAGTGGGCAATATCATGTCTTCACCACTAGCCTGTGCAAGCATGATCAGAAGCTTCATAAAAGGGCAGTAAACTCCGTTGAACCGGCGGTGCCCCGTTACTTGCGCTGGTCTGAGCAGCTGATCGTGTGGAGTAGAGAGGATCATCCACCCCGGGTTGATAATCCGGGTCATCTGGCATTGGTGGTGGCACCTCAGGTTGGAGGTTATAAGTTCACTAAGGTACTCATGGATGGGGGGGGGAGTAGTATCAATATTCTTTATTATGAAACCTTCCATCGCATGGGGTTAACAGATAAAAATCTTAAATCGTCCAATACGGTCTTCCATGGTGTGGTGCCTGGTAAATCGGCATATCCTGTTGGTAAGATAGCTCTGGAGGTGGCTTTTGGAGATGAGCATGACTCGAGATCAGAGACATTGACTTTTGAAGTGGTGAAAATCAAGAGCCCGTATCATGCCCTGTTTGGATGGCTGGCTTATGCTAAGTTCATGGCAAGGCCCTGTTATGTCTATCTGTAGCTCAAGATGCCGGGTCACAAGGGAACTATAACAGTGCATGGGAGCCGCAAAATCTCTTTGGAATGTGAAGAAGGTGATGCGGCCTATGCTGAGTCGGTTTGTGCAACAGAAGAATTGAAGTTTTACAAGGATAATGTTGATCCAGCAGATATGACTTCATTGAAGAAACCAACTACAGAGCATGATCTGGCCTTGAAGATTAAATCGGCTGATGAGACTAAGCTCGTTCATTTCGTTCCTGGCGCTTCATCCAAGCAGTTTAGCATCAGCGCTAATTTGGATCCTAAATAGGAAAGCGCGCTCATCGAGTTCATCCGTGAGAATCGGGACATCTTTGCATGGAAGCCTTCTGACATGCCAGGTGTATCGAGAGAACTCGCTAAGCACACTCACAATGTCGATCCCAGGTATAAACCGGTCAAGAAATTTCTTCACGGTTCAATGAAGAAAGACGCAAGGCTATTGGTGAGGAAGTTGCCAGGCTCTTGGCGGCTGGATTTATCGTCGAAGTGTTTCATCCTGAGTGGTTGGCTAATCCGGTGCTGGTACTCAAGAAGAACGGCACTTGGCGTATGTGTGTGGACTACACAGATCTCAACAAGGCTTGTCCAGCAGATCCTTTTGCCCTCCCTCGTATTGATCAAATCATTGATGCTACGGAGGGTTGCGAGCGATTGAGCTTTCTGTATGCGTATTCTGGTTACCGTCAGATCAAAATGGCAGTTAAGGACCAAGAGAAGACAGCCTTCATAACTCCTTTTGGAGCCTTCTACTATGTGTCTATGCCCTTTGGGCTCAAGAGTGCCTAGGTGACTTATTAGCGGTGTGTGCAGAATTGTCTTTATGATCAGATCGGCCGCAATGTTCATGCCTATGTGGACGATATTGTGGTGAAATCCAGAAAGGAGGAGACATTGATTTATGACTTGAAGGAGACGTTTGATAACCTCCAGGTTTATAAAATGATGCTTAATCCGGCCAAGTGTGTCTTTGGTGTACGTCAGGAAAACTCTTGGGCTTTTTGGTGTCTAACAGGGGCATTGAAGCTAATCCGGAAAAGATCAAGGCTATAACTTCTTTGGCTAAACCGAAGTGTATCAACGATGTTCAACGCCTGGTAGACTGGATTGCCGCGTTAAGCCAGTTTATCAGCCGCCTTGGGGAGAAGGCTATCCCCTTATATCAGATGCTGAAGAAGACGGATAATTTCATCTGGAGCGATGGCGCCAATGAAGTGTTTGAAGACTTAAAGCGCTAGCTGGCTGAACCGCCTGTCCTTGCTGCTCCTGTTGATAAAGAACCTTTGCTGCTATATGTGGCTGCTAATGCCCGGGCTGTTAGTGTGGCTATTGTGGTGGAACGCAAGGAGGCCGGAAAGGAGTATCCGGTTCAACGGCCGGTTTATTGTATCAGTGAGGTACTTATTGAGTCCAAAAAAAGATACCCGCATTGGTAGAAGCTGGTGTATGGAGTTTTTATGGCGAGCCAAAAGCTTAAGCCATATTTCCAGGGTCATCCCATCACTGTCGTCAGTTCTGCTCCTTTAGGGGATATAATCCAGAACAGGGAAGCGACTGGCTAGATTGCCAAGTGGGCTATTGAGCTTGGGCCTCATGGGTTGAAGTATATGCCACGGACGGCGATCAAATCTCAGGCACTTGTGGATTTCATCAATGATTGGACAGAATTACAGGCGCCAGAAGAGAAGCCGGATCATACTTATTGGACTATTTATTTTGATGGGTCCAGGCAATTGGAAGGCTCGGGGGTTGGAGTCGTATTAACTTCCCCATGAGGTGATAAGTTCTGTTATGTTCTTCGTTTAATGTTCCCTTGCACTAACAATGCAGCTGAATATGAGGCTTTACTCCATGGTCTTTGGATGGCTAAAGAGATGAATTTAAGCCGAGTTAAGTGCTTCGGCGACTCAGACCTGGTGGCTCAACAAGTGTCCGGTACTTGGGATTCCAAGGACCCACTCATGGCGGCATATCGATGAGAGGTGTATATTGTTGCAGGTCACATCAAAGGTTATCAGGTCGATCATGTGGGCCGGCGGAAGAATGAAGCAGCGGACGGTTTAAGCCGTTTGGGTTCCCAACATAAACCGGCTCCACCCAATGTCTTGTTGGATGTGCTGCATAATCCGTCCGTCAAACTCCCTGGTGAAGAGGATTTGGCTGTTCTTGATCTGGAAGCTTAGTTGGTGGCGGCTCTTCATGTTATCCCGGATTGGACGATTCCATATTTGGCGTATATGAACCGGGGCGAGTTACCAAAAGATGAAATTTTGGCCAGGCAGATAATTCGGTGGTCCAAGTCTATGACTATTATCGATGGAGAGTTACATCATTGCAGTGTGAAAAGGGCGTTTCAACGCTGTGTATCTCCTGAAGAAGGCCGTGAAATTTTGCGTGAGATCCACGAAGGAGATTGTGGTCACCATGCCGGTTCAAAATCTTTGGTAGCCAGGGCGTTTCGTCACGGTTTCTATTGGTTGACGGCTCATGCTGATGCCAAGGACTTGGTCAAAAGGTGTGATGGATGTCAAAAATTCTCACGACGTGCTCATGTACCGGCTCAAGAATTGAGGATGATTCCAATAACTTGGCCGTTTGCAACTTGGGGGCTGGATATGGTTGGGCCCTTTAAGAGGTCCAAGGACAAGAAGACCCACCTCTTGGTGGCAGTTGATAAGTTCACTAAGTGGTGGAGGCGGAGCCAGTTAGTAAGTGTGATGCAGCTACGGCGGTTCAATTCCTCAAGAAGATGATTTTCCGGTTTGGCTTTCCACATAGCATCATAACTGATAATGGTACAAATCTGTCCAAAGGAGCTATCGAGGAGTTCTGTCAACGTGAGCACATCCGGCTTGACGTATCATCAGTGGCCCACCCCCAGTCTAACGGTCAAGTGGAGCGATCCAATCAAGAAATCTTGAGAGGCATAAAACCCCACCTTATGGTTCCTTTCCAGCGGACACCGGGTTGTTGGGTGGAAGAGTTACCTTCTGTCTTGTGGAGTATCAATACCACACCCAACAGATCCACGGGTTACACGCCTTTCTTCATAGGAGCGGAGACGGTTCTCCCTAGTGACATCCGTCATGACTCGCCTCGTGTGGTAGCATATGTCGAAGCTGACAATGAGAAGGCACGACAGGAAGCGCTTGACCTATTGGATGAGGAGCGTGACATTGCAGCAGCCCGTTCGGCGATTTACCAGCAAGATATGCGTCGTTATCACAGCCACCGGGTTAGATCCAGAACTTTTCAAGAAGGCAATCTGGTGCTCCGACTCATCCAGGATCAGACGGATATGCACAAACTATCCCCACCTTGGGAAGGACCTTTTGTGGTGAGCAAGAATCTGTACAATGGGTCATATTACCTTATAGATGTTCGAGAGCACAAAGACTCACGTAAATCGGAGGAGGAGACCCGCTGACCATGGAATATCGCTCATCTTCGGCCTTACTATACCTGAGGCATAGGCTCTGCTTATGTACATAGTTATGACAATGTATGTATTATGATCAATATAATAAACCGGAGCCTCAGCTAAAGCGGGGTATCTGTTGTTTTTCTTATATCATGTGTGGTTACATGGGGGCTTCTGTTCATAAAGCGGCGTCCGGTTTACCACTTGATTCAGCTTATCAAAGCTTTATATAAAAATCACGTGGGGCTTGGTTGCATTTGAACCATAGCTACACCTCTTGATCGGCGCAATGCCACAATATCACTTGGGGGCTTGGTTGTATTCGAACCATAGTCACACCTCTTGATCGGCTCAAAGCCAAACTATTGCGGGGCCAAAGAGAGTGTTGCAAAACAACTCAAACATAGGCACCCACTGAGCACAACTCAAAATGTTACTTGGGGATTCTTTGCTGTCGCAATAAATAAAGAATCTACACTTGTAATAGTCTATCAAGCCACGGCTTGGAAGCTTGGTGTATACACCTAAAACCCCGGGTTAGCCTGCCTTCTTAAGTAAGTCACTCCGCCTAGGTAAACCTGGTATGACCCGTCGAACTTTGACAAGTTACTCTGATAAGACCCTGAACTTGTCAAGTTAAAATGACGATTGGTTAAGGATTGAGGACCATCTTAAAAGGCTTTGTAAAATGGTTTAACTCAGTGGTCTGGCGGCCCATGAAAAGCCTCGAATTTGGGGCCTGACAGCCCGTGAAAAGCCTCGACTACAAGTTTCCATCTGCTTTTATTCGAAAAGTTTTTTCTTCTCCCTTGATGAGATTTATAAAAGTTTTTGATAGACCGATGTTCATTAACACGGCTTGACTATCAACTATAAGTTGTCAGTATATGATCAGTTATAATCCGGAGATTATTAACCCGGACTGTTTCGACTATGAGTCACCAGAAATGAATAAACCGGTGTTTATCACAACCCGGAACGGTTTTATCTTAAACCGGCACAATATGAAAGGAGTTACTGTTACTCAAGATTAGGGTTATCACCCTCACTACAAAGTTGGTCAGCCAACATTATGACTCAAGGTCACGGGTATCAATTAATTTCATATTTGATTATCTTTTTACAGCCTTGGTAATAAACCTTGGCTATATATCTGGGCTTCATGACCCGTCCGGCAGTAAAACGCCAGGGCACTTTCGATTTCTTGTCTGCAGGGATAGCTTGAATAAATTGCTATGGATTATGAACATCACATGTATTAAGCATGGCGGATTAGCAAGTGTCAGGCACAGATAAATATGCACAATGGCATAGCAGACCAAGTGTTTTTACTAGCCTATTACAAGGCGTTTCAGTGCCCAAAAGAATAATTGCTTTTTGATAACTATTGAAGCAAGTGGACGGCTAAACCGGCCTCCGGATCAGGCTTCATCACCAGCTTGACCTGACGGCTGCGGATCATCTTGCACCGGTTCATCATCCTCCTCTCTACCCAGCAGCTGGAGGTCGATACTTGTCTAGTCGATCCCAGCTAGGGCTTGGAACACAGCTTCGTTGCTTATAAGGGTGGACGGTTCAAGGTCAGGGGCATAGGTGTGCTTACGAATTGGCGGGATGAGATTTTGCACTTCAGGAGTTGGTGTAGCAACCCGTTTGTTGTTGACGACGTAACTCGCCTGATAATGGGAAAGGTTAGATTCTTCAGCTAATTGGCAAGCCAGTGGACGTACTTCCCGGTTTATGGCTCGGAGGTCCTCATTGCCAAATTCTGATCCGTCTTCTTTTAAGCTTGGATAACCTTTGCTGACATCCTCCGGATCAAGATCGGGCACCCATGCTTTTGCCCGGGTTAGTGCGGTTAAAGCACCAGCCCTTTCAGCATATCTCTTTAGCTCTTCTACCCACATAAGAAAACTTGTCATGATTATGAGTACCTTTTCTCTGAACATTACTCGTTTAATGTGGAAACAATTTATAGTATTCAAGTCTCTTATGATACTCCCACTATCCGGAATGAGAAGAATTTTGTCTTATGTGGAGGGTAGTAATTTTATATGCAAGTAGATCATGAAAAGAATGCTTTAGGTGCTGGTTATATTGTTGAATTCATTCATGATGCTACTGAAAATTCTTATGAGAGAGGAATATATGCTTGTAGGAGTTGCAATAATATCAAGTTTCCTTTCTATGTGCTTAAAGTTTTAAAGTTATGCTTGTTTTGCCTTCCTATGCAAGTTGATTCTTGTTCCCATAAGTTGTTTGCTCACAAAATCCCTATGCATAGGAAGTGGGTTAGACTTAAATGTGCTAGTCATATTCTTCATGATGCTCTCTTTATGTTTCGACTCTTATCTTTTATGTGAGCATCATTGAAATCATCATGCCTAGCTAGGGGCGTTAAAGGATAGCGCTTGTTGGGAGGCAACCAAATTTTATTTTACTTTCTTGCTTTTTGGTTCTGTTTAGTAATAAATAATCCATCTAGCTTCTGTTTAGATGTGGTTTTGTGTTTTAATTAGTGTTTGTGCCAAGTAGAACCTTTGGGAAGACTTGGGTGAAGTCTTTATGATCATGCTGTAAAAACAGAAACTTTAGCGCTCACGAGATTAGCTTCAACTTTTTACTGGAGAGTGCTATTTAGTTGATTCTTTTTTCAGATGATTACTAGAAAATTCCTCAGGTCCACCAATTTATTTTAGAATTTTTGGAGTTCCAGAAGTTTGCGTTTGATACAGATTACTACAGACTGTTCTGTTTTTGACAGATTCTGTTTTCATTGTGTTGCTTGCTTATTTTGATGAATCTATGGCTAGTAAAATAGTTTATAAACCATAGAGAAGTTGTAATACAGTAGGTTTAACACCAATATAAATAAATAATGAGTTCATTACAGTACCTTGAAGTGATGTTTTGTTTTCTTTCGCTAACGGAGCTCACGATTCTTCTGTTAAGTTTTGTGTTGTGAAGTTTTCAAGTTTTGGGTAATGATTCGATGGACTGCGGAATAAGGAGTGGCAAGAGCCTAAGCTTGGGGATGCCCAAGGCACCCCAAGGTAATATTCAAGGATAACCAAGAGTCTAAGCTTGGGGATGCCCCGGAAGGTATCCCCTCTTTCGTCTTCGTTCATCGGTAACTTTACTTGGAGCTATATTTTTATGCACCTCATGATATGTGTTTTGCTTGGAGCGTCATTTTATTTTCTTTAGCTTTGCTTGATGTTTGAATAAAGTACCAAGATCTGAAATTCTTAAATGTTAGAGAGCCTTCACATAGTTGCATAATTATTCGACTACTCATTGATCTTCACTTATATCTTTTGAAGTAGTTTGTTGTTTGCTCTAGTGCTTCACTTATATCTTTTAAAGCACAATGGTGGTTTTATTTTGAAGAAATAGATGAACTCTCATGCTTCACTTATATTATTTTGAGAGTCTTAAATAGCATGGTAATTTTTTTAAATAATCCTAATATGCTAGGCATACAAGACTAATAAAAGAAAAATTCTTATGAGTGTGTTGAATACTAAGAGAAGTTTGATGCTTGATGATTGTTTTGAGATATGGAGGTAGTGATATTAGAGTCATGCTAGTTGAGTAGTTGTGAATTTGATAGATACTTGTGTTAAAGTTTGTAATTCCCGTAGCATGCACGTATGGTGAACCGTTATGTGATGAAGTCAGAGCATGATTTATTTATTGATTGTCTTCCTTATGAGTGGCGGTCGGGGACGAGCGATGGTCTTTTCCTACCAATCTATCCACCTAGGAGCATGCGCGTAATACGTTGCTTTGATAACTTGTAGATTTTTGCAATAAGTATGTGAGTTCTTTATGACTAATGTTGAGTCCATGGATTATACGCACTCTCACCCTTCCACCATTGCTAGCCTCTCTCATACCGCGCACTTTTCGCCGGTATCATACACCCACCATATACCTTCCTCAAATTAGCCACCATACCTACCTATCATGGCATTTCCATAGCCATTCCGAGATATATTGCCATGCAACTTACCACCATTCTGATTATTATGACACGGTCCATCATTGTCATATTGCTAGCACGATCATGTAGTTGACATTGTATTTGTGGCAAAGCCACCGTTCATAATTCTTTCATACATGTCACTTATGAGTCATTGCACATCCCGGTACACCGCCGGAGGCATTCATATAGAGTCATATTTTGTTCCAAGAATCGAGTTGTAATTCTGAGTTGTAAGTAAATAAAAGTGTGATGATCATCATTATTAGAGCATTATCCCTGTGAGCAAAGGATGATGGAGACTATGATTCCCCCACAAGTCGGGATGAGACTCCGGACAAAAAATGAAAAAATAAATAAATAAAGAGGCCATAAAAAAAGAGAAAAGGCCCAAACAAAAAAAATAAAAAATGAGAGAAAAAGAGAGAAGGGCAATGCTACTATCCTTTTACCACACTTGTGCTTCAAAGTAGCACCATGATCTTCATGATAGAGAGTCTCCTATGTTGTCACTTTCATATACTAGTGGGAATTTTACATTATAGAACTTGGCTTGTATATTCCAATGATGGGCTTCCTCAAAATGCCCTAGGTCTTCGTGACCAAGCGAGTTGGATGCACACCCACTTAGTTACTTTTGTTGAGGTTTCATACACTTATAGCTCTAGTGCATCCGTTGCATGGCAATCCCTACTCACTCACATTGATATCTATTGATGGGCATCTCCATTGCCCGTTGATACACCTAGTTGATGTGAGACTATCTTCTCCTTTTTGTCCTCTCCACAACCACCATTCTATTCCACATATAGTGCTATATCCATGGCTCACGCTCATGTATTGCGTGAAGATTGAAAAAGTTTTGAGAATGTCAAAAGTATGAAACAATTGCTTGGCTTGCCATCGGGGTTGTGCATGATTTAAATACTTTGTGTGGTGAAGATAGAGCATAGCCAGACTATATGATTTTGTAGGGATAACTTTCTTTGGCCATGTTATTTTGAGAAGACATGATTGCTTTGTTAGTATGCTTGAAGTATTATTATTTTTATGTCAATATGAAATTTTGTATTGAATCTTTCGGATCTGAATATTCATACCACAATTAAGAAGAATTACATTGAAATTATGCCAAGTAGCACTCCGCATCAAAAATTCTTTTTTATCATTTACCTACTCGAGGACGAGCAGGAATTAAGCTTGGGGATGCTTGATACGTCTCCAACGTATCTATAATTTTGATTGCTCCATGCTATATTATCTAATGTTTTGGACAATATTGGGCTTTATTATCCACTTTTATATTATTTCTGGGACTAACCTATTAACCGGAGGCCCAGCCCAGAATTGCTGTTTTTTTGCCTATTTCAGTGTTTCGAAGAAAAGGAATATCGAACGGAGTCGAAGCGGAATGAAATCAACTGGAGAAGTTTATTTTGGAAGGAAAGCTACCGGAAAAGCTTGGAGTGCACGTCAGGAAAGAAGGGAGGTGGCCACGAGGGTGGGGGGCGCCCCCCCTAGGGCGCGCCCCGCTGCCTCGTGGTCCCCCCGAAGCTCCCCTGACGTATTTCTTTCACCCATATATACCCACGTACCCAAAAACTTAAGAAGACGAGAATAGATCAGGAGTTACGCCGCCGCAAGCCTCTATAGCCACCAAAAGTCAATCGGGACCCTGTTCCGGCACCCTTCCGGAGGGGGGGAACCCTCACCGGTGGCCATCTTCATCATCCCGGCGCTCTCCATGACGAGGGGGGAGTAGTTCACCCTCGGGGCTGAGGGTATGTACTAGTAGCTATGTATTTGATCTCTCTCTCTCTCTCGTGTTCTTGATTTGGCACGATCTTGATGTATCGCGAGCTATGCTATTATAGTTGGATCTTACGTTTCTTCTCCCCCTCTACTCTCTTGTAATGGATTGACTTTTCCCTTTGAAGTAATCTTATCGGATAGAGTCTTTAATTATTTGAGAACACTTGATGTATGTCTTGCCGTGCGTATCTATGGTGACAATGGGATATCACGTGACCCACTTGATGTATGTTTTGGTGATCAACTTGCGGGTTCCGCCCATGAACCTATGCATAGGGGTTGGCACACATTTTCGTCTTGATTCTCCGGTAGAAACTTTGGGGCACTCTTTGAGGTTCTATGTGTTGGTTGAATAGATGAATCTGAGATTGTGTGACGCATATCGTATAATCATACCCTCGGATACTTGAGGTGACATTGGAGTATCTAGGTGACATTAGGGTTTTGGTTGATTTGTGTCTTAAGGTGTTATTCTAGTACGAACTCTAGGGCTGTTTGTGACACTTATAGGAATAGCCCAACGGATTGATTGGAAAGAATAACTTTGAGGTGGTTTCGTACCCTACCATAGTCTCTTCTGCTCGTTCTCCGCTATTAGTGACTTTGGAGTGACTCTTTGTTGCATGTTGAGGGATAGTTATATGATCCAATTATGTTATTATTGTTGAGAGAACTTGCACGAGTGAAAGTATGAACCCTAGGCCTTGTTTCCTAGCATTGCAATACCGTTTACGCTCACTTTTATCACTTGTTGCCTTGCTGTTTTTATATTTTCAGATTAACAAAACCTATATCTACCATCCTTATTGCACTTGTATCACCATCTATTTGCCGAACTAGTGCACCTATACAATTTACCATTGTATTGGGTGTGTTGGGGACGCAAGAGACTCTTTGTTATTTTGTTGCAGGGTTGTTTGAGAGAGACCAACTTCATCCTACGCTTCCCACGGATTGATAAACCTTAGGTCGTCCACTTGAGGGAAATTTGCTATTGTCCTACAAACCTCTGCACTTGGAGGCCCAACAACGTCTACAAGAAGAAGGTTGTGTAGTAGACATCAATAACCCACCTAGCATGGAAGATACTGACAGCCCCTAGTCGCTACATGAGCGATTCGAGCATACAAAACAAATTATTATTTGAAGGTTTAGAGTTTGGCACATGCAAATTTACTTGGAACGGCAGGTAAACACCGCAAAAATGTATATATGGTGGACACTCATGGAAGAAACTTGGTTCAAGAGTTTTTGGATGCACAAGTAGTATCTCTACTTAGTACAAAATTTTGGCTAGCAAAGGATCTTAAGCAAGCATCACATGTTAGGGGAACCAAAACAATATAACTTCTATACAAATATACCCAAACATAACTCATTAAGTTGTCTTCCTTGTCCAACTTCAACTAATTTGATCAAGGTTGAAAATAACTAATGGGGTTCACAATCATAGAAGATGTCCAAGATAGTATATTTATATGTGAAATCTCTCTTCCTTCAATATTCTTTCATGAATTGTTCAAGTGACCAATACTATGTTTACTAACTTTCAATAAATTTACCACCTATACTTATTATATGTGAAGTCATTACTCCCCATGGTATAAGCATATGAAACACATATAAATTCAAATTTATGATATTCAATTCATTCAACCGTTTACTCATAGGATATAAGTGAAGCACGTTAGTAAATGACAAACTACTCCAAAAAGATATAAGTGAAGAACAATGAGTAGTCAAATAATTAACTAGCCATGGGAGTTCTCTCTCTCATTCAAGATTTCAGATCCAATGATTTTATTCAAACAACAAGTAAAACGAAAATACTGTCGGATCACGGGTTCCGGCAAAACCCTTGAGGTTTGAACTCTGGGGTGCGCACGAAGATTTCTCTCCCCTTAGCTCACGTTCTCACCGCGATCTCAAAGCTCAACCCAAAGAACAAGGGACACACGAGTTTATACTGGTTCGGGCCACCGATGGGGAGTTTATACTGGTTCCGTTGTGGGCTCCGCCGTGACCTCCGTCCTGCCGTCCTGCTGGTCTTGGTCTTGTTGCACCGATATGGAAACCTTTGCCTGATGCCTCGGGACTCCTCGCATGTGCTTGATCCTTTAGCACCAAATATGAAACGAGTACTCTGTGCCCGCTGGCGCCTGCCTGGTGCCCGCCTGACCATGGTCGTCATGGCTCACATCACGGGAACCTCGCGAGGTGCCCCTTGCCTTGATCTCTCCGCCCCTCGCGAGCCAGCCTAGGGAGGCTGCCCCTGAGGAGGTCTTCTGTCGCCCGCCTCGCGAGGCTTGGCCCCTCGCGAGGGTCTTGAATGTTTGCTGGTGAAGATGGGCCATACAGGGCCACTGGTGGAGCCACGCCGTGGGCCGCAGGCAGGGAAGTCTGGGGACCCCCATTCCCAGAACGCCGACAGTAGCCCCTGGGACCAAGGCACGCTCAGACTTGGCTTCGAGGCGAAGCCAAGGGGCAAGTGCGGAGCGCCGCGGGCCCTAACTGCCTGCAACCTTGATTGACGCGTGGCGAATGATGGGACGTGGGTGTCTCCGCTTCCCCATGCTGCCTCGGCAACTACCCTCGATTTAACGAGACCCTGCTGCATGTAGAAGAAAAACCATCATTGCGTGTGATCGTGGAGGCCGGTGGTTGGCCTCCCGCTGGATATAAATGAAGAGGGGGGCGGAGCCCCCGTTGCTCATCTCCCTCTTTCTCGCTGCACGCTCCTTCCTCTTCCCTGTTGCTTCATCACCTTTGCCGCGACACCGATGGCACCGATACGAAGGTCCTTGGCCGCGGAGAAGGGAAAAGCCCCCCGGGATGAGCCGGGGCTACTCCCGCCGAAGAAGAGGCTGGCCAGCTGCCATGACGTTGTCATGAGGCCGGAGGTGGCGAGGCCTTGGCATGAGAGGCCTCCCCCAGGTATCTACTGCCCTTGTACACCCGGGCAGAGGGCTCCGGAGGAGGAGGCGGCAGTCAGTGTCGACCGCGTCGCCGCCATGGTGGATGCGCCGAAGTGACGCGAGCCGCTGCCCCAGGAACCCATGCCGGGGGCTCCTCACGCGAACTGGTGGTGTGGGCGGCAATGCCTCTGTGCTCCTGGATTCGCTTTTCACAGTTCTTCTCCATCGAGATGCCGCCGAGGGGTCCCCTCGAGCTGTGGCTATATCACGCCGAATGCGATGCCCCGGGGACGGGGGCGGAGGTCGACGTCGTCTCCCCGGGCAAGATCTTCATGACCCGCGGATGGGGCGAGGTCGCCCGGGTTTGCCGTGCGGAGGGCGCCCTCACTATCCACTTCGAATGTGATGGCTCCTCCACGATGTTCTTCAAGGTCTTCGACGGGGAAGGCCGCCGCCTGGAGCGCTGCCTTGGAGGAGGTTGTTTGGGCGGCACAGCGGCCGGAGCCGGGCCTGCCGCTGGCCTCGCCATCAGCTTCTCCAGCAGTAGCGGTGGCGCTTGGGAGTCTAGCGACTCTCCTGAGCCCTACGAGACTCCGAAGACGAGCGACGACAGCTACATGCCCCCGAGCTCTCGTCGTGCCCGGAGCGCAGTAGCAGCGTCCGCCCGCCATCATCGCTGATCTGGATGGGGTTAGCGTCGGCCTCCCGTGGCCCACTGTTGATAATGGCGTCAGTGGCGCTGGGGCTTGTAGATAGGGCTCCTAGAAACCTTCTTCTTTAGTTCCCTGGGAGGAATCGAGACGAACCCCATGGGGGCGTGTAAAGGATCTATAGTGCCTTTTGTTAATATTGCCCTTATTATGAAGATTTACGACTGTGTGTCCTGCTTCGGCTTAGTCTCCCCTTTCCAACCTTGCAGTAGCTTGGTGCTCTACGCCGACAGGTCCCGCTCCCCAGGCAGGCTGCATACGTCGCTGGTATGCCAGGTCGCGATGTCGTGGTCAAGGCCAGGAGGTGAGCGGCCCGAGGTCCAGTAAGAGCTCCTGAGGCGTCATGCTCAAGAGGTCCCCTTAAGCGTGCAAGCAGCTACCTAAAGGCAGGAAAGGGAGGCGGCGTCGCCGTAGCAAGGCTGCGAGAGATGGGAATCCTATGCCGCATCGATTGGCCGACCCAAGTGCAAAACTTATCTTAGCAGTCCAGAGTTGATTCCTTGTGCAGCACCACACTCGTGCGTCAACGGCCATAGTGTAGCTGGGTTAGGCCCGTGCGAGCCTCCCCCTCTTTCCCACGCTCTTCCGTGTGCTCTACGTCCTCGTGTCCCGGCCCTCGAGCGAGCTCATTCGCCGCTGGTATGCCAGGTCCCGATGTCGTGGTCAAGGCTAGGGGGTGAGGGCTGGAGAGCCAGTAAGAGCTCCTGAGTCGTGATGCTCAGGAGCGTCCCTTTTAACACGCAAGCGAACTGCATGGGAAAAGAGGGAGCCCACTGTACCACCGGCTGTCGTCCTCAGGAAGTTCCTGCAAGTTAGTGCGAGGAGGGATACAGATTGCAACCGCGCTTGCCGGTCTGCCACTGTTCGTTCCGTAAGAAGATGAAGGCACTGAGGGCCTGGTGAGGTGACGTGCGCGGGGCGTGCCGTGAGTCAGAGCTCGACCGCTTAGATTTGTCAGCGTTGCAGGGATGAACAAGTACAAGGGAAGAATTATCTCCTAATGAGAGGTGTTCTTGAGCTCAGTGAGCTTGTGTGCGTGTGGGGATGGAATGGATCCGATCCGAGATCAGTTGCCTCCTACGGTGGTGGCTAGTCCTATTTATAGAGGCCCTGGTCCTCTTCCCAAATGTTAGGCGGGAAGGGATCCCACAACGGCCAATTTGAAGGGGGGCAGCTAGTACAAGCTATCCTGACAAAAGGTGGTCTTCGCCTGCCAAAGGCTCTGGTGGTCACGCCGTCGTGTGCTCCGCGGTAACATTCGTCCTTCCGTCCTGCTGGTCTTGGTCTTGTTGCACCGATATGGAAACCTTTGCCTGATGCCTCGGGACTCCTCGCATGTGCTTGCTCCTTTAGCGCCAAAGAGTAAACGAGTACTCTATGCCCGCTAGAGCCCGCCTGGTGCCCGCCTGACCTTGGTCGTCATGGCTCATGTCACGGGAACCTCGCGAGGTGCCCCTTGCCTTGATCTCTCTGCCCCTCGCGAGCCAGCCTGGGGTGGCTGCCCCTGAGGAGGTCTTGTGTCGCCCGCCTTGCGAGGCTTGGCCCCTCGTGAGGGTCTTGAGTGTTTGCTGGTGAAGATGGGTCGTACAGGGCCGCTGGTGGAGCCACGCCATGGCCGCAGGCAGGCAAGTCTGGGGACCCCCGTTCCCAGAACGCCGACAAATACGCTCCAAGCAAAACACATATCATGTGACGAATAAAAATATAGCTCTGAGTAAGGTATACCGATGGTTTTGAAGACGAAAGAGGGGATGCCTTCCGGGGCATCCCCAAACTTAGGCGCTTGAGTCTTCCTTGAATATTACCTTGGGGTGCCTTGGGCATCCCCAAGCTTAGAGTCTTTCCACTCCTTATTCTCCTCGTATTGATATCTCACCCAAAACTTGAAAACATCAATCACACAAAACTTAACAGAACTTCATGAGATGGGTTAGTACGATAGAGAGTAAATCATTCACTTTGTACTGTCAAAGACAATATTCATAATTGTTCTCACACAATGCCTACTGTACAATATCATTTCTACAATTTATATTGAGCAATATAAGCCATAGAAACTAGAAAACAAGCAAACTATGCATTGAGAACAGAATATGTCAAAAACAGAACAGTCTGTAATGATCTGAACAACAACCATACTTATGTTACTCCAAAAATTCTGAAACATTATGACAACGTAGACAATTTGTATATCAATCATCTATAAAAAAATTCAGAATTTTTCAGCGCTCCAGTAATTTTAAAAAAATTTGTGACTGGGCGCAAAAGTTTATGTTTTTGCACAGAATCAAGTCAACTATTATCCACACTACCCCAAAGGCTTTACTTGGCACTTTATTGAAACAAAAGCTATAAAACATGATTACTACAGTATCTTAATCATGTGGACACATAAAAACAATAGGTATAAGTATTGGGTTGTCTCCCAACAAGCGCTTTTCTTTAATGCCTCTCTAGCTAGGCATGATATCTTTAATGGTACACTTCCAAGCCCAATTCCAATGATAATTTTATCCATACTCGAAAGGATATAAGTGAAGTTCATAGAGCATTCTACAATTATAGATCAATCAATATCCAAGCTCAAAATATATAAGTGAAGCACACGAAGCATTCTATAAAACCATACTCAAAAGATTTAAGTGAAGCACAAAGAGCATTCTATAAAGCCAATGAAGGACTATCTTATAAAAGCATGGTGCATAAAGGAAAAGAAAATAAAAGTAAGTCCGAAAGACGCATATCATGTGAACAAAACAAAAACCGAGGTATACCGATACTTGTTGAAGAAGAAAGATGGGATGCCAACCGGGGCATCCCCAAGCTTAGATGCTTGAGTATCTTTGAAATATTTACTTGGGGTGCCTTGGGCATCCCCAAGCTTGAACTCTTGCATCTCCTTATTCTTCTCATATTGGTAACTCCTCGTTCTTTGAACACTTCATCCACACAAAAACTTAGCAAAAAACTTTGTGAGATCCGTTAGTATAATAAAGCAAATCACTACCTTTAGGTACTGTTGTAAACTCATTCCAATTTGAGATTAGCATTATATCTACTATATTCCAACTTCACCATGGTTCATACCCCCGGTACAACCCATAGATTCATCAAAATAAGCGAACAACACATAGAAAACAGAATCTGTCAAGAACAGGACGGTCTGTAGCAATCTGGAACTTTCGTATACTTCTGTAACTCCAAAAATTCTAAAAAGGGACAATCTAATCAATTTCCAGAGTAGTACTTTGTAAAAATTGCAAGATTTTATCACGCTCCAGTAAAAAATGTAAATTCAAACACTACAGCCAAAGTTTCTGTTTTTTCTGCTTCACACACCAAACAAGCAATTTAAGCATTCTAAAGCCAAACCCTGGCACATTATTTTTATAATACAATGAATATTTACAAGGGGATACTTATTTTTGAGAAACTTCCATGAAAAATTCTACATTGTTTCCATGAGCATGAACACAAGGCAAAATAGGCAAGTATTTTTTTTTTGGTATTTTCATTTTGTTATTTTTTTGTTTCACCCACAACTAAAGAAAAACAAAAGGGAAAACAAAATCTACTTAGTGAAGAAAGCAAACAAGCACACACGAGAATATCAACCCCATGCCATCGCTCCTCGACAGTGGCGCGAGAAAAGTGCTTGATAATCCCAAAGTGCAAGGAATCATCTTAGCAATTTCAAAAGGTGGAGGTGATAAGTATGGAGTGTCGAACCCACAAGGAGCTAAAGGTAAGATCAATATTCTCTCAAGTCCTATCTGCCACTGATACGACTCTATGTACACCGAACGTTTGCTTCCATCTAGAAACGAGAAATAAAACTACGTTGTGGGTATGAAGAGGATAACTTTGCATGATATCGGAGAGCTAATATATAAAATAAGTGCTGTTAACATAAAGTTAGAATATATTACTATATATTATTAATAGCGAGTGTGGAATAATGATGGGTCGGTGTCACTACAAAAAAAAGACACATCCGTGACATTTTGGGCCGAACGAAATTTTTTTCTATCATACTTATGACACTTCTATGATGATAGTTGTGACAAAACCCGGTATCATCATAGATGTGGTGGGGTCCTACTTCTATGACAAAAAATCATGATAGAAAATGGGCTTTTCATCCTGGGCGGGCCGGAGACGCAGCTGCATGACATTCTTTGGGCCGTACGTGACGGAAAAAAACTGTGGTAGAAGCGAGGGCGAGGAAAATATCGGGGTGTTCCCGGTTACGGTGGGTGGTCGAGGCTGAGCGATGCGCGTTTCTCTCGTACACACATGCGCATGGGTGCAAGGTGTTGGGCTCTAATTGAACCCGAGCGAGGCGTTGGGCTCTAACTGAACGCGAGCGATTGCACTGCAAGCTATGCGTTACTGAACCCGAGCGATCGATCGATGGCTGTTAACTGAACCCGATTGAGCGATTCCTTCCTACTGCTGCTAACTGAAGTCGATCGATGTTGCCTCTAGATGAACAGTGAGCGTTGCTGGGGGGTTTGGATGAACAGTTCCCGGTGGGGGTGGATGAATAGGACCCCGTGGTGTTGCCTCTAGATGAACAGGACCCCGATCGATCGAGCCAGTTGGGGCTGGATGAACAGGACCCCGTGGAGGGCTGGATCAACAGGACCACCCCATGGAGGGTTGGATGAACAGTAGACGATGGAGGGCTGGATGAATAGTAGCCCGTGGAGGGGTGGTTGAATAGGAGCCCGTGGACAGGGCTGGTTGAACAGTAGCCGGTGGAGTAGCGCACGGTGGAGACTGGATGAACAGGAGCCCATGGATGAATAGTCGCAGATGGAGGCTGGTGGAGGTCGACGGTGGATGAACAGTAGCCCGTGGAGGCTGGAGGGGGTCGACGGTGGAGATGAACAGTATATCGTGGAGTCCTGTTTTGCGGTACGCCACACCCCTCCCGATGAACAGGACCCCCTTTTGGACCGTAGTGCTCCAACACAAGTCCGTTTCCTCCATTTTGCGGTACGCCACACCCCTCCCGATCAACAGGACCCCCGTTTCGACCGTAGGAGGTCCGTTTCATCCATTTTGCGGTACGCCAGACCCCTCCCGATGAACAGGATCCCGTTTCAAACATGGCCGGTCGAACACAAGGCCGTTTCCTCCATTTTGCGGTACGCCAGGCCTCGTTTCCATCGGCTGTTCCGTCCAAGCCGGTTGGCTCCAATGCTTTCTGTTGCCTCCCGATGAACACGACGCATTCCGTTGCCTCCCCATGAACACGACAACGACACAGTTTCTTCGTTCCGACCCAGCCATGTACATGAGCCCTGTCCGTACGTACACGCGAGTAGGCGTTCGAGACCCCGCCCGTATGTACGTACGTGGCTGTATTTACTTTCTTGCACCCTGGCTGTTGTACGTACGCGTACATGATATGTGCGCGTCTCTACTACGACACGTGCACGCCTCTACATCGACCAGTATGTACATACACATTCGCGACCAGAATGACAACGCTACGTACGCTTCGACCAGGTGGGTCATGACTGTCAGGCACTTCCTTGCGTGCGACGATGTAGCTGGTGGGCCCAGCAGTCAGGGGGGCGAATATTTTTTTTGCCCGGACGCACTTCCTTGCATGCGAAGATGTAGCTGGTAAGTCCCAGCAGTCAGGGGGAAACATTTGTTTCGTGAAATACGGTGGCCCGTCCGATGGGTCCCCGCTATCAGGTGCAGGAATAATTATATTCCGCGTAATAAGGATGCACTTCCTTGCCGCTGCCGTGGACCCGGTATCGGCCTCTCCACGTCTGATACTCTTCGATGGAAGTCGGTCATTGACCACATTGACCACGCCGCCCGAGAGCACCAAAGGCGGTGAACGACGGCGAGGCCTATGAAGGGACGACGGAGCCGAGGGAAGATGCGTGATGGATGCCCACGCGGAGAGGAGTATGAGGGTTCACTGGTTGGCTGTGGTGTGAAATTTGTCGTCGCCCTTGAGAATAACAGGGGGTGTGGGTGAGTAGAGGGATGGCCTGGCTAGCGGTGGGGGTAGTAGGGGGCGGTGAGGCCTCCGCGGCATCACAGCCAGCCACGGGAGGCAGGAGCATGCGGCACGATCGGCGCTACTTTGGGCGGCTGGAGCAAGAAGACCAGAGGTTGAAGAAGCACTATGGCCGTTGGATAGACATCGTACGGTCACTGGAGCTAGAATCGTTCATATTGACTAAGTTGACAAAGCACTTCGTCCCCGTCAACTTAGTAGGCCCACAAGTCAGCCTCCCACCAAGGTTGGTCCCAACTAGCAGGGGGAGTATTCTTTTTTGTGCGTAATAAGGACGCACTTCCGGTGGAGTGCGGTGACGGCTGGGGAACATTTTTTCGTGAAATACGGTGGCCCGTCCGGTGGGTCCCAGCAGTCAGGGGGGAAACATTTTTTCGCCAATTACTGTGGCCCGTCCGGTGGGTCCCTACTGTTAGGTGGAGGAATAATTATTTTCCACGTAATAAGGAGGCACTTGCTTGCGGCTGCCGTGGACCCAGCTGTCAGCCTCTCCACGATAGTACTCTTCCGATGGAAGTCGTTCCTTGACCATGTTGACCACGCCGCACCGAGAGCACCAGGGCGGTGGACGACGGCGAGGCCTAGGAAGGGGACGACGTGGAGACGGGAAAGACGCGGCAGTGGATGCCCATGCGGAGAGGAGTACGAGGGTTCACTGGTTCGGCTGCGTTGTGAGGCTGCCATCGCCACAGAATAACAGGGGGTGTGGGTGAGTAGAGGGATGCCCTGGCCAGCGGTGGGAGTAATAGGGGGCGGTGAGGCCTGCACGGGAGGCGGGAGCAGGCTGTCCCGCCGGCGCTGGATTTGGCGGCTGGAGCAAGAAGATCAGAGATTGAAGAAACACGATGGCCGTTGGATTGACATCCAACGATTACGTCTACTAGAATCGTTTGTTGACGTATATAATAACTAAAAAAATCTTGCATACGCGTCAGCTTAATAGGCCCATAAGTCAGACCATTCCCTCTTTTTAATAATTTATATATAGCTCATTGCGACTTCTTATGCAATTTATTGCAGTCTATTTTTGTTGGCGGGGCCAATTTAGCATATTCTGTGGGTTCCAAACTATTTTAATACCGAAATGTCGAGCTAGATTTAAAGTACTTTGAAGATATATTTAAATTAGGTTAATGCCAGTGAAATAGGAATCTGAAAATGTGAAAAAATTCAGAAATTATAAAGTAATTGCCAATTTGTCATCTGTTTTTATATTTACAACCCATTTCATATTACTTTCAAGATTTCCAGGCGTCTTGAAAGAGTTGCAGCCCATCAGGGCGTAGAAAAATAAGTAGGCCTGGATTGGGTATTCTTCAGAAAAAATAAACTGGACTCATTTTCACAAAGAAAAAAAAGCTGGGCTGGTCACATGGTGAACATAAAATATAAGCCTGGGCTAGACGGGCCACAACCCAGTTCAAACCCTGCTCCGTCTCAACAATAACAAAAACAAAATACTGCCCGAGCAGCTATGTCCCAGGTGTCAGCCGATCTTGTGATGTTCTCTTGTCTATTGACTATATACGCTCACAATGTCGTGGGTCCCAGATGTCAGGAAAACACTAGGAGGAAGCATTTTATTTTTCCATACGCTCACATGGTGGGCCCGTACTGTCCCTCTCCACGTACTTCTGCCGATTCTTGTTGTTTGTTGACCATGTTGACAATGCGAGAGGGCGGCTCCGCGGCGAGCGCACGAAAGCGCCCGGAGGACGACGGCGAGGCCTCGGACATCGGCGTTAACGTTTAGGAGATGGTGGGGCAGCGATCGTCTTGTTGAGGCGCAGCCACCGTGGAGGCGGAAGCAGGCGGCCCAGCCGCTGGTTTGGTTTTGGCGGCCGGAGGAAGATAGGATGAAGAAACACGATGAAGCAGGAGTACTTAACAACCTTAATCAAACCAAATAGGGGGCACCTAACAACCATAGCTGAAAGCAGTATGAGTACTTATACAGGTTCAACCATACAAAGCACGCCTCGAACAGTGCTACTTTGCCTACAGTTAACCAAGGGTGAGGCCGCCAAGCCCCAGGACAAGGCCCAGGCGCCACCCCGCGCATCCACAACCTTCTGAAAGTGGCTTCATCTCGCAATGTGGTCAATAAATAGGATATTCGCTTTAGAGCCATGGAAAAGAAGGAACATAATCTTCTGTCCTATTCTCCAAGATGGACGGGCCTTCATTATTTGAGACCACCCATGAATAAGTATCTTTTCACCTCCAAGGGGAATGGAGTAGGTCGACATAAACATCATGTTGTGACCAAGCTCAAGTCTGACCCGACCATGGTCAGGCATCTGTATACGAACAATAGAACTGGGCAGTTTCTGTTTCAAGAAGATCACAGCTGTAAAACTGTGTATACGCAATAGTTTATGAACAATATATATAACAAAAAACAGCTCGTACCATAAGTTTCTCGACACAGTTGGACCTGTTCAACGACTGCAGCGATGGCACACATATCCCACGTGGCCTTCCACCATTGAAACGCCCACAAGGACCTCAAGATGATCAATAAAGTGTAGGAACTTGTGGATGTCGTCCAACCAATCGGTGCCATCTCAGAATAAATGAGTTGTTACGGAATCAACAAACGAGCAGCCCGCTTAACTACAAAAAAACCTACACGTGCCACCAATTATAAGAAAATATTAGTTAGAAGTAGCATCTTCGTGAGAGATTCGTTGCTACTTTTAAAGTTAAATTGTGATTAGTTAGACAGAATAGGTGGATTAAGAAGTAATCGAGGCAACAAGCAAGAACCAAATACAAAACTAACATGGATGAACAATTGGAACGACGTCGGGGTGGAAGATCGCAGTGAAGATGAGACCATGTTCTGCTATTTCCATCAACATTCGTGCACCAACTTTTAGTCCGTAACACTTGAGAAATTTTATCCAAGTTCGGCCATAAAAAAGCAGCGATCTTCTTGGTTCATGAACACAACTCGGAACTTATATCCATGGCTTGTCTTCACTGTGACCATTAAACTGGTGTATTCAGTTATGGCAAGGCTGAGCATCTAGAGTACATGTGTTACAGCGAGCAAATAATGCAATCGCAGGAAAAATAATATGAGAACACAATGTATTCCCTATCCAAATCTAGAAATAACTTCCTCCTTCACGTCAGTGTTGACCATCGTACTGGTAGTACCTTTTATCCAAATATAGCAATCTAAATTTCCAAATTAGTCGACAACATGTTCAAAAAAAACTGTTGGGAAGCTTAACAAGAACCACACCCTTCGTAATCGAAGGCACAGCCAGGAAATTGTTGTGGTCAAGTACAGCCTCGAGAACACGCCTGACAACAATGCTACAGGAAAACACTAGTTCAGGACACGTGGTGACAAGGACACATCAGCTGGATAGTTTAGCAGTAGAACTCATCCTCAGGTCTTCTAGTTCACACGTCATGACTTTGAGAACTTCATCTCCACCACGGACCTGGTTCTAATTCAAACAGAAACCATATTTTATTACTACCTCTGTTCAGAAATATAAGATGATTTTCGATATTATACTCCATATATGACTACATATACGCACAGAAATGAGTGAACAAAGACACTAGAACATGTCTTCAAAGGCATGAGAGCAGAGGGATTACTTGCAATATCCATAACACAAGTTACCGAGGCAAATATACCCTCTTGAAAGGTAGCATTGATGTTCATAAAGTACTCCCTCCGTCCCAAAATTCTTGTCTTAGATTTGTCTAGATACATATGTATCAAATTACATCTTAGTATTAGATACATCCCTATCTAGACAAATCTATGACAAGAAATTTGGGATAGAGGGAGTAGTTGAAAGTAATCTATAAGAAATCAGTGTCAACCTCTCGCATGTTTTGGTCAAAAGAGGAATTTAGAACCGTCATTTGGCACACAAAAATCACTTGCAAGATCACCCATAAAGTTGTACTACTAGTACTAGTACTGCATGTTAGATGAAAAAACACGATCAAGATCAAGAAAAATATCGTCAAGAAGAGATATTACCTAGACTTGCTTAATGAGGGATCCCGGAGAGGGGGGCTTGGACAGGGCAATGGCTTTGAGCTTGTCTGCGGTAGTCTCGGCGGGGTGCTTGCGCTTCTTCATACCATGAGCCTCGACAGTTTTGGCCAGAGCCATAGACATCACTTCGGCCGGTGCTCCAGCGTCCATCAAGAAACTGTCAAATAGAAATGAAAGAAAAGAAACCATAATCACAAACCCAAAACAAGAAAAGAGAGGGAGTTATAGGATCAGTCTCGTGGTTGCAAGACCGGGCCTTGGCCAGAATCAACACCATTGATGCACTCACCTTTCCTTCTTTGGGAAAGAAGAACAATGGCAGAAGCAGGTCGGGGTTTTCTTGAAGAAATGAGGAACAAGATGTGGGAGAAGCGAGTTGGGTAGAGAGGAAGCTGAGAGAGAAGAGTGAAATGATGGTTGCTTCGTCCGTCAAACTTACTGCTGGAAAGGAGGGGGTTTTGTGATTTGACGGCTCATTGGGCATTCTTGGCGCTCGATCAGGGTAATCTACCGTCACTCTACTAGGGAGTAATTTAGTGCATGGCTGGTGGACCCCGATGCTGGTTGTCCCACACGTCGGCGAAAGTGAGTAATTTAGTGCATGGCTGGAGGAGGATCCGCACGGTAGAGCGTGTCCACTGTTTTTCTAAAGAAAAAAATGATTACAGCAAGCGTTTCCACTCTTACGACGGAGGAGTGCGAAACACGGCAGCCACTTGAACATACACAGTGCTCCTACTATTAGGCATGTGCAGTGGTTCATACGTCAGTACTACATAATCTTGTTGCTAGTTGATACGTCTCCGCCATATCTATAATTTTTGATTGTTCCATGCCAATATTATTCAACTTTCATATACTTTTTGGCAACTTTTTATACTATTTTTGGGACTAACATATTGATCTGATTGGTGCAGTTCCTCGTCTGCATTGCATGTTTTTGGTTTCGCAGAATATCCATATCAAACGGAGTCCAAACGGGGTAAAAACGGACGGAGCTTATTTTTGGAATATATGGAAAATCTGGGAGAAAGATCAACGCGAAACGGTGCCCGAGGTGGCCACAAGGCAGGGGCCCACGCCCGTACCAGGAGGGCACGCCCCCACCCTCGTGGGCCACCCGTAAGGTGGTTCATGCCCTTGTTCGGCCGCAAGAAAGCTAATTTTTGGAGAAAAAAAATCACGGCGAAGGTTTCAGTTCAATCGGAGTTACGGATCTCCATATATACCCGAAATGGTCAAAAGGCAGCAGAACAGAACACAGACAGAGAGACATATCCAATATCGGAGGGGCTCTCGCCCCTCCCACGCCATGGAGACCATGGACCAGAGGGGAAACCCTTCTCCCATCTAGGGAGAAGGTCAAGGAAGAAGAAGAAGAAGGAGGGGGGCTCTCTCCCATCGCTTTCGGGGGCGCCGAAACGCCGCCGGGGGCCATCGTCATCACCGCGATCTACATCAGCACCTCCGCTATCTTCACCAACATCTCCATCACCTTCCACCCTCTATCTACAGCGTTCCACTCTCCCGCAACCCGCTGTACCCTCTACTTGAACATGGTGCTTTAGGCTTCATATTATTATCCAATGATGTGTTGCCATCCTATGATGTCTGAGTAGATTTTCGTTGTCCTATTGGTGGTTGATGAATTGCTATGATTGATTTAATTTGCTTGTGGTTATGTTGCTGTCCTTTGGTGCCCATCATATGAGCGCACGCGTGGATCACGCCATAGGGTTAGTTGTATGTTGATAGGACTATGTATTGGAGGGCAAGAGTGATAGAAGCTTCAACCTAGCATAGAAATTGATGCATACGATTGAAGGGGGACCAATATATCTTAATGCTATGGTTGGGTTTTACCTTAATGAACGTTAGTAGTTGCGGATGCTTGCTAATAGTTCCAATCATAAGTGCATAGAATTCCAAGTCAGGGATGACATGCTAGCAGTGGTCTCTCCCACATAATACTTGCTATCAGTCTAGTAAAGTAGTCAATTGCTTAAGGGACAATTTCGCAACTCCTACCACCACTTTTCCACACTCGCTATATTTACTTTACTGCTTCTTTACTTACAACAGCCCCTAGTTTTTATTCTCGTGCTCTTTACTTTCTTGCAAAGCTATCAAAAAACACCTACAAAGTACTTCTAGTTTCATACTTGTTCTAGGTAAAGTAAACGTTAAGCGTGCGTAGAGTTGTATCGGTGGTCGATAGAACTTGAGGGAATATTTGTTCTACCTTTAGCTCCTCGTTGGGTTCGACACTCTTACTTATCAAAAACTGTTGTGATCCCCTATACTTGTGGGTTATCAAGACCTTTTAGGCGCCCGTTCTTGTGAGCAATAAGCGTGGGGTGAATATTCTCGTGTGTGCTTGTTTGCTTTATCACTAAGTAAATTTTATTTGATGTTCTTAGTTGTTCTCTATCTTTAGTTATGGATATGGAACACGAAATACAAAAAAAATTAGGTGTACTTGTTACTCATGGAGATGAGGAACCTCCTAAAGCCCTCGATGCTCAATATGTGCAAAATATTATGTACCACTTTGATAATCCTGAGAAAACCTCATTCAATTTGATAATGGGAGTAACGTTGGATCAATGTGAATACTTTAGGGATTATCGCTTGACACAAAAGGAAACTATTATGGGATCAAATTTATATATTGAAGTGGTATGCTCGGCAAGTATGCTTGAATTATGATTATAATTGTTGCTCTAGGATGAATGCTCCACACCCCTTTTTATGCAAATTTAATGATAATGAAACCTTAGCTTCTTATGCTAGAGGTATATATGATTACTATGATGTGGAACAAATAGAAGAATTTGTTGCTTTTTTAAGGGTGCTTACGAAATTGAATCTATGTTTGAAAAGTATGAAGCTTTTGATGATGATGTTTCTAGGCCTGAAAATTTAGCTATCCTAAAATATTGCTATGATAATTATGAATATAATGCCTATATTAATGCACTTATTGAGAAAGTCTCCGCTGTCCAAGAAGAGACTAATATTTTGCAGGAATCTATGGAAGAAGTAATTGATGAAACTGTGAGCTCATTGGATGAAAAAGATGATGAGGAGAGTGAAGAACAAAAGGAGGAAGAGCGGATTAGCTACCCATGCCCACCTTATAATGAGAGTAACTCTTCAACTCATACATTGTTTAATTTCCCTTCGTGCTTACCGAAGGATGATTGCTATGGTGATTGTTATGATCCCGTTGATTCTCTTGAAATATCCCTTTTTGATGATGCTTGCTTTGCTTATGGACAAGATGCCAATATGAATTATGCTTATGGAGATGAACTTGCTATAGTTCCTTATGTTAAACATGAAATTGTTGCTATTGCACCCACGCATGATAGTCCTATTATCTTTTTGAATTCTCCAAACTACACTATATCGGAGAAGTTTGCTTTTATTAAGGATTATATTGATGGGTTGCCTTTTACTGTTGCACATGATGATTTTGATAAGTATAATATGCACGTGCTTGCTGCTCCTACTTGCAATTATTATGAGAGAGGAACTATATCTCCACCTCTCTATGTTTCCAACATGATAAAATTGCAAGAAATTGTTTATACTATGCATTGGCCTTTACTATGTGTGCATGAATTGTTCTTTTATGACATGCCGATGCATAGGAAGAGAGTTAGACTTCTTCATTGCTTGATATATGTTACTTTGTGCTCACTACTAAATTACAAATCATTGCTAATTAAAATTGGCTTTTGATATACCTTGGGATCCGGGTGGATTCACTACTTGAGCACTATATGCCTAGCTTAATGGCTTTAAAGAAAGCGCTGCCAGGGAGACAACCCGGAAGTTTTAGAGAGTCATTTATTTCTGTTGATTGCTTTCATATAGTTTAAAAACAACAAAAATAAAGAGGGGAACCCAAAACTTTTCAAAAAGGAAAGTGAAAGTGAGAAAGACAAGCATTGTTGAAGTGGGAGAGCTCCTTGAACTTTGTTCATGCTCACGGAAACTTTGTGAATCTTGATTACAGAAACTTTTCAACAAAAATAATTATCCCCTTGTACAATTCCATTGTATTATAAAAATAATGTACTAAGTTTTGCCTTTAGGATGTTTACAATGCTTGATGGTTTGTACGGTGCAGGACAGAAACTTTGGCTGTAGTGCGCGATTTTTAATTTTTTACTGGAATGTCAAATGGTTCTGATTCTTTTTGCACTGTCTTGCTGTAAAAAAATTTTATTCTTCCTAATTTTTGCAGAAGTTTTCAAGTATCATAAGTATGGTGAATGTTCAGATTATTACAGACTGTTCTGTTTTAGACAGATTCTGTTTTTGATGCATAGTTTGCTTGTTTTGATGAAACTATCAATTTATATCAGTGGATTAAGCCATGAAAAAGTTATATTACAGTAGACACAATGCAAAAACAAAATATGAATTGGTTTGTAACAGTAATTAGAGTAGTGATTTGCTTTATTATACTAACGGATCTTACCGAGTTTTCTGTTGGAGTTTTGTGTTGATGAAGTGTTCGATGATCGAGAAGGTCTCGATGTGAGAAGAAGGAAGAGAGGAAAGAGCTCAAGATTGGGGATGCCCGAGGCACCGCAAGTAAATATTCAAGGATACTCAAGCGTCTAAGCTTGGGGATGCCCCGGAAGGCATCCCCTCTTTCTTCAACAAATATCGGTATGTTTTCGGATTCGTTTCGTTCATGCGATATGTGCAATCTTGGAGCGTCTTTTGCTTTAGTTTCACTTTTATTTTATCCACCATGCATGCTGGTATGAGATAGTCCTTGGTTGATTTATAGAATGCTCATTGCACTTCACTTATATCTTTTGAGTATGGCTTTATAGAATGCTTCATGTGCTTCACTTATATCATTTGAAGCTTGGATTGCCTGTTTCTCTTTACATAGACAACCGTCATTTGTAGAATGCTCTTGTGCTTCACTTATATTTGTTAGAGCGTGGGCATATCTTTTGCAGAAAGAATTAAACTCTCTTGCTTCACTTATATCTATTTAGAGAGATGACAGGAATTGGTCATTCACATGGTTAGTCATAAAATCCTACATAAAACTTGTAGATCACTGAATATGATATGTTTGATTCCTTGAAATAGTTTTGCGATATAAAGATGGTGATATTAGAGTCATGCTAGTGGGTAGTTGTGGATTGTAGAAATACTTGTGTTGAGGTTTGTGATTCCCGTAGCATGCACGTATGGTGAACCGTTATGTAACGAAGTCGGAGCATGAGGTATTCGTTGATTGTCTTCCTTATGAGTGGCGGTCGGGGACGAGCGATGGTCTTTTCCTACCAATCTATCCCCCTAGGGGCATGCGTAGTAGTACTTTGCTTTGAGGGATAATAAACTTTTGCAATAAGTATATGAGTTCTTTATGACTAATGTGAGTCCATGGATTATACGCACTCTCACCCTTCCATCATTGCTAGCCTCTTCGGTACCGTGCATTGCCCTTTCTCACCTCGAGAGTTGGTGCAAACTCCGCTGGTGCATCCAAACCCCGTGATACGATAAGCTCTATCACACATAAACCTCCTTACATCTTCCTCAAAACAGCCACAATACCTACCTATTATGGCATTTCCATAGCCATTCCGAGATATATTGTCATTCAACTTCCATCATCATCATATACATGACTTGAGCATTTATTGTCATATTGCTTTGCATGATCGTAAGATAGCTAGCTTGATGTTTTCATGGCTTGTCCATTTTTTGATGTCATTGCTACGCTAGATCCTTGCACATCCCGGTACACCGCCGGAGGCATTCATATAGAGTCATATTTTTGTTCTAGTATCGAGTTGTAATATTGAGTTGTAAGTAAATAAAAGTGTGATGATCATCATTATTAGAGCATTGCCCCAAAAAAAGAGAGGCCAAAGAAGCCTAAATAAAAAAGGGGGCCAAAGAAGCCCGCAAAAAAAGAGAGAGAAAAAGGGGCAATGTTGCTATCCTTTTACCACACTTGTGCTTCAAATTAGCACCTTGTTCTTCATATAGAGAGTCTCTTGAGTTATCACTTTCATATACTAGTGGGAATTTTCATTATAGAACTTGGCTTGTATATTCCAATGATGGGCTTCCTCAAATGCCCTAGGTCTTCATGAGCAAGCAAGTTGGATGCACACCCACTTAGTTTCAGTTTGAGCTTTCATATACTTATAGCTCTAGTGCATCCGTTGCATGGCAATCCCTACTCCTCACATTGACATCAATTGATGGCCATCTCCATAGTCCGTTGATTAGCCGCGTCGATGTGAGACTTTATCTTTTTTGTCTTCTCCACATAACCCCCATCAGCATATTCTATTCCACCTATAGTGCTATATCCATGGCTTGCGCTCATGTATTGCGTGATGGTTGAAAATGCTGAAGCGCGTTAAAAAGTATGAACCAATTGCTTGGATTGTCATCGGGGTTGTGCATGATGTGAATATTTTGTGTGGTGAAGATGGAGCATAGCCAGACTATATGATTTTGTAGGGATGAGCTTTCTTTGGCTATGTTATTTCAATGAGACATAATTGCTTGGTTGGTATGCTTGAAGTATTATTGTCTTAATGTCAAATGATAGACTATTGCTTTGAATCACTCATGTCTTAATATTCATGCCATGATTAGACATATGATCAAGATTATGCTAGGTAGCATTTCACATCAAAAATTATCTTTTTTTATCATTAACATACTCGAGGACGAGCAGGAATTAAGCTTGGGGATGCTGATACGTCTCCGTCGTATCTATAATTTTTGATTGTTCCATGCCAATATTATTCAACTTTCATATACTTTTTGGCAACTTTTATACTATTTACGGGACTAACATATTAATCCGATTGCCCGATGCAGTTCTGTCTGTTGCATGTTTTTGGTTTTGCAGAATATACATATCAAACGGAGTCCAAACGGGATAAAAACGGATGGAGCTTATTTTTGGAATATTTGGAAAATCTGGGAGAAAGATCAATGTGTAACGGTGCCCGAGGTGGCCACGAAGCAGGGGCCCACGCCCGTACCAGGAGGGCGCGCCCCCCCACCCTCGTGGGCCACCCGTAAGGCAGTTGATGCCCTTCTTCGGCCGCGAGAAAGCTATTTTTTGGAAAAAAAATCATGGCGAAGGTTTCAGTCCAATCGGAGTTACGGATCTCCATATATACCCGAAATGGTGAAAAGGCAATAGAACAGAACGCGGAAACAGAGAGAGACAGAGAGACAGATCCAATCTCGGAGGGGCTCTCACCCCTCCCACACCATGGAGACCATGGACCAGAGGGTAAACCCTTCTCCCATCTAGGGAGAAGGTCAAGGAAGAAGAAGAAGGAGGGCTCTCTCCCCTCGCTTCGGGCGTCGAACGCCGGGGCCATCATCATCACCGCGATCTACACCAACACCTCCGCCATCTTCACCAACATCTCCATCACCTTCTCCCCTCTATCTATAGCGGTCCACTCTCCCGCAACCCGCTGTACCCTCTACTTGAACATGGTGCTTTATGCTTCATATTATTATCCAATGATGTGTTGCCATCCTATGATGTCTGAGTAGATTTTTGTTGTCCTATTGGTGGTTGATGAATTGCTATGATTGATTTAATTTGCTTGTGGTTATGTTGTTGTCCTTTGGTGCCCATCATATGAGCTGCGTGGATCACACCATAGGGTTAGTTGTATGTTGATAGGACTATGTATTGGAGGGCAAGAGTGATAGAAGCTTCAACCTAGCATAGAAATTGATGCATGCTGAGGATTGAAGGGGGCCAATATATCTTAATGGTATGGTTGGGTTTTACCTTAATGAACGTTAGTAGTTGCGGATGCTTGCTAATAGTTCCAATCATAAGTGCATAGAATTCCAAGTCAGGGATGACATGCTAGCAGTGGCCTCTCCCACATAATACTTCTATCGGTCTAGTAAAGTAGTCAATTGCTTAAGGGACAATTTCGCAACTCCTACCACCACTTTTCCACACTCGCTATATTTAATTTATTGCTTCTTTACTTACAACAGCCCCTAGTTTTTATTCTCGTGCTCTTTACTTTCTTGCAAAGCTATCCAAAAACACCTACAAAGTACTTCTAGTTTCATACTTGTTCTAGGTAAAGTAAACGTTAAGCGTGCATAGAGTTGTATCGGTGGTTGATAGAACTTGAGGGAATATTTGTTCTACCTTTAGCTCCTCGTTGGGTTCGACACTCTTACTTATCGAAAACTGTTGCGATCCCCTATACTTGTGGGTTATCACTAGTGTAGTAAGATATGATGACAACAAATGATGTTGTGCGCATGTCAACTATATGAACAGTAATATAGTAACATAGTACCGCTTTCTCGACTGTTCAGTCGAGAATGAACGGTGAGATCAATGTTAACAGAACTAGGTTACAGCACACGAAGAGTATGGTGCTACAGTACTCCACGAAACATGAACCATATGAAGCACGAATAGTGTTAGGCAGGGTGTATGAAGGGTGCACGTGATGGGAGCAAAAGTTCCCTTCTCGACACACTTTTGGGTGTTTGGCAGAGTGCATGATGGGTGCATGAGTCCACACTAGAAGGTCAACACAAATACACGAAGAGGAAATAACAATATTGAGATGAGAATGCAACCAAACACACCCGCATGCTTTGTGCTACAGTGACTGATCTGCACCGTGAGTTTGATCCTACGGTCATGTTGCGCCGAGACATGGACATGCCCATGCAGAGGGCGCCTAAACACCACCGAAGTCCCTCTGCTTCTCGAGGCGCATGACGTTGGTGATGCAGGGGGCGAAATGGCTGAAAGGCAATGCAATCTACGGGAAGGCAGAGGGAGCCAGCCGAGGAGCGGGGAATCTTTTGGTTTTCACCATGGTAACACCAGTCGACGAATTCTCACATCAGGGAGTAGTGGGTTTTACACGCGGAGTCATCGTGACTAATTGCTGCCGCGCCTGCTCCCGTCAATCAAAAAAATTAAAAATCCTGTCGCGCCTGCTCCCGTCAATCAAAAAATTAAAAATCCTGCCGCACTCAAACACCAGAGCAACGCCGCGGTGGATATTTAAATTTACCTGCTGGCAAGTAGATAAAAAAGGGGTGAAAAAACAAATGTGGCGGCGGCCTAGCTAATCGGTCGAACTAGCCCAACTAGCTAGCCACCGTGCTTCACTGATGTACTCGGCGGGAAAAGTGGTCTTTCGTGATTTGATGACTCATTTACTTGCTTTGGCGAAAACGCGCGGTAGGGCGTCCCACGTCAGGGAGAATATATGTGTGCACCACCCGGGAGGACCCCGAAACCGTGTGGTAGGGTGTGCCATGCCTCGGCACGGAGGAAAAATGTGCGTGCAAAAATTTACTGTATCAGACGTAGTACCTATGGTTCGACCTCGGGACCCAGCCAGTCGGTCGAAAACACCCCACTAGCCACACAGCTTCATCACGCTAACATGGCACAGAGGATAGGTGTGGTTAGCTCCGTCTCGACCAGCCACAACGTCTCTTGTTCTAGGCGATTCTTTTATTTTCCAAGCTTTTTTTAGTTGTAATAACACCAAGGCAAGCTAGCGTCGCTCTTCGTGTGTGTCCGTCAAAAGGTTAGACGATGGAGAGAAGAGAGACACCACAGACCTGGGACCCACCAGTAAGTGAGTCAACGGTCATGCACGTTGTGACGAGGCACTCGCTCTACTCTACTAAACGTAATACTGTATAAAATCAAGTTATGGGACAAAGCCAACAACCGTTGTTATTTCAGGCTATCGACTTACGCTTTGTAGTCCAGGTTGCCAGTTCGAATCTCGTCTTTCAGATTTGTTAGTTTTAGGTCCAAATTTGATCAATGACAATTGGGACACCCGTGTGTTGTTACGATATTTCAGTGTAGGATGGTTGTTTCAACAAACACTTTGCGGCGGTTAGACAAATGCGGCACAAGTTACACGTATTTTGCAAGTTTACGAACAAAAATAGCGATGGCATAGAATATCACAACCACCCCGCAGCTTAGATGATATGGTGATACGAGTTTTTACACCGTTGGAAGTGAGATCCAATGGCTTGGGAGTAGTCTTTGTAATTATGCACAATTTCCAAACTCTCCAAAGGTTTTTTTGCAAATAAAACATTCAGGCCTCGTGTGTGCCGCTGCATCTTGGATCCAACGGCTCCCCGTTGCTTATATTAGGTGCTCCCCTAGCTTAATTACCCACTATGGTGATATGAGCATCTAGGTCATATGATCAGTGATCAGATGGCACATGCGTAGTACTTGTAATTTCTGCGCAATTCCCAATCTCTGTCAGCCGTATATTGCAAAAACATTCAAACCTCCTACTGTGGGCCGTTAGATCTCCGTGAACTCGTATCACCATAGAATCTACGGTGCGGGAGCACCTCATATTCTCCCGTGCGAGAAAACATAAGGTGCTCTCGCAGCTTGGATGCTATGGTGATACGAGCTTCGAGGTTGTTTAATCTGAGATCCAATGGCATCTGAGCAGTCTTTGTGCTTGTATGGCGATGGCGAACTCTTTGGGGGCTTTTCTGCAAAAAAAACCATTCAAACCACCGAGGAGGTGTTGGGTCACAAATCCAACGGCTCCAAAGAGCTTGTATCACCAAAGCATCTAAGGTGTGGTAGCACATGATATTGTTACATACAGGAGAATATGATGTCCTCCTTCATCTTAGATGCCACGGTGATACGAGCTTTGAGGTCGTTGGATATGCGATCCAAGGGCATCTGAATAGATTTTGTACAAATTGTGTGCAATTCTCAAACTCATCAAGGTTTCCTGTAAAAATAATAAGACATCATGTGAGCTGCTATATCTCAGATCTACAAGATCCAAGCAACTTGTATCGGCATATAGCATCTAAGGTATGGGGGCACATGATATTCTCCCGGGGAGGAGGGGTGGCGGGTGCACAACCAGTTGGTGGTTGGGAGGGTGGGGACAAATATAATCTAAACAACCCTAAACAGAGCTTCACAATTTTATCTAAGGTCGAGGGGGTGACCCCTGACAATCATAGCTCCGCCTAATTAAACATAACATTTGCATGTACTATAGTACTAGACTTAATATTCATGTTTCAGTTTCATGTTCGTTTTAAATATTGAATTGAGGACCATGCATGTCTTACATTTTACTCCCTTCGTTCCTAAATATTAGTCTTTTAGAGATTTCAAGTGGACTGGCACATACGGATGTATATAGACATATTTTAAAGTGTAGATTCACTCATTTTGCTCCGTATGTAGTCGCGTGTTGAAATCTCTAAAAGGCTAATATTTAAAATGTATGAGTATTTTTGAATTCATGTCATACATGCATGGTTTGGAAAAATAGATGCACTATAATTATTGGATTGTTGTTGTGTTCGTGTGTGGGTCTCTCTCTCTCTCTCTCTCTCTCTCTCTGTATGTGTGTGTGTGTGTGTGTGTGTGGTCATATGCTTTATACATACAAAGTTTTCTCACCTCCATATTGTTCATCTTTTAAATTTGAATTTGCATTGAAAACTTACCAGGGATACCATGAAATGTGAAATCCACGTTGAGATCACTATATCACAAACTCACTCTAATTCAACAACTCGTCATAAATCAATTACCACGTTGAGATTAGTATTTGCAAGGAAAATACGGGCATTGTAATACACATAGATTCGTTCGACAATTTAAAAGGTTCCTTTCGTATTCTTGAATGGTAGGACCCAATGCGTACCAGCCAGACCTTGGCTCGTGTTGATCCTAAAAAAACCAGGCTCGTGTCCTTCTGGTGGCGTGCGTGGTACGCACATTAGGCAACCCCAACCAGTCGAGCCTCCGCGTTTTGAGTCGAAATATCTGGCGGCCAGAATTCCAGCCTTAGGAAATTCCCCTTATGTTCGTGGTCCATAATGACTACCGATGAACAAAGGAGGGATGCTTTAGTAACTAGACAACGTTACCTACCATGCCGATCACGGTTCAATTCCCTCGGTCGCCGCTCGCCAAGGTCACCCGTCAACTGCATTTCCTAGTACTACTACTACACCCGGATGAGCATAGAATTGAGCCTTTTGTTCGTGCCTAGTACTTGAGTTAATATATCAGGCAATGCACTGGTACGGAGGGATTATCCTTTTGCTCTGCATATATAACTTGTCTGAAGTCTAACTAAGCAAAATGTTGGACCAAATCATTTCTTAATAAATACAACAAGACAGATGTATGGCTTGAAAATTTATTGCATGATGCAGGTTATGATATTGCTTCGAATCCTGGATCTTAAATTTCAGAAAATCCAAACCGACCGGAATAAATGACTACACAAATTAATCCAAGGTTGGAGTTCCCCTCGCAATGTAAATAGCTCCGGCTTTGCGAGGGATGGGGAGGTAGCTTCAATGTGTGGAAGATACGGCGTGAGAAAGCGAGGTTAATCGAGAGACATATAGATAGAGAGACAAAGTGAGTGTGGTCCGACATTCATTGAACAAATATATATGATCTGGAGAGATATTGTCTGAGTGAGCTCTTGGCAAGGGTGAGAGATGTAAGATAGAGCTTGAGAGATGATCCAGTCACAGATGTGTAGATATATTTTGTTGGTGGGAGGAAGCAAGGTCAATCGATCACATAGGGTCGTCGTGCGATCGAAAGAGTGAGACGGGTTGGAGAGAGTGACCTAGATAGACAATGTGCGTGAGAGAGTATACAATGTGAATAAGTCGAATTGGGCTCAAACATGGTGATATATCATTTTTCTCCGAGAAAGAGCGAGGTCAATCGAGACATACAAAGAGAGGGAGAGAGAGAGAGAGAGAGAGAGAGAGAGAGAGAGAGAGGAGAGAGAGAGCGTGGCCCGCCATGAGGTCAAAAGAGTGGGGCGGCTTTGATGGACTGACCTAGATAGACAATCTACGTGAGAGAGTATAGAGTGTGTCGATCGAGGCCCGAACAGGGAGATATATCATTTGTATGTGAAAGAAAACAAGGTTAAATGAGACTCAGATAAAGAGAGTGATATTGAGTGAGTGTGGCCCGTCGTGCAAAAGAAAGAGTGAGACAGTCTCGAGGGAGTGACCTAGATAGACAACGTGCGTGCGTGCGCACGAGAGGTTGGGGGGCTAGATAGGCAATGCATGTATTTAGCGTGAGAGGGTGAGAGGGAGAGGGAGAGCTCGGCATGGGGTGCAATGGCAGGTGTGTGAGGTAAATACATTTAAATAGCAGTGGAAAAAAGGGGTTGTGTAGTTGAGAGAGTTAGAGATCGAAACATGGAGAGAAAGAATGGATGTGTGTTGAAACCGATAGCTTCCTAAGGTGGTTAGGAGAGGAAGATTGACCGATCTGAGAAGTATGTAGTGTGTGTGCGGAGGGGGGCTAAAAACAACATTTGAATGTAGATAGTACGAGACTTAATATCGATGTTTCAATTCGATTGTACATTGTAAGATTTGAACCGAGGACCATGCATATGGGTAATTATTTCGAATTCATGCCATACTAGGTTTCGAAAAGTTGACATTGAATCGATTTGTTGTGCTATTTTGTAGGTCATATGTTTGAATCCATCCAAAAGTTTTCTCACTACCATGGTGTTCATCATATGAATATGAATTTGTATTAAAAAAGTAGCATGGATACAGTGAACTGCGAAATCCATGTTAGGATTGGAGATCGCTATGTGACACACACTCGAGTTCAAATAACTAATTATGTGACACACACTCTAATCCACGTTTGCGTGGATACCGTGGATACCGTTTCAATTTTTTTTCAAATAACTCCTCAATAATTAATTTATAGTATCTCGTTTCGAATGACTAATTATTGCAAGGAAAACACGGGCATGTTAATACATACAGATTCGTTTGCAAATGAAAGAAGATTCATTTGCATTCTCAAATGTAGGCGCACCAGGCAGACGAGGGTCGTGTCGTGGTGGTCGCGTGTGTCGGACGGACGCTTAGCACCCAGCCACCCACCCCCTCCCCCCTCCCCCTCCCAAAAAAAGGACGACGACAAAATAAGTTCGCGCTTCCACGTTCCGGATTGAAATATCTGGCGGCCCCAATTCCAGCCGTGCAAAATCTCCCTTCTCCATCGTCCCCTTCCACGCCCAGATTGCTCAAATCCGTAATTCGCCGCCAACCCAAGCAAAGTTCGAATCGTCCATCGTCTCGTCTCTTTCCCCACCTCTGTGTCGGACGACGACGACGAAGATGACGGTCGTGCTTCACCACTGCACCGGAGCTACCTCATCTACGCCCTCGTCCACCGCACCGGGTGGTCCACCGACAACGTCGGCCGCCGCAACCGACGTGCCTCACAGACACCGACTTCCACCGCATCAGGTGCGCTTCACCGACGTCATCTCCTAGCTCACCGGGGCTACTTCACCGAGCACATCGCCGCGCCTCCGCCCCCCGAGGCCGCTGGGGCTTCACCAACGGTCTCGTCCACCGCATCGTAGCGCTCCGCTGCCACTCAAGATCTGCATCCGTGCACGAATAGCCAATGCCAGCGCATCACCCTCAACGGCTCTGAAGTAACCCGCACTCTAGCTAGGCGAGCATGCCCAAACGCCGGCCCGAACTAGGTATCCACACATCACTCCCTTGTGCACTGTTCTGCCGATGTTTGGATATCCATTCGCTGCTCTCTTAGCTTACACGCCTATCCAACTCTGACTTTAACTCTTATTTCTTCTGGAGATATCATCTGAAACAAGCAAATCCATTTTTTTAGCGAAGCATGACGGCGCTACGGGATCTAGTACACATCCTGCACACCCGTATAACCTTGTAAGTATCTGTCCTCTGGTACAACAACAAGGTCGATTCCTCTTATTTGATGAGCCATTCGCCGTGTCAAAACTGCAGAGGGGGATGCAAGGAGCACAAGGCCTGCACATCCAAGCAAGTGGTAACATGGACTTGTACATGGAACATCCCAAGCACAGGCAGAGCTGAAGTGAGCACAGACAACGAGCTAAGCGTAAGTCTACTGCATTTCATTTAATTCGTCTTGGCATTCGTGTATGATTTGTGTGCGATGGCGGATCCACGAATTCAAGTTACCAGGGGCGAACATTTAACTTAAAAAATATGAAGGCACTTGCACTTCGGAAATCAACATAACTTGAGAAATGTGAAGCTACATGCACTTTGAAAACCAGCTAATGATCCAAAGTAGTTCAGATTATAAACACTAAATGATGCAAGCACCAAAAAAACACAAAATGCAACATGGTGTACAAGGACTACAAACATGGTGCAGAGCTGCTTGAATTATTCGTTCTCCGGCTGAAAATATCGAAGTGTAATTGCACCTATAACCAGGGCGCAAACTGCATATCAATATATGTATCCTGCACAAGTATGCCGGTAGTTTCAAACAACAGATTAGAAAAGTATTTATTCTACGTTGTCATGATACGGGGACTTTCTAGTAGATGGCCTCGATGTTTCCTCAAGCCATGAAAATGCACTATAATTTGCTTGTCATCAATGCCTGCAAATCTCTATGTCTCCCTCAACATAGCAGATCATCATTAGACACTAAATCCTTCAATGGGAGCTTGCAAAATGCTTGCATTAGATGCCTCATTAGACACTTTATGTTCATCACCAGGAGCATGCAAAATGTTTGCATCAAATCCTTCATTAGCAGTCTGTTCATTAGACACTTCAGGCTCAAGAGCAACATGAGCTTGGATGTTTGCACCGGAAACTTGATTAGATACATCAGATTCGGTCGATTCGGTATTGATTGGGGAGTTATAAAATAAGTAGAAATTGGTTTCATTTTCTCATAGATTCCCTACATACAGGCAGTTTTACAACACCGTCGGGTTTAACTATTGGCCAGAAATTGAAGAGTTGAATTAGATATAATCAGGGATGTGATGTACCTGCTCGCTGCGCATGCTACTCTTGCAAGCTGTGATTGTCCGTTTGCGCAAGCTTGATGCCATGCCCGTGCTGCCGCCGCAGCCTCCCATGCAGGCTACACTCAGGGTTGGATCTTCATCTTCTTGTCCTTCCGTTCGCTAGAAGCCCGGTGACCGCCCTCCAACGAGGGCGCGAGGAAGTGTTGTGTCGGTCTGTCCAGCGGCGGCTAGGTTAGGAGCAAACCAGACTAGAGGCTGGAGCGGATGAATTGGGACTTTTCCTGCTGTCGATCGATATGGGAGGCGCTCGTTTGGGCCGCGGGCCTGCTATAGGGCCTGCCTTGCACTTACGTTATTGGCCTATCCAAATTGAAACATTTTTCTTCATTTTTTACATTGCCTGCTCGTGCGTTGGGACGAACAAAACTAGCCTGGGCCAACCTGGACGACTCAAACTAGGTGCATACTTTCTGGCCACCCGAGGCGGCTGCCCATACCAGCCCCTATGGTGGCGTCGCACCTTTTGCGTGTATGATAGGGTAGTGAAAAATATTCCAGTGGCGCTTTTGATTTACCCACGGAATGGTTGAATTGCTTGTTTCTATGAACTGAGTTCGCCAATAATGTGAAGGATGCCAATCTTTTCATCCTATTGTAGATTGCTTAGATCTCGATATGAGAAAAGTAATCGCATGAAATATACAGTAAAAGCCAGTGTGATGTGTGTGGCTACAACTAGTCTGACTATACCTCCTCATATAACATATGAAGAACACACCATCTTTTTTTGACACTTGAAACAGTAGGAGAGGCTCCTACTGTATGTATTAAATTAAGTGACAAAAAGTCTTACGGAGTTATAACCTTACATCCATAGCCATGTTGAAACTAAGGGGGGAGGGGTTTAAAACTAGAAAGAGGGAACAAAAGACTAAAGTTATATACTATTTACAAAGAGGACAAAAAGGGTTGAAGTTTCTCTCCCACTCTGTAACGAAGGAGGGAAAGGTCCTACTTCAACCTAGCCAGCCAGGATGATTTCGAAGGTGAAATCCCTCTGAAGTGTTTGTTGTTTCTCTCCTTCCATATGCTCCAAGCAGCCTGTAGGAAGATGTCCATGAACATCGGGCTATTCCATGTAGTTTTCGCGCGCTCAACCCATTGAAGTCTTGTACCATGTGTCATCCAGTTCATATTAATATGTGCCCAGCACTCTTGGCTAAATGGACAGGTGAAGAAAAGGTGCTCCAAAGTTTCTTCAATAGGAGAAGTACATAGCAGACATGTGTGATTGTCACCAATGTTGTAGTATCTCCTCCTGAGCATGTTTCGTGTGTTTAGTCTATCTGAGAGGAGTAGCCAGTCGAACACTTTTATTTTCATGGTGACCTTAGATTTCCACAGCCAGTTGTATGTTTGGTGAGCTCTTATTTCTCTGAAATAGTATGAGTAATATTGGCTCGCAGTGTAATCTCCTTTACCCCAAATGCATGTCCATTTGCCCTCTCCGTGGGCCAAAGTAATTGGAGTCAACAATTGCTGAAGGTCTATCAACTCTGCATGAGCCTGCGCAAAAAGGGGAAGCTGGAAGGTTTCGCCCAACGTGTCAGCCGTTATCATTGCCTGGACAGAGATATCCTCGTATTTGGTGTATGAAAAGGCCCTGGGGTGGCTGGAGGCCAGAATGTCATCCATCCAAAGATCTTTCCAAAGTAAAGTGGTGCAACCATCCTGAATTGTGACTTTGGTGATCCCTCTATAAACTGGCGTGAGCTTTGTGACGTCTCTCCACCAAAAGGAACCACAAGCAGCCGTTGCATGAGGGATTTTCGATGAGTAATAGGTGTTCCAGATTAATTCCACCCAAGGTAAGTCCCAGTGATTGTAGAACTTGTGAAGATATTTGAGTAACAGGGCATCACTTTGTGTTCTGAGGTCCAATATACCCATTCCACCACACTCTTTAGGTTTACAAATCATGCTCCAAGCCGCCAGAGAGTTACATGTTTCCCCCTGCTCCGTCTTTTTAGTCCAGAGACATTTCCTTCTGATCTTGTCTAAGAGCTCAATAATGGAGGCGGGAAGCTTGAGAGTGCATAGAGCAAAAATCATGAGCGAAGTGATCACTGAATTTACTAGAGAAAGCTTTGCACCATACGAAATCATGTTGAGGGTAGCAGTTAGGCGGCACTCCACTTTACAAACCAAAGGCATTAGGTCCTGAACAGATGGTCGTGTGGTTCCCAAAGGCAGCCCAAGGTAAGTGAAGGGCATTTTGCCGATCATGCAACGAAGATTTGTGCAATCTTTATTCTTGAGGGACTCATCACGATTGATTGGGATGAGAGTGGATTTTGGAAGTTTATTTTAAGGCCAATGGAAGTTGCATAATCCGACAAAATCTGCTTGATCGTGGCGCTTGAGTTTCACAAGCCGGTAATACTAGAATTGTGTCATCAGCGTATTGAATGACCGGGTAATCCTTTTGAGTTACACATGGGAAAGGAAGCTGAATGTGACCACGAGCAAAAGCATCATTAATGACGGCTTGAAGAAGGTCGGCTGCCAAAGACGAAAATCAGGGGAGATAGCGGGTCTCCTTGTCGAACCCCCGTTTTGCAATGGAATTGTCTCCCTGGAACGCCATTTAAAAGGACCGAAGATTTACCTGAGGCCAAAATTGTTTGGATCCAGTTTAGCCATTTGTCGTTAAATCCCATATGCCTCATAATCTCCAACATGGGCTCATGTTCAATAGTGTCAAAAGCCTTAGCAAAATCAAGTTTAAGGAGGACAATTGGTTTCTTTGATGTTTGACATTGATAAATGTACTCAAACGCCCATGCCAGACAGTCCTGAATAGATTTGCCCTTCAAAAAACCATATTGATTTCGATGCACGATTTTTAGGATGATCTTTTGGAGACGGTTGGCAAGAAGTTTCGTAATGATCTTAAGACAGCAGTTGAGTAAGCGTGATTGATGCGTAATCATTGGCTGAAGCGGGAGCATTGATTTTGGGATCAAAGTAATGAAGCCCTCATTAATACTCTCTAGGTTTAAGTTGCCCTCATGAAATTGATTGCACAGAAGATAAAAGTCTTCTTTAATCACGTGCCAACAAGATTTGAGAAAATGTCCAGTGAAACCATCTGGACCCGGAGCCCTATCCGCAGGCATGTATTTAATGACATCTTCAATTTCCTAGTGAGTGAAAGGCACAGTTAGTTGGTCCAAATCCTCAACCTTCTTGATCATTCTGGCTAAATCAAACTTCATCTCATGTTGCTGAGAAGACCCAAGTTGTTTTTTGAAAGCTTGAAAAATAACTGATTCTTTGCCCGCGTGGTCTTCAACACAATAACCATCCTCCGTGGTAAGAGAAGCAATGTTATTTCTCCTATATATTTCTGAGGCATCGCTTGGAAAAATTTAGGTTGTTCGTCGCCAAATTTGACCCAACGAATGGTACATCTCATCCTCCAATACTCTCTCTGATAAGTAAGAAGCCTTAGAATATGGTGCTTGAGAATGTGACGAAAATTTGTTTCTGGGATGGTGAGACGCCTTTTATTTTTGAGTGCATCAAGTTCGAAGAGGGCCCTGTTGGAGTTTCCAATGGCAATAGACACACCATCTTACCAGATTAACCATTCGACTTACCAATGCAGTGTGGAAAGAAAGAAGTATTTGGACTGCGTATCCAAGCAATTGATGCCATGGACTCCTTCGTACTACCTTGTAAGCGAAAAATAAGTTGCAGTGTGCCTGTACAAAGAACTAGAGTAAGTTCGATTACACCTTCTCGAATTTTAGTTAGCCACTTATTGCAAAATTGTTCAATTACGTTGCTTGGCTTAATTTAGTTTGCTACTGATTACATAATGCCACAGCCTGTTAATCCTATTGTAGATTGCGCCTATCTATGTGTTTGATACTTACTGTTAAGAATTACCTGTTTGCCTGGACTTAAGTAGCTACTTGTTTGTTTAACTACTTTGTTGCTGCAACAACGGGTTACAATGATGTTAATAACTACTTTTCAGCATCGAATTGAAACTCTTTAATTCCTTGTTTGTTTAACTAGTTTGCTGTTATAACTCCCAGTTGAGATGTTTTGCTAACTTCACCTTTTCTGAATCCAATCAGAACTTTAATGGCAAAACAGGTTAGCCCAAGATCAAAGAGCGAGGTCCCCATGGACGTTTTATCATCCCACAGCAGTGGCACCGACCCAATCGTGCAGTATGAATTGCCAACTACTAATGCTCTAGAGGCTAAACTAGTGGTAGAAAGAGATTCTGCTTCTGCACTTAGAGATGAAGTTGACATGTTGAGGAAGAAAACAACACAATCAGTAGCAGTACTCAAGACAACCATTAAATATTTGGTGGATTTCAAAATGAAGCAAATTGAGACTGACCACATTATTAAGGTCCTGAAGGAAAAAAGGAAATTAAATTCCCACTTGGTAAATCATAGGTGAAATGTCCTTTCCATCGTTGAATAACCTTTGTGTTGTTTGTTCATGTAATCAATCAAACCATTTGTTTTAGAGATCATGTAATAATTGTTTTTTGTTTTCTGTTTTTTGGTTTGTAATTTTATTTGAGCACAAGTCTGTATTAATTGATAAGACTCGAAGACATTTCATTTTGATTGATGTGCCAGACCTACAAATATGCCAGTCGGGCTAAATGTGCATTCAACAATAATAGTAGTATAGATGGACCATAAGTGGCACGCATCGGAAAGGGCCAAGATGCTATAGTAGCTTGGCTAAAAAAAGGATGTTGTTGTAGCAAAGAAAAGTATAACGGCCTGGCTTATGTATGTTAGGCTATATTATTGATCCATATACTCTATAAGTGTTTATATGTCTGTTAGTTATGTACATTCTTGGTTGATTGACTCGGTATTTGAATCTTGATACATCGCTTGTGCACATATCTAAATGGGAGTACACATTATGTTGTGTGTGACATTTGAGTTGGACATGAAGTGTTCCAAATATTCGAATTCACCTAAAACTGGATTCTAGCCACGAATTTGAGTATCGGCATTTGTAAACCATATTCATATATGACAAAGGAATATCTTTGTCGTCCTTTTGAAGATATATAAAAACACATAGAATGATTTATAAAGATTCGTATAGGAATACAAAATGGATTCGAATTTAGTTGCCAGGGTAAACGTGGATGCTTATTGTCCCAAAATTCGAAAGAAGCGGCAAAATGTCCACTCCCATGTTGGCTGCCCGAAGCCAAGTGTTTGGGAGATGGAAATTACTGTCTACCCATTACACGGACAATCCATCGGCCCGATTTCCACTACTCTAAATAGGGGTAGGATAGTAACTTCAATTAGACGTGACATGACCGCCTCTGAGCCCATTCCGACATAGTGGGCGCCAAACATGGGCGGCAAAACACATTTGATTCAAGCTCGTCCGAAAGACCTCTGTTTCTCCCTCCATTTCCCCATTCTTACATGATGGGCGGCAAAACAAACTCGTCTCGGCCGAAATCGATGTAGGAAAATATTTTCAATAGGGGCAGGTTTGTAACTTCACTCAGACGTGACACAACTGCCCTACCTGTCAGCCCCGTTCATACACCGTGCGCGCCAACCATGGGCGCCAACCACCCTCTCCTCGCCCGAAATCGCTCTGGGCAAATATTGGCGAGATGCGAGATTACCGTCGTATCCCCGACCGACGAGACATCCAAATTTTAAACGGGGGCTAAGTTCGTAACTTTCCCATATTTCAGAAAGGCGCGTCCCAAAAACATGGTTCCCCGTACCTCTCCCTCCATTTTCCCATTCATACACCGTCCGCGCTAGAACACCATCCGCACACCAGTCTCCGTCCGCCACCCCATCCATCGCTGCCATCCTCCACCACATCCATCGCCGCCGTCCTCCACCACATCCATTGCCACCGTCCTCCACCATGCCAAAGCGCCTACCAAGACCGCGTCGTCCACTGCTAGAGATAGACGTTTCTCATCCACGGCGACGGACCAAGAGCCTTGCATCATGTCCTCTCGCTTCATCAGCGCCATTGTCCTCTTTGCCGGGGCCGCTCACACGACCTTCTCTTCCACCGCAACGGGACTTATCCCCCAATGCACCCATCTACCATCGCAGATCTACTTCAACGCCACCGACAGCCATCGCACCCCCGATGCCTACACGGCGCCGCAAGAGAGGTGGTACTTCATATCTCCTCAACTTTTTTATCTCAACCATAAAATAGATCTTAACTTGGTTACTCTACTTTATTTTTAGCTCTTAAAATTTAGTTCTTAGTTCAAAGTAAACAATGGCTGCTAAATATCATTTCTTCGGTTTCCACCTTTTATGATCACTATACGATCCGAATACGTGCTTCGTGTCATAATAGCACTGCTCGACCCATCAAGCTAAACAAGCTTAGTTGTTCAAATATGAATCTTATATTATTAAAACAGATTCGTTTAATTGGTCAGCTAAATGTTCCAAAATTAGTTTCGAAAATGCATGTTCGCCGCTCGGGTGTGTATCTCTACAGGGTGCCCACGGTGGGTCGGCCAACGCTGGGATTTTGGGTCGTCCCCGGCCCCGATTCCCCTCTGTTCTGCTGCGTGCTTCCGATCTCTACTACTTGACCGCCTGCCTTGGCGACTTCCGTCCCGGACAGCATGACTCTAGGAGGAGACGCCGGGACTAACAGAGGTCGAGAGCCGCCCAACAGCGTCACCGCTGCCCGGTAGCGCCGCCGTGCCTACCTTCGATCCGTTGCTCAGGGCTCGGGCATGCAACACCCACTAAGCCAACCCGATTTATCTGAGATAAGTCCTCAACACTCAATGACCACTCCTCATCACCCATTTTCTAATTGATTCATTACTCATTAGGCAGGACTGTCATTAGGGTTTGTTGTGTGCTCAGTGCTACCTACACTTAATGGTTCAGATGTATTTTGGTAATCTTTAGTACCTGTAAAGTTCACAGGGTTTTCAAAATTCCGGCCCTAGGAACAAACACTAGTCATTTTGGATTGTTGGTTGTAGTGACATTGACCCATTACTACCGCAAGCGGGTTTGTTGACAATTTTACTTGTCTTTCTTACTCATTCGATATAATATCCAATTATTCACGTCGATTAGTTGCAAACAATAAGTGCTAGACAAACTTCTTGATTCAGATTTTGGGCCGGTCTCTTCTGCAGTTACAATTCTGCATACTTGTCCTAGTAAGCTCACAAGTAAATGACTAGTTCACTACATCTATGCTTGCATTGTCATATTTGTTGTCAATATTCTTTTAGGGTGGACCACCCTGTTTCTAAATACTGCAACCGTAGACACGAGTGAATAGTATTTCTCTATGTGATCTCTTCCATCATGTGTGGGCAACGAACACTGCATTGTATAGAAAGAAAGTGTCATTTCCAGCTTTTACATAGGCTTCGATCTTTTACATGGAATACAATCTGCCTACTTGCTTTGTGTCGCACTACCAACACTCCACCCTTGAAACTAAACATTATACCACTCATAATTCCTTAGCTTATTTGTTCAAATACGAATTTCATATGATTCTAATGTTCCTACTTCAGTTTTGAAATGTGTGTCTGCCTTTTATAGAGACATAAGGGGTTTGTATTTACGTGTGGTGCAGTCAAGACGGTTGGGGGGTGAACTTTGCATATGCAGGGGTTTATAGGGAGACACTCTTCGAGTTGAATCCGCAATGCATTCCATAGATAATCTGACTACTTTTTACGTTTTCATGAATCTCAGATTCTGAACAGCATCATAATGATTATGAGCTTGCGCGCATGCAAAGAATAAAGCAGAATAATGCCATGATTGTCAAACTTGGCATTAAGGGACTGAAATCAAGTCTGGATGCAATGCAATGCAAACGCTCTCCACCCTCTGATTCATGCTCGAATATGATCCTAACGGTGATTACGAGCTAGATGGAGACCTAAGTCAATGTAGCTCCCTAGTGGAGGAGTCAGAGGAAGATGCCCTATCTTATTCACCCATCAAGGTGCTTGCTCTAACTTTCCAAGGTTATATTTGTCGCACATATCTTGCAACTGATGCTTTGCATTGCTTCTACTTTGTTGAACTACCATTAGCTTAGTTTACACATTGTGTATGTGAATACGCCCTGCCTATCCATTTTCAGTACATATTCCATCTGTCATCATACCATATTTATCCATTCAAATGTTGTTCTTGTGTATGAGACGTTCAAAAGGAAGATGGTGATTGCTGATCGTGGAGGAGCACAAGCAAAGTATTTGGAAAAGGTAGTGGCACCTGATAAATCAAATAGCCCATTAGGTGTAGTTGCAATATCACGACCCACAAAACACCCCAACTCTGGCGGACTCTAGCCCTACTACCTTTGGTCATTTCGATTTCCCAACTCGTGAGACCCCAAGCGCAGCAAACATTATGATTATGCCAGTTGACATAGCACCGACTCTACGCTGCAAAACCCCCATTCCAGCAAAGAGTACACCAAATCCAGTTGCCAAATCCCTTTTCTAACCAGAGAGAGCCCCAATTGCAGCAAATAGGACCCCTGTTCCATTTCTTCCCAGTTTACAAGACAAAGCTTATATTGTTGTCAGAAACTTTGTGCGCATCTTTCCTTCATGGAAAGATTACACCGCAGACACAGAAAAATTTCCAGTCTTCCTCCGCAACTTACGCGTAAGTAATGTACTAATGTTATTCATGGTCATTACTGCATATGTTTCTGGTGACAGAAGTCACAAGATTTCATTCTTTTAAATAGGCGAGGACCAAACTGGATTGTCAAGACGAGCAAGGGTTGGTTGCGCTTTTCAAGTACTCGTTGATGAAGTATCGTTCCTACCTGAGGCAAGTGCACTTTGATGGCAAGCCTCTAAATGAAATTTCTGTAAAGTCTCCGGTGCTACATTTATCAGACAGTGACTGGAATAATCTTGTTACACATTGGTCTCGTCTGCAGCGTAAGGTACTATCTATGATATCACATCACAATTTGAACTATATTTCTACATTTGCCTTAACCTCACTTGTATGAAACCATTAGCGTAAGAACGTTCATTCTCAAGGGACCACAGAATCTCGCAACTATATCGCTTTGCATTGCTCTTGTGAGTACCTCTTGCCCTGTATGAGCATACTTACTTTCATAGTTGTTTGATTATGTAGCATCACTGCACAAGTTAGCCTCGTTATCGTCCATTTGGTGGACATTATAAGATCGGCATGGACTCTTACATAAATTTAGAATCAACCCAATGCTTTTGAAGAGGTTCAGCTCTGTAGTCCTCTTGTAAGGACTAAACGTCGTCTATCACTGTACTTACATTAACAGCTACTCCCTCCGTCCCATAATATAAGAACGTTTTGTATAGTACACCAGTGTTCAAAACACTCTTATATTATGCGAAGAGGGATTGGTTCATTGTGTAGCATTCTGCATCTTATCTCCCTCGCCCACCATTTACTAAAAAAGATCAGACCTATATTTAATCTTACCAAAAAGTAGAATACATGAGACAATGCCGGTCTTGAAGTGTAGCCCATTGCTCTTGTGAGTACATTTTGTCTGTAATGCTTGTACTTCCGAGGATTGGTAGTTGATTATGTAGCATCAATTTGCATCTTATCTTCATTATCCTCTATCCCTTCCGGTATTATCATATCTATAATTACTCTCTACAAAATGTAGAGTACAGGCAATGCTTATGAAGAAGATTACGTGCTAAAATTCTTGAGTTATCCTTCCCTTGACATGGAGAAGGGCATTATAAAGCCGGTGTTAGCTGTTAATGTAAGTTAGACCTTCTAAAGCCTTTATCCTCAAGCTGCTGTTTAATTTTCTCATACTCCCTATCGTTTCTTCTTTGTTTAGTTTCTGTTTCTACCAAAATGCATGTTAGCAAGAACCATAAGTTCTAAGTTTTACTTGTAAAACCAAATTCCTTATTCATACCATGCACATTGCTCAATACTCCCTATATGTATGCTTGTTTTTGTGGATCTATAATCCGGTATGTGGTGAAGCATTACGTTTGCACCTTGTCATCTCCTGTTTTATCTTACTGATGTGGCTGATGATATGAACAACATGCCATGCACATTAACAAAAATAGATACAATGATATCCTTTGCCCTTCATCTATGCTTGTTATGTTGACATGGTAATCCAGTAGTGTGGTGAAGCTCCCCGCATTATGAACAATGCCAAATTATGCTACTGATATTTTGAACTTACTCTTTATTTTCTAGTTTGAAATTGGATGGAATTGACAACACAGTTATCATCTTTGTTTATACACGTGCAAAACATGTCATCTCTCTGCTTTGTTTCAGGGTGATATGCCTGATGGCATGCACAAGTCTGCTGAAGGCTGTGAGACAAACCCAACATATATTGCAGCAAACAAAGCAAAACATCTTGAAGATAGCGAGACAACCCCAAAGTATTGTCTTGATGCAGTGTTCAAGTTACTTGAGACTAGAAGTCAGACAAGCTCACAGAATTCATTATGCGAATCGATTCGACTTCTTGAGTCCCAAGTTCTAGCAGAAAGGCATTCTGCAACTCAACTTTGACTTGAAGTCCTATCTCTAAGAAAGATTGCGGAGAACACCAATGAGAACCTCATCGCTAAACAGCTACACCTAGAAGCTAAGACCGACATGCTAGGCCGGTCTCACAGCCTTGCTCAGCAGCTTGCGCAGCAGTTCCCGTGCAAGGCTAACCTTTCTTGAATTGTCTTGTAAGTGGTCTCGGTTTAGTATTATTTTGTTACACTGCAATTGTTCCCAGTTTTTGTAATATGCTTCTTCATTGCGCGTTATGATCACTGGTGGTGACCTTCGATGCCTAGTGGATGTAATATACCATAAATCCTTTATTGTATAGTGTAGGTTTATTCTTAGTTACTATGGAGTAATTTATTTATTGTATAGAGTAGGTTTGTTCTAATTCCTACTAGTTACTTCCATCATTCGCTATCTGAAAAAAAAACCAGATGTAGTCGACCGGGCCGAAACATTCGCCTCTAGCGGGCCTGGTGTTTAGCGGGCCAATATTGGGTCGGCCTGCATCTTTCTTGGGCCCGAATCATTGGGGCCTTCACACTTTGCGCGAGGCCCACAACTTACACCAGCCTATATTTTAGTTGGGCCTTTTGTGGACCCAGCGCTTAGTTTGGCCCAGGTAGCGTTGGGCCATTAACAGGCTGAATATTGTACTGGCCTATTACGGCCCAGATGAAACCATGGGCCTTTAGCAGGCCGAAATGCATATTGGGCCTCAATTTTCACTAGTCGTCGACGGGCCTTCAGCAGGCTGAAATGTAGACCGGGCCTTTTTGGGCCCAGTTATATCACGGCGATTACGGGCGAAACATATCTCGGGACTTAGTTAGCCCATCGATATCATGGGCCTTTAAGAGGCCGAAAGCTTAATCTGAGACATCAACGGGCGAATTAAGCGACAGGCCTTTAACAGACCCAAAGTCACGTTGGGCTTAACTGTTGCCACCTTTATCACGGGCCGTTAGTGGGCCCGATGTCCCGTCAGACCATATATGGCCCATGGGCAGCACGTGCCATCCCCAGGCTGAAAGTCACACCAGGCTGAAATGGGCCCATGTCTACATCGGGTCTCTAACAGGCCGAAAGTCACTGGGCTGTAATTGGGCCCAAATATTCGGCGAACAATTAACGGGCCAGATCTGTCTTTGGGCCGTAAATGGGCCCAAATATTCGAGGAACAATTAACGGGCCAGATCTGGCTTTGGTCTGTAAATGGTCCTTTATTAAGCAGGCCGTTATTGGGCTGGCCCACTAGTACCTGAGTAAGTACTACGGGCCTTTGACTGGGCCATCCTTTTTAACCTATATGGGCCTCTGTTGGGTCGTGCCACATGTCGATGTATCATAGGCGCTTTGGGTCCAATGAGTGGATGACATCTGTCCCAACGGTGAGCCGACACATGTTTCCTCCAGCCAATGATGATTTTACACGTGGAAAATCCCCATTGGTCGGGGCTGTTAACGGGTTATCGAATCCAAAACCGGACCCGATAGCTTAACGGCGTTCCGTTACGGTGGATGCCACGTGTCGGTCACCCTTGACGAAAGCACTTCAGGACGCGATTTATCGTCATGGAAGTGGACACTTCCGTGATGATAATTTTGGTAATGTCATGGAACACTTCTACGACAACACAGGTATGACTATCTTGATTCTGTCATAAATTTGTCATGGATGTACATGCATGATAGAAAACGTGACCTACTGTGACAAACACGTATCATCACAGAAGTGTATTTTTTTTGTAGGTTGTGCGTAATTATCTTAGGCAATTGTGAACAAGATCAGTGGTCGTCATTGCAATTTCATATGAGGGAGAGGCATAAGCTAACATACTTTCTCTTCTTGGATCATATGCACTTACGATTGGAACTCTAGCAAGCATCCGCAACTACTAAAGATCATTAAGGTAAAACCCAACCATAGCATTAAAGTATCAAGTCCCCTTTATCCCATACGCAACAACCCCCTTACTCGGGTTTATGCTGCTGTTACTCAAGCAACCCACTATAAGTGAATCATGAACGTATTGCAACACCCTACAGTGGTAATCCTTCACGTGGGCGTGGCACGGAAGACACCATAGGACAACACCAAAATAAAACATACAACTCAAACCAATCTAGATCATCAATCAACCCAAAGACAAAAGAAATCTACTCAAAACATCATAGGATGGAAACACATCATTGGATCATAATATGTGGCATAAAGCACCATGTTCAAGTAGGGGATTACAGCGGGGTGCGGGAGAGTGAACCGCGTAAAAGCGATGAGGATGGTGATGTTTATGAAGACGGTCACCGCGGCGATGGTTGAAGGAAATATGCCCTAGAGGCAATAATAAAGTTGTTATTTATATAATCCTTATATCATGATAAATTTTATTATTCATGCTAGAATTGTATTAACCAGAAACTCAGTACATGTGTGAATACATAGACAAAAAGAGTGTCCCTAGTATGCCTCTACTTGACAAGGTCGTTAATCAAAGATGGTTAAGTTTCCTAGCCATAGACATGTGTTGTCATTTGATGAACGGGATCACATCATTAGAGAATGATGTGATGGACAAGACCCATCTGTTAGCTTAGCACTATGATCGTTTAGATTATTGCTATTGCTTTCTTCATGACTTATACATGTTCCTATGACTATGAGATTATGCAACTCCCGATACCGGAGGAACACTTAGTGTGCTATCAAACGTCACAACGTAACTGGGTGATTATAAAGATGCTCTACAAGTGTCTCCGATGGTGTTTTTTTGAGTTGGCATAGATCGAGATTAGGATTTGTCACTCCGTGTATCAGAGAGGTATCTCTAGGCCCTCTCGGTAATGCACATGACTATAAGCCTTGCAAGCAATGTGACTAATGAGTTAGTTGTGGGATGATGCATTATGGAACAAGTAAAGAGACTTGCCGGTTATGAGATTGAACTAAGTATGATGATACCGACGATCGAATCTCGGGGAAGTAACATACCGATGACAAAGGGAACAACGTATGTTGTTATGCGGTTTGACCGATAAAGATCTTCGTAGAATATGTAGGAGGCAATATGAGCATCTAGTTCTGCTATTGGTTATTGACCGGAGATGTGTCTCTGTCATGTCTACATAATTCTCGAACCCGTAGAGTCCGCACGGTTAACGTTCGATGACGATTTGTATTATGAGTTATGTGATTTGATGACCGAAGTTTGTTTGGAGTCCCGGATGAGACAACAGACATGACGAGGAGTCTTGAAATGGTTGAGACATAAAGATTCATATACTGGAAGGTTACATTCAGACACCGGAATGGTTCGGGTCGTTTTGGATGAGTTTCGGAGTACCGGGGGTTATCGGAACCCCCCCCCCTCCAGGAAGTTCATGGGCCTTCATGGGCCTTAGTGGAGAAGAGAGAGGGCTCGCCAGGGGGTGGCTCGCGCCCCCCTTGCCAATCCGAATTGGACAAGGGGAGGGGGTGGCGCCCCCTCCTTCCTTCTCTCCTCCTCCTCCTTACCTCCTTCTCCTAGTGGGAATAGGAAAGGGGGGGCAATCCTACTTGGACCGGGAGTCCAAGTAGGACTCCCCCCCATGGCGCGCCCCCCTTGGGCCAGCCACCTCTCCTCCCCCCTTTATATACATGGGAGGGGGGCACCCCAAAGACACACCAAGTCTTCTCTTAGCCATGTGCGGTGCCCCCTCAACAGTTACACACCTCGGTCATATCGTCGTAGTGCTTAGGCGAAGCCCGGCGCCGGTAAGTTCATCATCACCGTCCCACGCCGTTGTGCTGACGGAACTCTCCCTCGGCCTCAACTAGATCAAGAGCTCGAGGGATGTCATCAAGTTGAATGTGCTGAACACGGAGGTGCCATACATTCGATGCTTGGATCGGTTGGATCGTGAAGACGTTCGACTACATCAACCGCGTTACTAAATGCTTCCGCTTTCGGTCTATGAGGGTACATGGACACACTCTCCCCACTCGTTGCTATGCTTCACCTAGATAGATCTTGCATGATCGTAGGAATTTTTTTGAAATACTACGTCCCCCAACAGTGGCATCCGAGCCAGATATATGCGTAGATGTTATATGCACGAGTAGAGCACAAAGAGTTGTGGGCGATAATAGTCATACTGCTTACCAGCAATGTCTTACTTTGATTCGGCGGTATTGTTGGATGAAGCGGCCCAGACCGACATTACATAACCGCGCTCATGAGTCTGGTTCTACCAACATCCTTCGCACACAGGTGGCTAGTGGGTGTCTGTTTCTCCAACTTTAGTTGAATCGAGTTTGACTACGCCCGGTCCTTGTTGAAGGTTAAAACAGCACACTTGACGAAAAATCGTTGTGGTTTTGATGCGTAGGTAAGAACGGTTCTTGCTAGAATCCCATAGCAACCACGTAAAACTTGCAACAACAAAGTAAAGGACGTCTAACTTGTTTTTGCAGGGCTTGTTGTGATGTGATATGGTCAAGACGTGATGATATATAAATTGTTGTATGAGATGATCATGTTTTGTAAAAGTTATCGGCAATTGGCAGGAGCCTTATGGTTGTCGCTTTATTGTATGAAATGCAATCGCCATGTAATTGCTTTACTTTATCACTAAGCGGTAGCGATAGTCGTAGAAGCAATAGTTGGCGAGACGACAACGATGCTAAGATGGAGATCAAGGTGTCAAGCCGGTGATGATGGTGATCATGAGGTGCTTTGGAGATGGAGATCAAAGGCACAAGATGATGATGGCCATATCATATCACTTTTTTTGATTGCATGTGATGTTTATCCTTTATGCATCTTATTTTGCTTAGTACGGTGGTAGCATTATAAGATGATCCCTCACTAAATTTCAAGGTATAAGTGTTCTCACTGAGTATGCACCGTTGCTACAGTTCGTCGTGCCGATACACCATGTGATGATCAGGTTTGATAAGCTCTACGTTCACATAGAACGGGTGCAAGCCAGTTTTGCACACGCAAAATACTCGGGTTAAACTTGATGAGCCTAGCATATACAGATATGGCCTCGGAACACCAAGATCAAAAGATCAAATGTGAATCATATAGTAGATATGATCAACATAGTGTTGTTCACCATTGAAAACTACTCCATCTCACGTGATGATTGGACATGGTTTCATTGATATGGATCACGTGATCATTTATATGACTCGAGGGATGTCTATCTAAGTGGGAGTTCTTAAGTAATACGATTAAATTGAACTTTAATTTATAATGAACTTAGTCCTGATAGTATTTGCATATCTATGTTGTAGATCAATAGCTTGCGATGTAGCTCCCCGTTTATTTTTGATATGTTCCTAGAGAAAAACTAAGTTGAAAGATGATAGTAGCAATGATGCGGATTGGGTCCGTGATCTGAGGATTATCCTCATTGCTGCACAGAAGAATTATGTCCTTGATGCACCACTAGGTGATTTAACTCACAGGTGAGCAGATGCAAACGTTATGAATGTTTTGCAAGCTCGGTATGATGACTACTTGATAGTTTAGTGCACCATGCTTTACGGCTTAGAACCGGGACTTCAAAAATGTTTTGAAATGCCATAGAGCATATGAGATGTTCCAAGAGTTGAAATTGGTATTCAGACTCATACCTGTGTCGAGAGGTATGAGACCTTTGGCAAGTACTTTGCCTACAAGATGGACGAGAATAGCTTAGCCAGTGAGCATGTACTCAGAATGTCTGGGTGCTACAATTTCTTGAATCAAGCGGGAGTTAATCTTCCAGATAAGATAGTGATTGACAGAATTCTCTAGTCACTATCACGAAGCTACTAGAACTTGACAAAAATGATTCCCGGGCTCTTCGCGATGCTGAAATCGGTGAAGGTAGAAATCAATAAATAAGCATCAACTGTTGATGGTTAACAAGACCACTAGTTTCAAGAAAAGGGCAAGGGAAAGAAAAGGAAACTTTAAAAGGAATGGCAAGAAAGTTGCCACTTCCATGAAGAATCCCAAAGCTACACCCCAGCCTGAAACGGAGTGCTTCTAGTACAAAGGAAATGGTCACTGGAAGTGGAAAAGCCCTAGATACTTGGCAGATAAGAAGGATGGCAAAGTGAACAAAGGTATATTTGATATACATGTTATTGATGTGTACTTACTAATGTTCATAGCAACCCCTTGGTATTTGATACTGGTTCAGTTGCTAAGAGTAACTCGAAACGGGAGTTGCAAAATAAACAAAGACTAGTTAAGGGCAAGGTGATGATGTGTGTTGGAAGTGATTCCAAGGATAAGATCACCATTGCACACTCCCTTTACCTTCAGGATTAGTGTTGAACCTGAAATAAATGTTATTTGGTGTTTGCGTTGCGCATGAATATGATTGGATCATGTTTATTGCAATATAGTTATTCATTTAAATCAAAGAATAATTGTTGTTCTATTTACATGAATAAAACCTTCTATGGTCATACACTCAATATAAATGGTTTATTGAATCTCGATCATAGTGATACACATATTCATAATATTGAAGCCAAAAGATGCAAAGCTAATAATGATAGTGCAACTTATTTGTGGCACTGCCGTTTAAGTCATATTGGTGTAAAGCGCTTGAAGAAACTCCATGATGATGGGCTTTTCGAATCACTTGATTATGAATCACTTGATTCTTGCGAACCATGCCTCATGGGCAAGATGACTAAGACTCCGTTCTCCGGAACAATGGAGCAAGCAACTGACTTATTGGAAATAATACATATTGATGGAAATAATACATACTGATGTATGCGATCCGATGAGTGTTGAGGCTCGCGGTGGGTATCATTATTTTCTGACCTTCACAGATGATTTGAGCAGATATGGGTATATCTACTTGATGAAACATAAGTCTGAAACATTTGAAAAGTTCAAAGAATTCCATAGTGAAGTGGAAAATCATCGTAACAAGAAAATAAAGTTTCTATGATCTAATCGCTGAGGCGAATATTTGAGTTACGAGTTTGGTCTTCATTTGAAACAATGTGGAATAGTTTCATAACTCGCGCCACCTGGAACACCACGGGGTAATGGTGTGTCCGAACGTCATAATCGTACTTTATTAGATATGGTGCGATCAATGATGTCTCTTACCAATTTACCACTATAGTTTTGGGGTTATGCATTAGAGACAGCTGCATTCATGTTAAATAGGGCACCATCTAAATCCGTTGAGATGACACTATATAAATGGTGGTTTGGCAAGAAACCTAAGCTATCGTTTCTTAAAGTTTGGGGCTGCGATGCTTATTTGAAAAAGCTTCAACCTGATAAGCTCGAACCCAAATCGGAGAAATGTGTCTTCATAGGATACCCAAAGGAGATTGTTGGGTACACCTTCTATCACAGATCCGACAGCAAGATATTCGTGCTAAGAATGGATTTGTAGGATCGAAAGTATGTCTAGAGGGGGGGTGATTAGACTACTTGACCAAATAAAAATCTAGCCTTTTCCCAATTTTAAGTCTTAGTAGATTTTAACAACTTAGCACAATTCAAGTAATCAACCTACACATGCAATTCTAAGAGTATAGCAGCGGAATGTAAAGCAATTGCATATGAAGGTAAACGGAGGAGTTTGGAGGGAGCAAACGCAATTTAGACACGGAGATTTTTCATCCGTGGTTCTGATAGGTGGTGCTATCGTACATCCACGTTGATGGAGACTTCAACCCACGAAGGGTAACGGTTGCGCGAGTCCACGTAGGGCTCCACCCACGAAGGGTCCATGAAGAAGCAACCTTGTCTATCCCACCATGGCCATCGCCCACGAAGGACTTGTCTCACTAGGGTAGATCTTCACGAAGTAGGCGATCTCCTTGCTCGTACAAACTCCTTGGTTCAACTCCACAATCTTGACGGAGGCTCCCAAGTGACACCTAGCCAATCTAGGAGACACCACTCTCCAAAAGGTAATAGATGGTGTGTTGATGATGAACTCCTTGCTCTTGTGCTTCAAATGACAGTCTCCCCAACACTCAGCTCTCTCTCATAGGATTGGATTTGGTGGAAAGAGGGTTTGAGTGGAAAGCAACTTGGGGAAGGCTAGAGATCAAGATTTATGTGGTTGGAATGGAATATCTTGACCTCAACACAAGTGTAGGTGGTTCTCTCGAGAAAATGTATGCCGGAAGTGTAGGCATGTTCTGATGGCTCTCCTCACGAATGAAGAGTGGGTGGAGGGGCATATATAGCCTCCACACAAAATCTAACCGTTACACACAAATCACCAAACTTGGTGGGACCGAATCAGAAAACTCGGTCAGACCGATTTAGTTCAAAATGTGAACGTTAGGATTTTCGGTGGGACCAACATGTCAACTCGGTGGGACCGATTCCATTAGGGTTAGGGCATAACGTAATCTCGGTGAGACCGATTACACAAACTCGGTGGGACCGATTTTGGTAATAAGCAAACAGAGAGTTGGTCAGGAAAACTCAGTGGGACCGATTCGCTCATCTCAGTTAGACCAAAACGTTACGAAGGGGAAACAGAGAGTGTGCATTGCAATCTTGGTGGAACCGATCGCTCATCTCGGTTGGACCGAAACGATACGAAGGGAAACAGAGAGGTTGCAATCCCATCTCGGTGAGACCAAGATCCCTATCGGTAAGATTGAAATTACTAGGGTTTGTGGCAGTGGCTATGTCAAGTGAACTCGGTGGCGCCGGATAGGAAAATTTCGGTGGGGCCGAGTTTGACTTTTGGTTTTGGACATATGTGGATGTGAGAAAGTAGTTGAGGGTTTTTGGAGCATATCACTAAGCACTTTGAGAAAGTAACTCATTAAGCAACACCTCACCCCCTTTTAATAGTATTGGCTTTTCCTATAGACTCAATGTGATCTTGGATCACTAAAAGTAAAATGTAGAGTCTTGTGTTTTGAGCTTGAACCAATCTTTTGTCCTTAGCATTTTGAGGGATCCACTTTCTAATCCATGTCATGCCAAACATTGCGCTTTCCTGAAATATTTATGTTGAAATAGCATTAGCTCAATGAGCTATATGTTGTTAGGAATTACCAAAACCACCCAGGTATAGTTGCACTTTCAATCTCCCCCTTTTTGGTAATTGATGACAACATATAGATCAAAGCTTCGACAAATGATAATAAGATTGAAAAACATCGTCGCTTTGAGAAGTATGTGATAAACAAGAGCTCCCCTAAATTTGTGCATTATTTAAAATTTGCTTTTGAATGCAAATGCACAATCGATTAGGATCATGGGTTACTCTTCCATGTCACATACATCTTGGTGGAGCGCTCAAAATGATAGAAATTAAAAGCATGCACTCATCACCAAGCAAGTGAATGATCATATAGGGATATAAAAGATAGTATCATCCAAACAGGCATTAAGGTAGCAAATGATCAAACACTTGATCAAATAAGTATCTCACACAAGGACATAAAGTATCTCACATAATAAAAAGTTAAACCAAAGGCAAAGAAGCAAAACACTCTCTCGAAGCCTATGATCTATACATATTTCTCCCCCTTTGGCAACAAGTTACCAAAAAGTTCAAATATGCATAGTGCTATGTGTCTCTCAGGCTTGGTCTTCGGGAGGTGGTGTAGAGAGAACTCCAAGGACGAAGGCATCTGCTGATGTAGTTGGAGATGGTGGAGTGGCTGCTGGAGGTGGCACTGGAGTTGTAGCTGCTGGTGCTGACGCTGTAGCTCTAGAATCTGTCACTAGCACTGCAACAGACCTCTGACTCCTTGGCACTCGCTGAAATGCATCAGTAGTTGCCTTGCCTCTCTTCTCTTCTGCTTCCTCCTGAAGCTGCTCAACTGATGTTTGAATCTCAGTTACCTTCAGATCAAGATCATAAAATTTGGTTTCTATGATCCTCTCCAAGCTCTCCTGGTTTTGAGTCAGGGTGGCCAAGCCCTTCTCAATCCTCAGTGTAGACTGGATCAGATATGCAAGTTGAAATTGCTTGCTCTTCAGGAAAACTTGAGATGCCTCTTCAACACTTGGCATCTTGGCAGCTTTCTCAGCCTTTTCTTTGGCTCTCTTCTCCCGTGCTTGCTCAGATGTGGGGTCTTCCTCATTCATCACAATAGTATTATCTTCAAAATCAGGATATAGGGGTAGATGCTCCTTATCCAACAGATATGTTCCTGTGCCCATCTTGGAGTTGATGAGCTCCTGAATGTGTAGAGCATTCCCACAACTTCTCTTCTGGTCAGCAGCATTCCTCTTGATTGTTTCTACAATCAAACTCATAACCTTGAACTTCTGAGGGACATCAAAAAGTTGTAGCAGGTTGATAGAATTCCCTCTGATCATCTTGTGATCTCCTGACTTGGGTAGCAGAGTGTGCCTAAGGATTGTGTTGATGGTAGGCAAACCAGACAACAGGAAATGTACAGATCCAAGCTTGTGAGTCTCCAAAGCCTTATATGGGTTCTCTTTGTACATGTTTGCCATAGTGTTGTGGTCCTTCTTATTCTTGGCATACACATCCAAGTCATCTTCATGTTCTTCAGGGGAATTTATCAGCTTGGCCCACTCCTCAGCTGTGGATTGGTACCTGGTGCCTTCCGACATCCAAACTATCCTCCCATCTGGATAGAAGTGGGCAGTGGAGTAAAACTGCATGATCAGCTCATCATTCCATTTGGTGAACTTCTGTCCTACAAATTTGTCAACTCCACATGCCTTGAAGTCATCATAAACTCCTAGGAAGTGATCTTCATTCTCCAGGATGTATTCCCAATCCACCCATCTCATGTCACAAACAATGGGCTTCTTGTCAAGCAAAATAGTTTCATAAAAGTCTTGTTGTTCCTTTGTGTGAAACCTGTAATCAACTGCTATCCTCCTCCTCACAGCATAAGGATCAGATTGTCTCCACAATCTCAGTCCAGCATCCTTTCTGATATTCATGTCTTCAGCTACTGGATGAGCATCATTGTGGTCAGGAATCTTGGGCTTCAACTTCCTCAAAACAAGTGAATCATCATCCTCTTCTTCAGCTTGAGTCACTGGGGCATTGTTCTTCTCTTCAGCAGGTATGTTTCTGGTGTTCCTCTTAGGCTTACCGGGCTTCTGAGCTGGAGCTTTGGGAGCAGACTTGGGCTTTGATGGAGCAGCCCCTGCCTTTATAGCATCTCCCATAAGCTTCTGAGCTTTGGGTGCTGGTGCAACATCCTATTCCTCTTCCTCTTCTTCATCTTCATCAGATGGATCTCTCATCATGGAGGGCTTGCCAATGACTCTAGCAATAGTCTTCCTGACCCTCTCTTTCCTCTTCTTGCCCTCACCAGTAGCCTCCCCTCCAGTTGATTTGGAAGTGTCATGAGTGGAGGCTCTGGCCTTTGACATAGGAATTCTTCTGGCAGGTGCCTTCTTGTTCAATCCTGGCTTTGTTGCAGCAGCGGTGCCATATTCCTTTTTCAGCACCTTCTTCTTGGAGCTTACTTCCTCCCAGTAGCCACATAATCCTCATCCTCAGATTTTGAGGTTCTCTTCTTCCTTGTTCTGGTGGCTGCCTTTGGCAAGTTGCTTGGAGTGCTCCTGCTGCCATCATTAGAAGTGCTTGAGGGATCTGAACCCTCACTCATCTGCACATGTTCCTCAGACCTGTTCTGACTGTCACTCTAATCAGACATCTATGCAAACTTATTGACAATAGACCATGTGAATAGATGTAGATGAGGTAGAGTGGATGAGCATCACAAAGTGCAGAGTTTTTGCAAAACAGATGACTTAAAAACTTAGTTTTAGTTCTCCACAGAAAGCATTTCGGAGCTACCGATGTGTAAACTCGGTGATACCGAAGCAACTTTTGGAACCTAAACTAGTGAACTCGGTCAGACCGAGTCATAGTTTGGTGGCACCGAGACTGCTAGGGTTTCACAGAGAATCGAACTCGGTCACACCGATTTGTAGTTTTTGGTCAGACCGAAAATCGCAAGTCCTATGTGTCGGGGAAGCTGATCTGGCCCACGAACACCTATGGGACCGGCGGACCGAGCCCCTTTCCACGCTACCGGAAAGGTCGAGCGACACGTTAGTGGATGTCTGGAGCCTTGATGCAGTGGTGGTGCCGCGGCAAGCGCCTTGCCGCGGTTGTTGTCTTGTCGCGTCCGAAGGCTTGTCGCTCATCGGGCCTTCCCGCAAGCTCCTCTTGCCGGCCTTGTCTCCTAGGTGCCTTGGGTGGCCTTCCCGCAAGCTCCTCTTGCCGGGCCTTGTCTCCTTGGCTTGAATACTTTGTTCTTGAATGGCTCCAAAGGAACCACGGAGGACCTTGGCGGTCACCCGGTAAGCCTTGCCGGAGGCTCAGAATCGCCCGTGCACAAGTTCGGGATACTAGGGTACCCCTACTCTAGTACACCGGCAGAGCCTCGCCTGGGCCACACACGGTGCCGAGCGCTGTTGGGCCAGGCCCAAAACAGGGCACGGGCACGCGCGGCCTGGGTTACGCCGTAACTCACCCCGGACCCACCATGCCCTCCACGAACGGCACGCGTTGAATGCGGCGTCGTGAGAGATCGTGGGTGAGATCGTGGGTGGTTTCTTTATTCGGAAAGACGGAACGTCCGCCTCTCTCTCTTTATAAGCGGGGAAAGCAGGGCAGTTCGCCCATCTCGCGATTCTTTGTCCAATCTCGAAAAACCCTGCTGCTTTGCTTGGCGGCTCCGAATGGGTACCCTTTCTTGGCGCTTGTTCTTCTCTGCGGGCTCGCTTGCCTTTCTCTGAATTTTTCTGCGATATCATGAACACCTCACGGGTTCCGCCTCCTTGACTTCACCCCAATGATGTTACGACCATGGCAGTTTTCGCACATCTCTGCGAAAACTTTGTCGGAGTCCATCCAAACGTAGCCCTTTTCCGCCACTTCTTTATGCCCCGAGTTGAGAGAGGGAGCCTCTTTCCGGTGGGATCGCTGGATCTTGAGGACCGCAAGAAGGAAGCTTGTCTGGAGGGAGAGCTCCGCAGCAAATGGGATGAGTGGAGAGCAGATCGGAGCTGGATTGTCGAGGAGAACTCGCAGCCGTTTACCACCCAAATACCAAACCTCGATGAGCGCGGCAACGATTGGAGCAGTCTGGCCCCGGAAGACGCTAGGCTGAAGATTGCCGTCATCTGGATCCTACGCCTGAGGCTTGCCGGACTCACTGTAGGCGCCGTTGGCGCAGATTTCCTTCGTCGCCGCCAGACGCTTCGCAGAGAGGAGGAGACCGCCTGGGAGTTCGAATGCGGCGGATATCGCGAGGCTGCGCCCGGCCTCAACTTCAATTTCACCGCCTGAACCGGACGCGATGCTCTGGAACTGTTCAAGCACGATCCTCGAGCATCCCGGAGCGTTCAGTTGCCGAAGAATGTCGTCCCTGTGCAACAATTCCTCGCTCGACCGCATCCGCGTAATGATGCTGCCATGCGACTCGCATGGAATCGTTCCAACTGGCAAGAGCCTGCAGATGACGTCGTCGCAGTGTTCTTTGACAGCCTGGTAGAAGTGCCGGTCCGCCCGATGAATGTAAGAGCCTCACCCGCGACACCACCGATGATGAGATGCGCAGATCGCCACCAAAGTTGGAAGAGGCGGCAGAGGGCCGCCGCTGGGCGCAGTTCGGATTCACCGTGGAGGAGGCAGAGGCAGCAGGCGGCAAGCCTTGTCGAGCGAGGGAGTTTCTTTGGCGAGGAAGAGCTTGTCGGGCCTGAAGCTTTGAGTCGGCGAGCCCGCCGAGGGCGCCTCCTCCCCTCGCCGGACAGCTTGCATGGCGAGCCCCAGCTCCACCAAGAAGGCGTCTCGCAAGGCGGAGGCGTGGCGAAGCGGCAGACGGGTCAGCGGCCGCCCGCGCCGCGCATGCAGCGCTCCACCGCGGCAAGCAACCTTTGTTGCCTTGGAGCACCTCACGCCGGCTACTGGGCAGCTGGAGCGGGCCCTTGCAGACCACCGCTTCGCTCACCTTAAGCGGCCAAGGGAACCTACTCCTCCGCCTCGTCGTCTTGAGGCGAGCCAGACTTGATCTCTCGCGCCAGCTCCGACGAGGAAGAAGAAGAGTAAGATTCTTTGCAGCATTTGTAGTTCTTGACTTGTTGCTTTGTCTTGTATCTGATTTGCTTCACTCTGAACCCATTCCTTTTCGTGAATGGCCCGGAAGGCGTCGAAGAGAGCCAAGGCCCGGTGATTGTCATCGAGGACGAACCCACCATGACGCAGGAGGCGCGTCCCGAGACCACCTTGCCGGACGCTGCAACTCTTCCTCAAAGCAGCCCCAGCGCAGCCCCAGTAAGTATATGGTTTACTTCTGTTGTTAGGCGTGCATGGGTGCCCTTTCTTTGCTGATATCCGATTGCTGATTTGTGTAGGAGCAGAGCAGCCTTACCAGAGTGCCACAAGCCGCTCCCGACATGCCTTCTGCCGTCTACACCGCCAAGGGAGGATTCCCGGCAAGGGAGCGTTCTCCGGCAAGGAGACTTCTCCGGCAAGGGGCAGTTCTCCGGCAAGGGACAGCTCTCCGGCAAGGGGACAGCACCACGATCCCACAGTGGCGGAGACCATGACTGCAGACCCTAGCACAAGTAATCCTCTTGCTTGAAAACTTTCCTTGGGTTCTTCTTCTTCTGATTTTCTTTTTGAATATTTGCTTGACTTTTCTTCATTTTCCGGTCGTCAGATCCATCCGCCATAGAGCCAATGGAGACCGAGGCCACCGGCGAGGAGGACGCGCGCGGCAATACTGACGACGCCGCTGCCATCGGAGAAGAAGCTGGTGCCGACGAGCCCGCCGGCGAAGAGGCCGCCAAAGCTGCCGCAGAGCCGGGCGAGGGTCCGGCGATCGCACTGACGGCCCTGAGGCCGCAGGAGTGCCAGGCGCTACGCCGACCGCAGATCCCTCCGCCGATGTGGCAGCGTCGGGCTCCGAAGAGCCCCAGCCCGGTGCCTATTTGAAGGCCGGCGATGGCGTCTTCATCAAGCTCCCATGGGCGTCGAGCTCTGTGGCGCCGCCGAAGGAGAAACTTTGATGAAGAGCTGCTCGCCTCCATTGGATCGACGCTGGTCGATGCACCAAACAGCAGCGTGGCGAAGTGCGAGGAGGAGCATTGCTGCGGAAGCTGCTGTCGCTCTACCGCGCCCAAACAAGCCAAGCTAGAATCCCGGGAAGCGCTTGTCGTGAAGGCGGGAGCAGACATCGAGAAGCACGCGGAGGAGCTCCGGGGCCTCAACCAAGAGGCTCTCCGGTCCTTGGCAGAGGAGCGGGAGCGACTCGCCGAGGAGCGCAAAGCCTTCCTCCTCGAGAAGGCCAAGCCGAGGAGCAACAGCTTGCCACCGAGAAGCTATTCTGGCAGGAAGGCGAGTTGGCGCAGAGGAAGGTTAATCTTGACAGCCATGAGGAGGATCTAGCCACGCTGAGCAAACATTTGGCGGGGCTCTCAAGGAAGCAAAGGATGCTTGCCCTTGCCGAGGCCGCCAAGAAGGAGCTGGAGACGAAGGTGATGCAATGGAGGCCAATCTCAAGGAGAGCGGCGAGGAGCTTGCTGCACTCAAGCATGAGCGCGAGAAGGATGCCTACACTCTTGGCGAGCTGCAGGGCCGTCTCGCCGAGAGGAGCAAGGAGCTTCAGCGCCGCCAAGGACTCCAACGCAGATCTTGAGTTGAAGCCGACCACCTTGACTCGGTATTTGGGCCAGGCCAGTGAGCAGAAGGTGGCCTTGAAGGAGAAGATCAAGGCCGACGAGGCGCCGGCCGGCGAAGCCGCTTTGCCGCCTGAATACCTTTAGGGAGAATGTGGAGCACCGGACCGAGGGTCTCGTGGATGTTCTTGCAGCCATCGGCTGTGGAGCTGGCGCAGCTGGGGATGGAGGATCTTGGATATTCCTCCGATGAGCACCTCCGACCCAGCGCCAAGCTCAGCTTGTTCTTCAAGGGCGTGGTGACGGCCCTCCAGTGACTCCGGGAAGAAATCCCAAAGGAGCTGGCCGAGGAGTCGCGCCAGATCTGCACGGGAGCTCTTCAAAAGGTGTTGATGAAGGTGGCCTTCCGCAACCCAGGCCTCAACCTCACCAACGTCCTCAAGTCCTTGCACGGATCTGATGTGGAAGCGCTCAAGACCCTTGTCGCACCCATCGTGGACAGGGTGAGTGGGATCAAGAGGGTTAAGGGCGATCGCATAAATTAGGCCGCCCGCTTTCTCTTTTTCTTGCCGCTGCTGGTCATGTTATGAGAACAATCTATTAGAGCTGCGACAAGCTATCTTGTAATATAACTCTATTTCGGGTAGAAATTGCTATGTTATTTCCTTTACTTGGTTCCTTCCTTTGTATGTTTTTGCCCTACGCTTTTAGGGAACTTGTCATGAGGCACCGGGTCAGCGAGTCTTGAAAAGGGACGTCGGCTGGCGGTGCTACCGACAAGAAACCGTGTCGCAACTAGTCGCAGCTCACTTAAGTTGTTGAGCGGACTCGAAACAAAGTAAAGGCGCAACTAGCTACGAGTTGGTTCCTCCGCGCATAGGTTTTCCATACAAAGTACGGTCGTTCGAGGAAGATAACTTAAAAATTTTAAAACTGATTGCTCAAACTTTGGCAACTTAGCTTTTCTGTCGTTTGCTTCCCGGTAAGGCTAGACTTCCTTGAGCGACGCTTGGTCCACACCATTATCTTCTCCTTTCCCCCCGGCAAACTTGTGGGCGAGGGAACCTTCCTTTCTTTGAGAAAGAGAAAGAAGAGAAAATAAAGATATGGAGCCTTATGGCTCGTTATTGCTTACCGGGGTAGGTGCTGCACAAAGTGTCAGATAACACATGCAAAATAGAAGTAGAAAGCATGAAATTGACAAGATGTGCGAAGCACATTAGCTTTACCTATGCATCGGGTCTGCTTTGGCTTTGTACAAAGGATTACATGCAACATCGGCAAGACTTGTACAAAGGTGGTTGCCGGAACAGGTTCCGCAACCGCGCCTCACGGGTAAAACTTACGAAGATGCTCAATGTTCCGTGAGTTGCTCACCGAATGCCATCTTCGGTCTCAAGGCGGACGGCCGAGCCTAGTGACTTCGTTTCACCCGGTAAGGGCCTTCCCACTTTGGCGTCAACTTGTTGGAATTCTTGGCGGACTGAACGCGCCAAGAACAAGGTCGCCTTCCTCGAGACTTCGGCATTAACTTTGCGGCTATGGTAGCGGCGCAAAAGCTTCGGTATCGAGCAGCTCGTGACAGGCTCAAGACGATCCTCCTCAAGGAGCAGCGCGTCATCTTGTCGCAACTGCTCTTGCTCAAGCTCATCATAAGCGAGCACTCGAGGTGATCCGTATACGAGTTCCGTGGGGATAACTGCCTTTGCTCCATAGACTAGAGTGAAAGGTGTCTGGCCAGTGGCTCGATTTGGCGTCGTCCTGATCGACCAAAGAACCACCGGCAGCTCCTCAATCTAGTTCTTTCCACACTTGTGCAGCCTGTCGAAAGTTCTGGTCTTGAGCCCGCGCAGCACTTCAGCATTTGCCCTCTCCGCTTGACCGTTACTTCTCGGATGAGCAACAGAAGCGAAGCGGAACCTTGGCGCCAAGATCTTGGACATACCGCATGAAGGTGCGGCTCGTGAATTGCGTGCGTTGTCGGTGATGATCCCGTTAGGGATTCCGAGACGGCAAACAATCGACCTAAAGAACTTGATCACGATCGTGTTGTCACCTTCCTCATCGCTTCCACTTCCGCCACTTTGTGAACTTGTCGATTGCAACGTACAAGTACTCAAAGCCCCGACAGCTTCGGGAAAGGGGCCGAGGATGTCGAGCCCCTGCATCAAAATGGCGAGGATAAAGGGATAAATGCGGAGAGCTTGAGCTGGCTGGTGTATCTCGCTTGGAATGGAACTGCACGCTTCACACTTGGTTACTTGTGCAGTTGCATCACGGAGGGCTGTCGGCCAAAAGAAACCTTGCCGAACGCTTTTGCCGGCAAGTGCTACTGGCGCCAATGTGGTGACCACATATGCCTCCATGTATCTCTCGCCAATAGCTTTTGTCCGTCTTCGGTGAATACACTTCAATTTCACCTTTGTTGAGTCTTCTTCTATACAATGTGTTGTCGGCAACCGGTACATACTTGACTGCCGGGCTACTCTTTTCGCTTCTTCTTGCTCTTCGGAAGTTCTCCTGTCAAGGAAGCGGACAATCTGCTGTGCCCATCTTTGGAGCTTGCGGCTCGACAACAAGGACTAAAGGCACATCTGCCGCTGCGGAACATCTGCTTCCACGGCGAGAACCCGCTGGCTCAGCCGGAGCTTGACGTTCCCAGCAAGCTTGCCGGAGCAAAACTTGTCGGGAGCGTCGCTTCAACGGAACAAACCCTAGGGCTTGCCGGAGCGGGGCTCCTCGACCCTTTGGTGTTGATCTTGAGGACCTTCTTGACGGCGACTTGGGAAGCTCACTGGGAAAATAGTCACCAGAGATCAACTTCCTCTTCTTGCTCTGTCCGGTTGATGGCGTTATAGGCAGTTGAGTCAGCTTGAGCACAAAAATTCCTGGTTCCATTGTGTAACTTAAGTCTGGCGCACTTCGACGAACCATCGGCAATGTCGTTCTGAGCTCTTGGAACATGTTCCATTTGTAGGCCGTCAAAGTGATCTTCTAGCTTTCTCACTTCATCAACATAAGCTTCCATCAACGGACTCTAATAACTCTTGTTCACTTGGCGGATGACAAGTTGTGACTCACCACGACAATGAGCTTCTTGATCCCAAGGTTCATCTGCGATCTCGAGACCAAGCAAGCAAACCTTCATACTCTGCGGTATTGTTTGTTGCCTGTTCCTTGGGAAAGTGCATCTGGACTACGTACTTGAGGTGCTCTCCGGTGGGTGCAACAAGTAGCACGCCCAAGACCGCGCCTTGCAGCGAGAAGGCACCATCAAAGTACATCAGCCACTCTTTGCTTGCTTCCTTGACGGGGATGCTCGTTTCTGGAATTTCTTCATCTGGTGTTGGCGTCCATTCTGCTATGAACTCCGCCAACGCTCTGCTTTGGATAGTTGAAGTGCTCTCAAACTTGAGGCCAAAGCTTGACAGTTCCAGTTCCCACTCGACAATCCTGCCTGTTGCCTCTGGATTTTGCAGTATCCTATTCAGCGGAAAACGAGTGACCACTGTGATCTCATGTGCTTGGAAGTAATGGCGCAGCTTTCTCGAGGCCATGAGGAGGCCGAAAAGCAAGATCTGATGATATCCTGAGTATGCATCCAGAAATGAAAGCAAATCACATCCGGCCGTGGAGTCAACAATCTGGTCGATGCGCGACAAGGGAAATGGGTCTTTGGACAAGCTTTATTGACATCGGTAAAGTCGATACAAAGCCTCCATTTCCCGTTTGCCTTGCGTACAACTACAGGATTGGCCAACCACGTAGGATGGAGCACTCCTCGACAAGGCCTCGCTGCTTCCAATTTCTTGATTTCTTCTGCGATGAACTCTTGGCGCCCACCGCTTGCTTTCGACTTTCGCTGACGGGCCGCGATGAGGACAAGCGGCAAGATGGTGCTCAATTACTTTCCTGGGAACACTGGGATGTCGACGGTTGCCACGCAAACACGCCGACGTTCACCCGCAGGAAAGCAACGAGCCGCCTTCCTATTTAGGGTCGAGAGTGGCACCGATGGTGAAGGTACCACAGTCTTTGTCCTCCTTGGCGGACACCTTCTTGGTCTCTGGTGGAGCTGCCATCGTCTTCTTACACTTGCCGGTGGAGCTCGATGGTGCGTCCTCGACGGTAGCGCAGCACTCTGAAGAGGTGCGCTTGCCGGAGTGGGCATCAGAGCTCTTGCCGGACTTGGTCTTCTTCTTCGCCCCGGGAGCTTCAGCGGCAAGTGGCTTGCAATCTGCTGCAGCTGCTGCATCCCACGTAGATCTTGTAGGCACAGATAAGAGCATCCTTCTTGTCTCCAGGGACAGAGATGACACTTATCGGGCCTGGCATCTTCAGCATGTTGTATGCATAGTGAGAGGCTGCCATGAATTTGGCGAGTGCTTGGGCGGCCAAGTATCCCATTGTAAGGCAATGGAAAGTCGACAACGTCAAAAGTGACCCTCTCGGTCCACGAAGTTCAACTCGCTGCCAAATGTCACCGCAACGTGATCTTTCCCTTCGGTTTGCTCCTTCCGGATTGATTCCTTGGAATGTGCCGGTCTCTTCGAGCTCGCCATCGAGGATCCGGAGTTTCGGAGCACCGCGGAGGAGATCAGTTCAAGCCGCCCCGCCACAACTAGCATCTTAGTGACCTTGAGGTTGCGGATAGTTGGTGAAACCAACATCGGCAAGCACCCGACCGTAGTTACGCCGATCGTGGTGGTCCTCAATATCAAAGATGATAGGCGTGCTGGACCATTTCAGAGGCTTGCGTGACTCAATGGATGGTTCTGCCGCATTGACTTCCCACATCCACTGCTTGAGCAGGCAGTGTGAAGTATGCAGAGAAGCACCGCCATCAACGCACAGGACCTCTGTGGCTTTCTGGAACTCCTGCTCATCGGTCTCGGCATCATCCATGTCTTCATCGTCGCCGTCTTCATCCTTGTCGCGCCGCGGGGAGGTCTGTCTCCTTGCCGCTGCTTGGCCTTGCCGCTGGCGTCCTCCTCGGCCGGACGCTTTCTTGCTAGCTCCTCCGGCACCTTCCCGGCCTTCTCCTTGTCGCGTCGTTTGTATTCAGCCTTCGCTGCTCGACAAGCTGCTCGACCTTTTGCAGCTCTGGAGGTCATGGCCCTTGGTGCGGTGGATCTTGTAATCTTGTTTGTTGGAGCCGCCCCGCTTGTCGGCGACCGCCACAGCTGGCAGTTGGTGCCAGCGCAACCTCCTTGCCGGAGCTACCAGCTTTGGCTTTCTTGGCGCCACCTCCGCTTCGGACTGCTCAACAACTAGCACATCTTTGCCTTTCTTCTTCCTGTTGTTCCGCCGCGGTTTTTCTTTGCCGGGCGGTCTCCTCACTATCGATCCTCCCGCTTCAAGATTCTCTCCGGGAGTCTCCTCCTTCCTCAAAGCATGTGCACACTTGTCGGCTGTGGCATATAGCTCATCGACGTCTCGATCTTGCACATCGCCATCTCCTCCGCATCCTGCGGTTTCGCGACGTTCTAATGAAACGCGCTGATTACATGGCGAGGTGGACATCTGGGATGTTGTGTTGTGCGCGGCTGAATCTCCGAATGTATTGGCGCAGGGCTCTCCTTCCTTCCGGGCGCAGCAGATGAAGGTCGCTTTCTTAGCCATGGGGCTTGTGGCGCTTTGTAAAGGCGCCGACAAACTGATGGCATAGATCTGCCCAAGAGGATATGGAGTTGTCCGCAAGTGCATGAGCCAGGATCGACATTGGGCTTGAGCACCGCCGGGAAGTAGTTGGCCAGATCTTGTCGTCTCGCCCGCAGCTTGCACCGCGATGGTGTAGATCTTTGAGGAACTCCGACGGATGCGTCTTGCCGTCGTATTTCTCCGTACGCCCGCTTGAAATTCTTCTTCTTTGGGCCACTGGACTTGCCGCAGCTCACGAGTGAACGCAGGGCAACCTACCACAGACGACAAGTCGCTGGTTCTTCGGGCGCATGCATGTCGACAGAGGGCCCAGCGCTGGTCGGATTGACGCCGCGCTTCTCTTGGGCGCTTCGATGCGAGTTCGAGCGTCTTCTTGTCATTATTCGTGAAGAACTTGGCGCTGATCGCGCGAGCTCGTGGATCCGATGATGCGGTGGAGTCATTGCCGAGGTGGATCCGGCGAGTCGCCGATCTTGGCCTTCGGGCGGAGAGTGCATGGTGGTTGCACCCCACCGGTTTCGCCGCCACCGACTCGTGTTTGGCAGTCCTGCCGCGGCAGCGATGCACTCGGCTGCCATGGAGCGTCGCCGTTGGCAAAGCCGATGAGACTCTGAATGGTGGCCCTCCATTCATCGACCTTGTCGGCTGTTGGAGGGTAATCCAGGAGCAGTTGAGCTCTCGCCAAAGCTTCTGCTGGAGTGGTGGGTGGCGGTGGCGAACGGCTCGAGGAGCGGGATATGCTCGGACTTCTAACTATGTTAGAAGGAGCAGTATCCCGTCCAGGCGACCATGCCTCGCTCGCGCCAGCATGTTGGCGTGCATGCTGGTCTTGAGCATCCCGAGATCCACCAGCTCGATCTTGGTCCAACGAGCGTATGGCGTTGTGAATACCATGACGCTGTCGGTCCCGCGCCTCCTGAGACGGGCGCGGTGCATGTACGGACGCCGAGGTCTGCGCAGCCTTGTCCTTGGACTTGGCAGCACCGTGGGCTCCCGTCGACGTCCATTCTTCGCCCGGCGTCTACCCCACCACCCGCTTTGCTCCGGTGGTGGTGGGTTCGACGCGACGGAACATCTGCCGCCAAGCCTTCTTCTTCGGTGGCATGTCGATGAAGATGATGAAGATCTAGCTTCGTGGACGCCGGATCAGGTTCACACAATCTCGACGCTTCTACCCGGGCGCGCCAAAGATGTCGGGAAGCTGATCTCGCCCATGAACACCTATGGGACCGGCGGACCGAGCCCCTTTCGGTTCGGGCGGGGGCGGAGGTCGCACGAAGAGCAGACCGAGGCGGCTAATACACAGCAGTTTACCCAGCCGGAGCTCTCCGGAGAGATAACACTCCTCGCTGCATGTCCGAGTGTATTGAGTTCTTGCTCAGAGCGCTGAGTGCTACAAGACACACAAGCTGCTCACGAGACCGAGCGTGAGTGTTCTTCGGCTTCAACCTTTCGACCCCTACCCCACGCTATGCATGGGCCTCCTTTTATATGCTAAAGGGGTCTCCGACAGTGGCAACGTAGACAAGGGTAAAATGGAAAAGGAGTGGTTGGTACAGCTACCAGACAGTGTATCATACCTAACCCCGACGGCAGGGACAAAGGCATTAAATGCCCGTTCACGCCGCCCTAACAAAGGCAGAAAGGGACCGTGTGGGCGCCACCGCTTGCCACGATGGCAATCTTGTCGGCGCCGCTTGCCACGGCGCTTCTGCTGGCCACGGACCTCTTGCCTGTAGCGCTGGAAAGGTCCTGTGGCGACACGTTAGTGGATGTGCCGGAGCGCAGTACAGAGTGGTGGTCTGCGCTTGCAAGCGCCTTTGCCGCAGCTTGTTGTCTTGTCGCGTCCGGAAGCTTGTCGCTCATCGGCCTTCCCGCAAGCTCCTCTTGCCGGGGCCTTGTCTCCTTGGTGCCTTGGGTGGCCTTCCCGGCAAGCTCCTCTTGCCGGGGCCTTGTCTCCTTGGCTTAAATACTTTGTTCTTGAATGGCTCCAAAGGAACCACGGAGGACCTTGGCGGTCACCCCGGTAAGCCTTGCCGCGGAGGGCTGCAACTGCCCGTGCACAAGTTCGGGATACTAGGGTACCCCTACTCTAGTACACCGACACTATGGCCTAAGCCAAATCGGTGTGATGTCCTCGAATGATTAAAATATGCATCCAACATGCTCACACAATAAAATGACAAATGAAATATGTGACAAAGCATGCACAATCACTCTAGCATCTATCAAGCAATTTGGCGATGACTAGGTCATCTATATATGAGTATATTTACTTAGGAGTCAAATGAGAACATTTGATCATAGGTCATACTCATCGTTTAAGCACAAGTGGGGTTGCCACTTTTACATAAAGCATTGTCGTGTTCACATCATTAGAGTTGCTTTATCTCAACTGATTAGAGTAAAGCTCCCCCTAGATATGATATCCCCCCTAAGAGGGATGAACTAACCTTGGGTTTTGTCGATGATGACTTCATGTAGGTGTTGAAGATGTGGGTGCTCAATGTTGATGTAGATCATTCGGAGCAATCCTTTGGAGTGAGTTGCACTTTCAATACCTACATGGGTTACTCCCACAAGGAACAAACAAGGATATCCATAGACATAGAGTGATATTCACATGAGATGATGTCCATGAATGCATTAGGTTACCTTGTCCCTCGTCTTACCAACAAGAGGGTTTGTGACTCCTTGAACTAGTGCAAGATACTGAAGTTTTTTGCACTTGTGCTTGCCAAAATGATAAGAGTAAAGTATGTTGGCGGAGTCACCCTCAAGAACTCTCTAGTTCTTCTTCTTTGGGATCCACACCATCTTGATGGGAATCCTTGGAGTTGTAGTCATACTTGATGAAGTGGAACTTGATGTAGTCTTGGGAACCCACTTGACCAAGGCCTTAGGAGCTTCTTCAAATGCATCAATCTCCTCTTAAAGCTTGTCCTTTCCCTTTAGCTTGTGGTCTTGTGGTGGAAGATCATCTTGATCTTGTGTTCCTTGGAAAGAAGTAGGATCATACTTCTCTTGTTGAGGAGCAAACTTCATCTTGGGGTATTGATCTTCTTCCCACTCAACTCCATTGGCATTGAACTTTCGTTCAAAACCAACACCTTGATTCTTCTGGTGTCTTCCTTGCTTGCGTACAATTTCCTCAAATTGCTTACTTCCGGCAAGACTCTTGTAAACACCTTTCTCTATAATTCCCTTCAATAAGCTATTTTCTTGCTCAAGTGTAACTTGGATAAGAGAATCATTAGTGGAATAGAGAACTACTAGAAGAAACAACATTGGATTTAGCATGATTGTTGTTACTACTAGAGGAAGCATCTTTCTTGTTCTTGTTGCTAGATTTAACTTGTGGCATGTAAGTAGACAAGAGTAAACGCTTGGCAATGTAAGAAGAACTTTTCTTGCGAATATCATCACTGATTGCTTTTAAGAACTCATTCTCTTGCTCAAGGTTGAGCTTTTTGAAATGTAGCTTCTCATGAGTCTTTAAAAGTTCTCGATGATCTTCCAAGGTAGTTTCATGAGCTAACTTAAGAGTGTTTAGTTCTTTAGTTAGACGCTCAATCTGCTTCTTATCATTGTCATTCGTTTTATCTTGATTAACATGATTAATAGCAAGTTCATCATAGTTTTCATAACTATAACTGTCAACAAGTAAATCATCATCTCCTAGCAAAACTTCTTCATCACTATTGAAATCAACATACTCGGGGTGTGTTACCTTTGGACCTTTAGCCATGAAGCTTCTTCCAATTCCTTCATTTGGTGAGTCAAATATGTCATAGGACTTTGTTGACACAAGAGCTAGACCGGCAACACCTTCATCTTGAGTATATTCGAAGTTGGAGTGATAACTTCTTTCGGAGTGATGGTCGGAGTCGGAGCCGGATACCCATTCACCAACATGAGCTTGATGTCTTCTTTTTGTGTAGCTCTTTGATGATTTGTCCTTCCTTTCCGAATCCTTGCTTCTCCGAGAGGGTCTTCGCTCATAACGATCATCTCTACTCCTTTTCTCTCTAGGTGGTGATTCTTCTCTTCTACTTCTTCTTTTGGGAGAATCTTCTCTTCTTTTATAGGGAGTTGTACACTCGTTGGAGTAGTGTCCGGGTCTTCCACAATTGTAGCATTTCGTTCACGACTTAAAGATCTCTTGTCATTGTAGGACCTGGACTTGGAGCTTCTTTCCTTGCTTCTACTCTTGTAGAACTTGTTGAAGTTCTTCACCATTAGGCTCAATTCTTCATTGAAGGTTTGTTTCTCACTTGATGATGTGGGAGCTTCACATGAGGCTTTGTAAGCACCACTTGACTTGTTGTGGTGCTCTTCCTTATCCTTAAGTGGCATCTCATGAGCAACACTTCTTGCAATGACTTCCGTTGGCTTCAGATCTTTGTAATTGGGCATCATTGACGGTGTCCTGGACTAGGGCGTACTCACCACGTCGCCTCCCGACCAGCTGGATCAGGCCGAGGACCCCCATGGCGGTTCACTATTGGGCCAGTTCAGACAGCCCATGCCGCAAACAAGAAGGATTCCACAAGACTTGGCGCCCAAGCCAAGGACTCTCCTAATACCCTAGGCCTCCGGTGTGTTATATAAACCGAGGCCAGGCTAGTCAATAGGCAATCTCATATTCATTACTACAATCTCGTGGTAGATACGTATACTCTGTACTACACCCATATGAATACAATCAAAAGCAACATGTAGGGTATTATCTCATCAAGAGAGCCCAAAGCTGGGTAAAACCCCGTGTCCATGTTACCATCGCTCCAAGACTCCTAGCTTAGGACCCCTATTACGAGATATGCCGGATATTGAACCGACATTGGTGCTTTCATTGAGAGCCTGCTGGGTGATCCTCACGGATCGATGGGATGATTAGGTGATATTTTTTCAGCTAGATATGTTCAAACGTAAATTATCTACTTTGCAAAATCGTTGCTGCCGCGTCATACAAATCTCTTTGCAGATGGAGAAATTCTTAAAAGCGCCGCCAACTAGTACATCTGATCCGGGCTGTGCGGCGGCCACCGGCAACCTAGGGCTGGAGGATCTACTATAGATAGCCAACACAAAATAAAAAAATAGCCGAGCTTCATGCGACAGCAGCCTAGGGCAGAAGGATGTATAGCACTCAAGTACTCGCGCGAAGCAGTGCACGCGGAGCCGAGGAGATTCCCACTCGGTGTCATCCACCAGGGAGATCCTCTTTGTCTCATTGCTTTAAATTAAATTATATAAGTATCAAGGCTGTTTGCTACTGCCAAGACGTACTATTCATCAAATAATTAGTACACGCACACTTTGAATTCTAATCTACATAAATCTCGGTGTCAGCTTTTTGGCTTCTCAGGTACTTTGTACGCAACCGGGCTGTCTTCATATCCACGATACGGCGGACTGTTCGTCTGTGACTCGAACGTGATGCCATGGCGCTCCATCGCCCCGACCTGGCAGGCATCTCGTTGGCGCTCCAGGCCAAAATCCTTGTAGCTTCATTGTGTCCAGTCAGTATTGTTGCCCTGCAAGTCCGGAGCGCACCACAACAGCATCGCCATCCCGTGAATTAGGACCGAGCTGCGCCCGCACCGCCGCGTCACCGCTGTCACAAGCGAACCTCGGCACCCAGACTATATTTCTCAAATTATTTATTTTGCATAAATAAATTATACAAAGGAATTTTTTTATTTCTGTCCTACACTGCATTATGTATGCAGGAAAGTTAATGGTGGACAAGATATATTGATTGAATATTGATTCTTCTGCCCGCACGCGGCTCAAGGGAAAAATTATGTCCGAGCTCTATCCTCCTCGGCAGATAAGCCATCAACAATTGTTGCTGCAACTCTCTGTGGAGATCAATCCGGCCAGCGGGATCCGAGGTCAGTTGACGGAATTCTGCTAGGCGGCGACATATTGATCGGTCGTTCCGTATATTGGTCGGCCTGACGCAGTCCTGAGGTATTCTTCACTACAAAAAAATACACTTCCGTGATGATACGTGTTTGTCACAGTAGGTCGCGTTTTTTGTCATGCATGTACATCCATGACAAATTTATGACAGAATCAAGATAGTCATACCTGTGCTGTCATAGAAGTGTTTCGTGACATTATCAAAATTATCATCACGTAAGTGTCCACTTCCATGACGATAAATCCCGCGTCACAGAAGTGCTTTCGTCAAGGGTGACCGACACGTGGCATCCACCGTAACGGAACGTCGTTAAGCTATCGAGTCGGATTTTGGATCTGATAACCCGTTAACAGCCACGACCAATGCCGATTTTCCACGTGTAAAATTCTCATTGGTCGACGGATCCACGGTCGACTCGGCGTTGGCACAGGTGTCACTCATCCAACGGTCGAGATGGGCCTATGATATGTTGACACGTGGACCGGCCCAAAAGTGGCCCACAAAGTTTAAATGGGCCTGCCCAACCGAAGGCCCATAAGATTTAGCGGACCAAAATGGGCCGGCCCAGATAAAGGCCCACCAAATTTAGCGGACCATAATGGGCCGGCCCAGCTAAAGGCCAACAAGATTTTGCGGACCACAATGGGCCGGCCCAGCTAAAGGCCCACAAGATTCTGCAGACCATAATGGGCCAACCCAGCTAAAAGCCCAACATTCTCTGTCAAATCGGCCCGTCAACGGCCTGGTCTAAACTTGTCATCAATGCGGCCCATGGTCACTTCTGGCCCGTTAACAGTCCGTTAAGTAATTGGGCCGAATTACGGCCCGATGTATTTCTGGCATGTTAAAGGTCCGGCTTCATTTGGGCCCATTTACAGGCCATCAAAACTTTCGGCCCATAAACGACCGTGAAGGATTTGGGTCATATTCGGGCATGTCTGTCATTCGGCCTGTTAGAGGCCCACTATAGATTTGGCCCACTTTCGGCTTGTTGTCATTTTCAGCCCGTTAACGCCGGACGTAAACCATGGGCCATATGTGGCCCAACGTCATATCAGGCCCATTAACGGCCCATATAAAAATGACGATAATCTAGCCCGACCGAAGTTCCGGCCTGTTAAAGGCCCGTGTATTAGGTCGGCGCATTTACGGCCCGTCCGAATTTCGGCCTGTCAAATATCCGCATGGTAAATGGGCCACCATTTCGGCCTGCTAAGTCCAGTGGGTTATTTGGCACAATCAGGGCCCAATCTCACTTTCGGTCTATTAAAGGCCCATGTTTTTATGGGCTCGACATATTTACACACAGAATGGCCTACTTTTACTGAGGGCCCAAATTATGTTTAGGCCTGTTAAAGGCCCACTATGGGCATAGGCCTACCAGAAAATTTGAAAGCTTATGCTAATTTAAGCCCAGATATTTTTAGTGGGCTACATGCCAATTTCGACCCGTAATCGTTTTTAGCCCAATTGGAATGGGTCCGACAAATGTTGGCATGTTGGGCTCCTCTGAAGCTTTCGTCCGAATACATTACTAAGATAAACCTACACTATACAAAAAGAGCGTCTTAATTACTGAACACATAGGCAGCAACATAAATCATGTATCACAACAAAATAAATTCCAATCATACAACAAAAGGCCTGTTGGCATAAAGTTTACAGTCCTTCCAGATAAAAGCACCATCAGATGTATAGAAGCACAGATCATTTGACCTGAGTGCTAATGTTTCAGGCTGTAGAATCTGATGGAGCGGCACGATCTCCACCTTTTTTCCGCCATTGCTCTTCAACAACGAAGTGAATGTCTGATAGTCTGGTTTCAAAACCATTCATATCTTGACAGCATTTCTCAACCACTATTCTTGTTTCCGAAACAACGTCCATTAGGGATTGGACTTGTGTCTGGAGCACAGATATATCACTGCATCTAGCAGGAAGATTTTGTTCAAGAGGGCGATTTGGACGAGGTTACCTTGACAACCCAACCAAGAATTACGCAGGAAGGTGCTTTTGCAATGTTAGTGGAGAGATACTCACGACCGCCAAAGCAAGAGGTGACATTGTGCCTGTAGTAGCCTCGTCACCTTCAGTGGTTGTGGCTGTTCAATCATTTGTTCCATAGCTTCACGAAAGTTTGAACTTGTAGATTAGTGTACCACTGAGTTACTAATGAGACAAAAACAAACAAAGTAGGTTAAACATTTATACATAACTTATTTTGGTGAACTACTGTAATACATTAGCATGTATTGTAGTGCCAACAACATAATAAAATCACTTTCGGAACATATGTCCATGTAGCATGCCTACTGTATTGTTTATTTCCTCACATTCGTTGACATCTAAGGATAAAGATACATGGTTTAAAGTAGGATGAACATAGTATGACATCATTCATATCATGGGCAAACATAATAAAACAAACAGGCTATTTTATCATTGTGTGCGCACGTGAACATAACAACTAGATACAAATCATGACCAAAAGAATATCCTTCATCTCTTTTAAACCATGTAAGGTGAAATGATACGTTAAGACAACTGTGTATAAAAGTGAACAGAGTAACTGACATTGGCTACAAACCAAGTAGTTAAATGAACACATCACAGTACCAATCAGTTCAAGGCAGGAGGAGTAAGAACTTACAAATGGCGGCTTGAACTGGTGTGCTCATGCCCTTCATCTTGCTGGTGTGGCAATCCTTGAAGATTTGTAATTGCATTTGGTTCAGGTTCTTTTGGTCCGCACGGGCTTTCGCTGTATTTGGAACAAGTCAATATAGATACGATAATATGTCACAAAAAAGAAGGAAGTAGCAGCTATTTACAAGAGCCTCGCGAAGGTGCAATATAGCTACAAGATCCTCGTTGTCTGTTGGAATTTCACTTTAGAAAGGTTGTTTTTGTTCTTCAAACATTTAGCCTAGAAGAAGATACAATTGTAAGGCACATACATAAATAAAATTACAAAATGTGTTCTGATCAAATACATATAGCATACAAGATACTTTGGATCGCATCAGTGTTTAACGAGGGTTGTCCGATCTTCATCCGTAATATATTCCACTTTGGAGATGTTTGGGCGATTTCATTGTTAGCCTTGCCTTCAAAGTGAGATTTTCTAAGGTGGTACCGATATTGTCGCAGAAGCGGTGAAAAACATGAGTCCATGCTTGTTTAGTTGCATCATCTTTCGGATCCAACTTGAACCTCATCTGTTGGAAAAAGAATGTGAGTCTTATTAGGAGGAAGCTAGAAAGTATGGGATGAGCAAGACAATATTACTAATTGCGATGAATAACATTACTTACAGATAAATGGTCAAGGAAGGTGTTAAACCGGGTATTGTCTTTCTCATTCCTGTCTTTGGATCCACGTTGGGAGGATACGCGCATGACACCTAACGGCAACGATCGCCTCGATACTAACTTGGCTGACTCAGTAGCATCACGTGGCCTTTTTAAACCTGCCTCAAAATGGATCTCCATTCTTCCTCCTTTAGATTTTGTTAATCATCCAAGCATTATCCACGATGTCTGCTTTCGCTTGCGCCGTGGTGCTAGTTCAACAACGAATATGGAAAGTGTTAGTGTACATCAAACTGTGAGAGTACATATAAAGGAGCATGCAATCGCAACTTGACTCGGTCAGTACCGTCTTGGTGTTGATGCTCATGAGGTTCATCTGATCTTGCCAAGTCCTGTTGTGTCAGCAATGCTTTGGAAGAAGTGTTAGGTGTGAAGGCAGCTTGGGAACTGGCCAGTTCCGGAGCAAACGAACAGTAGCTGGTTGAGATGTCGGTACAGTTGAAGCGGATGTCGCAATTGGTGGAGCAGTGATACTATGTTTGTACATTTAGCCGGTGGACTTGGACCTTCTCTTGCACTATAAGTACCAGCCAGAATCTCGACGGCAGAGCCTTTTCCGTTTCACCCGACGAGTAACAAAGACTCCCTACTATATTATTTTCCTTGCTCTTTTTGACTTTGCCATGTCAAGCTGTACCCACAACACAAAAGAATAAAATCACTCTTGAACTCATTGATGCATGATCTGAGACAAGCAATACTTTGATGTAAGACAACCGTATGAGGATGGAATATGTAAGAAAAACAGGACGGCATGACATATTCACAGCTACATTGTGCAAACTAAGCAGAAGGATTTTCAAGAAAATAGAAGTAATGCAAGCTAGACACCATATGAAAGATGCAACCAATATTACTCTGCCAAGTTAAAAGTGTCTTGTCATAAGTGGCAATTCGACAAATTTGAAGCTATACATCGTAGATTTCAATGCAAGATGCAACCACTATCAAACTGCCATGTTAAAAGCGTCCAATCATGAGTTCTTGATGCGGGATACACAACAGCGGTACTTTGATGTAAGAACATGGTATGATAGATAGATGCATGTATTCTAGACACGTAAAGCCATGTCATATGCACATGTATAACGAATAAACTCAGCAGGTGCAATTTAATCAAAATAGAAGAAATACAGGCTAGACAACATATGCAACATGAAACCAATTATCACACTGTCAACTTAGAGCAAGCACCTGCGATGGTGGAGTGCGGGAGATGAACTCATCATGTAGACTTGGGACTTCAACTTCATTAGCAGTAGCAATGGCAAATCTAGAGAGTCTCTGTTTGCGTCGGTGCGGAGTACCACCAACATCCCCTAACTTACTCTTTTCTTTCCTATTTTATGATATTGCCTTATGAAGTCAAAACCACAAGAAGATGAATAAAATTAGCTCTGCATAACTGGTTGATGCATGATACAGATGAACACTACTTTGATGTAAGGCAAGCGCAGGAGGATGGAATATATACAAAAAAAGACAGCATTTCATATTCACACGCATTTATAGGAGGATGGAATATGTATGAAAAACAAGAAGGTAAGGCATTTCAACAAAATTAGAAGAAAAGAAAGCTAGGCACCATATGAACATGCAACCAATATCACTCTATCGTGTAAAAAGTGTCTCATCATAAGTGCCATTTCAAGAAATTAGAAGCAGTACAAGCTAGAAGACAATGCAAGATGCAACCTACATCACAGTCCCAAGTTAAATGTGTCTTATGGGTAAGTATCGTTGCAGGTATAAGTTGTAAGCTACGCAGATGCAATACAAGCTAGACATCATACGCAACATGGAACCACATATAATAGTGCCAAGTTAGAGCAAGCACCTGTGATGGTAGAGTAGGGGAGATGTGCTCATCATCTACACAGGTACGTTGACTGTCTAGCCTTGCGTTGTCTTGCGAATCTTGTTGGGAGGATGGTGGAGTAGAATATGTAGAGAACCTCCGTTTCAGTTGCTCGGAAGGACCACCATCATCCAATGCCTTGACAATTTCCTTCAGCTTTATTGATTTTGCATTGTGAGGTCATACCGACAAGAAAAAAGGAATATCATTCGCTCTTCGTAACTCATTCATGCATGATCTTGTGAACACTACTACGATGAAAGGCAGAGTCATGATACGAGGATGGAATATGTACGAAAAAATGGACAGCTTGACATATTCACACCTATGATGTGGTAACTAAGCAGAAGGCACTTCAAAAAATTAGAAACACTGCAAGACACCATATGGAAGGTGCAATCAATATCACTCTGCCAAGTTAAAACTGTCTCGTCATAGGTGGCGTTCATCAAACTAGAAGCAATACATGCTAGAAATCATATTCAAGACGCAAACCAATATCACACTCCCAACTTAAAGGTGTCCCATCATAAGTGACTGATGCAGGATACACAAGAAGAGTAGTTTCATGTAATAACATGGTGTGATGGACATATATAGTGTGTACCAAAAACAGGAAAGCGTGTCATATTCACATGTATCATGTGTAAGCTAAGCAGATGCAGTTTACACTAATTAGGAGCAATATGAGCTAGACACGATATGCAACATGCAACCAGATATCACACTGCCAAGTTAGAGCAAGCACCTTGGATGGTGGAGTAGGGGAGCGGAGACTTGGACCTTGTAATGCACTATTAGTACAAGGAGAATCGATGCAGATGCTCCATTTACGTTGCTGCAGAGGACCACCATCATCGCCTTCCTTACTCTTTTCCTTCCTCTTTCTTGATTTTGCCTTGTCAAGTCAAACCCACAAGAAAAAGGAATAAAATTTGCTCTTCGAACTTATTGATGCATGATCTTGATTTAACACTACTTTCATGTAAGGCAGCCGCATGATAGGAGGATGGAATATGTATGAAAACAGACGGCGTGACATATTGACATGTATGATGTATAAAGTGTAAACTAAGCACAAGGTGCTTGAACTTGTTAGAATCGATGCAAGCTAGAAACCATATGAAAGATGAAACCAATATCACTCGCCAAATTAAAAGGGTGCCCTAACAAATGTATTTGACCAAATTATAAACAATACATGGCAACAAAGCTAGAAATAATATGCAATATGCAGCGAATAAAGGTGACTCATCGTAAGTAATTGATGCAGGATACATAAGAGAGGTAGTTTCATGTAAGAACAAGGTTAACACATAGATGTAGTGTGTACCAAAAATAGGAAGGCATGTCATATTCACAGGTATAGTGTGTAAACTAAGCAGATGTAATTTACCCTAATTAGAAGCATTACAAGCTAGACACCGTATGCAACATGCAACCACATATCACACTTCGAAGTTGGAGCAAGCACCTGTGATGGTGGTGTAGGGGAAGTGATGTCTTTAGGTACAGAGCAACATTCAATATCTTCATTTAGGCTTGATGTTTCTTGAGAATAATGTGGAGAGGATGAAATTGCATTCTTTATAAGAGTATTGCGCCTCATATTAACCCAATGCTGCTGGATCTGTCTCATCATAAGCGATAGACGCAGGATACACAAGAACAGTAGTTTGATGTAAGAACATGGTGTGATAGGCAGATGTAGTATGTACCAAAACAGGAAGGCGTGTCATATTCACATGTATAATGTGTAAGCTAAGGAGATGCAATTTAACAAATTAGGAGCATTGATGAGGGATACACAAGAGAAGTAGTTTGATGTAAGAACATGGTTAATAGAAAGACGTAGTATGTACCAAAATCAGGAAGGCATGTCATATTCACAAGTATAATGTGTTAACTAAGCAGATGCAATTTACCCTAATTAGAAGCATTACAAGGTAGACACCATATGCAACATGCAACCACATATCACACCGCCAAGTAAGAGCAAGCACCTGCGATGGTGGTGTGGGGGAATTGCGGTGATCAACTAGAGAGCTACGTTGACTATCTTCATTTAGCCTTGCTGTTTCTTGAGAATCATGTGGGGAGGATGGCACTGCACTCTTTAAACGAGTAGGGCGTCTCACAGTAACCCACCCGGGTGACTATCTCATCATACGAGGGATACAAAAGAGCATTAGTTTGATGTACGAACATGGTTAATAGACATATGTAGTATGTATCAAAAACAAGAAGGCATGTCATTATCAAAGGTATAATGTGTAAAGTAAGCAGATGCAATTTAACCAAATTGGAAGCAATACAAGCTAGACACCATATGCAACATGCAACCACATTTGATGTAACGAAGTTAAAGCAAGCACTGGATGGTTGTGTGTGGCAATTGAGATCATCAATTGCAGAGCTACTTTTCTTGTCTCCAAGCTGCCGACACTGCAGCCATTAGAGCGTTGAAACGCCATCGCTTATCTTCGAATTACATCGAGCGACTTACATCTTTTCTTTTACGCATTCATCAACATAGCGCCGAGTCTGAAATACCCATGCATAAAAAACAATAGTGTGAGTATGGGTGAAGTGTGTGCACAATTAGTACAGTGTAAAGGTAGCAGATAGCAGGTCAGTGAGAAATAAATGACGGGAGACATATGATAGCTCTACAACATGCATGGCACACTCAATGACAGTCGACTGAAAGCAAATAGGTCAGTCCATTTTTTTTTGCACCGTCCGATGTACAAAGAACGGGGAGATCACCTTCATCTACCTCCAGCCAGTCAGTGTTGACGATCTTCCTCAAAACGCCTGACCACCGGCCCAAGATTCCTCCCCGCACTGCGCCCTCCTCGACCTCACCGCACCACCGTGCTTGGCACCCCCCCCCCCGGCCATCCATTCAAGTCCCTCCGACCTCCAGATCGGGCGCAAGCAGCTCCTGCGCCCCACACCCCTATGATAGACCCCGATGCGCCGCTTCCTCGGGGAACAGGCGGACTAGGTGCTCCGCGCGCCTAAGCGGGTGCTGCTTCTTTTAATTGCGGTTCGACTGACTCTGAATTGAAATCCAGGCGGGCTACTGACCTCTAGCAAAGGTGAAATAGTAAAGGGAGGAAACCTTGTGCATTTAGTATCACGAAGAAGATGCGTAAGAAGCGCTCAACTAGTTTCTTTTGTGGGATGAATACGGTGTGAGCGGAGACGTAAGATTTGCACGAATAAGGGAAGAGGAGTACCTCTTTACATTGGCGATCTTGTGTCCTCCTTCTGTTTTTCCGACGATCTTGTTGTTCGCCGGAAACTAGAAGTTGTGGAGGACGGTGCAGCCTTGGACGAACCCATGGCCAAGTTGTTGAGTGTGGTGCGGTGGCCATCTGTCGGCGGCGCGGAAGCAGATCCGAGGCGGCGAACGACGGCGTAGCGGGAACAGCTCCGGTGCGGTGGACGTTTGCGACAGTGGAGCCGCAGGACGGCGTGGTCGGAGTGGTTCTGGTACGACGCACGTCGGCGTCGGCGTCGTGGAGGCAGCTCTGCCTCGGCTACAGCTGCTAAGTCCTTGAGGGCATTTCGGTTGCGGTTGCGTTGGACGACGACGTTGGGGTATCGGCTCCGGCATGATGGAGGAGGGCGGCGGTGGATTGGCCGCTATGGGGTGGAGGATGGAGGAGGTTGGGGTTTCGCGGCTGGTGGAGAGGGCGTTTTCGCGCCCACGGAGTATGAATGGGGAAACGGAGGGAGGCGGGCTGGCGGGGAACTAAGAGGGAACAATGTTTCGGTTTGAGACGCGCTTGTTCGAAATTTGGGGAAGTTACAAACTTTGCCCCCATCTAAAATTTCAGACATATTGCGGGTTGGGGGTAGGACAGTCATGTCAGGTGTCCCAAATGTGGGCGGGATAGATTTCGGCCGAGCGCATGGGTGTTTAGGCGCCCACGGCGTATGAATGCTTCTCGGAGGCGGTTGAGACTGGAGTCTTGGAGAAGGCACAGACCTACCCCGGTTTAGACCTTTGGACATCGGGCCGATAGGCTACACGGGCCAGAGTCAGGACAGTAATTTCCTACCACCAAAACATTAGTCTCGCGCGGTTTCGGGTGACCAGAGGCCTATTTGGCGCTTGCTCAATATTTGGGAGCGAAGCATTAACGTTTTCGGTTCTCTTGAATTGAACTTTCAGGATTTGTCAAACTTCACAAATCTTTACTCTTGAAAATCCTAAAGCTACAATTATTTTGGAATGGAGGGGGTATATTTTAATATACATTGTACATGAGTATATATTAAAAAAATATGCAACTTACCTCAGTTGATGCATGGTTCCAGGTATAATCTCCTTGGTTGCAAAAAAAAGTTAGATATGCGTATGAATATATATACCATGTTCAAACTCACAACAAAGATTGATGCCCCCTTTTACATCTGATTTACAAATGCCATTATCTCGGGTTCAAATAGATGAATGCACTTCCTATGAATTCTAATCTTAACCCCTTTATGTTGAATTAAACATGTATTTTATTTCGTAGCTAGCAATTTGGAATGTATCCATGCAAGTGACAAATGTATAAATTGCTTCACACTAACAACATGGAGTGCACTAATTAATGTTTATATATGAATTGCAAAAGCATCAATTGCCTGTATTTCAAACCGCTCTCACTCTATGGATCGATAATATGAAATAAACATATGCAGATGCTAGAATTCAATAGAGTATGGGTGTCTGATAGACCGATTTTCGTCCATACGCAATTTTGCAGAATTCATGATCTCATTCAAAAATAATAATGCCATTTATATTTTAATTTAATGCGTAGAACTGCCTTTTACACGTAGATATCTCTCTATCTAACGCATAAGTGCACACACTTTATATGCATCAGCATTTCTCTTTCACACATGCTCACAATCTCTCTGTGGTGTCGGGGTGTCTCACGCACATGCTCTCTCTGTTTCTCTATCTCTCTTCGACTACTATGTACCTCTCTTTTCACTAATCTCGGTTGGAAAACACTATTTCTCTCACATGCATATATACACATGCACGGTCTCTACTAGCCCTCTATACGCACATATATGTGCCTAAGTGTCTCCAAGACGCACATTATCTTTTAGGCCTCTCTCGCATTACATTGCCCCCTCGACACACCTCCCTAATAGTAGTTGGCAGATATGATTTCATCATATCATTCGGTAGGATATCTGTAACATCCCAAAATTCTAAATTTTGGAATGTTATAAACAAATAGATAGTTTTGATTGATTGTTTGATTGATTGACTGAAAGTGAGTGAATTCGAAATCTTTTTTGAAAGTTAAATGAGAGGGAATAAAAGGACTTTCCCAAAACTTTCATTTTTGCTTTTATGATCTTCGGGAATTCAAATTCTTTTCATCACAAAACCCTGGAGAGAAGATGACACGACTTCTTCCAGTTATTCAAATGACCAGTGGTGTTGAAAATATTTGAATTTCATTTGAGAATATTTTCCAATCGAACTTTATGCAACTCAATGATTTTCACGAGCGAAGATAAAATGACTTCTTCAAAACAAATGAAATATGAGTTGGGAGTTTCAAAGAATTAAATTCAAAGTTCTTTGAATTTATTTTCAATTTGGAATTATTTCAGTTTTATTCAAATTATTTTTCTCCAAAAATAAAATATATGGAAAATAGTGTAACATGATTCCCTACATCGTAAAAATTGGAGAGAAATTAATTTGAAGTCATTTTGGTATTTTTAAAATGATTTTGTTGGATTTTATTGGACCAGAAGTACTTTTTGCTGTATTTGAATTTGTGTGAATTTTATTTAATGCTATAGAAACGTCCATGTTGTAGGAAATCTTTTTCTGAAAATTTTGATATATTATATGCCTATATAAAATTTTTATTTGGTTTTATTTTTTTATTTTATTTTTGTCTTTGTCTTTAAAAAAATGTTTAAAAAAAGAGGGATTTCGCCGACCGGGCTGGGCCCAAAGACTTCGCCAAAGCCGCTGCCCAGCCTCAGCCAAGACCGCTTCTTCCTCCCGAGCGGAGTTCGCCACCACCACGGCGCGCCATCACACGACCTCGGCGTCCGTGCCGCCTCGGGTCTCCTCTCGCCTCCCGCACGCCAAGCCGCCTCCTCCATAAAACCCGAGGCCCCGCCCGTTCTCTCCTCCTCCCGAGCCCCGCGCCCAAGTCGGCCGCTGGCGAGATCCGCCCAGCCGCCGCTCAAGCCGCCACCCTCGCCGCTTATGCCCACTGCCGTCGCCACCATCGTCACTGCCGACCGCCAGATCTCGTCCACTCCGGGCCGAGCCGAGGGGCCACCGAGCCGCCGCCCGTCGACGTCCGACCCGCCGCCCTCTCCTCGCCGCCGGCAACCACTGCCGCCATGTTGGTTTTCTCGATCGACGCCTTGAACCGTATAATACCTCCCGGTCCGGGTTTATTTTTTTTCCTCCGGTTTTCTTTTAAAAATCGGTTTTATTTTTTTAGTTAGATTAACTAGTGGACGTCATTCGTTAGTATTCGATAGCGAACGATTTTCACCGTTGAGCGCTCAAAGAACGAACGTTCGCTATTTAGATTTTTATTTTTATTTTAGTTTTCTGCCAGGGACCCGTATGTAATTAATTTTCTTCACAGATTAGTCCCCAATTTTCAAACCCTCATAACTTTTTACTCGTTAGTCCAAATTCAACGAAACCAATGCCCGCTTCTTTGTTATGATCTCCTCTATCCAGTAATCCAACTTACACATGTTTTTGAAAGTTTTAAAATTTGAATTCAAACTGATTTGTATTCAAACTTCGTTGATCATAACTTGAGTTTCGTAACTCTGATTTAGCTGATTCTTTTTGCAAATCGAAGCTCTTAACCTAAACTTTCTGATAGGGCCAAACTCATATAGTTTTGGTACTGTTAGAAATTGTTTTATGTTGCAAGAGTTATTTGCTTGGTTTTGATGTTTTACTTAATTGTTTTCTTCGTTCTTTCCGATGCTTTTGAGTGATTGCTTATGTGTGGTTACTACCGCTTGCTTATGATAGATTGACCGAGTGTGACGAGTAGATCTATCAAGAGTTTTGAGTGCGAATCATCTTCATCAACTTTGCAGGCAAGTAACACTTGATCATACTCTTTTCATACCCAGTTTTTATGCATTAGCTCAATCCTCAAACATTGCATGGTTAGGATGTCATTAATTTGTGGGTTGGGAAGTAGATGATGAGGTAGGAACCTATTGCCTTGTTACTATCAAACCCTTGGGAGTTACTTCTACGTGTTGCTTATATTGCTATGCTATGCTCGTAGACGTGGTTTGGGTTTGAGAGATATTCATGACAGATGTGAGATTGTAAATTAATGGTTTACTTTAAGGTGGCAACTTAAATACACATCCTGGGTGGATTGAGGCACCGGGGAACCCAAAGGTTGTCTGCTTTTATTTTGGAAATCCCGGGGTACCCGTGGTGATCTTCCTATGGACCGCCACCTGTGCTCAAAGGGAACCGAGATTATTCATGCTAGAAACTTCCGTGCGACCACAAGCTATTATGGGCTCTAGCATAGTTGAGTAAGTTATGAGAAGCTTTGAAGAGGTAGATCAGCGGTAGTGGGTTTTATAGGTTTGGTATGATCTATCCGAGTAGAGAGTTAATGTTTCGAAAGACTATGTCTCGGTCATCCGCTTCTCAAACACCTGCAAAGGCGAGAAATCAACGGAGGCGATCGAGTCTTGTGGGGAAAAGTGTGCAAACCTCTGCAGAGTGTACAATCTAATCATGGTTAGCCGTGTACCCGGTTATGGACAATTCTGAGTATCTAGTACTTGAGTTTTCACATGTATCCCATCACTCTAAATTTAATATTGCTGGGTTGTTAATCACTTTAATTGGGATTGAGTTGGGGTTATACCTTCTCAATGCTGTTTCAACCACCATGATAGTTAAATAAATTTATTCCTTTGCAAGAGGGAAAATTGGCTTTTTGCAAACCGTAACCATAGAGCTTTCCACCAGCCATATATGCATGTAGTATAGGCTTATTCCTTCATTATTCTCTATGTGTTACTTTGCCAGCATATTCCATGTGCTGACCCGTTTTCGGGCTACAACGTTTCATGTTGCAGACTTTTCAGATGACGAGTAAGTGATACGTTAGGGTTACGATTTCCTATACTCAACTTTGCCGTTGGTGTTGATGGGAATCCACAACCTTGTTGCTTCGGCTATACTTTGGATTGAGGTAATAGTATTTATGTTACTTTATACATGTGGTTTACCTCTGTTATAAATCCTTCGAGTAATCTTGTGTGTGTCAAAGATACCGATCCGTGGATGACACCTAAGCACGTAGACTTGATCCATTCGGTCGGGTCGCTACAAGATGGTATCAGAGCACATGTTGACTGTAGGACGTGACCCTAGAAACTGGCAAGCCCATAGGAAAGATTTTTCTCTACAACTTCATTTTCAAAAGATCTTTTACCTCTCTTCTCTTCTGAGCTTATTCAAATATTCCCTTTTAGCGAGACCATACCCATTTTCCTTTTGACCACCAAGATTCGACCGATGAGACCACTCCAAGGAGACAAGATATCGGACAACCAAGACCATTTGGAATGAAGAGGATTTTACCGTGTAAATGGAAACTACAACTGTTGAAGACTCAAGACTAGGAGATTTTGAAGGCTCAAGAATTCCCAGATTTGTATGACCTATAAAGGCACCACTTATGGAATTTGACAGACTAAGGAAGTTGTCAATACCCGAGATCAAGGTGTATCGGAGAAAGACCGGAACATGGAGAGTTAGAACTCAAAGTTTTTGTCAAGAAAACCCTAAGAAAGGAGATATCAATTATGGAATGAGAGCTCATGGCAGTAACATGGGTAGAAACATGGACATTCATGATGTTATCGTTCGCCTATGCCATTGTCACCGTGCTGAGTTAAGCATGCATATGCATGGAATGATTGGATGGTAGAAGGCTGATGGAGCACCTATCAGCAATAGATGCAGTTTTAACATAGCTGGTGTATCACCATGATCTGGAGTATTACATCAAGGAGTTTAAGATGGATCTCGCATGAAGTCAGATTTGGCAAGGAGGCAATTCATGAAGAATTCAGGAACCTGAAACTGAAAGTAGACAAGCTGAGGAGCAAAACCTTGAGACATCAAAGATTTTTCAGGAACTAAAGCACAGTAGGATCATCGTTCATATCAAGGTTGATGAAACCAGAAGTTTGGATTGCAACTCCGGAAATATTAAAGGACGTCGCGAGAGACTTCGCGTCAACAGAGATGATCTGGCAAAAGAACTTGAGCAGGACAAGCACGATTGGAAGAAGCCATCGGAAACATGAACAAGACTTGAAGAGTTTGACGACATTGACCTTTAGAAGACCAAACCCCAGTTATATACCTACGTTAGATGCGACATTTGTGAGCTGTCATTTGTTTGATGTTTTTCTGACAGCCACAATAAAACCTGTATTTTCAAAACCATTGTTTGTATTGTGTGCATCCCTCTATATCTCTCCTATCCCACCCCAAAACCCATGGACCCAATAGAGGATGAATGGAGATGAAATCATATTTTCTGGACCGATGGGTCAATTGGAGACGGACCGATGGATTGAGAACATGGAAGAATCAAATGGAGAATAACCCTATAACCGAAAGGATATGACCCAAAGATGCTCTTCCATTCTTTGAAAGAAGTCTTTGCTACACCGGTGGAGGATGTACCAAACCATCAACGGATGGCAAGGAGTAACCACTTGGGGAGAAATTAAGTTGACTTGCTAATGTCTCGGTTTGTGTCCCAGAAATTGAAGCCTTCGGGAAAGGATATGAAGAAACCTTGTGCATGCAAGCTCTATGGAGAAATAGGACACACCCATAAGGAACACAATGATGAATGCCCTAATTGTGAAGGAAGTCACCCAACTGAAGAATGCCCAACTAGACATATTACTTGTTTCTTGTGTGAAGGAACTACCCACTACCCCTTTCAAGTGTCACATTTACACTATGGTACAGAGAACCATCCAGCAGAAGGAAGAAGAAATGAAAGGAGCCCTCATGGAGATGTTAGAAGAACCTGGGACGAAGGAAGATGTTGAGGACACACACAAAGGAAACAAAATTAAAGCCCGCACCAAGTCATGCTATTCATGTGGAGAAGAGGGACACATCTCCCAAGATTGTCTGAATGGAGATCTAGTAGAATTCCCGATAGAGGAAGTAAAGTATGACCCGCAGGAAATAGAAGCCCTGATTGGAACAGAAAGGTCCAGCAAGAGGAATAGATTGGATTCCAGGAAGGACCTGAGTCATGTCACCTGTTACAAATGCAAGGAGTCAGGGCACTACATCAACACTTGCCCAAAATGGAAGCCGAAGACCCAAGGAGGCTATGTGATCATGAGGAAACCTCGAAACCTGTCAGAAGTAATATGTTTCCGTTGTAATGTAGCAGGGCACTTCGCCAGAGATTGTCCGAAGGAGAAGGAGACTGGTGATATATAGTTGAATTTGTAATAGAATAAATGGAGTAGTAGAAGTGAGAGCTTTTTCTTTTATATTGAGGTGTTAAGCTGAGACATGTAATGGAAAAGCGAGAGATTGTAATAATTTAAGAATCAATAAAGTTAGAAGTGTTGGTACTGCTTTGGATTTTATGAGTTACCCTATGAGGAAAGATGTTAACCAATTTCGAGGATATGAGAAATATGGTCTATGGAATATTGGAACATTTTAAGGGTGGTAGTACCCTGTAAGAACCGTTGACCCATGGAAAAGATAAGGATACCCACTGAATGGATTTCAGAAAAAATGAAGATGAGTTTTGTCTCGATATGTTTGATACCCCAAGAGAGTGTGGGATGACGTTGGAGACCGTCAGTTGTTTGGACCAAATGTGATCAAGGAGTCAGAAGAAAATGTTAAGTTGATTCGAGATAGACTGAAGGAAGCTCACCAGTTAAGAGTTATGCAGACTCAAAAACGTAAGGAGGTAGTCTATGAGATTGGAGACAGAGCATGTCTTCGTGTGTCCCCTCTGCGAGGATTTAAACGATTTGGAGTTAAGGGAAAGTTAACCCGAGATTTGTAGGACCATACTGAGTTCTGGAGCGTATGGGAGAAGTGGCCAACAAGTTGGAGTCACCCAAAGGACTGTCAGGAGTTTATGATGTGTTTCACGTTTCCCAAATTGAAGAAGTGCCATGCAGAGATGGCCAATATTCTCCTGTAAGCACGCTTGACCCTGGAAAGGATAATGATGTTCCACGAAGTGGAGTATGGACTTCATAAGTATAAGTTTTTATCTCGGTAGGTGGGATATCCCACGAGGACGAAGAGATGAATTACTATTGGATATAAAGGAGGTATGATGTTGGAAATATGGATCAATGGAAATTCCATGATGAATCTGAGTAATCATGTCCTAGTTTGGTGCCAATAGAAGGAAGGGAGACAATACAATTGGAGGATTTTAAGTATGCTTGGAAGCTGGAAGTTGGATGTTGGAATAATGATCAGCTGCCCCGAGGATGAGTTCAAGGTTTACAAGTGATGAGATGGGCCATAACCCAAAGGCCCCAGGACCTGCCAAGAAGCAAGCACATTCTGTCAAGGAAAAACCCTGGAAGAAGTTACGATTTTATCAACCGATGATTCTATAGGAGTTTACGCAAAACCTGAGAGTTGTGAAGGAACGATAGATTTTTGTTTGGCTTGCAGAATCCATGGATTTATCCGAACTTAGTTCGTTGACGAGAGAAATTCTGCAATGCTTGTGAGGATGACCGAGTGTTAGAATGCGAGATTCGCTAAACCATGTACAAGGTAATGATTTGGGTGCGGGATGGATTGATCACCATACCGACTTACTCTTATTATTCGCGTTGCTATGTGGGATGGTAAATCTGAGTGACTTACCTATAGTGGAGTGATGACGATATTAAACCTTGTTGAACCTTAGAATGGTATAAGCATTTTTCCCTTGTACACGGCAGTTGTTGCCAACCGTAGGTTATACGGTGAGGTTCAACCCAGACCCGTTTCCTGCAGGAGAAACCATAAATTGTTGACCACCATGAGATATCGATAGTTGTTTAGAATTGGCGCCGCATCTGTCGCTAAGAGGACCCAGTTTCGGGATAACCTTACCAAGAGGAAAGGACAAAAGAATTGACGAAAAGGTTATGCCACCACCGGAAGAGCCAGAGAAGGAATTATCCTTACGACCTGAGAAGACCGATAATTGTCAAGAATAAGGATGGAGTATATGAGTTTTGATGGAACCGTAACCATGCTTCTAAAGGTGGTGGCACCTGAGACCCCGGAGATGACCCCCAAACCCTCACCTATTTCTTTCTAGCCTCTCCGAATCTCGAGGACGAGATTCATTTTAAGGGTGGTAGGTTTGTAACATCCAAAAATTCTAAATTTTGGAATGTTATAAACAAATAGATAGTTTTGATTGATTGTTTGATTGATTGACTGAAAGTGAGTGAATTTGAAATCTTTTTTGAAAGTTAAATGAGAGGGAATAAAAGGACTTTCCCAAACTTTCATTTTTGCTTTTATGATCTACGGGAATTCAAATTCTTTTCATCACAAAACCCCGGAGAGAAGATGACATGACTTCTTCCATTTATTTAAATGACCAGGGGTGTTGAAAATATTTGAATTTCATTTTGAGAATATTTTCCAATTCTGGAACTTTATGCAACTCAATGATTTTCAAGAGCGAAGATAAAATGACTTCTTCAAAACAAATGAAATATGAGTTGGGAGTTTCAAAGAATTAAATTCAAAGTTCTTTAAATTTATTTTCAATTTGGAGTTATTTCAGTTTTATTCAAATTATTTTTCTCCAAAAATAAAATATATGGAAAATAGGGTAACATGATTCCCTACATCAGAAAATTGGAGAGAAATTAATTTGAAGTCATTTTGGTATTTTAAAATGATTTTGTTGGATTTTATTGGACCAGAAGTACTTTTTGTTGTATTTGAATTTGTGTGAATTTTATTTAATGCTATAGAAATGTCCATGTTGTAGGAAATCTTTTTCTGAAAATTTTGATATATTATATGCCTATATAAAATTTTTATTTGGTTTTATTTTTTTATTTTTTTTGTCTCTGTCTTTAAAAAAAATGTTAAAAAAAAAGAGGGACTCTCGCCGACTGGGCCGGCCCAGAACCTGCCAGTCATGCCACCACCAAGACCGCCTTCCTCCCGAAGGGAGTCCGCCGCCACCACGGCGCGCCACCGCCGACCTCGGCGTCCGTGCCGCCGGTCTCCCTCCCCCCTCCAGGCACTTCAAGCCGCCGCCCCTCGTCCATAAAACCCGAGGCCCCGGCCCCGTTCCTCTCCTCCTCCTGAGCCCCGCCGCCCAAGTCGCCGCCGGCGGCGAGATCCGCCCCGCGCCGCCGCCCGAAGCCGCCACCCTCACCGCCTATGCCCACCGTCGCCACCATCGTCACCGCCGACCAAGGCCAAGATCCCCCATCCACTCCGGCCGAAGAGGGCCACCGAGTCGCCGCCCGTCGGCCGACGACCGCCGCCACGCCCTCACCCTCGCTGCAACCACCGTCGCCATGATTGGTTTTTCTCGACCGACGCCCGAACCGGTATAATACCTCCTGCCCGGTTTATTTTTTTTCCTCGGTTTTTCTTTTAAAAATCGATTTTATTTTTAGTTAGATTAATTAGTGGACGTCATCTCGTTAGTATTCTGGTAGCTTAACGATTTTCACTGTTGAGCGCTCAAGAAAGAACGTTCGCTATTTAGATTTTTCTTTTTATTTTAGTTTTCTGCCAGGGACCCGTATGTAATTAATTTTCTTCACAGATTAGTCCCCAATTTTCAAACCCTCATAACTTTTTACTCGTTAGTCCAAATTCAACGAAACCAATGCCCGCTTCTTTGTTATGATCTCCTCTATCCAGTAATCCAACTTACACATGTTTTTGAAAGTTTTAAAATTTGAATTCAAACTGATTTGTATTCAAACTTGAGTGTCGTAACTCCGATTTAGCTGATTATTTTTGCAAATCGAAGCTCTTAACCTAAACTTTCTGATAGGGCCAAATTCATATAGTTTTGGTACTGTTAGAAATTGTTTTATGTTGCAAGAGTTATTTGCTTGGTTTTGATGTTTTACGAATTGATTTCTTCGTTCTTTCCGATGCTTTTGAGTTATTGCTTATGTGTGGTTACTACTGCTTGCTTACGATAGATTGACTGGAGTGTGACGAGTAGATCTATCAAGAGTTTTGAGTGCGAATCATCTTCATCAACTTTGCAGGCAAGTAACACTTGATCATACTCTTTTCATACCCAGTTTTATGCATTAGCTCAATCCTCAAACATTGCATGGTTAGGATGTCATTAATTTGTGGGTTGGGAAGTAGATGATGAGGTAGGAACCTATTGCCCTGTTACTATAAACCCTTGGGAGTTACTTCTACGTGTTGCTTATATTGCTATGCTATGCTCGTAGACGTGGTTTGGGTTTGAGAGATATTCATGACAGATGTGAGATTGTAAATTAATGGTTTACTTTAAGGTGGCAACTTAAATACACATCTGGGTGGATTGAGGCACCTGGGGAACCCAGTGTTGTCTGTTTTGTTTTGGAAATCCCGGGGTACCCGTGTGATCTTCCTATGGACCGCCACCCAGGCTCAAAGGGAACTGAGATTATTCATGCTAGAAACTTCCGTGTGCAGCCACAAGCTATTATGGGCTCTAGCATAGTTGAGTAAGTTACAAGAAGCTTTCGAAGAGGTAGATCAGCAGGTAGTGGGTTTTATAGGTTTGGTATGATCTATCCGAGTAGAGAGTTAATGTTTACGAAAGACCGTGTCTCGGTCATCCGTTTCTCAAACACCCTGCAGTGCGAGAAATCAACGGAGGCGATCGAGTCTTGTGGGGAAAAGTGCGCAAACCTCTGCAGAGTGTACAATCTAATCATGGTTAGCCGTGTCCCCGGTTATGGACAATTCTGAGTATCTAGTACTTGGGTTTTCACATGTATCCCATCACTCTAAATTTAATATTGCTGGGTTGTTAATCACTTTAATTGGGATTGAGTTGGGGTTATACCTTCTCAAGATGTTTCAACCTCCATGATAGTTAAATAAATTTATTCCTTTGCAGTAGGGAAAATTGGCCTTTTGCAAAACTGTAACCATAGAGCTTTCCACCAGCCATATATGCATGTAGTATAGGCTTATTCCTTCATTATTCTCTATGTGTTACTTTGCCAGCATATTCCATGTCTTGAATTGTTTCGGGCTGCAACGTTTCATGTTGCGAGACTTTTTCGAACGACATTTAGTAAGTGATACGTTAGGGTTATGATTTCCTATACTCAACTTTGCCATTGGTGTTGATGGGAATCCACAACCTTGTTGCTTCCGCTATACTTTGGATTGAGGTAATAGTATTTACGTTACTTTATACATGTGGTTTACCTCTGTTATAAATCCTTCGAGTACTGTGTGTGTCAGCATACCGATCCAGGGATGAAACCTAAGCACAGAGACTTGATCCATTCGGGTCGGGTCGCTACAATATCCCTGGCTGTTAGGCTGGATGGTAATACGAGGCAAAGTTTTACCCTAGTTCGGATCGGACCCTAGTACTGTATATTAGTGTTAGGGGTGTGTACAAAGTACACGTGAATACCAGGCATTGTGCATGTGTGTATATATACTATCGATGAACTAGCCCCCAAGCTTGTATAACATACTAAGGGCCTAGGGTTACAAATCATATATAGTCGGCTTATCACGGTGGGGATAGAGTCCTACGCGACTCTGGTAGCTTCCTGTTGTACGCCGAGTCCTCCACATGGGTCTCAGTATAACACGTCTCGGTCCAACCTATATGTGGCGTAGGATGGAACCGACCCATGAGTCTTCATGTTGACCCACCACAACTAGAAATGATGTGCCCACCACACCACACACACGCAATCGGCCACTAAGAAAATAATCATATACGATAGTACAACGGTATCTAGCTCACGACACGTCTCCATATTTTGATGATGACACCGATGGACTTTGCATTTGATGCGGTTCCGTATTTTGTTGGCGACACTTACGGTCATTGTATTTGAAGCAAAAGCACGATATGGTCACTTTGGACTTGAGAATAAGCTCATCACGGTCACCACATACATTTTGTCGTTCTAACCAACATGTGGTTGGATGGTTAGAGGACGATGGTTTCTCAAGCCCGCCAAGGTTAAAGTCCGGTGATCGCATTTATCTTGTGTTAATTTCAGTATTTTCTGGCGATGTACGTTCAATGGGAAGAGACGTTCCACTCGACTACGAGGCACCTATGGTGAAAATCTCAAGATCATATATGCTGGCCCACTCTCTCGAAGGTGCAGCAGCGGACCGGCGGTGGGGAGTGCTTTCAGGGAGGGCGGGCCGGTCGCGGGTGGCGGGGGCGGGCGGTTCGGCCGGTGGTGGTTGGCGGCTCAGGGGGGGTGGGGTTTGATGATAAACTGGAGGCCCTTGATTTCGTATCCAACGCCTGGAAAATCTAATGACCGGAGATGAAAAAGTCAGTCGACTGACGTGTAGCCTCACCTCGCACGTACACATGCACGCACGCATGTAGGCGTGCAACACTGACACGTACACATAACGTACACACACACGCATGCTGGCGTGCAACACTGACATGTACACATGCACTCACGAACACACGCACGTACGCACCCATGCATGCAACACTGAAACGCACCCTTGCACGTACGCACCCATGCCTGCAACACTGAAACGCACCCTTGCACATACGCAACACTCGCACGCCTGCATGCACACAGCACATGACGCAAGACACACGCTTAACTACATGAAAAAGATGACGTCACACTCAATGAACAATCATCGGTTTATGAAATGCCCGCTTCTGACCGCCCTGGCCCACCAAAGGTTCCTCTGTTGTGCGCTGCCTGCGTTGGGTCACTGACATGCAGGCCATGCACCCAAAGAGCCCACACGTCAGTGGAAGAACGGCGCGGTGTCCTAGGTCAGAGTCGAGGGCGCCACTCGCGGCACGCCCGGTTGAACATGCCTCCGTGCCGCATTCAAATGCCTCCACGAAACCCGCCCGTGTGGAAGCCGAGAAACCACTCTGGACACACGTACGTTCATGACCGGCCGGCGTTAAACGCAACGCCGGCCGAGCTCCTCCCGTCCGTCGTCTATTTAATCTCCTATTTAAACGAGGCCAAACACCGGCCAAGAATCGCACACCTCCGCCGCTCCCCTATCTTCTCCACCATTTTGTCCACTCTTACAATGGCTTACGAAAAGTAGTTATTCGCATCCAAGCCGGCTGGGTAGCCTGCCGGACACGAGCTATGCAGCTTGCTGAACCACCTCCCTCCCCTCGCCCGACGGATCCAGTTACCGCCCCAAGCCGGCGCGCGGTTCAGCAACTCGCCGCTCCAGGCCAGCTCGACGAGGAGCAACGCACTGGCGTCGTTGCTGCCATCCACGACGCCGCCTCATACCGCGTCTCCCGTTTCTGTGGCCGAGACTCCCATGCCGGCGGCCGCGCCATGCAAGCAGCGATAGAAGTCGGGTGCACGGAGAGCGACGAGTCGGTGGCCAGCGCCTCCGCGACCGCCGCCATCATCAAGGAGAAGTAGAACACGGGAGGCCGCCGCCGCTTCAGTCCCATGAAGGCCACCGCGGAGGCGACGCCGGCGTACACCGCAGGTGTCTTGCCGGATCCTTTTGTTGCGAGGACCTTCGTCGACACCGCATGGGCTCCATGGTAGAGGTCAATGTTAGGATGAACTCGAGGCGGTGCTGGCCATGGCGAAGTAGTGGCCGGTGATGAACTCGAACCGATGCCGGCCACCATCATCTTCGGCACTAGCCAATGATATCAGTTGGGAAGTGGGGAAGCGAGCCGTCCTTTGCGCTGAAGCATATACCTCCGGGGCTCCCGGCAGTCCGGTGATCGTGCTGCCGGACATGAGGAACACAAATCGATCGTGAGCGACCATTTAGGCCATGTATTATATACCTGTTCCGCCCGTAACTAGCACCGCGTAGTTCATTTGAATGTAATGAAATCTATCATGTTTGTGTGAAAATCCGGTATTTTATATGATTTCCGTCGTTGTTTATATGAAATACTCCGGTGGTTGCGTGAATGAGTATTAGTTTGTCTACGTGTTTGCGTGAATTTCGTCCGGTTGGTTGAGTTGCTGTCATAATGTGTGCGGCTACGGTCTGTGGGCGGCTCGGGCGGCGTTGTGGGACAAAAAACACAGCTCGTGCGAGCTCGTCTCCAACGTGCGCGCTGGAGGATGCATGACAGCGTGAGCACCCGAGCCGTTCCTCGTTCATCGATGGCAAAGGCACCGATGGACAAAAGGGTCGCCAATATTTTGGCTACCCCGGGCAAGATCCAAACAGCCCCGCCCAACAGATTCAAATCCCTCGTTCGCCGTGGAATTTTGCCATGTGTTGTTTTCATGGACTAGCAAGATGCCCGTGCATTGCACGGAACATCAAGATGCATTTTTTACAAACTCCGCATGCATGCAAGGGATAATTAATGTCCTCCTTTGCTAGTACCACGAGGCAAACACCATTAATATTGCATCGATTAGTGTTAGTGGCCTTGTATATCTGCAAATTGTAATTTTGATAGTGGCCCCTTGTATATAAAAATGGAGGGAGAAATATGAGAGATAAGGTGAGGAGGAGTGGGGCATGGTGCCGTGGTGGTGACTGGTGGTCGGACTGGGCGGAGGCATGGGGATGGACGGCGCATTATGTCTAGGTTTGTATCTCTCTCACACACACACACACGTAGGTGGGGGACGTGCATGAAGAGAAGAGGTGCACGCACGGCGCACGTACTCCCGTCTCTTTCCCAACCACACCCGCGCGGGTACACGGTGGAGCTCATTTCTATACGAAAAAGGCAGCCCACGTGGTAATTTGGCACGGTCTTGGCTGTCAACTTGGTGGAGGGAGGATCGTCTACCACGGGTGAACAAACAAATTGCGACTTGACGCTGCTATGTTAAATTAAAAAGAGGCAAACCATGTGGGGCCTACCTTAGAGGCAAGGCTCTATACACCTGGAGTACTTTTGATGTGTCCCGTCAACTCGCAGTAACGAGGAGAAACTTGCTTAGCACGCCGTCTCCCACGGGGCGGTGGCTCAGAGGATGAGGTGAAGCTGGAGTACCATCAGATGCCTTTACGCCCGCCTCGCCCACGCGCGCGGTGGCTCGCAACACGAGGAGAAAATTTTACTACACCCTCCGTTTACTCCTCGTCCCTACTACGTACTTTGGTTAGTACTCCCTCTATTTACTTATAAAAGGCCACTATAAAAAAATACATTTTGCATCTATACAAGGCCACAAATAGTAATCAAGACAAAAGTTACTACTCCCTCCTTTCCAGTTTATGGCTCAATTTCAAAATCTCTCCAACCAAGGTAGACAGTGAATGGTCGAATTAATTTCGTAGTTTGCACAGTACACTCGTTTTTCTCAAGAAGTTATGTTTACCGAGGCATTAATTAGAACGAATGCATGAATGACCACTAAATTTCCATGAACTTGTACATGCATTGGTTAGTTTCCTCTTGACACCGCTATGCGTCGGGTGATCTAACGCACCTCGAAATCCAACATGTAATGGTACTACTACTAGTATAGTACTAGAATCGAGACTTATCAAACGGAAAAACAAATGTTTTTAGATGAGCCCTATAAACCCTAGTGGGTACGCATCTCGTAAAACAGATTTTTCCAAAACTAAGTCACTCCCTTTCATGAATTCTGTAGTATACTCCTCATCGACGCTCCCTTTCATGAATTCCGTACTTCACATCACCGACATGTGGGACATATAGCAACCGGTCGACATGTCAAGCACCCAATAACAAAGGCAGAACAGGGGGGACGCACCCCACTGCATCTGCCCCAAAGTGTTAGTAATGAGCAATGAGACGTCAAATCACAATGCCGCACCTTCCCGGATGGACGAAGCAACCATTATTTCACACTTCGGTTCAACATCATCTCAAACCACATACTAGTATTGCTTCTGCCTCAAGAGGGACACGCCAGATCGCCTTTGGTACATCATGACACGTGGGACCGCATGATGTGCCATGCTCCCCCGCCGATCGCTGGGTAAAATCACCTCATTTTTACTATACTTCCTCCAGATCGGTTTACTACATGGCATGCATGTCTTTCTAGGTTGAGAATTTAACTGGCTATATATATATATATATATATATGTGTGTGTGTGTGTGTGTGTGTGTGTGTGTGTGTGTGTGTGTGTGTGTGTGTGTGTGTGTGTGTGTGTGTGTGTGTGTGTGTGTGTGTGTGTGTGTGTGTGTGTGTGTGTGTGTGTGTGATGAGCCATAAACTTTTGTACAGTAGTACTCCACTATCGATGGATTGCGCCATGGAGCAAAAATTGAAATTTTAAAAAAAAGGTGGTACATATAGAGAGCGCTCGTCACCAAATTATGCATATAGTACTATTAAAAAAGCTAGTACGTGCTTAATTGGGGTGCTAAATTCTATTAAAGAAATACTAGTACTAGTATGTACATACTCAAGAGTTAAAGTAACGAGAAGAAACATAACATAGTTCTGCTGGGGGCTCAGCACAACACACCCCTCAAATTAAACTAAGCATACCTGAAATTAAACTATGCAACTAATCCGGTAGACACCTTTGCATTAGAAGTTTAGAACCGCCATGAGCAACGACATCGCCACCTTACTCGAGTCCTCGTCCACGCCCTCAACTTCGTCCTTGTCCCCCTTCCTCTTGGCCGATACTTCTTTGCTTGAACCGCCAACTTGGTTGTTGCTCTTCATCCAACCCTTGTAGATATTGAAACAAAGGTAGCCATCCATTGCAGCCTAGTGGATGTGGTCTATATCTAGTACATTCCGCTGCCATGCATGACGATGAAACGTGTAATGAGGTTTCTCCGGTTATGCGGTACGAAGGATGAACCATGGCTCTCGCCAGGTCAGCATTGAGGGTCGACGAGAGGGCACCAGCCGATTCTTCTGGAGGTCGAAGGGGTTGCCTACAACGAGGCCTATATGACGCAGGACTTCTTTGTCGTTCTTAAAGTCTACAGTAGCGAATTTGACTGTTTTGTCCTCGAGGAAGTTCTTAAAATCCTGGCACTCAACGTCGGCATGGCATATGTGGTATACCAATCAAACGTTATGTACGAAAACATGGATCACGGCGGGCTTCTTCCTCTCTTCGTCCTTTAGATCCTTCTCTTGTCCCACGATCGCGTGGTGTACTCAACATCTAGCCGCTGACCCACTCATCATGTGAGTTTTCGAACATGCGTTCGAAGCGAGAAAGGCATCCTTTCACCGTCGCGGAAGTACGGGTGTAGATGACGTCGAACTCATCGCCGGTGATGGTTCTAACCTTGTACTCACCGCCGATCGGGGAGATTTGGATGCCATGGATTTGGGAGGAGGGTTAGGATTAGTGGAACTGCCGTAATGTGAATGGGCGGGACGACTAGGAGCGAACCGCCGTAGTATTAAAGGACGTGCGGGAAAGAGTAGGAGCGAATCGCCGCCGCGGCGAATGGCAGGGTAGTGGCTTTCCATTCTCCCATGATACGGGCTTCCGAGAGCCCTTGGATCTGAGATCGAACGGGTGCATGGCGTGATTCTAGACCTATGGGTGAATATCCTATCCTGGAGGGTTATTCTTAAAATTTTCAGCAACTTAGCATGCGACCGTTTGATCTCAGATCCAAGGGCTGCCAACAGCCCGTATCATGGTCGCGCCTACCACGACTGTCGCGTCGCTCGCGTGGTCGCGCCCTTGGAGATTTAACACGGTGCGTTAGGCTATCCAATGTTGGCATGTCATACATAGTCATCACTTAGTCACTCATACTACAACAAGGTTGGCTATAAGTGTATTTTTTACTCATCTCTATCTCTTTCTTCAGATTCCCTCCGTCCCATAATATAAGAATGTTTTTGACACTAGCTAGTGTAGTGTCAAAAACGTTCCTATATAATGGGGCACAGGGAGTACTAGTATTTATTGCATTTGCCAAGGAGTGACCTCTTCCAATGAAATGGTGTTGCTAAGTTTGCTTCATTTAATTAGCTATAGACTCAAAATTGTCTCTTCACATAGGTACACGCGCTTAGCACCGTTTCTTCCTTGGGTCACCAAACTAGTCTGTCTCTTATTGATTAACTTGCCACATCAGACTTTATGCCTATGTGGAAAGCTTAAGCACCAGTAGGAGCAAGTAAGTACAATAGTGTGCTTTACATGGCATTTTTGCATATGTGGAGGAAAGAGATGCAAGGAAAAAGTGGAGAAGTGGGCTCTCATGCAAGAGCCAGCCTCTACTACTACATGGTGGAGCATTGGGAGAGGCACCTGTATGGAGGTGGTCAGGAATCAGGAGACTCATGCCAGTCGTAGCGCCGCAGTTAAAATGATAATGGCAAGTCAAATCACGGGCCCCACCTGTCCAGCAAGATCATTGTCAAATCACACAGCCATACGTTTGCAGCAGCCTACTCCCTCGTCTTCTCGCGTCTCTGTCGAACCGACAAGGCGGAACTGCCCCGCCTACCGCGCAGGAAAAGCCCCGCCCTCGACTTTTAAATACAACTACTCCCTCCGTCGAATGCGTTTGGTTGAAGGTATCGTATGAATGGATTGGGACCATTCAATTTTTTTGGGATTGAACCATTCAATTCATGTGTTTGGCTGAATATAAGAGATGATATAATTATTTAAGACGGGACCACCAGTCATGCTCACATAGTCATGCATGCAAAGGGTGGCCATTTGATTCGACCGATTTGGTTGGGTGGAATGGTTCAAAGATCGTCAAGGCATATTCTCTTTTTGACTCGAACCATTCATGTGCTTTATAACCAAACATGTCTATTTTCCGAACGATCCCAACCCATTCATGACCACCCTTGCAACCAAACGCACGCCATCTTACGAAAACCAAATAATCCCACAATACTAAGGCGGTGCATTAACTTCTACCTCGCTTTCTTGTTTCTTCACATATCAACCAATAAGAATCCAATGATATACTTTTTGTGACATAGTAACTCATATTTAGTTAGTCAAATGGATGACCTAGAACTACGTGCAGCCCTATAAACCGAGACGCATAAAAATAAAAAAACCGAGACATAGAGGGTAGTTCAGCACGTATCTTTTTAGATCAATATAGTCGGGATTCACCAAGGAGCAAAACCAAGTGGTAGGCTGCTCTGTCGTGTTGGCGTAGCAACTCAAGCAAGCTCGATCCGCACACCTAAATGGCGACACACTTAACAGGACCCCTTTGGCAGACATGTGGCTCATCCACCGCCTTGTTCCACGTGTGATGCACCAAATTACAGTTCGGAGCAGCGGTTGGAATTGAGGCACCCGGCCAGAGCGCCGCAGTAGTAGAAAATGAGCGATGAGGGGTCAAATCACAAAGCCCCACCTTTCCCGCATTAAAATTCGGACGGACGAAGCAACCATCATTTCACTCTAGCGCGCAAGAGCATAAAGAAAAGAGAAAACAATGATGCGTGCGGCAGCTACCTAGGGCACCCTAGGGTAGGGGTCTCCACTACAGATCCTTTTTTTTAAAGCGCCTCCACTACAAATCGGCTTCTCCCTCGTCCTCTTGAAGAAAACCGATGATGAGTGCGGTGGTAGGGTTTGTAGGAGTACTACGGCATGCGGGGCCACGTCGTAGTAAGCGGGTTTGAGTCGACGCCTTAAATATGGGTGGGCCGCTTGGTTTTATGGGAACGAGGCAGCATTTTGGGTTCGGGGACCAGTGGAGATATAACACGTACAAAAAATTGTGGATGTAGGTTTGACCGAAAGGCAATGATGCATGGGCCCTCCATTTTGATATACCCGGGGCCACGTGAAATTTTCTACTCTACTCAAAACTAGTAAGGTACACATGTATTGAACGCATGAGATTTCGAAACCAAATTATGAATAAATACACATTATAGCATGTAAAGCTTTGAGTCATATATGCATGATGTAGATGTTCGTTTAGTTCTTATAGTTCATCTCATTCAAAATCAATTAGTTTTATAAAAATGTTAAGATTCATGGGGTTGTGCATTGTAAATCATAAAGTAAAAAACAAATAATGGCAATTCATTTAGAAAAAATAATCAATTATGATACGTAAGATTCTAGAACAAAGGAGAAGTGCTTGTGTTTTGAGGTTTGTGCATTATTCTTAAGTTCAACCATGGAGTCTTCTAAATTGTACATGTGGCAGATCTGGTGGAATGTTGATGATATCCAACGGCCAAGAGTGCTCGGATTTGCCGATCTCTTGACCTTTGTCGGGTTAGCTTCATCCAAATGACCATCTTTCAAAGTTCTTGGCACACTATATAGTTCTTGTGCCATAGTTGCATGTTTTGGAAAAAGCTACTAGTGGGTTGTACTATCTATTTAGGAATAGAAGATGCAGACGTGGAAGTTGTAGGGAAAGAGATGACATGGAGCATCTCAATTCCTATGAGTAGGGATTGGAAAACAGATGTCATTTGCTTCACATCATAGGAACTTTTCTATTGAATCTAGAGATGACATGTATCTCAATTCCTATGAGGAGGGATTAGTAAAGAGATGTAATTTGGTTCATATCATAGGAACTTTTCTATTGAATATACGCTAATGTTTATTTTCCTTTGAAATTAAGGGAGTATAGGGATCCATTCATATGAACCAGTGGCTCTAAAGCTATAGAAATGATATCATGTTTATTTACTTTGAAATGTAGAGTATATGAATCTATTCCTATGAACCAATTGGCTCTAAAGGAAAAAATCCTATAAAAATCATATCATATAGAGTTCCTATGATATTCCTCGACACTAAAGGATGGTTGAAATTGTTATGGTGATACGATGGTCTTTCTTTGTAGACTCCTCACCCATCTTTATAGTTACCTATCGAAGATGAATGAAATGATATATATGTGGTATTCTACATGTGCAATTTGGTACACGAAAACTCGGTAAAAGTTTGCGAGGTTCTAATTTTCAATAAAGCTATATGCACTGCATTTCGTAACGGAGGGAGCATACGGCAGTTGCTAACACTCACGCGGAAGATCTGTGTGTAGGAGGAGTGGCTGTTCTGTTAAATGACATGGCAAAACTGACACTGTCGGATGCCGATCTAACGGTTCTTACGGGTTCGTCAGGAAAAGGCTTGTGGCTAACCTTTGTCAGATAATGATTTACGGACACATGCATTGCATTGATACGTGCCCCCCTCTCTCTCTCTCACGCACACGCACCCTCACGAGTCACGACTCTCCCGAGTCCTCTCGCAGACTCGCACGTTGCACCCATCCTCTATCTGCAGGTAGAAGTCACGCACATATGTGCTCTTCACACCCTACCCTCAGAACTTCTAAAAAACAAAAGACGGCACGCACATTTTATTTTAGCTCACACGTCACACACTTATACTATTACTCTCTTGCGGCGTAACGCTTCTTTGGGCATAGTATATATTGTACTCTCACGAAGAGAAGCGGTGCACGACGCACTAGTTCTCTCACACCCACTGCTGGGTACACGTAGGAGCGCATTTTTTTGAAGCCGGTACAACAAAATCACTCCTCTATATGTAAAAGAAGGAGCCTTAGCGCTTGCTTTACTAGGGTTCCTCTCGTCCACTCTCTCATGCTCTCCAGATCTAAGCAAGACATAGGTGGCCACAATCTCTCTCTCAACTCATGGCTGGTCACAAATCCGGCCGGACAACCTCGACCGGGGCAGGGGGTGTAGGTGCATCGTTCACGCTATCGTCGGCGGCGAGGGAGGAGACCAACGGCTGCCTCAAGGCCCCGATCAGCCGTGTCGTTCTCTCCGAGAGCGCTGGCTCGGGAGGGCCTCCGACCCTTCTTCCTCCCTCGTGGTATTGTGGCCAAGATGCGGCCTCCCGACGCTGCCTTTGACACATGCCGACGACCTCGGTATATATTCCTTCAAACCTGCCTTGCTCTATCGCCCAGCTCTTCCCCTTCGTGTGGATCCTTTTCTACTTCCGTCCGCTGTTACAAAGCCACCTAGACTTCTACTATTATTAGAAGTAAAGCTAGTTCATACAGTGAACTCAAAGCGTTGGTTCAAACAGGGAAGAAAGTGGGAAAGCTGTAGCATGAATCAAGGACTTGGTTCAAAGAGGAAACGGGGGAAAGTAGTAATATGTGTCACTGTTTAAATAACCGTATTTCGTATTTGCACAAACAGGGATGTCTGTCTCCATATCGTTTCAGGATGTCTGTCTCCGTATCATTTCTATCCGCGCAATCAAAAGCACACACCTCAGTTTTAGTACAACTGCGCAAAATGAGATGGCTATCCTCGCTGTCATTGCCTAACCTCCCGTCTTCAAGGTATCCCTACATTGGTAGTAACTAAGGTAGAATGACCAACGCAATGTAAAAGAAGCTGATTCAGACGTTTTACTTCCCGATTGCAAAGGTGGACGAGCGAAAACAATCGCATCCTAGTCCGGAATGCACTTTCTACCAGTTCATCCATGGACCGAGGACTAATGGCAAGGCTGCACGGCAGTTTTTTGACAAAGTGCGGACAAGAGGCATTGTGGTCTGCTTATTTACGCAAATAGCGGTGCTTAAATTTAGTGGAATGCATAAGCATTTCAGCTGGTCAAGATAATCGCATGGTTCAGTTCAAAGCATTCCAAATTGAGACCACAATTATAACTGGTTATTCCGGAATGAGAGAACCTAACTCGAATGGTGGCAACAAGAAAAAACAGAGTGAACTCCAGAAATTTAAGCCTTGGAGGCCCTTTTGCTCGTAGAAGCCTTGCTTGTTTTTTCCCGATTTGTAAACCTTCTCACAACTTTGTCTTTTGTTGTGAACTAGTATATGTTTGTTATGTTCTATGAATCATTGAGATGTATAAAATTGCTTAACTTATGCTTTTCAAGATTTTTATGAAGACGAAGTTTAATTGTGAGTGTTCCACATGAGCGCTGGAGTAAGCGTGTGAACATTTGGAATTTATTACATTGTGGCCTCAATTAATCGCATGAACCATTGTAACAAGATACATAGTAGTTGCTTATATGTCGAAAAGCAGATTGTTGATTGTTAGCTGGTCGATAGCCTAGTGTTGAAGCGAGCTGAGCCAATGTGCCGTGTTTTGCACAACTGCTTACAAGTGGGGTAGCACCAACAGTGTTTACAAGTACTTATGTATACGTCGGTGCACTGTTCTCGAACGAGTGCTCTGTTTCATCAAAACACACACTGCTCATATGATAAACCTTGACAACTTATGTCTTACCATGCCATATTCATGAAAAAACTAGTGAGGATGCATCTGTTTCGGCAACAATTACGATGGTTCTCACATGATTCACGGGCACACAAAAGTAGCAGCAGCCTCAGAGACGGATTCAAACAGAGCACTAGCCCCAGAGGGGTCGATAATAGGCAAGGTTCGGATAATTAGACACAATCCAAACTACTATTAAACACTAGCTAGGGCAACTATTTCATGCCTCGGTCTAATTTGGGCTGGACACAAGACGGACCTTGCCATGAACATCATCGAGGACGTCCCGCAGCAGCTCAATCGTGTGAACCTTCATGAAGACAACCTTGTGGCCTTGCCACTGATAAACTTGTTTGTGGAGGCATGCCACGCCATCTTCCTGCGTAAGCTTGACAAGAACAAAGATGCCTCACAAACGAAGGAGTAGCTTTGAACTTCTTATGCTTCAAGACACCTCGGACAACACGCTCGACAACAAGTGAGGCTAGAATACAACTCTTCATTGGTATAACCGCAAATGGCTTCCAGGATCCAACAGCCTAAGAACTCTGCTTTTCCGGTCGTATATTCAGGTCGTCCACCTCATAGCGAGTGACATGCACAACCACACAATCCTTTGTCTCGCATCGTGGCTCTAATTGAAACAGTAAACAAGTTCTGAATTACTTTTCAAAGATAAGAACCACAAGTTATTTAAACCACTATGTATAGCATGGCATCCAAGCTAATAAAATTTTGCATTATTAATCACCACATACTTCCTTTTCTAAAAAATCACCACATACTTAGATGAAAAACCACAATCGAGATCGGCAAAGAAGGAAATCACCTTGGGCAAATTTCGGGGGACACATCCTCGAAGGGGAAAACTGCTCTGTAGTGCCACGGGGTTGTAACCTCAAACAGGCGTTGACCATCTCAAGAGTGGCCGTGAGCGATCTCGGGGTCGGCTCGGTGGCTGCCTCCATCTTCTTGGAGCTCTCTGTCTCGTGGGGATCAGCCTCCCGCCTCCAATATCGGCAGATCTTTGTCCGGTTCTCCTTGGTCCATCATGAAACCGACGAATACTAGGAGACCACTAAAAGGAAAACACAATCGCAATGACAATGAAACAAAAAGAGAGTGAGGATCGATTCATCGCTTTGCAAAAGTTCTTTTTTTCTCTCGAACGAAAATATACCAACATCACGGATCCACTTACCTTCCCTTCGTTGGGAGAGAAGAACAGTGGCAGATGCGAGTGTTGCCTTTTCTTGAAGACGGTGAGGGAGAAGGGGATTCGGCGAGGAGTGAAATGATGGTTGCTTTGTCCATCAAACTTAGACTGCGGGGAGGTGGGGTTTTGTTATACGACGGCTCGTTACTCCCGCGCTACGACCGGGGTGACTCTCCGCCTGCATACTGCCTGCTAATTTGGTGGACGGCATTTGGGCCCGCGCGTTGCATGGCCCGCATGTCGATGACAAAAGTATAACGGCATTCAGTAGAGGGAGACGTTTCAATGACTTAGGAGGAGCCGTATGTAGAGTGTCTCCACCGTACTAGTAGTAATTGTTTTTCCGGGTAGTCAGAGAGTGTCTCCACTGTACTAGTAGTAATTGTTTCTCCGGGCCCAAGACAAAACAGCCAATCCACACTAGTAAATAGTAAAATCAATTCAAAAGGTGCTACCTACACCCAAAGACACCCCCCCACAAAAAAACCTGGTGCTCTTCTTCCTCCTCGCCCCACCCACCTCACGCCAGCTCGCCCACTGCACTTCCCCAAATTCCTCACCTCACTCCTACAGAAAACTCCAACTCCCCTTCTTGCTCACTCCTACAGAAACCCCAGCTCCCTTCCTTCCTCGCCAAGACTACAACTAGGCTCGGCTATTCACATTCGATCAAATCAGGAGCGTGACGCGATGCCCTCGAGGAAAATGGAGTCGGCTGACCCCAGCGCCAAGAAGATGAGGCTCCGCCAATGGGCGACGCCTGCTGTAGATCCCCACCCGGCAAGTAAGGGAGAAGCGGCGATCCCGCCCCCACCGGATCCCAGGAACCCGTAGAATCTCGGGTGGACCGCATTAGCGATCTCCCGGACGCCATCCTTGGGGAGATCATCTCGCTTCTCCCCACCAGGATTGCTGCCGCACCCAAGCCCTCTTAATTCGGTGGCGCCCTCTATGGCGCGCTGTGCCCCTTAATCTCGATTATCGTCAGCTATCTCTCTTCAATGATTTGAAATCCCCAGAGCCATCATCTCCTCCCACCAGGGCTTCGTTCAAAGCCTCTACATCCCGTCATGCTACCTGAGCAAGCATACCATGCCCTGCACGGTGGACGCCTGGCTGAAATCCTCAATTCACGTAACTACAGTTGCTTGAGTTCTACTATTCCTGTGGAAATCACATACCACATACAGAACGCCATGAATCGGTGCCCTCAAAGACCAATGTCCATCTCATGTTTTCATCCTCTCTCCACACTGCCACCTTTGCGATGTGCTACCTTCTAGACAATCTGGTACTAAACCTTCGACTCCCATTTCTCAAGAAACTTTCACTTGTGCGGGTTCAGATATCGGAGGCCTCATTGCACAAAGCATCATCCACTCCAGTTGTCCTGCTACCGGAGTGCTTGGTGCTTGTTTTCACAGTTAGAATCGGTTGTCTCCAAATAAAGTCGCCTAACCTTGTAAGAATTGGAATTTCTTTTGACGGAAGGCAGATCATCATCCAAGATGCCCCTTCACTTCAAAGATTGATCCTTGATTCTAGTTATTCACCATTGCAAATAATCGTCCTCTCTGCGCCTAAACTGGAGACCTTGGGTGTAATATATGATCTATGTGCTCATTTCAATATGGTGTTTGGCTCCACAGTTCTTCAGGTACTTTATATTATCATCTACACTTGTAACCACATGCTGCATTTTAAATTTCTGCGCATAATTTATATATCATCTTGAAGTACACATTTTGTACTAATATTATGTTCTATACTCAATGAAGAGTTTCTCAATGTATGGCCTATCAATGGTGTTGGATTCTGACAAGATCTTATATATCCAAATGAATAGTTTTGATCTCGAACAAGATTATTGGCTTGTTGCAATGCTTTCCATGTCTGGAGAAGTTGTATATAAAGGTGATAATTTCACGCACATTGGAAGCCCGCATATAGTGTACTAGAATTAACCGTTCAGCTGTTGCTCTTTCGACGCTCTTCTTTTAGACCTTAGCTGTTTTCAATTTTCATGTCTATTTAGGCAACAGGACGGGGTAAGAAAGTTATAACCAATCAGTGGATTCGTAAGCATCAGGATTTTCTCACTTCTCATGAGATTCGATTGAAGACAATAACGCTAGAACGATATGTAGACAACCGTGCAAACACAAGAATGTCACATTCTTCCTGCTGAATGCGAGGTTACTATTGTCCATCAGGCTTAAGTTTATCGGCAGCATGGTTTTGATGGATGGGTATGTCGAAGAGCAAAAAAAGGAGTTTCAGGTGGGCAAAAGAGCTTACGAACGTGCGGGCTTCTATTTACAACATATTGTGGTCATAATCCAAAGAAATTTTACGATCCAGATGTTCATTCTATGGACCCGACCGATCCATTTGATCGTGGATCGCCAAAACAAAGGCCGGAGTTAGATGTTGTTGCCCTTTTCAATCTGGGTTTTTTTGTAAACCTGATGAACAATTAACCCTCGTGCTTTTGTACAGTTTGTAAGCTGGAGTTAGATGTTCCAGCCCTTTTCAACTCGGCTGTGACTGTCATATTTTCTTTGAAACAAGGCAAATGGCTCGCCATTCGTTTAATTTATAGTGAAATGTTGTAACGAATCACAACCAAGGGAAATAACATCACTCACGCCGGCCGCTTGAGCTCACTGTGCATTATGAAGCCAAGTGACTAGCCCCACCACCCCCACGGGCCAACCTCAGATTCTCCGCTCGCGATCGGACCGGCGCATCTTCAACGGCTCCTATTCGCTCCGTCCCGAGGCCTCGCCGTGCCCTCCGCCTATGCGGCCTTGGTTCGCTTCGCCGCATGCGCGCCGCCTCTTGCATTGTCAACGCCACAACAACCGAGAGGAACAAGGAGATGATCAGACGTGGAGAGGATGATGAGGGACCCACCAGCGTCATGGCAGTACGCAAGCAAGTGCCTCTATAGTACAAGCCCAAAAATATGGTTCCTCCTAATGGTTAGACATCTGGGGCTCACGCCATCGTCAACGTAGTCAATAAATGAGAGAATTACACTACGAGCGGCTGACACCACGGACCCAGCAAGTCGCCCAGTTTTTTATTTTTTGAGGAACAAGCAGTTTTTTTTTGAGACAATGAGGAACAAGCAGTTGTTATTTATACTAGTTTTAGTGATGGATCAGGGTAACAACGGGTCAGGTCTGCCTAGCTGTGGTTTTATTTATGTTTACCACATCATGAGCCTGGGGCTTGTGTTTTTTCTTGCTGAAAATGGCTAGCCCATTCTATTTTTTTAAAGAAATACCCAAACAAGGCCTACTTGTTTTATCGGTTCTCATTGGGCTGCAAATGTTTCAAGACAAGGAGAGTTTCATTCGGTTTGCCCGTAAATGGCCTCGTACATTTTTAAAAGACATCAAACCGGGAATTAGTTTCATTTTTTTCATTACAAGATCTTAAATTCCATAGATTTTTATGCATGGACAATTTGATTTTATATTTATATAAATTATTTTTCAAAATAGTTTGAATGTGAATCGATATTTCTGAATTAAAAACAGTTGACCGCACCGAAATATGCAAAATTTCGTATACTTTTTAACCGTGGCCACAATATGGGGTGTAATGCTAACAAAAAGAAGATGGGCTCCAAAAAAAATCTTAAGAATTAGAAAATGGGCTGTACATTATTAGAAATAATGGCAGATGGGTTGTATGTTGTTTTCCACAGATTTGAGGCTGACTTGTGCGCCTACTACAGGTTGACGTGTATGCTTTCATAAAAAAAAGGTTGACGCACACGCAACGCCCTGTCAACTTAGTCAACACACGAGAGCAAAGGATCGTTGGATATCCATCCAACGGCTGTCGTGCTTCTTCAATCTCGCTCTTCATGCTCCACCGGCTCAAACAAGCGCCAAGGGACTGCTCGCTTCCTCCTCCATGCCGGGTTATGCTGCCACAAGAGCCTCACGGCCCCACCGTACTCCCATCGCTGGCCTAGCCATCCCTCTACTCACTCACACCTGTTGTTATTCTCCGGCGACGGCATTTAACCAAGAACCTCAGATTCTCCGCATGGGAAACAACTGCCGAGTATTCCCTGGCTCCGTGTCGTTCCCTTCCTAGGCCTCGCCGTCGTCCACCGCCCTGGTGCTCTCGGCGCGACCTGGTCAATGTTCATAGATAAACTTGATCATAAACCCACAATTCATCGATCTCAACAAACACACCGCAAAAGAAGATTACATCGAATAGATCTCCACGAGAGAGGGGGAGAACATTGTATTGAGATCCAAAAAGAAAAGAAGAAGCCATCTAGCTAATAACTATGGACACGAAGGTCTGAGGTAAACTACTCACACATCATCGGAGAGGCTATGGTCTTGATGTAGAAGCCCTCCGAGATCGATGCCCCCTCCGACGGAGCTCCGAAACAGGCCCCAAGATGGGATCTCACAGGTACACAAGGTTGCGGCGGTGGAATTAGGTTTTTGGCTCCATATCTGGTAGTTTGGGGGTACGTAGGTATACATAGGAGGAAGGAGTACGTCGGTGGAGCAACAGGGGGCCCACGAGGGTGGAGGGCGCGCCCCCCTACCTCGTGCTCTCCTAGTTGAAGTCTTGACGTAGGGTCCAAGTCCTCTGGATCACGTTCGTTCCGAAAATCACGTTCCCGAAGGTTTCATTCCGTTTGGACTCCGTTTGATATTCTTTTTCTGCGAAACTCTGAAATAGGCAAAAAACAGCAATTCTGGGTTGGGCCTCCGGTTAATAGGTTAGTCCCAAAAATAATATAAAATTGTATAATTAATCCCAATAATATCCAAGACAGAATATAATATAGCATGGAACAATCAAAAATTATAGATACGTTTGAGACGTATCAGTTGTCAGGGCGTTCATTAGCTCAGACAGAACTTGAGCAGGAGGCCTGACTGAGCCGGACGCTGACAGATCTGTCGTCGATGTACCCCCAGCTGTTGTAGTGTTGAGAGCCAGCGCCGTGCCTTCCATGAAGACGGCGGCTCGGCTCGGCTCGGCGGCTCGTAGAGGTCCGGAATAATGTTGCTATCGGAACAAACCTCAAGCCCACCGTCTTGAAGCTGGTAGATTGACTCTGTCTCGCCAGTCGAGGACTCATCACCTAAGTAGACGAGAGTCTCTCCTCTAGATTTATAATTCTCTGCAAGATCCATGCCCTGCGTGATGCCAACGAAGATGTGCTTCTGGCCGGCTTGGATCTGGGTGGGTTGCATGCGCCGAGCCGGCTCGACGAGGTCGGTGCAAATGTTCGGCTCAGGCTCAGATCCGCCGATCTTGCCTATGAAGACAAGGATTCCGTCGAAGGGGACCCGATACCCGTACTTGATTGAGTCGGCCTCGGGGCCCCAGCCGGCGACGTCGATGTAGAACTTGTCGCTGTGACTCTTGGTCATCCTGCCGACGGCATATCCCTCGATCCCTGTGAAAGAGCCTTTCAAGAACTCGAAACCATCGTGCGCTAGCACCAAGGTGAGCGCCAATTGTCATGGTTTTGTCACGGCAAATTTCCTAGTGTGAGGACATAGACATGAGGCCATCGCAAATGGTGATTAGCTTGTTGGGGTTGAGCGGGTCGAGAGACACGAGTTACCCAGGTTTGGCTCCTCACAATGGAAGTAAAAGCCTACTCCTGCTTTTTTGCTTATTGCTTGAGTACCGATTACAAGGGAGTGGATTCGCTTGACCTAGCTATCGATTGATTGTAACCTGATCTATCTGTCTCGGGGACTCGCCTTTATATACATGTCGAGGCCCCTGGGTTTACAAGAGTCTGTGTCGTGTTATGACCCGTGACCGAGTCCAACTCTAAGTCACCTTGCTCCTCTAGCAAGTCATCATGCAGCGGCTTATGCTTCTGGGCTGTCACCGCCGCCTTCTGGTCCCAGGCCCTAAGACGGCCCATCTTGTGAGCCGCCCATCCAGTCTTGCATCTTGGTCGCTCTAGCCCATCTGAAGTTTAGCTCCAAGAGTCGCCAGTAATATGACCCGGCCTTTATACGGTGGGTTATACCGCGGGGTCATATCCCCAACACAAACTCCATCTCTCTTTATCTCTATCTCCCTCTCTAACTCCCTCTCTAAGTGTCACTGGCACCCCCTCCCCTTTCCGACATTGAAGGAGCAGGGTGACACCTCGATCTTGATATTAATCTATCTAATGGCTTCTCTCTCAAACACACACACACACAGGCACACACACACACTCATTAGTTGTGGCTCTATGCCTAGCACACACACACTCTCGATATGTCTTTCTCCCCCCCCCCTAGCAAAGACAGGACCAGGGGGGACACTTTGATCTTAATCTTAATCTATCTATTGGCTTGTCTCTCAAACACACACACACACACACACACACACTCACTAGTTGTGTCTCCGTGCCTCACTCACACACTCTCGATACGACTTTCTCTCCGTAGCCCTCCTCAATATGTAGATTTATCGGTGGTCCTTGATGGTGGGGGTGGCGGTGCTGTACCGAGTGATCTACTCGACGACCATCGACAACATACCCGAAATAGTAATGATATTGCTAGTTTTTTGCATCAAAGGTGTAAAAGATCAACATCATACATAAGGATCTAGTACTCAGTAACAATCCCATTTAAACTCGTGGTTGTTTTCATAGTTCCGTAATGAATAAAGCCAGAGCATGAAAGCAAATCTTAGAATACATTCACCTGCTCAAGCAAATAGCTTATCTATCGCCAAAGAAAGCCATGGGAAACGTTCATCATTATTTGTAATTGATAAATACAGGGCAAAAACAAACACAATATGAACATAATCTCTTTCAGACAATTCAAAACAAAATATCCTTCAAATAGTTCACCTGACTTCTCAATTGCATTTGCTATTTGCCCTTTGCGGATCATTCATAAAACATGTTGTTCATAGGCTGCTTAACCTCTTGTCTGCAATTGGTCTTTGCGCCAAGGGCGCAACGGGTCATCTAGTATATACAATAATTAGAGCTGCTAAGCTAGGCCTCCTCATGTGCATTCATAGTGTTGGGAATTGGCTCATCCGGGAGTGACACATGTCCCCGGTTTTTGCCTTTGGCTTCCTCCTGTCTTTGGCTTTTGCTTCCTCCAATTTTCTGCCTTCTTTTCTCCTACTGTGCTGGACCGTTCATACTGCAGTCATCGCTTATGACGATCCTTCATGAAGCCTCGGCCATTTTCTTTCTCATCTAGCATCTCTCTCCCTATCCGCAGCAGAGCGGTGCCGCAACAAGAGGTGCCCTCTCCTCTGTGTCCTCTCCCTCAATTTCTTCTGGATCTGTCTGCCTCTCCTCTCTCCAATTTACATGTCCCACTCCTTGCTTCTTGCACAGATGAAGATGACGTAGGAGAAGGCCCCGAAAGGTGGTACCATCTACCATCGGCCACCATGGGAGGACCAGCGACTGGCATGACACGTTGCTTTTGGATAAGATCGGTAAAGGTGGAGGCCATTGGGATTTTGGGAGGAACTTCCGCCAAAGTTGGGCATCGGTAGTGTAGCAGTAGGAGTGGCGACACACTCGACCTATCTCCCCAGCAAGACCACACCTTCTCCGCCACGGCTTCTCCCTGTCGGCTGAGCTGCTAGCCTCGCCATCCTTCCTCGGTCGCTTTCCTTCGCCTTAGCTGCACTGGCGGAGCTTCAGCAAGGCTACATGGGCCATGGCCCGCCCAGCTTTGCAGCATGTCCTCCTATTATAGCCGGCCCATGGGCTGAAGAAATACCAATTTCATGCAATTTAGCCTACCCAGCCCGCCCAGGAATTTGTTGCAAGCTCCGCCACTACTTAGCTGGCTCCTCGACCCTATGGTATGCCAGGTTTCATTAAAAGTATTTCCTTTTGAATTAAAAGTATTTCCTTTTTCCTTAGTTATTTAACGATCACAGCGATGTGAACTAAGATGTGCCAATCATTATAGATACCAAAATCATAGCAGACGTTTCGTTAGGTTTGGAGATTATGATGGTAATGTGAACTAAGATATTATCATAGATGAACATGAAGCTGTTATTTGGTAATTTGAACTAAGGGATGCCAAACATCGTAGTCCTAAGCAAAAGCAAAAAACAAATCATTTCAAAAATACCAACTTGTGTTCTCTGAATGTTAGAATCTGTTGTATACAATGAAAAAATTCTCATCATTGTTTCAAGAGTTTCCAAGTAATATGTCATATCAATATTGAGTTGCATATGTGTAAAATTAAATAGGTAGCATATAATAGTGTATATTCTATCTACTACCAGGAAGTTACATATAGTTTACTTGTGCACATTCGCAACATGTTAGAATCTTCGAAAGTTCACAAAAATGGGAGAACATGTGCCTTGTTTTTCTCAGTGAAAACATTCATAATTGTAGGTTTTACAGAATAATCGTGGGTGTTTTTAGATTGTGAAACTTTTGACAATTAGTCAATAATGATTGGTATCATAAAATTGATTATCTTAAATGTACATACATATAATTTGATAGCAAGACATAAAGTTGTTGATATTTGTTAAATTGGTGTATCTTTCATTTTGCTAGTTTGGCCATAGGAGTGCAAATCTCAAGCAAGTGAATCAAAATTTTGAAAGTGTGTGTGTGTTGTTGCCGACTTCATTCACTTCATTACAAAGTAGATACCCTTACGTCCAACTAGATATTAAAACTGGAGCTAAAATTTTGGGCAAGGCTCGGTGATGATTCAAAGATTAAACACCTAAGATACATACTCATTTTACACATTTATCAAGAGAAAATCTGAAGCTATAATTGGTACACAGGCTCAAGTATGGTGTAAGTGCTTAGATATTATATCTCCTTTACTACATGATAGTATTGTGGCTTTTGATACATCTTTGTGCAACTTGTCTTGATTCTTTATCTTGGAGCTCATGTTTAATTCATGTGACATTGAATTATAAGATACGAATCTGTACAAAAGATTGTATGTTTATCTCCTCCATTGAAAATATAAGTTGATTGTTTATGTGCTCTCCTATAATTAGATTGCAGGGATAAGTTACCTACAAGGGTAGAGTAATTTATTATGCTAAATGGAACATGGGTATTTTATTTTTTCAATTCTGCAAGTAATTTTCTTGAATTTTCTTTCCATAAATTTTGAAGCTGTACTTTTACATTATTTTTCAAATGGCGGGTCGACATGACTGTCACTGAAACCTTCTTATACGTATTTAGTGAAACAATTTCTTTGTTTAGAGAATGGACATGGCTCCAGCCTGTAGATCGTAAGACTTTATACTTCTTCAAAATGACTACATGGTTCCAATATGTGTGGATTTCAGTGGAATGAATATTCTCTTGGTCATATTTTGCAAGGTGGCTGGAGTGGTGGAATAATCGCTTGCATGCTGAAGTTGTTAGCACACAAATTGTTAAAGATCGTGAGAAGATTATTCATTCGGTAGTTTAGTAGTTTATCAGTGGCTTTCACGGGAATTTGAGGTAACGCTTCTTGGAACCCTTTAGGTAGACTAGGCAAACCCTAGGCTTCTTGGTAGACTATGACATCAACATTAGAAAACAACAATGTAGCTCAGTAAAAAGTGTACCAGTAAAAAACACTACAAAGTACCGAATCTTGAACGTTAACATTTTCATTTGATTTTGAGATATTATGAATGGCAATTTTTTTCTGGTAGTATCTGTTGGGGAACGTACTAATTTCAAAAAAATTTCCTACGCACACGCAAGATCATGGTGATGCATAGCAACGAGAGGGGAGAGTGTTGTCCACGTACCCTCGTAGACCAAAAGCGGAAGCGTTAGCACAACGCGGTTGATGTAGTCGTACGTCTTCACGATCCGACCGATCAAGTACCGACGCATGGCACCTCCGAGTTCTGCACACGTTCAACTCGATGACGTCCCTCGAACTCCGATCCAGTCGAGGGTTGAGGGAGAGTTTCATCAGCACGACGGCGTGGTGACGATGATGATGTTGTACTGACACAGGGCTTCGCCTAAGCACCGCTACGATATTATTGAGATGGATTATGGTGGAGGGGGGCACCGCACACGGCTAAGAGATCAAGAGATCAATTGTTGTGTCTATGGGGTGCTCCCCCCCTCCGTATATAAAGTGGGGAGGAGGAGAGGGCCGGCCAAGGGGGTGGCGCACCCTAGGAGGGGGAAACCTACTCCAAGTAGGTTTGCCCCTCCCTTTCCTAGTCCAAGGAGGGGGGAGGAAGGAGTGGGAGAGGGGAAAGGCAAGGGGGGCGCCGCCCCCTTCCTTGTCCTATTCGAACTCAAGGGGAGGGTGCGCGCCTCTTGCCCTAGCCGGCCCCTCTCTCTCCACTAGGGCCCAACAAGGCCCATTAGTTCCCGGGGGGTTCCGGTAACCCCCAGTACTCCGATAAATGTCCGAAACCTTCCAGAACCTTTCCGGTGTCTAAACATAGTCTTCCAATATATTGATCTTTACGTCTCGACCATTTTGAGACTCCTCGTCGTGTTCGTGATCACATCCGGGACTCGGAACAACCTTCGGTACATCAAAACACATGAACTCATAATATAACCGTCATCAAACTTTAAGCGTGCGGACCCTACGGGTTCGAGAACTATGAAGATATGACCGAGACACGTCTCCGGTTAATAACCAATAGCGGAACCTGGATGCTCATATTGGCTCCCACATATTCTACGAAGATCTTTATCGGTCAGACCGCATAACAACATACGTTGTTCCCTTTGTCATTGGTATGTTACTTGCCTGAGATTCGATCGTCGGTATCTCAATACCTAGTTCAATCTCGTTACCGGCAAGTCTCTTTACTTGTTCTGTAATATATCATCCCGCAACTAACTCATTAGTTGCAAGGCTTATAGTAATGTGCATTACCGAGTGGGCCCAGAGATACCTCTCCGACAATCGGAGTGACAAATCATAATCTCGGAATATGCCAACCCAACAAGTACCTTTGGAGACACCTGTAGAGCACCTTTATAATCACCCAGTTACGTTGTGACGTTTGGTAGCACACAAAGTGTTCCTCCGGTAAACGGGAGTTGCATAATCTCATAGTCATATATACATGTATAAGTCATGAAGAAAGCAATAGCAGAATACTAAACGATAGTGTGCTGAGCTAACGAAATGGGTCAAGTCAATCACATCATTCTCCTAATGATGTGATCCCGTTAATCAAATGACAACTCATGTCAATGGCTAGGAAACATAACCATCTTTGATCAACGAGCTAGTCAAGTAGAGGCATACTAGTGACACTCTATTTGTCTATGTATTCAAACAAGTATTATGTTTCCGGTTAATACAATTCTAGCATGAATAATAAACATTTATCATGATATAAGGAAATAAATAATAACTTTATTATTGCCTCTAGGGCATATTTCCTTCCGCCTCCCACTTGCGCTTAGAGTCAATAATCTAGATTACACAGTAATGATTCTAACACCCATGGAGCCTTGGTGTTGATCATGTTTTGCTCATGGAAGAGGCTTAGTCAACGGGTCTGCAACATTCAGATCCGTATGTATCTTGCAAATTTCTATGTCTCCCACCTGGACTAGATCCTGGATGGAGTTGAAGCGTCTCTTGATGTGCTTGGTTCCCTTGTGAAATCTGGATTCCTTTGCCAAGGCAATTGCACCAGTATTGTCACAAAAGATTTTTATTAGACCCGATGCACTAGGTATGACAGTTAGATCGGATATGAACTCCTTCATCCAGACTCCTTCATTTGCTGCTACCGAAGCAGCTATGTACCCCGCTTCACACGTAGATCCCGCCACAACACTTTGTTTAGAGCTGCACCAACTGATAGCTCCACCGTTCAATGTAAATACGTATCCGGTTTGCGATTTAGAATCGTCCGGATCAGTGTCAAAGCTTGCATCTACGTGACCATTTACGACTAGCTCTTTGTCACCTCCATAAACGAGAAACATATCCTTAGTCCTTTTCAGGTATTTCAAGATGTTCTTGACCGCTGCGCAGTGATCCACTCCTGGATTATTTTGGTACCTCCCTGCTAAACTTATAGCAAGGCACACATCAGGTCTGGTACACAGCATTGCATACATGATAGAGCCTATGGCTGAAGCATAGGGAACATCTTTCATCTTCTCTCTATCTTCTGCAGTGGTCGGGCATTGAGTCTTACTCAACTTCACACCTTGTAACACAGGAAAGAACCCTTTCTTTGCTTGATCCATTTTAAACTTCTTCAAAACTTTGTCAAGGTATGTGCTTTGTGAAAGTCCAATTAAGCGTCTTGATCTATCTCTATAGATCTTGATGCCCAATATATAAGCGGCTTCACCGAGGTCCTTCATTGAAAAACTCTTATTCAAGTATCCCTTTATCCTATCCAAAAATTATATGTCATTTCCAATCAGCAATATGTCATCTACATATAATATCAGAAATGCTACAGAGCTCCCACTCACTTTCTTGTAAATACAGGCTTCTCCAAAAGTCTATATAAAATCAAATGCTTTGATCACACTATCGAAGTGTTTATTCCAACTCCGAGAGGCTTGCACCAGTCCATAAATGGATCATTTGGAGCTTGCACACTTTGTTAGCTCCCTTTGGATCGACAAAACCTTCCGCTGCATCATATACAACTCTTCTTCCGTAAATCCATTCAGAATGCAGTTTTTACATTCATTTGCCAAATTTCATAATCATAAAATGCGGCAATTGCTAACATGATTCGGACAGACTTAAGCATCGCTACGGGTGAGAAAGTCTCATCATAGTCAATCCCTTGAACTTGTTGAAAACCTTTTGCAACAAGTCGAGCTTTATAAACGATAACATTACCGTCGGCGTCGGTCTTCTTCTTGAAGATCCATTTATTCTCAATTGCTTGCCGATCATTGGGCAAGTCAACCAAAGTCCACACTTTGTTCTCATACATGGATCCCACGTCAGATTTCATGGCCTCAAGCCATTTTGCGGAATCTGGGCTCACCATCGCTTCTTCATAGTTTGTAGGTTCGTCATGGTCTAGTAACCTAACCTCCAAAACAGGATTACCGTACCACTCTGGTGCGGATCTTACTCTGGTTGACGTACGAGGTTCAGTAACAACTTGATCTGAAGTTTCATGATCATCATCATTAACTTCCTCACTAATTGGTGTAGGTGTCACATGAACTGGTTTCCGTGATGAACTACTTTCCAATAACGGAGCAGGTACAGTTACCTCATCAAGTTCTACTTTCCTCACACTCACTTCTTTCGAGAGAAACTCCTTCTCTAGAAAGATTCCAAATTTAGCAACAAAAGTCTTGCCTTCGGATCTGTGATAGAAGGTGTACCCAACAGTCTCTTTTGGGTATCCTATGAAGACACATTTCTCCGATTTGGGTTCGAGCTTATTAGATTGAAGCTTTTTCACATAAGCATCGCAGCCCCAAACTTTAAGAAACGACAACTTTGGTTTCTTGCCAAACCACAATTCATAAGGCGTCGTCTCAACAGATTTAGATGGTGCCCTATTTAACGTGAATGCAGCCGTCTCTAAAGCATAACCCCAAAACGATAGCGGTAAATCAGTAAGAGACATCATAGATCGCACCATATCTAGTAAAGTACGATTACGACGTTCAGACACACCATTACGCTGTGGTGTTCCGGGTGGCGTGAGTTGCGAAACTATTACGCATTGTTTCAAATGAAGACCGGACTCGTAACTCAAATATTCTCCTCCACAATCAGATCGTAGAAACTTTATTTACTTGTTACGATGATTTTCAACTTCACTCTGAAATTCTTTGAACTTTTCAAATGTTTCAGACTTATGTTTCATTAAGTAGATATACCCATATCTGCTTAAATCATCTGTGGAGGTGAGAAAATAACGATACCCGCCGCGAGCCTCAACATTCATAGGATCACATACATCTGTATGTATGATTTCCAACAAATCTGTTGCTCGCTCCATAGTTCCGGAGAATGGCGTTTTAGTCATCTTGCCCATGAGGCATGGTTCGCAAGTACCAAGTGATTCATAATCAAGTGGTTCCAAAAGTCCATCAAGATGGAGTTTCTTCATGCGCTTTAGACCAATATGACCTAAACGGCAATTACCACAAATAAGTTGCACTATCATTATCAACTCTGCATCTTTTGGCTTCAATATTATGAATATGTGTATCACTACTATCAAGATTCAACAAAAATAGACCACTCTTCAAGGGTGCATGACCATAAAAGATATTACTCATACAAATAGAACAACCATTATTCTCTGATTTAAATGAATAACCATCTCGCATCAAACAAGATCCAGATATAATGTTCATGCTCAACGCCGCACCAAATAACAATTATTCAGGTCTCAAACTAATCCCAAAGGTAGATGTAGAGGTAGCGTGCGATCGCGATCACATCGACTTTGGAACCATTTCCCACGCCGCATCGCCACCTCGCCCTTAGCCAATCTTCGCTTAATCCGTAGTCCTCGCTTCGAGTTGCAAATATTAGCAATGTAACCAATATCAAATACCGGTGCTATCATGCGAGCATTAGTAAGGTACACATCAATAACACGTATATCAAATATAACTTTGTTCACCTTGCCATCCTTCTTATCCGCCAAATACTTGGGGCAGTTCCGCTTCAAGTGACCGATCCGCTTGGCAAGAGAAGCACTTTCGATCTCGGGCTTAGGTCCAGACTTGGGTTTCTTCTCTGAGCAAAGCAACTTGTTTGTCGTTCTTCTTGAAGTTCCCCTTCTTCTTCCCGTTGCCCTTTTCTTGAAACTAGTGGTCTTGTTGACCATCAACACTTGATGCTCCTTCTTGATTTCTACCTCCGCAGCCTTTAGCATTGCGAAGAGCTCGGGAATCGCCTTATCCATCCCTTGCATATTATAGTTCATCACGAAGCTCTCGTAGCTTGGTGGCGATGATTGAAGAATTTCACAATGATGCTATCATCCGGAAGATTAACTCCCAGTTGAATCAAGTGATTGTTATATCTAGACATTCTGAGTATATGCTCACTGACAGAACTATTCTCCTCCATCTTATAGCTATAGAACTTATTGGAGACTTCATATCTCTCAATCCGGGCATTTGCTTGAAATATTAACTTCAACTCCTGAAACATCTCATATGCTCCATGACGTTCAAAACGTCGTTGAAGTCCCAGTTCTAAGCCATAACGCATGGCACACTGAACTATTGAGTACTCATCAGCTTTGCTCTGCCAGACGTTCATAACATCTGGTGTTGCTCCTGTAGTAGGTCTGGCACCTAGCGGTGCTTCCAGGACGTAATTCTTCTGTGCAGCAATGAGGATAATCCTCAAGTTACGGACCCCCGTGTAATTGCTACCATCATCTTTCAACTTTGCTTTCTCAAGGAATGCACTAAAATTCAACGGAACAACAAAGACGGACCATCTATCTACAATCAACATAGACAAGCAAAATACTATCAGTACTAAGTTCATGATAAATTTAAGTTCAATTAATCATATTACTTAAGAACTCCCACTTAGATAGACATCCTCTAATCCTCTAAGTGATCACGTGATCCAAATCAACTAAACCATGTCCGATCATCACGTGAGATGGAGTAGTTTCAATGGTGAACATCACTATGTTGATCATATCTACTATATGATTCACGCCGACCTTTCGGTCTCAGTGTTCCGAGGCCATATCTGTTATATGCTAGGCTCGTCAAGTTTAACCTGAGTATTCCGCATGTGCAACTGTTTTGCACCCGTTGTATTTGAACGTAGAGCCTATCACACCCGATCACCACGTGGTGTCTCAAAGACGAAGAACTTTCGTGAATCGTGCATACTCGGGAGAACACTTATACCTTGATAATTTAGTGAGAGATCATCTTATAATGCTACCGTCAATCAAAGCAAGATAAGATGCATAAAAGATAAACATCACATGCAATCAATATAAGTGATATGATATGGCCATCATCATCTTGTGCTTGTGATCTCCATCTACAAGCACCGCCATGATCACCATCGCCACCGGCGCGACACCTTGATCTCCATCGTAGCATCGTTGTCGTCTCGCCAACTATTGCTTCTACGACTATCGCTACCGCTTAGTGATAAAGTAAAGCAATTACAGGGTGATTGCATTGCATACAATAAAGCGACAACCATATGGCTCTTGCCGATTGTCGATAACTCGGTTACAAAACATGATCATCTCATACAATAAAATATAGTATCATGCCTTGACCATATCACATCACAACATGCCCTGCAAAAACAAGTTAGACGTCCTCTACTTTGTTGTTGCAAGTTTTACGTGGCTGCTATGGGCAGGGCAAGAACCGTTCTTACCTACGCATCAAAACCACAACGATAGTTTGTCAAGTTGGTGCTGTTTTAACCTTCGCAAGGATCGGGCGTAGCCACACTCAGTTCAACTAAAGTTGGAGAACCGGCACCGCTAGTCACCGTGTGCATAGCACGGCGGTAAAACCAGTCTCGCGTAAGCGTACGCGTAATGTCGGTCCGGGCCGCTTCATCCAACAATACCGCCGAACCAAAGTGTGACATGTTGGTAAGCAGTATGACTTATATTGCCCACAACTCACTTGTGTTCTACTCGTGCATATTACATCAACGCATAAAACCTGGCTCGGATGCCACTGTTGGGGAACGTAGTAATTTCAAAAAAAAATCCTACGCACACGCAAGATCATGGTGATGCATATCAATGAGAGGGAAGAGTGTTGTCCACGTACCCTCGTCGACCGAAAGCGGAAGCGTTAGCACAACGCGGTTGATGTAGTCGTACGTCTTCACGATCCGACCGATCAAGTACCGAACGCACGGCACCTCCGAGTTCTGCACACGTTCAACTCGATGACGTCCCTCGAACTCCGATCCAGCCGAGTGTTGAGGGAGAGTTTGTCAGCACGACGGCATGGTGACGATGATGATGTTGTACCGGCACAGGGCTTCGCCTAAGCACCACTACGATATTATCGAGGTGGATTATGGTGGAGGGGGGCACCGCACACGGCTAAGAGATCAAGAGATCAATTGTTGTGTCTATGGGGTGCCCCCTCCTCCGTATATAAAGGGGGGAGGAGAGAGGCGGCCAAGGGGGTGGCGCGCCCTAGGAGGGGGAAACCTACTCCAAGTAGGTTTACCCCTCCCTTTCCTAGTCCAAGAAGGAGGGGAAGGAAGGAGTGGGAGAGGAAGGCAGGGGCGCCGCCCACCCCCCTTCCTTGTCCTATTCGGACTCAAGGGGAGGGGGCGCGCCTCTTGCCCTGGCCGGCCCCTCTCTCTCCACTAGGGCCCAACAAGGCCATTAGTTCCCGGGGGGGGGGGTTCCGGTAACCCCCGGTACTCCGATAAATGTCCGAAACCTTCCGGAACCTTTCCGGTGTCCAAACATAGTCTTCCAATATATTGATATTTATGTGTCGACCATTTCGAGACTCCTCGTCATGTCCGTGATCACATCCGGGACTCGGAACAACCTTCGGTACATCAAAACACATAAACTCATAATATGACCGTCATCAAACTTTAAGCGTGCGGACCCTACGGGTTCGAGAACTATGTAGACATGACCGAGACACGTCTCTGGTTAATAACCAATAGCGGAACCTGGATGCTCATATTGGCTCCCACATATTCTACGAAGATCTTTATCGGTCAGACCGCATAACAACATATGTTGTTCCCTTTGCCATGGTATGTTACTTGCCCGAGATTCGATCGTCGGTATCTCAATACCTAGTTCAATCTCGTTACCGGCAAGTCTCTTTACTCGTTCTGTAATACATCATCCCGCAACTAACTCATTAGTTGCAATGCTTGCAAGGCTTATAGTAATGTGCATTACCGAGTGGGCCCAGAGATACCTCTCCGACAATCAGAGTGACAAATCCTAATCTCAAAATATGCCAACCCAACAAGTACCTTTGGAGACACCTGTAGAGCACCTTTATAATCACCCGATGCCAGGACGCTTTGGTAGCACACAAAGTGTTCCTCTGGTAAACGGGAGTTGCATAATCTCATAGTCATATATACATGTATAAGTCATGAAGAAAGCAATAGCAGAATACTAAACGATCATGTGCTAAGCTAACGGAATGGGTCAAGTCAATCACATCATTCTCCTAATGATGTGATCCTGTTAATCAAATTACAACTCATGTCAATGGCTAGGAAACATAACCATCTTTGATCAATGAGCTAGTCAAGTAGAGGCATACTAGTGACACTGCATTTGACTATGTATTCACACAAGTATTATGTTTCCGGTTAATACAATTCTAGCATGAATAATAAACATTTATCATGATATAAGGAAATAAATAATAACTTTATTATTGCCTCTAGGGCATATTTCATTCAGTATCAATATAGGATGAGATGGTCACCTGGTTATATTCATTTGCATTGAACAAGCTCAATGCTTGGTAAAAAGATGTGCAATGCTTATTGTTGTTCTCATTAGGAACTACAACTATAGATAGATGAACCATGGTCCGGAACCTATCAACGAACAGGTTGAAATTGCTTCTATATTATTTGTAGTGACAATACATAACAGAATGAGAAAAGGCAAGGATATACAACAAAGCAAGAGCACATTTACATGTTTGTATTTCTGCTTTTTCCTATCAAGGATATAATTCAATGGGAGATAATTTATTATGAATTTCTGCCCTTTTCATTTGTGCTTCATCGACATCTTACTTTTTCTTGGTCAAAGTTTAAAGTGCATGACAACTTAACTTGCTGCATGGGAGGAAGGTTGGCCAGAAGTAGGTGAGGTAAAAAATAAGTAGGCTCCATCTCTTTTACATCTGTTCAGGCTACTAAATTTAGTTCACTTAGTCGTTTCAGTTTCACTTGTGTATGTGAAATAAATATTTTATAAAGCTTTATTTTTAGGGTTCAACTATCATCTGAAAGTTGAGTAGAGAATTAGAAGCGTTATAGTTAGCATTTAAAAGCTACATCTGATTACCAATTAGAACATAGATTTTGTTTCATTATATTTGCAATTGCACTATCAATTGATTTTACATTTCAGATAAAGAGTGATCTTGAATATTCACATATGCTCCTTTTTTTTATTCGTCGTGATAACCCTGCCATTGCTATGGTTTGATTCTTGAAAAAAAATTCCATGTCTTCAAAGCTATCCATACCCTTTGTACCGGTCTTGTAAGTGTGCGGCTCATGGTAGAATATCCATTTAGTTCCCTGAATATTTTAAGATGATGAGCATACCAATTGCATTCTTTTTAATTGAGTTTGCACACGTTTAAAAGCTACTATTAACGGCAGCTACAGAAGCAGCCTCTAACTATTACCGTTTCCATTAATAACAAGGCATCAGTGATGGAAGAACTATTGCTGAAGGACTGGCAATAAACAATGATGCAAAAGCTATTGCTGAAGGACTTGACAATAAACAACAACGTAAAAGGGCCTCTTCGCAACTAGCTCGGCCTCAAACCTACTGACATCCCTTCTTTCATTTTAAAATAAAAAACAACACATACGTACACACGGGCTCAACCACAGGCGCGGCGTGCTGCCGCACCTTCCGTCTGCTAATTGTTCTTCAAGACGGAGAAGAAACACTTCATCTTCATGCATTGTTAGTTGAAATTGAATGTGCACCCCAAGTGGCTCAATGTCATTGCCAATTCCGTCAAGACCGCCTCCATAGCCACGATGGTGATCCAACAAAAGGAGACCTTGCTCCGGCCATAAGGATGACTAGGAACCAAGGGAGGAAGTGGGAGGAGGAGAAGGATAAGCAAGAAGGGGCGGACGCCAAGATGATGGAGAGGTACGAGGACATCATGGCAAAGAAGGAGGCATGCGTCAAGCGCAATGGCGTGGAGGAGAAGAAGGTCGAGAGGTTTGACAAGTCCAGGGTGGTGCAAGAAAAGAAGATCAAGCTCCAACAGAAGAAGTTTGAGCTTGACCGGTTCGGAGGACACCAAGATGTTGACCATAAAAATGTTGGAATTGAATCCCGATGCAGCGAAGATTGTGCAAGCTTACCGTGCTAGGATGTTGAAGTGCTTGGCAGCCAAATTCTGAGGAGTCAGACGCACAGTGATTGATATGGACAGCCGGATTGGGAGGCAAAAAATAAAGTTTTTTGCACAAACCGGCAACTTTTAGGATTGGTTGCATATAAAAAACTTATGAACATCCGATGCTTTTTGGTTGTGATTGCATATGTTTGCATTTATATTTACTAAATTTCTATTGATCTACATATGCTTCTCAAATGGAGGAGGCCGGAACCTAGGCGGACATTTGATGCACCGGGTTGGATGGATTTGATGCACCGGGTTGGATGGCCGGCTCCCCTACCGCTGTCGCCGGCTCCCCTACCGCTGTCCGCAGACAAGTCCAGATATGTCCACATATGTTTGGCGTTGGAGTTGCCCTAATGGGGCTAGAATTAAGGAGAGAAACATAGGCCTACGGTCTTTCGTACTTCCTCCATTCCCAAATATAAGTCTTTTTTAGAGATTTTAACAAGGGGCTACATACGGAGCAAAATGAGTGAATCTACACTCTAAATATAACACTTGCCTCGTCGTTCATTTGTTCAAACAATCATTTCATGACTATGGCATGTCATGGTGCTGTTAGCAGTTCTCAAAGCAAAGATCATGAAGCTGTAAGCACGGAGATGCTATGGAAATCATGAAATATAGTTCCCCAGACCAGAGAGAATTGTGTGGGTTGCACTGCATGAGATAAGAAAAACTTGATGTTTTGGCCTCTCAAAAACAAATGATGTTTGGGCAGGCACCAAATAGGGAATTGCCAGGAAACAATAATTTTCTATAATATTGACAAAGCAAGAAAACAATCTTAGCCATTCAAGCTGAAGAACGATAGATACCGCACTTCCATTACCAGAAATATTCATTTATATAGTTACCAAAAAAATATGCAAGCTATGTCTGTATCAGACACACATACAGTATAACACTTCAATGACTGGGGTAAATTGTGAGCTAGCAATGAAATCATGCAACACTGACATGTAGTTATTCATTAACAAATTGTGGCTACACTCTTTAAAAGTTGAAACGAACCAAACATAGAAAAACGGAACAGACAAAAACAGAAAGACCGGAGCAGGATCTATAAAATCTTCAAGGCAAACAATCATTGCCTACAACATATGACACAGCACAGTGTTATATTGTTTTCGGTTTAATACAATAGCCATCCCACAAAATGGCACCTGGATAGGTAATATTTTGGTCTGATTACTGAAGCTTCCCTCAGATGGTAATGCAACTTACTTGGCCATCATGACTTTAACAAATTCGTCATAGTTGATCTGGCCATCACCATCAACATCAGCCTCACGGACCATCTCGTCAACCTCCTCATCAGTCAACTTCTCACCAAGGTTGGTCATGACATGGCGCAGTTCAGCAGCAGAGATAAAACCATTTTGATCCTTGTCAAACACACGGAATGCCTCCTTGAGCTCTTCCTCAGAATCAGTGTCCTTCATCTTGCGGGCCATAAGATTGAGGAATTCGGGGAAATCAATTGTTCCATTGCCGTCAGCATCCACCTCATTGATCATGTCTTGAAGCTCTGCCTCAGTGGGATTCTGCCCCAGGGAGCGCATGACAGTTCCCAGCTCCTTGGTGGTAATGCAACCTGGAAAGGAGACGATCTATGTTATTCAAGTCCAGGTGTTCAGCTCTCAGGTATCCTATGTAATGTTTAAGATCATCAATTCTTGTGCAGGTGCATAATAAACAAATAAAACAAAAGGATATAATACTGAAAATGAACCTTGCTTACACTCACTAGACATAAACTAGTATCCGCTAAGCCAAAGATACAAGTCGTGATGGCTATCAAATTAGTAAGAGCAGGCTCCATCTATTTCTTCCACGGAAAAAATTATGGAGCTAACGTTCAGGATCTAATAACCCTCGGGCACAACGGCCACGAAACCACTTGATCCGGCCATCCATTAGTGGATGATTATGATGAGTGAGCATGTGCTGACGTCACATTGAGCAGGCTACGCCGCAGCAGTCGCACAGTAGTGGCGTCCTTTCTTTTATAAAGCTCTTGCCTGTGTCAAGGCTCAGACTGTATGTTGTTACATGAATCTTTCCAACAATGCATAGTTTTGCCACACAAAAGTGATACCATTAGATTACTAGTTAAAACTATTTTCATGTTGGTCATAATTCTGTACTTATGAGCATGATGATTAAGTCCAATTTTGGAGACCATTAGGCTTATTTCCATCTAGCTAACAATGTGCGAACCCACAACAACTCAAGATATTCCAACGATTGTCAGGTAAATCACCGTTTTGTCTTCTGTTGACCTAAAATCAAGAGCAACTAGCATACCATGCCCCTTGGATTGATTCAGGCAGCTACCTCCACAGAGCTGCCACTTGATATAAGTTAGTTATCTGATGCATGGTGCCAAACTATCATGTCCATGCTTTTATTTTCAGTCTCAACTTGAATTGTCAGCAAACACATACTTGTGGAACTATGTCCATGCTTTTATTTTCAGTCTCAACTTGAATTGTCAGCAAACACATACTTGTGGAACTATTAACTCAATAATGAACAGCGTAACATACTGTGTTAGTGTGTTTGGTCTTTGGACCATGTTGGCATGGCACCAATGACTTACTATCTGCATAATATGTTTGCTAACAAAGAAACTGAACCTTTCAAATAAAATACTTTCAACAACTGTCAGGATAAACCCCACTAACAAATAGTAAAAGAATAAACAACCTTCAAAAACTTGATAAAGCACATACATTAGGTATAAAGTTATTTAGTGGTAATAATTAACTTCAAACCCTACCTAGGTTGAATTCATTAGTTTTCCACTTATTGAATTTGCTATCAGAGAGTATTTGCAGAACGAAAAGGAAAACACTTCCCGTAGATCATGATAGGTAAGCAACAAAAGTGAGTCCTTCATTCAGTTTATCAATTGATATTAGTCCTCCTGATGGTAATGTTCAGTGATGACGAAGCTATGCACGTAATAGAGGCATGTTGCAGCAGCAGCCAGTTTTGCAGCAAATAGATTCAGAACATTCTCAACTGCTTTACAGTTTACCTTCTCAGTGACAGAATCTGTACAACTTTCGCTTGTAATTTCCTGATTTACCCTATCTAGTTGATAGCTCTCCAGCAACAACTTACGGACCACTCCCAGTTATACATCTAAGGCTCTAACTCTGAAACAACCAGATTATAATTAATGAGTGCATGTTGTGTGACCTCAAAGCAAAGAGAAGCACTCTTTGGATAACATTATCATCCAATGTAAACTACGACGTACAATTTTGCGAGAGTCAAATCATAGCAAACTAACGCAAATGAATCTAGACTCCACAGAGTGCATTTTCTATTAGAGACTCTTTCTATTATTTAGCCATTTAAGCTCTAGAGAGATTATTCCCTTGCGCTGCAACAAACTGGAGCCCTTAATATACAATTGAAGAAACATGATAGTGAGATGGACGCGATGATTCCACCAACAAATCCAACGAAATCACGGCCTATGGGTGACGAATCAAAACTCGGCAGACCTCTATCCGTTGGCACAAACTGATGATGGGTCAAGCAATCAGTTATCGTTTACCCCCAATCAAGCTACGCCACTCTCTAAGATCCAAAAGTGACAAGCAGTCAAGCATTGAGGGCAGGCCCGTAGACTCCAAACGGATCTCAAGAAATCACAATAGATGGGGATTCAAAAGGAAGGCGTGCAGACCAGGAATCGAGATCCGAGATCCCTCAAAATAGAGAACGATTCCTGGTCGATCGTTGACCAATACTGACAAAGCAGACAGATCAGGAAGACGCATAATTTCTTCGCCTAACAACGAGAGAGAGAGAGAGAGAGAGAGAGAGAGAGTACCGTCCCCATCCTTGTCGAAGAGGCTGAAAGCCTCCTTGAACTCGGCGATCTGGTCGTCGGTGAGCTGGTCCGCCATTGGCCGCCAAGTCGCCGGGGGGGGGGGGGGGAGGGCGATGCGAATGATCTTGTGGGCAGGAGAAGACTTCCCCTGGTTCGTTCGGTTGACGCGTTCAATTGCCCAAGTGGCTTGTTTTTTCTTTTACTCTTTTTTTTTCTAAGCAGGTACCCGTGGGTTGCAGTGATGGCATAATATTCTCTCCTAACAATGTGTCGCTGCGGAACGCAGCTCCTCTGACGTGCCGTCACCCTACTGACACGTGGACCCGGCCCCACGCGTCAGTGAGCCAACGGCAAGGTGCGGCAGAGGAGCCGGCTCCGTCGCTGCGGTAGCACGACACTACGAGCCAGCAGTGTTGGTGCCGGATCATCACTTGCTACTATCTTTTTTTGTAGTGTTAAAATACGTCTTACATTATGGAACGGAGGGAGTAGGACATAGGCCCGTGCGTTGTAACGGGAGATCAAAAACCCTAGTTCATATCGTCTATTTTAACATGGCATCCCACCCGTGTTGTTGCATATTCCCATTCACATTCCTTTTTTTTTAATATACAACAAGGAGCCAAGTCCGCATATGCCCCTGCATTGCAATAGAACAAAAAAATCACACGCCCCTAACCTTTATAAGCATGGCTCGAGACGACCCTCCCATAAACCCTACACGTGTCGACAACCTCTATTTTAACAAGACACCCAATCTGTGTTGTTATTTATCTTCCTTCCCAGCCTCACAGAATATGGCCACAACAAATTTATATCAATAGATTGGATGCAATATATTTTTATACTATTTAATTATTTTCTATGCGAAACAAACTTTTTTACATCTACATTAATGGTAAAGATATTCTCAAAAGACATGCATTTTTGGAATGGGCTTCTCGATTGCCATCATGGTTTTAAATGTGGGTTCTTCATCATCATTCCTGGAGATGACTTTGATACACAAATTGTGATATCAATGATCACTTGCTTGGAGATGTCACCCTCAAACCAGTAGCTTTCTGTTGACACCAGATTTTGGCATGATCAAAAATATAATTAAGAAGGTCTTAAATAGAAAAGTGCTCAAAGTGAGTAAGTTATGTATCGTCAAAAATAGAAACTTTGATATTTGGGTCATAGCCATCCGGTCTCATCTCTAAGGCCGAAGTTGTGTTCGAAGTACTGAGATTTTGTATCTAGAACACTATTCGGCTGATTACACCCTTAATATGGCCTTGTATGAAGGAGCACTCTAAAGGAATTGTCTTCGTATCGTCGAGGCGATCGATTTTCATATATAAATCATCTCAATCCGAGTTCGTATGTAAAAGTTACAGTCAATATGGTGCGGACCAGCTAGGGATCAATATATTATGCTGAACATCATACACATGTTGATGGATGTCTGATACAATGTGTGAGCAATTAGCCATTGAAGACGATCTCAGATCTAAAAGTGTTCAACACGAAAGTTGTTCGTATCGTCGAAACGTTCAAGATTGCTTTTTGGCTTGTTTCCATCCGAAGTTATTTACCACCTCAAAAATTACCCGCAAGATGCAGACAGTTTAAACCGAACAGTTTTGGAAAGTTCGGACAAAACTAATCCAAATTTGACTAGGGTTTTGAACATGAATCTAATCCTTTTCCTTGCACGGGAAGTCCAGCCGCCTCTTATATACCTAAGGGGTGACGGCCGATTGAACAACACACAATCAAACAAATCTATCTACATCTTTTACTTTACTTTTCCGTCTTCCTTGTTCTTCTTCTTCCTCGTTCTTCGTTCGTTCTTCTTCATTGCAGGGCGGCGAACCTCGAGGCCCAAGGGGCGGTCAGGCCGACCTAGGGCAGCCCATAGCCGCCGCGCTCCCTAACGGGGTCCCTCCCGGGCGCGTGGGGTTTCGGGTCCTCAAAAGCATCCGCCGGATTGCCTGCGTACCGCACTTCCGGACGGGTCTCCTTCGACGTGAGCTGCGGTGCATCACCCCTGGCGTCGAGGATACACGGTGACGTGTTCGTGTGCGAACACTTTCTTTAGCATTCATCTGGTGAACTTGATGCTATCTATCACATTCTCAGGAACGTCAATGGCATTGCTTATCAATTTGAGAATATAATCAGTTTTTAGTTGTACAAATTCAGATCATCCTTCTATGATTTCCTTCACAACTTTCAGGTAAAAGGATTTTAATGCACACTGTATCATGCATATGAGTTGAATAAAATTTAGTGCTGCAACGTGCCTTCCTTGTGAAAAAAATGTGACATGTAATGTGACATCACCCTTGAAAAAAATGATCCTTATGTACAAGAGATGGCACGGTCCTCCCTTCCAGCCCCCATTTCACGCGAGTTAACTGATATTCACACCATAACTTTTTTATTGTGTCCTTTTCTTTCTTCTTTCTTGTATTACGAAATTCATTTGCTTTCAAGGTTGAATAGGACCCACACTTCAGCCTCTGTTCGTTATTACATGGGCCTGGTCCAGTAATAAGGTGACGCAGCACCTAGAATAGCCTCTGGACGAAATTTATGAAGTGGCATCTTTGTATATTTCGTCCAAGGCTTCATGCACTCCTTATGGTGGCTTTAAAGTCCTGAAATCATCACTTGTGACTCCGTTCTTGTTTCCCTTGTGCATGCCATCATCTCCAGGCTTGTTCTTGCTCCAGTGTTCATCCCTCTTATCCATGGCAGGCCCTTCATTTGTAAGCAAACAAATGTATCCAATTTAGGCAGCATCATATTCTCATGAACATTAGAATCATTACCAAGAAACTGAAGTACCTGATAATTTAATTGGCGTGCGCGAGCTCTAGTAATTGGTCCAGTATATGTAGTAGTAGGGGATGTGGGTGTAACAATGGTATTGATGTCCTCATCATCCTCCCCTTTTTGAAATGAAGTCGTCCTCGACGGAAGCTCATCTTCCTCACCCAAATAAGGCTTCGAATCTGCAATGTTAAAAGTGGGACTAACCCCAAAATCTGCAGTCAACTCAAGTTTATATGCATTATCATTTATTTTCTCTAACACCTTAAAAGGACCATCAGCACGTGGCATTAGCTTTGATTTGCGCAAATCAGGAAATCTATCCTTACGCAAATGTAACCAAACAAGATCTCCAAAGTGCGAACACAACATGTTTTCTACCCTTATCTCCAAAGAAGTTTATATTTAGCATTCATACGCTCAATATTTTCCTTAGTTAACTCATGCATTTTTAAAATCAATTCAGCACGTTGTTTAGCATCAAAATTAACCTTCTCCGGAGATGGAAGAGGCAACAAATCAATAGATGCACGAGGTAGAAAACCATACACAGTTTCAAAAGGGCACATCTTAGTAGTAGAATGCAATGAACGATTATAAGCAAATTCAATATGAGGCAAGCATTCTTCCCACATTTTTTTATTATTCTTCAAAACAGCCCTAAGCATAGTAGACAATGTTCTATTGACTACTTCAGTTTGTTCATCAGTTTGGGGGTGACAAGTAGTACTAAAAAGCAGTTTAGTCCCCAACTTAGCCCATAAACATCTCCAAAAGTGGCTAAGAAATTTAGTATCATGATCTGAAACAATAGTATTTGGCACACCATGCAAGCGAATAATTTCATGAAAGAACAAATCAGCAACATTAACAGCGTCATCGCTTTTATGACATGGTATAAAGTGTGCCATTTTCGAGAACCTATCCACGCCAACAAATATGCTATCCCTCCCCTTCTTTGTTTGAGGTAAACCTAAAACAAAGTCCATAGATATATCCTCCCAAGGAACACTAGGTACAGGCAAATGCATATATAAACCATGAGGATTGAGTCGTGACTTAGCTTTTTGACATGTAGTGCAGCGAGCAACAAAGTGCTCAACATCCCGTCTCATCTTTGGCCAAAAGAAATGTGTAGCAAGTATATCCTCCATCTTCTTCACGCCAAAGTGTCCCATTAATCCTCCTCCATGCGCCTCCTGCAACAACAAAAGACGAACGGAGCTAGCTGGAATGCATAGCTTGTTAGCACGAAACACAAATCCATCGTTAACGATGAACTTGTTCCATGTTCTCCCTTCTTTACAATTCTGCAATACATCTTTAAATTCAGCATCATGCACATATTGATCTTTGATGGTCTCCAAACCAAATATCTTAAAGTCAAGTTGTGAAAGCATAGTTTAACGACGAGACAATGCATCAGCAATAACATTTTCTTTACCCTTCTTGTGTTTAATGACATAAGGGAAAGTCTCAATGAATTCAACCCATTTTGCATGTCTATGGTTCAGTTTTGCTTGACTTTTAATGTGTTTCAAAGATTCATGATCAGAATGTATAACAAATTCTTTGGGCCATAAATAATGTTGCCATGTTTCTGAAGTCCGAACAAGAGCATATAATTCTTTATCATAAGTAGAATAGTTCAGACTAGGCCCACTCAATTTTTCAGAAAAGTATGCAATAGGTTTGCCATCTTGTAATAACACACCTCCTAATCCAATTCCACTAGCATCACATTCAAGCTCAAAAGTCTTACTAAAATCAGGAAGTTGGAGTAAATGAGCATGTGTCAACTTATCTTTTAACACCGTGAAGGCTTCTTCCTGTGCGGTACCCCAAACAAAAGGCACATCCTTCTTTGTAAGCTCATTGAGAAGTGCAGCAATGGTGCTAGAATCTCTCACAAAATGCCTATAGAGACCAGCGAGTCCAAGAAAACTCCTCACTTGTGTGACCGTTTTGTGCTGGGGCCAACTCTCAATAGCTTCAATCTTGGCTTTATCAACTTCAATTCCCTGTGGAGTAACAACATAGCCAAGAAAAGATACTCGGTCGGTGCAAAAGGTGCACTTCCTAAGGTTACCAAACAAACATGCACCACGTAGAGCAATAAAAACAACACGTAAATGTTCCAAATGTTCTTCCAAAGATTTGCTATAAATCAGTATATCATCAAAATAGACTACCACAAATCGTCCAATGAAAGCACGTAAAACTCCGTTCATTAGTCTCATGAAAGTACTAGGCGCATTAGTTAACCCAAAAGGCATGACTAACCACTCATATAAACCAAACTTAGTTTTAAATGTTGTTTTCCATTCATCTCCCAGTTTTATACGAATTTGATGGTATCCACTACACAAATCAACTTTGGAAAATACTGTAGAGCCACTCAATTCATCAAGCATATCATCTAGCCTAAGAATAGGATGACGATAACGAATAGTAATGTTATTAATGCCTCTACAATCAACACACATACGCGATGTACCATCCTTTTTAGGCACAAGTATTATAGGAATAGCACAAGGACTAAGAGATTCCCGTATATAACCTTTGTCGAGCAGCTCCTGTACTTGACGCATAATCTCCTTCGTCTCCTCTGGATTGGTACGATATGGTGCACGGTTGGGTAGCAATGCACCGGGAATTAAGTCAATTTGATGCTCAATCCCTCGAATAGGTGGTAATCCCGGTGGCACGTCTTGTGGAAAGACGTCAGCGAACTCCTGCAAAATGTTAGTGACAGCAGGGGGTAAAGAGGAAGGCACGTCCTCGAATGAAAATAATGCCTCTTTGCACACAAAAGCATGACAAACAGATTTGCTGAAATCTAGCTCATCAATATCAGATTTTGTGGCAAGTAAACATGCACTTTTCAATTTAATTTCATAAGCAACACTATTTTGTTTATTATGAGGTTTCATTTGTTGATCTAATTATTTTGAAGCTTTCTGATTCTCACTCTTATTTTTCTCCTGTTTTGCTTTATTAGCTCTATTAGTATCATCTTTCAAAATGGAATCAGGAGTCATATGAAGCAAAGTAATATTTGTATCCTTATGAACAAGAGTATACTGAGTTTCTACCATGGTGTACATAATTTTTATCAAATTGCCATGGTCTACCAAGTAATAAAGAACATGCTTGCATGGGTACCACATCACAATCAACATAATCAGCATATGTAGAGATACTAAAATGCACACGAACAAAGACGTGTTACCTTAACCTTGCCGTTGTTGTTGAACCATTGGATGTAGTAAGGATGTGGATGTGGTCTTGTGGTGAGAGATAGCTTCTCCACCATCTCCATGCTAGCCAAGTTGTTACAGCTCCCTCCATCTATGATGACGCAAATGTAAGCGAGCGTTCCTTCACAACTCCCTTTGTATGGAACAAATTATGGCTCTGATTTTGCTCAGCTTGTGTGACTTGCACACTCAAAACACGTTGAGCAACTAAACATTCATACCCGTCAGCGTCTTCAGGAGACATGTATTGCGTCTCATGATCAGAATCATCTCCAACGTGTTCTTCACGTGTAATAAGAGCCAAAGTCTCCTCATCATAGTCACTAGCGGACTCATACCCACCATCCTCAGTAGCAATCATCACACGCTGAGATTTGCATTCTCTCGCATAATGTCCTCTTCCCTTACAACGATGACAAATAATATCACTTGTGTGCCCTGTTGATGCCATGGAAGAAGAAGAGCTATGTGCAGGCCCGGCAGGTGTGCTCTTGGAAGATAGTGGTGGTTGTACCTGCTTTCTTGTATCACAGTTGGAGGTGGCACCTGATGGAGGTGCTAGTGCAGTGGAAGTAGAGGATGCAGGTGGTGTCCATGATGAAAGTTGACCTGCAGAAAAGTTAGTTCGCGCCAATGCCTGTCGATCCTGCACTTCACGTTCAGCTTTACAAGCAAGATGGAATAAACCAGTGATATTATTATACTCCTTATACTCTAGAATGTTCTGTATGTCTCTATTTAATCCACCCAAACGTGCAAGCATATCTTCATTCTCCTCAACAATACCACATCTAATCATGCCAGTTTGTAATTCCTGATAATATTTTTCTACAGAATATCTAAACATGAGATATTGTAGGGATATAGATGGCAGCAAGGACTTGTCTTGCGCCATAGATAGAGTCAATTTTTCTGTTTATCCTTCTATCCCTATCTCTCTCTCTGTAATATCTCTGGTTGGTTGAATCCCAACCGAATCCCTTTGTACTCCTCGCGAGACACCCCTTGCTTGATCAATATAACCTGCGGGCTCTCCCTGTTGAGACGCTTCCATATCTTCCTACATGGTATACAGAGCAGGCCCTTCCATCACATCTAGCTAGCTTCCATCAATCTCCCATCACCCCCCTCCCATCATGTCGTCCTCCACCGTCCCCGTCACCTCTGGCCTCAACTACAACACCTCCAAGCCCCTCTTCTGTACGAACTATGTTCTCTGGAGAGCTCAAGCGCGATCCCAGATAATGGGCGCCGGCTTGTTTGGCTATTTAGATCAAACCCTAGAGGACCGCCAAAGATAAAGATGGCAAGGACCAAGTGATTCCACACACTGCCTATGCCCCCTGGCTGATCCAGGATCAACAAATCGTCGCTTATCTCATCCGCAACCTGTCCAAAGAAGTTCTTGTCCAAGTTGCCTCGCTTGAATCCTACCATGCGATATGGGCTGCACTGACGGCTATGTTCTCTGCCGTCTCGTTGTCCCGCGTCAACAACATCCGATCTGCGCTAACCAACACGCAGAAAGGTACTCAGTCGGCCTCGGCATACTTCGGGCACATGCTCTCCCTCTCTGATGAGCTCGCGGCGGCGGGCAAACCACTCAGGGAGGGGGAGCTCATCTCCTTCATCATCGCGGGCCTGGAAATGGACTACCAGCCAATCATCTCCGCCCTCGACGTGCGCACTAAACCTGTCACCATCGACGCGCTCTTCTCCCTGGTGGCGAACTTCGATCAGCGGATCGAGATGTTCCATGGCAGTGGTGCTGGTGGCTTCAAGTCGTCACCAAATGCTGCTTCTCGGGGTCGTCCGAACGCCGGCAAGGGCGGCTACCGCAACCAGAAGGGCGGCGGTGGCGGTGGCTCCCGCGGAAACGCCGGTGGCTATGGTGCTTCCGGTGGCGGCAACTACGGCACCGGCGGAGGTGGCTACAACGGCATCGCTGGCGGGGGCTACCACCCAGGCGGCGACTCTGGTGGTGGCTACCATCAGAACAATGGAGGAGGAGGCCACTATGGTGGTGGTGGTGGCGGCCACTGTCATCAGAACCCCCCTGGTGGCGGCAACAACACTCAGCGCCCTCCCAACAACAACACCAGAGGGCGTCACTTCCAAGGGTATGATGGTTATGAGGGACGTTGCCAAATCTGTAAGAAAACAAATCATCTTGCAAAGGACTGTGATTGGCGCTATGCCGATGATCCTAACTCCCAAAGCAAGAAAATTGCAGCTGCAGCTGATGTGTCCTATGGTGTCGATACCAATTGGTATATGGACACAGGCGCCACAAATCATATCACTGGTGAATTGGAGAAGTTGACAATGCATGAAAAATACCGTGGCCATGATCAAGTCTACACCGCCGCAAATGGTGCAAGTATGGAGATAAGTCATATTGTTCACTCATTTATCAAAATCCCACACAAAAATCTTGAGCTCAATGAAATCTTGCGTGTTCCCAATGCTTCCAAAACCTTGTTATCTGTTCATCGTATTGCTCTTGACAACAATGTGTTTCTAGAGTTTCACCCATTCCTTTTTTTGATCAAGGATCAGGTCACGAAGAAAGTACTTCATAGAGGTGTTTGTGTGCAAGGCCTCTACTCTTTGCTTCTGCAGTATTGCTGATACAATAAACAAGCCTATGGTGCCATCAAGCTTTCTGCTGAACGGTGGCAAAATCGCTTAGGACATCCTTCGTTTGCTACTGTTCATCGTATTCTTAGTAATAATAATCTCCCAGTTGTTGGTGAGAGAAACTCAGAAACAATTTGTGATTCCTGTCAACGTGCTAAAAGTCATCAATTACCATATCCTGTGTCCATTAGTGTCTCTACAAAACCTTTGCAACTTATCTTTTCTGATGTATGGGGTCCAGCACCCACCTCTGTTGGTAGACACCAATACTATGTAAGCTTTATTGATGACTTTAGCAAATATACATGGATTTATCTTCTTAAGAAACGTTCTGACGTGTTTCAAGTGTTCCACAACTTTCAAGCTCTTGTAGAGCGAAAATTCGATAGTAAAATCATCAACATGTCTGATCCGACTGGGGTGGTGAGTATGAGAAACTCAACTCTTTTTTTCAAAAGATAGGTATCTCTCACCATGTTTCATGCCCACATGCACATCAGCAGAATGGCTCTGTTGAACGAAAGCATCGACATATTGTCGAAGTAGGCTTGGCCTTATTAGCTTCTGCCTCCATGCCTCTCAAATTTTGGGATGAGGCCTTTCTCACCGCTGTTCATCTTATTAACATGTGGCCCAGTCGCACTATTTCTCATGAAACTCCCACTGAACGTCTTCTCCATATTACACCAGATTATACCGCCCTTCGTGTTTTTGGTTGCGCATGTTGGCCAAATCTTCGTCCATACAATACTCGAAAACTCATGTATCGTTCCAAACAGTGTGTTTTTCTTGGCTATAGTGCGCAACACAAAGGTGTCAAGTGCCTTGATGTTTCTACAGGCCGTGTGTACATCTCCCGTGACGTCATTTTTTATGAGACTTAGTTCCCCTTTGCACGTCTACACCCCAATGCTGGCGCCCTCCTTAGGAAAGAAGTCCTTCTTCTCCCATCTCATCTTTCCGGTGTTTCGTGTGTTGGCGATGATAGTTGTGCTGACCAAAATATGACTAATATATCTCCTGTTATCCCTGAGTTTACTGTTCCAGGAAGAATCAACGAAGAAAATGACGTAGAAAATGGTGCATCAGGGAGCTCCTGCGTGCATGCAAGCGATCCGGTGCAATCAGCCTCGGGATCAACCCGGCTGGACGCGTCCGATCCGACCGCATCCTCCTCGGGATTGCTGTCAAGTCAGGCGGCCCGGGGCCCTCCACCATCTCCCGCCCCTCGCCTCTCCTCAGGAGACGCATGTCGCCCTACCTCCGTCTTTGGGCTCATGAGGCGCGCTCCAATCGACAGCAGGGGCGGCCGACCGCGTGGTACGCGCCGGTCCCACAGACGTACTCCCGGCACCTCCCGCGGGCCACCTTGTCCTCTGCGCCAGGCAAGCCAGACGAGCCCACTGCTGGATCCGATGATGATCCAGTCCCTCCACCGGATCTTCTGCGGACTCGCCCGTCTCTCCGTCGTCTCGTCACGCCATAGATCCGGCGGGTGCAGTGCTGGCGATGTTGCTTTGGATCTTCTGCGGCTACACCACCACTCGTCTCCACGCCTCCTCGCACACGTCTTCGTGACGGCACAATACAACAGGTCAACTACAAAACTAAGTATGGCCTAGTTTCTTCTGTTCCCACAGGCGAACCTCTGCACCGTTAATGAGGCTTTAGCTGATCCTAAGTGGCGGATGGCAATGGGAGAGGAGTTTCATGCTCTTCAGAAAAATCATACATGGCATCTTGTTCCTCCCCGTCCAGGTCGTGATATCATTGATTGCAAATGGGTGTACAGAATCAAACGCAGGTCTGATGGTACAATTGATTGGTATAAAGCCAGACTCGTTGCCAAGGGGTTCAAGCAGAGGTATGGACTAGACTACAAGGACACATTTAGTCCTATTGTTAAAGCTGCCACATCTGCCTTGTTTTGTCTATTGCTGTGTCCAGAGGATGGAGCCTTCAACAACTAGATGTGCAGAACGCGTTCCTTCATGGTGTTCTGGAAGAGGAAGTGTATATGAAGCAACCTCCTGGGTTTGAGGACAAACATAAACCATCTCACATTTGCAGACTTGACAAATCTCTTTATGGACTCAAGCAAGCTCCACGTGCTTGGTATTCTCGGTTGAGTTCTAAGTTGCACACCCTTGGCTTTACTCCCTCTAAGTCTGATACATCCCTGTTTATTTACAATAAGTCACAGATAGCTATCTTTGTACTCATTTATGTGGATGATATCATTGTCACTAGTTCACCCAATGAGGCAATCATAGCTCTTTTGAAGGATTTGAACTCAGATTTTGCTCTTAAGGATCTTGGAGATCTTCATTATTTCCTTGGTATTGAGGTAAAAAGGAATACAGAAGGTGGTCTTCATCTCTCTCAGGAAAAATATGCATCTGATCTTTTGAACAAGGCTGGGTTGCAGGGCTGCAAACCATCTCCAACACCACTCTCCAGTTCAGAAAGACTGTCTCTTGTCAAGGGGTTCCTTCTGAGTCCAGAGGATGGCACCAAATACAGGAGTTTGGTAGGTGCACTCCAAAGATTTGATACTCACCGGGCCCGATATTTCTTTTGCAGTCAATAAAATGTGTCAGTTTCTTCATGCACCTACTTCAGCCCATTGACTGCCGCCAAACGCATCTTGAGATATGTAAAGCACACCTTGGGTGTTGGCCTCACTTTCAAAGAAGTCACTCTCAACACTTGTTAGTGCATTTTCCGATTACATTTGGGCGGGATGTGCGGATGATGAAGGTCCACAGGTGGGTTTGTAGTTTTCTTTGGACCTAATCTCATCTCATGGTGTGCCAAGAAACAGGCAACTGTCTCTAGGTCAAGTACTGAGGCGGAATATAAGGCGTTGGCCAATGCAACAGCGGAAATTATATGGGTCAGATCTATTCTTAAGGAGCTTGGAATATATCATATACAAACTCCATGTCTTTGGTGTGACAATCTTGGTGCCACATATCTTTCAGCTAATCCGGTCTTCCATGCAAAAACCAAGCATATTGAGATTGATTATCACTTTGTTCGCGAAAGGGTTGCAAGCAAGGAGTTGGAGATCCGGTTTGTTCCTTCAAAAGATCAAGTTGCAGATGGCTTCACAAAAGCCTTGGCTACATGACCGTTTGAAGAGTTCAAGCGTAATCTAAACTTGAGAAGCTTAGATTAAGAGAGGGTGTTAAACATGAGATATATAGATGGCAGCAAGGAATTTTCTTGCGCCATAGATAGAGTCCTTTTTCTGTTTAACCTTCTATCCCTATCTCTCTCTCTCTCTCTCTAGTGTTTCGTGTGTGGGCGATGATAGTTGTTCTGACCAAAATATGACTAATATATCTCCTGTTATGATACCACTTGATAGAGGCAAAGGTGTCCCGTCTTTCGATGAGATGGTGGCTATCGTTTTGGAGGAAGTCGACTTTGACGATCCGACTACGAACGTGCGAGGACGTCGCGCCTTAGCAATCGCTAAACCAACTCCGAGAGGTTATTGACCACACCGGAGCACGATCAACGACCACGAAGGTCTGCATTTCGCAGGCAAACGAAGAACAAGCAAGAAACTAAGATTGCAATTTGGATATGGTGAATATAAGAGGAAAGCTTTATTGATCAAGGTGGGGTTCTGTGACGCCTTTGTCTGGTCGTTGAACACAAACGAAGAATGCGAAGTTGCAGCTATGGCGAACTTTAATCTAAACAAAACCCAAAGTCTAAACGACGCCGTAAGGGCTGTATATATGGAGGAAGAGGGGGAATTTCGTGGCCCTTGAGGGAGGGGTCCGAAAGCAACCCTAAATCTTGTTTCCCCACACATACGGACTCTAAAAATAGCCTATACTTAAGTATTTCAAAATTAAATGGGTTTGTCCCAGTAATAAGGTGACGCAGCACCTAGAATAGCCTCTGGACGAAATTTATGAAGTGGCATCTTGTATATTTCGTCAAAGGCTTCATGCACTCCTTATGGTGGCTTCAAAGTCCTGAAATCATCACTTGTGACTCCGTTCTTGTTCCCCTTGCGCATGCCATCATCTCCAGGCTTGTTCTTGCTCCAGTGTTCATCCCTCTTATCCATGGCAGGCCCTTCATTTGTAAGCAAAACAAATGTATCCAATTTAGGCAGCATCATATTCTCATGAACATTAGAATCATTACCAAGAAACGAAAGTACCTGATAATTTAATTGGCATGCGCGAGCTCTAGTAATTGGTCCAGTATATGTAGTAGTAGGGGTTGTGGGTGTAACAATGGTATTGATATCCTCATCATACTGCCATGAAGATGCTAGCATGGAACTGTCACGGGCTCGGGAACGCCCCGACAGTCCGAGTTTTGTTGGATGTCCAGCGAAGTTGCAACCTCGACGTGATGTTCTTGTTGGAGACTCCCCTCGAATCTTATCTGGCTGAATGTTTGCGAAAGAGATTGAAGATGGACCAATAATTAGTCTGCCCAGTTGATGGGTGGAAAGGTGGTATAATTCTATTTTTGAACAATAATATTAAATTCCATAGATTGGCCCTTGGTGATATGTTTATTAATGTAAACATTGAAGAAAGAGACAATACGTTTTGGTGTTTGACTACAGGGATGCATGTGGAGCTTAAGTGGGAAAATAAAAATTTGACTTGGAGTCGCATGAGGCAACTGCACCAAAACCTGAACCTCCCATGGTTACTTATAGGAGATCTTAATGAAATCCAGTTCCTCTATGAAAAGGGAGGTGGGAATCCAAGGTCCATTCAATATATGCAAGCCTTTCAGAATGCAGTGGATGATTGCGAGCTTCGGGATCTTGATTTTGTTGGGGGAGGGGGCTTTTCATATGGTACAAAGGCAGAATTAAGGATAGATTGGACAAATGTCTCGTGAACGAAGCATGGAATAATCTTTTTCCTCAAGAAGCCTTAGAGAACCGAGAGTTTAATCACTCGGATCATCGACCCGGCTAGTGTATACTAATTTTTATGGCCGGTCAGCTAGTGGATCTAGTAACATGCGTGAAGCTAATTTTAACACAATGGTTGAGGAAGCATGGACAAACCAGTGTTGATCCCGGGGTAATAAACATTTATGAGAGACTAAATAAAATGCATGATCACTTCCCTGATTGGGATCAGCGGGTTCTAAAGAAACCTAAGAAGCGGCTACGCAAGGCACAAAGGGATTTGGAGAAAGTCATGGAGGGACAATGAACGATGATAATGTGGAGAAGAGAAAGGAACTTCCTGGACTAATTTAATACTTGTTGGAATTAGAAGAGATCCAAGTTATGCAGAGATCACGGGTAAATTGGTTGAAATATGGGGACTGTAACACTGGGTTCTTTCAAGATTTTGTGTCGGCGAGAAGGAAGAAAAACTTCATGAAAAAACTAAAGGACGAGGGAGGTAATTGGCTACAAGGTATGCAGCACCAAAATCCGCATATTTTGTACTACTTCTCTCACTTGTTCACCTCGGAGGTGCAGCACACAAAACCGATTATTTTGCAGAAAGTACAACCCAAAGTGACCAGTTAGATGAACAATTTTTTGATGGCCCCCTATACTTGTTATGATGTGAAGAAGGCAGTACATAGCACTGGTGATCTTCGGGCACCCGGCATGGATGGACTACATGTTGTCTTCTTTATAAAATATTGGCATATTATTGGAGATGAAATTACACAATAAGTGTTGTTTGCTATTAATTCTAGGAAGATACCGACTGAGTGGAACGACACCACCATTGTGATGATCCCAAAAACTGACACCACAGAGTTGGTAACTCAATTTCGTCATATAAGTCTTTGTAATGTTCTCCATAAAATCATCTCCAAGATGCTAGCTTCACGTTTGAAAAATATCCTGCCAGAGATTATGCCAACCACACAAAGTGCCTTTGTACCTGGTAAGATGATTACAAACAACTCCTAATAGCTTATAAGTGTATTCATAAGATTAAAAATAAGAGAGCTGGTAAAACTGGGCTTTGTGTTGTTAAATTTGACATGCACAAAGCATACGACAGGGTGGAATGGTCCTTTCTGCGTGACATGATGACCACCATGGGATTCCATGAACATTGGATTGATATGATGATGTCATGTGTGAGCTCGGTCAGATACAAAGTGAGGTTTAATTCCCAGGAGACATATTCGTTTATTCCTACTAGATGTATAAGGCAGGGGGATGCCCTTTCCCCTTACCTTTTCCTGCTTTGTGCATAGGGTCTTTCTAGTTTATTGTAGTATGAAAAATAAGCTGGTGGCATAGAGGGATTAGAGTGTGAAGAAACACACTATTAGTATCACGCCTTTTATTCGTTGATGACACTCTGTTTCTTATGAAAGCATATGTTTTAAATCCAGCTTCCTTACAACATGTTCTGGATACCTATTGTCAAAGCTCATGACAATTGGTGAGTCTGTCAAAGTCAAGTATTTTCTTCGGTCCTAATACCCCAGCTGCTTCCAGGGCTGAAATTTTCCAGGAGTTACACATTGATACTGAAGCATTATCAGATAGATACTTGGGACTACTAACATTAGTTGGTGCAAATATAAGTGATTGCTTCAAACATTTTTATGAGAGAATCAAGGAAAGAATAAGGGGTTGGATGGAGAAGCAATTACCTATTGGTGGTAAGGCGATACTTCTCAAGTCTATGGCTCAAGCCATCCCGGTCTTCGCCATGTCAGTATTCTGCCTACCGAATCTATGTAAAGATATCACTAACTTGATTGCATAGTTTTGGTGGGGAGATGATGAGGCTCATAAGAGGATGCATTGGTATACTTGGTGGAAATTGTGTTACCCAAAGAGTGGAGGAATGGGTTTCAGAGATCTTCATTCCTTTAACTTGGCAATGCTCTCAAAACAGAGTTTGTGTCTTATTACCAACCCTGATTCCTTATGTGTCAGGGTGTTGAAGGCAAAATACTTTCCCAACACCCAAAAAATGGTGCTTATTTCACTTGGCAAAGCATCACGAAAGGATTGGAAACTTTCAAGCTGGGACATATTTGGCGTATTGGAATAGGAGAAAGTGTTAATATCTGGACAAATCGTTGGGTGCCTACAAGCCTAGATAGGAGAATTATTATAGCTCGAGGACTCACAATCCTGGCGCAACTAAGCAAATTGATAGATCCTAATACAGAGAGATGTGATGAAGAGTTGATTCGTTCAATCTTCAACCCAGTTGACGTCGGGAGAATACTACAAATCCATCAACATTCAAGCCTTTTATAATTTTATTGCTTGGCATCCCGATCACAAGGGTATATTCTCAGTGAGGATGCATATAAAATCCAATGTGTTGGTGCAATGATTTGCCTCCTTAGGTTTTGGACCTTGTGGACATAAATAGTGCGGGACTTATGTGTTTGCTAGTGCACACAGGTCCCTGGAGTCACGAGGAGTTTGATTCAAATGATGAAGATAATCCCCTGCATAGCAGTGAAGATTATCACCGAAGATTATGCTAACAAGAGTGACCCCACAAAAATTGCTGACGTGAAGCAATTGGTTCAGTGCCTGTCCGAAGGAAGTGACTGCGTCCGAGAAGAATGAAGACGAAGTGAAGACGTAGCATTTATTTCGTTGTTTCTTGTCTCCTTATTGAGTCATAGGACCACCGTACTATTAAAAAGGGTGTAGTGTCTGAAACTTTGATTCTCAAATGCTAAACCCAAATCCTATGGAAGTTGCGAGAGAAATATCTTTGTGCTCCGAGCAAATACTTGCCAGCAAGAGACTGTGATCTTCTTCACTGCGAGAGATTTGTCTTGGACCGAGGAGTTAACATTTCTTGTTCCTCAAGTAATATTACCGGTGCACTTTGAAATCCGACAGTTGAGAACGTGTTGGGTGGCCATTGGTTGGACCTCGTGCCCAAAATGGTCATTTCCCATCAGGGAAGGCTGCGGCTATAAATAGCCACCTTGCACCGACTTTGTCCGGTGGCTGCTCCGTTTGATTATGAGAAGATTATTGAGCAACCCCCTCTCCGAGTGATTTGAGTTCAAAATCCACCAAGAGAAAACCCCTAGAGCCGAAAAATTAGATAGTGGTTCAGCATCACTCAAATCTAAGTCCAGTACGCTCCGTTATTACTCTTGAGAGCTGCAAACTCTCTAGATGGTTAGGTGTCAATTTCTTCAGAGACCAAGAGTGATTGTGGTTCTAGGAGAAGAAGTATGTAAAGGTTCGGAGATCTCCTCAAGTATCTACCATGAGTGATCAACATTGGTTGACGAACCAATTGTCGTGGAGAATTGGGCGAAGAGAATTTATCTTCCGTGTTAAGTCACAACCCCTCCAACCAGACGTAGTCCTTGTGCAGAAGGACGAAGTGGTCTACCAAATACCTTGGCGCCATCGAGCATCACCGGTTACCTCTGTTCTCCCTCGTTACTTTCGAATGTTCTGAAATATGTGATTTTTCTCGACGCATGTTCTTAGTTTCCATTTGATAGCTTGTATTCACTCGTTGTACTCTCTTTTCATTCGCTCTGCTGCTGGGTTCCGAGAGTTTTGAGATTTTCGAAAGAAATTTTAAAACTCCCATTCAGCCCCCCCCTCTGGTAGACATACTTCGTTCCTATAATTGGTATCAGAGCAAGGTACTCCTTGACTCTGCTCATTTTGGTCTAACAACCTTAGAGTTTAAGTATGTCTTCAGTGAGCTACAAGTCGCACCTCAAGATTCCCATATTCGATGGAACGGACTACGCCTTCTAGAAGGAGAAGATGAAGATCCATCTCCGAGCAATTGATGATGATATGTGGAATGTGGTGCAGAATGGAGTCACGTTGTAGTGCCCCAAGTCCCCAATGACCGAGAGAAGAGACTCATTCAACTGGATGCTCAAGCCAAAGATGAAAATGGTGGCCATCTCTCTCATGCTCAATTTCCTCGCTATCGTGAGTGTGAATCTGCGAAGGAATTGTGGGACATTCTTGAGAAGATAAATGAAGGTGTTTCAACTCAGAAAGAAGCTCGCATTGATACCCTTCGAGCAAAGTTCAATAGGTTCAAGCGCATTGGAAATGAAAGCTGTCAGCAAACTTTCGATCGTCTAAGTGACATCACCAACGAGCTGCAAGTTCTCAGTGCCAAAGACATCACTGACCATGAAGTTGTGAAGAAACTGCTCTGATCACTTTACAGTTCGTTCGACACTCTAGTTTTGATGATGAATGAGCTAATTTCAAAGTTCTCGATTATGTTGATATAATGGAAAGGTTGAACACCCACGAGGAACAAGAAGAAGAGAAGAGAGATTTCTATGGTTAAAGTCATTGCAAAAGCCATGCTCTCAAAGCTGTTGTTGATTCCTCCCCCGAAGGAAATGCCGAAGAAGATTCTGATGACCCAGAAAGGATCAGCAAAGATCTCGCCTTACTCACGAATAGATTCCAGCACCTCCACAGAAAGAATCAGCTCCACAAGAAGGGATCCAGCAATTCTGGCGGTTCAAAATCTTCGTCAAAACCCACTGGAGATTACACCTGCTTCAAGTGAAAAGAGGCAGAACATTTCATTTCGGACTGCCCTATCTGGGAAGATGAAATCCTGCCAGTGGAAGATATGATTCAGGAAACTATCATAGCAAAAGCAAGAGCAAGAACTACGATTCTGATGATGAGAAGAAAACGAAGAAGTTCTTCAAGAAGAAGGACAACTCCTCCGAAAAGTCATCATCAAGATCTTGCTTGAGGAATCCTTCCAAGTCCTCCTCCAACTGCAAGAATACCTCTCGCAAGGCCAAGGCATACATCAACAAGGAGATGGACTCTGATGAAGAAGAATCATCTGACTCCGAAGAAGCTGAGGAATCCGATGAGGATTCTGATTCTGGCATGGCTGGCATAGCATGCGCCATCACCCCTGCATCAAACTTCTTAGAGAAACATTCAAGCAACAACGAGTCTCCTGCCTACTGCTTCATGGCCAAAGTGTCGAAAGAAAAGGTATCCTCCAAACATCGCAAGACTCACTCTAGTGATCAATATTCTTCTGATGAGGATGACCATGCTAAACTGATCAAAATTGCTAATATTCAACAAAACTCTCTTGAGAAAATTAAGAAAACCCCCAAGAAATATGAAGGGTTGTTGGTTGAAGAGATGGAGAAAAATCAGCCGCCGACTGAAGAGCATTCCGCTCTCAAGTCCCGAATGGATGAACTATCAGCTCGTCATTATTTTCTCTCAGCCAAGCACGAGAGATTGACTTGTGATTACGTGAAAAGGAAATAGGAACTCGAGTCACTGAGAGAGGCTCATGAGGATTTTATTAGGGAAAATTCTCTTCTCACCGAACAACTCAAAGAGAAACCTGAAGTGTTTGTTCCACCTTGCTTAAAATGCCTTGAACGCAGCAATCTTGAATCCAATGCTGAATTGTCTGTGAATGCTAACCCCTTTGTCGAGGAAAATGGTTCTTTGTCTGATGAAAATGCTAGGTTGAAGGATCTCATTCAGACAGGAATGTTCAAGTCTCTCAAAGGGCATCAAACCCTTTGTGATGTTATGAAGAAATCCATTCTTCACAAAAACCCCAGGAAAGAAGGTATTGGTTTCGAAAGGAAACTGAATGAAAATGGCTCCTACTGGCAACCTGGTCGATATCCTCGCACTGTGTGGGTGCCTGCAAAGAGAAAAACACTCAATCCAACTTTGCTTTCGGGATATGACTCACCTATCCCTGAATATTCTCATGATGATTCTATGGATAACTACATGCTGTTAAAAAACCAACGTGGTGAGGTTGTTGCTCTCTATGTTGGACCAAACAGCAGGAATGGCCCCCCAAAGAAAGCTATATGGGTGCCCAGGAAAACTATCGAAGCATTGCCTGTTACCACGTTACTAACCATGCATGAACAAAATGCTTGTTACTTTCTTGAAGAAGTTCGACAGAATGAGTATATGCATACCTCATTCAATCAACTCATTCGTGTGGAAAGGATTTCAATGCTTATTCCTTTGATTATGCTCGCACCTCATCGAGTAACAATTGTGGTTATCGAAAGAAATCATATCTTGCTCGCTCATTTGTTTCGAAGCCACATGCAAAGATGTGGGTGGTTAAGAAAGTCTAATTCTTCTGCGCGACTATGTCACTGGGAAATGGATAGTGGATGCACTAGTCATATGACCGGAGACAAGTCATTGTTTGTCGACCCCAACTTAACTGCTTCATCTCTGAAGTGTATCACTTTTGGCGACAACAACAAAGGAAAGGTAACTGGGTTAGGTAAAATTGCTATATCCAGAGACAAAATCATTGATGATGTTTTACTTGTTCAGTCTCTTAGATTTAATCTTATGTTAGTTGGCAAGCTTTGTGGTCTAGGCATGCTAGTTCTATTCTCTATATCCAAATGCATTGTCTTTATGGCCTCTGACAATTCCTTCATTTTCGAGGGAAATAGAAAGGGTGATTTATATATTGTGGATTTCTCTAAGGGTCCCTCAGTCGAAACTTGTTTGCTTGCAAAAGCAACTGAAGGTTGGCTGTGGCACCGAAGACTTGGTCATGCAGGTATGAGAAATTTGCAGACTCTTGTGAAGAAAAATCATCTCTGTGGCATTCCTGATGTGAAGTTCGACAAGGATCGTCTATGCGCTGCTTGTGAGGCCAGTAAATTGGCCAAGAAACATCATTCTTCAAAAACTGTCATGAACACTACAAGACCTCTGGAAATTCTTCATATGGATTTATTCGGGGCCCAAAACTATGCATGTTTTGGTGGCAGTCATTATGGTCTGGTTATTGTCGATGATTTCTCTCGTTACACTTGGGCATTCTTTCTCGAAGAGAAAACCTGCTCCCAAGACATCTTCAAAAGGTTCACCAAGAAGGCCTAGAATGAATATGATGTGCGAATTAAGCATGTCAGAAGCGACAATGGTACTGAGTTAAAAAATACTCATATCGAAGATTTTCTCGATGAGAATGGTATTACTCATGAATTCTCAGCTGCATACACTCCCCAACAGAATGGAGTGGTTGAGCGAAGGAATAGAACTCTCATCGAAATGGCGAGAACAATGCTCACTGAGTACAAAACTCCTATTCGCTTCTGGGCTGATGCTATTAACACTGCTTATCATGTTATCAATCGCGTTTATCTTCACAAGTTCCTTAAGAAAACTTCATATGAGCTTATCACTTGCAAGAAACCGAATGTTTCTTATCTACGTGTTTTTGGTGCACCTTGCTACATTCGTCATGAATCATAATTCCAAATTTGCACCTAAGGAACATGAAGGTTTTCTTCTTGGTTATGGCTCGAACTCGCATACTTATCGAGTCTATAACTCTCACAATGGGAAAGTTATGGAAACGGTAAATGTGCAGTTTTGATGAATCTAACGACTCCCAAAAGGAGCACCTACCTGATGTGATAGATGAACCATCGATTTCGGATGCTATTCGGCAAATGGCCATTGGGAGCGTCAAGCCTGTTTAAGGAAATGTACCTAACTCTTCCGATGATGATGCCCCCATGACTCGAAGCAGAACATGCCAAGCCACTGCCAAAGAAAATCTCGCTCCAAACCCAATGAAAATGGCGATACAAATGCCAATCCCCATGCTGACACTGAAGAAAATGGAAATGATCATCAAGATGAAAATTCTCATCCTTGAGTGGCAAAGCAAGTTGAATCTACATTAATTCTCGAAGACCTCGAGAATCCAGGTTATCGACCCACAACTCGTTCTCGCACTCATTTGGCTAACTACTGTGGCAGTTTCTCCTTTGTCTCATTGGCAGAACGTACCAAGTATGAAGAAGCCATGAATGGTCCCGATTGGATGGATGCAATGTAAGAAGAGTTGGTGCAATTCGAATTGAATGATGTGTGGGAGTTGGTTGACAAACTGAATCCTAAGAAGCACAATATCATCGGCACCAAATGGATATTCCGGAAGAAGCAAGATGAAAATGGCATTGTTGTGAGAAACAAAGCACGCCTTGTCACTCAAGGGTATACACAGGTCATTGGTACAACGAGGTGTTATACAAATGGTTTTTAACCCCTTTCCACGACGGCATTCTGAACCGTCGCCAAGTGAGTGTGTGCGATAGGGGGGGGTCCTTCCCACATGACCCAAAAAACGTCGGGGATAGAGAGCCATGATGCAGAGGCCTTGCCAAATTTAATCGTATGCGATGCAACACACACTAAATTCTGTCACACATCTGGGATCGGTGATTAAATGTTTCTAATGACGCGGTGAAACCAAACGGTGTGTCATAATGAACCGTTTCGGAAACAGTATGTAAGGCACACGGGCCAACATATGAACTGTGTGCGATATGTGCCCCATCATACACGAGTTTTCTATGGAACTCGTCTGCCATGCATGAATCCATCGCACACGTTTTCGAACAATTACCGTGTGTGAGGGAGTCCTGGATTAGGGGGTGTCCGGATGGTCGAACTATAACCTTTGGCCGGACTCCTGGACTATGAAGATACAAGATTGAAGACTTCATCCGTGTCCAGATGGGACTTTCCTTGGCGTGGAAAGCAAGCTTGGCGATACGGATATGTAGATCTCCTCCCATTGTAACCGACTCTGTGTAACCCTAGCCCTCTCCGGTGTCTATATAAACCGGAGGGTTTTAGTTCGTAGGACGAACAACAATCATACCGTAGGCTAGCTTCTAGGGTTTAGCTCTCTGATCTCGTGGTAGATCTACTCTTGTACTACCCATATCATCAATATTAATCAAGCAGGAGTAGGGTTTTACCTCCATCGAGAGGGCCCGAACACAGGTAAAAACATCGTGTCCCTTGTATCCTGTTACCATCCGCCTAGACGCACAGTTCGGGACCCCCTACCCGAGATCCGCCGGTTTTGACACCGACATTGGTGCTTTCATTGAGAGTTCCTCTGTCTCGTCATCTTTAGGCCCGATGGCTCCTCCGATCATCAACAACGATTCGGTCCAGGGTGAGACTTTTCTCCCGGACAGATCTTCAGATTCGGGCGGCTTTGCACCGCAGCCAATTCGCTTGGCCATCCGGAGCAGATCGAAAGCTACGCCCGCCATCGTGTCAGATTTGGAAGTTTGAACTACACGGTGACATCCGCGGAGACTTGATCTTCGACGGGTTCGAGCCACCTGAAGCGCCCGCCTTTATTATGATGGGCAGGATCTAGCTCTGCCGCCGAACAGTGCCCTGGAGGCCGCACCCGTGTCCGCTCTGACCCTTAGCTCTGAGCCGACTGCGCCAATCGAGGACGGGTGGCTGGACACCGCCTCGGGGGCTGCAATCTCTACGGGGATCGAGCCGAACACCAGTTTTGTCCTCTGCGAAGCTCGCGACTCCAAGGTGCCGGACTCCTCTCCGGACTCCGAACCCTCCGCGCCCTTGCCGATCGAATCCGATTGGGCACCGATCATGGAGTTCGCCGCCGCGGACATCTTTCAGCACTCACCCTTCGGCGACATTCTGAATTCACTAAAGTCTCTCTCTTTATCAGGAGAGCCTGGCCGGACTATGGTCGGCAAGGTTGGATGCGACGACGAAGAAATTCAAAGCCCACCCACCACCCACTTCGTAGCCACCGCCGATGATTTAACCGACATGCTCGACTTCGACTCAAGACATCGACGGTATGGACGACGATGTAGGAGACGAACAGGAACCAACGCCTATAGGGCACTGGACAACCACCCCATCTCACGATGTATACATGGTGGACACACCTAAAAGAAACGACGACGAGGAACAAAGGGACGCAACGAGGGTTCGTTCCCTCGAAAAGCAGTCAAAGAGGCGGCGTAAGCGCCGCTCCAAACCCCACCTCGACAGAGACCGCAGCCATACAGACCCAGCCATAGAGCCGGGCAAACCGGCGGACGACGAACATGCCATCGAGCAACCGTCCGAACAGGGCAACTTGGATAAACAAACCGTCCCCGGCGAAGATAACAGTCCGGACAACCTCACGCCGGACAAGCTACCGGAGCAGAAGAACCTCCACAAAAGGCTCGTCGCCACTGCGCATAGCCTGAAAAAGCAGAAGCGGTAGCTCAAAACAACGGAAGATGCACTCATAACTAGATGGAGCAAAGTACTCAACATCATGAGACAAATACGGCTGACGATCGCCTCACAAAGAGCTACCCGAAGAGAAAATTACTGCCGGAATTTGATGAGGAGGCCTTAGAGCCCCCGCAATCAAAAAATAAGGAAGCCACCCAGTCGGGTGAACAACCCCATGGCCAACATAGAGCGGCAAAGGGCGCCGCACACAAGTCGGCACGCGATCCGCACAAGGAGTCGCATCAAAAAGATGGCCCAGCTAGATCTATCTACGGGCCAAGAAAGCAAGCTCTAGTAAGCAATGCAACGCATCAAGTATCCGAACATCACGGTACACCAAAATATAGCGGTGCCGCACACCCCCTATGTTTCACTGATGAGGTGCTGGATCATGAATTTGCAGCGGGATTCAAGCCCGTAAACATAGATGCATACGACGGAACAACATACCATGGAGTCTGGATTGAGGATTACATCCTCCACATACACATGGCTAGAGGAGATGATCTCCACGCCATAAAATACTTACCCCTCAAGCTCAAAGGGCCAGCCCGGCATTGGCTTAAAAGCCTTCCTAAAAACACCATTGGAAGTTGGGAAGAGCTCGAGGATGCTTTTCGGGCAAATTTTCAAGGGACCTATGTACGACCTCCAGATGCAGACGATTTAAGTCATGCAACTCAACAACCCGGAGAGTCAGCCCAGAAACTCTAGAATAGATTTCTTACTAAAAAGAACGAGATAGTCGACTGTCCGGACGCCGAAGCCTTAGCAGCTTTCAAACACAGCATTCGAGACGAATGACTCGCCAGACACCTCGGCCAAGAAAAGCCAAGAACAATGGCCGCATTAACAAGCCTCATGACCCGCTTTTGCGCAGGAGAGGATAGATGGTTGGCAAGATGCGATTACCGGCGACCCAAGTACATCCGGGTTAGGGATGGAAGCGGAAACCGCATGACGCAGCAAGGACCAGCGCCGGACCAAGGGAAACAGCCGAAGAGCACGACGGTCAATGCCGGATTCAAAAGCTCTCGGCAGAATCGTAAAAAGCTGCCCTCAAGGATAACAGGACGAGCTATCTAACCTAAACAAAATCTTGGACAAGATATGTCAAATCCACAGTACTCGGGAAGCCCGCAAACCATACCCATAGAGATTGTTGGGTCTTCAAGCAATCCGCAAACTCAACGCCGAACACAAGGGGCTCGACACACCAAGCGAGGACGATGACGAACCCCACAAGGCGAGCACCGGAAAAATGAAGAATTTCCCACAAGAAGTCAAAACAGTAAGCTCACTTCACGTGACAAAAGGGAAAAACATAGTGGCGCCTATAGAGATACAAGCCATACGGCCTATCCCAGAGGAGTCCCGCCACTGGTTGTTAAAACCAATCACCTTCGACCAACAGGATTACTCTAGAAGTATCCGGAACGCAGGATGGAATGCCTTGGTATTAGATCCGATAATTGACGGACTCCACTTTACACAAGTCCTAATGGACGGCGGCAGTGATCTAAACCTGCTATATCAGGACACAATCCGCAAAATGGGGATAGACCCAACAACAATTCACCATAGCAACACTTCCTTTCAAGGGGTAACGCCAGGCCTAGATGCCCATTGTACGGGCTCTCTCCTGCTAGAAGTTATGTTCGGCTCACCCGACAACTTCCGCCGCGTAAAGCTAACTTTCCACATCGCCCCATTTACAAGTAGCTATCAAGCACTACTGGGACGCGAAGCTTTCGCCCGCTTTAACGCAATACCGCATTATGCATCTCTTATACTTAAAATGCCCGGTCCGGGAGGCATCATCTCATTAAAGGGAAATATCGAGTGTTCCTCGAGCGCGGAAGATTATGCGGCTGCCTTGACAACCACACACTAAACCGGCTTCACTAATCAAAGCACCTAAACAGGTTGTTCAGACCCCGGACATGGCTAGACGAGTCTGGCGTAACATACAAGGGCTTACTAGCCGCATACCCCCGTACAAGGGACTCCTCGCATGTACAACAAGAGACAATAAAGCTCAATTTTATTCATTTTTTGAATTGTACTTTGTTTATTTAATATAACGTACATTTTTGCACGATCTTTTTCAACTAAGTTCCTCTCTTTTACAGATGAATACCGTGCTACGCCCGTCCAGGATACGGCTGCGGAGACACAAGCGCAGAGCGTGCGAGGGACCCGTTCAAGGATTCTTTTCAGATTAAGACCCTGCGTAAACCTTTTTTTACTGTCTCTTGTTGATACACATCCCCCGGTTTCTTGCTATAACCGAGGTGGAGGCTGGCGTCTTGGCATGTGGCCACATCAGAATTTTGCGCGTACCTGGACACCAGGGGCTTATTACTAAGGGCGTTTTCAGCCCGTTTTCATAAAGACCGAATACCTTAGGGAGTGTTCAGCGTTGCGAGTTTGGCCTTATACGCATCAGCTCCGAATCATGTCTTTGGTCAAATGTTGGGTTTGCCCGGCTCCTGTGTTTTGCTGCCTTACGTTCCGCTCTATCGGCCAAGGCGGCACCAGGAGAACTACTGCGATTGTGCCCCGGTTCGGCCAGGCGAGCACCTCAGTAGAGAAAGCCGAAAACTGACTGTCATGATATAGCGTGAGACTAGTCAACAACTCGGTGACCCGCCGGAATCTTTAGGATTCCTCCGCATTAATGAAGGGCCATTTCCTGGCCAGGCACACAAGCGCCCCGAATTCGGGTGAGCGCGGTGCCCCCATGGGCTATATAGTAGCCCCACTGTCAAACTCCTATGGCTAAGTGAAAGTGATAAAGCATTATAGTCCGGTTGCCTAGTTCGCTGCGCTATCACCTCCTTAATAGGACCAAGACGTTGGGTCAAGTGTGAAAATGCGCATATGCGAACACCCCTGCATTATATGCGTGGGGACTGAAGCCGAAGACTGCCATCTTTCAGGTTATATACACATATACATTAACGGCCGCACATGAGGTATTTTAATTCTTGAAGGCACAAGTATAAAAAGCTCTTATATTTCATCGACACATTGTTTTACAATAATACATGTTATTCGAACATAATATCCTTCGAGCACCGCGTTTCTATTAAATGAGCGCCCTGCAGAACTTCCTGAAAATAGTGCTCAGCAGGTACTCGGCTCCCGTCCGAATCTTGGGATGCAACATCGGTGGCCTTCATCTCTGCCCAGTATGTCCTGACACGGGCAAGAGCCATCCACGCACCCTCTATGCACACTGACCTCTTCATTGCATTGATATGCGGCACCGCACCAAGGAATTGCTGCACCAAGCTAAAATAACTCTTCGGCTCGGGCCTTTCCTGCCACAGATGACTCACGACATACCTCATGGCGAGTCCGAATAACCTATTCAGCTCCGCCCATGCGGCCAAATGATCGGTTAATGGAAGTGGGCGCTCTGGATTGTGGAACTGCGACCAAAAAAGCTTTTCCACTTCGTGATCCTTTTGATCTCGGAAGTGTTCGACGCGTCGCGCATTTTCGCCATAAGTTTAGGTAAGTGTCCGCCGCCTCCACAACCGGTCCAACGGAGCATATTTAGGATCCCCGAACTTCATCCGCAGCATAAAGGGCTTTCCAGCCGCAATATCTCCGGCCTGACGTAGCTCCTCCCTCATAGCTCTCATCGCAGAGCAAGCATCCTTGGCCTTGGTAGTGGCCTTCTTCAGGTCCTTCTGTTCCGCCCGATCTTATTTTTCAAGAAGCTCGAAGCGGTTGGCAGCATTCTTCAACTTCACAACCATCTCGGCCATTTCCTTCTTGCTTCGGCAGTGAGCAGCCTGTTCGGCTTTCAGCTCTTCAGTCGCCTTTAAGGCAGCCGCATCGCTTCTCCTGGCCTGCTCCTTGGCTCGGGCAAGTTCCGCCCGAAGGTTCTCCATGGCAGCGACACCATCTGCATCAAGCACACATGTTGTAAGGTACGGGCATCCAGCTCCTCTTACCGGGTGTCTTCGGAGAAATTACATACCTTGTGCCTCGTCAAGCCGCTTGTTAACAAGCGCGATGTCGGCATCTGCCACGTCAACTTGCCGCTTTAGCTCGGCAAATTCATCAGTCCGGCTAGCCACCAGACACTTCGCCGCCTACATAGGAACGATGACATGTTATACATGGGATTATGATCCTCGGCGCACCGTCATTTTTTGCAACGCACCGAGTCTTAGGGGCTACTATCTACACAGGACGCATCTTATATATGCGGAACTGTCAAGAGGTACATCATTTCGCGTACCTCAAAACCTGTCAATAAACTCCTGACGGCCTCGTGCAACCCACTCTCCGCGGATGAAATCCTTTCAATCACCGTGCCCATCAATGCACGGTGTTCTTCTGAGATAGACGCTCGCCCGAGCAGATCCTTCAGCTCCTCCGACCGTTCACCGGACGGTGCCGGACTCGTCCGATGGCCTTTTCGAAGGCGGACACGGAGGGCTTTGGGGAGCCATATGATCGCTTTCGGCCTGCGGATTCGGAGAAACCCTGCAGCGACACCTCGGGGCCGCCCGCCGCAAGGCGGTACGGCAGGGGAGGCGTTCGCTCTCCATCATCTCCGGACAAAGATCCTCGAAGATGAGCTCTGCTGAGAAGGGCTGAGATCCGAACTACAAGGTAAAAATTCGGTTATCTTCCTCAGAAATAGAACAGGGATGTCTCTTATTTTAAAACTCCCCTCTCTACTTACGGCTCGCTGGAGGGCTGATCCCCTTGGGGGCATAGTGTGGCCGAGGCATCTCCCGGCGCAGGACCCTCTGATGAAGATCTCTTCCCCCGCTTTGAGACCATGGTCTCCGGGTCTTCAGAGGCGGTCCTCTTCTTCCCTTGGATGGAGGGATTCTTGATTCCTCCTTTCCTGACAGCCTCCTTCGGGGAGGCGGTAGCTTCCTTGTTCCCCCCTTCGCCTTCTTCCAAAGGTGCAACCTCCAGCATCCTGGTTAACACGGGATCCGTCGTGGTCTCAGGGAGGGGGCCCGGACACCTGATTAGCTTTGCTTTCGCTACCCACTCCTGTTTAAGGGACAACTCTTTTAAGGGCAGTTTTATGATAAATATACAGATGGCATGTCCAGGTACAGGACTACTTACTGTCTTCCATTCCAGATAGATCAGATATAACATCATCATGAGCAGCTCCAGTCTCAGTGTCGCTAGGGTCAGCTGATGCATAGCTACTCTTGTGCGGTGTTGTCACGCAATAACCATCATCCTCCATGCTCGCCTGCCCTCCCATCTGCTGGCTATCTGTTAGTGTTAGAGTCTTCTACATCATCATTGACTCCTCAATTTCCTTTGGAACAGTCGGATACATGTCCTTCCTCAACCTTTCATACAATTCATTCTGCTTCATTTCACTCTTCGCTTTTTTCATGATGAGCCTCTCTTCTTTGCTGAGTGTGAAATCCCTCTTGTGCAGAACATTAACATCTATACCCCTTGCACGGACAGTGGGCTCTCTTGTTTCCAGAGCATCGGACAGAATGTCACATTGCCCTGAGTTCCTGTAGAACCTTCCAAGGATCTTGGAAGCCTTTAACATCACGCGATACAATTTTTCATCATCTGAGTTTTCAAAGTAATAAGTTCCGCCATCACGCCTCCTTGCACGTGCCCGCAAGTAGTCTCTAGCGTGTTCGCCCCTGATTCACTAAAGGCCAGTTTCCCACCCGTAGCTACTGCTTCTTTGTCCTCCTGGTCCCATATCGATTTCATGTCATAGTATCCTGCGATACCCATACGGTGGGGTGTGTGTTCCTCTTCTGAAGTTCCGATTGCTTAGCACTCTTCTTAGCAAACTCTGTAGTTGCCCTGACCCTTTTGAATTCTTTGTAATTTGGGGGTATGCGGGGATTGGGTCCTTGCCTTCACTTAAGTACTTTTTGTATAGCACGTGCTTCCAGTTTCCCCAAGCATCCCTAGCCTTCTTCAGTGCAGCGTGTTCCACCTGCATTCTCCACTGCTCTTGAACGTTGAAGTGATCCATGATCTCTTGGACTATCCTTTGCCGTGTTTCTGTGTCAGCCTTCCGAAACCCTGGCAGATTAATGTTGAGCCTTGCCCTGCCAACAAATCCACACACACTCCTAAACCTCGTGCATGCTTTATCTGGTTTAGTTGGAGCCCAGGACTTTAAAATTGATGTCGGTTACTTCATATACACCTTTAGGCTGGTGTGCGGGTTTCCTTGGAGCGTTCCTCCGTGTACTGACCGAAAGGGTAACTGCTGCAGCTCTATCCCGTTCCAGATTACTTGATCCCTCACCATCTGCTGAAGGCCTGGGGCTGTCGGAATCAGATGAGGATACATCGCCTGAAGCATGAGTGTTGTCGCCACTACTCGGTATCTATAGAGAACACATGCAAAACTCAGGAAAGGAGGATAAGCATAAAGCTAACAACTTGGTATCAAGCTGTCTAAACATGTCATGCAATAATTTAGAAAATGTACGGCTAATTTGTTAAGTTTGTGTGACTCGGGCACCCACGATCTGTAAATTGACAGTAACTTATTGGAACAAATATAACTTATATGTACAAGTTAGGCAGGTAGATAATGAACATATATATATGCTCTCTGTTATTTTATAGCCAATTTGGGAACATACAGAATGAAATAGGAAGAAGGATTGCGAGGAAATATGCCTCACCGCGATGGAGAGCAGTAACTAACAGGTTTCTTAATGCAAACCTGGCAGGACCACAGGAGAGGCGAGGGTTACAGGATCGATATGCTCGAGGTTGGCTGGTGAGCAAATGAAGACAGTGAGGCACAGGCAGCCGCGTGTTGGGAACGACAGTGGAGGTAGGGTTGATGCCGAAGAGCAAAAACCTGGACGGGTTGAGCATGCTGGCGTCGGAGAGGATTCAGCTGTGGATCTGGGGGAGGAGAGAGAGCTGGTGATGGAGATTGGGTGGACTAATTGAGTGAAACACGAGCAGGGGTATGGGGGGCAGCCTAGGTGAAAAGGGTGAAAAATATCCCCGGTTGCCACGCGAAAAGGCCTATGCAAACGGTTGCCTCTAAGCGCTCGTGTGCACAGACATCATAATTTTGTTTGAAATGAAGACGTTCTAATTTTGAAATGAACACGTGAGTTCATCGTTTTGCCTCTAGTTTTTTCCACGGTAAGCAATCACCATTATACCACAGGTTTGATTTGCTGGCGCATTTCAAGTCTCGTGTGCTATATTTAAGCCATATTTGGCATTTACGGTGCATTTTGGCATATAAATCAAATCCTAGCCGGAACTGTATGTGCTAATGAAAGGGGTGATGATTGTCGTTCAATCTGGGAGCATCCAACGGTGTAGACATATGATCCATGGGGTTTGGGTTCTGGTCGATCAGAATGCATGACTCAATCGCACGCGCGGCACGGGGGCATCGACCACCGTTTGGTAGGCACACAGCTTTCGTGAGTGAACCGTGTGCTATGTGAAAACATTTACATGAACTAACAACATATTTTTGTTTGAATGAAAACATGAGTTCATCGTTTTGCCTTGAATTTTTTTTCCATAGTAAGAAATCGCCATTGTACCCTATGGTTCAATTTTCTAGTGCATTTGAGATCTCATTTGCTATATTTGAGTCATTTTTTGCATTTATCATGCATATATATATACATACATATAACCATGTCGCAACTACACATGGGTGTTAGCAAGATCATTTGTGTGTCGCTTTGCGACTTTTCATTCATTGTCCGAGAAACGGGAAAAAAATCGAACAGTTCGGCCACAGGGTGCGGCAAGAGGTGTAGGCCTTGTTGGTATTTTAATTACAAGAAATGCATATAGAGTCCAGAAATAACGAAAATCGGTGTGTCACCGTGGCATGCTCTCAGGATCCCATGGAAAAAATTGGTAAAGTTTGGCACAAGTTTTGATGCTCACACCTTCCAAATCGGAGAATCTCAAAGAAGGATCATAGTTTCCAAAAGGAGACATGACACTTCAGACTCCAATCGTCGGTGACTACATTGTTCCACCTTGAATTTTTTTCACGGTAAACAATCACAGATATACCCTAGGTTTGATTTTCTGGCACATTTCAGGTCTCCTCTGCTATATTTAAGTCATTTTTTGCACTTACCTTGCATTTAGTGCATATAAAGTCAAAACCCTACTACAACTACATGTGGGTGTTAGTTGGCAAAGAAGGTGTACAAATCATTTGTGTGTCTCTTTGCGAGTTTTCATCCATTGTTCGAGAAGTGGGGAGAAGTTTCAAACATTTTGGCTGCGAGGTGCGGCCACCGGCGTAGGCCTAGTTGGTATTTTAATTACAGGAAATTCGGATGGGGTTCGCACATCATAAAAATGGGTGTGTGACCGTATGCCTAGTTGGTATTTTAATTACAGGAAATTCAGATGGAGTCGGCACATCATAAAATGGGTGTGTGCCCATGGAATGCTCTCACAACCCCGTGGAAAATTCTTAGTAAAGTTTGGCACAAGTTTTGATGATCACTCCTTGGAAATCAGAGCATCTCACAAGAAGGATCATGGTTTCCAAAAGGAGACGTGTCAATTCAAACTCCAGTGGCCGATGACTTCATCGTTGGGCCTCATAAAAAAATTCACGGTACGCAAACACCATTATACCATGGGTTTGATTTTCTGCCGCATTTCAGGTATCGTTTTCTATATTAAGACATTTTTTGAATTGAACATGCATTTTGTGCATATAAATAAAATCACAACCAGAAGTGCATATGCTACAGAAAGGGATGAGGATTGTCGTTCGATCAGAGAGCATCCAATAGTGCAGACATACGATCTGTGGGGTTTGGATTCTGGCCAATCAGAACGCATGACTCAGACCGCGTGCACAGCAGGAGGGGGCATCGGCCACGGTTTAGTAGGCACACGGCTTTCAAGAGTGAACCGTGTGCTATTTGAAAACATTTACATGAAGTAACATCATATTTTCGTTTGAATGAAAACATGAGTTCATCATTTCACCTCAATTTTTTTCCATGGTAAGAAATCACCATTGCACCTTAAGGTTTGATTTTCTGGTGTATTTGAGATCTCATTTGCTATATTTGAGTCATTTTTTGCATTTACCATCCATATGGTGTTAGCATGATCAATTGTGTGTTGGTTCGCGAGTTTTCATTCATTGTCCGAGAAATGGGAAAAAACTTCAAACAGTTCGGCCGCAGGGTGCGGCCAATGGCATAGGCCTTGTTGGTATTTTAATTACAGGAAATGCATATAGAGTCCGGAAATAACAGTTCCGCTTTCTCGGTCCGAGAAATGCATTGTTGGAACTGGATTGGAACGCCATACAGCTCTAGATTCGAGGGTTTCCATTATAGCCGAACGCGAGGGAAAGATCATTTCTACTGATAGTCATCGACCTAGCCGGTAACACCTCATATCACTTTGCGGCCTCACGCACGGTATTCCCACGGGTGTCGCCTTACCATGGCCCGGGACCGTTTGCGTCTTTTGGCTCACGTATATGATAGTGTCGCTAGCATCCATATGATGAGAACCGGGCCGACAGGACTCCGGTATCCCCAATGTGAGCTAGGCGGACTCGAATATCACCGCGTGACATTTCCCGAGGGGGAGACATAGGAACGAAGTGAAACACATGCCGGCCAGTCAAGTGTCCAAGCGGTAGTCTTTGGGCTAGCGAGACTCCGGTGAACCGGGTTGTAGCGGACTACTATCGCTCAGAAGCACTAGACTACATTTCCCCATATGAGAGGCTGCCAAGGATAAACAACTAGATTGTCGGATCCCACACATACCAAGCATTTCAAAAATACACACAATATGCTCAATATGTGTAAATACAACATGGCATCACAACATAACTCTACGACTCAAATATTTATTCATTAGGCTCCGAGGAGCGAGATATTACAAACATGGGTCTCATGATCCAACATTCAGAGCATACAAAACAAAGCACAAGCGGAAACTTAACATGTCTGAGTACAGACATCTACAAATGAAAAAGGCTGAGAAGCCCCGACTATCTACCGAGATCTCGCCGAGGGCACAAGATCGTAGCTGAGGTAACAAGCTAAACGTCGAAGTTCAAGCGGAACTACTAAGCGAGGCCGACGTCTCTCGCAAAACATAAAATAAGCAAGCGTGAGTACAAACGTACTCGGCAAGACTTACATCGTAACTATCTACATATGCATCATTATTAACAAAGGGGTGGTGGAGTTTGACTGCAGCAAGCCAGCTTTGACTTCGGTGGCTATCTGAACTACATTGCAAGTAACTCTTTTGAGGTGGCGCACGAGTCCACATATTCACCATATCAATACACCACTATGGATCCGCTCCCGTCTCCCTACGAGAACGCCATCCATAGCACTCACGCTTATCTTGCGAGTTTTAGAGTATCCACTTTCACTTGTCTATGAACCGATATAGGCAACCCGAAGTCCTTTACGCGGACACGGCTATTCGAATAGATCATATTAACCTGCGTAGGGTGTACTTCTTCACACACGCTCGCCACTTACCACCATGTACACCTTGTGTATCTCGGCAACCTTCAAGCGGAAGCTTTGGCGAGAGTCGGCCACGACCGACTAACCACACAAGTCTCTAGTCCAGTTTATCGCCTATTCGGGTTCCATCCGTAAGGAGATCCGTGCGGGGTGTCGCTCACGGCCCCAAACGATGTGTGCGGGGTTCCCAAGCCCACCTCGAGGGGTGGATCTACGCTTGTTACACCGTGCCTCGGTGCCTAATCATCCCAAGCCCACCTGCATCGGGTGCCACTTGGTAGACTACTAACACTACCTACAAACACCGTAAACTAGTTGCAACTCCCGGGCGGAGATCAAGTTGATTAATAAGTCGAGAGGGGCACTTAAGCATTCCAATGTGTGGTAGTAACTGTTCATGGATCACAAACACAGAACTCAGTTCCTGAGGACGGCTGCAATGAGATAACCCACCATGTACTCCTACATGGCCTCTCACCGCTACCTTTACCAAATCGTGTTCACACACTTAGCTCACACACAGTAGGACATGTTCACACAACCATTCCAATTCATTCCCGATGAATCAGACTGACTCAACTCTAAGCAAAGCAGGCATGACAAACAAGCATGAATGAGTAGGCACATGAGGGCTCAAACAACTCCTACTCATGCTAGTGGGTTTCATCTAATTCTTGTGGAATGATAGGTCATGCGAGAGGATAAAGGGGTTCAGCTACATGGCAAGTAACACATGAGTCGTTGTTGTCCTAATGCAGTAAAATAGAGCGGGAGGCGAGAGAGTGGGATTATATCGGAATGAACAAGGGGGTTTTGCTTGCCTGGCACTTCTGAAGATAATATAGTTCTTCATCGGTGTCATCGAACTCATCGTCGGTACGTCGTCTACTGAGAGGGGACAAATACCGGCAAACAAGGGAGAACACCATCAATGCAATGCAACAATATGATGCATGAATGTGACATGGCAATATGCTGGTGTTTTGAGCTAATGCAGCTAGAAACAAAGTTAAATGAAGTTGGTTTGAACCCTAAGTTCAAAACCAAACTCCATATGTGAAATTCAAATGTCATTTATATGATTTGTGCTAAACAGCAGCTATAAGTTGTTCTACATGCATGAAAATGGTACAGATGGATAGATTGGATTTTTCTGATCATTTTTCATATATAAATTATTTGATTTGGAGTTACGGTTGATTTTCTATGAATTTTAGAAGTTTATACTAATTTACGGAATTTCACGAATAAGAATAAATCGATGAAATGATTAATTGCGTCGACATTGCGTCACTATGACGTCGGCAGGTCAATGACTCGGTCCAGGTCAAATCTGACCCGATTGGGGTCCACACGTCGTTGTCTCAGGCTGGTATGTGTCGGCCGACATGCGGGCCCGATCAACGGCCACGTCGGCTTGGTCAAAGGCGGCGTGGCCCATCGAGATTAATTAAAACTAAATGTAAATTAAGCTATGTTTAGTTAGACAATGGGGCCTAGCTGTCGGTGACTCTAGGGGTTAACTAATCGGTGGTTAGAGCTAATTAAGCACAGGCCATGTCATCTAATCCGGCGACTAATCGCCGGCGGTAGGCAGACGCGGCGGCGCTCCTCGTCCGGCCATCTCCGGCGTCGGCTGGACGAGCGGCTGGGCGCGCTAGAAAGCCCGCGATGCGGCGCATCTAGTGGTGGTTGCGGTATGTGCTGGGGCAGCGTGTGGCGGCGATGGTGACAAGCCGGGCGGCTGCCGGAGCTACGGCTGCACGGGCGTGAGGGCTGCAGCGCATTAGCCGTAAAGCGAGGGGCGACGGGATCCCGGGATCGGGCGAGCACGCGGAGCTCTTGAAGTGAGCGGAAGAGCTCCGAGGCGCGAGGTTCACCGGCAATGGCGATGGCCGGAGCTTCGGTGCTGCGGGGGCGGCTACGGCACGGAACGAGCAGAGAGGAGGGAAAGCGAAGGAGTCCTCACAGCAGAGTCGTTGAGCAGCTCGGACGGCTCGGGGAGGCCCTCTTTGGCGCGAATCAACGGCGGGGATCCACGGTTGCCGGCGAGGAAGACGATGATGCTGACGGTGATGCAGTGCGCCCCGGGCTTCTGATCTTGAGCGCGCAGAAGAGGACGAGCTTCTCTCAGCAGCTGGACACGGGGCGAGGCCTAGGGTGCACGGTGGCTACGTCGGCGAGCAGCGGCGCTCTCCGGTGCGCTCGGACGCGAGAGGGAGAGAGAGAAGAGGAGGGGAGAAGCACGGGAGAGAGTGAGAGAGAGGTCCAGGGGGTGGCGTGGCGCTGCGAGAGGCGTCCAGGGGGAGGAGGAGGCAGCCAGGCAGGGAGGAGGTGGCTGGCGTGTGGTTGCGAGCGCCGCACGTGCCCTCGCTCTTGGGCGCGAGGAGGAAGGCGACAGAGAGGCTGCGGTGGTGGGCCGGGCGGCTTTGGTGGGCCGCATGTAGGTGGCCAGGTAAGTGGGCTGCCGTGTAAACTCCCTCTCCTTTTATTTCCATTTTTTATTTTCCGTAATTGTGTTTGGCTTTAATAAAAATGCGGAGCATTTCCAAAAATCATGAAAGCTGGTCAATGTCACTTTGTTTGGAATATTTCCAACAATAAACATTTCAGTTTGTGATTATTTGAGCATTTAAAATATTATTTAGCAATTAAATGCCCAAATGCAAATACCATATGATTTAATTCAAAAATCCAGAATGTCATGGAAAAATGTGCAACATCTCTGGTTACTGTTTCCAGCATTTTCCAAAAATGGTGAACATTTTTGAAGGCCATTTGGGTTCATTGAAAAATATTGCAATTCTTCATGTTGCTTTTACAAAACTTCCCTCTTGTATCATCAACCCATCGCCCATTAATACAATCCCAACATTTTTGGATTCCAAATTCAGAGCAAAGCAGTCTTCTACCTTGGTGGGTAGCGGAGAATCAAATCAATATCGGAGTATTGCTCTAGCTGCTGCTGAATTAACCTGGATTCAATCGCGACTCTCTGAACTAGGTTGTACTTCGTCTTTCCCTCTGGACCTCGGAAATGGAAAAAAGTTACCGGAGGGCTTTGTACCAACCATTCTAGTGTGGTTGGATTTTGTTCAACAGCCCAAGGACTTTCCGCACTTTTTTGGTTCTTTCCACTGCTTGAAGTGATTGTAAATCATTGTGTCACGGTGGCATGCTCTCACGATCCCATGGAAATTTTTTGGTAAAGTTTGGCACAAGTTTTGGTGCTCGCACCTTCCAAACCGGAGCATCGATCTCACAAGATCATAGTCTCCAAAAGGATACATGACACTTCGGACTCCAAATCGTCGGTGACTACATCATTCCACCTCGGGAAAAAATTCATGGTAAACAATCACGGATATACCCTAGGTTTGATTTTCTGGCCCATTTGAGGTCTCATCTGCTATACTTAAGTCATTTGTTTTGCACTTGCCTTGCATTTAGTGCATATAAAGTCAAAACCCTACTACAACTACATGTGGGTGTTAGTTAGCAAAGAAGGTGTATAAATCATTTGTGCGCCGCTTTGCGAGTTTTCATCCGTTGTCCAAAAAGCGGGGAGAAGTTTCAAACATTTCAGGCCCGAGGTGCGGCCACCACCGTAGGCCTAGTTGGTATTTTAATCACAGGAAATTCGGATGGAGTCCAGACATCATCGAAATCGGTGTGTGCCTGTGGCGTGCTCTCACGACCCCGTGGTAATAATTTGGTAAAGTTTCGCACAAGTTTTGATGATTGCTCCTTGGAAACCGGAGCATCTCACAAGAAGGATCATGGTTTCCAAAAGGAGATGTGTCAATTCAAACTCTAGTGGCCGGTGACTTCATCGTTTGGCCTCATAAAAAATTCCATGTTACGCAATCACCATTATACCACGGGTCTTATTTTCTGGCGCATTCCAGGTATCGTTTGCTATATTTAAGACATTTTGAATTTTAACATGCATTTTGTGCATATAAATAAAATTACAACGGGAACTGCATGTGTTGTCGAAAGGGAAGAGGATTGCCGTTCGATCCGGGAGCATCCAACGGTGCTGAAGTACGATCCGTGGGGTTTGGGTTCTGGCAAATCAGAACGCACGACTCAGATCGCGCGCGCGGTTTGGTCGCCACACGGCTTTCATGACCAAACGTGTGCTATTCGCAAACCAGATTGCATATCTTCTGTTCATACATACTGGAGTGAGATCAATTGAGTGTGCTACCTCTATGGTATAATAATATTAATAAAGAGTTCAAATTCATAGCCTGAGCTGACATCATATCAAGGTCAACATATTAACGGTTCTTACATCAACAGAAAATCGGGCATAACTTACAAATTCAGTACACGCGACAGTTCTAAATTGAATGAATTAAGTTGCAGGGTAGGCATAAAAACTAGTCTTACGGCTTAATTCCTAGGTACATGGGGGAACTGGGATCATTACGTTGACCCCGAATGAACTTGGTTTTTCTGATGATTTTACACTTCTCTGTTTGAGGGGTGCGTGATCCCTTGACTGGCAACTCAGCAAATTCATCATACTCGTCCTTGATGACCCACAAGTATAGGGGATCAGTTGTAGCCTTTCTCGATAAGTAAGAGTGTCGAACCCAACGAGGAGCTAAAGGTAGAAGAAATATTCCCTCAAGTTCTATCGACCATCGATACAACTCTACGCACGCTTAACGTTTGCTTTACCTAGAACAAGTATGAAACTAGAAGCACTTTGTAGGTGTGATAGGATATGTTTGCAAGATAATAAAGAGCACATAAAAAAACTAGGGGCTGTTTAGATAATGTCGGTGTACAAAAGTAGGGGTCCCTTTTTATACCCCTTTACTTGTGCGCGCGCAGTCACAGCCCCACGCCCCTAGCCACGCTTGGGGGGCAGAGGAAGCAAAGGCACAAGACAACCAGACCAACGCCAAGCCGGGAACACAAAGAGCAGAAGAGCGAGGTGGACTCCCCCGGCAAGGTCCTTGCCGGGGCGGCCTCCACAGCCCCGGCAAGAACCTTGCCGGGGCAACTTACCCAACACCAGTGGAGCCGCCACCCTTGAGCCCATGAGTTCCAACACCATCAACCACATTGGAACCAAGGCTCGGGAGGCACCTCCATGGTGGAATGCAGATCTTTGTGAAGATCAGAAGCACACAAGATCAGATGAGAACCAGAAGACGACGATCCTCGACAAGATCCTTGCCGAGTAGACCCACAAGACCCCCGGCAAGATCCTTGCCGGGGACGACGGCAATGCCACGGCAAGACCCTTGCCGGAGACATCTGCGGGACCGCAGCCAGGCCCACATCTGCCAAGACTCCACCGCCGTTCCCATGCAGCTGCCAGCCCATCAACTAGGCGAGCACCTGTGTGGCGATAGGAGGCCTCTAGGCCAACTCAGCAAGCACCTGCATGGTGGCATGCAGATCTTCGTGAAGACCCTACCACCACGCCAACTTAGCAGCCTGCCAGCCTACATGGCGATGCATGCCTCGTTGGCCTGGACGTGTGTCGGAGCAAGGCAGAGCAGAGACGGATGGAAAGGACCTCGTTACCGCCCCCGATAAAGCAAGAGGACACCTAAGTAGCGCATTTAATGCACTTTATCCTGTAATGACAAGCGATGAGCTTGTACACTGTATACCTTTCCACCTCCTGTGTGCCACTGTGGCAGCCCCTTTTGACTATAAAAGGAGGCCCAAGGCGTACTGGAGGAGGATTCGGATCTTTTGGATGACGCACACACCGTAGCTAGTTCAAGAGCCCAAGAACACTCAAATATACACAAAAGCAGGACTAGGGTATTACGCATCCTCGCAGCCCGAACCTGGGTAAACGATCCTCATGCTAGCTTCTAGACCCGCTCTTTGCACAACCTCGCGCCCGCCAACCGTAGAAGGGATCCCAGTGATCCCATAGGTGTCATTTACCCCGACATCTTTGGCGCGCCAGGTAGGGGGCGCAGGCCGTGGAAATATGGTTTTGGAGCCGACGCAGCGACTCTTTCTTGAGGATGGTTCGAAGGGAGAGGGCGACATCAATCAGCCGCCCTCTGGTGCCGTCCGCGGCCTCGACGACCATCTGCGTGGCCCCAAAAAGCTAAGTCATATAGAATTTTGGCTATTTTCATTTATATAAGTCTCTCCTCCCCGAAAGATCTCATTCCTTGTACAAGAAACCTGCATGCAATGGGACCCTTACGCTATTGGCAACGCCCTTGTCTCTGTCTCGAGTCCGCTCGACAGTTCATGCTTGACACCGAGAAACGAAAGGTGGCCTACCCGCTACCAGCAGCGCTCTTGTCCTGTTTCGAGTCTGCTCAACAGTTCAAGCGACCGCGCTGGCAGCGGCAAGGTGGCTTGCCCGACAGCAAGCACCCTTCCGGCAGGGTGCTAAGGATCCGTCCTCAAAGCACCATGACACGGGTTTACACGCCGGCAGCCTTATCTCACCAAGCGTAGGGTGCAAACATACAAAGAGAGATCTAACGGGAAGATAACATGCATTGTTTCAAAGTACTGCAGAGTTATATTACACCAATTGTTGTTGCGGTTCTAACTAAAGGTAAAAATTGTCTTTGTCATGAACCTGCAACGGCGATGAGAAACGGGGTGCCTAGTCCCGGCGCTGGCCCTCTATCCTCCGAACTCTGTCGACACGGCTGATGATGGGCTTGATACGCTCCTTGAGTGTCGCGAGGTCCACATCCTTTGGCAGGCTGTCCAGCGCGGCGTCGAAGTCGAGGTCGGGGTTCTAGTACGCCACCTTGGTGAGGACCTTAGTAAGGGCACCCCGACAAAGCTTCCGGTCCTCATTGGCCAGAGAGGTCGCTCTGTTAGAGCGAAACTGCTCCAGGGCTCCAAGAACGCCCTCGAAGAACAGGGTAAGTTTTGCATTGGGACTCACGTTTAGCTCCGGGGCGTACCTCACGTTCGGCATCCCCATGGTAGCCAGCTTCGTGGTGATCCTGCCAGCAACGTCGACGAGGCGGCTGATCCAGAGGTTTTCGCCCTTCACATAATCCTCGTGGTTGGCAGCGTCATTCCTTCGCAGCTGCCTATCCTCCTCCAGATTCTTGGTCAGGGTCTCCTCCCAGGCCCTGACCTCCGAAAGCATCCCCTCAAGACCCTCCAGCTTCGGCTTCAGGTCTTTGATGGAGTCATTGGCCTTGGAGAGTAGCTCGGCCTTGCCAAGGACTATGGCATGTGCGTCAGCCAAAGCGCCTTTGGCCGCGTCCCTCTCCTCTGTCAGCTCCAAGACCTGTTCTTCAGCCCATCCCGCTCCACCTCCAGCTCCTTCACCTTGCCGGTATGGACCTGGGCCTGAGCATTGAGTGCCTCCTCGTGCCTCTGCTCCAGCTCCTGGGTCCACAGCACGACAAGCTTCTCGACCTCCTCATCCTTGCCGTGGAGTGTGGCGGCGAGAGCCTCCTCATGAGTGGCAAGGTCCTCCTCCTGGGAGTTCAGCGCGGCCTAGTGCTGGTGCCGAGCGGCCTCGTCCTTGGCGGCCTGTTCCCTCGCCACCTCCTGGTCCTTCTTGATGTCGGCCTGCTTCAGGACAAGCTCCTGCTTGCGCTCGGCCAGCAGATCCTGGGCAATCTTCAGTTCCTCATGGGCCTGGCGGAACCAGGCCTGCGTCTTGGCGACACGCTCCTCGAGGTCCGCCTCCGCCTTGTCCACCACCGCCATCCTGGATTTTGCCTTGTCCAGGCGGGCACAGTGAAGCGCCTGGAGCTTCTGGAAGTTGGCGCCCATGGCCCGGAGTAGCTGCTCCTCTTGGGAACTGCCGCCACCGGTGCTCGGTTCGTCAACAACCTCGAGCCCGGCGGCGGCGAGCGCCTCGTCGTCTTACACCTCACCCTCGGTTGGTGCCCTGGTGCTTGTCGTTCCTGGGAGATGGACGAACAGGTCGTCGCCCACCTTCAAGTACTTGCCCGAGCCGGAGGCAGCAGAGGAGGAAGGTTGGTCGTCAACCACCCCCTCCTAGGAAGCGGCCTTGCTGACCTCTCCGGCAGGCCCCTTGCCGGCCTCCTCGGCAGCGGCCTTGCCGGCCTCCCCAGCAGGCTCCTCGGCGGCCTCTTTAGCGGTGGTCTTTGCTACCTCTTGAGCACTGTGTTGGTTTTTCCTTGAAGAGGAAAGGGTGATGCAGTAAACTAGCGTAAGTATTTCCCTCAGTTTTTGAGAACCAAGGTATCAATCCAGTAGGAGGCCACACTCAAGTCCCACGCACCTACACAAACAAATAAGAACCTCGCAACCAATGCGATAAAGGGGTTGTCAATCCCTTCACGGTCACTTACGAGAGTGAGATCTCATAGAGATGATAAGATAATATTTTTGGTATTTTTATGATAAAGACTAAAAGTAAAGAAAGCAAAATAAACGGCGCCAGAAATAGCTTGTTGACGGGAGATTAATATGATGGAAAATAGACCCGGGGGCCATAGGTTTCACTAGTGGCTTCTCTCAAGAGCATAAGTATTACAGTGGGTGAACAAATTACTGTCGAGCAATTGATAGAATTGAGCATAGTTATGAGAATATCTAAGTATGATCATGTATATAGGCATCACGTCCATGACAAGTAGACCGACTCCTGCCTGCATCTTCTACTATTACTCCACACATCGACCGCTATCCAGCATGCATCTAGAGTATTAAGTTCATAAGAACGGAGTAACGCTTTAAGCAAGATGACATGATGTAGAGGGATAAACTCATGCAATATGATATAAACCTCATCTTTTTATCCTCGATGGCAACAATACAATATGTCTCGTTTCCCCATCACATCGGGATCGAGCACCACAAGATTGAACCCAAAGCTAAGCACTTCTCCCATTGCAAGAAAGATCAATCTAGTAGGCCAAACCAAACTGATAATTCAAGAGACTTGCAAAGATAACCAATCATACATAAAAGAATTCAGAGAAGATTCAAATATTGTTCATAGATAATCTGGATCATAAACCCACAATTCATCGGATCTCGACAAACACACCGCAAAAGAAGAGTTACATCAAATAGATCTCCAAGAGAATCGAGGAGAACTTTGTATTGAGATCCAAAGAGAGAGAAGAAGCCATCTAGCTAATAACTATGGACCCGAAGGTCTGAGGTAAACTACTCACACATCATCGGAGAGGCTCTGGTGTTGATGTAGAAGCCCTCCGTGATCAATGCCCCCTCCGGTTGAGCGCCAGAAAAGGCCCCAAGATGGGATCTCACGGGTACAGAAGGTTGCGGCAGTGGAATTAGGTTTTCATGGTGCTCTTCGATGGTTTGGGGTACGTAGGTATATATAGGAGGAAGAAGTAGGACGGTGGAGGCATGAGGGGCCCATGAGGGTGGAGGGCGCACCCCCTGCCTCTTGGCCTCCTCAGTGATTTCTTGACTTCCACTCCAAGTCCTCTGGATCACGTCTGTTCCAAAAATAACTCTCCCGAAGGTTTCATTCCGTTTGATATTCCTTTTCCGCGAAATACTGAAATAGGCAAAAAAAACAGCAATTTGGCCTGGGCCTCCGGTTAATATGTTAGTCCCAAAAATAATATAGAAGTGTATAATAAAGCCCATTAAACATCCAAAACAGAATATATAATAGCATGGAACAATAAAAAAAATTAGATACGTTGGAGACGTATCAAGCGTCCCCAAGCTTAATTCCTGCTCGTCCTCGAGTAGGTAAATGATAAAAAACAGAATTTTTGATGTGGAATACTACCTAGCATATTACCTAATGTAATTTTCTCTATTGTGGCATGAATGTTCAGATCCGAAAGATTCAAGATAAAAGTTTAATATTGACATGAAAATAATAATACTTCAAGCATACTAACAAAGCAATCATGTCTTCTCAAAATAACATGGCCAAAGAAAGTTATCCCTACAAAATCATATAGTCTGGCTATGCTCTATCTTCACCACACAAAGTATTTAAATCATGCACAACCCCGATGACAAGCCAAGCAATTGTTTCATACTTTTAATGTTCTCAAACTTTTTCAATCTTCACGCAATACATGAGCGTGAGCCATGGACATAGCACTATAGGTGGAGTAGAATGGTGGTTGTGGAGAATACAAAAAAAGGAGAAGACAGTCTCACATCAACTAGGCGTATCAACGGGCTATGGAGATGCCCATTAATAGATATCAATGTGAGTGAGTAGGGATTGCCATGCAACGGATGCACTAGAGCTATAAGTGTATCAAACTAAGTGGGTGTGCATCCAACTTGCTTGCTCACGAAGACCTAGGCAATTTGAGGAAGCCCATCATTGGAATATACAAGCCAAGTTCTATAATGTAAAATTCCCATTAGCATATGAAAGTGATAACATAAGAGACTCTCTATCAATGAAGATCATGGTGCTACTTTGAAGCACAAGTGTGGTAAAAGGATAGTAACATTGTCCCTTCTCTCTTTTTCTCTCATTTTTTATTTGGGCCTTTTCTCTCTTTTTTATGGCCTCTTTTTTTCTTATTTTCTTTCTCCTTTTTTTCATTTTTCGTCTGGAGTCTCATCCCGACTTGTGGGGGAATCATGGTCTCCATCATCCTTTACTCACTTGGGACAATGCTGTAATAATGATGATCATCACACTTTTATTTTCTTACAACTCAAGTATTACAACTCAATACTTAGAAAAAATATGACTCTATGTGAATGCCTCTGGCGGTGTACCGGGATATGCAATGAATCAAGAGTGACATGTATGAAAGAATTATGAAGGTGGCTTTGCCACAAATATAATGTTAACTACATGATCATGCAAAGCAATATGACAATGATGAAGCGTGTCATAGCAAACGGAACGGTGGTAAGTTGCATGGCAATATATCTCAGAATGGCTATGGAAATGCCATGATAGGTAGGTATGGTAGCTATTTTGAGGAAGGTATATGGTGGGTGTATGATACCGGCGAAAAGTGCGCGGTATTAGAGAGGCTAGCAATGGTGGAAGGGTGAGAGTGTGTATAATCCATGGACTCAACATTAGTCATAAAGAACTCACATACTTATTGCAAAAATCTATTAGTTATCAAAACAAAGTACTACGCGCATGCTCCTAGGGGGATAGGTTGGTAGGAAAAGACCATCGCTCATCCCCGACCGCCACTTATAAGGAAGATAATCAATAAATAAATCATGCTCCGACTTCATCAGATAACGGTTCACCATACGTGCATGCTACGGGAATCACAAATTTTAACACAAGTATTTCTCAAATTCACAACTACTCAACTAGCATGACTCTAATATCACCATCTTCATATCTCAAAACAATTATCAAGTATCAAACTTCTCATAATATTCAACGCACTCTATATGATAGTTTTTATTACACCTATCTTGGACGCTACTAAAATTTTAACCAAAGCAAACTACCATGATATTCTAAAAGACTCTCAAAATAATATAAGTGAATCATGAGAGAACAAAAGTTTCTATAAAACAAAACCACCACCGTGCTCTAAAATATATAAGTGAAGCACTAGAGCAAAAACTATATAGCTCAAAAGATATAAGTGAAGCACATAGAGTATTCTAACAAATTCCGAATCATGTGTGTCTATCTCAAAAGGTGTGTACAGCAAGGATGATTGTGTTAAACTAAAATCAAAGACTCAAATCATACAAGACGCTCCAAGCAAAACACATATCATGTGGTGAATAAAAATATAGCTTCAAGTAGAGTTACCGATAGCCGAAGACAAAAGAGGGGATGCCTTCCGGGGCATCCCCATGCTTAGGCTTTTTGTTGTCCTTGGATTTTACCTTGGGGTGCCTTGGTCATCCACAAGCTTAGGCTCTTTCCAATCCTTGTTCCATAATCCATCAAATCTTTACCCAAAACTTGAAAACTTCACAACACAAAACTTAACAGAAAATCTCGTGATCTCCGTTAGTGAAAGAAAAGAAAACACCACTTCAAGGTACTGTAATGAAATCATTATTTATTTATATTGGTGTTAAACCTACTGTATTCCAACTTCTATATGGTTTATAAACTCTTTTACTAGCCATAGATTCATCAAAATAAGCAAACAACACGTGAAAAACAGAATCTGTCAAAAACAGAACAGTCTGTAGTAATCTGTAACTAACGAAAACTTATGGAACTCGGAAAAATCTACCAAAATAGGAATACCTAGATAATTTGTTTATTGATCTAATGCAATTGGAATCAGTATTTTATCACGTTCTGGTGATTTTTAACAATTGTTTTCGTGGACAGAAAGTTTCTGGAATTTTCAGCAAGATCAAATAACTATCATCCAAGAAGATCCTATAGGTTTAACTTGGCACATACACTAATTAAAACATAAAAACAAATCTAACCAGAGGCTATATCAAATATTTATTCCTAAACAGAACCAAAAAGCAAAAAAACTAAAAATAAAATTGGGTTGCCTCCCAACAAGCGCTATCGTTTAACGCCCTTAGCTAGGCATAAAAGCAAGGATATATCTAGGTATTGCCATCCTCAGTAGATAATTCTTCAATAAGACACCCATAACCCTTAGGAGTTTCTTTTTTATTAATTATCAAACTCATAGGCACAAAATCGAGAAAATCATTTGTAGCAAAAGGTTCTTCAAGGATAGTGAGAAAATTGGGGTGAACACTTATGGATTTGAGATCCGCATTTGCCTTACTAGATGTTTCACCCTTATTTTTAGGAACATACATCAATTTGCCAAACTTAGCATTAGAAGGAGTGGTTTTCACGGAAGAAAAGGCAGACCCTAGGTGGTAATAATATCCTCAATTTTATCAGTTCAAGTGGAATCTTGATCTATCTTTTCATTAACCATAGGTTCCTTTTCTTTAAAAAATTTAAGAGCAACTCCTACCTTAGATCCGTATTGGGTAACTTGGTTGTGGATCTTTCTATCCAAATTTCCAATTAACTCTACGGTGGCAACTTTATTTTCAATAATTTCAAGCCGTTGCATCACATGTTCCAAAGTTAAAATAGTTCCATTAACCAAAAGAGGTGGTGGGCCAAATCTATCATGGCATTTTAAGAATCAAAAGTATGACTACCCAAGAAATTCCCTCCGGTAATGGTATCAAGAATATATCTATTCCAAGGAGTGATGCCTACATAAAAATTGCGAAGAAGAACGGAAGTAGATTGCTTCCTAGTAGATCTATTTTGCCCATTGCAAATTTTGTACCAAGCATCTTTTAGATTTTCTCCCTCCCTTTGTTTAAAATTAAGAACTTCATTCTTGGGAGACAAAGGAGTAGATAAAGGACTAGCCATGACGGCACGGGACACAAAAAGGCAAGCGAAAATAACTCTCCCGAAGGTTTCATTCCGTTTGGACTCCGTTTGATATTTCTTTTCTGTGAAACACTGAAATAGGAAAAAAATAGCAATTTGGGCTGGGCCTCCGATTAATAGGTTAGTCCCAACAATAATATAGAAGTGTATAATAAAGCCCATTAAACATCCAAAATAGAATATATAATATCATGGAACAATAAAAATTATAGATACGTTGGAGACGTATCAGTCTTGGCGGCCTCCTCGGCGGCAATCTTGTTGGCCTCGGCCTCGGCATCCCTGGCGACCTCCTCGATAACGGTGTCGATATCCTCCCGGTCTGCCGAGAAAGGATCTGGATACCAAGAAGAGAGGATGAGACGGGGCCAAGGTCAAGATTCAAAAAGAAGAAGAAGAAAGAACAGGGACAGAAAGCGAATAACTTACCCGTGCCAGGCTGGGAAGAAGTGGTCCCCTCCCCGCGGACATCCGTCGCCGGGACGGAGCCACCAGCGCACAAGTTCGCCTCCTCCTCCTCCGTGCGCATGGGCTCGGTGCTTGGCGCCCTTGCCGGGGACGCCCCTCGGGGTGGCATGGTTGACGGGGGCGGCGTGTTGGGGGTGGCCCTCAGTGGCTCCTCCTGCTGCCGTCCTCCTCCTGCAACCACGGCAAGGTCAGTGCCAAGGGATCATACCCAACACACATTGATGGGGAGTGAGTGGTGAATGCCTTGTTGGGGCTGAGGCAGGGGGGCTCTTGTTGGGGCTGTTGTCGGGCTGATCTCCACCACCGGTGTCTTGGCGCCTTCATGAGGCTGGTCGCCCGTCGAGGCCTTGGCCCTCTTCGCCACCCTCTGGGCCAGCGTCTCCCTGTCCCTGCAAAGATGAAAACAAGTCAAGACAGGTGGCACAGGCTAAAAGATCAAGGATGATGAAGGGCAAGATGCTTACTCATCCTCCACCTACTCTTCCGCTGCCTTCCTCTTCGTCCTTGGACTGAGAGACCCAAAATCGAAGACGACCTCCGTGTCGACATCCACGGAAGGAGGGGAAGGGGATGGAGTCCGGCGACGCTTGGACGAAGAAGAGGCGGCCGCTTACTTCTTCGCCACCGCGGCCTTCACCACCTTCTTCGCATCCGCGGCCCTCGTCACGCGCACGGACTCCCCCTAGACCTCTTGCCACTGCTCGGTCCGGCCGGGCCGGACCGGCTCGCCAGAGCTGACCCGCCGCAATACACGCCTTTTTCCCGTGGCCGGAGGGTCATCAGCCTTGGCCTCTTCCTCGGCCGACTCCTTGACCACATCTTCGATGAGGGGGGCCCCGGTGCCGGCGCAGCTTGCCTCCCTGGCAGACTCCGCCCACTGGGCGAGCTCCCTCTCCTCAACGGCCACATCAGCCTCGTCCTCCACGCCGTCAGCACTGCCGACGTCCCTAGCGAGCGCCGCCTCCGCCGCCCTGGCGGCGATGTAGTCCAGCTCCGCCTGGGTGGTGTCCTGGATGAGCAGTGGCTACTCGCGGACATACTTCTTCGACAGGGTGTTGAAGAACTCCTGCACCCGCTCCGCCTCCGGCTTGGCCCAGGTTGGGTCAAGGCCATGCGCGTTGAAGTCCGGCATCATGGCAATGATGTTGGTTTGGCGGGAATTGTTGCTCAACGGGAGCACCCCCGCCGACAACCCAAATAGGGGCCCCTTGACGACCTTGCCGGCCTTCGCGGCCTTGCCGGCCCTCTCAGCCTTGCCGCCGTCGTCCACATTGAGCTGAAAGAGCCTCTAGCAAAAGTGGGTGTGCCCTATCACCGTGAAGTTATGGTTCAAGCCGGGGCGGAGCCTCATGATGTCGGCCGCGTTCCTGAAGTCCCAGGCCGGCCTCCCCTTTTTATGCAGAGGGGCGATTCGCCGGCGAATGAAATCGGCCCCAATCATCTCAAGGGTGAGCCCGGCCTTGGTAAGACGAAGGATCCTGGTGGTGGCGATCGTGAGCTTCTCGTCATGAGCATCGATATCGCCCCAGTCCGCCCTACGGACCGGCGGCGCCTGACGGACCCGACAAAACTCCTGCAGATCCTTTTCTTCAATCCAGCACCACCGGCCCCGCCACTCTTCCCACCTCTCCTTCTGGGCACCCTCCGGATACGCGCCCTTCTCCTGGGTCCTTGGGATCCAGGTGACGCAACCGGAGATGGCGCCCCCGCCTGGATGCGGGGATAAAAGTAGTGGCGTAAAAGTGATGTCTACTACACAACCTTCTTCTTGTAGACGTTGTTGGGCCTGCAAGTGCACAGGTTCGTAGGACAGTAGCAAATTTCCCTCAAGTGGATAACCTAAGGTTTATCAATCCGTGGGAGGCGTAGGATGAAGATGGTCTCTCTCAAACAACCCTGCAACCAAATAACAAAGAGTCTCTTGTGTCCCCAATACACCCAATACAATGGTAAATTGTATAGGTGCACTAGCTCGGCGAGAGATGGTGATACAAGTGCAATATGGATAGTAGATAAAGGTATTTGTAGTCTGAAATAATAAAGACAGCAAGGTAACAAGTGATAAAAGTGAGCGTAAACGGTATTGCAATGATAGGAAACAAGGCCTAGGGTTCATACTTTAACTAGTGCAAGTTCTCTCAACAATAATAACATAGATAGATCATATAACAATCCCTCAACATGAAACAAAGAGTCACTCCAAAGCCACTAATAGCGGAGAACAAATGTAGAGATTATGGTAGGGTACGAAACCACCTCAAAGTTATTCTTTCCAATCAATCCGGTGGGCTATTCCTATAAGTGTCACAAACAGCCCTAGAGTTCGTACTAGAATAACACCTTAAGATACAAATAACCAAAACCATAATGTCACCTAGATACTCCATTGTCGCCTCAAGTATCCGTGGGCATGATTATACGATATGCATAACACAATCTCAGATTCATCCAACCAACATAAAAGTACTTCAAAGAGTGCCCCAAAGTTTCTACCGGAGAATCAAGAACGTGTGCCAACCCCTATGCATAGGTTCATGGGCGGAACCCGCAAGTTGGTCACCAAAACATACATCAAGTGGCACGTGATATCCCATTTTCACCACAGATAAACACGACAAGACATACATCAAGTGTTCTCGTAAAAGACTCAATCCGATAAGATAACTTCAAAGGGAAACTCAATTCATCACAAGAGAGTAGAGGGAGAAACATCATAAGATCCAACTACAATAGCAAAGCTCGGGATACATCAAGATCGTGCCATAGAGGGAGCACGAGAGAGAACACGAGAGAGAGAGAGATCAAACACGTAGCTCTTGGTACATACCCTCAGCCCGGAGGGTGAACTACTCCCTCCTCGTCATGGATAGCGCCGGGATGATGAAGATGGCCACGGAGATGGATCCCCCTCCACAGGTGCAGGAAAGGGGTCCCGATTGGTTTTTGGTGGCTCACGGAGGCTTGCGGCGGCGGAACTCCCGATCTATCTTACATTACGGAAGTTTTAAGTGCGTAGGTATATATGGGTGAAAGGAGTATGTCGGTGGAACTACTGAGGGGCCCCACGAGGCGGGGGCGCCCGAGGGGGGTGGCGCCCCCACCCTCGTGAGCACCTCTGTATCTTCGGCGTGGGGTCCAAGTCCATCAGGTGGGTTTCCTTCCAAAAACAACTTCTCCAGTTGATTTCGTTCCGTTTTGACTCCGTCTGGTATTCCTTTTCCTCGAAATACTGAAATAGGCATAAAACATCAAATCTGGGCTGGGCCTCCGGTTAATAGGTTAGTCCCAAAAGTAATATAAAGTGGATAATAAAGCCCAATATTGCCCAAAACAGTAGATAATATAGCATGGAGCAATAAAAAATTATAGATACGTTGGAGACGTAGCAAGCATCCCCAAGCTTAATTTCTTGCTCGTCCTCGAGTAGGTAAATGATAAAAAAGATAATTTTTGATGCGGAGTGATACTTTGGCATAGTTTCAATTTAATTCTTCTTACTTGTGATATGAATATTCAGATCCGAAAGATTCAAGACAAAAGTTCATATTGACATTAAAAATAATAATACTTCAAGCATAGTAATCAAAGCAATCATGTCTTCTCAAAATAGCATGGCAAAAGAAAGTTCATCCCTACAAAATCATATAGTTAGGCTATGCTTCATTTTCGTCACACAAAGATGTTCCAAACTTCTATACCCCCGATGACAAGCCAAGCAATTGTTTCATACTTAAATAATATCAAAATTTTTAACCTTCACGCAATACATGAGCGTGAGCCATGGATATAGCACTATGGGTGGAATAGAATATGATGATGGGGATTGTGTGGAGAATACAAAAGGAGAAAGTCTCACATTGACGAGGATAATCAACGGGCTATGGAGATGCCCATCAATTGATGTCAACATGAGGAGTAGGGATTGCCATGCAACGGATGCACTAGAGCTATAAGTATATGAAAGCTCTACAAAGAAACTAAGTGGGTGTGCATCCAACTTGCTTGCTCACGAAGACCTAGGGCATTTTGAGGAAGCCCATCATTGGAATATACAAGCCAAGTTCTATAATGAAAAATTCCCACTAGTATATGAAAGTGAAAAAATGAGAGACTCTCTATCATGAAGATCTTGGTGCTACTTTGAAGCACAAGTGTGGTAAAAGGATAGTAGCATTGTACCTTCTCTCTTTTTCTCTCATTTTTTGGGCCTTTCTTTTTTTTTGGCCTTGCTTTTTTTTATTTTTTTACTTTTTTCGTCCGGAGTCTCATTCCGACTTATGGGGGAATCATAGTCTCCATCATCCTTTCCTCACTTGGGGCAATGCTCTAATAATGATGATCATCACACTTTTATTGATTACAACATAAGGATTACAACTCGAAACTAGAACAAGGTATGCCTGTATATGAATGCCTCCGGCGGTGTACCGGGATGGTGCAATGAATCAAGAGTGACATGTATGAAAAATAATGCATGGTGGCTTTGCCACAAATACGATGTCAACTACATGATCATGCATTGGCAATATGACAAAAGTAAAGTATGTCATGATGATGAACGGAACGGTGGAAAGTTGCATGGAAATTTATCTCGGAATGGCTATGGAAATGCCATAATAGGTAGGTATGGTGGCTGTTTTGAGGAAGATATAAGGAGGTTTATGTGTGATAGAGCGTATCATATCACGGGGTTTGGATGCACCGGCGAAGTTTGCACCAACTCTCAAGGTGAGAAAGGGCAATGCACGGTACCGAAGAGGCTAGCAAAGGTGGAAAGGTAAAAGTGTGTATAATCCATGGACTCAACATTAGTCAAAAGAACTCATATACTTATTGCAAAAATTTAGAAGTCATCAAAAATCAAGTACTACGCGCATGCTCCTAGGGGATTGATTGGTAGGAAAGACCATCGCTTCGTCCCCGACCGCCGCTCATAAGGATGCACAAGCCAGGTACACTTCATGTTTCAAATTTGTTACACAACTTTAACCATACGTGCATGCTACGGGACTTGCAAACTTCAACACAAGTATTTCTCAAATTTACAATTATCAACTAGCACGACTTTGATATTATCACCTCCATATCTCAAAACAATTATCAAGCATCAAACTTATCTTAGTATTCAATTCACTCAAAAAGAAAGTTTCACATATCTTGAACACTAAGTATATTAACATTAAGAAAATTACCATGATATTAACGACTCTCAAAATAATATAAGTGAAGCATGAGAGTTCATCTATTTCTTCAAAATAAAACTACCACCATGCTCTAAAAGATATAAGTGAAGCACTAGAGCAAATGACAAACTACTCCGAAAGATATAAGTGAAGATCAATGAGTAGTAGAATAATTATACAACTATGTGAAGACTCTCCCATTTAATAATTTCAGATCTTGATACTTTATTCAAACAGCAAGCAAAGCTAAATAAAATAAAATGACGCTCCAAGCAAAACACATATCATGTGGGGAATAAAAATATAGCTCCAAGTAAAGTTACCGATGAACGAAGACGAAAGAGGGGATGCCTTTCGGGGCATCCCCAAGCTTAGACGCTTGGTTATCCTTGAATATTACCTTGGGGTGCCTTGTGCATCCCCAAGCTTAGGCTCTCGCCACTCCTTATTCCATAGTCCATCGAATCTTTACCCAAAACTTGAAAACTTCACAACACAAAACTTAACAGAAAACTCGTAAGCTCCGTTAGCGAAAGAAAACAAAACACCACTTCAAGGTACTGTAATGAACTCATTCTTTATTTATATTGGTGTTAAACCTACTGTATTCCAACTTCTCTATGGTTTATAAACTATTTTTACTAGCCATAGATTCATCAAAATAAGCAAACAACACACGAAAAACAGAATCTGTGAAAAACAGAACAGTCTGTAGTAATCTGTAACTAACGCAAACTTCTGGAACTCCAAAAATTCTAAAATAAATTGGTGGACCTGAGGAATTTGTCTAGTAATAATATGAAAAAATAATCAACTAATTAGCACTCTCCAGTAAACATTTCTAGCTAATCTTGTGAGCGCTAAAGTTTCTGTTTTTTACAGCATGATCATAAAGACTTCACCCAAGTCTTCCCAAAGGTTCTACTTGGCAAAAACACTAATTAAAACATAAAACCACATCTAAACAGAAGCCAGATGGATTATTTATTCCTAAACAGAACCAAAAAGCAAGAAACTAAAATAAAATTGGGTTGCCTCCCAACAAGCGCTATCGTTTAACGCCCCTAGCTAGGCATTATGATTTCAGTGATGCTCACATAAAAGATAAGAATTGAAACATAAAGAGAGCATCATGAAGAATATGACTAACACATTTAAGTCTAACCCACTTCCTATGCATAGGGATTTTGTGAGCAAACAACTTATGGGAACAATAATGAACTAGCATAGGAAGGCAAAACAACCATAACTTCAAAATTTTAAGCACATAGAGAGGAAACTTGATATTATTGCAATTCCTACAAGCATATGTTCCTCCCTCATAATAATTTTTAGTAGCATCATGAATGAATTCAACAATATAACCAGCACCTAAATCATTCTTTTCATGGTCTACTTGCATAGAAAATTTACTACTCTCCACATAAGCAAATTTCTTCTCATGAATAATAGTGGGAGCAAACTCAGCAAAACAACTATCATGTGATTGAAAATTAAGATCAAGATGACAAGTTTCATGGTTATCATTATTCTTTAAAGCATACGTGTCATCACAATAATCATCATAGATAGGAGGCATGCTTTCATCATAATAAATTTGCTCATCAAAGCTTGGGGGACAAAAAATATCATCTTCATCAAACATAGCTTCCCCAAGCTTGTGGCTTTGCATATCATTAGCATCATGGATATTCAAGGAATTCATACTAAAAACATTGAGATCATGCTCATCATTCACATATTTCATGCCAAGCATTCTATGTAATTCTTCTTCTAGCACTTTGGCACAATTTTCCTTTCCATCATTCTCACGAAAGATATTAAAAAGGTGAAGCGTATGAGACAAAATCAATTCCATTTTTTGTAATTTTCTTTCATAGACTAACTAGTGCTAAAACAAGAAACAAAAAGATTCAATTGCAGGATCTAAAGATATACCTTCAAGCACTCACCTCCCCGGGAACGGCGGCAGAAAAGAGCTTGATGTCTACTACACAACCTTCTTCTTGTAGACGTTGTTGGGCCTGCAAGTGCCCATGTTCGTAGGACAGTAGCAAATTTCCCTCAAGTGGATGACCTAAGGTTTATCAATCCGTGGGAAGCGTAGGATGAAGATGGTCTCTCTCAAACAACCCTGCAACCAAATAACAAAGAGTCTCTTGTGTCCCCAACACACCCAATACAATAGTAAATTGTATAGGTGCACTAGTTCGGCGAAGAGATGGTGATACAAGTGCAATATCGATAGTAGATAAAGGTATTTGTAATCTGAAATAATAAAAACAGCAAGTTAACAAGTGATAAAAGTGAGCGTAAACGGTATTGCAATGATAGGAAACAAGGCCTAGGGTTCATACTTTCACTAGTGCAAGTTCTCTCAGCAATAATAACATAGATAGATCATATAACAATCCCTCAACATTCAACAAAGAGTCACTCCAAAGCCACTAATAGCGGAGAACAAACGTAGAGATTGTGGTAGGGTACGAAACCACCTCAAAGTTATTCTTTCCAATCAATCCGGTGGGCTATTCCTATAAGTGTCACAAATAGCCCTAGAGTTCGTACTAGAATAACACCTTAAGATACAAATCAACCAAAACCCTAATGTCACCTAGATACTCCATTGTCACCTCAAGTATCCGTGGGCATGATTATACGATATGCATCACACAATCTCAGATTCATCCAACCAACATAAAAGTACTTCAAAGAGTGCCCCAAAGTTTCTCTGGGAGAATCAAGAACGTGTGCCAACCCCTATGCATAGGTTCATGGGCGGAACCCGCAAGTTGGTCACCAAAACATACATCAAGTGGCACATGATATCCCATTGTCACCATAGATAAACACGGCAAGACATACATCAAGTGTTCTCATAAAAGACTCAATCCGATAAGATAACTTCAAAGGGGAAACTTCAGTTCATCACAAGAGAATAGAGGGGAGAAACATCATAAGATCCAACTACAATAGCAAAGCTCGGGATACATCAAGATCGTGCCATAGAGGGAACACGAGAGAGAGAGATCAAACACATAGCTCTTGGTACATACCCTCAGCCCGAGGGTGAACTACTCCCTCCTCGTCATGGATAGCGCCGGGATGATGAAGATGGCCCGGAGATGGATCCCCCCCCTCGGCGGTACCGGAAAAGGGGTCCGATTGGTTTTGGTGTCTCTGGAGGCTTGCGCGGCGGAACTCCCGATCTATCTTCTGTTACGGAAGTTTTAGGAGTACGTGGGTATATATGGGTGAAAGGAGTACGTCGGTGGAACTATGGGGGCCCCATGAGGCAGGGGGCACGCCTGGGCGCCCCACCCTCGTGAGCACCTCCGTATCTTCGACATGGGGTCCAAGTCCATCAGTGGGTTTCCTTCCAAAAATAACTTCTCCAGTTGATTTCGTTCGTTTTGACTCAAATGCGGTATTCCTTTTCCTCGAAATACTGAAATAGGCATAAAACAACAAATCTGGGCTGGGCCTCCGGTTAATAGGTTAGTCCGAAAAGTAATCTAAAAGTGGATAATAAAGCCCAATATTGCCCAAAACAGTAGATAATATAGCATAGAGCAATCAAAAATTATAGATACGTTGGAGACGTATCAAAAAGCGTCGTGCTGGGGAGCACACAGGCGAAGCCCTCGCAGAGATGGGCAAAGAAGGCCATGCACGCCACAACATTCGACGTGAAATCTAGGAGGTGGAAGCCGTAGGTGTGCATGAAGTCATTGAAAAAAATCAGAGAAAGGGGGGCAGAGCCCGCAGGAGAAATAGTCAACAAAGAAGTGGTACCGATTCGGGCCGGGCGTTGCGAAATCGGCGGGGATGATGCGCGTGGCGGGGTGACCCGTCGTCTTGCACCCCCACAAGGGCTTGAAGTAGTCCCTGAGATGGATGGCGTCGATTGTAGAGGGGAAGAAGGCAAGCTGCATCCGAAGCGCCGCCAACTCGCTCTCCGGCACCTCCTTCTCCCCGGCGTCTTTGGCCACTCCCTTGCCCTTGCTGGTTTTGGGTGCCATGGCGGCTGGGGAAGAGGTGGGGGGTCGGGAGCAATGAGAGACTGAGAGCAACGGGGCGCGGTGGTAAATGGAGGCGAGAGCTTTGATTTTTCCGCTGGAGGAGGAAGAGAGGAATAACGGTTCCGGGATCGGAAGAGGAGCAGAGGGTAAATGAGCAGCGCGCCTGCGGTTATTCTGTTTTAGGGGGAAGGCGCGGGTCGCCTCTTTACCATTTACTACGATGTGACACATGAGGGCAGCAACCGCCCCACGCATGACCCCCATGTCATGCGCGACCCCCACGTCGCGCATTCAACGCGAGTCGTGGGGAAGCGCAGCGAGCGAGGGAGTTACTGCGGCAAAACTCCGCCGCCCGCGCGCCCGCTCACCGTTCTGGGCCAGGCCCATAACGCCCCACGCTTATATGTGGCCCAGGCCCGGGGGCTCCTGTCAGTGTACAAAAGTAGGGGTCCCTTTTTGTACCCCTTTACTTGTGCGCGGGCATTCGCAGCCCCATGCCCCTGGCCACGCTTGGCGGGGCGAAGGAAGCAAAGGCACAAGACGACCAGACCAATGCCAAGCCGGGAACACAAAGAGAGGAAGGGCGAGGTGGACTCCCCCGGCAAGGCCTTTGCCTGGGCGGCCTCCACAGCCCCGGCAAGAACCTTGCCGGGGCAACTTGCCCAACACCAGCGGAGCCGCCACCCTTGAGCCCAAGAGTTCCAACACCATCAACCACATTGGAACCAAGGCTCGGGAGGCACCTCCATGGTGGCATGCAGATCTTTGTGAAGATCAGAAGCACACAAGATTAGATGAGAACCAGAAGGCGACGATCCTCGGCAAGATCCTTGCCGAGTAGACCCACAAGACCTGTCGTGGAATTGTCACGACAGATGTCCTAGGGTAAGGACTTAGTCGTGAGGCCAACGCATCTATGTGGTAGCTTCAAAGGGGTTGAGAGGAATCGAGAGACGCAACACAAGACAGGGATTTAGACAGCTTCGGGCCCCGGGAAACATCATCCGGTAACAACCCTACATGTTGTTTGAGGCTAGGTCTCATTATCATCACAGGGGAGTCGCTGTAATTCGGCTCTCCTCTTTGTGTCTAGCCCTAAGATTGTTTCTTCTTGCTTGTAGCTTGTCCCTCTTTGGGGAGCCCTACCCCTCCTTATATATGTTGAAGAGGCGGGTTACATGTAGAGTCCAACTCGGACTTAAGACTTAACTATTCTAACTTATCACCATGGGCTTCTTAACATCTTGGGCTTCATAACGTCTTGGGCTTCATAACCCCTGGCAACCCAGTTATCACTGTTTGTCGGTTTAACATTGTCTGCCGGTTTAACATTGGTTGCCGGTTTAACATTGTCTGACTTAACTCCTGCCGGTTTACCACCTGCCGGTTTACCGTCTGTCATAGCCATCTGTCTTAACTGTTCGCCGGTTTAACATCCGCCGGTTTACCAAGTCCCACCGGTTTACAACTCCGGCGGGTCATACCATGGGTATATCCCGACATTAGCCCTAGTTTAATTTGGATTTATCCATGTTAAACTGATCACGATCCTCTTTAAATCCTTGTCATTTCCTTCCTGAAAATCCGGGTCAATAGGCCAGCTTCATAATTAATTTGCTGACATTGGTTTGTCACAGAGAAATATTGTGAAGAATAACTCCTTTAACTCAGCTCCCAATGCTTAAAAACAATATTGGTATTTGAAATACTCATATGATCCTCAGCCGGTTTAAGGACGTAGAACTTGCCGGTTTATCATTGCCAAGATCACCGGTTTATAAATATTGATAGCACCGGGTCATACTTGTAGTTAACACCCAGCTTGAAAATATACCTCTTATATACCTATCACTTATATCCCCCAAGTCTTAAGAAGGTAGCATAGCAATAGCTTAAGACTTGCTTCAATATAAATATCACAATCTTGAGGAAATCCAGGTTGTTCATCTCAATCACTAGTCAGAATTGAGTATTCCACATATGTAGCCCCCAAGTGCCGGGTTGTAATGATTGCAGAAACATGGTACTTTATATATATTTCAATGAAAATAACATCATATGATATAACCCCCATCATTGGGCTTGAATCCACGTCCACAAGGTTAAGAGCCTTGTTCTTTACCAAGCGAGCAATGTATCCTTCAATATAATGGATAAAAGCTTTGTACCTTGAATTGTTGATAGGAGCAATTGGTAGCCCCCAAGGGCCGGCTCATTATAATGTGATGAGTCGGGTCTTCAATAATATGAGCAAAAATGACTTTGCATTAGCCCCAAGTGTCATGGTGCATGCTTGCAGCGACATGAGACTTGCATATTTGATGTAATCTCAACTTAAATAATGTAGCCCCCAAGTGCCGGGTTGTAAGCCTGTAGCAACTCGGGACTATGCCTTCAATTGTAGAATAAATCATATCCTATTGACAATATGATAGTCATTGCGCTAAAGCAAATTTGAAAACCTTAACCATAATACTGGTTATTGATAACCATAATAGAAATCCAGCCATGTTGGCTATTTGAAGATTTGAATAATATAATCTAATGATTTATGAGCGCATGATTCCAATGGCGCAATCCAAATATATGCTAGCGACTTATAGTCGAAACCAGACCGGGCTGATAGTCTCCGGATTATGATTTAATCGTGTTCCGTCAATCATGGCGGCAGTTGGACGGATTTAATAATGTTGGTTGAAAGCATAGCAGAAAAATATTTTATCAAATAAAAAACAGAAGCAAAGGCAAAGATAAAACCATTGCAAATGAGGCTTTGAGCCGATCAAGTGACATTACCATGGTCGGACAAGACCATGCCCCCAAAAAGGCGTAGCTATGGTTCAAGTCAGCCAGGTCCCCAAATGATGCACTAGCATTACGCCGACCAAGAGGTGTAGCAATGGTTCGGGTTCGACCAAAGCCCCCAAGTGATGCTGTGGCACTAGGCCGATCAAGAGGCGTGACTATGGTTCAGACATGACCAAGTCCCCAAGTGATCTTGTGGCTTTTAGCCTACCAAATGGGCGTTGCTATGGTTCGAACACGACCAAAGCCCCTAAGCGACATCGTGGCATTGCGCCGAGCAAGAGGTGTGACTATGGTTCAGACATGACCAAGCCCCCAAGTGATCAATAAATGATAAGCCAATAAGGCATGATACCCATGTTTGAACCGCGCATCATGGCAGCAGGTCCTCTTTGGCACCCTTTAACTTTTTGCAAGATAAATTCTTCTTGAACCGGACATTAAACCGGATATTGAGAGCTTCAAAGCTTTGTGGGAGACAACTTTCCCTTGAATCAGATTTTAAACCGGAATCTTCATTTTCAGCCGGAAATTTTCTGACGGCCTTTAAATTTGCACCAATATGGCTGTTTAGGGTCCTGCATTAGATAACTTTGCAAGCCGAAGTAATTGCTCTTTTAAAAAAAAGCAATATATAATATAAAAATATACTGGATGGATTTCACCTGATATGCCAGGCTAGTGGTTATCCACCACAGAGTTGATGATCATCGTGGTGAAGCCGTTCAACAACAAGCAGGTGCGGACAACGACGCATGATGACGCTTAACGCATACTTCATTGGCACAGCATGGCATCATCTTTATAATAAATTATTGACCTGCACATAAAAAATATACAGACCAAAAGTAATTGTTCTCTTTGTAAAAACAATATTCTTGATAAAATATACTTAGATGAATATCACTGGCATTTTTTGTCGGATGATATTGATGGCGCATTTTAAGCCACTCTCTCCGCTTTGAGGCAAAGCGGCGGTGACTAGACACAGTGGAACCGGACTGGATGACTCGAACCAGATCCTTCGAGTTGTGTTGACCAATCCACTTTTTTTTCAAATTACTGGAGCATATGCTTGAAGCTTTGGCCTTGGCGTCTTTGAGAATTTGGAAGCGTGCCCATAGAAAAACTTCTGAATAGTACTACTAACTGGCGTGTTAGTACCTTTGTCTTCTAACGGGAGCCATTTTCCATCAAACTTTGGGAGCTGTGCCATGCAATAGTACTAGTAATTTTCCATCAGACTTAAGATCCACATAGTGCTATATGGCTCGGACTTGTGGCTATTTCCTCTCATTGGGGAGCTATTGGGGACCGTGCCATTACGCTCACACGATCAGTACTAGGCCATTTGGGTGGAAACCTAAAACCGTGGCTGCGTACAATTGCCATAGGCACTTTCTTCAAAATCTCTTAATGTGCCATTGCATCCTCTGTCCCAAAACAATTATTTCCAAGCGGAACCAGGAAGCAGCCTCCATTTAGCGTTAACTCAGAGCTCAGAACTTTATCTTCTTTTGCCTATGGTGAAGGACTTGACTTCTCCATCAACACAGGCCATGGAACGGAACTCCTCAGAACAGCTATGTATATACTTTTGTTGCTGTTGATAATATAGATTGGACAATCTCTGAACAACTGAAATTGAGCTAAACGTGCAGTTTTTGTTCAGATCATAGAACACCACGCCTTTGAAGACCCACCCAACAGAGGATAGAGCCCCATTATTAATCAGCAGAGTAACGGTGGTGGTGTTGGATGGAAAGGGCAACAGCGACTTCGGCACTTGGCTGTTGACCATAACGGAGGTGGAGGCGGCGGAGGCGTGGCAGAGGGCACGGCAGGTTCTGACGGCGTGATCGACAACTTCGCCATAAGGCCGTAGCGGCGGCTAACGCAGGCAGAATAGAACCGGCGCCGCCCATGGCAAAGGTGACCAGTGGCGGCAAGAAGCGGCGGTGGTAACCCGGACGGGGCTGCAAGCGGGCAATGGTAGTCCGCGGGCAGCAGCTCAAGCAGGCGATGGTAAACCGGCGAAGCGGCGGAAAGCGGTCGTCGGGTGCCACAACCCGGAGGCGATTCGAGCGGTGAGGGCGGCAGCATAGCGGTCCACGCCGGTCGGAAAGCAAAACAAGGCGACCAGTTGCGACATCCGGTACATATGGAACGAGAGGCCCTCGACGGTGACTTCGGGGCGGTTGATCTTATGAAGCACGGCGGCCAGGCGGGCTGAATCGGGCGCCGCGCGGTTAAGAGGGCAGCCTGAGCCCTGAGGTGACGGTGGTCGGGGTGGCTCACCAACTGGCGGCTCAACAAGCAATTCAACGACGACGACTTAGTACAACGGTGACCGTGGCAGCAGTGATTTGTGCAGTCGGCGTGAGAGGCCAACAAGCAATCAAGCGGGCAAATCAACAGCGGTAGAAGCCTGTCCGTGATCGCGTCCGCGACCTTTGTATTCGCCCGTAGTGGAGTCGGTGGCTTGGGGATCGACGGCGACTTTGCAGTAAGAATCGATAGCACAGACCAGCCACGAAACCATAGTGACAAGGTCTCGATCAAAGTTCATAACGGCGATTTGAGGCGGTTCTTTTGTAGAAGACGGTCCGTCACTTTAAAGCAGAAATCCGGGCGAAACACAGCAAATTGTGATTTGAGGCGATCCGTCCGTGAGGGTAAGGCGAGGGCGGTTTAACTTTCGAAGCCAGGGTCGCGGCGTGGCGGATGATGAGGCCCGACGGCGAATCGGAGAGACACAACTCAGCGGCCCGAAGGCCAAGACGGAGGAGGCGAGTTCCAGTGGGAGATGCTTATCGGCCGGGCACACTACGAGCCCACGACACGCGGGTTATGGGAGGAGCACAGGCGGCCCGGTACTGCAAACCGGCGAAACACGCCGGCGGTTTATAAGCGAGGGCGCTGGGCGACTCAGATGAAGCGGACACAACGCGCTGGAGGCGATGACACGGTTTGAGGCGGCAGAGGACCGCGGCGGGTCGATGTGGCGGCGAGCCAGCAAAAGCGATCCGTCGGCGGGCCATGGCCTCCTGTGTTCATCGCCGTTTTAATCCTCCTGCAGCGTACCGGCCGGGTCGGTGGTGGAGCAGGAGACCCGGAAGTAGATCTCGAGACGGCCACACCATCGAGCCGACGAAGCAGCCTTGTTTGCAGAAGCCATATCACCGGTCGTGAGCGCTGGCGGATTAATCACTGTTCAAGGCGAGTCCATGGATGGAACTGCAGATGTGAGGAAGGTAAATACGACAGCGGCTCGACGAGAGGGCCGCACCGGGAGGCTCCTTGGCCATGCAGGGCGGTGACTTGGCGAAGTCACGGCGACAGGCGACTCAGTACGCCTCATGGCGAAGCGGAAGTACTCGGCGGCACCGCAACCCAGGAGCAGCGAGAATGGCGGCTCAGGGAAGCTTGGCGAACGGTGACTCGGACCAGAGGTGGAGTCCATACCGATCGCGGTCGTGGCCGTCTTCTCCGGGTTGTGGACGCGGTTGCCTCTGGTTCTTTTGTCTTCTGTTTTGTTTTGATCCATCAGACGTAAGGCTTAGTCAACTTCCAAACAGTGTCCAATCCCTCACCTGATCCAATACTTTGCATCAGATCCGTCCCATTAATGCTGAACAAAGCGGCGACTCTAACCATGCTGGTTTTTGGCGAGTTACAGACCCAGACTTGACCCGTCGGCGAAAACATGCCATAGAGGAAATTGATGGTGTTGGTGAGTTGCGACTTCTTTTCTTGGCGATTTGCGGCAACTTAACTTACTTGAACTTTAAATCTCACAAATCTTCAAATCTGCATCGATGAACATGACCCTGATGCAAATCCTTTCAAACCAGCTTTTCTTCATTCGGAAAATTGCGAACATCTCAATCCCTAGGAGAGATCCCTCCAAAAACTCAACACCCTGTGCGCGGGCCCCATGGTGGGCGCCAACTGTCGTGGAATTGTCACGACAGATGTCCTAGGGTAAGGACTTAGTCGTGAGGCCAACGCATCTATGTGGTAGCTTCAAAGGGGTAGAGCGGAATCGAGAGACGCAACACAAGACAGGTATTTAGACAGCTTCGGGCCCCGGGAAACATCATCCGGTAACAACCCTACATGCTGTTTGAGGCTAGGTCTCATTATCATCACAGGGGAGTCGCCGTAATCCGGCTCTCCTCTTTGTGTCTAGCCCTAAGATTGTTTCTTCTTGCTTGTAGCTTGTCCCTCTTTGGGGAGCCCTACCCCTCCTTATATATGTTGAAGAGGCGGGTTACATGTAGAGTCCAACTCGGACTTAAGACTTAACTATTCTAACTTAACACCATGGGCTTATTAACATCTTGGGCTTCATAACGTCTTGGGCTTCATAACCCCACAGCAACCCGATTATCACTTTGTTTGCCGGTTAACATTGTCTGCCGGTTTAACATTGTTTGCCGGTTTAACATTGTCTGCCGGTTTAACATTGTCTGCCGGTTTAACATTGGCTGCCGGTTTAACATTGTCTGACTTAACTCCTGCCGGTTTACCACCTGCCGGTTTACCGTCTGTCATAGCCATCTGTCTTAACTGTCCGCCGGTTTACCAAGTCCCAGCCGGTTTACAACTCCGGCCGGGTCATACCGCGGGGTATATCCCCGATAAGACCCCTGGCAAGATCCTTGTCGGGGACGACGGCGATACCACGGTGATACGTCTCCAACGTATCTATAATTTTTGATTGCTCCATGCTATATTATCTACTGTTTTGGACATTATTGGGCTTTATTATTCACTTTTATATTATTTTTGGGACTAACCTATTAACCGGAGGCCTAGCCGAGAATTGCTGTTTTTTTCCTATTTCAGAGTTTCACAGAAAAGGAATACCAAACGGAGTCCAAACGGAATGAAACCTTCGGAAACATGATTTTCAGAACGAATATGATCCAGGAGACTTGGACCCTACGTCAAGAAACAAAAGAGGAGGCCACGAGTGTGACACCCGGATAATTAAGCTATAGTGATACTCTGCTAATGATGCCACGTCACCTCCGCTACTGTTGCTAATCTATCGTTAGATCAAAACCGGTCCAAAATTCAAATTCAAAATTTGGTAAATAATAAAAGTTTTCAAACATTAAAACAAAAATGTTCGATTTGTACTAAATAGTACATAGATAACTATGGTGAAGAAGACACCGTTTTATATAATGCTTAGTGCCTTGAATTAAATAAAACAGAAAAGGAAAATGAATAAAGGAAAAGAAAATACAAAGGGAAAAACAAAACTAACAAAAAAGAAAAGAACCCCCCCCCACTGGGCTCCGGCCCAGCTGCCGGCCGGCCCAACCGGCCACTCCCCCACTCCCCATAACCCCCACTCCCCCCGGTCCAACCCTAGCCACCACCCACTCTCCCCACTCCCCTCGTCAGCCCCCACCTCCCGATCCGATCTGGATCGAGGAAGGGAACCGCACCCTGACGCCGCCCAATTCTGCCTCGCCGTCATCGGTGCCCGCCTCCTCAACCCTCCTCCCCACCGGACCAGCCCGAAGCCGCTCCCGACCCCATCGCCTCGACGCCCCTCACCGGAGCACCACCACCGTCGCCCTGCTGCCTCGCCGCCCCGTCCACGACCGCGCTGTCGCCGGATTCCGCTGGACTGCACCGACCCCGTCGCCTCGTCCCCGCCGTCGCTCGCCGTCATCCTCGTCCTCCGCCCCGAGCCTCGCAGCCATTTCCCCACGAACGCCGTTGAGGTGCCACGCCTCCCCTTTTCCCCTGTCTCTCCACAGCCGCGTCGGCCTTGCGCCGTTCGGCGCTCGCGCCGCCGCCACACGCCCGTGCGCCTCAGCGCCCGGCGCCCGCCCACGCTTCGCCGATGTTCGAGCCTCCAGGCCAACCCGCTCCTCCCGCAGCCGCCATCGCTGCTCTGCCCGCGCCGCGTCCGCCTACCTCCCACCCGCTGAAGTGTGCGCCCGCGCATCGCCACCCTGCGCGCCCGCTGCACGCCGACCATGGTCGTGCCCCTCGCGCCCGGCCACAACCCTGCGCGGCTCGTTGCCGCAGCGCTCCGCTCACCGGCCCCATTGCTCTGCCGCTGCAGCCGTGGCCAGCGACCGTTGCCGCCGTCCGTGGCCTGGCTCCACCACGCCAACCCCGACGCCAGCCGCCTTCGCACCCGGCCGTCTTTCTTTGGTCTCGACGAGGCTAGCAAGTCGCCTCAGCAGGCGCCGTGGTGTGCCGACCGGCCTCCCCGCTTCGCCCCGTCAACAGCCGCGCCCGTTGGGCCGCCTAGGGCCTATGACAAACGGGGCCCAGCCCTAGAACATTTTTTTAAAGTAAAAGAAAATAAAATAAAAATGGATTAATAAAAGTTTTAATTAATTAATTAATTAGTGAATTAATTAAGTTAATTAATCATGTTTAATTTAATATAATTAACTAGTTAGTTTAATTAAACAGTAATTAGATTAGCGAAATCCTAATTAACCTAAACAGAGTATGACAGGTGGGTCCCACACGTCAGTTTGACCCAGTCAACGTCCTGTTAACTGCTGACGTCATGATGACGTTAGCAAACACTATTCTAGAAAATGTTGATTTAAAATGATTAAGTAAATCCTAAAAATGATTTAAATCTTTTAAAATTAGTATAAAATAAACCGTAGCTCAGATGAAAATACTTTCTACATGAAAGTTGCTCAGAATGACGAGACGATTTTGAATGCCCGTTCGTCCGCCACACATCCCTAACCTATCGAACATGCAACTTTCCCCTCCGGTACATATGTCCGAAAACGCGACACAGGGGATACTTTCCCGGATGTTTCCCCCCTTCGCCGGTATCACCTCTTACCGCGTTGGGGCACACCTAACAACTCTGTTTGCTTTGTCATGCATCGTTATACATCTGTTTGTATTATATTCATTGTTTCTTCCCCCTCTTCTCTCCGGTAGACTACGAGACCGACGCCGCTGCTGGTGCCCCGACCAACTACGGTGTTGACGACCCCTCCTTCTTGCCCAAGCAACCAGGCAAGCCCCCCCCTTGATCACCAGATATCGCCTATTCTACTCTCTACTGCTTGTATTAGAGTAGTGTAGCATGTTACTGTTTTCCGTTAATCCTATCCTGATGCATAGCCTGTCCTTGCTACTCATTGTTACCTTTACCTGCAATCCTACATGCTTAGTATAGGATGCTAGTATTCCATCTGTGGCCCTACACTCTTGTCTGTCTGCCTCGCTATACTATCGGGCCGTGATCACTCGGGAGGTGATCACGGGTTTATACTATATACTTTATACATGATACATGTGGTGACTAAAGTCGGGTCGGCTCGTAGAGCACCCGCGAGTGATTCACGGATTGGGGGCTGAAAGGACCTTTGTCCCAACGGCCCTCTATGTGGATCTTTGTGGCGGAGAGGCAGGGCAGGTTGAGACCACCTAGGTGAGAGGTGGGCCTGGCCCTGGTCGGCGTTCGCGGTTACTTTAATAACACGCTTAACGAGATCTTGGTATTTGATCTGAGTTGGGTCGTTGACCTTATACGCACTAACCGCCATGTGGGATAAGATATGGGCAACCGTTGTCGTGGTATCAGCCAAAGCTCTTTTTGACGTCAGCGACTAAGCGGCACGCGCCGGATTGGACTGGAACGCCTGCTAGGCTAGGTCTGCTTTCGTCCGCCCTCGCAACATACAGGTGTGCATTGAGCGATGGGCCCAGACCCCTGCGCATAGGATTTAGACCGGCGTGCTGACCTCTCTGTTGAGCCTAGGTGGGGCTGCGACGTGTTGATCTTCCGAGGCCGGACATGACCCAGGAAAGTGTGCCGATCCGGAGGGATCGGCGTGTCGGGTAATGTGGTGCACCCCTGCAGGGAAGTTTATCTATTCGAATAGCCGTGACCTTCGGTAACAGGACGACTTGGAGTTGTACCTTGACCTTATGACAACTAGAACATGATACTTAATAAAACACACTCTTCCAAGTGCCAGATATAACCCGGTGATCGCTCTCTAACAGGGCGACGAGGAGGGGATCGTCGGGTAGGTTTATGCTATGCGATGCTGCTTGGTGAACTTACCATCTACTCTCTTCTACATGCTGCAAGATGGAGGTGGCCAGAAGCGTAGTCTTCGATAGGATTAGCTATCCCTCTCTTATTCTGGCATTCTGAAGTTCAGTCCACTGATATGGCCCTTTACACATATACCCATGCATATGTAGTGTAGCTCCTTGCTTGCGAGAACTTTGGATGAGTACTCACGGTTGCTTTTCTCCCTCTTTTCCCCTTTCCCTTCTACCTGGTTGTCGCAACCAGATGCCGGAGCCCAGGAGCCAGACGCCACCGTCGACGACGACTCCTACTACACCGGAGGTGCCTACTACTACGTGCAGGCCACTGACGACAGCCAGGAGTAGTTTAGGAGGATCCCAGGCAGGAGGCCCGCGCCTCTTCGATCTCAGATCCCGCTTTGTGCTAGCCATCTTATGGCAACTTGTTTAACTTATGTACGTACTCAGATATTGTTGCTTCATTGACTCGTCTATGATCGACACTTGTATTCGAGCCCTCGAGGCCCCAGGCTTGTGTCCAGATGCTTGTATGACTTATTTTATTTTTAGAGTTGTGTTGTGATATCTTCCCGTGAGTCCCTGATCTTGATCGTACACGTTTGCATGTATGATTAGTGTATGATTGAATCGGGGGCGTCACAAGTTGGTATCATTGCCGACTGCCTGTAGGAATCCCCCTTCCAAACTCCTTGGCCGAAGTTGTTTCTAGTCATTGCTAAACTTTTACTAACATGGCTGTGTGCCTTACGGGCCCACGTCGCCATCGGGGGGTAGTAGGATCTTTTACTCCTCGTCTATATTCTGGGACTCTGATTTCTCTTCTATTCGGGTTAAATGAATTTTGCTAACTCTAACATTAGGATCTCGTGATCACTTCCACCCGGAGAGCCCCTTATTACCGATGACCGCCTGCTGCACTAGAGGATTTAGAAGATACTATCTGATGTTTTCTCGAGACTTTGTGCCCGTTGCCTTTTCAATTCCCTACCATCGAAATATCCCTATGGATAAATACATGCACTTATAATTCTACTTTTATTCCCAGTTGATCTTGTTATTACAAGATACCCCGAAATTCTCTCTGTTGATCCGAGAATATCTTGTGCCTACTGCCTTGCAGTTCTTTGCCACATGAATACCCCTACAAATAAATCCTCGCACTTGTCGAGTATCCGCTCATCCCCAGTTGTTCATGTGTTTCACAAAAGTGTTCGAAATACCATTCGATCTTCCGAAAATCCTCAGCAACCTATTGCTCTGGAATTTCTTGTTTGCTTCCATTATGATTAATCCCATAAGTCTGGTAATCTTATTGGCATCCTTTGTCATTATCATTTGAGTCCGTTGATTCAATATGTTGCGAATGCTTGCAATCCTCAATCAGATCCTAGAATTCATCCTTCCGTCTCACACACCATTTTTAAACATGAGCTGGGTCTCGACCAATCAAGTTGTCATCGATTGTAACCCCCTATGTCTATTCTGCTATCCATCTTTGATCAGAGCGTCTGCTTCTGATCCTTCATTTTGGAAATCATAATTCCTTTGTTATCTAAGCATCAAATTATTCCGATGTTCTATAATCCGATGCATTTGCATTCTTTCTTCCTCTGATTGAGTACTGATACTCACATCAGCCCCGTTGTGGACCGCCATACCCATTGCCGGGTTATTATCCGACAGTGTCCTTCACAGCCAAAATTCTTATGAGTTCTTTACCCGATACATAACGCCTTTGGTAAATTGCATCCTCTACTTTTATCAACCAAGCTCTACTTTTGAGCTTGTGTTATTTACTCCTGAAGTTCATGGTATATGTTCTAAGAAGCCCCGACGGGTTGAACCTATGCCTTCCTTAATCTGCGTGAACTCGAAAGTTTTCACGGGTCATACTCCTTTGGTAATTCACCAGGTAGGTTTTGACACTGAAATCATTTTTATCTTGAGAAGTGAATGAAAGGTTATACATTGAAGAAGTGGGAATCGACCTTGAACATTGTGTTCATGCCCATGGACACGATGTAGATCTTATCATTAAAGCTTCTCTTAAATTAATTATTCCCTTGGTATAATTTCTTATATCTGGGATCCGGCCTTTTGCAATCGTGGTTCTGACCATTTTCGAGTTTGTGTCGTACCCATGGTTGCAATAACCTTTCGCTTCATAATTCATTTGACTTGATGTCATCGCCAATTGATTACATCTTCATGAAATCTCTCGTCAAATGTGTCGTGATAATCATCAACATTATGAGCTCTTCCAGGATATCAATTGAATTCATGATGAGAAATACCATCCTTGCCCTCAATGAATTGTGTTATCATCGACCACTTTATTGCCTTACGTTCAACACAAACTTGTTCGTGTTTGGTGTTATACCTTGAGTTCATTGCTATCCAACATTTGTTCTTCTTTACCTTGGAGTATTAACATCTGTTATGTCAAGAATGTCGTGAGAATTTCTCCACCTCTTGAGAATTCTTGATATATTATTACTTCTCCCCATCTCCGTTCATTCCTTGGTCCCTCCCTGTTGTTTCTAACCGGAATACCGACAACTGGACTATGATGTGTGAATTCAAAACTTCTAGCAACCCTATTGTTTGAAGTTAATGGTCGGTATTTCATTCTTAGACCATTGGTTATCGAATCACCATTCTAACATTGATCATGCTACCTAAGTCCATATTTCAGGTGCACCTTTCAACCAATGTTTAACTTGGTATGTTTTCCTCGAGCATACCTCATTATATCATTTGATCTGACAATTTTTATCTCTTTGTTCACATGATTGTGGAAATCCATCTTTTGGAAATCTCGATGAATTGTCGTTTAGTTCATCAGCCACCCCCTCATCCTCTCCTTGGTTTAATGATGAACTCTGGTTTCAGAACTCGCTTCCCTAGATCATTTCCTAGAATCTCACAATGTCATCTCATCAAATTGTGTTGCACCTTTTCTTCTCAGGCATCCTGATGTCTGAGGTATCATGACACCAATCAGATCTGAATCTCGGTCAGATATGATGGTTGGAACATATTCCCAAGATTTATAACATTGGTCTTTAACCCGATAAGGTGATGTCATCCTAACACACCTGCCCGGAGGACCTATTGTTATAGTTTCCTTTTCAGCAAGGATATCCATTCTTCCATGAGGAAATTGTAAGAATTATTCTACAAGTTATTCCTGATGGATCCTTTGTGTTTCCAAAGTCTGATCTTCACCTGTTGACCATGTCCATGCTGTGGTACTCCAATTTTTCAATAAGAGCATTGAAAGCGCAATGCTAAGTTTTCTTTATCCATTATCCAAACACCATTGTATGGGTAATGCCATGAAAATTCCTCTCCCATTACCTAAATGGTTTTCTACTTTCTATCCTGTCATGGATATCATGCTCTGCTTGTTCTTGGGAAGGATATATTCCTAGAATATGTGTTTTAACACATTTTCCTTTCCATTGTTCTGTTTAATCTGATAATCATATTTTCCTTTCCATTGTTCGGTTTAACCTTTCTTGTGATCAATGTGATCTAAGCAGTAATATTCTCCTGCTTATGTAAACACCTCGTTGTACAATTACATCGGCAAGACCACATCGTTGTTGATGACATTCCGGTAGCCACCGATGGACGAGAACTTTGCCTATTGGTCCGCCTCGTTCAACGAGCAGGAAAATGGTTCTCTTCGTCCCTCGCCCTTGGTACCAACGATGTTTCCAACATAACTGACCGGTTATTCTCTGACATGCCTTGCTTACATGATCGTGCAAGACGTCACCCCTCTTCCTAATATTAACCCACATGGTGGGCCCATAACCCACAGGTCCCAGGATCGAAACCTGACTCTCCTGTACACCCCCTGTTCGCAAGGTTGTTCCTCGTGTGTGGCCTCGTATGTAATTCACGGACCACCTTCCTAGTGATCTATTTTGGTAACACACGCAATACTTATTCTCGTTGCTCTGGACCCCTTTCACACTTTGTTTCACGCAACGAACGATTGCCTACCTGCTTGAAACTTCCCTTGATACCTCCTTACTTTACTCTCGATATCTTCTTAAGTTTCAATTCGGGAGTTACTTTCCGCCACCTTCCCCGATGTTATCGACCAGCTAGTCAAGCTTGCAGAGGTCCGTTCTCCCAGAATACCCACCCTTTATTCTTTCGTAAGTATGATGGAGTTCCCGAAGAAAGGATGCCTACTTCATCATGATGACCCGAAGCAGAGAAATGAAGACATCAACGAAAGGGATTAACTTCTTCGAGAAGAGCAACCATGACTGAGAAGATCCGTTAGATTCTTCGTAACCCAATCCCTCCCCCCTTGCTCCCCTCCTAAATCTCGGGACGAGATTTCTTGTAGTGGAGGAGAATTGTGACGCCTGGATAATTAAGCTATAGTGATACTCTGCTAATGATGCCACGTCACCTCCGTTACTGTTGCTAATCTATCGTTAGATCAAAACCGGTCCAAAATTCAAATTCAAAATTTGGTAAATAATAAAAGTTTTCAAACATTAAAACAAAAATGTTCGATTTGTACTAAATATTACATAGATAATTATGGTGAAGAAGACACAGTTTTATATAATTCTTAAATGCCCTGAATTAAATAAAACAGAAAAGGAAAATGAATAAAGGAAAAGAAAATACAAAGGGAAAAACAAAACTAACAAAAAAAATAGAAAAGAACCCCCCCACACTGGGCTCCGGCCCAGCTGCCACTCCCCACTCCCCATAACCCCCACTCCCCGGTCCAACCCTAGCCACCACCCACTCCCCCCCACTGCCCCTCGTCAGCCCCCACCTCCCGATCCGATCTGGATCGAGGAATGGAACCGAACCCCGATGCCGCCCAGTTCCGCCTCGCCGTCGTCGGCGCCCGCCTCCTCAACGCTCCTCCCCACCGGACCAGCCCAAAGCCGCTCCCGACCCCATTGATACGTCCATTTTGCATCATGCTTTTATATCGATATTTATCGCATTATGGGTTGTTATTTCACGTTATGTCACAATACTTATGGCTATTCTCTTTTATTTTACAAGGTTTACATGAAGAGGGAGAATGCCGGCAACTGGAATTCTGGGCTGGAAAAGGAGCAAATATTGGAGACCTATTCTGCGCAACTCCAAAAGTCCTGAAACTCCACGGAATATCTTAAAATAAATAAAGAAAAATCATCACCAAAGATGAAGGCCAGGGGGCCCACACCCTGCTCACGAGGGTGGGTGGCGCGCCCCCTACCTCGTGGGCCCCCTGGTGGCTCTCCGACGCCCATCTTCTCCTATATGAAGTCTTTTGATGAGAAAAAAAAAAATAAGAAGCAACCTTTCGGGACGAAACTTCGCCGCCATGAGGCGGAACCTTGCTGAAAACCGCTTATCATTTCCTTCTGCTCCTCGCTGGGTTCGACACTCTTACTTATCGAAAGGACTACGATAGATCCCCTATACTTGTGGGTCATCAAGACTCTTTTCTGGCGCCGTTGCCATGGAGTGTAGCGCCTTTGGTAGGTGGAATTTGGTAAGGAAAAATTTGTATAGTGTGCTGAAATTTACTGTCACTTGTTACTATGGAAAGTAATTCTCTGAGGGGCTTGTTCGGTATCTTCACCCGTCCAAGAGAGCAAAGAGTTGCTCCTCAACCCATCGAACCTATTGAAAATGAAACTCCTTTTGAATTTCCTTGGTATGATGGAAAAACTGCTAGCTAATACTTTTACAGGAGATGGAACAAAGCATCCCGATGAACATCTACTCTATGTGGATGAAGTTTGTGGGTTATTTAAGCTTGCGGTATACCCGATGATGTTGTTAAGAAGAAGGTCTTCCCTTTATCTTTGAAGGGAGACGCATTGACATGGTATAGGCTATGTGATGATACGAGATCATGGAACTATAAAAGATTGAAATTGGAATTTCATCAAAAGTACTACCCTATGCATCTTGTTCATCGTGATCGCAATTATATATATAATTTTTGGCCTCGCGAAGGAGAAAGCATCACTCAAGCTTGGGGGAGGCTTAAATCAATGTTATATTCATGCCCCAATCATGAGCTCCCAAGAGAAATATTTATTCAAAGTTTTTATGCTCGGCTTTCTGATAACAATCGCACTATGCTCGATACTTCTTGTGCTGGCTCTTTTATGATGAAGACTATTGAATTCAAATGGAATTTATTGGATAGAATTAAACACAACTCTGAAAATTGGGACCTCGATGAAGGTAAGGAGTCAGGTATGAACCTAAGTTTGATTGTGTTAAATCTTTTATGGATATGGATATTTTCCGTAAGTTTAGCACTAAATATGGACTTGACTCTGAGATAGTAGCTTCTTTCTGTGAATCTTTTGCTACTTTTGTTGATCTCCCCAAGGAGAAGTGGTTTAAATATCATCCTCCCATAGAAGTAAAAGTAGCTGCACCTATTAAAGTTGAAGAAAATACTGTCACTTATAATGATCCTATTGTTCCCACTTCTTATGTTGAGAAACCACCTTTCTCCTTTAGAATAAAGGATCATGCTAAAACTTCAATTGTTGTTCGTAAAATCAATATTAGAACTTATACACCTCCTGAGCAAGTTAAAGTAGAACCTAATATTGCTATTATTAAAGATCTCTTGTGTGATAATATTGATGGGCATGTTATTCAATTTTGTGGTGAATCTGCTAGAATTTATAAACCTTGTGCTAAAGATAAACATAGACCTGTGGTAGGCGTGCCTGTTATTTCTGTTAAAATAGGAGATCATTGTTATCATGGCTTATGTGATATGGGTGCTAGTGCTAGTGTTATACCTTATGACTTGTATAAAGGAATCAAGCATGAAATTGCACCTCTTTGAGTTAGAAGATATTGAAGTTACAATTAAACTTGCCAATAGAGATACTATATCTGCAATGGGAATTGTTAGAGATGTTGAAGTCTTGTGTGGGAAAACTAAATATCCTGCTGATTTTCTTGTCCTCAGTTCTCCACAAGATAGCTTTTGTCCCATTATATTTGGTAGACCCTTCTTGAATACTGTTAATGCTAAGATAGACTGCAAAAAGAATGTTGTTACTATTGGTTTGGATGATATGGTTCATGAGTTTAATTTCTCTAAATTTAGTAAACAACATCGTGAGGAAGAATTGCCTAGTAAGGATGAAATTGTTGGTCTTGCTTCTATTGCCGTACCTCCTAGTGATCCTTTAGAACACTATTTGCTAGAACATGTAAGCGATATGTTCATGAATGAAAGAAGGGAAATAGATGAAGTATTCTTTAAACAGGAACCTATTCTGCAACACAATTTGCCTGTTGAAATCCTAGGGGACCCCCCTCCACCCAAGGGTGATCCCGTGTTCGAGCTTAAACCGTTGCCTGATAATCTTAAATATGCTTATCTTGATGAAAAGAAAACATATCATGTTATTATTAGTGCTAACATTTCAGAGCACGAAGAAGAAAGATTATTGAAAACTCTGAAGAAGCACCGCGCCGCTATTGGATATACTCTTGATGATCTTAAGGGCATTAGTCCCACTCTATGTCAACATAAAATAAATTTGGAAGCGGATGCCAAACCAGTTCGTGATCCTCAACGACGTTTGAATCCTAAAATGAAAGAAGTGGTAAGAAAAGAAATACTCAAGCTTACGGAGGCAGGTATAATTTATCCCGTTCTTCGATAGTCAATGGGTAAGTCCTGTCCATTGTGTCCCTAAGAAGGGAGGTATTACTGTTGTCCCTAATGATAAATATGAATTGATCCGCAAAGAATTATCACAGGTTATAGGATGGTAATTGACTTCCGAAAATTAAATAAAGCTACTAAGAAAGATCATTACCCCTAACCTATTCTTGATCAAATGATAGAAAGATTACTGCAAACATACACATTATCGCTTTCTAGATGGTTATTCTGGTTTCTCTCAAATACCGTGTCGGCTAAAGATCAATCAAAGACTACTTTTACATGCCCTTTTGGTACTTTTGCTTATAGATGTATGCCTTTTGGTTTATGTAATGCACATGCTACCTTTCAAAGATGCATGATGGCTATATTCTCTGATTTTTGTGAAAAAATTTGTGAGGTTTTCATGGACGATTTTTCCGTCTATGGTTCCCCTTTTGATGATTGCTTGAGCAATCTTGATCGAGTTTTGCAGAGATGTGAAGAAACTAATCTTGTCTTGAATTGGGAAAAGTGCCACTTTATGGTTAATGAAGGTATTGTCTTGGGGCACAATGCTTCCGAAAGAGGTATTGAAGTTGATAAATCCAAGGTTGATGCTATTGAAAAGATGCCATGTCCCAAGGACATCAAAGGTATAAGAAGTTTCCTTGGTCACCGGATTTTATAGGAGGTTCATTAAGGACTTCTCAAAAATTTCTCGACCTCGACTAATTTATTACAAAAGATGTACCATTTGTCTTTGATGATGATTGTGTAGAAGCATTTGAAATACTTAAGATAGCATTAGTCTCCGCTTTTGTTGTTCAGCCACCGATTGGAATTTACCCTTTGAAATTATGTGTGATGCTAGTGCTTATGCTGTAGGTGTTGTTCTAGGGCAAAGAGTTGATAAGAAATTAAATGTTATCCATTATGCTAGTAAGACTCTAGACAATGCTCAAAGAAACTATGCTACTACTGAAAAGAAACTTTTAGCAGTTGTATTTGCTTATGATAAATTCAGACCCTATATTGTTGATTCTAAAGTAACTATTCACACTGATCATGCTGTTATTAAATATCTTATGGAAAAGAAAGATGCTAAACCTAGACTTATTAGATGGGTCCTCTTGCTGGAAGAATTTGATTTGCATATTGTTGATAGAAAAGGAGCTGAGAACCCCATTGCAGATAACTTATCTAGGTTAGAGAATGTTCTTGATGACCCACTACCTATTGATGATAGCTTTCCTGATGAACAATTAAATGTCATAAGCACTTCTCATAGCACTCCATGGTATGCTGATTATGCTAATTATATTGTTGCTAAATTTATACCACCTAGTTTCACATACCAACAAAAGAAAAGTTTTTCTATGATTTGCGACATTACTTTTGGGATGACCCACATCTTTATAAAGAAGGAGTAGATGGTGTTATTAGACGTTGTGTACCTGAGCATGAACAGGAACAGATCCTACGCAGGTGTCACTCCGAAGCTTATGGGAGACACCACGCTGGAGACAGAACTGCACATAAGGTATTGCAATCTGGTTTTTATTGGCCTACTCTCTTCAAGGATGCCCGTAAGTTTGTTTTGTCTTGCGATGAATGTCAAAGAATTGGTAATATTAGTAGACGTCTAGAAATGCCTATGAATTATTCGCTTGTTATTGAACCATTTGATGTTTGGGGCTTTGATTATATGGGACCTTTTCCTGCCTCTAATGGATATACACATATTTTGGTTGGTGTTGATTACGTTACTAAGTGGGTAGAAGCTATTCCAACTAGTAGTGCTGATCATAACACTTCTATTAAAATGCTTAAGGAAGTTATTTTTCCGAGGTTTGGAGTCCCTAGATATTTAATGACTGATGGTGGTTCACACTTTATTCATGCTGCTTTCGTAAAATGCTTGCTAAATATGATGTTAATCATAGAATTGCATCTCCATATCACCCAGTCTAGTGATCAAGTAGAATTGAGTAATAGAGAGCTCAAATTAATTTTGCAAAAGACTGTTAATAGGTCTAGGAAGAATTGGTCCAAGAAACTTGATGATGCATTATGGGCATATAGAACTGCATATAAGAATCCTATGGGTATGTCTCTGTATAAAATGGTTTATGGGAAAGCATGTCACTTACCTCTCGAACTAGAACATAAGGCATACTGGGCTATTAAAGAGCTCAACTATGATTTCAAACTTGCCGGTGAGAAAAGGTTATTTGATATTAGCTCACTTGATGAATGGAGAACCCAAGCTTATGAAAATGCCAAGTTGTTTAAAGAAAAGGTTAAAAGATGGCATGACAAAAGGATACAAAAGCGTGAGTTTAATGTAGGTGATTATGTATTGCTATACAACTCCCGTTTAAGATTTTTTGCAGGAAAACTTCTCTCTAAATGGGAAGATCCCTACGTTATTGAGGAGGTCTATCGTTCCGGTGCCATTAAAATCAACAACTTTGAAGGCACAAATCCGAAGGTGGTAAACGGTCAAAGGATCAAACATTATATCTCAGGTAATCCCATAAATGTTGAAACCAATATTATTGAAACCGTAACCCCGGAGGAATACATAAGGGACACTTTCCACACCGTTTCAGACTCCGAAAAGGAATAGGTATGTGGTACGGTAAGTAAACCGACTCCAAAACAATTTTAAGGCAATATTTCTCTGTTTTGGAATATTTAGAAACATAGAAAAATAAGTGGCAGTCCGGGAAGGACACGAGGGCCCCACGAGGGTGGTGGGCGCGCCCTACCCCCCTGGGCGCGCCCCCTACCTCGTGAGCACCTCGTGTGCCCTGCGGATTCCGTCTTCTTGCATGATACGTATTTTGGTCGGTAAAAATTCATTATATATTCTCCCAAAGGGTTTGACTCCTGTATCACACAAATCTCCTCTGTTCTTGTTTCGAGCTGTTTTCTGTCAGGGTTGTCAAGGCCAGGCATCATGTCGTCACCTTCCTCCAACAATGGTGACAAAGATGCTTGTCTAATGAAGATAGAGTTGAAGAGGGAAGAACCCATGGAGAGCAACAAGGATGAAGAGATCAAGAAGGCCACGGAGGACCAAGCTCCGGCAGCAGAAGACACCCTTCAACTTGATCACAACTTTCTCACCCCAACTGAAATCGAAGCTTTCAAGATGATTGAGTTAGCTCGTATTCAAAACAAGTATCTCACAAGTGAAAATATTTTGTTGAAGGAGCATATCATTGCACTCAAGGGCATTATTCGCAAGTTTGAGGACCTCTTACACTCGATGTGCGACTATCCAACACCTCCACCTTCTTCACCAACAAAGGAGACATAATCACATGGGTATGGGCACTCCCCTTGGCAATTGCCAAGCTTGGGGGAGGTGCCCCGGTATCGTATCACCATCACAACTCCTATCTTTACCTTTTTCTTAGTTCGATCCTTTTAGTAGTATCTTGATCTAGTAGAATAAAGTTATGGCATGATCTAGTTTTGAGTTTTGCATTATGATCTCTCTATGTAATCGAGTCCGTGAGCTATATATATAATAAAGTTTAGTGTTGAGTCAAGGGCTTGATTATTTTGCCATGATCTTGGATGAACAAAAGAATAGAAAGAAGGAAAAGAATAAAAAGAAACAAGAGTTCATATTGATCTTATTGAGAGTAATGACTTCACATAGAAAGAGTATGATGATTAAAAGTTGTTGAGAGTTGGCAAATAGCTTTGGTCATCGTTGCAATTAATAGGAAGTAATAAGGAAAGAGAGGTTTCACATATAGATATATTATCATTGACCTCTTTTATGATTGCGAGCACTCATTAAAATATGACATGCTAAAGAGTTGATGTTGGACAAGGAAGACAACATAATGAGTTATGTTTTCTTATATCTAACATAAAGTATGTTGTCATGGATCCTCTAACATGTTGAGCTTGCCTTTCCTCCACATGCTAGCCAAATTCTCAGCACCAAGTAGAGGTACTACTTGTGCTTCCAAATACCCTTAAACCAGTTTAGCCATGAGAGTCCACCATATCTACCTATGGATTGAGTAAGATCCTTCAAGTAAGTTGTCATCGGTGCAAAGCAATAAAAATTGCTGTAAACATGTATGATTGATTGGTGTGGGAGAAATAAGCTTTATACGATCTTGTGATGTGGAAGTAATAAAAGCGACGAACTGCATAATAAAGGTTCATATCACAAGGGGCAATATAAAGTGACGTTCTTTCGCATTGAGATTTTGTGCATCCAACCATAAAAGCGCATGGCAACCTGGCTTCCCTCTGCGAAGGGCCTATCTTTTATTATTATCCTCTACGTTATGCAAGAGTCACGGTGATCTTCACCTTTCCTTTTTCATTTTATCCTTTGGCAAGCCCAGCATGTTGGAAAGAACATGATATATATATATATATATATATATATCTAATTGGATGTAGGGGAGCATGAATTATTATTGTTGACATTACCCTTGAGGTAAAAGGTTGTGGGGCAAAACTATAAGCCCCTATCTTTCTCTGTGTCCGATTAAAACTCTGTAACCACAAGTATTGTGTGAGTGTTAGCAATTATGAAGGACTAAATGATAGTTGAGTATGTGGACTTGCTTTTAAGCTCTGACATAGACTCTTTCCGATGTTATGATAAATTGCAATTGCTTCAATGACTGAGGTTATAATTTGTTGGTGCTCAATAAGGTTTCTGATTCATACTTTTGCATTGTGAAAAGATCATCACTTGAACATAAGTAATCATATGACAAAACCTATATGTGTTGCTGTTATAAGAACAATCATGATGCCTTCATGTCCGTATTTTATTTTTATCAACGCCTCTACCTATAAACATGAGGACATATTTATTGTTGTCGGCTTTTCGCTTGAGGACAAGCGAGGTCTAAGCTTGGGGGAGTTGATATGTCCATTTTGCATCATGCTTTTATATCGATATTTATCGCATTATGGGCTGTTATTACACATTATGTCACAATACTTATGGCTATTCTCTTTTATTTTGCAAGGTTTACATGAAGAGGGAGAATGCCGGCAGCTGGAATTCTGGCTGGAAAAGGAGCAAATATTGGAGACCTATTCTGCGCAACTCCAAAAGTCCTGAAACTCCACGGAATATCTTAAAATAAATAAAGAAAAATCGTCGCGAAAGATGAAGGCCACGGGGCCCACACCCTGCTCACGAGGCTGGGTGGCGCGCCCCCCTGGGGTGCGCCCCCTACCTCGTGGGCCCCCTGGTGGCTCTCCGACGCCCATCTTCTCCTATATGAAGTCTTTCGATGAGAAAAAAAATAAGAAGCAACCTTTCGGGACGAAACTCCGCCGCCACGAGGCGGAACCTTGCTGAAAACCGCTTATCATTTCCTTCTGCTCCTCGTTGGGTTTGACACTCTTACTTATCGAAAGGACTACAATAGATCCCCTATACTTGGGGGTCATCACCCATCGCCTCGACGCCCCTCACCGGAGCACCACCACCGTCGCCTTGCTGCCTCGCCGCCCCGTCCGCGACCGAGCCGTCGCCGGATCCCGCAGGACTGCCCCGACCCCGACCCCGTCGCCTCGTCCCCGCCTTCGCTCGCCACTGTCCTCGTACTCCGCCCCGAGCCTCGCTGCCTTTTCCCCACGAACGCCGATGAGGCACCACGCCTCCCCTTTTCCCCTATCTCTCCATAGCCGCGTCGGCCTTGCGCCGTTCAGGCTGCACCAAGACGCCGCACGCCTGCGGCGTCGGCGCGCCGGCGCTTGGCGCCACACTCGCCCGGCGTCCAGCCTCCGGCCGGCCGCTCCTCCGCAGCCGCCATCACTTTGCTCTGCTGGCCAAGGCGTCCGCTTACCTCCCGCCCGCTGCAATGCGCCACAAGATCGCCACCCTGCGCGCACGCTGTCGCCGCCCATGATCGTGCCCCTCGCGCGGCCACAACCCAGCGTGGCTCGTCCACCGCTCTCTGGTACGGCTGCCGCTTGCGCTCGCTCACCGCCCGTTGCTCTGCAAGCTCGTGGTGGCCGGCGACCGCTGCCGCCGTCCGTGGCTTTGGCTCCACCGCTAACACTTCGGCCGGTGCCCCATCGAGACGCCGGCAGCTGCTGGTCTCGACGAGGCTAGCACCCGGGGTCGCCTCAACGGGCGCCCGTGGCTGTGCCCGACCGGCCTCCCCGCTTCGCCCCGTCAACAGCCGCGCCCGTTGGGCCGCCTAGGGCCTATGACAAACGGGGCCCTACCCCAGAACGTTTTTTAAAAGTAAAAGAAAATACAATAAAAATGGATTAATAAAATTAATAATTAATTAATTAATTAGTGAATTAATTAAGTTAATTAATCATGTTTAATTTAATATAATTAACTAGTTAGTTTAATTAAACAGTAATTAGATTAGCGAAATCCTAATTAACCTAAACAGAGTATGACAGGTGGGTCCCACACGTCAATTTGACCCAGTCAACGTCCTGTTGACTGCTGACGTCAGCATACAAAAGGGTCGTTGAGGTACGCCGCGTCGCCATTGATATCCTTCTTCGGAGCCAGGCACACACAAATTGCTGCAGCTGTCAGTTGGAAAGAATAAATAATAAATGGTAGTTTAGTGCTAGTGTAGCCATCCCATACGTCTCCCTCCCGAGCCGCCCCCCTCGTGGGCGACCGGGAGGCCCCAGATCCCATCGCCGCCGAACCTCCCCCACTCCTTCTCCTCCTCCCTCGCCGCCGCCCTATTCTGGATAATGTTGATTTAAAATAATTAAGTAAATCCTAAAAATGATTTAAATCTTTTAAAATTAATATAAAATAAACCGTAGCTCAGATGAAAATACTTTCTACATGAAAGTTGCTCAGAATGACGAGACGATTTCGAATATACAGCCCGTTCGTCTGCCACACATCCCTAACCTATCGAACACGCAACTTTCCCCCTCCGGTACATCTGTCCGAAAACACGAAACACCGGGGATACTTTCCAGGATGTTTCCCCCCTTCGCCGGTATCACCTCTTACCGCGTTGGGGCACACCTAACACCTCTGTTTGCTTTGTCATGCATCGTTATGCATCCGTTTGCATTATATTCATTGTTTCTTCCCCCTCTTCTCTCCGGTAGACTACGAGACCAACGCTTCTTTGGTGCCCCGACCAAACGCTGCTGTTGGCGACCCCTCGTGCAAGCCCCCTTGATCACCAGATATCGCTTATTCTACTCTCTCATCGCTTGCATTAGAGTAGTGTAGCATGTTACTGTTTTCCGTTAATCCTATCCTAATGCATAGCCTGTCCTTGCTACTACTGTTGTTACCTTTACCTGCAATCCTACATGCTTAGTATAGGATGCTAGTATTCCATCTGTGGCCCTACACTCTTGTCTGTCTGCCTTGCTATACTATCAGGCCGTGATCACTCGGGAGGTGATCATGGGTTTATACTATATAATTTATACATGATACATGTGGTGACTAAAGTCGGGTCGGCTCGTGGAGCACCCGCGAGTGATTCATGGATTGGGGGCTGAAAGGAACTTTGTTCCAACGGCCCTCTGTGTGGATATTTGTGGCGAAGCGGCAGGGCAGGTTGAAACCACCTAGGTGAGATGTGGGCCTGGCCCTGGTCGGCGTTCGCGGTTACTTTAGTAACACGCTTAACGAGATCTTGGTATTTGATCTGAGTTGGGTCGTTGACCTTATACACTAACAGCCACGTGGGATAAGATATGGGCAACCGGCGTCGTGGTATCAGCCAAAGCTCTTTTTGACGTCAGCGACTGAGCGGCGCGCGCCGGATTGGACTAGAACGCCTGCTAGGCTAGGTCTACTTTCGGCCGCCCTCACAACATGCAGGTGTGCAATGGGCAATGGGCCCAGACCCCTGCGCCATAGGGTTTAGACCGGCGTGCTGACCTCTCTGTTGAGCCTAGGTGGGGCTGCGACATGTTGATCTCCCGAGGCCGGACATGACCCAGGAAAGTGTGCCCGGCCAGAGGGATCGAGCGTGTCGGGTAATGTGGTGCACCCCTGCAGGGAAGTTTATCTATTCGAATAGCCGTGATCTTCGGTAACAGGACGACTTGGAGTTGTACCTTGACCTTATGACAACTAGAACATGATACTTAATAAAACACACCCTTCCAAGTGCCAGATACAATCCGGTGATCGCTCTCTAACAGGGCGACGAGGAGGGGATCACCTGGTAGGTTTATGCTATGCAATGCTGCTTGGTGAACTTACCATCTACTCTCTTCTACATGCTGCAAGATGGACGTGGCCAGAAGCGTAGTCTTCGACAGGATTAGCTATCCCCCTCTTATTCGGGCATTCTGCAGTTCAGTCCACTGATATGGCCCATTACACATATACCCATGCATATGTAGTGTAGCTCCTTGCTTGCGAGTACTTTGGATGAGTACTCACGGTTGCTTTTCTCCCTATTTTCCCCCTTTCCCTTCTACCTGGTTGTCGCAACCAGATGCCGGAGCCCAGGAGCCAGACGCCACTGTCGACAATCTAATTCCTACTATAATCGAGGTGCCTACTACTATGTGCAGACCACCGACGATGACCAGGAGTAGTTTAGGAGGATCCCAGGCAGGAGGCCTGCGCCTCTTTCGATCTGTATCCCAGTTTGTGCTAGCCATCTTATGGCAACTTGTTTAACTTATGTCTGTACTCGGATATTGTTGCTTCCGCTGACTCGTCTATGATCGACACTTGTATTCGAGCCCTCGAGGCCCCTGGCTTGTATTAAGATGCTTGTATGACTTATTTTATTTTTAGAGTTGTGTTGTGATATCTTCCCCTGAGTCCCTGATCTTGATCGTACACGTTTGCGTGTATGATTAGTGTACGATTGAATCGGGGGCATCACAACGAGGTAGGGGCGCGCCTACCCCCCAGGGCACGCCCTCCACCCTCTTGGGCCCCCTGTTTCTCCATCGACGTACTCCTTCCTCCTATATATACCTACGTACCCCCAAACGATCAGATACGGAGCCAAAAACCTAATTCCACCGCCGCAACCTTCTGTACCCACGAGATCCCATCTTGGGGCCTGTTCCGGAGCTTCGCCGGAGGGGCATCAATCACGGAGGGCTTCTACATCAACACCATAGCCCCTCCGATGAAGTGTGAGTAGTTTACCTCAGACCTTCTTGTCTATAGTTAGTAGCTAGATGGCTTCTTCTCTCTTTTGGATCTCAATACAATGTTCTCCCCTCTCTCGTGGAGATCTATTCGATGTAATCTTCTTTTTGCGGTGTGTTTGTTGAGACCGATGAATTGTGGGTTTATGATCAAGTTTATCTATGAACAATATTTGAATCTTCTCTAAATTCTTTTATGTATGATTGGTTATCTTTGCAAGTCTCTTCGAATTATCAGTTTGGTTTGGCCTACTAGATTGATCTTTTTTGCAATGGGAGAAGTGCTTAGCATTGGGTTCAATCTTTCGGTGTCCTTTCCCAGTGATAGTAGGGGCAGCAAGGCACATATTGTATTGTTGCCATCGAGGATAACAAGATGGGTTTTTTATCATATTGCATGAATTTATCCCTCTACATCATGTCATCTTGCTTAAGGCGTTACTCTGTTTTCTTGAACTTAATACTCGAGATGCATGCTGGATAGCGGTCGATGAGTGGAGTAATAGTAGTAGATGCAGGCGGGAGTTGGTCTACTTGTCTCGGACGTGATGCCTATATACATGATCATACCTAGATATTCTCATAACTATGCTCAGTTCATCAATTGCTCAACAAAGAATTTGTTCACCCACCGTAAAATACTTATGCTCTTGAGAGAAGCCACTAGTGAAACCTATGGCCCCGGGTCTATCTTCATCATATTAATCTTCCAACACTTAGTTATTTCCTTTGCTTTTTTACTTTGATTTTATTTTACTTTGCATCTTTATCATAAAAATACCAAAAATATTATCCTATCATATCTATGAGATCTCACTCTCGTAAGTGACCATGTAGGGATTGACAACCCCTTATCGCGTTGGTTGCGAGGATTTATTTGTTTTGTGTAGGTGCGAGGGACTCGCGCGTAGCCTCCTACTGGATTGATACCTTGGTTGTCAAAAACTGAGGGAAATACTTACACTACTTTGCTGCTTCAGCCTTTCCTCTTCAAGGGAAAACCAATGCAGTGCTCAAGAGGTAGCAAGAAGGATTTCTGGCGCCGTTGCCGGGGAGGTCTACGCAAAAGTCAACATACCAAGTACCCATCACAATCTCTTATCTCCCGCATTACATTATTTTCCATTTGCCTCTCGTTTTCCTCTCCCCCACTTCACCCTTGCCGTTTTATTCACCCTCTCTTTTCGCTCGCCTCTTTTTTTCGCTCTCTTTTTGTTTGCTTGTGTGTTGGATTGCTTGTTTGTCACGATGGCTCAAGATAATACCAAATTATGTGACTTTACCAATACCAACAATAATGATTTCCTTAGCACTCCGATTGCTCCTCTTACCAATACTGAATCTGGTGAAATCAATGCTGCTTTGTTGAATCTTGTCATGAAAGATCAATTCGCCGGCCTTCCTAGTGAAGATGCCGCTACTCATCTAAATAGCTTCGTTGATTTGTGTGATATGCAAAAGAAGAAAGATGTCGACAATGATATTGTTAAGTTGAAGCTATTTCCTTTTTCTCTTAGAGATCGTGCTAAAGCTTGGTTTTCGTCTTTGCCTAAAAATAGTATTGATTCGTGGAATAAGTGCAAAGATGCTTTTATCTTCAAGTATTTTCCTCCCGCTAAGATCATCTCTCTTAGAAACGATATTATGAATTTTAAGCAACTTTATCATGAACATGTTGCACAAGCTTGGGAGAGGATGAAATTAATGATACGTAATTGCCCTACTCATGGTTTGAATTTGTGGATGATTATACAAAATTTTTTATGCCGGATTGAATTTTGCTTCTAGAAATCTTTTAGATTCGGCCGCGGGAGGCACTTTTATGGAAATAACTTTAGGAGAAGCTTCTAAACTCCTAGATAATATTATGGTTAATTATTCTCAATGGCACACTGAAAGATCTACTAATAAAAAAGTGCATGCGATAGAAGAAATTAATGTTTTGATTGGAAAGATGGATGAAGTTATGAAATATTTGCTACTAAGAGTGTTTCTTCTGATCCTAATGATATGCCTTTGTCTACCTTGATTGAGAATAATAATGAATCTATGGATGTGAATTTTGTTGGTAGGAATAATATTGGTAACAACGCGTATAGAGGAAACTTTAATCCTAGGCCTTATCCTAGCAATTCCTCTAATAATTATGGAAACTGCTACAACAACTCTTATGGAAATTTTAATAAGATGCCCTCTGAATTTGAGACTAGTGTTAAAGAGTTTATGAATTCGCAAAAGAATTTCAATGCTTTGCTTGAAGAGAAAATACTTAAAGTTGATGAATTGGCTAGGAACGTTGATAGAATTTCTCTTGATGTTGATTCTTTAAATCTTAGATCTATCCCTCCTAAGCATGATATCAATGAGTCTCTCAAAGCCATGAGAATTTCCATTGATGAGTGCAAAGAAAGAACCGCTAGGATGCGTGCTAAGAAAGATTGCTTTATTAAAGCGTGTTCTTCAAATTTCTATGAAATTAAAGATGAAGATCTAAAAGTTATTGATGTGTCCCCTATTGAATCCTTGTTTTGCAATATGAATCTTGAGAATGATGGGACTGAATATGATCCACCTTTACCTAGAAGGCGTTCCAAAAATTCGGAGTTTTTAGATCTTGATGCTAAATTTGATAAAAGTGGGATTGAAGAAATCAAAACCCTAGATGTTAATAAATGCACTATTTTGGATTTCAAGGAATTTAATTATGAAAATTGCTCTTTGATAGATTGTATTTCCTTGTTGCAATCCGTGCTAAATTCTCCTCATGCTTATAGTCAAAATAAAGCTTTTACCAAACATATCGTTGTTGCCTTGATGCAATCTTATGAAGAAGAACTTGAGTTGGAAGTTTCTATCCAGAGAAAACTTTATGATGAGTGGGAACCTACTATTAAAATTAAGATTAAGGATCATGAGTTCTATGCTTTATGTGATTTGGGTGCTAGTGTTTCCACTATTCCCAAAACTTTGTGCGATTTGCTAGATTTCCGTGATTTTGATGATTGCTCTCTAAACTTGCACCTTGCGGATTCCACTATTAAGAAACCTATGGGAAGAATTAATGATGTTCTTATTGTTGCAAATAGGAATTATGTGCCCGTAGATTTTATCGTTCTTGACATAGATTGCAATCCTTCATGTCCTAGTATTCTTGGTAGAACTTTCCTTAGAACGATTGGTGCAATTATTGATATGAAGGAAGGGAATATTAGATTCCAATTTCCATTGAAGAAAGGCATGGAACACTTCCCTTGTAAGAAAATAAAATTACCATATGAATCTATCATGAGAGCCACTTATGGATTGCCTACCAAAGATGGCAATACCTAGATCTATCCTTGCTTTTATGCCTAGCTAGGGGCGTTAAATGGTAGCGCTTGTTGGGAGGCAACCCAATTTTATTTTTAGTTTTTTTGCTTTTTGCTTCTGTTTAGGAATAAATATTCGTTCTAGCCTCTGTTTAGATGTGTTTTTATGTTTTAGTTAGTGTTTGTGCCAAGTTAAACCTATAGGATCTTCTTGGATGATAGTTATTTGATCTTGCAGAAATTTCCAGAAACTTTCTGTTCACGAAAATAATTGGTAAAAATAACTAGATCGTGATAAAATACTGATTCCAATTCCTGCTGATCAATAAACAAATTGTCTAGGTCGTCCTATTTTGGCTGATTTTTTGGAGTTCCAGAAGTTTGCTTTAGTTACAGATTACTACAGACTGTTCTGTTCTTGACAGATTCTGTTTTTCGTGTGTTGTTTGCTTATTTTGATGAATCTATGGCTAGTAAAATAGTTTATATACCATAGAGAAGTTGGAATACAGTAGTTTTAACACCAATATAAATAAATAATGAGTTCATTACAGTACCTTGAAGTGGTCTTTTGTTTTCTTTCGCTAACGGAGCTCACGAGATTTTACATTGAGTTTTGTGTTGTGAAGTTTTCAAGTTTTGGGTGAAAGATTTGATGGATTATGTAACAAGGAGTGGAAAGAGCCTAAGCTTGGGGATGCCCATGGCACCCCCAAGATAATCTAAGGACACCATAAATCCAAAGCTTGGGGATGCCCCGTAAGGCATCCCCTCTTTCGTCTACTTCCATCGGTAACTTTACTTGGAGCTATATTTTTATTCACCACATGATATGTGTTTTGCTTGGAGCATCTTCTATGATATGAGTCTTTGATTTTTAGTTTACCACAATCATCCTTGCTGTACACACCTTTTGAGAGAGCCATACATGATTTGGAATTTGTTAGAATACTCTATGTGCTTCGCTTATATCTTTTGAGTTACATAGTTTTTGCTCTAGTACTTCACTTATATCTTTTAGAGCATGGTGGTGGATTTGTTTTATAGAAACTATTGATCTCTCATGCTTCACTTAGATTATTTTGAGAGTCTTAAATAGCATGGTAATTTTCTTAAATAATCCTAATAGGCTTGGTATTCAAGATTAGAAAAAAACTTTCTTATGAGTGTGTTGAATACTAAGAAAAGTTTGATGCTTGATAATTGTTTTGAGATATAAAGATGGTGATATTAGAGTCATGCTAGTTGAGTAGTTGTGAATCTGAGAAATACTTGTGTTAAAGTTTGTGATTCCCGTAGCATGCACGTATGGTGAACCGTTATGTGATGAAGTCGGAGCATAATTTATTTATTGATTGTCTTCCTTATGAGTGGCGGTCGGGGACGAGTGATGGTCTTTTCCTACCAATCTATCCCCATAGGAGCATGCGCGTAATACTTTGCTTTGATAACTTGTAGATTTTTGCAATAAGTATATGAGTTCTTTATGACTAATGTTGAGTCTGTGGATTATACGCACCCTTCTTCCTTCCACCATTGCTAGCCTCTCTAATACCGCGCACTTTTCGCCGGTATCATACACCCACCATATACCTTCCTCAAAACAGCCACCATACCTACCTATCATGGCATTTCCATAGCCATTCCGAGATATATTGCCATGCAACTTTCCACCGTTCCGTTTATTATGACACGCTCCATCATTGTAATATTGCTTTGCATGATCATGTAGTTGACATCGTATTTGTGGCAAAGCCACCGTTCATAATTCTTTCATACATGTCACCCTTGATTCATTGCATATCCCGGTACACCGCCGGAGGCATTCATGTAGAGTCATATTTTGTTGTAAGTATCGAGTTGTAATTGTTGAGTTGTAAGAAAATAAAAGTGTGATGATCTTCATTTTTAGAGCATTGTCCCAAGTGAGGAAAAGGATGATGGAGACTATGATTCCCCCACAAGTCGGGATGAGACTCCGGACAAAAAAAGAGGCCATAAAAAAAGGCCCAAGTAAAAAAATGAGAGAAAAAGAGAGAAGGGACAATGTTAGTATCCTTTTACCACACTTGTGCTTCAAAGTAGCACCATGATCTTCATGATAGAAAGTCTCTCATTTTGTCACTTTCATATACTAGTGGGAATTTTTCATTATAGAACTTGGCTTGTATATTCCAATGATGGGCTTCCTCAAAATGCCCTAGGTCTTCGTGAGCAAGCGAGTTGGATGCACACCCACTTAGTTTCTTTTGTTGAGCTTTCATATACTTATAGCTCTAGTGCATCCGTTGCATGGAAATCCCTAATCACTCACATTGATATCTATTAATGGGCATCTCCATAGCCCGTTGATACGCCTAGTTGATGTGAGACTATCTTCTCCTTTTTTGTCTTCTCCACAACCACCATTCTATTCCACATAAAGTGCTATGTCCATGGCTCACGCTCATGTATTGCGTGAAGATTGAAAAAGTTTGAGAACGTCAAAAGTATGGAACAATTGCTTGGCTTGTCATCGGGGTTGTGCATGATTTAAATACTTTGTGTGGTGAAGATAGAGCATAGCCATACTATATGATTTTGTAGGGATAACTTTCTTTGGCCATGTTATTTTGAGAAGACATAATTGCTTTGTTAGTATGCTTGAAGTATTATTATTTTTATGTCAATATTAAACTCTTGTCTTGAATCTTCCGGATCTGAATATTCATACCACAATTAAGAAGAATTACATTGAAATTATGCCAAGTAGCACTCCGCATAAAAAATTCTATTTTTATCATTACCTACTCGAGGACGAGCAGGAATTAAGCTTGGGGATGCTTGATACGTCTCCAACGTATCTATAATTTTTGATTGCTCCATGCTATATTATCTACTGTTTTGGACATTATTGGGCTTTATTATTCACTTTTATATTATTTTTAGGACTAACCTATTAACCAGAGGCCCAGCCCAGAATTGCTGTTGTTTTGCCTATTTGAGTTTCACGGAAAAGGAATATCAAGCGGAGTCCAAAGCGGAATGAAACCTTCGAGGAACGTGATTTTGTAGCGAATTTGATCCAGGAGACTTGGACCCTACATCAAGAAAAAAAAGAGGAGGCCACGAGGTAGGGGGCGCGCCCACCACCCTCGTGGGCCCCCTGTTGCTCCATCGACGTACTCCTTCCTCCTATATATACCTACGTACCCCAAAACGATCAGATACGGAGCCAAAAACCTAATTCCACCGCCGCAACCTTCTGTACCCACGAGATCCCATCTTGGGGCCTGTTCCGGAGCTCCGCCGGAGGGGGCATCAATCACGGAGGGCTTCTACATCAACACCATAGCCCCTCCGATGAAGTGTGAGTAGTTTACCTCAGACCTTCGGGTCCATAGTTAGTAGCTAGATGGCTTCTTCTCTCTTTTTGGATCTCAATACAATGTTCTCCCCCTCTCTCGTGGAGATCTATTCGATGTAACCTTCTTTTGCGGTGTGTTTGTTGAGACCGATGAATTGTGGGTTTATGATCAAGTTTATCTATGAACAATATTTGAATCTTCTCTGAATTCTTTTATGTATGATTGGTTATCTTTGCAAGTCTCTTCGAATTATCAGTTTGGTTTGGCCTACTAGATTGATCTTTCGTGCAATGGGAGAAGTGCTTAGCTTTGGGTTCAATCTTGCGGTGTCCTTTCCCAGTGACAGTAGGGGCAGCAAGGCACATATTGTATTGTTGACATCGAGGATAACAAGATGGTTTTTTTATCATATTGCATGAATTTATCCCTCTACATCATGTCATCTTGCTTAAGGCGTTACTCTGTTTTCATGAACTTAATACTCTAGATGAATCTTTGGATAGCGGTCGATGAGTGGAGTAATAGTAGTAGTTGCGGTGAGTCGGTCTACTTGTCTCGGACGTGATGCCTATATACATGATCATACCTAGATATTCTCATAACTATGCTCAATTCTGTCAATTGCTCAACAGTAATTTGTTCACCCACCGTAAAATACTTATGCTCTTGAGAGAAGCCACTAGTGAAACCTATGGCCCCAGGGTCTATCTTCATCATATTAGTCTTCCAACACTTAGTTATTTCCTTTGCTTTTTTACTGTGCTTTTATTTTACTTTGCATCTTTATCATAAAAATACCAAAAATATTATCCTATCATATCTATCAGATCTCACTTTCATAAGTGACCATGAAGGGATTGACAACCCCTTATCGCGTTGGTTGCGAGGATTTATTTGTTTTGTGTAGGTGCGAGGGACTCGCGCATAGCCTCCTACTGGATTGATACTTTGGTTCTCAAAAACTGAGGGAAATACTTCAGCTACTTTGCTGCATCACCCTTTCCTCTTCAAGGGAAAACCAACGCAGTGCTCAAGAGGTAGCACACGGCGAGACCCTTGCCGGTGCCCAGGCAGGACTCTTGCCGGAGAGATCTGCGGGGCCGCAGCCAGGCCCACATCTGCCAAGACTCCCCCGCCGTTCCCATGCAGTTGCCAGCCCATCAACTAGGCGAGCACCTGCGTGGCGACGGGCGGCCTCTAGGCCAACTCAGCAAGCACCTACATGGTGGCATGCAGATATTCATGAAGACCCTACCACCACGCCAACTCAGCAGCCTGCCAGCCTACATGGCGCTGCATGCCTCGTTGGTCTGGACGCGTGTCGGAGCAAGGCGGAGCGGAGACGGATGGGCCGGGCCTCGTTACCACCCCCGATAAAGCAAGAGGACACCTAAGTAGCACATTTAATTCACTTTGTCCTGTAATGACAAGCGATGAGCTTGTACACTGTATACCTTTCCACCTCCTGTATGCCACTGTGGCAGCCCCTTTTGACTATAAAAGGAGGCCCGAGGCGTACTGGAGGAGGATTCGGATCTTTTGGACGATGCACACACTGTAGCTATTTCAAGAGCCCAAGAACACTCAAATATACACAAAATAAGGACTAGGGGATTACGCATCCTCGCGGCCCGAACCTGGGTAAACGATCCTCGTGCTGGCTTCTAGACCCGCTCTTTGCACAACCCCACGCCCGCCAACTGTAGAAGGGATCCCAGTGATCCCATAGGTGTCGTTTCCCCCCACAGATAAAGAAACAATTAAGTTAGTTTTAGTAGAGAGCTTTTTGTCACAAGAAACTTATTTGTCCCTAGGCAATCGATAACTAAACTGGTTATCATTATTGCAATTATATATGAGGGAGAGGCATAAGCTAACATAATTTCTCTACTTGGATCATATGCACTTATAGTTGGAACTCTAGCAAGCATCCGCAACTACTAAGGATCATTAAGGTAAAACCCAACCATAGCATTATAAGGTATCAAGTCCTCTTTACTCCCATACGCAACAACCCCCTTACTCGGGTTTAAGCTTCTGTCACTCTAGCAACCCACCATAAGCGAATCATGAACATATTGCAACAACCTACAGCGGGGCTCCCTCATGCTTGCGCGATGTGATGCCCCCGATTCAATCGTACACTAATCATACATGCAAATGTGTACGATCAAGATCAGGGACTCACGGGAAGATATCACAACATGACTCTAGACAAAAATTAAAATAATACAAGCTTTATATTACAAGCCAGGGGCCTCGAGGGCTTGAATACATAAGCTCAAATACACAAGAGTCAGCGGAAGCAACAATATCTGAGTACAGACATAAGTTAGACAAGTCTGCCTTAAGAAGGCTAGCACAAAAGCAACATCGATTGAAAAGGCAAGGCCTCCTGCCTGGGTGTCGGAGTAATGGGCCACGGGCAGGCTAACCCGAAGCCCAGAACCTTTCAAGACATCGGGGCTGACTGTGCCCCTCAAGACGCCAAGATGAAGAGCCACCTTCTAAAGGACGGCTGAAGGAACGACCGACTGCCCGCATGCGGTCGAGTCCTGGAGGCGAGGTCAAGACGGGCCGACTCCCACCTGGCGGCTTCTAGAGAAGCCGGCCACGGGGAGTCGGCCCACGACACCAACGAAGCCCCTGCCCTCATCAAGGGGGATGGGACGGGAAGTGGCAACAGTGAAGCCCACTCCCTCCCTTTTTCAGAGGATGGCTAGGCCACGATTACCTTGTGCGGCCGGAGATCTCCGTCCGTGGCAACCTTTGTTGCCACGCCATCCCCGACATCGGCTTACCGATGGCATGAGTCCTGCACTCTACGACGGCTGTCGATGCGGTCCAGGGATGATGGACCCTACCAGTCAGCGAGAGTCCAGAAGATGGCAAGAGCACTACCAGTCGGACTTGATGGGAGCCGGCCCCCAGGAGTCGGCCTGCCCCTCCCACGGGTCCCACGCACCATTAACTAGACGAGACAGGGAGTGGCTGTAGTAATCGCCTGCCAGGTGGTGGGGCTATAGCCACGACCCCATGACCGAGCCTGCGCCATTAGAAGCACGGCTACAGTTATCAGCAGCCGGCAAGATCCGCAAGTGGCGGGTACGGCCTGTCGGCTCCATACCAGACCAGTCGGCGGGCCCCAACAGTCGGTAGAGAAGCCGGCAGGCGAAGAGACTAACGGCTGGGCCCTGCGCCCAGTCGTTTTACCATTGTACCCTTGGGGGGTAGGCCTATATAAACCCCCCAGGGCACCCGTGCAAAGGGTTCCAACCCATTAGAACTAGACTAGATCATATAGGAAGGAGAGAGCAAGCATTGCCTTCTCCTACCTTCAGCATACAGTTCGAGGAGCAACCTTGTACTCACTTTGCCTTAGTGATCATGCGGAGACCCCGCAGAGCAGGACTAGGGGTGTTATCTCCTAGGAGAGCCCTGAACCTGGGTAAAGTACACCGTCGTTCGTGTCTATGCCTCATCCCGCTTCCGGGCACCGGCGACGTTCTACTCGCTCCCACCATGATAAGCCATCCTTTGGCATATGTCGCACCCAACCCCTGACACTGGGAGCCTCCTAACTACTCCTGGTCGTCGGCGGCCTCCACATAGTAGTAGGCACCCTCGGTGTAGTAGTAGTAGTCGTCGGCTCCTGGGCTCCACCATTTGGTTGCGACGTCTGAGAAGAATGGAAAAGGGGAAAAAGAGGAAGCAAAGCAACCGTGAGTACTCATCCAAAGTACTCGCAAGCAAGGATCTACACTACATATGCATCAGTTCAATGAAATGGGTAGTATCTGTGGACTGAACTGCAGAATGCCAGAAGAGAAAGGGAAAACCTAGCCTATCGAAGACTAGCATCTTCAAGCATCTTGCAGCATTGAGAAGAGTATAGAATAGCAGTTTATATCTAGCAAACATGTTGTAACATTAGCGCCCAAATATCCTTTCTCGACTCCCTGCGAGAAAGCAATCCTGGAGCCACATATCCATAACATGCCTCAGCATTTAGTATCCAGTTCTAGTTGTATCGACCGGGATACAACTCCGAGCATCCATTATCGTGGACAAGGCTATTCGAATAGATCAATCTTCCCTGCAGGGGTGTACTAACTTACCCAACACGCTCGATCAACTCCGGCCGGACACACCATCAGGTCATGACCGGCCTCGGCTGATCAACACACTGTAGTCCTACCTAGACTCAACAGAGAGGCCAGTACGCCGGTCTACATCCTAAGCACGCAGGGGTCTTGGTCCCATCGCCCTTTGCACCCCTGCATGTTGCGTACGCGGATGGTGAGCAGACCTAGCTACCTCCTTAAAAAGGCAGGTGCTTACGCAGTCCAACCCGGCGTGGGTTGCTCCATCGCTGACGTTCGTTGAGCTTTCGGTCGATACATACGACGCAGAGTGCCCATACTTATTCCTGCATGGTGGTTAGTGCGAAAAGGCCAGAGGCCTACTTGGATCAAATATCCAAACCGTTGGTGTCTTAGTAGTGTGCGGTAATGAGCAGAGACACGATCATGTGACCCCGTCACCCCATCTCCCGGACTTGCGGCAAGGGCTAAGAATGCCCAGCCGCGCAGTGTGGAAAACTTGCGGGTATCCTCCAGATCAACCCGACTTCACATCACTCGCGGGTACCCCTCGGGGCCGACCTGATGTCATCATGGCTCTATGGTAAGTCAAAGTAACCGTGTGTCTGAAACAACAAGGGGGAAACCCGAGGAATCGCCCTCGACGGATTCCCACTCGATGTAACCATCAAGGTGTACTTGGAGGAATCACCCTCGTTGGTCCACAATTGAGGGGTTGCACGACAGAGTCATTATCGGGAGTGGTCAAGGAGGAATCACCCTCGATGTCCACGACCGAATAGCTACACTACAGGGTTAACATCAGAAGTGCTGATGAGGTATCACCCTCGGCACTCGATAGTAACTCTGCAGAGTCGTACAACTAAGGGGGGTGATGTGTGGTGTCGGGGCCTGGACATCGATCACGTTGATCGAGTCATTAAACATAAAGCAGGGCAACTAGGACAAGATGGGGGTCACTTATGGATCTCTAACCAGCCTATACTAAGCAGTTTAGAATAAGCAGGTACGGTATGAAAGTAGGTAGCAAAAACAGGCGCTGCATCAGAATAGGAGCAATCAATTATAGTAGAAAAAAATAATGCAAGCATGAGAGAATGGAATGGGCTATATCGGGATGATCAAAAGGGGGGGCTTGCCTGGAAGCTCTGCTGCAAAGGAAGAAGGGTCGTCGGAGACGTAGTCGATCACAGGGGCAGCATCGGTCTTGGGGTCTACCGGAGAGAAGAGGGGGAAGAAACAATAAATATAAAGCAAACAAAGCATCATAAAGCATAACATGGTAATATGATGTGCCTAGTGTGACCTATCGTATGTCTACACGAATAGGTGAAGGGGTAATTCACCCGGGAATGTTTTCCTGGTTCCGGACCTATGTCAGACAGATGACTGGAGGGGGAATATTCCATGTTCAGATAGTTAGAAGCATCTGACAGGTAAACGGATAGTATATTCGGATTCTTCTCATTTTTCTGAGCAACTTTCATGTAGAAAACATTTTCATCCGAGTTGCGGTTTATTTTATATTAATTTCCAAAGTTTGTACAATTTTCTGGAATTTCTGGTTTTATTTTTAATTCAAAATTAACCACCAAAATTGTTAAGTGTACCCAGAAGTACACCCACCAAGGGTTGACTGGTGGGCCAGGTCAACTGCTGACTCAGTAGTTGACTAGTCAAAGGGCTGACCGGGGTCCACCTGTCATTGACCCAGTTAGTAACAGATTGATTTTATTATTTTGTTAACTTAATTAGCAGGTGGGGCCTGGTGGTAAGTGACAGTGGCTAAACTAATGTTAGTAATTAATCAAACTTGCCTAATTAGTAGGGGGCTACATGGTCGTGGGCCATTATTTCTAATCTAACACACACGCACACACGGATATAAACAGGGCCGGCCAAGGCATAGCAGAGCACCATGGTGAACGCTTGCCTTTCATTGTGGCGCCATATGGTAACAACGCAGGAAGGGCAGGAGGCGGCCTCGCTTGGGCAGATCGGTGCGGGCCGTGGGCGTGCGTGCAGCGGCGCGGGTTGCCGGCGCGACGACACAGAGGCAAGTGCAGCGGCGGTGGCGGAAGCGACGGGTGTCAGTGTCAAAACCGGCCGATCTCGGGTAGGGGGTTCCGAACTATGCGTCTGAGGATCGAAGGTAACAGGAGACAGGGGACACGATGTTTACCCAGGTTTGGGCCCTCTTAAGGGAGGTAATACCCTACTTACTGCTTGAATTACTTTGATGAGTATTGGAGTTACAAGAGTCGATCTACCTCGAGATCGTAATGGCTAAATCCTATATGTCTAGCCTATATGAATTCTGATAGCCTCTACGGACTAAACCCTCCGGTTTATATAGACATCGGAGGAGGCTAGGGTTGTATAGAGTCGGTTTACAGGGGAAGGAACTAAACATCCGGTTGCCAATCTTGCCATCCACACAAAGGAGAGTCCCATCCGGGCACGGGGACGAGTCTTCTATCTTGTATCTTCATGGCCCATCAATCCGGCCCTTGTCACATAGCCCAGCCATCCGAGGAACCCTTAATCTAGGACTCCCTCAGTAGCCCCCGAACTTGCCTTCAATGACGACATCGTATCCGGCTTATGTCTTCGGCTTTGCAAGGCGGGTTCTCCTCCGGAATAGACGATAGTTCGGTTCCACATTAATTATCATATTCTATCGGTTCTTTGCCGCCGTTGCCTCGCTTCCACGTGTCAAACGAATGTGAACGGTCTAGGTGTTATTACACATAACCCCTTGACCATGTAGGGAAGGTGTCTATTTAAGGAGATTAGATCTCAGATGCCATTCCACACCACATGGAAATCCTTAGAACTCGCCATAGGAAATTGTCCAAACATGGCCGGCGTTCCCAAGTCTTCCTCACGCCCCCACGGCCCTAAAAAAGGCGATTGGGAAAGCTGCTCGGTATCCCGCACCCATTTGAACAGACTTCAGACGCAGGGATATCTTCCTCCCGTGGATCTAGTCTGTGTTCGGGCTAGATTAACTTCCCTCAACGGCGAAGCCCTAGCGGAGAATTTCCCCAATCCTACTAAAGAGGAGCGGGTGCGCTTCGTTTCCTTCCTTTTGAGAGGCGTAGGATTTCCTATCCATCCTTTCCTCAGAGGTCTCCTGAGTTTCTGACCTCCAAGCGCACTGTCGACACGGGCTCCATCTTGCATATCGCGGGCTTCGTTGCTCTTTGCGAGCTGTTTCTAGGCTGCGAGGCTCATTTCGAGCTATGGCGGAAATTTTTCTGCCACGTCCCCCGCTCCCAAAAGGGATCCGTATTCGAGGTGGGCGACATCAAAGTATGGCGCATAGCCGGGATAGGTTACCTATCTGGCACTCCGAAGAAGGCACCTGGAGAGTGGCCCTCAGAATGGTTTTATATTGAAGACATCATCGTTCTTCCGGACCCAATCCGGCACGGTCTTCCCAAATTCTCCAGTGCTCCTTTAAAGAAGCACGTCAACTAGCGTCCCCAAAGCCTCGAGGAAGAAGACAATGTGGAGGTTAAGAGGCTAGTAAGCAAGATCAGAGTACTTGCCCACTCCGGGCTGTCTATAATCGAGGTAATGGCTATGTCAATAACACGATGCGTTCAACTGCTCCAGTCCAGAGGTCTTCCTATGTGGCATTACAACGGGGAGGACGATGCATACGCAAGGGTCCGGACAATTTTGCCGCTTTGGCCGCCATCTTAGCTGACCTTTACAAAGGGGAGAAGGAAGACTTCACTCGCTTGAAATGTGGGGAAGGTTTTTCCATGTATAACCCCGTCGTCTGGGTGAGTTTTTCGTTGATTATTAGCCTCACTCAATTTCTTTCCTGAGTCATGCTAGCCGAATCTAATCCGGCTATTTTCAATAGGAGTGGAGGAAGGTCGTAAAGGGGGTCCACAGCCCCGCTCCGTAGCCAGAGGACCATGTTCGAGACACGAATCCCGGATTTGAAGAAGATCTGGATATATTTATAGAGCTTAAGGAGGGGGTCTTTTATCAGGCGACCCACGACGGTACGGAAGTGGACATTATAGCCGACTACCCCGGCCTTCTTCCCTCCTCCCATGTAAGTACCCAGGAGACATCCCCTCAAAAAGAGTTTTCCCCATGCGCCTCATCCACCACACGGTCTCATGCTCCGAAGGGGCGGCGCTCGTCTCGCCGAACTACAACAAAGGCGTCCTCCAAGAAGGCGACGCCCGCGCAGGGCGAGTCTTTGAAAAGAAAGGAAAATGGTGATACTGCCGGGCCCCCATCTTCATCAAAGAGGTATAGTTTTTAACATGCACTCGGTGGATAGAACGGATTGTGATGTTTTCCGCTGCGCCACATTTTAGGAGGAGCATACGCCGGACTGCATCCGGGGACCTTGCCGGCATGCACCGACCAATCCGGCCCCGGACCCTACCACAAGGACTAGGGTTGATATGGGCACAATGCCAGATTGTCATTTCCAAGAGGATTCAGATAATGTATTCGTCACCAATTCTGAAGTGGAGAGCGCAATGAATCATCGGCGGCGGAAAGAGGCCATGCGCGACCCAAGTTTCACCGAAGAGGCGTTCAACGCCCTCAGCTCTGCGGATGCATATATCTGAGCTGCTGGGATGGACTTGCCGGAGCCACTCACCTACTTTCAAAGGATATGCGGGTAAGAACTTTGTGTAGATTCAATAATCATGTGCCAGTAGCCCCCGAGACTTGAAGCAGTTGGCCCAACTGATTTAAGGTTCATTATATCATCAGAAACTCACAAAGAAAAATAACACATTGTCCAAGGAGCTTGAAGAATGTCGGACCAAGCTAATTGTTGTCACCGCTGAACTAGAAAATTCGAAGAAATCCAAGAAGGCACCTAACAGTGAGCACAACAGTGTCCAGAAAATACGATTCTGCGCCAACAATGATTTTTAAATATGTACCATTTTTGTTTACAGCAGCAGGATCGACTGATCAGTTGGACGAGAGGCTAAGGGCTGCTCAGGCGGACAAACAACATGCCGAAGGGCAAGAATCCACTAGTCAACGTATATTAACACGGACCATTGATTAGAAGAACAAACTACAAGATGCAAACATCAAGCAAGCCGAAGAGCTAAAGGACGTACGAGCCCAACTATCGGGTGCCTTGAAGGAGAACAGAAAGCTGAAAGGCGACATATTCAGTATGTCCTTTAACCTGACTTTCATACGGTCCCGTGATGGAAAGTTTTTCGAAATTGTTCCTGTAGGTTTGTTAACTGGGCGGCCCGAGGGAGAAGTGTCCGAATTTTAAGGAGACTTGCTGCAAGAGCTATCCAAAGTGCACGAGCGAGCTCAGAAAGCCATGAGGAACATGGCTAAGGCTTTGTCGCCATCCGATTCTCCTCCAGAAATTATGGAGGATCTCGTGAATTTATTTAAGGGAGCTCGACGCCGCTTTGAACTATGGAAGGCATCAGCATGTCGAGAAGGTGCACGAGAAGCCTGGGCCATGGTGAAAACACGGTATACCGTACTTGATCCGAATCATATGGCCCGGGTCGGACCTCGGGAACCAGACAGACAAGAAATTCTAGTTAGCTTGGTGTACGACCAAGTAAAGACAACCGCCAAATTTTTACAACGGGACTGTAAACTAGATAGCCTTCTAGATGGTATAGATGAAGAGTAGGTGTCGGTGTACAAAAAGAGGGGCACACTTTTGTAGCCTTTTACCTGTGCACGGGCAGTCGGAGCCGCGCCCACGGTCACACCAAGCAGAAAAGGGTAGGTGAGCCAAGGTAAGACCGAAGCCCAAGATAATCAGAGCAACGCCAAGGCCGAGACCACAAGGAGCACATGGACGAAGTAGGCTCCCGCGGCAAGACCCTTGCCGGGGCAGCCTCAGTAGCCCGGGCAAGACTCTTGCCGGGGCAGCTCGCCCCACACCAACAGAGCGAGCCACCCTTGAGCCCATGGTCCCCAACGCCATCATCCACGTGGGGCCAGGGCTCGGGAAGGCACCTCTGTAGTGGCATGCAGATCTTTGTGAAGACATATTCAAGATCAGATGAGGATTAGAAGACGACGATCCTCGGCAAGATCCTTGCCAAGGAAGGCCACAAGACCCCCGGCAAGGCCCTTGCCGGGGACGACGGCGCGCCACGGTAAGACCCTTGCCGGGCCACCCGGCAAGGCCCTCACCAAAGACGCCAGCAGGGCCACCGCCAGGCCCACGCCAACCAAGCTTCCACCACCGTTCACATGCAGCTGCCAGCCCAACCAGCTGGGCGGGCACCTGCGTGGCAACATCACGGCCCCAGGCCAACTCGCCGAGCACTTTTGCATGGCGGCATGCAGATCTTCGTGAAGGCTCCACCACCGCGCCACCTCGGCTGCTGCGTGCCTACATGGCGCCCAAGACGCCGCTGGCCAAAGCGCGTGTCGAAGCAAGGAGGAGCGGCGGCAGACGAGACGAGCCTCGCCCGTCCACGATAAAGCAGGGGACACCTAGGCTACGCATTAAATGCGTCTTGTCTGTAATACGAAAGTGTTAAGCTCGGGGCATTGTCGCCTTTCCATCTCCTGTGTGCCCTTTGTGGCAGCCCTTTCGACTATAAAAGGAGGCCCATGGCATCTTTGGAGAAGGATTGACTCTTCGAACGAGCACTCACCACAGCTAGTTCGAGAGCTCAAGAACTCTCTGAAATACACCCACCAAATCAGGACTAGGGTTTTCACGCATCCTCGTGGCCCGAACACAGGTAAACGCTCCTCGTCTTTGACTGCGATCCTGCTCTTCTTGCAACCCTGCGCCCCGGCAACCGTAGTATGGATTCTTGTGATCCCATATGTGTCGTTTCCCCCGACATCTTTGGTGCGCCAGGTAGGGGGCGCAATTGTGAGAATCTGGTCTAGTAGCTAGCCTAGCAGCTCTTCGTCGCCATGGCTCCCAAGAAGGAGAAGGCCAGGAGAAAAGAGCGCCGCCTGCGAGCGCGAAGGACGCCAGCGCGGCAACAGAAAAGCTAAGTCATTCAGAACCTTGAGTTATTTCCTTTTACACACAAGGTTATCGTCCTCGGAGATCTCGCCTATGTATGAGAAACCTGCATGCAAAGGGGCCCTTGTTCTGTTTCGAGTCTGCTCAACAGCTCAAAGCGGCCGCGTCGAGAGTGGCGAGGTAGCCTTCCGCACTTGGCAACGCTCCCGACTCTGACTCGAGTCAAGGTCGACCGATTTGTCTTGACAGCGCTAAGAGCGGCAAGGTGGTTCGCCCGAGCAAGCACACTGGCAGGCCAATGGGGATCCGTCCCCAAGACGCCGCCACAGGTTTATGCGCCAGCAAACCTACCCGATGAACGTGGGGTGGACATACAAAGGAAAATCGAACAGAAAATAACATGCATGATCTTGAAAGTGCCGCAGAGTTATATTACATTGAATTGTCGCCAGCGGTTCTAACTAGAGATAGTGATTGTCTTGGTTGTGAGCTGCAGTGGCGATAAGAACAGTGCCTAATCCCGGCCGGCCCTCCACCCTCTGAATTTCGCCGACTTCGGTGATGATGGGCTTGATCGCTCCACGAGTGGCGTGAGGTCGGTACCCTCCGGCAAGCTCTCCGGTAGCGGCGTCAAGTCGAGGTCGGGTACCAGTGCGCCACCTTGGTGAGAACCTTGGTCATGGCACCCTGGCAAAGTCTCCGGGACTCGTCGGCCAGTGAGGCCACCCGATTGGCGTGAAGCCACTCCAGAGCACCGACGCCTTCTCAAAGAACATGGTCAGGCTACAATTGGCGCTCACGCTCTGCTCCCGGACATACCTCACGTCCGGCATCCCCATGATGGCCAGCTGCGCGACGGCCTGATTGGCGATGGTGGCGAGGCGATCAAGCCAGCGGTTCTCGCCCTCCACGTGATCTACGAAATTGAGGCCCTCGTTCTTCCGCAACTGCTTCTCCGCCTCCAGATCCTTGGCCAGGGTCCCCTCTCGGGTTTTGGCCTCCGACAGCACCTTCTCGAGACCCTCGAGCTTCAGCTTGAGGTCTTTGATGGAGTTGTTGGCCTCGGAGAGCTCCCCAGCCTTGCCGACGACCGCGCCCCGTGCCTCTGACAGGGCACTGTTAAGCGTTTCCTTCTCCTGGGACAGCTTCAAGGCCTGCTCCTTCAGCCCGTCGCGCTCCGCCTCCAGCTCCTCCACCTTGCCGGCGTGAACCTGGGCACAGGCATTGAGTGCCTCTTTGTGCCTCTGCTCCGGCTCCTTTGGTCCGCTGCAAGACAAGCTTCTCCACCTCTGCATCCTTGCCGCGAAGCATGGCGGCAAGCTTCTCCTCGCGTGCAGCGAGGTCCTCCTCCTGGGAGTTCAGCGCGGCCTCGTGCTAGGTCCGGGCGGCTTTGGCTGCCGTGGCCAAGTTCCTTGCCTTCTCTTGGGATTTCTCGACGTCGGCGAGCTTCATGCTGAGCTCCATGTTGCGCTTGGCCAGCTTGCTCTGGGCGGCCTTGAGCTCCTTGTGGGCCTCGCGGAACCAGTCCTGCGTCTCGGCAACACGCTTCTGGAGGTCCGCCTCCGCCTTCTCCACCACCGCCGTCCTGGACTTAGCCTTGTCCAGGCGGGCGCGATGGAGCGCCTGGAGCTTCCGAAAGCTGGCGCCCATGGCGTGGAGGAGCCGCTCTTCCTATGAACCGTCGCCACCAACGATCGGCTCGTCGAAGACTTCAAGCCCGGCAGCGGCAAGCACTTTGTCATCGAACACCTCTCCATCAACGGGTGTCCTGGTGCTCGACGCGCCTGGAAGGTGGACGAACAAGTCATCGCTCACTCTCAAGTACTTGTCGGAGCCAGAAGCAGCAGAAGAGGAAGGCTGGTCATCAGCCACCTCCTCCTCCTCAGTAGCGGCCCCGCCGGCCTCTCCGGCAGGCCCCTTGCTGGTCTCCTCAGCGACAGCCTTGTCGGCCTCCCCGGCAGGCCCCTTGCCAGCGTCCTTGGCAGCGCCCTTGGAGGCCTCCTCGGCGACGATCTTCTCGGCGTCTGCCTCGGTGGCCTTGGCGACGTCCTCGATGACGGCGTCCATGTCCTCTGGGTTCATCGAGGAGGAATCTGGACGCCGAAGAAGGGGGTGAGGCAAGGCCATGACCAAGAGCCAGAAAGAAAAAGAAACAGGGACGAACGGCGAACGACTTACCTATGCTAGTACCAGGCTGGGAAACGGAAGTCTCCTCTCCACCAACATTTGGCGTCGAGGAAAAGCCGCCGGCGCCCAAGTTCTCCTCCTCCTCCTCCATGTGCGTGGGCTCGGTGCTTAGCACCCTTGCCGGGGACGCCCCTCGGGGCGGCGTGGTCGACAGGGGCGGCGTGTTGGGAGTAGCCCTCTGTGGCTCCTCCCGCTACTGCTCTCCTCCTGCGTATCGGGCAAGGTTAGCACCAAAGTGTCATGCCCCTGACACATGTCGATAGGAGAAGAGTGATGAACTTACGCTGGGGGCTATGCAGGGGGCTGCTGTCCGGACTCCTCAACACCACCAGTGGCACCCTCGAAGTACCAAGCGGGGGCTGGCCGCCCGCCGAGACCTTGGCTCTCTTCACTCTCTGGGCCAGCGTCTCCACGTCCCTGCAAAGACGAAGACAAGCCAAGACGAGCGACACAGATTGAGGAGGCAGAGATAACGAAAAGGAACCAGATACTTACTCGTCGTCCGCCTCCTCCTCTGCTGTTTTCCTCTTCCTCCTCAGGCTGAGGGATCCATAATCGAAAGTAACCTCCGTGTCAACATCCATGGAAGGGGGAAGGAGGTGGTGTCTGGACACGCGTGGACGAAGAAGGGGGGGCTATCTTCTTCTTCACCGTGGCCTTCGCCGGCTTCTTTGCCGCTGCGGCCCTCGTGTGGCGCCCGGACCCCTCCAAGGTCAGCTGCGGTCGTGCGGCCCTGCCAGGCCGGACCGGCTCGCCGGAAGCGGCCTGCTGCAGGACTCGCCCTGTCCCCATAGCCGGCGTCGGGCCTACGGTCTCGGCCTCCTCCTCCGACGACTCGCCGGTCACATCTTCAACCAGAGGAGCCTCGGTGCCGGCGCTGCTGGCTCCCCCGGTGGCCGGCACCCACCGGCCGAGCTCCTCCTCCTCTGCGGCCGTCGCGGCCTTGTCCTCCACACCGCCGGAGCTGCCGGCCTCCTTGGCAAGCTGTGCCTCCCTCGCCTTGGTGGCGATGTAGTCCAGCTCCGCCTGGGTGGTGTCCTGGACAAGCACCCGCTCGGCATCGGCGTTGACGTACCCCTCGTGCGGAGTATCGAAGAACTGCTGCACCTCGGCGTCCTCCGGCTCCTTCCAGCTTGGGTCAAGGCCATACGCGTTGCAGTCCGGCATCATAGCAATGATATCGGACCGGCGCGAGTTATTGCACAATGGGACCACCCCCGTCGGCAGCTTGAACAGAGGCCCCTTGAGGACCTTGCCGGCCTTCGCGGCGGCCCTCGCGACCTTGCTGGTCCGCTCGACCTCGCCGCCACGACCCACGTCAAGCTGGAAGAGCCGCTGGCAGAAATGGGCGTGCCCCATCACTGTGAAATTGTGGTCGAGGCCGGGCGGTTTGCATGATGTCGGCGGGTTTGTGAAGAGCGGTGGCCTCCCCTGATATGCACGATGGAAGCGATCCGTGGCGGATGAAGTCCGCCCCGATCATCTCAAGGGTGAGGCCGGCCTCGGTGAGCTGGAGGATCGTGGTGGTGGCGACCGTGAGCTTCTCGTCGTCAGCATCGACGTCGCTCCAATCGCTTATGCGGACCAGCGGCGCCCGGCGAACTTCGCAGAACGCCGGCAGGTCCTTCTCCTCGATCCAGCACCACCGACCCCGCCATTCTTCCCACCTCTCCTTCATGGCGCCCTCCGGATACGCTCCCTTGGATCTTGAGACCCAGGCGATACAACCAGAGATGGCGCCCCCTGGTTGGATCTGAGGGGAGAAGTAATGGCGAAAGAGCACCGTGTTGGGGTGCACCCTGGCGAAGCCCTCACAGAGATGCGCGAAAAGGGCCATGCACGCCACCGCATTCGGAGTAAAATCCAGGAGGCGGAAGCCAAAGGTATGCATGACGTCGCTGAAGAAATCAGAGAAGGGAGGAAAGAGCCCACAAGAAAAATAATCGACAAAGAAGGAGTACCGATTAGGGGCAGCCTCGGCGCAGTCGGCGGGGATGACGGCGTGGCTGGATGCCCCGAATTCTCCCCCCCTTCTTCACTCCCCACAGGGGCCTGAAGGAGTCCCGAAGCTCGAACACGTCGACTGTCAAGGGGAAGAAGGCGGACTGCGTCCGCTGCACCGCTAGCGCACTCTCCGGTGGCTCCGCGGCTCCGGTGTCCTTGGCCACTCCCTTGCCCTTGGTGGATTTTGGCGCCATGGCGGCTGGTGGAGGAGGGCAGGAAAGAGGGCGGCAGAAGCACAACGGCGGCGAGCAGGAACGAAGCTTGGAGAAGAAGAGGAAGGCAGACGGAGGTTTCCGAGATTGGGGTTGCGGGAAGGGTAAAAGGAACAGTGCGCCTGTGGTTATCCCTTTTTATGGGAAAGCCACGGGTCGCGCTGCCCATTTACTATGATGTGACGCATGCATGCAGGAACCGCCCCACGCATGCCGCCCACGTCACGCACACCCCTCCACGCCGTGCCGCGTGCGCGGGTCGTGGGAAGCGAAGTGCACGAAGAGTTTTACCGCGGTAAAAACCGCCCCGCCTGCCCGCGCACCGTTTTGGGCCTGGCCCAACAATGTGTCAAGCTTATGTGTGGCCCAGGCCCGGGGCTCCTGTTGGTGTACAAAAAGAGGGGCACGCTTTTGTACCCCTTTACCTGTGCATGGGCAGTCGAAGCCACGCCCACGGTCACACCAAGCAGAACAGGGGAGGTGAGCCAAGGTAAGACCGAAGCCCAAGATAATCAGAGCAACGCCAAGGCCGAGACCACAAGGAGCAGAGGGACGAAGCAGGCTCCCCCGGCAAGACCCTTGCCGGGGCAGCCTCAGCAACCCCGGCAAGACTCTTGCCGGGGCAGCCACCCTTGAGCCCACGGTCCCCAACGCCATCATCCACATGGGGCCAGGGCTCGGGAAGGCACCTCTGTGGTGGCATGCAGATCTTTGTGAAGACATATTCAAGATCATATGGGAGTTAGAAGACGACGATCCTCGGCAAGATCCTTGTCGAGGAAGGCCACCAGACCCCCGGCAAGGCCCTTGCCGGGGACGACGGCGCGCCACGGCAAGACCCTTGCTGGGCCACACGGCAAGACCCTTGCCGGGCCACCCGACAAGGCCCTCACAAAAGGCGCCAGCAGGGCCACCGCCAGGCCCACGCCAACCAAGCTTCCACCGCCGTTCACATGCAGCTGCCAGCCCAACCAGCTGGGCGGGCACCTGCGTGGTAACATGCAGCCCCCAGGCCAACTCATCGAGCGCCTACGTGGCGGCATGCAGATCTTCGTGAATGCTCCAACATCGCGCCACCTCAGCTGCCTGCCTGCCTACATGGCGCTGCACGCATCGCTGGCCAAGGCGCTTGTCGGAGCAAGGAGGAGCGGCGACGGACGGGATGGGCCTCACCCCCGTCCCTGATAAAGCAGGGGGACACCTAAGCTACGCATTAAATGTGTCTTGTCCTGTAATACGAGCGATAAGCTCAGGGCACTATGTGCCTTTCCACCTCCTGTGTGCCACTGTGGCAGCCCCTTTCGACTATAAAAGGAGGCCCATGGCATACTGGAGAAGGATTCGGCTCTTTCGAACCACGCACTCATCGCAGCTAGTTCGAGAGCTCAAGAACTCTCTGAAATACACCCACCAAAGTAGGACTAGGTTTTTATGCATCCTCGCGGCCCGAACCTGGGCAAATGCTCCTCGTGCTGGCTACTGATCCTGCTCTTCTTGCAACCCTGCGCCTCGGCAACCATAGTAGGGATTCTTGTGATCCCGTAGGTGTCGTTTCCCCCGACAGTAGGCGTTTGATTCTATGTAACAATGCACTTTATCACCAAAATTATCTCCGGCCGAACTTGAAAAGATTGTCATGGTAGACCTTCCGCTTCAACCTCTGATTCCCAAGGGTTGGAGTGTTTCCGAATACTATACCTGTGGTAAACACCAAGTATGTTCATAAACCAGACAATCCAGTCATGGTGCTTGAATAGACAAACTGTATTTGGGGAGTTATGTTATATTACTTTTTAATGTGAGAAACATCTTCCGGAGAGAATAGTTCCGTTAAGGGTTCCTCCCCATGGGTCAGCATGCGTATTTATGCATGCCTAAGCTGTGATGCTAAAAAATCACATGAAACTTTATATTTTGGGAGTTTATATAAGGCAGTTCATCGTTTGTCTGCCGACCAATTATTCTCTTAAGAACGCTAGCTTTCGGCTTCACCCTTCTGAGGTACATGTCCGGATAACCCAGTTGTAACAATCGCAGAGGTGCTCCCTTTATGCCCTAGCCGAACAAGCGGGAACATAGGGCATAAGCACAGGAGCCAGGCAACCCAGCTTGGCAAAAACTTAAGTCATAGAGGTGCATATAATGGCGAAGAAAGGACGTATATGTGCAGATGACACATATATATGGTGAGCTCTATGCTCAAAATAATAATAAGCTTTCATTGAGAGAAGCCCCCAGTTATGTTGGGGTGTGTACATTTAAGGATGTATACCCGTTAAGTGTGCGGCTTACCCGAACACACGCTAGAAATCGTATAAAAACGAGAAAAAGGAAAAATTGAAAAGGAGAAAAAGGAACGAACAAAGGTATATGTCTGGACATAGGCGTAGAATCTTCGGAGCCGAGCAGTGTTCCATGGGTTGGCTCTAAGTGATTATCTGATGCATTGCAAAGACGATAGGCTCCTCCAGTGAGAACTTCATCTATAATGAAGGGAACGTCCCATATGGGTTTGAGCTTGTCCTTTTTGTTCTCTGGTAGGCGTAGAACGATCTCACCGACATTAGAAGTCTTTGCCTGCACTTCTCTCCTTTGATATCTCCGAGCCTGTTGTTGGTAGAATGCGGAACGGGCCTTCGCAACATCGCGCTCCTCCTCCAGGCCGTCTAGATCGTCCTGCCGATCGAGCTCGGCTTCTCTCTCTTCATACATGCGCACTCGAGGTGATCCATGAATAATGTCGCAAGGCAAGACAACCTCTGCGCCGTACACCATAAAGAAGGGTGTGTATCCGGTCATGCGATTGGGCATGGTCCACAGCCCCCAGAGTACGGAATCAAGTTCCTCAACCCAGTGCTTATCCGATTCCCGTAGGGAGGGCACTAGTCTCGGTTTGATGCCGCTCATTATCAGGACATTAGCCTGTTCGACCTGACCGTTTGTTTGAGGGTGATAAACGGAGGCGTAGTCGATCTTAATGCCCAGATTAGCACACCAAGTTTTCACCTCGTCGACGGTAAAGTTAGAACCATTGTCAGTAATGATGCTGTGCGGGACGCCATAACGGTGTACAACACCGGATATAAAATTGATCACCGGTCCGGCTTCGGCCGTTTTTACCGGTTTGGCCTCTATCCACTTGGTGAATTTATCCACCATAACCAGTAGATACTTTTTCTTATGGCTTCCCCCTTTAATGGGTTCGACCATGTCTAGCCCCCAGGCCGCGAAAGGCCAGGTAATGGGGATTGTTCTAAGGGTAGTGGGCGGCAAATGGCTTTGATTGGTAAAAAGCTGGCATCCGACATAGCGCTATACAAGGGCCTGTGCATCTTCTCGGGCCGTGGGCCAAAAGAAACATGTACTGAAGGCTTTACTTACGAGGGCCCGAGCTGCGGCGTGATGGCCACCGAGGCTGGCATGTAGTTCAGCCAGGAGCTGTCGTCCCTCCTCTTCGGAGATACATCTTTGAAGAACTCCCGTTACTTTTATTGTAGGGTTCTCCTTCATGAACTTTGTAGGCTGTCGAATGTCAAACTATGTGACGGGCCTCATTCTGGTCATCAGGGAGCTCCCGCCTATTAAGGTAGGTCAGGAAGGGTTCGGTCCATGGAGCAATGACAGCCATAATTACATGGGCGGAAGGTGTCACTTCGGTTTCCGAGCCCCCGATGTCATCAGAATTGTGTTCGGCATCTGAGGGTATGATCGATGCCGGAATAGTATTGCCGCTCTCATCCTTCCATATCACGGATGGCTTGAAAAGCCTTTCAACAAAAGTGTTGGGTGGGCCGGGGTCGCTCTTAGCACCCATTTGAGCAAGGATGTTCGATGCCTGATTATTGTCTCGAGCTACGTGATGGAACTCAAGCCCCTCAAACCGAGGTGATATTTTTAGTACGGTGTTACGGTAGGCCGCCATCTTTGGATCTTTCACATCGAATTCTCCATTTATTTGGAATATTGCAAGGTTCGAGTCCCCAGACACCTCAAGGTGTTGTATGCCCATAGAAACAGCCGTTCAGAGACCGTGCAATAGTGCCTCATATTCGGCTGCGTTGTTGGAGTCCGTATACATGATTTGTAAGACATACCGGACTGTGTCCCCCGTAGGGGATGTTAGGATGACGCCGGCCCCTAATCCGGCTAACATTTTAGAGCCGTCGAAGTACATCACCCAGTTGGAGTATGTGTTGTACTCTTTAGGGAGTTCGGCTTCTGTCCATTCGGCGATGAAGTCGGCCAACACCTGAGATTTAGTAGCTCTGTGTGACTTGTACGTTATTTCAAATGGTAAGAGCTCGATGGCCCATTTGGCAATGCAGCCAGAGGCGTCTCAATTGTTTATGATGTCATTGAGTGGTACTTCAGAAGCCACCGTGATCGAACACTCCTGAAAGTAGTGCCATAAAGACCGCATACGCTATCTTTTAATAGTGTTGGTATCGAGATTTGCATGGTGTAAGGACCACCGAGACCCGCCGAGACATAGTACACTGGTTTTTGGAGTGGGAATTTATGTCCCTCTTCCTCTCGTTCGACGACGAGTACCGCACTCACCACATGGTGAGTTGCCGATATGTAGAGAAACATGGGTTCGCTGACACTTCGTGCGGCAAAGATTGGGTTGCTTGCTAACAAAGCCTTTATTTCTTCCAATCCGGCTATTTCCGCATCCTTCCATTCGAAGTGATCGGTGCGTCGGAGTAGGCGATAGAGTGGCAATGCCTTTTCTCCCAATCTGGAGATAAAGCGACTCAAAGCCGCCATGCACCCGGCTAGTTTCTGGACCTCCTTTAGGTCTGTTGGCTTTGCCAATTGTGACAGGGCTCGGACTTTAGCCGGGTTTGCTTCGATTCCTCTATTGGAAACAATGAACCCTAGAAGTTTTCCGGCTGGAACACCGAAAACGCATTTTTCCGGATTGAGCCCTATGTCATATGTTCAGAGGTTGTCGAATGTGAGGCGTAAGTCGTCCACCAACGATTCGACATGTTTAGTCTTGATGACCACATCATCTACGTATGCCTCCATATTCTTGCCAATTTGCTTTTCTAGGCATGTTTGAATCATGCGTTGGTAAGTGGCACCGGCGTTTGTAAGTCCGAAAGGCATAGTGTTGAAGCAGAAAGGCCCGTACGGGGCAACGAATGCTGTTGCGGCCTGGTCGGATTCCCTCATCTTAATTTGATGGTATCCAGAGTATGCGTCAAGGAAACACAGTGAATCGTGTCTAGTAGTTGCGTTAATGATCTGGTCAATGCGGGGCAGCGGGAAGGGGTCCTTAGGGCATGCCTTATTGAGGTCTTTAAAATCAACACAAAGGCACCATGATTTTTCCTTCTTCGGCACCATGACCAGGTTTGCTAGCCAGTCCGGGTGTTTGATCTCTCTGATGAATCCGGCTTCGAGTAGTTTAACCAGCTTCTCCCCCATAGTTTGTCATTTGGGTTCGGAGAATCGCCACAATGTTTGCTTGACTGGTTTGAACCCCTTTATTATATTGAGGCTATGTTCGGCTAGTCGGCGTGGGATTCCTGGCATATCTGAAGGATGCCAGGCAAAGATGTCCCAATTCTCCCACAGGAAGTCGCGTAAGGCGGCGTCGACCGTCAGATCCAGCTGTGCTCCAATGGAGGCTGTCTAGTTGGGACCCGTCGGGTGAACTTGAAATTTGATTATTTCGTCTGCTGGCTTGAAAGAAGTGGACTTCAGTCTCTTATCGAGGATTACGTCATCTCTGTCCACTGTGGAATGCAGAGTGGTTAGCTCCTCGGCCGCAAGGGCCGCGGATAATGCCTCGAGGGCTAACAATGTGGTTTTGTTTTCTGCGGAGTGCTATATCCGGATCACTGGAGATAGTGATAACTCCGTTAGGCCCATGCATTTTAAGCATCATGTACCCGTAATGGGGTATGGCTTGGAAGCATGTGAATGTGTCTCGCCCCAATATGGCGTGGTATCTGCTGTTGAAAGATGCCATGTGGAAGAGTAGCTCTTCGGACCTGTAGTTCTCAGGTGTGCCGAATACGACATTAAGTATAATTTTCCCCGAACATCGTACTTCTAGACTGGGGATTATGCCTCGAAAGGTTGTACTGCTTTGCTCGATGCGGCTGTTGTCCATTTGCGTTTTAGCGAGCGTGTCTTTGTAGATGAGGTTCAGTCCGGTGCCGCCGTCCATGAGCACTTTGGTAAGCCGAAAACCATCTACTATTGGGTTTAGGACCAAAGCGGCAGGTGCTCGGACTGATCGGGCCCTTGGTTCGTCATCGGCGGTAATAGTTATTGCCTTATCGTTCCAAGGGTTTATTGCGGCTTCTCGGTTGACTTCGGCAAGGTCGCGGAGCGCCCTTTTGCACCGATTATTTGAAGAAAAGGTCTCGAAGACCATAAAGACGTTGAGATCGTCGTCCTTGAAAGAGTATTTCTCTGAGGTGGTATTGGTAAGGATGGCCTCGCCGCTCTTAGCCACCTATCGGAGTACCCAACATGCCCGAAGGCTATGTGTTGGTTTGGTATTCAGCGTCGTGTGTATCTGACAGGGCTTGTCGAGGAATTCATCAAGGACAGTTCTGTGTCCCATCAAGGGCTTAATTTTCTTGTCCATAGGATGATGACCGGGTGCCCCGTAAGGGTGCATCCTTTTTGCCCATTCGGTGGGTGGCTTAAAGGCAGGTGGTTCCCACCGGGCTATCTGGGCTTTACATGCGCTTTCCATTGTGCTATACTTCTGTACTATGTGTGCCAAATCTACAAAGTGCAGTATGCGGCGGCGGTTGAGGGCATTGAGGATCCCCTCATCTGTACAGTTGCGGCAAAATACTAAAACCGCGTCGTTGTCGCAGCAATCTTTATTCTTGTTTTTAACAAGGAGGAATCTGGCTCAGAAGTGATGGACTGTTTCCTAAGGTTGCTGCCGAACATACATTAGGTCACATATGTCTAGAGGGCCTGAATTTCTTGGGGAATATTGCTTGTGGTGGGTGGGCGGGCTGAAATCTGAACCCTGACCCACTACTGGATCCGAAATTTGAAGAATTTTCGAGGCCAGTAGCCCAAGATCCGGAGAGTCCTGGCGACTTTCAGGCTCGATGCCTGATTCAATGTTCAGGGGACAAGCGGTCGACTCCCGCAGACGGGTATCTGGCTCGTCGGGCTTGGAAATCCAAACATTGCTTGTTATTAGCTTAGGGGGAGAGGTGTCCTCGGCTTGTTCCTCCACAACCGACACCGAATGGGTGATTGGTGGGGACTTGATTTCCCTCTGATCGGGTTTAAGCACAATCCAATCATAGTCAGTTGCGACCCCCAGGGCGGCGATGCAATCTAGCAGTTTGTTCAAGGATGAGACATCTGTTGGGTCCGTCTTTTCAGAGTGCTCAGGGCCGATGTGGAGATGATGTTTGGCGATTTGGGGGGCTGCCGTCGGCTTAACGATCGAGTGGGCGCCCATGGTAAAACTGCCAAGCTGGAGAATCTTCCTTGAAGCTAGGGCTCCTCCAGAAGTGATTCTGTCACTGATGACAAGGCGAGCCATCAATCCTTCTATCGACGGCACAAAGGAACTCTCAATGAAAGCACCAATATCGGTGTCAAAACCGGCCGATCTCGGGTAGGGGGTCCCGAACTGTGCGTCCGAGGATCGATGGTAACAGGAGACAAGGGACATGATGTTTACCCAGGTTTGCGCCCTCTTAATGGAGGTAATACCCTACTTCCTACTTGATTGACTTTGGTGAGTCTAGGAGTTACAAGAGTCGATCTACCTCGAGATCGTAATGGCTAAACCCTAGATGTCTAGACTATATGAATTCGGATAGCCTCTATGGACTAAACCCTCCGGTTTATATAGACACGGAGGAGGCTAGGGTTGTACAGAGTCGGTTTACAGGGGAAGGAAACACTACTGCAGGATGCTGCTAATGCGACACTACGATCAGAGACCCTTGGACAAAACTATGTGCGATGCCATAATTGCAAACGGTGGTGTAAAAAAACCGTAAAAAAGTGCAAAATGTTTGTGATGGATGATGCATCAAACACGGTTCAGATTTTAGTTGCGTGTGCGATTCAGGTCACACGGTTAACCCGTTCGAACTGTTTGCGATGAGGCAGAACAATAGAAACGGGCAGCCATATCAATGTGTGTGCGATATATGGCATACAGTTCGCTTAGATAAGCCGTTTGCTATTAGGGAGTGCAACATAAACGGTTAGCTAGATCAAGGCGTGTGTGATATAGGGCATACGGTTCACTCGGAGAACTGTTTTCGATTAGCGAACGCAACAAAAACGCTTCAACTTAACAGGATGTGTGTGATACATGGCCAACAACCGACTCGGATGAACTGTTTGCGATGAGAAATTACAACACATACGGTTAATACAGTTAGTTCGTGTGCGATTATGTGTGTACAAAAACTTTGAAAAATGCAAACTAGTTGCTTGCGGTGGCTAGGAATATAGCACACGATGCGTCTGCGAGTACTCGTGTGCGATGATTAGTAAGTTACATATACATTTCCTTATGTTAACACTTGTGTGATAAATAACATGTGGCACCGGATACGGCACTCGGGTTGTGTGTGTGCTCCACTTAGTCTTCTCGCGCTCCAGCGAATGCTTCCCGTGCTCCAGCGAATGCTTCCCGCGCTCCACATGGATGAATTGTAAAATCCACGCCTATTCCTCACCGGTTTCCCGCCACCAGCTAACGGCTTGCTGCATATAACCCAGGCGGCAACGCACCACCGTGACACTCTGCGAAGATCTAGTCCTCACCCATCTACCATTAGTTATTCCAAGCATGCCAGGCAACGACCAAAGCTTCGACGTTGACGCCTACCTGCATTACATCTTCGGCGAGGAGAATGAGCCGAAGCAGGCCGGGGAGCAAGAGCTTCATTGGCCAGTGCAGGCACCATGGCCCATCGGCAGCGATATCGGCGTCACGGTCCTTGAAAGCACAATCGACATATTGTAGAGGAGGTGTGATAAGCAGTTTGCGATCCACCGTGCAAAAGATCCAGAGCTGCTCCGCGGCATGATCGACGACCCACCCGAAGAGCCGCCATCACCAGTGCTCATCGAGAGCCTGATGCCCCGCAAGGAAGGGCAGAGGACCTCTGCGATTCAGTCAAGATAAAGGCAGCCTACAACTTCATCATTGCCCGCGGCGGCCGTGTCAACCTCGATCCCATGATGTGGTGGCCAGGCTCGAGCGCATCCTTGGCGGAGTTGACATCCCCGATGAAGTAGAACATCGCCAACGTGATATCTTGAGGATGCAGGTGATCGACGGAATTGGCTACCAGGCCAGAGACATGGAAATGGATTGGTTCCGCGGAGTTGTCATGCGCGTGATTGCACGCTGTCAAGCTCTTCTGGAAGAGGCCCAGCAGCCCCAAGAGCCTCCGGCGCCCGGCAACTCCGTAAGCGGGCGGGTCGGGACACTTTCGGTGTGAGCGGCCGCAAGCGTGCTATCTTGATAATGGAGTCCGAGAAGACCATCGTCGGAAGGCCGCCAGCTCAGCCTTTTAGCTTATATTTTATTATAATTGTATGCATATGTAGGTCGTGAGTGTTCTGGGCCTTGCCGCATTTGCCTTTTAAATTATCCTGAATATGTAAGACAATTATTAAGAATTATTAACAGTTGCCATTGTAACTTTGCCTCAACGGCGAGCAGAGCGCGCGCAGGGACGCCAGAGCGGAGCGCGCCGCGGCCGCCTCAACGGCGAGCAACCACGTGGTCAACCTTCTGCCATCAATAAATTTTGACCTTGTTTCTCGTCACGTTGCTGATTACAACGCAATAAGTAAGTGCAAATATGTTCACACCTATCAAACTAATATGTGTTCACACTTAGCACCGGCTATAAAAACTACCCACTCGAAAATTACTTCACATTTCCTCTCCTCATCACCCACAAAACTGGTTTTCTCTGTCAAGTCGTTTCGCCATGAGCGGTAGGAGGAGTTTAGGGTGGACATATAACCAGGTAGCAAAGTACAAGGCCGCGGAAGCACTAGGCGAGTCCCGCTTGTGAAGCCGCAGCCATAGCAGAGATGTCCCGACGCGCGCGGAGCCCTCGAACAAGCTCTCACGGCAGACGCAAGGGCTCGACAAAGCGCATTAAATGGCGTCGGCCATCGTGAAGAGCCAAGCGTTCCTGAAGTGCCGCGGTGATGGCGACATTCTCCTTTGGCGTCACTACGCAGCAGGAGCTGGTCGACGGCTTGATGAAGCCGCTCAAGATCAGTGATGCCTCGGTTGACAAGGCGACCGGCCTCGTCGAGCAACTCATGGATGACAATGCGAAGCTCCTCAGGTTGGTCGCCGAGAAGGAGGAGGAGGCCACCGGCTGGAAGATGCTACATGAGCAGAGCAGTGCCTCAAAGATGACGCCGAAAGCGGTCATCGAGGAACTAATGGGTGGCTTGAGGAAGCTCCGGATCGAGCACGAGCAGGAGGTGGAGGAATTTGTGGCTGCTTTCAAGCAAAGTCGTGAGGAACTGAAGAAGGAGCTGCAGGATTTCACTGTCCGGTGATCCATCGACGAGTAGAGACAGTAGCGACCCAGATCGTTGTCTGCAATTTCCTTCTTCTCTTCCCCCCGTGTCTTCCGGGCTTTGCCGCATGTGGCATTTTTAATTATCCGGAATATGTAAGACAATTATTATGTGCGCCATTGTAAATTTGTCGTCGTATTATCTGTTGCCATTTATTTGTGGTCGTATTATTTGTTGCCCTATCTGGCAACTTAAATTAGGGTGGAATACTAGTTGAAAACACGAACAAAGCAAATGCTGCCATGGGATCACAAGCAAACACCCTCCGTCCAGGTGCTTTAATTAACCCATTACTGGTGAAGTCGTGAGCGAGGTGCGCGGCGGCTGGTGCATGGAGGTCAAAGAGCTCGCTTCCCAGTGAGCATGGGCGGCCTTGCTGCTCGGACGTGTCCCATCGAGCCTGCGAGGTGGACAGGATGCACGCGTCCTGTCGAGCCTACACGGCGGACTGCTCGCACACGTCCCGTCGAACTTGCACGGCGGACTTCTCGCGCTCGCCCCGTCGAATCAAACAACTGTACGCACGCCACCGAGTATGGTTAAATTTCGACATGGTAAATATAATACAACCGTTTGCGAAATTAACGTGTCAGCTTTTTGTTTCAAAAAGGACTTCGTTGACTACTAATGTGTGCACCTCTTCTCAAACTGGACAATTCTTTTTACCACGGCATAGATGTGCCATGTCATGAAACCATGCCAAGTTTTTATGTTTTTTGGGTGACTTTTTTATTTACTAGGATTTAAAAACCGAGATTCTCATTGTTTCAGGAGGACGACAAGTTTGTAGTTCATTCTCATTCCTTAAACGAGACCTAAACATGCACCTAATGACACATGTACGATTTCCCACCCATTTTGCTTCACTGGAGCATGTGGTTGTAGTTCAAATTTGAATTATGGACTACATTAAATGCATAGAAAACTTAGTAATTAGTAATATATATACAATGGCCAAACGAACCCTGGGCAGTTTCAAATTTCGGCTCGACACTCCTGTTATTCTATGTTGCATGTAGAACACAAAGTTCAAGGCGAGAAGAGGCATCGGTTATTGTTTCACCCACAAGAGGGGCATGTTTCCCTACCGGAACCACGAGGGTTGCGACAGGCTCCGGTTTGTAAAAGGCTTGTAATATAGCTTCGCCCAAATTGGACAATTATATATACCATGTAGTGACACCATGCCAAGTTTCATGATTTCTGGTGAGTTTTGGATTCTGAGACATTTAAAAACCGAGATTACGCAATGTTTGTGGCGAGCCGAGATGGCAGACGGTTGGTCGTTTCCATTCGTTCCATGGGACCTAAACATGCACCCCAAGGAAACACGTACGTTTTTTCTAGCCATTTTGGTGCACTGGAGCATGCATTTGTAGTTAGGATTTGAATGATGGACATTAAATGCCTAGAAAACTCAATTAATGAATAAAAAAGGTCAAACGAAACATGAATAATTTCAAAGCTCAGCATGAATCTCCAGTTGTTCCGTGCCGCGTGTAGAAGAAAATACAAGGCTAGAAGAGGGAGTGATTATCGTTTGGCCCACAAGGTGGCACGTTTCCCTATCGAAACCATGAGGGTTCTTGCGACAGGCTCCGGTTTGTAAGAGGTTTGTAATAAAGCTTGGCCCAAATTGGCAATGTTTTTACCACGACATATATGTGCCATGACATGACACCGTGCCACCTTTGATGACTTTCTGGTGAGTTTAGGATTTATGGGGACTTAAAAACCGAGATTGAAATGTTTGAGGAAGAGCCAGGACACGATACGGTTGTAATTAGATTCCCATTCTGGCATGAGACCTAAGCATGCACCCAAGGACACATGTATAATTTTTCTAGCCATTTTGGTGAACTGGAGCATGTATTTGTAGTTCAGATTTGAATTATGGACATTAAATGCCTAGGAAACTCAATTAGTGTATAAAAAGGCCAAAGAACCCTGAATAAGTTCAAATTTCAGCACGGATATCCTGTGGTTCCATGTTGCCCGTGGAAGAAAATACAAGGCGAAAAGAGGCAGTGATTATGTTTCGCCCACAAGGGGAACATGTTTCCCTATCAGAACCACGAGGTTTCTTTGAGAGAAGCTCCAGTTTTTGTAAGAGGTTTGTAATAAAGCTTGGCCAAATTGGACAATGTTTTTACCACGACATATATGTGCCATTACGTGACACCATGCCACCTTTGATGACTTCCCGGTGAGTTTAGGATTTATGGGGACTTAAAAACCGAGGTTCGAAATGTTTGAGTACGAGCCATGACACAAGTACGGTTGTAATTCGTTCCCATTCCTGGCATGGGACCTAAACATGCACCCAAGGACACATGTATAATTTTTCTAGCCATTTTGGTGAACTGGAGCATGTATTTCTAGTTCAGATTTGAATTATGGACATTAAATGCCTAGGAAACTCAATTAGTGTATAAAAGGCCAAACGAACCCTGAATAAGTTTAAATTTTACCACAGATATCCTGTCATTTCATGTTGCCCGTAGAAGAAAATACAAGGTGAAAAGAGGCAGTGATTACATTTCGTCCACAATGGGGACATGTTTCCCTATCAGAACCACGAGGCTTCTTTGAGAGAAGCTCTGGTTTGTAAGAGGCTTGTAATAAAACTTGCGCCACAATGGACGGAAAAAATTCCACGACATATAAGTGCTACGTCGTGACACCATCGCAGGTTTCACGATTTTCAGCTTAGTTTTGGATTTATGGGGATTTAAAAACCGAGATTCTTCTCACGAAATGTTTTCAAATAGCACAAGGTTCACTCACGAAAGCCGATATTCAATGAAAACTTCATGGAAACCATATTTTAAAGTTTCATAAAAATCTGAAAAAATGTGGGATGTTAAGAAGGTGATGTTTTATTGCGACACAAAATTTCAAGTTGAAAAACATTACAAGATGTGAGCAATGAAAAAGAAAAATTCCACCCTGAATAGTGACATTACTATTCGGCACTATTCAACACTGATTTTGTCTTTTTCATAGCTCACATCTCTTAATGTGTTTCAACTTGAAATTTTGTGTGCCAATAAAACATCATCCTCTAACATCCCGCATTTTTGAATTTTGAAACTTCAAAACATCTTTTCTCATGGTTTTCACGGTTTCCACGAATGTTGGTTCCCGTTTGATATCCCCGCTGCCTTGCGATTCGAGTCCTGCGTTACATTGGCGAACCCAAACCCCACGGATCGTGCGTGTGCAGATTGGATGCTCCCGGTCGAGCGACAACCTTGAGCCCTTTCGGCGGCACATGCGATTACATGGGTAAGCCTTTGTGCGCATGCGTCCTGTAGCTCACGCTTTCTTCTCTACTAGGTTTTCATTCAAAATAGGCTACCGTTTCTCGCCACTCCTCTCATCGGTTTCCCGCCTCTTCTCCCAGGTATGCATGATGTAGATGTTCGTTTAATTCTTATAGTTCATCTCATCCAAAATCAAATAGTTTTGTAAAAAACTATTTTAAGATTCATGGAATTGTCCATTGTAAAGGTAAAAACGAAAAGTGACAATTCATTTAGAAACAAAAGGTTTGGGCAATTAAGATATGGAAGATTCTAGAGAACAAAGGAGAAGTGCTTGTGTTTTGAGGGTTGTGCATTATGCTTAAGTTCAACCATGGAGTCTTCTAGATTGTACATGTGGCAGAATCTGGTGGAATATACATGATATCTAACGGCCAATAGTGCTCGGATTTGCCATCTCTGTACCGTCGGAGTGGCTTCATCCAACGAGCAACTTTCATAGTTATTCACACACTATATATGTGTATATATGTACAGATATATATAGATGTGTCCCATGCTAGAAAAAATAAAGTTTGAGCGCATGCGTGGGACGACCCGCTACCGCCTCAAAGTTGGGAAACTGACATCATAGGTATTGAACAAGGCTTGGAGTCGGGTACGGTGTTCGGTTTGTAATGTACTTGGCGTGGCCCATCGAAGTTGTGCATTTGGGATTTAAACACATCATACACCATCGTACCCATACATATTTTTGGGCGCATGCACGGTGTATCACGGGTCTTCGATCGACCACGTCTCCCTTGTCTTGATTTTGTGGCGCCACGGATATCCGTGGGCTCCCAGTGTATATATATCATCCCTTTGACCGATAATGAGGGGTATGTGTTGGCCATGAATGGATTCCTCCTAGTTCATGTTAGGGCGGTCACCGTCAAATGTCGGTCGATTGAAACTTCGAGCTCATGCGTTGTCGAGGATTCCCTCGGATGCTTGGATTGCTTTGGGTTCGACCTACATCAAACCCTGCATACGTATCTCGTCCTTAACTACCTTGCCTTCATGGTTGTTGTCTGTATTGAGAGGTAGACGCCACATCTAAATTGTACATTATTCTATATTGAAAACACACATCACCCCTTCCCAACACATCATTTTGGGCCGCATGCAAGAGGTGCTGGTTTTGTGGTCCCTCTCGTGCGATGTTTATGATGGTTCAATCTATTGGCCCAAGCAGTTTATCGACAACAACAACAACTGTCATTTGACCAAACGAAAGATTCATTGGTCCGTCTTATGGTAGGTCATGGCGACATGCATGTATGACCAAAGTATCGATCATTACGTGCATCCGCCTCGTTGACATGAAGTGGGAGGTGGTGGGCCAAGCATCCTAGCTAGGTACGACATTATGTCATTATATATATATCCTAGCTAGGTGGTTGTTAGGGTGCTTTTGGATTTGCGAGGCAGGTGCCACCAAAGTTATGCATTGTGTATTTAAATTTTTAAACATCCCCAATATTCGTACATATATTTGGCCACTTCCAGGTGGTTCTTGACTTCTGGCCCCTCTCATCGATCTTCAATGACGCGTCCAACCATGGGCCCGTGGGGTCAAAGTTGTGCATTGGAATTTTGAACATCACATACCACCCTTTTCACTCATATATATTTGGGCCACATGCTGGTGTGGCTGTCTTTTGACCCTCCCTAACGTTATTTTTTGCTGCAAAGACTCTGATGATCCTCAACGGACACGGGGTATAATATCTTAACCGTGTGCGATACAAGTGCGATGTGAGTCACCATGACCGCGCAAGCGCAAGCAAATTAAGGTGGAGGTACTGGCTCAACCATGTGCGATGCAAGTGCACTGAAATCACCACGACCGCGCAAGCGTGAGCAAATTAAGGTGGAGGTACTGGCTCAACCGTGTGCAATGCAAGTGCGCTGAAATCACCACGACCAGCATAGCCTTGAGCAAATTAAGGTGGAAATCTTGGCTCAACCGTGTGCGATGAAAGTGCGCTGAAATCACCACCACCACATAAGCCTTGAGCGAAGGGTGGAAATCTTGGCTTAACCGTGTCTGCGATGCAAGTCTTGTTGTAAAACCACCACCTGTGGAAGCTAAAGGTGGGTAAGTTTATTTGGAAATTAGGACGAACCGTGTGCGATAGACCAGCTAGCTAGAAATATAAAAAAGAAACTACCCGCCTTGAGCGTTGCAAAAATCGGCAGATCCGCGCCACTTTTCCTTATTATCATACACACATATTGTTATTGGACCGTGCGCGATCTTGGGCACTCCTGCCCCGCATCAATTTCTTTACCCAAATTTTAGTAGCCGCCGTACTTCAACCGTCACCCACACTCCTCCAGCACCAACCTTATAGTAAAATTGCAGTAGCCGAGGCATTTGAACCGTCGCCCTCCCTCGTTCACCACCATCTCCACCTACCATTACTAAAATTTTCAGTAGCCACGGCGTATCCTCAAACACCACCACCCCCTCCACAGTCCCCCACCCACCCCCTTCCCCCTTCGAACCCTATATCACGGCCGCCGCCGGCTCCACCGCCAACCCTGCCGGTCTGTCCGTTGCTCCTAGCTTAGATAATAAAGTTTCAGGTCATCCAGTGATTCCCATACCGTCGCCCCACTCCACTGAGTTCTTAGATGAGGCCTGCGGTGTCCCTCCCCGCCAGATCCACATCCCCTGCTCCAGAATGTCGCAGCCTAAGCTCGACCACGTATCCCGGGGAGCCCGACGAGCGTTCGGCCAAGAAGAGGTTTATCATGGCCTCTCTGGTGGATGTTGGCAAGGTGGCCGCCGTTCGCCCCAATCTGTCGATCCCGGAGCAACACGTCGCCGTGGAAGCCAGCGAAGACGTTGACTATGTTGCCATGCCGAAGGCTTCATGTCAGCGGGCTAGTGTATTACTGTATCTCGGGAAAGCTGGCTACGACATTAAGCTCGTCCACACCGACGGCTTCATGCGGGCCATGTCACAGGTTAAGTGTTCCATTCCCAACCCCTCTGGTTCAACCGCCGTCGATCTCTTCGATGGCCCTGCCACTGATCTCCTCTGCCAAGTGGTCAAGGATTTGCGAGCTTTATGCGCAATCGAGCCCATTTTGTCACTTCTGAAGGACACGTTCTATGGCGGCGGCTTGGGATCCTCAATTGCCAAGTTAGATCTCATCGACCACGACCACGACCATGAGGAGGGCACCCACGAAGGTTCTTCCAAGGTGAAATAGCCCATCTGTGACATCAGAGAGTGCACCATGGGTCTGTGCTCTTCCAACTGGAAGGATCGCGTCCATGAAATGTGAGGCAACATTCTATTAGCAAATATTACCTTTTCTAGCTTGCCAACCCGTACCCTTTGTTGTAATAGCATTTGCCGTGCGGTGCTTTAACTGTGCCGTGTTTAATTATTTCACTTATGCTAAAATGTATTGTTCAATAGGTCTATGTGATGTTTAAGTATGAATTGTCCACTTTAGTTTCACGAATGGCTATATTTGGTTGTTTATAGTGAGTAGATGCCTTGTTTATCTGTATTTGGTTGTTAGGTTGGTTGGAGTGAGCATTTTTTCAGGTTATCGAGCAGATGCCTTGTTTATCTGTATTTGGTTCTTAGTTTGGTTGCGGTGAGTATTTGTCCGATTATCAAGCGAGATGCCTTGTTTATCTGTATTTGGTTGCTAGGTTTCTTTTTAGCATTTGTCTAGTTATCAGCAGATGCCTTGTTTATTTGTATTTGGTTGTTAGGTTGCTTTTTAGCATTTCTCCGATTATCAGCAGATGCCTTGTTTATCTTTATCTCGCTTGTTAGGTTGGTTGCTTGATGAGCATTTGTCCAGTTTTCAAGTATATGCCATGTTTATCTGTATTTGCTTGTTAGGTTGGTTGTTGATGAGACTACATCCGATTTTCAATGGCTATATTTGGTTGTTATCTTGGTCATTTATGCCTTGTTTATTTCAGTCATTCACAATGTGTGGTTCATTATGTGCAAGTCGGAGCTGTGCGCTCGACTACATCAATACCAGTATGAACGGCTATATTTGGTTCGATTATTCCTGGTGTAGTTAACACATGCCCTTTATTTCAGTTTTACACATTTATCCAGTGTGATGTTTAAGCATTACCTACATTCTATTCATTTTCAACAATACCAGTTTGAATTGCAATATTTGATGGTTGTTAAGCCTGTTGTCAGTAACATTGCCTTCCATTTTATATCTGCTTTAATAGCATGCTGAAAACAACACATTCAAGCTATCATTTGGAGATGATGTTGTTTACCTTTGCTATATTTGTTTGATGTTAAGATTGATGTACTTATCATGCCTTTCCACTACTTATGCAGGACAACAACGGGAGTGACTGCTATTTTCCGCCGAGGTTAGCTTCATCCCTTGGCTTGTACTGCCCCCGTCGTTCCATAATGTAGTGCATATAGATCCAGGCCTGGACACTAGTTAGCTTCTAATATTGACTTTTTGCTTGTAGGTACATATGCCCTTGGCAAGGATCCACGCATCGACCCTTTTTGCGTATGGGGCAATGAGATATTGATGAACAAGCATCAAGTGAGGAAACTGATAAGGATTATTAGCAAAAAGAAACGAATGGTGGCAAGCAAATTATTTGTTTATGCTCTATCCAACACAACAATGAGCTGTAGGATGGTAACTACAAACTCTGCAGCCTTCTCTTTTTACCGCCCATAATGAGTTGTTAGACAACATGTCTGAATCTTTTTCATTCCCAGTGGTTCCCGAAGCAGTTCACTCAAGATTACCTCGCAAAGTACATGATTGGTGGACACACAATGAAGGTTAAAGTATTTCATCCATACTACAATGAGCATCGAGAATTCCTAGTTAAGACATTGAAGGATGGACGGGCAGCCATCACAAGGGGTTGGCCTAGAGTCGTGCACGCCTTACGCATGGAGGAGGGAACAATATGGGCATTCCGCTTCACCTTCTCCAGCAACCAGAATGTCTTCGCCTCTCTCTTTCTGATCTTTAGTACAACTGTGGTTCATCATTCTTTACTTGGTGCTTACGTAGTTCTTCAGTATATGTACCTGTGCATTGAATTATGGATTCATGGTTGAACCTATATTTGTAATAAACATGGTTGGATATGAAATAAGTGATTGCCTACTTTCAAATTCATAACATGTGATTTTTGAATTAGGGATTAATTGGATTAATTATGGATTAAATAGGGATTACACTTGCACACGGTTTGCAAAGCGAAAGCGTCTGCGATACTCTACGGAGATCGAAACATTTCTAGGATCCACTACATTATGCGATCAATCTCCACTTCACACACGACTTTCTCTTGAAAACTGTTTGCGTTAGGCCACCTTGCATAGCGTTTATCACATAAAAAGTGTGTGTGATGGACAGCCTTTGCCACACGGTTTCTTTCTCGCACCATGTGTGATGCATTCAATAGCATAAGCGATAAAATTATTAATATCGGTGTGCAATGGCAATGCTATCACAAAGCGATTTAACGACAAAAATTGTGTGTGATGTACTGTGAATAGAAAGCGTTTTCCTTGGAAGCGACTGTGTGGGATGTACATCTGACGAAACATTTAGCGGGGGTGATCGTGTGGGATGTACTTGCGACCGGAAACAATTTCACCGTATAATTGTATTTTTTAGCTGTACTATCGTATTTCCGTATTTGGCGCTTCGTCGATGCTACGACCTCATTTTGCCGAACGTGTGTGCCAGGAGGGCATATCCCCGACGATTTCTAGGTCATGTGGGAAGGACCCCCCTATCGCCCACACTCACTTGACGACGGTTCCAGATGCCGTCGCGGAAAGGGGTTAAAAACCGTTTGTTTAGGACCGACGCGCACCAGTGAAACTACACATCCGGTCGACAATCTTGCCATCCACACAAAGGAGAGTCCCATCCGGGCACGGGGAAGAGTCTTCTATCTTGTATCTTCACGGCCCATCAATCTGGCCCATGTCACATAGCCCGACCATCCGAGGACCCCTTAATCCAGGACTCCCTCAACGGGCAAGTGGTCGGGGCAGCGAGCAGCGGCATTACACAACAGCTATCAGCCAGGAGCAGCGGTTAGGAGCAGCGTGACAACTAACTAGCGAGCAGCGTGACAAAACACCGGTAATGGCAACAAGTAGCGGCGGTAGCGGAAACGCAGCAGCGTGACCGAGGTGTAACATCCCAAATTTCCCATTTGGAATGTTTTACAATTATAGCTAAGCATCTATGCATTATTGTTTGAATTGAGTGACATTTGATTTATTTGAGAGGCTTTTGAGTTTGTTGGAATTTGAATTCAAATTGGCAGTTGAATTTACTTCAAAACAATGCCTGACAAATACTTGAGAAAAGTATGAGAGGAGTAAACATGACACTCCAAAAATGTCAGAAGAAAAGTTTTGCCAAAAATATTGAATTCAAATTTGATTTTAATTGGGAGTTCTAAAAAAATGTTTTTTTAAAGTTTGAGTTTTGCCCCTGGAAAAATGTCCAAGTTGTAGGGTAAATTCCCCTGATTATTTTGATATATATATGTCCTATATAAATATATATATATTTTATATATTCCCCCTCTCCCTAATTCAAAAAAAGAAAGAAAGAAAGAAAAACCCCAGGTGCCAGCCGAATAACCCGGCCCACCAGTGTGAGGCAGCCCACCAGTGACGGGGCCAGACGGCCAGGCGCCGGCCAGCGCCCGAGCCGGCCTGCCCCGAGCCAGCGCCTTGAACCCCTCCCCTCGGTCGCCCGCTCGCTCACCTCTCCCCTCTATCTCACCGACGCGCCGGCCCCACCCTTCCCTTTCCCTACACGCCTTGGAACCACCGCCCGCCGCCATGGAATCCAGGAGATCGCGGGATCCTTCCCCGATTCGCCCCCTCCTCCAAGTCGACCCGCCCCTATATATACATCTCCCCTCACCCCGTTCCGCCCCTCGCCGCGCCCGAAACCCACACCGCTCGCCCCAATTGCTCGCCGGACCCGAGTGCCCCCGCCGCGCCATTGCCGCCCCACCGAGCTACTCCGACCCCCTCGCCGCCCCCGAGACCACCTCCGGACTCCCCTCGCTCGTCCGCATCTCCCCGTGCCCTCGCCCGAGCCCGAAACCCACCGGAGCCGCCGCCTTGAGCATCACCGCCCGTCGCCGGAGCCGGAGCTTCACCCGAGCTCGTTCCACTCGCCTCCGTCGTCCCCGACCGCTGCAACCGCGACCCCCGACCTCCCCAAGTGCCGCCGCACCATGGGACTTCTCCGCCGTCTTCCCGACCACCGGAGCCACCGCGCCGTCGCCGCCCGAACCGCCGTCGTCCGTCGCCGTCGTCGCCACCGCGGTAAGTCGCCGGAGCCGCCCACCACCGTCCGATCTAGAACCTACGGCCTAGATTAGATCACACGAAGGGGTACGTTTTATTTTAAAAAGGCCGGTTTAGTTACGGTTTTTTTTGGTTTAGTTAGCGGTTTAGTTGGACCGGCCCGATCGGTTTATTTTCTATTAACATGGGCACGCTTTAGTTATATGGCCTTTGGCGTTAGATAGGCCCGTTAAGCGCTAGTTTTTCTTTTTAGTTATATTTTTTCGTTTACTGTTTTAATGTAACAGTTCGATTTTGTAAAATCCATATCTCTTAGTTTACTTAATATTTTTAGTTGATTCTTTTTTGTTAGTTTGCAAATTTGTTGTAGTTTCTGTAGAAAATATGTTTGGCCATGTTTAAATTATTAGAAATTGTTTTATTTTAGTTTTAGACAGATTAGTATTTCTGCTATAAAATGAGTTAGGATTATTTTATTTTAGTGATTCTTTTTGTCTGCTTTGTTTTGACCTTGCCTAGTAGTAGGAATTTATTTGGGTATTTTAGATTTAATAAAAAAATAGTTTTACGCAAAATCATGTGTTTCTTGTTTATTTAACTAGCTACTATTTTCCTATTGTTTTATTTAGTAAATAGTTTTATTTTACCTATGTTATAGTTTATTTTAGATTAGTTTCTGTAGTTTTAGAACTTGAACTTTTATTTACAGAAAAATAAAAAAGTTTATTTTATTTTCTTGTTAGTTGTTGGCTTGGATTTCTTCGAGTTTGTTTTGGTGTTGGTTCGATTGTTTTGTGTGTTTTATGTTAGCATGCTGTTATGTTAAGTGATTGTATGTTTGTATGCTTATATGATTATTGTTTGCTTGGTAGAATTTCCGAGTGCGAAGCCTGCTATCACGAGTCCCTAGCTTTGAAGACCGTCGGCCGGAAAGTCATTTCATCATGATTTCTTTTACAATACCTATGATTTTATTGCATTAGAATTATACCTCCCCACCATGCATGCAGTAGGGAGAATTTTTAAGTTATGTTCTTGAGTAGTATCATGAGGTAGGATGAAACCAATTCCTTGTTACCATGGCCCTTGACGAAGTAGTTTAATTTTGCTATGCTCGTAGGCGGGGTTGGTTGAGTGATTCATAAGGGAGATGTGAGAGTCAAGATGATGACAACCCCATGACTTCAAGCTCAAGATGGACTTCAAAATTCACTCTTTGGGTGGAGGACGGTTGACGGGCACCTGGAGAAACCAGGTGGTGGCGGGATGCATGGAGAAAGCGCCATGACATCTTGCGGAAAGCTTCACCCAGCCACGAAGAGGCGGATGGATACCCCATTGACGGAAGCTTACTGTGCAGCCGCAAGCCATTATGGGCTCTGGCTTGGTCGACCCTAGGTGTGACTACTGGCGGACGGTGCTACGAGATGTAGAAGAACGGTAGGATTGGATGGGCACCGGCGGTGGCCCGGAGGAACTCTTCGGAAGACCTGTTTACGTTCGTCCGTCTTCAAACACCGGAAGTGCGAAGACTTAACGGAGGAATGATTCTTGCGGGTAAAGTCGCAAACCTCTGCAGTGAAGATCTAATCGGTTAGCCGTGTCCCGATTCACGGACAATTTGAGCCTCTGGAACTTGGAGTATTTCGGATATCTCAACACCGAACTTAATAAATTAATTGAGGGGTTATTTAATAATTGGGAATGAGGCGTTGGTTGGCGGAACCATCTCAATAACTACCAACATTTTGTAGTATTTGCAAACAAGTCCTTGTTGTAGGGAAAAACTGGTTTTTAGCAAAACAATGAAACTTAGAGCCTGACCAAATTGCATATAGTGTTAGTAATTTTTATTGTTATTCTCTTTTGACTTGCCGGCATATTCAAAATGCTGACCTACACGGCTGCAACGTCTGATGTTGCAGAGGAGTTTTCCGCTCAGGAGTAAGGCTACGATCCACGCTTGGCAATTTCCCTATGGAGTCGGATGGACTCGCTATTCGTCTCCGCTTCCGCAGCTTTATTTAGTTTATTTCTCATGAGTTGGCCTTCGGCCGAATTTATTCTATTGTAATAAAGACTCGATATGAGAATCGTGTAATAAATTCAGGTGTGATTGAACTTTGAATATTTTCATCAATGTCTTGTGTGTGCCCGGCATGATCTTGGGATGGTACAGCTACACGAGACTTGACCGATTTTGGGTCGGGTCGCTTCTGAGAGATGGTATCGAGCACCTGTTGACCGTGGGGCGTAACCCCTAGGATCGAGAAAGCCATAGGAAGAGACTATTTATTTTATGTCCTTATCATTCCGTAATTCTCCCTGTTCATTTCGACTTCTCTCCGATTTTCAACATTCTAGATGGCCGCCGAGTTCACCCCGGTTACGCTGCTGGAGTTTTGCGGCCGGATGAGGCGATGCCTCTCGGCAAGAAGCTGGTTCAGATCGTGAAGAAGCTGAAGATTGCTCTGCCCTCAATCACGGGAAGCCTACCAATGCACTCCAGCGGATACCCTTCTGATTAAGGTGCACATTCCAGGGGAGGACCTTCGGAGGACATTGAGCCCATTGACTTTGAGTTTACCGATTTCGGTTGGATTCTCGAAAGAGACATGGCGATATATCGTGCACTTGGACATATCCGAGAAGAGTCTGAGGCGAGCTCGAGCCATCGGACCTCGCCATGATTTCTCGCAGAGCTAGGAATGGAGATATCATCCGTACCGTGAGGGCGACTCCATTCTCTCTTATGTCCAAGACTTGGAGAGTCTCCTCGGGAAAGCGGAAATCCGGACTTCGCCATAACTTCGAAGGTACACAGGAGGCTATTGTTCCGTGAGCTGGGCTGGAGGAGAAAGCACACGCGGACTTCCTTGACCATGAAGAAGAAATCAAGGATTTCATGGAGAGAGTTGACAAGCTGAAGATGGATGTTGCCGCATTAGAGGAGAAGATGGACTGGGAGAAGACCTTTCCGAGTGGAGATGACGGACCCCTCGTGAGCAATGACCAGGATTATGAAGAGAGCTCCACGAAGAAAGCCGCAGAGGAGGCGCCGCACGGAGGGACGCCACACCGAAGGACGCCGCACCAGAGGACGCAAGGATAATTGATGAAGACATTTAGTCGACCGCCATGTTATTTTATTTTTCCGTCGATCAGTTAGGCCGTTATTTTCGATTAGTCGTGAGAATTTGTAATCCGAGATTGAACCATGTTTGAGATGATTGAATAAATGATTGGTGTGATTATGATTGTGCATTCATATGGGTAGTGATATTTTCTCATTAGACCCTTGATCTATTCTAATTTTCTCATCCACTCCAAAACACCATATGCCTCAGGGCGTGACCCGGTTTCAACTTTCCGCGGAGCTCACCCGGTGATCCAAAGCAGCAGAATGCCCTCATGCAGATGCTCATCCAGAACAACACCAACAACAACAACAACAACAACAACAACAACAACAACAACAACAACAACAACAACAACAACAACAACAACAACAACAATCCACCGCCACCACCCCTGTTGACAACTTGACCCGCTTCCTAAGGCTGAATCCACGGTGTTCTCTAGCGACCTTGAGCCGATTGTGGCCGATGATTGGCTCCGCATAAGGTCGGAAGGAGTTAGCCACCGCTGGATGCACGGTCACGAGAGAAGGTGCGCTTTGCCGCTGTCGGCTTGATGGACTGTAGCCTCTTGGTGGGAGAACTACACCGCCACTTATCCCATCGCCACCATCACGTGGGATCAGTTCAATGAGCCTTCCGCACCGCTCATGTCTCATTTGGAGCCATGAGTGCGAAGAAGCGTGAGTTCCGCAACTTACGCCCGAGAACCGTCTTGTGGGGCGATGCGTGGATGAGTTCGACAAGTTAGCTCGCTATGCCGGATGATGTGGCCACAGATGCCGCATAAGCAGGAAAAAGTTTCTCGAGGGACTCAATGACGAGCTGGGAATGCAACTAATGGTGGCTACCTTCAACAACTACCGTGAGCAGTAGACAAGGCCACCATACTCGAAGGCAAGCAGCGGCCAGATTGATAGCCGCAAAGCGGAAGTATGGCGGGGAAGTACAACTCGGAGCTCAGCGAAGCCCGTTATGCCCCATACTCGGAGGACATACCCATCACACCCATGGAGGACATAACCATGGAGGAATGGGAACAACCGCATAACCACGACAACAAGTCGAGGCAATGGAAGCGGCAATGGCAACCAGCATCGTCACCTGCCCGGCTCGGAAGGATCTGAGTCACATCACTGTTTCAAGTGCGGAAAACAGGGCACTATGCCACCGACTGCCCGGAGGCCAAGCGGAGGAATGGAAAGCGGCAATGGAAGCTCGGCAAAGAAGCCCAACCCTTTTCCTCGTGCTCGGGTGAACCACATTGGCGTGGAGGGCGTCTATGATCAGCGGAACAACTTTGTGGTTGGTAAGTTTTATTAAATTCACATCCGATATTGGTACTCTTTGATTACGGTGCAACGCATTCATTTATATCAAGGGTAGTTGTGGAAAAGTACGGGTTTCCCACTAGAACCCTTAGAAGCCCTCTTCACGCGTCGATTCGCGGAGGAGAAATGATGGCGAGCTTAGGCTGTCATGCAACCCTTAACATCGGAAACCATAAATTTCCCACAGATCTCATAGTATTGGAAACCCGGACCTTGGATGTAATCCTAGGCATGGATTGGTTGTGAAGTTTGAAGGAAACATAGACTGTGCCCGCAAGGCGATTACGCTCACCACTCCGGGCAGAAGAGGATCAAGTATGTATCGAGACGTATCCCGATGAAGAATCGGTGAATTCCCTCACGGGAGTTGTTCGGGAGGAAGTGCGATGGTGCAAGATTTTCCCGATGTGTTTAGGAGGAATTACGAGGAATGCCACGGACAGAGACATTGAATTTCTAATTGAGTTATTGCGGGCACAGCCCCAATATCCAAGACCCTATCGGATGCCCCGAGCGAATTGGAAGAGATCAAAAAGCAAATTAATGAGCTATTGGAGAAGGGATATATTCGGCCAAGCTTCGTCACCTTGGGGAGCCCAGTTCTTTTGGTAGAGAAGAAGGATGGAACCACGAGAATGGTTGTGGATTATCGTTCGTTGAGCAGCGTGACCATCAAGAACAAGTACCCTCTTGCCAATGATTAATGATCTATTTGATCAGCTAGTTGGAGCCAAGGTATTCTCCAAGATCGATCTTGATCGGTATCATCGATTGAAGATCCGTGAAAAGGATATACCCAAAACAGCATTTACCACGGTATGGTTTATATGAGTATACCGTCATGTCATTCGGATTGACTAATGCCCTGCATATTTCATGAATTTGATGAACAAGGTATTTATGGAATATCTGGACAAGTTTGTCGTGGTGTTCATCGATGATATCTTGATTTTCTCCAAGAGCGAGGAAGAGCATAAGGAACATTTGCGTCTAGTTCGGAGAAACTCCGAGAACATCGATTGTATGCCAAGTTGATAAATGTGAATTTTGGCTGAAGGAAGTCGGATTCCTCGGACATGTTATTTACGGAGAAGGAATAGCGATTGACCCCACCAATGTTGTATCGATCACCGATTGGCGGTCACCCACCTCGATCAAGGAGATCCATGATTTTCTCGGACTCGCGAGGATATTATCGGAGGTTTATTGAGAATTTCTCGAAGATTGCCAAGCCCATGACTGAGCTGTTGAAGAAGGGCGCCAAGTACATTTGGACCGAGGATTGTGAAGCCGGTTTCGAGAATTGAAGAAGCGTTTGGTTACAGCCCGATCTTGATTTTGCGGACATACACAAGGATTACGGTATATTGTGGCGCTTCTCGCGAGGACTCGGAGGAGTACTCATGCAGGAAGGAAAAGTTGTAGCTTATACCTCCGGACAGCTACGACCTCACGAGATGAATTACGCCACACATGACTTGGAGTTAGCAGCCGTAGTGCATGCACTCAAGACACAGAGACATTTCCTTATCGGAAATAGTTGTGATGTTTACGAGATCATAAGAGCTTGAAGTATATTTTCACGCAGAAAGAGTTGAACCTCGAGCGGAGGAGATGGCTAGAGTTAATCAAGGACTATGACATGAGATTGCATTACCACCCGGGAAAGGCTAATGTTGTAGCAGATGCCTTGAGCCGTAAGAGTTATGTGAATACTCTCATAAGCGGGAGGATTACCCAGGAGTTAGTCAATGGCCTCGAGAGATCTCCGGCGGAGATAGTTCGAGAGGATATGTTGCAGCTCTGGAAGTTCAGTCCACTTTGGCGAAAGAATTCGTGAAGCCCAGAAGTCGGACAAGGAAATTGATGAGATAAAGAAAAGGATGAATGAAGGAAAAGCTAAAGGGTTTCGTAAGGATGAATACGGAGCTATATGGTACGAGGACCGTATTTATGTGCCCAATGATCCCGAACTCAGGAAGCTAATTCTTAATGAGGCTCTTGATTCACCGTACTCGATTCACCGGTAACACCAAGATGTATCTGGATTTGAAGGAAAGTTTACGGTGGGCGGTATGAAGAAGGATATTCTTGATGCGTAGCAATATGCGATGTTTGCCGGTAGTAAAGCGGAACATCGAGAAGCCAGCTGGGTTACTTCAACCCTTGCCGATTCTCGAGTGGAAATGGGAAAAACTTGGAATGGATTTTATCACAGGATTACCCGGGACCCGTTCAGGTTATGATTCCATCCGGGTAGTGGTTGATCGATTGACCAAGGTAGCTCATTTCATTCCCGTGAAGACTACCTATACCAGCGCTAAGTTAGCCAAGATATACATGACCAGGATCGTATATGCGCATGGAGTTCCGAGGAGTATCGTGTCGGATAGAGGAACACAATTTACCTCAAAGTTTTGGAATCGGTTGCATGAAACTTTGGGTACGAGGCTGGAGTTCAAGATACCTTTTCATCCGCAAACAGATGGACAGACCGAGAGAGTCAACCAGATCCTGGAGGACATGTTGAGAGCTTGTGCGCTAGACTATGGGTCTAGCTAGGATGATAATTTGCCATACGTGGAGTTCTCGTACAATAACAGTTATCAGACCAGTCTGAAGATGGCCCCTTTTGAAGCTCTATACGGAAGGAGGTGCAGAACACCATTGTTGTGGGATGGTGTTGGAGATCGAAAACTTTTCGGTCCCGACCTTATCAGAGATTCGAAGAAAGTCAAGCTGACTCGAGATAGGCTCAAGGTAGCTCGATCGAGGCGGAAGAGTTATGCCGACGATAGCGCAAGGAAGTAACATCTGAAGCGGGAGACCAGGCATATCTTCGTGTGTCCCCACCCGTGGAATCAAGAGGTTCGGTGTTAAAGGAAAGTTAGCACCCGGTGCATTGGCCCCTACAAAATCCTCGAGCGTCGTGGAGAAGTTGCTTACAAGTTGGAATTGCGGAAGGATTATGCGGAGTTCATGATGTCTTCCATGTTTCTCGGTGAAGAAATGCCATGCCGAGATGGCCGATATTCCGTTGAGAGACACGGTGCCCCTAGAGGCCATACAGCTCGACGGTGATCGACTTATGAGGAGAAACCCGTCCGAATTCTCGAGGCTATGACGAGTCACCATGACAAGATCATCAAGTTTTGCAAGGTTACGTGGAGTCATCATTCGAGGAGGAAGCCACACAGGAGCGAGAAGAAGACCTCCGCCGAGACCACCCGCACCTATTTGCTAGCCAACCCGAATCTCGAGGGCGAGATTCATCTTAAAATGGGTAGGTTTGTAACATCCCAAATTTCCCATTTGGAATGTTTTACAATTATAGCTAAGCATCTATGCATTATTGTTTGAATTGAGTGACATTTGATTTATTTCAGAGGCTTTTGAGTTTGTTGGAATTTGAATTCAAATTGGCAGTTGAATTTACTTCAAAACAATGCCTGACAAATACTTGAGAAAAGTATGAGAGGAGTAAACATGACACTCCAAAAATGTCAGAAGAAAAGTTTTGCCAAAAAGATTGAATTCAAATTTGATTTTAATTAGGAGTTCTAAAAAAAAAGTTTTTTTTTAAAGTTTGAGTTTTGCCCCTGGAAAAATGTCCAAGTTGTAGGGTAAATTCCCCTGCTTATTTTGATATATATATATATATATATATATATGTCCTATATAAAAATATATATATATATTATATATTCCCCACTCCCTAATTCAAAAAAAATAAGAAAAAAAAAAAAACCCCGGTGGCCAGAACAACCCGGCCAGACCCGAGGCCCCACCAGTGAGGCGAGGCCTTGACCCAGCCGGCCCGGCCTTGAGCCGGCCTGCCCGAGGCAGCGCTGAACCCCCCCCTCGGTCGCCCGCTCGCTCTCCTCTCCCTCTCTCACCGAGCCTTGGCCCCACCCTTCCCTTTCCCCTCGCCGAACCACCGCCCATGGAATCCGGAGATCGCGGGATCCTCCCCGATTCGCCCCTCCTCCAAGTCGACCCGCCCCTATATATACATCTCCCTCACCCCGTTCCGCCCCTCATGGCTTGAAAACCCTCTCCGCTCGCCGCAATTGCTCGCCGGAGCAGAGTGCCCCAGCCGCGCCATTGCCGCCCACCGAGCTACTCCGACCCCCTCGCCGCCCAGAGACCACCTCGGACTCCCTCGCTCGTCCGCATCTCCCGTGCCCTTGCCCGAGGCAGAAACCCACGGAGCCGCCGCCTTGAGCATCACCGCCCGTCGCCGGAGCCGGAGCTTCACCCGAGCTCGTTCCACTCGCCTCCGTCGTCCCCGACCGCTGCAACCGCGACCCCCTACCTCCCCAAGTGCCGCCGCACCCGCCGGACTTCTCCGCCGTCTTCCCCGACCACCGGAGCCACCGCGCCGTCGCCGCCCGAACCGCCGTCGTCCGTCGCCGTCGTCGCCACCATGATGAAATCGCCGAACCGCCCACCACCGTCCGATCTAGAACCTACGGCCTAGATTAGATCACCACGAAAGTGCGTTTTATTTTAAAAAGGCGGTTTAATTCACGGTTTTTGGTTTAGTTAGCGGTTTAGTTGGAACGGCCCGATCGGTTTATTTTCTGTTAACCACGGGCACGCTTTAGTTATATGACGCCTGAGCGTTAGATAGGCCCGTTAGCGCTAGTTTTTCTTTTTAGTTATATTTTTTTCGTTTCTGTTTTAACAGAATAGTTCCAGTTTTGTAAAATCCATATCTCTTAGTTTACTTAATATTTTTAGTTGATTCTTTTTTTGTTAGTTTGCAAATTTGTTGTAGTTTCTGTAGAAAATATGTTTGGCCATGTTTAAATTATTAGAAATTGTTTTATTTTAGTTTTAGACAGATTAGTATTTCTGCTATAAAATGAGTTAGGATTATTTTATTTTAGTGATTCTTTTTATGCTTTGTTTTGACCTTGCCTAGTAGTAGGAATTTATTTGGGTATTTTAGATTTAATAAAAAAATAGTTTTACGCAAAATCATGTGTTTCTTGTTTATTTAACTAGCTACTATTTTCCTATTGTTTTATTTAGTAAATAGTTTTATTTTACCTATGTTATAGTTTATTTTAGATTAGTTTCTGTAGTTTTAGAACTTGAACTTTTATTTACAGAAAAATAAAAAAGTTTATTTTATTTTCTTGTTAGTTGTTGGCTTGGATTTCTTCGAGTTTTCTTTGGTGTTGGTTCGATTGTTTTGTGTGTTTTATGTTAGCATGCTGTTATGGTAAGTGATTGTATGTTTGTATGCTTATATGATTATTGTTTGCTTGGTAGAATTTCCGAGTCTGAAGCCTGCTATCCACGAGTCCCTAGCTTTCGAAGACCGTCGGCCGTGCAAGTCATTTGATCATGATTTCTTTTACAATACCTATGATTTTATTGCATTAGAATTATACCTCCCCACCATGCATGCAGTAGGAGAATTTTAAGTTATGTTCTTGAGTAGTATCATGAGGTAGGATGAAACCAATTCCCCTTGTTACCATGGCCCGGGATGAAGTAGTTTAATTTTGCTATGCTCGTAGACGGGGTTGGTTGAGTGATTCATAAGGGAGATGTGAGAGTCAAGATGATGACAACCCCATGACTTCAAGCTCAAGATGAACTTCAAAATTCACTCTTTGGGTGGAGGACGGTTGACGGGCACCTGGAGAAACCAGCGGTGGCGGGATGCATGGAGAAAGCGCCATGACATCTTGCGGAAAGCTTCACCCAGCCACGAAGAGGCGGATGGATACTCCATTGTTGGAAGCTTACTGTGCAGCCGCAAGCCATTATGGGCTCACGGCTTGGTCGACCCTAGGTGTGACTCTGGCGGACGGTGCTACGAGATGTAGAAGAACGGTAGGATTGGATGGGCACCGGCGATGGCCCATAGGAACTCTTCGAAAGACCTGTTTACGTTCGTCCGTCTTCAAACACCGAAGTGCGAAGACTTAACGGAGGAGCGATTCTTGCGGGTAAAGTGCATAAACCTCTGTAGAGTGAAGATCTAATCGGTTAGCCGTGTCCCGATTCTGGACAATTTGAGCCTCTGGAACTTGGAGTATTTCGGATATCTCAACATCGAACTTAATAAATTAATTGAGGGGGGTTATTTAATAATTGGGAATGAGACATTGGTTGGCGGAACCATCTCAATAACTACCAACATTTTGTAGTATTTGCAAACAAGTCCTTGTTGTAGGGAAAAAGCGGCTTTTTAGCAAAACAATGAAACTTAGAGCCCCAGCCAAATTGCATATAGTGTTAGTAATTTTTATTGTTATTCTCTTTTGACTTGCGGCATATTCAAAATCTTTGACCGACACGGCTGCAACGTCTTATGTTGCGGAGGAGTTTTCCGATCGGGAGTAAGGCTACGATCCACGCTTGGCGATTGCCCTATGGAGTCGGATGGACTCGCTATTAAATCTCACGCTTCCAGCAGCTTTATTTAGTTTATTTCTCATGAGTTGGCCTTGGCCGAATTTATTCTATTGTAATAAAGACTCGATATGAGAATCGTGTAATAAATTCAGGTGTGATTGAACTTTGAATATTTTCATCAATGTACTGTGTGTGCCAGCATGATCTTGGGATGGTACAGCTACACAGAGACTTGACCGATTTTGGGTCGGGTCGCAACAGAGGGTCACCAGAGTGCGGACGTTGACGGGCTCGAGCGGTGTCGCACTCGGCCACGGCGGGGAAACTCCCTAGCAGGCGTGCGCGATGGAAGAGAGAAGGGGGAGGGTGAGTGGAGCTCACCGAGCGGCTCAAGGAGGTCGTTGAGGGGCTTAGTAGCTGTAGGGGAGGCTGGGATGATGGTGGTCGGCAGCGACCGAGGCGGACGAAGGCGATGCAGCACTGCGGGGCCGTCCTGGCTCGCGTTCTCGGTCGGTGATGATGAGGTGGACGGCGGGAGGAGGAAGAAGAGGTCGACGGTGCTGTGCATGCAGCTTCCCGCCTTGCTCCGATGCCCTGAACGGACCCGGACGAACACGACTAACCTCCAGGACGCGCCCCCGCACGCCGAGGAGGCCGATGGACGCGTCAATGAGGGCAGGGCAGCGGTGATCGCGTGAGCTCGCAGGCTCGAATTCGAACCAGAGAGGAGGGGCGAAGGGGAATCGACGGGGGAATGGGCGAGGGCGATCTAGGGTTTCTCACAGACGTGTTTATAGGCTTGGGGGCGACGTGGAGGGCATCCACGGCCATGGCGCACGGGATGTGCTCCACACACCTCTCTGCCTCCTGTAGCGAGGTGGGAGAAGGCCCAGGTTGGGCTGGGCCGCACTGTAGTCAGTGGGCTCAAGTGCAAAGAATTCACTCGCCCTTTTATCTTTTCTTTTTCTATTTTTTTCAGTAGTTTTTTCATTTTCTTTTAGCCACAAATGACTTTACAAAAATATGCCACTGACCAAAACAAGTTCCAAGAAATATTGTTCACTGCCACAAAAAGTTTGGAATCTAATTGAAGCTGTTAGAATTTTGCATAAATGGAAAAGCAACTAATTTGCTGATTTGGCACTGTTTTTAAATTGCTATAGTCCATCTTGGCTTGGAGGTGATGTTGTTTTCCTTAACAATTAAATGTTATGGAATTTTGGGCAAAATATGAACTATTTTGCAGCAACTTTTGTGCAATTCCATATTTCACTTGCAAATTGAATTTGATTCCAAAGTGGGATTTCAAATGATATTTGAATCAAAGGTGATCAAGCACTACTTAGCAAAGTGATTAGCTTAATCACAAAGGGTTAATGTTGCATGAAACTAGGGTTGTTACACGCGACATGGAGAGCACCATAGGACAGCACCAATAATAAAACATACAACTCAAACCAATCACGATCATCAATCAACCCATAGGACAAAAAAGATCTATTCAAACATCATAGGATAGCCATACATCATTGAGAAATAATATATAGCGTTGAGCACCATGTTTAAGTAGAGATTACAGTGGGTAAAAGAGAGGTTACACCGCTGCATAGAGGCGGAGAGAGTTGGTGATGACGGCGGCGAAGTTGTTGGTGTAGATCGTCATCACGATGATGGCCCCGGCGGCGTGGGGGAGAGAGCCCCCCTCCTTCTTATTCTTCATTGGCATCCCCCCTAGATGGGAGGAGTGTTTCCCCTCTGGTCCTTGGAATCCATGGCGGCGGAGGGACGGGAGCCCCTCCGAGATTGGATCTCTCTCTGTTTCCTTCTGTTTCTGCGCTCTCAGATCCTGGCCTTTCACCGTTTCTTAAATTCCCGAAGATCCATAACTCCGACTGGGCTGAAATTCTAACACAATTTTTATCCGGATATTAGCTTTCTTGCGGCCAAAGAAGGGCACCAACCGCCTTACGGGGTGACCACAAGGGCCCAGGGCGCACCCCCTACCTTGCTGCCGCCTCGGGCATCGTCTCGTGTTGATTCTTTTTTCCCAAAAATCACATATATTCCAAAAAAATCTCCGTAAGTTTTTATCGTGTTTGGACTCCGTTTGATATGGATTTTCTGAGAAACAAAAAATGCAACACACAGGAACTAGCACTGGGCACTGGATCAATATGTTAGTCCAAATAAATCATATAAAATGTTGCCAAAACTGTATAAAAGTTGTATAATATTGGCATGAAACAATCAAAAATTATAGATATGACAGAGACGTATCATCATCCCCAAGCTTAATTGTTGCTCGTCCTCGAGTAGGTAAATGATAAAAAAGATAATTTTTGATGTGGAATGCTACCTAGCATAATCTTGATCATATAATATAATCATGGCATGAATATTAAGACATGAGTGATTCAAAGCAATAGTCTATCATTTGACATAAAGACAATAATACTTCAAGCATACTAATAAAGCAATCATCTCTTCTCAAAATAACATGGCCAAAGAAAGTTATCCCTACAAAATCATATAGTCTGGCTATGCTCCATCTTCATCACACAAAGTATTTCATCATGCACAACCCCGATGACAAGCCAAGCAATTGTTTCATACTTTTAATGTTCTCAAGCCTTTTCAACTTTCACGCAATACATGAGCGTGAGCCATGGATATAGCACTATAGGTGGAATACAATATGATGGTGGAGGTTGTGTAGAGAAGACAAAAAAGGAGAAAGTCTCACATCGACGCAACTAATCAACGGGCTATGGAGATGCCCATCAATTGATGTCAATGCGAGGAGTAGGGATTGCCATGCAACGGATGCAGTAGAGCTATAAGTGTATGAAAGCTCAAACTGAAACTAAGTGGGTGTGCATCCAACTTGCTTGCTCATGAAGACCTCGGGCATTTGAGGAAGCCCATCACCAGAATATACAAGCCAAGTTCTATAATGAAAATTCCCACTAGTATATGAAAGTGATAGCTCAAGAGACTCTCTATATGAAGAACATGGTGCTACTCTGAAGCACAAGTGTGGTAAAAAGGATAGTAACATTGCCCCTTCTCTCTTTTTCTCTCATTCTTTTTTTTCTTCTTTTTTCTCCTTTTTTTCGGCACTCTTTTTTTGCCTCTTTCCTTTTTTTTTCGTCCGGAGTCTCATCCCAACTTTTGGGGGAATCATAGTCTCCATCATCCTTTCCTCACTGAGACAATGCTCTAATAATGATGATCATCACACTTTTATTTACTTACAACTCAATATTACAACTTGATATCTAGAACAATATGATTCTATATGAATGCCTCTGGCAGTGTACCAGGATGTGCAATGATCTAGCATAGCAAAGATATCAAAAAACGGACAAGCCATGAAAATATCATGCTAGCTATCTTACACTCATGCAAAGCAATATGACAATGAACACTCAAGTCATGTATATGATGATGATGGAAGTTGCATGGCAATATATCTCAGAATGGCTATGGAAATGCCATAATAGGTAGGTATGGTGGCTGTTTTGAGGAAGATATAAGGAGGCTTATGTGTGACAGAGCGTATCATATCACGTGGTTTGGATGCACCGGTGAAGTTTGCACCGACTCTCGAGGTGAGAAAGGGAAATGCACGGTACCGAAGGGGCTAGCAATGGTGGAAGGGTGAGAGTGCGTATAATCCCTGGACTCAACATTAGTCATAAAGAACTCACATACTTATTGCAAAAGTCTATTAGCTATCAAAACAAAGTACTATGTGCATGCTCCTAGGGGGATAGATTGGTAGGAAAAGACCATCGCTCGTCCCCGGCTGCCACTCATAATGAAGACAATCAATAAATACCTCATGGTCCAACTTCGTTACGTAACGGTTGACCATACGTGCATGCTACAGGAATCACAAACTTTAACACAAGTATTCTTACCAATCCACAATTACTTACTAGCATGAATCTAATATCACCATATTTATATCGCAAAACTATTGCAAGGAATCAAACATATCATATCCAGTGATCTACAAGTTTTATGTAGTATTTTATGACTAACCATGTGAATGACCAATTCCTGACGACTCTCTAAATAGATATAAGTGAAGCAAGAGAGTTTAATTCCTTCTACAAAAGATATGCCCACGCTCTAACAATATAAGTGAAGCAAAAGAGCATTCTACAAATGGCGGTTTTCTATGTGTAGAGAAACAGGCAATCTAAACTTTAAAAGATATAAGTGAAGCACATCAAGCATTCTATAAAGCCACACTCAAAAGATATAAGTGAAGTGCAATGAGCATTCTATAAATCAACCAAGGACTACTCATACCAGCATGGTGCATTATTAAAATAAAAATAAAAAGCACATGACGCTCCAAGATTTACGCATATCATGTGACAAATAAAAATATAGCTCCAAGTAAAATTACCGATGATCGTTGGAAGAAAGAGGGGATGCCTTCCAGGGCATCCCCTAGCTTAGTTGCTTGGGATTCTTTGAATATTACCTTGGGGTGCCTCGGGCATCCCCAAGTTTAGGCTTTTGCCACACCTTATTCCTTCATCCATCGTGTTCTCACCCAAAACATGAAAACTTCAATCACACAAAACTTAACAAAACCCTCGTAAGATCCGTTAGTATAATAAAGCAAATCACCACTCTAAGTACTGTTGCAAACCCATTCATATTTTATTTTTTGCATTGTAGCTACTGTATTATAACTTCTCTATGGCTTATACCACCGACAAAATTGATAGTTTGATCAAAACTAGCAAAACAATGCATCAAAAATAGAATATGTCTTAAACAGAACAGTTTCTAGCAATCTGAACATCTACCGTACTTCTGTAAATCCAAAAATTCTGAAAAATTAGGACAAAATAAACAATTTGCATAGCAGTATTGTTTAAAATTTCAGAATTTTTTCACATTCCAGTAAAAAATGTAAATTCACGCGCTACAGCAAAAGTTTCTGTTTTTGCACTGCACAAACCAAACAGGCAATCTAATCATCCTAAAGGCAAATCTTGGCACATTATTTTTATAATACAAAGGATTTATACAAGGGGATAATTATTTTTGTTGAAAAATATAATAGGACTATCATGCGTAGGTGCAATAGCAACAATTTCATTCTAACATAAGGAACTATAGCAAGTTTATCTCCATAAGCATAATTCATATTGGCATCATGGCCACAAGCATAGCAAGCATTATATTCATCAAAAAGGGACATTTGAAACGAATCCAAGGGATCATAGCAATCAACATAGCATTCATCCTTCGGTAAGCACGAAGGGGAATTAAACGATGTATGAGTTGAAGAGTTACTCTCATTAGAAGGTGGGCACGGGTAGCTAATCTGCTCTTCCTCCTTTTGTTCTTCGCTCTCCTCATCATCTTTTTCATCTAATGAGCTCGCAATGTCATCAATTTCTTCTTCCATAGTTTCCTGCAAAATATTAGTCTCTTCTTGGACAGCGGAGACTTTCTCAATAAATGCATCAATATTGGCATTGTATTCAAAATTCTCATAGCAATATTTAAGTATAGCAAAATTTTCAGGCCTATAAATATCATCATCAAAAGCTTCATACTTTTCAAACAAAGATTCAATTTCATAAGCACCCTTAAAAGCAATGAATTATTCTATTCATTGCACATCATAATAATTATATATACCATTAGTATAAGAAGCCAAGGTTTCATTATCATTAAATCTACAAGAAAAGGGAAGGTGTCGAGCCTTCATCCTAGAGCAACAAGTATAATCATATCTCTAACATAAATTCCAAGCATACCAATGTAACACATGAATTTGATCCCATAAGAGTTTGCCTTTTTGTGTCAAGCGATAATCCCTAAAGTATTCATGTTGATCCAACATGTATCCCATTATAGAGTTGAATGGGGTTTTCTCAGGATTATCAAAGTAGTGCATAATATTTTCCACATAACGAGCATCGAGGGTTTTAGGAGGTTCCCCATCTCCATGACCAGCAAGTACACCTAATTTTTTTTTGGTATTTCGTGTTCATATCCATAATTAAAGATAGAGAACAACTTAGAACAACAAATAAAATCTACTTAGTGATAAAGCAAACAAGCACACATGATAATATTCACCCCACGCTATTGCTACCCCGCAACGGAGCCAGAAAAAGGTCTTGATGACCCACAAGTATAGGGGATCAATTGTAGCCTTTCTTGATAAGTAAGAGTGTCGAACCCAACGAGGAGCTAAAGGTAGAAGAAATATTTCCTCAAGTTCTATCAACCACCGATACAACTCTACGCATGCTTAACGTTCACTTTACCTAGAACAAGTATGACACTAGAAGTACTTTGTATGTGTGATAGGATAGGTTTTCAAGATAATAAAGAACACGTAAATAAAAACTAGGGGCTGTTTAGATAAATAAACAACTAAGTTAGGTTTAGTAGAGAGATTTTTTGTCACAAGAAAGTAATTTGTCCCTAGGCAATCGATAACTAGACCGGTAATCATTATTGCAATTTTATATGAGGGAGAGGCATAAGCTAACATTCTTTCTCTAATTGGATCATATGCACTTATGATTGGAACTCTAGCAAGCATCTGCAACTACTAAAGATCATTAAGGTAAAACCCAACCATAGCATTATAAGGTATCAAGTCCTCTTTACTCCCATACGCAACAACCTCCTTACTCGGGTTTAAGCTTCTGTCACTCTAGCAACCCACCATAAGCGAATCTTGAACATATTGCAACACCCTACAACGGGGATCCCTCACGCTTGCGCGACATAGAGAGCACCATAGGACAACACCAATAATAAAACATACAACTCAAACCAATCACGATCATCAATCAACCCATAGGTAAAAACGGATCTACTCAAACATCATAGGATAGCCATACATCATTGGGAAATAATATATAGCGTTGAGTACCATGTTCAAGTAGAGATTACAACGGGTAAAATAGAGTTTACACCACTACATAGAGGAGGAGAGAGTTGGTGATGACGGCAGCGAAGTTGTTGGTGTAAATCGCCGTCATGATGATGGCCCCGGCGGTGTTCCGTTGCCACCAGGAGAGAGGGGGAGAGAGCCCCCCTCCTTCTTATTCTTCCTTGGCCTCCCCCTAGATGGGAGGAGGGTTTCCCCTCTGGTCCTTGGCCTCCATGGTGGCAAAGGGGCGGGAGCCCCTCCAAGATCGGATCTCTCTCTCTCTCTCTCTCTCTCTCTCTCTCTCTCTCTCTCTCTCTCTATTTCCTTCTATTTCTGCGCTCTCAGATTCTGGCCTTTCACCGTTTCTTAAATTCCCGGAGATCCATAACTCCAATTGGGCTGAAATTTTAACACGGCTTTTATCCGGATATTAGCTTTCTTGCAGCCGAAGAAGGGCACCAACCGCCTTACAAGGTGACCACAAGGGCCCAGGGCACACCCTACCCCCTGGGGCGCGCCCCCTACCTTGCTGCCGCCTCGCGCATAGTCTCGCGTTGATTCTTTTTCCCAAAAATCACATATATTCCAAAAAAATCTCTGTAAGTTTTTATCACGTTTGGACTCTGTTTGATATGGATTTTCCGCGAAACAAAAAATATGCAACAAACAATAACTGGCATTGGGCACTGGATCAATATGTTAGTCCCAAAAATAGTATAAAAAGTTAGCAAAAGTATATGAAAGTTGTAAAACATTGGCATGAAACAATAAAAATTTATAGATACGACAAAGACGTATCAGTCGTCATCGGCAACATCCTCGACACCCAGGACCCTCCTCCTCCCATGCATTACTACATGGAAGTTCTTATGCAAGGGGTCTTCCGCATAGAAAATCTGGGTAGCATCGTTGGCAAGAATGAACGGGTCCACGTGATATGCCATCATTGTCCTGTTAACACGTGTCTTCCTGTAATCATCAACCTTTACCTGACTAAGAGGGATCCATGTGCACCTGAATAATGGAACCTTAACTTTCACATAGTTAAGCTCCAAAATCTCTTTGATGGTTCCATAGTATACCCTTTTATCAGCTTCATCTACAGTCTTGCATTCTATCCGAACAGAGCTGTTCTGATATGAGGTCTTCTCATCACGTTCCTCAGTGTAGAACATGTAGCCGTTTATGTCATATGCTTGGTACATCAACACCGTAGGTGATAGCTTTTGTGCCAACCACGTAGCAATGTCATCCATGGATCCTTGTGCCAAACGATTCTTCAGCCATTCAGCGTAGTTCTTAGTGTGCTCCTCCATCTCCATATCTAATGGATACACCATTGGTAAGAAGCTTTAATACACCATTGGTAAGAAGCTTTAGCGTATCTCCACCAAGTGTTCGTCTGTGTAAGCGCAGAGAACTGGGCTATTAAGTAGTACCGTCAAATGGGTTTTCTCTACCAATTCTCTGGGTGCAGCCTTTTGTGTGCCAGCAAGGACCGACTTACCTTTCAGCCTTCCCTCGTGGCGAGAGAGGGGCAAACCTATAGGTCTTTGTTTCATGTATTCCGTGCAAAACTCAACCACCTCCTCCGCGGTATAACCTTGTAGGATGCTTGCCTCTGGATGGTTTCGGTTCCGACAATAGTGCTTCAATATTCCCATGAGCTGCTCGAATGGATATATGTTGCGAAGAAACACAGGACCACAATACTTTATCTCGTCGGCAAGGTGCACAGTGAGATGGACCATGACACCAAAGAATGACGGTGGGAAAAAACATCTCTAGGCTGGACAATATTCTTGCAATATCCTCTTGCATATGATCCAACTCTTCAGGATCTACAACTTTCTGCCATAGTTTGTTGAAGAAATCACAGAGCTCAATGAGTGTGTTTCTTATATCTTTGTCCATCAGATTCCTAATGGCCACCGGGAGGATTTGTGTCAACATTATGTGGCAATCATGTGACTTCATGTGTCCCAACTTCATTTTACCTGAGCTCACATCCACGAGAGTTCTGATGTTTGCGGAGTAGGAAGAGGGTGTCTTAACTGACAACAAATAGTTGAAGAACATTGTTGCTTTTTTTGTACTGAAATTATAGGTCTGGCGAGTGTGGAGGAATTTTTTATCATCTTATGCTTCACTCTTGCATTTTGATTGGTCATCAAGCATATCGAGCCGTGCACCATCACCATTCTTTGTTTTACCTTTAATCTTGAGCAGAGTACCAAGGATTCGTTCACATACGTTCTTCTCTACGTGCATGACATCGATGCAGTGACGTACACGTATAATCTCCCAGTAAGGTGATCTCGAGAATACTGATTTCTTCTTAAACACTTGATTCTTGGGTGTTTGTTTCACCGTCAAAGTGTGCTTCTTGCCAAGCACAACATTAATTTGTTTAGCCATGTTGTGGACCACCTCCCCAGCATAAGGTCTTGGGCCCAAACCTAGATCTTCCGTACCATCAAATTCGGCTTTCATCTTTCGGTATGGGTGATTCTTCGTAAGAGCCAACGATGACGCAAATAGACGGTTTTGCGTGAGTTGGGAAGAAATCTGCTAGCTATCCTATCCATGCATATGACACACCCAACATCTCCCTTTGTTTTCTGCCCTGATGTGTTGCCTAATTCCGGCATATATTGAATGGTGCGCAGCAGCATCACATGTAGACCGGAATCTCCTTTTTGTAAGCATCATAACATTTTACAGCACGCTCTTCTGCCCAGACTGTCATCAGTTCTTATACGAGTAGCTAAAAGTAAATGTCGATGTCATTTCCAGGTTGCTTCAGGCCTTGGATAATCATTTACATCAAAATGTATTTTTTCTTCATACACAACCAAGGAGCTAGGTTATATATGCACAGAAGCACCGGCCATGTGCTGTGTTTGGTGCTCATATCGCCAAAAGGATTCATCCCGTCAGTACACTCCCCGAGCCTTATACTTCTATGATCCTTGGCAAAGTCTTTAAACTTGTTATCGGTTAATTCCCACTGAGCCCCATCTTTCGGGTGCCTCGAATATTTATCTGAAGTTCGCTCATCATGATGCCACCGCAACCTCTTCACCTCTCTAGGGTTTGCAAACAAACACCTCAACCTTGGAATTAAAGGCAAGTACAAAACAACCTTGAATGAGATTCCCGTCTTGATCTCGTCTTCCAATTCGTACTTGTCCTTTGCTCTCCTGCGCTTGTATCGTGCATGCTTGCATATGGGACATGCACGCAAATCTTTGTACTCACCAAGGTACAATATACAATCATTCACACAAGCGTGTATCTGTAAAATATACAGGGGTATGCATTTTCCCCTGACTCATGCAAGGACAAGCCAAGATCAAGTCAGAATACAAGGAACCAAGATCTACAAAGAACCAACATGCAGATCAGAGGGACCAATACCAAGCCAGAGAAGCAAGACACCATCAGGAGAAGGGCCTCCTTTGCCGGGGAGGCGAGCCCGGCAAAGGGAGGGGCCACCCCCGGAAGAAGATGGCCAAGACGTCCGGGCAGGGCCTGCCGGGACACACGGAGGCTAAACCACCTCACCAACCACTCTGCCATGACCCACGTCGTCAATCAGTGCGATGTCAAGACGCAAAGTGACTGAGTGCTAGCCATTCACCACATGGCAGCCTCTCCCTATAAGAAACACCTACAGATGACACCTGTCCTGCGACGTGTCAAGCAAGAAGGCGTGGAGCTGGCGAGATAGCCCGGCAAGCCTTGCGGGGCAACCAACAATGTGACATTGAGCGATGCATTTAATCCGCCCTGTCAGCCTGCAGAGTTAGGTATGATAGCACTATTCGCTATCTTATCAGTACATAATGACTACTTTGCCATTGTGGTAACCCCTTGATCAATAAAAGGAGGCCCATGGCAACCATAGAAAGGGTTAGAAGATTGGATAACTCACACCCCCATACACGCGTAGCCACTGCCACCCTGAGGCAACCCTTGCCGGGCAAGTGAACTGCGCTCCACAGCCACCTTTCCACCATCAATCCACCAAAGCAGGAGTAGGGTTTTATGCCTCGCGGCAGCCCGAACCTGGGTAAAAATGCCTGCTTGATCTCTGCCGTGCTGCCCCACGCTCGTCTGCTCTTTGTGCAACGCGACATCCCCCTGCCGAACCAGCAAGGGGCCTCCAGGCACCATAGGTGGCCGTGGTTCCCCGCGACATCTTTGGCTCGCCAGGTAGGGGGAGTCGCTTGCATGAACCTGAGGGCGTGAGCTGCGCGCTTTTGCCCATGGTGGCCTGCTTGAAGCCTCTGGCGTTTGGGGCACCACAAAGGCACAAAAGCAAAGCGCGGCCATCCCCGCGGCACATTGTTGGCCTCCATGCCTCGCCGCAGCCGCGGCTACGGCGAAGATCGCTACTGATGGCAATATGCCTACCTCGGCGGCCCATTTGGCGTACCCATCGTTCAGGCACTGTTCGGAGAAAGGACACAAGATGTGCGGGTGCGAGCTCCCTCCTTCCCGTCCCTTCCCTTCGTCAGATGTCGATCTGCTTTAGCCCCAGTGTCATTAACGTCGATGATTACCGCGTGACATCAGTTCAGTATTCCCCCTATTTTGGGCAATACTGAGCGAAGCGCCAGTATGGGTCTGTTGATTCATGCCCCGGCAAGCGTGCTTCGGCGAGGCTGCCTGCATTGGCATGACCCATGCAACGGTAGCCGCCAGGCTGACTCGAAAGGAGAGGGGAAAAGGGGAGGAGGACCGGAGGAGCCCGACACTGTACCCCGACACCCGCCAGACGCACGGAGCATGTGCCGGTCCACATCGGGGATAAAAGAGCTACCCGATTGGCTTTCGATCCTCGGGGCATTGCGTGCGCGTGCCACGCACGCATGGCCCGGCAGAGGAGAAAAGAAGCTTAAAACAAAATCTAAGTACACATTATCACTTCTTGTTGATACATTCCGGACCTTTGCAGTTGTTTATCCCTTGACTTTGGCGAGTGTTGGTATCATGAAAACCTTCATGTGACGGAACCTTGGCTAGTTTCTTTGATCGCACCATCGTCCTGCCCTGAGCCATGCTCGCAGGTCGGGAGGCTGCATCGAGAGCTACCTAGGAAAAACCTGCAGGGACGCATCCACGCCAAGATGACTGTTAAGGGCCGGACCCTTACGACAATCGCGGCAAGCATCCAGAACATACGTAGGGATTGATCATACGAACACAAGCATATAAGGCTCAAAGGGATAAACACGCATTTAAAATTCAGCCAGGAATATTAGTTTCACGCAAACGCTAGAAATAGAATGACTAAACACAAAATAGACGTCATGTTTCATTACAGGGCAACGCAAAAGCGACAACGGCCCAATACTTGATCTTATAGCCAGGCGAAGCAGTTCAAACATGGAGAACCCCGTCGGCCCGGGGAGCAGCTTTCTCCTTGGCAGCTGCGATGTCGGCACCCGCCGACGGCTTCTTGAATCCCTCATCAAGGTCGAGGTCCGGATGGCGGCAGGCGATATTGCTCAAGACCATGAAGAGGGCGTCACGGGCAAGCTTCCGGGACTCGGTCGCAAAACGCTCATCCCTCCCCTCTTCATGCGCCTTCAGCTTCTCGATCAGCTCGTTGAAGAAGAGTCCCAGCTTGACGCTTGGGACCTCGTGCTTGCTAACCGAGAAGACTGGGCCGTCCATGCCGATCACCGCAGTCTGAGCACCAAGACCCTCAGCCATGTCGATCAGGCTCTTGGTCTAGAGGTTAACATGATCGACCTTATTCTTCAGCCTAGCCTCTGCATCCTGTCGGAGACACTTGGCGGTGTCCAAATCCTTAGACAACAACTGCTGGCGGGACTCAAGGGACTCCGCCAAATGCTCCAATGTGCCAATCCTCGCCTTCATGCCCGAGATGTTGCCGTTGGCAGTATCAAGGCTCTGGGTCTTAGAGGAGAGCTGTTAATGCACATCAGCCAAGAGAATCTCAGCCTGTCGTGCTCCCTCTTAGTGCCTCCACCTCCTTCGTGCCCCTAGCGAGATCCTCATTCAGCTTAGCCACCTGCCGGTCGAGGTCAGTCTTGGCGGCCGACGCGGCAGCCAGATTGTCAGTAAGCTTCTTCAGCTGAGCAGCGTGGTCAGCGGCAAGGGTGTCCAGGGCGGCTCCGTTCTTGTCCTCCAGTTCCTTGGTGCGCTCCTGCACAAGAGCCTCCAAATCTTCATCCTTGGCATGGAGAGTGGCTTCGAGTTTCTCCTCCCAGAGGGAGATCTCTTGCTCTCTAGCGTCCAGAGATAACTTGTGATCCACCAGGCGCGCATCACGGGCCATGATGTCTTCTCTCGTCATCAGGAGGGTCTCTTGCTGCCTCAGGAGCACCTTGAACTATTTGTCATGCCACTCGCGCAACTCCAGACACTTATCCTTCAGCTTCTGGTCAACCTTGACGCGGATTCGCGCCGCTCCTTGAGCGCCTGGCACTTCTGGTTGTGCCGGGCCTGCATCTCCTTCACACTTGCCGCCATGGATTCCATGAAGGATAGGTCCATTGGGATAGTGACTGAGTCATCGGCCTCCCCAGCCTCCTGATACATCGGTGTCAAGAGGTGTTGGAGTTCCTCATTGAGCTCCGGGCCTTTCGACAAAGACCGGCCGGAGGCTCCAGCTTCGGGTGGCAACGGCACCATGGACAGCGTGCTCGAGGAGGGTGGTAGAATCTCAGCGACGGTCTCAGTGGAGGGGAGTGGGTCCATAGTCCGGAGTGGGATTTTCACCTCGACAGCCACTTCCTCTACCGGGACGTCCTCCAGAAAGTGCTCCATCACCGCCAAGGAGCCCTGTTCATCCCCGGCAGCAAGATCCTGTCCCTCAGCAGCAGCAATCTCTATGGCTTCATCTGCGGCGGTCCTTCCTATATTAGCCACCACCTCCAGCAGCTCTGGTTCCTCGGCTTGAGGGGCTGCATATTGTCGGTGTCAAAACCGGCGGATCTCGGGTAGGGGGTCCCGAACTGTGCATCTAAGGTCGATGGTAACAGGAGACAGGGGACATGATGTTTACCCAGGTTCGGGCCCTCTCTATGTAGGTAATACCCTACTTCCTGCTTGATTGATCTTGATGAATATGAGTATTACAAGAGTTGATCTACCACGAGATCGTAATGGCTAAACCCTAGAAGTCTAGCCTGTATGACTAAGGTAATGAGTCTGTCCTCCGGACTAAGCCCTCCGGTTTATATAGACACCGGGAGGATCTAGGGTTACATAAGGTCGGTTACAGAGAAAGGAATCTTCATATTTGGTCGCCAAGCTTGCCTTCCATGCCAAGGAGAGTCCCATCCGGACACGGGTAGAGTCTTCGGTCTTTGTATCTTCACAGCCCATCAGTCCGGCCCATGGCTAACAGGTCGGACGCCCGAGGACCCCTTAGTCTAGGACTCCCTTAGTAGCCCCCGAACCAGTCTTCAATGACGAGGTGTCCGACACGCAGAATGTCTTCGGCATTGCAAGGCGGGTTCCTCCTCCGATGACTTCAAAGTGATGTATCTGGCCTTCCATTAAATATCGTATCCCTCGTCTTCTGTGTATCAACAACTTCGGCTCCATGTGTCAAGCGAATGCGAGAGGTCAGGGTATTTTTGCACATAACACCCCGACCATGTCGGGAAGAGTGTCTATTTAAAGAGATTGGATCTCAGATCTATCCGGAACCACGCAGAAAAATCCTCAGAGATTGCTAGGAAAGACTATTCCAACATGGCTAGGGCTCCCAGCTCCTCCTCCCGTCCCCATGGTCCAGGAAAAGGCGAGTGGGAGAAGTGCTTCGTATCCCATGGTCAATTGGAGAAGCTGCAAATACAGGGGTTTCTTCCTCCTGCGGATCTGGTCCCTGTTCGAGCTGGGTTGACCGCCCTCAACGGTGAGGCCCAGGCGGAGAATTTCCCCAATCCATCTGAGGGGGAGCGAGTATGCTTCGTTCCCTATCTGCTAAGAGGTGTTGGATTTCCAATTCATCCGTTCCTCCGAGGTCTTCCGGAGTACTACGGCCTCCAACTGCACAACTTTACTCCTGCCCCTATACTGCATATCGCGGGTTATGTCACCCTTTGTAAGCTGTTCCTGGGTTGCGAGGCCCACTTTGAATTGTGGAGGAAGCTATTCTGCCTCATCCCGCATAACCACGAGGGATCAATATTTGAAGTGGGCGGAGCCGAAATATGGCGCATCGCCGAGACTGGATACTTATCCGGTACACCAAAGAAGGCATCCGAAGAGTGGCCTTCGGAATGGTTCTATATCGAGGATGTCGCACTTCTAGACCCAGTTCGAAAGGGTCTCCCCGAGTTCAAAAGTGTTCCTTTGAAGAAACGCCACAGCTAGCGCCCTCGGAGCCTCGAAGAGGAGGATAGTGCGGAAGTTCGTCAACTCATGAGCAAGATTAAGATGCTTGCTCAGTCCGGATTATCAATAGTCGAAGTAATGGCGACTTCCATAGTACGGGGAATTCAACCGCTCCAATACAGAGGGTTCCCATGTGGAACTACAATGGAGAGGATGACGCCTCCCGTTGTGGCAGAAAGGGGTCCGGACACCCCTGCCGCTCTGGCCAAAATACTGGTCGAACTGTTCAAGGGGGAGGAAGAGGAATTTCTTCATATCAAGTGCAGAGATGGATATTCTATGTATAATCCGCCTAGCTGGGTAAGTCCCAACCCCTCTGCTCTACTCATTCTACTCCCCAAGTCATCTTTAATGAATTTTTAATCCGCCTATTTATAACAGCACTGGCGAAAGGTCTCCGAGGGGCTTCACAGTCCTGCCCCACAACCCAAGGACCACAACTGGGGCCTTGACCCTGGGTTTGAGGAGGACCCAGATATATTCGTGGTGCTCGCGGACGGGATGTTTTTCCAGGCGAGCTACGACGGCACGGAAGTGGCCATCATCGCTGACTATCCCGGTCTTCTTCCTGCTTCTCACGTAAGTAATCAGGAGACATCTCCCCCGCAAGAGTTCCCTCACCCTGCCTCACCCATCGCACTGTCTCGTGCTCCAAAGGGGAGACGTTCTACGCGCCATGCTACCCCAGGGGCGACTCCGAAGAGAGCGGCTCCTACATCGGGCAAGCCTTTGAAGAGGAAGGCAAACGAAGACACGGCCAGGCCCTCATCGAAGAGGTACGGATTTGTAAATATGTTCTTCAACAGTCGCATCCAACTGTGACTTTTATGTTCGTCCTGTATCAGGAAAAAGGTTCGCCGGACAATGCCGGGAATTCGGCCAGTCGTACTCCCAATAGCCGGGATTCTGTCCCAGCCAAGAAGACGGGGGTCGATTTGGGAGTGACGCCGGACTGTCCTTCGACGGAGGACTCGGAATATATGTCCGTCACCAACTCGGAAGTGGAGAGCGCCATGGATCATCGGCGCCGGAGGGTCATTTTACGAGACCCCCGCTTCTTGAAAGAGGCATTCAACTCCTTCAGCTCGGCTGATGCATATATCCGAGCTGCTCGAGATGGGCTTAGTAGAGCTACAGAGCAACATTTGAAAGATGTGCAGGTAAGTTTACTATGTCCGAATATGGTAACTATATGCCAGTAGCCCCCGAGGCTTGAAATAGTTGGTACAACTGTTTTAAGGATCGTTGTATAACCAGGTTCTTACAGAGAAGAACGACCTGCTATCCCAAGAGCTAGAGAAGTGTCGGACACAGCTAATTGCTGTTACCGCCGAACTGGAAAAGGCCAAGAAGGCGTCCCCTAGTAATATTTCCCTCCATCGAGAAACAATAATTATATACCAGCTGTGCTTGACACTGTTGCTTATCTCATAATAGGATCGTCAGATCAACTAGAGGAGAAGTCGAAGGCGCTCAAGCGGGCGAGAAAGAGGCGAAAAGACTACACGCAGCAGGCGAGCGTGTTCTGACCTGAGTCAGAGGGGAGAAAAATAAACTCCAGGATTCAAACACCTAGCTGGGCGAAGAATTGAAAGATGCGCGGGCCCAACTGGTTGATTCCGTGAAGGAGAATAAAACGCAGCGAGGCGGCATATTCAGTATGTGGCCAAACTTACCTTATAATAGCTCGGAGATAGAAGGAACTAATAGAGTTATGCTTGTAGGTATGCTGACGGGTCGTCCTGAAGAGGAGACGTCCGGATCGTCGAGCGATCTACTGCAAAGGCTATCTCGATTGCACGAGCAAGCTCGGTAGGCAATGCGGAGTATTGCCAAGGCCTTGTGGCCCTCCGCCTCCCCTCCAGGAAGTATGGAGGAGCTTGTAGAGTTATTCAAGGGAGCACGGTGACGTTTCCGATTATGGAAAATATCGGCTTGCCGGGAAGGTGCACGAGAGGCTTGGGCCATGGTGAAAACACGGTATACCAAGCTTGATCCAAATCACATGGCCCGGGTCAGACCTCTAGGGTCAGATGGAAAGGAAGTTCCTGTTAGTTTGGTGTATAACTAGGTAGAAGTAGCCGCCAAGTATTCCAAGAAGGATTGTAAATTAGACAGCCTGCTGGACGGTATAGAACAGGAAGTTTTTGAGTCCTAAGTGACTATGTACTTTCCTTGACATATGTAATTCTAGCTGAATTGTAAAATAGTTGTCATGGCGAACCTTTTCGCTTCAACCTCCGGACCCGAAGGTGCGGAGTGTTTCCGAATACCAGAGCGTCCAAATAGACCGGGGTATGCGTGGAGACCAGGCATAGGGGTCATAGTTGCTTGAACAGACAAGTTGTATCCGGCTAGTTATGTTATATTAAATTGAGATTGTAAGAAACATCATCCAGAGAGAATAGTTCCGTTAAGGGTTCCTTTCCCTGGGTGTTCATGCGTTAATGTGCATGTCCGAACTGTGATCGAAAAAGTCGCAGTATATGTAACTTCTGGGGGTTCACAATGGAGTGAATACGAGAGACATATTTAGTTCACCGACTGAATATTCCCTTAAGAACGCTAGATTTTGGCTTCACCCAGTCTGAGGTACACATCCGGATGACCCGGCAGTAACAATCGCAGAGGTGCTCCCTTTATTCCCTAGCCGAACTAACGGGAACGTAGGGCATAAGCACAGGAGCTAGGCAACCCAGCTTGGCCAAAACTGAAGTCATATCGATGCATATAATGGCGAAGAAAAGGTACATATGGAAAAAACGCATATGTGAAGAGCTTGATGCCCGAGAAATAATAGTAGCAAGCTTTTGTTCAAGAAGCCCCCAGGTATGATGGACGTACATATTTGAAGATGTATACGTTAGAGGTGCGTAGTCTGGCCGCACGAGAGCTTTAAGGCGAGAAAGAAAAAATAAAAAACAAAAAAGAGAGAAAAAATAATGGAAACTGCTGGGGGAAGGAGACGAACAAAGAATTCGGCTCTAGGCATAGAATCTTCGGAGTCTGGCCGCGTTCCAGGGGTTCGGCTCTAGGCGATCGCCTGATGTATCACGCAGGCGGTACGCTCCTCCGCTGAGGACTTCGTCAATAATGAAGGGACCCTCCCATTTGGGCTTGAGTTTGTCCTTTTTCTTCTCCGGCAAGCGTAGAATGAGTTCGCCAACATTGTAAGTCTTGGCCCATACTTCTCTGCTTTGATATCTTCGAGCCTGCTATTGGTAAAATGCGGAAGGGGCTTTTGTGACGTTGCGCTCCTCCTCCAGGGCATCTAACATGTCCTGCCGATTAAGCTCGGCCTCTCTCTCTTCGTACATGCGCACTCGAGGTGAGTCATGAATAATGCCGCAGGGTAACACTGCCTCTGCACCGTACACCATGAAGAAAGGTGTGTATCCGGCAGTACGGTTGGGCGTGGTCCGCAGCCCCCAGAGTTCGGAGTCGAGCTCCTCAACCCAGTGCTTGTTTGATTCTTTCAAAGACCGCACTAGTCTAGGCTTGATGCCGCTCATAATAAGACCATTGGCTCGTTCGACTTGACCGTTTGTTTGCGGGTGGTAGACAGAGGCATAATCAAGCTTAATGCCAAGATTGGCACACGAGGTTTTCACTTCATCGGCTGTGAAATTGGAGCCGTTGTCGGTGATGATGTTGTGTGGAACACCGTAATGGTGCACAACACTGGATATGAACTCAATCACCGGCCCGAACTCAGCCGTTTTAACCGGTTTGGCCTCTATCCACTTAGTGAATTTATCCACCATGACCAGCAGATATTTTTTCTTATGGCTTCCCTCTTTAAGGGGTCTGACCATATCCAGTCCCAGACCCACGAAAGGCCAAGTGATGGGGATTTTTTGTAGGGCAGTGGGGGGCATATGGCTTTGGTTGGCGAAGATTTGACATCCGACGCAACGTTGGACAAGGTCCTGTGCATCTGCTCGGGCCGTTGGCCAATAAAGCCCTGTACAGAAGGCCTTGCTAACAAGGGCTCGAGCTGTGGCGTGGTGCCCACCGAGACTGGCATGAATTTCAGCCAGGAGCTGCCGCCCCTCTTCCTCGGAGATACATCTTTGAAGGACTCCGGTAGCACTTTGCTTGTAAAGCTCTCCGTCATGAACCTTGGAGGCCTTCGAACACCGGACAATGCGGCGGGCCTCATTTTGATCCTCGGGGAGTTCTTTCCTATTAAGGTAGGCCAAGAAAGGTTTGGTCCATGGGGCGATGACTGCCATAATGAGATGGGCCGAAGTGTTATTTCGGTGGCTAAGCCCCTGATGATGTCGGTGTGTTCGGAATCTGGGGTTGTGTTCGGATCCGGACTGATGTTGCTGCCCTCCCCTTGCCACACCACGAATGGCTTAAAAAGCCTTTCCAGAAAGATGTTAGGTGGGACGGGGTCGCGCTTAGCGCCGATGCGAGCAAGGACGTCCGCTGCTTGATTACTTTCTCAGGCCACGTGATGAAACTCGAGCCCCTCGAACCGAGCCGACATTTTTAGGACGACATTACGAAAAACTGCCATCTTTGGATCTTTGGCATCGAAGTCTCCATTTATTTGAGATATTGCGAGGTTAGAATCCCCACGTACTTCCAGGCGTTGTATGCCCATGGAGACAACCATCCAAAGACCATGCAATAAGGCCTCGTATTCGGCTGCGCTATTGGAGTCTGTGTATAGTATTTGGAGCACGTACTGGACTACGTCTCCGGTGGGGGACATTAAAACGACGCCCGCTCCCAATCCTGCCAACATTTTGGAACCATCTAAATACATAACCCAATTGGAATACATGCCGTACTCTTTCGGGAGTTCGGCTTCTGTCCATTCGGCGATGAAATCAGCCAATACTTGTGACTTGATGGTGCGACGCGGTTTGTATGTTGTGTCGCATGGAAGGAGATCGATGGCCCATTTGGCAATCCGGCCTGTAGCCTCGCGGTTGTTTATTATGTCACTGAGTGGTACTTCGGAAGCCACCGTGATTGAACACTCCTGGAAATAGTGTCGTAGCTTTCGGGATGCCATGACGACCGCGTATGCTATCTTTTGGTAATGGGAGTACCGGGATTTGCATGGTGTAAGGAATGTGGATACGTAATATACCGGTTTTTGGAGCAGGAATTTGTGTCCCTCTTGCTCTCGCTTAACGATGAGCACGGCGCTCAGCACCTGCTGTGTTGCCGATATGTATAATAACATGGGTTCGCCGATGTTCGGCGCAGCCAGGATCGGGTTACTTGCCAGGAGGGGTATTATTTCTTCCAATCCGACCGTTGCCGCATCCATCCACTCGGAGTGATCGGTACGTCGAAGAAGGCGATAAAGTGGCAATGCCTTTTCACCCAATCTGGATATAAAGCGGCTTAGAGCTGCCACGCATCCGACGAGTTTTTGGACTTGTTTGAGGTCCGTCGCCGTAGCCAATTGTGCCAAAGCTCTGATTTTTTCTGGGTTTGCTTCAATTCCTCTATTGGAAACGATGAAGCCCAGCAATTTTCCCGCAGGGACGCCAAAAACACACTTCTCTGGGTTGAGCTTGATGTCATATGCACGGAGGTTGTCGAATGTGAGACGTAAATTGTCTATTAGTGTTTCGACGTGCCTAGTTTCCATGACGACGTCATCCACATAAGCTTCAACTGTCTTGCCGATCTGTTTCTCCAGGCATGTTTGAATCATGCATTGGTAGTTGGCGCCGGCGTTTTTGAGCCTGAAGGGCATGGTGTTGAAGAAGAATGGACCATATGGGGTAATGAATGCTGTTGCAGCTTGATCGGACTCCTTCGTTTTATTTCGATGGTATCCGGAATATGCGTTGAGGAAACACAGTGAGTCATGTCCTGCGGTAACATCAATGATCTGGTCAATGCGGGGGAGGAGGAAGGGATCCTTAGGGCAAGCCTTATTGAGGTCTTTAAAATCGACGCACAGGCACCATGATTTATCCTTTTTTGGCACCATCACCAGGTTTGCCAGCCAGTCCGGGTGTTTTATTTCTCTAATGAATCCGTCCTCAATTAGCTTGGCTAGCTCCTCCCCCATAGCTTGAGGTTTGGGTTCGGAAAAGCGCCGCAAAGTTTGCTTGACCGGTTTGTATCCCTTTAATATATTGAGGCTGTGTTCAGCCAACTTGCATGGGATTCCTGGCATATCAAAAGGGTGCCAGGCGAATATATCCCAGTTTTCGCGCAGGAACTCCCGTAGCGCCGCGTCGACCGTTGGGTCTAATTGTGCTCCGATAGATGCTATCTTCTTGGGGTCCGTTGGATGGACCTGGAATTTGACTATTTCTTCTGCCAGTTTGAAGGAAGTGGATTTGGGCCGTTTGTCTAGGATCACATCGTCTCTATCCACCGTGGAGCGCAGTGCGGTTAATTCTTCGGTCGCGAGAGCTTCAGATAATGCCTCAAGGGCCAGGGATGCGGTTTTATTTTCGGCGCGGAGTGCTATGTCCGGATCACTGACAAGAGTGATTATACCATTGGGCCCGGGCATCTTGAGCTTCATGTACCCGTAATGAGGTATAGCTTGGAAGCGTGTAGAAGCATCCCGCCCCAACAGGGCGTGATATCCACTATTGAAAGGGGCCACTTGGAAGGTTATCTCTTCGGACCGATAATTCTACGGTGTGCCGAATACCACGACAAGTTTGATTTTCCCCGCACACCGCACCTCCCGACTGGGAATGATTCCCCGGAAGTTCGTGTTGCTTTGCTCGATGCGGCTTCTGTCTATTTCCATTTTGTGGAGTGTATCCTCGTAGATGAGATTTAGTCTGCTGCCTCCGTCCATGAGGACCTTGGTGAGCCGAAAGTCGTCCACGATTGGACTGAGGACTAAGCCGGCTGGTGCTCGGACTGTCATGTATTTTGGTTCGTCACCGGCATTGAAGTTTATAGCCGTGTCGTTCCAAGGGTTTATTGCGGCGATTTGGCAGACTTCAGCGCGGTCGCGGAGTGCCCTTTTGCGCTTGTTGTTTGAAGCGAATGTCTCGAAGACCGCCAGTACTCTGAGGTTGTCGTCTTCTGGAGGGTGTTGCTCCGGGGTGTTTTTGGTGAGGATATCCTCGCCGCTCTTGGCTACTTGCCGGAGTATCCAACATGCTCTAGGGCTGTGGCTTGATATGGTATCTGGTGTTGTGTGTATTTTGCATGGCCCATCAAGCCATCCCTCCAGAAAGGTTCCGTGCCGCGTAATGGGCTTACATTTATTTGTTATTGGGTCGGGCGTGCCACGAGGGTGCGTCCTTTTCGCCTGAACGGGAGGTTGAGTGGGCACCGATGGCTCCCAGTGGGCTGCCTGAGCTTTCCAGGCGCTTTCCATTGCGCTGTACTTCCGCACGATAGTTGCCAAGTCAGCGAAGTGCCGTATGCGGCGGCGATTGATGGCGTTGAGGATTCCTTCGTCCATGCAATTGTTGTAGAACGCTGATATTGCGTCTTCGTCCCGGCAATCTTTAATCTTGTCCTTGACAAGTAGGAATCTCGCCCAGTAGTGGTCGACCGTTTCCTGAGACTGCTGTTGTGTGCTCATAAGAGTGCTTATGTCTGGGTGGGTGGGTGGGATTGAATCCGGACCCTGACCCAATTGTTGATCCGGAGTCTGAAGACCTTCCGAACTTAACAGTCCGGGCCCTGGAATATCCATTGATTTCTTACACCCGCCGTCCGATTCTATGCTCGGAGGGCAGGACGTGTCTTTTCCCAGGTGGGTGTCCGGCTTTTCGAGGTTGGAAATCCAAACAGAGTCCGTCCTCGGTATAGAGGAAGAGTTGTCGTCTTGCTCCTCGACTACCGCTATCTGGTGGGTGACCGGTGGAGATTTGGTTTCTCTCTGATCGGGTTTAAGCCCAATCCGATCGTAATCTGTAGCGATCCCCAGGGCGGCGATGCGATCTAGGAGCTCGTTTAAAGACGAAAACCCCGCCAGATCCATCTGCTTGGAGTGTGTGGGGTCGATACGAAGGGGATTTTCGATGGCCCGAGAGGTCATCGTCGGCTTAATGGCCGAACGGGTGGTCATGGTAAAGCTGCCCAGTCGGAGGGTTTGGCCTGGGGCCAGCACTCCTCCGGAGGTTATATTGTCTTCTAGGACAAGGCGAGCCATCGATCTTGTCTTCGACTCCACAGTGGAACTCTCAATGAAAGCACCAACGTCGGTGTCAAAACCGGCAGATCTCAGGTAGGGGGTCCCGAACTGTGCGTCTAAGGTCGATGGTAACAGGAGACAGGGGACACGATGTTTACCCAGGTTTCGGCCCTCTCTATGGAGGTAATAGCCTACTTCCTGCTTGATTGATCTTGAGGAATATGAGTATTACAAGAGTTGATCTACCACGAGATCGTAATGGCTAAACCCTAGAAGTCTAGCTTTGTATGACTAAGGTAATGAGTCTGTCCTCCGGACTAAGCCCTCCGGTTTATATAGACACCGGGAGGATCTAGGGTTACATAAGGTCGGTTACAGAGAAAGGAATCTTCATATTTGGTCACCAAGCTTGCCTTCCACACCAAGGAGAGTCCCATCCGGACATGGGTAGAGTCTTCAGTCTTTGTATCTTCATAGCCCATCAGTCCGGCCCATGGCTAACAGGACGGACGCCCGAGGACCCCTTAGTCCAGGACTCCCTCACATATGAAAGGGCAAGTGAATGACGAAGAAACGGAAGTCTTAAGCGAATGGAGAAGTCAGGAGAAGCAATCAGAGCAAGAAAAAAAAGATAAGTGAGGTACCTGGGGAAGCCTGCCGGGCAAGAACCTATGTTTCCCCGGCAATAACTGTTGCTGGGCCATGAACTTCGCCCTCTGCCATGGTAGTCCCGACAGCCTTCCGTGCAGCCTCATCCGCGGAAGATTCCATGGGGGGCCTCTTCGGCTCGAGCGACGGGGGAAGCATGCCCCTCATGGAGGGGCTCGCCCTACGTCGTCTCGCATCCCCATCCGCCTGGAGGAACAGGGAGACCGTCTCCATCTCCTCCGGCGGGTGGGACCAGGTCTCCGCTCCCGGGCCGAGGGCTGGAATGGGGGCTCGGAACGAGGTTCTTCGCATCAACCCCACCAAGGCTGGGCTCTCTACGCCCTTCAACGACCCGAGACACCGTAGCCTCTTCCAGGAATGGTGGACGAGGGTTTCCGTGTCTTCCTACAACTCCCTGCCGCAAGAACAAGAGGTTAGTCAGCAAGAGCAATTAGATTCGCGCAAACTATCCATGAAAAGAGAAATCCTCCTTACTCTTCTTCGATGAGCATGGAGTTCAAGTTGAACCCCATGGGAGGTGGAGACTCCCGCCCTCTCTTTAGAGATGGAGGGGCAGAACTCCCCGACAGCTTCGGTGCTTGACGCGATGCCAGGAGCTCTGGGGAAGATGAGTTCTGCGAGGAGCTCGAGCCGGAGTGGGGGCTGGACTCCGCCTCCACGTCCACCGGCCGCTTGGAGGAGGAGGCCTTGGTCTGAGAAAGACGAGGAGATTGGCGGCATGCCGCCTCAACCTTGGTGGCTTTGGTGGTGGTCTTCATCACCCTCTTGGCGGCTGTCGTTGGGTTGGATGCTGCCGCCCTTGGGTAGCAGCGCGCCTGCGGGTGCGCTGGTCTGGGTCCGGCTCGGGAGCTCGCGGCTGGCTCGTCGAGCCCCGCCACCTCGCCGACATCCTCCTCCTTCTGAAGCTCCATTGCTGCCATGGCTAGGGCCTCTAGCCCGGCAAGCTCTTCCCCGGCAGTTCCTTCCGTGGTTTGCGCCTTGCTGCCGCCGTGGGAAGAACTCCCGTCCTCAGCCTTCCCCTTGCCCTTCCCGGCCTTTGCTGCCTTCTCCATCTCCGCGAGACGGGCGGCCTTGTCCTCTTCGACCCTCTCCAAAATATACGCCACCTCCGCAGAGGAGGTGCATTTATACATTCCAGTTTCGGTCCTGGTGGCCCTCTCCACTAGGGTGTTCGACCACTGGAGCTCCTCATCCAAGGAGGGTAGCTACCAGGTGCTTGCTACCCCTTCGTCATTGCAGTCCGGCATCCATTTGAATATCTGGTCTCGGGCAGAATTGATATTCAGAGGGATGATGGTTACCAGGATCTTGAACAACTCGAAGCGAACAAACAGTTGGTTGGACAACCAGCCATGGCCGTAAACTGATAAGTTGTTGGCGAACCCTGGGAGCAGGCTCATCCTATCTGTAGCGTCACCATACAGCCATGCAGGCCTGTCCCTTTCCTGCAGTGGCGAGATACGACGGAGAAGAAAGTCTGCCCCCACATGTTCGACGGTTAACCCGGCACTCTTCAAACGGGTGATCCTATTGATTGCCGGGTGCAACCTGTCCTCAGTGAGGCCTTTGGCGCTCCAATCCTTGCTGCGCTTGACGCATTCTTCCGTGCTTCGCAGAACTCGGGGGCTTCCTCATCTTGAATCTAGCACCAATCCCCTCTCCATTCATCCCACCTCTCACGCTGGTACCCAGGGAGGTAATCCCAGATCTTCCTCGCCACACGTGGCATCCAACTAATGACTCTGGAGCAATGGCCCTTGTTCGCCACCCGCGGAACGAAGTAATGCCGGAACAGATCCACATTGGGCCTAACTCCGACAAAATTCTCGCACAAATGCGTGAAAAATGGCCATGGTCGCCATTGCATTTGGCGTGAAGTCGAGGAGGTGGAATCCATAGATATTCATGATTGCCTCAAAGAACTCGGATAAGGGGGAGCAGAGGCCACAGACAAAATAAGCGCAGAAGAATCGATATGAATTCGGCGGATCTTCCTTCCCCGCCGCGAAAACTGTGGCCACTCCGTTCCCCTTTTCGACGGGCCTCCCCCACATATACCCATACCTTGCCTGAAGGACTGGGCCGCTCAAGTTCAACTGAATGAACACGATGTCCTCCCTCCACTTCTTGTTTAGCTCCGCCACCCTCCTGCTTCACTCGGCAGCGGCCTCCTTTGTCGCGGTCGTCAACTTTCCTTTCTCCGCGGGTTTCTTCCCCGTGCCCGCAGTGACGATGTGGAAGCAAAAGGGGTTCGGTGGGAGGGGCGGCAGCGGACGGGGGAAGGAAATGTTGCTTGGCTTGCAAAGGAAGAAGATGGGGGAGCGGGGCAAGAGATAGGTGAACCGTGCCGCTCCACTTTTCCCTGCTCTTAAGGGAGGAGTGCAGGCGAGGCGCTGACGCTTGAGAAGTTCTTGTTTTACCTTAGCGCAGCAGTCCGCGACCCCATGACACGCAGTAATTGCGCAAAGTGGACGTTGGATTGACTAGTCGTCGTGGCAAACTAGCACGCGCAACCCTCTCCTGCCACGTGTCTGCGCACGGTTTTGGGGCCTAACCCAACGTGCCACGCTACACGTATGGCTCAGGCCCGGGGGCTTATGTCGGGAAAATATACAGGGGTATGCATTTTCCCCCTGACTCGTGCACGGACAAGCCAAGATCAAGTCAGAATACAAGGAACCAAGATCTCCAAAGAACCAACATGCAGATCAGAGGGACCAAGACCAAGCCAGAGAAGCAAGATACCATCAGGAGAAGGGCCTCCTTTGTCGGGTAGGCGAGCCCGGCAAAGGGCGAGGCCACCACCGGAAGAAGACGACCAAGACGTCCGTGCAGGGCCTGCCGGGACACACAGAGGCAAAACCACCTCACCAACCACTCCGCCATGACCCACGTCATCAATTAGTGCGGTGTCAAGCCGCGAAGTGACTGAGTGGCAACCATTCACCACATGGCAGTCTCTCCCTACAGGAAACACCTGCAGATGACACCCGTCCTGCGACGTGTCAAGCAAGCAGGCGTGGATCTGGCGAGATAGCCCGGCAAGCCGTTTCGGGCAACCAACGATGTGACATTGAGCGGTGCATTTAATGCGCCCTGTCAGCCCGCAGAGTTAGGTATGATAGCACTGTTCGCTATCTTATCAGTGCATAATGACTACTTTGCCATTGTGGTAACCCCTTGATCTATAAAAGGAGGCCCATGGCAACCATAGAAAGGGCTAGAAGATTAGATAACTCACATCCCCGTACACGCGTAGCCACTGTCGCCCTGAGGCAACCCTTGCGGGGAAAGTGTACTACGCTCCACTATCACCTTTCCACCATCAATCCGCCAAAGCAGGAGTAGGGTTTTACGCCACGCGGCGGCCCGAACATGGGTAAAAATGTCTGCGTGATCTTTTCCATGCTATCCCATGCTCGTCTGCTCTTTGTGCAACGTGACGTCCCTCTGCTGAACCAGCAAGGGGCCTCCAGGCCCCATAGGTGGCCGTGGTTTCCTACGACAGCATCTTCTGTACTTCAAGTTCCAATGGGCAAACAATTTTCTTCGCTTTGTTCGTGCTTCTGGGGACCACATTATCTTCCAGAAGATTTTTTTTGAAAAGACCTAACAACTCCATGAAGCCCTTGTTTGATAGACCGTTTGCTGCTTTAAATATGAGAAGCGCCAGGGTGTCACTCAACTTGGAGTCCGCAGCAATGGTTAGCAGATCCTTGTACCCAATTATATCCTTTTTGGGCCCTTGAAATCTGCAATCATAGCAGCAAAATCTGGCATATCAAGATCGTCGTTGTCGTCTGCATTGCTGTCTTGGTTTTCCAGCGGGCGTTTCGGTTTTTCGGTGTTCCATTGGTAGCTTCACGCCTCTGCCCCACTGTTAGATTCAACATCCATGTGACACTGACCGGGGTTTGGCGTCTCGCAACCCTGGGTATATTCATCCATGACCTGCTCTTCATCGTGTCTGGTCCAACGTGTATATCCATCCATGAATCCCTGATGACCCACAAGTATATGCGATCAATTGTAGTCTTTTCAGTAAGTAAGAGTGATGAACCCAAGGAGTAGCAGAAGGAAATGACAAGTGGTTTTCAGCAAGGTAATGTCTGCAAGCGCTGAAATTGTAAGTAATAGAGTAGTTTGATAGCAAGATAATTTGTAATGAGCAAGTAACGATAATAGTAAAAAAAGTGCAGCAAGGTAGCCCAATCCTTTAGAGGCAAAGGACAGGCCAAAACAGTCTCTTATAATAAGCAAAGCGTTCTTGAGGGTACACAGGAATTTCATCTAGTCACTTTCATCATGTTGGTTTGATTCGTGTTTGCTACTTTGATAATTTGATATGTGGGTGGACCGGTGCCTAGGAGCTGTTCTTACTTGAACAAACATCCTACTTACGATTAACCCCCTCGCAAGCATCTGCAACTACAAGAAAAGTGTTAAGAATAAATTCTAACCATAGCATTAAACTTTTGGATCTAATTGGCCCCTTACGGAATAGTGCATAAACTAGGGTTTAAGCTTTTGTCACTCTCGCAACCAATCATCTAATAACTAATCCACAATGCATTCCCTTAGGCCCAAATATGGCGAAGTTTCATCTAGTTGACGTTCACATGACACCACTAAGGGAATCACAACATACATACTATCAAAATATCGAACACATATCAAGTTCACATGATTACTTGCAACATGATTTCTCCCGTGACCTCAAGAATAAAAGTAACTACTCACAAGTGATAAACATGCTCAAGATCAGAGGGGTATTAAATAGCATAATGGATCTGAACATATAATATTCCACCAAATAAACCATTTAATAATCAACTATAAGATGTAATCAACACTACTAGTCACCCACAAGCACCAATCTATAGTTCCGGTACAAAGATTGAACACAAGAGATGAACTAGGGTTTGAGAGGAGATGGTGCTGTTGAAGATGTTGATGGAAATTACCCTCCCCAGGATGGGAGAGTTGTTGGTGGTGATGATGATGACAATGATTTCCCCCTCCAGTGGGATGTTCCCCGTGGAATCGCTCATGGGAGGGCAAAAGTGCTCCTGCCCAAGTTCTGCCTCGAGACGGCGGCGCTCCGTCCCAAAAGTCTTCTCCTTATTTGTTCTAGGTCAGAATGACTTATATACTAGAAGATGGGCACTGGAGGTGGGCTAGGCTAAGCACAACCCACCAGGGCGCGCCTGGGGGGCCAGGCGTGCCCTGGTGTCGTGTGCTCACCAGGTGGCCCCCTCCGGTAGTTATTTTCTCCATTATTATTATTTATTCCATAAAAATTCCTCGTGAAGTTTCGGCTCATTTGGAGTTGTGCAGAATAGGTAGCCAGACGTAGCTTTTTTTGATCCAGATTTCCAGCTGCCGGAATTCTCCCTATTTGTGTGTACCTTGCATATTATGAGAGAAAAAGGCATTAGAATTACTCCAGAAAGCATTGTTATGGATTAAAACATTATAAATACTAGTAGGTAATCATGATGCAAAATGGACGTATCAACTCCCCCAAGCTTAGACCTCGCTTGTCCTCAAGCTAAAACCGAAATAAAAAACATGTCCACATGCTTAGAGAGAGAGGTGTCGATAAAAACAAAATACGGACATAGAAGCATCATATATATTATTATAACAGCAACAAACTATAACATAAAAAATTTATCATAGAATTTTAGCATAGAACTTTTATCATAGAATTCTCATGAATAAGTAACAATTTATCACAACATCGAAGTATAAAGCATAAACTCTATTGGAAACCAAAAAACTATGTTCTCAGTCAATTTTGCAACTACAATTCATCATCTTTTCAGGAAGGATCACGTATCGGAGCCTTTCGGCAAGTCACATACTCAACCATCATATAGTCTTCTATGATTGCTAACTGTCGGGGAGGCTGATCGTACCCGCGAACACCTATGGGGCCGGCGGACCAGGCCCCTTTGTGGTTCGGAAGGGGGGCGGAGGTCGCACGAAGAGCGAATCGAGGCGAGGCACACGAGCAGTTTACCCAACGGAGCTCTCCGGAGAGATAAAACTCCTACTGCTGCTTGTATGATCTATTGTGTTCTTGCTAGGGAGCAATGCGGGCTACAAAACCTAGCGTGAGCGTATCTGGTCTCTGGTGAGTCGAATGAACCAAAACTCGAACCCCCTCTACGTTGCGCATGGGCCTCCTTTTATATGCTCAAGGGGTCTCCGACAGGTGGCAACATAGGCGAGGGTACAAATGTAAAAACAGGAGTTGGTACACCTACTCGAGCGATGTCTGATGCAAAATACCTAACTCGGCGGCAAGAGACAAAAGCAATAAATGCCCGTCGGTGTCGCCCAAAGCGATTACAACAGAGACCGTCAGTGCGCCACCGCTTCGCCACGATGGCAAGCTTGTCGGCGCCGCTTATCGCTGCTCTCCGCTGGCTGCATGACCTCTCGACACGCTGCGATGCGGAATGGTCCCATGGCGACACGTTGCTTGGATGAGCTGGAGAGGAGAGGAGAGAGGTCGGTTGCGTGGCAAGCGCCTTGCCGCGGCGAATCCTTGTCGCGTCCGGAGGCTTGTCGCTCCGAGCCTTCCGGCAAGCCCCTCTTGCGGGGCCTTGTCTTCTGCGTGCCTTGAGTGGCTTTCCGGCAAGCTTCTCTTGCGGGGCCTTGTCTTCTTAATCAAATACTTTGTTCTTGAATGGCTCCAAAGGGAGCCACGGAGGATCTTAGCGGTGTGAGGCAAACCTTGCAGCGAGGTCTGCTGTTGTCCATCCGTGCAGTCACGGGATACTAGGGTACCCTACTCTAGTACACCGGCAGGAGCCCCGGGCTGGGCATTACGGTGCAGTGCGGCGCTGTCGGGCCAGGCCCAAAATAGTGCTGCAGTCACACGCGGCCTCGACCACGTCGCAACTTCGCCCCGGACCCACCACGACCCCCACTAACGGCAGCGCGGGCGTGGCGTCGTCACGAAGATCGTGGGCGTGGTCGTGGGGTTTCTTTATTAGGAAAAGCGGGCGTCCGCCCCTCCCCCTCTTTATAAGCGGAGGAAGCAGGGGCAGGCCGTCCACTTCGCCATTGCTGTCTTGTCAAGAAAACCACCGCCGCTCCCCCTTCTTCTCCGGTCTGAAGAGCAGCGCCCGCCTTTCGCCTGGCGCGCTCACCGCCGTCGGCCTCCTCCGCCGTCCTCGCCATGGCTCCAAAGCCGACAAGGAGAAGGCGTCAAGTCGGCCGGCGCAGCGGCTCATGGCGCTGCGCAAGGAGCGGGCCATCTTCCCCGCAGCTCGGCGCAAAGGGAGCTGCGGGGCGTCTTCTACCTCTTTTGGTCGGCGGAGCAGCGTGCGCATCCGCGCCGCGAGTACTCCCGCCTCCGCCTACGATTTGGCCCCAACAGGGTACACCTTTTAGCCCTTTTCATCTATTTCGGGCTTTGCCGCCCTTTTCAAGTTCTTCTGCGACATCATGAACACGTTTGGCCTCCGCCTCCTAGATTTCACCCCCAACGCCGTCTTGACCATGGCAGTTTTCGCGCATCTTTGCGAAAACTTTGTCGAAGTCCACCCAAATTTGGCACTCTTCCGCCACTTCTTCGTGCCCAGCGTCGAGAGAGGAGAGCCGCTTGCGGAGGGATAGCAGGTCTCCGGGATCGGCAAGAAAGAAGCATATCTGGAAGGAGAGTTCCGCAACAAGTGGGAGGAGTGGAGAGCCAATTGGTGTTGGGTCGTGAAGAAGAACCCGCAGCCCTTCCTTGCCGTCGCCAAACCCCCAGCGGTCTTGTGGCAGAGATTGGAGTAACTTAGCGCCGAAGGATGCGAAGCTGAAGATAGCTGTGACCCGGATTTTGCGCCTCAGGCTTGCCGGATTAACCGTAGGCGTAGTTGGCGCAGACTTCCTTCGCCGCCGCATCGCTCCCTTGCAGGAAAGGAGGAGGCCTGCTTGGGAGTTCCAAAATGCGGTAGACATTATGAGGCCGCGCCCGGGCCTGAACTGGAACTTCACCGTCTTGGAGCTGGACGCGATGCTGCTCGAGCTGTTCAAGAACGACCCCGACCATCGAGTGGTTCAGGTTGCCGAGGGGTCGTCCCATTGTGCAACAACTTCGGCGCTCGACCGCATCCGCGCCATGATGCCGTTGTGCGATTCCCATGGGATCATTCCAACTGGCGAGAGCCCCGGCGAGGTCGTGCAGCGGTTGTTCGACGACTTGGAAGAAGTGCCGATCCGCTCCGACGGCAGAAAAAGGCTCACCAGCGACACCACCGGCGAGGAGATGGCGCGGATTGCCACCAGTGGAGGAGGCGGCGGCGGCCAGCGCTGGAGCCTTCGGGTATACCGTGGAGGAGGCGGATGCTGCGAAGGCGGCAAGCCTTGCCGAGCGAGGGGAGGTCATCGGCGAGGACGAGCTTGTCGAGCCCGAGGCCGGGTCGAGTGGACCCGCCGAGGGCGCTTCTTCTCCACCACCCAGCGACTTGCCGCCAGCGGATCCCCCGGCTCCGTCGAAGAGGCGTCTCCGCAAGGCCGGAGACGAGTCGGGGCGGCAGATCGCCCACAAGCAGCGGCGCAGCGCGCTTCCACCGCGGCAAGCGAGGTTGCCGTGGGAGCGCCCCACACTGCTGCGGCAACTGGAGCGGGATCTTCTTAGGCCACCGCCGACGCCTCCGCCAAGCGGCCAAGAGAGCCCACTCCCCCGCCTCGTCGCACCGGAGGCGAGCCGGAGTTTGACTTCTCCGCGCTCAGCTCCGAGGAGGAAGGCGAAGAGTAAGCTCTTGAGATTTGTGCTTGTATTTCTTCAATTTTATTGCTTCATCTTGAATCTGATTTGCTTGTTCGGACTCTTTCCTTTTCAGGACGCTGGCCCGGAGGGCGTCGAAGAGGGCCAAGATCCCGGCAGTCGTCGTTGAGGACGATTCTCCCGTGGCAACAGGGGACGCGTCCGAGACCCCCTTGCCGGACCCGGCGACCCTCCCTCAGAGCAGCCCCCAGCACAGCCCCCAGAGTAAGTGCGCAGTTTTCTCCTTACTATTCGGTGTGCAGGGGTGCTCCTTCTTCGTTGATACCTGACTGTTTGCTTGTGTAGGAGCAGAGCAGCCTCATCAGGAGGGCTTGGAAGCCGCCTCCGAAATCCTGCCCGCTGCCACTACGCCGCCAAGGGAGAATTCTCTGGCAAGGGAGCGCCCTCCGACAAGGGAGGCCACTCCGGCAAGGGAGGCTACCCCGGCAAGGGACAGCGCCAGTGACCCTCCAGTGGTCGAGGCCATGGCTGTGGATCCCGTTGCAGGTAATTTCCTTACACGAAAATCTCCCTTGGGCTTGCTTTCTTTTGTTTCTCTTTTTGAACATTTGCTTGTTGCTCTTTCTTCGTCGACGCAGAGCCGATGGAGGTCGAGGCCGCGGCAAGGAGGAAGCGCGCGGCAACACCGACGAGGCCGCCGTCGAGGAAGAAGAGGTCGTTGTTGTGGAAGAAGAGGCCGTCGCCGACGAGCCTGTTGGCGAGGAGGCCACCGAGGCTGCCGACGCAGAGGCCGGCGAGGGGTCGGGCGATCGCACTGACTGCCCTGAGGCCGCAGGAGCGCCAAGCGCTACACCGACAACCGACTCCCCGGGCTGGCGTCAGGCTCAAGGCCCCAGCCCGCGCGCCTACACGAAGGCGGCGGCGTCTTCATCAAGCTCCCCTGGGAACCGAGCTCCAGGGCGCCGGTTGAGGGAGAGACCTTCGATGGCGAGCTACTTGCCTCTGCTGGGCTGACGCTGGTGGACACGCCAAGCAGCAGCAGTGACAAGTCTGAGGAGGAGCAGCTGCTGAAGAAGCTGCTGTCGCTCTACCGCGCCCGGCAGGCCAAGTTGGAGACCCGGGAAGCACTTGTCGCGAGGGCAGGAGGCGGGCATGGAGAAGCGCCGAGAAGAGCTCGGAGCGCCAACCAAGAAGCTCTCCATGACGTGGCGAAGCGCTTGGGGCAACTTGCGAAGCGCCACGGCCTTCATCCTTGAGAAGGTCATGGTGAGGAGAGGAGCAATGGCTGGCTGCCGAGAAGCTCTCCGCAGAAGCGAGCTGGCGCAGCGGAAGGTCAACCTGGACAGCCACGAAGAAGACCTTGCAGCGAGGAGTCACTTGGCGGGCGCTTAAGGAAGCGAAGGATGCTGCCCCACCACGAGAGGCCGCCAAGGAAGAGCTGAAGGCGAAGGTGGCCTGCTGGAGGCCAGCCTCAAGAAGAGCGGCGAAGAGCTTGCAGCTTAAGCATGAGCGCCGAGAAGGACGCCTACACTCTTGGCAAGCTGCAGTCGTCTCGTGATAGGGGCAAGGAGCTCGGCCGCCAAGAATTCCAAGGAGGATCTTGAGCTGAAGTGACCACTCATGACGCAGACGTTGGGCCAGCGCCCGAGAGGCGGGAGGTGGGTTTGTTGGAGGCGATCAAGGCCAAGGAGGAGCTGCTAGCGAATGCTGTCTCCATCCAGAGCACCTTGAGGGAGAGCATGGAGCCTTTGGGTGAAGGTCTTGTGGATACCGCCGCCGACATCCTAGCAGTGATGGAGCTGGGGATGGCGGACCTTGCATACTCCTCCGACGAGCATCTCCAACCCAGCGCCAAACTTCAGTTTATTCTTCAAAGGCATGGTGGCGGGTCTCCGGCGACTCGGGAAGAGGTCCCAAAGCAGCTGGCCGAGGAATCACGCCCGGATCTGCGAGGAGCCCTCGAGAAGGTGTTGATAAAGGTGGCCTTCCGCAATCCGGGCCTCAACCTTAACGGCGTCCTCGGATCCTTGCCGCCAGATGCCAGCGTGGAGGAGCTCAAAGCCCTTGTCGCACCCATTGTGGACAAGGTGAACAAGATCAAGCGGATTGATGGCGACCCGCGTAGACTAGGCCGCCAATTTTATCTTTCCCTTGTCGCTGATGATCATGTTTAGAACACTTTGTTAGATCAGCGACAAGTTATTTTGTAATATACTCTATCTTAGGCGATCAATGCAACGTTATTTCCTCTACTTGATTCCTTCCTTTGTACATTTCTGCCTTACACATTTGGGGGACTTGTCGGTGCGGGCACTTTGTCATGAAAGGCCGAGTGAACGTCGGCTGACTTCTTGGCGATGCGCCTTCGACAAGCAACCTTGTCGCGACTAGCCGCAGCTCACTTAAGTTGTTGAGCGGACTCGAAACAAAGTAAGAGCGCGTCCAGCCTGCGAGTTGGTTCCTCTACGCACATGTTTTCCATACAAAGTACTATCGTTCGAGGAAAATAACTTAAAATTTTAAAAATTGATTGCTCAAAGTTTGGCAACTTAGCTTTTCTGTCTCTTGCTTCCCGATGAGGTGAAACTTCCTCGAGCGGTGCCTGGTCCATAGTATTATCTCCTCCTTCCCCCTGGTTAACTTGTGCGCGAGGGAGCCTTCCTTTCTTTGAGAAAAGAAAAAGAAGAAATAACGTTATGGAGCCCAGCGGCTTGATTTTGCTTACGGGTGTGGTTGCTGCACAAAGTGTTAGCCAAAACATGCAATAAAATGATGAAAGCATGAATTTGACAAGTTGTGCGCAACACATGAGCTTTCTTGATGCATCGGGTCTGCGCCCGCTTTGTACAAAGGATTACATGCAACAGCGGCAAGACTTGTACAAAGGTGGTTGCCGGAACGGGTTCCGCAACCGTGCCTATGGGTAAAACTTACGAAGATGCTCAACGTTCCAGGAGTTGCTCACCGGAATGCCATCTTCGGTCTCAAAGCGGACAGCGCCGAGCCTAGTGACTCGTTTCACCCGATAAGGGCCTTCCCACTTCGGTGTCAACTTGTTTGAATTCTTGGCGGACTGAGCAGCGCCAAGAACAAGGTCGCCTTCCTCGAGACTTACGGCACTAACTCTGTGGCTATGGTAGCGACGCAAAGCTTGCTTTGGTAGCGAGCAGCTTCATGCAATGACACGAAGACGATCCTCCTCAAGGAGCAGCGCATCATCTTGTCGCAGCTGCTCTTGCTCAAACTCATCATAAGCGAGCACTCGAGGCGATCCGTATCTGAGTTCCGTGGGGAGAACTGCCTCTGCTCCATAGACTAGAGCAAAGGTGTGCGGCGGTGGCTCGATTCGGCGTCGTCCTGATCAACCAAAGAACCACCGGCAGCTCCTCGATCCAGTTTCTTCCGCACTTGTGCAGCCTGTCGAAAGTTCTTGTCTTGAGCCCGCGCAGCACTTTAGCATTTTCCCTCTCTGCTTGACTGTTGCTTCTCGGGTGAGCAACGGAAGCAAAGCAGACCTTGGCGCCAAGATCTTGGACGTACTGCATGAAGGTGTGACTCGTAAATTGTGTGTCGTTGTCGGTGATGATCCTGTTAGGGATTCCGAAATGGCAAACAATCGACCTGAAGAACTTGACTGCCGACTGTGCCGTCACCTTCCTCACCGCTTCCACTTCCGGCCACTTTGTGAACTTGTCGATGGCGACGAACAAGTATTCAAAGCCCCGACATTTCGGGGAAGGGGCCGAGGATGTCTAGCCCCGGACGAAAATGGCGGGATAAAGGGATCGTCTGGAGAGCTTGAGCTGGCTGGTGTATCTGTTTGGAATGGGCCGCACGCTTCACACTTGGTTACTTGTGCAGTTGCATCACGGAGGGCTGTCGGCGGAAGAAACCTTCTTAGGAAAGCTTTGCGGCAAGTGCTCTTGCGCCAATGTGGTGACCACATATGCCTCCGTGTATCTCGCCAATGACTTGACCATCTTCCACAGGAATACACTTCAATTTCACACCGTTGAGTCTTCTTACATGCGGTATCTTGTCGACAAACTGGTACATACTTGACTGCCGGGCTACTCTTTCCGCTTCTTCTTGCTCTTTGGGAAGTTCTCTGTCTGAAGGAAATGGACAATCTGCTGCGCCCATCTTTGGAGCTTGCGGCTCGACAACAAGGACTAAAGTCAAATCTGCTGCTGCTGGAACATCAGCTTCCACGGCAAGAACCTGCAGCCCTGCCGTAGCTTGATGCTCCTCGTCAAGCTTGCCGGAGCAAGACTTGTCGGGTGCGTCTGCTTCAACGAAACAAACCACAGGACTTGTCGGAGCAGACGGCCCCTCAACCTTGTTGGCGTTGATCTTGGGGACCTTCATAGGCGGCCGGGAAGCTCTGCCGGAAAGTAGTCACCAGAGATCAACTTCCTCTTTTTGCTTTGCCCATTTGATGGTGTTACGGTTGGCTGAGTCAGCTTGAGCACGAAAATTCCTGGTTCCACAGGTAACTTAAGTGCAGCGACTTTGTGAACCGTCGGCAATATCATTACGAGCTCTTGGAACATGTTCCATTTGCAGGCCGTCAAAGTGCTCTTCTAGCTTCCTCACTTCATCAACGTAGGCTTCCATCAACGGACTCTGATAATCTTTGTTCACTTGGTGGACGAGAGTCACCCCTGACGATAAGCTTTTTGATCCCAAGGTCCACTGCGATCCACGAGACCGGCAAGCAAACCTTCATACTCTACAGTATTGTTTGTTGCTTGCTCCTTGGGAAAGTGCATATGGACTACGTACTTGAGGTGCTCTCCGGTGGGTGCGATAAGCAGCACGCCGGCACCGGCGCCTTGCAGCAAGAAGGCACCATCAAAGTACATCAGCCACTCTTTGCTTGCTTCCTTGACGGGAATGCTCGTCTCCGGAATCTCTTCATCTGGTGTTGGCGTCCATTCTGCTATGAATTCTGCCAACGCTCTGCTGGATAGTTGATGTGCTTTCAAACTTGAGACCAAAGCTTGGCGGTTCCAATGCCCACTCGACAATCCTGCCCGTTGCTTCGGATTCTGCGGTATCCTCTTGTTGAAAGCGAGTGACAAGCTGTGATCTCATGTGCTTGGAAGTAATGGCGCAGCTTTCTCGAGGCCATGAGGAGGCCGAAAAGCAATTTCTGCACACCAGTACCTCGACCTAGCCCCCTGCAGGAGGGAACCGACAAAGTAGACTGGGCGCTGCACCATCCTTTTACGCATCTGGTCATGTGTCCGCACGGACTCGTCCTTGTCGGGACGGAGCTTGTCATTGGATGTGCTTGCCGTGGTTCTTTGGCTCGTCATCCGCCTCCCTCTGCTACTAACACAGCACTAACCACTTGATTGGTTGCCGCTATATATAGCAGCAACTTCTCTTGTGGCTTAGGTGCGACAAGTGTTGAGTGGAGGACAGGTATCTCTTCAAGTCCTGCGGCGCAGCCTCCGCTCGGAGTCCATTTCACTGGACCTGCCTTTTTCAAAATCTTGAAAAATGGCGAGGCGGCGCTCAGCCAGAACCTAGAAATAAACCTGCTGAGAGCAGCCACGCAACCGCAAGTCTTCGTACATCCTTGACGCGCTTTGGTGCTTCAATCTGCTCAATGGCCTTGATCTTGTCGGGATTAGCTTCAATCCCTCGTTGAGACCACGAAGAACCGAGAAGCTTGCGGAGGGGACTCCAAACACGCACTTCTCGGGGTTGAGCTTGAGGTTGATCTTGCGCAGATTTGCAAAGGTCTCGTCCAAATCTTGAACCAGAGTTGCTTTGTCCTTGCTTTTGACCACTATGTCATCCATGTAGGCTTCTACATTTACGTGCATTTGCGGCTCAAAAGCGACATGGACTCCCCTTGCAAATGTTGAACCAGCATTCTTCAAACCGAAAGGCAACCGTATGAAACAATATGTGCCACATGGTGTAAAGAATGATGTCATCTCCTCATCTTCTTCAGACATGAAGATCTGATGGTATCTCGAGTATGCATCAAGAAGCGAAAGCAAAACACATCCAGCCGTGGAGTCAACAATCTGGTCAATGCGCGGCAAGGAAATGGATCTTTGGGACAAGCTTTATTAACATCTGTGAAGTCAATACAAAGTCTCCATTTTCCATTTGCTTTATGCGCGACTACTGATTGGCCAACCACGTGGGATGGAGCACTCCTCGACAAGGCCTGCTTGCTTCCGGTTTCTTGATCTCTTGGCTATGAATTCTTGGCGCTCCACTGCTTGCTTCGACTTTTTGCTTGACGGGCGCGCGCATGAGGACAAACGGCGGTGGTGCTCAATCACTTTCACAGGAACACGGGGATGTCGGGGCGGTTGCCATGCAAACACGTCGACATTCGCCCATGAGGAAAGCAACGAGCGCCTTCCTATTTAGGGTCGAGAGAGGCAGCGATGGTAAAGGTACCACCAGTGCCGTCCTCCTTGGCGGGCACCTTCTTGGTCTTTGGCGGAGCCACCATCTTCTTGCACTTGCTGGTGGAGCTCGATAGTGCGTCCTCGACGGTAGCGCAGCATTCCGAAGAGGTGCGCTTGCCGGAGTGAGCATCGGAGCCCTTGCCGGACTTGGACTTTGTCTTCTTCCCCCCTCCTGTCGCGGCTGCTGCATCCCGGTAGATCTTGTCGGCACAGATAAGGGCATCCTTCTTGTCACCATGGGCCGGAGATGGCGCTTATCGGGCTGGCATCTTGAGTAAGTTGTAGGCGTGGTGAGAGGCTGCCATGAACTTGGCGAGTCTTTGGGCGGCCAAGTATCCCATTGTAAGGCAATGGGAAATCGGCAACGTCGAATGTGACCCTCTCGATCCTAAAGTTCAGCTCGGCGCCAAATGTTACCGCAACGTAATCTTCCCCTTCGCTTGCTCCTTCCGCATTGATTCCTTGGAAGGTGCGGTCTCTTCGAGCTTCATTGTCGAGGATTTGAAGCTTACGGAGCACCGCGGAGGAGATCAGATTCAAGCCGGCCCGCCGTCAACTAGCATTTTGGTGACCTTGAGGTTGCAGATGGTTGGTGAGACCAACATCGGCAAGCACCCGACCGCATGATTATGCGATCGGGGTGGTCCTCAATATAAAAATGATAGGCGTGCTAGACCACTTCAGGCTTGCGTGACTCTCACGGATGGTTCCGCTGCATTGACCTCCGCATCCATTGCTTGAGTTGGCGGTGGGAGGTATGCAGGAAGCACCTCCGTCAACGCAGAGGACCTCGTGGCTTTCTGAAACTCCTGCTCATCAGCGTCGTGCGTCTTCCATATCTTCGTCGTCGTCATCATCTTCATCCTCGCCGCAGCCGCGGGAGGTATGTCTCCTTCTGCTGCTTGGCCTTGCCATGGCGTCCTCCCGGCCGGGGCGTTTCTTGCTTGCTCCCCGCACCTTCCTGGGCCTTCTCCTTGTCGCGCCGCTCGTACTCAGCCCTCTGCTGTTCGACAAGCTGCTCGACCTTCTTGCAGCTCTGGAGGTCGTGGCCCTTGGTGCGGTGGATCTTGCAGTACTGCTTGCCGGAGCCGTCCTGCTTGTCGGCGGCTGCCACCGACTGGTGGTTGGCGTCAGTGGCAACCTCCTTGCCGGAGCCACCAGCCTTGGCGTTCTTGTCGCCACCTCCATTGCCGGACTGCTCAACAGCTAGCACTTCTCTACCTTTCTTCTTCCTGTTGCCTCGCCGACGGCCTTTCTTTGCCGGGGCGGTCTCCTCACTGTCAGATCCTGCTTCCGCATTCTCTCCTGGGAGTCTCCTCCCTTCCTCAGCGCGTGCACACTTGTCGGCCAAGGCGTACAGCTCAGCGGCGTCCTTGACTTTGCACATCGCCATCTCCTCCTCATCCTGCGGTTCCGCACATTACGATGAAATGCGCCGATCACCTTGGCGGGGTGGACGTCTGGGATGTTGTAGTGCACACGGCTGAATCTCTGAATGAACTTCTTGAGGACTCTCCTTCCTTCAGGCGGCGGATGAAGGTCACTCTCTTGGCCATGAGGCTTGTGGCCACTGTGAAGGCGCCAACAAACCGATGGCACAGATCTGCCCAAGAGGATATGGAGCTGTCCGGCAAGTGCATGAGCCAAGATGCGGCGTTGGGCTTGAGCACGGCGGAAAGTAGTTGGCGAGGATCTTGTCGTCCCGTCCCCCGCAGCCTGCACCGCGATGGTGTAGATGCTTTGAGGAACTCCGACGGATGCGTCCTGCCATCATACTTCTCCGCACGTCTGGTTTGTAGTTTTTACGGCTGGGCCTTTGAACTTGCCGCAGCTCACGAGTGAACGCAGGGCAACCTACAGCGTCTGACAAGTCGCTGGCTCCTCCGGTAGCGCGCCGCGTCAGCGAAGGCCCAATGGCGCTTGTCGGACTGACCGTGCTTCTCTCCGGCGCCGATGCGAGTTCGAGCGTCCTCTTGTTGTCGCTCATGAAGAACTTTGCGCTGATCGCGGCGAGCTCGCGGATCCGACGACGCGGTGGAGTCGCTGTCGAGGTGGATCCGGTGAGTCGGCGATCTTGGCCTTCGTGGTGGAGAGTGCATGGTGGTTGCACCTCCGACAGTCTCGTCGCCACCGGCTCATGCCTTGTCGTCTCGCCGCGGCAACGATGGCATTGGTTGCCGTGGAGCGTCGCCGTTGGCAAAGCCGATGAGGCTCTGGATAGTGGCCCTCCACTCGTCGACCTTGTCGGCCGTTGGAGGGTAGTCGAGGAGCAGCTGAGCTCTCGCCAGAGCTTCTGCTGGAGTAGTGGGTGGCATTGGCGAACGGTGCGAGGAGCGGGATATGCTCGGACTTCTAACTACGTTAGAAGGAGCAGCACCCCGTCCGGGCGACCGTATTTCACTCGTGCCAGCATGTTGGTGCGCATGCTGGTCTTGAGGGTCTCGATCCAACGAACGTATGGAGTTGTGAACGCCATGACGTTGTTGGTCCCGCGTCCCCTGAGATGGGCACGGGGGATGCGCGGACGCCGAGGTTTGCGGGGCCTTGTCCTTGGACTTGGCAACGTCGCGAACACCTTCGTCGGCGCCCGTTCCTCCGCCAGTGTCTGCCCCACCACCCGTTTGCTGCGGTGAGGGTGGGTACGACGCGGACGGCTCTGCTGCCGCCGAAGCCTTCTTCTTCGGTGGCATGTTGAGGAAGATGTTGTCGACGCTGCTCGTGTGAACGTCGGATCAGATTCACACGGCCTCGACGCCCCCTACCTGGCGCGCCAAAGATGTCGGGGAGGCTGATCGTACCCGCGAACACCTATGGGGCCGGCGGACCAGGCCCCTTTGTGGTTCGGAAGGGGGGCGGAGGTCGCCTGAAGAGCGGATCGAGGCGAGGCACATGAGCAGTTTACCCGGCCGGAGCTCTCCGGAGAGATAAAACTCCTACTGCTGCTTGTTTGATGTATTGTGTTCTTGCTAGGGAGCAATGCAAGCTACAAAACCTAGCGTGAGTGTATCTGGTCTCTGGTGAGTCGAATGAACCGAAACTCGAACCCCCTCTACGTTGCGCATGGGCCTCCTTTTATATGCTCAAGGGGTCTCCGACAGGTGGCAACACAGGCGAGGGTACAAATGTAAAAACAGGAGTTGGTACACCTACTCGAGCGATGTCTGATGCAAAATACCTAACTCGGCGGCAAGGGACAAAAGCAATAAATGCCGTCGGTGTCGCCCCAAACGATTACAGAGACCGTCAGTGCGCCACCGCTTCGCCACGATGGCAAGCTTGTCGGCGCCGCTTATCGCTGCTCTCCGGCTGGCTGCCTGACCTCTCGACAGCGCGATGCGGAATGGTCCCATGGCGACACGTTGCTGGATGAGTTGGAGCGGAGAGGGAGAGAGGTTGGTTGTCGCGGCAAGCGCCTTGCCGCGGCGAATCCTTGTCGCGTCCGGAGGCTTGTCGGCTTGAGCCTTCCGGCAAGCTCCTCTTGCCGGGGCCTTGTCTTCTGCGTGCCTTGAGTGGCTTTCCGGCAAGCTCCTCTTGCCGGGGCCTTGTCTTCTTAATCAAATACTTTGTTCTTGAATGGCTCATAGGGAGCCACGGAGGATCTTGGCGGTGACGAGGCAAACCTTGCCGCGGGGTGCTGCAACTGTCCGTGCACGAGTACGGGATACTAGGGTACCCCTACTCTAGTACACCGACACTAACACTCACCATACACATGAGCAAAACGTTTCAACCGGACACATTGAAAGATAGGGGCTTACAGTTTCGCCTCCCAACGTATTCACCTCAAGGGTGATGTTAACAATAATAACTCATGCTACCCACATCCAACTGGATATATGTGCCTAGATCTTTCCTCACCACATGATGCTTGCCAGAAGAGAAAATAAAAAGGAGTAAAGAGAAAAACTTTGACTCTTGCATAAAAGTAAATATATAAAATTAAAAGATAGGCCCTTCGTAGAGGGAAGCAGAGGTTGCCATGCGCTTTTTGCTTGTATGCTCAATCCCTTAGTGCAAAAGAACGTCACGTTATATTGCCCCTTATGATGGCAACCTTTATTATGAAGCATGTTGCTTTTCTTCTTTGCCATCACAAGTTTGTACAACACTCAATTTTCTCTTATACTAATTGATCTAACATTTTTAGAAGCAATTTTTATTGCCTTATTGTACCGGTGAAAACTTACTTGAAGGATCTTACTCAATCCTTAGGTAGGTATATATGGTGGACTTTTGAAAATAAGATTTGGGTTTAAGGGTTTTTGGATGCACAAGTAGTATCTCTACTTAGTGCGGAATTTTTGGCTTGCAAAGATGGGGGGAAACACCACATGTTGAAGGATCTATGACAATATAACTTCTATGTGAATATGAACAAACATATATCATTACATTGTCTTCCTTGTCCAACGTCAACAATTTTGGCATATAATATTTTGATGGGGGCTCACAATCACAAAAGATTTCCAAGATAGTGTATTTGCATGTGAATCTTCTCTTCCCTTATTAATTCTTTCATGAATTGCATCATTGACCAATGCTATGTTTGTCAATCTACAATAAAATTTTCTACTTATACTTTTCCTTATGTGATGTCATTACTCACCATAATATTAGCATATGATATTTTTCATTTATTTCCTTTCTTTTTATTTAAAAAAGAAAGTAAAGAAAGCAAAACTCAAATTAACTTTATTATATATCTTGCACACGATTACAAAGATAGATCACTAAGCAAACTCGCAAAAAGAAAGGATCAAACTAAAATTTTATTCATCTAAAGCAAAAGATGATTATGGATCGAACTAAGATAAGTAAAAGCAAAAGATAGTGGAGGTGATACGATACCGGGGCACGTCCCCCAAGCTTGGCGAAAGCCAAGGGGAGTGCCCATACCCGATACTCAAATTTCTTTTGGTGATGAAGAAGGAGGTGGTGGTGATGAAGTGGTAGTGATCTTATCCTCGGGTTTCCATGGCACAGGCTCACAATCGTAAGAGGAGGAGTGAGTCTCACGGGTCCTGCAACTGGCAGCCAAACTCATACCTTTAAACCTTGCCTCATATTCAAAGACTTGGTTTTGGATCGTAGATCTGGCATTGGAGGAAGTTTATTTGCTCGTTGAAGGTGAAGACGATGTCCTTCATGGACTTGCCACCCACCTTGAGATCACGGGTATAGTCCGCGATCATGAGGTGATTGGCATTGAGTCCATGCTCCACCATCCCCTTGCACCGGAAGACCTCCTGCTCCATAGCTTCAAGCCTAGCCTCCATGGTTCTCGTCCCTTTGGGACCTTGCACATCGCGGATGTGAAGCACCCCCTCATGCATCTGGATAGCCTGAGGGTGCTGCATCACCTCCCGCAAATATGGGTTGATGACGTTCTTGAAGAACTTGTCCTTGGAGGAGCGTGAAGCGGCCATGGTAGATAGGATCTGTCAGAAAACAACAAGGAAAACAAAACATGAGACTTCTCTGCGATACGGTGGTCAATAGGTTTGGGGGGGTATATAAATATTTTTTATCTTAGGAAACAAGCAAACGGAAGAAAAACGGAGTCCGAAAGGTACCCGAGGTGGTTACAACCCACCTGGGCACGCCTGGCAAGCCAGGTGCGCCCTGGTGTCTTGTGCCCACCAGGGTCACCTTCCTGGTAGTTTCTTATTTTCCTAATTTTTGTGTTATTCCAAAACGGACAGAAAATATTTTTGCAGATTTTTCAGAGTCCGTTTACTTACCGTATCACGTACCTCCTCTTTTTCATGATTCTGGAGTGTTCCGGAAGGTTTCTTTTATGTGTTCTTCCGATGTCATAGTTTGGATAATATTGCTTTCTACATTAATGGGCGTACCTGAGATATAATGTTTTATTTGTTGCCCATTAACAACCTTCGGGTTAGTACCTTTGGCATTATTTATTTTGATAGCTCCAGATCGATAAACCTCCTCGATAACATAGGGTCCTTCCCATTTGGAGAGAACTTTTCCTGCAAAGAATCTGAAACAAGAGTTGTACAAAACAACATATTCTCCAACTTTGAACTCACACTTCTGGATTCTTTTATCATGCCAACTTTTTACTTTTTCTTTAAATAACTTTGCATTTTCATAAGCTTGGGTTCTCCATTCATCTAATGAGCTAATATCAAATAACATCTTTTCACCGGGAAGTTTGAAATCATAGTTGAGTTCCTTAATTGCCCAGTAAGCTTTATGTTCTAACTCAAGATGCAAATGACAAGCTTTTCCATAAACCATTTTATAAGGAGACATACCCATAGGATTTTTATATGTTGTTCTATAAGCCCAAAGTGCATCATCTAATTTCTTAGACCAATTCTTCCAGGACCTGTTGTTAGTCTTTTGCAAAATTAATTTTATTTCTCTATTGCTAAGTTCAACTTGACCACTAGACTGAGGATGATAGGGTGATGCAATTCTATGGTTAACATCATACTTGGCAAGCATTTTACGGAAACCAACATGAATAAAGTGTGAACCACCATCAGTCATTAAATATCTAGGGACTCCAAACCTTGGGAAAATAACTTCTTTAAGCATTTTAATAGAGGTGTTGTGATCAGCACTACTAGTTGGAATAGCTTCTACCCACTTAGTAACATAACCCACAGCAACCAAAATATGAGTATACCCATTAGAGGAAGGAAAAGGTCCCATGCAATCAAATCCCCAAACATCAAATGGTTCAACAACAAGTGAATAGTTCATAGGAATTTCTTGATGCTTACCGATATTACCTATTCTTTGACATCCATCACAAGATAAGGCGAACTTACGAGCATCCTTGAAGAGAGTAGGCCAATAAAAACCAGATTGCAATACCCTGTGAGCAGTTCTGTCTCCCGCATGATGTCCTCCATAAGCTTCGGAGTGACATTTCCGTAGGATTTGTCCCTGTTCATGCTCAGGTACACAACGTCTAATAATACCATCTACTCCTTCTTTATAAAGATGTGGGTCATCGCTAAAAATGTCTTAAATCATAGAAGAATTTTTTTTCTTTTGTTGGTATGTGAAACTAGGTGGTAAATATTTAGCAACAATATAATTAGCATAGTCAGCATACCAAGGTGTACTATTAGAAACATTTATTGCAGCTAATTGCTCATCAGAAAAGCTAACATTGATAGGTTGTGGGTCATCAGGAATATTTTCAAGCCTAGACAAGTTATCAGCTATGGGATTCTCTGCTCCTTTTCTATTAGTAATATGCAAATCAAATTCTTGTAGCAAGAGAACCCATCGAATAAGTCTAGGTTTGGCATCTTTCTTTTCCATAAGATATTTTATTCCAGCATGATCAGTGTGAACAATTACTTTAGAATCAACAATGTAAGATCTGAATTTATCACAAGCAAACACCACTGCTAGAAATTCTTTTTCAGTAGTAGCATAATTTCGTTGTGCACTGTCTAGAGTTTTACTAGCATATTGGATAACATTTAGTTTCTTATCAACTCTTTGTCCTAGAACAACACCAACAGCATAATCACTAGCATCACACATAATTTCAAAAGGCAAGTTCCAATTAGGTGGTTGAACAATAGGTGCAGAAATTAAGGCTTTCTTGAGTGTTTCAAAGGCTTCTAAACAATCATCATCAAAAACAAAAGGAATATCCTTTTGCAAAAGATTCATAAGCGGCCTAGAAATTTTAGAAAAGTCTTTGATCAATCTCCTATAGAAACCAGCATGCCCAAGGAAACTATGAATACATTTGATATCTTTAGGACATGACATTTTCTCAATTGCATCAACCTTAGCTTTGTCCACCTCAATACCTCTTTCGGAAATTTTATGGCCCAAAACAATACCTTCGTTAACCATAAAGTGGCACTTCTCCCAATTCAAGACAAGATTTGTTTGCTCACATCTCTGCAGCTCGATCAAGATTGCTTAAACAATCATCAAAAGACTTCCCATAAACAGAGAAGTCATCCATGAAAACCTCAACAATCTTTACACAAAAGTTAGAGAATATAACAGTCATACATCTTTGAAAGGTAGCAGGTGCACTGCATAATCCAAAAGGCATACGTCTATAAGCATAAGTTCCAAAAGGACAAGTAAAAGTGGTCTTTTCTTGATCAGGTTGAGAAACAGGTATTTGTGAAAAACCAGAATATCCATCAAGGAAGCAAAAATGTGTGTGCTTAGATAATCTTTCTAGCATTTGATCAATAAAAGGCAGAGGGTAATGATCTTTTCTAGTTGTTTTGTTTCATTTTCTAAAATCAATTACCATTCTATAGCCTTGTGAAATGAGTTCATTCTTATCATTAGGAACAATAGTAATACCTCCCTTCTTAGGGACACAATGAACATGACTTACCCATCTACTATAAGTTATAGGATAGATTAGACATGCTTCCAGAAGTTCTAATATTTCCGTTCTTACCACTTCTTTCATCTTCGGATTTAACCGACGTTGGTGATCAACAACGGGTTTAGCATCAGGTTCCATATTAATCTTGTGCTGACATAGAGTGGGAATAATTCCCTTAAGATCATCAAGAGTATATCCAATAGCAGCCCGGTGCTTCCTTAGAACTTTTAATAATCTTTCTTCTTCATGTTCTGAAAGGTTAGCACTAATAATAACAGGATATATCTTTTTCTCATCAAGATAAGCATATTTCAAAGTGTCCGGCAATTGTTTTAATTCAAACACAAGATCACCTTTAGGTGGAGGAGGACCTCCTAGAGTTTCAATAGGAAAATTGTGTTTAAGAAGAGGACGTTGTTCAAATAAAATCTTATCTATTTCATTTCTTTAATGCACATGCAAATCATTTTCATGGTCTAGCAAATATTATTCTAATGGATAAGTGGGAGGTACAACAATAGAAGCAAGACCAATAATTTCATCCTTACTTGGCAATTCTTTTTTATGAGGTTTTCTACTAAACTTGGAAAAATTAAACTCATGAGACTCATCACCAAAGCTAACACCGATAGTTTGTTTCTCACAGTCTATTTTAGCATTGACGTTGTTCAAGAAAGGTCTACCAAAGATAATGGGACAAAAGTCATCTTGTGGGGAACCAAGAACAAGAAAATCAGTAGGGTATTTTATTTACCCACACAATACTTCAACATCTCTAACAATCCCAAGTGCTGTGATGGTGTCTCTATTAGGAAGTTTAATAGTAACATCTATGTCTTCTATCTCAGCGGGTGCAATGTCATTCATAGTTTCTTGATATAAGGTAAAAGGAATAGCACTCACGCTTGCACCTATGTCACATAAACCATGATAACAATGATCTCCTATCTTATCTGAGACAAAGGGCATGCCAAACAACAGGTCTATGTTCATCTTTTTCATCGAGTTTGGCAATTCTAGCAGCTTCATCACAAAAGTAAATAACATGCCCATCCATATTATCAACCAGGAGATCCTTAACCATAGCAACACTAGGTTCTACCTTTATTTGTTCAGCTGGTTTAGGTGTTCTAATATAACTTTTGTTGACCACAGTTGAAACTTTAGCATGTTCCTTCATCCTAACGGGGAAAGGTGGTTTCTCAATATAAGCAGTAGGAACAACTGGATCAACATTATAAATAATAGTTTCATCTTTAGTTATTACCGGTTCTTTAATTTCTTATTTAATAGGTGGGTGATATTTAAACCACTTCTCCTTAGGGAGATCAACATGAGTAGCAAAAGATTCACAAAAGGAGGCTACTACCTCAGAGTCAAGTCCATATTTAGTGCTAAACTTTTGAAAAGCATCGGTATTCATAAAAGATTTAACAAAATAAAACTTAAGCTTAATACCTGACTCTTTACCTTCGTCGAGTTCCCAATATTTAGAGTTGCGTTTAATTCTTTCCAAAAGATCCCACCGGAATTCAATAGTCTTCTTCATAAAGGAACCAATACAAGAAGTATCGAGAATGGATCGATCATCATGAGAAAGCCGAGCATAAAAATTCTGAATAATAATTTCTCTTGAGAGCTCATGGTTGGGGCATGAATATAACATTGAATTAAACCTCCCCCAAGCTGGAGCGATACTTTCTCCTTCACGAGGCCAAAAATTATATATATAATTCTCATCACGATGAACTAGATGCATAGGATATTTTTTTGGTGAAACGCCAATTTCAATCGATTCCAATTCCAAGATCCAATATCATCGCATAGCCTATACCATGCCAAATCTTTTCCCTCAAAGATAAAGGGAAAACCTTCTTCTTAGCTTCATCTCTGGGTAAACCTGCCAACTTAAATAATCCACAAATTTCTTGCACATATATCAAGTGCATATCAGGATGTTCGGTTCCATCTCCTGCATAAGGATTAGCTAGCAGTTGTTCTATCATACCCGAAGAGATTTCATATTCAATATTTTCAGTAGGTGGGGTAGGTTGAGGGGTGACTAATCGTGGTTCCGGTCGAGGTGAAGATACCCCGAACAAACCCCTCAAAGGATTGTTCTCCATTGTATCAAGTGACAATAAATTTCATCACGTAGTAATATTTTTCCTTACCAATTTCCACTTACCAAGAGCGCTTCACTCCCCAGTAACGGCGCCAGAAAAGAGCCTTGATGACCCACAAGTATATGGGATCAATTGTTGTCTTTTCAATAAGTAAGAGTGTCGAACCCAACGAGGAGCAGAAGGAAATGACAAGTGGTTTTCAGCAAGGTAATGTCTGCAAGCGCTGAAATTGTAAGTAACAGAGTAGTTTGATAACAAGACAATTTGTAACCAGCAAGTAACGATAATAGTAAAAAAAAGTGCAGCAAGATAGCCCAATCCTTTTGAGGCAAAGGATAGGCCAAAATGGTCTCTTATAATAAGCAAAGCGTTCTTGAGGGTACACGGGAATTTCATCTAGTCACTTTCATCATGTTGGTTTGATTCGTGTTCGCTACTTTGATAATTTGATATGTGGGTGGACCGGTTCTTAGGTGCTGTTCTTACTTGGACAAACCTCCTAATTATGATTAACCCCCTCGCAAGCATCCTCCACTACGAGGGAAGTATTAAGAATAAATTCTAACCATAGCACTAAACTTTTGGATCCAATCGGTCCCTTACGGAATAGCGCATAAACTAGGGTTTAAGCTTCTGTCACTCTCGCAACCCATCACCTAATAACTACACCACAATACATTCCGTTAGGCCCAAATATGGTGAAGTGTCATGTAGTCGACGTTCACATGACACCACTAAGGGAATCACAACATACATACTCTCAAAATATCGAACACGTATCAAGTTCACATGATTACTTGCAACATGATTTCTCCCGTGACCTCAAGAACAAAAGTAACTACTCATGGGTGATAAACATGCTCAAGATTAGAGGGGTACTAAATAGCATAATGGATCTGAACATATAATCCTCCACCAAATAAACCATATAATAATCAACTACAAGATGTAATCAACATTACTAGTCACCCACAAGCACCAATCTATAGTTCTGGTACAAAGATTGAACACAAGAGATGAACTAGGGTTTTAGAGGAGATGGTGCTGTTGAAGATGTTGATGGAGATTGCCCTTCCCAATATGGGAGAGTTGTTGGTGGTGATGATGATGACAATGATTTCCCCCTCTGGGAGGGAAGTTCCCCCGGCAAAATCGCTCCGCCGGAGGGCAAAAGTGCTCCTGCCCAAGTTCTGCCTCCAGACGGTGGCTCTCCGTCCCGAAAGTCATCTACTTATTTTTTTCTAGGTCAAATGACTTATATACCAGAAGATTGGCACCGGAGGTGGGCTGGGCTGAGCACAACCCACTGTGGCGCTGGGGGGCAGCGCGCCTGGTGTCTTGTGCTCACTAGGTGGCCCCCCTTCGATAGTTATTTGCTCCAGTATTTCTTATTTATTCCATAAAAATTCCTCGTGAAGTTTCAGCTCATTTGGAGTTGTGCATAGTATCCCAACGTAGCTTTTTCAGGTCCAGATTTCCAGCTGCCGGAATTCTCTCTCTTTGTGTGTACCTTGCATATTATGAGAGAAAAGGCATTAGAATTACTCCAACAAGCATTATTATGGATAAAACATTATATAGGTAATCATGATGCAAAATGGATGTATCAATCCCTGAGAGAGTAAGTGCCACTCGACATCTGCAACTTCATGTGACTCTGTATTGGCACAATGACTACATGGACACAAGATGTAATACTCATCACCAATTCTCTTCTTTGTACTTTCAGCCAAATTCATTAACTCCGCCATGTCACTCATAAAATCTGAGCTCCTCTGATTCTTCATCTATTCAGATTGTTCTATCTGCACCACGCGGAGGGTAATTAAAAACAAAACGACAACATTAATACACGGATTAACTGATGCCCAAAGATGCGTCCATAATCACAAGGTTTTATTTTCATAATTACTGAGGGTGCTCCATATTGTTATCCAGACATGCAATGACAAAATTAATGGCCAGCCAATTTACATGCAGAGTACTACAACACCACACTTAGGAATTGAATACCTTAATTAAGCCACTCATGAAAAGAATACCTTAATTAATTAGCTGCGCGGCGACCTCCACCTAGAAGACAGAGAAGCGCGATACGGCAGCACGCCGAGACAATAGGGTCGAGGAGCAAAGCTTAGTGCGGCTACCGTCTGAAGTTTGACCTCCACTATCCCGCCATCGACCGCAATGGATGTGCTCTAATCACGCCGCCGCCGACCTCGATGGTTGAGCTCCTCCTATCTCCCGCCGCAGACCAAGGATTGACCTCCTATGACGCCACCACCGCTCATTGACCGAGGATTGACCTCTTATCCGATAGCAGCTGCCTCGGCCGCCGCCACCTTAGAGCGGTTGTTTTATTTTTTGACGGATATCCACAGAGCGGCTGTTTACATGGTATTACTGTAACTCAATTATATTGCAGCCCCATATGTACAGGGTAGTACGTCACATACGGTTGTGTCACGGCAACCGAGTCTCACCTATATTTTCTGCTCACACGGTTTGGTGCGTAAATCGTGTGTGAAGTTGTAATACCTAACACAAACGACATGTATAAACAGTGTGTCGTATACAACATATAGTGCGATAAGTAGTTCCCGGCCGTTAGCTTATCCCCATAGGTTTCCCATTTCCCCCAAATCCCTAGATAGCCTCCAAATTCCCTTGTGTGGCGCTGACATTGGGGTAATGCGGAGGAGTGGTGCTGATGGTTTTGGTGCGGCTGCTCCTGCTTGTATCGCTGCTCTCGGCAGCGCTACCTAATAACCCACAAGTATAGGGGATCGTGACAGTTTTCAAGGGTAGAGTATTCAACCCAAATTTATAGATTCGACACAAGGGGGGCAAAGAATATTGGAAGGTATTAGCAGCTGAGTTGTCAATTCAACCACACCTGGAGATTAATTATCTGCAACAAGTAATCAGTAGCAAAGTAATATGATAGTTTTGATTGTAGTGGCAGCAGCAACGGTAACAGTAATAGTGATAGCAGTATTTTGTAGCAAGTGTAACAGTGATGATAGTAGTAGTAACTTAGCAGAACAATATAAGGTAAATTTGTAGGCATTGGATCGGTGACTTGTTAGATGATATTCATCATGAGACAGTTTTAACCTAGGGCGATATGGCACTAGCTCCATTTCATCAATATAATGTAGGCATGTATTCCGTAAATAGTCATACATGCTTATGGAAAGAACTTGCATGACATCTTTTGTCCTACCCTCCCATGGTAGCAGGGTCCATATTGGAAACTAAGGAATATTAAGGCCTCCTTTTAATAGAGAACCGGAACAAAGCATTAACACATAGTGAATACATGAACTCCTCAAACTACGGTCATCATCGGGAGTGGTCCCAACTATTGTCACTCCAGGGTTGCCGGATCATAACACGTAGTAGGTGACTATAACTTGCAAGATCGGATCTAGAACATGGATATAATTGTGATAACATAAATGGTTCAGATCTGAGTTCATGGCACCCGAGCCCAAGTGACAAGCATTAAGCATGGCAAAGTCATCGGAACATCAATCTTAGAACATAGTGGATACTAGGGATCAAGCCCTAAAAAAACTAACTCGATTACATGATGAATCTCATCCAACTCCTCACCGACCAGCAAGCCTACGAAGGAATTACTCACTACGGTGGGGAGCATCATGGAATTGGCGATGGAGAAGGGTTGGTGATGACGAAGAACGAAGATCCCCCTCTCCGGAGCCCCAAACGGACTCCAGATCTGGCCTCCAGATGAAGAACAGGAGGTGATGGCGGCTCTGTCTCGTGGATCGCGATAATTCTTTCTCCCTGATTTTTCTGGAAAAATAGGATTTTATAGCATCAATTAAAGGGTCTGTGGGGCCACCAAGTGGGGACAACCCACCTGGGTGCGCCAGGAGAGGGGGCGCACCTTGGTAGATTGTGCCCACCCAGGGGCCCCTCTCCGGTAGGTCTTGGCTCCAGAAATTCTTATTTATTACATAAAAATACCTGGCAGAGTTTCGTTCCATTCCGAGAACTTTTATTTCTACACAAAAACAACACCATGTGTAGTTCTGCTGAAAACAGCGTCAGTCCAGGGTTAGTTTCATTCAAATCATGCAAATTAGAGTCCAAAACAAGAGGAAAAGCATTAGGAAAAGTAGATACGTTGGAGACGTATCAACTCCCCCAAGCTTAAACCTTTGCTTGTCCTCAAGCAATTCAGTTGATAAACTAAAAGTGAAAAAGAAAAACTTTTACGAACTCTTTTGCTCTTGTTTGCATAAATAAGCTTAAACAACACCCAGGTTTTCAATCAACATTATAACTAACCATGCTGACAATAACTCTTAAAGATTATATTGACTCATATCAATGACATAATCAGCTAGCAAGAAATAATAAGATACCTCAAACGGCAACACGTTGTCAAAACAACCATGATATAATAAAACAATAGTGGTATCTCGCTAGCCCTTTCTGAGACTGCAAAACATAAATGCAGAGCACCTCCAAAGTTCTAGTAGTGACTAAATATTCTAATTCATGGTAGAAAAGATCCAGTCATGATTCACCCAACATTAGCTACACACAATGCATAAGTCATGACAGCTGTGCTCTCAGGTTCTGGCGCTTGTTTTAGAAGGTGATTACACAACATAAAAATAAATAGATAGTCCCTTCGCAGAGGGAAGCAGTAATTTGCAGAGGTGCCAGAGCTCAAGTTTATAAAACAGAGGTAAATGATATTTTGAGACATGCACCCTTCTCATTTACTTCGCGACCATCAGTTATCAATATCTTCCATGCTAAGCACGCTAGTGGCGGTTCCCAAGCGATAAAAGTAAAGGTTTACTCCCCCTCCACCATCAATCACACTCCACGGCTTGTCCGAAACAACGGGTGCCATCCATACCAACAACAGTCCCGGGGGAGTTTTGTTTAATTATTTGCATTTTTGAGTTAGCCCTTTTCTCGTGCGATGGCGAGTGAATAAACACTCGACCTGAGAATAACCCACTTAGCATGGAATATACCGACCACCTCCTGTCATTCCATGAATGATCCAGGCACACAAAAAGGATATTTATTTGATGTTTTTAGAGGTGGCACATGCAAATTTACTTAGGACAGCAGGGTAATACCACATATAGGTAGGTATGGTGGACCCATCTGGAATAACTTTGGGTTCAAGGTTTTTGATGTACAAGCAGAATTCCCACTTAGTACAGGCGAAGGCTAGCAATTATATTGAGAAGCGGCAAGCTAGAGAGCAACAACGGTCATAAACATGCATTATGCATAAGTAACATTGGACACTAGCATGAGTAGGATATGAACACCATGAACATAAATATCATAGAGGCTATGTTGGTTTTGATTCGACTACATGCATGAACATGTGCCAAGTCAAGCCACTTTCGAACATTAGGAGGAGGATACCATATCATCATACTACATCACAATCATTTTAACGCAATGTTGATATCCAGGATAAATCATTATCCACTCCTAGCTACTTATGCATGGCATGAGAAACTATAATCTCTAATTGTCATTGCAAACATGTTTAATCATAATGGGCTAAATCATGGATACTTGGTTAAACATATTTACACAAACAGAACAAGTCGAGTTCATAGCCGTTTCTCCCTGCCACGGACAGTTCATTGAATATCATCATTATTTCCTTTCACTTGCACGACCGAATGATATGAAATAATAATAGTGCAAGAGTGTCGTGGACTAAGCTGGAATCTGCAAACATTTTATTCAACAGGAGAAGACAAGGTAAAATGGGCTCTTTATTAGATCAACATTTATTCGTATGAGAGCCACTGAACATTTTCATTGTAGTCTTCTCCTCGGTAAGACTCGAATAAAAAGAAAAGAAATTCACAGAAACACACTGGAATATTTTTGGAGTTTTTAGTTTTCTTGAATAAGCAAATAAAAGGAAAATGCAAAACGAGAAAAACTATTTACACGGGAAAGCTTCCAACAAGCAAAAGAAGAACAAGGAAATCTTTTTGGGTTTTCTTTTTAGTGCTACTACTAATCATGCATAGAAAGTAAATTACTACAACTAATTTTTTTGGTTTTTCTAAAGTTTTTCAAACACATAAGAAGAAAGCAAGGAAATAAATCTAAGCATGGATGATACAATGAAAAAGTGTGAACACCGACAAATGGAATGATATGTGTGAACATGAATGTAATGTCGGTGAGAAACACGTACTCCCTCAAGCTTAGGCTTTTGGCCTAACTTGGTAAGCAGTCAGTAGCCTGGATGGTAGTAGGGGTACTGAGGAGAAGGCATCCACTCATCCCACTGCTGAGGCTCCTCCTCTGCCTCTGCAGTAGCTTGAGCGTTCCGCTAGGCGATGATGTCTGCATGCATAACCCTATATCCGCCCCTGGCAACAGAATCAAACAAAGCAGGTGCAGGCAAAGGAATAATATCACGAGTTTTAACGCTAAAAACTAGGTTATAAGGAATAGGGATGTTAGGATAATCTCGTGCAAGAAAATTATGGTGTTCCATGGCTGCGAGGTCTAGGTAAACCTTGGTCAGAGGGTAATCATGTTGGCGTATCTCAACATTAAAGTGAGCCGCCAAACGAGTAGCAAAAATCCGACCATGTATTTTACCCTGTGATTTATTAATATGGGGGCAATGAGCCACAATAGCTCCCAAGCTATGAGTGTTGTCGCCCTCTAATGCACGAAGTAAAACGGCAAAGACTGGTGCGCTGAGCGCACCTGCTTTCTCTCTAGCAAGCAAGCATTTTGTAATGATAAGTGCAAAGTAATGAACGGCAAGAAAATGCAAGCCAGCGGCAGTGGTAGTTAAGACCCCTCTCTCATCTCCCACTGTCAAAGTGCGATAAAAGGCCTCCATCAGACACGATCATGCATATGTTGCAAAATTCAGTAAGTGGTATCTGATGGTTTTCAGCTTATAAATCAGAGGAGGATTATTCCTAGGCAGGAAAGTAAAACTTTGAACAAAGATGTTTATGAGGATTTGATATTGTTCACACTCATCTGCGATGAAGTCGGGGAGGCCGGCATTAGCCGCATATTGTGTGAACTCCTGAAGGATTCCAGCCTCTTCCAGGAATGGGGTGTGCGGCCATTCACATGGCCGTACTTCCGCCAACCTCCGAGGATGGAGATCACTATCAGATGACTCCCCAATAACACCCTTGGAGTTCTTCTTAGAGACAAACTTCCTAAAGATATTCCAGATTTTCCAAGCAACAATCCCCCAAAACAATTTTGGAAACGGAGCTTCGAGCAAAGAGATCGAAATCCTAGGGTTTGAGAGCAAGAACACGGGTGAGAGAGCAATGGAGAATTTTTTCTGGAGGTAAGTGATGATGGGGGATGAAGAGGTAAGTGAGGGGGCCCACATGGGGACCACAACCCACCAGGGCACGCCTGGGGGTCCCGGCGTGCCCAGGTTTGTTGTGCCCACCTGGTGCACCTCCCTTTGATATTATTTGCACCAGAAATTCAGAAATATTTAGAAAAAAATCATATTAAATTTTTAGAGCATTCTGAGAACTTTTATTTTTGGGTCATTTTTTATTGCACGGGAAATTCAGAAAACAAACAAAACATGGCATTTTATTTTATTTAACTAATAAAAACAGAAAACAAAGAGTAAGGACAGAAAGTAGTGCTTACTAAATTCATCAACTTCATACCGCTCAAAAATGATTCATTAGTAAGGTTGATCAGGTCTTATTAACAACCACTTTCGATTAGCATGAAACCGAAGAACTTTCGTAAATAACTAAGTTACCTCGGGGATATGAATGTCCCCAACAATAAGAATATCATATTTCTTTTTGACAGTAGGTAGAGGTATTTGAAAACTTCCAATAGTGTTTGTCGGAGATTTTTCAATAACATTAATACCATTCACTTGGAATTGTTTGTTCGGAAAGTGCACCGTATGCTCATTACCAATGATATGAAAAGTGACCTAGCTTTTATTGCAATCAATAATAGCCCCTCCAGTATTCAAGAAGGGTCTACCAAGGATAATCGACATGTTGTCATCCTCGGGCATCTCAAGTATAACAAAGTCAGTCAAGATAGTAACATTAGCAACAACAACGGGTACATCCTCACAGATACCGATAGGTATGGCAGTTGATTTGTCAGCCATTTGCAAAGATATTACAGTAGGTGTGAGTTTATTCAAGTCAAGTCTTTTATATAAAGAGAAAGGCATAAACCTAACTGTCGGTGTCAAAACCGGCGGATCTCGGGTAGGGGGTCCCGAACTGTGCGTCTAAGGCGGATGGTAACATGAGGCAGGGGACACGATGTTTACCCAGGTTCGGGCCCTCTCGATGGAGGTAATACCCTACTTCCTGCTTGATTGATCTTGATGATATGAGTAGTACAAGAGTTGATCTACCACGAGATCGTAGAGGCTAAACCCTAGAAGCTAGCCTATGGTATGATTGTTCTTGTCCTACGGACTAAACCCACTGGTTTATATAGACACTGGAGGGGTTAGGGTTACAAAGAGTCGGTTACAATGGGAGGAGATCTTCATATCCGTATCGCCAAGCTTGCCTTCCACGCCAAGGAGAGTCCCATCCGGACACGAGATGAAGTCTTCAATCTTGTATCTTCATAGTCCAACAGTCCAGCCAAAGGATATAGTCCGGCCTTCCGGATACCCCCTAATCCAGGACTCCCTCAGTAGCCCCCGAACGAGGCTTCAATGACGATGAGTCCGGCGCGCAGATTGTCTTCGGCATTGCAAGGCGGGTTCTTCTCCAAATCCCGAATACTTGTTTAAATAGTGTCCGGCTCCTCATAAATGTTGCGCTTCTTGGCCATCTTCCACGTGTCAAACGAATGCAAGAGGCTAGGGCATTTTTACATTTACCACCCCAGCTATGTGAACAAACTACTTATTTAAAGAGACGGGGATTCTCAGATCCAAATCACACCATCCTCCCTTGGCGAGCATTCATCAGAGCACGCCCGAAAAAATCCATTCCAACATGGCCGGCCAGCAGCTCCTCATCTCGCTCTCATAGCCCTAAGCCCAGAGATTGGAAGAAGTGTTTCATCCCGCACAGTCAATTAGCGGAGCTACAAACCCAGGGATTTCTCCCTCCAGCGTATATGGTCCCTGTTCGGGCCAGGCTCGCCACCTACAATGGCGGGGAGCTGTCCCAACCCCTCCAAGGGGGAGCGGGTATGCCTCGTTCCTTATTTATTAAGGGGACTTGGATTTCCGATCCATCCGTTCCTCCGAGGGCTCCTAGAGTTTTACGGCGTCCAGTTGCATAATCTCACCCTGCCTCCATATTACACATTGCTGGTTATGTGGCCCTTTGCGAGCTGTTTCTGGGATGCGAAGCTCACTTCGCGTTGTGGAAGAAGCTATTCTGCCTTGTGCCCCGTACTCAGAGGGGGTCAATATATCAAGTGGGCGGGGCCGAAGTATGGCGCATCGCCGGGACCGGATACCTATCCGGTACCCCGAAGAAGACGTCCGAAGACTGGCCTTCGGAGTGGTTTTACATGGAAGACGTCCCCCTCCCGGATCCTATTCGGATTGGCCTTCCTGAGTTTGATAATGCCCCTTTGAAGAAGCGCCTAAGTTGGCGACCACGGAGCCCTCAGGAGGAAGATGACAGAGACGTTTCTTACCTGATGGGCCGGATAAAGGTTCTGGCTCAATCACATAACCGAGGTTATGTCAATATGCATTATGCGGGGGGTGCAGCCACTTCAATATCGAGGCCACCCCATGTAGCACTTCAATGGGGAAGATGATGCCACCCGCTGCGGTCGTAAGGGGCCGGACTCATTTGCCCTTCTAGCAAAAATTATGTCCGGTTTGTACAAGGGAGAGGAAGAGGAGTTCCTCCACATCAAGCCACGGGATGGATTCTCCATGTACAATTCTCCGAGCTGGGTAATCTGCCACTTTTTACACCCATCCTTTCCGCACTTTTGCAATAAATATTTAGCTTTCCAGTTTATCGCAGGAGCTGCGTAAGGCTGTGAGGGAGATCAACAGCCCACCTCCACAACCAGAGGATCCTGAACGGCTCCTCGACCCCGGCCTTAAAGAGGATCCGGACATATTTGTGGAGCTGATTGACAGGATATTCTATCAATTAAGCTGCGATGAGGCCATGGTGGCTATCATAGCCGACTACCCTGGGCTACTCCCAGCCTCGCAGGTAAGTGAGACCAGAGTCTCAACCCTTGAGAAGTATCCCTTTTTTACACACTTCACCTACCGTATCCGTACGGTGTTTTACAGGGAAGGTCCTCGGGACACCATGCCGAGCCCATGGCGAGTCGCCCACGAGGGGTGCCGAAGCCGGGCAGGCTGACAAGGAAGGCGACCCGGACTGAGACGCCCTCCCAGAGGTATGATACAAAATCTTGCTCTGTGGTTGTCGTCTTTAAAAACATAATAACACCAATGTTTCCTAGAAGGTAAACGCTCGCCGGACTATATCCGAAGACGTTGCCGATCACGCCTCCACTAGACGGGCTCCAGGGCCGGACATGGAGGCGGGGCACGCGTCGGATGTTCCTCCTACAGAGTATGCGGATAAAATATCCGCTACAAATTCCGAAGTGGAGAGTGCCATGAATCACAGGCGTCGCCGGGCCGTACTCCGTGACGCTTGTTTCTCCCAAGAGGCGTTTGATTCCTTCAACTCGGGAGATGCGTATATCCGTGCCGCTCAAAATGGTCTTGCCACAGCCATGGGACAGTATGTAAAGGATATACAGGTAAGAAAATCTGATGATTATATATATATATATATATATATATATCAATAGCCCCTGAGACTTGAAACAGTTGGCACAACTGATTTAAGGATCATTATTGGTGCAGGTTCTTACAGAGAAGAATACCCAATTGTCTCAAGAGCTGGAAGAGTGCAAGGCCCAACTGCGGGCCACAGTTACCGCATTGAAGGAGTCCGAGAAGGCCCCCTCCGGTAACACCTGTTTCAAAGAATGATATGTACCATATAGTATGCGGCATACATGCAAATCTAACAATAAATATTGCAGATGACTCCGGAGGGAATCCGGATGAGCAACATGCTATACGGCAGCTAAAGGCTGGCGAGCGTGTGCTTACGCAAGTTAGGCGGGAGAAAAACGATCTCCAAGACGCCAATACCCAGCTGAGCGTGGAACTGAAGGATGTTCGAGCCCAGCTTGCGGACTCCGTGAAGGAGAACAAGTGGCTTTGACGCGGAATTTTCAGTAAGTGCTTGAACAAACTTTTGAAAGAGTTCGGCGAAGAAGCCGGCTAACAAAGTTATGCCTCTGGTATCTTGGCCAGTGCGTCCCGCGGAGGAGATGCCCGGGTCTGCGGGTGATCTTCTACCAGAGCTCTCACACCTGCATGAACAAGTTCGGCAGGTGATGCAAGGTATTGCCCAGGCCTTGTGGCCGTCCGTCTCCCTGCCCGAAGGCATTGGAGAGCTTGCAGAGAAGCTCAAGGGAGCACGGCGGCGCTTCTGAATATGGAAGATATCGTCCTGCCATCAATGTGCCAGGGAAGCCGGGGCCATGGTGAAGACGCGGTATACCAAGGCTGACCCAAACCACATGGCCGAGGTCGGACCTGTGGGGCCTGATGGGAAAGAGATCCCCGTCAGTTTGATGTATAACCAAGTAGAATTAGCCGCAAAGTATTCCCAATAGGATTGTAGGCTAGACAGCCTGTTGGATGGTATAGAAGAAGAATTTAATCAGTCTTAGTGACTGTGTAATTTAAATGACATGTGGAAAGTCTCTAGCCGAATTATAAATCATTTGTCATGGCAGACCTTTTCGCTTCGACCTCGGGACCTGATAGTCCAGAGTGTATCCGAATACCCGCTCAGTTATGTAAAAACCGGGGTATGCGTGGAGACCAGGCGTAGGGGTCATAAGTGCTTGAACAGACAAGTACCCAACTAGTTATGTTATATTACATGGATAGTAAGAAACATCTTCCAGGGAGAATAGTTCCGTTAAGGGTTCCTTTCCCTGGGTACGCATGCCCTAATGTGCATGTCCGAATTGCGAGAGGAGACGCAGGCAAAAAACATCTGGGGGCAAGTGCAAAAAATAGATAAAAGTCATCTTTTGTTCGCCGACCGAATATTCCCTTAAGAACGCTAGCTTTCGGCTTCACCCAGTCTGAGGTACACATCCGGCTGACCCGGCAGTAACAATAGCAGAGGTGCTCCCCTTATGCCCTAGCCGAATTAACGGGAACGTAGGGCATAAATAGAAGTGCCAGGCAACCCAGCTTGGCCAAAACTTAAGTCATATCGATGCATATAATGGCGAAAAAAGGTACATGCGGAAGAATAACACATGTGCGGGGCCTGAAGCCCAGAAAAATAATTAAGCTTCTGTGTAAGAAGCCCCCAGGTAAAATGAGCGCGTTAGCGCATCAAGATTGTGTAGACAAGACACAGATTAGCCTTTTAAGGCCGTGAGGAGAAAGAAGAAAAAGGAAAGAGGAGACAGATAACGCATATGCAAAAAATTGACAGGGGTAAGGAGACGAACATAGAGTCCGGCACTAGGCGTAGAATCTTTGGAGTCTGGCAGCATTCCATGGGTTTGGCTCAAGCCGATTGTCCGATGCATCTCGCAGACGGTACGCTCTGCCGGTCAGAACTTGGTCGACAATGAAGGGACCTTCCCATTTGGTCTTGAGCTTGTTCTTTTTCTTCTCCGGCAGGCATAGAACTAACTCGCCAACGTTATAAGTTTTGGCCCGTACTTCTCTTCTTTGGTATCTTCGAGCCTGTTGCTGATAGAATGCGGAGCGGGCTTTTGCCATGTCACGCTCCTCCTTGAGGGCGTCCAAACTGTCCTGCCGATTGAGCTCGGACTCTCTTTCTTCATACATGTGCACTCGAGGTGAGTCATGAATTATGTCACAGGGCAGAACCGCCTCTGCGCCGTACACCATAAAGAATGGTGTGTATCCGGTAGTGCGATTCGGCGTGGTCCGCAGCCCCAGTCTGAGTCGAGCTCCTCTACGCAGTGCGTGTTAGATTCCTTTAAGGACCGCACTAATCTAGGTTTGATGCCGCTCATGATAAGACCATTTGCTCACTCGACTTGACCGTTAGTTTGTGGGTGATAGACAGAAGCATAATCGAGCTTGACGCCCATGTTGCTGCACCATAGTTTTACCTCGTCAGCAGTGAAGTTCGTGCCGTTGTCAGTGATGATGCTGTGGGGGACGCCATAACGGTGTACAACCCCGTGATATGAAGTCTATCACCGGTCCGGATTCGGCCGTTTTAACAGGTTTGGCTTCTATCCATTTGGTGAATTTATCCACCATGACCAGTAAGTACCTTTTCTTATGGGCTCCCCCTTTAAGGGGTCCAACCATGTCGAGCCCCCAGACCGCAAAAGGCCAGGTAATGGGGATTGTTTGTAGGGAGACGGGTGGCATATGGCTTTGGTTTGCAAAAAGCTGGCAACCGACGCAGCGTTGGACCAAGTCCTGTGCATCCGCCCGGGTCGTCGGCCAATAGAATCCTGTACGGAAGGCCTTACTTACGAGGGCCCGAGCTGCGGCGTGGTGGCCGCCGAGTCCGGCATGTATTTCTGCCAGAAGCTTCCACCCTTGTTCTTCGGAGATGCACCTTTGAAGGACTCCGGTAGCGCTTTTCTTATAAAGCTCTCCCTCGTGGACCTTGTAGGCTTTAGATTGTCGCACAATGCAGCGAGCCTCATTTTGGTCTTCGGGAAGTTCCTGCCTGATTAGGTAGGCCAGGAATGGTTCAGTCCATGGGGCGATGACGGCCATGATTACGTGGGCTGAAGGTGTTATTTCGGTGGCGGAGCCTCCGATTATGTTAGAGTGTTCGGTATCTGGCGTTGTAGCCGGGTCCGGACTATTATTGCCGGTGTCCCCTTCCCACACCACGGATGGCTTAAACAGTTTTTCCAAGAAGATGTTGGGTGGGACCGTATCGCGCTTAGCACCGATACGGGCAAGGATATCCACCGCTTGATTGTTTTCTCGAGCCACATGGTGGAATTCGAGCCCCTCGAACCGAGCTGACATCATGAGGACGGCGTTGCGATAAGCCGCCATTTTCAGATCTTTGGCGTCGAAGTCTCCATTTATTTGGGATATTGCGAGGTTCGAGTCCCCACGCACCTCCAGGCATCAAATGCCCATGGAAACTGCCATCCGGAGACCATGTAACAGGGCCTCGTATTCGGCTGCATTGTTGGAGTCTGTGTACAGTATTTGGAGTATGTATTGGACTGTATCTCCGGTAGGTGACGTCAGAACAACGCCAGCCCCCAGACCAGCCAGCATTTTAGAGCCGTCGAAGTGCATCATCCAATTGGAGTATGCGCCGTACTCTTTAGGGAGTTTGGCTTCTGTCCATTCAGCGACAAAATCATCCAATACCTGCGACTTAATGGCTCACCGAGGTTTACATGTTATGTCGAACGGGAGGAGCTCAATGGCCCATTTGGCAATCCGACCCGTGGCGTCATGGTTGTTTATTATATCATTCGATGGCACTTCCGAGGCCATCGTAATTGAACACTCTTGAAAGTAGTGTCGTAGTTTCCGGGATGCCATGAATACCGCATATGCTATGTTTTGATAATGCGGGTACCGTGATTTGCATGGAGTGAGGACAGTGGATACATAATATACTGGCTTTTGAAGGGGAAATTTGTGTCCGTCCGTTTCTCGTTCGACGATGAGCACTGCGCTTACAACTTGATGAGTTGCCTCTATATATAGCAGCATTGGTACGCCGATGCTTGGCGTGGCCAGGATTGGGTTGGTGGCCAGGATGGCCTTTATGTCTTCCAGTCCGGCTGTGGCCGCGTCCGTCCACTCGAAGTGTTTGGTGCGCCGAAGGAGGCAATAAAGCGGCAATGCTTTTTCTCCTAAGCGGGAGATAAAGCGGCTTAGGGCCTCCACGCATCCAGTTAATTTCTGGATTTGCTTGAGGTCAGTTGGGATGGCCAACTGTGACAGGGCTTGGATTTTAGCCGGATTTTCTTTGATTCCTCTACTGGAGACGATAAAACCCAGGAGCTTTCCGGTAGATGCGCAAAACGCATTTGTCCGGGTTGAGCTTGATGTCGTATGTTCGGAGATTGTCGAACGTGAGCTTCAAGTCGTTTATTAAAGAGTCGACGTGTCTGGTTTTAATGACCACATCGTCTACGTATGCCTCCACTGTTTTGCCGATCTGCTTTTCCAGGCATGTCTGAATCATGCGTTGATATGTTGCACCGGTGTTTTTAAGCCCAAAAGGCATTGTGTTGAAATAGAAGGGGCCGTATGGCATGATAAATGCCGTTGCGGCTTGGTTGGACTCCTCCATCTTAATTTGGTGGTAGCCGGAGTATGCATCGAGGAAGCACAATGAGACGTGTCCTGCGGTAGCGTCAATAATTTGATCGATGCGGGGGAGGGGGAAGGGATCCTTCGGGCAAGCCTTATTGAGGTCCTTGAAATCGACACATAGGCACCAGGATTTGTCCTTCTTTGGTACCATCACCAGGTTTGCTAGCCAGTCCGGGTGTTTTATTTCTCTGATGAATCCGGCCTCCAATAACTTGGCTAGTTCCTCTCCCATAGCTTGTCTCTTAGGTTCAGAGAATCGCCGAAGAGTCTGCTTGACTGGCTTGAATCCTTTTAGAATGTTAAGGCTGTGCTCGGCCAATCTGCGTGGGATTCCTGGCATATCTGAGGGATGCCAGGCGAATATGTCCCAATTCTCGCGCAGGAACTCCCGTAGTGCGGCGTCCACAGCGGGGTTTAACTGTGCCCCGATGGAGGCTGTTTTTGTGGGGTCCGTTGGGTGGACTTGGAATTTGACTATCTCGTCCGCTGGTTTGAAAGAGGTGGACTTGGATCTCTTATCGAGTATCACGTCATCCCTGTCCACGGTGGAGCATAGCGCAGTTAACTCCTGTGTCGCGAGGGCTTCAGATAATGCCTCGAGGGCCAGTGCGGCTGTTTTTTTTCGGTGTGAAGCGCTATGTCCGGATCACTAGCTAGAGTGATGATTCCATTGGGCCCGGGCATTTTGAGCTTCATGTACCCATAATGGGGTATGGCTTGGAAGATCGTGAATGCCTCCCGCCCTAAAAGGGCGTGGTATCCGCTACTGAATGGGGCCACTTGGAATGTGATTTCTTCGGACCTATAATTTTCCGGCGTGCCGAATAACACATCTAGTGTGATTTTCCCAGCGCAACGTGCTTCCTGACTGGGGATGATTCCTCTGAAGGGTGTGCTGCTTTGCTCAGTGTGGTTCTTGTCTATTTCCATTTTTTGAAGAGTTTCCTCATAAATGAGGTTTAATCCGCTGCCGCCGTCCATGAGCACTTTAGTGAGCCGAAAGCCGTCCACAATTGGACTAAGGACCAATGTGGCAGGTGCTCGGGTTGTTCAGAATTTAGATTCATCACTGGTATTGAAGGTGATAGTCGTGTCGCTCCATGGATTTATTCCTGCCACCTGGCAGATTTCGGCTAGGCTGCGAAGTGTTCGCTTGCACCTATTATTTGAGGCGAATGTCTCGAAGACTGTTAATACTGTATTGTAATCCACAGGATGGTGCTCTGCGGTATTTTGAATGAGGAGATCCTCACCGCTCTTGGCCACCTACCGGAGTACCCAACATGCTCTAAGGCTGTGTGTTGGTATGGCATCTGCTGTACTGTGAATTTTACAGGGTCCATTAAGCCATCCCTCCAATACGGTTCCACGCCCTGTAGTGGGCTTTTGCTTTTTGGTAATTGAATCGGGCGACTTACGGGGATGCACCCTTTTAATTCGGACTAGGTGTTTAGTCAGAGCCGTATTATCCCAAAAAATTGTTTCGGTTTTCCTGGCGCTTTCCATCACACAGTACTTCCGCACTATGGCCGCCAAGTCAGCGAAGTGTGCTATGTCACGGCGACTTATGGCGTTAAGGATTCCCTTGTCCGTGCAATTATTGCAGAAGAATGAGATTGCGTCTTCCTCGCGACAGTCCTTGACCTTGTTCATTACGAGGAATCTGGCCCAATAGTGATGTACTGTTTCCTGGGGCTCTTGTCTAATGTGGGATAGATCACTTATACCTGGGTGGGTGGGTGGATTTAAGTCCGATCCCTGACCCGATCTGAGAACCAGGGGCAGGGGAGTTTCCGATCTTGGAAGTTCGGTCTCCGGGATGTCGCCCGATAGGTCTAGCCCGCTGCCTGATTCTAGGTTCAAGGCTTGGGCGATGTCCTTCCGTAAACGGGTATCCGGCTCGGAGAGCTCGGGAATCTGGACATAGTTTGTCCTCAAGATAGAGGAAGAATTGCGGCATTGTTCCTCCACCACCGGTATCTGATGGGTGACCGGCGGAGAGTTAATCTCCCTTTGGTCAGGTTTAAGCCCAATCTGATCATAGTCCGTAGCGACTCCCAAGGCAGCGATGCGATCCAAGAGCTCGTTTAGGGAAGAGAGCTCCATCGGATCCATCTGCTCGGCAAGTTCCGAGCCGACGTGGAGGCTATTTTCGATGACCCGAGAAGTCATCATCGGCGCAGAAGCCAAACGGGTGGTCATGATGAAACCTCCTAGCCGGAGAGTTTGGCCGACAGCCAGGGCTCCCCAGAGGTAACGTTATCCTTGACAACAAGATGAGGCATCCTTCCTTACGGTGACAGCACAGTGGAACTCTCAATGAAAGCACCAATGTCGGTGTCAAAACCGGCGGATCTCGGGTAGGGGGTCCCGAACTGTGCGTCTAAGGCGGATGGTAACAGGAGGCGGGGGACACGATGTTTACCCAGGTCCGGGCCCTCTCGATGGAGGTAATACCCTACTTCCTGCTTGATTGATCTTGATGATATGAGTATTACAAGAGTTGATCTACCACGAGATCGTAGAGGCTAAACCCTAGAAGCTAGCCTATGGTATGATTGTTCTTGTCCTACGGACTAAACCCTCCGGTTTATATAGACACCGGAGGGGGTTAGGGTTACACAGAGTCGGTTACATTGGGAGGAGATCTTCATATCCGTATCGCCAAGATTGCCTTCCACGCCAAGTAGAGTCCCATCCAGACACGAGACGAAGTCTTCAATCTTGTATCTCCATAGTCCAACAGTCCGGCCAAAGGGTATAGTCCGGCCATCCGGATATCCCATAATCCAGGACTCCCTCACTAACACCAGCTCCTAAATCACACAAAGCAGTTTTCACATAATTCTTTTTGATAGAGCAAGGTATAGATGGTATTCCCAGATCTCCATGTTTTTTAGGTACTCCATCTTTGAAAGTATAATTAGCAAGCATAGTGGAGATTTCAGCTTCCGCTATTTTTCTCTTATTAGTGATGATGTCTTTCATATACTTTGCATAAGGAGGCATTTTTAAGATATCAGTCAAGCGAGTACGCAAAAAGACATGCCTCGGCATTTCAGGGAAGTGTTCAAATTCCTCATCATCTTTCTTTTTAGTTAACTTGGGTGGAAAAGGCATAGGTTTTTGAACCCACGGTTCTCTTTCTTTACCGTGTTTTCTAGCAATGAAGTCTCCTTTATCATATCTTTTATTCTTAGGTTGTGGGTTATCAAGATCAACAGGTGGTTCTATCTCAACATCATTATCTGATCAACATTATCTTTTTCATTATCACTAGGTGGATGTTCATTACCAGATTGAGTTTCAGCATCAGAGATAGAAGTTTCATTTTCATTATCAAGAGGTTTCTCTACTTCAGGTTCACTAGAAGCATGCAAAGTCCTATCATTTTTCTTCTTCTTTTTCTTTTTCTTTTTAGAAGGACTAGGTGAACTATTGTTATTTCTTTGTGAGTCTTGTTCAATTCTTTTTGGGTGTCCCTCAGGATAAAGTGGTTCCTGAGTCATTTTACCTCCTCTAGTTGCAACTCTAACAGCAAAGTCATGTATGTTATTATTCATTTCATCAAGCAATTCTCTTTGAGATTTAGCAACTTGTTCTAACTGGGTTTGAACCATAGAAGCATGTTTTCCAACACCTCTAACATCATTTGAGATTCTAAATAACAAGTCACTCAAGCGAGCAATCATATCAGAATTGTATTTCAATTGTTTCATAACATTTGCATTGAAGTGATCTTGTTTTCTGATGTAGTTTTCAAACTCATAAAGGCATTGGCTAGGATGCATATGGTGAGGATTGTCATTATCATTAAATTTCATTACAGAATTTACCTCTACCACCTTAGGCAGTGGTGGTGTATTAAGCCCATGTACTTCTTCTATATGAGGTAAAATTTTAACATCCTCAGCTTTAATACCTTTTTCCTTCATAGACTTATTTGCCTCTTGCATATCTTCAGGACTGAGATATAGTATACCCCTCTTCCTTGGAGTGGGTATAGCCGGTGGTTCAGGAAGAGTCCAATCATCATAATTTTTCAATATGTTATTCAATAATTCCTCAGCTTGTCCAACAGTTCGTTCCCTGAAAACACAACCAGCACAACTATCTAGGAAGTACCTAGAAGCATCGGTTAGTCGATTATAGAAGATATCAAGTATTTCATTTTTCTTAAGAGGATGATCAGGCAAAGCATTAAGTAATTGGCAAAGCCTCCCCCAAGCTTGTGGGAGACTCTCTTCTTTAATTTGCAAAAATTTAAATATTTCCTGTAATGCAGCTTGTTTCTTATGAGCAGGAAAATATTTTTTAGAGAAGTAATAAATCATATCCTGGGGACTACACACACAACCAGGAGCAAGAGTATTGTACCAAGCTTTAGCATCACCCTTTAATGAGAATAGAAATAGTTTGAGAATAAAGTAATAGCGAGTTTTCTTATCATGAGTAAAAAGGGTGGCTATATCATTCAACTTAGTAAGAAGTGCCACAACATTTTCAGTTTCATAACCATGGAAAGGATCAGATTCAACCAAAGTAATTAACTCTGGGTCGACAGAGAATTCATAATCCTTATCATCAATAAATATAGATGAAGTAGCAAACTTAGGATCATATTCCATTCTAGCATTCAGAGATTTTTTCTTTATACTTGCATAGTAATTTCTCTAGACCATCTCTATCCTTAGAAGAAAGAATATCTCTAGTTGTCTCCTCATTCATAATATAACCTTCCGGTACCTTAGGCAATTCATATCTAGGAAGGCTAGTTCTAGTAGGTGTTTCAAGAGTTTCAGTTTCAAGCTCATCATCAGATTCAACAACATCATGTTGTATTACTATAGCAATTTGTTTGTTGAGAAATTCACCAAGTGGCACATCATCATTATCAAGCAAGGTACTAGCATCATCATAAGCATTATCCATAGCAGAAGTAGCATCATCAATAACTTGCGACATATTAGAATTGATAGCATGTGGTGGTGTTGCAAGTTTACTCATAACAGAAGGTGAATCTAAAGCAGAATTGGATGGCAGTTCCTTACCTCCCCTCGTCTTAGAGGGATATATCTTAGTGTTATGATCCTTCAGATTCTTCATAGTGATAAATTGATAATAATCCCAAGTGACTCAACAAATATAGCTATGCTCCTCGGCAATGGCGCCAGAAAAAGGTCTTGATAATCCACAAGTATAGGGGATCGCAATAGTTTTCGAGGGTAGAGTATTCAACCCAAATTTATAGATTCGACACAAGGGGAGCCAAAGAATATTTGAAGGTATTAGCAGCTGAGTTGTCAATTCAACCACACCTGGAGATTAATTATCTGCAGCAAGTAATCAGTAGCAAAGTAATATGATAGTTTTGATAGTAGTGACATCAACAATGGTAAGAATAACAGTGATATCAGTATTTTGTAGCAAGTGTAACAGTAACTAAGCAGAACAATATAAGGTAAATTCGTAGGCATCGGATCGGTGACTTGTTGGATGATATTCATCATGAGACAGTTATAACCTAGGGCGATACGGCACTAGCTCCAGTTCGTCAATATAATGTAGGCATGTATTCCGTAAATAGTCATACGTGCTTATGGAAAGAACTTGCATGACATCTTTTGTCCTACGCTCCCGTGGCAGTGGGGTCCATAATGGAAACTAAGGGATATTAAGGCCTCCTTTTAATAGAGAATCGGAACAAAGCATTAACACATAGTGAATACATGAACTCCTCAAACTACGGTCATCACCGGGAGTGGTCCTGACTATTGTCACTCCGGGGTTGCCAGATCATAACACGTAGTAGGTGAATATAACTTGCAAGATCATTCTAGAACATGGATATAATGGTGATAACATAAACGGTTCAGATCTGAGTTCATGGCACCCGGGCCCAAAGTGACAAGCATTAAGCATGGCAAAGTCATAATAACATCAATGTTAGAACATAGTGGATACTAGGGATCAAGCCCTAACAAAAGTAACACGATTACATGATGAATCTCATCCAACTCCTCACCGACCAGCGAGCCTATGAAGGAATTACTCAGTCCCGATGGGGAGCATCATGGAATTGGCGAAGGCACAGGGTTGGTGATGACGAAGAATGAAGATCCCCCTCTCAGGAGCCCTAAATGGACTCCAGATCTGGCCTCCCGATGAAGAACAGGAGGTGACGGCGGCTCCGTCTCGTGGATCGTGATAATTCTTTCTCCCTAATTTTCTTTTGGAAAAATAGAATTTTATAGCGTCGGTTTCAGGGTCTGCAGGCCACCAGGTGGGGACAACCCACCTGGGCGCACCAGGAGAGGGGGCGCGCCTTGGTGGGTTGTGCCCACCCAGAGGCCCTCTCCGATAGGTCTTGGCTCCAGAAATTCATATTTATTATATAAAAAATCCTCGCAAAGTTTTGTTCCATTCCGAGAACTTTGATTTCTGCACAAAAACAACACCATGGTAGTTCTGCTGAAAACAGCATCAGTCCGGGTTAGTTTCATTCAAATCATGCAAATTAGAGTCCAAAACAAGAGGAAAAGCGTTAGGAAAAGTAGATACGTTGGAGCCGTATCACTGCCACTACGGCGGTCATCGCCGAGCACTTGCCTAAGGTAATCAGAAAGCAAGTGTACTATGGATCCGAATCATCCTATCAGGTTCCAATCTATCCCCATCTTTTTTAGTATGTCCATAGTAGCTCCCTGCTGAATCCGTCCTGAATGACCCCCCACCCCCCAGGAAAGCGATCTACCGCCGGATCCGGAGCATGACTCCAGACTCCCGCAACACGAGTTCGACTCTGAGTTTTGCGCCACCGAGAAGTGCCAAAAGCTGAGTTGTGTGCATGGGCACACTCCCGCTCGACGTGTATGCACGGAGAGATTCGACATTGAATGGCGGTTTCTCAGTTGCCCCTTAGAGGTTAGTGCTAAGTTCATCATTTTACTTGAGTTAATGCCACGGCTCATCCTGAATACTATTTAACATTGGCAGGGATATGAGGTTTGTGACTTTGTTAACTGGCTAGATGAAGAATGTCATGGCAGGGCTGGGAGTGTTATCACAATGCTCGCAGAAGAAAACGGATAGGGCCATCTGAGGCCGAGCTCCCCCCAGAAGCCACTGCTTGGTCCCATCTTTCAGCTAGCAAAGCAAACCAAGAAATTCCAAGTCCACCCCGAAGACCCCGATAAAATGGTGACCATTGGAGGAGACCTCTCGGAGGACCAGGAGGAGAGCTCCTCACCTTCCTCCGTGCCAACTGGAACATATTTGCATGGAAGCCCGCCGACATGCCAGGGGTGCCAGTAGAGAAAGCCGAACACTACCTAAATGTCCAAAAGGACGCGAGGCCGGTAAAGTAGGCCCTCCGACGTTTTGCTACAAAAATAGAATGGCGATAAGAGAGGAGATTGCATGCCTACTCACGACCAAGTTCATAAGGGAGGCCGTGCACCCAGAGCGGCTGACAAACCCCGTGATGGTGCTGAAGAGCAACATGTGGCGCATGTGTGTGGACTACACCGATGATACGTCTCCAACGTATCTATAATTTTTTATTATTCCATGCTATTATATTATCCATCTAGGATGTTTTATATGCATTTATATGCTATTTTATATGATTTTTGAGACTAACATATTAACCTAGAGCCCAGTGCCAGTTTCTGTTTTTCCTTGTTTTTGAGTATTGCATAAAAGGAAAACCAAACAGAGTCCAATTGACCTGAAACTTAACGGAACTTATTTTTGGACCAGAAGAAGGCCATGGAGTAAAAGAGTTGGGACAGAAGAGTCTCGGGCTGCCCACGAGGGTGGGGGCGCGCCCACCCCCCCTGGGCGTGCCTCCCTACCTTGTGGATAGCCCGGAGACCCCCTGACTTGTTCCCGATGCCAAAACCTCTTATATATACTGAAACCTCCAGAACATAACCTAGATCGGGAGTTCCGCCGCTGCAAGCCTCTATAGCCACCAAAAACCAATCGGGGCCCTATTCCGGCCCCCTGCCGAAGGGGATGTCGGATGTGGGCTTCCGGCAAACCCTTAAGGTTCGAACACTGGGGTGCGCGTGAAGTCTTTCCCTCCTACCGATCCACGCTCAAGCTCGCTAAGATCTTGCGGACGAACTCGACGAACTCACAACACAGAAAGAGACATGGGGTTTATACTGGTTCGGGCCACCATTGTGGTGTAATACCCTACTCCAGTGTGGTGGTGGTGGATTGCCTCTTGGGCTAATGATGAACAGTACAAGAGAAGAACAGCCTCGTGAGGTTGAGGTGTTCTTGTGCGTATGAACTTGTGGTGTGAGGAGTCATGAACTGCTCGATCCCCCACTACCGTGGTGGCTACTCCTATTTATAGAGGCCCTGGTCCTCTTCCCAAATGTCAAGCGGGAAGGGAGCCAACAACGGCGGGCAAATTTGAAGGGGGGCAGCTAGTACAAGCTATCCTGACAAAAGCGTTCTTCGCCTGCGAAAAGCCCTGGGATGACGCCGTCTTGGTCTCCACGATGACCTCCGCCTTGCCGTCCTCCTGGTCTTGGTCTTGTTGCACCAATACGGCAACCTTTGCCTGATGCTTCGGTACTCTTCGTCTGCGCTTGCCTCCTTAGCACCAAAGAGGAAATGGGAGCAGCTGCGTGCCTTTGGCGCCCGCTTTGGCGCCGTTCGTCATAGCTCACGTCACGAGTGCCTCGTGAGGTTTGCCCCGCCTTGAGATCTCCGCTCCTCGTGAGCCTGCACAGCTAGCCACTCCGGAGGAAGTCTTGCATCGTCCGCCTCACGAGGCTTGGACCCTCGTGAAGGTCTTGGATGCCTTGTCGATGAAGATGGGTCGTACGGCCCGCTGCTTAGCCACGCCATGGGCGCGGCGAGCAAGTCTAGGGACCCCATTCCCGAGCATGACGGTAGCCCCTTGGGCTTGGCTTCGCGGCGAAGCCAAGGGTCAAGTTCGGAGCGCCGCGGGCCCCAAAAGCCTGCGGCCTCGGTCGATGCATGGTGGTTGATGGGACATGGGCGTCTCCGCTTCCCCATGCTGCCTTTGAATCCGCCCGGCTATGCGGCCCCCGCGGCCTACACAATTATTCCTCCGCCTCTTTCGTCTTGCTTCCCCAATTCCTCTGCTTCCCTGCGACTCTGCTTCTCTTCCCCAATCTGACTCGCGCTCCGCCTGCTCCATAGCCATGGCGCCCAAACAAGCTGAGAAGGGAAGACCCCTTTGCTTCTTTCGGCCGCGCCTCTGCCCTTCGCACCGGCGCTCGGCCGATCTCGCATGCTCAACGACGAGGCCATGGACAAGGTGTGCCCGATGCTTGCCTCCTGCTTCAATGAGTGGGGGGAGACGGTGGCTTGGCCCGCGTCCCGCACTCGCTCGGTTCAGACGGCCACTAAGATCCCAATCTTCATCGACGCCCTCTAGGCAGGCCTGATTCCTCCCTTTTCTGCCTTCTTCAATGTTGTGCTTGAGCATTATCAGATCCACTTGCTGCATCTCGACCCTTAGTCCGTGACACTTCTCGCCGTCTTCGCCTTCGTGTGTGAAGCCATGGTGGGCATCGCTCCTTCAGTGGCTCTCTTCCGCCACTTCTTCTCATTGCATCTGGCCGACCCTCAGTAGTGCTCGGGGTGCGTGAGCTTCCAGGCTGTGGCCGCGACAGCAGGCGAGGGGATTGATTTTGAGCTTCCTCCATCTACGAGCGACTTCCAGATATGATGGGTGTTTGTTGATGCCGGTGTGCTTAGTCCTCTGCTCCAGGATCTGTCGGGGCCCGCTGTTCCTAACCCCGGCTGGGGCCATCAGCGGCTCGCGAGCCCCGGCTTTGTCCACGTCTGGCTCAGGTTGAAGTTGTTGAAGAATCGCGGCGTGACTGCGCCGATGGTGGTGAAGGAATTCATCCGACGCCGGGTCGCTCCACTTCAGCGCCATTCTCGCCCAATGTGGACCTTACTCAGCAGTCAAGACCACATGAGGTTTCAGGAGTCCGGGCTCCTCCTTGGGACGCGGGGTACAGTGCTCAAGGTCCTGACAGGTGTTTCTCTGTCGGCCGAGCTACCCGGGAATAGTTGCCTGCTGTACCGTTGCAAGAATAAGGATGAATTTGTGAAGGACATGCCTCTCTTTGATGAATGGGGGCCACGGCCGATCGGCCTGGAGGGGCCTCGGGAGAACCCTGTCGCTGTGGTTCCCTTTCTCGCTCCTGATGCTGGGCTCGCCCCAAGTGACGGTGCTGGTGGGCGAGCCCGAACAGAGACCGGCGGCTCGTGTGCTGATGAGCATGCGCCGGGCGGTGATCCTGGGGCATCGTCTTCAGGGGCCTGCCACACCCCTCCTGAGGCGTCGGTTGCTGAGGAGATGTTGCGTGCGACTTTTGAGGCCAAGGCTCCAGGAGCCTCGGGAGACCGCGGTGAACCGGCGCCCAGCTGTGCGCCGCAACCGGGCGCCCCGGAAGATATTCTCCCGAGCTCTTCTGTGGCCCCGCTGTGCTCCGGCCGTCACATCCAGCGTTTTGGTAGTCTTTGCATGGACTTCGAGGAGCTCCGCAAGAGGAAAGGATTCCCAATGACAGCAACGTCTTGAATGCTGAAGCGGAGGAAATGCCGCCATTGGCGATGTAAGTATCGCGCAGTCGAGGCTTTCCGTGTGCTGCTTCCTTCTTCTGACGCTAGTCTTTCAGGGCTCCTTCCTCTGAGGCTGCTGGATCTCCCGAGAAACGGCTTCCTTCTTCGACAGCTACCGCGCCTGCCGCGGGCGCCCCGGGTGCTGCCCCTGGGGCAGAATTGGTTGAAAGGGCATCCATGCCTTCCTGGCGTGTTGATCCTGCGGCCTCGTCACCCCTTCCTGTTGGCCTGGCGTGGAGATTGGCTGGTGTGCCCAAGACTCCCCCGTTGATCTTCGACGGCAACTTGCTGGCTTCGATCCTCGGCTCCTCCTCGAGCAACGAGCCCCAGCAGGCTCGGGCTTCTCGCAAAGACGGGCTGGTTTCGGGTGCGGCACCAGCCCCCAGCCTCCTTCCGAGGGATGGCGCACCGCGTGGCGCCCCGCCTGCAGCCCCCGAGGCGGAGGACGAAGAAGGCTGCGCGTTCGAGCTTGAGCGCGGGCGGAGCGTGCTTCGCCACGAGCTCTTTCAGGAGGCGATGAACGCGATGGGCCGGCTTGGTGAAGAGCTTGCGAGTGTTGAGACGCGTCTTGGGGCTGAAGGTCTTCGGCTAGCAGAGGAGTGGCACAAGATGAAGGTGGCCATCAACCTCGGTCGCTATCAGCACGACGTTGAGAACGCAAAGGCCAAGGCGTCTCTCAAGGTTTCTTACGAGGCTCGCTCACGAGCCTTGGAGGAAGCTCGCGAGGCGGACCACCGCCGCAAGGCGGCGGAGAAGCACGCGTGGGAGCTCCAGGCCTGGAGTGCGTCACTTGAGCAGCAGGTGGAGGCGCGCAGGGCTGCCCTTGTGTCATTGAGGGGAATGCCTGCGGAGGAGGTGGAGGTCCAGAAGCGTGAGGAGGCGCTAGCCCTGGAGGCCATGGAGCGTAGCTGTGAGCTCGAGCAACTGGAGACGGGGGAGCGCCTAATTGCCTAGGCAGAAGACGCCATCGGGGCTCGCGAGGCCGGAGTTGAGGAGGAGGTGAACCGCCGGGTGGCCGAGGTTCGCGTGGACCTGGAGGGCAGGTACAATCTGAGGTTGAAGCTCACGAGCGTGGAGGATGAGGGCAGGGCTGCCGCTCTCAGGCCCAGGTTGGACGAGGCCAAGAGGCGCGCGGAAGCCTCGGCCGCTGCCCTGGCCACAGCACAGGCAGACTTGGCCTCTGCCCGCGATGAGCTGAGTTCCCTCCGGAGACGGGTTGATGATGCAGAGGTCGTCGCGAGGCAGAACACGGAGGAGGTGCTCCAACGCCGAACGTTGGAGCGCGAGCACGCTCCTATGCTTCAGGAGCTTCGGAACAGGGCCAACATCGCCCTGGGTCACATTTGCGACGTGGAGGCGCCGACTCCTCACTCAAACGATTACGCTAGCCACCTGACCTTCTTCACCGAGGTGGTGACGCGCCTGGAGGCTCGATCTGCCCAAGCTCGCCAGCTTGTGGAGGAGAGGGGGCGTGGCTTGCTTGAGCGCGCTTTCTCATGCGTCTTCAGCCACCTCCTGAATGCCGACCTCAACTTTGATTTCGACGATGCCATCGCCCCCGTACCCGTGGTCGTCCGGGGCAACCTGGTGCGCTGGGTCGAGGATCATGTGGACGCGTTGGCCAGGGCCTTCGCTTCGGAAGATGATGCGGTGGTGGTCGTCGCAGACGCAGGCGGTGTGGTCAACGATGGCGACGGGGGCGTCGCCGATGGCGGCGAGGATGCCGACGAAGACGATGACGACGCGAGCAACGCGTCTGCGAGTGACGCAGCGAGGGACATCTCCGGCTGATCCCTTGTTCTCCTGTCATTTCTTCCTGCGCTTAAACTCGGGCGTGGCCCTTGGAAACTTGTAAGAGCATTTTGAGAGGGGGAGCCCCTCATGTAAGCAAATCGCAGTTTTTATTTTTCCATGCGGTGTGAGTTTGTGTCCTCGCGAACTTGTGAATCCTGATGCGAGTTTTCTGCCTTGGTTTACCTTAGTTAGCACTAGCCTTGAGCAAGGCTGTGACGTGCCGAGTTTCTGAGAACCTTGCGGAGCTTGCCGCCCTGCCGAAGGGGGCCCCACGTGGAGTGGGCAGCGATTCTGCGATGGCACTTCGGGCGTAGCGATGCTTGGCTGATCCTACTCGCGAGGAGCTTCGTAAGGGAAAGGCGGCGGACATGAGTTCGAACAAAAGCGAGATCCGAAGGCAAGAAATTGCTCGGGCGAGAAAAGGCTCCCCAGCGCATCAATAAAAACTCAGCTTCAACTCAAATCCAGATCCAGAAAGCACAGCTACAGAAGGAAAGATCCAAATCAAAAGGCCGCGTCCGGCACTTAGTATAGTCTTCTGGTCTTCAAGTCTTCTCACCCGCGTGGAGCTAAGTGCTTCCACTAGGCGTGGGAGGGAGCCCAGGGCACGAGGCCGGCACCCTGAGACTCGGGCGTGTACAGCCCCAACTCATTATTACGTGAGAGTGTCACAGGCGGCGAGCTTCACGAGCATCGGGCCTTCTTCACAGTACCGGCCTTGCTTCATATCGCCAGACGAAGGCCCGCCTTGCGCGCTCTCGACCCCCTTGAGCCGGCCGGAGACGGGGACGAAGCAGAGGAGGGAAAGAGGACGCCAGTTCCCGCGGCGACCTCAGGTCCTCGGCGGGGGGACGGGTTGGCGAGGCCTCCCCGGCAGAGGGCCTACCTCCGGGTGTCGTCAAGCGGCGCGCGCCGCGGGGAGGGGCCTTGCTCCTGGCTCCCTCTCGGTGGTCCCCGACGCGTCTCCCTTGCTGGGGCGGGTGTCGTCGCGCCCGGGTTGTCGATCAACGTGGCAACCTGGTTCATCTGTAACCCATGGTTAGCGTAAACTTGTTCTTGAGGGACTAGTGGTACCCTGTAATTGCCGTTGTTGGCGCGATCGTTGCGGTTCTCCGTTGGTTCTTGGAAAGCTTCCGCTCCTAGCGCCCCTTCTCCCCAATCTTCTCCAACGAGCAGGCCGATGTCGTCCTGCAGTGCGTACTCTTGGTCCATCATGTGGGGCACGTAGGCTTCCGGGGCCGTCACCCCGAACATCTCGCCGTGGTGCCCCACGCTCCACGTTGCTCCGCCCATGACGGCGTCCTGGGGATGACGATACGGCACCCGCCGGATCCGTGGGGGGTGACGCTTGTGCTTGTGCTCGTCAAGGGCGGCATGGGGGGACTGGAGCCCCCTGCGCTGCCGGCCGTGCTGATGTTGACGAAGCCCCCGTGCGTGGTTAGCGGCGCGCAGGCGTGGTGATGCTTTCGCCGCTGCCCTGCGATGGCTGGGGGAAGTCGATAGCAGAAAGGTGGTGCTCCCGACGCCGCCGCATCCAGCAGCTCAACAACTCGCTTGAGTAGCGTGTCCCAGCCGCTCTCCATCAGCCTGCATCGCAACAGCACTCTTGCCACCGTAAGTGCCGCCCGCATGTTCGCTTGCTCCCGCGTGAGTGCGGCACTGTTGCTGCGGCGTGGCTCGCCGCTCTCGCCGCGGCCCGTACTTGCCGTATGGTGAGGGTGGATGACGCCTGACCGCGCAGTCCGTGCCCAGCGGAGCTTGGTGGCGCCCATGCCACTTGAGGTGCGGGGTCGAGATCTCCATGGGCAGGCGGCGTCGTCCGTGCCGGCCAGGCTGCCTAGCGGTCGGAGTCGGTCCTTGGGTCGCCACACATCGCAGTCGGCGAATGTCGAAGAGCTGGTTGGCGGAGAAGAAGCTCCGGCGCACCCCTACCTGGCATGCCAAATGTCGGATGTGGGGTTCCGGCAAACCCTTAAGGTTCGAACACTGGGGTGCACGTGAAGTCTTTCCCTCCTACCGATCCACGCTCATGCTCGCTAAGATCTTGTGGACGAACTCGACAAACTCACAACACAGAAAGAGACACGTGGTTTATACTGGTTCAGGCCCCCATTGTGGTGTAATACCCTACTCCAGTGTGGTGGTGGTGGATTGCCTCTTGGGCTGATGATGAACAGTAAGAGAGAAGAACAACCTCCTGAGGTTGAGGTGTTCTTGTGCATATGAACTTGTGGTGTGAGGTGTCGATGAACTGCTCGATCCCCCACTATCGTGGTGGCTAGTCCTATTTATAGAGGCCATGGTCCTCTTCCCAAATGTCGAGCGGGAAGGGAGCAAACAACGGCGGGAAAATTTCAAGGGGGACAGCTAGTACAAGCTATCCTGACAAAAGCGGTCTTCGCCTGCGAAAAGCCCTGGGATGACGCCGTCTTGGGCTCCATGATGACCTCCGCCTTGCCGTCCTCCTGGACTTGGTCTTGTTGCACCAATACGGCAACCTTTGCCTGATGCCTCGGTACTCTTCGTCTGCGCTTGCCTCCTTAGCACCAAAGAGGAAATGGGGACACTGCATGCACTCGCGCCCGCCTGGCGCCGTTCGTCATGGCTCACGTCACGAGTGCCTTGTGAGGTTTGCCCCGCCTTGATATCTCCGCTCCTTATGAGCCTGCCTGGCTAGGCCACTCTAGAGGAAGTCTTGCGTCGTCCGCCTCGCGAGGCTTGGACCCTCGCAAAGGTCTTGGATGCCTTGTTGATGAAGATGGGTCGTACAGCCCACTGCTTAGCCACGCCATGGGCTGCAGGCAGGCAAGTCTGGGGACCCTCGTTCCCAGAATGCCGACAGGGGGAATCCCTCTCCGGTGGCCATCTTCATCATCTCGGCGCTCTCCATGACGAGGAGGGAGTAGTTCACCCTCGGGGCTGAGGGTATGTACCAGTAGCTATGTGTTTGATCTCTCTCTCTCTCTCTCTCGTGTTATTGATTTGGCACGATCTTGATGTATCGCGAGCTTTGCTATTATAGTTGGATCTTATGATGTTTCTCTCCCTCTACTCTCTTTTAATGGATTGAGTTTTCCCTTTGAAGTTATCTTATCGGATTTAGTCTTTAAGGATTTGAGAACACTTGATGTATGTTTTGGTGACAATGGGATATTCACGGATACTCCACGGATTGAGTCTTTAAGTCTTGCATGTGCTTATCTGTGGTGACAATGGGATATTCACGTGATCCACTTGATGTATGTTTTGGTGATCTACTTGCGGGTTCCGTTTGTGAACTTATGCATAGGGGTTGGCACACGTTTTCGTCTTGACTCTCCGGTAGAAACTTTGGGGCACTCTTTGAAGTTCTTTGTGTTGGTTGAATAGATGAATCTGAGACTGTGTGATACATATCGTATAATCATACCCACGGATACTTGAGGTGACATTGGAGTATCTAGGTGACATTAGGGTTTTGGTTGATTTGTGTCTTAAGGTGTTATTCTAGTACAAACTCTTGAATAGATCGATCAGAAAGGATAACTTTGAGGTGGTTTCGTACCCTACAATAATCTCTTCGTTTGTTCTCCACTAATAGTGACTTTGGAGTGACTCTTTGTTGCATGTTGAGGGATAGTTATATGATCCAATTATGTTACTATTGTTGAGAGAACTTGCACTAGTGAAAGTATGAACCCTATGCCTTGTTTCCTAGCATTGCAATACCATTTACGCTCACTTTTATTACTTGTTACCTTTCTGATTTTATTTATTCAGATTATAAAAATATATTTCTACCATCCATATTATACTTTTATCACCATCTCTTCGCCGAACTAGTGCACCTATACAATTTGCCATTGTATTGGATGTGTTGGGGACACAAGAGATTTCTTGTATTTGGTTGCAGGGTTGCTTGAGAGAGACCAGCTTCATCCTACGCCTCCCACGGATTGATAAAACTTAGGTCATCCACTTGAGGGAAATTTTCTACTGTCCTACAAACCTCTGCACTTGGAGGCCCAACAACATCTACAAGAAGAAGGTTGTGTAGTAGACATCAAGCGGTTTCTGGTGCCGTTGCCGGGGAGGTGAGTGCTTGAAGGTATATCTTTAGATCTTGCAGTCGAATCTTTTAGTTTCTTGTTTTAGCACTAGTTTAGTTTATAAAAGAAAACTACAAAAAAATGGAATTAAGGGTACCTCATATGCTTCATATTTTTAATATCTTTCATGAGAATAAGGATTCCGATAATTGTGCTCAATTGCTAGAGGAAGAATGCATTAGAATGTTTGGCACTAAATATTTGAATGATGAGCATGACTGCAATGTTGTTAGTATGAATTCTTTGAATATCCATAGTACTAGTGATGATTACACTAGTCATGATGAAAATGTCTCTTATAAGCATGTCAACTTTTGTGGAATACATAGAGCTTGCAAGGACACACCAAATAGGGAAGATATATTTTGCAAGAGGCATAAGTATTTGGAAACTAAATGGTTGCAAGAAAGGCTAGATGATTGTGCTGAAAGATTCAATATTTATCGCCATCCTTGTGAACTTTGCAATGAATATGGTCATCTAAAGCTCCAATGCTATTTTTTTCATGATCAAATCATGTCCAAAAATTGTGATAACTTGATTACCCTTGAGCATCATAAAGAGCTTAGTCTTCTTTTGGGGTATGAAGAAATGAAACGTATAACTAAGGGTATTCCAAAATTTAATCTTGATAGATTTCTTGATTTTGATCTAGAAGAAATTTTTATGTATTGTGCGGTGAGTTTCATTGAAAATCCTTATATTGCTAATTACATAAAGAAAAGGAAACAAATAGAAGGTGAAGAGAATACTAATGAAAGGGAAGAGACTTCCCAATATCCTCCTATTATTTCTTATGATGAATCAGGTAACGAGGAGGAGCTTTCTATTCAACCAATCTCATTAATAAGGAGCTCAAGAAAGAGGGTTAAACCCACACATGATGTGAAGAATAAAAATAAAATACGGAGAAGCAAAGGTGAAAAGGTATCCCTCCCAAATGATGTTGCTCCTATTACTCATTGTGATGATGATAATTGATATACTATTGGTGTTATCCATACTATTAATGATGAGAGTGATTATGCTTATGATATGAAAAAGCCCAAGCTTGGGGATGCTATGTTTGATGAGAATGACAAGTTTGAGAATATATTTGCTGAAATTAATGTTTGTCCCAAGCTTGGGGATGTTATGTTTAATGAAGATGATATTTTTAGCCTCCCAAGTTTTGATATGCAAATTTTTATGATGATAGCATGCCTCCTACTTATGATGATTATATTGATGAAAGTGGGTTTGGAGAGGTCATGACTTTATTTAGTAATGATTCCACTATCTTGGAAGAGGTTTCAATCGATTATGATGAGAACAAAGTTGCTACTTATGATAATTATTGTGATGATACTTATGCTATAAAAAGTAGTGATGGTTATATTTACAAAACTTGTCATGATTATGATTACCCTTTTTCTTAACATTATTCTTTTAATGTGGAAACAATTTATAGTATTCGAGTCTCTTATGATACTCCCACTATTACGATTGAGAAGAATTTTGCTTATGTAGAGAGTAGTAAATTTTCTATGCTTGTAGATCATGAAAAGAATGCTTTAGGTGCTGGTTATATTGTTGAATTCATTCATGATGCTACTGAAAATTATTATGAGGGAGGAATATATGCTTGTAGAAATTGCAATAATATCAAGTTTCCTATCTATGTGCTTAAAGTTTTGAAGTTATGCTTGTTTTGCCTTCCTATGCTAGTTGATTATTGTTCCCATAAGTTGTTTTCTCACAAAATCCCTATGCATAGGAAGTGGGTTAGACTTAAAATGTGCTAGTCATATTCTTCATGATGCTCCCTTTATGATTCAATTCTTATCTTTTATGTGAGCATCATTGAAATCATCATGCCTAGCTAGGGGCGTTAAACGTTAGCGCTTGTTGGGAGGCAACCCAATTTTATTTTTGTTCCTTGCTTTTCGCTCCTGTTTATCAATAAATAATCTATCTAGCCTATGGTTAGATGTGGTTTTATGTTTTAGTTAGTGTTCATGCCAAGTAGAACCTTTGGGAAGACTTGGGTGAAGTCATTATAATCATGCTGTAAAAAACAGAAACTTTACCGCTCACGAGATGTCCTGCCATTTTTTACTGGAGAGAGATTTTAGGCTGATTATTTTTCCAGATGATTAATAGACAAATTCCTCAGGTCCACCAATTTATTTCAGAATTTTTGGACTTCCATAAGTATACGTTTGATACAGATTACTACAAACTGTTCTGTTTTTGACAGATTCTGTTTTCATTGTGTTGTTTGCTTATTTTGATGAATCTATGAGTAGTATCGGAGGGTATGAACCATAGAGAAGTTGGAATACAGTAGATATTACACCAATATTAATTTATAATGAGTTCACAACAGTAACTAAGTGGTGATTTTTTTATACTAACGGAGCTTACGAGTTTTCTGTTAAGTTTTGTGTTGTGAAGTTTTCAAGTTTTGCGTAAAAATTCGATGGACTATGGAATAAGAAGTGGCAAGATCCTAAGCTTGGGGATGCCCAAGGCACCCCAAGGTAATATTAAATTACAACCAAGATCCTAAGCTTGGGGATGCCCCGGAAGGCATCCCCTCTTTCGTCTTCGTTCATCGGTAACTTTACTTGGAGCTATATTTTTATTCACCACATGATATGTGTTTTGCTTGGAGTGTCATTTTATTTTCTTTTGTTTTGCTTGATGTTTGAATAAAATACCAAGATCTGAAATTCTTAAATGTTATAGAGTCTTCACATAGTTACATAATTATTCAACTACTCATTGATCTTCACTTATATCTTTCGGAGTAGTTTGTCGTTGCTCTAGTGCTTCACTTATATCTTTTTAGAGCACGGCGGTGGTTTTATTTTGTAGAAATAGATGAACTCTCATGCTTCACTTATATTATTTTGAGAGTCCTAAACAGCATGGTAATTTTCTTTGGTTTTGAAACTAGTCCTAATATGATAGGCATTCAAGATGGGTATAATAAAAACTTTCATATAGAGTGCATTGAATACTATGAGAAGTTTTATACTTGATGATTGTTTTGAGATATGAAGATGGTGATATTAGAGTTGTGCTAGTTGAGTAATTGTGAATTTGAGAAATACTTGTGTTGAAGTTTGCAAGTTTCGTAGCATGCACGTATGGTAAACGTTGTGTGACAAATTTGAAACATGAGGTGTTCTTTGATTGTCATCCTTATGAGTGGCGGTCGGGGACGAGCGATGGTATTTTCCTACCAATCTATCCCCCTAGGAGCATGCGTGTAATGCTTGGTTTTTGATGACTTGTAGATTTTTGCAATAAGTATGTGAGTTCTTTATGACTAATGTTGAGTCCATGGATTATACGCACTCTCACCTTTCCATCATTGCTAGCCTCTTCGATACTGTGCATTGCCCTTTCTCACCTTGAGAGTTGGTGCAAACTTCACCGGTGCATCCAAACCCCAAGATATGATACGCTCTATCACACATAAACCTCCTTATATCTTCCTCAAAACAGCCACCATACCTACCTATTATGGAATTTCCATAGCCATTCCGAGTTATATTGCCATGCAACTTTCCGCCGTTTCATTTATTATGACACGCTTCATCATTGTCATGTTGCCTTGCATGATCATGTAGTTGACATCGTATTTGTGGAAAAGCCACCATGCATAATTTTTCATACATCACTCTTGATTCATTGCCCATCCCGGTACACCGTCGGAGGCACTCATACAGAGTCATATTTTGTTCTAGTATCGAGTTTTAATCCTTGAGTTGTAAATAAATAGAAGTGTGATGATCATTATTAATAGAGCATTGCCCCAAAAAAGGCCAAATAAAAAAGAAAGAAAAGAAAGGCCAAATAAAAAAAAGGAAGGCCCAAAAAAAAGAAGGGACAATGCTACTATCCTTTTTCCACACGTGTGCTTCAAAGTAGCACCATGATCTTCATGATAGAGAGTCTCTTATATTGTCACTTTCATATACTAGTGTGAATTTTTCATTATAGAACTTGGCTTGTATATTCCAACAATGGGCTTCCTCAAATGCCCTAGGTCTTCGTGAGCAAGCAAGTTGGATGCACACCCACTTAGTTTCTTTTGTTGAGCTTTCATACATTTATAGCTCTAGTGCATCCGTTGCATGGCAATCCCTACTCCTCGCATTGACATCAATTGATGGGCATCTCCCTAGCCCGTTGATTAGCCGCGTCAATGTGAGACTTTCTCCTTTTTTGTCTTCTCCACGCAACCCCCATCATTGTACTCTATTCCACCCATAGTGCTATGTCCATGGCTCACGCTCATGTATTGCGTGAAGGTTGAAATTTTTTGAGATTACTAAAGTATGAAACAATTGCTTGGCTTGTCATCGGGGTTGTGCATGATGAGAGCATTCTTGTGTGTGAAAATGGAGCATGACCAAACTATATGATTTTGTAGGGATGAACTTTATTTGGCCATGTTATTTTGAGAAGACATGATTGCTTAGTTAGTATGCTTGAAGTATTATTATTTTTATGTCAATATTAAACTTTTATCTTGAATCTTTCGGATCTGAACATTCATGCCACAGTAAAGAAAATTACATTGAAGATTATGTTAGGTAGCATTCCACATCAAAAATTCTGCTTTTATCATTTACCAACTCGAGGACGAGCAGGAATTAAGCTTGGGGATGCTTGATACGTCTCCAACGTATCTATAATTTTTGATTGTTCCATGCTATTATATTATCCATCTAGGATGTTTTATATGCATTTATATGCTATTTTATATGATTTTTGGGACTAAGCTATTAACCTAGAGCCCAGTGCCAGTTTCTATTTTTCCTTGTTTTTTGAGTATTGCAGAAAAGAAAAACCAAACGGAGTCCAATTGACCTGAAACTTCACGGAACTTATTTTTGGACCAGAAGAAGGCCATGGAGTAAAAGAGTTGGGCCAGAGAGTCCCGGGCTGCCCACGAGGGTGGGGGCGCGCCCACCCCCCTGGGCGCGCCTCCCTACCTCGTGGACAGCCCGGAGACCCCTCTGACTTGTTCCCGACGCCAAAACCTCTTATATATACTGAAACCTCCAAAACATAACCTAGATCGGGAGTTCCGCCGCCGCAAGCCTCTGTAGCCACCAAAAACCAATCGGGACCCTGTTCCGGCACCCTGCCGGAGGGGGGAATCCCTCTCCGGTGGCCGTCTTCATCATCCCGGCGCTCTGCATGACGAGGAGGGAGTAGTTCACCCTCGGGGCTGAGGGTATGTACCAGTAGCTATGTGTTTGATCTCTCTCTCTCGTGTTCTTGATTTGGCTAGATCTTGATGTATCGTGGGCTTTGCTATTATAGTTGGATCTTATGATGTTTCTCCCCCTCTACTCTCTTGTAATGGATTGAGTTTTCCCTTTGAAGTTATCTTATCGGATTGAGTCTTTAAGGATTTGAGAACACTTGATGTATGTCTTGCATGTTCTTATCTATGGTGACAATGGGATATTCATGTGATCCACTTGATGTATGTTTTGGTTATCAACTTGCGGGTTCCATTTGTGAACTTATGCATAGGGGTTGGCACACATTTTCGTCTTGACTCTCCGGTAGAAACTTTGGGGCACTCTTTGAAGTTCTTTATGTTGGTTGAATAGATGAATCTGAGACTGTGTGATACATATCGTATAATCATACCCACGGATACTTGAGGTGACATTGGAGTATCTAGGTGACATTAGGGTTTTGGTTGATTTGTGTCTTAAGGTGTTATTCTAGTACGAACTCTTGAATAGATCGATCAGAAAGGATAACTTTGAGGTGGTTTCGTACCCTACAATAATCTCTTCGTTTGTTCTCCACTAATAGTGACTTTGGAGTGACTCTTTGTTGCATGTTGAGGGATAGTTATATGATCCAATTATGTTACTATTGTTGAGAGAACTTGCACTAGTGAAAGTATGAACCCTATGCCTTGTTTCCTAGCATTGCAATACCATTTACGCTCACTTTTATTACTTGTTACCTTTCTGATTTTATTTATTCAGATTATAAAAATATATTTCTACCATCCATATTATACTTTTATCACCATCTATTCGCCGAACTAGTGCACCTATACAATTTGCCATTGTATTGGATGTGTTGGGGACACAAGAGATTTCTTGTATTTGGTTGCAGGGTTGCTTGAGAGAGACCAACTTCATCCTACGCCTCCCACGGATTGATAAACCTTAGGTCATCCACTTGAGGGAAATTTGCTACTGTCCTACAAACCTCTACATTTGGAGGCCCAACAACGTCTACAAGAAGAAGGTTGCGTAGTAGACATCAACCGACCTCAACAAGGTGTGCCCCAAGGACCCATTCCTGTTGCCAAGGATCGATAAGATAATGGACTCCACGACAGGGTGCGAACACCTATTCTTCCTGGATATATATTTAGGATACCACCAGATATAGATGAAAGAATCCGACCAGGAGATAACCTCCTCCATCATGCTATATGGGTCCTTCTGCTATGTCACGACGCCATTCAGCCTCAAGAACGCGGGGGCTACGTACCAGTGGACAATGCAGAAGTGTTTCAATAAACAGATCGGAGTGAATGCGGAGGTCTATGTCGATGACATTGTGGTCAAATCCAAGCAAGGATCAAGCCTCCTCACCGACCTCCAGCAGACCTTCGACAACCTCCGCAACTTCAGTATGAAGCTAAATCCCAAAAAATGCGTCTTTGGGGTCCCCGCAGTACAACTACTGGGGTTCATTGTATCCCAATGGGGGATAGAGGCAAACCCAGAGAAGATAAAAGCCACAGTGGACCTCGAGCGCCCCCAAAACAATGCACGGCATACAGAAGCTCACGGGTTGTGTGGCGACCCTGAGCAGATTCATCCCAAGTGCAGGAGAAAAAGCCCTGCCACTATACCGCCTCCTCAAAAAGGGCGACAAATTCCACTGAAGCGACAAAGCCAAGCAAGCATTTGTCAACCTCAAGACGTTGTTACTGTCAAACCCGCTCTTCGTCTCCCCAACCCAATCGGAACCCATGTTGCTCTACATTGCAGAAACGACCCAAGTATCCAGCATGGTCATCATTGTCGAACGAGACGAGGCCGACAATATACACCACGTACAACACCCGATGTACTACGTCAGCGATGTACTTACGCCTTGCAAGACAAGATACCCACTGTCGGGGCAGGCTGATCTGGCCCACGAACACCTATGGGACCGGCGGACCGAGCCCCTTTCGGTTCGGCGGGGAGCGGAGGTCGCACGAAGAGCAGATCGAGGCGAAGCACACGAGAGGTTTACCCATCTTCGGAGCTCTCCGGAGATAACACTCCTCTTGCTGCATGTGTGAGGTGTATTTCGTTCTTGCTCGGGGCGCTAAGTGCTTTCTGATACACGAGCTGCTAAGCGAGACCCGGCGTGGGGGGACTGACCGACCGACCCTTTTTACGTTGCGCATGGGCCTCCTTTTATATGCTCAAGGGGTCTCCGACAGGTGGCAGCGTGAACAAGGGTACAAATGGAAAAGTAGTGGTTGGTACACCTACTTATGCGATTAATACAGTGTATCATACCTAACCCTGACGGCAGGGGACAAAGGCATTAAATGCCCGTCTACGTCGCCCAAACAGTGCAAACAGGGACCGTCAGGGGCGCCACCACTTGCCACGATGGCAATCTTGTCAGCGTCGCATGCCACCTCGCTCCGCTGGCTGCCTGACCTCTCGCCACGCAGCGCTGGAAAGGTCGAGGCGACACGTTAGTGGATCTTGTTGAGCGTAGGCTCTGAAGAGGTGGTCTGCATGACAAGCGCCTTTCCGCGGTTGTTGTCTTGTCGCGCCCGAAGCTTGTCGCTCACCGGGCCTTCCGGCAAGCTCCTCTTGCTGTGGCCTTGTCTCCTAGGTGCCTTGGGTGGCCTTCCGGCAAGCTCCTCTTGCCGGGGCCTTGTCTCCTAGACTTGAATACTTTGTTCTTGAATGGCTCCAAAGGAACCATGGATGATCTTGGCGGTCACCCGGCAAGCCTTGCCGCGGGGTGCTGCAACTGCCCGTGCACAAGTTCGGGATACTAGGGTACCCCTACTCTAGTACACCGGTCAGAGCCCCGGCCTGGGCCACACATGGTGCCGGGCTGTTGGGCCAAGCCCATAACAGGCACGAGCACGCTGACCTGGGTCACACCATAACTCACCGGGACCCACCACGCCCTCCATTTAACGGCATGCATCGACCGTGGCGTTGTGTGAGAGATCGTGGGCGAGATCGTGGGGGTTTCTTTATTCGGAATAACGGAACGTCCGCCCCCTCCCTCTTTATAAGCAGGGGAAACAGGGGCAGGTCGCCTACCTTGCCAGTTGCTGTCCCATCGAAAAACTACCGCTGCTCCCCCCTTCTCTTCAAGGCTGAAAAGAGAGCAGCGCTCCGCCCCCCATCACCACCAGCACCCTCAACACCGTCGATCTCCTCCACCGCCTCCGCCATGGGCCCGAAAGCCGACAAGGGGAAGGCCGAGAAGTCGGCCGAGGCCTTGATGGCTTGGCGCTGCGGAAGGCGGGCTATCTTCCCCCTCAGCTCGCCGCGAGGGAGCTGAGGGAGAACTACTACCTCCTTCCGGGTCGACGGAGACGCGCATCCAGCGCACGAAGGTACTCCCCGCCGCTGTGAACTGGCCCCGACTGGGTATCCCTTCTTTGCGCTCTTCTTCTACTGCGGGCTCTGCCCGCCTTTCTCTGAATTCTTCTGTGACATCATGAACACCTACAGGTTCCGCCTCCTTGATTTCACCCCCAATGTCGTTACGACCATGGCAGTTTCGCACATCTCTGCGAAAACTTTGTCGGAATCCACCCAAATGTAGCCCTTTTCCGCCACTTCTTTTTACCCCGAAGTCGAGAGAGGGGAGCCTCTTCTTGGGAGGAATCGCTTGGATCTCTGTGGTCGGCAAGAAGGAAGCATATCTGGAGGGAGAGCTCCGTAGCAAATGGGAGGAATGGATAGGAGATTGGTGCTTTGGATTGTCGAGGAGAACCCGCAGCCATTTACCGCCCAAATACCAAACCCCAGAGTCTTGCGCGGCAATGATTGGAGCAATCTGGCCCCGGAAGACGCTAGGCTGAAGATCGCGATCACCGAATCCTTCCGCCTCAGACTTGCCGAACTCACCGTAAACCTTGTTGGCGCAGACTTTCTTAGCGCCCGCGCCCCCTTGCAGGAGAGGAGGAGACCTGCCGGGAGTTTGAACGCGGCAGACATCATGAGGCTGCGCCCAGGCCTCAATTTCAACTTCACTGTCTTGGAGCTTGATGCGATGCTCTTAGAGCTGTTCAAGCCCGATCCTGATCATCCGGAGATGTTTAGGTTGCCGAGGGGCATCGTTCCGCTGTGCAACAACTCGTCGCTTGACCGCATCCGTGCAATGATGCCGTTGTGCGACTCCCATGGAATTGTCCCAACTTGGCAAGAGCCTGTGGATGACGTCGTGCGGTAGTTCTTTGATAATCTGGTGGAAATGCTGGTCCGCCCCGATGAGCAGAGGGGCCTCACCCGCGACACCACTGACGATGAGATGCAGCGCATCGCCACCAGGCTGGAAGATGCTGCAGCAGCCGCTGCCGCGGGCGAGTTTGACTTCACTATGGAGGAGGCAGAGGCAGCAGAGGCGGCAAGCCTTGTCGAGCGAAAGGAGTTTGCCGGCGAGGAAGAGCTTGCCGAGCCTGAAGCCGAGTCGAGCGAGCCCGCCGAGGGCGCCTCCTCCCCGCCTCCAAGTAGCTTGCCGCAAGAGGAGCCCCCGGCTCCACCAAGAAGGCGTCTTCGCAAGGCCGGAGACGTAGCGGGGCGGCAGACGGGCCAACAGCCGCAGCCATGACGCGGCTCCACCGCGGCAAGCATCATTGCAGCTGGAGCACCTCACGCCGCTGCGGCAATCGGAGCGGGCCCTCGCAGACCACCGGTTCCGCTCCCGCCAAGCGCCCAAGGGAACCCACTCCTCCGCCTCGTCGTCGAGGCGGGCCAGAATTTGACCTTTCGCTCGGCTCCGGCGAGGAAGAAGAAGAGTAAGATTCTTTGTCGTACTTGTAATTCTTCGATTTGTTGCTTTGTCTTGTATCTGATTTGCTTTACCACGAACTCATTCCTTTTAGGATCTTGGCCGAAGAATGTCGAAGAGAGCCAAGACCCGGTGATTGTCGTCGAGGACGAACCCATTCTGACGGCAGAGGGCGCGTCTGAGACCACCTTGCCGGATGCGGCAACTCTTCTTCAAGCAGCCTCAAAGACAGCCCCCAGCGTAAGTATATGGTCTACTTCTTGCTGTTTGGCGTGCATGGGTGCTCTTTTCTTTGCTGATATCTGACTGTTGATTTGTGTAGGAGAAGAGCAGCCTCCTTCTGGTTCGACTACGCCGCCAAGGGTCGATTCCCCGGCAAGGGAGCGTTCTCCGGCAAGGGAGACTTCTCAAGAAGGGGCAGTTCTCCGCAAGGGGCGGCACCAGCGATCCCTTGGCGGCGGAGGCCATGACCGCAGACCCCGGCACAGGTAATCTTCTTGCCTGAGAACTTTCCTTGTGTTCTTCTTCTTCTGATTTTCTTTTTAAATATTTGCTTGACTTTCTTCATCCATCCGCCACAGAACCAATGGAGACCGAGGTCGCCGGCGAGGAGGACGTGCGCGGCGACACTAATGAAGCCGCCGCCATGGAAGAAAGAGCCGGCGCTGACGAGCCCGCCGGTGAAGAGGCCGCCGAAGCTGCCGCCGCAGAAGCTGGCGAGGGGTCTGGCGATCGCACTGACGACCCTGAGGCCGCAGGAGCGCCAGGCGCTACGCCGACCGCCGATCCCTCCGCTGCTGCTGCAGCGTCCGGCTCCGAAGAGCCCCAGCCCGGCGCCTACTTGAAGGCCGGCGATGGCGTCTTCATCAAGCTCCCATGGGAGTCGAGCTCTGTGGCGCCGGCAAGGAGAAGCTCGATGAAGAGCTGCTCGCCTCCGCTTGGATCGACGCTAGTCGACGCGCCAGCAGCAGCGGCGAGCCCGAGGAGGAGCAATTGCGGAGGCTGTTGTCGCTCTACCGCGCCCGACAAGCCAAACTGGAATCGGAGGCGCTTTGTCGCCAAGGCGGAGCAGACATCGAGAACGCAGCGGAGGACCTTCGGGCGCAACTGTGAAGCTCTCCGGTCCTGGCGGAGGAACGGGAGCAACTTCGCCGAGGCGCAAAGGCCTTCATCCTCGAGAAGGCTGAAGCCGAGGAGGAACAATGACTTGCCGCCGAGAAGCTGTCTGCGCAGGAAGGTGAGTTGGCGCAGCGGAAGGTTAACCTTGACAGCCACGAGGAGGATCTTGCCATGCGCGAGCAAACATTTGGCGGGGCTCTCAAGGAGGCAAAGGATGCTGCCGCAGCCGAGGCCGCCAAGAAGGAGGCTGGAGACGAAGGTGGCGCAGTTGGAGGCCGATCTCAAGGAGAGCGGCGAGGAGCTTGCTGCACTCAAGCACGAAGGCCGAGAAGGACGCCTACACTCTTGGCGAGCTGCAGGGCCGTCTCGCCGAGAGGAGCAAGGAGCTCAGCCGCCAAGGACTCCAATGCAGATCTTGAGTTGAAGCTAACTACTTTGACTCGGTATTTGGATGGCGCCCGAGGAGCAGGAGGTGGCCTTGAAGGAGAAGATCAAGGCCGACGAGGCTGGCTGGCAGTGTTGCTGCCGCCCAGGATGCCTTGAGGGAGAATGTGAACCTTTGGACCGAGGGTCTCGTGGATCTTCTGCAGCCATCAACAGGAGGCTGATGGAGCTGGGATGATGGATCTTGGATATTCCTCCGACGAGCACCTCCAACCCAGCGCCAAGCTTAGCTTGTTCTTCAAGGGCGTGGTGAAGGCCCTCCAGTGACTCCGGGAAGAAGTCCCAAAGCAGCTGGCCGAGGAGTCGCGCCAGATCTGCGCGGGAGCTCTCCAGAAGGTGCTGATGAAGGTGGCCTTCCGCAATCCAGGCCTCAACCTCACCAACGTCCTCAAGTCCCTGCCGCCGGATGCTGATGTGGAGGCGCTCAAGACCCTTGTCGCACCCATTGTGGACAGGGTGAGCGGAATCAAGAGGGTTGAGGGCGATCGCGTAGATTAGGCCGCCCGTTTTCTCTTTTCCTTGCCACTGCTGGTCATGTTAGGATAACAATCTATTAGTGATGCGACAAGTTATCTTTGTAATATAACTTTATTTTGGGTATCAATTGCTATGTTATTTCCTTTACTTGATTCCTTCCTTTGTATGTTTTTGCCCTACGCTTTTGGGGAACTTGTCGGTAGCTGGCACTGAAAGCCATGCTGAGTCTTGGGACGTCGGCAGCCTCTTTGGCGGTGCCGCTTCCGACAAGCAACCTTGTCGCAACTAGTCGCAGCTCACTTAAGTTGTTGAGCGGACTCGAAACAAAGTAAGGCGCAACTAGCTACGAGTTGGTTCCTCTGCGCGGAGTTTTCCATACAAAGTACTGGTCGTTCAAGGAAGATAACTTAAAAATTTTAAAACTGATTGCTCAAACTTTGGCAACTTAGCTTTTACGTCGTTTGCTTCCCGATGAGGCTAGGCTTCCTTGAGCGACGCTTGGCCCACACCATTATCTTCTCCTTTCCCCGGCAAACTTGTGTGCGAGGGAACCTTCCTTTCTTTGAGAAAGAGAAAGAAGAAAATAAAGATATGGAGCCTTATGGCTCGTTATTACTACCAGGGTAGGTGCTGCGAAAGTGTCAGATAACGCATGCAAATAGAAGTAAAAAGCATGAAATCGACAAGGTGTGCGAAGCACGCTAGCTTTACTGATGCACGGGGTCTGCGCCCGGCTTTGTACAAAGGATTACATGCAACAGCGGCAAGACTTGTACAAAAGGTGGTTGCCGGAATAGGTTCCGGCAACCGCGCTCTGAGTAAAACTTACGAAGATGCTCAATATTCCGTGAGTTGCTCACCGAATGCCATCTTCGGTCTCAAAGCGGACAGCCTTGAGCCTAGTGACTCGTTTCACCCGGTAAGGGCCTTCCCACTTCGGCGTCAACTTGTTGGAATTCTTGGCGGACTGAGCAGCGAAGAACAAGGTCGCCTTCCTCGAGACTTCTGGCATTAACTTTGCGGCTATGGTAGCGGCGCAAAGCTTGCTAGTACCGAGCAGCTCGTACAGCAGCCTGAAGACGATCCTCCTCAAGGAGCAGCGCGTCATCTTGTCGCAGCTGCTCTTGCTCAAGCTCATCATAAGCGAGCACTCGAGGCGATCCGTATACGAGTTCCGTGGGGAGAACTGCCTCTGCTCCATAGACTAGAGCGAAAGGTGTACGGCGGTGGCTCGATTTGGCGTCGTCTGATCGACCAAAGAACCAACGGCAGCTCCTCAATCTAGTTTCTTCCGCACTTTGTGGGCCGAAAGTTACGGTCTTGAGCCCGCAGCACTTCAAGATTGCCCTCTCCGCTTGACCGTTGCTCCTCGGATGAGCAACAGAAGCGAAGCAGACCTTGGTGCCAAGATCTTGGACGTACTTCATGAAGGTGCGGCTTGTGAATTGTGTGCCGTTCTCGGTGATTATCCTGTTAGGGATTCCGAAACGGCAAACAATTGACCTGACGAACTTGACTGCTGACTGTGCTGTCACCTTCCTCACTGCTTCCACTTCCGGCCACTTTGTGAACTTGTCGATTGCAACGTACAAGTACTCAAAGCCCCCGACAGCTCAGGGAAAGGGGTCGAGGATGTCGAGCCCCCAGACCGAAAATGGCCAGGATAAAGGGATCTTCTGGAGAGCTTGAGTTGGCTGGTGTATCTTCTTGGAATGGAACTGGCACGCTTCACACTTGGTTACTTGTGCAGTTGCATCCTGGAGGGCTGTCGGCCAAAAGAAACCTTCTTTAACGCTTTGCCGCCAAGTGCTCTGGCGCCAATGTGGTGACCACATATGCCTCCATGTATCCTCGCCAATAGCTTTTGTCTGTCTTCCGGTGAATACACTTCAATTTCACACCGTTGAGTCTTCTTACATGCAGGTGTGCTATCGACAAACTGGTACATACTTGACTGCCGGGCTACTCTTTCCGCTTCTTCTTGCTCTTGGGAAGTTCTCTGTCTGAAGGAAATGGACAATCTGTTGCGCCCATCTTTGGAGCTTGTGGCTCGACAACAAGGACTAAAGGCACATTCGCTGCTGCGGGAACATCAGCTTCCACGGCGAGAACACTGCGGCTCGGCGAGCTTGACGTTCTCGGCAAGCTTGCCGGAGCAAAGCTTGTCGGGAGCGTCGCTTCAACGAAACAAACCACAGGGCTTGTCGGAGCAGACTGCTCCTCAAGGCCTTTGGTGTCGATCTTGGGGACCTTCTTGGCGGCGGCTTCGGGAAGCTCTGCCGGAAAGTAGTCACCAGAGATCAACTTCCTCTTCTTGCTCTATCCAGTTGGTGGTGTTACAGACGGTTGAGTCAGCCTGAGCACAAAAATTCCTGGTTCCACAGGTAACTTAAGTGTGGCGCACTTCGACAGGCCATCAGCAATGTCGTTCTGAGCTCTTGGAATATATTCCATCTGTAGGCCGTCAAAGTGCTCTTCTAGCTTCCTCACTTCATCAACATATGCTTCCATCAATGGACTCTGATAATTCTTGTTCACTTGGCAGATGACAAGCTGTGAGTCACCCCTGACAATGAGTTTCTTGATCCAAAGGTCTACTACGATCCTGAGACCGGCAAGCAAACCTTCATACTCTGCAGTATTGTTTGTCGCTTGCTCCTTGGGAAAGTGCATCTGGACTACGTACTTGAGGTGCTCTCCGGTGGGTGCAACAAGTAGTACGCCCGCACCGGCGCCTTGCAGCGAGAATGCACCATCAAAGTACATCAGCCACTCTTTGCTTGCTTCCTTGACGGGGATGCTCGTTTCTGGAATTTCTTCATCTTGTGTTGGCGTCCATTCTGCTATGAACTCCGCCATTGCTCTGCTTTGAATAGTTGATGTACTCTCAAACTTGAGGCCAAAGCTTGACAGTTCCAGTGCCCACTCGACAATCCTGCCTGTTGCCTCTGGATTTTGCAGTATCCTCTTCAGCGGAAAACGAGTGACAACTGTGATCTCATGTGCCTGAAAGTAATGGCGCAGCTTTCTCGAGGCCATGAGGAGGCCGAAAAGCAATTTCTGCACACCAAAGTACCTTGACCTATCCCCCTGCAGAAGGGAACTGACAAAGTAAACTGGGCGCTGCACCATTCTTTTCTGCACCTTCTCATGTGTCTGCGCAGATCCATCCTTGTCGGGACCAGAGATTGTCGGTGAAGCCCCCTGCTTGTCGCTGGATGCACCTGCCATGGTTGCTAGCTCATCATCCGCCTCCCTCTCCGCTACTAACGCAGCACTAACCACTTGATTGGTCGCTGCTATATATAGCAGCAACTTCTCTTGTGGTTTAGGTGCGACAAGTGTTGGAGTGGATGACAGGTATCTCTTCAAATTCTGCAGCGCAGCCTCCGCTTTCGGAGTCCATTGCTTCGGACCTGCCTTTTTCAAAATTTTGAAAAATGGCAGGGCGCGCTCAGCAGACCTAGAGATAAACCTGCTGAGAGCAGCTACGCAACCGGCAAGCCTTCGTACATCCTTGACGCGCTTTGGTGCTTCAATCTGCTCAATGGCCTTGATCTTGTCGGGGTTGGCTTCGATTCCCCGCTAAGACACGAAGAACCCGAGAAGCTTGCCGGAAGGGACTCCAAACACGCACTTCTCGGGGTTGAGCTTGAGGTTGATCTTGCGCAGATTTGCAAAGGTTTCGTCTAAATCTTGAATCAGGGTCGCTTTGTCCTTGCTTTTGACCACTATGTCATCCATGTAGGCTTCCACATTCCTGTGCATTTGCGGCTCAAAAGCGTCATGAACTACTCTTGCAAACGTTGAACCGGCATTCTTTAACCCGAAGGGCATCCGTACAAAACAGTATGTGCCACATGGGGTGATGAATGCGGTCTTCTCCTCATCCTCTTCCACCATGAAGATCTGATGATACCCTGAGTATGCATCCAGAAATGAAAGCAAATCACATCCGGCCGTGGAGTCAACAATGCAGTCGATGCGCGGCAAGGAAATGGGTCTTTGGGACAAGCTTTATTGACATCTGTAAAGTCGATACAAAGCCTCCATTTCTGTTAGCCTTGGCGATACAACTACTGGATTGGCCAACCACGTGGGATGGAGCACTCCTCGACAAGGCCTGCCGCTTCCGGTTTCTTGATTTCTTCTGCGATGAACTCTTGGCGCCCACGCACCGCTTCGACTTTACGCTGACGGGCCGCAGATGAGGACAAATGGCAAGATGGTGCTCAATTACTTTCCTGGGAACACCGGGGATGTCAGACGGTTGCCACGCAAACACGTCGACGTTCGCCCGCAGGAAAGCAACAAGCACGCCTTCCTATTTAGGGTCGAGAGAGGCACTGATGGTGAAGGTACCACCAGTGTCGTCCTCCTTGGCGGACACCTTCTTGGTCTCTGGTGGTGCTGCCATCGTCTTCTTACACTTGCCGGTGGAGCTCGATGGTGCGTCCTCGACGGTAGCGCAGCACTCCGAAGCGGTGCGCTTGCCGGAGTGGGCATCAAAGCTCTTGCCGGGCTTGGTCTTCTTCTTCCCCCCGGGAGCTTCAGCGGCAAGTGGCTTGCAATCTGTTGCAGCTGCTGCTTCCCGGTAGATCTTGTCGGCGCAGATAAGAGCATCCTTCTTGTCGCCAGGGACAGAGATGACACTTATCGGGCCAGGCATCTTCAGCATGTTGTATGCATAGTGATAGGCTGCCATGAATTTGGCAATTGCTGGACGGCCAAGTATCCCATTGTAAGGCAACGGAAAGTCAGAAACGTCAAAAGTGACCCTCTCAGTCCTGAAGTTCAACTCGCTGCCAAATGTCACCGGCAACATGATCTTTCCCTTCAGCTTGCTCCTTCCCGGATTGATTCCTTGGAAAGTGCCGGTCTCTTCGAGCTCGCTATCAGGGATCTGGAGTTTCTAGAGCACCGCGGAGGAGATCAGGTTCAAGCCGGCCCCACCGTCAACTAGCATCTTGGTGACCTTGAGGTTGCGGATAGTTTGTGAAACCAACATCGGCAAGCACCCGACCGCAGTTACACGATCAGGGTGGTCCTCAATATCAAAGATGATAGGCGTGCTGGACCATTTCAGAGGCCTGCGTGACTCGATGGATGGTTCTGGTGCATTGACTTCCCGCATCCACTGCTTGAGTTGGCGGTGGGAAGTATACAGAGAAGCACCGCCGTCAACGCACAGGACCTCTGTGGCTTTTTGGAACTCCTGCTCATCGGCCTCGTCATCATCCATGTCTTCATCGTCGTCGTCGTCGTCGTCATCCTTGTCGCGGCCACGGGGAGGTATGTCTCCTTGCCGCTGCTTGGCCTTGCCGCTGCTTGGCCTTGCCGCGGCGTCCTCCCCGGCCGGGACGTTTCTTGCTAGCTCCTCCAGCACCTTCCTGGGCCTTCTCCTTGTCGCGTCGTTCGTATTCAGCCTTCTGCTGCTCGACAAGCTGCTCGACCTTCTTGCAGCTCTGGAGGTCATGGCCCTTGGTGCGGTGGATCTTGCAGATCTTGCTTGCCGGAGTCGTCCTGCTTGTCGGCGACCGCCACAGCTTGGCTGTTGGTGCCAGCGGCAACCTCCTTGCCGGAGCTACCAACTTTGGCTTTCTTGACGCCACCTCCGTTGCCGGACTGCTCAACAACTAGCACATCTTTGCCTTTCTTCTTTCTATTATTCCGCCGCCAGTTCTTCCTTGCCGGAGCGGTCTCCTCACTATCGGATCCTCCTGCTTCTGTATTCTCTCCGGGGAGTCTCCTCCCTTCCTCAGCACGTGCACACTTGTCGGCCAGGGGCATATAGCTCATCGACGCCTCTCGATCTTGCACATCGCCATCTCCTCCGCATCCTGCGGTTTCGCGACGCTCGATGGAACGCTACCGACATCGCGGCGGTGGTGGACATCTGGGATGTTGTCTTTGTACTGCGGCTGAATCTTTGAATATACTTGCGCGAGGCTCTCCTTCCTTCCGGGCGGCGAGATGAAGGTCGCTTTCTTGGCCATGGGGCTTGTGGCACGCTGTAAAGGCGCCGACAAACTGATGGCATAGATCTGCCAAGAGGATATGGAGTTGTCCGGCAAGTGCATGAGCCAGATCGACATTGGGCTTGAGCACCAGCGGGAAGTAGTTGGCAAGGATCTTGTCGTCTCGCCCCCCGGCAGCTTGCACCGCGATGGTGTAGATGCTAAGGAACTCCGACGGATGCGTCTTGCCATCGTACTTCTCTGGTACATCTGGCTTGAAGTTTTTCTTGCTGGGCCACTGGACTTGCCGCAGCTCATGAGTGAACGCAGGGCAACCTACCGCGTACGGCAAGTCGCCTGGTTCCTCTGGTGCATGCATGTCAACAGAGGGCCCAGCGCGCTTGTCGGATTGACGCCGCGCTTCTCTTCGGCGCCGATGCGAAGTTCGGCGTCTTCTTGCTGTCGTTCGTGAAGAACTTGGCGCTGATCGCGACGAGCTCATGGATCCGACGATGCGGTGGAGTCGCTGTCGAGGTGGATCCGGCGAGTCGGCGATCTTGGCCTTCGGGGCGGAGAATGCATGGTGGTTGCACCCCCACCGGTCCCGTTGCCACCGGCTCGTGTTTGGCAGTCCTGCCGCGGCAGCGATGCACTTTCGGTTGTCAGCGGGCGTCGCCGTTGGCAAAGCCGATGAGACTCTGAATGGTGGCCCTCCATTCATCGACCTTGTCGGCCGTTGGAGGGTAATCCAGGAGCAGTTGCGCTCTCGCCAAAGCTTCTGCTGGAGTGGTGGGTGGAAGTGGTGAACGGCGCGAGGAGCGGGATATGCTCGGACTTCTAACTATGTTAGAAGGAGCAGTATCCCGTCCCAGGCGATCGCGTTTCGCTTGCGCCAAAGATGTTGGCGTGCATGCTGGTCTTGAGCATCCCGAGATCCTCGGCTCGATCTTGGTCCAACGAGCGTATGGATTGTGAATGCCATGACGCTGTCGGTCTCCGCCTCTGAGACGGGCGCGGTGCATGCACGGACGCCGAGGTCTGCGCAGCCTTGTCCTTGACTTGGCAGCACCGTGAGCTACCCGTCGCCCGGCCATTCTTCCGCCGGCGTCTACCCCACCACCTGTTTGCTCCGGTGGCGGTGGGTTCGACAGCGACGGAGCTTCGCCGCCAAGCCTTCTTCTTCGGTGGCATGTCGATGAAGATGATGAAGATCTAGCTTCAGCGTGGACGCCGGATCAGGTTCGCACAAACTCGACGCTTCTACCGGCGCGCCAAAGATGTCGGGCAGGCTGATTCTGGCCCACGAACACCTATGGGACCGGCGGACCGATCCTTTCGTTCGGCAGGGAGCGGAGGTCGACGAAGAGCAGATCGAGGCGAAGCACACGAGAGGTTTACCCAGCCGGAGCTCTCCGGAGAGATAACACTCCTACTGCTGCATGTGTGAGGTGTATTTCGTTCTTGCTCAGGAGCGCTGAGTGCTACAGTACACACGAGCTGCTAGCGAGACCGAGCGTGGGGGGGACTGACCGACCGACCCTTTTTACGTTGCGCATGGGCCTCCTTTTATATGCTCAAGGGGTCTCCGACAGGTGGCAACGTAGACAAGGGTACAAATGGAAAAGTAGTGGTTGGTACACCTACTTGTACAAAGGTACGATGTATCATACCTAACTCGACGGCAGGGGACAAAAGCATTAAATGCCCGCTCACGTCGCCCTAACAAAGGTGCAAACAGGGACCGTCGGGGCGCCCACCGCTTGCCACGATGGCAATCTTGTCAGCGTCGCATGCCACCTCGCACCGCTGGCTGCCTGACCTCTCGCCACGCAGCGCTGGAAAGGTCGAGGCGACACGTTAGTGGATGCGCTGGAGCGTGGAAATCTGAAGAGGTGATGCCGCATGACAAGCGCCTTGTCGCGGTTGTTGTCTTCATCGCCGGAAGCTTGTCGCTCATCGGGCCTTCCCGGCAAGCTCCTCTTGCCGGGGCCTTGTCTCCTAGGTGCCTTGGGTGGCCTTCCCGGCAAGCTCCTCTTGCCGGGGCCTTGTCTCCTTGGCTTGAATACTTTGTTCTTGAATGGCTCCAAAGGAACCATGGAGGATCTTGGTGGTCACCCGGTAAGCCTTGCCGCGGAGGGCTGCAACTGCCCGTGCACAAGTTCGGGATACTAGGGTACCCCTACTCTAGTACACCGACACCCACATTATCAAAAGATCACATATGGAGTGTTCATGGCCGCAACAAAGCCGAGGCATTACTTCTGAGCCAATTCAATAATGGCGATCAGCCATTCGCAGCTATCCGACATCATCAACAACAAAGATGCCACGGGTTGTGTGGTGAAATGGGCAATTGAACTCCTACCGTTCGAGCTCTCTTACAAGCCACATACGTCAGTGAAATCTCAGGCCATCACCGACTTCCTCGTAAAATGGACAGAGGCCCAGCAGGTCCCCAAAAACATCAACCTTGAGTATTGGACAATGTAGTTTGATGGGTCGATGACTGTGCAAGGACTGGGGGCTTGAGTAGTGCTCATCTTCTCAAGAGGCAACAAGATGAACTACGTCCTTCAACTACATTTTCGGGACTCCAACAACGTAGCAGAATATGAAGCCCTCCTACACGGGCTCTGGATCGCGGCCTCTATGGGCATCCGACGTCTCATCTGCCACGGCGAATCCGACCTCGTGGTCCAACAGGTCATGAGAGGTTTGACACCAAGGACCCCAAGATGGCAGCTAATAACCCACAAGTATAGGGGATCGCAACAGTTTTCGAGGGTAGAGTATTCAACCCAAATTTATTGATTCGACACAAGAGGAGCCAAAGAATATTTGAAGGTATTAGCAGCTGAGTTGTCAATTCAACCACACCTGGAGATTAATTATCTGTAGCAAGTAATCAGTAGCAAAGTAATATGATAGTTTTGATAGGAGTAGCAGCAACAATAGTAACAGTAACAGTGATAGCAGTAATTTTGTAGCAAGTGCAACAGTGATGATAGCAGTAGTAACTTAGCAGAACAATATAAGGTAAATTCGTAGGCATTGGATCGGTGACTTGTTGGATGATATTCATCATGAGACAGTTATAACCTAGGGCGATAAGGCACTAGCTCCAGTTCATCAATATAATGTAGGCATGTATTCCGTAAATAGTCATACGTGCTTACGGAAAGAACTTGCATGACATCTTTTGTCCTACCCTCCCATGGCAGTGGGGTCCATATTGGAAACTAAGGGATATTAAGGCCTCCTTTTAATAGAGAACCGGAACAAAGCATTAACACATAGTGAATACATGAACTCCTCAAACTACGGTCATCACCGGGAGTGGTCCCGACTATTGTCACTCCGGGGTTGCCGGATCATAACACGTAGTAGGTGACTATAACTTGCAAGATCGGATCTGGAACATGGATATAATGATGATAACATAAATGGTTCAGATCTGAAATCATGGCACCCGGGCCCAAAGTGACAAGCATTAAGCATGGCAAAGTCATAGCAACATGAATGTTAGAACATAGTGGATACTAGGGATCAAGCCCTAACAAAACTAACTCGATTACATGATGAATCTCATCCAACTCCTCACCGACCAGCGAGCCTACAAAGGAATTACTCACTCCCGGTGGGGAGCATCATGGAATTGGCGATGGAGAAGGGTTGGTGATGACGAAGAACGAAGATCCCCCTCTCCGGAGCCCCAAACGGACTCCAGATCTGGCCTCCCGATGAAGAACAGGAGGTGACGGCGGTTCCGTCTCGTGGATCGTGATAATTCTTTCTCCATGATTTTTTTTTTTGAAAAATAGGATTTTATAGCGTCGATTTCAGGGTCTGCGGGGCCACCAGGTGGGGACAACCCGCCCGGGCGCGCTAGGAGAGGGGGCGCGCCTTGGTGGGTTGTGCCCACCCAGGGGCCCCTCTCCGGTAGGTCTTGGCTCCAAAAATTCTTATTTATTATACAAAAATTCCTCGCAAAGTTTCGTTCCATTCTGAGAACTTATATTTCTGCACAAAAACAACACCATGGTAGTTTTGTTGAAAATAGCGTCAGTCCGGGGTTAGTTTCATTCAAATCATGCAAATTAGAGTCCAAAACAAGAGGAAAAGCATTAGCAAAAGTAGATACGTTGGAGACGTATCACTGCCATGACGACGGTCACCGCCGAGCACTTGCCTAAGGTCATCAGAAAGCAAGTGTACTATGGATCTGAATTGTCCTATCAGGTTCCAATCTATCCCCATCTTTTTTAGCATGTCCAAAGTAGATGCCTCCTAAATCCGTCCTGATTGACCCCCCCCCCCCCCTCAGGAAAGCGATCTGCCGCCGGATGCGGAGCATGACTCCAGACTCCCGCAACACAAGTTTGACTCCGAGTTTTGCACCACCGAGAAGTACCAAAAGCTGAGTTGTGTGCATGGGCACACTCCCGCTCGACGTGTATGCACGGAGGAATTCGACATTGGCAGGCGGTTTCTCAGTTGCCCCTTAGGGGTTAGTGCTAAGTTCATCATTTTACTTGAGGTAATGCCACCGCTCATCCTGAATACTATTTAACATTGGCAGGGATATGAGGCTTGTGACTTTGTTAACTGGCTAGATGAAGAATGGCATGGCAGGACTAGGAGTGTTATCACAATGCTCGCAAAAGATAACGTAAAGCTGAAGATGAAACTGGTTGATCTGGAAAGAAAGATCAATCACATGCAACAGATGAAAGCAAGAGAAGGAACTAGCATGTGTAGTTGTTGTAGTCGAATTAGCCATGTTCTATGCGTTGCTTGCAATGATAATTAGGGGTTTTATTTGACACTTTTGCTAAAGCACATCTAGATGTGCTCTAAGTAATGCACATCTAGGTCCTATACCATTGATGTTACGCGAAGATTCATGCAGATATTTTCCTTTGTCTTTTTTTATTTTCCTTTTTAGTTTGATTATTACTAGCTTCATCAATGAGATGAGCTCAATGTATTGCTTGCCAACTGTCGTACTCCGTTCGTACTGGTGCATAAGTCACATTACGAAAACCAAATCATCCCAAAACTCGTTCCTTGTTTTTTCCTGAAAAGAAATCAGCCAATAGGAGTCCTGCGGCTAGTATGCATTCAATGACTTCAGACTACTTAGCATAACATGCAATGGTCAATTCTCTACATGCAATGGTATTGATTACCAAATAATCATCAAGTTCTCTCGTTTTCCCCCACCTAGGTCGCCGGTACGGTGGGAGTAGTAGTACGAAAAATGCTTGTTTCATATTTGGACGCTCTAATGTGTGTGCGTAATTAATTATCACATTGAGAACTATGCAACCCCGGGAATTTGGAGCGACTGGGTACAAATAATTGCGGTTGTTTATATCAGCGGTTAGATAATACGTCAACCCCCTACTTCAATTGGCATTCCTCTTCTCTGCATACCCCACTTAAGTGTCCACCATCTTCATCATCCCTGGTCGGTCGCATTACACACTTGCCCAGAGGTTGGTTTCTTGAATTGTGTGCCCTGTCAAGCACACAATTCACAAAAAAAATACCGTATGAGCTGTATATAATGGTCGCACACAATTCTGATTTCCGACCTGTTTGTCGGGTATCACACACACCTTGTTACGCCGAATCATTTGTATTCAACTCGATCATCACAAACAGATCGTTAGAGCAAACTGTATGTCGTATATCGCACACACCTTGATATGGCTGCCCGTTTCCGTTGTTCTATCTCATCGCAAATAGTTCATATGGATCAACCGTATGCCCCGCATCGCACACGCAACTAAAGTCTAAACCATCACTAGTACAACGAGGTGCTATATAAACGGTTTTTAACCCCTTTCCACGACGGCATTTGGAACCGTCGCCTAGTGAGTGTGGGCGATAGGGGGGTCCTTCCCACACAACCCAGAAACCGTCGGGGATATGCCCTCCTGGCACACACGCTCGGCAAAATGAGGTCGTGCGCGACTGACGAGCGACCAAATACGGTTATACGTACAGTAGTGCTAAAAAATACAATTATACAGGCGAAATCATTTTCGGTCGTAAGTACATCCCACACAGTCAGCCCCCGCTAAACGTTTCCGTTCGTATATACATCCGACATAGTCGATCCAAGGAAAATATTTCTGTTCGCGGGTACATCACACACAATTTTCCCCATTAAATCATTTGTGATAGTGTTTCCATTGCACACGGTATTAAAAAAATTATCGTTTGCGTTATTGAATGCATCACACACAGTGCATAAAAGAAACTGTGTGGCAAAGGTTGTCCATCACACACAGTTTTTATGTGGTAAACATTTGTGCCAGGTGGCCTAACGCAAACAGTTTTCAAGAGGATGCCGTGTGTGATTGTTCATTAGTCTAACACGGTTTATTCCTAGAAAATGTGTGCGTTGCCTAGGGTCATCGCCCATGGTATTTTCTCAATAACCGTTTGCAATAGAAAACCCCAATTAACAGGCTAATTATCCTACTATTAATAATCCATTTATTAATCTAATTGACATTTCATATTAAGCACACAATATATTTCATTTTCATAATTGGAATACATCAGAGTACAACATCATATAGCTTCAGCACTCAGCTACCCCATTACATAACTGCACCAGCACCAAGTTTCAAATGCAACATCTATAACCTTTCGAAATTAGCACCATAGACGGTACATAGAAAGATGTATCTCATCTGGAAAACTGCTGAAGCAGAAGGCTAATATTGAGCCTTCATTGATGTTGAAGGTCTTTGCAACTTTAGGCCAGTGCCTGTGGATGATTGACCGTCCATCCTTCGTCCTCTTCAGGAACACTTCAATATTGAACTGTGGGTGTTGTATGAATACCTTCCTCGCCTCCTGACCATACAGGTGGTTTGAGAGGTAATCATCAGTGAACTGCTTTGGAAAATTCTGAAAACAAGGATGTGCATAAATATCTTCTCTATATTGGAAATGGGGCAAAGAAATAAAAAAAGGCAAGGTATAATAGTTAGTACCATCCTGTAGTGAACTGATGTCTTCTTCATTGTGCAGACAAAGATCCTTTTTTTGTCACTAATTTCTTTATCCTAACAATCTTTCTGAGTTTCTTAACTTGACTGATATTCATGGACAACTCATTTCCCCATATGCAAAAAGGGTCGAACAGTGGGTCAAAACCTCTGACAACAGGACCTGCATGTGCAAGACCAAATTGTTAAAAACCTAAATATTAGAATGGTTCCTGCAATTGCACAATAATGTGCTATTAGACAAAGGACCACGCATGTGCAAACCTCCAATGTAAATCTCGGTGCTTCCCATTGTTTCCCTGCAACACATATAAGGTAGTTACTCATCAGGTTAAGTGAGGGTTCACATGCTATCAGTAAAATATGTTGATGAAAAATAAGCACATCATGGATTCATCGATTAATTCAAGCCACATGGAAAACCCATTTATCCAAACCAAGCATGATCAAGAACTAGGAAATATAGCACTTGTATATGTTTCTCATGTATTAAGTCTTGACCAAATTCGATTTATTCCTCACATGCACAACAATACAAAATTCTACCCACGACAATTGGACATCGCATTGCAGAATTGAACCAAGTAGTTAACTAAACACCACAACAAGTAGAACCAAACATTAATCGAAAGCACCACATTGCACAATATAACATACTCCTAATAGAAGATCAGACAGTTAACCAAACCAAACATGCTTAACAACATGGAAATATAGCAATTGTATTTGTTTCTCATGTATTTAGTACAGCCAAATTCTATTTATTCCTCACACGGTATACAATAACAGAATGCACCCACAACAATTGAACATCGCATTGCAGAATTGAACCAAACAGTTAACTAAACACCACAACAAATGAATCAAATGTTAACTGAGCACCACATTACACAATATAACATACACCTAATAGAAGACCAGACAGTTAACCAAACCAAGCATGCTTAACAACTTGGAAATATAGCAATTGTATTTTTTTCTCATGTATTTAATACAGCCAAATTCGATTTATTTCACACATGGTATACAATAACAGAATGCACCCACAACAATTGAACATCGCATTGCAGAATTGAACCAAACAGTTAACTAAACACCACAACAAATCAACCAAATGTTAACTGAGCACCACATTGCACAATGTATAACATACTAGAAGATCAGACAGTTAACCAAACCAAGCATGCTTGACAACTTGGAAATATAGCAATTGTATTTGTTTCTCATGTATTTTGTAAAGATAAATTTGATTTATTTCTCACACGGAAGACAATACAAAATTGCAACCTTAAGAATTGAACATCATATTTGCAGAATTCAACCAAATTGTTAACTGAACACGACAACTAATTAACCAAATAGTTAAAAGGGTGGGCTCGAGGAAACGCCACGAACTGTCGTTCAAAGCAGCCAACCGCGTCGCGTCGTCGGTGCACGAGGCGACGGCGGTGGCCTCGATGGCGAGGTGCGTCTCACGAATGGCAGCCATCGCGACCTCATCCGTGCGTGCGGCCGCGATTTTCTTCTTCGCTGCCAAATGCTCCTTGAGATCCTGGCTATACTGCATGCACCATGGCTTAGGGCGGCATTTTTTGGTGGAGGGGTTGGTGATTTGGGTGGAAGGTGCGCGCCGGCAGTCGGGGCATGTGTGATGTGGAAGGAGGAGGAGGATGGGGTCGGGTGTGGATTACCTGCCTGGATAGACGAGGCCGAGCAGCGTGAAGGAGGGTCGCCGGCGAGGAGGCGGCGCTGCAAGTAAGGAGTGAAGGTTTCAACTTGGAAAGGAAGGCGGAAACAGGGGAAATGTGTCATTTGGTGAGGGGGAGGGGCAGGGAGGTAGATATTTCTGCGGAAGACGAAAATTTGGAATCGCTTCAGCGAAAAAACTGGCGGCAAAGTGTCATCAGACACAATCCCTTATTCAGAACTGTGTACGATATGTGAAGATCACAAATGATTCAGATAGCTTAACCTGTGTGTGATGAGTTTGAACGTCAAAAAATTTGGTTCGAATTTCCCTGGTTACAGTGGTCATCCATGTCATTGCATAATTTGGGTACACAAAGGAGACTACAGCACATCCACACTTCTTAATCGAGCAAGTTCAGCAATTAAATAGAGCTAGCTGACCTAAACATTACTCTAACAAATTAAACAAAACAAAGAGTACTACTACGGCTGGTGCTCGTCGATCTCCGTCGCCGCCTCCATGTCCAGCTCGCGCCCGACGGTCTCCTGGGGAAGGGGCTCCATCGCATCCATCACACCATACTCGGCAAGTATCTCGCCATCCGCATCCGCCATCTCTTTGGAATAGGCCGCCACAAGCTGGGCGTGGGCGGCCGCGATCTGGGCTTTGGCGGGCTCCCAAGGTATGCCGTGCAGGAACGGACGGCTGCTCGAATGCTCTCGAGGATTGCCAACTCTTCAGCCATGGGTTGCCGACCGTTGTCGCAGAAGCTTCGTTCAATTTGTGTGGTAACCGCCACGAGCTAGTCGTGGGTGGCCTCGACATGGTCATGGGCGTCCTCCATCAGAGCTAAGGTCGCCGCTGTGGAACGGACAGCTATTGTGCCGCTCTCGCAAGTTGCTATCCCCGAGGCAAATGTTATTGCCGCCGCCTGAGAAGCAATAGCGACCGTTTGGGCTGCCTTGGCCGCCCGAACGCAGATTGCGGTCACACTCACGAAGCTTGTTAGCACACGCCTGGTGCCTGCTATCGCGCTCTCGCTGGAGTGGGCCGCCGAAGTTGCCCTCACGACGCGGGTCCACGTCTCCATCTTTCACCGGCGACGATTGAACAGTGAAATGATATTTGGGAAGCGTCCAAGGACCAAGGGGACACATTTCACTGCTCATTATCGGGTTGAAAAATCAAATATGTGTCCTTGGTTGCATGCTTAGGTCCCACGCAAGAAGTGGGATTGAATGTCAAACACCCTGCCACCGTCACTCGGCCGCAAACATTGAGATACCTGGTTTTTAAATTCTAGTAAATCCAAAACTCGTCTGAAATTCATGAAACTTGGCATGCTATCATGGAGTGGCATCAACATGTCGTGGTAAATTTGTTTTCCCATTTGGGGCAGGTTTGGGTATAATTATACCTCTCACAAACCAGAGCTTCTCACAACAAGCGTGATGGTTTCGGTAGGGACGTGCCACCTTTGGGGATGAAACGATATCCGTTGCCTCTTATTGCTTTCAAAAGATTTCTAATGTCAACATAGAACAACAAGAGTGTTGTGTTAAATTTTGGAATTTTTCGGGGTTTGTTTGGACATTTTTATACATTAACTGGATTTTCTAGGCATTTTATGTGCATAATTCAAATTTGAACTACATGCACATGCTCTAGTGCATATAAATTGGTTCAAAAAATCAAATATGTGTCCTTGGTTGCATGCTTAGGTCCCATGCAAGAAATGGGAATGAATGTCAAACACCCTGTCACCGTCACTGGGCCACAAACATAGCGATACCTGGTTTTTAAATTCTAGTAGATCCAAAACTCTTCTGAAATTCATGAAACTTGGCATGCTATCATGGATTGGCATCAACATGCCGTGGTAAAAAAATTGTCCCATTTGGGGCAGGTTTGGGTATAAGCTTCTCACAAACCAGAGCTTCTCACAACAAGCGTGATGGTTTTGGTAGGGAACGTGCCACCTTTGGGGACGAAACTATATCTGTTGCCTCTTATTGCTCTCAAAAAATTTCTAATGTCAACATAGAACAACAGGAGTTTTGTGTTAAATTTTGGAACTTTTTGGGGATCGTTTGGACATTTTTAAACATTAGCTGGATTTTCTAGGCATTTTATGTGCATAATTCAAATTTCAACTACATGCACATGCTCTAGTGCATATAAAATGGTTCAAAAATCAAATCGGTGTCCTTGGTTGCATGATTAGGTCCCATGCAAGAAATGGGAATGAATGTCAAACACCCTCGCCAAATCCTTTGGGCATAAACATTGAGATACCTGGTTTTTAAATTCAAGTAAATCCAAAACTCGTCTGAAATTCATGAAACTTGGCATGCTATCATGGAGCGGCATCAACATGTCGTGGTAAAAAATGTGTCCCATTTGGGGCAGGTTTAGGTATAAGCTTCTCACAAACCAGAGCTTCTCACAACAAGCATGATGGTTTCGGTAGGGAACGTGCCACCTTTAGGGACGAAATGATATTTGTTGCCTCTTACTGCTTTCAAATTTTTTTCTAGTGTCAACATAGAACAACAGGATTGTTGTGTTAAATTTTGGAATTTTTCGGGGTTCGTTTGGACATTTTTATACATTAACTGGGTTTTCTAGGCATTTTATGTGCATAATTCAAATTTGAACTACATGTACATGCTCCGGTGCATATAAATTGGTTGAAAAATCAAATGAGTGTCCTTGGTTGCATGCTTAGGTCCCATGCAAGAAATGGGAATGAATGTCAAACACCCTGCCACCGTCTCTTGACCGCAAACATTGAGATACCTAGTTTTTAAGTTCTAGTAAATCCAAAACTCGTCTAAAATTCATGAAACTTAGCATGTTATCATGGAGCGGGATCAACATGCCGTGGTAAAAAAAAATTCCTAGTTGGGGCAGGTTTGGGTACAAGCTTCTCACAACAAGTGTCATGGTTTCAGTAGGAAACGTGCCACCTTTGGGGACGAAACGATGTCCATTACCTCTTATTGCTTTCAAAAAAATTCTAGTGTCAACAGAGAACAACAGGAGTGTTGTGTTAAATTTTGGAATTTTTCAGGGTTCATTTGGACCTTTTTATACATTAACGGGTTTTCTAGGCATTTTATGTGCATAATTAAAATTTGAACTACATGCACATGCTCCAGTGCATATAAATTGGTTGAAAAATCGAATTTGTGTCCTCGGGTGCATGCCTAGGTCCCATGCAAGAAATGGGAATGAATTTCAAACACCAGGGGCACTGTTGATTGCCGGCAAAACGTTGAGATACTTCGTTTTTAAATTCTAGTGATTCCAAAACTCGTCCGAAATTCATGAAACTTGGCATGTTGTCATGGAATGGCACCCGACATGCTGTGGTATTTTTCGTGTCCATTTTGAGAGAAGGCGCACTAGAATAACATCCAACAAAGGCATTTTGAAACAAATAGCTGCCACTGTAACATCTCAAACATTTTGTATAATCTAAATTGTGTGCATTCTGTTAACCATTCACATGACGCCACGCCTCACTCTTTTAACGGCTAGGAGGTGTCGTGCAGACAGGTGCTTGAGTGCTTGACTAAACGGGAGGCGTGCGAGTTGTACTCCAACATGGAGGCTCACCGGGAAGCGTGCGAGCTGTACGCCGGCAGGCTCATCGGGACGCGAGCCCTTTGACATCCATGGTCGCCCGCCTTGCTCGCATCCTCTCCATTAATGGCGCCCAAGCCGTAGTTTAATACGGTTTTTAAATATAAAACACTCATCGCAAATGTTTTAGTTAGAACACCCGTATGCAAACCGACAATTTCCCGAGGAAGCCAAGGGAAAATGTGCCGAGCAGGATTTGTGCAGCTCTTGATCGCAAGCGTTTTAGTTAGAACACCCGTATGCAAACCTACAACTTCCCCAAGAAGCCAAGAGAAAATGTGTCGAGCAGGATTTTTGCAGCTCTTGATCACAAATGTTTTAGATAGAACACCCGTATGCAAAGTGACAGCTATGGTCTTCCCCCTTAAGTTGAGGGAAAATTCGCAGTGCAGGATTTGTGCATTCCTTCAACGCAAATGGTTGTTTTGGATGACCCGTGTGCAACCACGTACAAACAATTTGGTAATATTTGCATATGTCATATTGGGTATGTTGCCATTTGTCAAACAGGAAAGATTGACATTTGTTGTTCTACTAACATTGTCATTTGTCAATCCTTGTAACACTGCAATTTATCAAAATATGCAGCTAAAAATCACTAGCACTATCTAATTTGTGCAACTAAAATTCAGTAATTAAGCATAGATTTCATTCATAGACTAAGCAGACATTCTTAATTTATACAAACAGTTCAACTCGACAGCTGAACCGACCAAACTTTTCCCCAATTGTTTCCAACCACATACTGAAATAGCTAGTTCAACTATATATACTAGCTAATTTTAAGTACGTTGTACAGTTCCACCACATCTATAGTCAGATGAACTGAACAAAATAGCCCCTAAATACTACTACTACATAGGGGCCTTGTGCTACTTCTGGCAGCCTCTCCTCTGTTGAGCGCACTCAGTAAGAGGTAGAGGAGGAGGAGGAGCCTACCGACGAGCTGGACAACTACAATACGGTACCTGCCGCTGCAGCACGTTCAGCGACGCTCGCTAGCTCGAACGCCCACTGTCGCTCCAGATGACCCCTCTCGAAGCGGCCGGACTGCTCGTAGATCTTCCTCGCCTCTGCGTCGGCATGTGTTGCGGTCACAGCTATGGTAAGGCTCTTTGCGTGCTCTATGAGATGCTCCTCCTCCTCCCGTAGGAACTCGATGTATCGTGCAAGGTCGCTGATGCACATGCGAGCCTCCACCTCCGCCTCCCTCCTTCGGGCAGCGGTGGCGGAGCGGGTGATGATCCCGGTGGTCGACAGTGGGCTGGCGGCCACAGCGGCCGGCGATGGGGTGGTGGCCACGACGACCACCTCCCGCCTTCGGGCCGCGATGGCGGAGCGGGTGATGGCCGGCAGTGGGGTGGCGGCCACGACGGCCACCTCCTACCTTCGGGCCGTGGTAGCGGAGCAGGTGATGGCCGGCAGTGGGGTGGCAGCCACGACAGCTACCTCCCACCTTCAGGTCGTGACGGCGGAGCGGGCGATGGCCCTGGCTTTCGATGGTGCTGTGGCGGCAACGGCGGCCGGCAACAGCTGCCGACGGGTACCGGCGGCAGAGCGTGTGGTCGGTGTTCCACGCACACCCAACAGGGACGCCACGCGCACTACACTACATCGGGGACTGCGCTGCCGCGGTGATGTAGCCTCCCAGCTGGAGTTGTCCTCTGATGACGGCGGAGTGGCTGAGCGACAACGACGGACCGGTGCCATTGGCGATTGTGGGAGAAGCAGACAAGATAAGCTACAGGGAGGGAGGGGAAAATGCGACACGGGACCCGCCGGCCATGAGGGTTTATATAGCAGGCTGGTAAACATTGGGATTTTGGGGGATTTCACCGAGTCGAGCAGGAAGCTTGCGCGGGAACCTGTGAGGTTGCGCGGGAATGGGCTCACCAACGATTCATTGGCGCCACCATTTGGCCAAAAGAACGCTCCCCCGTGTTGCGCAAGCTTGCGTTGTAAGTAGTATGCGGCAGCGGGGTGACAAGACGTGCGAGAGGTGGACGAAAGATCACGTCGGGGGCCCCATCTGCATGCGGTTGCGCCGCGCTGATACGTCTCCAACGTATCTACTTTTTCTCATGCTTTTCCTCTTGTTTTGGACTCTAATTTGCATGACTTGAATGAAACTAACCCTGGATTGACGGTGTTTTCAGCAGAACTACCATGGTGTTGTTTTTGTGCAGAAATAAAAGTTCTCGGAATAAAGTGAAACTTTCGAGATTTTTTTATGGAATAAAAGAAGATTTTTGGAGCCAACAACCATCGGAGAGGGGAACCTGGATGGGCACAACCCACCGTAGCGCCCCCTCTCTGGCGCGCCAGTGGGTTGTACCCACTGGTGGCCCCCGACGACGCCCCGGATACTATAAATTCACATTATTCCAGAAAAAAATCAGGGAGAAAGAATTATCGCGTTTCAAGAGAAGGAGCCGCTGCCAAGCCCTATTCTTCCTCGGGAGGGCAGATCTGGAGTCCGTTTGGGGCTCCGGAGAGGGGGATCTTCGTTCTTCGTCATCACCAACCAATCTCCATCGCCAATTCCATGATGCTCCCCACCGGGAGTGAGTAATTCCTTCGTAGGCTCGCTGGTCGGTGAGGAGTTGGATGATATTCATCATGTAATCGAGTTAGTTTTGTTAGGGCCTAGTCCCTAGAATCCACTATGTTCTTAGATTGATGTTGCTATGACTTTGCTATGCTTAATGCTTGTCACTTTGGGCCCGGGTGCCATGAACTCAGATCTGAACCGTTTATGAATTCATCATTATATCCATGTTTTAGATCCGATCTTGCAAGTTATAGTCACCTACTACGTGTTATGATCCGGCCACCCAGGAGTGACCGGGCCCACTCACGGTGATGACCGTAGTTTGAGGAGTTCATGTATTCACTATGTGTTAATGCTTTGTTCCGGTTCTCTATTAAAAGGAGGCCTTAATATCCCTTAGTTTCCATTATGGACCCCGCTGCCACGGGAGGGTAGGACAAAACATGTCATGCAAGTTCTATTAATAAAGCATGTATGACTATTTATGGAATACATGCCTACTTTATATCGATGAACTGGAGCTAGTGCCATATCGCCCTAGGTTATAACTGTCACATGATGAATATCATCCAACAAGTCACCGATCAAATGCCTACGAATTTATTTATATTGATCTTGCTGCGTTACTATTGCTATCATCACTGTTACACTTGCTACAAATTACTACTATCGCTGTTACTATTACCGTTGCTGCTGTCACTATAACCAAAAATATCAAAATACTTTGCTACTGATTACTTGCTGCACATAATTAATCTCGAGGTGTGGTCGAATTGACAACTCAGTTGCTAATACCTTCAAATATTCTTTGGCTCCCCTTGTGTTCAATCTATAAATTTGGGTTGAATACTCTACCCTCGAAAACTGTTGTGATCCCCTATACTTGTGGATTATCAAGACCTTTTTATGGCGCCGTTGCCTAGGAGCATAGCAATATTTGTTGATGTCAGGACCCTGATTCCAAGTCACATCGATCTAGCCGGTAACATCTCATATCACTTTGTTGCCTCACGCACGGTATTCCCACGGGTGTCGCCTTACCATGGCCCGGGACCGTTTGCGCCTTTTGGCTCACGTATATGATAGTGTCGCTAGCATCCATATGACAAAGAACCCGGGCCGACATGGCTATTCGTGAACCCAAAGCGGCACTAACCCATGGGGACAGGCATACATGAATCAACTCGAAAGCATGTCGGTCGTGCGTGTGAATCCGGCTGTAGCACTTTGGGCTAACAGGACTCAGGAACCCGGGCTGTAGCAGGCTAGGCAGGACTCCGGATGTCACCGCGTGACATTTCACCGAAGACAGAACCACGAACGAAGTGAAACACATGCCGGCCCGATCAAGTGTCTGGCGGTAGTGCTTGGGCTAGCAGGACTCGGTGAACCGAGGTCAGAAGCGGACTACTATGGCTCAAGGAAGCACTAGACTACATTTCCCCATAAGAGAGGCTGCCAAGGATAAACAACTAGATTGTCGGATCCCACACATACCAAGCATTTCAAACATACACACAATATGCTCGATATGTGTAAATACAACATGGCATCACAACATAACTCTACGACTCAAATATTTATTCATTAGGCTTCGAGGAGCGAGATATTACAAACATGGGTCTCATGACCCAACATCTGAAACATACAAGTCAAGGCACAAGCGGAAGCTTGACATGTCCGAATCTGAGACATCTACAAATGAAAAAAGGCTTAGAGGCCTGACTATCTACCGAGATCCTCGCCGAGGGCACAAGATCGTGGCTGAGGTAACAAGCTAACGTCAAGTCCACGCTGAACTACTAGTGAGACCAAGTCTCTCCGCAAAAACATAAAATAGGCAAGCGTGAGTACAAATGTACTCAGCAAGACTTACATCACAACTAACTACATATGCATCATTATCAACAAAGGGGTGGTGGAGTTTGGCTGCAGCAAGCCAGCTTTGACTCGGTGGCTATCCTAACTACATTTGCAAGTAACTCTTTTGAGGTGGCGCTACGAGTCCACATATTCACCATAGCAATACACCACTATGGATCCGCTCCCATCTCCCTACGAGAACGCCATCCATAGCACTCACGCTTATCTTGCGCATTTTAGAGTATCCACTTTCACTTGTCTATGAACTGTTATAGGCAACCCGAAGTCCCTTACCGCGGACACGGCTATTGAATAGATGATGTTAACCTGCAGGGTGTACTTCTTCACACGCTCTCGCCACTTACCACCATGTACACGCGTCGTGTATCTCGGCAACCTTCAAGCGGAAGCTTTGGCGAGGTGTCGACCACGGCCTACCTAAACACTCAAGTCTCTAGTCCAGGTTTATCGCCTATTCAGGTTCCATCCATGAGGGAGTCCGGCCGAGGTTTCCACTAACGGCCCCGAGCGATGTGTGCAGGGTTCCCGAGACACCAAGCGGGTGAATCGGTACACCGAACCACGGTGTATCTACCGCATCATAGCCCACCCCTAGGGTCGGTGCTACATACGGCCTCCAACACATATCCTACAAACACGGAAACTAGTTGCAACTCCCGGGCCAGAGAACAAGGGTGGTTAAGAAGCCGAGAGAGTCAATTAAGGATCCCAATGTGTGGTAGTAATTGTTTCATGGATCACAAACACAGAACTTCAGTTCGAGGGCGGCTGCAATGAGACAACCCACCATGTACTCCTACATGGCCTCTCACCGCTACCTTTACCAAATCGTGTTCACACACTTAGCTCCCAACAATGGGACATGTTCACACCTCCGATTCATCCCGATGAATCGGACCCTAACACAACTCTAAGCAATAGCAGGCACGACAAACAAGCATGAATGAGTAGGCACATCAGGGCTCAAACAACTCCTACTCATGCTAGTGGGTTTCATCTATTTACTGTGGCAATGACAGGTCATGCAGAGGATAAGGGGTTCAGCTACCGCAGCAAGTAACAAATGAATCGCGGTTGTCCTAATGCAGTAAAAGAGAGCAGGAGCGAGAGAGTAGGATTGTATCGGAATGAACAAGGGGGTTTTGCTTGCCTGGCACTCCTGAAGATATTATAGCTCTTCATCAGTGTCATCGAACTCATCGTCGGAACCATGTCTATCGAGAGGGGACGAATACCGGCAACAAAGAAGGAAAACACAATCAATGCAATGCACAATATGATGCATGATCATAACATGTCAATATGAATGTGTTTTGACTAATGCATACTAGGACAGGTTGATTTGAACCCATTTGAATCAAAGATTCAAATGTAAGCTCATGTATATAGCCATAATGGTGCACCATCTTGTTTCACTTGAACAGCATGGTTAAAGTGTTCTAACATGCATGCAAATGGTACAGATGGATAGATTGGATTTTTCTGATCATTTTTCATATATAACTCTTTGTATTTGGAGTTACGATTGATTTTCTATGATTTTTAGAAGTTTAGGCAATTTTCTGGATTTTCTAATTGTTTAGAATTAAACTAATTCCAGAAAATGAATTATTGCGTCAGCACTGCATCATGCTGACCTCAACAGGTCAACTGACCCGGTCCAGGTCAAACCTGACCAGTGGGACCTTGGTTAGTAGTTAGTTAACTAACTAGAGTTAGTTTGTGTTAAGCTAATACTAATCCTAGTTTAGTTAGTGGCACAGGGCCCACATGTCGATGAGTCGGGAAAGTCAAACCCGGTCAAGCTGGGTCAAACCCGAGACCAGGTCAGCGGCTCGTCGTCACGGCGGCATTTACAGAGATGGCGGAGGGCTTGAATCGCCCACAGCGACCAAATCGGCCATGGTTTGGTCCTGGCGTGGCCCAGGGGCTGGCGCATCTAGTGGGGCAAGTGGGAGGAGCTGGGGTGGAAGCGAGCTCGGGAGTCGAGCTTCGTGGCGGCCGAATCTGGGCGCACTCGGGAGCTGGGCTATGGTGCCCGTGGGGTGGCGTGCTTGGCTCCTCGGCACCTGGGCGCGGTGAGCGCTGGGTGTGCTCAGTTGGGGTTGTGGCTATGGCCACGGCGGCGAGAGGCTTCGGCGCGCTTGTTCGATCTCCCATGAAAAGCAAGGCTAGAGGAAGGGTTGGAGAGGGAAACAAGGGGAAGCAGCGGAGGCTCACAGAGGGGTCGAACGGAGTCGAGGTTGAGGCCGGGGAAGCACGGACGGTGAATCGAAGGCGAGGTCGCCGGAGGCCGAAGGTTGAAGAAGAACTCGAAGGCGACGCTGCAGGGCTTCCGGCGAGGCGTGGTTCGGTGAGGGGGTCGAAGTCGACGTCGCGGAGCTCGTGGACCAGTCGGGGAAGCGAGAGAGGGCCGGTAGTCGCGGCAACGACGAGCGGCGGCGACGGCGCGTTCGGGAAGCGGTGCATGAGATAAACAGAGGAGGGGAGAAGCACGGTGGAAGGAGTGAGAGGGCATGGGGGTGCGTGGCGTCTCCAGCCAGCTCCAGGCGGTCGGCGGCAAGTAGGAGGAGGCGTGGCGAGCTCGGCGGTGTCGCGGTGTCCCTCCTCTGCCTACTGGCAGAGGTAGGTGATGACTGGCACCAGGCCAGTGGGCTGGGCCGTGCTGGGCCAGGCCAGGTAAGCGCCAGGTAAGTGCTTTCTCCGCTCTGTCTTTTCTAGTTTTGTTCTGTTTTCTATTTTCTGTAATTTGTTTTTGATTTAGTTTTCAAACTAAATCAAATTTACTGCTTCCGATAAATATTGTGTGGGCTAGTTGAGCTATTCCAGAGCCCCACACAAATTTACAGAATTATTGGACTTATATTAAATATATAGCAAATATAAATCCAATGCAAATAGTTGTTACATTAACTCCAAAATCCCAAAATAAATATTTATGAGCTCCTAAAAATATTGGTTTGAATTTTACCTCTGGCCAATATTTTCAGGGAGAAACATGAAAATTTTCTTGGACCTATTTGAAGCAATTTTTATCTTGGTCATTTTCAGAAATGATTTCTGAGGCTTTCACATGTCCCCATTTCAAATTCATTGAAATTAAAACATGATGCACACATGACTAGCTACTCTAGGTCATACCAGAACTAGGGATGTGACAGTTGAGCCCCTTGGGACTATTATCAATTTATCACTATGAAAAATCTGAAGGATCCAAAGACTAAGATATTTCCCTCAAAGACGAGGGGAGATAAGGAACTGCCATCCAGTTCTGCTTTAGATTCACCTTCTGTTATGAATAAACTTACAACACCACCACATGCTATGAATTCTACTATGTCGCAAGTTTTTGATGATGCTACTTCTACTTTGAATGATGCTTATGATGATGCTAGTACCTTGCTTGATAATGATGATGTGCCACTTGGTGATTTTCTTGATGAACAAATTGCTAGAGTTATACAACATGATGTTGTTGAATCTGATGATGAGCTTGAAACTGAAACTCCTGAAACACCTTCTAGAACTAGCCTTCCTAGATATGAATTGCCTAAGGTACCAGAAGGTTATGTTATGAGTGAGTAGGCAACTAGACATATTCTTGCTTGTAAGGATATAGATGATCTAGAGAAATTACTATGCAAGTATAAAGAAAAATCTCTGAATGCTTGAATGAAATGTGATCCTAAGTTTGCTACTTCACCTATCTGTATTGCTGACAAGGATTATGAATTCTCTGTCGAACCAGAGTTAATTACTTTGGTTGAATCTGATCCTTTCCATGTTATGAAACTGAAACTGTTGTGGCACATCTTACTAAGTTGAATGACATATCCACCCTTTTTACACATGATGAGAAAACTCGTTATTACTTTATTCTCAAATTGTTTCCTTTCTCATTAAAGGTGATAATAAAGGTTGGTACAATACTCTTGCTCCTGGTTGTGTGCGTAGTCCCCGGGATATGATTTATTACTTCTCTGAAAAATATTTTCCTGCTCACAAGAAACAAGCTGCCTTACAGGAAATATTTAACTTTGTGCAAACTAAAGAAGAGAGTCTCCCACAAGCTTGGGGAGGCTTTGCCAGTTACTCAATGCTTTGCCTCATCATCTAAAATGAAATACTTGATATCTTTTATAATGGACTAACTCATGCTTCTAGGGACTTCCTAGATAGTTGTGTTGGTTGTGTTTTCAGGGAACGAACTATTGCTCAAGCTGAAGAATTATTGAAAACATATTGAAAAATTATGATGATTGGACTCTTCCTGAACCACCGGCTAAGCCCACTCCAAAGAAGAGGGGTATATTATATCTCAGTACCAAAGATATGCAAGAGGCAAAGAAATCTATGAAGGAAAAAGGTATAAAGTTGAGGATGTTAAAAATTTACCTCCTATTGAAGAAATACATGGGCTTAATACACCACCACTGCCTAAGGTGGTAGAGGTAAATTCTCTTATGAAGTTTAATGAAAATGATAATCCTCACAATATGCATCCTAGTCAATGCCTTTATGAGTTTGAAAACTACATTAGAAAACAAGATCACTTCAATGCAAATGTTATGAAACAATTGAAATACAACTCTGATATGATTGCTCGCTTGAGTGAATTATTATTTAGAATCTCAAATGATGTTAGAGGTGTTGGAAAACATGCTTCTATAGTTCAAACTCAACTATAACAAGTTGCTAAATCACAACGAGAATTGCTTGATGAAATGAACAATAATATGCATGACTTTGTTGTTAGAGTTGCAACTAGAGGAGGTAAAATGACTCGGGAACCACTTTATCCTGAGGGACACCCAAAAAGAATTATACAAGATTCACAAAGAAACAACACTAGTGCACCTAGTCCTTCTAAAAAGAAAAAGAAGAAGAAAAATGATAGGACTTTGCATGCTTCTCGTGAACCTGAAATAGAAAAACCTCCTGATAATGAAAATGAAATTTCTATCTCAGATGCTGAAACTCAGTCTAGTAATGAACATCCACCTAGTGATAATGAAAAAGATAATGCTGATGTTGATGAAGATGCCCAACTAAATGAAAAAGAACCAAATAATGATGTTGAGATAGAACCACCTGTTGATCTTGATAACCCACAACCTAAAAATAAAAGATATGATAAGAGAGACTTTGCGGCTAGGAAACACGATAAAGAAAGAGAACCATGGGTTCAAAAACCTATGCCTTTTCCACCCAAGTCAACTAAAAATAATGATGATGAAGAATTTGAACGCTTTCCTGAAATGCTGAGGCCACTCTTTTTGCGTACTCGCTTGAGTGATATCTTAAAAATGCCTCCTTATGCAAAGTATATGAAAGACATCATCACTAATAAGAGAAAAATACCGGAAGCTGAAATCTCCACTATGCTTGCTATTATACTTTCAAATATGGAGTGCCTAAAAAACTTGGAGATCCGGGTATACCAACTATACCTTGCTCTATCAAAAAGAATTATGTGAAAACTGCTTTATGTGATCTAGGAGCTGGTGTTAGTGTTATGCCTTTCTCTTTATATAAAAGACTTGACTTGAATAAACTCACACCTACTTAAATATCTTTGCCAATGGCTGACAAGTCAACTGCCATACCTATCAGTATATGTGAGGATGTGCCCGTTGTTGTTCCTAATGTTACTATTTTGACTGACTTTGTTATACTTGAGATGCCCAAGGACGATAACATGTCGATTATCCTTGGTAGACCGTTCTTGAATACTGCAGGGGCTGTTATTGATTGCAATAAAAGCAAGGTCACTTTTCATATTAATGGTAATGAGCATACGGTGCACTTTCCGAGGAAACAATTCCAAGTGAATGGTATTAATGTTATTGAAACATCTCCGACAATCACTATTGGAAGTTTTCAAATACCTCTACCTACTGCCAAAAAGAAATATGAAATGCTTATTGTTGGGGAGATGCAAATACCCATTGAGGTAACTTAGTGATTTACGAAAGTTCTTCGGTTTCATGCTAATCGAAAGTGGTTGTTAATAAGACCGGATCAACCTTATTAATGAATCATTTTTTAACGGTATGAGGTTGATGTATTTAGTAAGCACTACTCTCTGTCCCTACATTTTATTCTCTGTTTTTATTAGTTAAATAAAATAAAATGCCATGTTTTGTCTGTTTTCTGAATTTCCCGTGGAATAAAAAATGACCCAAAAATAAAAGTTCTCAGAATGCCCAGAAAATTTTATATGAATTTTCTCTGAATATTTAAGAATTTTTGGTGCAAATAATACCAGAGGGGGGTGCACCTGGTGGGCACAACCCACCAGGGTGCACCAGCACCCCCTGGCTAGCCCTGGGGGTTTGTGGTCCCCACGTGGGCCCCCTCACTTATCTCTTTAGCCCAGATCATCACTCACCTCCAGAAAAAAAATCCCCATTGCTCTCTTTCTCGTGTTCTTGAGCTCAAACCCACGGATTTCAATCTCTTTGCTCGAAGCTCCGTTTCCGAAACTGTTTCGTGGATTTGTTGCTTGGTATGTGACTCCACCATTTGTCCAATTAGTTTTTGTTTTATTGGTTTATACTTTGAATAAATAGCTACTCTTGGTGCTGCTGTAGATTTGTTTGCATGTTCAATTATTAGTGTTCTAAGTAGTTTGAATGCTTGCTATGGCCTCTATGTATTCCTATGAGTAGTTGCTATTAGTTTTGTGAAGTTCTGTTGGAAAAAATTGTGGACTAAAAATTCATATTTTGGTTCATAGGAAAAATTGTACGCGTACATGATGAAACTGTTTGGAAGGAGTTCTTCGAGGAGATGATCCTCGGGGGCATCCTCTAGTGACAGCTCTGCTCGTCGGTCTTATGTTGAACCAAGCAAAAGTTCCACGCGAGATGCTGCCACCAAAACTTGCTTATGGCCTTGCGATGAGTATATGATGCAAGTGGGCATAAAAGAGGAATTCGAGCAATATGTTCACAATGTCGGTCTCGGTCCCTACCTCTCAGACAAGTGTGAACAGCGCCATCTTCTCACTGAATCATTTGTCAAAAGTTTTAAATATTTTCCACGTGAGTCTAGGGTGTAATTTATGCTTTATGATAACCCATTTACTATTCCGCTAGAGAACTTTGCTTACCATTGCAAACTTCCATTTTGGGGTTCGCTTGATGAGCCAGCAAAGGCTGAGTATGAGTCTTTCTTGACTAGCCTTTGTTACGGTGAAAATAGAGGAGTGAGGCAAGGAAGAATAAAGAGCATTCACTTTCCCGCAATTCAGTTCCTTGCATTATTTAACGGGAAATGCATAGTAGGCAAACAAGACTGTAGCATACTTTGTGCACCAGACTTAAGCCTCATTCACACTGCTCTCACTGGTGAAAGGAATTATAACCTTGGAGCGATTGTTGCACGTAGACTTCAGCATAACGCCAAAAGTGGCTGGTTCTATGGTGGAATATATGCCACGCATTTAGCATGAGGGCTGAGTGTTTCGCCTTTGCCTTTTGATCCTATCCTACCCACTCGGTATTTAGATTTGATGCTTTGAAAGAGCATAAGATTCTCACGAGAAGGGCTGATAACTTCACTTATAATCTAATGTTTAACCAATCACATGTTGTGGACACATATTTGCCTGCGCCATCTCTTTTTGATTAACAGCAAGGAAAGGTATTTTTTCTTGAGAGCGAGGCCCGAGCTCACAACACAGCAGTGTGGCCGCACGGCGTGATAAAGCCTCCGCACTGAGAGCCTCTGTGAGCTACCACACCGACTACTATCCTCCAGGCTACTGATCGATTACCAACTTAGGCCAAAAGCCTAAGCTTGGGGGAGTACGTGTTTCTCACCGACATTATATTCTGGTTCACATATCATTCTATGTGTCGGTGTTCACACTTTTTCATTGTACCATCCATGCTTAGATTTATTTTCTTGCTTTCTTCTTGTGTGTTTGAAAAACTTTAGAAAAACAAAAAAAATTAGTTGTACTAATTTACTTTCCATGCATGCTTAGTATTAGAACTAAAAAGAAAACCCAAAAAGATTTCCTTGTTCTTCTTATGCTTGTTGGGAGCTTTCCCGTGTAAATAGTTTTTCTCGTTTTGCTTTTTGTTTGCTTGTTCAAGAAAACAAAAACTCCAAAAATATTTCAGTGTGTTTCTCTGAATTTCATTTCCTTTTTATTCGAGTCTTACTGAGGAGAAGACCACGATGAAAATGTTGAGTGGCTCTCATATGAATAATTGTCGAACTAATAAAGAGCCCAATTTACCTTGTCTTCTCCTGTTGAATAAAATGTTTGCAGATTCCAGCTTAGTCCATGGCACTCTTGCACTATTATTATTTTCATATCATTCGATGAACTGGCCGTGGCAGAGAGAAACTAGTATGAACTCGACTTGTTCTTGTTGTGTAAATACGTTTAACTTAGTGCCCATGCTTCAGCCCATTATGATTAAACATGTTTGCAATGACAATTAGAGATTATAGTTTCTCATGCCATGCATAAGTAGCTGGGATTTGATGATGATTTATCTTGGATATCAACATAGCGTTAAAATGATTGTGATGTAGTATGATGATATGGTATCCTCCTCTGAATGTTCGAGTGGCTTGACTTGGCACATGTTCATGCATGTAGTTGAATCAAAACCAACATAGCCTCTATAATATTAATGTTCATGGTGTTCATATCCTACTCATGCTAGTGTCCAATGTTACTTGTGCATAATGCCTGGTTATGATCGATGTTGCTCTCTAGCTGGCCGCTTCCCAATCTTAATTGCTAGCCTTCGCCTGTACTAAGTGGGAACTCTGCTTGTACATCAAAAAATTTGAACCCAAAGTTATTCCAGATGAGTCCACCGTACCTACCTATAAACGGTATTACCCTGCCGTCCTAAGTAAATTCGCATGTGCCACCTCTAAAAACTTCTAAAAATTATCCTTTTGTGTGCCTGGATCATTCGTGGAACGACATGAGGTGGTCGATATCTTTCGTGCTAAGCATGTTATCCTCAGGTCAAGTGTTTATTCACTCGCCATCGCACGAGGAAATGGGTGGAATTAGGGATGCCCAGTCCCAAACTACAAACATGAAAAAGAGTTCAGCTCTTGAATAATCAAACAAACAATCCCAATGGAGTCAAAACCTTTACTTTCCGCTTGGGAACCGCCACTAGCGTGCTTAGCATGGAAGATGTTGATAACTGATGGTCGTGAAGTGAATAAGAAGGGTGCATGTCTCAAAATATCATTTACCTCTATTTTAAAAATTGAGATCTGGCACCTCTGCAAATCACTGCTTCCCTCTGTGAAGGGACTACCTATTTACTTTTATGTTGTGTAACCACCTTCTTAAAACAAGCGCCAGAAACTGAGTAGAGCATAGCTGTCATGATTTATACATTGTGTATAGCTAATGTTGGGTGCATCATGACTGGATCTTTTCTACCATGAATTACAATTTTTAGTCGTTGCTTGAACATTGGAGGTGCTCTGCATTTATGTTTTGCGGTCTCAGAAAGGGCTAGCGAGATACCACTATTGTCATATTATATCATGGTTGTTTTGACAACATGTTGCTGTTTGAGATCTCTTATTATCGCTCGCTAGCTGATTATGACATTGATATGAGTTATTATAATCTTTAAATGTTATTGTTGACATGGTTAGTTATAATCTTTGGTTGAAAACACAGGTCTTTGTTTAAGCTTATTTATGCAAACAAGAGCAAAAGAGTTCGTAAAGTTTTTCTTTCTCACTTTCAGTTTATCAACTGAATTGCTTGAGGACAAGAAAAGATTTAAGCTTGGGGGAGTTGATACGTCTCCAACGTATCTACTTTTTCTCATGTTTTTCCTCTTGTTTTGGACTCTAATTTGCATGATTTGAATGAAACTACCCCCTCACTGACGTTGTTTTCAGCAGAACTACCATGGTGTTGTTTTTGTGCAGAAATAAAAGTTCTCGGAATAAAGTAAAACTTTTTGCAAGGATTTTTTATGGAATAAAAGAAGATTTTTGTAGCCAACAACCACCGGAGAGGGGCAGCTGGGTGGGCACAACCCACCAGGGTGCACCCCCCTCTCCTGGCGCGCCCAGGTGGGTTGTACCCACCTGGTGGCCCTGCTGATGACCCCCTGGTACTATAAATTCACATTATTCCCAAAAAAATCAAGGAGAAAGAATTATCGCGTTTCACGAGACGGAGCCGCCGCCAAGCCCTGTTCTTCCTCGGGAGGGCAGATGTGGAGTCCGTTTCGGGCTTCGGAGAGGGGGGCCTTCGTTCTTTGTCATCACCAACCAATCTCCATCGCCAATTCCATGATGCTCCTCACCGGGAGTGAGTAATTCCTTCATAGGCTCGCTGGTCGGTGAGGAGTTGGATGAGATTCATCATGTAATCGAGTTAGTTTGTTAGGGCATGATCCCTAGTATCCACTACGTTCTTACATTGATGTTTCTATGACTTTGCTATGCTTAATGCTTGTAACTTTGGGCCCAGGTGCCATGAACTCAGATCTGAACCGTTTATGAATTCATCCTTATATCCATGTTTTAGATCCGATCTTGCAAGTTATAGTCACCTACTACGTGTTATGATCCGGCAACCCCGGAGTGACAACAACCGGGCCCACTCCCGGTGATGACCGTAGTTTGAGGAGTTCATGTATTCACTGTGTGTTAATGATTTGTTCCGATTCTCTACTAAAAGGAGGCCTTAATATCCCTTAGTTTCCATTATGGACCCCGCTGCCACGGGAGAGTAGGACAAAAGATGTCATGCAAGTTCTTTTAGTAAAGCACATATGACTATTTACGGAATACATGCCTACATTATATCGATGAACTGGAGCTAGTGTCGTATCGCCCTAGGTTATAACTGTCACATGATGAATATCATCCAACAAGTCACCAATCCAATGCCTATGAATTTATTTATATTGATCTTGTTGCGTTACTATTGCTATCAACACAGTTACACTTGCTACAAATTACTGATATCACTGTTACTGTTACCATTGCTGCTGTCACTATTACCAAAACTATCAAACTACTTTGCTATTGATTACTTGCTGCAGATAATTAATCTCCAGGTGTGGTTGAATTGACAACTCAGCTGCTAATACCTTCAAATATTCTTTGGCTCCCCTTGTGTCGATCTATATATTTGGGTTGAATACTGTACCGTCGAAAACTGTTGTGATCCCCTATACTTGTGGGTTATCACGCGCGCGTTGCCACGCAATGCAGTTACGTGCGGCACGATGGAGTTACGCGCTGCAAATTAGAACTACCATCAGGGCCTGTCGATATTCTTGGCCATCCGGCTTCCCCTTTAATTCCCGCGGCCATTATAACCTTAGTATCTTCAACCTTTCAATCGCGCCCCACAAGACAACAAGTGTAACACCCCGGATGTAACTTTCCATTTTTGTAACTCCAACTCTTGCCATTTTCGGCATTGTGATATGATATTCCCTCCGTGGTTGGGTTTTTGTCTTTTGTTTTGGATTTTGTTCTTGTCATGCATCTCATATCATGTCATCATGTGCATCTCATTTGCATACGTGCTCGTCTCATGCATCCGAGCATTTTCCCCGTTGTCCGTTTTGTAATCCGGCACTCCTAAGTTCCCCGGCGTCCCCTTTGACATTTTTCCGTGAGCGGGTACTAAAACTTTCTCGGAATGGACCGAGGTTTGTCAAATGGCCTTGGTACACCACCGGTAGACCACCTGTCAAGTTCCGTGCCATTTGGAGCTCGTTTGGTACTCCAACGGTTAACCGCACTCTCGCAAAGGCCTCTTTTAAGTTGCAGCCCAACACCCCTCCAAAACAGCCCAATAACCCATCTAAGTCACTTCCATGCTCTCCGTCGTCGGATCACGATCGTGTGGGCGAAAACCGCTCCTCATTTGGAGCTTCCTAGCTCCTTCTACTTATAAAAACACCCCCCTCCCTCGAAATCCCGGGTCATTTCCACCCTAACCCTAGTCCCGCTCCTCTCCGCGCCGCCGGACACGTCCCGGGAGCCAGGCAGACCTTGTCGCCCGCCGCCCAGCCAATCATGAGCCGCCACGTGGGCGACCAGCGCCCACATCGCCGCCCGGCTCACAGCTTGAGCCCGTCGGGCCAGGCGGAGAGCCTCCAGACGCCTGGCGCCGTGCCGCCCGGCCGCCCGTCGCCCGGCACGCCTCCATGCCCGCCGCCGACCTCGCCCGTCGTCGGCCGCCTCCGCCGCCTCGCCGCCGCGCCCGGCCTCGTCCCCGGCCTCTCCTCCCTTCTTCTCCGGCGAGCCGCCGCCGGCGAACTCCGATCCGCGCGCCCCGGATCCAGATCCGGTCTCGGTTGGCTTCTTCTCCCCGATTTTCGTCCAAGTCATTATTCTGCAGATTATTTGTTGCATGTTCTTCGCATCATAACTCTGTACGCGTGGCTCCGTTTTGGGCGTGTAGCATACCGTAATGTTCACCTCGATGAGTACATCATTTCGTCTCATTGCATCATTTTCATTTGAGCCCATCTTGATGCCTTAAATGCTGTTAGAAGAGGGCTATGTGATGTTAGTTTCAGGTTCTTATCAGAACTTGCACTTTTGTCATTTTTGCCATGATTGATTTGAGCATCCTATGAACTTGAGTCCTACATGTGTTTTGTAATATGCCATGTCATCTTTACAGGGGTGTATGCCATGTATTCTTGTGATCTCTGTGGTGACTAGCACAAGCATGCAAACTAGGCTTCATGATGTTGCTGATTTCAGCCCCTGTTTTGCTGATATTTTTATGCCATGTTAACTTGATGCTACCGAGAGATCCATGCATATTTTGAGATACTTCAGTAAGGATGTTTTGAACATATGGTTATGATATATCCATCCATGCCATTGTTTGCAATTATGAAGTGCCATAGCTTGAGTCAATCAAGCTCTACTTTTGGTATAAAATGTTTCCTGGCAGATTGTTTACATGTTATTCAATTTTGCCAAGGTTGTTGTAGTTGATCCGTGTATGATATGATGTTGTTCTTGCCATGTGTAGCTTCTATGCCATGTCTTATTGATGGATATATGCTTAGTTTATCTTGTAATGCTCTGTACTGAGTGCATCGAGCTCGCGAAGGTGCCTTCATAATTCTGTCAATGTCATGCCCTGTTTGCTGAATCTGTTAACGAAACTTGCTATGTTTACGTGGGTGCCATCATATTTTCTGATCCCTTTTGGCTCATGGTCAGTAAGGGACTTTTGTTTTATGCTTTGAGTAGATTCATGCCATGCCTTGTTTTGCTATTATAAGTTCCTGTAGCATGCTGTTTGCTTGCTCTGAACATTGCTTCCTGATGCTGATTCTGCCATGTTCAGTATTTTCACTAAGTCTGTGAAGCTGATATATTTTGCACTTTTGCCATGCTTGTTTGCACCTGTTATGGTGTGATTTAGCCGTAGCTCAGTGTTCATCTTTTGTCAATCATCTTGCGTAGATCACTGCCATATGCTTTTCTGGTACGTTTGTGTGCAGTAGCTTAATATCTTGTTGCTTGCTATGTGGCATCATGCTGTTAATGGCAGATTTGTGCCATTCTTGTTTTGCTTGTCATTTGCAAACCGTGCATCCGATTCCGGCGATCTTTATATCGATTTCAACCGAAATCATCTCACCTTTCCAGAGGCATACTTGGTTTGCCAAGTTGATGCCTGGTTCATCATTTTCCTTCGGGAGCACGCATACGCACTGCATATCACATCTCGCATATCATGCCATGTATTGCATCATGCTGCTTGTGCATTGCACCGTGATTTATTGTGGTTCCTTTGTTTGTGTTCTTGATTTGGGTAGAGCCGGGAGACGAGTACGTGAACGAGGAACCTGTTGAGAACGCTACGAGGATCAAGCTTTCGACAACTCGAGAACTTTCTGAGCAAGATGACCATACCCTCGAAATCACTTCTATCTTTGCTTGCTAGATGCTCGCTCTTTTGCTATGCCTATGCTACGATGCCTATTACTTGCTTATCATGCCTCCCATATTTCCATGTCAAGCCCCTAACCATCCTTTCCTAGCAAACCGTTGTTTGGCTATGTTACCGCTTTGCTCAGCCCCTCTTATAGCGTTGCTAGTTGCAGGTGAAGATGAAGTTTGTTCCTTGTTGGAACATGGAGATGTTGTTCCTTGTTGGAACATGTTTACTTGTTGGGATATCACAATATCTATTGTTTAATTAATGCATCTATATACTTGGTAAAGGGTGGAAGACTCGGCCTTATGCACGGTGTTTTGTTCCACTCTTGCCACCTAGTTTCAAATCATACCGGTGTTATGTTCCTTGATTTTGCGTTCCTTACGGTTGGGTGATTTATGGGACCCCCTTGACAGTTCGCTTTGAATAAGACTCCTCCAAAAGGCCCAACTTTGGTTTTACCATTTGCCACCTAAGCCTTTTCCCCGGGTTTTTGCGAGCCCGAGGGTCATCTTTATTTAACCCCGGGCCAATGCTCCTCTGGCGTTGGTCCAAACTAAAGCCACTTGCGGTGCCGCTGAGGCAACTTGGGGTATCCTCGGTTGCCGTACGTACTGCTCATCCGGATGTGCCCTGAGAACGAGATATGTGCAGCTCCTATCGGGATTTGTCGGCACAATCGGGCGGCTTTGCTGGTCTGGTTTTATTGCTGTCAAAATGTCTTGTAGTCCGGGATTCCGAGACTGATCGGGTCTTCCCGGTAGAAGGAATATCCTTCGTTGACCGTAGGAGCTTATAATGGGCTAAGTTGGGACACCCCTGCAGGGTATTATCTTTCGAAAGCCGTGCCCGCGGTTATGAGGCAGATGGGAATTTATTAATGTCCGGTTGTAGAAAACCAGAAGTTGACCTTAATTAATACACATCAACCGCGTGTGTAACCGTGATGGTCTCTTCTCGGCGGAGTCCGGGAAGTGAACACGGTGTTGGAGTTATGTTTGACGTAAGTAGTTTCAGGATCACTTCTTGATCGCTACTAGCTTCACGGCCGTGCCTTGCTTCTCTTCTCGCTCTCTTTTTGCGAATGTAGCCACCATATATGCTAGTAAACTGCTGCAGCTCCACCTCACAACTCTGTCCTTCCTATAAGCTTAAATAGTCTTGATCTCGCGGGTGTGGGATTGCCGAGTCCCGTGACTCACGGATTCTACCAAAACAGTTGCGGTGCCGGCGATGCGGTCAGATGGCATAGCCGAGCTCAAGTGGGAGTTCGACGAGGACGTGGTCGTTACTATGTGTCTTTTCACGATGATCGATGAGTGGAGCCCAGTTGGGATGATCGGGGATCTGTGTAGCATTTGGGGTAATCTTCTTTTATTTTGGTTCCGTAGTCGGACCTTGAGTGTAATCTGGATGATGGATGTTTATTTATGTATTGTGTGAAGTGGCGACTGTAAGCCAACTATGTATCTCTTTCCCTTATGTATTACATGGGTTGTGTGAAGATTACCTCACTTGCGACATTGATTTTAATGCGGTTATGCCTCTAAGTCGTGCTTCGACACGTGGGAGATATAGCCGCATCGAGGGCGTTACAACAAGCCCACCCACGATGACACATAGAGAGGGGATGTCTAGCGGCGCTCCAATGGAGTACGGCGAGCACAAAGTGGAGACCCACGCAAGGGAGACAGATCTCTCGGTGGTGTACACCATCTACCCGGCCGTGGTGGACGACTACACCAATAGCGTTGAGCAGTTTCTTGCTCGAGACAAGTATAAGGTGGTTGGCATCGACCTCCAGTACACCGCCGGTCGTCCCGACATAGATCAGAAGGTTGTCGTCGCCCAGTTGTGCGTGAGCCATCATGTCCTCATCTACCACTACTTCATGGCCATAGAGCCTTGCGACCGTTTCAACAGGTTTGTCAACAGCACCATCGACTACAAGTTCGCCATGGTGGAAGCCACCGACAATGTAAAAGCGCTCAGGGTTACGGGCTTGGCCTGCCAGAACCTTGTCGAAATCCTTGAGCACTACAGGGTCTGGGGCAGCACGACGAAGGACTCCCTGGTTGAACTCGCCTCAGCCATCATCGACCTGTACTACAAAAATATGAAGCAGGATGCCAACAGAACATGTCCCGTATCCTGGTATGGGGCCTGGATGCGGCAACTGGATGAACCTCACCTCAGGTTCGTGGCCAAGAGCGTGTACACATGCTACGAGATGCACAGGCGGATCGTTGACATGAGAAAGTGCCTTGTTACGGAGATCGACGAGGCCGGATCGAGCCACAACCAGAGCAAGCGTCACAAGAAGTAGATGATGATCAGATGATCATTTATCCTAGTTAATCATGCATGTAATATATAGTTTACTTTGGTGTGTGGAAATGCCATGGTTGTAGTATCCACCTATGTAAGTGGATGTTTAATTTGGTTATGCAACCATGTCCTTATAAGTGTGTATATATATATATATATGTGTTGTTGTTCTGTATGCAATCCCATCGCACAACACACACGTCTTATTAGCAGCAACCATTTGTGTTATTATCGGTCTTCGCACACATTTCTGATTATAGCCCTGTTTTTCGCGTATCACACATATCTTGTTATATTGAATCGTTTCTGTTCTCTTGTCTCAACACAAACGGTTCATCCGAGTGAATCGCATGCCGTATATTGCACACACCTTGATCTGGCTGGCCGTTTCTTTTGTGTTGCCTAATCACAAACAGTTCATCCGAGTGAACTGTATGATGTATATCGCACACACATTTATCTGGCTGCCCGTTTGTTTTGTTCCTCCTCACTGCAAACAGTTAATTGAACTAAACCGTATGCCCTACATCGCACACGCAACTAAAATCTGAACCGTGTTTGACGCATCCGTCATCACAAACCTTTTGCACCTTTTTTAACGGTCTTTTTACACCACTGTTTGCGATTATTGAATCTCACATAGTTCCGTCGAAGGGTCTCTGATCGTAGTGTCGCGTTAGCAGCATCCTGCATTAGTGCATGTTTGATGTATCCTTCATCGCAAATGTTTTGCATCTTTTTTGACGGTCTTTTTACATCACCATTTGCGACTAATGTATCGCACATAGTTTCGTCAAAGGGTCTCTGATCGTAGTGTCATGTTAGCAGCATCCTGCAGTAGTGGGTAGAAGGTACTGATTTCGGTGAAACATATGCTATTGTTGCTCGCCTTGAGGCAATTCGTATTCTTATTGCTTATGCCAATTACAATGATATCCTGCTTTATTAAATGGATGTGAAAAGTGCTTTCCTCAATGGTGAACTTGATAAGGAAGTATATGTTAGGCAGCCACCTGTCTTTGAACACCCTGAGTTTGCTAACAAATTTTTCAGGTTGAAGAAGGCTCTATATGGGTTGAAGCAAGCCCCTCGAGCTTGGTATGACACCCTGAAGAAATTTTTGCTCGAAAAGGGGTTCAAACCAGGATCCACTGATTCCACTCTTTTCACTCGTGTTGCTAATGGTGATCTATTCGTGTGTAAAATTTATGTGGATGATATTATCTTCGGATGTACTAACAATGCTTGCAGTTTAGAGTTCGGGAAAATGATGTCCAAGAAATATCAAATGTCTATGATGGGTAAACTTAAGTTCTTTCACCGACAGCAAATACGTCAAAAGGACAATGGAATTTTCATATCTCAAGAAAAATACCTCAGAGACTGTCTGAAGAAGTTAAAAATGCAAGATTTCAAACTAAAGGGCTACAAAACTCCAATGCCCACGAATGGTAAGATGGACGCTGCTACCTCTTGAGCATGCGTTGGTTTTCCCTTGAATATGTAAGGGTGATGTAGGAAAGTAGCGTAAGTATTTCCCTCAGTTTTTTAGAACCAAGGTATCAATCCAGTAGGAGACTACACGCAAATCGCCTAGTACCTGCACAAACAATCAAGAACCTTGCAACCAACGTGATAAAGGGGTTTTCAATCCCTTCATGGCCACGTGCAAAAGTGAGATCTGATAAAGATAATAAGATAAATATTTTTGGTTGGAAAGTAAAGATTGCAAAATAAATGGCGACAGAAATTGGCAAGTCGGCGGGAAACTAATATGATGTAAAATAGACCCGGGGGCCACAGGTTTCACTAGTGGCTTCTCTCATGATAGCATATATTACGGTGGGTGAACAAATTACTGCCGAGCAACTGATAGAAAAGTGCATAGTTATGAGAATATCTAGGCATGATCATGAATATAGGCATCGTAATAAAAGGTGTCAAGTAGACCAAAACGATTCTGCATCTACTACTATTACTCCACACATCGTAGCTATCCCGCATGCATCTCGAGTATTAAGTTCATAAGAAACGAGTAATGCATTAGGCAAGATGACATGATGTAGAGGGATAAACTCAAGCAATATGATATAAACCCCATCTTTTTATCCTCGATGGCAACAATACAATACGTGTCGGTTCCCTTTACATCCTTTGGGATCGAGCACCGCAAGATTGAACCCAAAGCTAAGCACTTCTCCCATTGCAAGAAAGATCAATCTAGTAGGCCAAACTAAACCGATAATTCAAAGAGACTTGCAAAGATATCAAATCATGCATATAGGAATTCAGAGAAGAATCAAATATTGTTCATAGATAATCTTGATCATAAACCCACAATTCATCGGATCTTGGCAAACACACCGCAAAAGAATATTACATCGAATAAATCTCCAAGAACATCGAGGAGAACTTTGTATTGAAAACCAAAGAGAGAGAAGAAGCCATCTAGCTAATAACTATGGACCCGAAGGTCTGTGGTAAACTACTCACACATCATCGGAGAGGCTATGGTGTTGATGTAGAAACCCTCCGTGATCGATTCCCCCTCTGTGGGCGGCGGAAAATGCCGGATATGGGATCTCACAGTCTGAGAAGGTTGCAGCGGTGGAAAAGTGGTTTCGTGGCTCCCCTGGATGTTTTCAGGGTATAAGAGTATGTATAGGAAAGAAGTAGGTCGGTGGAGCTATGTGGGGCCCCACGAGGGTGGGGGCACGCCTACCCCCCCCCCCCCCGGGGCACGCCCTCCTGCCTCGTGGACGCCTCGTTGCGTCTCTGACTTCCACTCCAAGTCTCCTGGATTGCATTTGTTCCAAGAAAGATCCTCGCGAAGGTTTCATTCCGTTTGGATTCCGTTTGATATTCCTTTTCTGCGAAACTCCGAAATAGGCAAAAAACAGCAATTTACCTTTGCGCCTTCGGTTAATAGGTTAGTCCCAAAAATAATACAAAAGAGTATATTAAAGCCCATTAAACATCCAAAACAGATAATATAATAGCATGGAACAATCAAAAATTATAGATACGTTGGAGACGTATCAAGCATCCCCAAGCTTAATTCTTGCTCGTCCTCGAGTAGGTAAATGATAAAAATAGAATTTTTGATGTGGAATGCTACCTAGCATAATTTTCAATGTAATTCTCTATATTGTGGCATGAATGTTTAGATTCAAAAGATTCTAGACAAAAGTTTAATATTGACATAAAAATAATAATACTTCAAGCATACAAATCAAGCAATTATGTCTTATCAAAATAACATAGCCAAAGAAAGCTTATCCCTACAAAATCGTATAGTTTGGCCATGCTTCATCTTCGTCAGACAAAATGCTCCCATCATGCACAACCCCGATGACAAGCCAAGCAATTGTTTCATACTTAGCCTTTTCAAACTCTTTCAACTTTCACGCAATATATGAGCGCGAGCCATGGACATAGCACTTGGGTGGAATAGAATATGATGATGGAGGTTGTGTGAGAATATAAAAAAGGAGAAAGACTCACATTGACGCGGCTAATCAACGGGCTATGGAGATGCCCGTCAATTGATGTCAATGCAAGGAGTAGGGATTGCCATGCAACGGATGCACTAGAGCTATAAATATATGAAAGATCAACAAAAGAAAGTAAGTGGGTGTGCATCCAACTTGCTTGCTCACAAAGACCTAGGGCAATTTTGAGGAAGCCCGTCATTGGAATATACAAGCCAAGTTCTATAATGGAAAATTCCCACTAGTATATGAAAGTGACAAAATAAGAGACTCTCTATCATGAAGATCATGGTGCTACTTTGAAGCACAAGTGTGGAAAAAGGATAGTAACATTGCCCCTTCTCTCTTTTTCTCTCATTTTTTTATTTGGGCCTTCTCTCTTTTTGTATGGCCTCTTTTTTTATTTGGGCTTCTTTGGCCTCTCTTTTTTTCGTCCGGAGTCTCATCCCGACTTGTGGGGGAGTCATAGTCTCCATCATCCTTTCCTCACATGGGACAATGCTCTAATAATGATAATCATCGCACTTTATTTACTTACAACTCAAGAATTACAACTCGATACTTAGAGCAAAATATGACCCTATGTGAATGCCTCTGGAGGTGTACTGGGATGTGCAATGAATCAAGAGTGACATGTATGAAAGAATTGTGAAGGTGGCCATGCCACAAATACGATGTCAACTACATGATCATGCAAAGCAATATGAAAATGATGGAGCGTGTCATAATAAACGGAACGGCGGAAAGTTGCATGGCAATATATCTCGGAATGGCTATGGAAATGCCATAATATGTAGGTATGGTGGATGTTTTGAGGAAGACATAAGGAGGCTTATGTGTGATAGAGCGTATCATATCACGGGGTTTGGATGCACCGGCGAAGTTTGCACCAACTCTCGAGGTGAGAAAGGGCAATGCACGGTATCGAAGAGGCTAGCAACGATGGAAGGGTGAGAGTGCGTATAATCCATGGACTCAACATTAGTCATAAAGAACTCACATACTTATTGCAAAAATCTACAAGTCATCAAAACCAAGCACTACATGCATGCTCCTAGGGGGATAGAAAGGTAGGAAAATACCATCGCTCATCCCCGACCAACACTCATAAGGAAAGCAATCAAAGAACACCTCATGCTTCAAATTTGTCACACAACATTTACCATACGTGCATGCTACGGGACTTGCAAACCTCAACCAATTACACAATTACTCAACTAGCACGACTCTAATATTACCATCTCTATATCTCAAAACAACTATCAAGTATCAAACTTCTCATAGTAATTAATGCACTCTATATGAAAGTTTTTATTATACCCATCTTGGATGCCTATCATATTAGGACTAATTTTATAACCAAAGAAAATTACCATGCTGTTCTAAAAGACTCTCAAAATAATATAAGTGAAGCATGAGAGATCAATAATTTCTATTAAATAAAACCACCACCGTGCTCTAAAAAGGTATAAGTGAAGCACTAGAGCAAAATTATCTAGCTCAAAAGATATAAGTGAAACACATAGAGTATTCTAATAAATTCCGATTCATGTGTGTGTCTCTAAAAGCTGTGTACAGCAAGGATAATTGTGGTAAACTAAAAAGAAAAGACAAAAATCATACAAGACGCTCCAAGCAAAACACATATCATGTGGTGAATAAAAATATAGCCTCGAGTAAAGTTACCGATAGACGAAGACGAAAGAGGGGATGCCTTTCGGGGCATCCCCAAGCTTAGGATTTTGGTTGTCCTTGAATTTTACCTTGGTGTGCCTTGGGCATACCAAATATTAGGCTCTTGCCACTCCTTATTCCAAAATCCATCAAATCTTTACCCAAAAACTTGAAAACTTCACAACACAAAACTTAAACAGAAAATCTCATGAGCTCTATTAGTGTAAGAAAACAAACCACCACTTTAAGGTACTGTAATGAACTCATTCTTTATTTATATTGGTGTTAAACCTACTGTAGTCCAACTTCTCTATGGTTCATACCCCCCGATACTAGCCATAGATTCATCAAAATAAGCAAACAACACACGAAAAAACAGAATCTGTAAAAAACAGAACAGTCTGTAGTAATCTGTATCAAACGTATGCTTCTCGAACTCCAAAAATTCTGAAATAAATTGTTGGACGTGAGGAATTTATCTATTGATCATCTTAAAAAAGAATCAACCTAAAATCACTCTCCAGTAAAAAAATGGCAGCTAATCTCGTGAGCGCTAAAGTTTCTATTTTTTACAGCAAGATCACAAAGACTTCACCCAAGTCTTCCCAAAGGTTCTACTTGGCACAAACACTAACTAAAACATAAAACAACATCTAAACAGAGGCTAGATGAATTATTTATTACTAAACAGGAACAAAAAGCAAAAACAAAAATAAAATTGGGTTGCCTCCCAACAAGCGCTATCATTTAAGGCCCCTAGCTAGGCATTGATAATTTCAGTGATGCTCACACGAAAGATAATAATGAAACACAAAGAGAGCATCATAAAACAAGTGACAAACATATTTAAGTCTAACATACTTCATATGCATAGGCATTTTATAGGAAAACAAATTATCAAGACAAGCAAAACATAGCATATGCACGGAGGAAGAAAGAAACAATAGCAATGTCAACATAACGAGAGGTAATTTAGTAACACGAAAATTTCTACAACCATATTTTCCTCTCTCATAATAATTACATGTGGGATCATACTCAAGTACAACAATATATCTATCACTTAACATATTCTCTAGTTGATCCACACGCATGCAAAGTTGACACTCTTCCGAGATAATGGGATTAACATTAACTAAAGTCATGACCTCTCCAAACCCACTTTTATCAAAAATATCATAAGATTGAACATTCTCCAAATATGTGGGATCTAAAGTTGACACTCTTCCAAACCCACTTTCAATATTATTGCAAACATTATTATCAATCGCATATTCATCATGGGGTTTAAATAAATTTTCAAGATCATAAGAAGAATCACCCCAATCATGATCATTGCAACAAGTAATGGACATAGCAAAACTAGCATTCCCAAGCTTAGGGTTTTGCATATCATTAACACAATTTACATTAATAGAATTTATAATAACATCATTGCAATCATGCTTTTGATTCAAGGAACTATCAAGTATGGGTGCAATAGCAATAATCTCATGTTTAACATAAGGAACTATAGCAAATTCATCTCCATAAATATTGGCATCATGGCCATAAGAATAGAAAGCATCATGTTCATCAAGGGATATTTCAATCAAATCATCGGAATCATAATTATCTATAGATTTGTGCATATCATTATTTTCTTCCAAAGCAACGGCCATTCTCTTAATAAATTCCTTAACATAGGCATTATGAGCATAGTTTTCATAGCAATATTTAAGTATGTCGGATTTTTCAGATTTGTAGAGAGTAATATCATACTTTTCAATCAAAGAAGCAACTTCATGAGCACCCTTAAAAATGACAAATTCTTCAATTTGTTCGATATCATAGTAACTATAAACACCCTTTCCATAAGAAGATAAGATTTCATTATCATTAAACTCACATAGGTAGTGAAGGTGTTTTTTAGGGTTCTTAGAGCAACAAGTAAAATCATAAATTTTACAAAGATTCCAAGCATAGCATAGAAAACTATTTATTTGATACCATAAGAGCTTCCCCTTTTCAGACAAACGATGACGCACAAAATGAGCATGCTCATTTAAAGATTTTCCCTCAACTAAACTAGTTGGGGTTTGACCTGACACACATATAGATCGAAGATGATCCAAGTAGAACACTTTAAGTGGATCCATATCAATAGATTTTTAGCAAGCAAAGATGCAAGCAAATAGAAGGCACATGGTAACACAAGATCGAATGGAAGGAGGGCGAAGAAAAGGCAAAGGTTTTCGAAAATCATTTTAGAAGTGGAGGAGACGAAAACGAGAGGCGAATGGCAAATATTGTAATGCGAGGGATAAGAGTTTGTGATGGGTACTTGGTATTTCTTGACTTGAGCGTAGATCTCCCCGGCAACGGCGCCAGAAATCCTTCTTGCTACCTCTTGAGCATGCGTTGGTTTTCCCTTGAAGAGGAAAGGGTGATGCAGTAAAGTACCGTAAGTATTTCCCTCAGTTTTCGAGAACCAAGCTATCAATCCAGTAGGTGACTACACGCAAATCGCCTAGTACCTGCACAAACAATCAAGAACCTTGCAACCAACGCAATAAAGGGGTTGTTAATCCCTTCACGGCCACTTGCAAAAGTGAGGTCTGATAAAGATAATAAGATAAATATTTTTGGTATTTTTGTTGTATAGATTGGAAAGTACATATTGCAAAATAAACAGCGACAGAAATTGGCAAGTTGACGGGAAAATAATATGATGTAAAATAGACCCGGGGGCCACAGGTTTCACTAGTGGCTTCTCTCATGATAGCATATATTACGGTGGCTGAACAAATTACTGCCGAGCAATTGATAGAAAAGCGCATAGTTATGAGAATATCTAGGCATGATCATGAACATAGGCATCACATCCGTGTCAAGTAGACCCAAACGATTCTGCATCTACTACTATTACCCACACATCGACCGCCATCCAGCATGCATCTAGAGTACTAAGTTCATAAGAACAGAGTAACGCATTAGGCAAGATGACATGATGTAGAGGGATAAACTCAAGCAATATGATATAAACCCCATCTTTTTATCCTCGATGGCAACAATACAATACGTGTCGGTTCCCTTTCTGTCACTAGGATCGAGCACCGCAAGATTGAACCCAAAGCTAAGCACTTCTCCCATTGCAAGAAAGATCAATCTAGTAGGCCAAACTAAATCGATAATTTGAAGAGACTTGCAAAGATACCAAATCATGCATATAAGAATTCAGATAAGAATCAAATATTGTTCATAGATAATCTTGATCATAAACCCATAGTTCATCGGATCTCGGCAAACACACCGCAAAAGAATATAACATCGAATAAATCTCCAAGAACATCGAGGAGAACTTTGTATTGAGAACCAAAGAGAGAGAAGAAGCCATCTAGCTAATAACTATGGACCCGAAGGTCTGTGGTAAACTACTCACACATCCGGAGGCTATGGTGTTGATGTAGAAGCCCTCCATGATCGATTCACCCTCTCGGTGGAAGCCTAGGAAAAACCCCAAGATGGGATCTCACAGTGCTGCAGAAGGTTGCGGCGGTGGATAAGTGGTTTCATGGATCCCTGGATGTTTCAGGGTATAAGAGTATATATAGGCGAAAGAAGTAGGTCGGTGGAGCTACTGAGGGGCCTGAGGGGTGGGGCGCGCCTACCCCGTCGGGGCGCGCCCTCCTGCCTCGTGGCCGCCTCGTTGCGTCTCTGACTTCCACTCCAAGTCTCCTGGATTGCGTTTGTTCCAAGAAAGATCCTCGCGAAGGTTTCGTCCCGTTTGGATTCCGTTTGATATTTCTTTTCTGTGAAACACTGAAATAGGCAAAAAACAACAATTTGCTCTGGGCCTTCGGTTAATAGGTTTGTCCCAAAAAAATATAAAAGGGTATATTAAAGCCCATTAAACATACAAAACAGATAATATAATAGCATGGAACAAACAAAAATTATAGATACGTTGGAGACGTATCAGACGTAGATGTGTGTGGTAGGGATTAAGATCAGGAGGCATATCATTCGATGATTGGTTCTTTGCTCTACCTATGTGCATCCAGACCTTACATTATGTTGAGTGTTTGTATGTCTGCCCGCAATCAAGCTGCACTGAAAGAATCGCATCACCAAGTGGTCAAGTGTATTCTGAGATATTTGGCTCACACCCCCACCTTAGGTTTATGGTATCCTAAGGGAGCACGGTTTGATCTCATTGGCTATTCTCACTCAGATTACGCAGGTGACTTGGTTGACAGGAAATCTACTTCGGGGACATGCCATTTCCTCGGTAGATCTTTGGTGTGTTGGTCATCAAGGAAGCAGAATTGTGTATCTCTCTCTATGGCTGAAGCCGAATATATTGATGTTGGTGCTTGCTGCACTTAGTTATTGTGGATGAAGCAGGCTCTGAAGGATTATGGCATCAAGGTCAACAATATTCCTCTATATTGCGACAATGAGAGTGCGATCAAATTTGCACACAATCCAGTGTGGCACTCCTGCACCAAGCATATTGCCATCAGACATCATTTCATTCATGATCATGTTGCTCGAGGAGATATTGTTATTGATCACGTCAGGACCAAAGACAATCTCGCTGACATCTTCACCAAGCCTCTCGATGAGAAAAGATTCTATGCAGTAAGCTGGACTCGGCACCCGTGCCAACACTTCCACATCTTAGAAGGAATGGGTGCATAACACTCGAAGAGTTTGAAAATTCCAACAAAGGGAAATTTTCTTTCTGAGAGTGAATACATTAATGAAGAACAAGACTAACCGGGTGCCACGATAATTGTGTGATGCTCGGGGTCATACAGTTCTTATACGGTGGGTCATGCCACCACAATTTCTCTTCATTGAGTTTCTTTTCGATTGATAGATTTATGTTTGTCCGAATGTACTTCACTCATAGCTTTTCATTCGGGTGTTTGTGTTTCTTTGTCTGAGTGAAATGCCTAGGACCCTATTTTCCCTCTATTCTATCTTTCCTAGTCTATGACATTCCGTTATATGCTCAATTTCATCTCGTAACGAAACTTTATCTGGTTTCCTTGACCATGTTAAAGGTTCGGACCAAACTTAAATCGTTTTGGCGAAAGCCGTCCAAAATTTGGGGTTTCCCACCCAAGTCAGGACCATGATCTTTTATGACTGTTGCCACGTGTTATCCATCAACTGCCACCTTATCTTGTTTGTTGAATCGCAATAGTCTTTGGACTGTCGCCATTCGATTGCATTCACTCCATGTAGTTATTTCCCCTGGCATATAAATACCGCATCGCCACCGCTCCCTCATCCTCTTCATCTCCTCTTCGCCACCATCTCCTCTAAAGCCCTACCATACTGCTCCTCCTAGAGTTCGACGCCAATGATCCCTTCGCCACTTAGCTGCCGGAAAGTGGTCGTCGAGTCCTTCCTTGTCGGTGCGGATCATATCCATCGCCGCGTCACCGTAGTTGTTGCACATCACCAAGCTAGGGTATGTGTAGTGCAAACTCGATCTTCCGTTAGTCTCGTTTGAGTTTGTCCATGGTTGAAATTACCAGGTTTTACCATAATTCTTAGATCTTTACTGCTTAGGTAAACTATGTGGATGTGGTTTGTAGTTGTCCCTCGCATCTGAAAATCTTATGATCTATTGTTTGTGTTATGTCTCGTACGAATGGAATGCTTAGCATGCTAACTAGTATATTCCTCGAACCTACTAGTTCGTTCTATACATTTCCTTCATTTGAAACATTTCTATTCTTCTTCAAAAATGTTTCTATCAAAAACTTCGTTGTGAGCATTTGTAACCTTGTCCCCATTTTTTCCCTCGTATCTATTCTCATTCACAGGTACATGCCGCTAGTTGAGGATTCTGCTCGACTAGCGAGTATGGCTGATGAAGAAGATGTTATCTTGTGTACAACAGATGAGTCGAAAGCTCTGAATGCCATGGGACCAACGGTAGGCCCATCTACCGGCAATAGAAAAGGAACCGAGCAAAATGCTGGTGAGCAAGAAGAAGATGCTCCAAAGAAGAAGAAGGGTGGCAGGCAACCCTATACCAACACTGCTGAGTACATCTCTCATGATCGATACAATACTATTCCAGGAGAATCCAAGCATGACAGAGATGAGCGCCTGTAATGGATTCGACGGCAATAATAAAGTGATTATTATTATATTTCCTTAATCATGATAAAGGTTTATTATTCATGCTATAATTGTATTGATCAGAAACTTAAATACATGTGTGAATACATAAACAAATACCAAGTCCCTGGTAAGCCTCTACTAGACTACCTCGTTGATCAAAAGATGGTTAAGGTTTCCTGACCATAGACATGAGTTGTCATTTTATAATGGGATCACATCATTAGGAGAATGATGTGATGGACAAGACCCATCCGTTAGCATAACATATGATCGTTCAGTTTATTGCTACTTCTTTCTTAATGTCAAATTCATGTTCCTTCGACCATGAGATCATGCAACTCCTGGACACCGGAGGAATACCTTGTGTGCTATCAAACGTCACTTCGTAACTGGGTGATCATAAAGGTGCTCTACAGGTATCTCCGAAGGTGTCTGTTGACTTGGCGTGAATCGAGATTTGGATTTGTCACTCCGTGTGACAGAGAGGTATCTCTGGGCCCTCTCGGTAATGCAGCATCACAAGAAGCTTGCAAGCAAAGTGACTAAGGAGTTAGTTACAAGATGATGTACTACGGAACGAGTAAAGAGACTTTCCGGTAATGAGACTGAACTAAGTATGGAGATACCAACGATCGAATCTCGGACAAGTAACATACTGGTAGACAAAGGGAACTACGTATGTTATCATAAAGGTTTGACCGGTAAAGATCTTCATAGAATATGTAGGAACCAATATGGGCATCCAGTTCTCGCTATTGGTTATTGACCGGAGAAGCATCTCGGTCATGTCTACATCATTATCGAACCCGTAGGGTCCGCATGCTTAAACGTTCATTGACGATATAGTATTATAGGAGTTATGTATGTTGGTGACCGAATGTTGTTTGGAGTCCCGGATGAGATCACGGACATGACTAGGAGCTCCCGAATGGTCCGGAGGTAAAGATTGATATATAGGATGATAGTGTTTGGTCTCTGGAAGGGTTCCGGAATTTACCGGAAGGGTTTTCGATGTTTCCAAAAATGTTCTAGTGCGAGAACACTTTGGTTGCGCCAAGGGGTAAGGCCGACGGGACTTTAGGCCGGTGCAAAAGGAAGTTTTGCGGAGGTCGGGGACCAAACGCCAAGGACCATGGTGTCTGGGCCACACGCCGAGGACCGTGGCATCTGGTGTTGGAATCCGAGAAGGACTCTTCCTTGCTTTCCAAACCAAATTTGGGGAGGCCCTCTCTCCAAGTAACGACCCCAGGGCTCAACATATAAATAGAGGGGCAGGGCTAGTCCCTAGAACACACCACGCTTCACCAAGCAGTGTGTCGGCGCCCCCTCTCCTTCTAGTTCATCCTCTGCTTTAAATCTGTTGTGCTTGGCGAAGCCTTGCGGAAATAGTTTCACCGCCACTGTCACCACGCCGTCGTGCTGCCAGAACTCATCTATTACTTTGCTCCTCTTGCTAGACCAAGAAGGCGAGGATGTCATCGAGCTGAACGTGGAGGTGTTGTACGTTTGGTGCTTGATCGGAACGGATCGTGAAGGTGTACGACTACATCAACCGCGTTGATAAATGCTTCCGCTTAGCGATCTACAAGGGTATGTAGATGCTCGCCCCCACTCGTAGCTATGCATCACCATGGACAGATCTTGCGTGTGCGTAGAAAACTTTTTGTTTTCCATGCAACGTTTCCCAACAGTGGCATCATGAGCCAGGTCTATGCGTAGATGATATGCACGAGTAGAACACAAAGGAGTTGTGGGCGGTGATGTTCATATTGCTTACTAACTATGTCTTATTTTGATTCGGTGGTATTGTTGGATGAAGCGGCTCGGACCAACCTTACATGTCCATGTACATGAGTCCGGTTCCACCGACTAACATGCAACTTGTTTTGCATAATGGTGGTTGGCGGGTGTTTGTTTCTCCCACTTTAGTTGAATCTAATTTGAGTACGGCGGTCCTTGCAGAAGGTTAAATAGCAACTTTATAATCACTGTTGTGGTTTCGCATAGGTAAGAACGGTTCTTGCTAGTTGCCCGTAGCAGACACGTAAAACTTGCAACAACAAAGTAGAGGGCGTCTAACTTGTTTTTGCAGGGCATGTTCTGATGTGATATGGTCAAGACGTGATATGATATATGTTGATGTATGAGATGATCATGTTTTGTAATAAGTTCATGACTTGCATGTCGATGAGTACGACAACCGGCAGGAGCCTTAGGGTTGTCTTTAATTATTAATTGTTGTATGACCTGCGTGTCAATCACTTAGCGCCATGTAATTGCTTTACTTTATCGCAATGCATTAGCAATAGTTGTAGAAGAAATAGCTGGCGAGACGACCCCGACGCAAAGATGGAGATCAAGGTGTCGCACCGGTGACAATGGAGATCATGTCATTGCTTTGGAGATGGAGATCAAAAGCACAAGATTATGATGGCCATATCATGCCACATATTTTGATTGCATGTGATGTTTATCCTTTATGCATCTTATTTTGCTTAGAACGACGGTAGCATTACAAGATGATCCCTTCACTTAATTTCAAGATAAAAGTGTTCTCCTCGAGTATGCACCATTGCTAAAGTTCATCGTTTCAAAGAACCTTGTGATGATCGGGTGTGATAGACTCTACGTTCACATACAACGGGTGTAATCCAGTTTTGCACATGCAGAATAGTGGTTAAACTTGACGAGCCTAGCATGTACAGACATGGTCTCGGAACACTGGAGACTGAAAGGTCGAACATGAGTCATATAGTTGAAAGCACAAGTGCTCCCTAGGTGGTTTTGGTAATTAATGTCAACATATCTCTTGTTGGACTAACACTTTTATCTAGTATATTTCACATAAGTTCAACAATGGAGTGGCATGGACTAAAGGATGTGGGAACTCCTTCAAGATGCTAAGGACAAATGATTGGCTCAAGCTTCAAGCTCAAGACTCTTCATTTTACATTTTAGTGATCCAAGATCACATTGAGTCTATAGGAAAAGCCAATACTATCAAGGAGGGATGAGGTGTTGCTTAATGAGCCTCTTGCTTCATGTGTTAGTGATATGCTCCAAAACCCTCAACTACTTTCCCACTTCCACACATATGACCTAAACCTAAAGTCAAACTCGGCCCTACCGATTCTTTCTATCCGGCGCCACCGAGTTCAATTGTCATAGCCACTGCCACAAACCCTAGGCAAATCGGTTTCACCGATAGGGATCTCGGTCTCACCGAGATGGGATTGTAATCTTCTGTATGTCCATTACCAAAATCGGTCTCACCGAGTTTGTGTAATCGGTACTACCGAGATTACAATGCAAACTCTCTGGTTAACTTATTACCAAAATCGGTCTCACCGAGTTTGAGTAATCGGTCCCACCGAGTTTGCCTGACCAACTCTCTGGTTAGCTAATTATCAAAATCGGTCACACCGAGTTTGTGTAATCGGTATCACCGAGATTACGTTATGCCCTAACCCTAAACATATCGGTCCTACCGAGTTGCATATCGGTCCCACCGAAAATCCTAACGGTCACTAGATTTGCTAAATCGGTCAGACCGAGTTTGTTGATCCGGTCCCACCGAGTTTGGTAAATTGTGTGTAACGGTTAGATTTTGTGTGGAGGCTATATATACCCCTCCACCTCCTCCCCTCCACCTCCTCTTCATTCGTGGGGAGAGCCATCAGAACAAACCTACACTTCCAGCATCCTATTTCTGAGAGAGAACCACCTACTCATGTGTTGAGGCCAAGATATTCCATTCCTACCATATGAATCTTGATCTCTAGCCTTCCCCAAGTTGCTTTCCACTCAAATCTTCTTTCCACCAAATCCAAATCCTGTGAGAGAGAGTTGAGTGTTGGGGAGTCTATCATTTGAAGCACAAGAGCAAGGAGTTCATCATCAACACACCATTTGTTACTTCTTGGAGAGTGGTGTCTCCTAGATTGGCTAGGTGTCACTTGGGAGCCTCCGACAAGATTGTGGAGTTGAACCAAGGAGTTCGTAAGGGCAAGGAGATCGCCTACTTCGTGAAGATCTACCGCTAGTGAGGCAAGTCCTTCGTGGGCGACGGCCATGGTGGGATAGACAAGGTTGCTTCTTCGTGAACCCTTCGTGGGTGGACCCCTCCATGGACTCACAAGAACCGTTACCCTTCGTGGGTTGAAGTCTCCATCAACGTGGATGTACGATAGCACCACCTATCGGAACCACGACAAAAACATCTGTGTCTCCAATTGCGTTTGAATCCTCCAAAACCCTTCCCTTTACATTCTTGCAAGTTGCATGCTTTACTTTCCGCTGCTCATATACTCTTTGCTTGCTTGTTATGTATTGTGAATGTTAAACTTGTGCCTAAACTCCACTTAAACCTAAAAAGTTAAAAACTGCAACTTTGGTACTTAGTGTCTAATCACTCCCCCCCCCCCCCCTCTAGACACCTCTTCTCAAGATCCTACAATAGTAGATATGATCAACATGGAGATGTTCACCATTGAAGACTACCCCATCTCACATGATGATGGGACATGGGTTAGTTGATTTGGATCATGTATCACTTAGACAACTTGGGATGTTGATTTAAGTGTGAGTTCATTAGTAATTTGATTATTTGAACTAAAATTTATCATGAACTTAGTCTTAATAGTTTTTGCAAATCCATGTTGTAGATCAACGGCCCGTGCTACCGTTCCCTTGAATTTTAATGCGTTCCTAGAGAAAGGTAAGTTGAAAGATGATGGTAGCAACTACACGGACTGGGTCCGTAACTTGAGGATTATCCTCATTGCTGCATAGAAGAATTATATCCTTGATGCACCGCTAGGTGACAGACCTGCTGCAGGAGCTGATGCAGACGCTATGAATGCCTGGCAGGCTCGATCTAATGACTACTCGATAGTTCAGTGTGCCATGCTTTAAAGCTTGGAACCGAGACTTCAAAAGCGTTTTGAATGCCACGGAGCAAGATGTTCCAAGTGCTGAAGTTGATATTTCAAGCTAATGCCCGGGTTGAGAGATATGATGTATCCAACAAGTTCTTTAGCTGTAAGATGGAGAAGAACAGTTCTGTCAGTGAACACATACTCAGAATGTCTGGGTACCACAACCACTTGACTCAGATGGGAATTGATCTTCCAGTTGAGAGTGTTATTGATAAAGTTCTTTAGTCACTCCCACCAAGCTACAAAGGCTTCGTGATGAACTATAATATGCAAGGGATGACAAAAATGATTCCCGAGCTCTTCGTGATGCTGAAATTGGCGGAGGTAGAAATCAAGAAAGAGCGTCAAGTGTTGATGGTTAATAAGACCACCAGTTTTAAGAAAAAGTGCAAGGGAAAGAAAAGGAACTTCAAGAAGACTGACAAGCAAGTTGCCGATCCCGTGAAGAAGCCCAAAGCTGGACCCAAGCCTGAAACTGAGTGCTTCAACTGCAAGGGAAATGGTCACTGGAAGTGGAACTGCCCCAAGTACTCGGTAGATAAGAAGGATGGCAAAGTGAACAAAGGTATATTTGATATACATGTTATTGATGTGCTCCTTACTAATGCTCGTAGTAGCGCCTGGGTATTTGATACTGGTTCGATTGCTCATATTTGTAACTCAAAACAGGAGTTGCGGAATAAAGGAAGATTGGCTAAGGACGAGGTGACGATGCACGTCGAAAATGGTTCCAAGGTTGATGTGATCGCCGTCGGCACGCTGCCTCTACCGACGGGATTAGTTTTAGACCTCAATAATTGTTATTTGGTGCCAGCGTTGAGCATGAACATTATATCTGGATCTTGTTTACTGCAAGACGGTTATTCATTTAAGTCAGAGAATAATAGTTGTTCTATTTATATGAGTAACATCTTTTATGGTCATGCGTCGTTAGTGAATGGTCTATTCTTGTTGAATATCGGTTGTAGTGATACACATATTCATAATATTGATGTCAAAAGATGCAAACACTACTAGAAACGGGATCATTGTCGTCTGCTAGCTAACGGCAAAGACCATGTTTGCTGTCATCCAGCACTTTGACGTCTGCTAGCAGACGGCATAGAAGCTTTGTCGTCTGCTAGCAGACGGCAAAGAGGGAGCGTGGCCCACGAACGAGAACCACCTAACGGCCACTTTCTTTATCGTCAACTAGCAGACTTTGCCGTCCACGAGCAAACATCAAAGAGAATAGCCAACCTAACGGTCGTTTCCCCCCGGCCCCACCCTAGAAATTGAACCTAATTAAAAAATGGTCGGCCCCGTGCCCCACCTTCCTCTCTCTCTCCCTCAACTCACCTGCGCCGCCCCCGTGCCCGCCGGCCCTGCCACCGACCCCCACCTCCCCCGCCGCCCCCGACCCCCACCGACCCTGCCGCCCCCGACCACCACCACCCCGACGCTCCCGACCCCCCACCGCTCACGCCCCGACCCCGCTGCCCGGTGCCCGGTGCTCGCCACTCAGCCGCCCGCTTGACTGCCGCCTCACGCCTGTTGCCTCCGCCCGCTTCCCGGCGGTGCCACGCACGCCGTCGCCGCTCCACCCCCTGGTGAGGTTTCTTTCCTTTTTCTGTCTTCTTTTTTTTGCCGTTTTTTGTTTTAGGTTAATTAGTTAGGTAGTTAGTTAGTTAGTTTTTTTAGGTTAATTAGTTAGTTGTTTTACCCTACTGTACATAGGTTAATTAGTTAGTTAGTTATTTTTTAGGTTAATTACTTAGTTAGATAAGCCCAAGAACAAGAAAGGAAAAGAAATAAAGAAAAGAAGACCTAAAAGGACTAGGAGGAGAAAACATAGAAAAAAGAAGAAGAAAAAAGAAAACAGAAAAAGAAGAACTAAAGTCTACTGTCGTTGGGAGAAGCTTATTTCCACAGTTGCCGCAACTAAACCAAGTGTAGCTGACGCTGGCGCTGCCGCTGGAGATGTGACGGATATAATAAGTCAGCCATAACCCCTCTTTAGTGTGGTTTGGTTTAGTTGCAACATCATTGTTTTCATGTTCTTCGTCAATCACCATTCTAGATAATCTGCCTTATTCTCGTAACTTATCTCGAGCAGGGAGTAATCCAACCGTTGCTTTTCGATTGAGGGCAATGCTTGCTTTTCCTCGTTTTTAAGGGATGATGACACTGATTGTAGCTATAGTGGGGCAGGAGTGGTGATCGATGATGATGTTTGCTAGGACTACATCGGTATTTCCCCCAAGAGGAGAGGATGATGTAGAACAACAACGGTAGGTATTTCCCTCAGTGATGAAACCAAGGTATCGAACCAGTAGGATAACCAAGCAACAAAACGTAAACAGCCCCTGCACACAAATAACAGCCACTCGCAACCCGACGTGTTAAAGGGGTTGTCAATCCCCTTCGGGTAACGGCGCCAGAAATGGCTAGTTGACGGGGGAAAATTGTAATAGATTGAAATAATAGATCGCAAATAAAATAAAGTGCAGCAAGGTATTTTTGTATTTTTTTGGTTTAATAGATCTAAATAAAAACGCAAAGGAAAAGTAGATCGCAAGGCAAATATATGAGGAAGAAGACCCGGGGGCCGTAGGTTTCACTAGTGGCTTCTCTCGAGAAAAATAGAAAACGGTGGGTAAACAAATTACTATTGTGCAATTGATAGAACTTCAAATAATCATGACGATATCCAGGCAATGATCATTACATAGGCATCACGCCCAAGATTCACAGACCGGCTCTGCCTACATCTACTATTATTACTCCACACATCGACCGCTATCCAGCATGCATCTAGTGTATTAAGTTCATGGAAAAACGGAGTAATGCAATAAGAACGATGACATGATGTAGACAAGATCCATCTATCTATTGCGGCAGATATTAGATCTCGTCTTTTTATCCTTAGTAGCAACGATACATACGTGTCGGTTCCCTTTCTGTCACTGGGATCAAGCACCGTAAGATCGAACCCACTACCGGGCACCTCTTCTGTAGGACCTTGAAGTATGTCTAGAGGGGGGGTGATTAGACTACTTGACCAATTAAAAACTTAACCTTTTCCCAATTTTAGACTTTGGCAGATTTTAGCTATCTTTGAGCAAGTCAAGCAATCTACACACAATTCGAGCAAGCATGCAAAGAGTATATAGGCAGCGGAAAATAAAGAATGCAACTTGCAAGAATGTAAAGGGGAGGGTTTGGAGAATTCAAACGCAATTGGAGACACGGATGTTTTTGTCGTGGTTCCGATAGGTGGTGCTATCGTACATCCACGTTGATGGAGACTTCAACCCACGAAGGGTAGCAGTTCTTGTGAGTCCACGGAGGGCTCCACCCACGAAGGGTCCACGAAGAAGCAACCTTGTCTATCCCACCATGGTCGTCGCCCACGAAGGACTTGCCTCACTAGCGCTAGATCTTCATGAAGTAGGCGATCTCCTTGCCCTTACAAACTCCTTGGTTCAACTCCACAATCCTGTCGGAGGCTCCCAAGTGACACCTAGCCAATCTAGGAGACACCACTCTCCAAGAAGTAACAAATGGTGTGTTGATGATGAACTCCTTGCTCTTGTGCTTCAAATGATAGTCTCCCCAACACTCAACTCTCTCTCACATGATTTGCATTTGGTGGAAAGAAGATTTGAGTGGAAAGCAACTTGGGGAAGGCTAGAGATCAAGATTCTTGTGGTTGGAATGGAATATCTTGACCTCAACACATGAGTAGGTGGTTCTCTCTCAGAACTGGTAAGTTGGAAGTAGGTTTGTTCTGATGGCTCTCTCCACGAATGAAGAGGAGGTGGAGGGGTACATATAGACTCCACACAAAATCTAACCGTTACACACAATTTACCAAACTCGGTGGGACCGAATCAACAAACTCGGTCGGACCAATTTAGTAAACCTAGTGACCGTTAGGGTTTTCGGTGGGACTGACATGCAAGTCGGTAGGACCGATATGATTAGGGTTAGGGCATAACGTAATCTCGGTGAGACCGATTACACAAACTCGGTGAGACCGATTTTGGTAATTGACTAACCAGAGAGTTGGTCAGGTAAACTCGGTGGGACCGATTCGCTCTTTCGGTCAGACCGAAAAGTTACGAAAAGGAAACAGAGAGTTTACATTGCAATCTCGGTGGGACCGATCGCTCACTTCGGTTAGACCAAAACGTTACGAAGGGAAACAAAGAGATTACAATCCCATCTCGGTGAGACCGAAGTCCCTATCGGTGAGACCGATTTGCCTAGGGTTTGTGGCAGTGGCTATGACATTTGAACTCGGTGGCGCCGGATAGAAAGAATCGGTAGGGCCGAGTTTGACTTTAGGTTTAGGTCATATGTGGATGTGAGAAAGTAGTGGAGGGTTTTGGAGCATATCCTTTGAGCACATGAAGCAAGAGGCTCATTAAGCAACACCTCATCCCTCCTTGATAGTATTGGCTTTTCCTATGGACTCAATGTGATCTTGGATCACTAAAATGTAAAATGTAGTCTTGAGCTTTTGAGCTTGAGCCAAGCCGGTGTCCTTCATATTTTGAGGATCCACTTTCATCATCCATGCCATGCCATTCATTGAGCTTTCCTGAAATATTTGTCTTGGAATAGCATTAGCTCAATGAGCTATATGTTGTTATGAATTACCAAAACCACCTAGGGATAGTTGCACTTCCAATCTCCCCCTTTTTGGTAATTGATGACAACATATAGATCAAAGCTTCGACAAATGAAAATAAGATTGAAAAACATCGTCGCTTTGAGAAGTATGTGATAAGCAAGAGCTCCCCCTAAATTTGTGCATATTTCAAGATTTGCTTTGGACTGCAAATGCACAAGGAATTAGGCCCATGGGTTACTCTTCCATGTCACATACATCTTGGTGGAGCGCTCAAAATAATAAAGATTGAATACATGCACTCATCACCAAGAAAAGTGAATGATCATATAAGGATAAGTAAGATAATAGCATATAACAAGCATAAGTGTAGCTTATGATCAAACACATGATCATCAATGTCTCACGGGTAATTGCATAGTATCTCAAGCAATCAAGAGCAAACAAAGTTCAACCAAGAAGACAAGAGAGAACAAAAGCAGCAAATCTCTCTCTAAAGCCTATGATCTATACATTTTCTCCCCTTTGGCAACAAGTTACCAAAAGTTCCTAGAAAATGCATAGGACTATATCGTCTCTCAGGCTTGGTCTTCAGGTGGTGGTGTCCGGAGAACTCCAAGAACGAAGGCTTCAGTCGATGTAGATGGAGCTGAAGGAGTTGGTGTTGGAGCTGGTTGCGCTGGAGCTGTAGCTGGAGCTGATGAAGTAACTCCAGTGACTGGCTCTGCAGCTAATCTCTGAGCTCGAGGCACTCTGGCAAATGCATCAGTTGTTGTCCTGCCCTTCCTCTCCTGCATGTCATCCTGTAGCTGCTCCACAGCTGACTGAATCTCAGTTACCTTGACATCAAGATTATAGAATTTTTGTTCCATGATTCTTTCTGTGCTCTCCTGGTTTTGAGTTAGGGTGGCCAACCCCTTCTCAATCCGCAGAGTTGATGCTATCAAGTAACCAAGCTGATCCTACTTGTTCTTCAGAAAGTACTCAGATGCCTCTGCTTGAGTTAGCATCTTGGCAGCCTTCTCTTTCCTTGCCTTTTCCTTCTTCTCTTGAGCTTGTACTGATGATGGTTCATTCTCATTCATGACAACTTGATTGTCCTCAAATTCAGGATAGAGAACCAAGTGTTCCTTATCCAATGATACTTCCTGTGCCCATCTTTGAGTTAATCAACTCCTGAATCGTGGGGCATATCCATAGCTCCTCTTTGGTCCTGCTGCTTGTCCTCTTGATAGTTTCAACTATGAAGCTCATGACCTTGAATTTCTGGGCACATCAAAATGTGAAGCAAATTAATTGCATGCCCTCTGATCATGTTGTGGTCACCTGATTTGGGCAATAGAGTGTGCCTTAGGATCCAGTTGATCGTAGGCAGCCCTGACAGAAGAAAATGAACTGATCCAAACTTGAAAGTCTCAAGTGCATCATCAGGGATCTCCTTGTACATCTGTGACATTGAGTTGTGATCCATTTTCTTCTTTGCATAAATGTCCAAGTCATTTTCACTCTCCTTGGGGGCGTTGATCAGACTTGCCCATTCCTCTATGGTTGATTGGTATCTCGTTCCTTCAGACATCCAAACTATCCTGCCATCTGGATAGAAATGTGTTGTGGAGTAGAATTGCATAATGAGCTCGTCATTCCAGTTTGTGAGCTTCTGCCCAACAAAATCTGCAACCCCACACGCACTAAAGCTGTCAAACACTCCGGGATAGTGTTACGCATTCTCCGAATGTAGGTCCATCGACCCCCCTCAAATCATAAACTCCGCGCTTCTTATCCAATAAGATGGTCTCATAGACGTCCTGCAGCTCCTAGGTGTGGAACCTGTAATCTTGGCAGTCCTTCTCCGGTGGCATATGGATCGACTCTCTCCATAGCCTCAACCCTAGATCTCTCCTGATCTTCATGTTCTCAGCCACAGGATGAGCATCATTGTGGTCTGGAATCTTGGGTTTGAGCTTCCTTAAGACCTGCCCTTCTTCATCTTCCTCGGCAGCAACATCAGGCATTGGGGCCTTGTTCTTCTCAGCTACTGATATCCTCCTGGTATCCCTCTTTGGTGCACTCTTGGGCTTGGGGTTAGCTTTGGGCTTTGAAGTTGCAGCCCCTGATTTTATGGCATCACCCATCAGGTTTTGTGCCTTGGGTGCTGGTTCAGCAACCTCTTCTTCTTCCTCTTCCTCCATCATAGAAGGCTTCCCAATCACTCTGGCCATGGTCTTCTTGACCTTTTCCTTCCTTTTCTTTTCTTCAGCAACAGCAGGTTCTTTGGGTTGGGATCCCAAATAAGCTTGAGTGGAGACTCTGGCTTTGGACATTGGTTGTCTACCTGCAGGCCTTTTGATCTTCATGCCTGGCTTTACTGCAGTTGAGCTGTACTCCTTCTTCAGCACTTTCTTCTTTGAACTTGCCTCATCCTCAATCGCCACATAATCCTCATCCTTAGACTCGAGGTCTTCTTCTTCCTTGTCCTTGTGGCAGCCTTGGGCAAATTGCTTTGGGAGTGCTTCGCCCCCTCGTCTGAGCTGCTAGAGGGACTAGTGCCCTCACTCATGTGAATCTGCTCTTCCGACTTGTTCTGTCACTTTGGTCTCGACATATCGCATAATACATCGATCGCTAACCCCCGTGAATAGTTATAGATGAGGTAGAGTGGATGAGCATCACAAAATGCAGAGATTTTTGCAAATGAATGATTCAAAAAAACTTAGTTTTAGTTTTCCATAGAAAGCTTTTCGGATCTACCGATTTTCAAACTCGGTGATACTGAAACAGTTTTGGAACCTAAACTAGTGAACTCGGTCAGACCGAGTCACGGTTCGGTGGCACCGAGACTGCTAGGGTTTCACAAAGTTCTAAAACCGGTCACACCGATTTGTAATTCTCGGTCAGACCGAGACTTACTAGTGCAATGGCGTTAGCCAAATCGGTGAGACCGAGTTTTTCAACTCGGTGGGTCCGAGTGGTTTCGGCGGAAACCTAACCCTAAATTTTCGAATCACACCTATTCTAAGGATCGTTTTAACTCAATAGAAGTGTCTCAATCGTGGCAAGATGCATTACGAACACAATGTGCTGAGAATCAGACGAGGATAGGCAGTGATCGAGTTCATACCCTAGTTCGGTGGTGAACTCGCTACGGCGGCAACGGCGGAGAAGAATTCCGTTGACGGTGGCGGAGACCAGCTGATGAGGCGGTGGCGGCGAGGTCGATGATCCAGAGACCTAGTAGGCAGAGCGAGCTATGCGCTGTGGCGAGGAGTTTCGGAGAAAGTTTTCCAAAATTTTCCTGTGAATATATAGCCCGAAACCTTGTCGGTGTGACCGAAAGTGGAACAGCTCGGTGGCACCGAGATGCATCTGATTACTTGATTCTGACAACTCGGTGTGACCGAAAAGTTCAAATCGGTTGCACCGAGATGAAAAGCTAGATCGACTTAGTGATCTCGGTATGACCGAAATGGAGGAATTGGTCAGACCGAAAATCACAAAGAAGTTTTGGAAGTTTAAGTCTATGACGAATCGGGGACTCCGAGTGCTCCTCACACAGAGTGGTTCGAATCTGACTTGATCAAATTTTGTGATGTAGCATGAATAGAGTTTGAGACGAGAAAAGCATAGATAGCTAGAGGAGGTTCTTAGGCATTCTTGTACATCCACTTGGCCAAAGAAAAAGAAGCCAATCAATCAAAACAACAAGTGGATGTCCTCGAATGAGTAAAATATGCATCCAACATGCTCACACAATAAAATGACAAATGAAATATGTGACAAAGCATGCACAACCAATTCTAGCATCTATCAAACAATTGGCGATGACTAGGTCATCTATATATGAGTATATTGACTTAGGAGTCAAATGAGAACATTTGATCATAGGTCATACTCATCCTTTAAGCTCAAGTGGGGTTACCACTTTTACATAAAGCATTTATGTGTTCACATCATTAGAGTTGCTTTGACTCAATTCTTAGAGTTAAGCTCCCCCTAGATGTGAGATCCCCCCCTTAGAGGGATAAACTAACCTTGGGTTTTGTAGATGATGACTTCATGTAGGTGTTGAAGATGTGGATGCTCAATGTTGATGTAGATCTCTTGGAGCAATCCTTTGGAGTGAGTTGCACTTTCCATACCTACACGGGTTAGTCCCACAAGGAACAAACAAGAATATCCATAGACATAGAGTGATGCACACACAAAATGATGTCCATGAAAACATTAGGTTACCTTGTCCCTTGCCTTACCAACATGAGGGTTTGTGACTCCTTGAACTAGTGCAAGATATGGAAGATTATTGCACTTGTCCTTGCCATAATGATATGAGTGAAAAATGTTGGCGGAGTCACCCTCAAGAACTCTCTAGTTCTTCTTCTTCGGGATCCACATCATCTTGATGGGAATCCTTGGTGTAGTAGTTGTTCTTGATGAAGTAGAACTTGATGTAGTCTTGGGAACCCACTTGACCAAGGCCTTAGGTGCTTCTTCAAATGCATCAATCTCCTTTTGAAGCTTGTCCTTGCCTTTGTTCTTGTGGTCTTGTGGTGGAAGATCATCTTATGCTTGTGTTCCCTTGAAGGAAGTAGGATCATACTTCTCTTGTTGAGGAACAAACTTCGTCTTGGGGTATTGATCTTCTTCCCACTCAACTCCATTGGCATTGAACTTTCGTTCAAATCCAACACCTTGATTCTTCCGGTGCCTTCCTTGCTTGCGTTCAATTTCCTCAAATTGCTTACTCCCGGCAAGGCTCTTGTATACACCTTTCTCTATAATTCCCTTCAATAAGCTGTTTTCTTTCTCAAGTGTAACTTGGCTAAGAGGATCATTAGTGGAATCAAGAGAACTACTAGAAGCAACAATATTGAATTTAGCATTGTTATTGTTACTACTAGAAGAAGAATCTTTCTTGTTCTTGTTACTAGACTTGACTTGAGGCATGTAAGTAGATAAGAGTAAACGCTTGGCAATATAAGAAGAACTTTTCTTACAGAGATCATCATTGATCGCTTTTAGAAACTCATGCACTTGCTCAAGATTGAGCTTTTCAAAGCGTAACTTCTCATGAGCCCTTAAAAGTTCTCGATGATCTTCGAAGATAGTTTCATGAGCTAACTTAAGAGTGTTTAGTTCTTTAGTTAGACTCTCAATCTTCTCCTTATCATCGTCATTCGTTTCATCTTGATTAGCATGATTAATTGACGTTTCATCTTAGTATTCATCACTAGAGTTGTCAATAAGTAAATCATCATCACCTAGCAAGTCATCTTCATCACTATTAAAATCAACATACTCGGGGTGTGTTACCTTAGGACCTTTGGCCATGAAGCATCTTCCAATTCCTTCATTTGGTGATTCAAATATGTCATAGGAGTTGGTTGACACAAGTGCTAGACCGGCAACACCTTCATCTTGAGTGTATTCGAGTCGGAGTGATAGCTTCTCTCGGAGTGATTGTCGGAGTCGGAGCGGATACCCATTCACCAACATGAGCTTGATGTCTTCGTTTTGTGTAGCTCTTTGAGGACTTGTCCTTCCTTTCTGAATCCTTGCTTCTCCGTGAGGGTCTTCATTCATAACGATCATCTCTACTCCTTCTCTCTCTTGGTGGTGATTCTTCTTTTCTACTTCTTCTCTTAGAATAATCTTCTCTTCTTTTGTAGGGTGTCGTACACTCATTGGAATAGTGTCCGGGTCTCCCACAATTGTAGCAATTGCACTCTCGACTAGAAGATCTTTTGTCATTGTAGGACCTTGACTTAGAGCTTCTTTCTTTGCTTCTACTCTTGTAGAATTTGTTGAAGTTCTTCACCATTTAGCTCAATTCTTCATTGAAGGTTTGTTTCTCACTTGATGATGTGGGGGCTTCACATGAGGCTTTGTAAGCACCACTTGACTTGTTGTGAAGTTCCTCCTTATCCTTGAGTGACATCTCATGAGCAACAATTCTTCCAATGACTTCCGTTGGCTTGAGATCTTTGTAATTTGGCATCATTTGGATCAATGTGCACACGGTATCATATTTTCCATCCAATGCTCTTAGGATCATCTTGATGATGAATCTGTCGGTCATCTCTTCACTTCCTAAGCCGGCAATCTCATTTGTGAAAAGAGCAAGCCTAGAGTACATTTCAGCGAGACCTTCACCATCCTTCATTTTGAACTTGTCAAGCTGACTTTGAAGCACATCCAATTTGGATTCCTTGACGGAGTCGGTACCTTCATGCATATCGATCAAAGTATCCCAAATTTCCTTTGCATTCTCAAGACGGCTGATTTTGTTGAATTCTTCGGGGCACAAGCCATTGAAGAGGATATCACAAGCTTGAGCGTTGTATTGCAGCATTTTCAATTCTTCCGCGCTAGCTTCACGGTTCGGTTCTCTCCCATCAAAGAATTCACCTTGCAAACCAATACACACAATAGCCCAAACGGTGGGGTTATGTCCGAGAATATACATTTTCATCTTATGCTTCCAACTAGCAAAATTAGTGCGATCATAGTAAGGACCTCTAGGGTGATAATTTCCCTCGCTAGACGCCATACTCTCCTAGGTTGTGAAACCAAGGCTATGACCACCAAAAGCTATGGAAATCAAAGCAAATGGAGACCGTACCTCTGATACCACTTGTAGGACCTTGAAGTATGTCTAGAGGGGGGTGATTAGACTACTTGACCAATTAAAAACTTAAGATTTTCCCAATTTTATACTTTTGCAGATTTTAGCTATCTTTGAGCAAGTCAAGCAATCTACACACAATTCAAGCAAGCATGCAAAGAGTATATAGGCAGCGGAAAATAAAGCATGCAACTTGCAAGAATGTAAAGGGGAGGGTTTGGAGAATTCAAACGCAATTGGAGACACGGATGTTTTTGTCATGGTTCCGATAGGTGGTGCTATCGTACATCCACGTTGATGGAGACTTCAACCCACGAAGAGTAACGGTGATGCTTGAGTCCACGGAGGGCTCCACCCACGAAGGGTCCACGAAGAAGCAACCTTGTCTATCCCACCATGGCCGTCGCCCACGAAGGACTTGCCTCACTAGCGGTAGATCTTCACGAAGTAGGCGATCTCCTTGCCCTTACAAACTCCTTGGTTCAACTCCACAATCTTGCTCTGAGGCTCCCAAGTGACACCTAGCCAATCTAGGAGACACCACTCTCCAAGAAATAACAAATGGTGTGTTGATGATGAACTCCTTGCTCTTGTGCTTCAAATGATAGTCTCCCCAACACTCAACTCTCTCTCATAGGATTTGGATTTGGTGGAAAGAAGATTTAAGTGGAAAGCAACTTGGGGAAGGCTAGAGATCAAGATTCTTGTGGTAGGAATGGAATATCTTGACCTCAACACATGAGTAGGTGGTTCTCTCTCAAAACTGGTAAGTTGGAAGTGTAGGTTTATTCTGATGGCTCTCTCCATGAATGAAGAGGAGGTGGAGGGTTATATATAGCCTCCACACAAAATCTAACCGTTACACACAATTTACCAAACTCGGTGGGACCTAATCAACAAACTCGGTCGGACCGATTTAGTAAACCTAGTGACCGTTAGGGTTTTCGGTGGGACTGACATGCAACTCGGTAGGACCGATATGATTAGGGTTAGGGCATAATGTAATCTCGGTGAGACCGATTACACAAACTCGGTGAGACCGATTTTGGTAATTGACTAACCAGAGAGTTAGTCAGGTAAACTCGGTGGGACCGATTCACTCTTTCGGTGAGACTGAAAAGTTACCGAAAGGAAACAGAGAGTTTACATTGCAATCTCGGTGGGACCGATCGCTCACTTCGGTTAGACCAAAAGTTACGAAGGGAAACAGAGAGATTACAATCCCATCTCGGTGAGACCGAGATCCCTATCGGTGAGACCGATTTGCCTAGGGTTTGTGGCAGTGGCTATGGCATTTGAACTCGGTGGCGCCGGATAGAAAGAATCGGTAGGGCTGAGTTTGACTTTAGGTTTAGGTCATATGTGGATGTGAGAAAGTAGTGGAGGGTTTTGGAGCATATCACTGAGCACATGAAGCAAGAGGCTCATTAAGCAACACCTCATCCCTCCTTGATAGTATTGGCTTTTCCTATGGACTCAATGTGATCTTGGATCACTAAAATGTAAAATGTAGAGTCTTGAGCTTTTGAGCTTGAGCCAATCCTTTGTCCTTAATATTTTGAGGGATCCACTTTCATCATCCATGCCATGCCATTCATTGAGCTTTCCTGAAATATTTGTCTTGGGATAGCATTAGCTCAATGAGCTATATGTTGTTATGAATTACCAAAACCACCTAGGGATAGTTGCACTTTCATCTTCCCATTGCAAGATAAATCGATCATGTTGGCCAAACAAAACCCAAATATCGGAGAAGAAATATGAGGCTATAAGAGATCATGCATATAAGAGATCAAAGAAACTCGAATAACTCTCATGGATATAAAAAGATATAACTGATCATAAACTCGAAGTTCATCAGATCCCAACAAACACACCGCAAAAAGAGTTACATCATATGGATCTCCAAGAGACCATTGTATTGAGAATTCAGCGAGAGAGAGAAAGCCATCTAGCTACTAACTACGGACCCGAAGGTCTACAAAGAACTACTCACGCATCATCAGAGAGGCACCAATGGAAGTGGTGTACCCCTCCGTGATGGTGTCTAGATTGGATCTGGTGGTTCTGGACTCTACGGTGGCTGGATGAATATTCCGTCGACGCTTTTAGGGTTCTAGTATTTTTGGGGTATTTATAAAGCAAAGAGGCGGTCCGGGGGGTACCCAAGGTGGGAACAACCCACCAGGGCACGCCAGGAGGGTTGTCCCCTCCTCGGGACTCCCCCCAAGTGCAACCAGGGCCCATCTTCTTCCTTCTAGCCCATACAAAATCTCCAAAAAGTTTTGGGGCATTTGGACTCCGTTTGATATTGATTTCCTGCGATGTAAAAAACATGGAAAAAAACAGGAACTGGCACTGGACACTATGTCAATAGGTTAGTACCAAAAAATGATAATAATTGACTATAAAATGATTATAAAACATCCAAGATTGATAATAAAACGGCATGGAACAATCAAAAATTATAGATACGTTGGAGACGTATTAATCGACCTAGCCACTATCATTATCCGGCCACATTCCAAATGCAACCATTTTAATACACCTTTTACTCGCAATCCGCTTCAACCACCGTAGGGGTGTATTATTGGTCTCACGGTGTGGTTCCTACTACAGCTAGTGTAGGATTCAAGTAGTTGATCCCGTTTACCTTCATTATGAAAGACCCTTGTTCGGGTGCATCCAAGTGTTAAGAGCAGCCCAAACGTTGTTAAGCAAACGTACGAGACCAAATGTCCACGGACACGTCTGCCGTATCCAGATGCAGCAATAAAGGAGTAAGTCATCAAACCATAGACATCAAATAGGGGCTAGTTCTTTTAGCGCTTATAGCTAGCTGTGGAAATAAGTTGCCCCTCCCCAACATAAATATTTTAGACAAGAGGAAGAAGGAAAATAAGGAAAATGAAGAAGAAAAAGAAGACAAGAGGAAGAAGGAAAAGAAGGAAGAAGAAGAAAAAGAAGTAGAAGTGCAGATGAAAAAAAGAAGTAGGAAAAGTAGAAAAATAGGGTCGCCGAGCGAAAAGAGGGTCGTCGAGTGGTCAAGGGCTCGAGGATCAAGGGGAAAAGGAGTCGAGGGTCTAGGGGTCCAGGATCGAGGTGTCGAGGGGTCGAGGATCGAGGGGAAAATGAGTCGAGGGTCTAGGGGTTGAGGATCGAGGTGTCGAGGGGTCGAGGAGAAAAGGGGAAAAGGGGTCGAGGGGTCGAGGATCGAGAGGAAAAGTAGTCGAGGGTCTAGGGGTCGAGGATCAAGGTGTCGAGGGGTCGAGGGTCGAGGGGAAAAGGGGTCGAGAGGTCGAGGGTCGCCGCCCCGACCACCTGACCCTGACACCCCGACCCCGACCCCGCCTTGACACCTCGACACCGACACAGCACCCCGACCCCGACACACTTAAATATTTTATTATGTTCATGATGATGGTACACACTTGACTATTTTATTATGTTTATGTTGTACTAGTTCCGTTTACTCTTTGTCATTGCAGGTGTTGACAGATGGTGGGCGTGGGTCGAGAGCGCTCCGAGCCTCCTTCCTCGGCGCGTCTTCAGAGGGGTGCTATTATTCCACCCCAGCATGCCTCCCGACAAGCATCGACCGATCCTTCTCCGTCTCGCACTGGCGCAACCCCGACCCCGACCGGTCCTTCTCTGTCTGGCACTAGCGCAAGCCGGTCCTTCAGCTCCGTGATGATGGTAAGTTTTCCCAAGTGTTTTGCTTAACAAATGCATACTTAGCTTAAGAAATGACCTACTTAGCTCCAAAATGACCTATACTTAGCTTATTTTCCTTGAAAATGACATAATAACCTTACGAAATGACATATTTTACCTAGGATAGCTATAAAATGACCTATACTTAGCATTTTTTCCTCCAAAATAACGAAATATGCTTAGTTAGCTAGAAAATGGCATAACTACCTAGGATTGCTCAATAATGATCTATAGCTAGCTTAGCTAGTTCATTTTTGATATAATTAGCTCACTTAGGTAAAAAAATGGCATAACTGCTTAGGATAGCTCAATAATGATCTATAATTAGCTTAACTAGTTCATTTATGACATAATTAGCTCACTTAGGTAAAAAAATGGCATAATAACCTTGGTTTAGCTCCAAAATGACCTATACTTAGCTTATTTTCCTCGAAAATGACATAATAACCTTACTTAGCTCCAAACTGACATACTTTACCTAGGATAGTTATAAAAGACCTATACTTAGCATTTTCCTCCTAAATGACTTAATACGCTTAGTTAGCTAAAAAATGGCATAACTACCTAGGATAGCTCAATAATGATCTATACTTAGCTTACCTAGTTCATTTATGACATAATTAGCTTACTTAAATAAAAAAATGGCATAATAACCTTGGTTTAGCTCCAAACTATCATATAATTAGTTTATTTTCGTCCAAAATGACAAAATAACCTTACCTAGCTCCAAAATGACTGATTTTAACTAGGATAGCTCTCAAATGACCTACACTTACCATTTTGTCCTCCAAAATGAATAAATATGCTTAGTTAGCTCAAAAATGGCATAACTACCTAGGTTAGCTCCAAAATGACCTATTTACCTAGCTTAGCTCTAAAATGACCTACACACTTGCATTTTTACCTAGCTTAGCTAAAAATGGCATTTTTACCTACCTTAGTTAGAAGAACAAGAAGATAAAGAATAGGAGAGGAGAAAAAGAAAGAGAAGATAAATTCTTATTATTATTATTTTTCTTCTTTTTCTTCTAGCTAGTCTTCTTCTTCTAACTTTCATCTTTCCTAATTTGCAGATTTGCTTTAGATGAGGAAGCTTGCATTGATGGAGTGTACTCTTCTCCTTGTGCTTCCCTTTTGTTTATGGGAACTTGTTGGAAACTTGTTTTGGATATATATGTATGGATATGTTGTTGGAAACCATTGTATATTGGATATGTTGTTGGAAACTTGTATGTTGGATATGTTGTTGGAAACTTATTGTTGGTATGCTTGTTGAAATTATTTTGAAATGTGCATATGTGTGTGTGTGTGTGCGTGTGTGTGTGTGTGTGTGTGTGCGCGCGCGCGTGCGTGTGTGTGTGTGTGTGTGTGTGTGTGAAATTCTGTCAAATTGAATGAATTTAAGAAAAAACAGGGGCTATACAGCCACTTTGTCGTCTGTTGGCAGATGGCAAAGAACTTCTGATCACCAAATAGACGGCAACGCCGCCACGCGTGGCAGCTACCTATGCAACAGGGGTGCACTGGGCTGGCCTATTTGGCAGCTTCTTGCGTCTGGCGGACGGCAAAGACCTTTGCATCTTTGTTGCCCGCCAAATAGACGGCATAGCATGCCACATGGCAGCTACCTGGTCTGGCCTATATGGGCACTTTGTCGTCTGCTGGCAGGCGGCAAAGATGCAAAGATGTTTGCCATCTGCCAGCACACGGCAAAGCACGCCGTTAACCCCTTAACAGACCTAAGCTACCACGTGTGTTGTACAGGCACTTTGTCGTCTGCCAGCAGATGGCAAAGGCCGTTGCATCTTTGTCGTCTGCCAGCAGATGGCAAAGAGGCCTTTGTCGTAGCTTATTCATCCGAACCTGTTGCCATCTGCTGGCTGATGGCAAAGGCCTTTGCTGTCCTCCAGGCATGCCTTTGCCGTCAGCCATGGCAGATGGCAAAGTGCCTGATTCCTGTAGTGAAAGTCGATAATGATAGTGCAACATACTTGTGGCACTGCCGTTTAGGTCATGTTGGTGTAAAACGCATGAAGAAACTCCATGCGGATGGACTTTTGGAATCACTTGATTATGAATCATTTGATACTTGCGACCCATGCCTCATGGGTAAGATGACTAAAACTCCGTTCTCCGGAACAATGGAGCGAGCTAATGAATTATTGTAAATAATACACACCGATGTATGCGGTCCGATGAGTGTTGAAGCACGCGGTGGGTGTCATTATTTTCTACCCTTCGAAGATGATTTGAGTAGGTATGTGTATATCTACTTGATGAAACATAAGTCTGAAACATTTGAAAAGTTCAAAGAATTTCAGAGTGAAGTGGAGAATCATCGTAACAAGAAAATAAAGTTTCTACGATCTGATCGCGGAGGTGAATATTTGAGTTACGACTTTATCCTTCATTTAAGACAATGTGGAATTGTTTCACAACTCACGCCACCTGGAACACCATAGCGTAATGGTGTGTGCGAACGTCGTAACCGTACTTTATTAGATATGGTGTGTTCTATGATTTCTCTTACCGATTTGCCGCTATCATTTTGGGGTTATGCATTAGAGACAACATCATTCACGTTAAATAGGGCACCGTCTAAATCCGTTGAGACGACACCGTATGAACTATGGTTTGGCAAGAAACCTAAGTTGTCGTTTCTTAAATTTTGGGGATGTGACGCTTTTTTCAAAAGGCTTCAGCCTGATAAGCTCGAACCCAAAGCGGAGAAGTGCGTCTTCATAGGATACCCTAAAGAAACTATTGGGTATACCTTCTACCACAGATCTGATGGCAAGATATTTGTTGCTAAGAATGGGTCATTTCTAGAGAAGGGGTTTCTCTTTAAAGAAGTGAGTGGGAGGAAAGTAGAACTTGATGAGGTAGCTGTACCTTCTCTCGAATTGGAAAGTAGTGCATCATAGAAAACCGTTCCCGTGATGCCTACACCAACCAGAGAGGAAGCAAATGATGATCATGAAACTTCATATCAAGTTACTACTAAACCTCGTAGGTCAACCAGAACACGTACCGCACCAGAGTGGTATGGTAATCTTGTCCTGGAAGTCATGTTGTTAGACAACGGCGAACCTCCGAACTATGAAGAAGCTATGATGAGCCCATATTCCGACAATTGGCTTGAGGCCATGAAACCTGAGATAGGATCCATGTATGAGAATAAAGTGTGGACTTTGGTGGACTTGCCCGATGATCGATAAGACATTGAGAATAAATGGATCTTCAAGAGGAAGACGGCCGCTGATGGTAATATCACTGTCTACAAATCTTGACTTGTCGCAAAAGGTTTTCGACAAGTTCAAGGGGTTGACTATGATGAGAATTTCTCACCCATAGTGATGCTTAAGTCTGTCAGAATCATGGTAGCAATTGCCGCTTTTTATGATTATGAAATCTGGAAAATGGACATCAAAACTTCATTTCTTAATAGGTTTCTTAAAGAAGAGTTGTATGTGATGCAACTAGAAGGTTTTGTCAATCCTAATGGTGCTAACAATGTGTGCAAGCTCCAGCAATCCATCTATGGACTGGTGCAAGCATCTTGGAGTTGGAATATACGCTTTGATGAGGTAATCAAAGCATTTGGTTTTATATAGACTTACGGTGAAGCCTGTATTTACAAGAAAGTGATGGGAGCTCTGTAGCATTTCTAATATTATATGTGGATGACATATTTTTGATTGGAAATTATATAGAACTTCTGGATAGCATAAAAGGATATTTGAATAAGAATTTTCCAATGAAAGACCTCGGTGAAGCTACTTACATATTGGACATCAAGATCTTTAGGGCTAGATCGAGATGCTTAATAGGACTTTCACAAAGCACATACCTTGACAAAGTTCTGAAGAAGTTCAAAATAGACCAGTCAAAGATAGGGTTCTTGCCTGTGTTGCAGGGTGTGAAGTTGAGTCAGACTCAAAGTCCGACCACGGTAGAAGATAGAGAGAGAATGAAAGTAACTCCGTATGCCTCAACCATAGGTTCTATAATGTATGCCATGCTGTGTACCAGACCTGATGTGTGCCTTGCCATAAGTTTGGCGGGGAGGTACCAAAGTAATCCAGGAGTGGATCACTGGACAGCGGTCAAGAATATCCTGAAGTACCTGAAAAGGGCCAAAGATATGTTTCTCGTTTATGGAGGTGACGAAGAGCTCGTCGTAAAGGGTTACGTCGATGCTAGCTTCGACACAGATCCGGATGACTCTAAGTCGCAAACCGAATACGTACTTATATTGAATGGTGGAGTTGTCAGTTGGTGCAGTTCTAAGCAGAGCGTCGTGGCGGGATCTACATGTGAAGCGGAGTACATAGCTGCTTCGGAAGCAGCGCATGAAGGAGTTCATATCCAATCTAGGTGTAATACCCAGTGCATCGGGTCCAATGACAATCTTTTGTGACAACACTGGAGCAATTGCCTTAGCAAAGGTGTCCAGGTTTCACAAGAGAACCAAACACATCAAGCGACGCTTCAACTCCATTCATAAGTCAAGGATGGAGACATAGAAATTTGTAAAGTACATACAGATCTAAATGTGGCAGACCCGTTGACTAAACCTCTTCCACGAGCAAAATATGATCAGCACCAAGACTCCATGGGTGTTAGATTCATTACTATGTAATCCAGATTATTGACTCTAGTGCAAGTGGGAGACTGTTGGAAATATGCCCTATAGGCAATAATAAAGTGGTTATTATTATATTTCCTTAATCATGATAAAGGTTTATTATTCATGCTATAATTGTGTTGATCGGATACTTAAATACATGTGTGAATACATAAATAAATACCAAGTCCCTAGTAAGCCTCTACTAGACTAGCTCATTGATCAACAGAATTAAGGTTTCCTGATAATAGACATGAGTTGGCATTTGATAATGGGATCACATCATTAGGAGAATGATGTGATGGACAAGACCCATCTGTTAGCATAGCATATGATCGTTCAGTTTATTGCTACTGCTTTCTTAATGTCAAATGCATGTTCCTTCGACCATGAGATCATGCAACTCCTGGACACCGGAGGAATACCTTGTGTGCTATCAAACGTCACTTCGTAACTGGGTGATCATAAAGGTGCTCTACAGGTATCTCCGAAGGTGTCTGTTGAGTTGGCGTGAATCGAGATTTGGATTTGTCACTCCGTATGACAGAGAGGTATCTCTGGGCCCTCTCGGTAATACAGCATCACAAGAAGCTTGCAAGCAAAGTGACTAAGGAGTTAGTTACAAGATGATGTACTACGGAACGAGTAAAGATACTTGCCGGTAACGAGATTGAACTAAGTATGGAGATACCAACGATCGAATCTCGGACAAGTAACATACTGGCAGACAAAGGGAACTACGTATGTTGTCATAAAGGTTTGACCGATAAAGATCTTCATATAATATGTAGGAACCAATATGGGCATCTAGGTCCCGCTATTGGTTATTGACCGGAGAAGCGTCTCGGTCATGTCTACATCATTCTCGAACCCGTAGGGTCCGCATGCTTAAAAGTTCGTTGACGATATAGTATTATATGAGTTATGTATGTTGGTGACCGAATGTTGTTCGGAGTTCCTGATGAGATCACATACATGACGAGGAGCTCCGGAATGGTCCAGAGGTAAAGATTGATATATAGGATGATAGTGTTTGGTCTTCGGAAGGGTTCCAGAATTCACCAGAAGGGTTTTGGATGTTTCCAGAAATGTTCTGGTGCGAGAACACTTTGGTTGGGCCAAGGCGTAAGGCCCACGGGGCTTTAGGTTGGTGCAAAAGGAAGTTCTGCAGAGGTCGGGGACCGGACGCCATGGACCCTGGCGTCTGGGCCACGCGCCAAGGACCGTGGCGTCTGGTGCTGGAATCCAAGAAGGACTCTTCCTTGCATTCCAAACCAACTTTGGGGAGGCCCTCTCTCCAAGTAACGACCCCGGGGCTCAACATATAAATAGAGGGGCAGGGCTAGCCCCTAGAACACACCACGATTCACCAAGCCGTGTGCCCGTGCCCCCTCTCCCTCTAGTTCATCCTCTGCTCTAAATCCGTTATGCTTGGCGAAGCCCTGCGGAAATAGTTTCACCACCACCATCACCACGTCGCCGTGCTATCAGAACTCATCTATTACTTCGCCCCCCTTGCTGGATCAAGAAGGCGAGGATGTCATCGAGCTGAATGTGTGCTGAACGCGGAGGTGTCGTACGTTCGGTGCTTGATCGGAACGGATCGTGAAGGTGTACGACTACATCAACCGCGTTGATAAGCGCTTCCGCTTAGCAATTTACAAGGGTATGTAGATGCTCTCCCTCTCTAGTAGCTATGCATCTCCATGGATAGATCTTGCGTGTGCGTAGAAAACTTTTTGTTTTCCATGCAACGTTTCCCAACACTAGGATCTTCCGGGTGTACCTAGAATTTCTTTGTTTGTTTGGCCAATTGGAACATGGGCCCTGGCCTCCGATGGCCCTATTATTTTTCTTATTTTGGCGAGCTCTACAAAATCCAAGGCGGCTTCGGCGAGATCACGTTGACCACTTCAGCTTCGTAATCTTTTCTGAGCTCCCCATTACGGTGATCGCGTCGTTTGGGCTCAGCATCTTTAACTACAAATAGGCGTAAGATGGGACCACCATGAATTTCATGTATGCGGGCCTGCCCAAAACTGCATGGTAACCGCTCTGGAAGGGAGTGACGTCGAACTGGATGGCCTCGCTTCCATAGTTGTGCTTGTCTTCCAAGACGACCTCGAGCTCAATCCGCCCAAGGTGGTGGATTGGGCAGCCTGGCACCACCTCGTGGAAGCCCACATACGATCTCTTCATACTGGACAGTGAGATCTTCATCTTCTCTAGGGTGTTGTAAATATGATATTGAGGTCGCTACCTCCATCCATTAGGACGCGTGAGAGGTGGTAGCCCCCCATGGTCAGGTCTAATACCAAGGCGTGCTTTCCTGGATAGACGATGTTTTCCGGGTGGTCCCCGACGTCGAAGGTCACCATTTCCTAGGACCACGCAAGCCTTTCACCGGTTGTGTTTTCTGCCGCATAGATCGTGCATCGTGCGAGCTTCTGGTTTCAGTGTGTATCCATTGTCGTCAATATCATGTTCCCATAGGCCTCGCGGCGAGGAGTCTCGTAAGAGGGCTTACAGCTACACGGAGCCCGCACGATGCGTCTCCACGCGAGGTGGTTGGGGCGATCGTAAACCCCCTTGGCCCGCCCTTGCTCATTGTTCATGCGGTTGACAAGGCGTGAAGGTAGGATGTCAAGGAATTATCCTGATCCATCAGTGATCAGCTCAAAAGAGCTGAACATGAGGCAATGACTTGACTGGAGATCGTCGGCCTTTTCTGTTTCTCTGCACCGGGTTAGGTCTCCGATCAGCGTCACCCCAACCTGGCGCTCCAACTGACGGAGCGAAATACCGTCAGATCCCTCGGTATGGTTCATGATGAGATCATAAGTACCGGAACGGAGTCTGCGCGCACGGTTTACCCAGGTTCGGACCTCCGAAGAGTCATACCTTACATCCTGCTTCTTCTTGTTATTCATGGTGAGGGGATACCCCATGCAAAGGATTACAATGGTGTATGGGATTTCTACCGAGAGTTTGGATCTGAGATTGGATGATAAATGAAGCCCTAGACCTCGCTTTGTATAGGTAGGGGAGGTCTAGGGTTTACATGGGGGGTAGGTGAGTCTGTTGTGCTGTCGGCGTCCTATCTTGGCGATTATGAAGATTGCCTCTGGTTCCTTAGGGTTTTCCTCCAACGTTGGGCCTAGTGGGCCCCACACGCTTGGCGTGGCCGGGCTCCCTTATGTTAGGTATCCCGGGTACAGGACCTTGTCACTTAAAATCTTAAAGTTTGATTAGTGGTGTGCACCCTAGATGCTAAATGTTGTTGAACATCACACTAGCAGTGTTCGGGCAGAAAAACATGCTGCTAACTGCACTAATATATTATGTTGTTCTAAAATAGCAAACCCACCTCATATAAACCCCAAAAAATGGAGATGTGGCTTTGATTTGTCCACATTAGATGTGTAAAAGCAATAGCAACACAACCTTGCCCCCTCACAAATCGGACACTTCCTCCCTTCGAACCTACGAGTCTCCCATTACATCGATGGGCCGTTAACACATCCCATAACTTTTGCGTAACACCTTAAATTGTTAACCACATATCTAGTGATCACATGCAAGATTACACCATGCAAAGTTTTTTTCTCAAACAACATTTTGTGAATCTGCTTAAATTCTTAAAGTTTGATTAGCAGCGTGCACCCTGGATGGTAAACACTACTAAACATCACGCTAGCAGCGTTCTGGCAGAAAACACATTGCTATTGTACTAATATACTATGTTGTTCTAAAATAGCAAACCCACCTCATATAAATCAAAAAATTGGAGGTGCAACTTTGATTTGATTGCATTAGATGAGTACAGGATTCTTAGGTCACACAAATAGCAACACTACCTGGCCCCCTCACATATCGGACACCTCCCCCTTCGAACAAACGAATCTCCCCTGACATCGATAGGTCGTTAACATATCTCATAGTTTTGTGTAACACATTGAATTTCTTACCACATATTTAGTGATCAAATGCATGATGACACCATGCAAAGTTGTTTTTTCAAAGAGCATTGACAACATTTTGTAAATCATATTAAAATCTTAAAGTTTGATTAGCAGTGTGCACCTTTGATGGTAAACGCTGCTAAACATCACACTAGCAGCGTTCGGGTATGAAAACACGCTGCTAGCTGCACTAATATATTATGTTGTTCTAAAATGGCAAACCCACCTCACATAGACAAAAATTGGATATGCATGTTTGATTTTGTCTGCATTAGATGTATACAAGACTTTTTAGGTCACAAAAATAGCAACACTACCTAGCCCCCTCACACATCGAACACTTCCCTTCCTTTGAACCTACGAATCTACCCTGACATCGATAGGTCGCTAACATATCTCATAACTTTTGCATAACACATTGAATTTTTAACCACATCTAGTGATCACATGCATGATGACACCATGCAAAAAAAATCAAACAACATTTTGTAAATCTGCTTAGAATACTACAACTTTTGCTCTATTTTGTGGCATTTCACTTGTGTCACGTAAAACTGTGTTTCATCACAGAAAAATACCTTGGTGAAGTTTTCCGGCTGTCACCTTCACCATCACTGAAGTGTCGTCCTAGAAAATAAAATCTTGACGATACCACTTCCTCCGTCACGCAAGATCATGTCTTAGGTGACGAACCCAAATCCGTCGCCGAAGCTCTGCGATGGCCAAAAAATGTCACTAGAGTCGTCACTATATACGACTTGCGCGTCCCTCATCATAGTTTTCGGTGAAAATACATACATCACTACAACCGACCCACCATGTTGCACCAGTCAACATTTTTGACATGCGAGCTGACATGGCACCTTACAGCTGGGCTCGGCCGAGGTTTTATCACTGACGGTGGCTCTCAGTAACAATCAAATTTGACCGGTCAAAGATCCTGACATGTGGGCCCACAGGATGTTGATCCGGCTGCTTACATGTGGATCCGGAAGCTAGTGACGGCACGCATTTCCGTCACTATTACCATCACAGTTTGTTCAATGTTGCAACTGGCAACCAAATTTAAATTTGAATTTGAACTTTAAAATTAGTAAAATTTCAAAAATGAGAATGAAATGACTTTAAATTAACACTGAAAACAGACATGCTTGACACAATTATAATAGTGATTAGCCAACTGAGGAAGTATCACACACGACATGAAAGAAAACAGATAGAGTACCACACATTAGAAAATATAATAAGGGACGACCAAAGTTTCCGGATGAAGAAGACCACCATTAGAGCCCCCTAAGTGGGTTGTGACATGATGTTATCAGAGGCTCCATGCATCTTCCTTAAGAGAAAACCAAAAGCTCCTTCCAGTTCTGATTGCTTCTTTTCCATAGAAATAGATTTCTCCTCTTGTTCCTTCTTAAGAGCTGCAATTCCATCTTTCTGCTTTGTTTTCATCTCTTCAATTTCCTATTGTTGCGTTGCTATTCTTGCATTCAGCTCTTGTTGATACATGTTAGTTGTTGATCTCGCAGCTAGCTCTTGGGTTATACAAGCCTCTCTTCAATCTGGAGGCCGATGACTCTCCCATGCTTGCGAGGAACGTGCTATGCTTGGTAATGTCCTTGAGAACCTCTGCAACAATTTGCACATCTGTTTTTGGCTCTTCACCTTCCGTTGAAGTTGTGTTTTACTTTTCCTTCATTTCCTTCTGCAATATGATTGAAGCATTGTTGGTATGATGTTAGAAACATAATATTTTGGGTGGCACATTTCATGTGAAATCTAAAAATTGCAGAACGCTTACGAGTGTCGTTGCTGCAGTCTCACTCTTGACCCCATCCTTCTTTCTGGTGTGGGTTGCTTAAAAAATCAACACTTGTAGGTTTTTGGTTTTGCTCATTACACTAGTACATTAAACATGACATGATAAACGTTATTTTCACATGCCATTTACTTATGAAAAAATATGATAATTTGCATATAGGAAGCTGAACTGCTTACCTTACTGTTATAAGCTGCAATGTAGCATCTAGAGCCAATAGTTTGGTGGAGTTTCACAGCACTTCGGTTTGCTTTATTGTTGGCACATATCTCCTATGGATTGATGCATAAATTTTATGGTATAGTAAAAGTTGAATCTGTTAGATTAAGCATGAATTACCTGGTAGTGCTCATCCTTCCATTGTGTACTAGATCTTTCCAATCTTTATCTATAATAATCAATGGGTTCAACCGCAACGCTTACTCATCGATAAGATTTTTAACCTCATTGTAATATTTCATCTTGAGTCAGTGCATGTGTGACCACACGCTTTTCTAAATGATATCTTTGGTCACTGCTTTGGCCAATGGAGCGTTATTTGGAAACTCAAACTTTAGCTACGGACATCATACACACATGCATGTTACAACATTTAGAGCGCAAAGATAAAAAGATGTGGTATGGCACAATTATCAAAGAGATCCATTTGATGGCTGACCTCAACTTCAGGAAGCAGGTTTTTATGGGCAACTTCATAACCAACCTCTGAAATAAGTTTTCCTACTTGCAAAGGGTCAAATAGGTCTGTTTGCTCCCTCCATGAAGTCAACCTTCATCTTATTTCAAGTCCTTCGCATCTCTCTTTCTAAACCATGCGTTAAAGTAGGTTTGTGCTCACCTCGCCTCTTCTGGCATGAGCTGCTACTATATGTTGTTGAGACAGGTATTCATAGGCACGTTTTCTGCTGGTTCAACAATGTCTGAACCCTACAAAGGTGCACTGCTGGACCTTACAGCGCTCCCCGTTGCCGTGTGTCGGGGACACCTGTTCCTCGCGACATCGACGCTACCAAAGGCCAAGTCGCATATGGGTTTACTAATTTTCTAAGACAGAGCATCCATTCGTACTAATTAGAGGGAAATATCCCCTTGTCCTGCTCTCTTTCCCATCTATTCTAACCGTTGCATCAGTTCGCGTCTTGTGTGATGCGTCTCTTCCAAACATAAGAATTCATGCAACATCTGAACCTTAGTTCATCATGAGAGAGGTGTGCACGTATAAGCTAGAGATAACACCTACCCATCTTCCTTCTCAATTGATACAAATTTGATGCCTTGTTGTGAGATGCCAAACGCCAGGCAATAATATGCGAAGGGTGATGCAAGCTGAGACATTTGTGGCGCAGCATCCATGGTCAAATTAAATTTAAATTAACAAACTAAATACTTGACCATGCTAGTTTTGTGCATTTCTCTATTCGCATCGCCGAGTTCTCGACCACAGTGAAATCTAGGCAGGATGAAATAGGAACTATCAGGGCCGTTTCAGCTCAGGACAAAATCCCAGCATCCCACTGGCCAAACCACAGAAAAGATAAAAGAGGATATATTCCACCAACTGGAGTGCTACGTTCATTACACTGACAAGTTACTTTACTCACGGACAAGATACTCCTTCACATTTAAGCCCCCAGATACCAAAACAACTCAACCAGCAGGTACTAATGGAAACCTGCCATCTCTCACCCAACTCTGTTGGACACCGTCTGGTAAATAGATTTGAGCTGAGTATTCCACTTATCGATGGCTTGATATTTCCGCATTCCCTTTGACCTGAATAAAATTTGCAAATCTCAGAACTTGCTCACGAAGAATATGTCAAGAAAGTAAGGAGGTGAGAGTACGCACCTGTCACCGCATTCTAGCAGCTTGTTCACCTGATCTATGTGGCCCTGGACACGGTTGTCCAGAATCAATGACACCAAGAGCTGCTCAACATCCTTTTCTGGGACATTTAGCTCCTATAAACACAAACAATTGATTCAAACAGTTGATGTTACGATGAACTGCGTCTTTAGCCACTAAATACAAACTGTTGATTGAAACAGTCAATGTTAAGATGAACTAAATGCCACACATGACATGATTTACAAAACTGTACTTCCATGCTGCAAAAGAACTGCATTACTTTGCTAGATTTAAGTGCGCGCATATGTTATGTTTTGAATTGAACTGGGACGGTTTATAGTTAACAAAGAGAACTAAAGAAATGACCAACCATCATGGTGTATGTCCTGTAACCCCTTTAAAGCAGAACAAGCACATAATTTATCGTTCATGTTAATTTTGTTATCACGATAAATTGCTTGTGTTCATCAGATGGAGAACAAGCACATATTGTGCATATGAAAAGTGAAATCTGGCTAGCAAAGTGTGGATATGCTGTAAAATATTCACCTGTGAAATGAATGGAATCCTTATTCTTGTGTATGGCTTAATGAGCTTGAGCAGCACTTGAGTTCTGATGTTCTTCAACAAGTCCTCAATGTAATTACGGATAAAAGGATCATCCATTATTGTTCTTCTATTGCTCTGGCAAAAAACACAAAAATTATGATGGAATCAGTGAGCCAAAAAATATTAGTTTAGGATTGTGGCAGAAAAGGAAATGGCATCTGTTCAAGAGCACTGACCTTTAGGATCTTCTCAAATTCCATGATGTCATTCTTCTGGTATGCTGCAATCAAGTTTGTCATTGCGAGGATTTCAGGATCATTTTTGTACCTGCAGAAATGTAAGGAGTTACAGAGAGTAATGAAAACCAACCTACAAGACTTAAGAGGGTGTCATCAGAAGTCTTACGGCTTGGCCTCTTGTCCATCAAAGGGATTCACTTCAGACTCCATCAACATATTGGCAAGAACAAGATATCTAATTCGCAGCAAAAGGAAAATTATGATAGGAATCACAAAGAGTTATACAAAGTTTTGAGTTATGACAGAGAAGATGTGCTTATGATAGTACTTGAGACACTGGATTCTCCGTGGATTGCCAGCTTCATCGTAGTTTTTGAATGCTTCAAAGAAATCAGTCACAAGGCCCCGCCCACTGCCTCTCAGCCATGTGCATCTTCCCACCACATTCACGAATTATACCCATAATTCTTGGATGAGGTATTGCTGATTTAATAGAAAGAGCCCTCTGGTACAATTCCTGCAACAGCACACAGTTCAATTCAGATGGTGCGTTTCATTCTAACAGACACGATACTACAAAAAGAAGCATAATTCTCAATAAGATTAATGCTCTTAAGCTAATGTTGCAAAGAATACAAATGATGCATATCACAATTGCAGGTTTCAGGTTACAAAGCTGAAAAAAGAACACATTTTCTCCCATGACCGATGATGTACACAAGATATTACAGTCCTGAAAGCTAAGCATATTTCCCTTAAGCCAGAAAAAAAAAATATAACTCTATCCAATCCCAGATGACAATGAATGACAAATACCCCCAAAAGGTTTCAGGTTACAAAGCTGAAAAAAGAACACATTTTCTCCCATGACCGATGATGTACACAAGATATTACAGTCCTGAAAGCTAAGCATATTTCCCTTAAGCGAGAAAAAAAATTATAACTCTATCCAATCCCAGATGACAATGAATGACAAATACCCCCAAAAGAATCAGCTAATAGTTCAGAATCCTTCAATGAAACAAGCCAATAACATCTGAACTTTGTATGCAATCACATAGCATTTAGCTGTGCCCACATAATGCTTTACAAGAAGAACATAATGCTTTACAAGAAGATGGCACAGCGAAAACACAATTGCACACAACAGAAGAGTGAAAGTTTTCTAACAAGTTAAGAAACAATAATGAAGGTACACAAGAACAGATAACTAACCTTCAACTTTTTGTTGTTTTTTGTTTCAGTGTACATTTGAATCTCAATAGCATAGACTTCTAGAAGTTGTGTGCCTTTCTTCTGGTCATCAGAACCATCTTCCTTTTGGCAAGACTTATGCAGCTCCTTCAGTATCTGTCAGTAAAAGGATATATGTGAATTAAATGCATAAAGACTAAGGAATGAAGGAAGCAAGTAATCGGTAATGACAAGAAGAACATATCTAAGCACCTTGCTCATGCGACCATACTCCCCCATGTCGAACCAAATTTTGCAAAGCTTCAGATTTGTCTTAAACCATAATCTCTGCACAACAAACAATGATAATACATGAAGACCAATCGTTTGGTAGATCATAATATTTTTCTAGTTTTAATAATACAACAAACCTAACCTCATTTTTTGCCTCTTCAAGAGCTTTAAGTGTTGTCTGGTAGAACTCTTGCAAAAGATTGAAGTGCTGACTGGCAGATCCAGAAACAAAATCCATTATGTTGTTTATACATTTCTCACTGTAGTTACGTGTCACAGCAGATTTTATGTATGTCAACATCTCTCTGTAAGCATCCATCATTTCTTTGTACTTCCCCAGCTTATAATAAAGCTTCACAGTTTGTTTAAGAGCCTTGAATCCCCTATGAACATATATATAATTAAAAGATAAAAATTAGACACCACAACATAAATGTTTATTTATGCAACAGTTAAATTCACTGAGGAAACAGTGTGGGTGAAGAGTGATAATTCAACTAGACCGATTAAATATTGTCTTTGTTACTTCACTGGAAGCATGGGTCAAGGCACTCAATTTTACAAAGTAATGTCCAATTAATAGAAGGACAATACCAGTCCTGACCAAGAACTGCCTGTAACAGGCACTGAACATGTCAACAATAGCTTTCAAGGAATTGACCAATAACCTAACAAGTAGGCATGCAAAGTGTTCAGTATATTAAGATGGTAGAGTTCCACTCTAAAAAGCACGGACACGCCAGAATCAGCCGAACTGCCGTCCTGATACGGCGGGATACGGGGATACGCTGGGATACGCGAACTAAGCCGTGTCCCATGATTTTCGATTAATAAGAAGGAAAAAATTACAGGCATACGGTGGGACACGTTTGGGACACGGCCCAGCCCAAAACCAGCCTCGGCCCAACCCAATACCAAACCCTATATGTTTCCCACACGCTCTCGTCATGAGAACGAGGTGCTCCCTCCCAGGTCGTACTGAACGAGCCGCCACCTCCTGGATCGACGCAGCCGCCGGCGACGCCTGGATTCGGCGACCGCTAGCCCCAGCATCAGCAGCCTTTACTCGCAGACGTAGCCTCGCAGGTAACCCAACAGCCTCTCCTATTCCTCAACCTCTTCCTCTTTTATTCGTCATATTTCTTCCATTAAGCTGCTGGATCCTGGATGTTGCTTGCTATCTTGTGCTGCTGGGTTGAATGCTTGCACTGCTGCTCCATGTTGCTTCAAGTATGTCTTGTCCTCTAATCTTTCAAGTATGTCTTGTCCTCTAATCTTCTTTATTGTTTGTGTTTGATATGTTTTGCAAGATGGATGCAGCTTGCAATGACAACATGACATGGGGGGATGAGGATCAATCAAGCACTTGGCAAAAAAGATTTCTTTCTTATTAATTTTCTGTCTTAACTCTATATTACATGCCATATTTTTATTTTATTATATATATACTCGCCGTATCCCCGAATGGCTGTTTTTGGAAAATGTCGTATCCCGTATCCCCGTATGCGTATCCCCGTCTTTCCGTCCCCGTGTCCGTGCTTCTTAGGTTCCACTGACTCCTATGTGAAAATTTTAGCTGGTTTTCTAGCATTCTATTTGCTGCCTATTTTCATTTTCTTCAATCTGTCGTTAATCTAACTGCTACTAGCCTCAGCTAGACTACAGTGACCTGAAAATGGACTCCCACCAAATAAATTATGAATAGGCGCACCGAGGTCCTCAGGACAAACTAATAATCTAATACATCGCATAGTTTAAGGTTGTTTCGCATATCTTCTATTGCTTAACAGCAGCTACTGCCTAGTGAAAATAATTGATTGACGAAATAAAAACATTCATCCTTAGAGCGTAAAAGCTTCCAAAATCCAAAAAAAAAAAGTAATTCTTCAGTAAAGAGTTCCACTTGCGGCACAAGCTATTTCATATCAGGCTAAGTCCCAATGACTCCATTTTATGACCTAAATTTATCCACAACCAACGCTTTGTCCTAACTGATAGGCCCAGAATACATGTGACAGCTTGTGGGCAAAGCATATAATCTACACACCCAACATCTTAGTGACTCAAGCTCCAACCTTTAAGGATTACAGATAGTAGCACATATATCAGATAAGACACTTTATAGACTTGAGCATTCATATTGTGCTGGAGCAAACATAGGGAAATTGCAGATAAAACAGAATAGTGCATCGGAATAGGTAAAAATACTTACCATTCCGCCTTTTCAGGCTCCATGCGAACTACAGCATCAAAACCAGCAAGTGCACCCTCTGGGTCTGTCTCAACCATACCTGCAGAAGGATACTCATTCAACATCATACTGTGCTAAAGTGGTAGGACAGCCAGGCATCAGATTGATCACAATCAATTCTGCTTCCCAGTGTCAATGATGGCTAAAAAGATCCAGATATAGTCCTGGATATAAGAGAGGAAAGAAATAAAGGTAGCAGGATATCGAGGAGGTGGCTAGGGCATCACAGTGGCTAGCAAGTATCTTTCCATTCTATACGAGCAAGTTTCCCAAACATTTGTCTATCGCAAGCAAGTACTAGTACATACCAGCCTCTTTCTATATAATTTAAGTAGAAACACAGGAAAAAACATTTGACAAGTCTATAAGCTTAAACTTGAACTAATTCCAACCTGAGTCCAGCACATAGCAACGTGAGGGTATTTAGTCACAAATCACAAAACAAGAATCTTATATCAGTTTTGCTAAAGCACATCTAGATGTGCTATAAGTATTGCACATCTAAGTCCTATGTCATTGATCTTATGTTGAGATTCGTGTAGATATTTTCTTTTTCTTTTCTCTTTCTCTCTATGCGTAATTCACTCACTTAGATGTGCAATAACTAGAGCACATCTAGATGTGCCCTAAACACACCGATCTTATATATATAAACAACTGGCGAAATTTAAGCAGCCTAATTCAGTTAGAAGGCTAGAAAACACTACAGAATTCTCAAATCAAAGAAAGGGAAAATCCTAAGAAATCCTCAGAGTACCTAAGGCGTTGTTTGGATAGGTGGTATATACAAAACCAGATCTCCACAAACCAGGGAAATGGTATAAAAACTAAAATCCTGTTTGGCAACTCCAACTAATCAGCGAATATAGAAAACTTAGCTTTCCAAAAACTTAGATTTCAGGTATATTCCATAAACACGATTTACATAAACTGGATTCCAACGGAGAGCAGAGCAAGTGCTTGCCGGCGGCTGCGCACGGAGTCATGCAGGGCAGAGGGGACACGATGAGGGCGGTTAGCCCGACGACCTCGGGGAGCAGAGCAATCGCTCGCCGGCGGCTGCTTGTGGAGTCATGCAGGCCGGAGGGGACGCGAGAAGCAGCAGGCGGCAGAGTCAGTTCAGGGGGATGATGAAATAGGGGACCATTGAAAGCCCTCGCCGGCGGCTGCGTTCAGAATTAGTGGAGGTCAGAGGGGAAGTGACCCAAGGAAGGATCAGCGCAGGGGAGGGCGGCGACCTCGGGGGCCAACGGAAGACCTTGCCGTCGGCCGCGCACGGAGTCAGTCGAGGCCAGGGGGAGGCAAGAAATCTGGACGAGGTCGGTTGCACGCGGAGTCGTGGTGGCCGGAAGGAAGGACAGCAGCAGTCTGGACGGTGGATTCGTACAGTACGATGTCGAGCGTGGAAGTCTCGTCAATGGGAAAGTAAGGAAGGTCACGGGCGAGGTAGGATAAGGCTAATGTTTGCTATCCAAGCACAAAACTCTATGGACCTAGTTTATTAATTTTCTAACCCAACAAAGTTTTCTGTAAACACGTTTTTCACAAAAAGGATAGCAAAACCGGTTTTCCTAGAAATCAGCTAAAAACTCGTTTTCTATATCCCATCACTAATCCTCAGTATCCAAACAACCACTAAGAGGGCAGGAAAGGGAAGATGTTAGGCTTCATCTGGTATTGTGGTGGTCATCGATAAATGATAACTATAACGATGAAGATTTTTTCCATAAATACTATTTCGATTCTCTCTTACAATTTGAGCAAACAGTTAGTTCAACTAATATGGAAAAACAAAGAGATGGAGAACAGATAGTTCATATACTATTGCAGAACTGACGAATGAAGTGTGTGGCAGTCAAAATGAAACTCTTGATTAAAGCAATTAGAAGGGTATCAGAGTCTTCCTATACTTGCTTCAAAATATGTACGAAGCCACATTGTCCGTACTTCTACGGCAGCTTGGCTTATATAAATTAAATGGTAACAGACTACCCGCAATTAACTTGTGTATCCATTAGTTGCTTGTATTTTCCTTTTAGTCGAGACAGAAGTGTTCGCCGGAACAAACTTTAGCTGTTAACTGCGAAAGGGCACGATAGGACTAAGACAAACCACACACGGGTGGGCTACTTGGCCCAACAAGCACCACACGGGCGTCAATTCGACAAACAGATTTATTCCCAAAGCAAAATTAGATTCTATCTATTCATTTGATGTCCTTACTAAAACGCACTTCACACTTAACGGGACACACCTCGCAGCTAAACTGGCAACTGCACAGTACAAACAAAGGCGATTACCATACATCAAAATTCAAACCGGAACCCCACTACCAGTACAAAACGACGATGCACGAGGAAGTTGGACTAATAATACTCCAATCGAGATTTCTTCTAGTAACGGGACCGCTACTCAAAACAGGGATAGGGATCACCAAGGGAGGTAAAATTGGCACAAGGAACCAAACCTTTGGAGTTGTAGTACTGGTTCTCGATGTCGACGTCTTGCTCCTCCAGCTCGTCGTCCGAATACTCGAAACCGTAGTCTTCCATGTCCGCATCTAACCATCGGCACCACGCGCACCAAGAAACAGGAAACGATCACGGAAAGAAACCCTCGTGAGAGAGAGAAATAGCGACAATCCAGACCGTGGGGAATCGAGAAGATGAAAACGGAGGGCACTAAATGCGGGGGTAGGGTTTACCTGAGCCCATGACGGCGGTGAAAAGGCGACTCGAGCGGCAATGGAGAGTCGGGGGCGAGAGCTAGGGTTTGCGAAAGAGGAGGGGTTTGCGGAGCGGAGGCGAGAGGGGAAAACGGGGAAGAGAGGGGAGGACAAGTTTTGCGAGCTGGCCCCTGGGAAGCTGCGGCTTTAAAGTAGGAGGATTGGTCATTTACGAAAGGAAACGCTTAGGGCTCTTTTATTTACGAAAGGAAACGCTTAGGGCTTCGAAGGAATCTTATATGTTTTCATATGATTTAGATTTTTTTCTATTTTGGTCTTTTAATTCATAGCATTGGATTCGTAGAAATTATTTCTATAAAATACTTTACTATATTTTATAAAAAATCTAACTTCCACTTTTACCTCTTTTTACAATTCACATTTGGTTTTTCTATGGCATGAAACACCCGTTGCTGATTCTATAAAGTTCAAATGGACATGCAACTCCAATCATATACTTTTTCTTTGCCTGTGTTTTCATGAATCAAAGAGGTCTTTATAAAGAATATTTTTCAAACATGCACACGCTCATATATACACTCATGAACGTACGCACACCTACATCATTAGCATCTCTGAGAGACTGAGCCGACGTATATCATCTTGAGATTGAAAAAGTCACACAGCTGCCTCCGTAGTTGACAAGAACGTCTTCAAAAAAATGCAAGCACCAGTGTCAAGACTAAGACTTGAACCTGGTGGACCGGTTCCACAGCAAATGACCTAACCATTCAAGTTAGGCTCAGTTCGTGGTTATAAGAGCATCTTGACTTCTCAAGGAACTACCCAATAAATCTTCCTAATAGATTTGTTGGGTTTCACATATGGCTAGCAATAGCAGATGTCATGTACAACTTTCTCTATACTTATTTTTTTCTCTGTTTCTTTATGTATTTGTGCAAACACTACGAATACATAATTTTCACATCACATAAAATCAAAAAATTATCATTGCCAATTTCAACAAGTAAAATTCAATTGAACTGTACATTTTCAAGTTCAATTTTTAAAGACAACTTGCAAATCAGACATACAACTATTCAAACAAAGCATAGAACCCGAGCATAGAGCATCACTTATGGTCATTTGCACTTCCACTCATACCCAGGGCCGGCCCTGGGGCATGGGCGACGGGGCGATGGCCCAGGGCCCAGGCGAGCAGGGGGCACATGATGGAGTATATACATATACTATAGCCCAGCAAAAAGCAAGTAAAAAATTACAAAAGAATTAAAGAAAAGAAATAAGATGGGCTAGGCGGCCCAGATATAGCTAGGTAGCGATCGCTGATGGATACGCCTAGGCGAAGCGGCGCCGTGACTCATGCTCGTTTCGACGTTTCGCCGTGGGTTAACGCCCTCGCCTTGCCGTCGGCCTTCTCGCTCGCTCGGTGCCTTGCCCCTTGGCCCTTGCCGCGTCGCCCTCGCCTCGCCGGCTCGTCATCACCGCCACACAGCAGTCCGGCAAGCAGGCGGCAGCCCGGCCAATCGGCCATCCGGCACCGCGGCAATACGACAATACCTATACAAATACGCATCCGACCGACTTGAAGTCAAGAAGTACGCATCCATGTTCCTGTCCATCCCCAAACCTCAATTTGACAATCTCAGTAGTTTATTTGTTCTTTATTTAGTATGTACGTATTGTTAATCCAATCTATCAATTTTTTGTCATTCTATGTAACATGTCTAGGGTTCCAATCATCCGATCTATAAATTCCTAATTTTTTGTATGCTCTTCTGATCTTTTCTTCATGATTTTAAGACATTAGCCTGCCATGTTACCTAAGAAGAAGCAACTGTCAGGTGCTGAAAAAAGGAGGAAAAAGAAAGAAAGTGATCTAAAAATTTCGTTCTTATTTGAGGTAATCATGTCATGTTAGTTTCATTTTGCGATCTTTTTAGTACCATTGTTTTTTATGGAGTCGGTTCGAATTTGGTTATTATTGTTCTCGATGGAGTCATTTGAATTATTATACTCATATTTTAAACTAAAGATGTGTGGTTGAAAGTTACTTTTAATAAGTTATATATATATATATAACACACGCATACATATATATTGTCTTAGGACTTAGGACATAGGGGCCCATGTCGTCGAGTTCGCCTAGGGCCTCCCGAAACACAGGGCCGGCCCTGCTCATACCCCCTAGCCCTCTCCTGACTAGTTGTTGCTTCACCATGAATAGATAGGCCACTTGGTCTGCATCAAGCCCATCGGTGCTCATGAGCATGACCTTGGGTTCTTGCTCCATCTTCTTGCCCAGTCAGGGAGGGCATTTGCCTGCCCAGTGTTCGTCGTCGTGGGGTTTGGTCGTCCAGTATGTTTTGGTGCGCTCTACTGTTGCACTTTATCGGTTATCCGGTGATACGTCTCCAACGTATTTACTTTTCCAAACACGTTTGCTCTTGTTTTGGCCTCTAATTTACATTATTTGAATGAAATCTAGATTGACGTTGTTTTCAGCAGAACTACCATGGTGTTGTTTTTATGCAAAAATAAAAATTCTTAGAATTGGATGGGAAATTTTGGAGGATTATTTTGAAATATAAAAGAAATACTGGAGCCAAGAGTTGCCAAAGGGGGCCCACCAGGAAACCACAAGGGCGGGGGCACGCGGCCACCCCCCTGGCCGCGCCACCTGGGCTTGTGGAGCCCTTGAACCTCGCCCCGACCTATGATAAATAATGTGTTCCTACCGGCGCGTATGGCATCTACTTGTCTTAATATTGCAAAAAGAGCCGGTAAATGGAATGTCCAATCCTAAACTAATTAAACAAATAAAAGGTACTCCTCCCCGGGATGTGTTGGTGGGCACACGTGAATTCGACTAGCCGTGGTTTGTGGGAAGAAAAAGGTGGAGGAGGGGTGTTAGCATGGGAACCACTCTCACGCATGTTTATCGTATAAGATGATGATATTCTCTGTCATAAACCGTTGATAGGAAAAGTATGCCTCTCAAAATAAATTATCTCCGTTTCAGCTTATGAGCTCTGGCACATTCTAAATCTCCGATTCCCTCCGTGAAGGGCATTTCTTTTACTTTATTCGTATTTTTCTTTTTCTTGAGTCATCACCTTCTCATTCAAACACCAACATAGAGAGTGTTATTGTCATTCTTAGTATAACATGCATTTGGCCTAATTTATATTGGGTGTGAGCATGACTGGGTGTTTTCTACGTTGAATTAAAAAGTTTAGTCATTGCTTGAACTTCAGAGGTGATGTGCATTTATGTCTTGTGATTTTAGAAAGGGCTAGCGAGATACCATTCTATCATATTGTATGACGGTTATTTTGATAAAGTGTTGATATTTGAGATATAGTATTGTTGCTCGCTGGTTGGTTATGTTATTGATATCACTGGTACGGCGACGTGCTATACAGACGATTGAGTGTGGGCGATAGGGGTTCCTTCCCACAGGATCCAGAAAACCGTCGTGGATAGGCCCTCCTGGCTCACAGGCTGGGGCAAAATGAGCTCGTATGCAATCTGGCGGGGCATCGAAACCCAATTGTTTCCGTTCGTATGTACATCCCAGACGGTGAATCCCAAAAAATCATTTCCGTTCGTATGTATATTACACACAGTTTTTTGTGTGGAAATGTTTGTGCAAGGTGGCCTAACGCAAACAGTTCTCTGCCGGAAGCCGTGTGTGACTGTTAGTTGATTGAACGCGCCTACTTTCTAGAAACCGTGCGGGTTGTTTGAGTTCATCGCCCGCGGTGCTGTCTAAGTAACCGTCTGCAATAGAAAACCCCAATAAGCAGGGTAATTAGCCTATTATTGATAATCCATGTACTAATCAAATTGATATTTCTTATAAAACACACCAGATATTTCATATCCGTATAACAACAATCAGGATTTCATAATCGAATTACATCAGATAGCTTTGGCACTCAGTTACGCCATTACACAACAACATCAAGTTTCACATGCAACATCAAAAACCTTTGGACAGTAGTATCATACACGGTAAATACACAGAAAAATCTCATCTGGAAAAAATGCAGAAGCGGAAGGCAAATATCGAGCCTTCAGTGATGTTGAATGTCCTTGCAACTTTAGGCAAGTGGCTATGGATAATTGCCCGCCCAACCTTCGTCCTCTTCAGCAAGACTTCAATATTGTACCGTGGATGTTGAATGAATACCTTCCTCGCCTCTTGACCATGCAGGTGGTTTGAGAGGTAATCATCGGTGAACTGCTTTGAAAAGTACTGAAAACAAAGATATGCATAAATAGATGTTATAAATTTTGAAATGGCGCAAGGGGTAAAAACAAGGTAAAAGAGTTAGTACCATCCTATAGTTGACTGATGTCTTCTTCATTGTGCAAACAAAGATCTTGTTGTTATCCATCGCAAGTTTCTTCATCCTAACAATCTTTCTGAGTTTCTTGACTTGACTGATATTCATGGACATCTCATTTCCCCATATGCAAAATGGGTCGAACAGTGGGTCTAAGCCTCTGACAGCAGGACCTACATGTACAAGACCAAATAGTAAGAAACCTAAATATTAGAATGATTAATGCAACTGCACAATAATGTGCTATTAGCCAAAGGACCATGCTTGAACAAACCTCGATGGTAAACTGCAGTGTCTCCCATTGTTTCCCTGCAACACACATAAGGAAGATCTTGATCAGGTTAACTGAGATTTGTCATACTATCAGTAGAATATGTATTGAGTACAGTCAAATTCGATTTATTTCACATGCATAACAATACAAAATTGTACCCACAGCAAATGAAAATCAAATTGCAAAACTGAACCAAACAGTTAAATGGACAGCAAACCAAATGAACCAAAATAGTTAACTGAGCACGACATTGCAGAATAGAAACATGTACTAAAAGATAAGACGGTTAATAAAACAAAGAATGCTCGAGAACAGTACTATGAAATGTAGCAATTGTTGGACCAAAGTGTTAACTGAACATTACATTTCAGAGGGCCAAACTGTTAACTGAACTTCAGATTGCATATTAACATTACAGAGGACAAATCGCTAGAAGGCACTGGCGGTGGCCTCGAGAAAACAGCGCGAACTATATTTTAAAGTAGACAACCGCGTGGCGGTGTCGACGGTGGCCTCGAAGACGAGGTGCTCCTCTAAGATCTGGCGGTCGGCACGCATGGCAGCCATAGCAACCTCGTGCGCGCGTGCGGCCGCATGCTACTGAGCTCCACGTTATACTGCGTGCAAAATGGCTGTGGGTGGCGCTTAATTGGAGGAGGGGGACAGTGATTTCGGCGGAAGGTGTAGCATCGTCGGTCGGGGCATGTGGGATGGGAAAGGAGGAGGATGGTGTTGGTGGGGTGTGGATTATCTGACCATATCGACGAGGCCGCTCAGCAAGAAGAAGGGTCGACGGCGACAAGGCCACGCAACAAGAAGAAGGGTCGCCGGCTAGGAGGCGGCGCTGCAAGAAGAAGGGTCGCCAGCGAGGAGGAGGCGCTGCAAGAAGAATTGTAGCCGGCGAGGAGGCGGCGCTGCAAGAAGAAGGGTCGCCGACGAGGAGGCTGAGCTGCCAGTAAGCAGTAGTGAAGGTTTGAACTTGGAAAGCAAGGAGGAACAGTGGAAATGTGGCTTTTGGTGGGAGGAAGGGGCGGGGAGATAGATATTTTTGCGGTGGCAAAAAAATTTCGCTCGGTGCTGCGAGAAACTAGCGCGCAAGTGTGGTTCAAGCGGGGGTGGTGGACTATAGACAACAGAGCTTCCTCCGTAAGCCAGACAAGACGGTGCGCCAATATATTTTATATCTCATCCCACATGATTTTTTCTAGTAAACTGTTTGTGGTATACCTGATTTTTTTCATTATGTTTTGAAAAACAAAATGGTGTTACGGAGGGAAAGGACGGTGTTTGAATTGCTAGAACATTTACGTGCAGTGAACATGCAACTGGTACATGAGTGTCGTGTTTAAATTTGGAATTGTTCCGGGTTCGTTTGGTATTTTTATGCATTAATTGAGTTTCTAGGCATTTAATGTGCATAAATTTGAACTACAAGCACATGCTCCAGTGCACCAAAGTTTGTTGAAAAATCACATATGTGTCTTTGGGTGGATTTATAGGTCCCATGCAAGAAATGGGAATGAAATTCAAACATCTGGGCGTCGTGGCTCGACCGGAAAGATTGAGAAACTTGGTTTTTTAATTCCTGTAAATCCAAAGCATGCCTGAAAATCATGAAATTCGGCAATGGTGTCATGACATGGCACCAACATGTTGCGGTAAATTTTTGGGCCGAATTGGGACAAGCTTTGGTATAAGCTTCTTGCAAACCGGAGTCTCCCTCAAGAAGGCTCGTGGTTCCGAGAGGGAACGTGTCACCTCCGTGTGCGAAATGACATACATACACCGCCTTCTCCCGCCTTAATTTTTTTACACAGGCAGATTAGACCAAATAGAAGTATCACTACTGCAGCATGCTGCTAACGCGACACTACGATCAGAGACCCTTTGACGAAACTGTGTGCGATGCATTAATCACAAACGAGGATGTAAAAAACCGTAAAAAAAAGGTGCAAAACGTTTGCGGTGGCGGAGCCATCAAACACGGTTCAGATTTTAGTTGCATGTGCGATTCAGGGCACACGGTTAACCTGTTCGAACTGTTTGTGATGAGGCAGAACAACAGAAACGGGTCAGCCATATCAATGTGTGTGCAATATACGGCATACAGTTCGCTCCGATAAACCGTTTGCTATTAGGGAGTGCAACATAAACGGTTAGCCAGATCAAGGTCCTAGGATGCGGCGGCCGTGCGCCCAGCGCGCGGACGCATCTCGGCCGCATCCTGTCCGCGTACATTTTTCTTTGCAAGTCCTTAACTTCTTATCATCATTCATTTTCGGTACATGAAAAATACATCATCACATTTTGACTAGTAAAGCAAGACCAAACAAAACAAGAACAACAAGAATACATTTTAGAAGATACCCAACTTCCATAACTGCTCCCTTGAGTTGGGTTAGGGCCTTCTCGATGCACTCATTGTTGATCTGTGGAGGAGGCTCGATCTGGCATCCTCCTTTCTTCTTCAAGCCATAAGTCGATGTTGCTTCCTCACACCTAGTCTCGTGTCTAGCCTCTAATCTAGCAACAAGTGCACTTGTCTCATCTACAGCCTCTATGCTAGCTAAAAGTGCATGAACATGTACCAAATTTCGCTCTATCAATATATCGATGTACTCTTCTTCCCACTACCAAAACTTGCATCCATGCTACACAATAAAATTTGTAGTTAGCACAACTAGTCAAAACTAGAGCACAAACCGAAGCTAAAAAGAGCACATACCCCATCGTTTAAGCACTTGATGAATACCCATCCGAGATGTCCCGACGTTGTAGACACGCGGCGCACGACCATCCTCGGACAATGGTCGCACTTAATGAGTGGCAACGGTGCGCCGGTGAGCTTTTGGGCAAGCACCGAGCCCGGCCGACCGCCATTCGTGTATCTGCCGGCGGACCACCGACGGTGCAGATCCGAGCGGCTAGAGAAGGAGCCACTGCCTGCATGTGGCCTTGCAGCCCTGCCAGGGCCTTCCGGCGAGGTGCCCGACCAGTCCATGGTGCGGCCCGGCCTCCCATAGCCGGGCGAGCTCAAGACCGACCAGATCCGCCCCAAATCCGGCAGGCGGGTGCGCAAACCAGGTGGCCGTGGTTAGATAGTTTCGGCGCGCCGAGGGAAGGGGCTGAAGGCCATTTAATCGCATGGCTGCAATGGCAGTGGTGGCGGTGGCGGCAGCGAGGGGAAGAGTGGGGACGAGTGGAGGGGGGTGCGGCCGGAGGGAGGGAGGGGGGCGGATAGAAAAAGGCCCGCCCTGTGCCACCGACGAGCGGGCGAGGAGGACACGACAGACGGCAAGCGTCCGCGTGGTGTCTATTTTACCCTAAAAGCGGCGCAAACTTGGGCCGCGGATGGGTCGAAAGCGGACACAAAACGGACAAAAGTCCGTTTGCTCCCGCGCGCTGGGCTGCCTCGTTTGTCCGTTTTACCCCAAACGGACGGGGGTGGACATGATAGGGTCGCGCGGTGGAGTTGGCGTGACACGTGGCACCAGATATGGTATTCGGGTTGTGTGTGTGCTCCACTTAGTCTTCCCGCGCTCCAGCGAATGCTTCCCGCGCTCCACATGGGTGAATTGTAAAATCCATGCCTATTCCCTCACCGGTTTCCCGCCACCAGCTAATGGCTTGCTGCATATAACCCAGGCAGCAACGCACTGCCGCGACACTTTGCAAAGATCTAGTCCTCACTCATCTACCATTAGTTATTCCAAGCATGCCAGGCAACGACCAAAGCTTCGACGTCGACGCCTACATGTGTTACATCTTTGGCGAGGAGAACAAGTCGAAGCAGGTCGGGGAGCAAGAGTTTCATCGGTCGGTGCAGGCACCATGGCCCATCGACAATGATATCGGCGTCACAGTCCTTGGGAGCCCAATCGACATATTGCAGAGGAGGTGTGATGAGCAGTTTGCCATCCACCGTGCAAAAGATCTAGAGCTGCTCGACGGCATGATCGACGACCCACCCGAAGAGCCGCCGTCACCAGTGCTCATCAAGAGCCTAATGCCCCGCAAGGAATGGGCAGAGGACCTCTGCGATTCAGTCAAGACAAACGCAGCCTGCGGCTTCATCATTGCCCGCGACGGCCGTGTCAACCTCGATCCCGATGATGTGGTGGCCAGGCTCGAGCGCATCCTTGGCGGAGTTGACGTCCCCGACGAAGTAGAACATCGCCAACGTGATATCTTGAGGATGCAGGTGATTGACGGAATTTGTTACCGGGCCAGAGACATGGAAATGGAGCGGTTCCGCAGAGTTGTCATGCACGCGATTGCACGCTGTCAAGCTCTTCTGGAAGAGGCCCAACAGCCCCAAGAGCCTCCCAGCGCCAGCAGCTCCGTAGGTGAAGGCGGGTCGGGACACTTGGAGTGAACGGCCGCAAGGGTGCTATGCTGATCATGGAGTCCGAGAAGACCATCGTCGGAAGGCCGCCAGCTCAGCCTTTTAGCTTATATTTTATTATAATTGTATGCATATGTAGGTCGTGAGTGTTCTGGGCCTTGCCACATTTGGCATTTTAAATTATCCTGAATATGTAAGACAATTATTAAGAATTATTAACCGTTGCCATTGTAATTTTGCCTCAACGGTGAGCAGAGTGCGCGCAGGGACGCCAGAGCGGAGCGCACCGCGGCCGCCTCAACGGCGAGCAACCACATTGTCAACCTTCTGCCATCAATAAATTTTGACCTTGTTTCTCGTCACATTGCTGATTACAACGCAATAAGTAATTCCAAATATGTTCACACCTATCAAACTAATATGTGTTCACACTTAGCACCGGGCTATAAAAACTACCCACTCAAAAATTACTTCACAGTTCCTCTCCTCAACACCCACGAAACTGGTTTTTTTTGTCAAGTCGTTCCGCCATGACCGGTAAGAGGAGTTTAGGGTAGACATATAACCGGGTAGCAAAGACCAAGGTCGCAGAAGCACTAGAGAGGTCCCGTCGTAAAGCCGCAGCCGCAACAGAGATGTCCCGGCGCGCCGCGGAGCCCTCGAACGAGCTCTCACGGGCACGCGAGGGCTCTCACAAGCGCATTCGCGGCGTCGACCATCACGATGAGCCGACGTTCCTGAAGTCCTTCGCCGGCGACAACGACATTCTAGCCGGCGTCACTACGCAGCAGGAGCTGGTCGATGGCTTGATGAAGCTGCTCAAGATCAGCGATGCCTTGGTTGACAAGGCGACTGGCCTCGTCGAGCAACTCATGGGTGACAATGCGAAACTCCTCAAGTTGGTCACCGAGAAGGAGGAGGAGGCCGCCGGCTGGAAGATGCTACCTGAGCAGTGCAGTGCCTCAAAGATGACGCTGAAAGCAGTCGTCGAGGAACTGATGGGTGGCTTGAGGAAGCCCCAGATTGAGCGCGAGCAGGAGGTGGAGGAATCCGTGGTTGCTTTCAAGCAAAGTCGTGAGGAATTGAAGAAGGAGCTGGAGGATTTCGCCGCCCGGTGATCCATCGACGAGTAGAGACAATAGCGACCCAGATCATTGTCTGCAATTTCCTTCTTCTCTTGCCACCGTGTCTTCCGGACTTTGCCGCGTGTGGCATTTAAAATTATCCGGAATGTGTAAGACAATTATTATCTGCGCCATTGTAAATTTGTCGTTGTATTATCTGTTGCCATTTTATTTGTGGTCGTGTTATCTGTTGCCCTATGTGGCAATTTAAATTAGGGCGGAATACGAGTTGAAAACGCGAATAAAGCAAATGCTGCCATGGGATCACAAGCGAACACCCTCCGTCCAGGTGCTTTAATTAACCCAGTAATGGAGAAGTTGTGAGCGAGGCGGGCGTCGGCTGGTGCATGGAGGTCAAAGAGCTCGCTTCCTGGTGAGCATGGGCGGCCTTGCCGCTCGCACATGTCCCGTCAAACCTGCGGGGTGGACAGGATGCACGCGTCCCGTCGAGCCTGCACGGTGGACTGCTCGCACGCGTCCCATCGAGCTCGCACGGCGGACTTCTCACGCTCGTCCTGTCTAATCAAACAGCTGCACGCACGCCACCGAGTATGGTTAAATTTCGACACGGTTAATATAATACAACCGTTTGCGATATTAACGTGTCAGCTTTTTGTTTCAAAAAGGACTTCATTGGCTACTAATGTGTGCGCCTCTTCTCAAACTGGATTATTTTTTTTACCACGGCATATATGTGCCATGTCATGAAACCATGCCAAGTTTCATGTTTTTTGGGTGACTTTTTGATTTAGTGGGATTTAAAACCAAGATTCTCAATGTTTCAGGACGAGGACAAGTTTGTATTTCATTCCCATTCCTTAAATGAGACCTAAACATGCACCCAATGACACATGTACGATTTCCCACCCATTTTGCTTCACTGGAGCATGTGGTTGTAGTTCAAATTTGAATTATGGACTACATTAAATGCATAGAAAACTTAGCAATTAGTAATATATATATATATATATATATATATATATATATATATATATATATATATATACACAATGGCCAAACGAACACTGAACAGTTTCAAATTTCATCCCGACACTCCTGTTATTCTATGTTGCCTGTAGAAAACAAAGTTCAAGGCGAGAAGAGGCAGCAATTATCGTTTCGCCCACAAGAGGAGCATGTTTCCCTACCGGAACCATGAGGGTTGCGACAGGCTCCAGTTTGTAAAAGGCTTGTAATATAGCTTCGCCCAAATTGGACAATTATATGTACCATGTAGTGACACCATGCCAAGTTTCATGATTTCCTGGTGAGTTTTGGATTTACAGAGATTTAAAAACCGAGATTCGCAATGTTTGTGGCCAAGCCAGGATGGCGAGACGGTTGAATTCGTTCCCATTCGTTCCATGGGACCTAAACATGCACCCCAAGGAAACATGTACGTTTTTTCTAGCCATTTTGGTGCCTTTGGAGCATGTATTTGTAGTTCAGATTTGAATTATGGACATTAAATGCCTAGAAAACTCAATTAATGAAAAAAAAGGTCAAACGAACCCTGAATAATTTCAAAGTTCAGCGCGAATCTCCAGTTGTCCCGTGTCGCGTGTAGAAGAAAATACGAGGCTAGAAGAGGGAGTGATTATCATTTGGCTCACAAGGGGACACATTTCCATATCGAAACCACGAGGGTTCTTGCGACAGGCTCCGGTTTGTAAGAGGTTTGTAATAAAGCTTGGCCCAAATTGGCAATGTTTTTACCAGGACATATATGTGCCATGATGTGACACCATGCCACCTTTGATGACTTTCTGGTGAGTTTAGGATTTATGGGGACTTAAAAACCGAGATTCGAAATGTTTGAGGATGAGCCAGGACACCGGTACGGTTGTAATTCGTTCCCATTCCTGGAATGAGACCTAAACATGCACCCAAGGACACATGTATAATTTTTCTAGCCATTTCGGTGAACTGGAGCATGTATTTGTAGTTCAGATTTGAATTATGGATATTAAATGCTTAGGAAACTTAGTGTATAAAAAGGCCAAACGAACCCTGAATAAGTTTAAATTTCAACACGGATATCATGTCGTTCCATGTTGCCCGTGGAAGAAAATACAAGGCGAAAAGAGGCAGTGATTACGTTTCGCCCACAAGGGGAACACGTTTCCCCTATCGGAACCACGAGGCTTCTTTGAGAGAAGCTCTGGTTTTTGTAAGAGGTTTGTAATAAAGCTTGGCCCAAATTGGAAAATATTTTTACCACGACATATATGTGCCATGACGTGACACCATGCCGCCTTTGATGACTTTCTAGTGAGTTTAGGATTTATGGGGACTTAAAAATAGAGATTCGAAATGTTTGAGGACGAGCCAGGACACCGGTACGGTTATAATTGGTTCTCATTCCTGGCACGAGACCTAAACATGCACCCAAGGACACATGTATAATTTTTCTAGCCATTTTGGTGAACTGGAGCATGTATTTGTAGTTCAGATTTGAATTATGGACATTAAATGCCTATGAAACTCAATTAGTGTATACAAAGGCCAAACGAACCTGAATAAGTTTAAATTTCAGCACGGATATCATGTCGTTCCATGTTGCCCGTGGAAGAAAATACAAGGCGAAAAGAGGCAGTGATTACATTTCGCCCACAAGGGGAACACGTTTCCCCTATCGGAACCACGAGGCTTCTTTGAGAGAAGCTCCGGTTTTTGTAAGAGGTTTGTAATAAAGCTTGACCCAAATTGGAGAATGTTTTAACCATGACTTATATGTGCCATGACATGACACCATGCCACCTTTGATGACTTTCTAGTGAGTTTAGGATTTATGGGGACTTAAAAATCGAGATTCGAAATGTTTGAGGATGAGCCATGACACTGGTACGGTTGTAATTTGTTCTCATTCCTGGCATGGGACCTAAACATGCACCCAAGGACACATGTATAATTTTTCTAGCCATTTTGGTGAACTGGAGCATGTATTTGTAGTTCAGATTTGAATTATGGACATTAAATGCCTAGGAAACTCAATTAGTGTATAAAAAGGCCAAACGAACCCTGAATAAGTTTAAATTTCAGCACGGATATCCTGTCGTTTCATGTTGCCCGTAGAAGAAAATACAAGGCGAAAAGAGGCAATGATCACGTTTTGCCCACAAGGGGGACACGTTTCCCTATCGGAACCACGAGGCTTCTTTGAGAGAAGCTCCAGTTTGTAAGAGGCTTGTAATAAAACTTGTGCCACAATGGACGAAAAAAATTCCTCGACATATAAGTGCCATGTCTTGACACCATGGCAGGTTTCACGATTTTCGGCTTAGTTTTGGATTTACGGGGATTTAAAAACCGAGTTCTTCTCACGAAATATTTTCAAATAGCACACGGTTCACTCACGAAAAGCCGATATTCAATGAAAACTTCGTGGAAACCATATTTTAAAGTTTCATAAAAATCTGAAAAAAAAGTCGGATGTTAAGAAGGTGATGTTTTATTGCGACACAAAATTTCAAGTTGAAAAACATTATGAGGTGTGAGCTACGAAAAAGACAAATTCAGCCCTGAATAGTGACATTACTATTCGGCACTATTCAATGCTGATTTAGTCTTTTTCATAGCTCACATCTCGTAATGTGTTTCAACTTGAAATTTTGTGTGGCAGTAAAACATCATCCTCTTCACATCCCGCATTTTTTTTCAAAAAATTTTGAAACTTCAAAATATCTTTTTCTCGTGGTTTTCACCGGTTTCCACCGAATGTTGGTTTCCGTACGATATTGCCCCCCACAAGGCTGCTGATTCGAGTCGTGCGCTCGACTAGCCGTAACCCAAACCCCACGGATCGTCACGTGCACTATTGGATGCTCCCATATCGAACGGCAACCCCGAGCCCTTTCGACAAAGACATGTAGTACATGGGTAAGCACTGACAAGCGCCGTGTAGCTCACGCTTCCTTCTCTACTAGGTTTTCATTTAAAATAGACTACCAAGCCGCCACTCCTCTCATCGGTTTCCGCCTCTTCTCCCATATATGCATGATGTAGATGTTCGTTTAATTCTTATAGTTCATCTCATCCAAAATCAATTAGTTTTATAAAAAAATCTATTTTAAGATTCATGGAATTGTGCATTGTAAAGGTAAAAACAAAAAGTGACAATTCATTCAGAAAAAAAAGTTTGGGCAATTAAGATATGGAAGATTCTAGAGAACAGAGGAGAAGTGCTTGTGTTTTGAGGTTTGTGCATTATGCTTAAGTTCAACCATGGAGTATTCTAGATTGTACATGTGGCAGAATCTGGTGGAATGTAGATGATATCCAACGTCCAGTAGTGCTCAGATTTTCCATCTCTGTACCGTCGGATTGGCTTCATCCAACGACCAACTTTCAAAGTTATTCGCACACTATATAGGTGTAAAGATGTATAGATATATATAGATGTGTCCCATGCTAGACAAAATAAAGTTTGAGCGCATGCGTGGTACGCACTTCGCCGCCGGAAGTTGGGAAACTGACATCGTACGTATTGAACCAGGCTTGGAGTCGGGTACGGTGTTCGGTTTGTAATGTAGTTGGTGGCCCATCGAAGTTGTGCATTTGGGATTTAAACACATCATACACCATCGTACCCATACATATTTTCGGGCCGCATGCAGTGTATACGGGGTCTTCTGATCAACCACGTCTCCCTTGTGCGGTTTTTTGTGACGACACGCATATCTGTGGGCTCCCCGAGTGTGTATATATCATCCCTTTGACCGATAATGAGGGGTATGTGTTGGCCATGAATGGATTCCTCCTAGTTCGTGCTAGGGCCAGTCACTGTTAAATGTCGGTCAGCCAAAGCTCGAGCTCATGCGTTGTCAGGATTCCCTCTCAGATGCTCGGATTGCCGGGCTCGACCTACATCAAACCCTGCGTATCTCGTCCTTAACTACCTCGCCTTCATGGTTGTTGTCTGTATCGAGAGGTAGGCACCACATCTAAATTGTACATCATTCTATATTGAAAACACACATCACCCCTTCCCAACGTACATCATTTTGGGCCGCGTGCAAGAGGTGCTGGTTTTCTGGTCCCTCTCGTGCGATTTTTATGATGGTTCAATCTATTGGCCCAAGCGGTTATCGACAACAACAACTGTCATTTGACCAAACGATAGATTCATTGGTCCGTCTTATGGTAGGTCATGGCGACATGCATGTATGACCAAAGTATCGATCATTACGTGCATCCGCCCCGCTGACACGAAGTGGGAGGTGGTGGGCCAAGCATTCTAGCTAGGTACGACATTATGTCATTATATATATCCTAGCTAGGTGGTTGTTAGGGTGCTTTTGGGTCTGCGAGGCAGGTGCCACTAAGGGAGTCCTGGACTAAGGGGTCCTCGGGCGTCCGGCCTGTTATCCATTGGGCCGGACTGATGGGCTGTGAAGACATGAAGGCCGAAGACTGTACCCGTGTCCAGATTGGACTCTACTTGGCGTGGAAGGCAAGCCTGGCGACCGATTATGAAGATTCCTTTTTGTAACTGACTCTATGTAAACCCTAGACCCCCCAGTGTCTATATAAACCGGAGGGATTAGTTCGGAGAATATACATTCATTTACCATAGTCATATAGGCTAGACTTCCAGGGTTTAGCCATTACGATCTCGTGGTAGATCAACTCTTGTAATACTCATATTCATCAAGATCAATCAAGCAGGAAGTAGGGTATTACCTCCATAGAGAGGGCCCAAACCTGGTAAACATCGTGTCCCCCGTCTCCTGTTACCATCGATCCTAGACGCACAGTTCGGGACCCCCTACCCGAGATCCGCTGGTTTTGACACCGACATTGGTGCTTTCATTGAGAGTTCCACTGTGTCGTAGATGAAAGGTTCGATGGCCCCTTCAATCGTCGATAGCGACGCTGTCCAAGGGGAAACCTTCCTCCCCGGACAGATTTTCGTATTCGGTGGCTTCGTACTGAGGGCCAACTCGCTTGGCCATCTGGAGCAGATTGATAGCTACGCCCTTGCCACCAGGTCTGATTTGGAAACTTGAACTATGTCGCGGATATCCGTGGAGATTTGATCTTCAATGGATTTGAGACCGCGGCGATTGCTCCCCCTCGCTCCTATGAACATGACTTAAATCTGTCATCAGACCAGACTCTGGAGACGGTCCCTGCAACTGCTACGACCTTAGATCCGGAGCAGTTTGCACCACCCGAAGCCACAGAGTCCGCGGCGTTGGAACCACACACAGACTCAACACCAGGCAATATTAGCGTTAACGGAATTCCGGACTCGTCTCCGGCTATAAGTTCCGAACCTCGCACGCTCCCGGACACCGAGTTGGATCGGTTATCAATCTTCGAGTTCAACGCCGCAGATATCTTCCAACACTCGCCCTTTGGAGATGTGCTAAATTCATTGAAAAACCTGTCCCTGATGGGGCACTCGCGGGCGAACTATGTCCGGTTCGAGCTAGAGGCTGATAATGGAGAACTTCGCTTCCCACCCGCCACCCACTTCATAGCCACTGTCGAGGACTTAACTGACATGCCTGCTTATGGCTCCAAAGACATTGACAGTATAGACGACGATGCCGACAAGGAGCAAGGCCAAGACCCGCCAAATATCGAGCGTGGACGACCACCCCTTCATACGACGTGTACATGGTCGATACACTTAAAAAAGCTCGCGGCAATGACAAGGGAGATCCAGTTGAGAATACAACTCCTGAGACACAGACTAAGTTCTGGCGCCCCAAACGCCGCTCCAAGTCACGCCACAGCAACGATGGCACCGGAGAAAAAAGCGCTCCGGACGGTGCCGAAAGCAATGAAGACCCTGTTGGAGTAATATCCGAACAAGAGAAACAGGAAAACGGGCAAGCCAGCCCCGATGAACAGGCCCTGCCCAGCGACAATTCGGAGGACGACAACTACCTTCCGCTCTTCGAAGATGAGGTAAGCCTCGGCGACGAAGACTTCATCGTACCCGAAGAGCCCCTCGAGCAGGAGCGCTTCAAGCGCAGGCTGATAGCTACTGCAAGGAGGCTGAAAAAGAAGCAGCAACAGCTTCAAGCTGACCAAGACCTACTCAACGACAGATGGACCGAAGTCCTGGTCACCGAAGAATGCGGCCTTAGTGGCCTAGCCAAAAGCTACTCAAAGCACAGACTGCTATATCAGTCCGATGACGGGGCGTTGGAGCCCATACCATCGTCACACAATGTGGCAGGTCGCCGACAACTCTGTCCGGATAAAGAGGCAACTCAAGCCGAACACCAGACCGCCCCACCTCGCGTAAAGGCAAGAACAACACAGGTCACGATTACCCAAAAGACCTGCAGAGGTACTCGGACAATAGAGTAGGATACGCAAGACCGATCTACGGATCACGAAAGCATGCTTCGACATGCGATGATGGCTGCCTATTTGGACGTATCAAACCCTGCCACGCCCGAGCCGAAAACCGCAAAGGGACTCCTTCGGAGTTACGTCGCAGTGTGGCCCAACATAGAGGCACCGCACACCTGCTTTGCTTCACTGATGAAGTAATGGATCATGAATTCCCCAAAGGATTCAAACCCTTCAACATTGAATCATACAACGGAACAACCGATCCCGCAGTGTGGATAGAAGATTTTATCCTCCACATCCATATGTCCCGTGGAGATGACACTCCACGCCATTAAATACCTCCCACTAAAGCTAAAAGGACCAGCTCGGCACTGGTTAAACAACCTGCCTGAAAATTCCATAGGCAGCTGGGAGGACTTGGAAAAGGCTTTCCTCGATAACTTCCAAGGAACATATGTCCGGCCGCCGGATGCCGATGACTTAAGTCATATTGTCCAGCAGCCCGGAGAGTCAGCTAGGAAGCTCTGGACTCGGTTCTTAGTCAAAAAGGACCGAATTGCCGACTGTCCGGACGCGGAAGCCCTTGTGGCTTTCAGGCACAGTGTCCAGGACGAATGGCTCGCACGTCACCTCGGCCAAGAAGGACCTAAATCCATGACAACTGAGGGAGTCCCGGACTAGGGGGTGTCCGGATAGCCGGACTATCGTCACGGCCGGACTCCAAGACTATGAAGATACAAGATTGAAGACTTCGTCCCGTGTCCGGATGGGACTTTCCTTGGCGTGGACGGCAAGCTTGGCGATACGGATATGTAGATCTCCTACCATTGTAACCGACTCTGTGTAACCCTAACCTATCCGGTGTCTATATAAACCGGAGGGTTTTAGTCCGTAGGACGAACAACAATCATACCATAGGCTAGCTTCTAGGGTTTAGCCTCCTTGATCTCGTGGTAGATCTACTCTTGTACTACCCATATCATCAATATTAATCAAGGTGAGTAGGGTATTACCTCCATCGAGAGGGCCCGAACACAGGTAAAACATCGTCTCCCTTGTCTCCTGTTACCATCCGCCTAGACGCACAGTTCGGGACCCCTACCCGAGATCCGCCGGTTTTGACACCGACATTGGTGCTTTCATTGAGAGTTCCTACGTGTCCGTCACCGATAGGCCCGATGGCTCCTTCGATCATCAACAACGACGCGGTCCGGTGGCGAGACTTTTCTCCCGGACAGATCTTCGTGTTCGGCTTCGCTGCGGGCCAATTAAACAGCCATCCGAGCAGATCGAAAGCTACGCCCGCCATCAGTCGATTTGGAAGTTTGAACTATACGGCCGATATCCGTGGAGACTTGATCTTCGACGGATTCGAGCCGCAGCTTGCTGCGTGCGACCGCCTCTCGATGGGCATGATCTAGCTCTGTAACAAAGGCCCTCGGAGGTCGCACCAAAGACCCGCCCGACCCTTAATCCGGAGCTGGACTCCCCAATCGAGGATGAGTGGTTGGACACCGCCTCGTGGGCTACAATCTCTACGGTGATCGAGCCGAACTCCATCCCTGTCCTTTGCGAAGACCTCAACTCCAGGGTGCCGGACTCCTCTCCGGACTCCGAACCCTCCGCGCCCCTGCCAATCGAATCCGATTGGGCGCCGGTCATGGAGTTCATCGCCATGACATCTTTCAAAGATTTCGCCTTTGGCGACATTCTGAATGCGCTAAAGTCTCTCACTTTGTAGGTTGGGATACGGACAAAATTCAACACCCACCCACCACCCACTTTGTAGCCACTGTCGACGATTTAACCGACATGCTTGACTTCGACTCCGGAGACGTCGACGGTATGGACAACGACGCCGGAGATTTACCAAGACCCAGCGCCTCTGAGGCAATCGGAAGGCCACCTCGTCATATGACATATACATGGTGGACATCTCAAAAGATGGGAACGGCGATGGAACAACGGAGGATGACCCCTCCAAGAAATCGCCAAGCGCCGACGCCGCCGTGGCGCCGCTCTAAATCCCGCCACAATAAAACGGTGATTCCGCACGGAGATAATAACACCTGGATAGTGCCGAAGAGAACCCTCCAGCAGGACTCGGCGAGGAGGAGAGAGAAGCAAGTCCGCACGACAAAGGCGTGCAGAAAGAGAGGTCGAGGACGATAATTATGCGCCTCCCTCCAAGATGAGGCAAGCCTTGACGATTTATTTAATTTGTCATGCCCGAGGATCCCGCCAACAGGAGCTGCTTTCAAACGCAGGCTTATAGCCACGGCAAGCAGCCTCAAGAAAAAGCAACAGCTTAGAGCTGATCAAGACCTGCTAGTCGACAGATGGATCAAGTCCTCGCAGTCAAGAGTATGAACTCGAACGCCTCCAAAAGCTACCCCAAACGCAGGCCATTGCCTCGATCAGAGGAGGAAGCACCCAAGTCACCAACAAGACGACATGGCAGACCGCCACCCGTGGTCATGACAGAAGCCTCTCGCCTCCACTCAAGCCACACCCCGACGCCGCTTAAAAAGTACCAAGGCACGGAAAACGCTACCGGACTTGCGAGATATATTGGAGGATAAGGCAAAACATACAAGATCGATTCACGGATCGTGGGCGCCAACGACGGGATGATTACCGTCACGGACATACAAAGAAACCGCCGGCCGAACACAAGAGACAAAGCTCATATGAGCTACGCCGTGATATAGCCCAACATGCAGGCGCCAAGACACCCACTAGGCTTCACAGATGAAGTAATGGATCATCAAATCCCGAGGGCTTCAAACCCGTAAACATCGAATCATACGATGGTACCACAGATCCTGCGGTCCGGATCGAGGACTATCTCCTCCATATCCACATGGCCCGCGGTGATGATCTACATGCCATCAAATACCTCCCACTCAAGCTTAAAGGACCAGCTCGGCATTGGCTCAACAGCTTGCCAACAGTAATCAATTGGTTGTTGGGAGGACCCGGAAGCCGCATTCCTTGATAACTTCCAGGCACATATGTGCGACCACCGCACGCCATGACCTTAGCCACATAATTCAGCAGCCTGTAAGAATCGGCCAGACAATTCTGGACACGGTTCCTCACAAAGAAAAATCAAATCGTTGACTGTCTGGATGCAGAAGCCCTTGCAGCCTTCAAACATAACATCCGTGACGAGTGGCTTGCCCGGCACCTAGGACAAGAAAAGCCGAAATCCATGGCAGCCCTCACAACACTCATGACCCGCTTTTGTGCGGGAGAGGACAGCTGGCTAGCTAGAAGCAACAACTTGGCCAAACACCCTGATAGTTCGGATACCAAGGACAGCAATGGCGTGTCGTGGTCGCAACAAGAACAAGCGCCGCATTAACGGTGATAATATCAAGATACGGCTGTCAATGCCGGATTCAGAGGCTCTAAACCCGGTCAGCGGAAGAAGCCGCTCAAAAGAAATACCCAGGTCTGGCCCAACTTGGACCGAATACTCGATCGCTTGTGCCGGATACATGGCACCCCAAAATCAGCCAATCACACCAACAGGGATTGTTGGGTGTTCAAGCAAGCGTGCAAGTTAAGTGCCGAACTCAATGACAAGGGGCTGCATAGCGATGACGAGGAAGAGCCCGGCCCGAACAATAGAGGATGAAGGGTTTTCCTACACAAGTGCGGACGGTGAACATGATATACGCAACCCACATACCCAAAAGGGAGCGGAAGCGCACTAAGGGACGATATGCGATGGAGCTAGTCGCCAAGTTCAACCCATGGTCTTCCTGCCCGATCACCTTCGATCAAGGGACCACCGCACTAGCATCCGCCACGGCGGCCACCGCATTGGTTCTGACCCAATTATCGACGGATTTCACCTCACCAGAGTCCTCGATGGACAGCGGTAGCTTTGAACCTCGCTTTTATCGGGATACAAAGGCGCAAAATGGGCATAGACCCTCAAGGATTAAACCTACAAACACGACCTTTAAAGGCGTCATACCGGGTGTAGAGGCCAGTTGTACGGGCTCGCTTACACTCAAGTGGTCTTCGGATCCCGGATAACTTCCGGGCGAAGAGTTAATCTTCGACATCATCCCATTCCGCAGCGGTTATCATGCATCGCTTTGACGAACCGCATTTGCAAAGTTCAATGCGGTGCCAAGACCACGCATACCTCAAGCTCAAGATGCCGACCCTCGAGGAGTAATCACAGTCAATGGAAACACCGAACGCCTTCTCCGAACGGAGGAGCACACGGTGGCCCTCGCGGCGGAGGTACAAAGCAGCCTCACAGCAATTCTCGAGTCCGGCCACTAAGCCGCCCGGACACCGCCAAGCGCCCGAGTAACCTACAACAAGACCGTCTCGCACGATTCAAGCACGCATAGCAATCCGCCCCAACCCCGCCTCGCGAAATCGCTGAAGCTAGTATTACGCTGCATATAATTACGCCCTGGAGATACCATGGGCATATGGGGAGGGCAAGACCACGCCACGCCAAGAATGCGGCTCGACCGCACACTGTGGGCCCTCGATTGTGTCATTCTTTTCTTTTTTCCTTTTTTCTTCCTTTTTCTTACTTTCAGACTCCGCCTTTGAGAAGTCCCGTCCGGCACTTGAATCGCCGAACTCACGATGCAACAACTGTGGAAGCGGAAAGCCACGCCGAATGTTCAGGTGGTCTCTATTACGAGCATTATACCTGCTTTTACATACCATCCCGCAGCTTACCCTTGGAGGGGACATGTTAGATAGTCCCATCCCTTGCTTATAGCACTATTTGTATCGCTCGCTTTCATTGCGTTACCTTTTTGAATAAACAATACATAGCTTTTGCTTATTATTGCACTACTTGCTTTATCTATACATATGTTCATTTCATGACATGTTGCAACCGTACACTTTGGTACGGCCAATACACCAGTGGGCTTAAGTATCCCAAAATTATGGTGTGATAAGTCCGAACACTTTCACAAGTGCGGCACCCGAACTTATAGCATTATATGAATCGGCTCCGAATCATGTCTTGGGTCAATAGTTGGGTTTGCCGGCTCCGTGTTTTGGTACCTTACGCCTGCTATATCGGCTAAGGTAGCACCGGGAGAACCATCATGATTGTGCCCTCAGCTTGAGCTGGGTTGAGCACCTCGTGGAGAAAGCTAAAATTGACCGTCATGATAGGGCGAGAGCCGGTCGCTGTTCGAGATGTTTTTCGGGTCCCGAAATACTTAAGCCGCTTAGAGCCAGGAACCGGCATTGTCCGCCAAGGCGTGGATAGCGCCTCAACTCGGTCTTCCGAATACTAGGGGCTTCGCCGAAATTTAAAATTATAGAATTCTATGGCTAAGTGAGAGTGTTCAAGCATTACAAGTCCGGTTGCCTTGTTCGTTGTGTTGAGCGCCTCCCTAGATGGACCCAAGAATGGGAACAAGAGTGCTCAAGTTTATCCCGAACACCCCAAAGACTGTGGCATGGGGGTCAAGCCAACGACTTGCCATCTCTCAAATTTGATAAATGGCCGCACGTAAGGTAATATTTTAAATTAACAAGCGTTGCTTTAGCGCATATGAACAAGTTTTCAAGACAGGATAACAAATGCGAGCCTATTCAAAAATCACATCTTTGAGCACTCATCCGCTATTCAATGGGCACCCTTCAGAGGCCCTCATAGTACATTTCGGGCGACGATGCTCATGGCCCTTCGGTGGGTTCGTCTGTCACAAGCTTCTCCGCATCCAAATTGCCCCAGCAGCACTTTAGCACGGCAAGGGCCCGACGGACACCCTCAATGCAAACGGAGCGCTTGATGACTTCGTGGACATGCATCCACCACCATTGCACCAAGTCAAGTAGCTCCGGGCATGGCCTCCAATGGCCACAACCGCGCTTATAAGGCCCTTCATGGCCTGCTTCGGCGACCTTGTGGAGCTCGACCACCGCTTCACTGGTCGTCAGTGGCACTGCTGTCCGCCTCAAAGATATCGAGACCGTAACACCTTTTCGCTGAGCTCCCTCCTTGGCGCGCGGTAGAATGCGCGCCGACACACCACGGGCAAATCTGTGAATGCTCCTGGAGAGCTCCGAATCCGGGTAAGTAATAGGTAATTCACTTTCACATGCTTGCTTTGCATAAAGAATGCCTTACCCGCCGCTATCTTCTTCGACGACTCAATTTCTTGGAGGGCTTTTTGGGCCTCGGCCTTAGCAGCTTTGGCACTCTCAAGAGCTGAGGCGAGCCTCGACTCTCGAGTCTTGAGTCACGCCCAAACCCTCGTGTTTTCCACGAGAGCTTGGAGCTCTTGCCGCATCTGTCAATTGCGCCTCCCCTTTCTCTCGCCAGGCGTTCTGCAGCCGCTTTGTTTCGCCACGGACACCGCTTCCTTGTGGTCGCCACCTCGCTCGTGGCCCTGTAGTACCCAAGTTATTCCTGTTATTTTTGCAACCAAAACCTTTTCTATAAGGTATTTCTTTAATAAGGTATTACTTACCTTCCTTGTCCTCGAGCTGCTTCTTGGCTTGTCCGAGCTCGTTCTCGACATCGCTTCGAGGTTCTGCTTCAATGCATTGACCTCCGCGATCGGTCTGGTGAGGTCGGCCAGCGAACCTCGCATTCCCATATTGACATACTTATGTTAGACTCACAGTATATCTTTTTAGATCCTTAGTCCGGCTTTTCTTTCCGAACACGAACTAAGCATCGTGGGCTACTTTCTATGCGGTAATATTTTTACATATTCTAAACTTACCTCAAAGCCCGTTAGAAGGTCGGCACAGCTTCGGTCCGCCCGCTCTTGGCGGATCGAATTGGCTGTCGGATCACCGCACTCATAACAAAGGCGGTGCTCCTCCTGATGGAAGCGCTGTTAAGCGCCCAAGAAGCTATTCGGTGCCTCCGTTGGACGAAGGACACCGGCGTCTTACCCTTCTTATGGCGAAGGATCCATTGGCCGGACTTCGAACCATCGATGGTTCCGCATAGAGTCCGGACGAGGGTCGGGCTTAGAGCCCCGGGGTTTTGCCCCCGCGCTGGAGTCCGGGAGGTTGCCTTGTGGCACCTCCTGCGCCACCTCCTCTTGACCAAGCCCCTTGGGGCCCCACCGCGGTGTCGTCTGCAAAGATGAGGCGAGGAGGCGGTCGGAAGCGAAGTACTCTCCATTTCCGACGAGCCCAGGGACCCGCTCGATGAATCGGCGAACTCGCCCTTGGGCAGGCTGCACGGTTGTTCGACATTAGAGAACACTCTGCGATAATAAAAAGCCATGGGTATCTGGACACTTACGATCCCTCCAGGGGCTTGGCCCTTGTAGGCCAATCCTCCTCGTCGTCGTCGACGTTGGTGGAGAAATCCGGAGGAAGGGTTCTTCCCTTCTTGGACCCTCCGGCCTCCCCAGTTGGGGCAATCTTCCTTTTCTTCTCCTCCCGGGAGGAGCTTTTCTTCTTCCTCCTCGGGAGAAGATTACGCATCGTAATCTGACAAAGACTGGTGTCGGGAGCTCCTTCGAGTTCCCATGGCCTCCTTCTTGGTTTCTTCTCCCAAGAGACCACACATGCGGCGCGAGCCAGCAGCCTCTGGCTAATCGGGCGTCCTCCGGTCTTCCGCAAAGGAGCCGGACAGTTAATCTGTCCGGACGTCTTCACCACCCCGCTAAAGATTAGGGAGTTTTAGATCCCACCTAGAGTCAATCTATGAAAACAGAGTCCCGTAAAGGGTAAAATAACTTACCTCGCGGCTTGACGCCGCGAGCTGTATCCGCGATCTTTGTTAGCGGATGCCGGGAACCAGCGCCCTTGAACAAAGACCTTCCAGGCGTCTTAGACGTAGTGTCGAAGAGCCGGCTCAAGGTTTGGTGCTTTGTGCGGATCGAACTCCCACAAATTGAAGGCCCGTTGTTGGCGGGAGAATCCGGTGGATGAGCATCACCGGATTACGCCGACAAACCCGAGATTCTTGTCCATCGTGTTCGTGACGCATGTTTGGAGTCCGGATAGCTCTTCCGAATTCCCCAATGTCAGGCCCGTCTCTTTCCATGACGAGAGCCGTGTGGGGAAGCCAGATCTAAATTCGGGGGCCGCCACCCATTCGGGGTCGCGTGGCTTGGTGATGTAGAACCACCCCGATTGCCACCCCTTTATTGTCTCCACGAAGGCGCCCTCGAGCCTGGGACTTTGGCCATCTTGCCAACCATGGCGCCTCAAGACTGGCTGACGGCCGCCCACTACCTTGGCCGGACGTTGAAGATCTTCAGCCATAAGTCAAGTGGGGCTGGATGCGAGGAAGGCCTCGCACACCTGACGATAAACACCGAGATGTTGAGGATGAAATTCGGGGCCAGGTCGTGGAAGTCCAGGCCGTAGTAGAACATGAGCCCCCGGACAAATGGGTGAAGTGGAAAACCTAGTCCGCGGAGGAAGTGGGGGAGAAACACCACCCTCTCATGGGGCTCGGGGGTTGGAATAAGCTGCCCCGCATCAGGCAGCCTGTGCACGATGTCGCCGGACAAGTATCCGACCTCCCGCAGTCTTGTGATGTGCCCCTCCGTGACGGAGGAGGCCATCCACCTGCCTCCCGCTCCTGACATGGTTGGAGAAGGTTGAGGTGGGATGTGCGGACTTGGGCGCTGGAGCTCGAAGTCTTGGAAATGGATAAGCAAAGGAGGAAGAAGGCGAGGTGAAAAGGTGGATCCTTATCCCTTATATGGACGGATGAAGCTATGCGTCCCCCACCACCGGTAAAACTCGCTTATCTCCCAAGCACCGCAATCAATGGCGCGGATGGGTTACCCACGTCCGTATTGATGAGAATCCCGGAATAAGGGGGCACGATCTATGCTTTGATAAGACGTGCCATGGAAACCGCCTCGCTAAACGCGCTAAGGTGGAACGGTAAAAAAACGATTCTTATGAAGGCCCGGCCGTGGTGTGATGTCACGCGGAATACGTCAACGGATCTGTGCAAAAAGTTATTCTCTCTACGGTGGTATGTGGAACTTGTTTTGCAGAGCCGGACACTATCCTGGTGTTCAAAACCTTCTATGAAGTATTCGGAGGAGGAACCCGCCTTGCAATGCCGAAGAAAATATGCGCGCCGGACTCGTCGTCATTGAAGCCTGGTTTAGGGGCTACTGAGGGAGTCCTGGACTAGGGGGTGTCCGGATAGCCGGACTATCATCACGGCCGGACTCCAAGACTATGAAGATACAAGATTGAAGACTTCGTCCCGTGTCCGGATGGGACTTTCCTTGGCGTGGAAGGCAAGCTTGGCAATACGGATATGTAGATCTCCTACCATTGTAACCGACTATGTGTAACCCTAACCTATCCGGTGTCTATATAAACCGGAGGGTTTTAGTCCGTGAGGACGAACAACAATCATACCATAGGCTAGCTTCTAGGGTTTAGCCTCCTTGATCTCGTGGTAGATCTACTCTTGTACTACCCATATCATCAATATTAATCAAGCAGGAGTAGGGTATTACCTCCATCGAGAGGGCCCGAACCTGGGTAAAAACATCGTGTCCCTTGTCTCCTGTTACCATCCGCCTAGACGCACAGTTCGGGACCCCCTACCCGAGATCCGCCGGTTTTGACACCGACAACAACCCTCACTGCTCTGATGACCCGCTTTTGCGCGAGAGAAGACAGCTGGCTCGCTCGTAGAAGCAATAGCACCAGCGACCCGAGCACTTCTAAAATCCGAGATGGCAATGGCAAGCCACGAAAAATCAAACAAAACAGTCGCAATGATAATGCAAGATTATGAGACACAACGGTCAACGCCGGATTCAGCAACCCCAAGCCCGGTCAACGAAGGAAGCCATTCAAGGCGAATGAGACGAACCCTCCAACCTAGATAGGATACTGGACCGACCCTGCCAGATTCGTGGCCACCTCGATAAACCAACTAATCACACTAACAGAAACTGCTGGGTCCTTAAACAGTCCGGCAAGCTCAACGCCGAACACAGGGGGAGGAGGCCGCTAGGCGACAGGGATGACGGAAAGGTTCACCAACAAAACACCGGGGGTCAGAAGCAATCTCCACCCGAGGATCAACTACTCCCAGAACGGAAATAGCAAACCGGCTTCCGCCGCCCACTCCGTACACCTACGAAATTTGTACCGCGCATACATCATTACGCACTTAAGATACCATGGGCATTGGCGGAAGCACAATACGGACAATCCGGCAAGCACTCCAGTAACATTTTTTATTCCCTTTTTTATTTTTTCTTCTTTTGCTATCCTTTGAAAACAGGTGACGAACAGGATAAACATCTGAAACTGGCTCTATCGGAGTCCGGACCCGTATACTCACCTAAGGGGCTATTTCCATCAAGGATTCCCCCCACCGAGGACTGGCGGCGCAGACGCATGCGGCTGTGGAGGTCCAAAATAAATTTTTGTAGACCGCACTCTCTACTTCTTGAGCCTGTACTATGCCTGTTCCTCCACCTCCGATCCCGAGCATGTTAAATAGCTGGGAGGATGGCTTTTATATATATATCATAAGTAATCATTGGCATACCGATCAGTTCCCAGTAAAACATATCCAAACTAATCATCTGTGTTGTCTCGCCATGGAATACGACTGCCATGGTTGTTTCACAAATATATCTCGGCATAACCTGCCAGGGGCTCGGTATGGGAACAAATGAGTTGCCAGCAAAAGCCCGAATAGCTCTACAGCGCACTTCGGCGTCGCAAGTTTGGCCTTATATGCATCAACTCCAAATCATTATCTTGGGTCAATAGTTGGGATGCCCGACTCATGTGCTTGCTACCCTACATTCCGCTCTATCGGCTAGGGTAGTAAAGGGAGAACTGCTGCGATTGTGCCCTGGTCTAAATTGGATGAGCACCTCAGTAGAGAAAGCCAAAAACTGACTGTCTGTCAGGACCCCGATTCCAAGTCACATCGACCTAGCCGGTAACACCTCATATCACTTTGCGGCCTCACGCACGGTATTCCCACGGGTGTCGCCTTACCATGGCCCGGGACTGTTTGCGCCTTTTGGCGCACGTATATGATAGTGTCTCTAGCATCCATATGACAGAGAACCCGGGCCGACATGGCTAGTCGTGGAACCCAAAAGCGCTAACTCCATGGGGACAGGCATACATGAATCACATCGAGCATGTCGGTCATCAACGTATGAATCCGGGCTGTAGCACGGGCTAACAGGACTCCGGTAACCCGGGTCAGCAGGCTAGGCGGGACTCCGGATGTCATAGCGTGACATTTCCCGAAGGGAAAGACACAGAACGAAGTGAAACACATGCCAGCCAGTCAAGTGTTCAGAAGCGGTAGTGATGGGCTAGCAGGACTCGGTGAACCGGTCATGGCGGACTACTATCGCTCAGGAAGCACTAGACTACATTTCCCCATATGAGAGGCTGCCAAGGATAAACAACTAGATTGTCGGATCCCACTCATACCAAGCATTTCAATCATACACACAATATGCCCGATATGAGTACATACAACATGGCAGCACAACAAAACTCTACAACTCAAAGTACTTTATTTAAGAGGCTTCGAGGAGCCATACATAACATATTCATATAGATAGGGATCACATGACCCAACACTCAAGTCATACAAACATACAAGCACATGCGGAAGCAAACTAGTCTGAGTACATACACTAAAAAGAAAGAAGGCTTGACGAAGCCCTTCTATCTACAGTGGCCCTTCACAAGCCTTGGATCACCACCTGGGTGGCTAGTCACTCGTCGACATCAAGGTCTACAAAGAACCCATCGGAGGGGGCGGTGTTGTCATCTGAAAACATTAATTAAGCAAACATGAGTACGGAGGTACTCAGCAAGTCTTACAACAGAATCCTACTATACATGCACATTCTCAAGAAGATAGTGGAGTTATTGCAGCAAGCCAGCTTTGAATCTTGGCTAAGCTATCCTACGTGACACCACTTGAAAAGCATTTGTCGCACACGAGTCCACTAATCACCATCACAATACTCCACCGTGGATCCTCTCTCGTCAACCCACGAGAGGGCCATCCATGATACTCACACTTATCTTGAGGCTTTTAGTAGTATCCATTTACTTGTCTATGAACTGTATAGGTGACCAAGTAGTCCTTTACCGCGGACGCGGCTATTCGAATAGTTTCATAACCTGCAGGGGTGTACTTCTTCACACACGCTCTCACCACTTATCGCCGCTACACGACATGTACTCGGCAACCTTCAAGCGGAAGCCCAGCGAGGATGTCGGCCACGACCTGACTAAACACACGAGTCCCTAGTCCAGGTTTATCGCCTATTCGGGTTCCATCCGCAGGAGTCCAATGAGGTTTCCACTAACGGCCCCGAATGATGTGTGCAGGGTTCCCGAGACACCAAGCAGGCGAATCGGTACACCGTGCACGTGCCTACCGCAACACAGCCCACCCCTAAGGTCACACTGCTGCCCCCCAAAGATGCTACAAACACCAGAAACTACTTTGCAACTCCCGGACAGAGGACAAGAGTGGTTAATAAGTCGAGAGGGTCAATTAAGGATCCCAATGTGTGGTAGTAGCCAAGTCTTAAATCACACACACAGATCTCAGTTCTTAGGGACGGCTTCAATGAAACAACCCACCATGTACTCCTACATGGCCTCTCATCGATACCTTTACCAAATCGTGTTCAACACTTCACTCTCGTTACCAACACAACCTTTCACTCTAGTTCATCATCCCGATGAGCCAGACCTGACACAACTCTAAGCATATCAAGCATAGCATGGTAGGAAACACAAACATGGCTCAATCAACTCCTACACATACTAGTGGGTTTCATCTAGTTACTGTGGCAATGACATGTCATGCAAAGGAAGTGGGTTCAACTACCGCAACACACAACAGTTTGAAATGCGTTGTCTTAATGCAGTAAACAAGAGCAGAAGCGAGATCATGGGTTTGTATCGGAATGATCAATGGGTTGCTTGCACGATGAAGTGGTAGTAGGGTGCGCCCTTCAGATGGATATTCGGTGTTATCCTCGGAGGCAGAACCTACCACGAAAGACACAATCGAACATAATCAACACATGACGATATGCAACAATATGATGCATGCTATGACATGGCAATATGAATGTGTGTTGGCCTAATGCAAGCTCGAACAGAAAAGAATGAACTCATTTGAATCAAAGATTCAAATGTTAGCTCATTAAACATAGCCATATTAGTGCATTATCTTATACTGCTTAAACAGCAAGGTTAACTTGTTCTGTCATGCATGAAACCATTACCAATGGATAGATTGAATTTTTCTGATCAAAATTCATATATAGAACTTTGCATTTGGAGTTACAGATTAATTTCTATGAATTTGTGAAGTTTGCAACAATTTTTGGAATTTCCTGAATACAAATAAATCCAGAAATTAGTTGTTACATCAGCAGTGCGTCAGGGTGACGTCAGTGGTCAACGGGGAGTCCAGGTCAACCTGACCAATGGGTCCCGCATGTCAGTAGTTAATTTAACTAACTAATTTTAGTTAAACTAAACTGGGTTAATTAGCAGAGGGGCCCCACTTAGTCAACACCATCGACAGGGTCAAACCCGCCGACGTTTAACCGCCGGCGAAGCCAGACGCGGCGGCGAGAGTGTGTTAGTGCGTTCCAGCGACCAAAAGGACGGCGGAGACCATCTACGGGTAGCCGGAGACAAGCCACGACGTTTGGTGGCGGTGGTTGAGCTCGGGGTGGCCGGAAGCGTCACCGGCGACGAGCTAGGCGGTCGTCGGAGTCGGGTGAAAGTGAACCCGAGGCTTCGGGACACGGCGAGGTGCGTGGAGTGGTGCTACGGGTTCCTGGGGATGTGGTGAAGTTAGTGGACAAGGTGGCGTGGCCAGTGGGTGGCCGGAGACACGTCAGCGATGAGCTCGGCGGTGGCACGTGCGGTGATGCTTCGTGCGGCAGCTACGGTGCACGAGAAGGCAAACGGAGAGGATGGGGAGGTAGCTGGGCTCACGGCAGTACTGCAAGGGTCGGGCGAGGTCGGGACGAGGTGATGCGGTGGCGACGGTGATGGGGATCTCCGGCGGTGATCGACGGAGACGGGGTCGGTGAAGGTGTTGCAGGGCGTGCGAGCGCTCGGGGCTCGGCCTGCTCGATGTAGTCGACGATGGCGGAGCGAACGGACACGGTGGCGCAGCACGGAGACAACGGAGGGCAAGGGTTTCCCGGTGGCGCGGGCCCGACAGCGTCGGCCGTGGTGCGGGTGAGCGAGGGAGAGGGGCTGGGGAGGAGAAGGGGTGTCTGCGAGCTCGGGGGAGGAGTGGCCGACCGAACCAAGGCGGCAGGACGGTGCGGGGAGGAGGCAGGGCGGCGAGCAGCTGCGTGGCGTGCTTGGGTGCCGCCGTCGAGCACCTGGATGCCTGCTGTTGGAAATATGCCCTAGAGGCAATAATAAATTAGTTATTATTATATTTCCTTGTTCATGATAATCGTTTATTACCCATGCCATAATTGTATTGATAGGAAACTCAGATACATGTGTGGGTACATAAACAACACCATGTCCCTAGTAAGCCTCTAGTTGACTAGCTCGTTGATCAACAGATGGTTACGGTTTCCTAACCATGGACATTGGATGTCGTTGATAACGGGATCACATCATTGTGAGAATGATGTGATGGACAAGACCCAATCCTAAGCCTAGCACAAAGATCATAGTTCGTATGCTAAAGCTTTTCTAATGTCAAGTATCATTTCCTTAGACCATGAGATTGTGCAACTCCCGGATACCGTAGGAATGCTTTGGGTGCACCAAACGTCACAACGTGAATCGGGTGGCTATAAAGGTGCACTAAGGTATCTCCGAAAGTGTCTGCATTGGGTTGGCACGAATCGAGGCGGGATTTGTCACTCCGTGTGACGGAGAGGTATCTCTGGGCCCACTCGGTAGGACATCATCATAATGTGCACAATGTGACCAAGGGGTTGATCACAGGATGATGTGTTACGGAACGAGTAAAGAGACTTGCCGGTAACGAGATTGAACAAGGTATCGAGATACCGACGATCGAATCTCGGGCAAGTATAATACCGCGAGACAAAGGGAATTGTATACGGGATCGATTGAGTCCTTGACATCGTGGTTCATCCGATGAGATCATCGTGGAACATGTGGGAGTCAACATGGGTATCCAGATCTCGCTGTTGGTTATTGACCGGAGAACGTCTCGGTCATGTCTGCATGATTCCCGAACCTATAGGGTCTACACACTTAAGGTTCGATGACGCTAGGGTTATACAGGAAGTTTGTATGTGGTTACGAATGTTGTTCGGAGTCCCGGATGAGATCCCGGACGTCACGAGGAGTTCCGGAATGGTCCGGAGGTAAATATTTATATATGGGAAGTCCTATTTTGGTCACCAGAAAAGTTTTGGGTTTTATCGGTAACGTACCGGGACCATCGGGAGGGTCCCGGGGGTCCACCAAGTGGGGCCACCATCCCCGAAGGGCTGCATGGGCTAAGTGTGGGAGGGGACAAGCCCCATGTGGGCTGGTGCGCCCCCCCACAAGGGCCCAAGGCGCCTAGGGTTTGGGGGAGGGGGCGCACCCACCTAACTTGGGGGGCAAGTTTCCTCCCCCCTTGGCCGCACCCTAGATGGGTTTGGGCTGGCCGCCGCCCCTAGGGGTGGAACCCTAGGTGGGGGCGCAGCCCTCCCTCTTCCCCTATATATACTTGAGGGTTTTGGGGCTGCCAATAGATGAGTTTGACCTCTCCCTGGTGCAGCCCTACCTCTCTCCCTTCTCCTCTCCCGTGGTGCTTGGCGAAGCCCTGCAGGATTGCCACGCTCCTCCATCACCACCACGCCGTTGTGCTGCTGCTGGATGGAGTCTTCCTCAACCTCTCCCCCTCTCCTTGCTGGATCAAGGCATGGGAGACGTCACCGGGCTGTACGTGTGTTGAACGCGGAGGTGCCGTCCGTTCGTCACTAGGATCTCCGGTGATTTGGATCACGGCAGTACGACTCCTTCAACCCCGTTCACTTGAACGCTCGCTTAGCAACAATCTACAAGGGTATGTAGATGCACTCTCCTTCCGTCGTTGCTGGTTTCTCCATAGATAGATCTTGGTGACACGTAGAAAATTTTTGAATTTCGCCACGTTCTCCAACATGGTATCGAGCTAGGTCTATTGCGTAGATTCTTTGCACGAGTAGAACACAAAGTAGTTGTGGGCGTTGATGTTGTTCAATATGCTTCTTGTTACTAGTCCAATCTTGTTTCGACGGTATCGTGGGATGAAGCGGCCGGACCGACCTTACACGTACACTTACGTGGAGACAGGTTCCACCGATCGACATGCACTTGGTGCATAAGGTGGCTAGCGGGTGCCAGTCTCTCCCACTTTAGTCGGAACGGATTCGATGAAAAGGGTCCTTATGAAGGGTAAATAGCAATTGGCATATCACGTTATGGTTTTGCGTAGGTAAGAAACGTTCTTGCTAGATACCCATAACAACCACGTAAAACATGCAAACAACAATTAGAGGACGTCTAACTTGTTTTTGCAGGGTATGCTATGTGATGTGATATGGCCAAGAAGAATGTGATGAATGATATGTGATGTATGAGATTGATCATGTTCTTTTAATAGGACTCACGACTTGCATGTCGATGAGTATGACAACCGGCAGGAGCCATAGGAGTTGTCTTAATTTATTGTATGACCTGCGTGTCATTGAGCAAACGCCATGTAATTACTTTACTTTATTGCTAACGGTAGCCATAGTAGTAGAAGTAATAAGTTGGCGAGACAACTTCATGGAGACACGATGATGGAGATCATGGTGTCGTCTTTGGTGACGACGATGATGATCATGGAGCCCCAAGATGGAGACCAAAGGAGCAAAATGATATTGGCCATATCATGTCACTATTTGATTGCATGTGATGTTTATCATGTTTATGCATCTTATTTGCTTAGAACGACGGTAGTAAATAAGATGATCCCTCATTAAAATTTCAAGAAAGTGTTCCCCCAACTGTGCACCGTTGCGAAAGTTCGTCGTTTCGAAGCACCACGTGATGATCGGGTGTGATAGATTCTTACGTTCACATACAACGGGTGTAAGTCAGATTTACACACGCGAAACACTTAGGTTAACTTGACGAGCCTAGCATGTACAGACATGGCCCCGGAACACAAGAGACCGAAAGGTCGAGCATGAGTCGTATGGAGGATACGATCAACATGAAGATGTTCACCGATGATGACTAGTTCGTCTCACGTGATGATCGGACACGACCTAGTTGACTCGGATCATGTAATCACTTAGATGACTAGAGGGATGTCTATTCGAGTGGGAGTTCATGAGATGAACTTAATTATCCCGAACATAGTCAAAAGATCTTTGCAAATTATGTCGTAAGCTCGCGCTTTAGTTCCATTGTTTTAGATATGTTCCTAGAGAAAATATAGTTGAAAGTTGACAGTAGCAATTATGCGATCAGTAGAAGGCTTATGTCCTTAATGCACCGCTCAGTGTGCAGAACCCCAAACGTCGTCTGTGGATGTTCCGAACATCGGACATACACATTTTGATAACTACGTGATAGTTCAGTTAAATGATTTAGAGCTGAGGCACCAAAGACGTTTTCGAAACGTCACGGAACATATGAGATGTTTCGAGGGCTGAAATTGGGATTTCAGGGCTCAGGCTCACGCCGAGGTATAAGACCTCTGATCATTTTCTTAGCCTGCAAACTAAGGGAGAAAAGCTCAATCATTGAGCTTGTGCTCAGATTGTCTGAGTACAACAATCACTTGAATCGAGTGGGAGTTGATCTTCCAGATGAGATAGTGATGTTTCTCCAAAGTCATTGCCACCAAGCTGCTAGAGCTTCGTGATGAACTATAACATATTAGGGATAGATATGATGATCCTTGAGATATTTGCGGTGTTTGACACCGCGAAAGTAGAAATCAAGAAGGATCATCAATTGTTGATGGTTGGTGAAACCACTAGTTTCAAGAAGGGCAAGGGCAAGAAGGGATACTTCATGAAACGGCAAATCAGCTGCTGCTCTAATGAAGAACCAAGGTTGAACCCAAACCCGAGACTAAGTGCTTCTGTAATAAGGGGAACATCCTTTGGAGCGTAATTATCCTAGATACTTGGTAGATGAGAATGGCAAGGTCGATAGAAGTATATTGGATATACATTAAGTTATTGTGTACTTTACTAGTACTCCTAGTAGCACCAGGGTAAAAGATACCGGTTCGGTTGCTAAGTGTTAGTAACTCGAAATAAAAGGCTGCTGAGAATAAACGGAGACTAGCTAAAGGTGAGTCGACGATATGTGTTGGAAGTGTTTCCAAGTTTGATGTGATCAAACATCGCACGCTCCCTCTACCATCAAGATTAGTATTAAACCAGAATAATTGTCATTTGGTGTTTGCGTTGAGCATAGACATGATTGGATTATGTCTATCGCAATACGGTTATTCATTTAAGGAGAATAATGGTTACTCTATTTATTTGAATAATACCTTCAATGGTCTTGCACCTAAAGGAATGGTTTATTGAATCTGATCGTAGTGATACACATCTTCATGCCAAAAGATATAAGATAGTAATGATAGTACCACTTACTTGTGGCACTGCCATGTAATTCATATTGGTGTAAAATGCATGAAGAAGCTCCATGATTGATGGATCTTTGGACTCACTCGTTTTTGAAAAGTTTGAGACATGCGAACCATGTCTATTGGTGTATACGCATGAAGAAACTCCATGCAGATGGATCGTTTGGACTCACTTGATTTTGAATCACTTGAGATATGCAAATCATACCACATGGGCAAGATGACTGAAAAGCCTCGGTTTCAAATAGCAACTTGTTGGAAGTAACACATTTTGATGTGTGCAGTCCAATGAGTGCCGAGGCATGCACGATGAATATCGTTATGTTCTTACTTCACAGATGATTCGAGTAGATGTTGAGTATATTTACTTGATGAAACACAAGTCTAAATTATTGAATGGTTCAAGTAATTCAGAGTGAAGTTAAAGATCATCGTGACAAGAGGATAAAATGTCTATGATATGATCATAGAGATGAGTATCTGAGTTACGAGCTTTGTACGCATAATTAAGACATTCTGGAAATTGTTTCACAATTAATACCGCTTGGAACACCATAATGTGATGGTGTGTCCGAACATCATAGTTGCACCCTATTAGATATGGTGCGTACCATGATGTCTCTTATCGAATTACCATTATCGTTCATGGGTTAGGCATTAGAGACAACCGCACTCACTTTAATAGGGCACCACGTAATTCCGTTGAGACGACCTTTGTTTGAACTATGGTTTGGAGAAACCTAAGTTGTCGTTTCTTGAAAGTTTGGGGCTGAGACGCTTATGTGAAAAAGTTTCATTGCGATAAGCTCGAACCCAAAACGGATAAATACATCTTCATAGGACACCCAAAACAGTTGGGTATACCTCCTATCTCAGATCCGGAAGCAAAAGTAATTATTTCTAGAAACGGGTCCTTTCTCGAGGAAAAGTTTCTCTCGAAAGAATTGAGTGGGAGGATGGTGGAGACTTGATGAGGTTATTGAACCGTCACTTCAACAAGTGTGTAGCGAGGGCACAGGAAGTTGTTCATGTGGCACCTACACCAATTGAAGTGGAAGGCGATGATAGTGATCATAATGCTTGAGATCAAGTCACGCCAAACCTCGTAGGACGACAAGGACAGTACTGCTTCAGAGTGGTACGGTAATCCTGTCTTGGAGGTCATGTTGCTAGACAACAATGAACCTACGAGCTATGGAGAAGCGATGGTGGGCCCGGATTCCGACAAATGGCTTGAGGCCATAAAATCTGAGAGAGGATCCATGTATGAAAACAAAGTGTAGACTTTGGAAGAACTACTTGATGGTCGTAAAGGCTGTTGGGTACAGATGGATTTTAGAAGAAGACGGACAATGATGGTAAGTGTCACCATTAAGAAAGCTCGACTTGTCATTAAGATGTTCTCCGAAAAGTTCAAGGAGTTGACTACGGTGAGGCTTTCTCACTCGTAGCAATGCTAAGAGTCTGTTGGAATTGGATTAGCAGTTACTGCATTATTTATGAAATCTTGCATATAGGATGTCAAAACATTGTTTCCTTGACAGTTTTCTTGAGGAAAGGTTGTATGTGATACAACCAGAAGGTTTTTGACAATCCTGAAAGATGCTAACAAGTATGCAAAGCTCCAGCTATCCTTCTAAGGACTGGAGTAAGCATCTCGGAGTTGGAATGTACGCTTTGATGAGATAATCAAAGAGTTTGGGTCTATACAAAGTTTATGAGAAACTTGTATTTCCAAAGAAGTAAGTGGGAGCACTATAGAATTTCTGATGAGTATATGTTGTTGACATATTGTTGATCAGAAATGATGTAGAATTTCTAGAAAGCATATAGGGTTGTTTGAAAAGTGTTTTTCAATGAAAAACCTGGATTAGGCTACTTGAACAATAAGCATCAAGATCTATAAGATAGATCAAAATGTTTAATAACACTTTCAAATGAGCACATACCTTGACATAATCTTGAAGGTGTTCAAGATGGATCAGTTAAAGAAGGAATTCTTGCCTGAGTTGTAAGGTATGAAGTTAAGAGTTAAAGCTCGACCACGGCCGAAGAGCAAGAAAGGACGAAGGTCGTCCCCTATGCTTCAGACGTAGGCTCTATAGTATGCTATCTTTGTGTACCGGAAGTGTGCCTTGCCATGAGTCGATCGAGGGTACAAGAATGATCCAGGAATGGATCATTGGACAGCGGTCAAAATTATCCTTACAGGAATAAGGATATGTTTCTCGGTTATGGAGGTGATAAAGAGTTCGACGTAAAGGGTTACGTCGATGCAAGCTTTAACACCTATCTGAATGACTCTGAGTAGCAAACCGGATACGTATAGTGGAGCAACCATTTGGAATAGCTCCAAGTGGAGTGTGGAAGCAGCATTCTGATTATGACCTAGAGATTTGGCGAAGTACATACAGATCTGAATGTTGCGGACCCGATTGACTAAAACCTCTCTCACAAGCAAAACATGATCAAACCCCAAAACTCATTGAGTCTTAATCACATGATGATGTGAACTAGTTTAGCGACACTAGTAAACTCTTTGGATGTTAGTCACATGGCGATGTGACTGTGAGTGTTAATCACATGGCGATGTGAACTAGATTATTGACTCTAGTGCAAGTGGGAGACTGTTGGAAATATGCCCTAGAGGCAATAATAAATTAGTTATTGTTATATTTCCTTGTTCATGATAATCATTTATTACCCATGCTATAATTGTATTGATAGGAAACTCAGATACATGTGTGGGTACATAAACAACACCATGTCCCTAGTAAGCCTCTAGTTGACTAGCTCGTTGATCAACAAATGGTTACGGTTTCCTGACCATGGACATTGGATGTCGTTGATAACGGGATCACATCATTTCGAGAATGATGTGATGGACAAGACCCAATCCTAAGCCTAGCACAAAGCTCGTAGTTCGTATGCTAAAGCTTTTCTAATGTCAAGTATCATTTCCTTAGACCATGAGATTGGGCAACTCCGGATCTGGTAGGAATGCTTTGGGTGCACCAAACGCGTCAACGAATCGGGTGGCTATAAAGGTGCACTCTGGTATCTCCGAAAGTGTCATTGGGTTGGCACGAATCGAGGCTGGGATTTGTCACTCCGTGTGACGGAGAGGTATCTCTGGGCCCACTCGGTAGGACATCATCATAATGTGCACAATGTGACCAAGGGGTTGATCACGGGATGATGTGTTACGGAACGAGTAAAGAGACTTACCGGTAACGAGAATGAACAAGGTATCGAGATACCGACGATCGAATCTCGGGCAAGTATAATACCGCGAGACAAAGGGAATTGTATACGGGATCGGTTGAGTCCTTGACATCGTGGTTCATCCGATGAGATCATCGTGGAACATGTGGGAGTCAACATGGGTATCCAGATCCCGCTGTTGGTTATTGACCGGAGAACGTCTCGGTCATGTACGCAGATGATTCCCGAACCCGTAGGGTCTACACACTTAAGGTTCGATGGCGCTAGGGTTATCTGGTGATGTTTGTATGTGGTTACCGAATGTTGTTTGGAGTCCCGGATGAGAACCCGGACGTCACGAGGAGTTCCGGAATGGTCCGGAGGTAAATATTTATATATGGGAAGTCCTGTTTTGGTCACCGAAAAAGTTTCGGGTTTTATCGGTAACGTACCGGGACCACCGGGAGGGTCCCGGGGGTTCACCAAGTGGGGCCACCATCCCCGATGGGCTGCATGGGCCAAGTGTGGGAGCGGACCAGCCCCAGGTGGGCTGGTGCACCCCCCACAAGGGCCCAAGGCGCCTAGGGTTTGGGGGAGGGGGCGCACCCACCTAACTTGGGGGGCAAGTTTCCCCTCTCCCCCCCTTGGCCGCACCCTAGATGGGTTTGGGCTGGTCGCTGCCCCTAGGGGTGGAACCCTAGGTGGGGGTGCAGCCCTCCCTCTTCCCCTATATATACTTGAGGGTTTTGGGGCTGCCAATAGATGAGTTTGACCTCTCCCTGGTGCAGCCCTACCTCTCTCCCTTCTCCTCTCCCGCGGTGCTTGGAGAAGCCCTGCAGGATTGCCACGCTCCTCCATCACCACCACGCCGTTGTGCTGCTGCTGGATTGAGTCTTCCTCAACCTCTCCCTCTCTCCTTGCTGGATCAAGGCATGGGAGACGTCACCGGGCTGTACGTGTGTTGAACGCGGAGGTGCCGTCCATTCGGCACTAGGATCTCCGGTGATTTGGGTCACGACGAGTACGACTCCTTCAACCCCGTTCACTTGAACGCTTCTGCTTAGCGATCTAAAAGGGTATGTAGATGCACTCTCCTTCCCCTCGTTGTTGGTTTCTCCATAGATAGATCTTGGTGACACGTAGGAAAATTTTGAATTTCTGCTACGTTCCCCAACACCTGCCTGGCCAAGCCAAGCATTTCATTTGGAGCGGTGGGTTTGGTGGGCGGCAGTGGGCTTGCCAGTGAGCGCCAGTGTAAGCCTTGCTGCATTTTCCTTTTTCTATTTTACGTAAGTTTGTAGACTTATTAAAAATAGTTAGGCACTTTTAAAAATCTTGGAAATAATCAGGGTTACATTTAGAATATCTCCAACAGCCCACACTTATTTTCGTAATTATTTGAGCATCCAAAATATTTACTAGCATTTAAATGCCCAAATGCAAATTACATATGATTTAATTCAATGACCTTCTATTGACCTAGAAAATTGTGCACCTATTTTGCCAGAGGTTCTAACTCAAGACGAAGAGGGTGAACTTTTCAGAAGGGCATTTCAGGTTCATTGAAAATATTTTTTAGTAAACCCTAGTTGGATTCAGAGGGGTTCTTGGGTTCTGTCTTCCCCATTTCAAGTTTTTGATGAAAGGTAAACATGATGCAACACTCTAACGCATGGACTAGCTAGGATGTGACAACTCACCCCCACTCAAAAGAATCTCGTCCCGAGATTTTGGATCCGTCGGAAAGAAGGTGGGGTACTCAAGTCGAAGACGATCCTCCCTTTCCCAAGTTTCTTCTTGCTCGGAATGGTTTGACCATTGAACTTTGAGAAACTTGATATTCTGGCGTCGAGTGGTACGCTCGGCTTGATCAAGGATACGAACGAGATATTCTCGATAAGTGAGATTATCTTAGAGATCAAGCGTTTCGTGGTCTACTCCACGGATAGGATTCGAGAAGCAACGCCTGAGTTGAGAGACGTGGAAGACATCATGAACTCTGGAAAGATGCGGAGGTAGTTCCAATTGGTAGGCAACTTCTCCTCGTTTGGCAAGAATGCGAAAGGGTCCAATGTAACGAGGAGCCAATTTGCCTTTGATACCGAATCGATGGGTTCCCTTCAAAGGAGTAACCCGAAGATAAGCCTTCTCGCCAACTTTATAAGCCATAGGCTTATGCTTGCGGTCATATTGGCTCTTTTGACGAGATTGGGCTGTTTGCAATTTCCCACGAATAACGCGAACTCCGCTTTTACGCTACTGGATCATATCCGGGCCAAAGAGTTGTCTTTCCCCGGTTTCTGACCAGTTAAGAGGCGTTCGACATTTCCGTCCATAGATAACTTCGAAAGGGGCTTTGCCCAAGCTAGCTTGATAACTATTGTTATAAGTGAATTCGGCGAATGGAAGGCATTTCTCCCAATTCATGCTGAAAGAGATGACGGAAGCTCGAAGCATATCTTCCAGAATTTGATTGACTCGTTCTACTTGACCACTTGATTGAGGATGGAAGGCGGTGCTAAAGGAGAGACGAGTTCCCATAGCATTTTGGAAACTTTCCCAAAATCGAGAGGTGAAGAGACTTCCACGGTCTGAGTTAATCTCCAATGGAACACCATGAAGAGACACTATTCGGGAGATGTACAAATCAGCTAGCTGGCTAGCGGTTATACTCTCATGAACGGGTAGGAAGTGGGCTACTTTGGAAAGACGATCGACAACAACGAAGATATCATTATTCCCTCTCTTGGTCCTGGGAAACCCGGTAATGAAATCCATACCGATTTTATCCCATTTCCATTCAGGAATTGCCAAAGGTTGAAGGGTGCCAGCAGGCCGTTGATGCTCTGCTTTAACTCGACGACAGACGTTGCAATTAGCAATGAATTGAGCGATTTCTTTCTTGATCCTAGTCCACCAAAACCTCTGGCGTAGGTCTTGATACATTTTAGTACTACCGGGATGAATGGTGAGAGGGGATTCATGAGCTTCCTTAAGGATCAATTGCCGTAGCTGTTGTTTCTTGGGAACCACCAAGAGGTTCTCAAAGAAGACAACACCTCGCTCATCTATGGAGAAACACTTAGCAACTCCGCTAGCAATGTTCTCCTTGATCCGAGATATTCCTCTATCATACCGCTGAGCGGTTAAGATTTGATCCATAAGGTTGGGTTTGGCCACCAGGGTGGAAAGGAATCCTCGAGGAACAATGTGAAAGTTAAGCTTACTAAATTCCTCGTGGAGAAGTGGTTGACTTTGTTGTAACATCAGGTTGTTACAATAAGATTTACGACTTAGTGCATCGGCCATGACATTGGCTTTGCCTGGGGTGTAAGATATTCCTAAGTCGTAATCTGTAATCAACTCGACCCAACGTCTTTGCACGAGATTCAAACCGGTTGGGTGAAGATGTATTTCAGACTTTGGTGATCGGTGTAAATTTCGCAACGATTACCAAGAAGGTAATGTCGCCATGTTTTGAGTGCATGGACCCTTCCGCCAAGCTCTAGATCGTGTGTGGGATAGTTATCCTCATGTGGACGCAATAGCCGAGAAGCGTAGGCAATCACATGATGATCTTGCATGAGTATGCAACCTAGTCCTTGTCGCGATGCGTCGCAATAGATAATAAAGTCCTTGGAAAATCTGGTGGAACAAGTACGGGAGCAGATGTCAGGCGTCTTTTCAGTTCCTGAAAGCTGAACTCGCACTGTGGGGTCCACTCGAACTTTTATCTTCCTTGAGGAGTTTGGTTAGAGGCTTAGCAACCTTGGAGAAATTCTCGATGAAGTGGCGACAGTAGCTCACTAAACCGAGGAAACTCCGAACTTGCTTGACCGATTCAGGTGGAGTCCAGTCAAGGACGGCTTGAACTCGCTCGGGATTGACAGCAATGCCCTTACCAGAGATTACATGGCCTAGATAGGTTACTTCAGCAACCGTAACTCACACTTAGAGAATTTGGCATAAAGGCGATGCTCTCGAAGTTTCATCAATACTAGACTTAGATGTTCGACATGTTCTCCCTCATTCTTGGAGTAGATGAGTATATCATCGAGGTAAACCACGACGAATTTATCCAAATACTCCATGAAGATCGAGTTCATTAACCGAGAGAAGGTGGCTGGAGCATTGGTTAACCCGAAGGACATGACGGTGTACTCGTATTAGCCATATCGAGTAACAAAGGCCGTTTTAGGGATGTCCCCGTTCTTGATTTTGATTTGATGGTAGCCCAACCTCAAATCCATCTTGAAAAGATCGAGGACCCAAATGAAGTCGATCATACAGGTCGTTGATCCTGGGGAGCGGATACTTGTTCTTGATAGTGACCAAATTGACAGGTCGGTAATCTACAACCATCCGATCCGTTCCATCCTTCTTCTTGACGAAGAGGACGGGGCAAGCCCATGGAGAAGAACTAGGACGGATGAAACCCTTTTGCAAGGACTCATCGAGTTGTTTCTTAAGCTCGGCTAGTTCTAAGGGTGCCATCTTATAAGGTCTTCTAGAGATTGGGACGGTTCCTGGAACAAGGTCTATCACGAACTCGACATCTCTCGCTGTGGAACACCTGGCTGTTCTTCTGGAAAGACATCCGGGAAGTCTCGGACTACCGGTATATCTTCAAGGTCTGGAAGGGGGTTGACATTTAAGGAGTAGTGCTGACACTCAGACACTCGGGTCAAAACATTGACTGTCTTGCTCAAGGATGGGTGAGTTGAGCAGTTCTAGTAGAGCAATCAATCTTAGCATAATGGGGTGACATCCGGTCCATACCCAAGATGATGTCTATGTCCGAGGACTTGAGAGCTATTAGTGATGCAAGGAAGACTAGTCTATCGACAAGGATATTATTTCCATGGCTGATTCTAGAGGTTTGCCACTTAGATCCAGGAGTTTGAATTACCATGGAGGTGTGCATGTCACAAAATGTGGTGTTGCGCAATCGAGCATAGCTCTCAGAAATAAATGAATGAGATGCTCCAGTATCAAAGAGAATAGTTGCCGGATGGCAATTAACAAGGAGCATACCGAGAACGACGTTGGGATCCTCATGGGTCTCCTCAGCTGAAACGTAGTTAACATGGCCACGAGCAGTGGCGGCTGGTTTGGCGTAGAGCACCTTTCCTGCTGGCTTACCACAGCCAACAGACTTTCCGATATGACTGGGGTTGTTCTGGGGACACTCACGGATGTAATGACCCGTCTCTCCACACTTGAAACAAGTTATCACATTGGGACGTGGAGCAGCACTAGCAGCGGGGCCACCATAGGCCTTGGGGGTGCAAACTGCTGGTTGGGGCGAGGCGCCTCAAAGGATGGCCTCAGAGTGAATCTGGGTGGCAGAGCGGTGCTTGGAATCCACACTCGATGCTTCTGAGATCCAGTGCCGGATGAAGAACCAAAGTCACGGGTGTGGGGACCGGTTCTCCGGGTGTCAATTCCCAGAAAATGGCCCTTGTGCTCATCAGCCCCAGGATTACTGTTAGCTGATGAGGCACTAGCTTGATACAGAAATTCCAAGCAGAAATACAATATGTGTAGTACAAGACCATTCTGGCCTGTGAGTACAACAAATGGTTTCTAAAGGTTGATGGCGGAAGCGGTTTATGAAACATCCTCGTCTATGGAACTCCATTTCTCACAAGAATAGCTGACCAGGATAACTCCTATCTTCGCGTGGCTGAGATCACCGTTGCCTAGGTTCTGGGACAGTCATCATAACGCTCCTCTCCAAGCAAGGAAATCTAGCCAAGACAATAGCCAGGGACAAGCCAGTGAGTACTTTGAATGTACTCGCAAACATAATGAACATAGGCATGATTTTACAATGATGTACTGAAAATATATTATGCTCAAGACGTTAGTCACATGAGATAAATAAAACTCTGATGCGTACGGGCATGTTATTAATGGATATACAATAATATGGTAGTATAAAAATCATGAAGTGAATAACACAAAAGAAATGCCACAATCGGGCGTCTAAGCGACACCGCATAAAAGGCTTTTAAAAGAAATGCCACAGGCGTGCGTCTGAGCGACACCGCATAAAGGGCTATAAATGAAATGCCACGATGAAAGGCCCGAGCGACACCGCATAAAGTCCTTTAAAAGAAAAGCCTCTTTCGGGCGTCTGAGCGACACCGCACAAAGGCCTTTAAAAGAAATGCCACGGTCAAGGGCGTCGAGCGACACCGCATAAAGGGCTTTAAAAGAAATGCCACTCGGGCGTCGAGCGACACCGCATAAAGGGCTTTAAAAGAAATGCCACGGCCAAAGGCGTCGAGCGACACCACATAAAGGGCTTTAAAAGAAATGCCATAGTCGGGCGTCGAGCGACACCGCATAAAGGGCTTTAAAAGAAATGCCACGGTCCAAGGCGTCTGAGCGACACCGCATAAAGGTATTTAAAAGAAATGCCACAGTCGAGGCGTCGAGCGACACCACATAAAGGGCTTTAAAAGAAATGCCACGATCAAGGCGTCTGAGCGACACCGCATAAAGGGCTTTAAAAGAAATGAATATCCAGGAGGTAGAACCATCCCAGGGATATTCGATAATACCAGAAAAATATCACGGGTTAGTTCACATCCACAATAGTAATCATAAATTTTCACAAGTCACAATCGTGCTTCCAGGTTTAACAGTTTCACCTCAAGACCGACACTAAGACCGACACTTGACCCATCCCAAAGCTGTAATCCTTAACCATGGACACGGCTATTGAATAGGTTTAATCTCTGCAGAGGGTGTACTCTTTACCCACGAGTAATGATTTCTTTAGTCCATCGGGACTAATTCCGTCACGGTCTTTTGTTGAAAACACACCTAACTTGCACACACCAGCTTAACTCACTTGTGTCCGGAATCACCCACGACACTGTTAAGCAAAACTCTAAGTGGGGAGGCCACAACCTCGACGTAACATGGGATCACAAAATTTATACATGGCACAATCGGGGAGCTACCCCTTTCGGCTACAACCAAACACCCATGCTCCGGACCGGTGGTATGACTACCGGATGCCTCCAGTGTCTTCCACCACGGCCTCTCTGTACGGTGTGTGCTAGGAAAGGGTTGACAACTTACTGAACCGTACCCTACTTGGTGTAGAGACGAGTGGTAGTAGAAGCAAGTATGGGGGTTACTGGCACAAGACTCGATCTACGGTCGACTCAGGAGGTTGTAATATTTCCTGCATGATTTGCATAACAATGCATATATCTCAAACAACAGATGGAAACATCACGCGACATCCCCTCATGTCATACCGGACACGACCGTCTCGACGGAGGACTAGGGGCAAACCCGTGTCTACCCAAGACAGAGGCCTTCCCGTCTTTCCTTCCGGTATGCATGGAAGACGCATGACGGTGATTTCTATCACAAATCATGTCAACTTCATTAGCATAAACTCATTAATATGCACCCATGAATAGGATCTCATCCTCACATAAAATGACGCATGTATGTGTCGGGGTGGTGTTGCCACCGTGCTATGCAACACACACAAAAATTCACCAGGGTTCAGAATGCTTGCCTTCAGGTCATGGGAAGGAAGGGTGCACCCAAATCATCATGAAATCTTCAAAAATCCTATTTAAAATAATATATATGAATTAACACACAAAATAAAAACAGCGCAGAAAGTTGTGTTGAATTTTTTTAAATAAATCTTAAAATAAACTAGACAATATTTCAGAGAGGTAGCAAAAAGAATCAATTCATTTGGAGTTGTTTTCAAAAAGATACAACCGGTCAAAGTTTGGTCAAAATCTGATATTTAAAATAAAAACAGAAAGAAAACGTTTCGAAATACACGTACACGTCGAAGGCGCATTTTGAAAATGCGCTTCCACTTAACCCACGTGGATTGCGCCTGGGTCGCTGATAGTGGGTCCATGGGGCCCCACTGGTCAGGTTTGACCAGTCTCCTTCCCTCTCCTTCCTCTGGCCGAACGGAGGCGGGGACTCCGGCGATCTTCGCCGCCGTTAGGCGGCTCCTCGAGGGCAACCGAGTGCAGGGATGGTTCCGCCACTCCTAGGCGGTCCTGCCGGTGGTCGTAGGGTAGCCGGGGGTGGAGGGAGTCGCCGGCAGCGAGCTCCGCGGCGGAGGGGCATTCGGGTGGATAGTGAGTTTGGGGCTGCGGTGGTCTCCGGCCAAAATTGAGCGAGGGGTTGTGCTCGCGAGAGGAAGGGAGAGTTCTTGGTGGAGAGAGTGGAGAGGGAGAGGCATTGGTGGCGATGGAATCGGCCAGGGCTTGGCGGCGACCGAACCGCCGGACTTCGGGAAGAAGGCCTTCCCTTGCTCGATCGGCCGCCAAGGCAACACTAGGAGGATCATGTGAGGTTGCTCGAGGACTCGGTTGAGCTCCGGGGCCCTTATATACGCGGTGGAGGTCGGTTCCGGGGCGGCCGGCGATAAGGACGACGGTGAACCGCCTTCCTGTAGCTTGGGCGACGTGGCGGCGACGAGCGCTAGCGGACGAGGCTGCGGATGAGCTCAGACTGCTCTGTGGGGCAGGTGGCAAGCTGGGTGGCTTTGGCGGCGCCGACCACGCCAGACTCGCTAGCGGCGGCAGCTAGCCGCCACGGCCATCCCGGGCGGTGGTGCTGTGGGGTACCAGGGTTGGTCGGGTGGCGTGGCGGTGCAAGGGACACGGCGAGCTGGGCTGGGCCGGGTTTTGAGTGCGGGGTGTGACGCGGCGGCTCGGGTGCATGCGGGTGCCAAACGCACGCTCTGGGCGCGCCCAGAGAACGCACGAAAGGTGCTCGATGAAATGCCATGGCCTGCTACAGAGCTTGGGTGAGGCTGGCAAGGAACCAGGCTAGGTTAAGGTTAGCAAGGGGATCAAGGGGCACGATGGATAGGCCAGGAGATCAAGTTCACCAAGTAAACTTGAAGTCATGCCAAACTGGTCATGCACAGGGTGTTTGACAAAATGCCAAAGGCACCTAGGTAGCTCTTGGAGTGGCCAAACTCTCCAGATCAGTGTCTCTATGGATATAAGAGAGGGGGGTGAAGTCAGTTTGCAAAAAGGAGAAACTTGCTAGTGCAAGTTTTGCAAAACTTCAGTTCTGGGCAGGGAGTGAGTGGCATCATTTCATGGACCAAAAGTGTTCCAAATAGAGCATTCTCCTGGACTTAGGGGTTTTTGCAAGGTTGACCACAAGAATGAGAAAACACAAGGTCATTAGAGCAAGAAATAATAGAGTTGTAGTAGAAAACACAAGTCTGGTCCAGAATGAAAAAGAGGTCATTGCACTCAAATTTTCCAAAGAACATCACTATGTTTTTGCATAAAGTTGGATGGCATGCTACTAACGACATCCCAAAATTTTGGTGGAGGCTCTAGGGAAATATTTAAATGGGTTGTAGTGCAAAAATGCCCACTGGACAGAGAAGCAAACCAGGTGAAAGAACCCAAAATAAGCAATGAAATAATTTTATTAGTGCACCTAATTGATTCAGAGACATCTCATGACATCTCCAAATTTTGGTTGAAATTTTAAGTGATTCTATCAAATGGTTGTAGTACAAACAGAGCTCCAAAATCTAAAACAATCCATTTTAATGAATAAAGCTCAGGATGAAATGATCTAATAAATAAATCCACTGATTAAGAAAATGTTATAAAGAGTTGGCATAAGAGTCCCATATATTTTGGAAAGCTCCACTTGGGAAAAGATGCAAAACTCCTTAACCATAAAAGAGGAGTTCTGAAAATCCACAGAAATAAAAATTTAAAACTCCTGGCAAAAATTTTAATATCAAAAACTTGGCCAGAAAATTTGGGGTGTTACAACTACTATCCCCCTTAGGAAAAATCTCGTCCTCGAGATTTGCAAAGAGTTAAAATTTAAACGAATAAGAATTAAAACGAAAGCGGCCACTGTGAGAGCAATAAGTGATGCAAAAAATATAGTGTGGGGGTACTGGCGCGGTGTGGGGGGAAAACTAGCGATTTCTACACTGGACAAAATTTAGAATAAAATCTAAGTCTCAGAATACGCTGGTCGCACCCGAGAGCACAATGCTCTCTCTGGCTGACTGGTGGACCCGGGCCCACGGTCAGCCTCTTCTCCTACCTCCGGCTCCTTCTTCTTCCTCTCCCGCGTTTCCCCGCTTTCCACCGGGCGACGCATGCTGTAGGGTACCAAGGCCGTACCATGGTAGTGCGCGGCGTGCTAGCTGCCGGTGCAGCGTGCACTCACCTCGCGGGCCAGTGCACTGTCGGCACTGCTTGAGGATTGGCCTCCGAACACCGGCGGTCGGGCGACGAGCGGCGCTGGTGGACCTCGCCCACCGTACACCGAGCTCGAGCTTATAAAACGACCGCGGCGTTCTCCTCTTCTTCCTCACACCTGGCCTCGCTCCTCCTTCTCTCTTCTTCTCCTCTGTTTCCGATTGCCAGAGCTCGAGACGAGGCGCTAATGGCGGAGGCGGCGCCGGGCTGGTACGTGGTCCTGCTATGCGGAGGGCTGGCAGCGTCTTTGGGGCTCTCGGTGCTTCGCGATGATCCTCGGCGATCGTCGTGATTCCGCTTCTTTCGGCTCTGGCTCTCCATGATCGCGGTGGCCACGACAAGTAGGTGGGGTGTGCGGGTGATAACTGTTGTCCGGAGGTTCTTAGTTAGACGCATAACCACGGTTGCAAAATTTTGCAAGCAGTGTATGTGTTCGTGTAATTGTGGGGTGAGTCTGCTGCCTTGGGGCTGTGTGAAATAAATGATCTATGTCGTGAGAAAACATACGATGCGGCAACTCAGGAAAAAGAAATCACGCTCCAGGATTTCTCGCGAGGGAAAACAGTAATACATTAAAGTCCAAAAGCGACAGAGCTGCTTACATTAATGATATACTCGCTGCGAAACTCGGGGTACTAAGCATAAGTTACAACACATAAATGAGAATTGCGACAATAAATACAGCGGTGCATCTAAATTGAAAACGGTAATTGGACGGGGTCTTGAGAAAACGTTTCCGGTACTAGGATACACTCTTCTTCTATCGGAGGGAGTGGATTGACCAGTCGATGTATGCGTCTCTCCTGGTCGGGCCTCAGTGATCTGCCGATGGCGATCTGAGGATTCAAATCCGCGAGGCTCTGCAGATAACCCATCACATGTTGGGCCAAACGTTCTTGCGTGATGACGTATTGGACGAGGTTGGCCAAGACTGGGTCTCTCTCAATACGTCCACACGAAAGGATGTTACTCCTCCGGTGCTGCACGGCTCGGAAAATAATAATACCCTCGTCACGGGCGTAGGGTACCGCGAATCGAAGGCGAGCAAGCGCTTACACGTAGCAGCTTCTACGGCCATGTGCGGGTTGGCATAGATTTCCCCATGAAGGAGACTTGTGGGGTCTTGGTTTGGGTTTACGGGCGGGATGTGCACGGCTGCCCAATATTTCGAGGTGGAAGGGTGATCCTCGATTTGAACAGCTCGTCTTGGGGTGGCTGGGTAGCGCCCATGGTATCAAGGGAAAATCCCACAATATCTTGACAAAACTACCTGGGGTAGCATCTGGAGTCCTCACATAAATACTAGGGCTTGGCATGGCAAGAAATGGTTGTGGGGATGGTGCACAAGGTGAAGGTGCATGGCAAGGTCACTCGTGGCCCTTTTATAGCACCGGGGCTGGGTCATTTACCGTGGTAAAAGGTAAAGAATCGGCCGGCTCAGCTCGGGGTCAAACACAGGTACACACATCTTACTAAAGTGACGTATCACTGTGGATGTTGTCGGGGCGGTTCTGGGTAGTTGCGCCAAGGATAGAGAAATCACACTGCATGCTAATACATCCAAGCAAAACTACTATATAAAACAGATGCACGATGCCAGGCTGCGCTAATTGAAGGAATCACAGAATTACAAAGCGAGGATACACTGGGACTCGGCACTACTCGAAAGTGACTCACCTACTTCGTTCACATCCAAGCGGGCGTCCCTTGTGGATCGCCGAGGCTTCCCCACGGTTCTCACCGCCGGAATTTCTTTGGAGATGGCCGAGGGGCTGCAGGCTCGGGGTAGTGATGATGACCATCGCGGGATTGTTGACCACAACCCCGCTGGAGTGTGCTCCGTGGAGGCTGACGGAGCACTTCAGGGTCATCAAAGCACCTTGGTTGACGGCCGGGCTGGCCTCGTGGTCTCGATCGGTTGTCCAAACAGCACGACGGGTTGTCGGCGTTGGGCTCGATCTCCTCTCGGCTGGGGCTCGGCGAACCAGCTCTCCACGAGCTGCGACCAGATCAATAGTGATTTGATCGAATAGGTCCTCCAAAGGCACGTACATAGCGTACTAGATGCGATAATGCAGGTCTGTCTCGTGGTCTCCGTTGGCAACTTGAGGTGGCCTACCATACCCTTCACGCTGGGTAGTAGTGGAACGAGCGACGCTTAACTCGGGCGATGTGATGCACGAGATGAACTATAGCCTCTCGAGCAGCTAGTTGGATGGCTTGTGGCTCAAAGGAAGTTGTTCTTCCGGTGAACTGTAGGGCGGCTCGGGTGCAGACCCCTCCGTAGATATGTACAAAGGGCCTGTAATTGACGGCTCGCCACTAATGGGTCCTTGGTACACAACGTATTCGGGTGGCTCTTCTAACGCATAGGCACGGCGGGTAAGGTTTGCGAGTATGGTCACAAAACCTCCAAGGTTGGTTGCTGTAGTCTCATGGTGTACTACGGACCAGGCATTGTGGCTTGGTTTTGGGATAGCGTGTCTTTGGGCTGGGTTGAGGCGGCGTCCCTTTTTATAGAAAAAGGAGACGGAGTCTTCCTTCGCACGCTATGAATGAGACGCCTTTGGTGCTGATCACCGGTGGGTGATAGACGGGCTAGTCGATAGGTTGGGCACCCATCGCGAAAGCGCCGGGTCTCGTGGTGGCTATCTTGTGCGAGAAGCTTGGCTAAGGTCTTGGTTATGGCTCGGTGGGTTATTAGCCTAAGTTTGTTGACCTGGCTAAGATAGGATTAGCCAATGGTCAGCCTGGCTCTGGTACCAAGTCTGTGGGGACCGGTTCTCCGGGTGTCAATTTCCAGAAAATGGCCCTTGTGCTCATCAGCCCCAGGATTACTGTTAGCTGATGAGGCACTAGCTTGATACAGAAATTCCAAGCAGAAATACAATATGTGTAGTACAAGACCATTCTGTCCTGTGAGTACAACAAATGGTTTCTAAAGGTTGATGGCGGAAGCGGTTTATGAAACATCCTCGTCTATGGGACTCCATTTCCCACAGGAACAGCTGACCAGGATAACTCCTATCTTCGCATGGCTGAGATCACCGTTGCCTAGGTTCTGGGACAGTCATCATAACGCTCCTCTCCAAGCAAGGAAATCTGGCCAAGACAATAGCCAGGGACAAGCCAGTGAGTACTTTGAATGTACTCGCAAACATAATGAACACAGGCATGATTTTACAATGATGTACTGAAAATATATTATGCTCAAGACGTTAGTCACATGAGATAAATAAAACTACGATGCGTACGGGCATGTTATTAATGGATATACAATAATATGGTAGTATAAAAATCATGAAGTGAATAACACAAAAGAAATGCCACAATCGGGCGTCTAAGCGACACCGCATAAAAGGCTTTTAAAAGAAATGCCACAGTCGTGCGTCTGAGCGACACCGCATAAAGGGCTTTAAAAGAAATGCCACAGTCGGGCGTCTGAGCGACACCGCATAAAGGGCTTTAAAAGAAATGCCACGGTCCAAAGGCCCGAGCGACACCGCACAAAGGGCTTTAAAAGAAATGCCACGGTCAAGGCCCGGCGACACCGCATAAAGGGCTTTAAAAGAAATGCCACAGTAAGGCGTCGAGCGACACCGCATAAAGGGCTTTAAAAGAAATGCCACGATCGAGCGTCGGCGACACCACATAAAGGGCTTTAAAAGAAATGCCATAGTCGCGCCTGAGCGACACCGCATAAAGGTCTTTAAATGAAATGCCACTTTCGGGCGTCTGAGCGACACCGCATAAAGGGCTTTAATAGAAATGCCACAGTCGGGCGTCTGAGCGACACCGCATAAAGGGCTTTAAAAGAAATGCCACAGTCGGGCGTCTGAGCGACACCGCATAAAGGGCTTTAAAAGAAATGAATATCCAGGAGGTAGAACCATCCCAGGGATATTCGATAATACCAGAAAAATATCACGGGTTAGTTCACATCCACAATAGTAATCATAAATTTTCACAAGTCACAATCGTTCTTCCAGGTTTAACAGTTTCACCTCCGAAGACCGACACTAAGACCGACACTTGACCCATCCCAAACTGTAATCCTTAACCATGGACACGGCTATTCGAATAGGTTTAATCTCTGCAGAGGGTGTACTCTTTACCCACGAGTAACGGATTTCTTTAGTCCATCGGGACTAATTCCGCTCTGATCTTTTGTTGAAAACACACCTAACTTGCACACACCAGCTTAACTCACTTGTGTCTCGAATCACCCACACTGTTAAGCAAAACTCTAAGTGGGGAGGCCACAACCTTGACGTAACATGGGATCACAAAATTTATACTGGCACAAGAACTGGGAGCTACCCCTTTCGGCTACAACCAAACACCCATGCTCCCGGACCGGTGGTATGACTACCGGATGCCTCCGGTGTCTTCCACCACGGCCTCTACAGACGGTGTGTGCTAGGAAAGGGTTGACAACTTCTTCGAACCGTACCCTACTTGGTGTAGAGGCAGTGGTAGTCTGAAGCAAGTATGGGGTTCTTGGCACAAGACTCGATCTACTGATCGACTCAGGAGGTTGTAATATTTCCTGCATGATTTGCATAACAATGCATATATCTCAAACAACAGATGGAAACATCACGCGACATCCCCTCATGTCATACCGGACACGACCGTCTCGACGAAGGACTAGGGGCAAACCCGTGTCTACCCAAGATGAGGCCTTCCGTCTTTCCTTCCGGTATGCATGGAAGACGCATGACGGTGATTTCTATCACAAATCATGTCAACTTCATTAGCATAAACTCATTAATATGCACCCATGAATAAGATCTCATCCTCACATAAAATGACGCATGTATGTGTCGGGGTGGTGTTGCCACCGTGCTATGCAACACACACAAAAATTCACCAGGTTCGAGAATGCTTGCCTTCAGGTCATGGGAAGGAAGGGTGCACCCAAATCATCATGAAATCTTCAAAAATCCTATTTAAAATAATATATATGAATTAACACACAAAATAAAAACAGCGCAGAAAGTTGTTTTGAATTTTTTTAAATAAATCTTAAAATAAACTAGACAATATTTCAGAGAGGTAGCAAAAAGAATCAATTCATTTTGAGTTGTTTTCAAAAAGATACAGCCGGTCAAAGTTTGGTCAAAATCTGATATTTAAAATAAAAACAGAAAGAAAACGTTTCGAAATACACGTACACGTCGAAGGCGCATTTTGAAAATGTGCTTCCACTTAACCCACGTGGATTGCGCCTGGGTCACTGATAGTGGGTCCATGGGGCCCCACTGGTCAGGTTTGACCAGTCTCCTTCCCTCTCCTTCCTCTGGCCGAACGGAGGCGGGGACTCCGGCGATCTTCGCCGGCGTTAGGCGGCTCCTCGAGGGCATCCGAGTGCAGGGATGGATCCGCCACTCCTAGGCGGTCCTTCCGGTGGTCGTAGGGTAGCCGGGGGTGGAGGGAGTCGCCAGCGGCGAGCTCCGCGGCGGAGGGGGCATTCGGGTGGATAGTGAGTTTGGGGCTGCGGTGGTCCCCGGCCAAAATTGAGCGAGGGGTTGTGCTCGCGAGAGGAAGGGAGAGTTCTTGGTGGAGAGAGTGGAGAGGGAGAGGCATTGGTGGCGATGGAATCAGCCAGGGCTTGGCGGCGACCGAACCGGCCGGACTCGGGGAAGAAGGCCTTCCCTTGCTCGATCGGCCGCCAAGGCAACACTAGGAGGATCATGTGAGGTTGCTCGAGGACTCGGTTGAGCTCGGGGCCCTTATATACGTGGTGGAGGTCGGTTCGGGCGGCCGGCGATAAGGACGACGGCGAACCGCCTCCCCTGTAGCTTGGCGACGTGGCGGCGGCGCTAGCGACGAGGCTGCGGATGAGCTCGCACTGTTCCAGGGGCGGTGTGGCAAGGGGTGGCTTTGGCGGCGTCGACCACGGTCGGGCCTGCTAGCGGCCGGCAGCTAGCCGCCACAGCCATCATCCCGGTGGTGTGGGGTGCCAGGGGTGGTCGGGTGGCGTGGCGGTGCAAGGGACACTGGCGAGCTGGTGGGCCGGGTTTTGAGTGCGAGGTGTGACGGCGGCTCGGGTGCATGCGGGTGCCAAATGCACGCCTGGGCGTGTGAGCACGCACTACGAAAGGTGCTCGATGAAATGCCATGGCCTGCTCTGAGCTTGGGTGAGGTGGCAAGGAACCGAGCTAGGTTAAGGTTAGCAAGGGGATCAAGGGGCACGATGGATAGGCCAGGAGATCAAGTTCACCAAATAAACTTGAAGTCATGCCAAAACTGGTCATGCACACGGGGTGTTTGACAAAATGCCAAAGGCACCTAGGTAGCTCTTGGAGTGGCCAAACTCTCCGTGATCGGTGTCTCTATGGATATAAGAGAGGGGGGTGAAGTCAGTTTGCAAAGGAGAAACTTGCTAGTGCAAGTTTTGCAAAACTTCAGATTCAAGGCAGGGAGTGAGTGGCATCATTTCATGGACCAAAAGTGTTCCAAATAGAGCATGCTCCTGGACTTAGGGGTTTTTGCAAGGTTGACCACAAGCATGAGAAAACACAAGGTCATTAGAGCAAGAAATAATAGAGTTGTAGTAGAAAACACAAGTCTGGTCCAGAATGAAAAAGAGGCTGTTGCACTCAAATTTTCCAAAGAACATCACTATGTTTTTGCATAAAGTTGGATGGCATGCTACTACTGACATCCCAAAATTTTGGTGGAGGCTCTAGGGAAATATTTAAATGGGTTGTAGTGCAAAAATGCCCACTGGACAGAGAAGCAAACCAGGTGAAAGAACCCAAAATAAGCAATGAAATAATTTTATTAGTGCACCTAATTGATTCAGAGACATCTCATGACATCTCCAAATTTTGGTTGAAATTTTAAGTGATTCTATCAAATGGTTGTAGTACAAACAGAGCTCCAAAATCTAAAACAATCCATTTTAATGAATAAAGCTCAGGGATGAAATGATCTAATAAATAAATCCTTGATTAAGAAAATGTTATAAAGAGTTGGCATAAGAGTCCCATATATTTTGGAAAGCTCCACTTGGGAAAAGATGCAAAACTCCTTAACCATAAAAGAGGAGTTCTGAAAATCCACAGAAATAAAAATTTAAAATTCCTGGCAAAAATTTTAATATCAAAAACTTGGCCAGGAAATTTGGGGTGTTACAACGGGAGTGCTTGTGTGAAGCTTCAAAGTCAGATTGTCCAGTTTCAGCACTGATAGCCTTGTTGACTAACTTCTGGAAGGAGGTGCACTCGTGCAGACAAAGATCACGGCGAAGCTCGGGGCTAAGTCCCTTGCGGAATCTTGCCTGCTTCTTGGCGTTGGTGGATACCTCTTCAGGAGCATAACGTGCTAGATTTCCAAACTCGCGACTGTATGCATCTACAGAGAGTCTACCCTGGGTGAAATTGCAGAACTCTTCCCGCTTGTGATCCATGAGACCTTCCGGGATGTGATGCTCACGGAAAGCCGCACTGAACTCAGCCCAGGTAGTGATTTGGCCAACCGGGCGCATAGCCTCGAAATTCTCCCACCAAAGGCTAGCAGGGCCTTCGAGGTGATAGGCAGAAAAAGGTAACCTTATCGGCTTGACCACGTTGGCGTAACGTAGCTTGTGGGTGATCTTTGCGAAGCTAGTCATCCGCATCGAGAGGCTCAACGGAGTGTTTAAACTTCGGTGGATACATCTTGACAAAGTCATTGATTGACATCAGGTCATTCCTTGGCCGGGCGTCGTATTGCTTCAATCCGCTCCGAAGCGATTGGTCTCACGCTTGTTTAGATTCGCCTCCATCATAACCCGGCCAGAGAAGGCGGTTGAGGCAGATTTACATTCCTAGCTGCTGGCTTCTCCCTGCTCGGGAAGCAGCAGGGGTTATTCTTGGTGTTGACCATCCTAGGAAACAAAACAACGGTTTAGACAAGGATGGCAAAATTTGGCAAGGAAGTGCGGAATGTAATGGATAACACGGAATGAAGAGATGTTCATCCGTATGACATGGTAATATAGAAACTGCCATATATATACCAACGGTCATACACACCATTCATAGTTTAGTACAAGCCCGGCTAGAGTACAACTACGGTGAAAGGCGTTACATCTCACCGGAAGCATTCCAAACTCCTATACATTATTTTTCTACACTTCCGGAATTGATACACACTAAGTCATATTCCACAGGTCATGCAGGGGCGGTGGAAATACAACTATTACAATACCGTAGATACTACTACTAACTCCCAGCTCTGTAGTAGTCCTCATAGAAGTCACCTCCATATCCTGGAAGCTCAACATGATTATCCAGGAAGCAGGCGGTCTGAGGAGCTTGTGGACCATAGGGGCTAGGATGAGGTCTTGGACCAACAAGCGGTGGCTGCAGGGGACCACGGGGTGGGGTGATGCCTCCCACATCATTCCAATCCATCATGTCCGGCAGAGCAGATCTCACAGATCTGAGATCCCTTGTATCCATGCATCCAGCTTACATGCCGGGTGCAAACCGAGTCAAAGCGGCCCAATGATCGGCACGGGTGTTGAAAAGCTCCATTCTCAAGGCCCGATTCTCTCGGTCCTTATCCTCGAGCATATCAGCAGTGGTGCGGGTTAGTGAGTCCTCCTGAGTGGAATCGACATAGATGGCTGAAGATACCCTTGCGCCCGGAGCGAAGGCGGCATATAACGGAAGTCGGTGTTCAAGTAGGCCGATCTGACTCGCATGATGGTCATCATAGAGTATGCAGCATCTTGCACAACCATCTCAATAGTGACCCCGAGTCCATAGGAGTGGTGAAGGGGCTCAGTCGATCCAGGATAAGAAGGAAATATCCTGACAGTGCAAAGGTATTGGCTTTGATTAAAGTCTCGGAATTGCTCTTCGACGGTGTATTCGGGATACCAATGGTAACTCGTCTCAATCATAACCCGGACTAACATAGCCGTATGACCGGGCACATCGATGCACCTGGTCAGGCGAACCACTTGGTTTTGGGCACGAGTGGCCATCTGAAAGCACAGCCACAATGCAAAGATATTAGAATTTCTAGGGAAAATCGGACAGCATAACATCTGTTAATGCTCAAGAACAGATTTGAGACATTCAAAATCAGATTGCAAAACCACTCAACAACATCATATCAAGGTTCTGGTTCAACTGATAACATACTAAAGGTAGTAGAAACTGAACTGAGGCTGGTAACCAACAATCCTATAAGTTATTACGAATTAGTAACACGTGAACCTGATAGAGAAAAGAGAGCCTAGTCCTATACCCACGTAGAATGAGAAGAGGATGACTCAGATCAGAGGGCATAAGGTAAAGGAGTAAAAAGAGCCTTATGTCCCTCCCACAATCAATTCCCCTACATATAAATAAAGCATTTCTAGACTCGACATCGACCAGTTTGGCTTAGCGAACCTACAGGCAGTCCGGCTCTGATGCCAACGCTGTCGGGACCCGATTCCAAGTCACATCGACCTAGCCGGTAACACCTCATATCACTTTGCGGCCTCACGCACGGTATTCCTTATTGTCGCCTTACCATGGCCCGGGACCGTTTGTGCCTTTTGGCTCACGTATATGATAGTGTCGCTAGCATCCACATGACAGAGAACCCGGGCCGACATGGCTAGTCGTGAACCCAAAGCAGCGCTAACCCATGGGGACACGCATACATGAATCACATCGAGCATGTCGGTCATCAACGTATGAATCCGGGCTGTAGCACTGGGCTAAAGGACTCCGGTAACCCGGGCTGTAGCAGGCTAGACAGGACTCCGGATGTCACCGCGTGAAATTTCCCCGAAGGGACAGACACAGGAACGAAGTGAAACACATGCCAGCCAGTCAAGTGTTGGAAGCGGTAGTGTCTGGGCTAAGGCAGGACTCCGGTGAACCGGGTCAGAAGCGGACTACTATCGCTCAGGAAGCACTAGACTACATTTCCCCATATGAGAGGCTGCCAAGGATAAACAACTAGATTGTCGGATCCCACTCATACCAAGCATTTCAATCATACACACAATATGCCCGATATGAGTACATACAACATGGCAGCACAACAAAACTCTACAACTCAAAGTACTTCATTTAAGAGGCTCCGAGGAGCCATACATAACATATTCATACAGATAGGGATCACATGACCCGACACTCAAGTCATACAAACATACAAGCACATGCGGAAGACAACTAGTCTGAGTACAGACACTAAAAAGAAAGAAGGCTTGACGAAGCCCTTCTATCTATAGTGGCCCTTCACAAGCCTTGGATCACCACCTGGGTGGCTAGTCACTCGTCGACGTTAAGGTCTACAAAGAACCCATCGGAGGGGGCGGTGTTGTCGTCTGAAAACATTAATTAAGCAAACATGAGCATGGAGGTACTCAGCAAGTCTTATAACAGAATCCTACTATACATGCACATTCTCAAGAAGGTAGTGGAGTTATTGCAGCAAGCCAACTTTAACTCTTGGCTAAGTTATCCTACGTGACACCACTTGAAAAGCGTTTGTCGCACATGAGTCCACTAATCACCATCACAATACTCCACCGTGGATCCTCTCTCGTCAACCCACGAGAGGGCCATCCGCGGTACTCACACTTATCTTGAGGCTTTTAGTAGTATCCATTTACTTGTCTATGAACTGTATAGGTGACCAAGTAGTCCTTTACATGGACGCGACTATTCGAATAGTTTCATACCTGCAGGGTGTACTTCTTCACACACGCTCTCACCACTTATCACCGCTACACGACATGTACTCGGCAACCTTCAAGCGGAAGCCCGGCGAGGGTGTCGGCCACGACTGACTAAACACACGAGTCCCTAGTCGGGTTTATCGCCTATTCGGGTTCCATCCGCAGGGAGTCCGGCCGAGGTTTCCACTAACGGCCCCGAACGATGTGTGCAGGGTTCCCGAGACACCAAACGGGCGAATCGGTACACCGTGCCACGTTCCTACCGCAACACAGCCCACCCCTAAGGTCAATGCTGCGTGCGGCCCCCAGCATGCTACAAACACCAGAAACTACTTTGCAACTCCCGGACAGAGGACAAGAGTGGTTAATAAGTCGAGAGGGTCAATTAAGGATCCCAATGCGTGGTAGTAGCTAAGTCTTAAATCACACACACATATCTCAGTTCTTAGGGACGGCTTCAATGAAACAACCCACCATGTACTCCTACATGTCCTCTCATCGATACCTTTACCAAATCGTGTTCAACACTTCACTCTCGTTACCAACACAACCTTTCACTCTAGTTCATCATCCCGATGAGCCAGACCTGACACAACTCTAAGCATAGCATGGTAGGAAACACAAACATGGCTCAATCAACTCCTACACATACTAGTGGGTTTCATCTAGTTAATGTGGCAATGACAGGTCATGCAAAGGAAGTGGGTTCAACTACCGCAAAACACAACAGTTTGAAACGCGTTGTCTTAATGCAGTAAACAAGAGCAGAAGCGAGATCATGGGTTTGTATCGGAATGATCAATGGGTTGCTTGCCTGATGAAGTGGTAGTAGGGTACTGCCCTTCGCATGGATATTCGGTGTTATCCTCGGAGACAGAACCTACCACGAAAGACAGACCAAACATAATCAACACATGACGATATGCAACAATATGATGCATGCTATGACATGGCAATATGAATGTGTATTGGCCTAATGCAAGCTAGAACAGAAAAGAATGAACTCATTTGAATCAAAGATTCAAATGTTAGCTCATTAAACATAGCCATATTAGTGTATTATATTATACTGCTTAAACAGCAAGGTTAACTTGTTCTGTCATGCATGAAACCATTACCAATGGATAGATTGAATTTTTTTTGATCAAAATTCATATATAGAACTTTGCATTTGGAGCTACAGATTAATTTCTATGAATTTTTGAAGTTTGCAACAATTTCTGGAATTTCCTGAATACAAATAAATCCAGAAATTAGTTATTGCGTCGTGATGCGTCGAGGTGATGTCGATGGTCAGCAGGCGTCGGTCAACCTGACCAATGGGTCCCGCATGTCAGTAGTTAATTTAACTAACTAATTTTAGTTAAACTAAACTGGGTTAATTAGCAGAGGGGCCCCACTTAGTCAACTCCATCAACGGGGTCAAACCCGCCGACGTTTAACCGCCGGCGAAGCCAGACACGGCGGCGAGAGTGTGTTAGTGCATTCCGGCGACCAAAAGGACGGCGGAGACCATCTACGGGTAGCCGGAGACAAGCCGCGACGTTTGGTGGCGGTGGTTGAGCTCGGGGTGGCCGGAAGCGTCACCGGCGACGAGCTAGGCGGTCGCCGGAGTCGGGTGAAAGTGAACCCGAGGCTTCGGGACACGGCGAGGTGCGTGGAGTGGTGCTACGGGTTCTGAGGATGTGGTGAAGTTAGTGGACAAGGTGGCGTGGCGATGGGTGGCCGGAGACACGTCGGCGAAGCTCGTCGGTGGCGCGTCTTGATGATGCCGTCAGGCGGCAGCTACGGTGCGGAAGGCAAACAGAGAGGATGGGGAGGTAGCCGGGCTCACGGCGAGTACTGGTGAAAGCGATCGGCGAGTCGGGACGAGGTGATGCGGTGCGACGGCGATGGGGATCTCCGGCGGTGATCGACGGAGACGGGTCGGTGAAGGTGTTGCGAGGCGTCTGCGAGCGCTCGGGGCTCGTCCTGCTCGATGTAGTCGACGATGGCGGAGCGAATGGACACGGTGGCGCAGCACGGAGACGATGGAGGGCACGAGTTTCACGGTGGCGCGGGCGCGACGGCGTCGGCCATGGTGCGGGCGAGCGAGGGAGAGGAGTTGGGGAGGAGAAGGGGTGTCTGCAAGCTCGGGGGAGGAGTGGCCGACCGAACCAAGGCGGCAGGACGGTGCGGGGAGGAGGCGGTGGCGGCAGCTGCGTGGCGTGCTCGGGTGCCGCCGTCGAGCACTGGCTGCTGCTGGCCAAGCCAAGCAGCTCATTTGGAGCGGTGGCTGGTGGGCGGCAGGTGGGCTTGCCAGTGAGCGCCAGTGTAAGCCTTGCTACATTTTCCTTTTTCTATTTTACGTAAGTTTGTAGACTTATTAAAAATAGTTAGGCACTTCTAAAAATCCTGGAAATAATCAGGGGCTCTGTTTAGAATATCTCCAACAGCCCACACTTATTTTCAGAATTATTTGAGCATCCAGAATATTTACTAGCATTTAAATGCCCAAATGCAAATTACATATGATTTAATTCAATGACCTTCTGTTGACCTAGAAAATTGTGCACCTATTTTGCCAGAGGTTCTAACCCAAGACAAAGAGGGTGAACTTTTTAGAAGGGCATTTCAGGTTCGTTGAAAATATTTTTTTAGTAAACCCTAGTTGGATTCAGAGGGGTTCTGGGGGTTCTGTCTTGCCCATTTCAAGTTTCTGATGAAAGTTAAACATGATGCAACACTCTAATGCATGGACTAGCTAGGATGTGACACTGTCATGATGCGGCGAGAGCTGGTCAACCACTTGTCGACTTCTTAGAATCTTTAGCGATTCTCCGTGTCACACGAGGGATCTATTTCAGATCAAATATGTAAGGCACCATACGCCGCATACATACCAAGGGCTATGTTGCAGCCCCACAATAAAACTCCTATGGCTAAGTGAAAGTGTTAACGCCTTATAGTCCGATTGCCTGGTTCGTCGCACTATCCCTCCTTCATGGACCAAGACGTTGGATAAAGAGTGATTAAATGCTTTCCCGAACACCCCCGTACTTCCTACGAAGGGGCTGAAGCCGACGACTGGAAAACTTTCAGATTATATTAAAACGACCGCACAGGAGGAATTCAGGCTTTCGAGCAAAACATAAAAATAGATTAACTACAAAATTGTCTTTTACAATTATCATACACCTCACTCGAACATTATGTGTTTTGTGCATTGACCCTCTATCAGGCGGGCGGCCCCTAGGACGTCTTCAAAATAATGCTCCGGTTTCGGACGGTCCTTGCCTTTGGGTGGACTCTTCGTCGCAACATTGATGGCCTTCATCTTCCCCCAGAACGTCTTGACTCGGGCAAATGCCATCCGTGCACCCTCGATGCATGTTGACCGCTTCACAGCGTCGATATGCGGCACCGCGTCAACAAGCCTCTGCACCAAACCGAAATAGCTATTCGGAGCAGGCTCGGTTGGCCACAACCGGATTATGACATCCTTCATGGCAGCGCCGGATATCCTATGAAGTTCGGCCCATTGGGACATCTGTTCATTGAGCAACAGAGGGCGCTTTGACACACCAAACTGCGACCAAAAAGGCTTCTCCATTGCATATCCATCTCGCGCTTGGTAATACTGCGCTGCATCGGAAGAACTCTTTGGCAAGTTGATACGTCTCCAACGTATCTATAATTTTGATTGTTCCATGCTATATTATATTCTATTTTGGACATTATTGGGCTTTATTATACACTTCTATATTATTTTTGGGACTAACCTATTAACCGGAGGCCCAGCCCAGAATTGCTATTTTTTTGCTTATTTTAGAGTTTCGCAGAAAAAGAATATCAAACGGAGTCCAGACAGAATGAAACCTTCGGGAACGTGATTTTCGGAACGAACATGATCCAGAGGACTTGGACCCTACGTCAAGAAAGCAATCAGGAAGGCATGAGGTAGGGGGGCGCGCCCTCCACCCTCGTGGGGCCCATGTTGCTCCACCAACGTACTTCTTCCTCCTATATATACCTACGTACCCCCAAACTACCAGATACGGAGCCAAAAACCTAATTCCACCGCCGCAACCTTACATGCCGTGAGATCCCATCTTGGGGCCTGTTAGGAGCTCCGGAGGGGGGCATCGATCACGGAGGGCTTCTACATCAACACCATAGCCTCTCCGATGATGTGTGAGTAGTTTACTTCAGACCTTCGGGTCCATAGTTATTAGCTAGATGGCTTCTTCTCTCTTTTTGGATCTCAATACAATGTTCTCCCCCTCTCTCGTGGAGATCTATTCGATGTAATCTTCTTTTGCGGTGTGTTTGTTGAGACCATTGTGGGTTTATGATCAAATTTATCTATGAACAATATTTTATTATTCTCTAAATTCTTTTATGTATGATTTATTATCTTTGCAAATCTCTTCGAATTATCAGTTTGGTTTGGCCTTTTAGATTGATCTTTCTTGAAATGGGAGAAGTGCTTAGCTTTGGGTTCAATCTTGCGGTGTCCTTTCCTAGTGACAGTAGGGGCAGCAAGGCACGTATTGTATTGTTGCCATTGAGGATAACAAGATGGGGTTTATATCATATTGCATGAGTCTATCCCTCTACATCATGTCATCTTGCTTAAAGCGTTACTCTATTCTTATGAACTTAATACTCTAGATGCATGATGGATAGCGGTCGATGTGTGGAGTAATAGTAGTAGATGCAGGCAGGAGTCGGTCTACTTGTCTCGGACGTGATGCCTATATACATGATCATACCTAGATATTCTCATAACTATGCTCAATTACACAATTGCTCAACAGTAATTTGTTCACCCACCGTAATACTTATGCTCTTGAGAGAAGCCACTAGTGAAACCTATGGCCCCCGGGTCTATTTTCCATCATATTAATCTTCCAACACTTAGTTATTTCTATTGCCTTTTATTTTACTTTGCATCTTTATCATAAAAATACCAAAAAAATTATCTTATCATATCTGTCAGATCTCACTCTCGTAAGTGATCGTGAAGGGATTGCCAACCCCTTTATTGCGTTGGTTGCGAGGATTTATTTGTTTGTGTAGGTGCGAGGGACTCGTGCGTGGCCTCCTACTGGATTGATACCTTGGTTCTCAAAAACTGAGGGGAATACTTACGCTACTTTGCTGCATCACCCTTTCCTCTTCAAGGAAAAACCAAGGCAGTGCTCAAGAGGTAGCACAAGTCCAATAACTCATCCGGAGAACTCCACACTTGGTTAAGCTGAGCATAGTCCGGGTCACCGAACTTTGTTTGCAGCAGAAAAGGCTTTCCAACCACAATCTCCTTCGCCTGCTGAACCTCCTCACGGGCGGCTCTGGATACTGATCGTGCTTCCCTCGCCTCCTGTAGGGCCTTGTCCAGTTCAGCCGTTAAGGCTTTATTCTCCTTCTCCAGAAGTTCGCAGCGGCCAGTGGCATTTTCCAGTTCGAGCGCCACAATGGACATCTTTTCCTCGTTTTGGAACTGTGCAGTTTGTTCGGCTTTTAGCTCAGCCAATGCCTTTTCGGCAACAACATTGCTACGCCGGGCCTGCTCCTTGGTGCGGGCCAGCTCCACTCGAAGAACTTCAACGGCGGCAGCACCATCTGCATCCACGCATACTCCAGCATAAAAATTATAACATCATGCTTATACCACAAAAATTATGGGGATTGCCCTGAATACATACCTTGCGACTCGTCAAGACGCGTATTGATTAATGCAAGATCATCCCCTGCCACGTCAAGCTTCCGCTGCAGCTCGACAATTTCCATAGTCCGGGAAGTGGCCAAGGGGGAAGCAGCCTGTGTTCAAGCTCATCAGGTTAGTCCTCAAAACAATCATTTTCGATCCTTTGTTTGCTTCCTAATGGAAGACAACCCGAGTCTCAGGGGCTACTACCTATACACAGGCGCATCTTTGCAAATGAAACATAGCTGAAAAACATTATGTCACAAACCTCAAAGCCCTTAAGTAGGCTCATGAAGGCTTCATTTAATCCGCTCTTCATGGACAAAATATTTTCAATCACTGTACCCATCAAGGTACGCTATTCCCCCGAGACAGATGCTTTCCGCAACATGTCCCGCAACATATCCGGAGTCCCCGGGTCTGCGGAAGCTGCTCGAAGAGCACAATCATCCTTTGAAGGAATCTGTTCACCCACCTCCAAAATCACTATCGGCTGTGAACCAGATAGTCCGGGGCCTTTGTTATCATCAGCCCCGGAATCCCGGATGGTCGGAGGTCCACCTTCGGGTAGTGCCTCTTTTGTCCCCTGATCTAAAAGGACCCTCCATGAGGACACTTCAGAGTCATCCACCTTATTGGGCGAGGAGGTTGGCGGAGGCGTCTCGCTCTCCATCATCTCTGGGAGGAGACTCCCCGAAGAAGAGGATCGCCCAGAAAAATTCTGTGCGACCTGTAAAAATGCATAAATGCGTTACGTATATCTGAGCTAACGACAACGGAGCGGGACCCTATCAAAGTATTCCGAATTCTCTTACGGTTTGGCCAAGGGCTTGTCCCCTTGTTGGAGCTGTTCAATGGTGTCGCTCTCCAAACCCAAGCCGCTCGACGGTGGCATCTTTCCCTTTTTGGGAGACCGCCCCTCCCAATCTTCGAAAGCGGCCCTTTATCTCCTGCTTGGAGAAGGGATACTGGGTCCTTTTCCGCCTCCATCTTCGGGCGAGGAAAGGTCGATTTCTCCGGACTCAGTGTCCGACTTACCTCCGGAACCAAGGTCATCTTGGGTCTTCTCACCCGCCCCTGCTGGTGCCTAGTATGGCGCCGAGGCCAGCATCCTTGTTAACACGGGAGTAGCTGAGTCTTTGGGAAGGGGAGCCGGACACCTAATCCGTTCCACCTTCTTTATCCAGCCCTGGAAAAAGGATGATCTTGGTATCGGCCCTTTGGGTATCGACTATAAGGTATTCGGTAAACGGGTACTTACCGGGTGTCCGGATGGTTACAGATCTAGGCCGACATCTTCGGTGGTGTCCGCCATTGTCTTCGCTTTCGAAGAATAATCTCCACATTCCTTCGTGCGTAGTGCGAAGAAGTCTTTGAAGAGTTCGCGGCCCTTCTGGATTGAACTCCCACAGGCGGAGAGGCCGTCGCTGGCACGGCAGGGTCCGACGAACTAGCATTACTTGAACAATGTTGGCTATGTCGATGTCCTTCTCAATAAGGCATGGGATGCGACTCTGCAGAGTTCGCACATCATTCGTTGATCCCTAATCCAGCCCCTTGTTAACCAACGATGCAAGCTGAATTGGAGCGCTGGATCAGAATGCGGGCGCCGTTGCCCACTTGGAGCCACGGGGCTCGGTAATATAGAACCACCCCTGCTGCCACAGATCGGAAGCTTTAGCGAAGGATCCTTTCAATAAGCAGTAGCAAGCTTGCTCATTGAAGCACCATCGATTTTCGGCCTGCTCCCCTCTATCACTTGTGGCTTCACATCGAAGGTCTTGAGCCACAAGCTGAAGTCGGGGAGTCCGGAGGAAAACTTCGCGTGACGATAAACGCCGAGATAAGAAGAATAGAGTCCGGGGCGGATCGTGAAAATCTAGCCCGTAATAGAACATGAGGCCCCGGACGAAGGGGTTAAGTGCAAACCCTAACCCGCGAAGGAAGTGGGACACGAACACGACCCTCTCGCCGGATCTGGGGGTGGGAATAACCTGCCCCTCGGCAGGAAGCCGATGATGGATTTCCGCGGTCAAATACCTCGCTGCCCGAAGCTTTGCAATATCTTCCTCTATGACAGAAGAAGCTACCCACCGGCCTTGACGGCTGGATCCGGACATAATTGGGGCTTGTGGCGACCAAAACTCGGGTGGTGAAACTCGGGATAGCGGGGTCTGAGGAAGAAGCAAGCATGGAAGAAAAAGATGGGTCTGTACCCCTGTATATAAAGGCTGCGAATATCAAACGTCTTCTTTCCGGCCTCGAAAACTTGCTTGTTTCCAAGGATTTGTACCCAAGCGACGGTTGGGTTACCCACGTCCGGGTTGACAGGAGTCCCTTAAAAAAGGGAGGCATGATCTCCGCTTGGATAAGACATGCCAATAAAACTGCATCTTGAGACGTGGGGCGATGGGCCAGCTAAGGTGGTTCACAAATAATGGCCGAAGCAGGCGTGACGCCATATCACCAAAAAGTTGTTGGGGGATTGAGCTCGTGAAATATTATATCCTTTGCAATTGTGTATACAAGTTCGGATACAATATCACATCTGAAGATCAACTGGGAGTTCGGAAAGGGGAACCCGCCTTGCAATGCCGAAGACAATCAGTGCGCCGGACTCCTCGTCATTGAAGCCAGGTTCAGGGGCTACTGAGGGAGTCCTGGACTAAGGGGTCCTCGGGCGTCCGACCTGTTATCCATTGGCCGGACTGATGGGCTGTGAAGACATGAAGGCCGAAGACTGTGCCCGTGTCTGGATTGGACTCTACTTGGCGTGGAAGGCAAGCCTGGCGACCGATTATGAAGATTCCTTTTTGTAACTGACTCTATGTAAACCCTAGATCCCCACGGTGTCTATATAAACCGGAGGGGTTCGTCCGGAAAATATACATTCATTTAAAATAGTCATGTAGGCTAGACTTCTAGGGTTTTGCCATTACGATCTCGTGGTAGATCAACTCTTGTAATACTCATATTCATCAAGATCAATCAAGCAGGAAGTAGGGTATTACCTCCATAGAGAGGGCCCGAACCTGGGTAAACATCGTGTCCCACGTCTCCTGTTACCATCGATCCTAGACGCATAGTTCGGGACCCCCTACCCGAGATCCGCCGGTTTTGACACCGACATCCACCAAATTTATGCATTGTGTATTTAAAGTTTTAAACATCCCCAATATTCGTACATATATTTGGCCACTTCTAGGTGGTTCTTGACTTCTGGCCCCTCTCATCGATCTTCATGAAAGTGCGTTATATCGACTAGAGGGGGGTGAATAGGCGATTTTTATGAATTCTTCACTGAAGAATTTGCGGGTGAGGAAATTCCTTAGCGAAGAACTACTTGCAGCGGAATAAGTACTCAAAAGTAAACATAACAGAACACAAGCATGGTCATCATGATGAAATGAAGACAAGCACAGAGTACAGAAAGCATAAGCACAGGATAACACAGGATGAAGACAAACAGACTGAAGAAATTGAACTGAGGAAAGTGAGAAAGTCTTCAGTCAGAGTCTTCAAACACAAATATGAATAAGTGCACAATCACAGTTATGAGGAAATGAAAGAGTTGAGCAAATAGAACCAGTAAGCTTGGTGAAGACAATGATTTGGTAGACCAGGTTCAAGCTGGCGGCTCGGTTATGCGATGCAGTTGGAGCGGCTAGGTATTTAAACCTGAGGACACACAGTCCTCACCGTATTCTCCTTGAGCTAAGGTCACACAGACCTCACCCAACCACTCATGGTAAGTCTTCAGGTGACCTCCAAACCTTCACAGACTTGGACACTCGGCGATCCACAATTCCTCTTGGATGCTCTAGACCATGACGCCTAACCGTCTGGAAGAGGCATAGTCTTCAAAGGTAACAAGCGTCGGATCCACGCAGGATCAATCTCTTCAGTGATGCTCAATCACTTTGGGTTTGTAGGTGTTTGGGTTTGGGTTTTCCTCACTTGATGATTTTCGCTCAAAGTCCTCGGAGGATGGGATGCTCTCAAATGACAAGTGTCGGTTTCTCTCGGAGCAGCCAACCAGCTAGTGGTTGTAGGGGGCAGCTATTTATAGCCTAGGGAGCAACCCGACATGATAAGACATAAATGCCCTTCAATGATATGACCGTTAGGTGGGTAGATATTTTGGGACAGCTCGCACAAGGCACAACAATGGTTGGAAATTTGAGTATCAAATTCCTCAGGGCTATCATGTTCCTCACCGTGTAGGCAGTCCGCACTGGCGAATTCCTAACTCCTCAGTCAGAACAAATTCCTCAGAGATCAGAAGAACTTCGTCTCTGTCACTGAAGAATATGACTGAACTGTATGAGATTTCCAATAGCTTCACCCGAAGGGATTGGTAGGTGTAGGATTTTGAGTTGAGCATCACATGGAAATTTTTTCCTTAGTATTTCCTCGACCCCCTTTAACAGTACAGTGTTTCCTATGACTCAAGAAAGAGAAAATTAAACTACTAAAACAAAAGTCTTCACGCTCCATGTTCCTCGAATGAATGCCAAGTCTTCAAGGTCACACCAATTTCTTCACTTTCAAAGTCTTCAGAAAGTCTTCAGAAATTCAAAGTCTTCAGATGAAGAACTTCATTTTTAGGGGTCGACTTTCTCTGTAAATATCAAACTCCTCATAGACTTATAGACCTTTGTACACTCATAAACACATTAGTCCCTTAACCTATAAGTCTTCAGTACACCAAAATCACTAAGGGCACTAGATGCACTTACAATCTCCCCTTTTGGTGATTGATGACAATATAGGTTAAGTTTTCAACGGGGATAAACATATGAAGTGTAAATACTGATATTGAGGAATTTGATTGCAAGATATAGAAGAACTCCCCCTGAATATGTGCATAGTGAGGAATTTGCTTTTGAAGCAATGCACACTTGAAGAGTCGAATCATGGAGATCTCCCCCTATATCTTGTAATTCATACACGCATTTGACATATAACATGAAGAATTTGAAATGCATGATGAAATATGGTGACTGATGTAATTCAGCATGCGTGCATTAGCATTAATGAGGAATAAGCATGCAGAAAGCTCAGCAAAAGTATTAAGCCACCATAGAGTTTAAGTTTACAACTCGATCCAACAAGGTCATCAAAAGAACGAGAGTTGTAACTTAGCAAAAAAAATGCCCATATAAGATAGACCCGCTTGAAGACTAACTCAAATTTCTCCCCCTTTGTCATCGAATGACCAAAAGGGTTGAAAATGAGGACTAACGCCCCTGAAGAAAATCAAGTTGATGGAGGAGCGCTTGGCGTTGTTGGGGTCGTTTTGTCGTAGTAGAACTGTCGCAGATGTCGTCCAAGTCTTCATGCTCATCGGTTTACATACGATGAAGAATATGAGCTGGCCACCAAGGAAGGAACCTTGACCTTCTTGTATTTCTTCGGTGGAGGTGCAGACCAGTCAAAATCTTCCTTGAGACCCATTTTCTTCAGATCTTCTTCACCATAGACATGTGATAGAATAGCCCAGGTGCGACCGAAGACTTCATGGAGGTAGTAATGTTTTTTATTCACTACATTATGTGTGGCAGTCATGTTGTGAAGAATAGAACCAAACTGACGCTTAACCCATTTATGGTTTCGATCCTCCTTCCGGTGAAGACTAAGCAGAAGCTCACGGTCAGTCATCACACGAGGAGCAGTGGCTTGAGGATTTGGCTTGGATGCATGGGCAGCAGAATCATGAGTGGCATAGTCATCATTGGTGGAATAAGATGCAGCTTTGCGAAACTGACCATCCAATGGACGAATGCCTTCATCAACAACAGCAGGTGCCTTGCCCTTTTCATCAGCTGAGGAATAGGTCCGCTTGAGTAGCTGAGGTGATTCTGAAAATCAGCCTTGTAGTTGAGTGAAGACCTGGTTCTGAGGAATTTCATAATCCATGGTGCATAGGGCTTCAGCTCAAATGGAGAAAGTGCAACATTTGCCAGAGTTCTCATGAAGGAATCATGATAATTGACGGGTATGCCATGAATGATGTTGAATACCAGATTCTTCATGATGCCAACAATTTCCTCATCATTCGAGTCGTGGCCTTTGATTGGACTCATAATCTTCGTCAGAATGCGATAGACTGTTCTTGGTACATACTGCAATTCCTTCACGAGGAATTTGGTCCTTGAGGCTTGACCAGGTTTCAGAGGCTTCATAAGAACTTGCATATAGCAGGCGGTCGATTCGGGCTCTTAGATGCAGAACGAGCTCCTTCAGGTGGAGGACTGATGGGTAGGGCGTGAAGTAATTCAGAGGCCGGTGCCTTGTAGTGACTGTTTTCGGTCATCCAGTCCAAAACCCAGGAGTTCACATCGTCAGCATCTCTTGTGATGTGCAGTGTTGCGTAGAATTGAAGAATGAGCTCTTCATTCCAATCAACTATGTCTGTGCAAAAATTGAGGAGGCATGTGTCATGAAGCACATTGAGGACAGGAGTGAAGCATGGCAGTGATTCCATGTCCACATGAGGAATATGCTCGTGGTCGAAGACTTTGTCCTTGTTGAAGAGCAGTGAAGAATAGAAGTTGGCCTAGCTGGCGGTCCAGAAGCGCTTCCTTCTCGAATGAAGCGAGAATCATAGGGATTGTAGTCAGTGAAGAACACGTGCTCACCGAAGAAATCATCAGCCTTGAATTTCTGCTTCTTTGAGAATGGATCCTTTGGCTTGGGCTGAGGAGTGTCAGTCAATTGCATTATCACCTCGGGAATCACAATCTCAGGTTGCACGGGCTGAGGAATTCCAGCTTCTTCTTCAGTGACAGCCTAGGTCTTCAATTCTTCATTTTCATTTTCTTCAGCACTAGTGGCTGGAATTTCTTCATGGACAGACGGTGTGGCATGTGGTTCATCAGAGCCCATTTGTACTGTAGTTACTCGGGACTGAGGAATTTTTTGCAACGGTGTGAACAGTGGAGAGTTGGGGTGCTGACTTTCCCAAAAGTCATCATTCAGCACGGGTGTGGTACAACCAATGTCCACATCTTCTTCTTCCATTTCTTCAACGCCGGCCTCTTCAGCAATGAACTGAGGCATATGCGAGGAAACTGTGGGGGTTGAAGGGATTGCATCTACTTCAATTTCTTCATCCAACTGCTCTGACGAAGCAGCAGAAGGATTCTCTTCATCGGATTCACTTGGAATCACATAATCTTCATAAAAAGGAACAAGGTCCTTTGATGGAATGGTTGATATAGGAACAACATCAATTGGATTTGCATAAGAGCTGATCAACGGCTTCATCTTCTTCGGAGCTGAAGAATCTGATGGAGTTGATGCTTTCCATTTCTTCATAGCTGCACGCTCTGCAGCCTTGCTATTCTTCACATCTGATGCAGATGGAAGGATTGGAGATGGGGTAGGTGCAGGAGGAGCAGAGGAATTTGGTTGAATTTCTATAGGCACAACTGATGCAGTTGCCCTGACTTCTTCATTTTCTTCAGGCGCACCACTAGTGGATGCCCTGGCAATGTCACAGCGGTGCTGGCATTTTCTTCAGTCGGCTGAGCAGATGCTTCAGCCTGAGGATTTTCTTGTTGTGATGGAGCTGCAACTTTGAACTTGTCAGTCAAGTTCACAAACCTGACTTTGGCTCCAAGCCAGTCAGTGTAGTAACGATCAAATTCATCACTCAGTTGCTTGAACTCAGCTTGCAAGGCAACGTGTTCTTCAGGGGAAAGCTTCAGAACATTTTGCTTCAGAAAGCACTGTTTCTTGTACTGCGCTTTCTTCACTCTTCTTCCTTGTTCAAATTTCCATTTCTCTTCTTCAATGAAGGCAGTCAAAACATGACTTTGACCAGGAGTGAGGTTCATCTCCGGCAAAGGCGTGTTGGGATCCTTGTGCCATAAGTCAATGAAGTCTAGGATCAGCTTCAGATCCAGAAGAAGAGGCACATTGCTGCCTTTGGCTCTAGCGGCCTTGATTTGCCTGTCTCTCATGATTTCGGCAAGTTCCTCATCATCAGCTTCATCTTCATCAGACGGCACTTGGAAGGCGACCTGCTTCTTGTGAGGACTTGGGCGAGAGCCTCGTCCAACAGTGGCCTTTGTCTTCAGCAGAGAGGGGCCGGTTGAGGAAATTGGTGCAGCCGAGGAACTAGCAGATGCTCCTGAGGAAATAGAGATGCCTGTTATCCTTTGGCACGTGGCAAGTTGCATAGGTGCAGAGGATTTTGTCGGAGCAGCTGAGGACTTTGGCGGAGGAGCTGAGGACTTTGAAGCGGGAGCAGCATGAGGAGTTTGCCGTGAGGGATTTGAGGATTCTGGCCGTGAGGGCATTGAAGGTGAAGCACTTGGCTTTTGAGCAGGCTTCTTTGCCATGGCCTTCTTTGGCTTGATAGCAGAGGCTTCAGTAGAGGCAGCATCACCAGCAGCAGAGTCTTTGTTGAATTTCCTCACTGCTTCGCATGCTTGTCTGGCCAATTTGGCCTGGCACTTGGCCCATTCATCAGGATAATCCTCACCGCGCTTGAGGTTGGTGGGATCTGCTTCTTGGCCAGGTGCCAACGAAGGTCTTGGGCATGGAGGATTTAGTGCGAATTTCTTCATGTATTTGGGAGTAACATATCTGTACTCCCTCCACTCTCTTGCCCATCTCCTCTCTATGCTTTGGATGCGCACTTTGCGCTGATTCTTGTCCTCCTTACCAAACTTGGCCTCATCAGGAGTGCAGCAATCTTTGTATATGTCATCAGGGATCTCAAAAGCAGTGTTGATTTTAGGCCTCTTTCCTCCTTTCTGTGGCTTCTTACCATCAGCCATTTTCTTCAGATGAGGAATTTGAACAATGGAATTCTCTGAAGATGTATGCAACTTTTCTTCGAGGAACGCTGCAAATGAGTTAATTTGATGAGAACCTAGTGATTCAGAAGCGGACATGAGTACCTGTGAACAAAGTATAGTTGCCAGGAATATGGAGAGGTCATATGCGTTCTCAGAAGGTTTTTCAAAAGGAACAAGTTTGAGGAATTTGACTAGAAGGGTCTTGAAGAATTTCACTAAGCGTTCTTTGTATTAGGTTCCAGAGTTGTATAGATCGAAGATCCACACAACTGAGGAATCTTGAAGAAAAAATGTTGCTTAGAGAACGAATCAAGAACAGATGACATGTGAGGTGTTTAGTGTGTGAAGATTTGAAGAAAAACACCTTTGAAGATTTTGTAGTAATCATTTGAATCAAAGAGGGCAGTAAAAGTAACTTTTAATTACCACGGGCCCGAAGAACACGATTTAACCGAGAGGTGTAGATGTGAAGTTCGTCAGTTCAGATCTTCCACGCCTAACTCGGCTGAGGAAGTTAGCTACGGCGGCGGCGGAGTGAAGAAATCCGCGGCCGCCGCGAGTACGACGGCGACAAGGTCGAGGAGTGAAGCTCTTCCTCACCGGCGATGATGAAGTAGCGGCAGCGCTAGGGTTTGAGAAGCTTGAGCTGGAGTGAGGTCGAGCAGAGTAAAAGAGAAGTGAAGAAGGGGAGGGGTATTTATAGCCATGGTGAAAACTGCTCACTCAAGAAATCGGATTTAACGTGTTCTCGACCCTTCTCATTCGCTTGACATGTTTCACCCACGTACTGAGAAGTGGAGATCGTGTGAGATCATGGGTGAATAGATAAGTATTTCATGGAATGCGGAACGGTTTGAGCGGCAAAGCCGAAAATTTAGATAAGATAAGTTAAACATTCCATTCACAAATTCTTTAGCTGACAAGGACACAGTGAAGATTTTGAACGAGTTTCAAATAGAACGCACATGAAGAATTTGTGAATAGATTGGGTTGAGTTTAGCATAGAGGGGGAAGGGTCCGATCACATTCACTTAGCAGAAAAGCAACTTGAAGAATTAGCAATAAGTGAATGCTGTAGAGGACATAAACTCATATATCTATATAACCGATGAAGAAAAACGATGGAAATGGTGAAGACTATGCAAAGTTGAAGAACATGAACAACTGAGGAATTTCAAAACTGAGGAGAAACTCAAATTGAAGATTTTCAACTTTTGGTGGTGGCGTGACCCACCGTATAAGAATGATGATTTCAGATAACGCGTACAATTGTCGTAGGGCTCTGAGAATCAAATTCTTCGTTAATTTCTTCACACTTAGAGTGTTATTCTTCATTGATTGAAGAAAAACGTTTCTTCATGTGTTGCACATCTAAGTCATCAATTTGCATAAGTGTTAGGAAGAGTGTCCTTTTCAAAGAACATTAGAAGATTCTAGGATATTTAGCTCACACCACAACTTGCTAAATCTCTTCTCATCCAAGGGCTTTGTGAAGATATCAGCTAGTTGTTCTTCAATCTTCACATGCTCAATAGAAATGTCGCCCTTCAACACATGATCACGAAGAAAATGATGACGAATCTGAATGTGTTTTGTCTTCGAGTGCTGAACTGGGTTGTGAGCAATCTTGATGGCACTCTCATTGTCACAGTAGAGAGGCACATTCTTCACGTTGACGATGTAGTCCTTGAGAGTTTGCTTCATCCACAACAATTGAGCACATCAAGAACCAGCAACAATATACTCAGCTTTAGCAGTAGACAGTGATACGCAATTCTGTTTCTTCGAGGACCAACAGATCAAAGATCGTTCGAGGAAATGACATGTGCTAGATGTTGACTTGCGGTCCACATGGTCACCAGCATAGTCAGAGTTTGAATATCCAATGAGATCAAGAGCCGAGCCCTTGGGATACCATAATCCAAGTGTTGGTGTGTGAGCTAGATATCGAAGAATATGCTTCACAGCCTTATGGTGTGATTCCTTCGGTGCAGCTTGAAATCGGGCACACATGCAAACACTAAGCATAATATCTGGCCTAGATGCACATAAATACAATAAAGAACCAATCATGGAGCGGTATACCTTTTGATCGAAGTCAATACCATTTTAAATCGGTGCATAGATGGCCATTTGTGGGCATTGGAATTTTGACCCCTTTGCAATCTTGCATGCCGTATTTCCTCAAGACATCCTTGAGGTATTTATCTGAGATATGAATATGCCATTCTTATGTTGTTAATGAATTTGAAGACCTAAGAAGAATTTCAATTCTCCCATCATAGACATTTCATATTCCTCTCTCATCATATAACCAAATTAAATCGATGTAACATTGGTCAAGATCTGACCAAAGATAATGTCATCGACATATATTTGGCATACAAACAATTCACCATCATAAGACTTAGTGAAAAGAGTAGGGTCAAGTGAACCGGGTTTGAAGCCTTTCTTCATGAGGAATTCCTTCAAAGTATCATACCACGCTTTGAGGGCCTGCTTGAGGCCATAGAGGGCCTTATTGAGTCTGAAGACTTTGCGGGATGCTTTGGATCATCAAAACACAGGGGTTGAGCAACATATACTTCTTCCTCAAGCTTACCATTCAGGAATGCACTTTTCACATCCATTTGATATAAAGTGATGTCATGATGGTTAGCATAAGAAAGTAATATGCGAATAGCCTCAAGTCTAGCAACAGGTGCAAAAGTTTCATCGAAATCAATTCCTTCAACCTGTGTGTAGCCTTGAGCTACAAGCCATGCCTTATTCCTCACCACAATGCCATTTTCATCTTGCTTGTTGCGGTAGATCCACTTTGTGCCAATGGTATTGTGCTTGCGAGGATCTAGACATTTGACCAGTTCCCAAACGTTGTTGAGCTCGAACTGATGTAATTCTTCTTGCATAGCTTGAATCCACTCAGGCTCCAAAAATGCTTCATCTACCTTAGCGGGCTCTATGATAGAGACAAAAGCAAAGTGCCCACAAAAGTTAGACACATGTGAAGCTCTTGAGCGTGTGAGAGGACCTGGTGCTTCAATGTCACCGATGATCTTCTCAATTTGCACTTTTTTTGCAACACGAGGACGAGCAGGTTGTCGTCGAGGAATTTGATCAGCATTTTCTTCAGCACCATTTTCTTTAGGTGCCTCAGCTCGATGTTCTTCTCGTTCTGGAATGAATTCTTCAGCAGATTCTTCGATAGGGATGACATCCTTAGTAGCCTTGAACTTGATAGATTTCTCAGGTGCCGGTTCATCTATCACAGAAGGTAGGTGCTCTCTTTGTGAGCCATTAGTTTCATCGAACCGCACATCTACAGTTTCAACAACCTTGTGAAGAACGTTGTTGAAGACTCTGTAGGTGTGCGAGTCCTTTCCGTAACCAAGCATGAAACCTTCATGTGCTTTCGGTGCAAATTTAGAGTTGTGATGAGGATCTCTAATCCAACATTTAGCACCGAAGACTTTGAAATAACTCACATTGGGTTTCTTGTCAGTGAGGAGTTCATATGCAGTCTTCTTGAAGAATTTGTGAAGATATACTCTGTTGATGATGTGGCGCGCAGTATCAATTGCCTCAATCTAGAAACGACGAGGCGTCTTGTATTCATCAAGCAATGGAACAGATAAAATAGTATGAGGACGTGAGAAATGAAAGTTCATTTCTTCATGATTAGCCTGCGTCCTTTCAGGCATTTTCAGGTTTCCAGCAAATTCTTCAGACGTTTACGCAGATCCCGGAAAAGATCCAAGGGAGTACAATACACTTTATATTCATGTCATGAATAATGAGGGGGGGGGGGGTAAAGAAGAAAGTCCGATTTCTCTCTCCTTTGCGGATATGCCCCTTAACGGCGATGCCTGGAAGGAGTCCCTCTTATTTCAGTATATAGGACTTCTTGTCCGCGGGACCTAACTAACTACCCGATCGATGGAAAATAAGGGCAAGCCAATACCAGATCGCCCGGATCACACAGTTGACTTGATCGCGCCTTTTCCCATATAAAATAAGATCTGAATTTTTGCGAAACGAATTTACATATTTATTGCGAGGGGCTTTGAAAAGCGAAAGGATGAAGACTGATTTAGATCCTCTGAAAGCGCAGGAAGTATGCCTTTTGAGCGTCTGGAGACCTGACCCTGCATACGAGATTAGTTCTTTTTCTTCACCACCCACATCTAAAGGGGTGGCAAAGAGTTCATCACTCCGCGAGCTCCATATGAGAAAGGTGGCATAGACGCCAGTCCATTTCATTTCACATAAGAGGAGTGTCGGTGTCAAAACCGGCGGATCTCGGGTAGGGGGTCCCGAACTGCAAGGCCTAGGCGGATGGTAACAGGAGGCGGGGGACACGATGTTTTACCTGTGTTCGGGCCCTCTCGATGGAGGTAAAACCCTACTCCTGCTTGATTCATCTTGATGATATGAGTATTACAAGAGTTGATCTACCACAAGATCGGAGAGGCTAAACCCTAGAAGCTAGCCTATGGTATGATTGTTGTTCTTGGTCCTACGGACTAAACCTCCGATTTATATAGACACCGGAGGGGGCTAGGGTTACACAGAGTCAGTTACAAGGAAGGATATCTACATATCCGTATCGCCAAGCTTGCCTTCCATGCCAAGGAGAGTCCCATCCGGGCACGGGACGAAGTCTTCAATCTTGTATCTTCATAGTCCAACAGTCCGGCCAAAGGATATAGCCCAGCTGTCCGGATACCCCCTAATCCAGGACTCCCTCAGTAGCCCCCGAACCAGGCTTCAATGGCGATGAGTCCGGCGTGCAGATTGTCTTCGACATTGCAAGGCGGGTTCTTCTTCAAACTCTGAGTATCCGTTAAATAGTGTCCGGCTTCTCGTAAATGTTGCACTTCTTGGCTTCTGCATCCAATAATGGCCATCTTCCATGTGTCAAGAGAATGTGAGGAGCCAGGGCATTTTTATATTTATCACCCTAGCTGTGTGAATGAACTATCTATTTAAAGAGACGAGGATTCTCAGATCTAGACCACACCATCCTCCCTCAGCGAGCATTCATCGGAGCGCGCCTGAAAAAATCCATTCCAGCATGGCCGGCCAGCGCAGCTCCTCCTCTTGCTCCTGCAGCCTCAAGCCCGGAGATTGGGGGAGGTGTTCCGTCCCGCACAGCCAATTAGTGAAGCTACAGACCCAGGGATTTCACCCCCCAGCGTATATGGTCCCGGTTCGAGCCAGGCTCGCCACCTATAATGGCGGGGAGCAAGCGAAGAGCTTTCCCAACCCCTCTAAGGGAGAGCGGGTATGCCTTGTCCCTTATTTGTTAAGGGGGCTCGGATTTCCAATCCATCCGTTTCTCCGAGGGCTCCTGGAGTTCTACGGCCTCCAGTTGCACAACCTCACCCTGCCTCCATCTCGCACATCGTTGGTTACATAGCCCTTCTTGCGAACTGTTTACGGGCTCAAGCTCATTTCGACCTTGTGGAAGAAGTTGTTACGCCTTGTGCCCCGCATACAGAGGGGATCAATATATCAAGTGGGCGGGCGAAGTGTGGCGCATCGCCGGATCGATACCTATCCGGTACCCGAAGAAGGCGTCCAAGACTGGCCTTCAGAGTGGTTTTATATGGAGGACGCCCCCCTTCCGGATCCTATTCGGATCGGCCTTCCTGAGTTTGATAACGCCCCTTTAAAGAAGCGCCTAAGCTGGCGACCACGGAGCCCTCAGGAGGAAGATGGCAGAGACGTTTTTTACCTGATGGGCCGGATAAAGGTGTTGGCTCAATCAGGACTAACCATAACCGAGGTTATGTCAATATGCATTATGTGGGGGGTGTCGGTGTCAAAACCGGCGGATCTCGGGTAGGGGGTCCTAATCTGTGCGTCAAGGCTGATGGTAACAAGAAGTAAGGAACATAAGTGTTTACCCAGGTTCGGGCCCTCTCGATGGAGGTAAAACCCTACTTCCTGCTTGATTAATATTGATGATATGGGTAGTACAAGAGTAGATCTACCACGAGATCATAGAGGCTAAACCCTAAGAGCTAGCCATAATGGTATGAATGTAATTGTGATTGGCCTTTTAAGGACCAACCTCTCCAGTTTATATAGGCACCGGAGAGGGCTAATGTTTACATGGAGTCGGTTACAAGGAAGGAAATATAATATCCGGATCACCAAGCTTGCCTTCCACGCCAAGGAAAGTCCCATCCGGACACGGGCCGAAGTCTTGAGTCTTGTACCTTCACGCTTCAATAGTCTGGACGTTGTACACAGTCCGGCTGTCCGGATACCCCCTAATCAGGACTCTCGGTAGCCCACGAACCAGGCTTCAATGATGATGAGTCCGGCGCGCAGTATTATCTTCGGCATTGCAGGGCGGGTTCCTCCTCCGAATACTCCAAGGTAATTATCGCACACTCAAACCGTGCCCGGATCCACAAGATGATCTTCGTATGCCACCGTAGAGAGAATAATGTTTCGCAAATGCAATCTGCTGACAACTTTTCAAGCAACGCGACGTGTCATTACTGATCGGGTCATTATTGAACCGTCTTTCCACAACCAGCCATAAGCGCATATTGCGGCGGTCTCCTTGACACGCCTTGTCAAAGCAGTAGATTGTGCCCCTTATCACGGGATTCTCATCAATACGGTCTGCAGTAATCTCACCACATCATTAATCGTGGGCGCTTGGGAAGCAAGCGATTCCCAACGGGCAAGTGGGGAGGTGCACCGCTTTAAATCGCCTCTATAAAGGGATAAGAGGTCCTCATTTTTACCCACGCCTTCTTCCTTCTCTACCCATTCTTGCCCCTCGAGCTCCAACGCCCAAGCCCAAGTCTCCTCCGCACAACTAAACATGTCCGGAGCAGGAGGCAAGTGGGTGGCTTCCACCGTCAAGGAGGAGCACATAGAAAATCTTGAGCGGCGGATACTTGGTCACATGAGACATAGCGCACCGACTCGGACGCTGGGCAGGTCATCCCGACCCCGGGACCCCATGAGAGAGTCGTGTTCGTGCGCCCACCTTGTCCGTGGTGGGATTTCCTCCATCCCTTCGTCCGCGGGCTCATGTTCTACTATGGGCTAGATTTCCATGATCTAGCCCGAATTTTGTCCTCAACATCTCGGCGTTCATAAATGGTTATGCAGGCTTTCCTCCGCATCCGGCCTCACTTTGGCTCATGTGGCTGCAAATCTTCTGCGTGAAGCCGAAGATTGTCTGTGACCAACAAGCGAGTGCTTGGAGGGGCCATGGTGGGCAAGATGCCTAAAGTCACTGGCTGGGCGGCTCCTTCGTGGAGACCGTAAAAGGATGTAATCGGGTGGTTCTACATCACCGAGCCGCTGCATGGCGTCAATCGGGCGGCGGCCCCCGAGTTTCGATCCGGAATCCCTATGCGGCTCACCTCCTGGGAAAAGAAGGGCCTGTCCTGGGGCGATTCCACGGAGCTGGTCGGACTCCAAACATGCATCAAAAGCATGAAAGACAAGAACATCAAGCTTGTCAATGTGATCCAGGTCATGCTCGTTCACGGATCACGCTCGCCAAAGGCGAAGCGGTAAATCTGTGGGAGTTCGTCCGGCCGAACACCGACGCCTCGAAGCTCTACGGCATGACGCACAAAGGCGCATGGAAATTGTTGTTCAAGGCCTCCGAAGTACCTCCTCGCACATCCGAGCACCGCGGACTTCATGCAACGTGGCCCCCGAATCCGGTGAGTTTTGGGACGTCCACCGAGTTTAGTCTTTTCCCAATACATTTATGGGGGCAGTTTTAAGTATTTGTATATATTTGCCTCGGGATTATGTGAAGACAGCGGAGCAGATTGACTGTCCGGCTCCGTTGCCAGAAGATCCAGCGGATGCTCTCCTGACGGAGATGCTAGTCCTGGCACTGTACGAGGTGCCGGAGAAGAAGGCCGAAAAGAAGGCCCCGGGGACCAGGAAGGGTCTCCGGCGTAAGGTTGCGTCCGAAGACGACAAGGCAGACTCCTCCCACGAAGGGGAGGAGGAAGAAGAAGAAGACGCCCCATCCGGGAAGGATGAGGGGCCCGGTGAAGCGGGCCAGGGGCCGGAAAAGGCCCTCGGCGCAAGGGCGTTATTCCTCTGTCGTCCGATGACGACGAGACACATTCCTCCCGCGGAGGCGGGGGGAATCAAGAAGAGATTCCACCTCCCCGCACTAGGGGGAGAAGAAGAGAAAAGCTGCCCCGGAGGGGGAGGCTGGGGCGTCTAAGAAGGGGAAAGCATCCCTTCTGGACTACTCCACCACGGCCGCCTATAGCGATGAAGCGTGGCTGCCCAGGAGGAAGCCCCTGGTGCGATCGTAAGTGTCCGCATTCTACCGTGGTTTTAAGTCATAGATGTTCTAATGACGCCGAGTATATATGCAGTCCGGCCAGGGCTCATCCGGAGGAGTCGTCCTCGGACGGGTCTCTGAGCGCTTCAGAGTATATATGCAGTCCGGCCAGGGCTCATCCGGAGGAGTCGTCCTCGGACGGGTCTCTGAGCGCTTCAGAGATGAACTCACTCCCGACGGCCACCACTCCTCAGCCTGCGGATGACACGGAGGTGTTGTCCCGAAGGTTCCCCGAGCAGGGGGAGGTGACCCTGGAGACGCCCCAAGGCGGACTTCCAAATGTCGGACATGCGGGGTTCAAGGTCCCCGCGGATCGCGTTGATGAGAGCCGCAACAAGGCGGACTCTCAACCCGAACACTGCTCCTGAACCCCCAACGGTCCCGGACTTGAGCGGGCAGCCCCTCGTTAGGGGGGGGGGGGGCGAGCCGCCCGTGCCGAGTACTTCCGGCGCATCAAAGGCGCCGGATAGCCTGGTGGAAGCGCTCCGAGGCGCCTCCATGGAAGAAGAGCACCGTACTCTTATGAGTGCGGTGATTCAAAAGGTTCTGTCCGCCAAAAGCGGACTAATCAAGCCTGCACAAGCCTTCCGACGGGCTTTGAGGTAAGTAAAATGTATGAAATTACCACCGATAGGTAGTAGCCCTCGATACTCTGTTTGGTGTTTGGAAAGAAAAGCCAAGCGGAGGGTCAATTATAATCCACAGAGTCTAACAATAAGTATTGTTGTGAATAAGCAGGTGTCTGCTTGTCGCTCACGCCCATCTTGCCGAGGTTGCCAAACTGCGACACTGGAGCAGCGGTAGCGAGGAGAGCTCGTCCTCACGAAGAGGCAGCTCGAAGAGAACAAGGGTAAGTAATTCCCGCTCTTATATGTTTAAGGATAGGCAAAATTGATGAGTTTGACACCTAAGGGTCGTGACCGTGTAACAGGGGCCACCGCCGAATTGGCGACCCTGAAGAAGGCGCTGTCCGAGGCCGAAAACAAGGCGGCCTCGGAGTGTAAGGAGCGCGAAAAGCAAAGTGCTAGGGTAGGTGAGGTACAGCAGGAGCTCCAGGACCTCGGCAAGAAATGCGAGTCCGTGGAGCATGATCTGAAGGCGAAAGAGGCCGAGCTCGCGAAGGCCCTTATGAGCTTAAAAGACGCCAAGGCCAAAGCCGAGAGAGCACAACAGGAGATCCAGGAGGCCAAGAAGATAGCAGTGGGTAAGAAGTTCTTTATGAAAATCAAACATGTGGAGGAGGCGTTTCTTTTTCTTACTCGAATTCGGAGCTCTCCAGGGGCATTCGCAGATCTGCAACGCAGCACATCAGACGCTGCGGAGTTCTACCGTGCCCAGGAGGGGAACTCAACGGAGAAGCTGTTCTGGTCCCAAGATGTCTGGGGCCGAACACCCGATGCCTTCCGAGTGATCAATCAAGCAGTTGGTCGAACTCCACGAGGCGGCCGAACTGGCTATGAAGGGGTTCATAGTCCGGATGTGGCTCGGTGAGCTCATGCCCAGTGAGCTACTTGGCCCGATCAAGCGGATGGTGGATGCCTGCCTGCGGCTTGAGGTGATCAAGCGATCCGTGTGCATCGAGGGTGCCCGTCGGGCCCTTGCCCGCGTCAAAGTGCATTGGGGCAAGATGGATGCGGAGAAGCTGGTCAAGGACGGACCGCCGGAGGGCAAGGCGCATCGCCACCCCGAGCTGTACTATGAAGGCGTTATGAAGGGTACTCGCCTCGTGGCTGACGAATGTACCAAGGACACCCTTTTTGAATGAATTCGCTTCTGTCGTGGTTGTATTTTAAGGACGAAGTTACTTGCGCTATGTAACGCTTTTGTTATTTAAAATATTACCTTCTGTGCGGCTGTTTATAAAATCCTGAAAGTAGGCCAGCCATCGGCTTCCGCCCCCGCGTGACTAGCACTGAGGTGTTCGTGGAAAACCCGGACACTCTTTACCCAAATGTTTGGTCCCTTAAGGAGGTGTCCAGCGCAGCAAACAAGGCAATCGGACTATGCGGCTTTATAACTTTCACTTAGCCATAGAAGTCTACAATTTTAAATTTCGTGAAGCCCCTAGAATCCGGAAGGCGAATTGGGGCGCTATACACGCCTAGATCGGACAAAGCCGATGTATCGCCTAAAAGCGAGAAAATCTTTAAGGATTTTAAAACCTCTCGAACAGCGACCAGCTCTCGCCACATCATGCCGGTCAGTTTTGGCTTTCTCTCGAGGTGCTCGTCCGGAAGAACCGGGACACAATCGCAGTAGTTCTCCTGCGCTACCTTAGCCGATATAACGGGCGTAAGGCACCAAAACAAGGGAGTCGGGCTATCCCAACTGTAGACCCAAGACATGATTCGAGCTGATGCATATAGTGCTATAAGTTCGGTGTCGCACTATTGAAAGTGTTAGGACTTTAGTTGCCATATAGCGAGCGCCATAAGAAGCCCTGGCAAACCGCCGCACCAAGGTGTACGGATGCAAAAATAAAAAATCTCAAATAAGAAAAATAAGTCGACGCTATATATAATCTCCCATTGACGAAAAATACGTTTAAGCGTACATTTACAATGGAGTGCGTTAAGCAGAAGATAAAATAGGACTATTTGACATGTCCTATCCAGGGCAGGCTGTGTTCGGTAGATAAAGCAGGTATAATGATCGTAAATAGATTCCACTGGTATTTCCTTCTGCGCACAACGTCTATTGCCTCCTTGGATGTCTCTTCCCTATAAGTCCGGCAATTCGGCTCTTTTGAGGATGCTGCGCCAACGTGGTTTCCTGAAAGGTAAGAGGGGAAGAGTATGAAAGTATTTGGCGGTTGCCCACACTATTGACTGAGTCGTTGATGCGCCTCCGCCTATGCCCATGGTATTTTAAGTGCGTAATTGCGTGCACGTGGCACGAATGCTGCCTTGATGGGGCTTAAGCAGAGGCCGGACTGCTAGTCGCGCTCTTGGCGTGCCTGACGATCTTGTTGCGGGGTGCTCCTGGCTTGCTTGACTGTGCTCGAAGTTGTTGTCGCCAGATTGGTTTGTTGGAGAAGGCCGCATTGTACTTCCGCCGCAAGGGCTGCAGTATGTTCTTCTGTTCGTAGGGAGCGGTCCATATTTCCGTTCACCGTTATGACCCATGATCTGGCATCTTGAGCTTGAGATATGCGTAGTGTGGTACCGCATTGAATCTGGCGAATGCGGTTCGTCCGAGCAGTGCATGGTAACCACTGCGGAAGGGGACGTATCGAAGATTAACTCTTTGCTTCGGAAGTTATCCGGAGATCCGAAGACCACTTCCAATGTTATAGAGCCCGTACAGCGGGCCTCTACTCCAGGAATTACACCTTTAAAGGTGGTTTTAGTGGGTTTGATCCTTGAAGGGTCAATGCCCATTTTGTGCACTATGTCCTCGTAAAGCAGGTTCAGGCTGCTGCCGCCGTCCATAAGGACGCGCGTGAGGTGGAATCCGTCAATGATTGGGTCTAGGACCAACGCGGCTGAGCCACCGTGACAAATGCTAGTAGGGTGATCCCTACGATCGAAAGTGATCGGAGAAGCTGACCATGGGTTGAATTTGGGGGCGACTGGCTCCATCGCATAGACGTCCCTTAGTGCCCGCTTTCTTTCCCGCTTGGGGATGTGCGTGGCATAGATCATGTTGACCGTTTTCACCGGGGGAATTTCTTACATCCCCCGTGTTGGGACGTCGGGGCTCCTCATCGCCGTCATTGTGCAGCCCTTGTCCTTGTCTTCGGCGTTTATCTTGCCGACTGTTTGAATACCCAGCAATCTCTATTGGTGTGGTTGGCTGGCTTGTCCGGAGTGCCATGAATTTAGCACGGCGTGCCGATATGCGACCCCGCATCGACGGTCCTCGATTATTTCTTTTGAACGGCTTCTTCCGCTGACCGGGCTTGGACCTTTGAATCCGGCGTTGACTGCCGTGTCCTCGATGATGTAAATCGTTGTTCCGTCACTTATATACATTACGCCCGTGGCTTGCCGTTATTGTCGCGGCCATCCGAATTGCCGCATCGCGGCATCGCGGCCGCGAGCCAACCAACTGTCCTCGCCCACGCAAAAGCGGGTCATTAATTTTGTGAGAGCTTCCATGGACCTGGGTTTTTCCTGGCCGAGGTGTCGAGCGAGCCACTCGTCACGGATATTATGCTTGAAAGCCGCTAGGGCTTCGGTGTCCGGACAGTCAACTATTTGGTTCTTTTTGGTTAGGAACCGAGTCCAGAATTTCCGGGCTGACTCTCCGGGCTGTTGAGTGATGTGGCTCAAGTCATCGACATCAGGTGGTCGCACATATGTGCCCTGGAAGTTGTCAAGGAATGCGTCCTCCAGGTTTTCCCAACTGCCAATGGAATTTCTTTGGCAGGTACCAGCTTAGGCCGAGCTGTTCCTTTGAGCTTAAGTGGCAGATACTTGATGGCGTGTAGATCGTCTCCGCGGGCCATGTGAATGTGGAGAAGGAAATCTTCGATCCATACTGCGGGGTCTGTTGTGCCATCATATGATTCGATCTTTACGGGTTTAAACCCTTCTCGGAATTCATGATCCATTACTTCACCAGTGAAGCAGAGGGGGTGCACGGCGCCTCTGTGCCGGGCTATGTGGCTACGCAGGTCGAATTGCTCTGGATGGCTATATTCGGTCCGGCCGGACTTGTTGAAGGTGTGTGCGGTGTGACGGTCCTCGTCGCATACCGAGGCGCGCCCCCGCAATCCGTAGATCGATCTTGGCTGTCCCGTTTTGTTGCCTCGGGCCGTAGTATGTTGGCGTGGGGGTGTCGGCTGATATGCGGACTGGTATGCCGTTTTATCCTAGCCACGAGGTGGCCGGTCAGCCGTATGGTGCTCGAGTCCGTATTCCTCGGCTGCCAGGACTTCCGTCCATCTATCTGTGAGCAGATCTTGATCAGCTTGGAGTTGTTGTTGTTTCTTTTTCAGGCTCCTCGCAGTGGCTATAAGCCGACGCTTGAAGCGCTCACACTCTACGGGATCCTCAGGCACACCGAACTCGTCGTCGCCGAGGCTAATCTAGTCTTCGGAGGGGGGCATGTAGCTGTCCTCCTCCGGGTATTAAATCCGTCGCTTTGTTCTTCCGGGCTTTTTTTGTGAAAGGCTGTAAGGAACCCCTTACAGTATAATTGATGCAACTAACCCAAATTGCAAGTACCGTGCCTTGAACCTGGGTGGGTGGGAAGGCATCATCCCCTTCCTACCACTAGGCTATGCCTTAGTCTGCCTGTTCTTCTGGGCTGACCTGCTCATCCTCCTGTTTGGCCTGCTCGAAGGCCGGCTGATCAGGGTTGTATTCTTCTTCGGCACCATTCGGATTGTCTTCGTCTCCTGGGCCGATATTGGTGTGGCGGGGCTTGGAGTGGCGTCGACGGCGTCCATTCTTTGCTTTTTTCCTGAGGTTTTATCCTCCGTTGCCTCATCGCCATTTGTTTCCTTTGGAGTGTCCACCATATATATATCTTAAGAAGAGGTGGTTGTCCATCGCCCAGTGTGCGGTGGTTCATGTTCTTCTCCTGCATCATCGTCCATTCCGTCGATGTCTTCGGAGTCGAAGTTTAGTACCTCGGTTAAGTCATCAACCGTGGCAATGAAGTGGGTGGCGGGTGGGCAACGAATTCCTTCGTCGTCTGCCTCCCACTCGAGCCGGACATAGTTAATGAAGAGCCTCCTGACAAAGAGAGAGACTTTAATGAGTCCAACATGTCGCCAAAGGGCGAGTGCTGGAAGATATCCGCAGCGGTGAACTCCATTACCGGAGCCCATCCTGGCCCGACGAGCTCTGAAGTGTGCGGACTGGAACCGACGTCCGGATACGAATCCAAGGGTTCGGAGTCGCGGGCCACCGCAGAGGTAAGACCCGTGTTCGGCTCCACCGCCGATGAGGGCGCGACACAGGGGCGGGTCCATCCTTCGCCTCCTTAGGCGGTACCTTTGCTCCGGATCTAGGTCCGAAGATACTACTGGGGCGATACCCCGAGCTTCGTCCGATGGCAGGTCTAAGCCGTGCTCGTCGAGACCATCCAGTGCTCCTGGCATGGGCCCAAATCCGTCGAAGATCAAGTCTCCGCGGATGTCCGCCGTGTAGTTCAGGTTTAGAACCTGACACGGTGGCGAGGCGAGCTGTCGATCTGCTCGGATGGCCAAGCGAAGTTGGCCCTTGATGCGAAGCCGCCGAACACGAAGATCTGTCCGGGGAGGAAAGTCTCGCCCTGGATAGAGTCGCTGATGACGATCAAAGGAGCCATCGAGCCTGACGGTGACGACACAGAGGAACTCTCAATGAAAGCACCAATGTCGGTGTCAAAACCGGCGGATCTCGGGTAGGGGGTCCCGATCTGTGCGTTAAGGTTGATGGTAACAAGAAGTAAGGAACACGGGTGTTTACCCAGGTTTGGGCCCTCTCGATGGAGGTAAAACCCTACTTCCTGCTTGATTAATATTGATGATATGGGTAGTACAAGAGTAGATCTACCACGAGATCGTAGAGGCTAAACCCTAAGAGCTAGCCTATGATGGTATGAATGTAATTGTGATTGGCCTTCTAAGGACCAACCTCTCCGGTTTATATAGGCACCGGAGAGGGCTAGGGTTTACATGGAGTCGGTTACAAGGAAGGAAATATAATATCCGGATCGCCAAGCTTGCCTTCCACGCCAAGGAAAGTCCCATCCGGACACGGGCCGAAGTCTTGGGTCTTGTATCTTCGCGCTTCAATAGTCCGGACGTTGTACACAGTCCGGCTGTCCGGATACCCCCTAATCCAGGACTCCCTCAGGGGGTGCAGCCACTTCAATATCGAGGCCACCCCATGTGGGACTTCAACGGGGAAGATGATTCCACCCGCTGTGGTCGTAAGGGGCCGGACTCCATTGCCGCTCTAGCAAAAATCATGTCCAGTTTGTACAACGGAGAGGAAGAGGAGTTCCTCTGCATCAAGCCACGGGACGGATTCTCCATGTACAACCCTCCGAGCTGGGTAAGCCGCCGCTTTTTATACCCTTCCTTTCCGCATTTTTGCAACAAATATCTTACTTTGCCCGTTTACCGCAGGAGCTGTGTAAGGCAGTAAGGGAGATCTACAGCCCACCTCCACAACCAGAGGATCCTAAACGGTCCCTCGACCCCGGCCTCCGAGAGGATCCGGACATATTCGTGGAGCTGATTGACTGGATATTTTATCAATTAAGCTGCGATTAGGCCATGGTGGCTATTATAGCCGACTATCCGGGGCTACTCCCTGCCTCGCGGGTAAGTGAGACCAGAGTCCCAACCTTTGAGAAGTATCCCTTTTCGTGCACTTCACCTACCGTATATGTACGGTGTTCTATAGGGAAGGTCCTCGGGAAACCATGCTGAGCCCATGGTGAATCGCCAACAAGGGGCGCCGAAGCCGGGCAGGCTGAAAAGGAAGGCGGTCCGGACGGAGACGCCGGCACAGAGGTATTTTATAAAACCTCACTCCGTGATCATCATATTTTAAAACGCAGTAATACCCATGTTTCGATGAAGGAAAAGTGCTCGCCGGACTATACCCGGAGAGATCGCCAATCACACCTCTACTAACCAGGCTCCGGGGCCGGACACAGAGGCGGAAGCTAACACGGGGCACCCGCCAGATGCTCCTCCGACAAAGGATGCAGATAAAATATCCGCCACAAATTCCAAAGTGGAGAGCGCCATGAATCACAGGCGTCGCCGGGCCGTACTCCGCGATGCTTGTTTCTCCCAAGAGGCTTTTGATGCCTTCAACTCAGGAGACGCGTACATCTGTGCTGCTCAAAATGGTCATGCCAGAGCCACGGATAAGTATGTAAAGGATATACGGGTAAGAAAATTTGATGATTATGTATAGCAGTAGCCCCTGAGACTTGAAACAGTTGTCACAACTGATTTAAGGATCATTATTTGTGCAGGTTCTTACAGAAAAGAATACCCAATTGTCTCAAGAGCTGGAAGAGTGCAAGGCCCAGCTGTAGGCTGCAATGGCCGCATTGAAGGAGTCCGAGAAGGCCCCCTCCGGTAACACCTGTTTTAATGAATGATAGGTACCATATAGGATGCGGCATGTGTCGGTGTCAAAACCGGCGGATCTCGGGTAGGGGGTCTCGATCTGTGTGTCAAGGCTGATGGTAACAGGAAGCAAGGGACACAGATGTTTACCCAGGTTTGGGCCCTCTCGATGGAGGTAAAACCCTACTTCCTGCTTGATTAATATTGATGATATGGGTAGTACAAGAGTAGATCTACCACGAGATCATAGAGGCTAAACCCTAAGAGCTAGCCTATGATGGTATGATTGTAATTGTGATCGGCCTTCTAAGGACCATCCTCTCCAGTTTATATAGGCACTGGAGAAGGCTAGGGTTTACATGGAGTTGGTTAAAGGAAGGAAATATAATATCCGGATCGCCAAGCTTGCCTTCCACGCCAAGGAAAGTCCCATTCGGACACGGGCCGAAGTCTTGAGTCTTCACGCTTCAATAGTCCGGACGTTGTACACAGTCCGGCTGTCCGGATACCCCCTAATCCAGGACTCCCTCAGTAGCCCCTGAACTAGGCTTCAATGACGATGAGTCCGGCGTGTAGTCTTGTCTTCGGCATTGCAGGGCGGGTTCCTCCTCCGAATACTCCAAGGTGGTCATCGAACACGTAGACCGTGTCCGGATCTGCAAGATGATCTTCGTATGGTATAGATCTGATTTGCTGGCAATCTTCGTGCGTCGTGCCCTTGCATTGGGGCTTGGTCCAACGCGAACCGACGTTTCCTGCCCCACAATGACTCGTGTTGCGAGGCGGTTTTATTGGCACGTCCCGTCGAGGCAGAGATCGTGTTCCTATCATTACAGGATTTTCCATCAATATGAGCACGCGTGACCCCACGACGGTTGTTGGTATCACCCGTGTGTTTTTTAGATAAGCCTTAAACAGTCACACCGGGGACTCTTGATATGCACTCCCTTTATAAAGGGGTCGAGACCTACGCCTCTTTTTTCACCTTCATCGCTGTCGGTGTCAAAACCGGCGGATCTCGGGTAGGGGTCCCGATCTGTGCGTCAAGGCTGATAGTAACAAGAAGTAAGGGACACAGGTGTTTACCCAGGTTCGGGCCCTCTCGATGGAGGTAAAACCCTACTTCCTGCTTGATTAATATTGATGATATGGGTTGTACAACAGAAGATCTACCACGAGATCGTAGAGGCCAAACCCTAAGAGCTAGCCTATGATGGTATGAATGTAATTGTGATCGGCCTTCTAAGGACCAACCTCTCCGGTTTATATAGGCACCGGAGAGGGCTAGGGTTTACATGGAGTCGGTTACAAGGAAGGAAATATAATATCCGGATCGCCAAGCTTGCCTTCCACGCCAAGGAAAGTCCCATCCGGACACGGGCCGAAGTTTTGAGTCTTGTATCTTCACGCCTCAATAGTCCGGACGTTATACACAGTCCGGCTGTCCAGATACCCCCTAATCTAGGACTCCCTCAGTAGCCTCTGAACTAGGCTTCAATGACGACGAGTCCGGCGCGCAGTCTTGTCTTCGGCATTGCAGGGCGGGTTCCTCCTCCGAATACTCCAAAGTGGTCATCAAACACGTAGACCGTGTCCGGATCTGCAAGATGATCTTCGTATGGTATAGATCTGATTCGCTGGCAATCTTCGTGTACCGTGCCCTCGCGTCGGGGCTTGGTCCAACGCGAACCGACGTTCCCTGCCCCACAATGACTCGTGTTGCGAGGCGGTTTTATTGGCACGTCTCGTCGAGGCAGAGATCGTGTTCCTCTTATTACGAGATTTTCCATCAATATGAGCACGCGTGACCCCACGACGGCTGTTGGTATAACCCGTGTGTTTTTTAGATAAGCCTGAAAGCGGTCACACCGGGACTCCGATATTCACCCTCTTTATAAAGGGTCGAGACCTCGCCTCTTTTTTCACCTTCATCGCGCCTTCTCGCACCTCGAGTTCTAACACCCAAAACCTAAGCTCCACCCCTCCGGAATCCTCCAACATGTCCGGATCTGACCCTCAAAGCCGGTGGGTGGCCTCCTCGATTGAAGAGAAGGGCATTGCAAAGCTTAGGGAGGTCGGATACCTGACCGCAGATATCCGGCATAGGCTTCCTGCTCCAGGGCAGGCCATTCCTACGCCGGAGCCCAATGAGTGTGTCGTTTTCATCCCACACTTCCTCTGTGGTCTGGGTTTCACCCTTGATCCCTTCGTGAGGTGGCTCATGTTCTATTATGGGTTGGATTTTCACAATTTGGCTCCCGACGCTATCCTCCATATCTCGTCGTTTATTATCATGTGCGAGGCTTTTCTCCATGTCACCCCACACTTTGGCTTATGGCTCAAGACCTTCAATGTGACGCCGAAGATGATCGAGGCGACATGTGGAGTCTTGAGGTGCCGTAATAAGTAGGAACGGCGATCACCCGTGGCCAGAGGGTTCTTTCCCAGAAGTACCCGATGTATGGCAGCGGAGGTGGTTCTATGTCACGACTCCCAGAGGCACAAAGTGGGCGGCTGCCCCCAAGTTTCGCTCGGTCCCTCCTTCATAGTTGGCGTCTTGGACAGACGTAGGGAGGAATTGGGGACCCGCTGGTGATATACCAATTCTGCAGGATCGCATCCGAGAGCTTCTTGCAAGGGATATTAATCTTGTCAGCGTAATGCAAGTGATGTTGATCCGGCGGATGTTGCCATGCCAACGCCGGCCTCTCCGGATGTGGGAGTTCAATCTGGAGGGTCCGCGGACCGTCAAGCACTTCTTCAGCCTGAAGCTCGAAGAGATGTGCAAATTATTCTTCGGACAGAAAGTAAAGTGTCCGGACACCACCGAGGATGCGGGCCTAAGTTTGGTTGTAAGGCTATATTTATACTTTTTGCCCGGAAGTATTATTGTGTCCCATGTGTGGCCGTTTACATATAAATATATGAATGTTTAATCCGAAAGATAGCAGTCGTTGGCTTCATCCCCCACGCAGGCAATGCGGGGGTGTTCGCAAAAAATATGCTTCATCACACTTGATCCAACGTCTTGGTCCATGAAGGAGGTGATCGCACATCGAACTAGGCAACCGGACTATATAGCTGTAACACTTTCGCTTAGCCATGGGAGTCTAATGTTGGGGCTACTATGTAGCCCCGGTACCTTCAGCGTGCATCCGAATACGGGTAGCGTGTGTACATGACCGGAAAGCGGTCCTTCGTTATCTGGAGGGATCCTAAAGATTCCCATAAGTCTTGAGTGGTTGAACAGTCTCTCGCTGTATCATGACGATCGATTTTGGCTTTCTCTCTTGAGGTGCTCGTCCGGGATAACCATTGTGGCACAATCGCGATGAGTTCTCCTTTGGCCACCTTAGCCGATAATAACGGAATGTAAGGAGACAAACCCAGGAGCCGGGCAAACCCAACATTTGACCAAAGACATGATTCGAAGCTGCTGCATATAAGGCCAAACTCGTGATGCCGAACACTCCCGAAGGTATTCAGACTTTATAATAGTCGATGGGCTCAAGAATGCCCAATCGTTATAAACCCTATTTTTCCAGGTTCGTGCGTTAATCTGTCGTGGCGAGAAGCCAAAAAACGGCAGTATCCTCTGTGGGCATGGAGCCCATGGGATGGTTAAACAACAAGAGGCAGTAAAAAGGTTTACACAGGGGCTTAATCTAAAAAGAAACCTGTTGAACGGGGCCCTGTTGCACGTCTGCGCCTTTGTCTCCGTTGTGCCGTATCCTGGAAGGGTATCGCGCTGGCGTTGTCTCGTGAATAAAAGGAAAACTTCGTGAAGAGTACAACGTAAGTATGCGATGGATAATAAAAGTGTAAGATGTTGGCCTGCCCGTAAGGTTGAGCCAACTGTGGGACTATGTTAAGTATTTATAGCCCCTGGTGTCCACTATGGGATTACATGTATGGTGCCCTGGTTCAATTGTATCCGGGCGACCGGACTCGTCTAGCCGAGTCTGTGGTCTTTAAGGACCAGTCATGTTTTCTGATGTGGGAGGCCGCTTATAGTCCCGCCGCGAGGGCCGTCGCATGTTCCTCTGCGCGTGACGAGCGCTCTGTTAGTCCGGTAATGGTGATGATGCCACGTGGACCGGGCATCTTAAGTGTAAGGTAGCCATAGTGCGGCAATGCGTTGAAGCGGGCGAAGGCCGTTCTTCCGAGCACTGCGCGATAGTCACTTTGGAAGGGTGCGATGATGTAGAGTAGTTCTTCGCTTCTGGAGTTGCCTGGATAGCCAATGTTACCTCCAGTGCGACGGAGCCTCTGCTATTTGCTTCAACGTCTGGTATCACCCCTTCAAAGGTGGTGTTGCTTTGGTTAATCCTGGATGGGTCTATCCCCATTCTGCGGACAGTGTCCTCATATATTAGATTGAGACTGCTGCCACCGTCCATAAGGACGCGGGTGAGACGGTATCCGTCGATTATCGGGTCAAGCACTAAGGCCTTTGATCCTCCGCGCCGAATACTAGTTTGGTCATCCAAGTTATCGAAAGTGATCGGATAAGGCATCCAGTGGTTAGGCGTGAGTACGATGGGCTCTATATCGAGCGCGCCTCTATGCGCACGTTCGTGCCTCCTCATGGATATGTTAGTCGCGTGGATCATGTTCACTGTTTTAACCTCTGGCGGGAAATTTTTCTGTCCTTCAGTGTTCGGCCGGCGAGGTTCATCCTCGTCTTCACTTGGTGCTTCCTTTCCTTGTGTTCGGCATTTAACTTGCCGGCCTACTTAAAGACCGAGCACTCTCTGTGCGTGTGGTTTGCAGGTTTGTCAGGGGTGCCATGAATTTGGCATAGTCTGTCTAGGACTCTATTCGGGCAGACGGTCCCTCTTTGCTGCCTTTAGATGGCTTGTTTTGATGATTAGGTCGAGAGCCCTGAATCGGCATTAACCGTCGTGTTATCCGGGCTCTCTTCCTTGTTTTCGCGTTTGTTTTATGGCCGTGGCTTTCTGTTGCCATCCCTTATTTGGATGTCTTTGGGGTGGCTGGTGCCTTCTGGGCTAGTGACTATCTTCTCCAGCATAAGCGGGTCATAAGGCTTGTTAGGGCTGCCATTGTCCTTGGCTTTTCTTGGCCGAGGTGTCTCACGAGCCACTCGTCACGGATGCTGTGTTTGAATGCTGCTAAGGCTTCGGCATCCGGACAGTCAACAATTTGATTCTTCTTATGAGGAATCTGTTCCAAAACTTGCGGGCGGATTCTCCGGGCTGTTGGACTATGTGACTTAAGTCGTGAGCATCCGGAGGCCGGACATAGGTCCCTTGAAAGTTGGCCCTGAAAGCATCCTCGAGTTCCTCCCAGCTCCCAATTGAATTTTCGGGGAGGCCTTCAGCTTGAGGGGGAGGTATTTGATGGCGTGAAGGTCATCCCCACGAGCCATACGTATGTGCAGGATAAAGTCCTCGATCCAGACCCCTGGGTCTGTCGTTCCGTCGTATGCCTCTATGTTCACGGGTTTAAAGCCCTATGGGAATTCATGGTCCAATACTTCATCAAAGCACAGGGGGTGAGCAGCCCCTCTGTATCTGGACGCGCTGTGGCATGCCGTCGGCTGTTGTTGTGTCCGGTCTTTATTCCGGACTGGTATCCGATTGGCGTAATCGTTTTATCGACCATAGTCCTTCGCCGGGGTGCGTCCTCTGGATCCATAAATGGACCTGGCCGCACCAGCTTTCTTATTTAGGTGTTCATGTGGATCGGTAGCCGCGACAGCTTCGTCGTCGAATTCTGGTAGTAGCTTGCGTTTTGGATAGCTCTTTGTATGGCGATTATGGCCATATCTTTCTTCAGTGTCTAGCACTTTATTCCATCTACGGTTGAGCGTTTCCTGTGCGGCCTCAAGCCGTTGCTTCTGCTTCTTTAGACTCCTTGCGGTAGCCGTAAGCTTTCTGTGGAGGTTATCTCGTTCCACGTGTTTTTCCGGGGTTGCATCGTTATCCGGACCCGTTTTCTGTCTTTGGTTCGTCTTGATGACCTCGTCCGTCGGGATCATTGTCCTCGGGCGTCTGCTCCGAACTGTGTTCAGGGTGACCTGGTTCGTCCTGCTCCATCGCTGGGTCCGTATGGTCGTTTTTGCCTTCGGAGTTGATTGTAGTATCGATCCCTTTGGCGCTCTTGTCAATATTTTTACTGTTGCTGGACTTAGAACGATGTCTGCATCGTTGCTTTGGCTTTTTTCCGGGGGTTTTATCATCCGGATTGTCGCCTTTGTCCTCTTTGGGCGTATCCACCATGTATATCGTGAGACGAGGGGGGAGTCCGGCGCCCCATGGATTCCGCATCGTCTCCTGCATCGTCGTCCATACCGTCGATGTCTTCGGAGTCAAAGTCAGGCACGTCGGTTAGATCATCGACCGTGGCTATGAAGTGGGTGGTGGGTGGGCAACGAATTTCTTCGTCGCCTGCTTCCCACTCGATCCGGACGTAGTTTGTCCCAGAAATTTCTGCCAAAGAGAGAGTTTTCAACGAGTTCAGCATGTCGCCAAAGGTCGAGTGCCGAAAAATGTCCGCGGCGGTGAATTCCATTACCGGAGCCCATCCTGGCTCAACCGGTTCGGGTGTGCACGGGCCGGACTCAACATCCAGATACGAATCCGGGGGTCCGGAGTCATAGACCACCATAGAGGTAAGGCCCGTGTTTGGCTCCAACGCCGATCAGTGTGCGACCTGTGGGGTGGGGTCCAGCCCTCCGTCCTCAGGCAACGTAGCCTGCTCCGGATTTAGGTCCGAGGCTAATGCGGGGGTGATACCCCGAGCTTTGTCCGACAGCAGGTCTAAGCCGTGCTCGTCGTGACTGTCCGTTATCGTGTTGTTGGCGATGGTTGGAGGAGCCATCGAGCCCAGTAGCGACGACACAGAGGAACTCTCAATGAAAGCACCAAAGTCGGTGTCAAAACCGGCGGATCTCGGGTAGGGGGTCCCGATCTGTGCGTCAAGGCTGATGGTAACAAGAAGCAAGGGACACATATGTTTACCCAGGTTCGAGCCCTCTCGATGGAGGTAAAACCCTACTTCCTGCTTGATTAATATTGATGATATGGGTAGTACAAGAGTAGATCTACCACGAGATTGTAGAGGCTAAACCCTAAGAGCTAGCCTATGATGGTATGATTGTAATTGTGATCGGCCTTCTAAGGACCATCCTCTCCGGTTTATATAGGCACCAGAGAGGGCTAGGGTTTAGATGAAGTCGGTTACAAGGAAGGAAATATAATATCCGGATCGCCAAGCTTGCCTTCCACGCCAAGGAAAGTCCCATCCGGACACGGGCCGAAGTCTTGAGTCTTCACGCTTCAATAGTCCGAACGTTCTACACAGTCCGGCTGTCCGGATACCCCCTAATCCAGGACTCCCTCAGCATGCACGCAATTTTAACAATAAATATTGCAGATGACGCCGTAGTGAATCCGGATGAGCAACATGCCATATGGCAGCTAAAGGCTGGTGAGCGCGTGCTTACAAAAGTTAGGCAGGAGAAAAATGATCTCCAGGATGCCAACACCCAGCTGAGCGTGGAACTAAAGGATGTTCGCGCCCAGCTGTCGTACTCCGTGAAGGAGAATAAGCGGCTTCGACGCGGCATTTTTAGTAAGTGCTTGAGCGAACTTTAAATAGAGTTCGGCGAAGAAGCCAGCTAACAGAGTTATGTCTGTAGGTATCTTGTGACGGTCGTCCCGCTGGATGAGATGCCGGGTCTCATGGGTGATCTTCTACGAGCTCTCACAACCGCCGAACAAGTTCGGCAGGTGATGCAAGGTATTTCCAGGCCTTGTGGCCATCCGCCTCTCCTGCCCGAAGGCCTTGGAGAGCTTGCGGAGAAGCTCAAGGAGTCTTGGCGCTTCCGATTATGGAAGGTATCGGCCTGCCGTCAAGGTGCCAGGGAAGCCTGGGCCATGGTGAAGACGCGTATACCAATGCTGACCCAAACCACATGGCCGAGGTCGGACCTATGGGGCCCGATGGGAAAGAGATCCCCGTTAGCTTAGAGTATGGGCAAGTAGAATTAGCCGCAAAGTATTCCCAACAGGATTGTAGGCTAGACAGCCTGTTGGATGGTATAGAAGAGGAATTTAGTCAGTCTAAGTGACTATGTAATTAAAGTGACATGTACAATGCCTTCTAGCCGGATTGTAAATCATTTGTCATGGTGGATCTTTTCGCTTCAACCTCGGGACCCTATAGTCTGGAGTGTATCCGAATACCCACTCAGTTATATAAGAACCGGGGTATGCGTGGAAACCAGGCGTAGGGGTCATTAGTGCTTGAACAGACAAGTACCCAACTAGTTATGTTATATTACATGGGTAGTAAGAAACATCTTCAGGGAGAATAGTTCCGTTAAGGGTTCCTTTCCTGATGCGCATGCCCTAAAGTGCATGTTCGGACTGCGAGAAGAGACGCAGGCAAAAACATCTGGGGGCACATATGGAAAATATATAAAAATCATCTTTTGTTCACCGACTGAATATTCCCTTAAGAACGCATGACTTTTCGGCTTCACCCGGTCGAGGTACACATCCGTCAATTCGACAAGAATAATCGCAGAGGTGCCCCCCTTATGCCCTAGCCGAATTAACGGGAACTTAGGGCATAAACACAAGAGCCAGGCAACCCAGCTTGGCCAAAACTTAAGTCATATCGATGCATATAATGGCGAAGAAAAGGTACATGCAGAAGAATGACACATGTGCTGGGCATGAAGCCTGGATAAATAATTAAGCTTCTGTGTAAGAAGCCCCCATGTATAATGAGCGCGGTTAGCGCGTCAATAGTGTGCAAGCAAGGCACAAATTGGCCCTTAAAGGCCTTGAGAGAGGAAAAAAGAAAGAAAGAAAGAAAAGACAGATAATGTATATGCAAAAATGGGCAGAGGAAGGAGACGAACATAGAGTCCGGCACTAGGCGTAGAATCTTCGGAGCCTGGCTGCGTTCCATGGGTTCGGCTCAAGTCGATTATCTGATGCATCCCGCAGACGGTACGCTCCACCGGTCACAACTTGGTCAATGATGAAGGGACCTTCCCATTTGGGCTCGAGCTTGGTCTTTTTCTTCTCCGGTAGGCGTAGAACTAGCTCGCCAACGTTATAAGTTTTGGCCCGTACTTCTCTGCTTTGGTATCTTCGAGCCTGTTGCTGATAGAATGTGGAACGGGCTTTTGCCACGCCGCGCTCCTCCTCCAGGGTGTCCAGACTGTCCTACCGATCGAGCTCGGCTTTTCTTTCTTCGTACATGCGCACTCGAGGTGAGTCATGAATTATGTCGCAGGGCAGAACCACCTCTGCGCCGTACACCATAAAGAAGGGTGTGTATCCGGTAGTACGATTCGGCGTGGTCCGCAGCCCCCAGAGTATGGAGTCGAGCTCCTCCACCCAGTGCGTGTTAGATTCGTTTAGGGACCTCACTAATCTGGGTTTGATGCCGCTCATGATAAGACCATTTGCTCGCTCGACTTGACCGTTAGTTTGTGGGTGATAGACAGAAGCATAATCGAGCTTAATGCCCATGTTTTTGCACCAGAGTTTGACCTCATCTGCAGTGAAGTTCGTGACATTGTCAGTGATGATGCTGTGGGGGACGCCGTAACGGTGTACAACCCCGGATATGAAGTCTATCATCGGTCTGGATTCAGCCGTTTTAACAGGGTTGGCTTCTATCCATTTGGTGAATTTATCCACCATGACCAGTAAGTATTTTTTCTTATGGGTTCCCCCTTTAAGGGGTCCAACCATGTCAAGCCCCAGACCGCAAAGGGCTAGGTAATGGGTATTGTTTGGAGGGCGGTGGGCAGCATATGGCTTTGGTTTGCGAAAAGCTGGCAACCGACGCAGCGTTGGACCAAGTCATGTGCATCTACCCGGGCCGTCGGCCAATAAAAACTGTACGGAAGGCCTTGCTTACAAGGGCTCGGGCTGCGGCGTGGTGGCCGCTGAGTCCGGCATGAATTTCTGCCAGAAGCTTCCGCCCTTCCTCTTCGGAGATGCACCTTTGAAGGACTCCGGTAGTGCTTTTCTTATAAAGCTCTCCCTCATGGATCCTGTAGGACTTAGATCGCCGCACTATGCAGCGTGCCTCATTTTGGTCCTCGGGAAGTTCCTGCCTAGTTAGGTAGGCCAGGAATGGATTACATCCGCAGGCGATGATGGCCATTATTACGTGCGCTGAAGGTGTTATTTCAGTGACAGGGCCTCCATTATGTCAGAGTGTTCGGTATCGGGCATTGTGGCTTGGTCCGGACTATTGTTACCGGTGTCCCCTTCCCATACCACGGATGGCTTGAACAGCCTCTCCAAGAAGATGTTGGGTGGGACCGCGTCGCATTTTGTGCCGATGCGGGCGAGGATATCCGCCGCTTGATTATTTTCCCGAGCCACATGGTGGAATTCGAGCCCCTCGAACCGAGCTGACATTTTGAGGATGGCGTTGCAATAGGCCGCCATTTTCGGATCCTTAGCATCGAAGTCTCCATTTATTTGGGATATTGCAAGGTTCGAGTCCCCACGCACCTCCAGGCGATGAATGCCCATGGAAACTGCCATCCGAAGCAGGGCCTCGTATTCGGCTGCGTTATTGGAGTCTGTATACAGTATCTGGAGTACGTATTGAACTGTATCTCCGGTTGGGGACGTCAGGACGATGCCAGCCCCCAGACCAGCCAGCATTTTAGAGCCGTCGGAGTGCATGATCCAATTGGAGTATGCGCCGTACTCTTTAGGGAGTTCGGCTTCCGTCCATTCGGCGACAAAGTCGGCCAATACTTGCGATTTAATGGCTCGCCGAGGTTTGTATGTTATGTCGAACGCGAGGAGCTCAATGGCCCATTTGGCAATCCGGCCCGTGGCATCACGGTTGTTTATAATATCATTAAGTGGCACTTCCGAGGCCACTGTAATTGAACACTCTTGAAAGTAGTGTCGCAGCTTCCGAGATGCCATGAATACCGCATAGGCTATCTTTTGATAATGTGGGTACCGTGATTTGCATGGAGTGAGGACAGTGGATACATAATATACCGGCTTTTGAAGGGGAATTTATGTCCGTCCGTTTCTCGTTCGACGAAACCTAGCGCTTACAACCTGATGAGTTGCCGCAATGTACAACAGCATTGGTTCGTCGATGTTTGGTGCGGCCAGGATTGGGTTAGTTGCCAGTATGACTTTTATTTCTTCCAATCCGGCTGTGGCAGCATCCGTCCACTCGAAGTGTTCGGTGCGCCGAAGGAGGCGATAAAGGGGTAATGCCTTTTCTCCTAAGCAGGAGATAAAGCGGCTTAGAGCCGCCACGCATCTGGTTAACTTCTGGATTTGCTTGAGGTCCGTTGGGATAGCCAATCGTGTGAGCTTCGGATTTTGGCGGTTGCTTCAATTCCTCTACTGGAGACAATGAAGCCCAGGAGCTTTCCGGTCGGTACGCCGAAAACGCATTTTTACGGATTGAGCTTGATGTCGTATGTTCGGAGGTTGTCGAACGTGAGCCTCAAGTCGTCTATTAGAGATTCGACGTGTTTGGTTTTAACGACCACATCATCTACGTATGCCTCCGCTGTTTTGCCGATCTGTTTTTCCAGACATGTCTGAATCATGTGCTGATATGTTGCGCCGGTGTTTCTGAGTCCAAAAGGCATTGTGTTGAAACAGAAAGGGCCGTACGGTGTGATGAATGTCGTTGCAGCTTGGTTGGACTCCGCCATCTTCTAGAGTATGCGTCGAGGAAACATAATGAGTCATGTCCTGAGGTAGCGTCGATAATTTGATCGATGTGGGGGAGGGGGAAAGGATCCTTTGGGCAAGCCTTGTTGAGGTCCTTGAAATCGACACATAGGCGCCAGGATTTGTCCTTCTTTGGTACCATCACCTGGTTTGCTAGCCAATCCAGGTGTTTTATTTCTCTAATGAATCCGGCCTCCAATAACTTGGCTAGTTCCTCTCCCATAGCTTGTCTCTTAGGTTCAGAGAAACGCCGAAGAGTGCCTTGACGGCTTGAATCCATTAAGAATATTAAGGCTGTGCCCGGCCAGCCTGCGTGGGATTCCTGGCATATCTGAGGGATGCCAGGCGAATATGTCCCAATTCTCGCGGAGGAACTCTCATAGTCTGGCGTCCTGGCGGGTTTAACTTGTCTTGCGCCGACGGAGGCTGTTTTTGTAGGGTCCGTTGGGTGGACTTGGAATTTGACTATTTCATCCGCTGGTTTAAAAGAGGTGGACTTGGATCTCTTGTCAAGTATTACGTCGTCCATGTCCACTATGGAGCGTAGCGCTGTTAATTCCTCGGCCGCAAGGGCTTCGGATAATGCCTCGAGGGCCGATGCGGCTGTTTTGTTTTTGGCGTGGAGTGTTGTGTCCGGATCACTAGCGAGAGTGATGATTCCGTTGGGCCCGGGCATTTTGAGCTTCATGTACCCGTAATGGGGTATGGCTTGGAAGATCGTGAACGCCTCCCGCCCTAAAAGGGCGTGGTATCCACTATTGAACGGGGCCGCTTGGAATGTAAATTCTTCGGACCTATAGTTCTCCGGCGTGCCGAATACCACATCTAGTGTGATTTTCCCAGCACAGCGTGCTTCCCGACTGGGGATGATTCCTCTGAAGTGTAACGCCCCGGATACAACTTTCCTATTCGTAACATCAACTCTTGCCTTTTCCGGAGATGCGATATTTTATTTCCTCCGTGGTTGGGTTTTTGTCCTTTGTTTTGCTTTTTGTTCATGTCATGCATCTCATCTCATAGCATCATGCGCATTGCATCTGCATGTTTTTCATAAAACTTGCACCCGTTCGTAGTTGCCGCGTCCCCCCTTGCCTTCGTTGACCGTTCTGAGACCAATCGGGTTTTCGAGTCCCTCTTGTCAGACCACCTAACCTCTACGCACAACCACCACCCCTCTTGCGCGCGTCCGAAGCCTTTCCCGAACCCGACCAGAGTTGTCATGACTGTTGGATCCAGATCATCCCCAAACATCCCGAAAGTATCTCCGTTTTCTTTGTTGGACTCTCCTAAGCTATATTTCTCGACCGTTCGATTTTGATCGGAGGGTTCGATTAACCCCTAACCAAAACCCACTTGCTATATAAACAGTCTAACCCTAGTTTCTAGGACAGCTGTCCCATCCTTCCTATTTCGCGCCGCCACTCCACCGAGTTCCCCTCGGGATCTCCCCTCGATCCCACAACCAACCACCAGCCTGCGCCTCCCTCCTTCCTCGTTTTCCCAGCCGGCCAATCCCCACCGAGATCCAGCTCCACCAGCCACCACCAAATCCTCCTCCTGTCGCCTCAAGTCGGCCACCCAAGCAGCAGAAGCCCAGGCCGTTCTGACCTTCCCTTCTCTCCCGTCTCTTTTTCTTCTACTCCCTCCTCTGCTCTAATCTCTCTCTCACTCACCTTCACGGAGGCCGACTCCAACACCATCGCCTTGTGCCTCGAGCCGCCCGCTCATCAAGTTCTCGCTGTGTCTTCCCGTCGGCGCCCGGGGAAGAACAGCGGCAGCCATTCGCGACCTTCCGACCACGCGCCAAGTCCGTCTTGAGCCTAGTCGCCGGGAGCTTCTTCGCTGTCCTGTCCAAGTCCTCGCCCGTTGCAGCCCGCTCCATCCGGAGACCCAGCGTCTACGTCGCCATGGATCCGCCAAGCTCCGACCTCCCGCGCGTCGCCGCGGATCCGCCCGTCCGCTCCATCCCGCGCCGCCGGAGCCCTGCATCCCCGCCGTCGCCGTCTTACGCTGCGTTCTTGAGCAGCGCCTACGCCCGCATTGACTTCCCGGCAGCATGAGCCGACCCGCCTCCTACGCCGCTGCGTGGGCCTCGATCCCAAGCCGGCCTTCCCGGCTGACCTCGCCGGCCTGCCTCCTGTGGTTGTAGCCCATGGGTGAGCTGCCCCCTCTGTTGGGCCCGTGATTCAGATTTGGCAGACTCATGTTTTTTTCGTGCTGCGATTTTAGCATTATCCGGTGTATTACAGTTTCTGAAAAACCCTTCTTTGTTCATGCATTTAATAACTAATCAATCATGCATCATATGTAAATAATTTATATATGAGAAATGCTTAGTTTTTCATCTAGTTTCATAATATGCATCTTTCATCCCTGTTTAAAATATTTAACTTGTTTGTTTGAATTAATTTGCATAAATGCCATGTTAAAATGATTTATTTCATAACTAAATAACCGTAGCTCGGTTTTAAATAAACTTTATATGTAAATGGGGTGGAAAAATGCCTAGTTTAACATGGTGCACTTTATTTTGCTGTTTAACAACATTAAAATATGGTTTAGAGCAGAACAGTACCAAATCAAGATATGCACATGAGGATTTTCCAGAATTGTTGTTTCTTATTTCCGGCCTCATTTAAACTTGCCTAAATAGTTAGTTTACTCATGCCTCACCTCTTGCCATGTTTAATAACATTTAACATTGTTTGGTAGCTTAAACGAGATCAAACTAAATAATTGCATGTGGTGTTTCGTCAATATGCAACTTCGTTGCATATTGAGCTCCACTAATTTGTAGTATTGTTTGTTGCACTTTGCCATGCCATGCCTCATTAAACGGACATGCATCACACTTGATTGTGCATCGTGCCATGTTTATGCTTGTGCATTTACCATGTTGTTTGTTCCTTTCGGTGTTGCTTCTTAGTTCCGGTAATGTTGCGATTGTGAGGATTCGTTCGACTACTTCCGTTCGTCTTCTTCATGGACTCGTTCTTCTTCCTAGCGGGATTTCAGGCAAGATGACCGTCACCTTGGATCTCATTACTATCATTGCTATGCTAGTTGCTTCGTTCCATCGCTTTGCTGCGTTACCTACCACTTGCTTATCAAGCCTCCCAAATTGCCATGAACATCTAACCTTGGTCACCCTTCCTAGCAAACCGTTGTTTGGCTATGTTACCGCTTTTGCTCAGCCCCTCTTATAGCGTTGCTAGTTTCAGGTGAAGATGAAGATTGCTCCATGTTGGATTATGTTTATGTTGGGATATCACACTACTTCTTATATTATTAATGCATCTATATACTTGGTAAAGGGTGGAAGGCTCGGCCTTATGCCTGGTGTTTTGTTCCACTCTTGCCGCCCTAGTTTCCGTCATATCGGTATTATGTTCCCGGATTTTGCGTCCCTAACGCGGTTGGGTGATTTATGGGACCCCCTTGACAGTTCGCTTTGAATAAAACTCCTCCAGCAAGGCCCTACCTTGGTTTTACCATTTGCCTCACCACCACCTACTTTTCCCTTGGGAGTCGCTCTCTTGAGGGTCATCTTTATTTTAGCCCCCCCGGGCCAATGCTTCTCTAAGTGTTTGCCCGAAACGAGCAGACTGCGGGGCCACCTTGGGGAAACTTGAGGGTTGGTTTTACTCATAGGATGTCTCATCCGGTGTTGCCCTAAGAACGAGATATGTGCAGCTCCTATCGGGATTGTCGGCACATCGGGCGGTCTTGTCTTGTTTTACCATTGCCGAAATGTCTTGTAAACCGGGATTCCGAGACTGATCGGGTCTTCCCGGGAGAAGGAATATCCTTCTTTGATCGCGAGAGCTTATCATGGGCTAAGTTGGGACACCCCTGCAGGGTTTGAACTTTCGAGAGCCGTGCCCGCGGTTATGTGGCAGATGGGAATTTGTTAATGTCCGGTGGTAGATAACTTAACACGTGATCCGAATTAAAACGCATCAACCGTGTGTGTAGCCGTGATGGTATCTTTTCGGCGGAGTCCGGGAAGTGAACACGGTTTTGGGTTATGTTTGACATAAGTAGGAGTTCAGGATCACCTCTTGATCATTACTAGCTTCACGACCGTTCCGTTGTTTCTCTTCCCGCTCTCATTTGCGTATGTTAGCCACCATATTTGCTTAGTCGCTGCTGCAACCTCACCACTTTACCCCTTCCTTACCCTTTAAGCTTTGCTAGTCTTGATACCCATGGCAATGGGATTGCTGAGTCCTCGTGGCTCACAGATTACTACACCACCAGTTGCATGTGCATGTTTGCGATGATCATGACGCGAGAGCAATGTTACTTGTTTTGGAGTTCTTCTTCTGCTTCTTCTTCGATCAGGGGATAGGTTCCAGGTCGGCAGCCTGGGCTAGCAAGGTGGATATTGTTTGAGTTTCTGTTTATGTTTCATCCGTAGTCGGATGTTTATCTTATGTATGATGTATTGTTGTATTTATGTGACATTGTATGTCTTGGAGTATCCCCACTATTATGTAATGTTGATGTAATGATATCCACCTTGCAAAAGCGTCTTCAAGATGCGCTTCTATCCTTGGTGGGACCTTCGAGTTCCTTTAGGATAGGGTCGCATCTTGGGCGTGACATGAAGGTTGTGCTGCTTCGCTCAATGCGGTTCCAGTCTATTTCCATTTTTTGAAGAGTTTCCTCATAGATGAGGTTTAATCCACTGCCTCCGTCCATGAGTAATTTGGTGAGTCGAAAGCCGTCCACAATTGGGCGAGGACCAAAGGTACCGGTGCTTTCGGGCTGTTCGGAATTTAGGTTCATCACTGGCATTGAAGGTAATAGCCGTGTCACTCCATGGATTTATTGCTGCCATGTGGCAGATTTCGGCAAGGCTGCGGAGGGTTCGCTTGCGCCTATTATTTGATGCGAAGGTCTCAAAGACTGTTAATACCGTATTGTTATCCCTGGGATGGTGCTCTGTGGCATCTGGGATGAGAAGATCCTCGCCACTTTTGGCCACCTGCTGGAGTATCCAACATGCTCTAAGGCTGAGTGTTGGTATGGTATCCGCTGTACTATGAATTTTGCAGGGTCCTTTGAGCCATCCCTTCAATACGGTTCCACGCCCTGTAGAGGGTTTTTGCTTTTTTGGGATTAACTCGGGTGTCTTATGATAGTGCACCCTTTTACTTCGGACTGGGTGTATATTCGGGGCCGGATTATCCCAAAATTTTGTTTCGGTTTTCCAGACGCTTTCCATCGCACAGTACTTTCGTACTATGGACGCCAAGTCAGCGAAGCATGATATGTCACGGCGACTTATGGCGTTAAGGATTCCCTTGTCCGTGCAATTATTGCAGAAAAATAAGATTGCATCTTCCTCGCGATAGTCCTTAACCTTGTACATCACAAGGAGGAATCTGGCCCAATAATGATGTAATGTTTCCTGGGGCTCTTGCCTAATGTGGGAAAGATCGCTTATGTTTGGGTGGGTGGGTGGAATTGAGTCCGAACCCTTACCCGATCTGAGACCCAGGGGCCGAGGAGTTTCCAATCTTGGAAGTTCGGGTTCGGGATGTTGCCCGATAAGTCGGCCCATTGCTGACTCTAGGTTCAGGGCTTGGGTGTTGTCCTCCCGTAAACGGGTGTCCGGCTCGGAGAGCTCAGGAATCCGGACATAGTTAGTCCTCAAGATAGAGAAAGAATCGCTGCACTGTTCCTCCACCACCGCAATATGATGGGTGACCGGTGGAGAGTTAATCTCCCTTTGATCGGGTTTAAGCCCAATCCGATCATAGTCCGTAGCGACTCCTAGGGCGGCGATGCAATCCAAGAGCTCGTTTAGGGAAGAGAGCTCCATTGGATCCATCTGCTCGGCAAGTTCCGAATTGACGTGGAGGTTGTTTTCAATGACCCGAGAAGTCATCGTTGGTGCAGCAGCCGAACAGGCGGTCATGATGAAAGCGCCTAGCCGGAGAGTTAGGCCGACAGCCAAGGCTCCCCCAGCGGTAATGTTGTCTTTAAAGACGAGATGAGACATCCTTCCTTGCGGTGACGGCACAGTGGAACTCTCAATGAAAGCACCAATGTCGGTGTCAAAATCGGCGGATCTCGGGTAGGGGGTCCCAAACTGTGCGTCTAGGCGGATGGTAACAGGAGGCAGGGGACATGATGTTTTTACCCAGGTTCGGCCCCTCTCGATGAAGGTAAAACCCTACTCCTTCTTGATTGATCTTGATGATATGAGTACTACAAGAGTTGATCTACCACGAGATCGGAGAGCCTAAACCCTAGAAGCTAGCATATGGTATGATTGTTGTTCTTGGTCCTACGGACTAAACCCTCCGGTTTATATAGACACCGGAGGGGGCTAGGGTTACACAGAGTCGGTTACAAGGAAGGAGATCTACATATCTGTATCGCCAAGCTTTCCTTCCACGCCAAGGAGAGTCCCATCCAGACATGGGACGAAGTCTTCAATCTTGTATCTTCATAGTCCAACAGTCCGGCTGTCCGGATACCCCCTAATCCAGGACTCCCTCAAGGAGTTAGGATAAACATATGAATAAGCAGAGAAATTCTTTGAGGACTTATGAACATAATGATTAGAAGAATAATGCTCATATTCATAGCCCTTAGCTCTTCCCTGCGAAACAGAGGTGTTAGCACGATGATGTTCATATGAGGACTTTGATCCTTTTGAGGAATTTGATCCACGTGAGGAATTTGGTCCGTATGAGGACTTGGATCCATATGAAGAATTTGATCTGGGGTTCCTATTCTTCACAGGTGGTGTCATGAGGACATTCACCTGAAGACTTTCGAGGCATCTTTTGGGAACCCAGATTTTCTTCACAGGGGAACCGTTCCTGCAGTTAGTGCCAATATATCTAGCAAATACTTCACCATTCTGATTTTTGAACAGTTTGTAGTTGGAGTCAAATGACTCATCAGAAGAATGAGGAGATTCACACGTAAAGCCACATAAATTGGATATATCAACTGGAGGTCCCTTTGCAGCAACCCATGAGGTTTTGGGGTACTGCTCAGGCTTCCAATATGTACCATTAGCGTTGAGTTTCCTCTTAAAGGCAATACCCTCTTTCCTAGGGTTCCTGTTGAGGATCTGCTTTTTAAGCACATCACAAAGAGTCTGATGCCCTTTGAGGCTTTTGTACATGCCTGCCATGTACAATTCCTTCAGCCCTGCATCATCAGTGATACTAGCAATGTCCTCAGATGAGGAATTAGTGATAGCAGAGACAGTTGAAGAATTTGTAGCATTAGAAGCATTTGAACATTCAGGTGAAGAATTAGAAGATTCACGTTCAATGCATTTCAAGCATGGAGGAACAAACTCTTCCTGAGCAGCGCTGATTTGTTGAGCAAGTAATGAATCTAGACTGAAGTCTTTGAAGATTTTTAGTTAAGGTTTTAGTGCGATCCATTTCTTCACCCAACATATCATCACTTTTGTCTACCATATTTTGAACCTTTTCAAAAGCCTTTTGTTGTTTCACAGCAATCTTAGCAAGTTTAGAGTAGTTGGGCTTGAGGTTTTCATCAGATTCATTCTCACTTGATTCAGAGGAGGTGTATTTGAGTATCTTGGCACCCTTTGCCATGAAGCAATAGGTGGGAGCGTAGTCATCATTGTCTTCATCAGCCTTGTTGATGGAGCCATTTTCTTCAGAGTTGAAGATAGACTTGATGATAAATGCAGTAGCGAGAGCTAGACTCGCCACACCAGACTCGGATTCCTTAGATGCCTCCTCTTCCTCATGTTCCTCAGATTCAACCTCAGAGTCCATTTCCTTGCCAATGAATGCCCGAGCCTTCTTGGAGCTGCTCTTCTTGTGAGACGAAGACTTCGGGGATTTTGATGATGAAGACTTTGAAGATTTCTTCTTCTTCTTCTTCGCATCATCAGAACTGTAATCCTTGTATTTCTTCTTCTTTGATTCCTTTTCCCACTGGACAATCTTGAATGTAGTGACCAGGTTTCTTGCACTTGTGGCATAGCCTCTTCTTGTAGTCACTGGATGAGGAATCATTGCTCCTTGAGGATTTTCCAAAGCGACCATGTCTTGAGAACCTCTGGAATTTCTTCACGAGCAGTGCTAGCTCTGGCTCGATTCTTGAGATCACCAAGGCTACTACCAGAATCTTTACCTTCAGATTCTGAGATAGCCTTGGCCTTCAGGGCACGTGGTCTGCCATAGCTCGAACCATAGAGATCTCTCTTTTCAGCAAGTTGGAACTCATGAGTGTTTAGCCTCTCAAGGATATCAGCGGGATCAAGTGACTTGTAATCAGCACGTTCTTGTATCATCAATGCCAGAGTATCAAATGAGGAATCAAGCGATCTCAGCAATTTCTTCACCACCTCATGGTCGGTGATGTCAGTGGCACCAAGTGCTTGAAGCTCATTTCAGATGTCAGTGAGGCGATCAAAGGTTTGCTAAACATTTTCATTGTCAAGTCTTTTGAAGCGGTTGAAGAGATTGCGAAGAACGTCAACACGAGAGTCACGTTGAGTTGAGACTCCTTCATTCACTTTAGACAGCCTATCCCAGATAAGCTTAGCAGTTTCCAAAACACTCACTCTTCCATACTGCCCTTTGCTCAGATGGCCACATATGATGTTCTTCGCTTGAGAATCGAGTTGCTTGAATCTCTTCACATCAAGACATTCAGAGAAGGTGTGACTGAGGGAACACCATTTTCCGCAACATACCAGAGATCGTTGTCAATTGCCTCAAGATGCATTCGCATCTTATTCTACCAGTAGGGGTAGTCCATCCCATCGAAGGTAGGACACCCAGCTGAGACCTTGATCATACCTACGGTCGACATAACTAAAATTCCAGGCGGTTAAACCAAAATCACACAGAACAAGGGAGTACCTTGCTCTGATACCAATTGAAAGTGCGTTATATCGACTAGAGGGGGGTGAATAGGCGATTTTTATGAATTCTTCACTGAGGAATTTGCGGGTGAGGAAATTCCTTAGCGAAGAACTACTTGCAGCGGAATAAGTACTCAAAAGTAAACATAACAGAACACAAGCATGGTCATCATGATGAGATGAAGACAAGCACAGAGTAAAGAAAGCGTAAGCACAAGATAACACGGGATAAAGACAAACAGACTGAAGAAATTGAACTGAGGAAATTGAGAAAGTCTTTAGTTAGAGTCTTCAAACACAGATATGAATAAGTGCACAATCACAATTATGAGGAAATGAAAGAGTTGAGGAAATAGAACTAGTAAGCTTGGTGAAGACAGTGATTTGGTAGACCAGTTCCAACTGCTGTCTCAGTTGTACGTCTGGTTGGAGCGGCTAGGTATTTAAACCTGAGGACACACAGTCCCGGACACACAGTCCTCACCGTATTCTCCTTGAGCTAAGGTCACACAAACCTCGCCCAATCACTCGTGATAAGTCTTCAGGTGACTTCCAAACCTTCACAGACTTGGTCACTCGGCGATCCACAATTCCTCTTGGATGCTCTAAACCATGACGCCTAACCGTCTGGAAGAAGCACAGTCTTCAAAGGTAACAAGCGTCAGATCCACGCAGGATCAATCTCTTCAGTGATGCTCAATCACTTTGGGTTTGTAGGTGTTTGGGTTTGGGTTTTCCTCACTTGATGGTTTTCGCTCAAAGTCCTCGGAGGATGGGATGCTATCAAATGACAAGTGTCAGTTTTTCTCGGAGCGGCCAACCAGCTAGTGGTTGTAGGGGGCGGCTATTTATAGCCTAGGGAGCAGCCCGACATGATAAGACATAAATGCCCTTTAATGATATGACCGTTAAGTGGGTAGATATTTTGGGACAGCTGGCACAAGGCACAACAACGTTCGGAAATTTGAGTATCAAATTCCTCAGGGCTATCATGTTCCTCACTGTGTAGGCAATCCGCACTGGCGAATTCCTAACTCCTCAGTCAGAAAAAATTCCTCAGATACCAGAAGAACTTCGTCTCTGTCACTAAAGAATATGACTGAACTATATGAGATTTCTAATGGCTTCACTCGAAGGGATTGGTAGGTGTGGGATTTTGAGTTGAGCATCACATGGAAAATTTTCCTTAGTATTTCCTCGACCCCCTTTAATATTACGATGTTTCCTATGACTCAAGAAAGAGAAAATGAAACTACGAAAACAAAATTCTTCATGCTCCATGTTCCTCGAATGAATGCCAAGTCTTCAAGGTCACACCAATTTCTTCACTTTCAAAGTCTTCAGAAAGTCTTCAGAAATCCAAAGTCTTCAGATGAAGAACTTCATTTTTATGGGTCGACTTTCTCTGTAAATATCAATCTCCTCATAGACTTATAGACCTGTGTACACTCATAAACACATTAGTCCCTTAACCTATAAGTCTTCAATACACCAAAATCACTAAGGGGCACTAGATGCATTTACACTTCAACGACGCGCCCAACCGTGGGCCTGCGCGGTCAAATTTGTGCATTGGAATTTTGAACATCACAGACCACCTTTTTCACTCATATATATTTGGGCCACATGCTGGTGTGGCTGTCTTTTGACCCTCTCCAATGTTATTTTTTGCTGCAAAGACTCTGATGACCCTCAACGGACATGGGGTATAATATCTTAACCGTGTGCGATACAAGTGCGATGTGAATCACCACGCCAAGCGCGAGCAAATTAAGGTGGAGGTACTAGCTCAACCGTGTGCGATGCAAGTGCACTGAAATCACCAGGACCGCGCAAGCGCGAGCAAATTAAGGTGGAGGTACTTGCTCAACCGTGTGCGATTCAAGTGCGCTGAAATCACCACGACCGCACTAGCGCGAGCAAAGGGTGGAGGTAATCTTGGCTTAACTGCATGCGATGCAAGTGCAATCAGAAACCGCCACCTGTGCAAGCTAAAGGCAGGTAAGTTTGTTTGGAAATTAGGACGAACCGTGTGTGATAGACCAGCTAGTTAGAAATATAAAAAACAAACTACCCGCCTTGAGCGTTGCAAAAATCGGCGGATCCACGCCACTTTTTCTTATTATCATACACGCTTATTGTTATTGGACCGTGCGTGATCTTGGGCACTCCCGCCCCGCATCAATTCCTTTACCCAAATTTTAGTAGCCGCCGTACTTCAACCGTCGCCCACACTCCTCCAAAGACCGACCTAATAGTAAAATTGCGAGCCGAGGCATTTGAACCGTCGCACTACCTCGTCTACCACCATCTCCTCCCACCATCACTAAAATTTTCAGTAGCCGTGGCGTATCCTCAAACACCAACCCACCCTCCACAGTCCCCCACCCTCCCCCCCTCGAACCCTAGCTCGCGGCAGCGGCCGCCACCGCCAACCCCTGCCGGTCTGCCCGTTCCTCCTAGCTTAGATAATAAAGTCCAGGTTACCCAGTGATTCCCATACCATCGCCCCACTCCCCCTGAGTTTTTAGATGAGGCCTGCGGTGTCCCTCCCCGCCAGATCCACATCCCCTGCTTCAGAATGTCGTAGCCTAAGCTCGACCACGTATCCCGGGGAGCCCGACGAGCGCTCGGCCAAGAAGAGGTTTATCATGGCCTCTCCAGTGGACGTTGGTGAGGTGGCTGTTGTTCGCCCCGACCTATCGATCCCGGAGCAACACGTCGCCGCAGAAGCCGGCGAAGACGTTGACTACGTTGCCATGCCAAAGGCTTCATGTCAACGGACTAGCATATTACTGTATCTCGAGAAAGCTGGCTACGACATCAAGCTCGTCCACACCGATGGCTTCATGCGGGCCATGTCACAGGTTAAGTGGTCCATCCCCAACCCCTCTGGTTCAACCACCATCGATCTCTTCGACAGCCCTGCCACTGATCTCCTCCGCCAAGCGGTCAAGGATTTGCGAGCTTTATACGCCATCGAGCCTATTTTTCATTTCTGAAGGACACGTTCTACAGCAGCGGCTTGGGATCCTCAATTGCCAAGTCAGATCTCATTGACCACAACCACGAGGAGGGCACCCACGAAGGTTCTTCCAAGGTGAAACAACCCATCTGTGACATCAGAGAGCGCACCATGGGTATGTGCTCTTCCAACTGGAAGGATCCCATCCATGAAATGTGAGGCAGCATTCTATCAGCAAATCTTACCTTTTCTAGCTTGCCAACCCATACCATTTGTTGTAGTAGCATTTGCCGTGCGGTGCTTTAATTGTGCCGTGTTTAATTATTTCAGTTATGCAAAAATGTATTGTTCAACAGGTCTATGTGACGTTTAAGTATGAATTGTCCACTTCAGTTTCACGAATGGCTATATTTGGTTGTTTATAGTGAGTAGATGCCTTGTTTATCTGTATTAGGTTGTTAGGTTGGTTGGAGTGAGCATTTTTCCAATTATCGGCGGATGCCTTGTTTATCTGTATTTGGTTCTTAGTTTGGTTGCGGTGAGCATTTGTCCAATTATCAAGCGATGCCTTGTTTATCTATATTTGGTTGTTAGGTTGCTTTTTTAGCATTTGTCCAGTTATCGCGAGATGCCTTGTTTATCTGTATTTGGTTGTTAGGTTGCTTTTTAGCATTTGTCCAGTTATCAAGCAGATGCCTTGTTTATCTTTATCTGCTTGTTAGGTTGGTTGCAGTGAGCATTTATCCATTTTTCAAGCATATGCCCTGTTTATCTGTATTTGCTTGTTAGGTTGGTTGCAGTGAGACTCTGTCCAGTTTTCAATGGCTATATTTGGTTGTTATACTGGTCATTTATGCCTTGTTTATTTCAATCATTCACAATGTGTTGTTCATTATATGCAAGTCGGAACTGTGCCGCTCGACTACATCAATACCAGTTTGAATGGCTATATTTGGTTCGAGTTATTCCTAGTGTAGTTAACACATGCCCTTTATTTCAGTTTTACACATTTATCCAGTGTGATGTTTAAGCATTACCTACGTTCTATTCATTTTCAACAATACCAGTTTGAACTGCAATATTTGATGGTTGTTAAGCCTACTGTCGGTAACATTGCCTTCCATTTTGTATCTGCTTAATGACATCTTTGAAACCAACACATTCAAGCTATCATTTGGAGATGATGTTGTTTACCTTTGCTATATTTGTTTGATGTTAAGATTGTTGTACTTATCATGCCTTTACACTACTTATGCAGGACAACAACGGGAGTGGCCACCATTTTCCGCCGAGGTTAGCTTCATCCCTCAGCTTGTACTCCCCCCGTCGTTCCATAATGTAGTGCATATAGATCCAGCCTAGACACTAGTGATACGTCTCCAACGTATCTATAATTTTTGATTGTTCCATGCTATTATATATTCTGTTTTGGACGTTTAACGGGCTTATTTATACAATTTTATATTATTTTTGGGACTAACCTATTAACCGGAGGCCCAAATTTCAAATTGCTGTTTTTTTGCCTATTTCAGTGTTTCACAGAAAAAGAATATCAAACAGAGTCCAAACGGAATGAAACCTTCGAGAACGTCATTTTCAGAACAAACGTGATCTACAGGACTTGGAGTGGACGTCAAGCAACAGACGAGGAAGCTAGGAGGTAGGGGGCGCGCCTACCCCCCAGGCACGCCCTCCACCCTCGTGGCTCCACCGACCTACTTCTTCCTCCTATATATACCTACGTACCCCAAAACCATCTGAAGCGACCACGAAAACCTAATTCCACCGCCGCAACCTTCTGTACCCGTGAGATCCCATCATGGGGCCTTTTCCGGCGTCCTGCCGGAGGAGGCATTGATCACGGAGGGCTTCTACATCAGCACCATAGCCTCTCCGATGATGTGTGAGTAGTTTACCTCAAACCTTCGGGTCCATAGTTATTAGCTAGATGACTTCTTCTCTCTCTTTGGATCTCAATACAAAGTTCTCCTCGATTCTCTTGGAGATCTATTCGATGTAATCTTATTTTGCGGTGTGTTTGTCGAGATCCAATGAATTGTGGGTTTATGATCAAGATTATTTATGAACAATATTTGAATCTTCTCTGAATTCTTTTATGTATGATTGGTTATCTTTGCAAGTCTCTTTGAATTATCAGTTTGGTTTGGCCTACTAGATTGATCTTTCTTGCCATGGGAGAAGTGCTTAGCTTTGGGTTCAATCTTGCGGTGTCCTTTCCCAGTGACTGCAGGGGCAACAAGGCACGTATTGTATTGCTGCCATCGAGGATAAAAAGATGGGGTTTATATCATATTGCATGAGTTTATCCCTCTACATAATGTCATCTTGCTTAAAGCGTTACTCCGTCCTTATGAACTTAATACTCTAGATGCATGCTGGATAGCGGTCGATGTGTGGAGTAATAGTAGTAGATGCAGAATCGTTTCGGTCTACTTGTCATGGACATGATGCCTATATACATGATCATACCTAGATATTCTCATAACTATGCTCAATTTTATCAATTGCTCGACAATAATTTGTTCACCCACCGTAATACTTATGCTATCTTGAGAGAAGCCCCTAGTGAAACCTATGGCCCCCAGGTCTATTTTCCATCATATTAATCTCCCGTTATTTCCATTACCGTTTACTTGCTTTCTTTACTTTTACTCTTTATCATAAAAATACCAAAAATATTATCTTATCATCTCTATCATATCTCACTCTCGTAAGTGACCATGAAGGGATTTACAACCCCTTTATCGCGTTGGCCGCGAGGTTCTTATTTGTTTGTGTAGGTGTAAGGGACTTGAGCGTGACCTCCTACTTGATTGATACCTTGGTTCTCAAAATTGAGGGAAATACTTACGCTACTTTACTGCATCACCCTTTCCTCTTCAAGGGAAAACCAACGCAGTGCTCAAGAGGTAGCAAGAAGGATTTCTGGCGCCGTTGTCGGGGTGGCTTACGCGAAGTCAAGTCAAGATTTGACTCCCAGCAACTAGCCATTTTTGGCGCCGATGCCGGGGAGGTGTGCGCCAAGTCAAGTCAAGACATTCCAAGTACCCATCACAAACTCTTAACCCTCGTATTACATTATTTTCCATTTGCCTCTCGTTTTCCTCTCCCCCACTTCACCCTTGCCGTTTTATTCGCCCTCTTTTCCGTTCGCCTCTTTTTCGCTTGCTTCTTTTTTGCTCGTGTGTTGGATTGCTTGCTTGTCACGATGGCTCAAGATAATACTAAATTGTGTGACTTTGCCAATACCAACAACAATGATTTTCTTAGCACTCCGATTGCTCCTCTTACCCATGTTGAATCTTGTGAAATTAATGCTGCTTTGTTGAATCTTGTCATGAAAGATCAATTCGCCAGCCTTCCTAGTGAAGATGCCGCTACCCATCTAAATATCTTTGTTAATTTGTGTGATATGCAAAGGAAGAAAGATGTGGACAATGATATTGCTAAATTGAAGCTATTTCCGTTTTCTCTTAGAGATCTGATACGTCTTCAACGTATCTATAATTTATGAAGTATTCATGCTATTATATTATACATCTTAGATGTTTTATATGCATTTATATGATATTTTATATGATTTTGGGACTAACCTATTAACCTAGAGCCTAGTGCCAGTTTCTGTTTTTTTCCTTGTTTTTTGAGTTTTACAGAAAAGGAATACCAAATGGAGTCCAATTGACGTGCCAATTTTTGATGATTTTTTTATGGAACAAAAGAAGCCCCTGGAGTAAAAGAGTTGGGCCAGAAGAGTCTCGGGCTGTCCACGTGGGTGGGGGGGGGGGTGCGCCCACCCCCCTGGGCGTGGGCCCCAGCCTCGTGGACAACTCGGAGACCCCCTAACGTGAAACCAACGCCAAAAATTCCTATAAATACAGAAACCCCTAGAAAATAACCTAGATCGGAAGTTCTGCTCACGGAAACAATGTAGAATTTTTCATGGAAGTTTCTCTGTAAATAATTATCCCCTTGTGTATATCCATTGTATTAATGTGCCAAGCTTTGGTTTTAGGATGATTAGATTGCTTGTTTACTATGTGCAGAACAAAAACAGAAACTTTGGTTGTAGCGTATGATTTTACATTTTTTACTGGAAGGTCAAATGGGTCTGAAACTTTTTTCAGATTACTTCTGTACAAATATTTCAATTTTCATATTTATTTCATAATTTTTGGAGTTACAGAAGTATACTAAACTTCCAGATTACTACAGACTGTCCTGTTTTTGGCAGATTCTGTTTTTCGCGTGTTGTTTGCAGATTTTGATGAATCTATGGCTAGTATCGGGGGGTATGAACCATAGAGAAGTTGGAATACAGTAGGTTTAACACCAATATAAATAAATAATGAGTTCACAGTACCTTAAAGTGGTAGTTTGCTTTATTACACTAACGGATCTCACAAAGTTTTTGTTAAAGTTTTGTGTGGATGAAGTGTTCGAAGATCGAGCAGCTATCAATATGAGAAGAATAAAGAGAGGCAAGAGTTCAAGCTTGGGGATGCCCAAGAAACCCCAAGTAAATATTTCGGAGGATACTCAAGCATCTAAGTGTGACGCCCCCGATTCAATCGTACACTAATCATGCACGCAAATGTGTACGATCAAGATCAGGGACTCACGGGAAGATATCACAACACAACTCTAAAACATAAATAAGTCATACAAGCATCATAATACAAGCCAGGGGCCTCGAGGGCTCGAATACAAGTGCTCGATCATAGACGAGTCGGCGGAAGCAACAATATCTGAGTACAGACATAAGTTAAACAAGTTTGCCTTAAGAAGGCTAGCACAAACTGGGATACAGATCGAAAGAGGCGCATGCCTCCTGCCCGGGATCCTCCTAACTACTCCTGGTCGTCGTCGGGGCTGCTGCGTAGTAGTAGGCACCTCCGGTGTAGTAGTCGCCATCGACGGTGGCGTCGCTCCACAGGCTCCATCGTGCAGTCGCAGCAACCGGGTAAAGAAAGGGGGAACAAGGCAACCGTGAGTATTCATCCAAAGTACTCACAAGCAAGGAGCTACACTACATATGCATGGATATATGTGTAAAGGGCCATATCAGTGGACTGAACTGCAGAATGCCAGAATAAGAGGGGGATAGCTAATCCCGTCGAAGACCACGCTTCTGGCAGCCTCCGCCTTGCAGCTTGTTGCAGAGAGTAGACTGAAGTCCTCCAAGCAGCATCACGTTGCAATAATCCTACCCGGCGATCCCCTCCTCGTAACCCTGAGAGAGAGCGACCACCGGGTTGTATCTGGCACTTGGAAGGGTGTGTTTTATTAAGTATCCGGTTCTAGTTGTCATAAGGTCAAGGTACAACTCCAAGTCATCCTGTTATCAAGATCACGGCTATTGAATAGATTAACTTCCCTGCAGGGGTGCACCACATAACCCAACACGCTTGATCCCATTTGGCCGGACACACTTTCCTGGGTCATGCCCGGCCGCGGAAGATCAACACGTCGCAGCCCTATCTAGGCTCAACAGAGAGGTCAGCACGCCGGTCTAAACCTAAGCGCACAGGGGTCTGGGCCCATCGCCCTGAGCACACCTGTCGTTGCATGGGCGGCCGGAAGCAGACCTAGCCTAGTGGCGTTCCAGTCCAATCCGGCACGCGCCGCTCATTCGCTGACGTCACGAAGTGCTTCGGCTGATACCACGACGCCGAGTGCCCATATCTTTCCCACGTAGTTGGTTAGTGCGTATAGGCCAGTAGCCAGACTCAGATCAAATACCAAGATCTCATTAAGCGTGGTAAGTATCCGCGAATGCCGAAGGGCCAGGCCCACCTCTCTCCTAGGTGGTCTCAACCTGCCCTGTCGCTCCGCCACAAAGATCCACTCGCGGGTGCTCCACCAGCCGACCCGACTTTAGTCTCCACATGTATCATGTATAAAGTATATAGTATATACCCGAGATCACCTCCCGAGTGATCTCGGCCCGATAGTATAGCACAACAGACGGACAAGAATGTAGGGCCACAGATGGAATACTAGCATCCTATACTAAGCATGTAGGATTGCAGGTAAAGGTAACAACAGTAGTAACAAGGACAGGCTATGCATCAGGATAGGTATAACACAAAGCAGAACATGCTACACTACTCTAATGCAAGCAGTATAGAGTAGAATAGGCGATATCTGGTGATCAAGGGGGCTTGCTGGTTGCTCTGGCAAGAGAGAGGGTCGTCAACTCCGTAGTCGTCTTGCAGTAGCAGCGGCGTCGGTCTCGGTGTCTAGCGGAAGAAGAGGGGGGGGGGGAGAAACAATGAATACAATGCAAACAGATGCATAATGATCCAAGACAAGACAAGTAACGGTGCTAGGGGTGCCCTAACGCGGTATGAGGTGATACCGGTGAAGGGGGGAAGCATCCGGGAAAGTATTCCCGGTGTTTCGCGTTTTCGGGCAGAGGAGCCGGAGGGGGAAAGTTGCGAGTTCGAAAGGTTAGGGGGTGTGGCGGACGAACGGGTTGCGTAACCGGAATCGTCTCGTCGTTCTGAGCAACTTTCATGTTGAAAATAATTTAATCCGAGTTACGGATTAAAAGATATGATTTTCTAAAGATTTTATTAATTTCTGAGATTTAATTAATTATTTAAATTAATTCGAAAATGGATTTATGACATCAGCATGATGTCATGCTGATGTCGACAATCAACATGGTTGACTAGTTAACTTTGACGTGTGGGTCCCATTTGTCATTATTTGTTTAGTTAATTAGGACTTAGCTAATCTAATTACTGTTTAATTAACTAACTAGTTAATTAGATTAATTTAAACAAGATTAATTAACTTAATTAATTCACTAATTAATTAACTAATTAACTATTAATTTTATTAATTCATTTTTATTTTATTTTATTTTATAAAACGTTCTGGGGCGGGGCCCCCTTGTCATAGGCCCTAGGGGCCTTATCGGGTGCGGGCGTTGCGGGCGCCGCCCGAACAGGCGCAGCGGGCGTCAGCCCGTTTTGGCGTCTGCCCAAGCCAGTGGAGGCGCCGGGCGCGTGGGTTACGGGCTTTGCCCGAGCGGGCGCTGCGGCCGTGGGAAGGGCGGGCGCGCGGCTTGGCGCCAGTGGCCGTGGTCGCGCCGAGCGAGAAGGTGGAAGGACGGTGGCGGAGTGCATGGCGGGCGACTGAATGGCGCCGTGAGGATAGAGCCTGTGGTTGACTGTGGCGCTGGCGGAAGGTGACCCCGAGGGGGCGGGCGAAACAAGGGGAGCAAGCCACGGCAGTGTGGCGCGTGCAGCTGTCAGGGCTGGGCGCAAGGCTGTGGGACCGGCAGGTCGTGCGAGGGAGAGGGAGGAAGAGGCTCACATCGAGCCTGCTGCCAGTAATCGTCTGTCTGGGAGGGCCTGAGGTAGAGGGCGGCGTCGATGGAGTCCGGCGAGGAGGAGTCGAGGAGGAGGACGGCGAGGTCGTGGCGGCGTTGGGGGAGGGAGATTCAGTTGAGGGGGGCGCCGCACAGTCCAGTGGATGCCATGGCCGCGAGGAGGAGGGCTTTGGCGTGGTGGCACCGCGGGGGAGGGCAGAGGCGCGGGCGGGCGACCGTGATTTGAGCCCAAGTGGGCGCTGGCCTGGGCACGGAAGGGGAGCCGTTGCCCCGATCCAGAGGGGATCGAGGAGTGGGTGAGCGAGGGGAGTGGGGATGGGAAGTGGCGACGTGGGGGTGTCGGTTAGGGTTTGGTGCCCCCAGGGGGTTATAGGCCAGGGAGGAGTGGGCGGCTGGCAGCCACTGGTTGGGCCGAGGCCCGATTGGCCCGGGGTTTTCTTTTCCTTTTTTGTTAATTTCCTTTTCTGTTTTTGTGTTTTCTTCTCTGTTTATTTATTTTCTTTTCTGTTTTAAATCATTTTAAAATATTTAGGCATTTTCTAAAAAGGAGTCCTCTTCACTATAATTACCTATGTAATATTAGGCACTACCCGAACATTTTTGTTTTAACTTTTGAAAAGTTTGATGATTGACATTATTTAAATTTCTGGATTTGAAAAGTTTTGATCCAACGCGAGATTAGCAATAAAGAATCGGGTGACATGGCACCATCCACGTGGTATTACTGTAGCATAATTATCCAAGGCGTCACAATTCTCCTCCACTACAAGAAATCTCGTCCGAGATTTATGAGGTAGTGAAAGGGGGAAGGTTTGGTAACGAATCTAGCGGGTCTTCTCATTTTGGCTTGCTCTTCTCGAAGAGGCCGGTCCAATACATTGATGTCTTCATTTCTCTGCTTCAGGTCATCATGATGAAGTCGGCGTCCTTTCTTCAGGAACTCCATCGTACTTACGAAAGAATAAAGGGTGGGCATTCTGGGAGAACGGACCTCGGCAAGGTTGACTATCGGGTCGACAACATCGAGGAAGGTGGCGGAAAGTAACTCTCGAATCGAAACTTAAGAAACTTATCAAGAGCAAAGTAAGAAGGTGCAAAATAGAAGTTTCAAGCGCATAGGCAATCGTTCGTTGCTCAAACGAAGTGTGTGAAAGGTGTTCGAGCAATGGGAATAGGTATTGCGTCGATACCATAATAGATCACTAGGCGGTGGCCCGTGAATTACATACGAAGTCAAGCGCAGGAATAACTTTGACAATAGGTTGTACAGGAGAGTCAGGTTTTGATCCTGTGGAACTGTGGGTTATGGGCCCACCATGTGGGTTTAAAGTAGGAATGGCGCTGACATCTTGTACGGTTATGATAGCAAGGCAGGTCAGAGGGTAGCCTGTCGATTATGTCGGCAACAACACCGGTACCAAGGGCGAGGGACGAAGATAACCATTTTCTTGCTCGTTGAACGAGGCGGACCATTAGGCAAAGTTCTCGTCCATCGGTGGCTACCGAAATGTCATGAACAATAGTAACAGGGTCTTGCTGACAGAATTGTACAACCGAGGTGTTTTACATAAGCAGGGAAATATTACTGCTCATATCAGATAGATCACAAGAAAGGTTAAACCAAACAATGAAAGGAAAAAATGATTATCATATTAAACAGAACAATGGAAGGGAAAATGTGTTTAAACACATATTTCAGGGGTATATCCTTTCCAAGGACAAGCAGAGCATGATATCCATGACAGGATATAACGTAGAAAACCCTTTTAGGTAAGTGGAGAGGAAATTCATGACATTACGCAAACAACGGTGTTTGGATAATCAAGCGAGAAACATTTAGCATTGGGCTTCAAATGTTCTTATTGAAAATCGGGTTACCACAGACATGCTTCGAGATAGCATGGACATGGTCTTCAAGCAAAGGTCGGACTTTGGTTATACAAAGGGTCCATCAGGATAACTTATTAAACAAGGCATTCAATTTCCTCATTGAAAAATGGTTAACCTAGTTAAAAAGGAAACTATAACAATAGGTCCTCCGGTCAGGAGTGCTAGACATGACATCACCTTACCGGGCCATATAAAGACCAATGTTACAACTCTTGTAAATAGGTTCCAACCATCATATCTGACCGAGATTCAGATTTGATTGGTGTCATGATACCTCAGACTCAGGATGTCCAAGAAGAAAAGGTGCAACACAAATAGACGAAATGACATTTCAAGATTCTCAGGAAATGAACTATGGGAGTGGGTTCCTGAAACAATAGTTCATCATTAAACCAAGGAGAGGAGGAGGTGGCTGATGGGCTCGGCGATAATCCATCGAGATTTCCGACAAGATGGATTTCCACAATTATGTGAACAAGGAGATAACATTTGTCAGATCAAATGGTATAATGATGTATGCTCAAGGAAACATACTCAATTAAACATTGGTTGAAAGGTGCACCCCAATATGGGTTGGGTTGCACGATCAATGTTAGAGTGGTGACTTGACGAACAAAAGAATTAGAATGAAACTTCGACCATTCACTTCAAAGCAATAGGGTTGCTAGAAGTTTTGAATTCACACATCATAGTTCAATTGTCGGTATTCCGGTTAGAAACAACACGGGTACCAAGAAAGAATGGTGAGGGTGAGAAGTATCACCATACCAAGAATTCTTAAGAGGTGGAGTAATCCTCACGACATTCTTGACATAAAAGATGGTAATACTCCATGGTAAATAAGAACAAATGCTAGATAGCAAGGAACTCGAGGTATAACACGTAACACAAACAAGTTTTTGTTGGAGGAACGAATAAAGAGGTCGATGACAACACAAATCATCGAGGGCAAGGATGGTATTTCTCATCATTAATTCAATTGATATCCTGGAAGAGCATCAGAATGTAGATGATGATCATGACACATTTGTCGAGAGATTTCACGAAGATGTAATCGATCGACGATGACATCAAGTCAAACGAATGATGAAGCGAAAGGTTGTTGGAACCACGAGTAGGACATGCACCGAGATCAAGTTTGTTGTTCAAGATGGAACGATAAGACAAGGAAACCGACGTAAGCTTAGCTCAATCGTCGGATGTTGTGCTCCGGAATTAAGGACCCAGAGTACGCTTAAAATTAGCACGATAATGATGTAGCCGATCAGGCTAGGAGTGACGGGATGGAGTATTAAACTTCTCAACCACAAAGTACTCGGGGTACCGAATCTCAGTGTTGATTCGATTCACAAATCGGGGTTCTCGGTTGACGACAACCCATAACCCGTGGAGGACTGTGATGGGGAAACGTACTACTTCATCGAGAATTCATAAGATGAAGTGCAATGGGTTGATATCCTCGAGATACCAGGGGTAATACTCGAAGGTAGAACAAAATAGAGGTTGGGAAGGCGTCTTGATCTGCAGAAGGCAAGTACTTTAACTTGTCCGAGAAATAGAATCAAAGGAGAACAATCATGGTCGGAACCCACGATCATAAAGGATCGAACCACAGATACAAGATGAACTTATAACAAGGGGGTAATTATTTTTACGAGCAGCTTCCATGATAAGTTATACATCGTGTCCATGGGCATGAACGCAAGGTTCAAGGTCGACTCCCACTTCTTCAATGTATAACCTTCCATTCACTTCTCGCTTTGATAAAGGCATTAGTGTTGAAAGTTTTACCTGGTGAAATACCAGATGAGTATGACTCGTGAAAACTTCCGAGTTCACACATATAAACGAAGGCATAGGTTCAACCCGTCAGGGTATCGTGGAAACATATACCACAAGCTTCAATAGTAAATACCACCAGCTCGAAAGCAGAGCATGGTTGGTCAAGCAGAGGATACAATGTACCAAAAGCATTATGTATCAGGGGAAAGAACTCACAAGGTGATTAATTATGAAGGACACTGTCGGATAATAATCCAACAGTGGATATGGCGATCCACAATGGAGCTGATGTGAGTATCGATACCCAATCAGAGGAAGAAAGAATGCAAATGCATCGGTTTATAGAACATCTGAATAATTCAACGTTTAAATAACAAAGGGATTATGATTTTCAAATCAAGGGATCGAAGCAAACGCCTACGATTTAAGGATGGATAAGTTGAGTAGGCTTAGGGATACCATCGATGGTAATTTGATTGGTCGAGATCCAGCTCATGTTCAAAATGACATCTGAGCCGGAAAGATAATTTAAAAGGATCAACCGATGATTGTGAACATTCACAACGTATTGAATCAACGGACTAAAAAATGATGGTGACAAAGGATGCCAATATGATTACTATACTTATGGGATTAATCATAATGAAAGCAAACAAGAAATTCCAGAGCAATAGGTTGCTGAGGATTTTCGGAATACCGAATGGTATTTCGAAGACTTTTGTGTAACACATGATCAACTGGGGGATGAGCGGATACTCGATAAGTGCGAGAATTAACCGTAGGGGTATTCAGGTGACAAAGAACAGCAAGGCAGTAAGCTCAAAGGATTATCGAAACAACGATGAGTTTTTCAGGGTATCTTGTAATAACAAGACAAACTGGGATGAATGTAAGAATAACAACCGCAAGTAGTTATCCATAAGGGTTTCGCGGTGGAAGGAATTGCAAACGCGATGAACACAAGTTCTCGGGTTAACAGCGGAGAGTATCTTCGTGGTCTTACAGTGCAGCAGACGACCATCAGTAATAAGGGGCCCTCCGGGTGAAAGTGATAACGAGATCCTAATGTTAGATTTAGTAAACTTCATTTAACCCGAATAGAGGAGAGATCAGAGTCCCAGAGTAAAGGTCGAGGAGTAAAAGATCCAAGTACCACCCAATGGTGACGTGGGCCCGTAAGGCACACAGCCAAGTTAGTAAAAGTTTTTGCAATGTCTAGACTCGACTTCGGTCAAGGAGTGTGGAAGGGGGATTCCTACAGGCAGTCAGCTCTGATACCAACTTGTGACGCCCCCGATTCAATCGTACACTAATCATGCACGCAAATGTGTACGATCAAGATCAGGACTCACGGGAAGATATCACAACACAACTCTAAAACATAAATAAGTCATACAAGCATCATAATACAAGCCAAGGGCCTCGAGGGCTCGAATACAAGTGCTCGATCATAGACGAGTCAGCGGAAGCAACAATATCTGAGTACAGACATAAGTTAAACAAGTTTGCCTTAAGAAGACTAGCACAAACCGGGATACATATCGAAAGAGGCGCAGGCCTCCTGCCTGGGATCCTCCTAACTACTCCTGGTCGTCGTCAGCGGGCTGCACATAGTAGTAGGCACCTCCGGTGTAGTAGTCGTCATCGACGGTGGCCATTGCTCCTGGGCCCCATCGTCTGGTCGCAGCAACCGGGTAAAGAAAGGGGGAAAAAGTGGGAACAAGGCAACCGTGAGTACTCATCTAAAGTACTCGCAAGCAAGGAGCTACACTACATATGCATGGATATATGTGTAAAGGGCCATATCAGTGGACTGAACTGCAGAATGCCAGAATAAGAGGGGGACAGCTAATCATGTCGAAGACTACGCTTCTGGCAGCCTCCGCCTTGCAGCTTGTTGCAGAGAGTAGACTGAAGTCCTCCAAGCAGCATCACATAGCAATAATCCTACCCGGCGATCCCCTCCTCGTAACCCTGAGAGAGAGCGACCACCGGGTTGTATCTGGCACTTGGAAGGGTGTGTTTTATTAAGTATCCGGTTATAGTTGTCATAAGGTCAAGGTACAACTCCAAGTCGTCTCACATCAAGATCACGGCTATTCGAATAGATTAACTTCCTGCAGGGTGCACCACATAACCCAACACGCTTGATCCCATTTGGCGGACACACTTTCTGGGTCATGCCCGTGCGGAAGATCAACACGTCGCAGCCCCACCTAGGCTCAACAGAGGTCAGACGCCGGTCTAAACCTAAGCGCCAGGTGCAGGCCCATCGCCTCGAGCACACGCATGTTGTGTGGGCGGCCGGAAGCAGACCTAGCCTAGTGGCGTTCCGGTCCAATCCGGGCAGCTGGCCGGCCGACGTCACGAAGTGCTTCGCCGATACCACGACGCCGAGTGCCCATATCTTTCCCACGTAGTTGGTTAGTGCGTATAGGCCCGTAGCTGCACTCGGATCAAATACCAAGATCTCGTTAAGCGTGTTAAGTATCCGCTGAATGCCAAGCAGGCTGTGCCCACCTCTCTCCTAGACGGTCTCAACCTGCCTGCCGCTCCGCCACAAAGATCCACTCGCGGGTGCTCCACCAGCCGACCCGACTTTAGTCTCCACATGTATCATGTATAAAGTATATAGTATATACCCGAGATCACCTCCCGAGTATCTCGGCCTGATAGTATAGCACAGCAGACGGACAAGAATGTAGGGCCATAGATGGAATACTAGCATCCTATACTAAGCATGTAGGATTATAGGTAAAGGTAACAACAGTAGTAACAAGGACAGGCTATGCATCAGGATAGGTATAACAGAAAGCAGTAACATGCTACACTACTCTAATGCAAGCAGTATAGAGTAGAATAGGCGATATCTGGTGATCAAGGGGGGGCTTGCCTGGTTGCTCTGGCAAGAGAGAGGGGTCGTCAACTCCGTAGTCGTACTGGGTAGCAGCGGCGTCGGTCTCGGTGTCTAGCGGAAGAAGAGGGGGGAAGAAACAATGAATACAATGCAAACAGATGCATAATGATGCAATACTAGACAAGTAACGGTGCTAGGGGTGCCCTAACGCGGTATGAGGTGATTCGGTGAAGGGGGGAAGCATCCGGGCAGGTATTCCCGGTGTGTCGCGTTTTAGGGCGAAGGAGCCGGGAGGGAAAGTTGCGAGTTCGAAAGGTTAGGGGTGTGGCGGACGAACGGGTTAAGAACCGGAATCGCCTCGCCGTTTCTAAGCAACTTTCATGTTGAAAATAATTTAATCCGAAGTTACGGATTAAAAGATATGATTTTCTAAAGATTTTATTAATTTACGAGATTTAATTAATTATTTAAATTCATTCGAAATGGATTTATGACATCAGCATGATGTCATGCTGATGTCGACAATCAACATGGTTGACTAGTTAACTTTGACGTGTGGGTCCCAAATTGTCATTGATTGTTTAGTTAATTAGGACTTAGCTAATCTAATTCTTTGTTAATTAACTAACTAGTTAATTAGATTAATTTAAACATGATTAATTAACTTTATTAATTCACTAATTAATTAACTAATTAATTATTAATTTTATTAATTCATTTTTATTTTATTTTATTTTATTTTATAAAACGTTCTGGGGCGGGGCCCCCTTGTCATAGGCCCTAGGGGCCTTATCGAATTGCAAGCGTTCTTGGCCGCCTCGGTCAGCGCAATGGCGTCGGCCCGTTTTGGCGTTACCCAAGCCGATGGAGGCGCCGGTAGCGTGGGTTCTGAGCTTTAAGGCGGGCGCTGGCCGTGGGAAGAAGCGGTGGGCGGCTTGGCGCCCGATGGCACGTGGTCGCGGCCGGGCGAGGAAGGATAGGGATGGCTGGCGGAGTGCACTGGCGGGGGGTGTGGCGTGTAACATCCCAAATTTTCAATTTGGAATGTTATACATTAGGTCATCATGCATATCATATTTTTCTCGCATTTTCCGATCCTAGAAAATTTCATGCAACTCAAGGACCCTCGGAGAGTTGGAAGTTTCATTATTTTCATATTTGGGATTTCTCAAATTTTGGAAATAGGATCATTGGATTTATTTAATTATCTTCATAAAGTTTTCCTATAACAATCTCAAGAGAGGGAATAATATGACTTTCCCAAAGATCTAGGAAAAATGAAGATATTATAAATAAACCAAATTTTGTTTTTGAAAGATTTATTTTGCTTAGGCAAAAATGAGCATTTTAAAAATTTTATGCATGTTTGCCGTTTTTAAAGTTCATTTTGTTCGACTCATTTTTAGGAGTCGGGGAAAATTTGTTTTATTTAAATCGGAGTTCGTTTGATATTTTTTTTAATTCGTTTGGTTTTATTTAAAAAAACGCGCGCCTCCCCCCCTGGGCCAAGGCCCAGCCGGCCCAGCCAGCCAGGCCCCAGCCCAGCGCGCCCCCCCGGCCCACCTCCCTCTCTCCTCGGCTCGGCCCGGCCTTGACCCCGCCGCCACGACGCGCCGCCGCCCGTGTCGGGTCGGACACCGCCGTGCCCCCTCCCCCAAGGCACCGGAGCCCCCCTCCTATTTAACCCGCGGACCCCTCTCTCTCACCTCGATCCGCCGCCGCCCCCAAGCCGAGCCGCCCGCCGAGGACGCCCGCCGCCGTCGCCGGAGCACCCGCCGCCCTCGTCGCCCTCCCGACCCACCGCCCGCCGACCCGCCGCCCCTCCCGACCCAGCCGGAGCCCAGGAGAGCCACCGGAGGTAGCCGCCAGCCGCCCGATCCGGTTTTCCCTAATAAACCGAATTCTTTTTATTAAAAAAAGATGTTCGGTTTTTTTCAAAAAACCTAGATTGGTTTTATTTTTTTCGGTTTTCTTATTTAATGAACGTTCACCGACCCGTTCGTTTCAATGAACGCGTTCGTTGGATTAGTTCTGTTAACGAACGTCCATTATTTAATCCGTTCGTCGTTTTCTTTTAAATCGGATTTAATCCGTTATTTTTCAGATTCGATTTCTGATCCGATTTTCAAATCTGTTTTATTTCTTGCTCGTTTATCGGAATCAGGTGATTCAAGCGCCTGGAGTTTCGTGGATTTAAACCGCCGTTCCGACTACCCTACTTACACAGAGTTTTGCTACTATAAAATTTTGACCTAATTTCAGATTGCTAAACCGAGTCGTTCTCTCTCGAGTTCCGACTTTCGATGCCTTATATGAATCGATTCTTTTGCCACCAGGGTTCTTAAGTTGGACTATCTGGTTAGATCTTTTATTCGAGATTTCCCTGTGCATTAGATGAGTAATAATTGTATGCTTGTTGTTTGTCTGCGTTAGATCACCGGAGTGCGCCGCTTGTTATTTGAATCTCTAGGACTCATGGATCATCAACAAGGCAAGTAACACTTTGATCATACCTTTTCTACTACCCGGTTTTATTGCATTAGATCAAGCCCTCAAACACTTGCATGTTTAGGATCTAATTAAATTGTGGGTTTGGGAAGTAGATTGAGGTAGTACCTATTACTGCTTTTACTTATGAAACCTTGGGAGTTACTTCTACGTTTGCTTATTGTGCCATGCTATGCTAGTAGACGTGGATTGGGTGAGTGAATATCCATGACAGATGTGAGATTGTTAATTAATGGTTTATCTAAGGTGGCAACCTAAACACACATCTGGGTGGATTGAGGCACTGGTTTCTATCGAGGACTTGCTGTATTTCTTGGACCGCCACCTGTGCTCTAAGGGATCATAAGATTATTCAAACTGGAAACTTCCGTGTGCAGCCACAAGCCAATTATGGGCTCTGGCGTAGTTGACTAAGTTGTGCGAACTCTTACGGGTAGGCTAGCTGATGTAGGGGATGTAGGTTGGTACGGTCTACCCACATGTAAGGTGCTAAGCGCTTACGAAAGACTATGTCTCGGTCATCCGTTTCTCAAACACCATGCGGTCACGAGAACCAAGCGGAGGCGATCGAGTCTTGTGGGGAAAAGTGCGCAAACCTCTGCAGAGTGTATAAACTAATCATGATTAACCGTGTCCCCGGTTATGGACATTTTGAGTATCTAGTACTTGAATATCATGTGAATCTCAACATGTTACTTCTAATAATAAAGTTATTGGGTTTTAATGAGTATTTTTAATTGGGATTGAGGATCTTTGTCAACCATTCTCAATGTTTAACAACCACCATGATAGTTAAATAAAATTATTCCTTTGATGTAGGGAAAAATCAGCTTTATGCAAAAATGTAACCGTAGAGCCTTACCACCAGCCAAATATGCATGTAGTATAGTCTTGTTGCTTCATTGTTCTCTATGTGTTACATTGCCAGCATATTCCATGTCTTGACCGTTTTGGCTGCAACTTTTCATGTTGAGACTTTTCGCATGACAGTAAGGTGTTAGGTCGTGGTTCTATACTCGGTGATGCCGTTGGAGTTGATGGACTCACTCGTTTTCCAAGCCTTCCATTGTTATTATTAGATGGCCTTAAGCCATATTATTGTATTAAGTTCCCTTGTGGACAACGATGTAATAAGTGTGTGATTGCTACTCTGCTATAAATCCTTGAAATCTTGTGTGGTGTCGACATTCTTGATCCGGGGATGACACCGAGCACGAGCGTTAGATCCATTCGGTCTGGTCGCTCTGAGAGAATGGTATCGAGCACACGATTTGTGAGACACGACCACTAAGATAAAGCCATAGATCACTATTCTCTTCCCATTTTCTAACTCCTCATCTTTTCTACTCTCTTTAGGATGACGGACGCGAAGATCAAGTACACCCAACCGGATGAAGGCACACCTTTTGGATTTCACTTGAAGGAAGTTACCAAGTACCTGAACATAGGACTACCAAGTTTCACCGGGACTTTCAACGCCACTCTGCCTGAAGAGGAGCGCTGGAAGATTCATGCTCACGTTCCAGGAAGGACATTCGCCCCAATCACCAAGCCTATAGATAGTGTTTTCAGTGCACCAACTTGGAGTGCAGGAAAGAGCATGGCAGCTCACATCACCATGGGACGCATTGGAGAAGTTTGTCAAGAAGACCTCAAGGACACAATCTACCAGATTTGCGGACGCCGAGATGACAAATGGGACGTCGTCAGCACCAAGAAGGATAGATCCATTGCCGCATTCATCCAGGAGTTAAACCAGCACATTCGACGCCAGGAGAACCAGATGTGCAATGATATGTTGGAGTTGCAGAATGCAAAAGGAAGGATCATCGAGCTTGAAGAAGAACTAAAGACAACTCGCAAGGACTATATGGGCGAGATCGTAGCTCTAGCAAGACACAATAACGATCTTAAGTACGAGATTGAAGAACTCAAGAAGAAGTTGGCGCTCGGGAATGAAGACCGGTATGTCAATTGCCCAAGCGACTACATCAACATCGACGACATCGATTCGGATCCAAGTGAACCCGACTTTGAAGACGAATTTGGAGCGAGACATTATGGAGTCTTCCACGGTTCAAATTAGTAGAAGTCCCCACATATTAGTAGTATTCCCTCCATGTAAATCCTTATAGTACACGCACTTTTGCGATAGTTAGATCATTGTAAGCCTTTGTTTGATTGAATGAAGTGATTTTGTGTGTATTTGCTCATGTGCATTTGGGTAGTGATTCCCCTTAGACCTCATTCTATTCTAAATTCTCATCTTTTCTAAACCCATTAGATGCCTCCGAGACGCGATCCGGATTCGTTTTCCGCCAGAGATCACCCAACTGATCCAAGAGAATACCACGATTCAAACATTGGTGCGTAAACCAGTGGCAACAACAACAACAACAACCCACCACCACCACCACCACTGCGGATCATCCGACTCGTTTCCTTAGACTAAACCCGCGGTGTATTCCAAAGAGCACCGAGCCAATTGTAGCAGATGACTGGCTCCGCAAGATAGGAAGGGAGCTGACCATCGCAGGATGCACGGATGGAGAAAGAGTGAAGTTTGCAAAGACATCGGCTTGAAGGACCCGCAAGACATGGTGGGAGAATTTCACGACCACTTACCCCGTGAGACACCATCACATGGGATCAATTTCAGCAAGCTTTTCAGACCGCCCATGTTTCAGCAGGAGCTATGGCCATGAAGAAGCGTGAGTTTCGCAATTTACGCCAAGGAGGAAGAATTTGTTGGCAAGACGTGGATGACTTTAGTAAACTAGCACGTTATGCCCCGGATAGCGTTGCTCTTGATGCAGCTAAACAGAGAAGTTTCTAGAAGGACTGAATGATGAGTTCAGCATGCCGTTGATGGTAGCCAGTTCAATAACTACCAGGAGTTAGTAGACCGAGCTCTCATGATTGAAGGAAAGCAAAGACAAATTGAGAACCGCATAAGCGGAAGTATGGGCAAGGGAAGTATAACTCTGGAGCTCAGCAGAAACCTCGTTATACCCCTAAGTCAGGAATTCAGTTTCAGCATACCCATGGAGGAGGTAATTCGCATAACCATAACAGCACTAAGAATGGGAACGGGAATGGAGGAAGCAATGGACAGAATCGCACCAACCCGTCAACACCATCCAAAGTAGACCTGAGTCATATTACTTGCTTTAAGTGCCGCAAGACTGGGCATTATACCAATGGTATCCGAAGGCCGTAATGGAAATGGCAATGGAAGCTCGGAAAGAAGCCCAACCCTTTCAATAGAGGACGGTGAACCTCATTGAAGTGGAGGAGGTTGAAGATCAGCCCGATGCGATGTCGGTAAGTTTTTGGTTAAGTCATTTACTGCAGTTGTTCTTTTAAATCTTTGGTGCATCGCATTCATACATATCAAGGGATTTGTGGATAAGTACCAGTTACCAACCCAAGCCCTTAGGTCACCCATGCTAGTAACCTCACCCGGAGCAGAGTACATGGCTAGTAAATGGTGTGATCGATCGCCATTAAGGATTGGACACTATGTTTTCCCCTCGGACCTAATAGTTACGGAATCCCAAGGATTGGATGTGATATTAGGTATGGATTGGTTATCAAGGTATGGAGGAAACATAGATTGCACCACAAAGTCAATTTTGCTCACCACACCAGAAGGAAGAAGGATTAAGTATGTATCACGACACGAGCCGAGGAGAGCACAAGTTAATTGCTTATCAGGAGTGGTACAGGAAGAAGTACCAGTGGTGAAGGATTTTCCGATGTATTTCCTAAGAGTTGCTGTGAATGCCACCGGATAGAGACATTGAGTTTTTGATCGAGCTGTTGCCAGGAACAGGCCCGATATCGAAGCGACCATATCGGATGCCAGCACAGGATTTGGCGGAAATCAAGAAGCAGATTAAGGAGCTTTTGGATAAAGGTTTTATACGTCCAAGTTCTTCACCTTGGGGATCACCCGTTTTGCTAGTGGAGAAGAAGGACGGATCGTTAAGAATGGTTGTTGATTATCGTGGATTGAATGAAGTAACAATCAAGAACAAGTACCCACTACCTATGATAAATGATCTGCTTGATCGCTTGCAAGGAGCCAAGGTGTTTTCCAAGATCGACTTGCGATCAGGGTACCATCAGTTGAAAATTCGGGAGCAGGACATACCCAAGACAGCATTTACCACGAGATATGGACTATACGAGTATACCGTTATGTCATTTGGACTGACTAACGCACCAGCCTATTTCATGAACCTCATGAACAAAGTGTTTATGGAGTTTTTGGATAAGTTCGTCGTGGTGTTCATTGATGACATTTTGATTTTCTCGAAGAATGAAGAGGAACATTTGCGATTGGTTTTGGAGAAACTGAGGGAACACCAGTTGTATGCCAAGTTCAGCAAATGTGAGTTTTGGCTAAAGGAAGTTGGATTTCTCGGACATGTTATATCCGGAGAAGGAATAGCAGTTGACCCCACAAAAGTTGAGACCATAACCAAATGGGAAGCACCAACGACAGTTGGAGAGATTCGGAGTTTCCTTGGACTCGCAGGATACTACCAAGGTTCATTGAGAATTTCTCAAGGATTGCCAAGCCTATGACAGAATTGTTGAAGAAGGGAAACAAATTCATATGGACTGAGGACTGCGAGGCAAGTTTTCAGGAGTTGAAGAAAAGATTAGTTACCTCACCAGTTTTGATATTGCCAGATCAGACTAAGGATTATGAGGTATTGCGACGCTTCACGTCGAGGACTGGGAGCAGTGCTTATGCAAGAAGGAAGAGTTGTTTCGTATGCTTCACGACAACTTAAGCCCCATGAGTTGAATTATGCCACTCATGATTTGGAGTTAGCAGCCGTTGTGCATGCCTTGAAGACGTGGAGACATTTTCTCATTGGAAATCATTGTGAAGTATATACGGATCACAAGAGTTTGAAGTACATCTTCACACGTATGAATTGAATCTCGACAAAGGAGATGGTTGGAGCTTATTAAGGATTATGATATGAGATTGCATTATCACCCCGGAAGGCTAATGTCAGAGCAGACGCATTGAGCCGTAAGAGCCACGTCAATACCCTAATGATGGGAGGAATACCCAATGAGTTAGCCAAGACCTTCGAGAGCTATGTTTGGAAATAGTTCCGAGAGGCTATGTAGCAGCATTGGAGATTCAAATACATCGATGGACAAAATTAGAGAAGCCCAAAAGGCAGATAAGGAAGTTGCCTCTATAAAGGAGAAAATGAGCAAAGGAAAAGCTAAAGGATTTCGTGAGGATGAGCACAATACCCTATGGTTTGAAGACCGTGTTTATGTGCCCAATGACCCGTAGATCGGAAGTTGATTTTACAAGAAGCCCATGATTCACCGTATTCGATTCACCCAGGAAATACCAAGATGTATTTGGATTTGAAGAACACTTTCTGGTGGACCGGAATGAAGAAGGATATTGCGGAGTATGTAGCAGTTTGCGACGTATGTCAGAAAGTAAAGGCAGAGCATCAGAAGCCAGCAGGATTGTTACAACCGTTGCCGATACCCGAATGGAAGTGGGATAAACTAGGCATGTATTTCATCACAGGTTTGCCAAAGACCCGTTCAGGATATGACTCGATTTGGGTTATAGTCGACCGTTTGACTAAGGTAGCTCATTTTATTCTAGTCAAGACCACCTATAGCAGTGCTAAGTTGGCAAAGATATACATGACCAGAATTGTGTGCTTACACGGAGTTCCGAGGAGCATCGACGATAGAGGAACCCAGTTTACCTCGAAATTTTGGAACCGGTTGCACGTAAACATTGGGAACCCGATTGGAATTGATACATGCTTTCCACCCACGTAATCGATGGACAGACCGAGAGAGTCAATCAGATTTTGGAGGACATCTTTGAGAGCTTGTGCCCTAGATTATGGATCTAGCTGGGATGACAATTTGCCGTATGCAGAATTTTCCTACAACAACAGTTACCAAACCAGTTTGAAGATGGCACCTTCGAGGCTTTGTATGGAAGAAGGTGCAGGACACCGTTGTTATGGGACTAAACCGGAGATCGTCGGTTGTTTCGACCAGATTTGATTAAGGAGTGCGAGCAGAAAGTTAAGTTGATTCGAGACAGGCTCAAGGTAGCCAGATCTGCATAAAAGAGCTATGCCGATTCAAAGCGCCAGCGATTGAGTATGAAGTTGGAGATAGAGTATATCTCGAGTATCCCCGCCGAGGAGTTAAGCGTTTTGGAGTTAAAGGAAAGTTAGCACCCGTTTCGTTGGACCATATAAGATTTTGCAACGCATGGGAGAAGTTGCTTATAAGTTGAAATTGCGGAAGGACTGTCAGGAGTTCATGATGTATTCCATGTTTCTCAGTTGAAGAAATGTCACCCCGAGATAGCAGAGGTACCGTTAAGAGATACTGTACCGTTGGAAGCAATTCAGTTGAAGGATGATTTAACATATGAGGAAAAACCGGTTAAGATTCTCGATTATGCCAGCAGAGTTAACCGCAGCAAGGTTATCAAGTTTTGCAAAGTTCAGTGGAGCCACCACACTGAGGATGAAGCCACAGGGAAAGAGAGGAAGTTTTGCTAAAGGACCACCCTCACCTATTTTCTAGCCAACCCGAATCTCGAGGGCTAGATTCATCTTAAGGGGGTAGGTTTGTAACATCCCAAATTTTCAATTTGGAATGTTATACATTAGGTCATCATGCATATCATATTTTTCTCGCATTTTCCGATCCTAGAAAATTTCATGCAACTCAAGGACCCTCGGAGAGAGTTGGAAGTTTCATTATTTTCATATTTGGGATTTCTCAAATTTTGGAAATAGGATCATTGGATTTATTTAATTATCTTCATAAAGTTTTCCTATAACAATCTCAAGAGAGGGAATAATATGACTTTCCCAGCATCTAGGAAAAATGAAGATATTATAAATAAACCAAATTTGGTTTTTGAAAGATTTATTTTGCTTAGGCAAAAATGAGCATTTTAAAAATTTTATGCATGTTTGCCGTTTTTAAAGTTCATTTTGTTCGACTCATTTTTAGGAGTCGGGGAAAATTTGTTTTATTTAAATCGGAGTTCGTTTGATATTTTTTTAATTCGTTTGGTTTTATTTAAAAAAAAACGCGCCGCCCCCCCCCCTGGGCCAAGGCCCAGCCGGCCCAGCCAGCCAGGCCCCAGCCCAGCGCGCCCCCCCGGCCCACCTCCCTCTCCTCCCTCGCGCGCTCGGCCGCCCGAGCGGAGCCCCGCCGCCGCACGCCACCGCCCGCCGCCCGTGTCCGGGTCGGACACCCGCCGCCGTGCCCCCTCCCCCAAGGCACGGAGCCCTCCTATTTAACCCGCGGACCCCCTCTCTCACCTCGATCCGCCGCCCCCCAAGCCGAGCCGCCGCCGCCGAGGACGCCGCCGTCGCCGAGCACCCCGCCTCGTCGCCTCCCGACCCCACCGCCCGACCACGCCGCCCCTCCCGACCTCAGCCGGAGCCTCACGGAGAGCCACCGGAGGTAGCCGCCGCCCAGCCGCCCGATCCGGTTTTCCCTAATAAACCGACCGGTTTTATTTAAAAAGATGTTCGGTTTTTTTTCAAAAAACCTAGATTGGTTTTATTTTTTTCGGTTTTCTTATTTAATGAACGTTCACCGACCCGTTCGTTTCAATGAACGCGTTCGTTGGATTAGTTCTGTTAACGAACGTCCGTTATTTAATCCGTTCGTCATTTTCTTTTAAATCGGATTTAATCCGTTATTTTTCAGATTCGATTTCTGATCCGATTTTCAAATCTGTTTTATTTCTTGCTCGTCTATCGTAATCAGGTGATTCAAGCGCTCGAGTTTCGTGGATTTAAAACCGCCGTTCCGACTACTACCCTACTTACACAGAGTTTTGCTACTATAAAATTTTGACCTAATTTCAGATTGCTAAACCGAGTCGTTCTCTCTCGAGTTCCGACTTTCGGTGCCTTATATGAATCGATTCTTTTGCCACCAGGGTTCTTAAGTTGGACTATCTGGTTAGATCTTTTATTCGAGATTTCCCTGTGCATTAGATGAGTACTTATTGTATGCTTGTTGTTTGTCTGCGTTAGATCACCCGGAGTGCGCCGCTTGTTACTTCGAATCTCTAGGACTCTCGGATCATCAGCAAGGCAAGTAACACTTTGATCATACCTTATCTACTACCCAGTTTTATTGCATTAGATCAAGCCCTCAAACACTTGCATGTTTAGGATCTAATTAAATTGTGGGTTTGGGAAGTAGATTGAGGTAGTACCTATTACTGTTTTACTTATGAAACCTTGGGAGTTACTTCTACGTTTGCTTATTGTGCCATGCTATGCTAGTAGACGTGGATTGGGTGAGTGAATATCCATGACAGATGTGAGATTGTTAATTAATGGTTTATCTAAGGTGGCAACCTAAACACACATCTGGGTGGATTGAGGCACTGGTTTCTATCAGGACTTGCTGTATTTCTTTGGACCGCCACCCAGGCTCTAAGGGATCATAAGATTATTCAAACTGGAAACTTCCGTGTGCAGCCACAAGCCAATTATGGGCTCTGGCGTAGTTGACTAAGTTGTGCGAACTCTTACGGGTAGGCTAGCTGATGTAGGGGATGTAGGTTGGTACGGTCTACCCACATGTAAGGTGCTAGGACTTACGAAAGACTATGTCTCGGTCATCCGCTTTCTCAAACACCATGCGGTCACGAGAACCAAGCGGAGGCGATCGAGTCTTGTGGGGAAAAGTGCTAAACCTCTGCAGAGTGTATAAACTAATCATGATTAGCCGTGTCCCCGGTTATGGACGTTTTGAGTATCTAGTACTTGAATATCATGTGGATCTCAACATGTTACTTCTAATAATAAAGTTATTGGGTTTTAATGAGTATTTTTAATTGGGATTGAGGATGCTGTCAACCATTCTCAATGTTTAACAACCACCATGATAGTTAAATAAAATTATTCCTTTGATGTAGGGAAAAATCAGCTTTATGCAAAATGTAAATCAGAGAGCCTTACCACCAGCCAAATATGCATGTAGTATAGTCTTGTTGCTTCATTGTTCTCTATGTGTTACATTGCCGATATTCCATGTCTTGACCCGTTTTGGGCTGCAACTTTTCATGTTGCAGACTTTTCAGACGCATTTAGTAAGGTGTTAGGTCGTGGTTCTATACTCGGTGATGCCGTTGGAGTTGATGGACTCACTCGTTTTCCAAGCCTTCCGCTGTTATTATTAGATGGCACGAAGCCATATTATTGTATTAAGTTCCCTTGTGGACAACGATGTAATAAGTGTGTGATTGCTACTCTGCTATAAATCCTTCGAAGTACTGTGTGGTGTCAGCATTACTGATCCAGGGATGACACTGAGCACAGAGCGTTAGATCCATTCGGGTCTGGTCGCTACAGCGGCGCCGGCGGAGGATAGAGCCTGTGGTTGACTGTGGCGCGACGGAAGGTGACCCCCGAGGGGGCGGGCGAGCAACAAGGGAGCAAGCCACGGCAAGACGCCTAAGGCCGGGCAGCGTAGGCGTGGCGCGTGGCTGTGGGATCATGGTCGCGAGGGAGAGGGGAGGGGAAGAGGCTCACATCGAGCCTGTCGTTGTGCAATCGCGTGCTCGGGGAGGGCCTGAGGTAGAGGGCGGCGTCGATGGAGTCCGACGAGGAGGAGTCGAGGAGGAGGACGGCGAGGTCGAGGCGGCATTGGGCGAGGGAGATCCAGTTGAGGGGGGCGCCGCACAGTCCAGTGGACGCCATGGCCGCGAGGAGGAGGGCTCTGGCGTGGTGGCATCGCGGGGAGGACAGAGGCGCGGCGGGCGACGGTGACGGAGCCCATGGCGGGGCGCGGGGTCGGGCGCCGGATGGCACGGCCGTTGCCTCGATCCAGAGGGGATCGAGGAGTGGGTGAGCGAGGGGAGTGGGGATGGGAAGTGGCGACGTGGGGGTGTCGGTTAGGGTTTGGTGCCCCCAGGGGGTTATAGGCCATGGGAGGGAGTGGGTCGGCTGGTAGGCCTTGGTTGGGCCGAGGCCAGATTGGCTGGGGTTTTCTTTTCCTTTTTGTTAGTTTTCTTTTCTGTTTTTGTGTTTTCTTCTCTTTTTATTTATTTTCTTTTCTGTTTTAAATCATTTTAAAATATTTAGGCATTTTCTAAAAAGGAGTCCTCTTCACTATAATTACCTATGTAATATTAGGCACTACCCAAACATTTTTGTTTTAACTTTTGAAAAGTTTGATGATTGACATTATTTAAATTTCTGGATTTGAAAAGTTTTGATCCAGCGCGAGATTAGCAACAGTAACCTGGGTGACATGGCACCATTCGTAGGGTATTAATGTAGCATAATTATCCGGGCGTCACACTAAGCTTGGGGATGCCCCGGTTGGCATCCCATCTTTCTTCTTCAACAAATATCGGTATACCTCGGTTTTTGTTTTGCTCACATGATTTGTGTCCTTTGTGTTTTTGTTTTTCCTTTAAGAACCATGCTAGTATGAGATGTCCCTTCATCAATTTATAGAATACTTAATGTGCTTCACTTATATCTTTTAAGTATGATCTTATAGAATTGCCCTTTGTGCTTCACTTAAATCTTTTGAGTATGGTTTTGTAGAATGCTTCGTGTGCTTCACTTATACATTTTGAGCTTGGATATAGAATGCTCCATGAACTTCACTTATATCTTTTGGAGTATGAATAATATTATCATCTAAAGTGGGTTTGGAAGAGTGCCCACTTTAGGATTTAGTGATCCCACTATTCCGAATGAGAAGAATTTTGCTTATGTGGAGAGTAGAAAAATTTCTATGCTTGTAGATCATGAAAATAATGCTTTATGTGATGTTTATATTGTTGAATTCATTCATGATGCTACTGAAAATTATTATTAGGGAGGAATATATGCTTGTAGGAGTTGCAATAATACCAAGTTTCCTCTCTATGTGCTTAAAGTTTTGAAGTTATACTTGTTTTGCCTTCCTATGCTAGTTGATTCTTGTTCCTATAAATTATGTGCTCAAAAAATTCCTAGGCATAGGAAGTGGGTTATATTAAAATATGCTAGTCATATTCTTCATGATGCTCTCTTTATGTTTCAATTCTTTTCTTTTATGTGAGCATCATTGAAATCATCATGCCTAGCTAAAAGGCACTAAAGAAAAGCGCTTGTTGGGAGACAACCCAATATTTACCCTTACTGTTTTTGTGTTTTTACATGATTAAGCTACTGTATTAATCATGTTTTGTAGCTTTTTGTTTCAATAAAGTGCCAAGTAAGACCTTTGGGAAGACTTGGGTGAAAGTTAATGTGATCTTCTTTGTAAAAACAGAAACTTTGCGCTCACGAGATTAGCTGCCATTTTTTTTACAGAAGAGTGCTTTTGAGTTGATTATTTTTGCAGAAGATTAATAGGAAAATTACTCACGTCCACCAATTTATTTCATAATTTTTGGAGTAGAAGAAGTATGGTTGCTGTTCAGATCATTACAGACTTTTCTGTTTCTGACAGATTCTGTTTTCATTGCATAGTTTGCTTGTTTTCTAATTTCTATGGCTTATATTTCTCAATATAAATTGTAGAAATGATATGGTACAGTAGGCATTATGTGATAACAATTATGAACCTTGTCTTTGACAGTACCAAAGTGAATGGTTTACTCTTTATCATACTAACCTATCTCACGAAGTTCCGTTAAACTTTGTGTGATTGAAGTTTTCAAGCTTTGGGTGAGATATCGATATGAGGAGACTAAGGAGTGGGAAGACCCTAAGCTCGGGGATGCCTAAGGCACCCCAAGGTAATATTCAAGGAAGACTCAAGCGCCTAAGCTTGGGGATGCCCCGGAAGGCATCCCCTCTTTCGTCTTCAAAACTATCGGTATACCTTACTCGGAGCTATATTTTTATTCATCACATGATATGTGTTTTGCTTGGAGTGTATTTTCAATTTTACTTGCTGTTTGAATAAAATCATTGGATCTGAATTATTGAATGAAAAAGAATCCTCCCATGGCTAGTTAATTATTTGACTACTCAGTGTTCTTCACTTGTATCTTTTTGGAGTAGTTTGTCATTTACTCACGTGCTTCATGTATATCCTATGAGTAAATGGTTGAATGAATTGAATATCATAAATCTGAATTTTTATATGTTTCATATGCTTATAACATGGGGAGTAATGACTTCACACATAATAAGTATAGGTAGTAAACTTATTGAAAGTTAGCAAACGTAGAATTGGTCACTTGAACAATTAATGAAAGAATATTGAAGGAAGAGAGATTTCACATATAAATATACTATCCTGGACATCTTTTGCAATTGTGAGCACTCATTAAAATATGACATGCTACAAGGTTGATGTTGGACAAGGAAGACAACTTAATGGGTTATGTTTTCCTATATCCGAAATAAAGTATATTGTCATGGATCATCGAACATGCTGAGCTTGACTTTCCCCCTCATGCTAGCCAAATTCTTTGCACCAAGTAGAGACACTACTTGTGCTTCCGAACATCCCTTAAACCAGTTTTGCCATGAGAGTCCACCATCCCTACCTAAGGATTGAGTAAGATCCTTCAAGTAAGTTGTCATCGGTGCATGCAATAAAAATTGCTCCTTAAATATGTATGATCTATTAGTGCGAGAAAATAAGATTTATACAAACTTGTGATAGGGAAGAAATAAAAGCGACGGACTGCATAATAAAGGTCTCTATCACAAGAGGCAATATAATGTGACGTTCTTTTGCATTAAGATTTTGTGCATCCAACCATGAAAGCGCATGACAACCTCGGCTTCCCTCTGTGAAGGGCCTATCTTTTACTTTTACCTTCTACCCTTATACAAGAGTCATGGTGATCATCACCTTTCCTTTTTACACTTCATGATGAATGGGAACCTACAATTAGAATTATCGTTGATGCTTTGAGTTGATGCTTTGATGCAATCTTATGAAGAAAAACTTGAGTTGGAAGTTTCTATCCCTAGAAAACTTTATGATGAATGGGAACCTACAATTAAAATTAAAATTAAAGATCATGAATGTTATGATTTGTGTGATTTGGGTGCTAGTGTTTCCATGATCCCAAAAACTTTATGTGATTTGTTAGGTTTCCGTGAATTTGATGATTGCTCTTTAAACTTGCATCTTGCGGATTCCACTATCAAGAAACCTATGGGAAGAATTAATGATGTTCTTATTGTTGCAAATAGGAATAATGTGCCCGTAGATTTCATTGTTCTTGATATAGATTGCAATTCTTCATGTCCTATTATTCTCGGTAGACCTTTCCTTAGAACGATCGGTGCAATTATTGATATGAAGGAAGGGAGTATTATATTCCAATTTCCGTTAAGTAAATGCATGGAACACTTCCCTAGAAAGAAAATTAAATTACCATATGAATCTATTATGAGAGCCACTTATGGATTGCCTACCAAAGATGGCAATACCTAGATCTATCCTTGCTTTTATGCCTAGCTAGGGGCGTTAAATGATAGCGCTTGTTGGGAGGCAACCCAATTTTATTTTTAGTTTTTTTTTGCTTTTTGGTTATGTTTAGGAATAAATATTTGATCTAGCCTCTGGTTAGATTTGTTTTTGTGTTTTAGTTAGTGTTTGTGCCAATTTAAACCTATAGGATCTTCTTGGATGATAGTTATTTGATCTTGCTAAAAATTCCAGAAACTTTCTGTTTAGGAAAACAATTGTTAAAACTCACCAGAACGTGATAAAATACTGATTCCAATTGCAGAAGATCAATAAACAAATTATCTAGGTCTTCCTATTTTGGTAGATTTTTCTGAGTTCCAGAAGTTTGCGTTAGTTACAGATTACTACAGGCTGTTCTGTTTTTGACAGATTCTGTTTTTCGTGTGTTGTTTGCTTATGTTGATGAATCTATGGCTAGTAAAATAGTTTATAAACCATAGAGAAGTTGTAATACAGTAATTTTAACACCAATATAAATAAAGAATGAGTTCAATACAGTACCTTGAAGTGGTGTTTTGTTTTCTTTCGCTAACGGAGCTCACGAGATTTTCTGTTAAGTTTTTGTTGTGAAGTTTCCATGTTTTGGGTATAAGATTTGATGGATTATGGAACAAGGAGTGGCAAGAGCCTAGCTTGGGGATGTCCAAGGCACCCCAAGGTAAATCCAAGGACACCAAAAAGCCAAAGCTTGGGGATGCCCCGGAAGGCATCCCCTCTTTCGTCCTCAACCATCGGTAACTTACTTGGAGCTATATTTTTATTCACCACAAGATATGTGTTTTGCTTGGAGCGTCTTGTGTGATTTGAGTCTTTGTTTGTTAGTTTGCCACAATCATGCTTGCTGTACACACCTTTTGAGAGAGACACACATGATTCGGAATTTGTTAGAATACTCTATGTGCTTCACTTATATCTTTTGAGCTATATAGTTTTTGCTCTAGTGCTTCACTTATACCTTTTAGAGCACGGTGGTGGTTGTATTTTATAGAAATTATTGATCTCTAATGCTTCAGTTATATTATGTTGAGAGTCTTAAACAACATGGTAATTTGCTTTAATTGTGAAATTAATCTTCCATATCGAGTTCATTGAATGTTAGGAGAAGTTAGATACTTGATAAGTGTTTTGAGATATAAAGGTGGTAATATTAGAGTGTGCTAGTTGAGTAATTGTGAAATTCAAAAAATACTTGTGTTAAAGTTGGCAAGTCCCGTAGCATGCACGTATGGTAAAAGTTGTGTGACAATTTTGACACATAGGTGTTCTTTTATTGCTTTCCTTATGAGTGGCGGTCGGGGACGAGCGATGGTCTTTTCCTACCAATCTATCGCTCTAGGTGCATGCGTAGTAGTTCTTTGCTTCGAGGGCTAATAAACTTTTGCAATATGAGTTCTTTATGACTAATGTGAGTCCATCGATTATACACACTCTCAACCTTCCACAATTTTCTAGCGTCTATGGTACCGCGCATTGCCCTTTCTCACCTTGAGAGTTGGTGCAAACTTCGCCGGTGCATCCAAACCCCGTGATATGATACGCTCTATCACACATAAGCCTCCTTATATCTTCCTCAAAACAGCCACCATACCTACCTATCATGGCATTTCCATAGCCATTCCGAGATATGTTGCCATGCAACTTTCCACCGTTCCGTTTATTATGACACGCTTCATCATTGTCATATTACTTTGCATGATCATGTAGTTGACATCGTATTTTGTGGCAAAGCCACTATTCATAATTTTTTCATACATGTCACTCTTGATTCATCGCATTCCCAGTACACCGCCAGAGGCATTCACATAGAGTCATATTTTGTTCTAAGTATTGAGTTGTAATTGTTGAGTCGTAAATAATAAAAGCGTGATGATCATCATTATTAGAGCATTGTCCCATGTGAGGAAAGGATGATGGAGACTATGATTGCCCCACAAGTCGGGATGAGATTACGGACTAAAAAAAGAGAAAAAGAGGCCAAAGAAAAAAAAAAGAGAAGGCCCAAAAGAAAAAAAAGGAGAAGAAAAAAATAAGAGAAAAAGAGAGAAGGGACAATGTTACTATCCTTTTTCCACACTTGTGCTTCAAAGTAGCACCGTGATCTTCATGATAGAGAGTCTCCTATGTTGTCACTTTCATATACTAGTGGGAATTTTTCATTATAGAACTTGGCTTGTATATTCCAATGATGGGCTTCCTCAAAATGCTCTAGGTCTTATTGAGCAAGAAAGTTGGATGCACACCCACTTAGTTTCTTTTGTTGAGCTTTCATATATTTATAGCTCTAGTGCATCCGTTGCATGGCAATCCCTACTCCTATCATTGACATCAATCGATGGGCATCTCCATAGCCTATTGATTAGCCGCGTCAATGTGAGACTTTCTACCTTTTTGTCTTCTCTCATAAACCCCATCATTATACTTTACTGCACCCATAGTGCTATATCCATGGCTTGCGCTCATGTATTGCGTATGAGTTGAAGAGGCTGAAGCGCGTTAAAAAGTATGGACCAATTGCTCGGCTTGTCATCGGGGTTATGCATGACGAGAACGTTTGTGTGACAATATTGAAACATAGCCTAGCTATATGATTTTGTAGGGATAAGCTTTCTTTGGCTATGTTATTTTGATAAGACATAATTGCTTGGTTAGCATGTTTGAAGTATTATTGTTTTTATGTCAACACTAAACTTTTATCTTGAATCTTTCGAATCTAAATATTCATGCCACAATAAAATATTTACATTGAGAATTATGCTAAGAAGCATTCCACATCAAAAATTCTGTTTTTTCATCATTTACCTACTCGAGGACGAGCAGGAATTAAGCTTGGGGATGCTTGATACGTCTCTAACGTATCTATAATTTTTTATTGTTCCATCCTATTATATATTCTGTTTTGGATGTTTAACGGGCTTATTTATACAATTTTATATTATTTTTGGGACTAACCTATTAACCGGAGGCCCAGCCCAAATTGTTGTTGTTTTTTCCTATTTCAGTGTTTCGCAGAAAAAGAATATCAAACGGAGTCCAAACGGAATGAAACCTTCGGGAACGTGATTTTCGGAACAAACGTGATCCAAAGGACTTGGAGTCGACATCAAGCAACAGACGAGGAAGCCACAAGGTAGGGGCGCGCCTACCCCCCTAGGCGCGCCCTCCACCCTCGTGGGCCCCTCATGGCTCCACCGACCTACTTCTTCCTCCTATATATACCTACGTACCGCCAAACCATCAGAAGCGACCACGAAAACCTAATTCCACCGCCGCAACCTTCTGTACCCGTGAGATCCCATCTTGGGGCCTTTTCCGGCGTCCCACGGAGGGGGCATTGATCACGGAGGGCTTCTGCATCAACACCATAGCCTCTCCGATGATGTGTGAGTAGCTTACCTCAGACCTTCGGTCCATAGTTATTAGCTAGATGGCTTCTTCTCTCTCTTTGGATCTCAATACAAAGTTCTCCTCGATTCTCTTGGAGATCTATTCGATGTAATCTTCTTTTGCGGTGTGTTTGTCGAGATCCGATGAATTGTGGGTTTATGATCAAGATTATCTATGAACAATATTTGAATCTTCTCTGAATTATTTTATGTATGATTGGTTATCTTTGCAAGTCTCTTCGAATTATCAGTTTGGTTTGGCATACTAGATTGATCTTTCTTGCCATGGGAGAAGTGCTTAGCTTTGGGTTCAATCTTGCGGTGTCCTTTCCCAGTGACAACAGGGGCAGCAAGGCACATATTGTATTGTTGCCATCGAGGATAAAAAGATGGGGTTTATATCATATTGCATGAGTTTATCCCTCTACATCATGTCATCTTGCTTAAAGCGTTACTCCATTCTTATGAACTTAATACTCTAGATGCATGATGGATAGCGGTCGATGTGTGGAGTAATAGTAGTAGATGCAGTATCGTTTCGGTCTACTTATCACGGACGTGATGCCTATATACATGATCATACCTAGATATTCTCATAACTATGCTCAATTCTATAAATTGCTCGACAGTAATTTGTTCACCCATCGTAATACTTATGCTATCTTGAGAGAAGCCACTAGTGAAACCTATGGCCCCTGGGTCTATTTTCCATCATATTAATCTCCCGTTATTTCCATTACTGTTTACTTGATTTCTTTACTTTTACTCTTTATCATAAAAATACCAAAAATATTATCTTATCATCTCTATCAGATCTCACTCTCGTAAGTGACCGTGAAGGGATTGACAACCCCTTTATCGCGTTCGTTGCAAGGTTCTTATTTGTTTGTGTAGGTGCAAGGGACTTGAGCGTGACCTCCTACTGGATTGATACCTTGGTTCTCAAAAACTGAGGGAAATACTTACGCTACTTTACTGCATCACCCTTTCCTCTTCAAGGGAAAACCAACGTAGTGCTCAAGAGGTAGCAACTAGTTAGCTTATAATATTGACTTGTTGCTTGTAGGTACATATGCCCTTGGGAAGGATCCACGCATCGAACCTTTTTGCGTATGGGGCAATGAGATATTGATGAACAAGCATCAAGTGAGGAAACTGATAAGGATTATTAGCAAAAAGATACGAATGGTGGCAAGCATGTTATTTGTTTATGCTCTATCCAACACAAGTAACTACAAACTCTGTAGCCTTCTCTTTTTACTGCCCATAATGAGTTGTTGACAACAATGTCTGAATCTTTTTCGTTCCCAGTGGTTCCCGTAGCAGTTTACTCAAGATTACCTCGCAAAGTACATGATTGGTGGACACGCAATGAAGGCTAAAGTATTTCATCCAGACTACAATGAGCATCGAGAAGTCCTAATAAAGACAGTGAAGGATGGACAGACAACCATCATAAGGGGTTGGCCTAGAGTCGTTTGCGCATTACACATCACTACAAAAAAATACACTTCCGTGATGATACGTGTTTGTCACAGTAGGTCGCGTTTTTTGTCATGCATGTACATCCATGACAAATTTATGACAGAATCAAGATAGTCATACCTGTGATCGTAGAAGTGTTCCATGACATTATGAAAATTATCATCACGGAAGTGTCCACTTCCATGACGATAAATCGCGGCGTCCGCGAAGTGCTTTCGTCAAGGGTGACCGACACGTGGCATCCACCGTAACGGAACGCCGTTAAGCTATCGGGTCTGGTTTTGGATCCGATAACCCGTTAACAGCCCTGACCAATGGGGATTTTCCACGTGTAAAATCATCATTGGATGGAGGAAACACGTGTCGGCTCACCGCTGGGACAGATGTCATCCACTCATTGGACAGAAGGCGCCTATGATACGTCGACACGTGGCACGGCCCAACAAGTTTAATTGGGCCGGCCCAATTAAAGGCCCACAAGTTTTGCGGACCATAATGGCCTGGCCCAGCTAAAGGCCCACAAGATTTTGCGGACCATAATGGTCCGGCCCAGTTAAAGGCCCACAAGATTTTGCGAACCATAATGGGCCGGCCCAGCTAAAGGCCCACGAGATTTTGTGGGCCATAATGGGCCGACCCAGCTAAAGGCCCACAAGATTTTTGTGTGCTATAATGGGCCGCCGGTAAAGGCCCACAAGATTCTTGCGGATCATAATGGGCCGCCCAAATTTAAAGACCCATTTAGATTTCGCCGACATTAATGGGCCGCCCACCAGAGGGCCCACAAGATTTTGAGGACCCTAGTAGGCGGCCCATTAACCGGCTGCCATGTTTTGGGCCAAATGTCGGCCCATATCTCGATCCGTCCATTAATGGCCTGCCACGTTCCGGCCTTAAAGTGGCCCATATGAGATCCGCCCGTTATAAGCCTACCATGTTACGGCCAAATTACGGCCCAGATCAGGTCCGACCCTTTAAGAGGCTTTGGGCTCAATTATGGCCCATATCAAATTCGCCCAAGAATGGACACTATGCTTTTGGGCCCACTTGCTAAAGGCCCACTTAGTAATTCGGCCTGATATTAGTTTTGGCCTATTAAGGGCCCGTTTAACATTTTGGCCCTATATTAATTTCGGCTGTTAAAAGCCCGGCCATATAGTTGGGCCTAACTACGACCCGATTTGCATCCGCCCGCTTTCGTAGCCGATATCTGATTGGGCCAAACAAGGACCGAGACAATTTTGGCCTGTTAAAAGCCCGTGATTTGATTCACACAATCATGGGCCAGGGTTCATTTCGGGCTGCTGCAGGCCCGTGAGCTGTTTCAGGCCCAACCTACATCGTGATTGCATGACGGCCCGATTATGTACCGTGATTTTACGGTTTGGCCGGTTTACTGCGAAGACAAGATATATATACAGTAAAATAACTGCAGCATTGTGAATAAGAAAAAACCTAGACTATACAATAAAGAAATTACGACATATTACATCCGCTGGGCATCAAAGTTTGCCACTATGATAATAAAGCATAAGCAGACAACAGATTACATACACTGGGCATCAAAGATCGCCACCAGTGCAAATAAACACGCCGACAAAATATTATACAAAACCGACAAAGACTTCAATAGAGTTCAAGAAAGGTTAGCCCTCATTGGGAGCCGCAGCAAGCAACCGAAAGCAAGATGATGAGATCAAGGCTTGTTCAACACTTATATCTTCCTCACTCTGAAAGATAAACAAGCAGACAAATGATAGGTTTTGCACGTAAAAGTATCAGTGCTGACAATTCATAACATTTCTTACTGACGAATAAAGTGACACATTTTAAAATTGCATTAACACAATACCATATTGTTCAGGTCAAGACATGGCAGGAAATGACATTGTGAAGGAGTTGGCAGCTTCACGGCAACACTGGATTACAGATCAAGAACTCATAAGTATCAATGGTTAGTGTGTCAATTTATACCATTTCAAATTGGCAAATAAAGAGACGGTTTAAATAATAGTAGAATGATATGACATTTTTCATAGTTAAGACATTGCAGAATATGACATCGTGCTGTAGTGGGTAGGTTCACCACACCACTGGATTACGGATGAAGAATGTATATACATGCAAAGTGCAAAAGAAGATCACTTGCTCCGTATAGTTTAATTTACATGGTATGAAGAAGGAACTTGGTTGTACAACTGAAAACTTAAATTAAGGAAGGACAAACTTTTGTTTATGAACTACATAATAAACTTTAAATAAGCAATTTGATGCAAACACCAAAAATAATGAGTGGTTGCAGTCATGCCTGACCAAGTATATACAACAAAGGTGGGAGGATGGAGATGGACAATCTTACATTGGGTGTGGCGACAGGCTCTATAAAGGCCTTGTCCATGCTGATGGGGGGCAATTCAAGAAGTTTACCACATAATCTTCTTCAAAAGCATTGCCTTTATTCTACATTTTGTTAAGAGTAAATATAGATGTGATAATATACGAAAAAATGGAGAATATTTAAGATAAGATGAAGAGTGATGCTACATAACCAAGTAGCTATAAATGTAAGTGCAGCGACACAGCAAAAGGTACATCCAAGAGCAATGCACAATTAAACTTCTTCAAAGACCAACCTTATGGTAAGAGTAAATATAGATCTGATGTGTAGAAAATGGAGGGCAAAGGAAAATAAGCTGCAGAGTGATGGTACATGAACAACTACCTGTCATTATAAGTACACTGATACAAGACAACATGTACTTACAAGAACAATGCAGAGCTAAAAAAACATTGGCATTGGATATATTATACACTAATGTAACCATTCATACAGATCAGATAATTTGGAGCGAACAATTGATAAGCAAGCTATCATAAATACTGCTGTCACATAATGAACTGTATGTATGCAAGTACAAAGGATACAGACAACAGTACTAACAAGAGCAAAGCAGCGGCAATATATTTGTGATATCCTCGTCGTTCTTTTCAAACCGAATTCTTCTTCGAGCAGATTTCCTGCAAAAAGATCCGTAAGGCACATGCGGAAAAGTAGAAGTTCAAATTGTCATGTGATTTCATAGATGTACCTCATCCCGAACGAGACCAATGCATAACAAGGTTTTTCCATTCAATGTCTTCTAAATTTAGCACAGGAGACTTCACCGAAATTCGCTTATAGACTTGCCACCAAAGTGTGATTTCCTCGGGTAACACCGACATCGCTGCAATGCTTCCTTGAAAAGCACAAGCAAGCTTTGCTCGTCATGACTATCTAGATCGACCCTCGCCTAGTTACAACAATGTAATGTAAATCATTGATGTGTTCAATCAGCAGAAAACAGGAAAATAATAACCATGAATAATAGCACTTACACGTAAGTTGGATAGGAAGATGTGAAAATGGTGTTTGTCTTCACAATAATCTTCCCATGATGGGAATATATGCACGTAGTCCCTAACAACATTGAAAGCATTGTCTTTTAAACTGGGAATAAATGGAATGGCGTTCCAATCTGCAGGAATTGGCCGTCTCTGTAGTTGCGATAGGTCTTCAGCCGGTGGACTTGTTGTACTTTTTGCTGGAGTGGGATTTTTCTATGGTACAGCTGGTGCTATGGCAAATGAAATCGGTATACCTTTTGCTGGAGTGCAGGTCCTGTGTGGTGGGTCTAGTGGTGTGGCCAGTGAAGTATGGGTACAGTCCGGAGTCGGTCCTATTGCTTTTGTGTCACCGGGTTGTACAACCAATATAAGTGGGGCGCTGTCTGATTTCTCCGGCACCACCATGTTTTTCAAGGACTTTGCCGGTGCTCCTTCAGGTTCGGCAATCACCCTCTTCCTTTTTTATGCCTGATGCACACGAACACCATTTGAGTGAAAAAACATGGTATGATGACGGATGGAATATGTATTGATAATGGATGGGCATGGCATCTCGACATATATGATGAGTAAACTAAGCAGATGGCGGTGCAACAAAGTAGAAGAAATGCAAGACAACATATGCAAGATACCCGCAATCAATAAAACATTGCCAAATTAGAACAGACACCTTGATGGGTGAACAAGATAAAGCCATCCGCCTTTGACTCCTCGAGGTTAGAATAGTCATTAGGATCATATTACGAACAAGAGTCAACAGTGGGGAGCGTATGAGTTTCATTGCATCCAGAATGGCACTCAATGCCTTGGTGCCAATTTTGTAAGTCATTGCAGTGTTTAGCTTCAAGAGTGGACTCCTGCTAGTGCGACACAAAGCATCTACACAGATCATAGTGTAGATATTACGGGAAAACCTTAAGCATCAGAGTAAAATCAGCAAAGTGGAAATTGCTGGAATATATGTGCTAGTATTGCCGGTACCAGCTCTCTTCAAGTGAAGGTGCGGTACTGTTAATATCAGTGTAACTCTCAAAGGCGACACAACTCCGCGCATTTCCTTGCTATTCTTATAGGATTCAAGTGGGCAGGCCACTACAAATCCTATTCCTATGTTTACAAGATCCTATGAATCAAAGAGGCTCAAAGTGTCCATCACAACCGGATCGTATAGACCTCTACGCTGCAAATGTCCCTGCTCATCTTCAGTACAAGGAACATACTGTACTACTAGCATACTCCCTCCGTTCCAAAATATAAGTCTTGGTAGAGATTTCCACTGTGGATCACATACAGATGTATCCAGATACATTTGAGAGTGTAGATTCACTCATTTTGCTCCATATGTAGTCCATGGTGGAATCTATACAAAGACTTGTATTTAGGAACGGAGAGAGTACATATTAAAGAAGAACGGAAGAGGAACATGGTAAAGAAGAGCAATCAGATTTTGGATAATAAAATGTTGGTTGCGCAGTGCCCACACAAGATGAACCAGAGCGCATTAAGAATGCAACTCCCCTGTCTCTCGGCCATTTCAAAGCGGTTGGATGAAGATCCCACGTCTCCTAACCCTTCTTCTTCCTCGTCTCTTAATTCTTCCCATACAGAACACCGCACGGGCCGGCGGCCGGACCACCGGCCCCTACCGCCTGTGTTCCTCCGCCACCCCACCCCCTACCCGGGTCGAGTTTTCTTCGTTCAGCGAGGCCCCACAACCACCCGAGCCCCTTGGATCGCACCGGCGAACTCCGGCGAGCTCTGAAAAATCGACTGACCCAATTTTGAAATTTAGTCTCTTGTGATTTAACTAATGTGGAATATAAAAGGGAAAACCATAAGCATTGGGAGTATAGTGTTGAGCGTGCCATGGCGGATCTCAAGGTGCAAACCGGACAAAGGCAACCGCAACCAAGACAAGAAATCAGAGTAAAGCGGTGGCGATCTATTTTCTTGCTGCGATAAATAAGTTGAGCAGAATCTGAAAGAGTACCGCCTGTGCGGCGCCGATGTACGCATCTGAGAATTTGACGGTGCTGCGGTAGCGATGGCTATCAATGACATGGAAGCGAATCAGGAGGGTAGACGGTGGCGGCGTGGCCTTGATGGGACGAGACGGTCATAGGAGCGGCGCCCGGCAAGGTGGACGGCAATGAGGATGAAGCAAGAGGACGGGATGCAAGGATCCCGGTCGAAGGTGTGGATGAGAGAGGTCGATCTCTTGTAATGGACGGCAAGGCGGGTATCAGCTCCGCATGGTGGACGAGGAAGGCGGTGTATGGGGTGGCGGACGGCTGACGGAGGAGGGTGGGGTGGAGAGGGTGTTTTGGCGCCCACGGAGTACGAATGGGGAAAAGGGAGGTAGAGAGGAAGGGGAGGAACCATGTATTCAGGGCGCGCTTGTCTCAAATGCAAGGAAACTTACAAACTTAGCCCCTGTTTCAAATTTCTACTACATCACATCAACATTAGTCGGTTGGGGATAGGACGGTAATCTCGCATACAAGTTTGTTTTTGGCGCCCACCGTGTATGAATATGAATCGGGGAGGGAGTCAATTTCGGCCGAGGGCACACTGTGTTTTGGCGCCCACCGTGTACGAATCCGGGTGAGAGGCAGTTACGTCACATTTGGGTAAAATTACAAACCTACCCCTATCGAAACCTATAGAAATCCAGCAGATAGGCTTTATGCAAGGTGGATAGGCAGTAGTGATTTCCATCTCGCAGATTTTGGTTTCGGACGGGTTATCATGACTTTTCCCCGCTTCGCTCAAATTTTGCATAGTGCACGCCATCGTGCCAACTCAATTCGAATCCCGTTTGTATTCTACTATTTTTTTCCGGGCGTGATCCATTTTCAATTGGAATTACATTCTATATACATCATTTTTTATATATACTTTCAAAAGCACAACAAAGAATTCTGCTCCTTTATATGTATAATATGTTTTACAAATAGAACGATCTCGAAATCTTAAGGTTGAATTCAAAAAAAATTAACCAAATTATGTTCTACTAAAATGTATGGATCAGTAATATCTACATATTAAATAACATAGATGTGCGTGAATTCATATGAGTATGCATGTTTGATAGATCAATTTTGGTTCGAGTATGGATTACATGTATCATCATCTCGAATTCAAATATTTGAATCCCTTTTTGTTCACTCCTTTCACGCCCATCTCTCTCGCATGCATGCTCCTTCGTAGCTATCACTCTCTTTTCTCTAGCTCACCCGCACGCTCACTTCATGTTTCTCCTATCCTCGCAAACATGGTCTCTCGACGTCTCCCTTGAGAAGTGTCACACTCTCCCTATCATTATACATTACACGGCTTTCATTATCTCTCACGTCTCTACTGTTCTCTGGTATCACTCGGTACCTAAGCTTTCTTTTTCACCGCCACACACAGTCTCCACTCGTCTTTCACTTTGTCTTTCTCTCTATGGGATTCTCTCACACACCCTATATGTCTCTACATATGACTCATACCACTAAAATTACTCTCTCTCTCTCTCTTGTAGACACAACATTTGTTGCGTCTCCTTTTAGTATCCATCCTGCATCGACATTATTCATTTGTTTACCGATCAGACAACCCCGACTACTGCCTCTCTCTCTCTCTCTCTGCACACACACACAACTCCTGCTTCCACTCCCTTCCCGACTACCGTCTCTCTCTCTCACACACAAAACTCTCGCCAAGACCTCGACTTGTATTTCTCTCACAAACATTTATCGACTGGCTAGCCTCTAGATAGGTTTATACACCCGCACACTCGTGCTTCCACCATCGCATACATGTCTCTCTCCCGCTCCTTGTATCTATGTAGCTTTTTCTTCCCTTCTTGAGACACGCCCTCTCGATCATGCACACACACACTATCGCCTCATTTTAAGCTGATACCTATCGCACACACACTACTTGTGTCTTTGTCACACATGCACTCCGCCCTCCTCCACTCTCCCTCTCTCTCACACACACATGGGCCTTTTGCAACAACTAGCAAGATGCACATGCGTTGTACGGAACATCAAGATGCATTTGTATGAGTAGTTTATCTTGTGGGGGAAAAGGATGAACGGGGGAAGGCCTTATTTGCAAATGTGGAGAGGATGTGGGTATCTTTTGCAAAATTGTTATAGTTTCCTTCCTATCCGTCAGATATAGATCGGACGGCCTATATTGCAGGATGGCAAGCACACGATCATCACCGACAATGCTTTTTTATAAGAGTAGGGATAAAAAATATAGTTGGTGATGATGGTGGGCCTGCCATCCCGCAATGTAGGTCGTCCGATTTATATCTGACGGATAGGAAGGAAAATATGGCAATTTACTCCAAGACTCTTCACCACATTTGCAGATAAGGCCTTCCTTCGCTCATCCTTTTCTCCCACAAGATCTTGATGTTCCGTGCAACGCACGTGCATCTTGCTAGTAAGAGTAGAAATTAGACATATACCACTTCTCGAATCTTGAAACCAACAACATTCCTCCCTTATCTCATCAAAACCGCCAAAGGAATATATTTTGAGTGAAACATAACATATCTTTAGTGATATACGTATTTCAAAACTAGACTATTTTTCTATCAAATCGGTGAATATGTATTAATCTACTTTGATCGTGTGGCAACGCATTGGCACATTGCTAGTAGTTATTATAATTTTTTGGACACCAGACAAACGGTGGAGTACATATACGAAGAGAAGAGGCGACGACGCAATGGGCCTCTCGCTGTCTCGCACACATGAGTGTTACGTAAAGGCGACGTTAAAAAATAAACCCTAAAACCCTAGGCGCACGATTGCTGCATTCGCGGGTACCGGGTACGTGGTGGAGCACCTTTGTAGGAGTTGATGGTCAGGACCATAGTTGAACGACTTGGAGCGCGGTGGCTCGCCAGTTGCCACAGATCGAGTAGCCATGTTTAAAATATCATTTTTTTAGCGGGGTTAAGTGTTCCGATTTTCAATGGCACGTTATAAGTAGTAAGTAGTTTTTAGAACGATTGGTATGGAGCGAAAAATGGAATTCATAGTACTACGTACCTCCTTGGCGTATGGTTGTATGGGTTTATGTTGCGAGATGTTGAAACTGGTAGTTCTAGGGCAAATACTATGGTTTAGACTTAGATGCTGGTTTTGAGTAATCGGAAGGGGAAACCCTTCTTTGATTAAAAAAAACTACTACCTCCGTTCTGGTTTACTAGTCCCCATCGTATTTTGGGTCAAAGTTTCTCCACGAATTTTACTTGTAAAATGTGAATGGAAAATGATATTTTGTTATACGCAAACAAAAAAGGACTGGAGGGAGTGATTGCTCTGACACAGACGCGACCTCTCATAGCGCAGCATTGAATCGGCTGGCCGCCAAGAGGGCCCCACTCGCTGCAGGCCCGGCTGAACACGCCTCCTCGCCGCATGCAACCGGCTTCAGACTGCCCCGCCTGCCTTCATTGAATCCACGCGCGTGCCGGAAACACGTCCTTCCGTGAGCCGGCCGGAATTTTAGAACAGAAAACATGACTAAAATATACTCATGGTCTTGACTTGTTGTGCTCGCACTGGTAGCAGGAACTAGTAGAGGTTTTTCTTTATTTATAACTCTCCTCACATTTTTTTGGCTTTGAAGTGAACCATGGTTGTGGACATTATGTATGAACGATGCGTATATCTGTGAACATGAGTTTGATGTGGAAGTTGAACTTGGAATGTCGGGCTTATGCGCGTGAACTCTACCATGTCCAATGCTCGTCATTATTGTTTGGAAAGTAATTGCTGTTATTACATGACCAAAAAAACATTTTGTGCCACATCAAGAGATGCATGAGACATCACAATGTGCATGGTGACTGGAAAAACATTTGAAACAAGCTATTATGAAGGAAATTTTGTATTGACAACAGATTTATATAGCAGGAGACGCCTAGCCTGCTCTGCCTCTGCTAGCTTATTTCTGGTTTCTTCCATCTCTTCTTTGGCTTGGGTGAAGAGAGCATCTGATTGCTCTTTTCGCTTCTTCAGGAACTCAGCTACATTCTCAAGGGCCGCTGCATGTTTTCTTTCAGCCTTTACTAATGCCACGAGGACACGAATAACACCGATTTACTCCACCGGCTTGTGTGTAATCCGGCATCATCTCGGGAATTTGCACCTTGTGTCTAATACATCATCATTAGGAACTGCACCTTGTGTGTAATCCAGCCTCATTTTGGAAACATGATCTCGAGGTTGACCATACTTCCCTCCTCGCAGGAACGCATCGACATGAAGTTACTTCTTTTTAGATCAATACTCGGAGAAACCTAGATCCATTTAGTAGAAGCCAGATAAATGTAACTCAGAGAATTGAATTCAAAAGGAAAAGAAATATAAAAACAGACTACAAGGTGAGAACACCCACTTCCGACATCAAGTTAAAAATGAAAGCATTAGGACGATTAAGACTCTTCTTATTACACATCGAAGAACACCATGCTTAAGAGAAATAGAAACTACAACATATACACGTTGAAGAACACGAGGCTAAACGAAAGTAATTGAAAGGGTGTTACTTACCAAAGCTAGTTTTACAGGTTCGGTGCAGCTCCTCTTTAACTTCCCACGCTCCTTGAAGATGTCCCAAATATCCCGTGTTTGGTCTTCATTGCTCCTCTGCATGTTTACACTCGTGGTTTTAAAATCTCAACATGGCAAGAAAAATACTACTAGTAATACTCGCGCATCTTGTGGGCAACATTAAAGCACTCATCTGCCATGTTAGAGCATCTCCAACAGAATCGCAACGCGAGGCGCTTTAAAAAAGCGTTTACAGTGCTGAGATCGAGAAGTAGATACTAGAGACTAGAGGATAGTTCTCAGCATAGATAGATAAAAAAAAGATAATTCAACTACTCCTCATCGTCCGACTCCTCCTAGGTGATGTCCTCCTCCAACGCCTCGATCAGAGGCGTGAAGATACCGATCATCGCCGGATTCCTGTATGCACGCTGCTCCTAGCCTCATGTTGAATTGAGCGTCCGCTTTTCGCCTATGCTTGTCCTCGCAATAGGCGGATCGCTCCGCCCTCCTCTTATCCCTCTCCGTCCTCCTTTGCGCGTAGAACTCGCGCTCGTTGATGATGTCCTGCGGGAAGTGTTGGCGCCACAGCGCCATGGCTTCATCGTCCATCTCGGCGATGCCGAGACGGTGCTCCCGCCTCCGGTTGTCGCGACGATCCTCGTCGGTGCTAAGCCGCGGCAGAGGCGCGAGCTCCTGCGCCCGCTCCCGCGTCGGCATGTTGGGGAAGTTCAATGTTCTATGAGGCCACCAGAGGCGCCATGCCGCTGTCAGACGCTGGGCGGCCTCGCTTGGCGGTGTCGGTTGCCGAGGCCGAGGCGCATCCCGCGGAACCGGATCTCGGCGGAGAAGCCGCCGGAGGGGCGCGCGCGGACGCCGCGGTATGCCCAAGTTTCCCGGCGACACGACGGCATGGTGGCGCGGCAGCGGCGAGGCGAAAAAGAGCGGGGAGAGAGCGGTGACGAGGCACAGAGCGGTGGCAAGGCACAGAGCGGTGGGAGGGCGTTGGATTTTATAAAGCGCGCCGGACGCCAAGGCGCTAAAACTAGCCACGCCTCGATCGCTTTTTCACAAGACGCGCGATCCTTTCCCGACGTCTCTGCTATCTCTACTCTCTTCTCTACGGTTATATTTATTTAATATTTAATATTTAATATTAATCTCTACTTCCTTTACTGTCTACTTTTTTTCTCTATACTTTTTTTTCTTGCAATATAGGCCGTCCGATTTATTTCTGACTCATAGTAAGGAAACAAATGTGAATTTTGCAGAAAGATACCCATACACCTCTCCAGACGGTAAATAAGGCGTTCCCTCGTTCATCCTTTTCTCCCACCAGATAAACTACTCATACAAATGCATCTTGATGCGTGCAACGCATGGGCATCTTGCTACTTCTAAAAACCTTTCCATCATTTGCCACACTACAGGTTGCAGATGAAAAACCTACCCAAGCACAACGCGATACAGGAGCGACGCACAATTACCAACTGATATTCTGTTGGACAATGGAGGCTATAACCAATTACTTTTACGGGAACAATAGCACCCAGGAAAATTGAAGGGTAGGTATGAACAAAATTGTAACTGCACATGTACTGCTAAGTGATTCAATACACACATTACCAATCGAGGAGGAGAACGATGATCGTGGCGGCCTCTGTGAGTCATGGTCGGCAACAGGAGTCAGTTCATTGTCCACGACGGTGGTACTTCTGCGCTTGGCGTCGGCTTCCGGGAAGCAGATCCGAGACCGTGGAAGACGATTCCAGGGAAGAGGCTCCGTCTACGACGACGACGGTGGACCGGCTCTAGTGCGGCGTACGAGGTCGTCGATGAGGCAGAATCTTGCTGCGGTGGACGAGTCTTGGCGATGTAAAGGGGAGGAGCATGAAGGCTGCAGTGCCGTGGAGAAGTCTATTTTGCGGTGGGGATAGAAAATGGGGAGTATTCAGGTGTACTACTCGGGGTGGGGTTGGCTGGGTAGGGTGAACCTGAAGTTACGAAAACAACCCCCTACCAAGCATCATCCGTAGGCCTATTCCGAAGGCTATGATGGTAACTTCCCACTGCTCGAACCAGGGTCGCGGGAGATTTTCCCGCCGACCTCAAAATTTTGTGACACTGGACTCCCCGTGTGGCGTGTTGAGTGATTCGGCTAAGCAACTAGCGAGTAGTAGTAGTAAACTCTGCATATTAGGTTTGATCAAGTCAAACTTCCTAAAGATTGACCAAGTTTATATACAAATATAAACATTTACCATAACAAATATGTATGATGTGGAAGTACATTCAATAATGAATCTAATGGTATTTATTTGTTATTGTATATGTTAATATTTTTTGATAGGGAAAACTTTGTTTTTGCCACTCTAGTTTTTGCCATTGCTTATGCCACTCTAAAATTTGACATCTCACTTTTGCCACTGTTAGCTTTTGATAATACATCACAAATGCCATTCCGTGGCAAAAACGATAATTTTTCATTTCACTTTTGCCACTCTTAGCATTTTACATGTATCACAATTGCCACTTGGAAAATTTTGTTTTTGCCACGGAAGGGCAAAAGTGATATATTGTCAAAAGCTAAGAGTGGCAAAAGTGAAATTTCAAATTCTAGAGTGGCATAAGCAAAGTGGGCAAAAACTAGAGTGGCAAAAACAAAGTTTTCCCTTTTTGTTATAAGCTTTCTAAGAGTTTACAAAACTTGACTTTGACCAATGCTAATACGCGGACTTAAATAAAAACGGAGGGAGTACACATTTGTTTTTTTAGTTTGTAGTGAACTAATCATTTGTTGAAATTGTGAATTAAATATATTAGGCTATTGACTTCGAATGTAATGGTCTATACAATTCAATAGTTGCAATCATTGTCGAATCCCAAGATGTATACAAGGTATATAGTACTTCACAACATGCTCAAACTCACATAATCCCAGTCAAATGAGAATCTAAATGCATTTCATAGTTATTACATTGTAGGATGCAACAAAAACAACCAAAACTCTACATCAGCCATTATAGAAGCAACATTTTGACATATCCCATTGTGTGAATGAAACGTGCAGAGAGAGCTTTTGAAGATGGAGCAGATAGGGCGGGAAAGATTGTATGTATGTGGAAGAGAGAGTAGGAGACAAACCTAACGAGACAGAGAGAGAGAGAGAGAGAGAGCGAGAGAGAGAGAGAGAGAGAGAGAGAGAGAGAGAGAGAGAGAGAGAGAGAGAGAGAGAGGAATAAGTTAGGTATGTGAGAAAGATGGAGACATGTAATATACATGAGATGCGTGTGCATCCGGATTCTGTATACGTGGAAGGAGAAGAGACAACATGTTTGATGATAGAGCTGGAAAAACATGGACGACATGGGAAGGATCTCATGGGTTGAGGGATTGACAATTTTGTGCGGGGGAGAGAGGGATTGGTAATTTTGTGCAAGAGAGAGAGAGAGAGAGAGGGTGGGTGAGGAGTCAGTCAGCCGTCGTCACATCACCGTGCTTCCAAATGACCCGCATTCTCTAGCTCGGTGTGGTCGCTGCCTTCGATCCGCTCGATGCCCTCTTTGAAGATTGAGGTGTTGTGCATGTTGGGGTGCAAAGAAGCACAAGCGAGAGTGGTCGCCGTATAACCTTGGATGGGGATGAATTGTGTGCTCGGGGGAGTGTGCGTGTGTGTTGTGCTGCGTGTGTGTGTGTGTGTGCGCGCGCGTGTGTGTCCGATATTGAGCGAAAACAAACCTAAGGAGCGAAATGGGTATTCACGAAGAGATTGTGCGGGCCTTGAGGTGGGCAGCGCCCGAGTGAGGGTTTCAAAATGTGCGCGTTGATGCATGTGTTGCATGCGATCGTGCGAGGGACGGACGAATCGAGAGAGATGGTTGTTGTGTTACAGATGCTCCTCTCTCTCTCTCTCATACACACACACACACAAGTAAACTAGAAGACTGTTCTCTAATGTATACACAACGTATCGGCATCTGTCTATGTCTCACTCATGCATGATCATTTGGACATTCACACCTCTGTATGTCTGTATCACACGCACAACGTCTCCACATTGCCCTTCCGCCACAACACACATAAGGACACATACACACATTCTCTCTCAGTCACACACACAAAATAAGTATTAAAAAAACTAGAGCGCACCTAAAACGTCCAAATCCAAATAAACACAAACTGGAGCTAAATTCAAATATATGGAAATAGTGCAGCGTCAAGAACTTTCCCAGGAAAAAAAACTTGAGTAATATTCGAGGATTGTTTTCACACACACAAAAAGGTTCGTGGATGTCCTTCGAGCGACACGGTGACACACTGTTCGATTCGATTGACCGCGTCATGCGTTCACGCGCTTGCACAAGATTCCGTATCGTGCCTGTGGTACTAACTTTTTTTTAATAAAAGCGCTGCCTAAGTCTAATGTTTACGTGTACTAGTATGGTTTTCTTTTACGGGTTTGCTATTTCACATCTAGATGTGAAATATTATCTCACATCTAACTCACTCACCCTTGACTTTTTTAAAGTCATCCACTCACTCACCCATGATTTTTTAAAGTCTCCCATGGATTTTAAGGGTGAGGGAGTTAGATGTGAGATAATATCTCACATCTAGATGTGACATAGGCAGACCCTTTCTTTTAAGTTTGACCAACCTTATATAAAACTAAAGTAAGCTCCCATACGCGCACTCATCAATATGCCGCCGCCGCCGTTGCGCATGCCGGCGCCCGCCTGCTCCGGCCAACAATTTCTCGCCCATCACCGCTGTGTCGCCGCCATCCCTGTGCCATGAAGTCGAAGGCTCGCCCGCTCACGTCGTCTGTAGTCCATCCTCGCCATGCCGCCGCGCTGCCAAGCACGCGAGCAGCTGGTGGAGCCGCGTCTATGCATGTAGCGTACGAAGAGGAGGACGAGCGCGTGCTCCAGCATGCCGGCGAGGAGGAACTAGCGTGTCATTGTCGTCTCCGCCTGTGCGGAGGAGGCGCGCATGGTGGCTGTCGCGGCGGAAGCCAGTCGCGCGTGCGTCGAGCCCGCAAACCGGGTTCGGACGCGGAATCTACCTTCGAGACCTTGAATGCCACGTGGATCCTGCAATCTGAAGGAGCAATTTGGGTCAGTCGACTCATGGGAGCCGTTTGATGCAACATGGATGGCTAGAAGGGCTTCTTCCACCTCTTACTGTCGTCTTCTTCCTTCGCTCCGCTGAACTTCTTTCACAAATCGATCGATCCAAATTATACTACTAGTACGAACGTATTAAGTACAAGAGGAACATCGAAGATACGAAAGCAGTAGTACCAACTGCAAGAAGAACAGTAGTAAGACATAGTACTAGTACTACTCTACGTACTAAAGAGTTCAAATAATGAGAAAGAACATAAACATAGTTCTGCTGGGGCTTCAGCACAACACACCCTTGAAAATAAATTAAGCAACTAGTCCGCTTGACACTGCAGTAGAACCAGCATGAGCTACGGCACTGCCACCTACTCGGAGTCCGAGTCCATGTCCTCGACTTCATCCTCGTCCCTCTTCCTCTTCCTCTTCGCCGACGATTCTTTGTTTGAACCGGACACTGGGCTCTTCTTCTTCATCCAGCCCATGTAGATATTTAAACAAAGGTAGGCATCCATTGCTGCATACAGGATGTGATCTTCATCTAATGTCTTTGACTACCATGCATGATGAAACTCGTGATGAGGTTTCTTCAGTTTAGCGTACGAAGGATCAATCATGGCTGCTGCCAGGTCAAGATTAAAGGTTGAGAGGAGGACACTAGGCTTGCCTTCTGGAGATCGAAGGGCTGGCCTACAATGAGACCTATCCGACGCAGGACATCTCTGTCGTTTTTAAAGCCTACAGTAACGAATTTCACTCTTTTGTCCTTGAGGAAGTTCTTAAAATCCTGGCACTCAACGTCGGCATGGCATATGTGGTAGACCAAGCAAACGTTATGTACACAAACCTGGATCACGGCGGGCTTCTTCCTCTCTTCGTCCTTTAGATCCTTCTCTCGTCCGAGGACTGTGGTGTACTCAACATCTAGCCCAAATGACCCACTCATCCGTTGAACTATTGAACATGCGTAGGAAGCGAGCAAGCCATGCTTTCACCGTCGCGGATCCATGTGTGTAGATGACGATGAACTGATCACCAGTGATGGCTCTAACCTGGTACTCAGCGGCGACCATGGAGATTTGGGAGGCCATGGATTTTGGAGGAGGGTTAGGAGAAGTTGAACTGTTGTACCCCGTAAATACTGGGAGCGAACTAATGTGAAAGGACGGGACGACTGGGAGCGAACTGTTGTGAGGTAGAAGACGGGGACGAGTAGGGCGTGCGAATGGCGTGGGGTTGCTCGCTTGCCCGTGGATAAACGGTTGCAAGGCCCCAAAGAGTTCTCGAGAACTATGCGGGACCCACTAGATGTCATGTCTACTAGACCCATATCGTAGGCTCGATCAGTATAGCTTCGCTGTTTGCACGCCATGCCGCACGTGGATGTAACTTCACTTAATTCCGCCAACCGTCGCGCCCCACGACCTTCGCTTTCCTCGCTGGGTCGCTACTTTGAGACTTCGACCGGCTATAAATGAGAAATTTTTTTGCCTACTCCGCATGCATGATACTCCCTCTGGTCCTTTTTACTCCCATCAACCGTTTGCAAAGTGTTTGACCAAATATATACTCCCTCCGTTCCTTGATATAATGTGTATAGATTTTTGAGAAAAAATCTGATATATAAGGTGTATTGCGTTGCACCACTCATTTGGATAATTATTTTAGGGATTTGATTACATTTCCTTATATGAGGCAAGCTCCTCTATTTTCTCATGTCAATTAGTGAGGTGTAATCTCGCCCAAAACTTGTGAAATTTTTCCTCCACATGCGTTCTTTAATTTCCATGCCAAAAATTATACACCCTATATTTAGGAATGGAGGGAGTAATTTTTTTGAACACCACCTTATATTAATTAACCAGCCACACCAGTACACTCATTCGATACAATATTCACCACACAGGGCGGTATGTTATTTACAAGAATACCATCTAATCTATTGTCAAAGCTATATTTAGCGATTAAGTGTGCCACCTTATTAGCCGAACGGCTAATCTTTGACAATTGAAGATTGTTGATCAACTTCGAGATGCTCAACGCTTTCATCTTCAGGTCATGCATAACAGACCTGTCATAGTCCCCCGATGCAAGAGACGCTACCACAAAAGCGCATTCAGTCTCTAAAATTACAGGATTATGAAGAGAAATACCTATGTAGAGACCGGCAATGCAAGCCCTAAGCTCCGGTTCCTCCACGCTTTGACAGGCATCAATGAAATCCCATGACCAAATTTATACTGAAAATATCAATATCTACAATACTGATTATAATGAGTATAAGAACTACGTTTTATAATGAGTGTAAAAATATTGATTTGACATTGTGAATGTTGATACTCCCTCCGTCTAGGTGAGTAAGTCATCTTAGGCTGTGCACCGTGACCAAGGAGGAAAGGAAAACGAGAGACATTAATGTTTATTTGCTAATTAAATAGTATTGCATGCAATGAACTAACCACTGCATGTCATGTCTGATAGTCTCAGGTCATTAAAAGCATGCACACCCTCATCTGTTATTGGTTGATATGTCAAGAAACAAGAAACGAGGTAGAAGTTAATGCACCGCGCCTACGTGTTTTGGTATTATTTGGTTTTCATAAGATGACTTACACACCTAGCTATTAGAGTACCACTACCTCCCTTCTAGTTTAAAGGGCTTGACTCAAAAATTTCACCTACTCTTAGCAAGATAGTAGAGGCGGTGGAATAGTTTTTGAAGTCTGCAAAAGTACTCAACTAATGTTGTCGTTCTTCACAAAAAAAAATGTGTTTACAAATGCATGCATGAACACTAGTTACTCTAACCCCCCTCTATTCTTTAATTCTTTTGCCACATCGGCATGTTTGCTATTCAAGGTGCATGATACCAGCTAAGATACCACCATTATGGCCAGCCTTAATCATCACATGCAATAATTTAGTGCACCTTGAAATTTGAACACGTGTGGGGCGTGTATGTTTTTAATGACTTGAGACTATACCTAGCTCGACATGCAAGATGACTTATTATGCACCGTTCCCCATACCTGCAGGAAGCCCGTTCGTCTCCAAATCTTTTCCTCTGCATGTGTGGAAACAATATGCCTGCCAAATTCTCCTTCTCCCTCCGGCGGTCCCACCACTCCACCCCGTGAAAAAAAATCTGCATGACCCTCCTCCCCCCACGATCGTCCAATCCGTTGTGACCAGCAATATTTCCACCCCTTCGCTCCCCCGTAATTTACTCCAACAAATATGCCCACGTAGCTGTTACTTAACTTCAGGTGCATTGGGTCAGCGACATACGGGCCCAGCAAGTGTAATCGCCCACATGTCGCTGATTTAACCGGACCTCGCAGCTAAGTCATTGCAGCTCACCCATATCTTACGTAGGTGTGCCATTGCTCGCTATAAATACCACGCCTCCCACGAAATCGCTATCTCCTCCCCTCACGTTCACGTTCATCGCTATCTCCTCCTCCCTCTCATGTCGCACCACCATGGCATCGCCTCCCAAGCCCTAGGAGCCCCTCGCTGCACCGCGCGGACGGTCACGCGTCGCCGTTCCGTTCCTCGCCGCCACTAGTCACGCGTCGCCGTTCCGTTCCTCGCCGCCACTAGTCGAGGAGGACGCATCGGTGTTCCGCTCCTCGCCGCTACGCGACGCGTCGCCGTTCCGTTCCTCGCCGCCACTAGTCGAGGAGGACGCGTCGGTGTTCCGCTCCTCGCCGCGACGCGACGCGTCGCCATTCCGTTCCTCGCCGCCACTAGTCGAGGAGGACGCGTCGGTGTTCCGCTCCTCGCCGCGACGTGTCGAGGTGGACGCGTCGGCGTTCCTAATCTCCCCAAAGACGCTGGGCCGGAGGACGCGTCGGCTCCCCGCTACGAGGAGAACGCCGCGCTGCCCGCTGAGCCCCCCAGCCTTGAGGAGCTTTTGCAAGAAATGGATGTTGCCTTGTGGGAGGCTTTGCCTCCAGCAGAGCGCGCCAAAATAGAGGCGGAGAAGAAGGTCGAGGAAGAGAAGCGCACCGCGCAACAAGCTTTCTGGGAGATCTATGTCGCGTCCAAGAGAGTCAAGCAATTGGTTCTTTGGCACAAGGCTCGTGCGAGGGCCGTGAGGGTGGCAGAGGACGCCCGTGCCGACGCCCTGAGTGCAGTTGGGCCCAAGCGCCTCATCTACGCTTGGCGGTACGTGGACCGGATGCATGCTTCCAGCCAAGAGGAATACCTGTTGGCGCCGAATCACCAAACCGGTGAGATCAAGGCCTCCCACGGCAAGAAGCCGCCAATCAGCACTCTTGCGAGTTGCGAGGCTGAGGAAGAGGCGTTGTGTCGGCGCTACTGGGAAACAGCCGTGCACTGTGGCACTCGTGAGGCCGCAAGCGCCTCATGAGCGCCATGGCTTTTAGGAGGAGTATAATTTCTGTTTTGTAAGGCGATCTCATTAGTTTTGGGAAGCAAATGATAAATCCCGAATGTTCAGGAATTTTTAGCGTCCTTAATTAAGTATGTAAAAGGGAAAGTTTGGAAACGTTGTGTATTATTACGCATTTTGCAAGTACGTGCATATAGCACAAACTTTACTATAGACTATCGGACTACACGTCTCTCTCGATATATGCTTGCAGACTTTTTCTAGTCCCTCCGTCCAGGTCAATAAGTCATCTTTGGTTGTGCACGGTGACCAAGAAGGAGGGAAGATTTGTACACCTAGACGGAGGGAGTACTACTATTACTTATGTACGTGCAAATGCATGTTTAAACATTACGATGCTTTTTTTGTAAAAGTAGAAAAACAACACTAGTCAAGCTTGTGAAACGATTCCAACGTGAGTACTACTACTAGTAGGAGTACCAGGGGCCAGTTATTTTAGGCTTCTAGATTAGTAATCCCATAACTACTACCCGTAGTGGTTTATTGGTCCCCATTGTAATTTGTGTCAAATTTTGATCATAAATTTAACTAATGAAATGTTAGTGCATGTCACATGCACTACTCCATCCATCTAGGTGAGTAAGTCATCTTAGGCTGTGCACCGTGACCAAGGAGGAGGAGAAAACGAGAAACATTAATGTTTATTTTCTAATTAATAGTATTGCATGCAATGAACTAACCACTGCATGTCATGTTTGATATCTCAAGTCATTAAAAGCATGCACACTCTTTATCTCTTATTGGTTGATATGTCAAGAAACAAGAAACGAGGTAGAAGTTAATGCACCGCGCCCAAGTGTTTTGGGATTATTTGGTTTTCGCAAGATGACTTACACACCTAGATGCACTGCGCCTAAGTGTTTTGAGTAACATTTTATCAGTTAAATCTTTGGTCAAAATTTAGCATAAATTACAATGTTGAGGAATAAACCAGGATGGAGTAGTAGTTTAGAAGCCTAAATAAATGAGTGAGGCGCCTTATTGTTACTCTCCACTGTGACTAGTCTTGTGGGAAAAGCTGGGGAAGCCGCCAAAAGAACTAGCCCTAGGAGTAGTAGCTAGGGATCGAGTGTGGGAGATGAACCGGAGAAAGTAAATGCAGAGAGATGAAATGCAAAAAAGACGGAGGGATGTGATGGTTGCTTGTCCATTTATTTTACCAGGCCACTTATTACTGGGAGTGGTTGGGTTTTGTGTGATATGACGACTTCTTGCCGCGCCACGAGTGAGAGGTGAGACTCCCATGTAGCACCGCCTCTACACTTGTACTACATCGGTCGTGGTTTATTAGTCCCCATTGAATTTGATCAAGATTTAATCGACAAAATGTTAGTACATGTCAACAAAAACTATATCATTGGATTCGTATTTGAACATAGTTTTGAATTATATAATTTTAGGTGACATGCATCAGTATTTATCGTACTATATATAATGTTAGTTCAATTTTTGGTCGTACTAATCTATAGTAGTAAGGTGCCCGTGCGTTACACCGAAGAGTGAAATGCATTGATCCGGGAGTTGTTTATTTTGACAAAGGATGTGGGGGTCATCTCATGTGTAACGGGTATCGATAGGTTTCTTCGGATATTATCTCATCTCTAGAGCTCACAAACATCCGGGTGAAATAGATAAAAAGGTATCTTTTGCAAACAAAAGCGTTCAACTGTTCAACCTGCATCCAAAACTTGTGAAGAAATAACACTTATTGTGCTTTGCAAGAAATGATCTTTAAGAATTAGTTTTTGAGTATCGATCGTTATACATGTTGGCTATAGATGACATGGCACTTTCTTATAGTCAACAGTTGGCTATACTATTAAGTAATATTAACCATGCCCTTATACACCTAGATGGAGGGATTAAATCAGGATGACTTGCAAGGGGGCAGAGGAGATGTAAGAAATGGTTCATCGTAAGTCTTTCACCAAGATCTTGTAGTAAAAATTCATACATGGAAGATTCTAGACTAAACCATAAACGGATACACTTTTATTCATGCGCGATACTCCAATAGAGCAAGATCCTGCATGGAAGTCTCCACATGCTTAGACAACGGATTACATTGAGCAAAGACTAATGATCAACATTTAAATTGATAATGCGTATTTTTTTTAGAAGAACAGGGAGGCTCCTCCCAGGTTCCATTATCAAATGAAACCCAAAGTGTCTTACATCAGCTCATTGAGAGTAGCAGTTCAAAGGAAGGACTGCGGCGAAAGCCACTCAAGTTTAACGACAAGCTTACAGAATCAAAAGCGGCAAAGATACGTGCCATAAGCGCCCACACACACACTACATGTTTTCTAAGTGCACTTGATAATGCGTATGTCCAGGTGAACCTCCTTGGAGTCCCCGTGCACCGAATCGGCGGGTAAAGGATATAACAGATGCCATGGGTTTTCCAAGTCCACATTGGCGGGATAGTCCCAGCTCCTCAGATTCCAAGTCTGTCCGATGAGGCTGGTTTCGCCGCCCACGTGACCTGGAGGGGTAGTAACATTGACCTCGCACTCGTACATCTGCCTCGTGTCAGTGTCAGCGTCAGCGGCGACGCCCCTGACGCATGCTACAAAGACGGGGGCGGCGGCCTGCACGGGCCTCGCCGGTGCCCACGATCAAGAGGAAGACGCTGCCGTCCTCCTCCGAGACTAGCAGGTGGTGGTGATCCTCCAGTGACTCCGGCATGGTGAACCGGTAGCACGTGTCGTACTTGATGTTCTCCGCCAAGGGCCAGCAGTGACCGCTGCACGCATCCGTGAGGTGATGCACCATGTCCGCCGGCGAGCCACAAAACGGCATCGGGCACTCATAGCAGTGGACGAAGGGCTCCTTGGAGGCATCGACCAGGTCGTCCATGAAACGGGAGTGGCTGTAGGGGACGTTGCGCCAGTTGAATATGTGAGCAAGTTACTATGAGATTTAATCTGAATAAGCACAAATAAATCATGACGGCTATAACAGAGATGAAACTAATCATGTGGACAAGCATAGTAGTAGGATACAGAGTAGAAACATGAATTCTACCACGATTTCGAACAGGAAGGACAGAAACACATACGGTGCAACGGGAGCAGCACCGTTGGCATTGAGGTTGTCGCCCATGTCGTTGAGGAAGAGGTTGCCGAGGTCGGGGAAGAAGTCGTCGTCGGTGAAGTCGTGTCTGCCTGCAGTCGCGAGAGTGCATTCCCTAGATTTCAACAGCGCCCGCCGAATGGAGCATAGGAGGGAGTGGCTGTAGGACGCGTGCACCGCCCGAATGGAGCGTGGGAGTAGCACACGGCAAGAGATGGTGTCCTTACTAGTACTCCCTAGTCTCTATCTATCTATATCTATATATATCTACTCTTATAGAAAACCGGGTTGGTGATGATGGTATGCCCGCCATCTTGTAATATAGACCTTCCGATCTATATCTGACGGATAGAAAGCCAACTATGACAATTTTACAAAAGATACCCGCACCTCTCTCCACATTTACAGATAAGGCCTTGCCTCGTTCATCCTTATCTCCCACAACCTCGTGCTCCTCCCTATGTCTCTATCTCTACTACTTTTTTAATAACAAATCGAATAGTGCTGCGCCGTCCACTGCACGCCCGGCTGAACACGCCTTCGCCTCCATCATCACCAACCTGAGTCTTTTATAGGAGTAGGAGTAGAGAAAAACTGAGTTGGTGATGATGGTGTGCCGTGCAATGCACGGGCATCTTGCTATTTTTGCATATAAGTCCAAACACCATGTAGACACGGTCTTTGAGCATGGTTTGTAGTCGCTCCACGCCGGGCATTGAAGTTTGTAACTATTTTAGATTAGAATATACTACTCCTTCGGTGCTAGTAGTAGAGCAGAGTCCTACTCTACTACTCTACTCTAGCAAGCTAGGTCATAGTAATCGTAGTAGGTCTTGTAGGGAGTACCAAGATCTTGTGATCACTCAAGCAAGTTGTCCGCATCGATATGACCCTATGCTGCTGGTATGTGTCTCGCAGAAGTCAAGCGGGCGTCTTTGTAGTCATCATCACCTGTCCACTTCCCGCAGCACATATTCGCTTTGCCATCTTTGTCCGCACATAATCTTGTCCAATCTTCCATCCCCGCTAAGGCGCCTCCCCCCTCGTACGAAACCCAAGCAATAACAATGGCAGAACCAAGCAGCGTCCGCCGAAAGAGTGGCTGGAATTTGCTCCCCACAGAGGTAATCAAGCTCATTGTTTCGCGTGTGGACAATCTCAGTACCATGCCGCCGCTGCGTGCTCGTCGGGCTGTACCGTTTACTCAAAGCCCTCAGCCGAGCTTTTAAGCCAGCTCCTTGCTTGCCGATGCCGCCGATCTTCGTAAACAACGTGTCACGCAGCATAACGATCGTAGGGTGGCGAGCATCAACCCCTTCATCGCGATCCGATCCCGTCGACCTCGGCTACATTAACGGTATGTACTGGGTCGGCATGAACACGCCTTGGATGGTGCTCACAACGATCGCGTAGCCGGATGCTCGTGGAGGTATACACACAGCGATTGATCCCCTTCCTTCGATTAACATTGCAATCGCTTTGGCACCGCGCCCGTAATACTCGGAATCTTACAAGAGCCAACATGATACCAAGTTTGATTTGCTCAAGGTTGTAATCTGCCAAGTGCCCACAAGATCTGTGGAATTATAAAGATTTCAGGCTAATTATGCGTTCTTCAACCGCGGTCTCGCCTATCCGATAGGTCACCGCGGTAAGTGGATAAATCTGCACGCCCATCGCAAGATCATACATCCTCCATGGTTCTCTCGATGCCATTGAACACAAGGGCTTCATTTACTGTTGTCGACTCCTTCTATGGTCGGACGTATTGCTGGCCTACTCGATCATCGCTACAAACGGCTGTTACAATAGTATGTTACTTTCCTATGATATCATGATGGCTTGCTTATAGTACTGTCAACATTTACTGAAAAAATATTCATGCTCATAACATGTTGTTCTTAAGATTGACTAAATTAAGAGCCCTTTTTTATTTGACTCCAACTTGATATGATGTTGTAGGACACCTGGTGTCCGTACCCTTCCTAATCCCAGAACCTTTCAAAGAAAAGCGGTATGGCGATTGCGTGTGGTTCTGGCTTGATCGTGACGACGGCGAAAGATTGATGATCGCTCGCACGCATCGGACGTGGTTGTTTTGGCGGAATACAATCACGGCCATCGCTGTGTCTTTGAGCAGGATCCCAGCTTCTCTCGGGCCTTCGTGAATTTTTGACTGGAGGCTGGTAAGTAGCCTTGGTACATGCTCTCTGTTTGTCGGACTGAATTATCCGATTAACCAGGAGAAATCCGACGGCAAGGATCATGATGGCAGTGCGGTTTCGTTCATCAGGCAAAACTGTGTGCACACAACGTACCATGCATCTCTGCATGCACCATACCCTGATATGTGCCGCCACGCTCTGCAGCCCAAAGTAGGAGAGAGGGTCGCAAGTATCAGACTTCGACCGCCGGGTGGAGTTTCCCCGTCGAGCACCCATCCGGTTCAAGCCGCCACCAATCTCCATGACTTAATAAATAGTAACGTCTAACCGAGCTAGTTAGTTAGATGCGCATACTTGGTGTAGTAGGATCTTTATTTAGTTTGATGCATACACTTGTTCTTTTTGGTAGCCCTTTTGTAATGATGGCTGATGTTTGGTTTGGAAGAGAGAGTTGCGTCTTCACTCTTCTGGCCTGCTATCGCTTGCACCCCCCAGCCCAGTTCTGTTGCTTTGCTGTTTTCAATGTACAATCAGTAGTATATTTCGTCTGTTGGTTGAATAAATGTGTTGTTTTGGAAGTCGTTGCACGGTTCGATCCTTTAGTGCCCCGTACCGTACGTAGCTCATACTATTTTTCGTACGGAACACATTTTCCACTTGTTGATAACATGCAGCCCACTCATGAAGGCCCAATAGAGAAGCCCATAATTAACCGGAAGGGAGGCTCTCACATGAATCCGGTCCAGTACATGCTCATGGTCCCCTAAACATAAATAAGTAAATAAATAAATAAAGCTAAATGCTCATGCACCAGCTTCTTTGGGAAAATAGGTAGCCCAAGATTTCTTTTTGAAGAATACCCAAGCTAGGCCTATTTGTTTTCTCCGAATCGGGCTGCAAATCTTTCAAGACGAGGAGGGATGCATTCCGTCTTGGCCAAAGAGTATGGTCAATGTCTGTTAAAACTAATATCAAAAGGGGTTGAAAATTCCAAAAAATTTATAGCAAATGGGATATTAGTTTTTTTTTAATTTTGTTCTTCACTGATATCTTATACATGTTTATTGGATTTAACATGACACAGTACTAATTTATTTTTAAATTTGTTTTAGTATGGCTATTAATTTTGGATTAAGAATGTTTCGTTCCTCAAAGAAAAATTTGTGAATTTTCAAAATTTACCACATATTTAGTTAATTTTTGACCAATCTTGACTCGTAAAACGGCCGACAACTCTAAAATGGAAAACGGGCTGCAATAAATTCCATATGAATTAGAAAATGAGTAAAAATTATAAAAATAATAGCAAATGGGCTGTACATCGCCACGCATTTCGAGGTCGACTTGTTTACGCAAGGCTTTGTCGCTGAACACACGATTCTAGCAAAGAAGGATCGTTGGATGCCCATCCAACGGCCGATGTGCTTCTTCAATCTCTGATCTTCCTGCTCCAGCCGCCTAGACTAGCGCCGGCGGGACTGCCTGCTCCCTCCTCTTGTGGCCCGCTGTGATACCGCGCATGCTTCCCCGGTCCACCCTACTCCCTCCGCTGGCCTGGCCGCACGCAATCAACTGCCTCCTTATTACGCAAAAAAAATGATTCCTCCCATCGACATCCGGGCGCACCGGTTGGGAGGCTGACACAGGCCTACTACGTTGACGCGTACGCAGGGCTTGTCAACTTAGTCAACAAATGATTCTAGCAGTAGTAACCGTTGGATTTGAATCGAACGGTCCTGCTGCTTCTTCAATCGCTGCTCTTCTTGCACCAGCCGCCCAAACCAGCGCCAGGGAAACTGCCTACTCCTACCTCCAGTGGCCGGCTGTGCTGCCGTTGAGGCCTTATCGCCCCCTACTACTCCCACCGCTAGCTAGGCCATGCGGCGACGACAACCTTACACCGCAGCCAAACCAGTGAACCCTCGTACTCCTCTACGCGTGGGCATCCACTGCCGCGTCTTCCCCGTCTCCGCGTCGTCCCCTTCCTAGGCCTCACCGTCATCCACCGCCTTGGTGCTCTCGCCAAGGGCGTGGTCAATGTGGTCAACGACATTCCATCGGAAGAGTAATCAGACGTGGAGAGGATGATACCGGTGGGTCCACGGCCACAACCCAGTTTTTTTGTGATTTGCCAAGTAAGTCGCTTTGTCAGTCCTGTTGGGCTGCAAATCTTTCAAGACGAAGAGAACTTTCATTCGGCTGGCCGAGAAAATGGCCCATCAGTAATGAGAAATGGGCTGTACATTTTTAAAAGACATCAAACCGGCAATTAGTTTCAAATATCTTTTTTTTTCTTTTTGAGATTTAAATTACATTAATTTTTATGCGTGGAGAATTTGTTGGATTTTATATTGATATACATTTATTTTTAAAATCAGTTTGAATGTGAGTCGAAATTTCGGGATTAAAAACAGTTCGGACCCTTTTGAAATATGCAAAATTTCGTATAATTTTTAACCGTGGCCATAGTATGGGCTGTAATGCTAACAAAAAGAATATGGGCTCCAAAAAACCTTAAGAATTAGCAAATGGGTCAGAATTATTAGAAATAATGGCAGATGGGCTGTATCTTGTTTTCCATGATTTGAGGCTTTCCTAAAAAAGGTTGACGACAAGCAAAGGATCGTTGGATGTCCATCCAACGGCCGTCGTCTTCTTCAATCTCTGCTCTTCCTGCTCCGGCCGCTCAAACAAGCGCTTGGACTACCTGCTCCCTCCTCCCTCAAGGCCGGTCTGTGCTGCCACAGGCCTCACCGCCCCACCAGTACTCCCATCGCTGGCCTAGCCATCCCTCTACTCACTCACACTGCTGTTATTCTCCGGCGACGGCAGATGAACCAAGAACCTCAGACAACAGTCGTACTCCCCTCCGCGTGGGAAACAACTGCCGAGTCTTCCCCGCCTCCGTGTCGTTCCCTTCCTAGGCCTCGCTGTCATCCACTGCCCTGGTGCTCTCGGCGCGGCCTGGTCAGCGTGGTCAACGACCGGCATGCATCATAAGTGGACTGTGCGTGGAGAGGCCGACAGCTGGGTCCACGGCTGCATGCAAGGAAATGCCTCCTTATTACGAGCAAAATAATGATTCCTCCAGCTGACATCAGGGACCCACCAAAAGGGCCTCTGTATTTCGTGAAAAAACGTTACCGCCGCTGACAGCTCAGACCCGTCAACTATATCTTCGCACGCAAGGAAGTGCCTTCTTATTACGCACAAAAAAATGAATACTCCCCCTGTTAGCTGGGACCCAGTATAGTGGCAGGTTGACTTGTGGGCCTACTAAGTTGACGGGCACGGAGGGCTTTGTCAACTTAGTTAATATGCACGATTCTAGCTCCAGTGACCGTACGATGTCCATCCAACGGCCATAGTGCTTCTTCAACCTCTGGTCTTCTTGCTCCATCCGCCCAAACCAGCGTCGGTCGTGCCTCGTGGTCCTGCCACCCGTGGCCAGCTGCGATGCGGCGGAGGCCTCACCACCCCCTACTACTCCTACCACTGGCCAGGCCATCCCTCTACTCACCCACACCCCCTGTTATTCTGCGACGACGACAGCCTCACACCGCAGCGAACCAGTGAACCCTCGTACTCCTCTACGTGTGGGCATCCACTGTTGCATCTTCCCCGGCTCCGCGTCGTCCCCTTCCTAGGCCTCGCCGTCGTCCACCACCCTGGTGCTCTCGGCGCGGCGTGGTCAACATGGTCAAGGAACGGCTTCCATCGGACGTGGACTGTACGTGGAGAGGCTGACAGCTGGGTCCACGGTCGCAGCAAGGAAGTGCCTCCTTATTACACGTAAAATAATTATTCCTCCACCTGACAGCGGGGACCCACCGAACGGGCCACCATATTTTGCGAAAAAAAGTTTTCCCCCTGACTGCTGGGACCCACCAGCTACATCTTCGCACGCAAGGAAGTGCGTCCGGCAAAAAGCGATTCGCTTCGACCGCTTTGGGACCCACGAGCTACATCTTCGCACGCAAGGAAGTGCCTGACAGTCGAGACCCACCTGGTCGAAGCGTACGTAGCATTGCCATTCTGGTCGCGAACGTGTACGTACATATATAATGGTGGATGTAGAGGCGCGCACGTGTCGTAGTAGAGGCGCGCACGTAGCATGTACACGTACGTACAACGGCGAGGGTGCAAGAAAGAAAATACGGCCACGTACGTACATATGGGCAGGGTCTCGAACGCCTACTCGCGCATACATACATGGCTGGGTCTGAACGGAGAAACAGCGTCATCGTCGTGTTCATGGGGAGCCAACCGGCTGGGTTGGAACGAAATGCGTGGTCGTGTTCATTGGGAGGGCTTGGATGGAACAGGCGATGGAAACGAGGCCTGGCGTATCGCACAACGGAGGAAACGGCCTTGTGTTCGACCGGCCACGTTTGAAACGGGATGCTGTTCATCGGGAGGGGTCCGGCGTACCGCAAAACGGAGGAAACGGACCTCCTACAGTCGAAACGGGGGTCCTGTTGATCGGGAGGGGTGTGGCGTACCGCAAAACGGAGGAAACGGACCTCCTACGGTCGAAACGGGGGTCCTGTTGATCGGGAGGGGTGTGGCATACCGCAAAACGGACGAAACAGACTTGTGTTGGAGCGCTACGGTCGAAACGGGGGTCCTGTTCATCGGGAGGGGTGTGGCGTACCGCAAAACGGGACTCCACGGGATACTGTTCATCTCCACCATCGACCTCCTCCAGCCTCCACGGGCTCCTGTTCATCCAGCCTCCACCGTGCGCTACTCCACCGGCTACTGTTCAACCACCACTCCACCGTCTACTGTTCATCCAGCCCTCCACACCACGGGGTCCTGTTCAACCACCCCTCCACGGCCACCCCTCCACCGTCTACTGTTCATCCAGCCCTCCACACCATGGGGTCCTGTTCATCCAGAGGCAACACCACCGCCATCGCTCACCCAACCCCCCGCAACGCTCACCGCTCATCCAATCGATCGGCTTGATTAGCAGCAGCAGCCGAAGGAATCGCTCCATCGGGTTGATTAACAGCCATCGATCGATGGCTCGGGTTCGATAACGCGAGTTCGCAGCGTAATCGCCCGGCCCAGTTCGATTAGAGCTAACGCCGCACACACGCTGCAGACGCACGAGAGAAACACGCATCGCTCGGCCCCCGACCTCCCACCGTAACCGGCAACTCCCCAAAATTTTCCTGCCCTCGCTTCTACCACGATTTTTTCCGTCATGGACGGCCCAAAGAATGTCATGCGGCTGCGTCTCCGGCCCGCCCAGGACGAAAAGCCCATTTTCTGTTATGATTTTTTGTCATAGAAGTAGGAGCCCACCACATCTATGATGATACCGGGTTTTGTCACAATTATCGTCATAGAAGTGTCATATGTATGACATAATTTTTTTCGGTCGGCCCAAAATGTCACGGATGTGTCTTTTTTTTGTAGAACATGGAGGAGGGCACAATATGGGCATTCCGCTTCACCTTCTGAAGCAACCAGAATGTCTTTCGCCTCTCTCTTTACACACTTTAGTACAACTGTGGTTCATCATTCTTTACTTCCTGCTTCTGTAGTTCTTCAGTATATGTACCTGTGCATCAAATTATGGATTCGTGGTTGAACCTGTATTTGTAATAAACATGGTTGGATATGAAATAAGTGATTGCCTACTTTCAAATTCAAAACATGTGATTTTTAAATTAGGGATTAATTAGGTATTACAGTGCACACTGTCTGCGAAAGCGAAACGTCTGCGATATACATGGAGATCAGAAATGTTTCTAGGATCCACTATGTGTGCGATCAATCTCCACTGCACACACGACTTTCTCTTGAAAACTGTTTCCGTTAGGCCACCTTACGCAAACGTTTACCACATAAGAATTGTGTGTGATAGACAACCTTTGCCACACTACGCACCGTGTGTGATGCATTCAATAATGCAAACGATAAAATTATTAATATCGTGTGCAATGGCAATGCTATCAGAAACAATTTAATAGGAAAAATTGTGTGTGATGTACCTGTGAACGGGAACGTTTCCCTTGGAGCGACCGTGTGTGATGTACATACGAATGGAAACGTTTAGCGGGGACTGACTGTGTGGGATGTACATGCGACCAGAAACAATTTCACCTGTATAATTGTTTTTTAGCTCTACTATACGTATTTCCGTATTTGAGCGCTCGCCGGTCACACACGACCTCATTTTGCCGAGCGTGTGTGCCAGGAGGGCATATCCCCGACGGTTTCTGGGTTGTGTGGGAAGGACCCCCCATCGCCCACACTCACTTGGCGACGGTTCCAAATGCCGTCGCGGAAAGGGGTTAAAAACCGTTTGTATAGCACCGGCGCGTACCAGTGTATCGTGCTAAATTTTGGAATTATTCCGGGTTCGTTTGGCCTTTTTTATACATTAATTGAGTTTCTAGGCATTTAATGTGCATAATTCAAATTTGAACTACAAGCACATGCTCCAGTGCATCAAAGTTGGTTGAAAATCACATGTGTGTCCTTGGGTGAATTTCTAGGTCCCATGCAAGAAATGGGAATGAAATTTAAACATCTAGGCGTCGTGGCTCGGTTGGAAAGATTGAGAAACTTGGTTTTTTAATTCCTGTAAATCCAAAACACGCTTGAAAATCATGAAACTTGGCATGGTGTCATGACATGGCACCAACATGCTGCGGTAACTTTTTTGGCCGAATTGGGACAAGCTTTGGTGCAAGCTTCTTGCAAACCGGAGCTTCTCTCAAGAAGGCTCGTGGTTCCGAGAGGGAACGTGTCACCTCCATGTGCGAAACGACATACGTACACTGCCTTCTCCCGCCTTATTTTTTTTACACAGGGAGATTAGACCAAATAGAAGTATCGTGCTAAATTTTGGAATTATTCCGGGTTCGTTTGGCCCTTTTTATACATTAATTGAATTTCTGGGCATTTAATGTGCATAATTCAAATTTGAACTACAAGCACGAGTGCACCAAAGTTGGTTGAAAAATCACATGTGTGTCCTTGGGTGAATTTCTAGGTCCCATGCAAGAAATGGGAATGAAATTCAAACTTCTGGGCGTCCTGGCTCGGCCGGAAAGATTGAGAAACTTGGTTTTTTAATTCCTGTAAATCCAAAACATGCCTGAAAATCATGAAACTTGGCATGGTGTCATGACATGGCACCAGCATGCTATGGTAATTTTTCTATCCGATTTGCGAAGGCGCACACATTAACAATCAACAAAGTCATTTTGGAACAAGTGCTGTCACATTACAAATCGAAAACATAAGTATTATTGAAACCGTGGGCGTTCTACTTACCAATTACGTGCGGCCACGCGTCCCCTTTTTTATTGTCTATGAGGTGTCGTGCGGGGTAGCTATTTGAGTACAGGAGGCGTGCGATCAGACCCCTGCGCGTGCTCATCGGGGGGAGAGCCCTTTGACCTCTACCCGCCGCGCACCTCCCTCCCAGCATGTCCATTAATGGCGCTTGAGCCCCTGTTGTACGGCGTGGCTATATGTCTCACTAGACTGAGATTTAAGAGAGAAAAATAAAAATGTGAAAAGAAAGTTTTGCACGGATCTTGATGTAAGATCCGACGGACCTATATAGCATCGACTGCGACTTATAGCAAGCATGATGAATATAAGGATGATGACAGTGGATAATAACTGTATTACATATTTAGGAACATAACTAAAAAGCCACATGCGACAACGCCCGAAATACACAGGGGCAAAATAAGAAGGAAGACAACGATCTGGCTGATTGATCTCTACTTTATTGATGCATTGCTGCAGGCCGCGGGAACTAGTCTCCGCGGCGAGCGGCGATGAGCTCTTTCTTGTCCTCAAGATGTTGGTTGAGAGCATCCACAGATTCCTCCACCAGCCTTTTGCGCTCGATGTGCAGCATGGCATTCTCGTCCATAAGTTTCTCGACGATGACGCTATTCCTCTTCAACAAGGCAGTGATCTCCTCGTGCTGCTCCGCACTTCCAACGATCTTCACCCTCAGCAGGTCGCGCTCGGCCAGGAGCTTCACATTGCTCTCATTTAGTTGTCGGATGACGCTGGTAGCCTGTTCAAAGAGGCTTTCATGTCGTCCTGCAACCTCGCCCAGCCGGAGATCTAATCCATCTGGCTATGGACGATCGCATGCATGCACCTATAGGAGTCCTCACCTGCCCGCAAGACATTTTCCCAGGCCACCGCGGCACAGGAGGACATCTTTGCTGCATTCGCGACACGGCGGGACATCTCTTCTGCTTCCGCGGTGTGGGCGAACCAGTCTGCTGCATCGACGGCGCGGCGAGACCTCCGTGCTGCTTCGGCGGCACGGCGGGACCTCTGTGCTGCTACGTCCGTGCGGCGGGACATGCCGACTACTTTCGCTGTGAGGCGGAACATCTCTCATGCTTCCGCTTCTATGCTCGCATCTCCCTGGTGGCAATCTCTCGACCAAGAACTCACGCTAGCCATGGCAGGCGCAAGGGAACGATGATGAATGACTTGTTTATTTTTGTGGATGAGGAGTTGAGGTGGAATGTGCAGTCATCTTGGAGTAGTAGTATTTATAAATGCGTACTAATACGCTCCTAAGTGTGAAACCATTTAGGTTTTGATCGATGTGTACAGGTTTGCAATTAAATATAGTCTGGCAGTAATTTGGAATGTGATGGGACGGATGCTCAAAATTTATGCAAGTTCTTATCACAAGCATGTAAGACTATATAGGGAATACATGCCTACACATGACTGAAAACTTGGAGCTAGTTTGTATGTCTCTAGGTTGTGACCGTTGCATATTGAATCTCATCTGAACACCCCATCACTACTCCATACCTACGCTTTTATGCTACTGTCACTGTTTCAATTACTCCTTTTGTACTTGCTACAAACTTGTTACTACTGGTGCTGCTGTTATTGTTACTATGCTATCACCACTATCATATTACTGTGCTACTAATAAATTGCTGCAAGAAAGTTATCTCTCAGGTGTGGTTGAATTGATAACTCAACCGCTAAGGCTTATAAATATTATTTGGCTCCCTGTCGAATTAAATTTGGCATGTCCCAGGTAGGGGGTCCCGAGTGGTGGTCTCAGCTAGATGGTTACAGGAAGAAAAGGGACACAGGGTTCATGCGGGTTCGGGCCCTCTCGAAGAGGTAATACCCTACTCCTACTCTTGTTTATATTTTGTGGATGGAGTAAAAAGTACCTGTGATCTACCTCGAGATCGTATGAATGAGTCTAAAAATCTTGCCTCTACGGACGAAACCCCTCGGCTTATATAAGGGCTGGGGGTACGTAAGGGTTGCACATGGTCAATTGCTTCTAGAGATAAACATGCCGAATATTTGAATATGCATTGAAGTGTGCGTCAAGTCTTTGGAAGATCCCATCTTGAGTACGTCGAGGGCCACGGCAAACATGGCCCATTCTTCAGTTGTGATGAGTCCTCGGCCTGACCCATGAATGGCAGGCCAACGAAGTGAGTACCCCCTAATCTAGGACACCGTCAGTAGCCCCTGAAATAGTCTTTAAGCCAAGGACATTGATCCACTACTTGTAACAGCTCCAACTTCAGGTCTTCATCTACGGAGGCTAGTTCTTCCGAAATGGTTCTATGCTCAAGGATTCCTCGGACTCTGAGGTCTCTGTAAGTCATTTAGGTTCATCTTCGGTGTCTTCTTTTACTGTTGCCATGTGTAGGCTCGAGGATTAGATGTTTTCCAGGTAACCGGGGCATTCTTTGAACAAGGCCCTCCTTGAAGGACCCTTTCTGCATCTGAAGACCCCTTTAGCTTAACATCGAAGGCTTGCCACGTGGGAGTAGTGGGTAGATTGAGTTGTGTCCTGACAACTTTTACCCAAAAACTGAACCGCGACCACTCACCATGGAACCGAGAGGTCCCATCAATAGCCATTACGCCGAGTTCACCATGGCTCGAGGTCACTACTATTGGCACGTCCAATCGATAAAGGGATTGTGCCCCTGATTTTCAGTGATCCCATTGACCAAACCCCTTAATCTACGCACTCATATATTGCACATCGCATTGGCAACCCACGGATTTACTGCACGGTGTGGTGCCCCTTTGCATTTTTACTAGCCTATAAAAGGGCACAAAATGAATATCATTTACCTCAAGCTTCCTTCCTTGCTCCCTTGCCTCAAGCTCCCAAGCTCTAACGCCCAGAGACCTGCGACTCAGCTCAGTTTCCATCTCCCAAACCCATCCCCACCGTCCTCTAGAGATGGCAAACAAGGGGAAAGGCATCGCAGCTCAGAAGGCAGAGGAGAAGGCCGCGAACAAGAGAGGGATATGGATGCCCTCCGCCATCACCGCCAGCAATATTACAGAGTTGTGGGCGAGCGGATAGATCCCTCCCCAGGGTGTCATCACATGCCTCTCCCCCTTGGCGGCGATTAGATCTGCTAGGCCTCCCGGATTCCAGATCCTCGAGAGGGTGAGCGGGTCGTGTTTGTTTCCCACCTCATCTGAGGTTTGGGGTTTCCTCTTCACCCCTTTATTCGGTGCATGTTGTTTTTTCTACGGGCTCAAATCCCACCATCTAGCCCCAAATTCCATTCTCCACATAGCCACCTACATCACCTTCTATGCGGCTTTCCTCTGCATCGAGCTCCATTACAGGCTCTGGCTAAACCTGTTCTACATCAAGCCGCATAGCAATGGACCTAATATAATCTCATGGAATGCAGAGGGCCATGATCAGCAAACTCAACAACGTTGACTGGCAAAAGGGAAAATTCATAGAAACGGTGAAGCAATGACATGAGGAATGGTTATATATGACCGACGTGCCGTCGGGGACAGGGAGGGCATTCCAGCCTTCTCGGTTGCGCCTTTGAAAATGTTGCATTCGTGGACAACCAAGAACCTTGACTAGGGGAACCAGGAGGAGGTGGCGGCTCTTCAGAAGTGGATCAGGGCCGTGATTGTCGAGGGCGTCACCCTGGTGGACGTGGTCCATGTGATGCTTCATAGCATGATCCAACCCCTCTAGGCCCAAGCATCCCCCTATGGCGGTATGCGTCAGGAAGCAATGATTCAATAATCCAAAGCTTCTTTCAGGGGAAGGACCTCGGCGGGATGTGGAAGATCCTTTTCAAGCACTTGGACAAGGACAACAAGTTCTGAACTGATGGAGAGGACATCAGCTTCTGCTGAGCATGCCCGACCGTCGAGGTATGTCTTTAGAGCTTTGATTTGCTATTTGAATGTCCTCATATTCATTAACTGAATGGTCAGCTTTATATGCATGTTTTTGCTAGAGTGGTGCTCCCGCCTCAAGTCGACCAAGTCTTCGACACCTCAATGGGAGGGGCACGTGAGCCCTGTGCTAGATGGGTTGTTGATCGAGGACCCCTACGTGGTCGCAGTCAAGCCGAAGAAGACCTAGGAGCCCAAGAAGACCAGTGAAAAGGGCCAGGCCACATGAGACAGTGCCTCCGACCCCCTCGGTTGAGAACCAGCATGCGTTGTACTTTGGCTCCAGCTTCGAGCAGCCGGAGGAGACTAGCGGCATTAACTCTTCCTAATGTTGGAAGAGGGAGAGGACGATGTTAGGGACAAACGAGGCGTTGGCTTCCCCTAGGATCTCTAAGTGCCCGAAGAGAGCCTAGGTGACTGGCTAGTCCTCGGTGCCTGATACATCTCCAACGTATCTATAATTTTTGATTGGTCCATGCTATTATATTATCTATCTTGGATGTTTTATATGCATTTATATGCTATTTTATATGATATTTGGGACTAGTCTATTAACCTAGAGCCCAGTGCCAGTTTATGTTTTCCCTTGTTTTTAAGTTTTACAGAAAAGGAATACCAAACGGAGTCCAAATGAGCTGAAACTTTACGACGATTTTTTATGGACCAAAAGAAGCCCACAGAGTATCAGAGATGGACCAGAGGAGCCAGGAGGCATCCACAAGGGTGGATGGCACCCCCTAGGGTGCGTCCCCTGTCTTATTGTCACCTCGTGGACCCCCCTGACTTGTTCTCAACGCCAAAAATTCCTATAAATATAGAAACCCCCAGAAATAAACCTAGATCGCGAGTTCCGCCGCTGCAAGCCTCTGTAGTCATGAAATACCAATCGGGAGCTTGTTCCGGCACCCTGCCGGAGGGGGAAACCATCATCGGTGGCCATCTTCATCATCCCAGTGGTCTCCATGACAAGGAGGGAGTAGTTCACCCTCGGGGTTGAGGGTATGTACCAGTAGCTATGTGTTTGATCTCTCTCTCTCTCTCTCTCTCTCTCTCTGTCTGTCTCTCTCTTGTGTTCTTGATTTGGCATGATCTTGATGTACCGCGAGCTTTGTTACTATAGTTGAATCATACGGTGTTTCTCCCCCTCTACCTCCTTGTGATGAATTGAGTTCCACCTTTGAGGTTTCACTATTATTGGATTGAATACAATTATGGATTTAGAACACTTGATGTATTTCTTGCGTGGGATACCTGATACGTCTCCAACGTATCTATAATTTTTGATTGTTCCATGCTATTATATTATCTGTTTTGGATGTTTTATATGCATTAATATGCTATTTTATATTATTTTTTGGACTAACCTATTAACCTAGAGCCCAGTGCCAGTTTCTGTTTTTTCCTTGTTTTTGAGTTTCGGAGAAAAGGAATAACAAACGGAGTCCAAACGGAATAAAACTTTCGCGATGATTTTTCTTGGACCAGAAGACACCCACGAGACTTGAAGATGAAGTCGGAGGAGCCACGAGGAGTCCACAAGGGTGGAGGGTGCACCAAGGGGGGTAGGGCGCGCCCCTGTCCTGTGCCCCCCGTGACTCCACTAACCTAATTCTTTAGCATATATATTCACATATATTCCCACACCAGCAGAAGTAGCCACGAAAATGCTTTTCCACAGCGGCAACCTTCTGTACCCGTGAGATCCCATCTAGGGACCTTTCCGGCACCCTGCCGGAGGGGGATTCGATCATGGAGGGCTTCTACATCAACTCTATTGCCCTTCCGATGAAGCGTGAGTAGTTTACCACAGACCTACGAGTCCATAGCTAGTAGTTAGATGACTTCTTCTCTCTCTTTGATTCTCAATACCATGTTCTCCTCGATGTTCTTGGAGATCTATCCGATGTAATACTCTTTTGCGGTGTGTTTGCCGAGATCCGATGAATCGTGGATTTATGATTAGCTTATCTATGAATATATTTTGAATCTTCTCTGAATTCTTTTATGCATGATTGGATACCTTTGTAATTCTCTTTGAACTATCGGTTGGTTTGGCCAACTAGATTGTTTTTATTGCAATGGGAGAAGTGCTTAGCTTTGGGTTCAATCTTGCGGTGTCCTTTCCCAGTGACAGTAGGGGCAGCAAGGCACGTATTGTACTGTTGCCATCGAAAAAAGATGGGGTTTTCATCATATTGCTTGAGTTAATTCCTCTACATCGTGTCATCTTACTTAATGCGTTACTCTGTTCTTCATGAACTTAATACTCTAGATGCACGCAAGAGTCGGTCAATGTGTGGAGTAATAGTAGTAGATGCATAATCGATTTGGTCTACTTGACACGGATGTGATGCCTATATTTCATTATCATTGCCTTAGATATCGTCATAACTTTAAGCTTTTCTATCAATTGCTCGGCAGTAATTTGTTCACCCACCGTATTATTTGCTATTTTGAGAGAAGCCTCTAGTGAAACCTATGGCCCCCGGGTCTATTTTCCATCATATAAGTTTCTATTTTCCATATTATAAGTTTCCGATCTACTATTTTGCAATCTTTTGCTTTCCGATCTATAAACCAAAAATACCAAAAATATTTACTTTACCATTTGTTTATTTTCATCTATCTCTATCAGATCTCACTTTTGCAAGTAAACGTGAAGGGATTGACAACCCCTTTATCGCGTTGGGTGCAAGTTGTTTGATTGTTTGTGCAGGTGTTAGTGATTTGTGCGTTATCTCCTACTGGATTGATACCTTGGTTCTAAAACTGAGGGAAATACTTATCTCTACTTTGCTGCATCACCCTTTCCTCTTCAAGGGAAAAAACAACGAAGCTCAAGAAGTAGGAGGAAGAATTTCTAGCGCCGTTGCCTGGGAGATCTACGCCAAGTCAAGACATACCAAGTACCCATCATAAACTCTCATCTCTTTCATTACATTATTCGCCATTCGCTTCTCATTTTCCTCTCCCCCACTTCTAAAACAAATTTGAAAAAGATTAGCCTTTTTAATTCGCCCTTCTTCTGTTCGTCTTTTTTGTTTGCCCTTATGTCTTACTTGGATTGTTTGCTTGTTTGCTTGGTATAATTGTGTGTTTATTGAAAATCGAAAACAAAGTTTATGTATCCTCAACCACTTAGTAATCTTTTTAAGAGATCCAATTATGATGAACCAATTGCTAGTGAGTTGAGTGCACTAGATTATCTTTATGAAGTTTTGCTTGAAATTCGTGAATCTGAAAGTGGTGATGATATTTATGAAGTGATCCACGTTAGCTCCTTGAATGAAAAGCATGACTGCAATGATGTTATTGTAAATTCTATTAATGTCAATTGTGCTAATAATATGCAAAACACCAAGCTTAGGGATGCTAATTTTGCTATGTCCACTATTTGTTGCAATGATCATGACTGGGGTGATTCTTCTTATGATCTTGAAATTTTATTTAAGCCCCATGATGAATATAAGATTGATAATTATGTTTGCAATAATATTGAAAGTGGGCTTGGAAGAGTGTCGGCTTTAGATCCCACATATTTGGATACTATTCAACCTTATGAAATTTTTGATAAAAGTGGGTTTGGAAAGGTCATGATTTTAGTTAATGATAATCCCACTATTTTGGAAGAGTGTCAACTTTGCATGCATGTGGATCATGTTGAGATTATTTTATGTGATAGTTATATTGTTGAATTTGATTATGATCCTACAGGTAATTATTATAAGAGAGGAAAATATGGTTGTACAAATTTTCATGTTACTAATTTACCTCTCGTTATGTTGAGATTGCTATTGTTTCTTTCTTATTCTTTGCATATGCTAGTTTTTGCTTTCCTTGATAATTTGTTTGCCTATAATATGCCTATGCATAGGAAGTATGTTAGACTTAGATGTGTTTTTCACATGCTACATGATCTTCTCTTCGTGTTTCAATCTTTCATGTCAGATCATCAAATTCTCAATGCCTAGCTAAGGGTGTTAAACAATAGTGCTTGTTGGGAGGCAACCCAATTTTATTTTTGTTCTTTGCTTTTGGTTCTGTTTTGCATTAAATAATTCATCTAGCCTCTGGTTCGATGTGTTTTTGTGTTCTAATTAGTGTTTGTGCCAAGTAAGGCCTTTGGGATGGCTTATAGTGATAGTTGATTTGATCTTGCTGGAAAACAGAAACTTTTGCGCTCAGTCCCATAATTTTTAAGAATCACAGAAGCGTGATTAAATTATGATTTTTTACACAAGATTGATATACAAATTGCCTAGGTTGTCCTTGATATGTCTCCAACGTATCTATACTTTATGAAGTATTCATGCTATTATACTATCCTTCTAGGATGTTTTATATGCATTTATATGATATTTTATATGATTTTTGGGACTAACCTATTAACCTAGAGCCCAGTGCCAGTTTTTGTTTTCTCCTTGTTTTAGAGTATCGCAGAAAAGGAAAACTACACGGAGTCCAATTGACGTGCCACTTGACGGAGATCATTTTTGGACCAGAAGAAGCCCACACAGTACCAGAAGCAGGCCAGAAGAGTCTCGGGCTACCCACGAGGGTGGGGGGCACGCCCACCCCCCTAGGGCGCGCCCCCTGCCTCGTGGACAGCCCGGAGACCCCCCTGACGTGAAATCAACGCAAAACTCTTCTATATATACCCAAACTTCCAGAAAGAAACCTAGATCGGAAGTTCCGCCGCAAGCCTCAGAGCCACGAGAAGTCAATCTAGGCCCTCTCCGGCACTTGCCGGAGGGGGCCATCATCACCGGTGGCCATGGAGGAGTATCCCGGAGGGGCCATCATCACCATGAAGGCCAAGGACCAGAGGGTGGAGGCCATGGATGAGGAAGCACATGGGGGAGAACCTCTCCTCCTCTCTTCCGGTGGCGCCGGAGTGCCATCGGAAGGGGAATCATCGTCGCAGTGATCGTCTTCATCAACATCACCATCATCATCACCATCCTCATCTCTTTTACGCAGTCCACTCTCCCGCACCCCGCTGTAATCCCTACTTGAACATGGTGCTTTATGCCACATATTATGATCCAATGATGTGTTGCCATCCTATGATGTTTTGAGTAGATATCTTTTGTCTTTGGGTTGATTAATGATCTAGATTGGTATGAGTTGTATGTTTTACTTTAGTGCTGTCCTATGGTTCCCTCCGTGTCGCGCAAGCGTGAGGGATTCCCGCTGTAGGGTGTTGCAATAAGTTCATGATTCTCTTATAGTGGGTTGGTGAGTGACTGAAACACAAACCCGAGTAAGAGGGATTGTTGCGTATGGGAATAAAGAGGACTTGATGCTTTAATGCTATGGTTGGGTTTTACCTTAATGATCTTTAGTAGTTGCAGATGCTTGCTAGAGTTCCAATCATAAGTGCATATGATCCAAGTAGAGAGAGTATGTTAGCTTATGCCTCTCCCTCATATGAAACTGCAATAGTGATTACCGGTCTTGTTAACGATTGCCTAGGACAATTCCGCACACCGACCCACCATTATTCCACACTCGATATTTATAATATTTAGTAATATATTCCAACTTTATTATAACAACACCTACTTTTATATTTTAGCTCTCGGATACCATACAAAGTTATCCACTTCATACCCACAACGTAGTTTTATTTCTCGTTTCTAGTTGGAAGCAAACGTTCAGTGTACGTAGAGTCGTATCAGTGGCAGATAGGGCTTGAGAGAATATTGATCTTACCTTTAGCTCCTTGTGGTTCCACACTCCATAATTATCACTTCCACCTTTGTAAATTTCTACGATGATTCCCTGCACTTGGGGATTATCAAGCTCTTTCCTGGCGCCGTTGCCGGGGAGCAATAGCGTGGGGTTGATATTCTCGTGTGTGCTTGTTTGATTTCTTCACTAAGTAGATTTTGTTTTTACTTTTTGTTCCTGTTTAGTTGTGGGTGAAACATACAAAACAAAATTAAAAAATGAAAATACAAAAAAAAATTACTTGCCTTTCATGCCTAAAAAGTTTTTCAAAAAGAGAAGTGATTGGAAAGTTATGCATTGAAGAAGTGAGGGTCGACCTTGAGCACTTGTGTTCATGCTCACGGAAACAATGTAGAATTTTTCATGGAAGTTTCTCTGTAAATAATTATCCCCTTGTATATATCCATTGTATTATAAAAATAATGTGCCAAGCTTTGGTTTTAAGATGATTAGATTGCTTGTTTACTATGTGCAGAACAAAAACAGAAACTTTGGCTGTAGTGCTTGAATTTACATGTTTTGCTGGCAAGTCAAATGGGTCTTAAACTTTTTGCACATTACTTCTGTACAAAATTTTCAAATTTTCAAATTTAGTTCATAATTTTAGGAGTTACAGAAGTTTACCAAACTTCCAGATTACTACAGACTGTTCTGTTTTTAACAGATTCTGTTTTGCGTGTGTTGTTTGCTTATTTCGATGAATCTAGGCTAGTATCGGAGGGTATGAACCATAGAGAAGTTGGAATACATTAGGTTTAACACCAATATAAATAAATAATGAGTTCATTGCAGTACCTAAAGGTAGTGATTTGCTTTATTACACTAACAGATCTCACAAGTTTTTGTTAAAGTTTTGTGTGGATGAAGTGTCCGAAGGTCGAGGAGCTATCAATATGAGAAGAAGAAAGAGAGGCAAGAGTTCAAGCTTGGGGATGCCCAAGGCACCCCAAGTAAATATACTCAAGCATCTAAGCTTGGGGATGCCCCGGTTGGCATCCCATCTTTCTTCTTCAACAAATATCGGTATACCTCGGTTTTTGTTTTGTTCACATGATTTGTGTCCTTTGTATTTTTGTTTTTCCTTTAAGAACCATGATAGCATGAGATATACCTTCATTGATTTATATAATACTTCATGTACTTCACTTAAATCTTTTAAGTATGATCTTTTAGAATTGCTCTTTGTGCTTCACTTAAATCTTTTGAGAATGGTTTTATAGAATGCTTCATGTGCTTCACTTATACATTTTGAGCTTGGGTATTAGTTAGTCTATGTTAATTGTAGAATGCTCCATGAACTTAACTTATATCTTTTGGAGTATGAATAATACTATCATTTAAACTGGTTTGGAAGAGTGTCAACTTTAGGAATTAGTGATCCCACTATTTTGGAGGGTGTTGAATCTTAGTGTGATATTTGTGAAAGTGGATTTGGAAGAGTGTCAACTTTAGCTAGTAATGATTTCACTATTTAGGAAGAGGTTCCAATTGAGTATGAGAATAAAGTTTCTATCCATGATGCTACTGAAAATTATTATTAGGGAGGAATACATGCTTGTAGGATTTGCAATAATATCAAGTTTCCTCTCTATGTGCTTAAAGTTTTGAAGTTATACTTGTTTTGCCTTCCTATGCTAGTTAATTGTTGTTCTTATAAATTGTGTGCTCACAAAATCCCTAGGCAGAGGAAGTAGGTTATATATAAATGTTCTAGTCATATTCTTCAAGATGCTCTCTTTGTGCTTCAATTCCTATCTTTTATGTGAGCATCATTGAAATCATCATGCCTAGCTAAAAGGCATTAAAGAAAAGCGCTTGTTGGGAGACAACCCAATATTTACCCTTACTGTTTTTGTGTGTTTACATGATTAAGCTACTGTAGTAATCATGTTTTATATCTTTTGTTTTAATAAAGTGCCAAGTAAGACCTTTGGGAAGACTTGGGTGAAAGTTAATGTGATCTTGCTGTAAAAAAACAGAAACTTTGTGCTCACGAGATTAGCTGTAATTTTTTACAGAAGAGTGATTTTGAGTTGATTCTTTTTGCAGAAGATTAATAGACAAATTCCTCACGTCCACCAATTTATTTCATAGGTGTTGGAGTAGCATAACTATGGTTATTGTTCATATCATTACAGACTGTTCTGTTTCTGACAGATTCTGTTTTCATTGCATACTTTGCTTGTTTTCTAGTTTCTATGACTTATATTTCTCATTATAAATTGTATAAATGATATGGTACAGTAGGCATTGTGTGAGAAAAATTATAAAACTTGTCTTTGACAGTACCAAAGTGAATGGTTTACTCTTTATCATACTAACCTATCTCACGAAGTTTCTTTTAAGTTTTGTGTGATTGAAGTTTTCAAGCTTTGGGTGAGATATCGATATGAGGAGAACAAGGAGTGGAAAGATCCTAAGCTTGGGGATTCCCAAGGCACCCCAAGGTAATATTCAAGGAAGACTCAAGTGCCTAAGCTTGGGGATGCCCCGGAAGGCATCCTCTCTTTCGTCTTCAAAACTATCGGTATACCTTACTCGGAGCTATATTTTTATTCGTCACATGATATGTGTTTTGCTTGGGGCGTGTTTTCAATTCTACTTGCTGTTTGAATAAAATCATTGGATCTGAAATATTGAATGAAAAGAGAATCCTCCCAAGGCTAGTTAATTATTTGACTACTCAGCGTTCTTCACTCATATCTTTTGGAGTAGTTTGTCATTTACTCATGTGCTTCACGTATATCCTATGAGTAAATGGTTGAATAAATTGAATGCCATCAATCTGAATTTATATATGTTTCATATGCTTATAACATGGGGAGTAATGACTTCACACATAATAAGTATAGGTAGTAAACTTATTGAAAGTTAGCAAACGAGAATTGGTCACTTGAACAATTCATGAAAGAATATTGAAGGAAGAGGGATTTCACATATAAATATACTATCTTGGACATCTTTTGTAATTGTGAGCACTCATTAAAATATGACATGCTAAAAGTTTGATGTTGGACAAGGAAGACAACGTAATGGGTTATGTTTTCTTATATCTGAAATAAAGTATATTGTCATGGATCGCCCAACACGTTGAGCTTGCCTTTCCCCCTCATGCTAGCCAAATTATTTGCACTAAGTAGAGATACTACTTGTGCTTCCAAATATCCTTAAACCAAGTTTTGCCATGAGAGTCCACCATACCCACCTATGGATTGAGTAAGATCCTTCAAGTAAGCTGTCATCGGTGCAAGCAATAAAAATTGCCCTCTAAATATGTATGATTGACTAGTGTGGAGGAAATAAGCTTTATACGATCTTGTGATGTGGAACAAACAAAAGCGACGGATTGCATAATAAAGGTCCATATCACAATTGCAATATAAAGTGACGTTCTTCAGCGTTAAGATTTTGTGCATCCAACCCTGAAAGCGCATGGCAACCTCTGCTTCCCTCTGTGAAGGGCCTATCACTACTGGAATCAGCTACTTTGCCATCTGCCAGCTCTTTGCCGTCAGCTAGCTGACGGCAAAGAAGCTCTTTGCCATCAGCTACCCAAAAGCAGACGTCAAAGAAGCTCTTTGCCATCAGCTACCCAAAAGTAGACGTCAAAGAACTGGCTGATGGCAAAGACTTTGTTTGCCATCAGCCAGTTCTTTGCCGTCGGCTAGCAGACGGCAAAGAGGGAGGGGGCCCCACTGACGAGCTTCTTAAAAAAAACTTAACTGCCCTCCCTCTTTGCCGTCTGCTAGCAGAAGGCAAAGAGCAAAAAAGCAGACGACAAAGGGGGCGGACGGCAAAGATTTAACATATCTAACGGCCGCGCCCCATCCCGCCCCTCGCTCTGTTTCTCTCCCTGCTCTTCACACGCCGCCACCACTCGCCGCCGCCCGTCGCCCCCACCACCCGCCGCCCCACCTCGCCCGTCGCCATCGCCCGTGTCGCCCTTCACCACGCCCCACCGCACTTATCGCCCATCGCCGCCCTGCCCGTCTCGGCCTGCCTGCCCCCCAGCGCCCAAGGCCCGGGCAGCGTCGCCCACCACCGGCGCCCCCGCCTCGCCTGGCCTGCCGTCTCGGCGCCCGCCTCCCGCCTCACCGCCCGGGCCGGCGCCCGCCTCAGCCGCCCGCCTCCTCCACCGCCACCTCCTCCACCGGCCCTGCCTGTGAGCTCTACCTCCTCTTTTTTTCCTTTTTTCTTTCTGTTTTTTAGTTTTAGGTTTATGTTTAGTTTAGATTTAGTTTTAGGTTTAGTTTTAGGTTTAGTTTTAGGTTTAGGTTTAGTTTTAGTTTAGTTTTAGGTTTAGATTTTGTTTTTTCCTTTTTTTTCTTTTTTTTAGTTTTAGTTTTATGTTTAGTTTCGATTTAGATTTAGTTTTAGTTTTAGTTTTAGTTTTAGATTTAGGTTTAGTTTTAGGTTTAGTTTTAGGTTTAGTTTAGTTTTAGGAAAGAAGAAGAAGAAGAAAAAAAGAGGAGAGGAGGAGAAGAAGAAGAGGAAAAAGGAAAGGAAGAAGAAGAAGAGGAGGAGGAGAAGAAAAAAGAAGAAGAGGAAGAAGAAGAAGAAAAAGAGGAGAGGAGGAGAAGAAGAAGAGGAAAAGGAAAGGAGGAAGAAGAAGAAGAAGAAGAAGAAGAAGAAGAAGAAGAAGAAGAAGAAGAAGAAGAAGAAGAAGAAGAAGAAGAAGAAGAAGAAGAAGAAGAAGAAGAAGAAGAAGAAGAAGAAGAAGAAGAAGAAGAAGAAGAAGAAGAAGAAGAAGAAGGAAAAAGGAAGAAAAGGAAGAAAAGTAAGAAAAGGAAGAAGAGGAAGAATAAGAAAAGGAAAAAGAGGAAAAACCCGACCCGACACTCAAGACTCGACCCGACCCAAGACCCGACACCACACCCCGACCCCGAGACCCCGTACCCGACCCCCCGACCCCGACCCCGACCGTGACCCCGACACCCCGACCCTGAGCCTGACCCGACACCCCGACCCCGACACCGACCCGGCACCCCGACCCGACACCCCGACCTCGAGACCCCGACCCCGACCCCGACACGGCACCCCGACAACGACACGACACCCCGACCTCCGACACTTCCCGAAAAGGAGTTCTTTGGCCTTCCAGAGGCTGTCGAGGTCATATATTTGTGAATTATTAGTTAGGTCATATATTTTTCGATTTTGTTATGAAAAACATCATATATAATTGTGTTGATCGGATAGTTTTAAATGTGCAGTTGTTTCATCGCTGCGAGGTTTGGTGTTCGACGACCTCACCGTGCGTTTGACGAGCTCAGCCCCTTCGTTCGTGGGTGAGCACAAATGACATGTCCTCCTCCCCCATTAATTATTTGATCTATTCCGATGAAACTTGATAGCTAGCTATATATGTGTCTTGAATCATCGTATGCGTAACCAATATGTGTCTCCTGCTCGAAAGCGTCATAGTTATAAATATGCATGCATTTGCATATTTATAACCTTGATTCTTTCAATTGTCCAACGCTATCCATGGACAGCCCGAGTATGTGTAGATTGGGTTCGTTTTCCCATATGCTTTGCTCCAGATCCGACGCATAAATTTCGTCAGTGCCTCCCCTGTTGTTCTCCGGGTACACATCCTCTCTGTTTATTGCAGAGACGTGTATCAGGAGAACAGCGGGGAGGTGCTGCCGAAATTTTAACGTCGAATCCAGAGCATAGCATGGGAAAATGAACCCAATCTACACATACACGGGTGGGATTAGGACCTATCATTACCTATTAGAGTGTAGGTTGCATGGACGTAATAAAATTGACAAAGTAGATCAACTGATGAATATATACATGGTGAATTACATATATAATTGTTGTGTGTCCATTAGCTCTGACAGTCAAGATGAGTGATCGTATGCGTGGATGTATACCGGTCACACCGGTCGTAACAAATGGAGTGATGAATGGTTCACAAAAACCAAGGGGTTTGTGCAAGCCGCATTGCAAATGGCCAGAAGAAAACCTGGTGCCCCTGTTTCCGGTGCGGCAATTGGGAAAAGAGGACAGAGGCTGAAATGGGCAAACACCTGCAGAAGAGTGGTTTTACGCCCGATTATACGGTGTGGACATTTCATGGTGAGTCTGCCCAACGTGACCAAGCTGAGGTGGATCATCGTCGCACCGACGAGCATGGTACCGGGATGGAAAACATGGTGCAAGACTATGATGATGCTCGGGATTCGGACGAGGAGATGGAGGAATCTGCAAAGGCCTTCAATGAAATGTTGGAGTCTTCAAAACGTCCGCTCCATGAGCACACTGAGCTTTGTCAGTTGGATGCCATCTCACAAGTAATGGCTCTGAAGGCTCAGTTCAACTTGGGCAGAGAATGCTATGACGCAATTATGACAGTATTTGGACGCTTTCTACCCAAAGGCCATGTAATGCCTGCAAACCTGTACTAGTATGACAAAATCCTCCGTGCACTGAAGATGCCCTATGAGAAGATACATGCCTGTGAGAAAGGATGTGCCTTATTTAGGCTTGACTATGCGGACTTGAACTATTGTCCCATTTGCAAGTCTTCCAGGTATATTGTGGTAGACAACGGTATGGGTGAGAAGACACAAACCAAAATCCCCGTTAGTGTTCTTCGGTATATGCCAACTGTACCAAGACTTCAACGTCTTTTCATGGTCGAAGAGACGGCCAGACAGATGTCGAACTAGATACAGATGGGAATCTGATGATGGTACACACATCGGATGGTGTTGCGTGGAAAAAGTTTGATGAATTACATGTTGACAAAGCGGCAGATCCGAGGCATCCTCGAGTCGGCATCAACACGGATGGGTTCAGTGTGTTTGGTATGACGGCAGCCCAATACAGTTGTTGGCCCGTATTTGTCTTTCCACTCAATCTCCCCCCGGACAGATTATGCAAAGAAAGAACATTTCTTGACGTTGATAATTCCAGGGCCCAACTATCCGGGGAAAAATATGAATGTGTACATGCAGCCGCTTAAGGACGAATTGCAAGAAGCCTAGTATAATGGGTTCAAGACATACGACGCCTATAGCAAACGGAACTTCATAATGCGTGTCTGGTACATGTACTCGACGCATGACTTGCCGGCGTATGCGCTATTCGTTGGCTGGTGTGTGCATGGGAGGTTCCCGTGCCCCACATGCAAGGGAGCTCTTGAGTTTCGTTGGCTTCAGGCCGGTCGCAAGTTTTCTTGCTTCGACATGCATAGACAGTTCCTGGATCCTCGCCATAAGTTCAGGAAAGACAAGAAGAACTTCATCGAGGTAGAGTTGTCAAAACTCTGCACCATCTGCATTGACAGCCAATGCACCTGGATCGATTAAACGCTCTCGAGCGGATCCACAACGTCCAGGGTACTTCAAGGGGTATAATACTAAGCACGCATGGACTCACAAAACATGCTTATGGGATCTGCCTTACTTCAAAGACCTTCTTTGCCCACACAACATCGACGTGATGCACACTGAGAAGAATATCGCCGAGGCACTTTTTGGTACATTGTTCAGCATAGATGGGAAGTCAAAGGATAATACTAAGGCTAGAGTCGATCTGGAGGCGCTATGTGATAGGCCATTACAAAACATGAAAGAACCGAAAGGAAAGCAGAATCGACGAAGCCAAAGGCATGGTTCAATCTTGGAACGCCAAACTATGAGGGAAATTATCTTGTGGGTGCAACAGCAGTTGATGTTCCCCGATGGGTATGCAGCGAATCTAAAGAGGGGAGCGAATCTGGATAAATTGAAGATATTTGGTCTCAAGAGTCATGATTGGCACATATGGATTGAGCGGATAATGCCGATGATGTTGCGTGGCTTCATCCCTGAGGAGGAATGGCTAGTACTGGCAGAACTCAGCTATTTCTTCCATGTTCTTTGTGCGAAAGAATTATCGCCTGGCGTGCTAGAAGAAATGGAAGAGTTGGCGCCGGAGTTGATCCGCAAGTTAGAGAAGATCTTTCCATCGGGCTTCTTTAATCCAATGCAGCATTTGATTTTGCATCTCCCGACCAAAGCAAGATTGGGGGGGCCCGTGCAAAATCGTTGGTGCTACCCAACAAAGAGGATGCAGAAGACGCTTCGAGAAAAATGTAAAAATAAACGTAGAATTGAAGAATCGATGGCTGAGGCATTCATCATAGATGAGGCGGCAAACTTCATAACAGCACACTACGAAGCCAAAAATCGTCATTTGCATAATCCGAAGCCTCGGTACAATGCTGACGACCCTAAAAAGGGTGGATCCAACCTCAGCCTATTCAAAGGGAATCTCGCACCAGCTAGTGTTTCACATCTAGTATCTTTGGATAACGAAGAATGGCGGACCATTTCGTGGTATATCTTCAACAACCTCATAGAAGTGCGGCCGTACATCGAGTAAGTTCTTGGTACATTGTTTCGCAACTTCTATTTCCTTTGAACTGGTCTTATTCCTGGATATGTCATACAGTCGATACGTCGCCATATTCTCGTATGGAGCAGAGATCCAAAAGGATTCCGTCGAAGAGTATGAGCTTCTCGCAAAGCAAGGAGGCGGCTACCCCGGTTTCATCTCTTGGTTCAAACAAACGGTAATTTCTATTAGACAATTTCATTTCATTCGCTAATTTGTGCGTAATGCAACAATCCTTTCATATTAAACTTGTAGGCTAATTCAGAGTCTATGGACGCCGAATTGAGACAAGTCTACAAATTGTTGTGTATCTGCTATCGGCGAAGGAGGTACCGAGTATTATGGGAGAGTTGAAGCAATTTATGAACTTCTGTTCTATGGTGAAAACCCACCGAATGTCGTAGTCTTCAAATGTTATTGGTTTCAGCCGAAGGAGACTAGAAGGACTCATGAATATATAGGGCTAGTTGAAATTAACCAAAGCACCAATTTAGATGTTCCTAATGTCTATATTATGGCTCAACAGGCGACCCAAGTATTCTATCTACCGTGGGCCTTCCAAACTATTCCAAATCTGAAAGGTTGGGATGTCGTTTATGAAGTGCCGCCACGTGCTAGACTTTCTCCCCCAAAGGAAGAGGATTATGAACCTCACATTAACCCAGACACATATGAAGGAGAATTCTTCCAAGAGACACGTCTTTCCAAAAAGCGTTTCAAGAACCGCTATACTTCACCCCAAAACATTGAAGTAGACAACGACAGTGAATCCGGCATCACCCGGAGGAGGAACAAGAAGAGCCGGAACAAGAAGAGGTTCTTTGCGGATGACCTGTCAATGCTTGACTGATTACGTCAAGGTGGCCTTGCACATGTTGATGCCAATGAACCCTATGAGCCCATCATTGATTATAGTGATGATGATGATTATGCATTTATTGATGATACTGATCGAGATTATTAGTAGTGTCGTATTCAATTTTTTATGTTGTACTTGATGATGATACACTTAAGTGATATACATATTATTATTCATGTCGGTACTTTTTTTTATGTTGTACTAATTTCGTTTATTCTTTGTCATGGCAGGTGTTAAAAGATGGTGGGCGCTGGCCGGGAGCGCGCCGAGACCCCTTCTTCGTCGGCGCGTGGTGCGATGTCACGCCCAATATGCGACCCTATCCAAAAGGAACTCGAAGGTCCCACCAAGGATAGACCCGCATATTGAAACGCTTTTGCAAGGTGGATATCATTACATCAACATTACATAATAGATGGGGATACATACATAAGGCATACAATGCCGCACGAATACAACAATACAACATACAAGATCAACATCCGACTACGGATGAAACATAAACAGAAACTAAAACGACATCCACCCTGCTAGCCCAGGCTGCCGACCTGGAACCTATCCCCTGATCGACGAAGAAGCAGAAGAACTCCAAAACAAGCAAACAACGCTCTCGCGTCATGATCATCGCGAAACCTGTACCTGCAACTGTTGGTGTAGTAATCTGTGAGCCACGAGGACTCAGCAATCCCATTACCATGGGTATCAAGACTAGCAAAGCTTAAAGGGAAAGGAAGGGGTAAAGTGGTGAGGTTGCAGCAGTGACTAAGCATATATGGTGGCTAACATACGCAAATAAGAGCGAGAAGAGAGCAAGCGGAACGGTCGTCAACTAGCAATGATCAAGAAGTGATCCTGAACTCCTACTTACGTCAAACATGACCCAAAGACCGTGTTCTCCTCTCGATCAACCCCGAAAAGAGACACTCACGGTTACGCACACGGTTGGTGAATTTTAGAAGAGTTTACTTCAAGTTTACTACAACCGGATATTAACAAATTCCCATCTGCCACATAACCGCGGGCACGGCTTTCGAAAGTTCAAACCCTGCAGGGATGTCCCAACTTAGCCCATGATAAGCTCTCGCGATCAACGAAGGATATTCCTTCTCCCCGGGAAGACCCGATCAGTCTCGGAATCCCGGCTACAAGACATTTCGACAGTAATAGAACAAGACCAGCAAGACCGCCCGATGCGCCGACAATCTCGATAGGAGCTGCACATATATCGTTCTCAGGGCAACACCGGATGAGCGATGCGTCTGACAACCGACGATACCCCAAGTTGCCTAGGGGCGGCACCGCAAGTGGCTCTGGTTTGGACCAACACTTAGACAAGCATTGGACCGGGGGGGCTGAATAAAGATGACCCTTGGGTTAATTACTCCCAAGGGAAAGTAGGTGGTGGTGAGGCAAATGGTAAAACCAAGGTTGGGCCTTGCTGGAGGAGTCTTATTCAAAGCGAACTGTCAAGGGGGTCCCATAAATCACCCAACCGCGTTAGGGACGCAAAATCCGGGAACATAATACCGATATGACGGAAACTAGGCGGCAAGAGTGGAACAAAATACCAGGCATAAGGCCGAGCCTTCCACCCTTTACCAAGTATATAGATGCATTAATAAATATAAGAGATATTGTGATATCCCAACATAATCCTGTCCACCATGGAGCAAACTTCATCTTCACCGCAACTAGCAACGCTATAAGAGGGGCTGAGCAAAAGCAGTAACATAGCCAAACAACGGTTTGCTAGGAAGGGTGACAAAGGTTAGAGGTTCATGGCAATTTGGGAGGCTTGATAAGCAAGTGGTAGGTAACGCAGCATAGCGAAAGAACGAAGCAACTAGCATAGCAATGATAGTAATGAGATCCAAGGTGACGGTCATCTTGCCTGAAATCCCGCTAGGAAGAAGAACGAGTCCATGAAGAAGACGAACGGATGAAGCCGAATCAAGCGTGAGACGAACGAATCCTCACGATCGCAACGAAAGCAGGAACTATCGAGAAGAAAGACACAACATAGTAAACACACCACACATGAACAAGGCATGATGCACAAACAAGCATGATGCATGACAAGACTACATGAAGCTACTCATGGCAAGAGATGATGCAAACAAGAGCAACACATCAAAGCAAGTTTAAATGAGGCCGGAAGCAACATATAACAATTCCGGTAAGTCCTCATATGCAAATTTCGAAATTGGTCCAGATCTGAATAAATCTTATGTTCAAGTTGTTAAACAGCAAGTTAAAATGCACCAAGATGATCTACACGCGATTCTAGTCAAGTTACATATAAAGTTCATTTAATTCGGAGCTACGGCCTAGAAGATATGAGCAAAACAAGTTAAACATGGCATTGATGCAAAATGCATACAAACATCAAGCAAACACCTCAAAAAAAGGATGCAACATGATAATATGAAACTACATGCAAAATCAAGCAAGTTTCATATAGAGCACACTCAAAACGAAGCAACGGTTCAACACATACACACCGACATAACAACAATCTGTCCAAAACAGCAACTAGGCATATTGCAAGCACCTAAACAACAAGCTACAGCATCTTAACATGATAAAAAAAGACATGGGCATGATGTACAGGTAAAGCATAACAAAACATGGACACTGAGCTATCTCCAGAAATCACTAGAACATTCTCAAAAGGACATGGCAAGATTGCAAATACTAACAGTTTCGGATTTTGCAGAAATAACATCAGGTTGCAATGTTTAGAGCTATCAAACAACATGTTACAGGAACTTATCATGGCAACCAAAGGCATGGAATGAATCTACTAAATGCATAGATCAAATATCCTTTACTGACCATGAGCCAAAAAGGATCAAAAGATATGATGGCACCCATGTAAACATGGCAAGTTATATTACAGATTCATACATGGCAGGAATAACAATAAGTAGGCATGTTGGTGAGCTTGAACCACTCACCACAGATCAATAAATGGCATGTCAAGGAAACTCGCAGTAATAAGACATGTTTATGAAGCTAATCATGGCAAGAGCAAGTTCATAGGGTGCATGGATCACTAGCAAAGCTCATGGCAAAACTGAACTTAATGTTAACAGGCTGACAGCAACATTATTTAGCAACTTTGAGAGCAAGATTACAACAAGTTAAAGCAGACTATAATTACAACAAAGGGCATGTATGGATATATCATGACATGTATAACAAAACATACTTACTAAACATCTCCAGATTATGCATAGAATGACTTGTAGCAGCAGGTTTACATAGCATCACGATATAGCAGATTCAGACATGCAAAATAGCAACAGCAAGTACCCTACTTAACAAGCTTGATGCACTCACTACAGGACCCAAAAAAAATACATGGATGGCACCACTGTGAAGATGACATGGCATAGATCAAAACACGTGTAGACATCAACCTCATAGGATGCACACATCAAATGCACCAAAAATGACAAATCATCAAGTTATAACAGTTTCAGCAGATTAACATCATATAGCACTCTTGCGATGATGATTCAGGCATCACGATGAGCTCAAATGAAAATGGTGCAATGGAACGAAATAAAGTAATCGTTGAGACGAACAATTTGACATATCACACGCATGAAACAGAGCAGTATGCAGCAAGTTATGATGCGATGAACATGACATGATTATGCAAAATATATCGGGACTTGGTGGAAAAAACCCAGGGTCAACCTCCGGATCTGGATCGGGCCGGGCATGGGAACCGAGGCGGCCGGAGTTCTCGCCGGAGAGCGGCCGGGGAAGGTCGGAGGAGGCGGCCCCGACCCGGATCTCACCGGATCCGGCCGGTGGCGAGCAGCGGAGGCGACGGGGGCGACGAGGCGGAGTCGGGCGGCCGGCGAGGAGGCGCCCGGCGGCGGCCGAGGGCGGCGAGGGAGCGCGCCAGGGGCGGGCACCGGAGGATGGGGCGCAGCTGGACGGCGGAGGGCGGCGCGGGCGCCGGCGCTGGGCGGGCAACAGACGGCGGGGCAATGGGCGCCGGCTACGGCGAGGGGCGCTACGGGCGCAGGCGGGCGGTCGCTGGCGGCGGCGCTGGGTTCGAGGCGGCCCGGGCGGGCTCGCGATGGGCCTCGGCGGGCCTGGCGGCGGGGTGGAGAGAGAGAGGCCGGCGGGGACACGTGGCGGCTCGGTGCGGCGGCGGACGCGTCCGGTGGCGGGGGGAAGGAGGAGACTAGGGTTAGGGTGGAATTCATCCGCGAATTTCGGGGGGAGGAATTAATTTATAGATAGAGGGAGCTAGGAGTGTCCAAATGAGGAGCGGTTTTCGCCCACACGATCGTGATCGAACGACCGAGAGCATGGAGGGGAGTTTGCTGGGTTTTGGGCAACTTTGGAGGGGGTGTTGGGCTGCACACAAAAGAGGCTTTAACGGTTCCCCGGTTAACCGTTGGAGTATCAAACGACCTCCAAATGGCACGAAACTTGACAGGCGGTCTACCGGTGCTATACCAAGGCCGCTTGACAAACCTCGGGCCATTCCGAGAACGTTTAACAACCGCACACCAAAAGAGGCAAAAGGGGGCGCCGGGAGACATAGGAGTGCCGGATTACAAAACGGACAACGGGGAAAATGCTCGGATGCATGAGAAGAACATGTATGCAAAATGAGATGCACATGATGACATGATATGAAATGCATATGATGACATGGAAAAGAGAGACACGCAAGCACATGACATGGCAACGACGGCGAATAACTGGCAGACACCTGGCGCATCGAATCCGGGGCGTTACATGCGAGGTCTTCCATTCCACACGCACCTCTCCGCCGAGCGTTGCTGGACAGTAGGGCGACACCGCCGGGCCCTTCTTCATCGACCGCGGTGCCCAGCAGGGGACGAGGTAAGAAGAAGAGAGGAGGTGGAGCACGTGGTCGCGGGAGAGGAGGTAGGGTGACTCTTACGGCGCCTTCCTCGCCGCCGCCCCCAGTTGTTTCACCCGAGCACGTGACTGCTAGGGTGGACCCGTCTGAGGAGGAGGCTACACGGACTCCGGTCCACGAGCCTCCGGTCCATGGGTCTTCGGCCCACGAGCCTCGGGTCGACGGGCCTTCGGCCCACGAGACCCCGGAGGAGCACACGTCTAGATGGGGTACTTGGTCGGGTCAGCCTGAGGAGCCGAGTGGCCATGCTGATGATGGCGGGGAGCCGAGTGGCCATGCTGATGATGGTGGGGAGCCGACTGATTTTGAGGAGGAGGGGGGAAACGTCTACCAGTGTGGTGCTACACGGCTCCCGTCCGTGCCGGCGACCATGGCAGGTGGTTGATTTTCCACGATGGGGAGAGGTAAGTGCATTTAATCTTTTTGTACCTTCTGCATTCACGCTTTCTTCAAATAACTAATGCATTGGCCTTGTCATGCTGCAGGGGTTGGGACCACCATGAAAGTGTCCGCCGGCCCAACTCCATCCTTGGAGTTCTGATTCGGCAAAACTTCCCGGGGTTTGTCACGTTGACTGGTGAGGGTCGGCTTCCAGAGGTTGGATTGAGTTGGGAGCACTACTTGGCTGCCCCGGCCCCGCCGGGTGACATTATCGACGGTGTCTTGTGCAAGACGAGGGCAGACGTGGTGATCAAAAAGTTCTGGGTAATTTCTCCTTTACACAATTAAAAATCTTCAACTAGCTAGTTATTAATTGTACTAATCAATATTGCCTCATTTGATTGCAGACATTCTACAGGTGTGAGGAGGGATACGAGGAGGAGGCGGCAGATGTTATCGACAAGGAGTGCAAGCGCCTACTTGAACTTACGGCATGAGGTTGGTGCAGGCTGTTCGAGACTACTACGCCGGGCGTGGTATCAAGAAGCCCAAGCAGGAGTGCTGCGATAAGTTCTTGAGTAAGGAGCAGTACATGAAGGTAATTCTTAAGGCCTTGTACTTACTTCCTTCATTTAGTAATTCATAGCCATAGCGCTGAAGTTTCTATTTGCTAACTTAGGCCCCTCCGAGATGGTGTGCGGATCGGATGGATTGTTGGGAGGTGTTGGTCAATGTGTGGTGGTCAAAAGAATGGCGGGCCACCCACAACGAGGCCAAGGACAAACATGCCCAAATGGAAGGTGTGCCACACCACCAAGGCAACTCCAACTTATTTCAGTACGGGCGGAACTAGGTATGTGGTTGCTTCATGATTCATGCAATTCATTCATCATGCTAGCTTTATCCCTTTAATTAATAATTTACTTTGTTTCTCTCTTTCATGCACGCTACAATAAGGAGGATAAGGTGCCAGAGGTGTACGACCTGTATGCCATGGCCCACACTGGCCCTTACAAGAAAGTCAAGGCATTCTCTGCATCTGACCTCGATGATCCAAAGAACTTCACCAACATCTCCGCCCACGACAAGCTCGTGCAATATAGAGATCAGGGGAAGGCGAGGAAAGTGGAGGACTTTAACCCGAGCTGTGGTCCCATTGATACTGAGCTGCTGATGATATCTGGTGGCGGGAGGTCCCATGGCTCCATAGCCATGGGAGATGGACTTATCCGTTGTCCTAGCACTCTCCAGGAGATCAAGGCGCCATCGAGCTCCGCTCCTGAGATAAGGCCTCGTGAACGGCCAGTCCAACTCACCTTCAAGGTTAGTTATACGTACTCAGCTATCTTCTCCATTACATTGTGTGCGCTTCCATCAATGATTACAAATGGTCATGTGAGTGGTGTTGCAGGCTGCTATACAGAGTGAGAGAGATAGAACGGAGAAACTTGGCGGAGGCGGCAGAGAGGCAGCGGGAGTTGGAGGAGAGGACGACAAAGATGTTGGAGGAGGAGAGGGCGGAATGACATGCAGGCAAGGGCCATGTATGAGCTCCTTGTGGTAAGTTTCTTCTGCAGATTACTTGCTAGTCTTAACATTTGAGTCTCATTACTAACTAGTATGACTGTTGTGAAAACCAAATGTGCAGTCTGTGTGCGAGAAGTGCAGTGGAACCGCTCTGCCGATGCGTGATTGCTCACAGGAGCACGGTGAGTTTAATTTGAATGGACATTACTTGCTAGTCTTAACATTTGAGTGTCATAATGCTAACGAGACATTAGAAATGATCTTTGGTGCAGCTTAACTCCGTAAACGCATCGCACGATCCTTCTCCGACTACTGCACGAGCCAGCCCGCTCCTACACCTCCCTGATCACAGTAAGTTTCTCTAGTGTTTTGCTTCACAAATGCATAAAGACCTAGACTTCGCTTTATTTCCTCCAATATGCTTACCATAATGACCTAGAGTTAGCTTCTTTTCCTCCAAAATGACTTAATAAGCTTACTGACCTCATAAACCATCCATTTTACCTAAGTTAGCTCTAAAGCGATATGTACTTAGCTTACTTATGTCAAAAATTGCATAATTAGCTTAGTTAGCTCATAAACGATCCATTTTACCTAAGTTAGCTCTAAAATGACTCATTTTACCTTAGTTAGCTTACAAGTGATCCAATTTATCTAAGTTAGCTCTAAAATGACCCATTTTACGTAGATTAGCTCCTAAATGATCCATTTTACCTACGTTAGCTTTAAAATGACCCATTTCACCTAGGTTAGCTCCAAAATGACCCATTTCACCTAGGTTAGCTCCAAAATGACCCATTTCACCTAGGTTAGCTCCAAAATGACCCATTTCACCTAAGTTAGCTAAAAAACGATCCATTTCACCTTAGTTAGCTAAAAAACGTGGCATTTCACCTTAGTTAGCTCATAAACGACCCATTTCAACTAAGTTAGCTCCAAAATGATCCATTTCACGTAGCTTAGCTCATAAACGACCCATTTCACCTAGGTTAGCTAAAAACGACCCATTTCACCTAGGTTAGCTCATAAACGACCCATTTCACCTAGGTTAGCTCATAAACGACCCATTTCACCTAGGTTAGCTCACAAACGACCCATTTCACCTAGGTTAGCTCATAAACGATCCATTTCACCTAGGTTAGCTCATAAACGATCCATTTCACCTAACTTAGCTCCAAAATGATCCATTTCACCTAGGTTAGCTCATAAACGACCCATTTCACCTAGGTTAGCTCATAAACGACCCATTTCACCTAGGTTAGCAAATAAACGACCCATTTCACCTAGGTTAGCTCATAAACGACCCATTTCACCTAGGTTAGCTCATAAACAACCTATTTCACCTAGGTTAGCTCATAAATGACCTATTTCACCTAGGTTAGCTCATAAACGACCCATTTCACCTAGGTTAGCTCATAAACAATCCATTTTACCTAGGTTAGCTCATAAACAATCCATTTCACCTAACTTAGCTCATAAACGATCCATTTCACCTAAGATAGCTCATAAACGATCCATTTCACCTAGGTTAGCTAATAAACGATCCATTTCACCTAAGTTAGCTCATAAACGATCCATTTCAACTAATTTAGCTCATAAATGATCCAGTTCACCTAAGTTAGCTAATAAATGGCATATACTTCTTCTTCTAGTCTTCTTCTTCTTCTTCTTCTATTCTTTTTCTTCTAGTCTAATTCTTCTTCTAGTCTTCTTTTTCTAACTTTCTTATTTGTCATTTTGCAGGTTTCATTCACTTCACGGAAGCTTGACTTCCTATGATGGATTGCTTGTTTTTTACTTTGATGCACTTCTTGTATTACGCTCGCTTGCTATGATGGAATTAACTTGCTATGATGAAACTAGATTGCTATGATGAAACATTGCATATTGTAATATGTATGGATCGATGGAACTATGTGCAACCTACTATGTATGTATGGATGGATATATATGTGCTGGATATTTATTATGTTGGATATATATGTGCTGGATATTTATTGTGAAAGAGTCCTGTGATATATTTGCTGTGATAATTGTTGGATATAAGAAAACCAGAATAAAAAGAGGCAGCAGGCTCTTTGCCGTCCGCGTCAGACGGCAAAGACCCCTTTGCCGTCGGTGGCAGACGGCAAAGGGGGCACGTGGCGCCCACCTGTGCTTCCTGAGAGATGGGCCATTTGGCAAATTTGCCTACCGTGGCGGACGACAAAGCTAAGATGATGGCAAAGACTTTGCCTTTGCCGTCCGCCGTGGCAGACGGCAAAAAACAGCGGCGCCGACGCATTCTCGACGTCAACCGGGCGGACGGCAAAGAGGCGCTCAAATTTGCCGTCGCCGGCGGACGCAAAAGGCCGCCGTTAGCCGCTTAACGGACTAACGCTGGCGGACGTCCAGTATATTGCCGTCCCTCCTCTTTGCTGTCCGCCGCTGTAGGCAAAGGACTCTTTGCCGTCCGCCATAAAAAGCAGACGGCAAAGGACCTGTTTGCCGACCCTGTCTTTGTCGTCCCTCTTTGTCGTCCGCCGCTGACGGCAAAGCTCTTTGCCATCCGCCGTCCGTGCCTTTGCCGTCCGCTGTGGCGGACGGCAAAATACTGGATTCCTGTAGTGTATCTTTTACTTTTATCTCTTACATTTATGCAAGAGTCATGACATTATTATTGTTGACATTACCCTTGAGGTAAAAGGTTGGGAGGCGAATCTATAAGCCCCTATCTTTCTCTGTGTCTGATTAAAACTTTGAACCCATAAATATGGCGTGAGTGTTAGCAATTGCGAAAGACTAAATGATAGTTGAGTATGTGGAGTTTGCTTAATCAAAGCTCTGACATAGACTCTTCCTGAAAATAAGATGAATTGCAATTGTTTGATGACTGAGAATATTGTTTGCTAGTTTTCAAGAAAGATTATGATCTATACTTTAACATGTGAATTGCTTGTTACTTGATCGTGAAAAGTTTTATGAGATGAGCTATTGTTATGACATATAATGATGCTATAAAAAGTGATTGGAATTATCATTGATCAAACTTATGCACTTGCTAGCATTCACACTTCATAAATTATTTCTTTTATCATTTACCTACTCGAGGACGTGCAAGAATTAAGCTTGGGTATGCTGATACGTCTCCAACGTATCTATAATTTATGAAGTATTCATGCTATTATACTATCCTTCTAGGATGTTTTATATGCATTTATATGATATTTTATATGATTTTTGGGAATAACCTATTAACCTAGAGCCCATGCAGTTTACATTTTCTCCTTGTTTTAGAGTATCGCAGAAAAGGAAAACTAAACGGAGTCCAATTGACGTGCCACTTGACGGAGATCATTTTTGGACCAGAAGAAGCTCACGGAGTACCAGAAGCAGGCCAGAAGAGTCCCGGGCGGCCCACGAGGGTGGGGGGTGTGCCCACCCCCCTGCCTCGTGGACAGCTCGGAGACCCCCCTGACGTGAAATCAACGCAGAACTCTTCTATATATACCCAAACTTCCAGAAAGAAACCTAGATCGGAAGTTCCGCCCGCAAGCCTCTCTGTAGCCACAAGAAGTCAATCTAGGCCCTCTCGGCACCCTCCGGAGGGGGCCATCATCACCGTGGCCATGGAGGAATATCCGGAGGGGCCATCATCACCATGAAGGCCAAGGACCCGGAGGGTGGAGGCCATGGAGGAGGAAGCACAAGGGGAGAACCTCTCCTCCTCTCTTCCGGTGGCGCGGAGTGCCATCGGGAGGGAATCATCGTCATGGTGATCGTCTTCATCAACATCACCATCATCATCACCATCCTCATCTCTTTTACTGGTCCACTCTCCCGCACCCCTTTGTAATCCCTACTTGAACATGGTGCTTTATGCCACATATTATGATCCAATGATGTGTTGCCATCCTATGATGTTTTGAGTAGATATCTTTTGTCTTTGGGTTGATTGATGATCTAGATTGGTATGAGTTGTATGTTTTACTTTGGTGCTGTCCTGTGGTGCCCTCCGTGTCGGCATAGCGTGAGGGATTCCGTTGTAGGGTGTTGCAATACGTTCATGATTTGCTTATAGTGGGTTGGTGAGTGTTGAAACACAAACCCGAGTAAGAGGGATTGTTGCGTATGGGAATAAAGAGGACTTGATGCTTTAATGCTATGATTGGGTTTTACCTTAATGATCTTTAGTAGTTGCGGATGCTTGCTAGAGTTGCAATCATAAGTGCATATGATCCAAGTAGAGAGAGTATGTTAGCTTATGCCTCTCCCTCATATGAAGCTGCAATAGTGACTACCGGTCTTGTTAACGATTGCCTAGGACAATTCCGCACACCGACCCACCATTATTCCACACTCGCTATTTATAATATTTAGTAATATATTCTAACTTTATGATAACATCACCTACTTTTATATTTTAGCTCTCCGATACCATACAAAGTTATCCACTTCATACCCACAACGTAGTTTTATTTCTCGTTTCTAGTTGGAAGCAAACGTTCTCTGTACGTAGAGTCGTATCAGTGGCAGATAGGGCTTGAGAGAATATTGATCTTACCTTTAGCTCCTTGTGGGTTCGACACTCCATACTTATCACTTCCACCTTTGGAAATTGCTACGATGATTCCCTACACTTGGGGATTATCAGTCCTAAGTTTTCATTATTTTTGGAGTCACAGAAGTATTCGAACTATCCAGATTACTACACACTGTTCTGTTTTTGATAGATTATTTTTTCTATGTGTTGTTTGCTTATTTCGATGAGTCTATGGGTACTATCAGGGGGTATGAACCATGGAAAAGTTGGAATTCAGTAGATATTACACCAATATAAATAAAGAATGAGTTCACAACAGTAAAAAAGTGGTAATTTATTTTCTTATACTAACGGAGCTTATGAGATTTTCTGTTGACTTTTGTGTTGTGAAGTTATCAAGTTTTGGGTAAGGATTTGATGGACTATGGAATAAGGAGTGGCAACAGCCTAAGCTTGGGGATGCCCAAGGCACCCTAAGGTAATATTCAAGGTCAACCAAGAGCCTAAGCTCGGGGATGCCCCGGAAGGCATCCCCTCTTTCGTCTTCGTCTATCGGTAACTTTACTCGAGGCTATATTTTTACTCACCACATGATATGTGTTTTGCTTGGAGCGTCTTGTATAATATGAGTCTTTGATTTTTAGTTTTCCACAATCATCCTTGTTGTACACACCTTTTGAGAGGGGCACACATGAATCATGATTTATTAGAATACTCTATGTGCTTCACTTATATCTTTTGAGCTAGGCAATTTTGCTCTAGTGCTTCACTTATATCTTTTTAGAGCACGGCGGTGGCTTTATTTTATAGAAATTATTGAACTCTCATGCTTCACTTATATTATTTTGAGAGTCTATAAAAAGCATGGTAATTTGCTTTGATTATAAATTTAGTCCTAATATGATAGACATCCAAGAGGGGTATAATAAAAACTTTCATATAAAGTGCATTGTATACTATGAGAAGTTTGATTCCTTATGATTGTTTGGAGATATAAAGATGCTGATATTAGAGTCATGCTAGTGAGTAACTATGGGTTGTAGAAATACTTGTGTTAAAGATTGTGATTCCTGTAGCATGCACGTATGGTGAACCGTTATGTGATGAAGTCAGAGCATGATTTATTTATTGATTGTCCTCCTTATGAGTGGCGATCGCGGACGAGGGATGGTATTTTCCTACCAATCAATTCCCCTAGGAGCCGCACATAGTACTTTGTTTCGATAACTAATAGATTTTTGCAATAAGTATGTGAATTATTTATGACTAATGTCGAGACCATGGATTATACGCACTCTCACCCTTCCACCATTTCTAGCCTCTCTAGTGCCGCGCAACTTTCGCCGGTACCATACACCCACCATATACCTTCCTCAAAACAACCACCATACCTACCTATTATGGCATTTACAAAGCCATTCCGAGATATACTGCCATACAACTTTCCACCATTCCATTTATTATGACACATTCCATCATTGTCATATTGCTTTGCATGATCATGTAGTTGACATCGTATTCGTGGCAAAGCCACCATTCACAATTCTTTCATACATGTCACTCTTGATTCATTGCACATCCAGGTACACCACCGGAGGCATTCATATAGAGTCATATTTTGTTCTAAATATCGAGTTGTAATTCTTGAGTTGTAAGTAAATAAAAGTGTGATGATCTTCATTATTAGAGCATTCTCCCATGTGGGGAAAGGATGATGGAGACTATGATTCCCCCACAAGTCGGAATGAGACTAGAACGAAAAAAGAGGCAAAAAAAAAGATAAGGCCTAATAAAAAATGAGAGAAAATAGAGAAGGGGCAATGTTACTATCCTTTTACCACACTTGTGCTTCAAAGTAGCACCATGATCTTCATGATAGAGAGTCTCCTATGTTGTCACTTTCATATACTAGTGGGAATTTTTCATTATAGAACCTGGCTTGTATATTCCAATGACGGGCTTCCTCAAATTGCCCTAGGTCTTCATCAGCAAGCGAATTGGATGAACACCCACTTAGTTTCTTTTTGAGCTTTCATAAACTTATAGCTCTAGTGCATCCGTTGCATGGCAACCCCTACTCACTCACACTGATATCTATTAATGGGCATCTCCATAGCCCATAGATACGCCTAGTTGATGTGAGACTATCTCCTTCTTTTTGTCTTCTCCATAACCACCATATTCTATTCCACCTATAGTGCTATGTCCATGGCTCACGCTCATGTATTGCGTGAAAGTTGAAAATTTTTGAGAACATCAAAAGTATGAAACAATTGCTTGGCTTGTCATTTGCTTTGTGCATGATTTGAATATTTTGTGTGATGAAGATGGAGCATAGCCAGACTATATGATTTTATAGGGATAAGTTTTCTTTGGCTATGTTATTCTGAGAAGACATAACTGCTTTGTTAGTATGCTTGAAGTATTATTGTTTTTATGTCAATATTAAACTTTTGTTTTGAATCTTATGGATGTGAACATTCATGCCACAATAAAGAAGAATTACATGGATAAATATGGTAGGTAGCTAGCATTCCACATCAAAAAATCTGTTTTTATCATTTACGTACTCGAGGACGAGCAGGAATTAAGCTTGGGGATGCTTGATACGTCTCCAATGTATCTATATTTTTTTATTGTTCCATGCTATTATATTATCTATTTTGGATGTTTTATATGCATTAATATGCTATTTTATATTATTTTTGGGACTAACCTATTAACCTAGAGTTTCTATTGTTTCCTTGTTTTAAAACAGAAAAAGAGAGAAAAAGAGAGAAGGGGCAATGCTACTATCCTTTTTCTACACTTTTAGTTCAAAGTAGCACCATGATCTTCATGATAGAGAGTCTCCTATGTTGTCACTTTCATATACTAGTGGGATATTTTTTCATGATAGAACTTGGCTTGTATATTCAAATGATGGGCTTCCTCAAATTGCCCTAGGTCTTCATGAGCAAGCAAGTTGGATGCACACCCACTTAGTTTCTGTTTGAGCTTTCATAAACTTATAGCTCTAGTGCATCTATTGCATGGCAATCCCTACTCACTCGCATTGATATCTATTTATGGGCATCTCCATAGCCCGTTGATACGCCTAGTTGATGTGAGACTATCTCCTTCTTTTTTGTCTTCTCCACAACCACCATATTCTATTCCACCTAGAGTGCTATATCCATGGCTCACGCTCATGCATTGCGTGAAAGTTGAAAAGGTTTGAGAACATCAAAAGTATGAAACAATTGCTTGGCTTGTCATCGGGGTTGTGCATGATTTGAATACTTTGTGTGATGAAGATGGAGCATAGCCAGACTATATGATTTTGTAGGGATAACTTTCTTTGGCCATGTTATTCTGAGAAGACATGATTGCTTTATTACTATGCTTGAAGTATTATTGTTTTTATGTCAATATTAAACTTTTGTTTTGAATCTTATGGATCTGAATATTCATGCCACAATAAATAAAATTACATAGATAAATATGTTAGGTAGCATTCCACATCAAAAAATCTGTTTTTATCATTTAACTACTCGCGGACGAGCATGAACTAAGCTTGGGGATGCTTGATATTATCTATCTTGGATGTTTTATATGCATTTATATGCTATTTTATATGATTTTTGGGACTAACCTATTAACCTAGAGCCCAGTGCCAGTTTCTACTTTTTCCTTGTTTATGAGTTTTATAGAAAAGGAATACCAAATGGAGTCCAAACGAGCTAAAACTTTACGACGATTTTTTATGGACTAAAAGAAGCCCACAGAGTATCGGAGATGGACCAGAGGAGCCATGAGGCTTCCACAAGGGTGGAGGGCGCGCCCCCTGCCTTGTCGTCGCCTCGTGGACCCCCCTGACTTTTTCCCGACGCCAAAAATTCCTATAAATATAGAACCCCCAGAAACAAACTTAGATCAGGAGTTCTGTTGCCTCAAACCTCTGTAGCCATGAAAAACCAACCGGGAGCCCGTTCCGGCACCCTCCGGAGGGGTAACCATCACCGGTGGCCACCTTCATCATCCCAGCGGTCTCCATGACGAGGAGGGAGTAGTTCACCCTCGGGGCTGAGGCTATGTACCAGTAGCTATGTGTTTGATCTCTCTCTCTCTCTCTCATGTTCTTGATTTGGCATGATCTTGATGTACCACGAGCTTTGTTACTATAGTTGAATCATATGGTGTTTCTCCCACTGTAACTTCTTGTGATGAATTGAGTTTTACCTTTGAGGTTTCACTATTATTGAATTGAATACTATTATGGATTTGAGAACACTTGATGTATGTCTTGCGTGGGATACCCGTGGTGACAATGGGGTGTTCTATTGATTCACTTGATGTATGTTGTGGAACTCAACTTGCGGATTCCCGAGGTGAAATTGGGGTAATCTATGCATAGGGGTTGATGCACGTTTTCGTCCTTATTTCTCCGGTAGGAATCTTGGGGCACTCTTTGAGGTTCTTTGTGTTGGATTGAATATTGTGAATCTGAAGTTGTTTTGATGCATATCGTATAATTGACCGACGGATACTTGTGGTGACATTGGAGTATCTAGGTGACATTAGGGTTCATTGATGTGTGTCACATGGTGTTATTTTACTACGACTCTCGGGCTGTTTGTGACACTTATAGGAATAGCTCAATGGATTGATGAGAAAGAATAACTTTGAGGTGGTTTGATACCCTACAAGCAATTTCATCCTATGTTCTCCGTGATTGGAACTTTGGAGTGACTTTTGTCGCACGTTGAGGGATTGCCATATGATTTAATTATGTTATCATTGTTGAGAGAACTTGCACTAGTGAAACTATGAACCCTAGGCCTTGTTTTCAAGCATTGCAATACCGTTTTTGCTGACTTTTGTTACTAGTTACCTTGCTGTTTTTATATTTTCAGATTACAAAAACCTATATCTACTATCCATATTGCACTTGTATCACTATCTCTTCACCGAACTAGTGCACCTATACAATTTACTATTGTATTGGATGTGTTGGGGACAGAAGAGACTCTTTGTTATGTGGTTGCAGGGTTGTTTGAGAGAGACCATCTTCATCCGACGCCTCCCACAGATTGATAAACCTTAGGTCATCCACTTAAGGGAAATTTGCTACTGTCCTACAAAACTCTATGCTTGGAGGCCCAACACGAGTCTACAAGAAGAAGGTTGCGTAGTAGACATCAGTGCCTATGGAGTGGATTAGCTTGGACTCTTCCGAGGAGTAACATCGCCTCCGTGAATGCCCATCCGCCCATAGGTGAGTGCTCTAACAAACTCACTCTGTTTGGTAACAAGACCATAGTCACATATTATTATCCTTGTTTTTCTTCCTTTTATAGGGCATAGTGTGACCTCCTGGGCGAGGATTGCGGTGATGGCCTTCCGAGGCCTTCAGTTGCCGAGAGCTCCTCCAAGACGTCGCATAATCCTTCCCTTGTCCAAAAAGGGCTTGGGGAGGTCACATCACAGCCTGCTCCTCCGACGTCTGGTGTCGGGGAGGAGATTAATGTACCCATTGCCGAGGTTCAAACCTTGGTCGTGGAGAAAAATGCTAAAGTCCAGGGGAACGCTTCCCTCTGGTCGTGATGTTCCGATGCTTAGCTGCCCGGCTTCCCCACCCGCCATGGTTGAAAATCCAAGGGACCAATAAGGGGCACCCCCTCCATCGTCAACCAAGGGTGGGACACCAAGGACAACGCCTCATATGCTCGGCCCAAAATGTCACCTATGATTGCCCAAACTGTCACCTAAGATCTTTTTGGCGATGATAATTTTTCATCGGTGATTCATCCGCTGGTTTGACAGGTCAAAGATTTTGACATGCGATCAACAGTTGCTGATGTGGTTGCTTCCATGTGGGTCCGCCATGGGTTTTATCCCTGACAATCGCGTTAGTAATAAGTCTTTGTCATTTTTGACCGGTCAACGCTGCTGACATATGGGTCCAGAAGATGTTGTGGGACTAGGCATTGTTTTTCAGCGACGATGGGTCTTCTGGCTGGACAACAATTCTGACATGTGGGCCCATTGTTGTGTTGATGTGGATGCTGGTAGGTGGGTCCATACATGGGTGACGTGGCTTCTTACATGTGGGACCATATGCTTGTGACAATGTTCATGACCGTCATAGTATTTAGTCGCGGTCAATTTGTATCATATTGCAACTGATGGGAACATTTGATACAATATTATTATTTTTAAATAAATTTTATATGAATTCATGCAAAATTTGAATTTTAATCCAAATTCATCACTTGCTACTTTTATTAAACCGCAAACTACGTAATTGTCAAACAAACTGTCTAAGACATTACAATAGCCAACCATGGGGCACAAACGCAAAATGAAAATTAGACACATACTCCCTAAGTTCCTAAATATTTGTCTTTCTAGAGATTTCAACAAGTGACTACATATAGAGTAAAATAAGCGAATCTACACTATAAAATATGCCTATATACATCTGTTTGTGGTAGTTCATTTGAAATATCTAAAAATACAAATATTTAGGAACAGAGGGAGTATGACTTAGTTTCATTTCCAGCATCTCATAGGATCCTCGCAACATAGTCCAGGCGGTGAACTTTAGCAATCCAACAATATCATCAATCATCTTTTCGAGATCCAGGGTTTTCACTTCCTTCGCATTCTTGATGAGGTCAGGTTCTTCTTGTTGCTCTACAGGGGTAGTGTGTCATTGATTCAAGACAGTTATGCAGATATAATAGGCCCATTTTCAGACTTCCAATTTCAGCCTGTTGCTCTGGCAGGGCCTTCTTGACACCTTCTAGTACTTTTTGAAGGAAACATGCCCTAGAGGCAATAATAAAGTTTTTATTTTATATTTCCTTATAACACGATAAATGTTCATTATTCATGCTAGAATTGTATTAACTGAAAACTTAATACATGTGTGGATACATAGACAAAACACCGTGTCCCTAGTAAGCCTCTACTAGACTAGCTCGTTAATCAAAGATGGTTAAGTTTCCTAACCATAGACATATGTTGTCATTTGATGAATAAGATCACATCATTAGGAGAATGATGTGATGGACAAGACCCACCCGTTAGCTTCGCATAATGATCGTCTAGTTTTATTGCTATTACTTTCTTCATGTCAAATACATATTCCTTCGACTATGAGATTATGCAACTCCCGGATACCGGAGGAATGCCTTTTGTGCTATCAAACGTCACAACATAACTGGGTGATTATAAAGATGCTCTACAAGCATATCCAAGGTGTTTTTTGAGTTGGCATAGATCAAGATAAGGATTTGTCACTCCGAGTATCGGAGAGGTATCTTTGGGCCCTCTCGGTAATGCACATCATAAGAAGCCTTGCAAGAAAAGTGATTAATGAGTTAGTTGCAGGATGATGTATTACGGAACGAGTAAAGAGACTTGCCGGTAACGAGATTGAACTAGGTATGAAGATACCAACAATCGAATCTCGGGCAAGTAACATACCGATAGACAAAGGGAATAACGTATGTTGTCATAACGGTTCGGACGATAAAGATCTTCGTAGAATATGTAGGAGCCAATATGAGCTTCCAGGTTCCGCTATTGGTTATTGACCGGAGAGGTGTCTCGGTCATGTCTACATAGTTCTCGAACCCGTAGGGTCCGCACGCTTAATGTTCGATGACGATTTAGTATTATATGAGTTATGTGATTTGGTGACCTAATGTTGTTCGGAGTTGTGACGCCCCCGATTCAGTCGTACACTAATCATGCACACAAACGTGTACGATCAAGATCAGGGACTCACGGGAAGATATCACAACACAACTCTAAAACATAAATAAGTCATACAAGCATCATAATACAAGCCAGGGGCCTCGAGGGCTCGAATACAAGTGCTCGATCATAGACGAGTCGGGCCGGAAGCAACAATATCTCGAAAGTCTGAGACATAAGTTAAACAAGTTTGCCTTAAGAAGGCTAGCACAAACCGAGATACAGATCGAAGAGGCGCAGGCCTCTGCTGGGATCCTCCTAACTACTCCTGGTCGTCGTCAGCGGGCTGCGCGTAGTAGTAGGCACCTCCGGTGTAGTACGAGTCGTCATCGACGGTGGCGTCTGGCTCCTGTGCTCCATCGTCTGGTCGCAACAATCGGGTAAAGAAAGGGGGAAAAGGGGAACAAGGCAACCGTGAGTAATCATCCAAAGTACTCGCAAGCAAGGAGTTACACTACATATGCATGGGTATATGTGTAAAGGGCCATATCGGTGCACCGAATCGCGAGAATGCCGTAATAAGAGGGGATAGCTAATCCTGTCGAAGACTACGCTTCTGGCAGCCTCCGTCTTGCAGCATATAGAAGAGAGTAGACTGAAGTCCCCCAATTAGCATCGCATAGCATAATCCTACCCGGCAATCCCCACCTTGTCACCCTGTTAGAGAGCGATCACCGGGTTGTATCTGGCACTTGGAACGGTGTGTTTTATTAAGTATCCAGTTCTAGTTGTCATAAGGTCAAGGTACAACTCCAAGTCGCCACACATCGAAGATCACGGCTATTCGAATAGATTAACTTCCTGTAGGGGTGCACCACATTACCCGACACGCTCGATCCCATTTGGCGGACACACTTTTCTGGGTCATGCCCGGCCGCGGAAGATCAACACATCGCAGCCCCACCTAGGCACAACAGAGAGGTCAGCACGCCGGTCTAAACCTAAGAGCACAGGGGTCTGGGCCCATCGCCCTTAGCACACCTGCATGTTGCGTACGCGTCCGGAAGCAGACCTAGCCTAGAAGGCGTTCCAATCCAATCCGGCGCGCGCCGCTCAGTCGCTAACATCACGAAATGCTTCGGCTGATACCACGACGCCGGTTGCCCATATCTTGTCCCACGTGGCGATTAGTGCGTATAAGGTCAACGACCCAACTTAGATCAAATACCAAGATCTCGTTGAGCGTGTTAAGTATCCGCGAATGCCTAACAGGGCCAGGCCCACCTCTCTCCTAGGCGGTCTCAACCTGCCCTGTCGCTCCGCCACAAAGATCCACACAGAGGGTCGTTGGGACAAAGGTCCTTTCAGCACCCAATCCGTGAATCACTCGCGGGTGCTCCTCGAGCCGACCCGACTTTAGTCACCACATGTATCGTGTATAAAGTATATAGTATATACCCGTGATCACCTCCCTAGTGATCACGGCCCGATAGTATAGCAAGGCAGACGGACAAGATCAGAGGGCCACAGATGGAGTACTAGCATCCTATACTAAGGGTAGGATTGCGAGTAAAGGTATCAACAGTAGTAGCAAGGACAGGCTATGCATCAGGATAGGATTAACGGAAAGCAGTAACATGCTACACTAGTCTAATGCAAGCAGTATAGAGGAGAATAGGCGATATCTGGTGATCAAGGGGGGGCTTGCCTGGTTGCTCTGCAAAGAAGGGGGGTGGTCGTCGATGTAGTCGATCACAAGGGTACCAGCAGCGGTCTCGGGGTCTACCGGAAAGAAGTAACGGAGGGGAACACGATAAATAACAGAGCAATCAAATGTAACACAAAGCAAGACGCGGCAATACGTTGTGCTAGGGGTGACATAACGCAGGGATAGGTGATACCGGCGATGGTGGGGAACATCCGGGAAAGTATCCCAAGTGTTTCGCGTTTTTGGACAGATGAACCAGAGGGGGAAATTTGCGTGTTTGCTATGCTAGGGATGTGTGGCGGGCGAACGGGCTGCTTATCCGGATTTGTCTCGTCGTTCTGAGCAACTTTCATGTACAAAGTATTTCTATCCGAGCTACGGTTTATTTTATATTAATTTTTAAAGATTTAATTCGTTTTCAGGATTTATTTGATTATTTTAATGCAACATTATCCAGAAGAGTGATTGCTGATGTCAGCATGACATCAGCATGACGTCAACAATCAATAGAGGTTGACTGGGTCAAACTGACGTGTGGGCCCAGTGGGACCCACCTGTCATACACTGTTAAGTTAATTAGGGTTAGGTTAAACTAATTATTGCTTAGTTAGACTAACATGTTAATTATATTAATTAAGTAGGATTAATTAACTTAATTAATTTAGTTAATTAGTTAATTAATTAAATTTATTATTATTATTTTATTATATATATATATATATTTTCTTTTTCTAAAAACGTTCTGAGTGGGTCCCCTTTGTCATAGGGCCCTGGGGCCTTGCGGTTCGGGCGCTGCAGTTAACGGGCGCTGGGCGCACGGGCGTGGGCGCCCAAGCCTGGTCAGGCGCGACCCAGGCGAGGCCAACGGCGCGGTCGCCGGACAGGGGAGGCGGTGGAGGCCAGTGGGGCAAGTGAGGCCGAGCGGCAAGCGGACGAGGCGTGGCAGGCCAAGGCTGTGGCGGCCATGTGGCCGCCGGTGTGGCGGAGAAGAAGTGCGAGGCTGGCCCGCGGGACGGCGCGAGGGGCCGAGCGGGGTCACGGCGGCGAAGAAGGGAGGGACTAGAGCGGGGGCCAGCGCGTCGGAGGCGGGTGCAGATGGCCGCGGTGGCCGACGGGGTGGCCGTGGGCGGTCCTGAGCAGAGGAGGCAAGTGGGCGACGACGCTGCTGCCACGGAGGCGTGCGGCGCCACGACGCTCGCCAGCCGGCCACGGAGGCGGAGGCGGGCACCGGGGCCGGGGCAGCCGGCGCGTGAAGAGGTCGAGCGCGGCCCGGGAGCAGCCAGCAAGTGCCGCGGAGGGTGTGGCGCGTGCGAGAGCGCGGGTGGCGCGGGCACGGCACGGTGAGCGAGCCTCGGACGCGGCTATGGGATCGGGCTCCTCCCGATCCAGATCCAGACGAGGGAGTGGGGGAGTGGGGTGTGGGGCGACGGGGAGTGGGTTAGGGTTTCGGGGGTTATGGGATAAGGGAGTGGGGGGGTTGGTTCGGCCGGTTGGGCCTTTTGGGCTGGCCGGCCGACAGCTGGGCCGGTTGGCCCAGGGGTTAGGGTTTTTTTTTCCTGTTTTATTCTTTTCCCTTTTTCTTTTATTTATTTTCCTTTCTGTTTTATTTCATTTTAAATCATTTAGGCATTTTCTAAAAATATGCTTTCTTTACTATAATTACCCTTGTAATATTTGGCACCCACCGAACATTTTTGTTTCATTGTTTGAAAACTTTTGTTGTTTGCCTATATTTTAAATTTGAATTTGAATCGTTTTCAACTAGCGTGATTTTATCAACAGCAACCGAGGTGATGTGGTATCATTAGCAAATGTTTACTGTAGCTTAATTCTCCGGGCGTCACAATTCTCCTCCACTACAAGAAATCTCGTCCCGAGATTTAAGAGGGGAGTAAGGGGGAAATGCCTGGTTACTAAATTCTAACGAATCTTCTCGGTCTTGGTTGATTTCCTCGAAGAGGTCGATTCATTACATTGATGTCTTCATTTCCCTGCTTCAGGTCATCATGGTGAAGTCAATATCCTTTCTTCAGGATTTCCATCGTACTTACGTAAGAATAAAGGGTGGGTATTCTGTAAGAACGGACATCGACAAGGTAGACTACCTGGTAGTTAACATCGAGGAAGGTGGCGGAAAGTAACTCCCGAATTAAAACTTAAGAAAATATCGAGAGCAAAGTAAGGAGGTATCATGGGAAGTTTCGAGCGGGCAGGCAATCGTTCGATGCTTGAAACGAAGTGTTGAAGGGGTTTAGAGCAATTTGAATAAGCATTGCATCAGATACCAGAATAGATCACTGGGCAGGTGGCCCGTGAATTACTTACAAAGTCAAGCGCGAGGAATAACTTTGACAACAGGGTGTACAGGAGAGTCAGGTTTCGATCCTGTTGAACTGTGGGTTATGGGCCCACCATGTGGGTTAAGAGTAGGAAGGGCGGTAACGTCTTGCACGATCATGTAAGCAAGGCATGTCAGAGGATAGCCTGTCAGTTATGTCGGCAACAACGTCGGTACCAAGGGAGAGGGACGAAGAGAACCATTTTCCTGCTCGTTGAACGAGGCGGACCAATAGGCAAAGTTCTCATCCATCGGTGGTTACCGGAATGTCATCAACAATAGAAACATGGTCTTACTGACACGGTTTGTACACCAAGGTGTTTGCACAAGCAGGGAATTATTACTGCTTATATCATATAGATCATAAAAAGGTTTAAACAAACGAATGGAAAGGGAAAAATGTCTAACAGATTTAATCAGAACAATGGAAAGAAATATGTGGTTAGGCACATTTTTCAGGGGTATATCATTCCCAAGGATAAGCAGAGCATGATATCCATGACAGGATATAACATAGAAAACCCTTCAGGAATGGGGAGAGAAATTTTATACCATTACCCATACAACGGTGTTGGATAATCAATAAAGAAAATTTAGCATTGTGCTTCAAATGTTTTTATTGAAATTCGGAGTACCATCGACATGCTTCAAGATAGCATTGACACGGTCTTCAAGCACAGTTCAGACTTCGGATACACGAAGGATCCATCAGGAACAACTTGTAGAATAAGTTTTACAATTTCCTCATGGAAGAATGGATAGCCTCGCTAAAAGGAAAATTATAATAATAGGGCCCCCGGCCAGGTGTGCTAGGCACGACATCACCTTACCGGGTCACATAAAGACCAATGTTATAACTCTTGGAAATAAGTTACAACCATCATATCTGACCGAGATTCAGATCTGATTGGCAGGATACCTCAGACTCGGGATGCCTGAGAAGAAAAGGTGCAACACAATTGACGAGTTGACATTGTAAGATTTTTAGGAAATGAACTATGGAAGCGAGTTCCGAAACAAGAGTTCATCATTAATCCAAGGAGAGATGAGGAGGTGGCTGATGGATTCAGCAACATTTTGTCAAGATTTCCAAAAAGGTGGATTTCACAATTATGTGAACATGGAGTTAACATTTGTCAGATCAAAAGATATAATGAGGAATGCTCGTGGAAAACATACACGCTTAAACATTGGTTGAAACGCATACCAAATATGGGCTTAGGTAGCATGATCAATGTTAGAATGGTGATTCGATAACCAATGGTCTAAGAATGAATTATCGACCATTAACTTCAAAGCAATAGGGTTGCTTGAAGTTTTAAAGTCGCACATCATAACTCAATTGTCGATTTTCCGGTTAGAAACAACACGCGGACCAAGGAATGAACGGAGATGGCAAGAAGTATTACTAGTATCAAGAATTCTTATTGAGGTGGCGAAATTCTCACGAATTTCTTGACATAAAAGATGGTAATACTTCCAAGGTAAAGAAGAACAACTGTTGGGTAGCAAGGATCTCAAGGTATAACACAAAACACGAACAAGTTTATGTTGAACGGAAGGCAATAAAGTGGTCGATGATAACATGAATCATCGAGGGGCAAGGATGGTATTACCCATCAAGAATTCGATATATATCTTGGAAGAGCTTAGGATGTTGATGATGATCACGACACAGTTGTCGAGAGATTTCATGAAGATGTAATCGGACGGCGATGACATCAAGTCAATAGGAATGATGAAGCAATAGGTTATTGGAACCATGGGTACCACACAAACTCGAAATCTAGCTTGTTGTTCAAGGCGAAATGATATGACGAGGAAGAGCGACGTAAGCTTAGCTCATCATCGAAAATTGTGCTCCGGAAAGAAGGACCAGGTAGCACGGTTAAAATTTAGCACGATAACGATATAGTCGATCAGGCTAGGAAAGACTTAAAGGATTAATAAACTCGTAAGCAACGAAAATTACTTAGGGTTATCGAACCGAAATGCGGAATCGGTGTTCTCGATTGACGACAACCCAGAACCCGAGAAAATTGGAATCAGTGAGAAATAATAGCTGATGAAGACTCATAAGAAGCAACACAGTTCTTAGATATTCTCGAGATACCCGAGGGTAATAATCGACGGTAGATCAAGGTAGATGTTGGACTGGTGTATTGACTTGCAAAAGGCAAGTGCTTTAACTTGCCCGAGAAATGGGATCAAAGAGAAAATATGGTCGGAACCACGATTGCATAGGATCAATTCACAGATACCAGATGATATTATATCAACGAAATAGTTATTATAACAAGAAGCTTCTATGGTAGGTTCCACATCGTGTCCATGGGCATGAACAAAATTTCAAGGTCAACTCCCACTTCTTCAATGTATAACCTTCCATTCACCTCTCACTTTCGAAGAAGTTGTAGTGTTGAAATTTTATCTAGCAAAATACCAGAAGAGTATGACTCGTGAAAACTTTCGAGTTCACACATATTAAGGAAGGCATAGGTTCAACCCGTTAGGGTATCGTGGAAACATATACCACAAGCTTCAATAGTAAATACCACCAGCTCGAAAACAGAGCATGGTTGAGAAAACAGAGGATACAAATTGCCAAAGGCTTTATATATCCGTGGAAAGGCTCACAAGGTTATTTGAATATGAAGGACACTGTCGGATAATAATCCAACAAAGGACTTGACGGTCCACAAAGGATCTGATGTGAGTATCGGTACTCAACCAGAAAAGGAAAGAATGCAAATGCATCAGGTTATAGAATCATCTGACTAATTCGAAGCATAAATGCAAAGGAATTATATATCCAAATAGAAGGATCAGAAGTAGACGCTCTGATCAAGGATGGATAGGTTGAATAGTCTTAGGGGCACAATTTTACGACAATATGATTGGCGAGAACCAGCTCAGACCTGGAATGACGTCTGACCCAAAAGGAAGAATTCTAGTATTCTACTGATGATCGCGAGCATTCGCAATGTATTGAATCAAGGAACTCAAAATGATAATGACTAAGGAAGCGAATAAGATTACCAGACTTAAAATTAATCATAATGCAAGTAAGCAAGAATTTCAAGAGCAAAAAGGCTCCTGAGGATTTTCGGAAGATCGAATGGTATTTTGAACACTTCTGTGAAATACTTGAATCAACTGGGGATGATAGGATACTTGGTAAGTACGAGAATTATCCGTAGGGGTATTCAGGTGACAAAGAACAACAAGGCAGTAAGCTCAAAGAATTCTCGGAACAACAGATAGAATTTCGAGGTATCTTGTAATAACAAGATCAACTTGGAAACATTGTATGAATGGCGAGTATACGTGGTTATCCATAGGGGTTTATCGATGGAAGGGAATTGCAAAAGAGATGCCTTAAAGTCTCAAGAGAACATCGGAGAGTATCTTCGGATTCTTCTGGTGCAGCAGATGGTCATTTGGAGTGAGGGGCTCTCCGGGAGAAAGTCTTTCGAGAACCTAAAGCTAGTCTTTTTAGCAAAATCATTTAACCCGAATAGGGGAGAGATTAGAGTCCCAGAGTAAAGATCGAGGAGTAAAAGATTCTAATACCACCCAATGGCGACGTGGGCCCATAGGCCACATAGCCATGTTAGTAAAGGTTTTGCAATGACTAGACTCAACTTCGGCCAAGGAGTTGGAAAGGGGATTCCTACACGCAGTCGGCTCTGATACCAACTTGTGATGCCCCCGATTCAATCGTACACTAATCATGCACGCAAACGTATAATGATCAAGATCGTGGACTCACGGGAAGATATCACAACACAACTCTAAAACATAAATAAGTCATACAAGCATCATAATACAAGCCAGGGGCCTCGAGGGCTCGAATACTAGTGCTCGATCATAGACGAGTCAGCGGAAGCAACAATATCTGAGTACAGACATAAGTTAAACAAGTTTGCCTTAAGAAGGTTAGCACAAACTGAGATACAGATCGAAAGAGGCGCAGGCCTCCTGCCTGGGATCCTCCTAACTACTCCTGGTTGTCGCCAGCGGGCTGCGCGTAGTAGTAGGCACCTCCGGTGTGGTAGGAGTCATCGTCGACGGTGGCGTCTGGCTCCTGTGCTCCATCGTCTGGTCGCAGCAATCGGGTAAAGAAAGGGGGAAAAGGGGGAACAAGGCAACCGTGAGTACTCCTCCAAAGTACTCGCAAGCAAGGAGCTACACTACATATGCATGGGTATATGTGCAAAGGGCCCTATCGGTGGACTGAACTGTAGAATGCCGGAATAAGAGGGGGATAGCTAATCATGTCAAAGACTACGCTTCTGGCAGCCTCCGTCTTGCAGCATATAGAAGAGAGTAGACTGAAGTCCCCCAATTAGCATCGCATAGCATAATCCTACCCGGCAATCCCCTCCTCGTCGCCCTGTTAGAGAGCGATCACCGGGTTGTATCTGGCACTTGGAAGGGTGTGTTTTATTAAGTATCCGGTTCTAGTTGTCATAAGGTCAAGGTACAACTCCAAGTCGCCCTGTTACCAAGATCACGGCTATTCGAATAGATTAACTTCCCTGCAGGGGTGCACCACATTACCCGACACGCTCGATCCCATTTGGCCGGACAAACTTTTCTGGGTCATGCACGGCCGCGGAAGATCAACACGTTGCAGCCCCACCTAGGCACAACAGAGAGGTCAGCACGCCGGTCTAAACATAAGCGCACAAGGGTCTGGGCCCATCGCCCTTAGCACACCTGCACGCTATGACGCGTGGCGGAAGCGTACCTAGCCTAGCAGCGTTCAGTCCAATCCGAGCGCGCCGCCGATCGACGTCACAAAATGCTTCGGCTGATACCACGACGCCGATTGCCCATATCTTGCCCCACGTGGCGGTTAGTGCGTATAAGGTCAATGACCCAACTCAGATCAAATACCAAGATCTCGTTAAGCGTGTTAAGTATCCGCGAACGCCGAACAGGGCCAGGCCCACCTCTCTCCTAGGCGGTCTCAACCTGCTCTGTCGCTCCGCCACAAAGATCCACACAGAGGGCCGTTGGGACAAAGGTCCTTTCAAATTTCAACTGCGGAATCACTCGCGGGTGCTCCTCGAGCCGACCCGACTTTAGTCACCACATGTATCATGTATAAAGTATATAGTATATACCCGTGATCACCTCCCTAGTAATCACGGCCCGATAGTATAGCAAGGCAGACGGACAAGACTTAGGGCCACAGATGGAGTACTAGCATCCTATACTAAGCAGGTCGGATTGCAGGTAAAGGTATCAACAGTAGTAGCAAGGACAGGCTATGCATCAGGATAGGATTAATGGAAAGCAGTAACATGCTACACTATTCTAATGCAAGCATTATAGAGGAGAATAGGCGATATCTGGTGATCAAGGGGGGGGGGGCTTGCCTGGTTGCTCTGGCAAGAAGGGGGCTGGTCGCCGATGTAGTCGATCACAGGGGTACCAGCAGCGGTCTCGGGGTCTACCGGAAAGAAGTAATGGAGGGGGAACACAATAAATAACAGAGCAATCAAATGTAACACAAAGCAAGACGCGGCAATACGTTGTGCCAGGGGTGACCTAACGCAGGGATAGGTGATACCGGCGAAGGTGGGGAACATCCGGGAAAGTATCCCAAGTGTTTCGCGTTTTCGGACAGATGAACCGGAGGGGGAAAGTTGCGTGTTTGCTATGCTAGGGATGTGTGGCGGGCGAACGGGCTGCGTATCCGGATTCGTCTCGTCGTTCTGAGCAACTTCCATGTACAAAGTATTTCGATCCGAGCTACGGTTTATTTTATATTAATTTTTAAAGATTTAATTCATTTTCAGGATTTATTTAATTATTTTAATGCAACATTATCCAGAACAGTGATTGCTGATGTCAGCATGACATCAGCATGATGTCAACAGTCAATAGATGTTGACTGGGTCAAACTGACGTGTGGGCCCAGTGGGACCCACCTGTCATACATTGTTAAGTTAATTAGGGTGAGGTTAAACTAATTATTGCTTAGTTAGACTAACAGGTTAATTAGATTAATTAAGTAGGATTAATTAACTTAATTAATTTAGTTAATTAATTAATTAATTAAATTTATTATTATTATTTTATTATATATATTTTTTTCTTTTTCGAAAAACGTTCTGAGTGGGTCCCCTTTGTCATAGGGCCCTCGGGCCTTATGATTAGTCTTTACGATTAGCAGGCTGGCGCCTGGCGTGGCGCCAAGCCTGGTCGGCGCGACCAGGCGAACCAGCAGCTTGATCGCCGAGACGAGGGAGGCGGTGGAGGCCCGTGAAGCGATGGCGAAGCGGACGAGGCGAGGCGGTGGCGAGGCGGCGATGGTGGCTGCCGGTGTGTGGCGGAGAAGAAGTGCGGGGCTGGCCCGCAGGACGGCGCGAGGGGCCAAGCAGGGTCACGACGGCGAAGAAGGGAGGGACTAGAATGGGGGCCAGCGTCGGAGGCGGGTGCAGATGGCCGCTGTGGCCGACGGGTGGCCGGGGCGGTCCTGGCGAGGAGGCAAGCGGGCGACGTGACGCTGCCACGGAGGCGTGCCGCCACGGCGTTCGGCCGGCCGGCCGCGGTAGGTGGAGGCGGGCGCCGGAGCTGGGGAGGCCGGCGCGTGAAGAGGTCAGCGCCAGGCGCAGCCAGCAGTGCAGCGGGTGTGGCGCATGCGAGCGCTGGTGGCGCGGCACGGCTGGTGAGCGAGCCTCGGACGCGGCCGGAGCGCGTCAACCGCGGGCGAGTTCGGCGGGGACCGTGGTGACGAGCATGAGCGTGCGAGGGAGAGGGAGGGAGCTGACGATGGGGGAGTAGGGACCATGGAAGCGGGGGTCGAGGGGGGCGACGGGGACGACGGGCGACGTGGGAGCAGGCAGGTGGGGAGGAGGAAGCAGGCCAGTGGGAGAGCTCCGGCGTGGCGACATCAAACGGCGAGGGGCGGCGCGATCGTCGAGGGGGTGGGCGATGGGATCGGGCTCCTCCCGATCCAGATACAGACGAGGGAGTGGGGGAGAGGGGTGTGGGGCGACGGGGAGTGGGTTAGGGTTTCGGGGGTTATGGGATAAGGGAGTGGGGGTTGATTCGGCCGGTTGGGCCTTTTGGGTTGAATGACCAAGCAGTTGGCCCAGGGGTTAGGTTTTTTTCTGTTTTATTCTTTTCCCTTTTTCTTTTATTTATTTTCCTTTCTGTTTTATTTCATTTAAAATCATTTAGGCATTTTCTAAAAAAATTTCTTTACTATACTTACCCTTGTAATATTCGGCACCCACCGAACATTTTTTTTCATTGTTTGAAAAATTTTGTTGTTTGCCTATATTTTAAATTTGAATTTGAATCGTTCTGAACTAACGTGATTTTATCAACATCAACCGAGGTGATGTGGCATCATTAGCAAAGGTTTACTGTAGCTTAATTCTCCGGGCGTCACAGGAGTCCCGGACGAGATCACAGACATGGCAAGGAGTCTCTAAATGGTTGAGAGGTAAAGATTGATATATAGTACGATGGTATTCGGACACCGGAAGTGTTTCGGAGAGTATCGGGTACTTATCGGGTCACCGGAAGGTGTTTCGGGTACCCCATGCAATCCTATGGACCATATGGGCCTTGTGAAGGAACACAATAGCCCACAAGGGGCTGGTGCACCCTATAAGGTTATGGGAGGAGGAGAAGGAAAGGGGGAAGGGAAAGGAAAGTGTGGATTAGGAATCCCACTTCCTTCCCTCACCCCCCTTGTCGGTGTCAAAATCGGCGGATCTCGGGTAGGGGGTCCCGAACTGTGCGTCTAAGGCGGATGGTAACAGGAGGCGGGAAACACAATGTTTACCCAGGTTCGGGCCCTCTCTATGGAGGTAATACCCTACTTCCTGCTTGATTGATCTTGATGATATGAGTATTACAAGAGTTGATCTACCACGAGATCGTAGAGGCTAAACCCTAGAAGCTAGACTATGGTATGATTGTTGTCTGTCTGATCTATCGACTAGCCTGGTCCTGGTTTATATAATGCACCAGAGGCCTAGGATAACAAGAGTCCTAGCCGAATACGCCGGTGGGGGAGGACTCCTTGTCTTGATCACCAAGTCTTGTGGAATCTTCCTTGTATGTGGCAGCTGTCCGGACTGGCCCATGAGTATACGGCCATGGGGGTCCTTGGCCCAATCTAACAGATCGGGAGATGACATGGTGAGTACCCCCTAGTCCAGGACACCGTCAGTAGCCCCCTGAACCGGTCTTCAAGTTAGGAACGCTCCTCGATTCTTCCGAACTGTTCTTCATCTTCGGTCGTCGGTCTTGAAAACTGGTTCAACAAATCTTCTCATATTCGATCTGGAGGATCGCCGAAGTGCATCCGAAGTGTTTACACGTCGGGCATTCAAGGAGCCCCTCTAAGTTTCCGGCCTTTATCAATGCCTTGTTATTTTTATGCCACACCTCGGGTTTGAAGTTGTTCCCGAGAGGCAATGTCCTCTTGCGTCCGAGCTCTAACGCCGGACTGCATTCGAGGTATCTTTTGCAGCCGAGCACCAATGTCGGACTGCTTCCGAGCTCCAACGCCGAAATGTATCCGAGCTCCAACGCAGGACTGTGTCCAAGCTCCAACGCCGAACTATATCCAAGAAGTCATAGATCATCTTGGTCCAAGAAAGTTGAAGGAGTTTAGCCGAGCTTAATGCCGAAAATGCCCTCTATGGAGCTAGTCAGTAGGGCCCGAGCTTTATGCCAGACTGCTTCAAAGGTGGTGCACCACCCCGACCGTGGGCTGATTTTTTGTGAATATTTTTAACTGGTGCAGTTTATTCTCCGCCGATGTATATCCAGTAGCCCTCAAGGTGTGTATCAGTCTAAAACCCGAGATGCACCTGAAGGCAAGCATAAAAACTGCTGTTCCCAGTAGCCCCTGAGACTTAGGTCGATGCGGGAAATCGGCCTGAGGATCAATTCCTAGCTCGGTAGCATACATAGAAATAAAAACGCAGTGTAATATATTAGAGATAATAGTGATCGGCGAACGGGCCCCTGAGAGAGGGTCGTGAGAAGTCGCCGTGATATATAGCTTGATGCCTGATAGGTCCAGGTGGTACTTATTGTTGTCCGAAGACGCGCTTTCCCATAGTTCGATCAAGCCGAACACTGAGCCCTTTGAATTTTCTGCATTGAATAGGCAATGCAGTAGCCCCTGAGACACTGGTCGGGTGGCAACACCAGATCAGGGGATCGATGTGCCCCTTTAATATTTGTAAATAATGAGCAAAGACCGGTAGCCCCGAGCCTTAATGTGGGCACGGTGGCGAATTAAGGATCGATATCCGCAGTAAAATCACAGATTATGTGTAATGATTCTATGTATCCAAGTACTTTACATCATTATTTTGACTCCATTGTGACCGTTTATCAGTTGAAAGTGGCCCATCATCGGCTTCTACCCCTTGGTAGATACTACGTAGGGTGTTGCCGCAATAACAAAGCAACCCTTACCCGACGTCTCGGTGCCCGAAGGCGGTTGTGTTAGCGGAAACGAGGCAATCAGATATGCGGGCTTTAAAACTTTCGCTTAGTCATAGGAGCTTTATACTGGGGAAGCTAGCTATGAGCCCCCGGTTAGTGTTCAGCGACAGCCGAGGTCAAGCCGTAAACACTTGACCAATGTTATGAATGGCCCGTCATTTAACATAGTCATCGGATCAACGACCAGTTTACGCCTATTGTGACGATCGGTTTGGCTTTCTCCATCGAGGTGCTTGACCATGCGAAATGGAAGCACAATCGCGATGGTTCTCCTTTGCACACCTAGCCGAACAAAGCGGAACGTAGGAGGCAAGCACAGAGCCGCAACCCAACTATTGACCAAGACACAGTCAAACTGATTCATATATAGCAATATCTCGAGAATTTTTTGCGAATCCTCGAAGGTGTCCGGCGTTTCATCATGAGACTAATGCTGGAAACGCACAAATAGTTTAAAAGTGCCATAGGCTCGAAAGGCCAAAAAACTTATTCAAAAGTTTAATGTCCGAACTAGATCAAGTGTTCAGTGCCAATCCGAAAATTGGACTTTAGAAAAAAGAAGTGCTTCTGCCGTGCTTTAACATGACACATCCTATCTCAAGACTTCAAGCGGGTCAGCCTACGGCTTCAACCTCCTATCCCGAAGGCGGAGTACTTCTCATTAGGCCAGTTTAGCAAACTAAACTCTAGCTGTTTTGAGAGAGAAATTAGGCTCCTCAGCTAGCGACCACATACTTGTGTCGAAAAAAGGAATGATAAATAATAACAATAAAAATTTTGCAACGACTAAGAAGAAGAACACTTATTATAAAACGGCTCATATAAATTTAAGAGCCCCCAAGTGACTTGGGTAAAAGAATTTTATGTATAATGATTGTATGTACCAAAGTACTTATACCATATCTGTGTTCACCCGAACTTTAAACGCGTCTTAACCGACCATCAGCTTCTCCCTCTTCGGTCAAGGACCGAAAAGTGTTATGTACTCCACCTGTCGAAAATAACGACGGTGTTTCCGATAACCAGGCAATCAGGCCATAAGGATGTAACATACAAAGTGTGCTCAGGGAACTTATGTCAGGACCCCGATTCCAAGTCACGTCGATCTAGCCGGTAACACCTCATATCACTTTGCGGCCTCACGCACGGTATTCCCACGGGTGTCGCCTTACCATGGCCCGGGACCGTTTGCGCCTTTTGGCTCATGTATATGATAGTGTCGCTAGCATCCATATGACAGAGAACCCGGGCCGACATGGCTAGTCGTGAACCCAAAGCGACGCTAACCCATGGGGACAGGCATACATGAATCAACTTCGAGCATGTCGGTCAACAGCGTGTGAATCCGGGTTGTAGCACTGGGCTAACAGGACTCCAGGAACCCGGGCTGTAGCAGGCTAGGCATGACTCCGGATGTCACCGCGTGACATTTCCCCGAAGGGATGACACATGAACAAAGTGAAACACATGCCGCTACCAAGCGTCCCCGAGCGGTAGTCTTTGGGCTAGCAGGACTCCGGTGAACTGGGTCAGAAGCGGACTACTATGGCTCAAGGAAGCACTAGACTACATTTCCCCATAAGAGAGGCTGCCAAGGATAAACAACTAGATTGTCGGATCCCACACATACCAAGCATTTCAAACATACACACAATATGCTCGATATGTGTAAATACAACAGGGCATCACAACATAACTCTACGACTCAAGTATTTATTCATTAGGCTCCGAGGAGCGAGATATTACAAACATGGGTCTCATGACCCAATATTCAGAGAATACAAGTCAAAGCACATGCGGAAGCTTAACATGTCTGAGTACAGACATCTACAAATGAAAAAGGCTGATAAGCCTGGCTAACTACCAGATCCTGCCGAGGGCACAAGATCTTAGCTGAGGTATCAAGCTAAACGTCAAGTCCACACGGAACTACTAGCGACATCGACATCTCTCGCAAAACATAAAATAAGCAAACGTGAGTACAATTGTACTCAAAGCAAGACTTACATCGTAACTAACTACATATGCATCATTATCAACAAAGGGGTGGTGGGGTTTAAGCTGCAGCAAGCCAGCTTTGTCTCGGTGGCTATCTGAACTATGACTGCAAGTAACTCTTTTGAGGTGGCGCACGAGTCCACATATTCACCATATCAATACACCACTATGGATCCGCCTCCGTCTCCCTACGAGAACGCCATCCATAGCACTCACGCTTATCTTGCACATTTTAGAGTATCCACTTTCACTTGTCTATGAACTGATAGATTCAACCCAGAAGTCCTTTACAGCGGACACGGCTATTTGAATATATCATTTATAACCCTGCAGGGGTGTACTTCTTCACACACGCTCTCGCCACTTACCACCATGTACACGTCGTGTATCTCGGCAACCTTCAAGCGGAAGCTTTGGCGAGGAGTCAGCCACGACCGACTAACCACACAAGTCTCTAGTCCAGGTTTATCGCCTATTCGGGTTCCATCCGTGAGGAGATCCGGCCGGAGTTTCGCTCACAGCCCCAAACGATGTGTGCAGGGTTCCCGAGACACCAAACGGGCGCTCGGTACACCGGGCCACGGTGTATCTACCGCATCATAGCCCACCCCTAGGGTCAGCGCTACGCACGGCCTCCAACACATATCCTACAAACACCAGAAACTAGTTGCAACTCCTGGACAAAGGGCAAGGGCAGTTAGTAAGTCGAGAGGGTCCATTGGTTTCAGGCCCAATGCATGGTAGTAACTGTTTCATGGATCACAAACACAGAACTCAGTTCCTGAGGACGGCTGCAATGAGACAACCCACCATGTACTCCTACATGGCCTCTCACCGCTACCTTTACCAAATCGTATTCACACACTTAGTCACAACAAGAGGGACATGTTCACACACCTCTGATTCATCCCCGATGAATCAGACCTGACTCAACTCTAAGCAGTAGCAGGCATGATAAACAATCATGAATGAGTAGGCACAACAGGGCTCAAACAACTCCTACTCATGCTAGTGGGTTTCATCTATTTACTGTGGAAATGACAGGTCATGCAGAGGAAAAGGGGTTCAGCTACCGCAGCAAGTAACAGATGATTCGTTGTTGTCCTAATGCAGTAAAAGAGAGCAGGAGCGAGAGAGTGGGATTGTATCGGAATGAACAAGGGGTTTTTGCTTGCTTGGCACTTTTGAAGATAATATAGTTCTTCATCGGTGTCATCAAACTCATCGTCGGAACCACGTCTATCGAGAGGGAACAAACACCGACAAACAAAGGAGAAACACAATAAATGCCATGCAACAATATGATGCATGAAGGTGACATGGCAATATGCTGTTGATTGGCCTAATGCAACTAGCAACAAGTTAAATGGGGTTGGTTTGAACACTAGGTTCGAATTCAGACTCCATATGTGAGAGTTTAAATGCCATTTAATTGATTTGACCTGATCAGCAGGTATAAGTTGTTCTAACATGCATGGAAATGGTACAGATGGATAGATTGCATTTTTCTGATAATTTTTCATATATAAATTATTTAATTTGGAGTTATGGTTGAATTTCTATGAATTTTAGAAGTTTGCAACAATTTCTGGAATTTTCTGTATAAAAATAAATCTAGAAATTAGTTATTGCGTCAGCAGTACGTCAGGGTGACGTCAGTGGTCAAAGGGGACGTCCAGGTCAACCTGACCAGTGGGTCCCGTCTGTCAGTAGTTAGTTAAACTAACTAAATTTAGTTAGCGCTAATCCTGGGTTAGTTAGCAGGGCGGGCCCCACTTGTCATAGACCCAAGGGTCAAACTGGGCCCACCTGGTCAACTCAGTCAACAGGTCAACTCGCCGGCGTTTAGCCGTGGCGAGGCTAGACGCGGCAGAGGAAGTGCAAATTCGCGCTCCGGCGACCAAATGGCCGGCGGAGACCATCTACGGGTAGCTGGGAGCAAGCCGCAACGTTTGGTGGAGGTGGTTGAGCTCGGGGTTGCCGAAGACGTCGTCAGCGACGACCTTGGCGGTTGCCGGAGTCGGGCGAGGTCGAACCCGAGGCTACGGGGCCCAGCGAGGCGCATGGGGGTGTGCGTTGGGCTCCTGCGAGTGCGGTGAAGATGGTGACGTGCTCGGGATCAAGCCCAAGTGGCTGTGGCCACGACGGCGACGTGCGGTGGCGGCGGCGAGCTTCGGCCGTGGTGGAAGACGGAGCTAGGAGACGGAAATGGAGGGGGCGAACACAGGGGGAGAATCAGGAGCTCACGGCGAGTCGAACGAGGGTCTCTTCGAGCTCGGGGAAGGTCTGGAGTCGTCGGGCCGGCGGACGCGATCTCCGGCGTCCGAGCTTGAAGGCGACGAGGATGAGGATGTTGCGACGCGTCCAGAGGCGTGCGGTTCGTTGAGGAGTTCGAGGGAGTCGAGGCGGAGGTCGTGGATGCGTCAGCGAGGCGAGGGGGAGGCTGTGGCTACGACAACTACGAGCGGCGGCGACAGCAGCGTTCGGCCGTGGCGGTGCGCGAGAGAAACAGAGGAGGGGAGAGAGAGCAGCGGGTGAGGGGGAGGGGAGAGAGATCTCAGGGCGGATCGGGACGGCGCCAGGGCGTTCACCCACGCGTCCAGAGGCTCGGCGACAAGTAGGAGGAGGTGTGGCGCCTCGCGCGCGCGTGCGCTGTCTCCCTCCTCTGCCTACTCGCAGAGGTAGGTGATGACTGGCACGGCCGGGTGGGCCGGCCCAGCCAGGTAAGTTGGCCAGGTTAGTTTCTCTCTCTCTTTTATTTCTGTTTTCTATTTTTTTGCAAATGTTTTGGCTTTATTAAAAATGCCAGAGCATTTTCAAAAATCCTGAAAATATTTGTGGGCACTGTTGAAATTATTCCCAACAGCCCTCAACTAGTTTCAGAATTATTAGAGCATTTAAAATATTTATAGAATTTAAATGCTCCAATTCAAATACAATATGAGTTAATTCAAAAATCCAGAAATGACCTAGAAAATTGTGCACCATTTTGGCAGAGGTCCTAGACCAATTCAAAAATGATGAACATTTATGAAGGGCATTTTGGGTTCATTGAAAAGATTTAATTCTGACCCTAGTTGAATTTCATTTGCTGCTAGGGTTTAACAGTCCCCATTTCAAGTTCATTTGAAATTTAAACATGATGACATGAATGCTTGTGCAACTATTTGCAATCAAATTCAAGGGATGTGACAACTTATGCTATATTACATACGAAGTGTAAGAAGCATCTTCGAAGAAAATAGTACCCCCACCGATACCTTTCTTCGGTGCTCATTATTACTATGAGACTTGTGCAATATATTTTTTGTACTCATGAGTTCCGTTGTGTGCCGACCATGATTGAAAACAATAAGAGCGCTAGTTTCGGCTTCACCCAGTCTAAGGTCAGAGCTCAGATGACCCGGTCGTGACAATCGCAGAGGTGCTCCCTTTACTCCCTAGCCGACCAATCAGGAACGTAGGGGTAAGCACAGGAGCCAGGCAACCCAGCTAGCAAATCACTTAAGTCAATATGGTGCATATTGTGGCATAATACACGAACAAGGAACGAAGCCGTACAAGTATAATCATATGCAAGAGGAAAGGCTTCATGAAGGAAGCCCCCAAGTGAACTGGGTATTTGAATTTGCCCGTCACAAACAAAGTTTGGACAAGGAAATTTTTTACAAGCAACTTTTTCCAAAAAGGTATAATGCTTGGTCGAACCAAACACAAGTTAAAATTTTAAAAGTTTGAGCATGAAGGCAACTTATCTGGTTAATGTGTTCGGTATTGATGACGCGGTCCGAGCTTGATGCGGGACAAGGTTCCATCCCCCAAGCCGCTCCCGAGGTGACAGAACAAAGAGCTCGGCACTCCGAAGTGGTAACATAGCGCGGTCAATGCAGGCCGGCAGAGTGATGCCAAAGTCCCCGGCATGGGGGTAATGAAGTGTTGACGAAGCCCCCCGTCCAGCCGAGGTGACACCAAAGGATATACTCCGGCTGGATCATTTTCCTATGCAAAAAATAGTGCAAACCAGAGATAATAGTAATAATAATAAATAATTTATGCAAAGTGAGTAATAAAAGAAATATGGCCTGGCGCTGAAGTCAATGTCGATGCAGGGCGTCAGCGTGATGCGGTAAAGGCGTGGCAAAGCCTGAATTCATAGGTCGGTCCGAGTTCCGGATGCGGCGTTCGCCAGACTATGTACGGAAACTGACCGAACCACCATGCGATCGTCATTAGTGCGGCCACCATTTGATAGACCTGCGTACATATGATGGACAAACTAGAGTAATAATTCCTTGGGAAAAATGAACCCAAACATGCAAAAAATACTAGGATTTATAGCACCTGGTTTATTTGTTGTAGCAATCCGAAGAAAGGTGATTCTCAAAATTGGGACTCGATCCGCACACCCATTGCCTGATGGGCGATAAAGCGACGGCATGGCGATGTTGGCAAAGGTTGGCTCGCCGAGGCAAAGCCCCCGGTCCAGCTAACGTGATGGAGTTGGTCGGCTAGTGACGCCGAAGTCTCCGGAGTATAGGTTGATGAAGAGATGGCGAAGCCCCCGGTCCAGCCGAGATGTCGATGCCTCGATGTCAGCCAATGAGTCGAAGTAGGTCGGCATGATGGACACCGGCTTGAAGGAGCAATAGTGCGGCCCTGCCGATGCAGGTCGTGACGTGGTCAATGCCGGCTTGATGAAGTGACCGTGCGGCGACATTGGTGATGATTTATCCTTTGCGATGCTGAACTTTTGTTCGGCTTGCCGAGATGATGATCCGAAGAAGTTGAGCTCGGCTCAACAAAGTGACAACGTGTCTAGCGTAGGTCGGCAGCCGTGGAGCAATGTTGCCGGACTGGTTTGACACCAGCATGATGTTGAAGATCATGTTCAAAAGATTTTGAAGTTAGTGGGATGTGTTCGGGAACAAAACACAATACCCCATACAAAACTTCCTCCAAAAAGATGTCTGGAATCCCGTTCATAAAAAAGACGAACTCGGGTCAGATTCGTTTTCGCGCAGAAAACAGATCCGAAAAGTGATGCACTAATCGGAAGGTTCCCGGAGTTTGGACGGTCGGATCGAGCTGAAATTTTGAGGGGTGGTAGATATAGGAATTCCGCAGCCGATCAATGGTTGGATATTCCAAAGGAAGTCCGAGCTAGAAGCTGGACATCACGCCCTAAACTCGTCCAGATTCTCGTCCAGATTTGACAGTACTCCGGTATATCGCGGATTGCCAGAGATTCCTCCATCGGAACTCGACGAAATATTCCAGGGTTGTTGTAGACTCAATTCCGCACAATTCCACCAAAGCAATCGTTAAAATGACACTTGAGGAGGCGGTGGCAGCGGACACAAGTTCGCTATCCAGAAAAACAGCACGGTCGCCCGCGGGCAATGTTGACGTTGAGCCCCCGGGCTCCCTAGATGATTCCTCCATGATCTTGATAGAGATCGGAGTTGATGTTGATGAAGGCCCTCATCCGAACATGACGAACGGAGGTAGGGCGCAGTCCTTGGTCGAACCAAGGTGACCAGTCGAGCTGGTGACGATGATGCCGAAGTCGCAGTTGATCTGCAGTCGAGCCATCGACCTTTTGCTAAACACACAGTGGAACTCTCAATGAAAGCACCAATGTCGGTGTCAAAACCGGCGGATCTCGGGGTAGGGGGTCCCGAGCATGCGTCTAAGGCGGATGGTAACAGGAGGCGGGGACACAATGTTTACCTGTGTTGGGCCCTCTCGATGGAGGTAATACCCTACTTCCTGCTTGACTGATCTTGATGATATGAGTATCACAAGAGTTGATCTACCACGAGATCATAGAGGCTAAACCCTAGAAGATAGCCTATGGTATGATTGTTGTCTATCTGATCTATCGACTAGCCTGGCCCTGGTTTATCTAATGCACCAGAGGCCTAGGATAACAAGAGTCCTAGCCGAATACGCCGGTGGGGGAGGACTCCTTGTATTGATCACCAAGTCTTATGGAATTTTCCTTGTATGCGGCAGCTGTCCGGACTGGCCCATGAGTATACGGCCATGGGGGTCCTTGGCCCAATCTAACAGATCGGGAGATGACGTGGTGAGTACCCCCCTAGTCCAGGACACCGTCACCCCTCTTTCCTTCCCCTTCATGCATACATGGAAATGGGGGCGCAGGGCAAGGCAAGGCTGATGACCCACAAGTATAGGGGATCTATCGTAGTCCTTTCGATAAGTAAGAGTGTCGAACCCAACGAGGAGCAGAAGGAAATGATAAGCGGTTTTCAGCAAGGTATTCTCTACAAGTAGTGAAATAAGTGGTAGCAGATAGTTTTGTGATAAGATAAATTGTAACGAGCAACAAGTAACAAAAAGTAAATAAAGTGCAGCAAGGTGGCCCAATCCTTTTGTAGCAAAGGACAAGCGGAACAAACTCTTATAATAGGAAAAGCGCTCCCGAGGACACATGGGAATATCATCAAGCTAGTTTTCATCACGTTCATATGATTCGCGTTCGGTACTTTGATAATTTGATATGTGGGTGGACCGGTGCTTGGGTGTTGTTCCTACTTGAAAAAACATCCCACTTATGATTAACCTCTATTGCAAGCATTCGCAACTACAACAAAAGTATTAAGGTAAACCTAACCATAGCATGAAACATATGGATCCAAATCAGCCCCTTACGAAGCAACACATAAACTAGGGTTTAAGCTTCTGTTATCTAGCAACCCATCATCTACTTATTACTTCCCAATGCCTTCCTCTAGGCCCAAATAATGGTGAAGTGTTATGTAGTCGACGTTCACATAACACCACTAGAGGTTAGACAACATACATCTCATCAAAATATCGAACGAATACCAAATTCACATGACTACTAATAGCAAGACTTCTCCCTTGTCCTCGGGAACAAACGTAACTACTCACAAAGCATATTCATGTTCATAATCAGAGGGGTAATAATATGCATATAGGATCTGAACATATGATCTTCCACCAAATAAACCAACTAGCATCAACTACAAGGAGTAATCAACACTACTAGCAACCTACTAGCACCAATCCTGGACTTGGAGACAAGAATTGGATACAAGAGATTGAACTAGGGTTTGGAGATGAGACGGGGCTGGTGAAGATGTTGATGGAGATTTCCCTCTCCCGATGAGAGAAGCGTTGGTGATGATGATGATGACGATTTCCCCCTCCCGGAGGGAAGTGTCCCCGGCAGAATAGCTCTGCCGGAGCCCTAGATTGGTTCCCCCAAGGTTCCGCCTCGTGGCGGCGGAGTTTCGTCCCGAAAGGTTGCTTCCTAGTTTTTTCTCATCGAAAGACTTCATATAGGAAAAGATGGGCATCGGAGAAACACCAGGGGGCCCACGAGGTAGGGGGCGCGCCCCCACCCTCGTGAGCAGGGTGTGGGCCCCCTGGCCTTCATCTTTGGCAAAGATTTTTCTTTATTTACTTTAAGATATTCCCTGGAGTTTCAGGACTTTTGGAGTTGCACAGAATAGGTCTCCAATATTTTCTCCTTTTCCAGTCAGAATTCCAGCTGCCGGCATTCCCCCTCTTCATGGTAAACCTTGTAAAACAAGAGAGAATAGCCATAAGTATTGTGACATAACGTGAAATAACAGCCCATAATGCGATAAATATCGATATAAAAACATGATGCAAAATGGACGTATCAACTCCCCCAAGCTTAGACCTCGTTTGTCCTCAAGCGAAAAGCCGATAACAATAAATATGTCCTCATGTTTAGAGGTAGAGGCGTCGATAAAAATAAAATACGGATTTTGTCATATGATTATTCTCATAACAGCAACATATATAGATTTTGTCATATGATTACTTATGTTCAAGTGATGATCTTTCCACAATGCAAAGGTATGAATCAGAAACCTTATTGGGCACCAGCAAATTATAACCTTAGTCATTGAAGCAATTGCAATTTATCATAACATAAAGAGTCTATGTCAGAGCTTAAAAGCAAGTACACATACCCAACTATCATTTAGTCCTTCATAATTGCTAGCACTCACGCAATACTTGTGGTTACAGAGTTTTAATCGGACACAAAGAAAGATAGGGGCTTATAGTTTTGCCCCACAACCTTTTACCTCAAGGGTAATGTCAACAATAATAATTCATGCTCCCCTACATCCAATTAGATATATATATATTTGCCAAAGCTATATTTGCCAACTCCCAACAACTTTTAATCATCATACTCTTTCTATGTGAAGTCATTACTCTCAATAAGATCAATATGAACTCTTTATTTATTTTTATTCTTTTTCTTCTTTCTATCCTTTTTTTCACCCAAGATCATGGCAAAATAATCAAGCCCTTGACTCAACACTAAACTTTATTATATATATAGCTCACGGACTCGATTACATCGAGGGATCATAAAGCAAAAATCAAAACTAGATCATGCCATAAACATTATTCTACTAGATCAAGATACTACTAATAGGATTGAACTAAGAAAAACGGTAAAGGTAGGAGTTGTGATGGTGATACGATACCGGGGCACCTCCCCCAAGCTTGGCAGTTGCCAAGGGGAGTGACCATACCCATGTGATTATGTCTCCTTCTTTGTTGTTGGGGTAATATTCTTGGCGATGATTCCCCTCAAGATACGGTTCTCCTCCTCGAGCTTATTGACTTGCTGTGTAACATCCCAAATTTTCAATTTGGCATGTATACATAGGTCATCCATGCATATCGTATTTTAATGCATTCCCGTTTGCCATCCTCGAAATCCTAAACAACTCAAGGACCCTCGGAGAGAGTTGAGGATTTTCCGATTTTCATATTTGAATTTTATCAAGTAATGGAAGGCGAGGATTTTGGATTTTATTATTTTTCTCTTCGAAAAAATATTTCAAGTTTAAAATAAACGAGAGGAGATAATATGACTTCTCCAAAAATAACTGAAATGCCGGAGGAAAAATGTTAAAATCATTATTTGGATTTTATTTTATTTATTTCGAATTTTATTTGCCTAGAGAAAATTTGCATATATTTAAAATTGCATTTTAGGGGCCAAGAAAAGTTCATCTTGTTCTAAATATTTTATTTAGGCAAAGAAAACTTGTTTTGGCATTTTTAGTTTTTTATTTATTTTTCTAGGATTTTTATAATTTTCGGTGAATGTTTTTTTTAAGGAACCCGCTATGGCCCAGCCAACCCAAGTCGCCGCCGCCTCCACTGCCAGCGCCACCGCCGGGCTGGACCTGGAGTCAGGCGGACTCCTCCCGCCGCCTTGCCCCCCTCTCCCTTAGCCACCACCGCCGCCGCCGGGACCGGGCCGAGCCGAGCCCGAGCCGCCGCCGCCGCCGCCGCCTCCTCGCCGAGCCGCCGCCCCTACCCGCCCTCGCCGGACCCCCGCCGGAGTAGCCGCCGCCTCGCCGGACTCTCGCCAGAGGTAGCCTCGTCGCCGGTTTTTTTTAAATAACCCTTCGGTTTTTTTTGAAAAAAAACCCTAGCCCGTTTTTTTAGATCGGTTTTATTTCCCGGTTTATTTATTTGAGAACGTTCACCCGTTCGTTCGTTTCTACGAACTGTTCGTCGTTTAGTTTCCGCTAACGAACGTTCGTTCGTTTAGCCGTTCGTCGTTTTCTTTTATCGGTTTTATTCCGTGATTATTCCGATTTCGATTTCTGAACCAATGTTCAAATTAGTATAACTTTTCGCTCGTTTATCGGAATCAGGCGATTCAAGCGCCTGGAGTTTCATCTCGAAACCCTCTTTACGAATAGCCAACTTAAACCAGTTTTTGTCGTTCTAAAATTTGACTCTAGTTCAGGTTAGTAAACGGATCTTGTTTCTCTCGCCGTTTGAGTTTCGTTGTTTCGTTTGGTTTGATTCTTTTTGCAAACCGGAGTTCTTAAGTTGAACTCTCCAGTCAACCTCTTTCAGTTGAAGTTTCGTTTGTGCATCTTTGTTTGTTGCTTATGTATGTATTTTTTTGCTTGCAATAGAATTCCCGGAGTGCGAAGCGTGTTACTACGAGTCTCTAGGATTCACGGATCGTCAGCAAGGCAAGTAACACTTGATCATTCCTTTTCATACCCAGTTTTATGCATTAGCTCAATCCTCAAACATTGCATGATTAGGATGTCATTAATTTGTGGGTTGGAAAGTAGATGATGAGGTAGGAACCTATTGCCCTGTTACTATCAAACCCTTGGGAGTTACTTCTACGTGTTGCTTATATTGCTATGCTATGCTCAGAGACGTGGTTTGGGTTTGAGAGATATTCACGACAGATGTGAGATTGTTAATTAATGGTTTACTTTAAGGTGGCAACTTAAATACACATCTGGGTGGATTGAGGCACTGGGGAACCCAAAGGTTGTCTGCTTTATTTTGGAAATCCCGGGTACCCGTGTGATCTTCCTAAGGACCGCCACCTGTGCTCAAAGGAATCGAGACTATTCATGCTAGAAACTTCCGTGCAGCCACAAGCTATTATGGGCTCTAGCATAGTTGAGTAAGTTACGTGAAGCTCTCAAGAGGTAGATCAAGGTGTAGTGGGTTTTATAGGTTTGGTATGATCTATCCGGAGTAGAGAGTTAATGTTTACGAAAGACTGTCTCGGTCATCCGCTTCTCAAACACCATGTAGTGCGAGAAACCAACGGAGGCGATCGAGTTTTGTGGGGAAAATGCGCAAACCTCTGCAGAGTGTACAATCTAATCATGGTTAGCCGTGTCCCCGGTTATGGACAATTCTGAGTATCTAGTACTTGAGTATTCACATGTATCTCATCACTCTAAATTAATATTGCTGGGTTGTTAATCACTTCAATTGGGATTGAGTTGGGGTTATACCTTCTCAATGTTGTTCCAACCACCATGATAGTTAAATAAAATTTATTCCTTTGACATAGGGAGAAATTGGCTTTATGCAAAACTGTAACCATAGAGCTATTCCACCAGCCATATATGCATTTAGTATAGCTTATTCTTTCATTACTCTCTATGTGTTACATTGCCAGCATATTCCATGTGATGACCCGTTCTCGGGCTGCAACATATTATGTTGCAGACTTTTCAGACGAGGAGTAAGGATTGGTAGGTCGTTGCATGCAAATTTCGCTTATGCCGTTGGAGTTGATGGACTCACTTTATCTTCCAAGCCTTCCGCTGTTATCGCATTAGATGGCCTTAAGCCATATTATTGTAATAAGTTCTCTTTTGAGACATTCGATGTAATAAGTGTGTGATTGCTACTCTGTTATAAATCCTTCGAGTACTGTGTGTGTTAGCATTACCGATCCAGGGATGACACAGAAGCACAGAGACTTGACCATCTGAGGTCGGGTTGCTACAAGATGGTATAAGAGCACACGCCGAGTGTAGGACACGACCACTAAGATAAAACCATAGGTCACTCCTCTCTACTCATTTCTGACCCCTCTCCATTTTTCCACTCTTTAGGATGACGGAGATGAAGTACAAGTTTGCACAACCGGATGAAGACACACCTTTGGACGCCACTTGAAGGAAGTCACTAGGTACCTGAATATTGGAATACCAAGCTTCATCGGGACGCATAACGCCACCTTACCGTAAGAAGAATGCTGGAATATTCAAGCTCTAGTTCCGGAAGGACGCTTATGCGCCAAGCACGGAGCCCATAGTATGTGTTTTCAATGCACCAACATGGAGTTTGGGAAAGAGTATGGCAGCTCACATTACCATGGGACGCATTGGAGAATTCTACAATAAGGAGCTTAAAGACACCATATACCAAATATGTGGGCGCCGAGACGAGCAATGGGAAGTAATCAGCACCAAGAAGGATAGATCCATTGCAGCCTACATCCAGGAGCTAAACCAGCACATTCGAAGTCAAGAGAACCAGATGTGCGCAGACATGATGGATTTGAAGAAGGCGAAAACTAAGATCATCGAGCTGGAGGAAGAACTCAAGTCTACACGTGATGGTTATGAGGAAGAAATCAAAATACTACTGGAGAAGAATGATGACCTAGTCAAGAAGATCGGAGTCTTCATGGGAGGACCAGCACCCAAGGAAGAGGAGCAAGAAGAGGAAGAAGATCCCGCTTGTCCAGACAACTACATCATCATCGATTTACACCGACTCAGATCCAAGTGATGATGACTATGAAGACGAAGCTGGAGCAGACATCATGGAGTCTTCCACCGATCAAAATTTCTATATGACCACCATATAAGAGTAGTATTACCCCCATGTAACTAGTAGTAGTTGAGCACTTATGCGATAGTCCTAGATCGTTTTATATGCCCTTGCTTGCTTGATTGAATGAATGTGTGTTTGCCTCATGTGCATATGGGTAGTGTTTTCTCACTAGACCTCTTTCTATTCTAATCTCTCCCATCTAAACCTTCAGATGCCTCCGAGACGTGACCCGGTTTTGTTTTCCCACGGAGCTCACTTGGATGGACCAAAGACCGCATGGTGGGAGAATTACGGTTACTTTTTCCTATAGCCAATGTCACTTGGGACCAGTTCCAACAAGCTTTTCAGATGGCCCATGTTTCAACCGGAACCATGCAGATAAAGAAGCGTGAGTTCCGCAACTTGGGGGAACCGCATCTTTGTGGCCCAAAGACGCGTGGATGAGTTTAGCAAGTTATCACGCTATGCCCCTACGATGATGTGGCCACCGATGCCGCCAAGCAAGAGAAGTTTATGGAAGGGCTGAATGATGAGATGAGTATGCAGTTGATGGTGGCAACTTTCAACAACTACCAGGAGTTGGTAGATAAGGCCCTAATGATTGAAGGAAAGCAGAAGCAAAATGAGAATCGTAAGAGGAAGTATGGACAAGGGAAGTATAACTCAGGAGCTCACGAAGCCTCGTTTAACCCCGAACTCGGGAGGACTTGTTCATAACCATGGAGGACATAACCATACTGGAGGAGGATCGCATAATGGTGCGAAGAATGGGAATGGAAATGCAGCCAACAATAATCATAATCGCTCTAACCCAGCTACACCCGCCAAGAGGGACTTAAGCCAAGTTATTTTCTTTAAGTGCGGGAAGACAGGGCACTATGCCAACGACTGCCCTGAAGGAAAGAATGGAAATGGAAATGGAAGCGCCGGGAAGAAGCCCAATCCATTCAACAAAGGACAAGTGAACCACGTTAACGTGGAGGAAGTTGAAGAGCAGCCGGACGCGGTAATAGGTAAGTTTTTGGTTCAGTCATTTACCGCTATTGTTCTTTTCGACATCTTGGTGCATCGCATTCATACATATCAAGGGGATTTGTGGATAAGTTTAAGTTACCAACCTGCACCCTTAGGACCCCTCTTTTAGTGAGCTACTTTGGAGCAGAGTACATGGCTAGCAAGTGGTGCACCCAGATACCCTAATCATTGGCATGCATGTTTTTCCGTCGACCTAATTATCTTGGAGTCGCAAGGATTGGATGTGATATTAGGTATGGATTGGATGTCAAAGTTTGGAGGAAGTATTGACTGTGCTAGCAAGTCAATTTATCTTACCACCGGAGGGAAAAGGATTAAGTATGTATCTAGGCATGTGCCTAGGAGGAGCCAAGTGAATACCCTCACGGGAGTTGTACAAGAGGAAGTACCAGTAGTGAAGGATTATCCAGATGTTTTTCCGGAAGAGTTACGGGCATGCCACCGGATCGACACATCGAGTTTCTAATAGAACTAATGCAGTGCAGGCCAATATCAAAGAGACCCTATCGGATGCCCGCAAATGATCCGGAGGAAATTAAGAAGCGAGATCAAGGAGCTATTGGAGAAAGGTTACATTCAGAGAAGTTCATCACCTTGGGGAGCCCCAAGATTTTTGGTGGAGAAGTAGGATAAATCCCTAAGGATGGTTGTTGATTACCGAGCTCTGAATGAAGTAACGATAAAGAACAAGTATCCCTCACCGATGATTAATGATCTGTTTGATCAGTTGCAAGGAGCTAAGGTGTTTTCTAAGATTGATCTACGATCGAGGATACCATCGATTGAAGATCCGAGAGAAGGATATACCAAAGACAACATTCACCACACGATATGGATTATATGAGTATACCGTCATGTCATTTGACCGACTAACGCCCCTGCCTATTTTATGAGTATGATGAACAAAGTGTTCATGGAGTATTTGGACAAGTTTGTTGTGGTGTTTATCGATGATATTATGGTTTACTCGAAGAACCAAGAGGAGCACGCAGAACACCTACGTTTGGTTCTTGAGAAACTCAGGGAACACCAGTTATACGCCAAATTCAGCAAGTGCGAGTTTTGGTTGAAGGAAGTTGGATTTCTTGGGCATGTCATATTAGGAGAGGGTATAGCAAGAGATCCCAAAGAAAATTCGATCGATCCTTTGAATGGTTGGCACCCACTTCACCAATGAGATTCGCAGCTTTCCTTGGACAAAGGTGATATTATCGGAGATTCATTGAGAATTTTTCCAAGATTGCTAAACCAGGATGTAATTGCTAAAGAAGGATACCAAGTTCAAATGGATGATGAGTGTGAGACAAGCTTCCAAGAGTTGAAGAACGGTTGACTACAAATTTCAAAGGCCGACATTGCAGATATACATAAGGAGTTTCAAGTGTATTGTGATGCCTCTCGCTTGGGACTTGGATGTGTTCTTATGCAGACGGAAAAGTTGTTTCGTATGCCTCACGACAAGCTGAAGCCACATGAGTTGAACTATGACACGCATGATTTGGAGTTAGCAAATGTAGTACATGCGTTGAAGACCTGGAGACATTATCTCATTGGAAACCGTTGTGATGTGTACACGGATCATAAGAGTTTGAAGTACATTTTCACACAGAAGGAGTTAAACCTCAGACAGAGGAGATGGCTCGAGCTTATAAAGGATTACGATATGAAGCTACACTACCATCCAGGAAAGGCCAACGTCAGAAGCGTGACGCTTTGAGTTGGAAGAGTTATGCCAATATCCACGAAAGTAGAGGACCGCCAAAGGAGTTAGCAGAGGATATTATGGAACTTGATTGGAGATTGTTCCAAGAGGTTTTCTTGCAACAATGGAGGTTCAGTCGACCTTGTTAGATAAGATTCGAGACGCCAAAAGGAGGATAAAGAGATTGCTGAGATAAAAGAAAAGATGGGCAAAGGAAAAGCCAAAGGTTTTCGCGAGGATGAGCACGATACCTTGTGGTTTGAGGACCGGATTTATGTGCCCAACAACTCGGAGATCGGGAAGATAATACTTCAAGAGGCCCATGACTCACCATACTCGATTCACCCCGGAAACACCAAGATGTATTTGGACTTGAAGGAACGTTTCTGGTGGACTGGTATGAAGAAGGATATTGCCGAGTATGTAGCCGTTTGCGATGTATGTCAAAGAGTGAAGGCAGAGCATCAAAAGCCAGCAGGACTATTACAGCCTATGCCAATACCCGAATGGAAGTGGGACAAACTTGGCAGGGATTTTATCCTTTGGATTACCCAGAACCAAAGCAGGATATGATTCAATATGGGTAGTTGTGGATCGTTTGACCAAAGTAGCTCACTTCATCCTAGTGAAAACAACTTATACAAGTGCCAAGTTGGCCAAGATATATATGACCAGGATCATATGTTTGCACGGAGTTACGAGGAGCATCAGATCGATAGAGGAACGAGTTTACCTCAAAGTTTTGGCATCAACTACACCAGACTTTGGGTACCAGATTGGAATTCAAGACATGCTCCACCCACGACGGATGGGATGACAGAGAGTTAACCAGATCCCGGAGGATATTTTAAGAGCCTGTGGCGCTAGATTATGGATCTAGTTGGGATGACAATTTGCCGTGACGCAGAATTCTCATATAACAACAGCTACTGTGCCAGTTTGAAGATGGCACCGCTCAAGCTCTGTATGGACGCAGATGTAGAACACCATTGATGTGGGATGAGGTCGGAGACCGTCGGTTGTTTGGACCAGATTTGATCAAAGACTCGGAGGAGAAGGTTAAACTGATCGAGAGATGACTAAAGATTGCTCAGTCTAGATGGAAGAGTTACGCAGATTCAAAACGCAAGGAAGTAACCTATGAAATTGGAGACGAGCCTATCTCATGAGTATCACCCCGAGGGAGTGAAACGCTTTGGAGTAAAGGGAAAGTTAGCCCCAAGATTTGTAGGACCGTATCGTGTTTTGGAACGAATGGGAGAAGTTGCCTACAAGCTGGAGTTACCCGAAGGACTGTCAGGAGTTCACGATGTGTTTCACGTATCACAACTTAAGAAGTGCCACGCTGAGATGGCTGATATACCATTAAAGGATATAGTGCCCCTAGAGGCGATACAGTTGGATAGTAATTTGACTTATGAGGAGAAGCCAGTGAAGATTTCGGATTTCGACAGCCGAGTCACTCGCAGCAAAGTTATCAAGTTTTGTAAAGTTCAGTGGAGCCACCATACCGAGGAGGAAGCCACCTAGGAGCGAGAAGATGATATTCGCAAGGACCATCCTCACCTATTTTCTACCCAACCCGAATCTCGAGGGCGAGATTCATCTTAAGGGGGGTAGGTTTGTAACATCCCAAATTTCCAATTTGGCATGTATACACAGGTCATCCATGCATATTATATTTTAATGCATTCCCGTTTTCCATCCTCGAAATCCTAAACAACTCAAGGACCCTCGTAGAGAATTGAGGATTTTCGGATTTTCATATTTGAATTTTATCAAATAATGGAAGGCGAGGATTTTGGATTTTATTATTTTTCTCTCCGGAAAAATATTTCAAGTTTAAAATAAACGAGAGGAGATAATATGACTTCTCCAAAAATAACTGAAATACCGGAGGAAAAATGTTAAAATCATTATTTGGATTTTATTTTATTTATTTGGAATTTTATTTGCCAAGAGAAAATTTGCATATATTTAAAATTGCATTTTAGGGGCCAAGAAAAGTTCATCTTGTTCTAAATATTTTATTTAGGCAAAGAAAACTTGTCTTGGCATTTTTAGATTTTTATTTATTTTTCTAGGATTTTTATAATTTTCGGTGGAATGTTTAAAAAAAAGGAACCGCGCCAGACTGGGCCAACGACCCAGCCAAGCAGGCCGGCCCAAGTCGCCGCCGCCTCATGGCTGCTGGCGCCGGACCTGGAGTCCGAGCCGGACTCCCGCCCCGCCGCCGTGCCCCCTCTCCCTTTAGCCACCACCACCGCCGCCCGCCGGACCCGGAGGCCGAGCCCGAGCCGCCGCCGCCGCCGCCGCCTCCTCGCCGAGCCGCCGCCCTACCCGCCTCGCGGACCCCACGGAGTAGCCGCCTCGCCGGACTCTCGCCGGAGGTAGCCTCGTCACCGGTTTTTTTAAATAACCCTTCGGTTTTTTTTGAAAAGAAAAACCCTAGCCCGTTTTTTTAGATCGGTTTTATTTCCCGGTTTATTTATTTGAGAACGTTCGCCCGTTCGTTCGTTTCTACGAACTGTTCGTCGTTTAGTTTCCGCTAACGAAAAAATGACGAACGGCTAAACGGATCAATGTTCGTCGTTTAGCCTCGTCGTTTAGTTTTCGTCGTTTAGCCGTTCGTCATTTTCTTTTATCGGTTTTATTCCGTGATTATTCCGATTTCGATTTCTGAACCAATGTTCAAATTAGTATAACTTTTCGCTCGTTTATCGGAATCAGGCGATTCAAGCGCTACCGGAGTTTCATCTCAAACCCTCTTTCCGAATAGCCAACTTAAACCAGTTTTTGTCGTTGTAAAATTTGACTCTAGTTCAGGTTAGTAAACGGATCTTGTTTCTCTCGCCGTTTGAGTTTCGTTGTTTCGCTTTGGTTTGATTCTTTTTGCAAACCGGAGTTCTTAAGTTGAACTCTCCGGTCAACCTCTTTCAGTTGAAGTTTCGTTTGTGCATCTTTGTTTGTTGCTTATGTATGTATTGTTTACTTGCGATAGAATTCCCGGAGTGCGAAGCGTGTTACTACGAGTCTCTAGGATTCACGGATCGCCAACAAGTCAAGTAACACTTGATCATACCTTTTCATACCCAGTTTTATGCATTAGCTCAATCCTCAAACATTGCATGATTAGGATGTCATTAATTTGTGGGTTGGGAAGTAGATGATGAGGTAGGAACCTATTGCCCTGTTACTATCAAACCCTTGGGAGTTACTTCTACGTGTTGCTTATATTGCTATGCTATACTCGTAGACGTGGTTTGGGTTTGAGAGATATTCACGACAGATGTGAGATTGTTAATTAATGGTTTACTTTAAGGTGGCAACTTAAATACACATCTGGGTGGATTGAGGCACTGGGGAACCCAGTGTTGTCTGCATTTTATTTTGGAAATCCCGGGTACCGTGTGATCTTCCTAAGGACCGCCACCTGTGCTCAAAGGGAATCGAGACTATTCATGCTAGAAACTTCCGTGCAGCCACAAGCTATTATGGGCTCTAGCATAGTTGAGTAAGTTATGTGAAGCTCTCAAGAGGTAGATCAGCAGGTAGTGGGTTTTATAGGTTTGGTATGATCTATCCGGAGTAGAGAGTTAATGTTTCGAAAGATCGTGTCTCGGTCATCCGCTTTCTCAAACACCTTAGAAAAGCGAGAAACCAACGGAGGCGATCGAGTCTTGTGGGGAAAAGTGCTAAACCTATGCAGAGTGTACAATCTAATCATGGTTAGCCGTGTCCCCGGTTATGGACAATTATGAGTATCTAGTACTTGAGTATTCACATGTATCTCATCACTCTAAATTAATATTGATGGGTTGTTAATCACTTTAATTGGGATTGAGTTGGGGTTATACCTTCTCAATGTTGTTCCAACCACCATGATAGTTAAATAAAATTTATTCCTTTGATATAGGGAAAAATTGGCTTTATGCAAAATCAGAACCATAGAGCTATTCCACCAGCCATATATGCATGTAGTATAGCTTATTCTTTCATTACTCTCTATGTGTTACATTGCCAGCATATTCCATGTGCTGACCCGTTCTCAGGCTGCAACATATTATGTGGCAGACTTTTCAGACGAGGAGTAAGGATTGGTAGGTCATTGCCGTGCAGCTCAGTTATGCCGTTGGAGTTGATGGACTCACTTTATCTTCCAAGCCTTCCGCTGTTATCGCATTATATGGCCTTAAGCCATATTATTGTAATAAGTTCTCTTTTGAGACATTCGATGTAATAAGTGTGTGATTGCTACTCTGTTATAAATCCTTCGAGTAATCGTGTGTGTCAAGATTACCGATCCAGGGATGACATGTATACGTAGACTTGACCATCTCGAGGTCGGGTCGCTACATGCCGCTTGAGGTCCATTATTTCCTTGTGAAGCTTTCAGTAACGGCTAAAGCTCCTTGCACCCAAGGGTGTTGCATAGCTGCGGAGAACAAGAGACACTCCTCCTCATATTTTCATAAGAAAGAAATCTAACATTGGAAGGGATAACCGAGTTTGGAATAGCTGAGCTCTGTAATTCCCCCATCGTAAACCCAGCTCGGAGGCGAGAGGTGACTTCTTGATACTCCATGGCATCTACCCTCATCAAGTTTCGGCCTCCATCTCTTCCTCCGTTGCTGGCCCAAAGTGGTCAGCGTCGTTGTTTGCCCTTGGTTCCGGTGCCGTATTAGATACCCGGCTCTCCCCAACTGACTCTTGAGAAGACATCTTGCTCTTATTCTGCAGCAGCAACAGCTCAATACAAAAATAGAGGAGATTTGCGTGATATGGGAGTCAAAACCTTCGGGAGAATATATAATGAATTTTTACCGACCAAAATACGTATCGTGCAAGAAAACAGAGTCTGGAAGGCACACGAGGTGCTCACGAGGTAGGGGGGCGCGCCCAGGGGGGTAGGGCGCGACCACCACCCTCGTGGGGCCCTCGTGTCCTTCTCGGACTGCTACTTATTTTTCTATTTTTCTAAATATTCCAAAACGGAGAAATATTGCCTTAAAAATTGTTTTGGAGTCGGTTTACTTACCTTACCACATACCTATTCCTTTTCGGAGTCTGAAACGGTCTGGAAAGTGTCCCTTATGTATTCCTCCGGGGTTACGGTTTCAATAATATTGGTTTCAACATTTATGGGATTACCTGAGATGTAATGTTTGATCCTTTGACCGTTTACCACCTTCGGATTTGTGCCTTCGAAGTTGTTGATTTTTATGGCGCCGGAATGATAGACCTCCGCGATAAAGTAGGGACCTTCCCATTTAGAGAGAAGTTTTCCTGCAAAAAATCTTAAACGAGAGTTGTATATCAATACATAATCACCTACATTAAACTCACGCTTTTGTATCCTTTTGTCATGCCATCTTTTAACTTTTCTTTAAACAACTTGGCATTTTCATAAGCTTGGGTTCTCCATTCATCAAGTGAGCTAATATCAAATAACCTCTTCTCTGGGCAAGTTTGAAATCATAGTTGAGCTCTTTAATAGCCCAATATGCCTTATGTTCTAGTTCGAGAGGTAAGTGACATGCTTTTCCATAAACCATTTTATACGGAGACATACCCATAGGATTCTTATATGCAGTTCTATAGGCCCATAATGCATCATCAAGTTTCTTGGACCAATTCTTCCTAGACCTATTAACAGTCTTTTGCAAAATTAATTTGAGCTCTCTATTACTCAATTCTACTTGACCACTAGACTGTGGGTGATATGGAGATGCAATTCTATGATTAACATCATATTTAGCAAGCACTTTACGGAAAGCACCATGAATAGAGTGTGAACCACCATCAGTCATTAAATATCTAGGGACTCCAAACCTCGGAAAAATAACTTCCTTAAGCATTTTAATGGAAGTGTTATGATCAGCACTACTAGTTGGAATAGCTTCTACCCACTTAGTAACGTAATCAACAGCAACCAAAATATGTGTATATCCATTAGAGGCAGAAAAAGGTCCCATATAATCAAAGCCCTAAACATCAAATGGTTCAATAACAAGTGAATAATTCATAGGCATTTCTTGACGTCTACTAATATTACCAATTCTTCGACATTCATCACAAGACAAAACAAACTTACGGGCATCCTTGAAGAGAGTAGGCCAATAAAAACCGGACTGCAATACCTTATGTGCAGTTCTATCTCTAGCGTGGTGTCCTCCATAATCCTCGGAATGACACTTGCGTAGGATTTGTTCCTGCTCATGCTCAGGTACACAACGTCTAATAACACCATCTACTCCTTCTTTATAAAGATGTGGGTCATCCCAAAAGTAATGTCGCAAATCATAGAAGAAATTTTTCTTTTGTTGGTATGTGAAGCTAGGTGGTTTAAATTTAGCAACAATATAATTAGCATAATCAACATACCATGGAGTACTACGAGAAGTGCTTATGACATTTAATTTTTCATCAGGGAAGCTATCAGCAATAGGTAGTGGTTCATCAAGAACATTCTCTAACCTAGATAAGTTGTCTGCAACGGGGTTCTCAGCTCCTTTTCTATCAACTATATGCAAATCAAATTCTTGCAGCAAGAGAACCCATCTAATAAGTCTAGGTTTAGCATCTTTCTTTTCCATAAGATATTTAATAGAGCATGATCCGTGTGAATAGTTACTTTAGAATCAACAATATAGGGTCTGAATTTATCACAAGCAAATACAACTGCTAAAAGTTCCTTTTCGGTAGTAGCATAATTTCTTTGAGCATTGTCTAGAGTCTTACTAGCATAATGGATAACATTTAATTTGTTATCAACTCTTTGCCCTAGAACAGCACCTACAGCATAATCACTAGCATCACACATAATTTCAAAGGGTAAATTCCAATCAGGTGGCTGAACAACAAAAAAGAGACTAAAGCTTTCTTAAGTATTTCAAATGCTTCTACACGATCATCATCAAAGACAAATGGTACATCTTTTTGTAATAAATTAGTCAGAGGCCAGGAAATTTTTGAGAAGTCCTTTATGAACCTCCTATAAAATCCAGTGTGACCAAGGAAACTTCTTATACCTTTGATGTCCTTGGGACATGGAATCTTTTCAATAGCATCAACCTTGGCTTTATCAACTTCAATACCTCTTTCAGAAATTTGTGCCCCAAGACAATACCTTAATTAACCATAAAGTGGCACTTTTCCCAATTCAAGACATTATTAGTTTCTTCACATCTCTGCAAAGCTCGATCAAGATTGCTCAAGCAATCATCAAAAGAGGAACCATAGACAGAAAAATCGTCCATGAAAACCTCACAAATCTTTTCACAAAAATCAGAGAATATAGCCATCATGCATCTTTGAAAGGTAGCAGGTGCATTACATAAACCAAAAGGCATACGTCTATAAGCAAAAGTACCAAAAGGGCATGTAAAAGTAGTCTTTGATTGATCTTTAGCCGACACAAGTATTTGAGAGAAACTAGAATAACCATCTAGAAAGCAATAATGTGTATGTTTGCATAATGTTTCTAGCATTTGATCAATAAAAGGTAAGGGGTAATGATCTTTCTTAGTAGCTTTATTTAATTTTCGGAAATCAATTGCCATCCTATAACCTGTGATAATTCTTTGAGGGATCAATTCATCTTTATCATTAGGGACAACAGTAATACCTCCCTTCTTAGGGACACAATGGACAGGACTTACCCACTGACTATCGACAGAACGGGATAAATTATACCTGCCTCCAGAAGCTTGAGTATTTGTTCTCTTACCACTTCTTTCATTTTAGGATTCAAACGTCGTTGAGGATCACGAACTGGTTTGGCATCCGCTTCCAAATTTATTTTATGTTGACATAGAGTGGGACTAATGCCCTTAAGATCATCAAGAGTATATCCAATAGCGGCACGGTGCTTCTTCAGAGTTTTCAATAATCTTTCTTCCTCATGCTCTGAAAGGTTAGCACTAATAATAACAGGATATATTTTCTTTTCATCAAGATAAGCATATTTAAGATTATCAGCAACGGTTTAAGCTCAAACACGGATCACCCTTGGGTGGAGGAGGATCCTAGGATTTCAACAGTGATTGTGTTGCGTAATAGGTTCTGTTTAAAGAATACTTCATCTATTTCCCTTCTTTCATTCATGAACATATCATTTTCATGGTCTAGCAAATAGTGTTCTAAAGGATCACTAGGAGGTACGGCAATAGAAGCAAGACCAATAATTTCATCCTTACTAGGCAATTCTTCCTCACGATGTTGTTTACTAAATTTAGAGAAATTAAACTCATGAACCATATCATACAAGCCAATAGTAACGACATCCTTTTTGCAGTCTATCTTAGCATTAACAGTGTTCAAGAAGGGTCTACCAAATATAATGGGACAAAAGCTATCTTGTGGAGAACTAAGAACAAGAAAATTAGCAGGATATTTAGTTTTCCCACACAAGACTTCAACATCTCTAACAATTCCCATTGCAGATATAGTATCTCTGTTGGCAAGTTTAATTGTAACATCAATATCTTCTAACTCAGCAGGTGCAATTTCATGCTTAATTTCCTTATATAAATCATAAGGTATAACACTAGCACTAGCACCCATATCACATAAGCCATGATAACAATGATCTCCTATTTTAACAGAAATAACAGGCACGCCTACCACAGGTCTATGTTTATCTTTATCACACGGTTTAGCAATTCTAGCAGTTTCACCGCAAAACTGAATAACATGCCCATCAATATTATCAGACAAGAGATCCTTAACAATAGCAATATTAGGTTCTACTTTAGTTTGCTCAGGAGGTGTATAAGTTCTAATATTGCTTTTACGAACAACAGTTGAAGCATTAGCATGATCCTTTATTCTAACAGGGAAAGGTGGTTTCTCAACATAAGAAGTGGGAACAATAGGATCATTATAAGTGACGGTCTTTTCTTCAACTTTAATAGGTGTAGCTACTTTTACTTCTATGGGAGGATGATATTTAAACCACTTCTCCTTGGGGAGATCAACATAAGTAGCAAAAGATTCACAGAAAGAAGCTACTATCTCAGAGTCAAGTCCATATTAAGTGCTAAACTTACGGAAAATATCGGTATCCATAAAAGATTTAACACAATCAAAATTAGGTGTCATACGACTCCTTACCTTCGCCGAGGTCCCAATCTTCAGAGTTGCGTTTAATTCTATCCAATAAATTCCATTTGAATTCAATAGTCTTCATCATAAAAGAGCCAAAGACAAGAAGTATCGAGCATGGTGCGATTGTTATCAAAAAGCCGAGCATAAAAACTTTGAATAATTATTTCTCTTGAGAGCTCATGATTGGGGCATGAATATAACATTGATTTAAGCCTCCCCCTAGCTTGAGCGATGCTTTCTCCTTCACGAGGCCAAAAATTATATATATAATCTCGATCACGATGAACAAGATGCATAGGATAATATTTTTGATGGAATTCCAATTTCAATCTTTTATAGTTCCATGATCTCATATCATCACATAGCCTATACCATGTCAATGCGTCTCCCTTCAAAGATAAAGGGAAGGCCTTCTTCTTAACAACATCATCGGGTGTACCTGCAAGCTTAAATAATCCACAAATTCCATCCACATATATTAAATACTCATCAGGATGCTTTGTTCCATCTCCTGTAAAAGGATTAGCTAGCAGTTTTTCCATCATACCCGAAGGAATTTCAAAAGGAGTTTCATTTTCAATACGTTCAGTAGGTTGAGGAGCTACTCTTTGCTCTACCGTACGGGGTGAAGATATCCCGAACAAGCCCCTCAGAGAATTACTTTCCATAGTAACAAGTGACAGTAAATTTCAGCACACTATATAAATTTCTCCTTACCAAATTCCACCTACCAAAGGCACTTCACTCCCCGGAAACGACGCCAGAAAAGAGTCCTGATGACCCACAAGTATGGGGGATCTATCGTAGTCCTTTCGATAAGTAAGAGTGTCGAACCCAACGAGGAGCAGAAGGAAATGATAAGCGGTTTTCAGCAAGGTATTCTCAACAAGTACTGAAATAAGTGGTAGCAGATAGTTTTGTGATAAGATAAATTGTAACGAGCAACAAGTAACAAAAGTAAATAAAGTGCATCAAGGTGGCCCAATCCTTTTTGTAGCAAAGGACAAGCCGGAACAAACTCTTATACTAGGAAAAGCGCTCCCGAGGACACATGGGAATATCATCAAGCTAGTTTTCATCACGTTCATATGATTCGCATTCGGTACTTTGATAATTTGATATGTGTGTGGACCGGTGCTTGGGTGCTGTTCTTACTTGAACAAACATCCCACTTATGATTAACCTCTATTGCAAGCATCCGCAACTACAACAAAAGTATTAAGGTAAACCTAACCATAGCATGAAACATATGGATTCAAATCAGCCCCTTACGAAGCAACGCATAAGCTAGGGTTTAAGCTTCTATCACTCTAGCAACCCATCATCTTCTTATTACTTCCCAATGCCTTCCTCTAGGCCCAAATAATGGTGAAGTGTTATGTAGTCGACGTTCACATAACACCACTAGAGATTAGACAACATACATCTCATCAAAATATCGAACGAATACCAAATTCACATGACTACTAATAGCAAGACTTCTCTCTTATTCTCAGGAACAAACGTAACTACTCACAAAGCATATTAATGTTCATAATCAGAGGGGTAATAATATGCATATAGGATCTGAACATATGATCTTCCACCAAATAAACCAACTAGCATCAACTACAAGGTGTAATCACCACTACTAGCAACCTACTAGCACCAATCCCGGACTTGGAGACAAGAATTGGATACAAGAGATGAACTAGGGTTTGGAGATGAGATGGGGCTGGTGAAGATGTCGATGGAGATTGCCCTCTCCCGATCAGAGGAGCGTTGGTGATGATGATGATGATGATTTCCCCCTCCTGGAGGGAAGTGTCCCAGGCAGAACAGCTCTGCCGGAGCCCTAGATTGGTTCCGCCAAGGTTCCGCCTCGTGGCGGCGGAGTTTCGTCCCGAGAGGTTGCTTCCTATTTTTTTTTCTCATCGAAAGACTTCATATAGGAGAAGATGCGCATCGGAGAGCCACCAGGGGGCCCACGAGGTAGGGGGCGCGCCCTGGGAGGGGGGGTTGCCCCCCACCCTCGTGAGAAGGGTGTGGGCCCCCTGGCCTTCATCTTTGGCGAAGATTTTTCTTTATTTATTTTAAGATATTCCCTGGAGTTTCAGGACTTTTGGAGTTGCACAGAATAGGTCTCCAATATTTGCTCCTTTTCCACCAGAATTCCAGCAAGCATTCCCCCTCTTCATGGTAAACCTTGTAAAATAAGAGAGAATAGCCATAAGTATTGTGACATAACGTGAAATAACAGCCCATAATGCGATAAATATCGATTTAAAAGCATGATGCAAAATGGACGTATTAAGGGCCCCTAGGGGGCGGCGGCCAACCCTAGGGCTCCCCTGGCTGCCTCTCCTCCCCTCCCACCTATATATATATATATATATATATATATATATATATATATATATATATATGTGGGGAGGCTCCTAGAACAGACACAACATCAATTGTTAGCCGTGTGCGTCACCCCCCAACACAGTTTACAGCCCGGTCATATTCTCGCGGTGCTTAGGCGAAGCCCTGCGTGGATCACTTCAGCATCACCGTCACCATGCCGTCGTTTTAACGGAACTCATCTACTTCCTCAACACCTTGCTAGATCAAGAAGGCGAGGGACGTCATCACGCTGAACATGTGCAGAACTCGGAGGTGCCATACGTTCGGTGCTTGATCGGCCGGAGCTAGAAGAAGTTCGACTACATCAACCGCGTTGTCAAACGCTTCCGCTTTCGGTCTACGAGGGTATGTGGACACACTCTCCCCCTCTCATTTCTATGCGTCTCCTAGATTGATCTTGTGCCAGCGTAGGATTTTTTTGAAAATGCATGCTACGTTACCCAACAGTGGCATCCGAGTCAGGTCGATGCGTAGATGATATGCACGAGTAGAACACAAAGAGTTGTGGGCGGTGATCGTCATACTGCTTACCACCAATGTCTTATTTTGATTCGGCGATATTGTTGGATGAAGCGGCCCAGACCAACCTTACATGACCACGTTCATGAGACTGGTTCCACCGAAAGACATGCAACTAGTTTTGCATAAAGGTGGCTGGCGGGTGTCTGTTTCTCCTACTTTAGTTGAATCGAATTTGACTGCGGCCGGTTCTTGTTGAAGGTTAAAACATCAAACTTGACAAATCACCGTTGTGGTTTTGATGCGTAGGTAAGAACGGTTCTTGCTAGAAGCCCGTAGCAGCCACGTAAAACTTTCAACAACAAAGTAGAGGACGTCTAACTTGTTTTTGCAGGGCATATTGTGATGTGATATGGTCAAGACATGATGTGATATAAGATGATCATGTTTTGTAAAAGTTATCGGCAACCGGCAGGAGCCTTATGGTTGTCTCTTTATTGTATGAAATGCAAACGCCATGTAATTGCTTTACTTTATCACTATGCGTTAGCAATAGTTGTATAAGCAATAGTTGGCGAGACGACCCCGACGTTACGATAGAGATCAAGGTGTCGAGGTGGTGACGTTGGAGATCATGATGATGCTTTGGAGAGGGAGATCAAAAGCACAAGATGATGATGGCCATATCATGTCACATATTTTGATTGTATGTGATGTTTATCTTTTATGCATCTTATTTTTCTTAGTATGGCGGTAGCATTATAAGATGATCCCTTAACTAAAATTTCAAGGTATAAGTGTTCTCCCTGAGTATGCACCGCTGCGATAGTTCATTGTGTTGAGACACCACGTGATGATCGGGTGTGATAGAATCTACATTCAAATACAACGGGTGCAAGACAGTTTGGCACATGCAAAATACTGGGGTTAAACTTGACGAGCCTGGCATGTACAGACATGGCCTCAGAACACTGGAGACTGAAAGGTCGAACGTGAATCATATAGTAGATATGATCAATGTAGAGATGTTCACCGTTGATGACTACTGCATCTCACGTGATGATCGGATATGGTTTAGTTGATTTGGATCACGTATCATTTAGATGACCTGAGGGATGTCTATCTAAGTGGGAGTTCTTAAGTAGTTTGATTAATTGAACTTAATTTATCATGAACTTAGTCCTGATAGTATTTGCATATCTATGTTGTAGATCAATAGCTCGCGATATAGCTCCTATATATTTTTGATATGTTCCTAGAAAAAAGTTGAAAGATGATAGTATCAATGATGCAGACTGGGTCTATGATATGAGGATTATCCTCGTTGTTGCACAGAAGAATTATGTCCTTGATGCACCGGTAGGTGATAGACCTATTGCAGGAGCTGATGCTGACGTTGTGAACATTTGACAAGCTCGGTATGATGACTACTTGATAGTTTAGTGCACCATGCTTTACGGCTTAGAACCGGGACTTCAAAAATGTTTTGAACGCCATGGAGAATATGAGATGTTCCAAGAGCTGAAAATGATATTTCAGACTCATGCCCGTGTTAAGAGGTATGAGACCTCTGACAAGTACTTTGCCTACAAGATGGATGAGAATACTCAACTAGTGAGCATGGCTTAGAATGTCTTGGTACTACAATCTCTTGAATCAAGTGGGAGTTAATCTTGTAGATAAGATAGTGATTGACAGAGTTCTCTAGTCACTATCACCAAGTTATTAGAACTTCATGATGAACTATAATATGCAAGGGATGACGAAAAAGATTCGCAAGCTCTTCGCGATGCTGAAATCGGCGAAGGTAGAAATCAAGAAATAGCATCAAGTGTTGATGGTTAAAAAGACCACTAGTTTCAAGAAAAAGGGCAATGGAAAGAAAGGGAACTTCAAGAAGAATGGCAAGCAAGTCGCCACTCCCGTGAAGAAGCCCAAAGCTAGACCCAAACCTGAAACTGAGTGCTTCTACTGCAAAGGAAATGGTCACTGGAAGCGGAAATGCCCCAAAAACTTAGCGGATAAGAAGGATGGCAAAGTGAACAAAGGTATATTTGATATACATGCTATTGATATGTACTTTACTAGTGTTCATAGTAGCCCCTGGGTATTTGATACCGGTTCAGTTGCTAAGATTTGTAACTTGAAACAGGAGTTGCAAAATGAACAAGATACTAGTTAAGGGCGAGGTGGCGATGTGTGTTGGAAGTGATTCCAAGGTTGATAAGATCACCATCGCACACTCCCTTTACCTTCAGGATTAGTGTTGATCCTAAAATAAATGTTATTTGGTATTTGAGTTGAGCATGAATATGATTGGATCATGTTTATTGCAATATGGTTATTCATTTAAGTCAAAGAATAATTGTTGTTCTGTTTACATGAATAAAACCTTCTATGGTCGTACACTCAATATAAATGGTTTATTGAATCTCGATTGTAGTGATACCCATATTCATAATATTGATGCCAAAAGATGCAAAGTTGATAATGATGGTGCAACATACTTGTGGCACTATCGTTTAGGTCATATTGGTGTAAGGAGCATGAAGAAACTCCATGCAGATGGGCTTTTGGAATCACTTGATTATGAATCATTTGATACTTGCGAACCATGCCTCACGGGCAAGATGACTAAAACTCCGTTCTCCGGAACAATGGAGCGAGCCAATGACTTATTGGAAATAATACATACCAATGTATGCGGTCCGATGAGTGTTGAAGCATGCAGCGGGTATTATTTTCTGACCTTCACAGATGATTTGAGCAGATATAGGTATATCTACTTAATGAAACACAAAGTCTGAAACATTTCAAAAGTTCAAAGAATTTTAAAATGAAGTGGAGAATCATCATAACAAGAAAATAAAGTTTCTGCGATCTGATAGCGGAGGCGAATATTTGAGTTACGAGTTTGGCCTTCATTTAAAACAATGTGGAATAGTTTCACAACTCACGCCACCTGGAAAACCACAGCGTAATGGTGTGTCTGAACATCGTAACCGTACTTTATTAGATATGGTGCGATCTATGATGTCTCTTACCGATTTACCACTATCATTTTGGGGTTATGCATTAGAGACAACTGCATTCATGTTAAATAGGGCACCATCTAAATCCATTGAGATGACACCATTGAACTTTGGTTTTGCAAGAAACATAAGTTGTAATTTCTTAAAGTTTGGGGTTGCGACACTTATTTCAAAAGGCTTCAGCCTGATAAGCTCAAACCCAAATCGGAGAAATGCGTCTTCATAGGACACCCTAAGGAAACAATTGGGTACACCTTCTACCACAGATCCGAAGGCAAGATCTTTGTTGCCAAGAATGGAACATTTCTAGAGAAGGAGTTTCTCTCGAAAGAAGTGAGTGGGAGGAAAGTAGAACTTGATAAGATAATTGTACCCTCTCTCGAATTGGAAAGTAGCACATTAGAGAAATCCATTCCCGTGATGCCTACACCAAATAGAAAGGAAGCTAATGATGATGATTAAACTTTAGATCAAGTTACTACTAGACCTCATAGGTCAAACAGAGCACGTTTCGCACCAGAGTGGTACGGTAATCCTGTTCTGGAAGTTATGTTACTAGACCATGGCAAACCTACGAACTATGAAGAAGGTATGATGATCCCAGATTCTGATAAATGGCTTGAGGCCATGAAATCTGAGATATGATCCATGTATGAGAACAAAGTGAGGACTTCGGTGGACTGCCCGATGATCGATAAGCAATTGAGAATAAATGGATCTTCAAGAAGAAGACTGATGCTGACAGTAATGTCACTATATACAAAGCTCGACTTGTCGCAAAAGGTTTTTTACAAAGTTCAAGGAGTTGACTATGATGAGACTTTCTCACCTGTAGCGATGCTTAAGTCTGTCCGAATCATGTTAGCAATTGCCAAATTTTATGATTATGAAATCTGGCAAATGGATGTCAAAAACTAAATTCCTTATTGGATATTAAAGAAGAGTTGTATATGATGCAACCAGAAGGTTTTCTCAATCCTAAAGGTGCTAACAAAGTGTGCGACCTCCAGCAATCCATCTATGGACCGGTGCAAGCATCTCGGAGTTGGAATATACGCTTTGATAAGATGATCAAAGCATATGGTTTTATATAGACTTGTGGTGAAGCCTGTATTTACAAGAAAGTGAGTGGGAGCTCTGTAGCATTTTTGATATTATATGTGGATGACATATTATTGATTGGAAATGACATAGAATTTTTGGATAGCATAAAAGGATACTTGAATAAGAATTTTTCAATGAAAGACCTCGGTGAAGCTACTTATATATTGGGCATCAAGATCTATAGAGATAGATCAAGACGCTTAATAGGACTTTCACAAAGCACATACCTTGACAAAGTTTTGAAGAAGTTCAAAATGGATCAGTCAAAGAAAGGGTTCTTGCCTGTGTTACAAGGTGTGAAGTTGAGTAAGACTCAAAACCCAACCACAGTAGAAGATAGAGAGGGAATGAAAGTCATTCCATATGCCTCAGCCATAGGTTCAATAAAGTATGCCATGCTGCGTACCAGACCTATTGTGTACCTTGCCATGAGTTTGGCAAGGGGGTACAATAGTGATCCAGGAGTAGATCACTGGACATCAGTCAAAATTATCCCTAGAGTACTAAGGAAATATTTCTCGGTTATGGAGGTGATAAAGATTTCGTCATAAAGATTTACGTCGATGCAAGCTTTTACACCGATCCAGATGACTCCAAGTCTCAATCTGGATACATATTGAAAATGGGACCAATTAGCTAGAGTAGCTCCATGCAGAGCATTGTAGACATAGAAATTTGCAAAATACATACGGATCTGAATGTGGCACCCATTGTCTAAACCTCTCTCACAAGCAAAACATGATCACACCTTAGTACTCTTTGGGTATTAATCACATAGCGATGTGAACTAGATTATTGAATCTAGTAAACCCTTTGGGTGTTGGTCACATGGTGATGTGAACTATGGGTGTTAATCACATAAAGATGTGAACTATTTGTGTTAAATCACATGGTGATGTGAACTAGATTATTGACTCTAGTGCAAGTGGGGGACTGAAGTAAATATGCCCTAGAGGCAATAATAAAGTTGTTATTTTATATTTCCTTATAACGTGATAAATGTTTATTATTCATGTTAGAATTGTATTAACCAGAAACTTAATACATGTGTGGATACATAGACAAAACACCGTGTCCCTAGTAAGCCTCTACTAGACTAACTCGTTAATCAAAGATGGTTAAGTTTCCTAACCATAGACATGTGTTGTCATTTGATGAACGAGATCACATCATTAGGAGAATGATGTGATGGACAAGACCCACCCATTAGCTTAGCATAATGAACGTACAGTTTTATTGCTATTGCTTTCTTCATGTCAAATACATATTCCTTCGACTATGAGATTATGCAACTCCCGGATACCGGAGGAATGCCTTGTGTGCTATCAAACATCACAACGTAACTGGGTGATTATAAAGATGCTCTGCGGGTATCTCCGAAGGTGTTTTTTGAGTTGGCATAGATCAAGATTAGGATTTGTCACTCCGAGTATCGGAGAGGTATCTCTGGGCCCTCTCGGTAATGCACATCATAAGAAGCCTTGCAAGCAAAGTGACTAATGAGTTAGTTGCAGGACGATGTATTGCGGAACAATTAAAGAGACTTGCCGGTAACGAGATTCAACTAGGTATGAAGATACCGGCGATTGAATCTCGGGCAAATAACATACCGATAGACAAAGGGAATAACGTATGTTGTCATAACGGTTCGACCGATAAAGATTTTCATAGAATATGTAGGATCCAATATGAGCATCCAGGATCCGCTATTGGTTATTGACCGGAGAGGTGTCTACATAGTTCTCGAACCCGTAGGGTCCGCACGCTTAACGTTCGATGACGATTTAGTATTATATGAGTTATGTGATTTGGTGACCGAATATTGTTTGAAGTCCTGGATGAGATCATTGACATGACGAGGAGTCTCGAAATGGTCAAGAGGTAAAGATTGATATATAGGATGATGGTATTCGGACACCGGAAGTGTTCCGAAGAGTATTGGGTACTTATCGGGTCACCGGAAGGTGTTTCGGGTACCCCCGACAATCCTATGGGCCATATGGGCCTTGTGAAGGAACACACCCGCCCACAAGGGGCTGGTGCGCTCTATAAGGGTTTAGGAGGAGGAGAAGGAAAGGGGGGAAGGGAAAGGAAAGTGTGGATTAGGATTCCCACTTCCTTCCCTCACCCCCTCTTTCCTTCCCCTTCATGCATACATGGAAATGGGGGCGCAGGGCAAGGCAGGGCCCCTAGGGGGCGGCGGCCAACCCTAGGGCGCCCTTGGCTGCCTCTCCTCCCCTCCCACCTATATATATGTGGGGAGGGGGCGCCTAGAACACACACAACATCAATTGTTAGCCGTGTGCGGTGCCCCCCTCCACAGTTTACACCCTGGTCATATTCATGCGGTGCTTAGGCAAAGCCCTGCGCGGATCACTTCACCATCACCGCTACCACGCCGTCGTGTTGACATAACTCATCTACTTCCTCGACACCTTGCTAGATCAAGAAGGCGAGGGACGTCATCACGCTGAAAGTGTGCAGAACTTGGAGGTGTCGTACGTTCACTGCTTGATCGGCCGGAGCCAGAAGAAGTTCGACTACGTCAAACGCTTCCGCTTTCGGTCTACGCGGGTACGTGGACATACTCTCCCCCTCTCGTCGCTATGCATCTCCTAGATAGATCTTGCGTGAGCGTAGGAATTTTTTTGAAATTGCATGCTACGTTCCGCAACACTTTTTTGTGCACTACAAGGGTAATCTTCACAGATTCTTGGCCATGCTGCATATCTGGCACGAGATGCTTCACAACTTCACGTTCTAGCTCACGCTCTTCCAGGGCCTTGGCAACAGCTTGAAATTGTAGTTGCTGCCATGCCAGGGCCTTCTTCATAGCATCTACTTTGGCATGCTTGTTTACCATGGCGTGCTTCACAGCTTATGGTTGTTCCTGCTGCGTTGTCAGGGCATTGATGACTGCATCAGATTATTGTTTCTGGGGCCAAACACTTGTAGTATTGTCATCATTTAAGAATCCTAAGTTTCCTTATAGACAAAATTTATAGAGGTTACAACATATACAATAATTCCAAATTTTACTTGCATCTACCAGAGTATATAGTGGTTGGGTGAAGAAATACCGTCTTACTAATTAAGGAAGTGTTTACAAAAAGAGTTCGGCTACTTACCCGTTGAGCCCAGTTTCTATTTGATGTCACTACTGCAGGTTGGTCCAAACGCGTCAGTCCAATCAGAGACCCTTCGATGAAACTGTGTTCGACGCATTAATCACAAATGGTGATGAAATAAACCGTCAAAAAAGATACAAAACGTTTGCGATGGCGGTGACATCAAACACGGTTCAGATTAGAGTTGCGTGTGTGATGCGTGGCAAACGGTTAATCCAGCAGAACTGTTTGCGATGAGGCAGAACAACAGAAATGGGCAGCCAGATGAGGGTGCATGCGATATACGGCATACAGTTCACTAGGATGAACTGTGTGCGATTAGGCAACACAATAGAAACGGTCAGCCAGATCGAGGTGTGTGCGATGTAGGGCAAACATTTCACTTGGATGAACTATTTGCGATGGGCCAAGACAACAGAAACAGTTCAACTGAACAAGATGTGTGTGATACACGGCAAACAGGTCCGCAATCATAAATGTGTGCGAAGACCAATAATAACACAAATGATTGTTGCTAATGAGCCATGTGATTTTCTCTTTCTACGATTGCTGCTAACACCGAGTTGGGCGGGAAGGGAGCAGAGCGTGTCGCGGTCGCCTCAACTGTGAGCAACCCATGCATATAGCAGTTGAACACGCAGGGAATGATCGTCTACAAGCCGGCCGACAGTTGCGTCGTTGCATAGAGAGCGGTGCTACCTCTTGAGCTTGCGTTGGTTTTTCCCTTGAAGAGGAAAGGGTGATGCGGCAAAGTAGAGTAAGTATTTCCCTCAGTTTGAGAACCAAGGTATCAATCCAGTAGGAGACAACAAACAAGTCACCGGATACCTGCACAAGCAATCAGCAACTTGCACCCAACGCGATAAAGGGGTTGTGAATCCCTTCACGGTTATTTGCAAAAGTGATATCTGATAGAGATAGATAAACGGTAAAGTAAATATTTTTAGTATTTTTGGTTTATAGATCGGAAAGTAAAAGATTGCAAAATAGTAGATCGGAAACTTATATGATGGAAAATAGACCCGGGGGCCATAGTTTCAATAGAGGCTTCTCTCAAGATAGAAAGTATTACGATGGGTGAACAAATTATTGCCGAGCAATTGATAAAAAAGTGCAAAGTTATGAAGATATCTAAGGCAATGATCATGAATATAGGCATCACGTCCATATCAAGTAGACCGACTCCTGCCTGCATCTACTACTATTACTCCACACATCGACCGACTCCTGCCTGCATCGAGAGTATTAAGTTCATAAAGAGTAATGCTTTAAAAAGGATGACAAGATGTAGCGGGATAAACTCAAGCAATATGATGAAAACCCCATCTTGTTATCCTCGATGGCAACAATACAATACGTGTCGGTTCCCCTTATGTCAATGGGATCAAGCACCGCAAGATTGAAACCAAAGCTAAGCACTTATCCCATTGCAAGAAAAACCAATCTAGTTGGCCAAACCAAATCGATAGTTCGAAGAGACTTGCAAAGATATCAAATCATGCATATAAGAATTCATAGAAGATTCAAATAATATTCATAGATAAGCTGATCATAAATCCATAGTTCATCGGATCTCGGCAACCACACCGCAAAAAAGGTAATACATCAAATAGATCTCCAAGAACATCAAGGAGAACATGGTATTGAGAATCAAAGAGAGAGAAGAAGCCATCTAGCTACTTGCTATGGACCCGTAGGTCTGAGGTAAACTACTCACGCTTCATCGAAGAGGCAACGGTGTTGATGTAGATGCCCTCCGTGATCGAATCCCCCTCCGGCAGGACGCCGGAAAAGGCCCCTAGATGGGATCTCATGGGTACAGTAGGTTGCGGGGGTGGAGAAGTGTTTTTTCCGGCTCTCCTCGTAGGTTTTGGAATATTTGAGAATATATAGGCAAAAGAAATAGGTCTGTGGAGTCACGAGGGGCCCACAAGGGTGAGGGGCGCGCCCTACCCCCATGGGCGCGCCCTCCGTCCTTGTGGCTGCCTCGTGGCTTACCTAACTTGCACTCCAAGTCCTCTGGATGTCTTATGGTCCAAGAAAAATCATCGCGAAAGTTTCATTCCGTTTGGACTCTGTTTGGTATTTGATAACCCACAAGTATAGGGGATCGCAACAGTTTTCGAGGGTAGAGTATTCAACTCAAATTTGTTGATTCGACACAAGGGGACCCAAAGAATATTCTCAAGTATTAGCAGCTGAGTTGTCAATTCAACCACACCTGGAAACTTAGTATCTGTAGCAAAGTGTTTAGTAGCAAAGTAATATGATAGTGGTGGCAACGGTAACAAAAGAGTAGTGCAAGCAATAGTAAATATTTTTGGTATTTTGTAGTGATTGTAACAATAGCAGCGGGAAAGTAAATAAGCGAGAACAAGTATATGGAAAACTCGTAGGCACCGGATCAGTGATGGATAATTATGCCGGATGCGGTTCATCATGTAACAGTCATAACCTAGGGTGACATATAACTAGCTCCAATTCATCAATGTAATGTAGGCATGTATTCCGTATATAGTCATACGTGCTTATGGAAAAGAACTTGCATGACATCTTTGTCCTACCCTCCCGTGGCAGCGGGTCCTACCGGAAACTAAGGGATATTAAGGCCTCCTTTTAATAGAGAACCGAACAAAGCATTAGCACATAGTGAATACATGAACTCCTCAAAGTATGGTCATCACCGGAGTGGTCCCGATTATTGTCACTTCGGGGTTGCCGGATCATAACACATAGTAGGTGACTATAGACTTGCAAGACAGGATCAAGAACACACATATATTCATGAAAACATAATAGGTTCAGATCTGAAATCATGGCACTCGGGCCCTAGTGACAAGCATTAAGCATAGCAAAGTCATAGCAACATCAATTTCAGAAGATAATTGATACTAGGGATCAAACCCTAACAAAACTAACTCGATTACATGATAAATCTCATCCAACCCATCACCGCCCAAAGAAGCTTCACGATGGAATTACTCACGCACGACGGTGAGCATCATGAAATTGGTGATGGAGGATGGTTGATGATGACGACGGCGACGAATCCCCTCTCCTGAGCCCCGAACGGACTCCAGATCAGCCCTCCCGAGAGGTTTTAGGGCTTGGCGGCGGCTCCGTATCGTAAAACACGATGATTTCTTCTCTCTGATTTTTTTCTCTCCGAAATAAAATAGATAGAGTTGGAGTTGGCGTCGGAGGGTGTCCAGGGGGCCCACGAGGTAGGGGGCGCGCCCTAGGGGGGGGGCGTATCAACTCCCCCAAGCTTAAACCCTTGCTTTTCCGCAAGCAATTCAGTTGACAAACTAAAAGAAAGAAAAACTTTTACAAACTCTGTTTGCTCTTGTTGTTGTAAATATGTAGAGCCAGCATTCAAGTTTTCAGCTAAGATCATAACTAACCACATTTGCAACAATTCTCAGGTCTCATAATTACTCATATCAATAGCATAATCAACTAGAGAGCCATAATAAAATATCTTGAATGACAACACTTTCTCAAAACAATCATAATATGATATAACAAGATGGTATCTCGCTAGCCCTTTCTGAGACCGCAAAACATAAATGCAGAGCACCTTTAAAGATCAAGGACTGACTAGACATTGTAATTCATGGTAAAAGAGATCCAATCATAGTCATACCCAATATAAATTAACAATGATGAATGCAAATGACAGTTGTGCTCTCCAGCTAGTGCTTTTTAATAAGAGGGTGATGACTCAACATAAAAGTAAATAGATAGGCCCTTCGTAGAGGGAACCAGGGATTTGTAGAGGTGCCAGAGCTCGGTTTTGAATAGAGATAAATTGTATTTTGAGCGGTATACTTTCATTGTCAACATAGCAACTAAGAGATGGCGATATCTTCCATGCTAAACACATTATAGGCGGTTCCCAAACAGAATGGTAAAGTTTATACTCCCCCTCCACCAACAAGCATCAATCCATGACTTGCTTGAAACAACGAGTGTCTCCAACATACATCAGGTCCCAGGGGGAGTTTTGTTTGCAATTAATTTTAATTTAGTTTGCATAAAGCATGGGACTGGGCATCCCGGTGACCAGCCATTTTCTCGTGAGTGAGGAGCTGTGACGCCCCCGATTCAATCGTACACTAATCATGCACGCAAATGTGTACGATCAAGATCAGGGACTCACGGGAAGATATCACAACACAACTCTACAAATAAAATGAGTCATACAAGCATCATAATACAAGCCAGGGGCCTCGAGGGCTCGAATACAAGTGCTCGATCATAGACGAGTCAGCGGAAGCAACAATATCTCGAGTACGGACATAAGTTAAAACAAGTTTGCCTTAAGAAGGCTAGCACAACCGGGATACAGACGAAGAGGAGCAGGCCTCCTGCTCGATCCTCCTAAACTACTCTCGGTCGCCGCCGCCGGCTGCACGTAGTAGTAGGCGCCCAGTGTAGTACTCGCCATCGACGGTGGCGTCGCTCTGGGCTCCATCGTCTGTTGCAGCAATCGAGTAGAGATAGGGGAAAAGGGGAAACAATGCAACCGTGAGTACTCATCCAAAGTACTCGCAAGCAAGGAGCTACACTACATATGCATGGATATATGTGTAAGGGCCATATCAAGGACCGAATCGCAGTAAAGCCGTAATAAGAGGGGTAGCTAGTCTTATCGAAGACTATGCTCGGGTCACCTTCGCCTTTGCAATGTAGAAGAGGGTAGGTTCAAGTCCTCCAAGTAACATCACATAGCAATAATCCTACCCGGCGATCCCCTCCTCATTGCCCTGAGAGAGAGCGACCACCGGTTGTATCTAGCACTTGGAAGGGTGTGTTTTATCAAGTATCCGGTTCTAGTTGTCATAAGGTCAAGGTACAACTCCAAGTCGTCATGTTACCGAAGATCACGGCTATTCGAATAGATTAACTTCCCTGCAGGGGTGCACCAACTTATCCAAAGACGCTTGATCCCATTTGGCCGGACACACTTTCTGGGTCATGCCCGCCGCGGAAGATCAACACGTCGCAGCCCCACCTAGGCACAACAGAGAGGCCAAAGACGCCGGTTCAAACCTAAGCGCCACAGGGTCCGGGCCCATCGCCTCGAGCAAAATCGCATGTTGCGTGGGCGGCCGGAAGGCGACTCTAGCCTAGTGGCGTTCAGCCCAATCCGCGCAAGCCGCCTCCGCCGCCGACGTCAAGTGCTTACCGATACCACGACGCCGGATACCCATAACTACTCCTGCGTAGATGGTTAGTGCGTATAGGCTCGTAGCCAACTCAGATCAAATACCAAGATCTCGTTAAGCGTGTTAAGTATCCGCTGAACGCCGAACAGGGCCAGCCCACCTCTCTCCTAGGCGGTCTCAACCTGCCTGTCGCCTCCGCCTCAAAGATCCACTCATGGGTGCTCCACCACCACCTGCCTTTAGTCACCACATGTATCATGTATAAGTATATAGTATATACCCGTGATCACCTCCCGAGTGATCACGGCCCGATAGTATAGCACAGCAGACGGACAAGAATGTAGGGCCACAGATGAAAATACTAGCATCCTATACTAAGCATGTAGGATTGAAGGTAAAGGTAACAACAGTAGCAAGGACAAAGCTATGCATCGTGATAGGTATAATGTAGCAAGAATATGCTACACTACTCTAATGCAAGCAGTATAGAGAAGAGTAGGCGATATCTGGTGATCAAAGGGGGCTTGCCTGGTTGCTCGGCAAGAGAGAGGGGTCGCCAACTCCAGAGTCGAATCAAGCGGCAGCAGCTGGTCTCGTAGTCTACCGGAGAGAAGAGGGGGAAGAAACAATGAATACCATGTAAACAGATGCATATCGATGCATGACAAGACAAGTAACGATGCTAGGCGTGCCCTAACGTGGTATGAGGTGGTACCGGTTAAGGGGGGAAGACATCCGGGAAAATATCCCCGAGGTTCGTGTTTTCGGGCAGAGGAGCCGGAGGGGGAAAGTTGTGGGTTCGATAGGTTAGGGGGGTGTGGCGAACGAACGGACTGCGTATCCGGATTCGTCTCGTCGTTCTGAGCAACTTTCATGTTGAAAATATTTTAATCCGAGTTACGGATTAAAAGATATGATTTTTTTTAAGCTTTTATTAATTTTTGGAATTTAATTAATCATTTAATTAATTCGAAAAATGGATTTATGACGTCGACATGATGTCATGGCCGACGCCAGCGATCAACATTGACTGTTGACTGTCAACCGACATGTGGGTCGGTGGGACCCACCTGCCGATCTCTGCTTAGGTTAATTACATATTAGTTAATTTAATTAGTGATTAGGTTAATCTAATCAGATTAATTAACCTAATTAATTACTTAATTAACTAATTAATATTTTAATTATTTTAATTATTATTTATATATTTATTTAATATTTTGTTTTTATTCCTTTTTTAAAAAAAAACGTTATGGGCGGGGCCCCTTTGTCAGTGGGCCGAAGGGGCTAGCGGGCACAGGGCGGTGCGGGTTCGGGCCCAACCCGAACGAGCACTCGCCCATGACGAGGCCAGCCGGGCACCATCGGCCAGCACGGCGCTGCCAACCGGGCCACGGCGGGCGTGAGGCGAGGATGGCGCCGGCGGCATGGTGGCGCGGCCATGAGGAGGAGGAAGGGCGGAGGCGAGGCGCACCGAGGCACGGGCCATGGGGCGCCGATCATGTGAGCGAGCGGGCGACGGTGGATGGGCGCAGGGCGCCGGCCGAGGCGGGGAGCACCGCCGGCCGCCGGAGGGAGAGGAGGCCGGGTTGGGGGCGAGGCAATCCGGGGGAGAGGGCGCGGCGGCCGCGGCAGGGGGAGCCGCACGGCATGCGGGAGGGGCCGTGGCGGGGCCCGGCGCGGCGCCGGCAGGCGCGGGCGACGGTGGCGCCGAGCGTTGCCGAGCGGCGACGGCCGAGGCGACTCTAAGGGGGAGGGGCGAAGGGGAAGAGGCCCGGCCGAGCGGAGGCGCGAGAGAAGGAGGGGTCACGCGGGCGCGGCCGTGCGGAGAAAGACGGCACGGCCGCCTGGGAGGGACCGCGACGGCGCCGTGGGGGAAAAGAGGAGAGGAGGCGAGGCTCATGGCGGGTCAGGGACTAGGCAAGTGGGCTCGGGACGGCCGGGGATGACCGCGAGGAGGAGGGCGAGGAGGCGGCGTTCGGCGGCGACGAGGTCCGGCGGCGGCGAGCGCGGGGCGTCGGGGTCGACGGGATCGGGGCCGATCCCGATCCAGATCGGTGGGGGGAGGAGAAGGGGATCGAGGGGGGAGTGGGGGGCGTCGGCTCTCCTAGGGTTTGCGGGGGGGATTAGGAGAGGGAGTGGGGGGCCGGATGGGCCAGTGGGCTGGCCGGCTGGGCCGTTTGGCCCAGTTGGGCAGGGTCCAGCAGGGGGGCTTCTCCCCCCTTTGGTTTTGTTTTCTTTTTTTTTGTTTTCTTATTTTTCCTTTTCTGTTTTAATTCAATTTAAATATTCAGACACTTTATAAAAATGTGTGTATTCCACCATAATTGCCGATGCAATATTTGGCAATCCCCGAACATTTTAGTTTTAAATTTTTGAAAACTTTTATTGCTTACATAATTTTAAATCTGAATTTCGAAACAGTTTGAATTAACCCGTGGTTAACTACAAAGGACAAAGGTGACGTGGCACCATCAACGTGAGATTAATGTAGCATGATTATCCGGGCGTTACAAATCTCCTCCATTACAAGAAATCTCGTCCGAGATTTAGGAGGTAGAAGGAAAGAGTGCGGGTATTCATCACGCAGCGATCCTCGCGTTCCCTGTGGCTTCATCTTCAGAGTGATTCACCACTTTGGACCTTGAGGAACTTGATCGCCTTCGGCGTGTGCGGCGCTCAGCTTGGTCGAGAATGCGGACGGATGCTCTTTATAGGAGAGGTCCTGTTGCAATTCGAGCACTTCATGGTCCACCGCCGGATTGGGTCCTTGAAGCGGCGTCGGAGTTGTGACACGTGGAACACATCGTGACCTCGAGAAAGGTTCGACGGAAGCTCCGGTTGATATGCCACTTTTCCACGCCTTTCGAGAATAGTGAATGGGCCAATATATCGAGGAGCTAGCTTGCCCTTGATCCGGCGGTGAGCACCCTTCATTGGTGTAACGCGAAGATAGGCCTTTTCGCCAGGTTGATAGACCATGTCTTTATGATGACGGTCATAATTACTCTTCTGACGTGACTGAGCAGTCTTGAGATTCTCGCGAATAATGCGGACTTGTTCTTCGGCATGTTGGATAATATCCGAACCGAAGAGTGGACGTTCCCCAGTTTTCTGACCAGTTCAGAGGGGTTCGGCACTTTCGTCCATATAACACTTCGAAGGGGGCCATCTTCAGACTAGCTTGATAGCTATTATTATAAGAGAACTCAAAGATACGGAGAGATTCCTCCCATTTCTTGCGAAGGAAATAACACAAGCTCGAAGCATGTCTTCGAGAACTTGGTTGACACGCTCAACTTGCCCTTGTGAGTGCGGATGAAACGCAGATCGAAAGATAAGTGAGTACCCATAGCTTCTTGAAAACTTGCCCGTAATCTTGAAGTGAATAAGCCGCCACGGTCCAAACCGATAACCAATGGAATACCGTGAAGTGAAACAATTCTGGACATATAGAGAGTTGCAAGCTGACTAGCAGTGATCGTTTCTTTGACCGCTAGAAAATGTGCAACTTTAGAAATCCGGTCAATGACGATAAGAATAGCATCATTACCTTCTCGCGACTTGGGAAATCCAAAGGATTGAAGTCCATTTCAACATGGTCCCATTTCCATTCCGGAATAGCGATAGGTTGCAGAGTCCCAAAGAGGCCTTTGATGTTCTGCTTTGATCTGACAAAGAACGTCACATTCAAAGAACATAACGAGCAATGTCTTGCTTCATATTAGACCACCGTAATCTCTCGATTAATGTCTTGGTACATCTTTGTACTACCGGGATGGATACATAGAGGCGTATCATGAGCTTCTTTCATAACCTTCCGAGTCATATTCAGGTTTTCCTTCTTACATCGCCACCACTAGGCGGCCTTTGAAGTACAAGGCGCCATCATCAAAGAATAGTGAAGAATGAGGGCTTTCCTTCTTTGAGGTCTTGCTTAATCTTGTAGACTTCGTGAGTCATATCCTCGCATTGTCTTGATGGAGCTCACGAGATCGGGTTCGGACAGCCAGGTATAGAGGGAACCACAGGAAACAACACGGAGATTCATCTTGCGGAACTCCGGAGGAGGGGAGCGAAGTGCACCCGGAGGAACAATATGGAGGTTCGACTTTACGAATTCTTCAACGAGTGAGGGCTGAACTTTGTGAACTGGAGGTGGTTGCGTAAGACTTGCGGCTCAAGGCATCAGCCATTACATTAGCCTTGCTCGGTGTATAGGAAATACCCAAATCAAAGTCTGCAATGATCTCCATCCATCTCTGTGACGGAGGTTCAGTCTGGCTGAGTAAGCAGATACTTCAGACTTTGGTGGTCGGTGAAGATCTCACAACGATTCTGAGAAGGTAATGTCGCCACCGCTTGAAGGCATGAATGACAAGAAGAAGCTCGAGGTCGTGAATCGGGTAGTTCTCTTCGTGAGGGCGTAATTGTCGAGAGGCATAAGCAACCACTTTGCGCTCTTGCATTAGGACACAGCCCTAATCCTTGACGGAAGCGTCGCGATAAATAATGACGTAAGTCCTTCTTAGTATCGGGAGGAGCTAATACGGGGCGTAAGTCAACTTGTCTTTGAGTGCCCGGAAACTTTCACGACATTTATCATCCATTGGAACTTGACGACCTTATGCAATAGGTTAGTGAGAGGCCTGGCAATCTTGGAGAAGTTCTCGACGAATCGACGGCAATAGCTGGCGAGACCGAGAAAACTTCTGACTTGCTTGACATTCTTCGGAGGAGTCCAATCAAGAATAGCCTGAACTCGTTCAGGGTTGACGGCAATACCATCCTTAGAGATGACATGCCCAAGATAGGTTACTTCGAAGCCGTAATTCACATTTGGAGAACTTGGCATAAAGTTGATGCTCTCGTAGCTTTTCCAAAGACAAGACGAAGATGTTCAAAGATGTTCTTCTTCATTCTTGGAAAATATCAGGATATCATCCATATAAACCACGCATTTAACTTGTCGAGGTAATCCATGAATATATAGTTCATCAAAGTAGAGAAGGTGGCCGGAGCATTGGTTAAGCCGAAAGACATGACGGTGTACTCGTATGAACCATAACGAGTCACAAAGGCGGTCTTGGGGATATCCTCCTCACGAACACGGATCTGGTGGTAACCCAACCTCAAGTCGAGTTTAGAGAACACTGATGAACCAGCCGGTTGATCATACGAGATCATTGATTCGAGGAAGAGGATACTTATTCGAATGGTAGCTTGATTTATAGGACGGTAGTCTTGGACCAATCGGTTTGTCCCATCCTTCTTCTCGGACAAAGAGAGAAGGTGCTCCCCAAGGAGAGCAACTTGGGCGAATGAAACCACCGCGAAGAGACTTGTCGATTTCCTCCTTAAGCTCAAGGAGTTCATGGCGCGGCATCTTGTAGGGTCGCTATTATAGGAGTGGTGCCCGCTTAGTGGCGCAAACTATGGAAGCGATGTCGCCTTTAACCAATTCATTCCCGAATGAGGTCAATGCCGCAAGACTTCAAAGACGATGGGTGAGACAAGGAATTCCAGTCCTTCGATTTCAACGGGACGCTGCTAAAATCATGGAGGTTCGACATTGGCCCGCAGGGGTGTGTACTAATAGTGAAGCTTTCATGTCTTCGCATTTAATGTGCAAGCATGCAAAATCTTCTGACATGAATGAATGCGATGCACCTGTATCAAATAAAACGCATGCTGGTACGGAATTTACGAGAAGTGTACCCATCACAATGTGAGGCTGGTCTCGAGCTTCGCTCAGATCAACGTGGTTGGCCTGAACTCGACCATAGGGCTTGGCATTGTTGTTGCGGGCTGGTTGCTTCCACGGCCGATTTGGAAGGGCCGGTGATTCGGTTACGGTTGCATTCTCTAGCACGGTGCCCTGGTTGTCCACACCGAAGCACAAACCATTATTGGGAGTGGGAACAGAGCTTGGGGTGGTGGAGCTGGAAGCTTTGGCTGCCTAGTGGAGTAGGCAGACGAGGTGCAAGATAGCTCGCCTTTGGGGCGGTGTGCATTGGGGTACATCTTGTTGGGAACCCATATCTTGCGCTTCTGAGAGGACGGGCCCGAAGATGAGCCCGTGTCACGGTTGCGTCTGTTAGAGCTCTGGTATTCCTGCAGACCAGTTTCGACATTGATAGCCTTGTTCACCAAGGTGGCGAAATCAGCAAAGTCGTGCACTAGAAGTGCGAGCTTGATGTCAGCTTGAAGGCCACCACGGAACTTCTCTTGTCTGCGTGCATCAGTTGCAATATCCTCTTCAAAGATAGTGAGACAAGTCCAGAACTCTCGCCGATAAGCTTCAATGATCTTGTTGCCTTGGGTGAGGTTATGGAACTCACGCTTCTTCCGTCCATGACTCCTTGAGGGATGAAGCGGCACGGAAAGAAGCCCGGAAGTGTGGCGGTGATGATTGTTCCAAGCTGGCGTAGTACGCCTGTGGCTGTCCCACCATTGAGCTGCGGGTCCCTTCAGAAAGAAGGAAGCAAAGGTGACATAGCTGGCAGGGGCTACACCAGCAGACTCCATCTCATAGGTGATGTCACGGAGCTACCATCAAGATCCAGGCTGGGTTGAGCTGCGGTACACACTTGGGTTGAGGCGTATGAAATCCTGCAGAGTTGTTGTGTTTGGCTGCTGGTTCATATTGGGGCGAGGAAACTGGGCCATCATGTTCTCCATGAACTGGCGATTCATCTCAAGCTGTTGGATCATACCAGCCATGTACTCAGGCGGTGGTGGGAAGTTGCCACCACGACCACGACCAGCTGGTCTGACCATCCTGCTAATATATAACAGGGTAGTTCAAAGCACTTGAGAAATTATGCAAAGGACAAGAATCATTCATGATGAAACATGCATAATGAAAGCAAAGACGATAGAAACTACATAGTAGTCGGCATATCTTACAAAAGGGATCACGACATAGAGTTCGCATACGTAGTTCAATACATAGACTAAGACATCATAGGCGGCACGCAGTGCTCGCGGCGAATGCAACTAACACTAACAAGCAAGCCTACATCGGTCCCACGCTGCATCATGCGGAGGTAGTTGTAGCCTGAAGTCGGTAGTGTGGCAGCGGATAGTCCTCCACGCCGCTGACACTGGGGCCGCGGATACTGCAGTGCGTAACCCGACGACCAAGTGGCGTGGAGAGGACCAAGTGCGGAGAGTAGCCTCCCACCTCCGCCAACCGACACCCCGGGCATCACGGTCTGGCTGGGTAGATCGCAGAACGCGGCAGCTCTGGATCGGACAAAGGGTGCAGCAGCGCCGAGCACGGTAAAGGTGCCGACGGGTGATGTACAACTCGTGGCGAAGAGCTCGGTTAGCTCGATCCAGCCCATCGACATGCGTAACAAAGTTACGATTGTAGAAGGGCTCTCGGTGACGATGGAGTAGGCAGCAGTGTAGTATCCCTCCTCACCAACATCGACGCGATAGCAATGTGCCCGAAGGGGAGGTGTCCAACTCCGATACTCTCCACGAAGACGTGTCGAGCAAAGCATAAGCAGCATCGTGGATCGCCATATCGATAGTCACCCCAACACCATGTGCGGTGTGCAAAGACCGTGGTGGAGTCATACTCCCAAGAGTAGAGGTGGACGATGGCTCGGCATCGCTTCCTCGGTTAAAGTCCCGGTACTCCTCAAAGACGGTGTACTCGGGGTGCCGCGATAACCCAGATAGGTCATCATCTCTGCTAGCACCGCAGGTGATCCCGAGGCACCAATGGCCGTCGTGTGGCGCACGACCTGCCTCGTGGGTTCCATCTGAAAACAAAGATGTTTCAAAGGAGTCAAATGACCGTGTGGAAATTGATCAAAATACAATTCCAAGGAATAACTATGGCTTTATCCAACTTTGGGGTGAATGTGGTCACGGGATCCTAGTGTTAGTTAGTAAATTCGTTTAACCCGAGTAGAAGGGAGTTCAGAGTCCCAGAGTAAAGGTCGAGAAGTAAAAGATCCTACTACCACCCGATGGCGACGTGGGCCCATAAGGCACACCGCCAAGTTAGTAAAAGTTTTTGTAATGTCTAGACTCGACTTCGGCCAAGGAGTGTGGAAGGGGGATTTCTACAGGCAGTCGGCTCTGATACCAACTTGTGACTCCCCCGATTCAATCATACACTAATCATGCACGCAAATGTGTACGATCAAGATCAGGGACTCACGGAAAGATATCACAACACAACTCTACAAATAAAATGAGTCATACAAGCATCATAATACAAGTCAGGGGCCTCGAGGGCTCGAATACAAGTGCTCGATCATAGACGAGTCGTGAAGCAACAATATCTCGAGTACGGACATAAGTTAAACAAGTTTGCCTTAAGAAGGCTAGAACAAATCGGGATACAGATCGAAGAGGAGCAGGCCTCTGCAGGATCCTCCTAAACTACTCTGGTCGTCGCCGTGGGCTGCACGTAGTAGTAGGCGCCCAGGTGTAGTAGTCGCCATCGACGGTGGCGTCTGCTCTGGGCTCCATCGTCTGGTTGCGACAATCGAGTAGAGATAGGGGAAAAGGGAAACAATGCAACCGTGAGTACTCATCCAAAGTACTCGCAAGCAAGGAGCTACACTACATATCATGGATATATGTGTAAGGGGCCATATCGATGGACCGAATCGCAGAAAGCCGTAATAAGAGGGTAGCTAGTCTTATCGAAGACTACGCTTCGGTCACCTTCCCTTGCAACAGGTAGAAGAGGGTAGGTTGAAGTCCTCCAAGTAACATCACATAGCAATAATCCTACCCGCCATCCCTCCTCATTGCCTCGAGAGAGAGCGACCACCGGTTGTATCCGCACTTGGAAGGGTGTGTTTTATCAAGTATCCGGTTCTAGTTGTCATAAGGTCAAGGTACAACTCCAAGTCGCCCTCACATCAAGATCACGGCTATTCGAATAGATTAACTTCCTGCAGGGTGCACCAACTTACCCAAAGACGCTTGATCCCATTTGGCCGCACACACTTTCACGGGTCATGCCCGGCCGCTGAAGATCAACACGCCGCAGCCCCACCTAGGCACAACAGAGAGGCCAAAGACGCCGGTTCAAACCTAAGCGCCAGGGTTCTGGGCCCATCGCTCGAGCACACACAAGACGTTATGGGCGGCCGGAAGCGCACCTAGCCTAGTGGCGTTCCAGATCCAATCCGGGCAGCGCTCCGTCGCTGACGTCTAAAGTGCTTCGGCTGATACCACGACGCCGGGATACCCATAACTACTCCCGCGTAGATGGTTAGTGCGTATAGGCTTGTAGCCAACTCAGATCAAATACCAAGATCTCGTTAAGTGTGTTAAGTATCCATGAAGGCCGAACAGGGCCAGGCCCACCTCTCTCCTAGGCGGTCTCAACCCGCCTGCCGCCCGCCTCAAAGATCCACTCGCGGGTGCTCCACCAGCCGACCCGTCTTTAGTCACCACATGTATCATGTATAAGTATATAGTATATACCCGTGATCACCTCCCGAGTGATCATGGCCCGATAGTATAGCACAGCAGACGGAGAAGAATGTAGGGCCACAGATGAAAATACTAGCATCCTATACTAAGCATGTAGGATTGCAGGTAAAGGTAACAACAGTAGTAGCAAGGACAGGCTATGCATCGTGATAGGTATAATGTAAAAGCAAGAACATGCTACACTACTCTAATGCAAGCAAGATAGAGAAGAGTAGGCGATATCCGGTGATCAAAGGGGGCTTGCCCGGTTGCTCGGCAAGAGAGAGGGGTCACAACTCCGTAGTCGAACCGGGCAGCAGCAGCTACGGCCTCAGAGTCTACCGGAGAGAAGAGGGGAAGAAACAATGAATACCATGTAAACATATGCATATCGATGCATGACAAGACAAGTAACGATGCTAGCGTGCCCTAACGTGGTATGAGGTGGTACCGGTTAAGGGGAAGACATCCGGGAAAATATCCCGGGTTCGTGGTTTTCGGGCAGGAGACGGAGGGGGAAAGTTATGGTTCGATAGGTTAGGGGGTGTGGCGGACGAACGGACTGCGTATCCGGATTCGTCTCGTCGTTCTGAGCAACTTTCATGTTGAAAATATTTTAATCCGAGTTACGGATTAAAAGATATGATTTTTTAGAGATTTTATTAATTTTTGGAATTTAATTAATTCGAAAAATGGATTTATGACGTCAGCATGATGTCATGCTGACGTCAGCAGTCAACGTTGACCGTTGACCTGGTCAACCTGACATGTGGGTCCAGTGGGACCCACCTGTCAGTCTCTGTTTAGGTTAATTACATATTAGTTAATTTAATTAGTGATTAGGTTAATCTAATCAGGATTAATTAACCTAATTAATTACTTAATTAACTAATTAATATTTTAATTATTTTAATTATTATTTATTTATTTATTTATATTTTGTTTTTATTCCTTTTTTAAAAAAAAACGTTATGGGCGGGGCCCCTTTGTCTGGGGTCAAGGGGCTAAGCGGCACAGGCATGATGGTTGGGCGCAACTCGAACGAGCACTCGCATGAGGCGGGACGAGGCCGCCGGGCACCATCGGCGCTTGACGGCGCTGGCCAACCGGGCCACGGGCGGCGGAGGCGAGGTGGCGCCGACGATGGCGCTGTGGCGGGCATGGTGGCGCGGCGCCATGGAGGAGGGAAGAGCGGAGGCGAGGCGCACCGAGGCACGGGCCATGGGGCGCCGACCGAGCGGAGCGGCGACGGCAGTGGATGGGCTAGGGCGCCGGCCGAGGCGGGGAGCACCGCCAGCGTCGCCGGAGAGGAGGCCGGGTTGGGGCGAGGCAACCCGAGGGGAGAGGGCGGACGGCCGCCAGGGGAGCCGCACGGGATGCGGGAGGGGCCGGGCGGACGGCCCGGGCGCCGGCAGGCGCTGGCGACGGTGGCGCCGAGCGCTGCCGAGCGGGCGACGGCCGAGGCGACCAAAGGGGGAGGGGGCGAAGGGGGAAGAGGCCCCGGCCGAACGGAGGAGGCGCGAGGAAGGGGGGCACGCGGGCGTGGCTGCAGCGGAGAGGCCGGCGGCACGGCCGCTGGGAGGCACCGGGCGACGACGCTGCCGTGGGGGGAAAAGAGGAGAGAGGCGAGGCTCACGGTGGTCGTAGGGACTAGGCAGTGGGCTCGGGGACGGTCGGGATGACCGGCGAGGAGGAGGGCGAGGAGGCGGCGTCAAGCGGCGACGAGGTCCGGCGGGGCGAAGCTGGGCGTCGGGGTCGACGGGATCGGGGCCGATCCCGATCTGGTCAGTGGGGAGGAGAAGGGAATCGAGGGGAGTGGGGGTGTCGGCTCTCCTAGGGTTTATGGGGGGATTAGGAGAGGGAGTGGGGGAGGACGGGCCACTGGCGGGCCGGGTTGGGCCGTTTGGCCCGATTAAGGCGAGTTCAGGGGGGCTTCTCCCCCCTTTGGTTTTGTTTTCTTTTTTTTTCTTTTTTTTCCTTTTCGGTTTTAATTCATTTTAAAATATTCAGACACTTTATAAAAATGTGTGTATTCCACCATAATTGCCGATGCAATATTTGGCAATACCCCAACATTTTAGTTTTAAAATTTTGAAAACTTTTATTGCTTTCATAATTTTAAATCTGAATTTCGAAACAGTTTGAATTAACCCGTGGTTTACTACAGTGACAAAGGTGACGTGGCACCATCAACGTGAGATTACTGTCGCATGATTATCCGGGCGTTACAGGAGCGGAGTCCACTCCTCTTGAGAATAACCCGCCTAACATAGAAGATAAGGACAGCCATAGTTGATACATGAGCTATTCGAGCATACAAAACAGAATGTTTATTTGAAGGTTTAGAGTTTGGCACATACAAATTTACTTGGAACGGCAGGTAGATACGACATATAGGAAGGTATGGTGGACTCATCCGGAATAACTTTGGGGTTTATGATTGGATGCACAAGCAGTATTCCCGCTTAGTACAGGTGAAGGCTAGCAAAAGACTTGGAAGCGACCAACTAGAGAGCGACAACATCCATGTACATGCATTAAAATTAATAAACATTGGATGCAAGCATGAGTAGGATATAATCCACCATGAACATAAATATCGTGAAGGCTATGTTGATTTGTTTCAACTACATGCGTGAACATGTGCCAAGTCAAATCACTTAAATCATTCAAAGGAGGATACCACCCCATCATACCACATCATAATCATCTCAATAGCATGTTGGCACGCAAGGTAAACCATTATAACTCATAGCTAATCAAGCATGGCACAAGCAACTATGATCTCTAATTGTCATTGCAAACATGTTTATTCATAACAAGCTGAATCACGATGAACTCATCATATTTACAAAAACAAAAGAGGTCGAGTTCATACCAGCTTTTCTCATCTCAGTCAGTCCATCATATATATCATCATAATTGCCTTTCACTTGCACGACCAAACGGTGTGAATAATAATAAGAGTGCATGTGCATTGGACTAAGCTGGAATCTGCGAGCATTCAATAAACAGGAGAAGACAAGGCAATATAGGCTCTGGGTTAAATCAACAATAATGCATATAAGAGCCACTTCAGAAATTTAATCATGGTCTTCTCCTATCGACCCCCAAAGAAAAGAAAAGAAATAAAAACTATTTACACGGGAAAGCTCCCAACAAGCAAAAGAAGAACTGGAAATATTTTTGGGTTTTTATTTTAATTACTACTACTACAGCATAAAAGTAAACTACTCCTAATTTTTTTTGTTTTTCTTAAGGTTTAAAAAACACGCAAAATAAAGCAGGAAAAAGAAAATAAACTAGCATGGATATTACAGTGAAAGAGTATGAGCACCGACATCTAGCAATGAGTGTGTGTGAACATAAATGTAATGCCGGTGAGAAATACGTACTCCCCCAAGCTTAGGCTTTTGGCCTAAGTTGGTCTATTGCCAGGGATAGCCTCGCGGATACCCGTAAGTGTAGCTGGGGTCGTACTGCGACGAAGAATAGTTGGGATCATACTGTGATGAAGAAGACTCTGACTGCCACTGGCTGACAGTCATCTCTGGATCCCAAGAATAAACAGATTGTCGTGGAGGATCATCTTGTGGTTCCGGTTCCGGGGCTGGTGTAGGGTTTTTGTAAGCTTGGACGGCAGCCCACGTAACGAGATAGGGTCCTACAAAATTAAACAAAGGAGAAGGCAACATAATAGTTTCAGGATAATGTTTATCAAAGTATAACTTATATTTGAGCTCTCCATCCCTGCCCTTAACAAGAAAGTCATGGGCAATCATGCTCTTATAATCTAAATAAGCACTAGGCAGCAATTTTTCTTCTTTCTCATAATGCCTAATAGCTATGTTAAAGTGTGCAGCGAGGTGTGAAGTATAAATGCCTCCAAAGATGGGACCCTTAGTACGGTTCAGACTTAACCGTCTAGCAATAATTCCGCTCATACTAACAGTGTTGTCGAGGTATAAACCATGGAACAGAATAATAATATCAGGAACACTAAGGTTCCCACAGTTCCCACGACCAATCAAGCATCGACTAGCAAATAAAGCAAAATAGCGTAACACAGGAAAATGTATGCTAGTGATTCTCACATCAGAAACCTTCCTGGTTTCTCCAACAGAGATAAGGTTAATAAATGGTTCCAACTCTTTACGGGGTGGTTCCTCTAACATACCCTCATTGGGTATGTTGCAGACTGCGCAAAATTCAGATAATGGCATTTTCTTCACAACGTCATATGAATGAAACTCTACCGAAGGAGGTGATTCCTTAGGGTAAAATTAGAAGTTTTGCACAAAAGTATTTGTGAGTAAGAGATACTGTGGACGTTGGTCGTGGACGAAGTCGGTGAGGCCAGCATTCTCAATCAATGAATAGAAATCCTCATAAATCCCGGCCTCTCTCAAGAAATTATCAGAAGGCCATTCACACGGCCGAATCTCCGCGGTACGAGGCAAATTATATTTGGGCCTCTGAGCTTCTTCATTTTGTTTCTCCTTCGAGCTTCGGCTCGATGAGCCCCTCAAAAGTCTCTTCATTATTTTCTGAAATAATCTGAAATTTTTTGTAACTTCAAACAAAAGTGAACCAACTTCAATAAAACTGATAGCAACTACTCCTACAAGTGCCTAGAGCCTATATCAAGCATTAGAACTACTTGGAACCATATAAATTTGACATGCAAGCTCAAGAACATGGTCACCTAAGCAGCACAAATTTGTAAAGAATAAAGCACTAGAACAAAAACTAATTGGACCAATGGAGGAGTCACATACCAAGGAACAATCTCCCCAAGCAGTTTTGCGAGAGGTGCTTTGAGCAAGGAGATCGAAAATCACAGCAAAAGTGGCTGGAACTCGTGCTTGAGTTGGTTTTTTGGGTTTGTGTGAGGAAGAGGAAGAAGATGGGTGCAGGAATAAGTGGAGGAGGGCCACCATGGGGCCACGAGGCAGGGGGCGCACCCAAGGGGGTAGGGCGCGCCCTCCACCCTCGTGGCTGTGTGGCAGCCTCCCGCTGGTAATTTTTGCACAAGAATCCTCAAATATTCCCGAAAAAATCATATTAAATTGGCATGGCATTCTGAGGACTTTTATTTTCGGGATATTTTTATATTGCACGGATAAGTCAGGAAACAGACAGAAAAATACTATTTTTACTTTATTTCTACTAAATAACAGAAAGTATAGAGAGGGTACATAAGTTTGTGCTTCTAGTTTCATCCATCTCACGCTCATAAAAAAGGAATCCACTAACAAGGTTGATCAAGTATTGTTAACAAACTCATTCCGATAATCATGAAACCGGAGAAATTTCAAATAACACGAAGTTACCTCAACAGGGATATGCACATCCCCTATAATAAGTATATCATATTTCTTCTTAACAGTCGGAAGTGGAAATTCGAAACCTCCAATTATAATCGATGGAATTTTTCCAATGGAGTTGATACTATGAACTTGAGGTTGTTTCCTCGGAAAGTGTACCGTATGCTCATTACCATTAACATGAAAAGTGACATTGCCTTTATTGCAATCAATAACAGCCCTCGCAGTGTTAAGGAAAGGTCTTCCAAGAATAATAGACATACTATCATCCTCGGAATATCAAGAATAACAAAGTTTGTTAAAATAGTAACGCTTTGCAACCACAACAGAGCACATCCTCACAAATACCGATGGTATAGCAGTTGATTTATCAGCCATTTGCAAAGATATTTCAGTAGGTGTCAACTTATTCAAGTCAAGTCTACGATATAAAGAGAGAGGCATAACACTAACACCGGCTCCAAGATCACATAAAGCAGTTTTAATATAATTTCTTTTAATTGACCATGGTATAGTAGGTACTCCTGGATCTCCAAGTTTCTTTGGTATTCCACCCTTAAAAGTATAATTAGCAAGCATGGTGGAAATTTCAGCTTCTAGTATCTTTCTTTTATTAGTAATGATATCCTTCATATATTTAGCATAAGGATTTGTTTTGAGCATATCACTCAATCGCATACGTAAAAAGGTAGGTCTAATCATTTCAGCAAAGCGCTCAAAATCCTCATCATCCTTTTTCTTGGATGGTTTTGGAGGAAAAGGCATGGGTTTCTGAACCCAAGGTTCTCTCTCTTTACCATGTTTCCTAGCAACAAAGTCTCTTTTATCATAACGTTGATTCTTTGATTGTGGGTTATCAAGATCAACAATGAGGTTCAATTTCTACATCATTATCATTACTAGGTTGAGCATCATCATGAACGTCATCATTAATATTTTCACCACGTTCATGTTCATTACCGATTGTGTTTCAAAGCATCAGACATAGAGATATCATTTGGATTATCAGGTGGTTCAGCAATAGGTTCACTAGAAGTTTGAACAGTTCTATCATTTTTATTTTTCTTCTTTTTAGAAGAACTAGGAACATCAATATTATTTCTCTGAGAATCTTGCTTGATTCTCTTAGGGTGGCCTTCAGGATACAAAGGTTCCTGAGTCATTCTACCAGTTCTAGTAGCCACTCTAACAGCATAATCATTTTTCTTACTATTCATTTCATCAAGCACTTCTTTTCGAGGTTTAAGTACTTGCTCTACTTGAGTGGTGACCAGTGAAGCATGTTTGCTAACAAGTTTAAGTTCACCTCTAATATTAGCCATACAATCACCCAAGCGTCTAATCATATAAGCATTTTCTTTTAATTGTCTACCAAAATAAGCATTGAAGTCGTCTTGCTTAAACATAAAGTTGTCAAACTCATCCAAGCACTGACTAGCAGTTTTAGTAGGAGGGACTTCAGCTTTATCATATCTATAGAGAGAATTTACCTTTACTACCTATGTCGGGATATCGAGATCTGGAGGTTCTTCAGTGAATAAAGAATTGAGATCATATACTTCTTCAACAGGCGGTATATTAAGACCATGTATTTCTTCAATAGGAGGTAAATTCTTAACATCTTCAGCTTTAATACCTCTTTCTTTCATAGATTTCTTTGCCTCTTGCATATCTTCTGGATCGAGAAATGTAACACCTCTCGTTCTTCGGAGTTGGTTTAGGAATAGGCTCAAGAATTGGAGCAGAGTCGCCTGGGAGGTGCCCAATTATTTTCATTTGTCAACATATTATTCAATAGAATTTCAGGTTCATCCGTGTTCTTTCCACGAAAAGAGAACCGGCACAACTATCCGGGTAATCTCTGGAAGCATCGGTTAGTCCATTATAAAAGATATCAAGTATTTCAGGTTTCTTAAGAGGATGATCAGGCAAAGTATTAAGTAGCTTGAGAAGCCTCCCCCAAGCTTGTGGGAGACTCTCTTCTTTAATTTGCACAAAGTTGTATATTTCCTTCAAAGAAGCTTGTTTCTTATGAGCAGGGAAATATTTAGCAGAGAAGTAATAAATCATATCCTGGGGACTACGCACACAACTAGGATCAAGAGAATTAAACCATATCTTAGCATCACCCTTTAATGAGAACGGAATTTTTTTAAGTATATAGAAGTAGCGAGATCTCTCATCATTAGTAAACAGGGTGGCTATATCATTTAATTTAGTAAGATGTGCCACGACGGTTTCAGATTCATAGCCATAAAAAGGATCAGATTCAACCAAAGTAATTATATTAGGATCAACAGAGAGTTCATAATCCTTATCAGGAACACAGATAGGTGAAGTAGCAAAAGCAGGGTCAGGTTTCATTTTATCTCTAAGTGATTCTTTGTTCCATTTAACTAATAACCTCTTGAGCTCATATCTATCTTTGCAAGCTAAAATAGCGGCAGAAGATTCCATATCAAAAACATAACCCTCAGGAATAACATGCATATTTTCATCATCACTTTCATCATCGTATTCAGATTCAACAATTTCTTTCTCTCTAGCCCTAGTAATTTATTCATCAAGAAATTCACTAAGGGGCACAGTAGTATCAGGCATAGAAGCAGTTTCATCATAAATATCATGCATAGCAGAAGTGGCATCATCAATAACATGCGACATATCAGAACGTATAGCAGAAGCAGGTTTAGGTGTCGCTAGCTTACTCATAACAGAAGGTGAATCAAGTGCAGAGCTAGATGGCAGTTCCTTACCTCCCCTCGTAGTTGAGGGATAAATTTTTGTTTTATCGTCTTTCAAGTTCTTCATAATGTCCAGCAGATATAAATCCCAAGTGACTCAAAGAATAGAGCTATGCTCCCCGGCAACGGCGCCAGAAAAAGGTCTTGATAACCCACAAGTATAGGGGATCGCAATAGCTTTCGAGGGTAGAGTATTCAACCCAAATTTGTTGATTCGACACAAGGGGAGCCAAAGAATATTCTCAAGTATTAGCAGCTGAGTTGTCAATTCAACCACACCTGGAAACTTAGTATCTGCAGCAAAGTGTTTAGTAGCAAAGTAATATGATAGTGGTGGCAACGGTAACAAAAGAGTAGTGCAAGCAATAGTAAATATTTTTGGTATTTTGTAGTGATTGTAACAATAACAGCGGGAAAGTAAATAAGCGAGAATCAGTATATGGAAAACTCGTAGGCACCGGATCAGTGATGGATAATTATGCCAAATGCGGTTCATCATGTAACAGACATAACCTAGGGTGACACAGAACTAGCTCCAATTCATCAATGTAATGTAGGCATGTATTCTGTATATAGTCATACGTGCTTACGGAAAAGAACTTGCATGGCATCTTTTGTCCTACCCTCCCGTGGCAGTGGGGTCCTATCGGAAACTAAGGGATATTAAGGCCTCCTTTTAATAGAGAACCGGAACAAATCATTAGCACATAGTGAATACATGAACTCCTCAAACTATGGTCATCACCGGGAGTGGTCCCGATTATTGTCACTGGGTTGCGGGATCATAACACATAGTAGGTGACTATAGACTTGCAAGATAGGATCAAGAACACACATATATTCATGAAAACATAATAGGTTCAGATCTGAAATCATGGCACTCGGGCCCTAGTGACAAGCATTAAGCATAGCAAAGTCATAGCAACATCAATCTCAGAACATAATTGATACTAGGGATCAAACCCTAACAAAACTAACTCACTTACATGATAAATCTCATCCAACCCATCACCGTCCAGCAAGCCTACGATGGAATTACTCACGCACGACGGTGAGCATCATGAAATTAGTGATGGAGGATGGTTGATGATGACGACGGCGACGAATCCCCCTCTCCGGAGCCCCGAATGGACTCCAGATCAGCCCTCCCGAGAGGTTTTAGGGCTTGGCGGCGGCTCCGTATCGTAAAACATGATGATTTCTTCTCTCTGATTTTTTCTCTCCGAAAGAAAATAGATAGAGTTGGAGTTGGCGTTGGAGGGTGTCCAGGGGGCCCACGAGGTAGGGGGCGCGCCCTAGGGGGGCGCCCCCACCCTCATGGACAGGGTGTGGGCCCCCTGGTCTTCATCTTTGGCGAGGATTTTTTATTATTTTTTATAAGACATCCCGTGGAGTTTCATGTCATTCCGAGAACTTTTGTTTTCTGCACATAAAACAACATCATGGCAATTCTGCTAAAAACAGCGTCAGTCCGGGTTAGTTCCATTCAAATCATACAAGTTAGAGTCCAAAACAAGGGCAAAAGTGTTTGGAAAAGTAGATACGACGGAGACGTATCAGTATTCCTTTTCTGCGAAACTCTAAAACAAGGAAAAAAACAGAAACTGGCACTGGGCTCTAGGTTAATAGGTTAGTCCCAAAAATAATATAAAATAGCATATTAATGCATATATTAATATAGTAGCATGGAACAATAAAAAATTATAGATACGTTGGAGACGTATCAAGCATCCCAAGCTTAATTCCTGCTCGTCCTCTAGTAGGTAAATGATAAAAACAGAATTTTTGATGGAATGCTACCTAACATATTTATCCATGTAATTCCTTTTATTGTGGCCTAAATGTTCAGGATCCGTATGATTCAAAACAAAAGTTTAATATTGACATAAAAACAATAATACTTCAAGAATACTAACAAGGCAATTGTGTCTTCTCAAAATAACATGGCCAAAGAAAGCTTATCCCTACAAAGTCATATAGTTTGGCTATACTCCATCTTCATCACAAAAAATATTCAAATCATGCACAACCCCGATGACAAGCCAAGCAATTGTTTCATACATTTGATGTTCTCAAACTTTTTCAACTTTCATGCAATACATGAGCGAGAGCCATGACATAGCACTATAGGTGGAATAGACGGTGGTTGTGGAGAAGACAAAAAGAAGGAGATAGTCTCACATCAATTAGGTGTATCAACGGGCTATGGAGGTGGCCATTAATAGATATAAATGTGAGTGAGTGTGGATTGCCATGCAATGGATGCACGAGAGCTATAAGTTTATAAAAGCTCAAAAAGAAACTAAGTGTGTGTGCATCCAACTTGCTTGCTCACGAAGACCTAGGGCAACTTGAGGAAGCCCATCATTGGAATATACAAGCCAAGTTATATAATGAAAAATTCCCACTAGAATATGAAAGTGACAATATAGGAGACTCTCTTATCATGAAGATAATGGTGCTACTTTGAAGCACAAGTGTGGTAAAAGGATAGTAGCATTGCCCCTTCTCTCTTTTTTCTCATTTTTTTATTTGGGCCTTCTCTCATTTTTTTGGCCTCTTTTTTCGTCCAGAGTCTCATCCCAACTTGTGGGGGAATCATAGTATCCATCATCCTTTCCTCACATGGGACAATGCTCTAATAATGAAGATCATCACACTTTTGTTTGCTTACAACTCAAGAACTACAACTCGATACTTAGAACAAAATATGACTCTATGTGAATGCCTCCGGTGGTGTACCGGGATGTGCAATGAATTAAGAGTGACATGTATGAAAAAATTATGAATGGTGGCTTTGCCACAAATACGATGTCAACTACATGATCATGCATAGCAATATGACAACGATGGAGCGTGTCATAATAAACGGAACGATGGAAAGTTGCATGGCAATATATCTCAGAATGGCTATGGAAATGCCATAATAGGTAGGTATGGTGGCTGTTTTGAGGAAGGTATATGGTGGGTGTATGGTACTGACTAAAGTTGTGCGGTACTAGAGAGGCTAGCAATGGTGGTAGGGTGAGAGTGCGTATAATCTATGGACTCAACATTAGCCATAAAGAACTCACATAATTATTGCAAAAATCTATTAGTTATCGAAAAGAAGTACTACGCACATGCTCCTAGGGGGATAGATTGGTAGGAAAAGACCATCGCTCGTCCTCGACCGCCACTCATAAGGAAGACAATCAATAAATAAATCATGCTCCGACTTCATCACATAACGGTTCACCATACATGCATGCTACGGGACTCACAGACTTTAACACAAGTATTTCTCAAATTCACAACTACTCACTAGCATGACTCTAATATCACCATCTTGATATCTCAAAACAATCATAAAGAATCAAAACTTCTCATAGTACTCAATGCACTTTATATGGAAGTTTTTATTATATCCCTCTTGGATGCCAATCATATTAGGATTAAATTTATAACAAAATAAAATTACCATGCTGTTTAGAGACTCTCAAAATAATATAAGTGAAGCATGAGAGTTCATCAATTTCTATATAAGAAAACCACCACCGTTCTCTAAAAGATATAAGTGAAGCACTAGAGCAATATTGCCTAGCTCAAAAGATATAAGTGAAGCACATAGAGTATTCTAATAAATCACGATTCATGCGTGTCTATCTCAAAAGGTGTGTACAACAAGGATGATTATGGAAAACTAAAAATTAAAGAATCAAATCATACGAGACGCTCCAAGCAAAACACATATCATGTGGTGAATAAAAATATAGCCTCAAGTAAAGTTACCGATAGACGAAGACGAAAGAGGGGATGCCTTCCGGGGCATACGCAAGCTTAGGCTCTTGGTTATCCTTGAATATTACCTTGAGATGCCTTGGGAATCCCCAAGCTTAGGCTCTTGCCATTCCTTATTCCATAGTCCATCAAATCCTTACCCAAAACTTGAAAACTTCACAACACAAAACTCAACAGAAAATCTCATAAGCTCTGTTAGTATAAAAAAATAAATCACCACTTTTGGTACTGTTGTGAACTCATTCTTTATTTATATTGGTGTAATATCTACTGTATTCTAACTTTTTCATGGTTCATGCCCCCCGATACTAGCCATATATTCATCAAAACAAGCAAACAACACATAGAAAACAGAATCTGTCAAAAACAGAACAGTTTGTAGCAATCTGGATATTTCGAATACTTCTGTAACTCCAAAAATTCTGAAAAATTAGGACGACCTAAGAAATTTGTTTATTAATCTTCTGCAAAAAGAATCAACTCAAAAGCATGCTTCTGTAAAAAAATGAGAATTATTTTCCTGGGAGCAAAAGTTTCTGTTTTTCAGCAAGATCAAATCAACTATCACCGTAAGCTATCCCAAAGGTCTTACTTGGCACAAACACTAACTAATTAAAACACAAAACTCCATCTAACCAGAGGCTAGATGAATTATTTAAAGCAAAACAGAACCTAAAAAGCAAAAACAAAAATAAAATAGATCTATTGTTTAACGCCCTTAGCTAGGCATAAAACACGAAATAGATCTAGATATTCTCATCTTCGGTATGCAATTATTTTCTCATCAAGTCCTCCAAGACTCGTCTTAGCAATTCCATTCTTTCCTTTATTTCCCTCCTAGTAGATGAACTTAAATCATGAAAGGGACTTTTACTATTAATCTTAACATTCATAAACCCATAGTCGGGATCATCACCGTATATATCATCATATAAAATACGTAGCTCGTTTCTAACGGGTTCCTTGATCATTTTATTCAACCAACCCCTATTAAATACTACATGAATTCCTCTAGTTATCCAATCAAACTCCTCAAAAGCCTCAAGATAAAAAGATTGAGATATCTCTGAATGAGGAACTCTCCTCCTAAGATTTGCACTATAATATTCGTAGTCCCTAGATTCCAAACTATGCATAGTTTCTTTATCATGGAGGATGTCTATAATTGGAGGGTGTTCAACATCCTTTTTATAGAAAGCAAAAATATCCCTAGCTTCTTGTATTATAAAGTCAAATTCACGCATAAGGATAATAGTGGCAATCTTTTTAGCTATAGGATGATTGATATTAGGAAGTCCATAAAACACTGATTGCAAAGCAGGATGAAGATGCACAAATTTTCTTTCCAATTTCTCAACAAGCATAACAATAGCATCAACATTACAATTTCTCTCAAGAAGAATAGTTCTTTTATTAATAGGCAAGGATCCAGTACAATTGAAGAATTCTTGGGTAACACTCTTTCCAATAATATTACCATCTCCTATATGAAAGATTTTGGTTTTGTAATTAGGAGGCTTTTCAATTTCGAGATCCAAAGAACAAGATTCAAGTTTCTCCTCATGATTTTCAAAGATAACCTCCCCAGTTTCAGGCATGGTGGCGGTAAATACATCTAGCAAACGAGCAACCAAAAGGCAAACGAAGAAGGCGGACGAAAGAGGGGTGAAGGAAAAGGCAAATCTTTTCGAAAATCGTTTTAGAAGTGGGAGAGGAAAACGAGAGGCGAATGGCAAATAATGTAATGCGAGAGATGAGAGTTTATGATGGGTACTTGGTATGTCTTGACTTGGCATAGATCTCCCAGACAATGGCGCCAGAAATTCTTCCTGCTACCTCTTGAGCTTGCGTTGGTTTTTCCCTTGAAGAGGAAAGGGTGATGCAGCCACCCCTCAGTTTGAGAACCAAGGTATCAATCCAGCAGGAGACAACAAACAAGTCACCGAATACTTGCACAAACAATCAACAACTTGCACCCAATGCGATAAAGGGGTTGTCAATCCCTTCACGGTTATTCGCAAAAGTGAGATCTGATAGAGATAGACGAACGGTAAAGTAAATATTTTTGGTATTTTTGGTTTATAGATCGGAAAGTAAAAGATTGCAAAATAGTAGATCAGAAACTTATATGATGGAAAATATACCCGGGGGCCATAGGTTTCACTAAAGGCTTCTCTCAAGATAGAGAATATTACAGTGAGTGAACAAATTACTGCCGAGCAATTGATAGAAAAGCGCAAAGTTATGACGATAACTAAGGCAATGATCATGAATATAGGCATCACGTCCGTATCAAGTAAACTGACTCCTGCATGCATATACTACTATTACTCCACACATCGACCGACTCCTGCCTGCATCTAGAGTATTAAGTTCATAAGAACCGAGTAACGCTTTAAGTAAGATGACATGATGTAGCGGGATAAACTCAAGCAATATGATAAAACCCCATCTTGTTATCCTCAATGACAACAATACAATACGTGTCGGTTCCCCTTCTCTCACTGGGATCAAGCACCGCAAGATTGAACCCAAAGCTAAGCACTTCTCCCATAGCAAGAAAAACCAATCTAGTTGACCAAACCAAATCGATAGTTCGAAGAGACTTGCAAAGATCTCAAATCATGCATATAAGAATTCAGGGAAGATTCAAATAATATTCATAGATAAGCTGATCATAAATCCACAATTCATCGACTCTTGGCAAACACACCGCAAAAAGGTATTACATCGAATAGATTTCCAAGAACATCGAGGAGAACATGGTATTGAGAATCAAAGAGAGAGAACAAGCCATCTAGCTACTAGCTATGGACCCGTAGGTCTGAGGTAAACTACTCATGCTTCATCGGAGAGGCAATGGTGTTGATGGAGAAGCCCTCCGTGATCGAATCCCCCATCGGCAAGACGCCGAAAAAGGCCCCTAGATGGAATCTCACAGGTACAGAAGGTTGCGGCGGTGGAAAAGTGTTTTGTGGCTCTCCTGGTAGGTTTTGGAATTTTTGAGAATATATAGGCGGAAAAAATAGGTCGGTGGAGTCATGAAGGACCCACAAGGGTGGGGGGCACGCCCTCCGTCCTTGTGGCTGCCTCGTGGCTTCCCTGAGTTGCACTCCAAGTCCTCTGGATGTCTTCTGGTCCAAGAAAAATCATCGCGAAAGTTTCATTCCATTTGGACTCCGTTTGGTATTCCTTTTCTGCGAAACTCTAAAACAAGGAAAAAACAGAAACTGGCACTGGGCTCTAGGTTAATAGGTTAGTCCCAAAAATTACATAAAATAGCATATTAATGCATATAAAACATCCTAAATAGCATATTAATGCATATAAAACATCCTAAACAGATAATATAATAACAGAGAAGGAGGGAGGTGGCCGTCGTGGCCGCCACCCCATCGTTGGCCGCCGTGGCCGCTGGCTCACCATCGACCGCCAGGGTCATCACCCGCTCCGCCACCGCCGCCCAAAGGCGGGAGGCGGAGGTGGACGCCCACACGTGCGTCAGCGACCTTGCGCGCTACATCGAGTTCCTGCGGGAGGAGGAGGAGCACCTCGTCGAGCATGCAAAGAGCCTTACCGCCGCCGTGGCCGTAGCACACGCCAACACAGAGGCAAGGAATCAGGAGTTCTACGAGGAGTCCCGCTGCTTCGAGACGGGTCATCTGGAGCGGCAGAGGGCATTCGAGGTGAGCGTCACTGAAGGTGTAGCAGCGGCAGGCACCGTATTGCAGTTGTCTAGCTTGTCGGTAGGCTCCTCCTGCTCTGCCTCTTACTGAGCGAGCTCGGTAGAGGAGAGGCTTGCGGAAGTAGTACAAAGCCTCTCCATAGTAGTAGTATTTAGGGGCTATTTTGTTCAGTTCATCTGACTATAGATGTGGTGGAACTGTACAATGTACTTAAAATTATCTAGTATATATAGTTGGACTAGCTATTTCATTACGTAGTTGGCAACATTTGGGGAAAAGTTTGGTCGGTTGAGCTGTCGAGTTGAACTCTTTGTATAAAGAATGACTGCTTAATCTATGAATGAATCTATGCTTAATTACTGAATTTTAGTTGCAAAAATTAGATAGTGCTAGTGAATTTTAGTTGCATATTTTGACAAACGGCAGTGTTACAAGGTTGACAAATGGCAATGTTACTAGATCAACAAATGTCAATCTTTCTAGTTTGACAAATGAAAATATAACCAATATGACAGATGCAAATCTTACCAAATTGTCTGTACGTGGTTGCTCATGGGTCATCCAAAAAAACCAATTGCATTGAAGGGAGGTACGAATCCTGCTTGCCAGATTTTGTCTTGGCTTAGTGCCGAAGTCTTGCTTTGCATCCCGTATTCAATATGAACCATTTGCGTTGAAGATATGCACAAATCACGCGCGGGAAATTTTCCCTTGGCTTACTGGGGAAGAAGATAACTCTCACTTTGTGTACGGGTGTTCTATCTAAAACTTTTGCAATCAATAGCTGCACAAATCCTGCACGACACATTTTCTGTTGTCTTACTGGGGAATCTGTCGGTTTACATATGGGTGTTCTATCTAAAACGTTCGCGATCAAGAGATGCACAAATCCTGCTCGGCACATTTTCCCTTGGCTTCCTGGGGAAGCTGTCGGTTTGCATACGGGAGTTCTAACTAAAACGTTCGCGATGAGTGTTTTATATTTAAAAACCATTGACGTTTTTTAAAGAAAATTGTTTGATAAGTCTGTACACCATATCTTTCATCCATTCACATTGCGAATTTATATTCATATGATCGAGATACGGTATTTAACCCAACTGGAAGACTAGTGGCAGATGATCCTTCTGTGCCATGGTGTTGGTGGAGGTCTGCGGGAGGGGAATGGGAGGAGAACAGTAAGGCCGCCCATATTAAACTACGGCTTGGACGCCATTAATGGAGAGGATACGAGCAAGGTGGGCGGCCATGGAAGTCAAAGGGCTCGCTTCCCAGAGAGCCTGCGCGGCGTACACCTCGCACGCTTCCCGGCGAGCTTGCGCATTGGGGTACACCTCGCACGCCTCCCGTTCAGTCAAGCACCTATCCGCACGGCACCTCCTATCCATTAAAAGAGTGAGGCGTGGCGTCACGTGAATGGTTAACAGAACGCACACGATTTAAATTATACAAAACATTTGAGATGTTAAAGTGGCAGCTATTTGTTTCAAAATGCCTTTGTTGGCTATTATTTGAGTGCGCCTTCTCTCAAAATGGACACGAAAAACACCACAACATGTAGGGTGCCATTACATGATAGCATGCTAAGTTCCATGAATTTCAGACGAGTTTTGGATTTACTAGAATTTAAAAACAAAGTATCTCAACGTTATGTCGGCAATCAACGATGCCCTGGTGTTTGAAATTCATTCGCATTTCTTGCATGGGACCTAAGCATGCACCCAAGGACACACATTTGTTTTTTCAACCCATTTTTCTGCACTGGAGCATGTGCAAGTAGTTCAAATTTGCATTATGCACATAAAATGCCTAGAAAACCCAGTTAATGTATAAAAATGTCGTAGCAAACCCCGAAAAATCCCAAAAATTGACACAACACTCCTGTTGTTCTATGTTGACACTAGAAAATTTTTGAAAGCAAGAAGAGGCAATGGATATCGTTTCGTCCCCAAAGGTGTTACGTTCCCTACCGAAACCATTAGACTTGTTGTGAGAAGCTTTGGTTTGCGAGAAGTTTATACCCAAACCTGCCCCAAATGGGACAAAAAATTTACCACGGCATATTGATGCCGCTCCTTGATAGCATGCCAAGTTTCATGAATTTCAGACGAGATTTGGATTTACTAGAATTTAAAAACCATGTATCTCAATGTTTGCGGCCGAGCGATGGTGGCAAGGTGTTTCACATTCATTCCCATTTCTTGCATGGGACCTAAGCATGCAATCAAGGACACATATTTGTTTTTTCAACCAATTTATATGCACTGGAGCATGTGCTTGTAGTTCAAATTTGAATTATGCACATAAATGCATAGAAAACTCAATTAATGTATAAAAATTTCCAAACGAACCCTAAAAAATTCCAAATTTTAATACAACACTACAGTTGTTTTATCTTGACAGTAGAAAAAAAATTGAAATCAAGAAGATGCAACAGATATTGTTTCATCCTGAAAATTGAAATGTTCCCTAACATAACCATGAAGCTTGTTGTGAGAAGCTGGTTTGTGAGAAGCTTATACCATAACCTACCCCAAACGTGACAATATTCCCCCCCCCAACATGTTCATGCCATTCCATGATAGCATGCCAAGGTTCATGAATTTCAGACGAGTTTTGGATTTACGAGAATTACAAAAGCAAGTACCTCAACATTTGCCTGAGAGCCATGGTGCCGTGGTGTTTGAAATTCATCCTCATTTCTTGCGTGGGACATAAGCATCAACCCATGGACACATATATGATTTTACAACCCATTTTGGTGCACTGGAGCATGTGCATGTAGTTTAATTTTGAATTGTGCACCTGAAATGCTTAGAAAACCAAGTTAATGTATAAATATGTCCAAACGAACCCTGAATAATTCCAACTTTTTTGACGACACACCTATAGTTGCATGTTCACTACAGATAAAAGTTCTAGGAATTCAAACACCGTCCTTTGCCGTTGTGACCCCATTATGTAATTCAAATCAAGACGAAAAATCAAGTAGATTGCACACATTTAATTATCACCAACCGTGTGAGATGCAACACAAAATATCTTGGAGCACCGTCGAAATATAGTATGCATATGGCTTACGCGAGAAGGTGTGTCGGCTACAGTCCACAGCTGGCGTGTCAAGCACACTAGTTCGCTCCCCAAATATCATTTCACTGTTCAATCATCGCTAGTGAAAGATGGGGATGTGGACCCGCTTCGTGAGGGCAACTTCGGCGGCACACTCCGGCAAGGGCGCGGCCGCAGCCGCCAGGCGCGTGCTAACAAGGTTCGTGAGCGCGGCCGCAATCTGCGAAAGGGCGGCCGAGGCAGCCCAAACGGCCGTTGTTCCTTCTCAGGTGGCGGTAGCAACATCTGCCTCGGGGATAGCAATTGGCAAGAGTGGTACATCAGTTGTCCGTTCCGCAGCGGGGGCCTTAGCCCTGATGGATGCCGCCCGCAACCATGTCGAGGCCACCCACACCCAACTTGTCACCGGTACGCGTCGGTGCTATACAAACGGTTTTTAACCCCTTTCCGCGACGGCATTTGGAGCCATCGCCTAGTGAGTGACGGCGATAGGGGGTCCTTCCTAAACGACCCAGAAACCGTTGGGGATAGGGACCCTACAGTACTCCTACTCGTTTGTGTTCGCATTGCCATCACAGTCGGTATTCTGTGTTGCTAGGCTTACGATGCGCGGCCCATCACAAATGGTTCACTATTATAGAACGTGTATGAGAAGCATACAATCACACACATTCGCTTTTCCCAAACCATATGTGATAACTAATTAAGAAGATTAGCTAATCGTCGTACAAGTATCGGACAGGGTTACAAAACGTCGGACCGTCGTAACATCATCGTACACGACAACTATTGCACACGCTATTCTGTGGTGCAACATTTACGATGCATACTTCATCAGAAACAGTTCATGGTTGCGAATCATGTACGATAAGGAAACTAACACAAACGTTTAGGTTGCCCGCACCGTTTGTGATATTGTCTGACATCGCACACGCTTTGCAAACGGTAACTGTGTGCATGCTTGCACATGTTTCCTCTCTGTGAACCGTGTCGAATTATGGTGTATATCGCAAATGTTTGTGTTTTACCACCCGTGTGTGCCGTAACGACCTGGAGGGCGTAATTTCACCATAATTTAATTGCTGCTACTTCAAATTCTACCAGATTTAGATTTGAATTTGAATTTGAATGTATGTTGTATCTTTATTCATATCCATCAGGTTCAAACATCCAATGCATTATTCGATTACATATGTTCAAGAATTACATAATAACCAAATAAAGAATGATGAACCACAGTTGTATACTTGTACTATTAAAGACGGTAAAGAAAGAGGCGAAATACATTCTGGTTGCTGAACAAGGTGAAGCAGAATGCCCATATTGTGCCCTCCTCCATGCAGAAGGCACGCACGACTCTAGTCCAACCCCTTGTGGTGGTCGACCGCCCATCCTTCACAGTCTTCATGAAAACATAGAGATAATCACCATGTTATGGTAGAAATACTTTAACCTTTGCATGCCCACCAATCATGTAGTTTGAGAGGTAATCTTGAGTAAACTACTTTGGCAACCACTGCAAAGGAAAAAGATTCAGACATTGTCATCTAACACAACTCATTATGGGCAGTAAAAAGAAGGCTGCAGAGTTCTTACTTACCATCCTGCAGTTCACTGTTGTCTGGGATAAAGTGTAAACAAATAGTTTAGTTGCCATCTTTGGACCCATTTTACTAACAATCTTTATCAGCTTCCTCACTTGATGTTGGTTCATCAATATCTCATTGCCCCATACGCAGAAAGGGTCGAAGCGCGGATCTTTATCAATGACATATGTACCTAAAAGCACCAAGTTAATATTAGAAGCTAAACATCAATTGCACAATGATGTACCACAACACTCTTTTGTAATATCTTATAATATCCAATTTACTCACATATTAGATGAATTAACATCTTATATTATGGGCCGGAAGGAGTTTAGTGCATTCTTACAAATTATCGGTTGATTAACTGCTGCTGTATCCATGGATTACAATTAGTTTGAGCTAGTTCGGGCTCAAATTGCCCTAAAGTATATCTAAACATGAGGCCTAGTTTGAGCTAGTTGCATCTATAACCCACCCAAAAAAACTATCCAACCCAAGAGGTGCTAATTGGAGCTAGTTCTCCTAGTGCATTTATTGTGAATCTAATCCTGTCATCCAAACAACTCTTTGGATGGAGTTAGTTCAGGGTTAGTCATGAGCTAGAAACTAACTCTAACCTCTAGCTAAGTTGAGTATCCTAGCAACAACAACAACAACAACAACAACAACAACAACAACAACAACAACAACAACAACAACAACAACAACAACAACAACAACAACAACAACAACAACAACAACAACAACAACAACAACAACAACAACAACAACAACAACAACAACAACAACAACAACAACAACAACAACAACAACAACAACAACAACAACAACAACAACAACAACAACAACAACAACAACAACAACAACAACAACAACAACAACAACAACAACAACAACAACAACAACAACAACAACACCAACAACAACAACAACTAGACATCATCAGAACATTAATGTAACACTCTTCCTTGTTGCTATGTAGCCTAGGATTGCATATTTAGACATTAAGTACAGTGCATGTTGCTATGTAGCCTCAGATATATTACATATGGCCCTAGTTAACCTAACAATAAATGGGTTACAGATATATTCAGTTAAAAGTTCAGTTCACCAATTAGTCCCTTATCAGCCCCCGACCTATATGGTACCAGCTACCGATATCCTGACAGTGAGCATATATAAGCCATGGGATGAAACTAACCTCGATGGAAAACAACAGTCATTTCCAAAATTGTCCTGTGTAGGTACATCGAGAAGCATGTTAAGCACAACAGGCTAAACATCAACCAAAATTATCCATGGCAGACAAAATAATCTCCAAAAGATAGCTTGATTAAGGTGTGGTTTAAGCACGCTTAGTAAGCAAAACAAGTGGAAAGGTGTGTTAAGCAACAGGCCCGACATTTAACAACAAGCAAACATAGTCATTCAAACTGGTATTGTGCGGTCTAAGTACACTGGTTATTGTTAAATAAAAATGGAAAGGTGTGTTAACTACAAGATGCTGACAACCAAATGTAGTCATTCATAGTGGTATTGTTGAAGCGGTAGTGATGAAATTGAACTGCACAGTTCATACTTGCACATATAGAACATCACGTTGTGAATAACTGGAATAAACAAGGCATACTACGAACAACCAAAGGTAGCATTTGAAACTGGACATATGCTAACTACAAACAACCGAACAATCAAAAAACTTTAAAAGAGGCATATGCTAGCTATAATAGGCTTAACAACAAGCAAATATATGCATTCCTATCGGTATGTTTAAAACTGGATTGATGAAATGTACTGCACAGTAAATAATTGCACATATAGAGCATCATATTGTGAACAACTGAAATAAACAAGGCATACTGTAAACAACCAGATATAGCAATTAAAACCGGACATATTCTCACTACACTACAAAAGGGACTCGACAAAACAAATCATGGGTTTCCCCCTGTGAAGAGGCACGGCAAAACAAATCATGGGTTTCCTCACTTGTCACAGATGGGCTCGTTCCCGTGGGAAGAGCACATACACTGGATGCGCTCCACATTGTCGCAGATGGGCTCCTTCCCTTGGAAGAGCACACATCAGAGAGTGCCCTCCCCGATGTCGCAGATGGGCGCTTTCCCCTTGGAAGAGCGGATGGGCTCTTTCCCCTTGGAAGAGCCGAAGAGGGTGCCCTTCTCATGGTCGCTGTCGATGATGTCTGACTTGGAAGCCGTGGATCCCAAGCAAGCGTCACAGAACCTGTCCTTCAGAAATGACAAAAGGGGCTCGATGGCGATGTAGGATGGCAAATTGTTGACAGCGAGCCAAAGGAGATCAGCAGCGGGGCCATGGATGAGATCGATCATGTTGGACCCGAGGGGTTGGGGGTGGGCCACTTAACCTGTGACATAGCCCTTCTCGGGCCGTCGCTGTCGATGACCTCGATGTCGTAGCCGGCGGCCAAGACATGCCCGCATACTCTAGCCCGCTGCTTGAGTGTTTGCCACCAGTAATGGTCGTCAGCTTCCTCGGCGACGTCGGGCGAAGAGACCTACTACCTCTTGAGCATGCGTTGGTTTTCCCTTGAAGAGGAAAGGGTGATGCAGCAAAGTAGCGTAAGTATATCCCTCAGCTTTTGAGAACCAAGGTATCAATCCAGTAGGAGGTTACACGCAAGTCGCCTCGTACCCACACAAACAAATAAGAACCTTGCAACCAACGCAATAAAGGGGTTGTCAATCCCTTCACGGCCACTTGCAAAAGTGAGATCTGATAGAGATAATACGATAAATATTTTTGGTATTTTTATGATATAGATTGGAAAGTAAAGATTGCAAAATAAAAGACGGAAGAAATAGTAAATTGATAAGAAATTAATATGATGGAAGATAGACCCGGGGGCCATATGTTTCACTAGTGGCTTCTCTCAAGATAGCATAATTTACGGTGGGTGAATGAATTACTGTCGAGCAATTGATAGAAAAGCGCATAGTTATGGGAATATCTAGGCATGATCATGTATATAGCCATCACGTCATGACAAGTAGATCTAAACGATTCTACATCTACTACTATTACTCCACACATCGACCACTATCCAAAGATGCATCTAGAGTATTAAGTTCATAAGAACATAGTAACGCATTAAGCAAGATGACATGATGTAGAGGGATAAACTCAAGCAGTATGATATAAACCCCATCTTTTTATCCTCGATGGCAACAATACAAAATGTGCCTTGCTGCCCCTGCTGTTACTTGGAAAGGACACCGCAAGATTGAACCCATAGCTAAGCACTTCTCCCATTGCAAGAAAGATCAATCTAGTAGGCCAAACCAAACTGATAATTCGAAGAGACTTGCGAGGATATTTAAATCATACATATAAGAATTCAGAGAAGAACCAAATATTGTTCATAGATAATCTTGATCATAAACCCACAATTCACCGGATCTCGACAAACACACCGCAAAAAGAATTACATCGAATAGATCTCCAAGAGAATCGAGGAGAACTTTGTATTGAGATCCAAAGAGATGGAAGAAGCCATCTAGCTAATAACTATGGACTCGAAGGTCTGTGGTAAACTACTCACACATCATCGGAGAGGCTATGGTGTTGATGTAGAAGCCCTCGTGATCGATTCCCCTCCGTGAGCTCACGAAAAGGCCCCAAGATGGGATCTCTTGGAGTGCAGAAGGTTCTTGGCGGTGGAAATAGGGTTTCGTGGTGCTCTCGGATGTTTTCGGGGTACATGAGTATATATAGGCGAAAGTAGTAGGTCGGTGGAGCCACGAGGGGCCCACGAGGGTGGGGGCGCGCCTACCCCCCTGGGCGCGCCTCCCTGCCTCGTGGCTTCCTCGTTGCTTCCTTGACGTCCGCTCCAAGTCTCCTGGATTGCGTTTGTTCCAAAAATAACTCTCCCGAAGGTTTCATTCCGTTTGGATTTCGTTTGATATTCCTTTTCTGCGAAACACCGAAATAGGCAAAAAAATAGCAATTTGCACTGGGCCTTCGGTTAATAGGTTAGTCCCAAAAATAATATAAAAGTGTATAATAAAGCCCATTAAACATCCAAAACTGATAATATAATAGCATGGAACAATCAAAAATTATAGATACGTTGGAGATGTATGATGACCCACAAGTATAGGGTATCTATCGTAGTCCTTTCGATAAGTAAGAGTGTCGAACCCAACAAGGAGCAGAAGGAAATGATAAGCAGTTTTCAGCAAGGTATTCTCTGCAGAAATCGAAATAAGTGGTAACAGATAGTTTTGTGATAAGGTAAATTGTAACGAGCAACAAGTAACAAAAGTAAACACGGTGCAGCAAGGTGGCCCAATCCTTTTTGTAGCAAAGGACTAGCCTGGACAAACTCTTATAATAGGGAAAGCGCTCCTGAGGACACATGGGAATATCGTCAAGCTAGTTTTCATCACGTTCATATGATTCGCATTCGGTACTTTGATAATTTGATATGTGGGTGGACCGGTGCTTGGGTGCTGTTCTTACTTGAACAAGCATCCCACTTATGATTAACCTCTATTGCAAGCACACGCAACTACAACAAAAGTATTAAGGTAAACCTAACCATAGCATGAAACATATGGATCCAAACGGCCCTCATTTAAGCAACGCATAAACTAGGGTTTAAGCTTACGTCACTCTAGCAACCCATCATCTACTTATTACTTCCCAATGCCTTCCTCTAGGCCCAAATAATGGTGAAGTGTTATGTAGTCGACGTTCAACACCACTAGAGGCTAGACAACATACATCTCATCAAAATATCGAACAAATACCAAATTCACATGACTATTAATAGCAAGACTTCTCCCGTGTCCTCAGGAACAAACGTAACTACTCACAAAGCATATCCATGTTCATAATCAGAGGGGTAATAATATGCATAAAGGATCTGAACATATGATCTTCCACCAAGTAAACCAACTAGCATCAACTACAAGGAGTAATCAACACTACTAGCAACCTAGTAGCACCAGTCCGGGACTTGGAGACAAGAATTGGATACAAGAGATGAACTAGGGTTTGGAGATGAGATGGTGCTGGTGAAGATGTTGATGGAGATTGCCCTCTCCCGATGAGAGGAGCGTTGGTGATGATGATGACGATGATTTCCCCCTCCCGGAGGGAAGTGTCCCCGGCAGAAGAGCTCCGCCGGAGCCCCCTGGGGCGCGCCCCCCACCCTCGTGAGCAGGGTGTGGGCCCCCTGGCCTTCATCTTTGGCAACAATTTTTCTTTATTTATTTTAAGACATTCCGTGGAGTTTCAGGACTTTTGGAGTTGCACTGAATTGGTCTCCAATATTTGCTCCTTTTCCAGCACAGAATTCCAGCTGCCGGCACTCTCCCTCTTCATGTAAACCTTGTAAAATAAGAGAGAATAGCCATAAGTATTGTCACATAACATGAAATAACAGCCCATAATGCGATAAATATCGATATAAAAGCATGATGCAAAATGGACGTATCAACTCCCCCAAGCTTAGACCTCGCTTGTCCTCAAGCGAAAAGCCGATAACAATAAATATGTCCTGATGTTTAGAGGTAGAGGCGTCGATAAAAATAAAATATGGACATGAAGGCATCATGATTATTCTCATAACAGCAACATATATAGATTTTTCATATGATTACTTATGTTCAAGTGATGATCTTTTCACAATGCAGAAGTATGAATCAGAAACTTTATTGGGCACCCGCAAAGTATAACCTCAATCATTGAAGCAATTGCAATTTATCATAACATCGGAAAGAGTCTATGTAAGAGCTTAAAAGCAAGTCCACATACTCAACTATTACTTAGTCCTTCATATTTGCGAGCACTCACGCAATACTTGTGGTTACTTAGTTTTAATCGGACACAGAGAAAGATAGGGGCTTATAATTTTGCCCCACAACCGTTTACCTCAAGGGTAATGTCAACAATAACAATTCATGCTCCCCTACATCCAATTAGATATATATATCATGTTCTTTCCAACATGATGGGCTTGCCAAAGGATAAAATGAAAAAGGAAAGGTGAAGATCACCGTGACTCTTGCATAAGGTAGAAGATAATAATAAAAGATAGGCCCTTCGCAGAGGGAAGCAGAGGTTGCCATGCACTTTTATGGTTGGATGCACAAAATCTTAATGCAAAAGAACGTCACTTTATATTGCCCCTTGTATGTGGAACTTTATTATGCAGTCCGTCGCTTTTATTACTTCCACAACAAGTTCAGACAAAGCTTATTTCTCTGCACTAATAAGTCATGCATATTTAGAAAGCAATTTTTATTGCTTGCACCGATGACAACTTGCTTGAAGGATCTTACTCAATCCATAGGTAGATATGGTGGACTCTCATGGCTAAACTGGTTTAAGGGTATTTAGAAGCACAAGTAGTATCTCTACTTGGTGCTGAGAATTTGGCTAGCATGAGGAGGAAAGGCAAGCTCAACATGTTAGAGGATCTATGAGAACATACTTTATCTCAGATAAAAGAAAACATAACTCATTATGTTGTCTTCCTTGTCCAACATCAACTCTTTAGCATGTCATATGAGTGCTCCCAATCATAAAAGATGTCAATGATAATATATCTATATGTGAAACCTCTCTCTCCTTATTACTTCCTATTAATTGCAATGATGACCAAAGCTATATTTGCCAACTCCCAACAACTTTTAATCATCATACTCTTTCTATGTGAAGTCATTACTTTCAATAAGATCAATATGAACTCTTTGTTTCATTTTGTTCTTTTTCTTTTATTCACCCAAGATCATGGCAAAATAATCAAGCCCTTGACTCAACACTAATCTTTATTTTATATATATATAGCTCACGGACTCAATTACATAGAGGGATCGTAAAGCAAAACTTCAAAACTAGATCATGCCATGACTTTATTCTACTAAATCAAGATACTACTAATAGGATCGAACTAAGAAAAACGGTAAAGGTAGAAGTTGTGATGGTGATACGATACCGGGGCACCTCCCCCAAGCTTGGCAGTTGCCAAGGGGAGTGCCCATACCCATGTGATTATGTCTCCTTTGCTGGTGAAGGAAGTGGATGTGTTGATGATGATGCGGGCTTGTCGTCCACCTTCCATGGCATAGGCTCACCATCATAGAAGGATGATCGAGTCTCCGAAATCCTCAAATCTGCAGCCAAACTCATCCTTTTGAATATATATTCATACTCACAGTTTTGGTTTTGCAGATCATAGATTTGGGCTTGGAGGTGCTCGATCTTCTCATGTAGCTTGAAGATGGCTTCCTCGGTGTTCTTGGCATCCGTCTCGTAGTTGTTGGTGAACTCCGCGAGCATCTTGTGGCTAGCGTTAATTCCACGCTCCACCATCCCCTGGCACTTGAAAACTTGTTGCTCCATTGCTTTGAGCCTCGCCTCCACGCTTCCGGTTCCCTTGGGTCCCTCAACATCGCGGATGTGCAGCAACCCATCACGCATCTCAATGGTTTGAGGGTGTCGCAGCACCTCCGCGAGGTAAGGGTTGATCACCTTCTCGAAGAACTTGTCCTTGGAAGCACTTGGGGATGTCATGATGATCTAGATCTGTTAGAAAAACAGCTCGAAACAAAAACAGGAGATATTTGCGTGATACGGGAGTCAAAACCTTCGAGAGAATATATAATGAATTTTTACCGACCAAAATACGTATCGTGCAAGAAAACGGAGTCCGGAGGGCACACGAGGTGCTCACGAGGTAGGGGGGCGCGCCCAGGGGGTAGGGCGCGCCCTCCACCCTCGTGAAGGCCTCGTGTCCTTCCCGGACTTCCACGTAGGTTTCTATTTTTCTAAAGATTCCAAAACGGAGAAATATTGCCTTAAAAATTGTTTTGGAGTCTTTACTTACCGCATTCACATACCTATTCCTTTTCGGAGTCTGAAACGGTCTGGAAAGTGTCCCTTATGTATTCCTCCGGGGTTACGGTTTCAATAATATTGGTTTCAACATTTATGGGATTACCTGAGATATAATGTTTGATTCTTTGACCGTTTACCACCTTCGGATTTGTGCCCTCGAAGTTGTTGATTTTTGTAACAGCTCAAATTTTCAATTTGGAATGCTATACATTAGATCATCAATGCATATCATATTTTATTTTGTTTTGGGTTTTGATCCTAGAAATTCTACGCAACTCAAGGACCCACGGAGAGAGTTGGGGATTTCATTATTTTCATATTTGAGTTTTCTCAAATTTTGAGAATAGGACCATTTTCTTTTAATTATTTTATCATCAATTATTTCTATTACAAAAATATGAGAGAGGGAATAAAATGACTTTCCCAAAATAAAGAAATATTGAGGATTTTAATAATAAAATCAAATAAGTTTTATTTTGGAGTTTTTCCCCATTTTATTTGAATTTAGGAAAAATATGCGTTTTTCAAAATTGCATTAGGCCCCCAAATAAATGTTCATCTTGTCCAGCTTGATTTTAGAAGTTGGGGAAAATTTATTTCGGGATTTTTGGAGTCCGTTTATTATTTCTTTCCTTTGTTTTTCTGCGCGGAATTATTTTTTCTTAAAAAAAGGCAAACCGACTTCGGGCCGTACCCGAGCGGGACACCGCCCGGGGGAAGCCTTTAAATAGCCACTGCCCGAGCCGCCCAGCCAACCACCTCACACCGCCAAACCCGCCTAAACCCTAGCAGCCGAGGCTCGAGGCCCGCCGCTGGCCGCCGCCCACCGCTGCCTCACCGGAGCCGCCGCCCACCGGAGCCGCCGACCGCCGCCCGAGGTTGCCTCGTTTTCCGCACCGCCGGTTTTCTCGAAAAACTGTTTGGTTTTTCCGTCGGTTTTTCACTAGTTTTTCTAGTTTCCGTTTTTTTATTAGATCGGTTTTTTTCGGTTTAGGTTAAATAGCGAACGTTCGTTCGTTCTAACGAACGTGTTCGTGGTTTAGATCCAGTTAACGAACGTTCGTTCGTTAAGTTGTTCGTCGTTTTCCTTTTTCTCGGATTTAATCCGTGATTTTTCTGATCACGATTTCTGATCCGATTTTCGTTTTAGTATAACTTTTCGCTCGTTTATCGGAATCAGGCGATTCAAGCGCCTGGAGTTTCGTCTCGAAACCCACTTTCCGAATAACCAACTTAAACAAGTTTTTGCTTCTGTGAAATTTGACTTAGATCCATATTAGTAAAACGAAGCTATTTTCTTTCGCCGTTTGACTTTCGTTGCTTCGTTTGATTTGATTCTTTTTGCAAACCGGAGTTCTTAAGTTGAACTTTCTGGTTAGATCTTTTATTTGAGATTTACCTGTGCATTAGATGGGTACTTATTGTATGCTTGTTTGTTTATGCGTGATAGAATACCGTGAGTGCCCTTTGTTACTTCGAGTCTCTAGGTTTCATGGATCATCGCCAAGGCAAGTAACACTTTGATCATACCTTTTCTACTACCCAGTTTTATTGCATTAGATCAATCCTCAAACATTGCATGATTAGGATCTAATTAAATTGTGGGATGGGAAGTAGCTGAGGTAGTACCTATTACCTATTTTGCTATCAAACCTTTGGGAGTTACTTCGACGTTTGCTTATATTGCCATGCTATGCTAGTAGACGTGGATTGGGTGAGTGTATTCAAGACAGATGTGAGATTGTTAACTAAGGGATTATCTAAGGTGGCAACTTAAACACACATCTGGGTGGATTGAGGTACGTGGGTATTCCAGGATTGCCTGTTGTTTTTCTTTATGGACCGCCACCCAGGCCCAAAGGGATCATGAGATTATTCATACTAGAAAATTCCGTGTGCAGCCACAAGCCACTATGGGCTCTAGCATAGTTGATTAAGTCGTGCGAACTCTTACAGGGTAGACTAGCAGATGTAGGGGAAAGTAGGTGTACCGGTCTATCCATAGTAAGGTGCTAGCGCTTCCGAAAGACTATGTCTCGGTCATCCGTTTCTCAAACATCATGTAGTGCGAGAAATCCAACGGAGGCGATCGAGTCTTGTGGGGAAAAGTGCGCAAACCTCTGCAGAGTGTATAAACTAATCATGGTTAGTCGTGTCCCCGGTTATGGACGTTTTGAGTATCTAGTACTTGGATATCATGTGAATCTCATCATGTTACTTTTAAATTAATATTGTTGGGTTTTAATGATGTTCATTTTTAGTTGGGATTGAGGATCTTTGTCATTAACCATTCTCAATGTTTAACAACCACCATGATAGTTAAATAAAATATATTCCTTTGCGATGAGGGAAAAAGCGGCTTTACGCAAAAAGCTGTAACCATAGAGCTTTCCACCAGCCATATATGCATGTAGTATAGCTTATTCTTTGATTACTCTCTATGTGTTACATTGCCAAAGCATATTCCATGTGTCAATTGTTTTCGGGCTGCAACGCTTTCATGTTGCAGATTTTTCAGACGATGAGTAAGGTGCTTTTAGGTCGTGGTTCTATACTCAGTGATGCCATTGGAGTTGATGGACTCGCTTATCTTCCAAGTCTTCCGATGTTATCGTTATTAGATGGCCTTAAGCCATATTTATATTAATAAGTTCTCTTTTGAGACACTCGATGTAATAAGTGTGTGATTGCTACTCTTTTATAAATCCTTCAAGTACTGTGTGGTGTCAGCATTCTTGATCCGGGGATGACACACGAGCACGTAGATCGATCGCTTGAGGTCTGGTCGCTACAAAGATGGTATCGAGAACACGCCGATCGTGAGGACACGGCCACTAAGCTAAAGCCCTAGATCACTACTCTTTCTTCTCATTTCTGACTCCTCATCTTTTCTATTCTTTTAGTATGGTGGATGCAAGGAACAAGTTCACACAACCGTATGAAGATACACCCTTTGGATGTCACTTGAAGGAAGTCACTAGATACCTGAACATAGGAATACCAAGCTTCACCGGTACTTCCAATGCTACTTTACCCGAAAAGGAGCGCTGGATGATTCAAGTTCAAATTCCAGGAAGGACATTTGCACCAGTCACGGAGCCCATAGAGTTTTCCTTTGATGCACCAACTTGGAGTCTAGGAAAGAGTATGGCAGCCCACATCGCCATGGGACGAATTGGAGAAGTTTACCACAACGATCTAAAGAATACTATCTACCAGATTTGTGGGCGCCGAGATGAGCAATGGGAGATGATCAGCACTAGGAGGGACAGATCAATCACAGCTTACATCCAGGAATTAAACCAGCACATCCGGCGCTTGAGAGAACCAGGGATGTCTTGCAGGTATGGAGGATCTCTGAAGGCTATGACCAAGATCAAGGAGCTAGAAGAAGAACTCAAGGCTACACGTGAAGACTATATGGAGGAGATCGTCGCCCTAGTGAGACAGAACGGCGACCTTAAGGAGAAGATTGAAGTATTCATGGGAGGTTCAGCACCCAAAAGAGAAGATGACGATTCCACTTGCGGGATAATTATATCATCATCGCATTTACACCGACTCGGATCCCGACGATAGTGATGATGACTATGTTGATGAAGCTGGAGCAGATATCATGGAATCTTCATCGGAGCAGTTTTTCTAGTTGACCGCCATAACAGTAGTAGAATTTTCCCCCATTAAAGATTAGTTTTAGTCCAAGCACTTTAGTAACGATAGATAGACTGTTGTATTATCTTTCTTGATTGAATGAAGTGATTTTTGTGTTTTTGTCTCATGTGCATTTGGGTAGTGTTTTCTCTTTAGACCTCATTCTATTCTTAACTCTCGTCTTTTCTACAAACCCTCAGATGCCTCCGAGACATGACAATGGATTTGCTTTCCCACCGGAGCTCACTCAGTTGATCCAGCAGCAGAATGCGTTGATGCAGTTGCTAGTCCAGAACCAGAACAACAACAACAACAACAACAACAACAACAACAACAACAACAACAACAACAACAACAACAACAACAACAACCCACCACCACCACATTGATCATTTAACCCGCTTTTCTTAGGCTGAATCCACGGTGTTTTCCAAAGAGCACCGAGCCAATAGTGGCGTATGATTGGCTCCGTAAGATAGGGAGGGAGTTGACCAACTGCAGGATGTACAGATGGGGAAAAGGTGAAATTTGCTGCACATCGGCTTGAAGGACCCGCAGCAAAGATGGTGGGAGAATTTTCTGACCACTTACCACCAGAGACACTGTCACATGGGATCGATTTGACAAGCTTTCCGTCTTGCCCGTGTTTCAACAGGAGCTATGTCCATGAAGAAGCATGAGTTTACAGCAACTTGCGCTAAGGAGGACCAGACGGTTGGCGATATGTGGATGACTTTAGTAAGCTAGCACGTTATGCCCCGTAAGATGTTGCTACGGATGCGGCTAAACAGGAGAAGTTTCGGAAGGACCGAATGACGAGCTGAGTATGCGATTGATGGTAGCAAGCTTCAATAACTACCAGGGAGTTGGTAGATCGTGCTCTTATGATTGAGGGAAGCAGCAGCAGATTGAAAACCGCAAGAGGAAGTATGGACAGGGGAAGTACAATTACGGAGCTTAGCGAAGCCCTGCTTACCCCTAAACCGGGGTTCATTTTCAGCATACCCATGGAGGAGGTAGTTCACACAACCATAATGGCCCCAAGAATGGTAATGGGAATGGAGGAAGCAACGGCCAGAACCGTACCACCCCATCAACCCCAGCCAAGAGAGACCTGAGCCTAATCACTTGCTTTAAGTGCCAGAAAGACCGGGCATTATGCAAATGAATGTCCTGAAGCCCAAAATGGAAATGGCAATGGAAGCTCGGAAAGAAACCGAACCCTTTCAACAGGGGATGGTGAACCACGTTAGCGTGGAGGAGGTTGAAGCCCACTGATGCGATAATAGGTAAGTTTTGGTTAAGTCATTTACTGCACTCGTTCTTTTTGATACTGGTGCATCGCATTCATACATATCAAGGGGATTTGTGGATAAGTATAGCCTGCCCGCTAGGATTCTTAAAACACCTATGCTAGTAAGCTCACCGGGAGCGGAGTATATGGCCAGTCAAGGATGTTTTCAAGTGCCATTAAGTATAGGAGGCATATCTTCCCAACGGATTTAATTATTCTGGAATCCCAAGGATTGGATGTAATTCTCGGTATGGATTGGCTGTCGATGTATGGAGGAAACATCGATTGCGCCAGTAAGACAATTTTGCTTACGACACCAAAAGGAAGAAGGATCAAGTATGTATCCCGGCATGTGCCAAATAGAACGCAAGTAAATTCCTTATTAGGAGTTGTGCAGGAGGAAGTACCAGTGGTAAAGGATTTCCCTGACGTATTTCCAGAAGAGTTGCCAGGCATGCCACCGGATCGAGATATTGAGTTTTTGATTGAGATTTTGCCAGGCACAGGGCCAATATCAAAGAGACCATACAGGATACCCGCAAAGGATTTGGAGGAGATTAAGAAGCAGATTAAGGAGTTACTGGATAAAGGTTACATTCGCCCAAGTTCTTCGCCTTGGGGATCACCAGTACTTTTAGTGGAGAGAAAGGATGGATCGTTAAGAATGGTTGTTGATTATCGTGGGTTGAACAAAGTAACGATCAAGAACAAGTACCCACTACCGATGATCAATGATCTGTTTGATCGGTTGCAAGGAGCTAAAGTGTTTTCCAAGATTGATTTGCGATCAGGATACCATTAGTTGAAGATTCGAGAGCAGGATATACCTAAGACAACATTCACCACAAGATATGGGTTGTATGAGTATATCGTTATGTCATTTGGTCTGACTAACGCACCTGCCTATTTTATGAACATGATGAACAAGGTGTTTATGGAGTTTTTGGATAAGTTCATCGTAGTGTTCATTGATGATATTTTGGTTTACTCGAAGAATGAAGAGGAACATAAGAAACATTTTCGATTGGTACTGGAGAAGCTCAGAGAACATCAGTTATATGCCAAGTTCAGCAAATGTGAGTTTTGGTTGAAGGAAGTAGGGTTCCTCGAACACGTTATATCTGGAGAAGGAATAGCGGTTGACCCCACAAAGGTTATCACTGTGACCAATTGGGAAGCACCAACAACAGTTAGAGAGATCCGGAGTTTCCTTGGACTCACAGGATACTACCAGAGATTTATTGAGAACTTCTCAAAGATTTCAAAGCCTATGACGGAGTTGCTGAAGAAGGATACCAAGTTCATATGGACCGAGGAGTGTGAGGCTAGTTTCCAGGAGTTGAAGAAATGTTTGGTTACCTCACCAGTGTTGATTTTGCCAGACCAGACTAAAGATTATGAGGTGTATTGCTATGCTTCACGTCGAGGACTTGGAGCAGTGCTCATGCGGGAGGGAAGAGTTGTTTCGTATGCTTCACGACAACTGAAACCTCATGAATTAAATTATGCCACACATGATTTGGAGTTAGCAGCCGTAGCACATGCATTGAAAACATGGAGACATTTCCTCATTGGAAATCATTGTGAGGTGTACACGGATCACAAGAGTTTGAAGTACATTTTCACGCAAAAGGAGTTAAACCTCAGACAAAGGAGATGGTTGGAGCTCATCAAGGATTATGATATGAGATTGCATTACCATCCCAGAAAGGCTAATATAGTAGCTGACGCATTGAGCCGTAAGAGCCATGTCAATACACTAATGATGGGAGAAATACCAAAGGAGTTAGCCGAGGATCTTCGTGAGCTATGTTTGGAAATAGTTCCGAGAGGCTATGTAGCAGCATTGAAGATTCAGTCAACCTTGATGGATAGAATCAGAGAAGCTCAGAAGACTGACAAAGAGATTGCCTCTATAAAAGAGAAAATGAGCAAAGGAAAAGCTAAAGGATCTCGTGAGGATGAGCATGACACCCTATGGTTTGAAGACCGGGTTTATGTGCCCAATGACCCAGAGATCAGGAAGTTGATTTTGCAAGAGGCACATGATTCACCATATTCGATTCACCCAGGAAATACCAAGATGTATTTGGATTTGAAGGATACTTTACGGTGGACGGAATGAAGAAAGATATTTCTGAATATGTAGCAGTTTGTGACATATGCCAGAGAGTAAAGGCAGAGCATCAGAAGCCAGCAGTATTGTTACAGCCATTGTCGATACCCGAATGGAAGTGGGATAAACTAGGCATGGATTTTATCACGGGATTACCCAGGACCCGTTCAGGCTATGACTCGATTTGGGTTATAGTTGATCGGTTGACGAAGGTAGCTCATTTCATCCCGGTAAAGACCACTTACACTAGTGCTAAGTTGGCAAAGATATATATGACCAGGATTGTATGTTTACATGGAGTTCCGAGGAGTATCGATTCGATAGAGGAACCCAATTCACCTCAAAGTTCTGGAATCGGTTGCATGAAACTTTGGGTACTGTGCTAGAGTTTAGCACGACTTTCCATCCGCAGACAAATGGAATGCCGAGAGAGTCAATCAAATTTTGGAGGATATGTCATGAGCTTGTGCACTAGATTATGGATCTAGTTGGGGCGACAATTTGCCATATGCGGAATTATCTTACAACAACGATTATCAATCTAGTTTGAAAATGGCCTCACGAAGCCTTATGCGGAAGGAGGTGCAAGACCCGTTGTTGTGGGATGAAGTTGGAGACCGCCATTGTTTGGACGGATTTGATTAAGGAGTGCGAGCGGAAAGTGAAGTTGATTCGCGATAGGCTCAAGGTAGCCCAGTCCAGGCAGAAGAGCTATGCAGATTCAAAATGCAAGGAGACAGTTTACGAAGTCGGAGACCGAGTTTATCTTCGAGTATCTCCACTACGAGGAATTAAGCGTTTTGGAGTTAAGGGAAAGTTAGCTCCACGTTTTGTAGGACCATATCGTGTTTTAGAACGGGTGGGAGAAGTTGCCTACAAGCTGGAATTACCTGAAGGATTGTCAGGAGTTCACGATGTGTTTCACGTATCACAGTTGAAGAAGTGTCATGCTGAGATGGCAGATATACCGTTAAGAGATACAGTGCCCCTAGAGGCGATACAGTTGAACAGTAATTTGACCTATGAGGAGAAACCAGTTAAGGTTCTCGAGTTTGCCATCCGAGTTACCCACAGCAAGGTTATCAAGTTTTGCAAAGTTCAGTGGAGCCACCACACCGAGGATGAAGCCACACAGGAGGCGAGAGGAAGATTTGCTAAAGGACCACCCTCACCTATTTTCTAGCCAACCCGAATCTCGAGGGCGAGATTCATCTTAAGGGGGGTAGGTTTGTAACATCCCAAATTTTCAATTTGGAATGTTATACATTAGATCATCAATGCATATCACATTTTATTTTGTTTTGGGTTTTGATCCTAGAAATTCTACGCAACTCAAGGACCCACGGAGAGAGTTGAGGATTTCGTTATTTTCATATTTGAGTTTTCTCAAATTTTGAGAATAGGATCATTTGATTTTAATTATTTTATCATCAATTATTTCTATTACAAAAATATGAGAGAGGGAATAAAATGACTTTCCCAAAATAAAGAAATATTGAGGCTTTTAATAATAAATCAAATAAGATTTTATTTTGGAGTTTTTCGCCATTTTATTTGAATTTAGGAAAAATGTGTGTTTTTCAAAATTGCATTTAGGCCCCAAATAAATGTTCATCTTGTCCGGCTTGATTTTAGAAGTCGGGGAAAATTTATTTCGGGATTTTTGGAGTCCGTTTAGTATTTCTTTCGTTTGTTTTTCTGCGCGGAATTATTTAAAAAAAGCGTGAACCGACTTCGGGCCGTGCAGGCGGGACACCGCCTGGGCAACCTTTAAATAGTTGTTGCCGAGCCGCTTGACCCACCAGCCAGCGCCGCCGACCCGCCCAAACCCTAGCCGCCTCGAGCCCCGCGCCGCCGCCAGCCGCCGCCGCCGCCTCGCCGGAGCCGCCGACCGCCGCCCGAGGTTGCCTCGTTTTCCGCACCGCCGGTTTTCTCGAAAAACCGTTCGGTTTTTCAGTCGGTTTTTCGCCGGTTTTTTTAGTTTCCGTTTTTTATTAGATCGGTTTTTTCGGTTTAGGTTAAATAGCAAATGTTCGCTCGTTCGTTCGTTCTAACGAACGTGTTCGTCGTTTAGATCCAGTTAACGAACGTTCGTTCGTTAAGCTGTTCTTCGTTTTTCTTTTTCTCGGATTTAATCCGCGATTTTTCTGATCGCGATTTCTGATCCGATTTTTTTAGTATAACTTTTCGCTCGTTTATCGGAATCAGGCGATTCAAGCGCCCGGAGTTTCGTCTCCAAACCCTATTTCCGAATAACCAACTTAAACAAGTTTTTGCTTCTGTAAAATTTGACTTAGATCCAGATTAGTAAAACGAAGCTGTTTTCTTTCGCCGTTTGACTTTCGTTGCTTCGTTTGATTTGATTCTTTTTGCAAACCGGAGTTCTTAAGTTGAACTTTCTGGTTAGATCTTCTTTTTGAGATTTACCTGTGCATTAGATGAGTACTTATTGTATGCTTGTTTGTTTGTCTGTGATAGAATACCCGGAGAACGCCGCTTGTTACTTCAAGTCTCTAGGTTTCGCGGATCATCAGCAAGGAAAGTAACACTTTGATCATACCTTTTCTACTACCCAGTTTTATTGCATTAGATCAATCCTCAAACATTGCATGATTAGGATCTAATTAAATTGTGGGATGGGAAGTAGTTGAGGTAGTACCTATTACCTGTTTTGCTATCAAACCTTTGGGAGTTACTTCTATGTTTGCTTATATTGCCATGCTATGCTAGTACACGTGGATTGGGTGAGTGTATTCATGACAGATGTGAGATTGTTAACTAAGAGATTATCTAAGGTGGCAACTTAAACACACATCTGGGTGGATTGAGGTACCTGGGTATTCCAGGATTGCCTGTTGTTTTTCTTTATGGACCGCCACCCAGCCCAAAGGGATCATGAGATTATTCATACTAGAAACTTCCGTGTGCAGCCACAAGCCATTATGGGATCTGGCAAAGTTGAATAAGTCGTGCGAACTCTTCTGTGGTAGACTAGCGGATGTAGGGGAAAGTAGGTGTACGGTCTATCCATAGTAAGGTGCTAGCGCTTCCAAAAGACTATGCCTCGGTCATCCGTTTCTCAAACATCTTGTAGTGCGAGAAACCCAACGGAGGCGATCGAGTCTTGTGGGGAAAAGTGCGCAAACCTCTGCAGAGTGTATAACCTAATCATGGTTAGCCGTGTCCACGGTTATGGACGTTTTGAGTATCTAGTACTTGGATATCATGTGAATCTCATCATGTTACTTTTAAATTAATATTGTTGGGTTTTAATGATGTTTATTTTTAGTTGGGATTGAGGATGGTGTCAACCATTCTCAATGTTTAACAACCACCATGATAGTTAAATAAAATATATTCCTTTGCAGTAGGGAAAAACTGGCTTTACACAAAAACTGTAACCATAGAGCTTTCCACCAGCCATATATGCATGTAGTATAGCTTATTCTTTCATGACTCTCTATGTGTTACATTGCCAGCATATTCCATGTGCTGACCCGTTTTCGGGCTGCAACGTTTCATGTTGTAGATTTTTCAGACAACGAGTAAGGTGCTTTTAGGTCGTGGTTCTATACTCAGTGATGTCGTTGGAGTTGATGGACTCGCTTATCTTCCAAGTATTCCGCTGTTATCGTTATTAGATGGCCTTAAGCCATATTCATATTAATAAGTTCTCTTTTGAGACACTCGATGTAATAAGTGTGTGATTGCTACTCTGTTATAAATCCTTCAAATACTGTGTGGTGTCAGCATTACTGATCCAGGGATGACACCTGAGCACAGAGATCAGACTGTTTGAGGTCTGGTCGCTACAATTTTTATGGCACGGGAACGATAGACCTCCTCGATAACGTAGGGACCTTCCCATTTAGAGAGAAGTTGTCCTGCAAAAAATCTTAAACGAGAGTTGTATAGCAATACATAATCACCTACATTAAACTCACGCTTTTGTATCTTTTTGTCATGCCATCTTTTAACTTTTTCTTTAAATAACTTGGCATTTTCATAAGCTTGGGTTCTCCATACATCAAGTGAGCTAATATCAAATAACCTCTTCTCACCGGCAAGTTTGAAATCATAGTTGAGCTCTTTAATAGCCCAATATGCCTTATGTTCTAGTTCGAGAGGTAAGTGACATGCTTTTCCATAAACCATTTTATACGGAGACATACCCATAGGATTCTTATATGTAGTTCTATAGTCCCATAATGCATCATCAAGTTTCTTGGACCAATTCTTTCTAGACCTATTAACAGTCTTTTGCAAAATTAATTGAGCTCTCTATTACTCAATTCTACTTGACCACTAGACTGCGGGTGATAAGGAGATGCAATTCTATGATTAACGTCATACTTAGCAAGCATTTTACGGAAAGCACCATGAATAAAGTGTGAACCACCATCAGTCATTAAATATCTAGGGACTCCAAACCTCGGAAAAATAACTTCCTTAAGCATTTTAATAGAAGTGTTATGATCAACACTACTAGTTGGAAGAGCTTCTACCCACTTAGTAACGTAATCAACAACAACTAAAATATGTGTAAATCCATTAGAGGCAGGAAAAGGCCCCATATATTCAAAGCCCCAAACATCAAATGGTTCATGTAGCGACCCGACCTCAGACGGTCAAGCCTACGTATCTGTCATGCCATCCTGGATCAGTATCTTTGGCACACACAGTACATCAATGTATATATCGAAGTGCAATCACATGTATAAATAACGTAAAATGATATATACCTCATAATACTCAGTGAAACAATCAAGCGGGTGTGGAGTCCCATCAACGCCATCGGCGAGTTGAGTGTAGACCGTAACCACAGTATCGTAACTCTTACTGCGTCGAGGAAATATACGCAACATGATACGTTGCAGCCGTGTAGGTCAGTACATTGAATGTACCGGCAAGATCACAACATGAATAAACAGATGGTAAAACTATACTATATGCAATTTGGCTTTATGGCTCTGTATCTGAGTTTTGTTTGCGTAAAAGCTGATTTTATTTTTCCTACATCAAAAGAATAAATGAAGTCTGTACTATGGAGTTTTCTATCATGACATGGTTCCGCCAACCGATGTCTCATAGCCCAAAATCATCATAAGTTGCCCACAATTAAGTTATCGGTCCGGTGTTGAGAGTTAGAGATAGATCCAAGTCCAGATGCTCAAATTGTCCGTGAATCGGGACACGGCTAATCGATTAGGTTATAACCCTCTGCAGAGGTTTGTACACTTTACCCGCAAGATTCGATCCCTCTCTTTGCGTTCTCGCACTTCGAGGTGTTTGAGAACAAGATGATCAAACATGGTCTTCCGAAGAGTTCCTCGACCTTTGTCGGTACCCATCCAATCCTACCGTCCTTCTACATCTGCTAGTACCGTCCCAGCCAGAGTCACAACTAAGGTCGACCAAGCGAGCCCATAATGACTTGCGGTTGCAGGTAAGCTTCCGGGCGTGAAGTATTCTTCCGTCTCTTTGAGTCTGGGTGAAGCTTTCCGCAAGATGTCATGGCGCTTCTCCATGCATCCCGACCAACCACTTTGGTTTCTCCAGGTGCCGTCACAAATCCTTCACCCAAGAGTGTGTATTGAAAATCCTGTCTCGAGTCTTGAAGTCTTGAGGTCTTGAAGATGCAGTCCTTGCAGATTCCATCATGGAGTTGTCGTCATTGACGTAGAGTTCTCCTTCTTCACACCACTCGAGCACTCATACCAAACCCGTCTACTATAGCGTAGCATTAAAACAAATAACGTCCGGGCTTGGTAACAGGGGTGATGGGTTCCTACCTCATGCATACTACTCAACTACAAGGATTCAATAACACTACTGAGGGGTGGTTGCAATGGTGCCACTAAATGCAATAAAACATAGGTAAGAAAAGCATGGTCAAAGTGAACTTGCCTGGTTGACGATCTTCGAAAAAACTAGGGTTTCGTGGTAGCAATCTTCGCACTCCGGAAATTCTACCGAGGCAAACAATAACTATAATAAGCACATAGCATAACATCACTTAACACAATAACATAACAATAGCAACATAACACAACAAAACAACCAAACCAAATCCAAAAGAAAAACTCAAATAAAGGCCACTCAAAGTTTTCCCTACTTCAAACAATAACAAAAATAGTTTTATATAATAAAAATTTCTTAATATAACCTAATCATGGTTTTAGGTTAACTTAACAGAAAAGGATTCACTAAGCAACTAGGAGCAAAAATAATTAACTAAAAGCTATTATAAAACTCATACTAGGCCTAATCCAATTTCTATTAAGAAAAATAATTTAAAACTTTTATTAATTATAAATAAAAGTTCATCTACTAGAATGACAGAAACTAACCTAGAATAACTAATCACAAGTTAAGAATAAATTAATTTACTAATTAATTAATTAGGAAAAGCAGAACTAGTTAATTAATTAGGATTAATAGGATTCTGTCTAAAACTAATTATTTATTAATCCTAAAATACCCAAATTAATTTCTAGGGTTTGGCACTGTCAAAATAAAGTGGTGACAAAAAGAATCATGCAAAAATAATTTTTCTAACTAAAGTTATAGCAGATTTACTATTCTGACTAAAACTAAATTATAGCATTTTTAATTATTTTTAACATAGCTAAATATATATTCTACAGAAACTACATAAAATTTGCAATCCAACAAAAAAGAATCATCTAAAAATAATAAACAGAATAAAAGATATGAATTTTTGAAAGCAGAAACTATTACGCTAAAGCAGAAAATCAAATTAAAAAGAAAAAGGCCTAATGGGCCTAAAGCGTATACAATGCGTAGTTTAGTCTAAACAGGCCTAGGGTTTAAACTAACGAACCGCCTAATAAAATAAACCTAAACTAAATAATAAACCGATCGGGCGGCCGGTTTCTAACTAAAACCTACCCCTTGGGGCTTCTAATCTAGGCCATCGATCCACGACCTGGACGGGGAGGGTGGCCGGGACTCACCGGATTCTCGGGCGACGCACGGGCGGCGCGAGAGTGCCCGAGGCGTCAAGGCTGGCGAAGCCATGAAGTCGCCGGGAGACGCAGACGAGCACGGGGGAGGGTTCGTGGTGTTGGGAGGTCGGGGTGGACCAGGTGGCGTCGTGGCGACTTTGGCGGAGGAGGGTTCGGTGCTCCGGTGAGCTCGGGAGGGAGAGGAGAGGGTCGGCGTCGCTAGGGGGGGAATGGGTGCGGAGCCTCGGCTTTTATAGCCAGGGGTCGAGGTGGTTCGGAAGGGCATCGGGTGTGGGGATCCGGATCCTTGGGATCCGGTGGATCTCCAGCGAGCTCGTGGCGTGGGCGAGGAAGGCAGGCGGGGCCAGGGTCGATGGGAGAGAGAGGAGGGTTGGCGGTCGTGAAGCACAGGGGTTCATGAGGGGTGGTGAGCTGGCTGGCTGGCTCTGGGTGGCAGTTAGGGCACTGGTGGGCAGTGGTGGGGGCTTTGTGGCTGGGCAGGGGGCTGGCGCTGGGGTTTTTATTTTTATTTTTTTAATAAAACTAAAACAAAAATAAAACCAAATCTAAAAATAATTTATATAGGGTATATATATACCAAAATAGGGGAATATTCCCTTTCATTTGAACATTTTTCCAGAAGCAAAATCCAAACTTCATAAAAATCTATTTTTTTCAAATTCAAATAAATTTCAGATTTGAATCCAAATCTTTTGGCATTGTTTCCTCTGATATTTTTGGAGTGTCATGTTTGCTCCTCTCATACTTTTGATCAAGTATTTATCTGGCTTAGTTTTTGAAATGTTTCCCACATGCCAAAGTTTGAAATTCAAATTCAAAACTCAAAATTTGAAAGAGGGTTTCAAAGCACTTTCAAATGATTTTCAACTTGATTCATTATAACTTCCAACTCCTATTTCATATAATTGAAGAAGTCATTTTATCTTCCCTCATGAAAATCATTGAGTTGCATAAAGCTTTGGATTTGAAAACTTCCCAAATGAAATTCAATTCTTTTTCCAAAACCCTATTCATTTCAAAATGGAAGAAGTCATGTCATCTTCACTTCTAGGTTTTGGTGTTGCAATGAACTTGAGTTCAATTGGGATCCAAAATGCAAGATGGAAAGTTTGGGAAAGTCATTTCATTCCCTCTCATTCAACTTTCAAAAGTTTCAATTTCCACTCAATTCCATTCAATCAATCACCAAACAATCGACAACAACCATAGTTATTTATTTATTATAACATTCCAAAATTTAGAATTTTGGGATGTTACAAACCTACCACACTTAAAATGAATCTCGTCCTCGAGATTCAAGAGGCTAACAAGAAAAGGTTAGGGGTTGGGGTCTTCTAGCAAATGTTGCAGTCGGAAAGGTCCGGTGGGCTACCACACTTAAAATCAAGGTTACGGTTCCAATAAACTCAGATACTTCCTCCTTATTCTTGTGATTGTCGGTCTTCTCGAGATATTAAGGATAATTCCTTCTCTGGGCTCTTAGGTAGTGGCATAACCTTTTCCTCAATTCTATTGTCCTTTACTCTTGGTAAGGTTATTCGAGACTGGGTCTTCATAGGCGGCCAGATGCAGCGCCAATTCTAAACAAATATCGGTATCTCATGGTGGTCAACGATTTATGGTTTCCCTAAGAAACGGGTGCAGTTTGAACCTCACCGTATAACCTACGGTTGGCAACAAGCTACTGCCGTGTACAAGGGAAAAAATACCTATACCTTTCTAAGGTTTAAACAAGGTTTTGATCGTCGTCTCTCTACTATAGGTAAGTCACTCAGATTTTACCATCCCATATAGCAAAGCGAATAATAAGAGTAAGTCGGTATGGTGATCAATCCATCCCGCACCCAAATCATTACCTTGTACATGGTTTAGCGAATCTCGCATTCTAACACTCGGTCATCCTCACAAGCATTGCAGAATTTCTCTTGTCGGCGAACCAAGTTCGGAAAAATCCATTGATTCTGCAGGCCAAACAAACATCTATCGTTCCTTAATAACTCTCAGGTTTTGCGTAAACTCCTATAGAATAAATCGCTCGGTTGATCAAATCGTAGTCTATTCCCAAAATTTCTTTCTCCAAAGGGTACTTGATCCTTATTAATTCTTGGGCACGTGGGTTTATGGCCCACTTCAACACTAGTGCAGCTTTAACTCATCCTTGGGGTAACTCTCTTGTTCCATATTACACATCTTTTAAATCCGGTAGTACTGTTTCTTCATACCATCATATCAAAAGCAAAATTCCAACTTTTTTTTCCTTGAACTACAGTCCGTGGAATATATATTTTCTTATCCATTAGTCTAGTCTTCTTCACAGGTACTACCACCCTAAAAATGAAATTCACAAATCCATCCATAGACCATATTTTTCTCATATCCTCGAAAATGGTCAAAATCCGTGTTCATAGAGTAACAACTCATACAATTAAACATATGAAAACATGTCACCTTAACTTTATTGATTTCATGAATCCATTACAAACTCGAGCACCCATTACATAACTCAACTCATTGAGCTCATGAAAATGAAATTGCTTTCTACTACTCTTATTATCCATATCAAAATTCCAACTACTCAACTCCAGTTTTCATCTTGTCGGGACATTTAATAGCATAATGTCCTGCCTTCTTGTAGCGAAAACAAATGACTTCCGACATGTCTCGGGGCTTCTTTGTGATTATGCGGGCTCCTTGGATTCTTGGCTTCTTTTACGGGCATTTACTAGCGAAATGACCTAAATCCTTGCACCTGTAACAAGTGATATGACTTAGGTCCTTCTCTGCCAAAAATTGTGTTGTTCTCGGGTTGCCTTCTTTTTCTCTTCTGGAATTCTCTGTAATGATCAGAGTTTCTATCTCCAGAGGGTCAAACTTCACTTCATTGCCGGGAAATATCCTGGATACTCCTTTCTTTCCTTGGTGCAATCTTGTGAAAAATGTCCTTCTTCTCCACATGAATAGCGAGCATTGGAGTAAAATCTGTCGAGACCTTCTCCATCCGGTCGTCAACACTTTCATTCATTACTGGTTCTTCTAGGTCTTCTTTGAGGGTTTCTTTCATTCCATCTTCCCGCTTGGAACAGTTTGTTGCACCATGGAGTAAATGTGACCTTTGCAGGGTAGTGGGTGGTTCCTTCACACAGGAAGCAAGTCACACAGCTAGTTGGGCATTCCTCGGTGGGTGTTTCTCCTCACAATGAGGGCATCCATCTTTGTGTTCCTCTGGGTGTGTCCTATTTCTCCATAAATCTTGCAGGCACAAGGTTTTCTTCTTGGTGTATCATTGTGCTTCCGGATAAGACGTGATCTCATCAGGGTCTTCTTGAATTCCTCCCAAGTTCTTGCTCTTTTACATCCTTGTATGGATTGATGCATTCTCCACCAGGTTGCATGCACTTTACGTAAAAATCTTGAAAGAGCGTATTGGACCTCATACTTTCTTGAAACCAAATTGTTCCCCAAGTGATTCTCCATGTTCTGCATCCATAGCTCGCCTCCGACTGAGTCTTGGTCCAGAGAATATCAGTCCAACTTCATTCATCATCTATGGGGTTCAAGGGTTTTAGGGTGAGATGAGAGAGAGGTGGGGAGGGATATACACACAATACAAACAATAGTTTTTGAAGAAACAAGTTTTACTTTGTGGCTGTCGGAAAACATCAAACAAATGACAGCTCACACATCGTCGCATCTAACGTAAGTGTGTAATGAGGGTTTGGTCTTCTAAAGGTCAAATATTTCTTCAGGAACTTCAAATCTTGAGTCTTCAACTGTTGTAGCTTCTAATACATGGTGAAATCCTCTTTACTCTGAAGGGGTCATCAGTTCTCCGATATCAAATCCTTCTTGGAGCGTCTTGATTGATCCTCCGGGTGATCAAAGGATAAGGGTATATTCTAACTATTTGAGGTGAGAGGGTCTATTTGATAAAATCAGAAAAGATGAGAAGTAAGAGTCTTTTTGTAAATAAAGTTTTGAGATATCCTGTCCTAAGGGCTTTTCCGGTTTCTAGGGTCACGTCCTATGATCAACATGTGCTCGATACCATATTCATGGCGACCCGACCTCGAGGGCAGTCAAGCCTACGTATGTATCTGTGCCATCCTCGGATCAAGATATCTTTGGCACACACAGTACATCAATGTATATATCGAAGTGCAATCACATGTATAAATAACGTAAAATGATATATACCTCATAATACTCAGTGAAACAATCAAGCGGGTGTGGAGTCCCATCAACGCCATCGGCGAGTTGAGTGTAGACCGTAACCACGTATCGTAACTCTTACTCGTCGAGGAAATATACGCAACATGATACGTTGCAGCCGTAGGTCAAGATTACATTGAATGTACCGGCAAGATCACAACATGAATAAACAGATGGTAAAACTATACTATATGCAATTTGGCTTTATGGCTCTGTAGACGAGTTTTGTTTGCGTCAAAGCTGATTTTATTTTTCCTACATCAAAAGAATAAATGAAGTCTGTACTATGGAGTTTTCTATCATGACATGGTTCCGCCAACCGATGTCTCATAGCCCAAAATCATCATAAGTTGCCCACAATTAAGTTATCGGTCCGGTGTTGAGAGTTAGAGATAGATCCAAGTCCGGATGCTCAAATTGTAAAATGGCAGGGGACACGGCTAATCGATTAGGTTATAACCCTCTGCAGAGGTTTGTACACTTTACCCGCAAGATTCGATCCCTCTCTTTGCGTTCTCGCACTTCAGGTGTTTGAGAACAAGATGGCGAAACATGGTCTTAGAAGAGTTCCTCGACCACCTTTGTCGGTACCCATCCAATCCTACCGTCCCTTCTACATCTGCTAGTACCGCCCACCAGAGTCACAACTAAGGTCGACCAAGCCAGAGCCCATAATGACTTGCGGTTGCACAGGTAAGCTTCCGGGCGTGAAGTATTCTTCCGTCTCTTTGAGTCTGGGTAAAGCTTTCCGCAAGATGTCATGGCGCTTCTCCATGCATCCCGGCCAACCACTGGTTTCTCCAGGGTGCCCGTCGGCAAATCCTTCACCCGAGTGTGTATTGAAAATCCTGTCTCGAGTCTTGAAGTCTTGAGGTCTTGAAGATGCAGTCCTTGCAGATTCCATCATGGAGTTGTCGTCATTGACGTAGAGTTCTCCTTCTTCACACCACTCTCGAGCACTCATACCAAACCCCGTCTACTATAGCGTAGCATTAAAACAAATAACGTCCGGGCTTGGTAACAGGGTGATGGGTTCCTACCTCATGCATACTACTCAACTACAAGGATTCAATAACACTCTTTGAGGGGTGGTTGCAATGGTGCCACTAAATGCAATAAAACATAGGTAAGAAAAGCATGGTCAAAGTGAACTTGCCTGGTTGACGATCTTCGAAAAAACTAGGGTTTCGTAGTAGCAATCTTCGCACTCCGGAAATTCTACCGAGGCAAACAATAACTATAATAAGCACATAACATAACATCACTTAACACAATAACATAACAATAGCAACATAACACAACAAAACAACCAAACCAAATCCAAAAGAAAAACTCAAATAAAAGGCCACTCAAAGTTTTCCCTACTTCAAACAATAACAAAAATAGTTTTATATAATAAAATTTCTTAATATAACCTAATCATGGTTTTAGGTTAACTTAACAGAAAAGGATTCACTAAGCAACTAGGAGCAAAAAGAATTAACTAAAAAGCTATTATAAAACTCATTCTAGGCCTAATCCAATTTCTATTAAGAAAAATAATTTAAAACTTTTATTAATTATAAATAAAAGTTCATCTACTAGAATGACAGAAACTAACCTAGAATAACTAATCACAAGTTAAGAATAAATTAATTTACTAATTAATTAATTAGGAAAACAGGAACTAGTTAATTAATTAGGATTAATAGGATTCTGTCTAAAACTAATTATTTATTAATCCTAAAATACCCAAATTAATTTCTAGGGTTTGGCACTGTCAAAATAAAGTGGTGACAAAAGAATCATGCAAAAATAATTTTTCTAACTAAAGTTATAGCAGATTTACTATTCTGACTAAAACTAAATTATAGCATTTTAATTATTTTTAACATAGCTAAATATATATTCTACAGAAACTACATAAAATTTGCAATCCAACAAAAAAGAATCATCTAAAAATAATAAACAGAATAAAAGATATGAATTTTTGAAAATGAAACTATTCTGCTAAAACAGAAAATCAAATTAAAAAGAAAAAGGCCTAATGGGCCTAAAGCGTATACTGTCGTAGTTTAGTCTAAACGGGCCTAGGGTTTAAACTAACGAACCGGCCTAATAAAATAAACCTAAACTAAATAATAAACCGATCGGGCCGGCGGTTTTCTAACTAAAACCTACCCCTTGAGGCTTCTAATCTAGGCCATCGATCTACGATCGGACGGGGAGTCTTGCCAGGGACTCACCGGATTCCGGCGACGGCGGGCGGGCGAGAGTGCTCCGAGGCGTCAAGGCCGGCGAAGCCATGAAGTCGTCGGGGAGACGCGCACGAGCACGGGGAGGGTTCAGTGGTGTTGGGGAGGTCGGGGTGGACTGTGGTGGCGTCGTGGCGACTTTGGCGTGAGGAGGGTTCAGTGCTCCGGTGAGCTCGGGAGGGAGAGGGAGAGGGGTCCGGCGTCGCTAGGGGGAATGGGTGCGGAGCCTCGGCTTTTATAGCCGGGGGTCGGGGGTGGTTCGGAAGGGCATCGGGCTGTCGGGATCCGGATCGCCGGGATCCGGTGGATCTCCAGCGAGCTCGTGGCGTGGGCGAGGAAGGAAGGCAGGCGGGGCCATGGTCGATGGGAGAGAGAGGAGGTTGGGCGGTCGGCCAAGCACAGGGGTTTCGGCGAGGGTGAGGTGGTGGTGGCTGGCTGGCTCTAAGTGGCAGTTGGGCCGCTGGTGGGCAGTGGTGGGGGCTTGGCTGGGCAGAGGGCTGGCTGGCGCTGGGGTTTTTTTTATTTTTTTTTAATAAAACTAAAAACAAAAATAAAACCAAATCTAAAAATAATTTATATAGGGTATATATATACCAAAATGATCAGGGGAATATTCCCTTTCATTTGAACATTTTTCCAGAAGCAAAATCCAAACTTCATAAAATCTAATTTTTTCAAATTCAAATAAATTTCAGATTTGAATCCAAATCTTTTGGCATTGTTTCCTCTGATATTTTTGGAGTGTCATGTTTGCTCCTCTCATACTTTTGATCAAGTATTTATCAGGCTTAGTTTTTGAAATGTTTCCCACATGCCAAAGTTTGAAATTCAAATTCAAAACTCAAAATTTGAAAGAGGGTTTCAAAGCACTTTCAAATGATTTTCAACTTGATTCATTATAACTTCCAACTCCTATTTCATATAATTGAAGAAGTCATTTTATCTTCCCTCATGAAAATCATTGAGTTGCATAAAGCTTTGGATTTGAAAACTTCCCAAATGAAATTCAATTCTTTTTCCAAAACCCTATTCATTTCAAAATGGAAGAAGTCATGTCATCTTCACTTCTAGGTTTTTGGTGTTGCAATGAACTTGAGTTCAATTGGGATCCAAAAATGCAAGATGGAAAGTTTGGGAAAGTCATTTCATTCCCTCTCATTCAACTTTCAAAAGTTTCAATTTCCACTCAATTCCATTCAATCAATCAGTCAAACAATCAGACAACAACCATAGTTATTTATTTATTATAACATTCCAAAATTCTGAATTTATCACAAGCAAACACTACTGCTAATTGTTCCTTTTAGGTAGTAGCATAATTTCTTTGAGCATTGTCTAGAGTCTTACTAGCATAATGGATAACATTTAATTTCGTATCAACTCTTTGCCCTAGAACAGCACCTACAGCATAATCACTAGCATCACACATAATTTCAAAGGGTAAATTCCAATCAAGTGGCTGAACAACAGGTGCAGAGACTAATGCTTTCTTAAGTATTTCAAATGCTTATACACAATCATCATCAAAGACAAATGGTACATCTTTTTGTAATAAATTAGTCAGAGGCCGAGAAACTTTTGAGAAGTCCTTAATGAACCTCCTATAAAACCCGGCGTGACCAAGGAAACTTCTTATATCTTTGATGTCCTTGGGACATGGCATCTTTTCAATAGCATCAACCTTGGCTTTATCAACTTCAATACCTCTTTCAGAAACTTTGTGCCCCAAGGCAATACCTTCATTAACCATAAAGTGGCACTTTTCCCAATTCAAGACAAGATTAGTTTCTTCACATCTCTGCAAAACTCAATCAAGATTGCTCAAACAATCATCAAAAGAGGATCCATAGACGGAAAAGTCGTCCATGAAAACATCACAAATCTTTTCACAAAAGTCAGAGAATATAGCCATCATGCATCTTTGAAAGGTAGCAGGTGCATTACATAAACCAAAAGGCATACGTCTATAAGCAAAAGTACCAAAAGGGCATGTAAAAGTAGTCTTTGATTGATCTTTATCAAACCACGGTATTTGAGAGAAACCAGAATAACCATCTAGAAAGCAATAATGTGTATGTTTACATAATCTTTCTAGCATTTGATCAATAAAAGGTAAGGGGTAATGATCTTTCTTAGTAGCTTTATTTAATTTGCGGAAATAAATTACCATCCTATAACCTGTGATAATTCTTTGCGGAATCAATTCATCTTTATCATTAGGGACAACAGTAATACCTACCTTCTTAGGGACACAATGGATAGGACTTACCCACTGACTATCAGCAACGGGATAAATTATACCTGCTTCGAGAAGCTTGAGTATTTCTTTTCTTACCACTTCTTTCATTTGAGGATTCAAACGTCGTTTAGGATCACGAACTGGTTTGGCATCCGCTTCCAAATTTATTTTATGCTGACATAGAGTGGGACTAATGCCCTTAAGATAATCAAGAGTATATCCAATAGCGGCACGGTGCTTCTTCAGAGTTTTCAATAATCTTTCTTCTTCGTGCTTTGAAAGGTTAGCACTAATAATAACAGGATATATTTTCTTTTCATCAAGATAAGCATATTTAAGATTATCAGGCAACGGTTTAAGCTCAAACACGGGATCACCCTTGGGTGGAGGAGGATCCCCTAGGATTTCAACAGGCAAATTATGTTGCAGAATAGGTTCCTATTTAAAGAATACTTCATCTATTTCCCTTCTTTCATTCATGAACATCTCATTTTCATGGTCTTGAAAATAGTGTTCCAAAGGATCACTAGGAGGTACGGCAATAGAAGCAAGACCAATAATTTCATCTTTACTAGGCAATTCTTCCTCACGATGTTGTTTACTAAATTTAGAGAAATTAAACTCATGAACCATATCATCCAAGCCAATAGTAACAACATTATTTTCGCAATCTATCCTAGCATTAACGGTGTTCAAGAAGGGTCTACCAAATATAATGGGACAAAAGCTATCTTGTGGAGAACCAAGAACAAGAAAATCAGCGGGATATTTAGTTTTCCCACACAAGACTTCAACATCTCTAACAATTCCCACAGGCGATATGGTATCTCTATTGGCAAGTTTAATTGTAACATCAATATCTTCTACCTCAGCGGGTGCAATTTCATGCTTAATTTCTTCATACAAGGTAATAGGTATAACACTAGCACTAGGACCCATATCACATAAGCCATGATAACAATGATCTCCTATTTTAACAGAAATAACAGGTATGCCTACCACAGGTCTATGTTTATCTTTAGCACACGGTTTAGCAATTCTAGCAGTTTCACCACAGAATTGAATAACATGCCCATCAATATTATCAGACAAGAGATCTTTAGCAATATCAATATTAGGTTCTACTTTAACTTGCTCAGGAGGTGTATAAGTTCTAATATTGCTTTTACGAACAACAGTTGAAGCTTTAGCATGATGCTTTACTCTAACAGGGAAAGGTGGTTTCTCAACATAAGAAGTAGGAACAATAGGATCATTATAAGTGACAGTCTTTTCTTCAACTTTAATAGGTGCAGCTACTTTTACTTCTATGGGAGGATGATATTTAAACCACTTCTCCTTAGGGAGATCAACATAAGTAGCAAAAGATTCACGTAAATAAGCTACTATCTCGAGTCAAGTCCATATTTAGTGCTAAACTTACGGAAAATATCGGTATCCATAAAAGATTTAACACAATCAAACTTAGGTGTCATACCTGACTCCTTACCTTCGTCGAGGTCCCAATCTTCAGAGTTGCGTTTAATTCTATCCAATAAATTCCGTTTAAATTCAATAGTCTTCATCATAAAAGAGCCAGCACAAGAGGTATCGAGCATGGTGCGATTGTTATGAGAAAGCCGAGCATAGAAATTCTGAAGAATTGTCACTTTTGAGAGCTCATGATTGGGGCATCAATATAACATTGATTTAAGCCTCCCCCAAGCTTGAGCGATGCTTTCTCCTTCATGAGGCCAAAATTATATATATAATTGCGATCACGATGAACAAGATGCATAGGGTAATACTTTTGCTGAAATTCCAATTTCAATCTTTTATAGTTCCATGATCTCGTATCATCACATAGCCTATACCATGTCAATGCGTCTTCCTTCAAAGATAAAGGGAAGACCTTCTTCTTAAAAACATCATCGGGTATACCCGCAAGCATAAATAAACCACAAACTTCATCCACATAGAGTAGATGTTCATCAGGATGCTTTGTTCCATCTCCAGTAGAAGTATCAGCTAGTAGTTTTTCCATCATACCCAAAGGAACTTCAAAAGGAGTTTCATTTTCAATAGGTTCAGTAGGTTGAGGAGCAACTCTTTGCTCTACTGGACGGGGTGAAGATACCCCGAACAAGCCCCTCAAAGAATTACTTTCCATAGTAACAAGTGACAGAAAATTTCATCACACTATATAAATTTTTCTTTACCAAAGGCGCTACACTCCCCGGCAACGGCGCCAGAAAAGAGTCTTGATGACCCACAAGTATAGGGGATCTATCGTAATCCTTTCGATAAGTAACAGTATCAAACCAAACGAGGAGCAGAAGGAAATGATAAGCAGTTTTCAGCAAGGTATTCTCTGCAAGTACTGAAATAAGTGGTAACAGATAGTTTTGTGATAAGGTAAATTGTAACGAGCAACAAGTAACAAAAGTAAACACGGTGCAGCAAGGTGGCCCAATCCTTTTGTAGCATAGGACAAGCCTGGACAAACTCTTATGATAGGAAAAGCACTCCTGAGGACACATGGGAATATCGTCAAGCTAGTTTTCATCACGCTCATATGATTCGCGTTTGATACTTTGATAATTTGATATGTGGGTGGACCGGTGCTTGGGTGTTGTTCTTACTTGAACAAGCATTCCACTTATGATTAACCTCTATTGCAAGCATCCGCAACTACAACAAAAGTATTAAGGTAAACCTAACCATAGCATGAAACATATGGATACAAAACAGCCCTTACGAAACAACGCATAAACTAGGGTTTAAGCTTCATCACTCTAGCAACCCATCATCTACTTATTACTTCCCAATGCCTTCCTCTAGGCCCAAATAATGGTGAAGTGTTATGTAGTCGACGTTCACATAACACCACTAGAGGCTAGACAACATACATCTAATCAAAATATTGAACGAATACCAAATTCACATGACTATTAATAGCAAGACTTCTCCCGTGTCCTCAGGAACAAACGTAACTACTCACAAAGCATATTCATGTTCATAATCAGAGGGTTAATAATATGCATAAAGGATCTGAACATATGATCTTCCACCAAGTAAACCAACTAGCATCAACTACAAGGAGTAATCAACACTACTAGCAACCTACTAGCACCAATCCCGGACTTGGAGACAAGAATTGGATACAAGAGATGAACTAGGGTTTGGAGATGAGATGGTGCCGGTGAAGATGTTGATGGAGATTGCCCTCTCCCGATGAGAGGAGCGTTGGTGATGATGATGACGATGATTTCCCCCTCCCGGAGGGATGTGTCCCCGGCAGAACAGCTCCGCCGGAGCCCTAGATTGGTTCCGCCAAGGTTCCGCCTCGTGGCGGCGGAGTCTAGTCCCGATAGGTTGCCTCCGATTTTTTTCTCATCGAAAGACTTCATATAGGAGAAGATGGGCATCGGAGAGCCACCAGGGGGCCCACGAGGTAGGGGGCGCGCCCCAGGGGGGACCACCCTCGTGAGCTAGGTGTAGGCCCCCTGGCCTTCATCTTTGGCGACGATTTTTCTTTATTTATTTTAAGACACTCCGTGGAGTTTCAGGACTTTTGGAGTTGCACAGAATAGGTCTCCAATATTTGCTCCTTTTCCACCGAATTCCAGTAAGCATTCTCCCTCTTCATGTAACCCTTGTAAAATAAGAGAGAATAGCCATAAGTATTGTGACATAACATGAAATAACAGCCCATAATGCGATAAATATCGATATAAAAGCATGATGCAAAATGGACGTATCAACGTATCAAGCATCCCCAAGCTTAATTCCTGCTCATCCTAGAGTAGGTAAATGATAAAAACAGAATTTTTGATGTGGAATGCTACCTAGCATAATTTTATAAGTAATTCTCTTTATTGTGGCATGAATGTTCAGATCCGAAAGATTCAAGACAAAAGTTTAATATTGACATAAAAATAATAATACTTCAAGCATACTAACTAAGCAATTATGCCTTCTCAAAATAACATGGCCAAAGAAGGCTTATCCCTACAAAATCATATAGTTTGGCTATGCTTCATTTTCATCACACAAAAATGCTCTCATCACGCACAAACCCGGTGACAAGCCAAGCAATTGTTTCATACTTTAGTAATCTCAAACTTTTTTCAACTTTCACGCAATACATGAGCGTGATCCATGGACATAGCACTATGGGTGGAATAGAATATAATGATGGGGGTTGTGAGGAGAAGACAAAAAAGGAGAAAGTATCACATTGACGCGACGAATCAATGGACTAGGGAGATGCCCATCAATTGATGTCAATGCAAGGAGTAGGGATCTCCATGCAACGGATGCACTAGAGCTATAAATGTATGAAATCTCAACAAAAGAAACAAAGTGGGTGTGCATCCAACTTGCTTGCTCACAAAGACCTAGGACATTTGAGGAAGACCATTGTTGGAATATACAAGCCAAGTTCTGTAATGAAAAATTCCCACTAGTATATGAAAGTGACAAAACAAGAGACTCTCTATCATGAAGCTCATGGTGCTACTTTGAAGCACAAGTGTGGAAAAAGGATTACAACTCTATTAATGATGATCATCACACTTCTATTTATTTACAACTCGATGATTACAACTCGATACTAGAACAAAATATGACTCTATATGAATGCCTCCGGCGGTGTACCGGGATGGGCAATGAATCAAGAGTGACATGTATGATAAATTATGCATGGTGGCTTTGCCACATACACGATGTCAACTACATGATCATGAAAGGCAATATGACAATGATGAAGCGTGTCATAACAAATGAAACGGTGGAAAGTTGCATGGTAACATATCTCGAAATGGCTATGGAAATGCCATAATTGGTACGTATGGTGGCTGTTTTGAGGAAGATATAAGGAGGTTTATATGTGATAGAGCATATCGTATCACGGGATTTGGATGCACCGGCGAAGTTTGCACCAACTCTCATGGTGAGAAAGGGAAATGCACGGTACCAAAGAGGCTAGCAATGATGGAAAGGTGAAAGTGCGTATAATCCATGGACTCAACATTAGTCATAAAGAACTCACATACTTATTGCAAAAATCTACAAGTCATCAAAAACCAAGCATTACACGCATGCTCCTAGGGGGATAGATTGGTAGGAAAAGACCATCGCTCGTCCCCGACCGCCACTCATAAGGATGAGAATCAAAGAACACCTCATGTTTCAAATTTGTCACAAAACGGTTACCATACGTGCATGCTACGGGACTTGCAAACTTCAACACAAGTATTTCTCAAATTCACAACTACTCAACTAGCATGACTCTAATATCACCATCTTCATATCTCAAAACAATCATCAAGTATCAAACTTCTCATTGTATTCAATGCACTTTTTATGAGTTTTTATTATACCCATCTTGGATGCCTATCATATTAGGACTAATTTTATAGCCAAAGAAAATTACCATGCTGTTCTAAAGAACTCTCAAAATAATATAAGTGAAGCATGAGAGATCAATAATTTCTATAAAATAAAACCACCACCGTGCTCTAAAAAGATATAAGTGAAGCACTGGAGCAAAATTATCTAGCTCAAAAGATATAAGTGAAGCACATAGAGTATTCTAATAAATTCCGATTCATGTGTGTGTCTCCAAAAGGTGTGTACATCAAGGATGATTGTGGTAAACTAAAAAGCAAAGACTTAAATCATACAAGACGCTCCAAGCAAAACACATATCATTTGGTGAATAAAAATATAGCCTCAAGTAAAGTTACCGATGGACGAAGGCGAAAGAGGGGATGCATTCCGGGGCATCCCCAAGCTTAGGCTTTTGGTTGTCCTTGAACTTTACCTTGGGGTGCCTTGGGTGTGACGCCGCGATTCAATCGTACACTAATCATACACGCAAACGTGTACGATCAAGATCAAGGACTCACGGGAAGATATCACAACACAACTCTACAAATAAAAATAAGTCATACAAGCATCATAATACAAGCCAGGGGCCTCGAGGGCTCGAATACAAGTGCTCGATCATAGGCAGTCACGGAAGCAACAATATCTGAGTACGGACATAAGTTAAACAAGTTTGCCTTAAGAAGGCTAGCACAAAGCGGGATCTGAGATCGAAAGAGGCGCAGGCCTCCCGCAGGGACCCTCCTAACTACTCACAGTCGCCGTCGGTAGGCTGCGTAGTAGTAGGTGCCTCCAGTGTAATAGTCGTCATCGGCGGTGGCGTCGCTCCTGGGCTCCATCGTGCAGTTGCAGCAATCGAGTAGAGATAGGGGAAAAGGGGGAACAAGGCAACCGTGAGTACTCATCCAAAGTACTGCAAGCAAGGAGCTACACTACATATGCATGGATATATGTGTAAAGGGCCATATCGATGATGAACTACGAGAATGCGAGAATAATAGGGGGATAGCTAATCACGCCGAAGACTACGCCACAGCAGCCTCCGCCTTGCGACATGTTGCGAGAGTAGTGAAGTCCTCCAAGTAACATCACATAGCAATAATCCTACCCGGCGATCCCTCCTCATTGCCACGAGAGAGAGCGGCCACGGTTGTATCCGGCACTTGGAAGGGTGTGTTTTATTAAGTATCCGATTCTAGTTGTCATAAGGTCAAGGTACAACTCCAAGTCGTCACATTACCGAAGATCACGGCTATTCGAATAGATTAACTTCTGCAGGGTGCACCACATAACCCATCACGCTTGATCCCATTTGGCCGGACACACTTTTCTGGGTCATGCCCGGCCGCGGAAGATCAACACGTCGCAGCCCCACCTAGGCTCAAGAGAGAGGTCAGCACGCCGGTCTAAACCTAAGCGCCGCAGTGCAGGCCCATCGCCTGAGCACACACACTTGCGTTGCGTGGCGGCGGAGGCAGACCTAGCCTAGTGGCATTCGGTCCAATCCGTGGCGCGGCCGCTTCGGGCCGACGTCACGAAGTGCCGGTGATACCACGGCCGAGTGCCCATATCTTTCCCACGTAGTTGGTTAGTGCGTATAGGCCCGTAGCGGACTCGGATCAAATACCAAGATCTCGTTAAGCGTGTTAAGTATCATGAGCGAGCGCCGAGCAGGCCAGCCCACCTCTCTCCTAGGCGGTCTCAACCTGCCTGTCGCTCATACAAAGATCCACTCATGGGTGCTCCACAAGCCGACCCGACTTTAGTCACCACATGTATCATGTATAAAGTATATAGTATATACCGTGATCACCTCCCGAGTGATCAAGGCCCGATAGTATAGCATGCCAGACGGACAAGAATATAGGGCCACAGATGGAAATACTAGCATCCTATACTAAGCGATAGGATAGCGGTAAAAGGTAACAATGATAATAGCAAGGACGGGCTATGCATCGAGGATAGGTATAATGAAAAGCGATAACATGCTACACTACTCTAATGCAAGCGGTATAGAGAAGAGTAGGCGATATCACAGTGATCAAAGGGGGCTTGCCTGGTTGCTCGCAAGAGAGAGGGTCGTCAACTCCGTAGTCGTCTTGGGCAGCGGCGTCGGTCTCGGTGTCTAAGCGGAAGAAGAGGGAAGAACAATGAATATTTAAGCAAACAGATGCATGACGATGCATGATAAGGCAAAGCGTGATGCTAGGCGTGCCCTAACGCGGTATGTGGTGATACCGGTGAAGGAAACATCCGGAAAGGATCCCGGCGTTTAGCGTTTTGAGGCGGAGGAGCCGGAGGAAAGTTGCGAGTTTGATAGGTTAGGGGTGTGGTGGACGAGCGAGTTGCGTATCCGGAATCGTCTAAATGCGTTACGAGCAACTTTCATGTAGAAAGTATTTTCATCCGAGTTACGGATTAAAAGATATGATTTTCTAAAGATTTAAATCATTTTACGATTTTAATTATATATTTAATTCAACATTATCCAAAAGCGATTATTGTGATGGCGTAGGCATGACATGACATCGAGTGATGTCGGCAGGTCAACGGGTCGGTTGACGATCAAACCAGATAGGTGGGTCGATGGGACCCACATGTCATTGTCAAGGGCCTTATGAGTTTTAAAACTAACTAAAATGGGTTAATTAGTGGGTGGGCCCCTGTAGTCAGTGTCTAATTAGGTTTTAGTTAATTAATTTAGTTAATTAGCAGTTTACTTATTTGTTTTTATTCATTTTATGGGATGGGGCCCGCATGTCAGTGGCAGTAGCTGCCACGTCAGCGTAGTTGACTAGGTCAACGTGGCGATTAGGGGCCCCTGTGCCCATAAGCGATGACCTGAGGTGGGCCGGGTGTGCCAGCTTCAATGAAGCCGGAGTAGCTCGGCGAGCTCGCCTGACGCCGAGCCGAAGCGTCGGGATTCGCCTACGGGGCATCAAATCGAGCGCCGACGCTTGCGTTCGAACGAGGAGAGTGCCCCGCGGCGTGTGGTGAAGTCGGTTGGGCTCGCGGCTGGCGGAAGCTGCGCTGTGAGCAGCAGGCGGCGACTTCATGCTGGTGGATGTCGGAGGCGGCGGGGAAGCGTGCTACGGAGCAAAAGAAGAGGCTAAGCGAGCTCTACATGAGTGGGCGAAGCTAAGCGGGCCTTTGGGCGAGACCATTTGGTGGCGGAAGCTCATCGGCGATGAGCTCTCGCGATGATGGGCTCGGCACGCGTCTGGCGGCGACTACGAGCACGTTGGGGCGAGGGAAGAGAGCGGAGAGGAAGGAGAGCTCACCGTGGAGCACACAAGGAGGCTCGGTGGCGGTTTAGGAGCTGCAGGGGGGGCGCCTGAGATGAAGAAGACCGATGGCAGCCGGAGATGGGGACGAAGGGGATCCGATGTTGCAGCGCCACCGAGCTCCAGCTGAGGCCACCAGACGAAGGAGTTGACCCTGGCGGAGCTCACCGACAGGTCGGTGGCTGAAGACGCCCGGTGGCGATTGACGGAGGACGGCGGTGATGGCGCTCGGTTGTGGTGGGGAACGAGGGGGCGAGGTGCGGTGGATCTGGAGGGGGGAAGCGCATGGACCGAGGCGAGAGTGGGGGCGAATGGAAAGGGGAGACCGAGGGCGCGCGGCGACGGCGTCCTTATCCACTCGCCGTCACCGGCGAGAGGGTGCGGTGAGGGAGCGCCCTGTTCCGACCGGTCCGAACGAGGAAAGGAGGCGAGGGAGGCGGGCGGTTGACGGATGGGCAGTGGGCTGGTCTGGCTGGTTGCGCCTGTAAAGGGGGGCTGTGGCATGCGGGTGATTCGGTGGCAGTTGGGCGGTCGGCCTGTGGGGAAAAAGGGTTTTCTCCTTTTTGTTTTGTTTTCTTTTCTTTTATTTATTTACTTTTACATTTTTAAATCATTCTAAATTATTTAGGCCTTTTATAAAAATGTGTTTACTACACCATATTTATCTATGTAATGTTTAGTACAACCCGGTCATTTTTATTTTAATGTTTGAATATTTTTATTATTTAGCAAACTTTGAACTTGAACGTTGGACCGGTTTTGATCTAACAATAGATTAGCAACATTAACCGTGGTGACGTGGCACCATTAGCGTGGGATCACTGTAGCTTAATTATCCAGACGTTACAAATCTCCTCCACTACAAGAAATCTCGTCCCGAGATTTAGGAGGTAGAAGGAAAAAGTGCGGGGTATTCATCACGCAGGCGATCCTCGCGTTCCTAAGTGGCTTCATCTTCAGAATGGTGCGACCCTTTGGACTTTGAGGAACTTGATCGCCTCCGGCGTGTGCGGCGTTCAAATTTTAGTCGAGAATGCGGACCGGATGCTCTTTATAGGAGAGGTCCTGCTGCAATTCGAGCACTTCATGATCCTGCTTTCGGATTGGGTCCTTGAAGCAGCGGCCAGCTGGGACACGTGGAACACATCGTGAACACGAGAAAGGTTCGTCGGAAGCTCCGATTGATATGCCACTTTTCCATGCCTTTCGAGAATAGTGAATGGGCCAATATAGCGAGGAGCTAGTTTGCCCTTGATCCGGCGGTGAGCACCCTTCATTGGTGTAACGCGAAGATAGGCCTTTTCGCCGAAGTTGATAGACCATGTCTTTATGATGACGGTCATAATTACTCTTTTGTCGTGGATCGAGCGGTCTTGAGATTCTCGCGAATAATGCGGACTTGTTCTTGGCATGTTGGATAATATCCGGACCAAAGAGTGGATGTTCCCCGATTTGACCCGATTCGGAGGGGTTCGCACTTTCGTCCATATAACACTTTGAAGGGGCCATCTTGAGACTAGCTTGATAGCTATTATTATAAGAGAACTCAGCATACGGAGAGATTCCTCCCATTTCTTGCGAAGGAAATAACACAAGCTCGAAGCATGTCTTAGAGAACTTGGTTGACACGTTCAACTTGCCCTTGTGACTGTGGATGAAACGCAGTACTGAAAGATAAGTGAGTCCACATAGCTTCTTGGAAACTTTCCCAGAATCTTGAAGTGAATAAGCTGCCACGGTCCGAGCTGATAACCAGTGGAATACCGTGAAGTGAAACAATTCTGGACATATAGAGAGTTGCAAGCTGACTAGCAGTGATCGTTTCTTTGTCCGCAAGAATATGAGCAACTTTAGAAAGCCGGTCAATGGCGACAAGAATAGCATCATTACCTTCTGCGACTTGGGAAATCCGGTGGCGAAGTCCATTTCAACATGGTCCCATTTCCATTCAGGAATAGAGATAGGTTGTAGAGTTCGGCAGGCCTTTGATGTTACGCTTTGATCTGACTGACAAGCGTCACATTCAACAACATAACGGCGATTTCTTGCTTCATGTTAGGCGACCGGAATCTTTGTGAATGTCTGGTACATCTTTGTACTACCGGGATGGATACATAGAGGCGTATCATGAGCTTCTTTCATAACTTTCTGCGTCATATCCAGGTTTTCCCTCTTACTCGGAACTACTAGGCGACCTTTGAAGAATAAGGTGCCATCATCGATATGATGAAGAATGAGGGCTTTCCTTCTGCGAGGAAGCGTTTAATCCTCTCCACTTCATCGCCACATTTACGTATCCATTTGATGGTGTCCACAAGATCTGGTTTACGCAACCAGGGTATTGAGAGAACCCACAGGAACAACATGGAGGTTCATCTTGCGAAACTCCTTAGGAGGGGGAAGCGAGTGCACCGGAGGAACAATATGGAGGTTGACTTTGAATTCTTCAGCGAGTGAGGGCTGAACTTTGTGAACACGGAGGTGGTTGCGAAGACTTGTGGCTCAAGGCATCGGCCATTACATTAGCCTTGCACGGTGTATAGGAAATACCCAAGTCAAAATGCTGCAGATCTCCATCCATCTCTGGTGACGGAGGTTCAGGTGCAGCTGAGTAAGCAGATACTTCAGACTTTGGTGGTCGGTGAAGATCTACTTAGCGATTACCGAGAAGGTAATGTCGCCACCGCTTGATGCATGAATGACAATGACAAGCTCGAGGTCATGAACTGGGTAGTTCTCTTCGTGGGGGTGCAATTGTCGAGAGGCATAGGCAATCACTGCGCTCTGCATTAGGACCTGACCTAATCCACGGCCAGAGCGTCGTAGTAAATGACGAAGTCCTTCTTAGTATCGGGAGGAGCTAATCTTTGAGGCGAAGTCAACTTGTCTTTGAGTGCTGGAAACTTTCACGACATTTATCATCCATTGGAACTTGGCGCCCTTATACAGCGAGGTTAGTCGGAGGCACGGCAATCTTGGAGAAGTTCTCGGCGAATCAACGGCAATAGTGGCGAGACCGAAAACTTCCGACTTGCTTGACATTCTTCGGAGGAGTCCAATCGAGAATAGCTTGAACTTGTTCGGGGTTGGCAACAATACCATCCTTAGAGATGACATGCCCAAGATAGGTTACTTGAGGAAGCCATAATTCACATTTGGAGAACTTGGCATAAAGTTGATGCTCTCGTAGCTTTTCGGCACAAGGCGAAGATGTTCAGCATGTTCTTCTTCATTCTTGGAAAATACCAGGATATCATCCAGATAAACCACGACGAACTTGTCGAGGTAATCCATGAATATATAATTCATCAGACGAGAGAAAGTGGCTGGAGCATTGGTTAAGCCGAAAGACATGACGGTGTACTCGTATGAACCATAACGAGTCACAAAGGCGGTGTTTGGGATATCCTCTTCACGAACACGGATCTGGTGGTAACCCAACCTCAAGTCGAGTTTAGAGAACAGCGGCGAACCGACGAGTTGATCATACGAGATCATTGATCCGAGGAAGAGGATACTTATTCTGAATGGTAGCTTGGTTTATAGGACAGTAGTCTTGGACCAATCGGTTTGTCCCATCCTTCTTCTTGACAAAGAGAGAAGGTGCTCCCCAAGGAGAGCAACTTGGGTGAATGAAACCACTTCGAAGAGATTTATCGATTTCCTCTTTAAGCTCAAGGAGTTCATGCGGCGGCATCTTGTAGGGACGCTTGGCTATAGGAGTGGTGCCTGGTTTCAAGTCGATGACGAATTCGACAGCTCTAGCAGGGGGAATCCCTGGGAGTTCTTCGGGAAAGACATCGAGGAATTCACGCGCGACAGGAATGTTTTCAATACCCTCGAGTGGTGCAGCGTTCAATGCATTCAAGGCATAAAGTCGTGCCTCGGCATTTTGCACTAGATGATCTTGGTAAGTGACTATTTCATCTGAAGGGTGTAGCAGATGGACGGTCTTAGTGGCGCAAGCTATGGAAGCGATATCGCCTTTAACCAATTCATTCCCGAATGAGGTCAATGCTACAAGACTTGATGACGATGGGTGAGACAAGGAATTCCAGTCCTTCGATTTCAACGGGGCGTCGTTGCAAATCATGGAGGTTCGACATTGGCCTTGAGGTGTGTACTAATAGTGAAGCATTCATGTCTTCACATTTAATGTCGTGCAAGCATGCAAAATCTTGACATGAATGAATGCGATGCACATATCGAATAAAAAGGATGCAGTCTTGAATTCACGAGGAGTGTACCCATCAAAATAGCAGGCTGGTCTTGAGCTTCGTTCAGATCAACGTGGTTGGCATGAACTCGACCATAAGGCTTGGCATTGTTGTTGCGGGGTTGGTTGCTTCCACGGCCGGTCATTTGGAAGGGCGGTGATTACAGTTACGGTTGCATTCTCTAGCACGGTGCCTGGTTGTCCACACTGAAGCACAAACCATTATTGGGAGTGGGAACATGAGCTTGGGGTGGTGGAGCTGGAAGCTTTGGCTGCCTAGTTGGAGGAGTAAGCGAGCGAGGTGCGACATAGGTTTGCCTTAGGGGCAGTGCATTAATTTGGTACATCTTTGTTGGGAATCCATATCTTGCGCTTACGCAGGGCGGGCCCGAAGATGAGCCCGTGTCGCAGTTCTTGCCTGTTAGAGCTCTGGTATTCCTGCAAACCAGTTTCGACATTGATAGCTTTGTTCACCAAGGTGGCGAAATCAGCAAAGTCGTGCACTAGAAGTGCGAGCTTGATGTCGACTTGAAGGCCGTCACGGAACTTCTCTGTCTGTGTGCATCGGTTGCAATGTCCTCTTCAGCATAGCGAGACAAGTCCAGGAACTCTCGCTGATAAGCTTCAATAGTCTTGTTGCCTTGGGTGAGGTTGCGGAACTCACGCTTCTTACGGTCCATGACTCCTTGAGGGATGAAGCGGGCAAGGAAAGCAGCTTGGAAGTGCGGCGGTGATGATTGTTCCAAATTGGTGAGTATGCGTGGCTGTCCCACCATTGAGCTGCGGGTCCCTTCAGGAAGAAGGAAGCAAAGGTGACATAGCTGGCGGGGCTACATCAGCAGACTCCATCTCACGGTGATGTCACGGAGCGATCCATCGACATCCGAGGGCTGGGTTGAGCTGCGTTACACACTTGGGTTGGCGCATGAAATCCTGCAGAGTTGTTGTGTTTGGCTGCTAGTTCATATTGGGACGAGGCGAGCCATCATGTTTTCCATGAGCTGGCGATTCATCTCAAGCTGTTGGATCATACCAGCCATGTACTCGAGGCGGTGGTGGGAAGTTGCCACCACGACCACGACCGGTGGTCTAACCATCCTGCTAATATATAACAGGGGTAGTTCAGCATTTGAGAAATTTGCAAAGGACAAGAATCGTTCATGATAAAAACATGCATAATGAAAGCAGCACGATAGAAACTACATAGTAGTTGGCATATCTTACAAAAGGGATCATGCATAGAGTTCGGTACACAGAGTTCAGTACAAAGACTAAGACATCAAAGTCGGCACGCAGGCTCTAGACGGAAGCATCTAACACTAACAAAAAAGCCTACATCAGTCCCACGATGCATCGCGGAGGTAGTCAGTAGCTGAAAGCTGGTAGTGTGGCAGCGGATAGTCCTCCACGTCGGTGGCACGGGGGCATGGATACTGCAGTGCAGAACCCGACGCCCAAGTGGCAGAAGAGGACCAAGTGCGGGAGAGTAGCCTCCCACCTCTGGCCAACCGACACCCTGGGGCATCACGGTCCTGGCTGGGTCGATCGCAGAACACGACAGCTCTCTGGATCGGACAAAGGGGTGCAGCAGCGTCAGAGCACGGTAAAGGTGCTAACGGGTGGTGTACAACTTGTGGCGAAGAGCCCGGTTAGCTCGATCCAACCCATCAGCATGCAGAACAAAGTTCTGATGGTAGAAGGGCTCTCGGGTGACAGTGGAGTAGGCAGCAGTGTAGTAACCCTCCGCACCAACATCGGATGCGATAGCAATGTGCCTGAAGGGGGAGGTGTCCAACTCCCGATACTCTCCACGAAGACGGGTAAGAGCAGCATAAGCAGCATCATGGACGGACATATCGATAGTCACCCCAACACCATGTGTGGTGTGCAGCACAGTAGTGGAGTCATACTCCCGAGAGTAGAGGTGGACGATGGCTCGGCATCGCTCTGGTTAAAGTCTGGTACTCCTCAAAGGCGGTGTACTCGGGGTGCCAGCGATAACCCGGATAGGTCATCATCTCTGCTAGCACCGCGGTGATCCCGAGGCACCAATGGCCATCGTGTGGCGCACGACCTGCCTCGTGGGTTCCATCTGAAAACAAAGATGTTTCAAAGGAGTCAAATGGCAGTGTGGAAATTGATCAAAATACAATTCCAAGGAATAACTATGGCTTTATCCAACTTTGGGGTGAATGTGGTCACGGGATCCTAGTGTTAGTTAGTAAATTCGTTTAACCCGAGTAGAAGAGAGTTGAGTCGAGTAAAGGTTGAGGAGTAAAAGATCCTAGTACCACCCGATGGCGGCGTGGCCCGTAAGGCACACAGCCAAGTTAGTAAAAGTTTTTGCATTGTCTAGACTCGACTTGACCAAGGAGTGTGGAAGGGATTCCTGAGGCGATCGGCTCGATACCAACTTGTGATGCCCGATTCAATCGTACACTAATCATACACGCATAAGCGTGTACGATCAAGATCGAGGACTCACGGGAAGATATCACAACACAACTCTACAAATAAAAATAAGTCATACAAGCATCATAATACAAGCCGAGGCCTCGAGGGCTCGAATACAAGTGCTCGATCATAGACGAGTCGTGAAGCAACAATATCTGAGTCTGAGACATAAGTTAAACAAGTTTGCCTTAAGAAGGCTAGCACAAACCGGGATCTGAGATCGAAGAGGCGCAGGCCTCTGCAGGATCCTCCTAACTACTCTGGCCGTCGTCGTCGGGCTGCACGTAGTAGTAGGCGCCTCCAGTGTAGTAGTCGCCATCGACGGTGGCGTCGCTCACAGGCTCCATCGTGCAGTTGCGACAATCGAGTAGAGATAGGGGGAAAAGGGGAACAAGGCAACCGTGAGTACTCATCCAAAGTACTCGCAAGCAAGGAGCTACACTACATATGCATGGATATATGTGTAAAGGGCCATATCGGTGGGTGAAGCTGCAGAATCACGAGAATAATAGGGGGATAGCTAATCCTGTCGAAGACTACGCTTCTGGCAGCCTCCGCCTTGCAGCATGTTGCAGAGAGTAGACTGAAGTCCTCCAAGTAACATCACATAGCAATAATCCTACCCGGCGATCCCCTCCTCATTGCCCTGAGAGAGAGCGGCCACCGGTTGTATCTGGCACTTGGAAGGGTGTGTTTTATTAAGTATCCGATTCTAGTTGTCATAAGGTCAAGGTACAACTCCAAGACGTCACATTACCGAAGATCACGGCTATTCGAATAGATTAACTTCACTGCAGGGTGCACCACATAACCCATCACGCTTGATCCCATTTGGCGGACACACTTTTACGGGTCATGCCCGGCCGCGGAAGATCAACACGTCGCAGCCCACCTAGGCTCAAGAGAGAGGTCGACGCCGGTCTAAACCTAAACGCATAGGGGTGCAGGCCCATCGCCATACGAGCACACACACGCGTATGCGTGGGCGGCCGGGAAGGCAGACCTAGCCTAGTGGTGTTCGGTCCAATCCGGCGCACCGCTCGGGCCCGACGTCACGAAGTGCCGGTGATACCACGACGCCGAGTGCCCATATCTTTCCCACGTAGTTGGTTAGTGCGTATAGGCCCGTAGCCAGACTCAGATCAAATACCAAGATCTCGTTAAGCGTGTTAAGTATCCGCGAACACCGAACAGGGCCAGGCCCACCTCTCTCCTAGGCGGTCTCAACCTGCCCTGTCACTCCGCCACAAGCCGACCCGACTTTAGTCACCACATGTATCATGTATAAAGTATATAGTATATACCCGTGATCACCTCCCGAGTGATCACGGCCCGATAGTATAGCACAGCATACGGACAAGAATGTAGGGCCACAGATGGAAATACTAGCATCCTATACTAAGCGGTAGGATGGCGGTAAAGGTAACAATGATAATAGCAAGGACAGGCTATGCATCGGGATAGGTATAACGAGAAAGCGGTAACATGCTACACTACTCTAATGCAAGCGGTATAGAGAAGAGTAGGCGATATCCGGTGATCAAAGGGGGCTTGCTGGTTGCTCTGGCAAGAGAGAGGGTCGTCAACTCCGTAGTCGTCTTGGCGGCAGCGTCGGTCTCGGTGTCTAGCGGAAGAAGAGGGGGAAGAACAATGAATATTTAAGCAAACAGATGCATGACGATGCATGATAAGGCAAAGCGTGATGCTAGGCGTGCCCTAACGCGGTATGTGGTGATACCGGTGAAGGGGGGAACATCAGGAAAGGATCCCCGGCGTTTCGCGTTTTCGGGCGGAGGAGCCGGAGGGGGAAAGTTGCGAGTTTGATAGGTTAGGGGGGTGTGGTGGACGAACGGGTTGCGTATCCGGAATCGTCTCGTCGTTCTGAGCAACTTTCATGTAGAAAGTATTTTCATCCGAGTTACGGATTAAAAGATATGATTTTCTAAAGATTTAAATCATTTTCTGATTTTAATTATATATTTAATTCCAACATTATCCAAAAGCGATTGTGTGATGGCGTAGGCATGACATCGAGTGATGTCGGCAGGTCATTGGTCGGTTGACCAGTCAAACCCGAGCAGTGGGTCGATGGGACCCACATGTCATTGTCAAGGGCCTTAATGAGTTTTAAAACTAACTAAAATGGGTTAATTAGTGGGTGGGCCCCTGTAGTCAGTGTCTAATTAGGTTTTAGTTAATTAATTTAGTTAATTAGCAGTTTACTTATTTGTTTTTATTCGTTTTATGGGATGGGGCCCGCATGTCAGTGGCAGTAGCTGCCACGTCAGCGTAGTTCACTAGGTCAACGTGGCGATTAGGGCCCCAGTGCCCTGGCGATGACCAGGTGGGCCCGGGTGTACCCGGCTCAATGAGCCGCGGAGTAGCTCCGTGAGCTTCGGCAAGACCGAACACCGGCGGCGTCGGGATTCGCCTACGGGGCATCAAATCGAGCGCCGACACTTGCGTTCGAACGAGGAGAGTGCCCCGCGTCGTGTGGTGAAGTCGGTTGGGCTCGCGACTGGCCGGAACTACGCCGGTGAGCAGCGGAGGCGGCGACTTGTACGGGTGGATGTCGGAGACGGCAGGGAAGCGTGCTACGGAGCAAAAGAAGAGGCTAGGCAGGCTCTACGTGAGCGGGCGAGCTAAGCGAACCTTTGGAGCGGGACCATTTGGTCGGAAGCTCATCGGCGATGAGCTCCCATGATGATGGGCTCGGCACGCGTCTGGCGGCGACTACGAAACACGTTGGGGCGAGGAGAAGAGAGCGGAGAGGAAGGAGAGCTCACCGTGGAGCACACAAGGAGGCTCGGTGGCGGTTTAGGAGCTGCGGGGGCGCCGGAGATGAAGAAGACCGACGGCGGCGGAGATGGGGACGAAGGGGATCCGATGTTGCAGCGCCACCGAGCTCGGTGAGGCCACCAGACGAAGGAGTCGACCTGGCGGAGCTCACCGGCAGTGGTCGGGCGAAGCCGCCGGTGGCAGCGACAATGACGGAGGACGGCGGTGATGGCGCTCGGTTGCGGTGGGGAACGCGGGGGCGAGGTGCGGTGGATCTGGAGGGGGGAAGCGCAGGGACCGAGGCGAGAGTGAGGGCGAGTGGGAAGGGGAGACCGAGGGGGCGCGGCGTCGGCGTCCTTATCCACTCGCCGTCGCCGGCGAGAGGGTGCGGCGGGGACGCGCCCCTGTTCCGACCCGGGTCGGGGGAACAGGGAAGGGAGGCGGCAGGGGAGGCGGGCAGTTCGGCGGATGGGCCAGTGGGCTGGTGCGGCTGGTTGCGACCAGTGGGCAGGGGCTGTGGCGTCGGGTGATTCGGTGTGTGGGCGGTCGGCCCAGGGGGGAAAAAGGGTTTTCTCCTTTTTGTTTTGTTTTCTTTTCTTTTATTTATTTACTTTTCTGTTTTAAATCATTCTAAATTATTTAGGCCTTTTAGAAAAATGTGTTTACTACACCATATTTATCTATGTAATGTTTAGTATAACCCGGTCATTTTTATTTTAATGTTTGAATATTTTTATTATTTACCAAACTTTGAACTTGAACTTTGGACCGGTTTTGATCTAACAATAGATTAGCAACAATAACCGTGGTGACGTGGCACCATTAGCGTGGGATCACTGTAGCTTAATTATCCAGGCGTTACATTGGGCATCCCCAAGCTTAGGCTCTTGCCACTCCTTATTCCATAATACATCAAATCTTTACCAAAAACTTGAAAACTTCACAACACCAAACTCAACAGAAAATCTCATGAGCTCCGTTAGTATAAGAAAAAAATCACCACTTCAAGGTACTGTAATGAACTCATTCTTTATTTATATTTGTGTTAAAACTACTGTATTCCAACTTCTCTATGGTCCATACCCCTCGATACTAGCCATAGATTCATCAAAATAAGCAAACAACACACGAAAAACATAATCTGTCAAAAACAGAACAGTCTGTAGCAATCACATTTGTTAGAATACTTATGGAACTCCAAAAATTCTGAAAAACTAGGACAAGCTGGACAATTTTTATATTGATCTACTTCAAAAAGAATTGGCAATTTATCACGTTCTGGTGAATTTTAACAATTATTTTCGTGAGCGCAAAGTTTACATCTTTTTAAAGAAGATCAAACAACTATCACCCAAGAAGATCCTATTGGTTCTACTTGGCACAAACACTAATTAAAACAAAAAGGCACATCTAAACAGAAGCTAGATGAATTATTTATTACTAAACAGAAACAAAAAGCAAGAAACAAAAATAAAATTGGGTTGCCTCCCAACAAGCGCTATCGTTTAACGCATACAGCTGAGCATAAAGGCAAGAATAGATCTAGGTATTATCATCTTTGGTATGCAATACATAAGTGGCTCTCATAATAGATTCATAAGGTAATTTAATTTTTCTTTTTAGGAAAGTGTTCCATGCCTTTACTTAACGGAAATTGGAATGTAATATATCCTTCTTTCATATCAATAATTGCACCAATCGTTATAAGGAAAGGTCTACCAAGAATAATAGGACATGTAGGATTGCAATCTATATCAAGAACAATGAAATCTACGGGCACATAATTCCTATTTGCAACAATAAGAACATCATTAATCCTTCCCATAGGTTTCTTAATGGTGGAATCCGCAAGATGCAAATTTAAAGAACAATCATCAAATTCACGGAAACCTAACAGATCACACAAAGTTTTTGGAATCGTGGAAACACTAGCACTCAAATCACACAAAGCATAGCATTCGTGATCTTTAATCTTAATTTTAATAGTAGGTTCCCACTCATCATAAAGTTTTCTAGGGATAGAAACTTCCAATTCAAGCTTTTCTTCATAGGATTGCATTAGAGCATCAACGATATGTTTGGTAAAAGCTTTATTTTGACTATAAGCATGAGGAGAATTTAACACGGATTGCAACAAAGAAATAAAATATATTAAAGAACAATTATCATAATTAAATTCCTTGAAATCCAAAATAGTGGGTTCATTGCTACCTAAAGTTTTGACCTCTTCAATCCCACTTTTACCAATTTTTGCATCGAGATCTAAAAACTCCGAATCATTGAGACGCTTCTTAACTAAAGTTGACTCATCTCCAGTCCCATAATTATCAATATTCATATTGCAAAACAAATATTTAATAGGGGACACATCAATCACTTTTAGATCTTCATCCTTATTATCATGAAAACTAGAAGAACACGCTTTCACAAAGCAATCTTTTTAGCACGCTTCCTAGCGGTTCTTTCTTTGCACTCGTCAATGGAAATTCTCATGGATTTGAGAGACTCATTGATATCATGCTTAGGTGGAATAGATCTAATTTTCAAAGAATCAACATCAAGAGAAATTATATCCACGTTCTTAGCCAACTCATCAATCTTAGGCAATTTTTCTTCAAGCCAAGCATTGAAATTCTTTTGCGAAACCATAAATTCTTTAACACTAGTCTCAAAATCAGAGGGAATCTTATTATAATTTCCATAAGAGTTGTTCTAGGAATTACCATATTTATTAGAGGAATTACTAGGGAACGGCCTAGGATTAAAATTACCTCTATATGCATTGTTACCAAAATTGTTCCTACCAACAAAATTAACGTCCATAGATTCACTATTATTCTCAATAAAAGTAGACAAAGGCATATCATTAGGATCATAAGAAACACTCTTATTAGCAAACAACTTCATAAGTTCCTCCATCTTTCCACTTAAAACATTAATCTCTTCTATTACATGAACCTTTTTACTAGTGGATCTTTCGGTGTGCCATTGAGAATAATTAACCATAATATTATCTAGGAGTTTAGTAGCTTCTCCTAAAGTGATTTCCATAAAAGTGCCTTCCACAGCCGAATCTAAAATATTTCTAGAAGCAAAATTCAATCCATCATAAATTTTTTGTATGATCATCCATAAATTCAAACCATTAGTAGGGCAATTACGTATCATTAATTTCATCCTCTCCCAAGCTTGTGCAACATGTTCATGATCAAGTTGCTTAAAATTCATAATATCATTTCTAAGAGAGATGATCTTAGCGGGAGGAAAATACTTAGAGATAAAAGCATCTTTGCACTTATTCCATGAATCAATACTATTTTTGGGCAAAGAGGAAAACCAAGTTTTAGCACGACCTCTAAGCGAAAACGGAAATAGCTTCAATTTAACAATATCATTATCTACATCTTTCTTCTTTTGCATATCACACAAATCAACAAAGTTGTTTAGATGTGTGGCGGCATCTTCACTAGGAAGGCCAGAGAATTGATCTTTCATGACAAGATTCAACAAAGCAGCATTAATTTCACAAGATTCAGCATCGGTAATAGGAGCAATCAGAGTGCTAAGAAAATCATTGTTGTTGGTATTGGAAAATTCACACAATTTAGTATTGTCTTGAGCCATCGTGACAAACAATCCAACACACAAGCACACAAGAAGCAAGCGAAAAGAGACAAACGGGAAAAGAAGGCGAATAAAATGGCAAGGGTGAAGTGGGGGAGAGGAAAACGAGAGGCAAATGGCAAATAATGTAATGTGAGGGATAAGAGTTTGTGATGTGTACTTGGTATGTCTTGACTTGACTTGACTTGGCGTAAGCCTCCCCGGCAACGGCGCCAGAAATCCTTCTTGCTACCTTTTGAGCATGCGTTGGTTTCCCCTTAAAGAGGAAAGGGTGATGCCACAAAGTAGCATAAGTATTTCCCTTGGTTTTTTAGAACCAAGGTATCAATCCAGTAGGAGGTTACACGCAAGTCGCCTCGTACCTACACAAACAAATAAGAACCTTGCAACCAATGCGATAAAGGGGTTGTCAATCCCTTCACGGCCACTTGCAAAAGTGAGATCTGATAGAGATAATAAGATAAATATTTTTGGTATTTTTATGATATAGATTGGAAAGTAAAGATTGCAAAATAAAAGACGGAAGAAATAGTAAATTGATAGGAAAATAATATGATGGAAGATAGAACCGGGGCCATAGGTTTCACTAGTGGCTTCTCTCAAGATAGCATAATTTACGATTGGGTGAACCAATTCTTGTCGAGCAATTGATAGAAAAGTGCACGATTATGAGAATATCAAGGCATGATCATGTATATAGGCATCACGTCTGCGACAAGTAGACCAAAGCGATTCTGCATCTACTACTATTACTCCACACATCGACCGCTATCCAAAGCATGCATCTAGAGTATTAAGTTCATAAGAACGAGTAATGCATTAAGCAAGATGACATGATGTAGAGGGATAAACTCAAGCAATATGATATAAACCCCATCTTTTATCCTCAATGGCAACAATACAATACATGCCTTGCTGCCCTAACATCCTTTGGGAAAGGACACCGCAAGATTGAACCCAAAGCTAAGGACTTCCCCCATTGCAAGAAAGATCAATCTAGTAGGCCAAACCAAACTGATAATTCGAAGAGACTTGCAAAGATATTTAAATCATGCATATAAGAATTCAGAGACGAACCAAATATTGTTCATAGATAATCTTGATCATAAACCCACAATTCATCAGATCTCGACAAACACGCCGCAAAAAGAATTACATCGAATAGATCTCCAAGAGAATCGAGGAGAACTTTGTATTGAGATCCAAAGAGAGAGAAGAAGCCAGCTAATAACTATGGACCCGAAGGTCTTTGGTAAACTACTCACACATCATCGGAGAGGCTATGTGTTGGAAATATGCCCTAGAGGCAATAATAAAATGGTTATTATTATATTTCCTTGTTCATGGTAATTGACTATTGTTCATGCTATAATTGTGTTATCCGGAAACCGTAATACATGTATGAATACATAGACCGCAACATGTCCCTAGTGAGCCTCTAGTTGACTAGCTCGTTGATCAACAGATAGTCATGGTTTCCTGACTATGGACATTACATGTCATTGATAACAGGATCACATCATTAGGAGAATGATGTGATGGACAAGACCCAATCCTAAGCATAGCACAAGATAGTGTAGTTCGTCTCCTAGAGCTTTTCTAATGTCAAGTATCATTTCCTTAGACCATGAGATTGTGAAACTCCCGGATACTGTAGGAATACTTTGGGTGTGCCAAACGTCACAACGTAACTGGGTGACTATAATGGTGCACTACGGGTATCTCCGGAAGTGTGCATTGGGTTAACACGAATCGAGGCTGGATTTGTCACTCCGTGTATGACAGAGAGGTATCTCTAGGCCCACTCGGTAATGCATCATCATAATGAGCTCAATGTGACCAAGTGGTTGATCACGGGATCATGCGTTACAGTACGAGTAATGAGACTTGCCGATAACGAGATTGAACGAGGTATCGGGATACCGACGATCGAATCTCGGGCAAGTATCATACCGATAGACAAAGGGAATTGAATACGGGATTGATTGAATCCTCGACATCGTGGTTCATCCGGTGAGATCATCGTGGAACATGTGGGAGCCAACATGGGTATCCAGATCCATTTGTTGGTTATTGGCGGAGAGTTGTCTCGGTCATGTATGCATGGTTCCCGAACCCGTAGGGTCTACACACTTAAGGTTCGGTGATGCTAGGGTTGTAGAGATATTAGTATCACGGTAACCGAAAGTTTTGAGTCCGGATGAGATCCCGGACATCACGAGGAGTTCCGGAATGGTCCGGAGGTAAAGATTTGTATATAGGAAGTCCAGTTTCGGCCACCGGGAAAGTTTTGGGGGTCATCGGTATTGTACCGGGACCACCGGTGGGTCCCGGGGGTCCATCGGGTGGGGCCACCTATCCCCTAGGGCCCCATGGGCTGAAGTGGGAAGGGAACCAGCCCCTGGTGGGCTGGTGCGCCCCCCCATGGGCCTCCTCCTGCGCCTAGGGTTGGAAACCCTGGGGGTGGGGGCGCCCCACCAAACTTGGGGGGCAAGTCCTCCCCTAGGCCGCCGCCCCCCATTAGATGGGATCTCTAGGGGCCGGCGCCCCCCCAGGCCCCCTATATATAGTGGAGGGGAGGGATGGCAGCCGCACCCCAAGTCCCTGGCGCCTCCCTCCCTCCCGTGACACCTCTTCCTCCCCGCTTGCGCTTGGCGAAGTCCTGCCGGGATCCCGCTACTTCCACCACCACGCCGTTGTGCTGCTGGATCTCCATCAACCTCTCCTTCCCTTGCTGGATCAAGAAGGAGGAGACGTCTCTTCCAACCGTACATGTGTTGAACACGGAGGTGCCGTACGTTTGGCGCTCGGTCATCAGTGATTTGGATCACGACAAGTACGACTCCATCAACCCCGTTCTCTTGAACGCTTCCGCTCGCGATCTACAAGGGTATGTAGATGCACTCCCCTCTCCCTCATTTCTAGATGACTCCACAGATTGATCTTGGTGATGCGTAGAAAATTTTAAAATTCTGCTACGTTCCCCAACAGTAGCATCATGAGCTAGGTCTATGCGTAGTTTCAATGCACGAGTAGAACACAAGTTGTTGTGGGCGTCGATTTTGTCAATTTACTTGCCGTTACTAGTCTTATCTTGATTCGGCGGCATCGTGGGATGAAGCGGCCCGGACCGACCTTACATGTACACTTACGTGAGACAGGTTCCACCGACTGACATGCACTAGTTGCATAAGGTGGCTAGAGGGTGTCTGTCTCTCCCACTTTAGTCGGATCGGATTCGATGAAAAGGGTCCTTATGAAGGGTAAATAGAAATTGGCATATCATGTTGTGGTCTCGGCTTAGGTAAGAAACGTTCTTGCTAAGAAACCTATAGCAGCCACGTAAAAATTTGCAACAACAATTAGAGGACGTCTAACTTGTTTTTGCAGCATATGCCATGTGATGTGATATGGCCAAAAGGATGTGATGAATGATATATGTGATGTATGAGATTGATCGTGTTATTGTAATAGGAATCACGACTTGCATGTCGATGAGTATGACAACCGGCAGAGCCATAGGAGTTGTCTTAATTTATTTATGACCTGCGTGTCAACATAAACGTCATGTAATTACTTTACTTTATTGCTAAACTGTTAGCCATAGTAGAAGAAGTAATAGTTGACGAGACAACTTCATGAAGACACGATGATGGAGATCATGGTGTCACGCCGGCGACAATGATGATCATGGCGCCCCGAAGATGGAGATCAAGAGGAGCAAAATGATATTCGCCATATCATGTCTCTATTTGATTGCATGTGATGTTTATCATGTTTTAAATCTTATTTGCTTAGAACGACGGTAGCTTAAATAAGATCATTCCTCGCAATAATTTCAAGTAAGTGTTCCCCCTAACTGTGCACCGTTGCGAAGGTTCGTTGTTTCGATGCACCACGTGATGATCGGGTGTGATAGATTCTAACGTTCGAATACAACGGGTGTAAGCCAGATTTACACACGCAATACACTTAGGTTGACTTGATGAGCCTAGCATGTACAGACATGGCCTCGGAACACAGAAGACCGAAAGGTCGAACATGAGTCGTATAGAAGATACGATCAACATGAAGATGTTCACCAATGATGACTAGTCCATCTCACGTGATGATCGGACACGGCCTAGTTGACTCGGATCATGTATCACTTAGATGACTAGAGGGATGTCTATCTGAGTGGGAGTTCATTAAATAATTTGATTAGATGAACTTAATTATCATGAACTTAGTCTAAAATCTTCACAATATGTCTTGTAGATCAAATGGCCCACGCTAATGTTGCCCTCAACTTCAACGCGTTCCTAGAGAAAACCAAGCTGAAAGACGATGGTAGCAACTATACGGATTTGGGTCCTAACTTGAGGATCATCCTCATAGCTGCCAAGAAAGCATATGTCCTTGAAGCACCGCTAGGTGATGCACCAGCCCCAGCAAACCAAGACGTTATGAACGCTTGGCAAATCCGTGTTGATGATTACTCCCTGGTTCTGTGCGGCATGCTTTACAGCTTAGAACCGGGGCTCCAAAAACGTTTCGAGCAGCACGGAGCATATGAGATGTTCCAAGAGCTGAAAATGGTTTTCCAAGCTCATGCGCGGGTCGAAAGATATGAAGTCTCCGACAAGTTCTACAGTTGTAAGATGGAGGAGAATAGTTCCGTCGTGACACGCATTACTCAAAATATGCAGGGTTGCACAACCGCTTGACTCATTTGGGAGTTAATCTCCGGATGATGCGATCGTTAATGAGAATCCTTCAATCGCTTCCACCGAGCTACAAGAGCTTTGTGATGAACTTCAATATGCAGGGAATGGAAAAGACCATTTACGAGGTATATTCAATGCTGAAATCAGCGAGGTGGAGATCAAAAGGAACATCAAGTGTTGATGGTGAATAAAACCACTAAGTTCAAGAAAGGCAAGGGTAAGAAGAACTTCAAGAAGGACGGCAAGGGAGTTGCCGCGCCCGATAAGCCGATTCTTTGGGAAGAAGCCAAAGAATGGACCCAAGCACGAGGTGAGTGCTTTTATTGCAAGGGAAGTGGTCACTGGAAGCGGAACTGCCCCAAGTACTTAGCGGACAAGAAGGCCGGCAACACCAAAGGTATATGTGATATACATGTTATCGATGTGTACCTTACCAGCACTCGTAGTAGCTCCTGGGTATTTGATGCCGGTGCGGTTGCTCATATTTGTAACTCAAAACAGGAGCTGCGGAATAAGCGGAGACTGGCGAAGGACGAGGTGACGATGCGCGTCGGGAATGGTTCCAAGGTCGATGTGATCGCCGTCGACACGCTACCTCTACATTTACCTCTGGGATTAGTTTTAAACCTCAATAATTGTTATTTAGTGCCGATTTGAGCATGAACATTGTATCGGGATCTCGTTTAATCTGAGATGGCTACTCATTTAAATCCGAGAATAATGGTTGTTCTATTTATATGAGAGATATGTTTTATGGTCATGCCCCGCTAGTGAATGGTTTATTCTTAATGAATCTCGAACGTAATGTTACACATATTCACAGTGTGAATACCAAAAGATGTAAGGTTGATAATGATAGTCCCACATACTTGTGGCACTGCCGCCTTGGTCACATTGGTGTCAAAAGCATGAAGAAGCTCCATGCAGATGGACTTTTGGAGTCTCTTGATTACGAATCATTTGACACGCGTGCGAACCATGCCTCATGGGTAAAATGACCAAGACTCCGTTCTCCGGAACAATGGAGCGAGCAACCAACTTATTGGAAATCATACATCTTGATGTGTGTGGTCCAATGAGTGTTGAAGCTCAGCGGTGGCTATCGTTATGTTCTCACCCTCACTGATGACTTGAGTAGATATGGGTATGTCTACTTAATGAAACACAAGTCTGAGACCTTTGAAAGGTTCAAGGAATTTCAGAGTGAGGTTGAGAATCGACGTGACGGGAGAATCAAGTTCTTACGATCAGATTGTGGGGGAGAATATTTGAGTCACGAATTTGGCACACACTTAAGGAAATGTGGAATCGTTTCACAACTCACGTCACCTAGAACACCTCATCGAAATGGTGTGTCCGAACGTCGTAATCGCACTCTATTGGATATGGTGCGATCTTTGATGTCTCTTACCGATCTACCGCTCACATTTTGGGGCTATGCTTTAGAGACTGCCGCATTCACTTTAAATAGGGCTCCGTCGAAATCCATTGAGACGACACCGTATGAATTATGTTTTGGGAAGAAACCTAAGCTATCGTTTCTAAAAGTTTGGGATGCGATGATTATGTCAAGAAACTTCAACCTGAAAAGCTCGAACCCAAGGCAGAAAAATGCGTCTTCATAGGATACCATAAGGAAACCATTGGGTATACCTTCTACCTCAGATCCGAAGGCAAGATCTTTGTTGCCAAGAACGGATCCTTTCTGGAGAAAGAGTTTCTCTCAAAAGAAGTAAGTGGGAGGAAAGTAGAGCTTGATGAGGTACTGCCTCTTGAAACGGAAAGTAGCGCAGCTCAGGAAGATATTCATGTGGTGCCTGCACCGACTAGGGAGGAAGTTAATGATGATGATCAAGGTACTTCAGATCAATCTCCTACTGAACTTTGTAGGTCCACAAGGACACGTTTCGCACCAGAGTGGTACGGCAACCCTGTCTTGGAAATCATGTTGTTAGACAACAGTGAACCTTCAAACTATGAAGAAGCAATGGCGGGCCCAGATTTCGACAAATGGCTAGAAGCCATGAAATCTGAGATAGGATCCATGTATGAAAACAAAGTATGGACTTTGACTGACTTGCCCGATGATCGGCGAGCCATAGAAAATAAATGGATCTTTAAGAAGAAGGCAGACGCGGATGGTAATGTGACCATCTATAAGGCTCGGCTTGTCGCTAAGGGTTATCGACAAGTTCAAGGGGTTGACTACGATGAGACTTTCTCACCCGTAGCGAAGCTGAAGTCCGTCCGAATCATGTTAGCAATTGCTGCATTCTACGATTATGAGATATGGCAAATGGACGTCAAAACGGCATTCCTTAACGGCTTTCTTAAGGAAGAATTGTATATGATGCAGCCGAAAGGTTTTGTCGATCCTAAGAATGCTAACAAGGTATGCAAGCTCCAGCGCTCCATCTATGGGCTGGTGCAAGCATCTCGGAGTTGGAACATTCGCTTCGATGAAATGATCAAAGCGTTTGGGTTTATGCAGACTTATGGAGAAGCCTGCATTTACAAGAAAGTGAGTGGGAGCTCAGAGCATTTCTCATATTATATGTGGATGACATACTATTGATGGGAAATGATATAGAATTCTTGAAAAGCATAAAGGCCTACTTGAACAAGTGTTTTTCAATGAAGGACCTTGGAGAAGCTGCTTATATATTAGGCATCAAGATCTATAGTGATAGATCGAGACGCCTCATTGGTCTTTCACAAAGTACGTACCTTGACAAGATATTGAAGAAGTTCAATATGGATCAGTCCAAGAAGGGGTTCTTGCCTGTATTGCAAGGTGTGCGATTGAGCACGAATCAATGCCCGACCACGGCAGAAGATAGAGAAAAGATGAGTGTCGTCCCCTATGCCTCGGCCATAGGGTCTATTATGTATGCCATGCTGTGCACCAGACCCGATGTAAACCTTGCCGTAAATTTGGTAGGAAGGTATCAAAGTAATCCCAGCATGGAACACTGGACAGGGGTCAAGAATATCCTGAAGTACCTAAAGAGGACTAAGGATATGTTTCTCGTTTATGGAGGTTACGAAGAGCTCGTCGTAAAGGGTTACGTCGATACTAGCTTCGACACAGATCTGGATGACTCTAAGTCACAAACCGGATATGTGTATATTTTGAATGGTGGGCGGTCGGTAGTGCGATTGCAAGCAAAGCGTTGTGGCGGGATCTACATGTGAAGCGGAGTACATGGCAGCCTCGGAGGCAGCACAAGAAGCAATCTAGGTGAAGAAGTTCATTACCGACCTAGGAGTTATTCCTAATGCGTCGGGCCCGATGACTCTCTTCTGTGACAACACTGGAGCTATTGCCCTTGCCAAGGAGCCCAGGTTTCATAGGAAGACCAGGCATATCAAGCGTTGCTTCAACTCCATCCGTGAAAATGTTCAAGATGGAGACATAGAAATTTGTAAAGTGCATACGGATCTGAATGTCGCAGATCCGTTGACTAAACCTCTCTCGCGAGCAAAACATGATCAACACCAGAACTCTATGGGTGTTCGATTCATCACAATGTAACTAGAATATTGACTCTAGTGCAAGTGGGAGACTGTTGGAAATATGCCCTAGAGGCAATGATAAAAGCATTATTATTATATTTCCTTGTTCATGATAATTGTCTTTTATTCATGCTATAATTGTATTATCCGGAAATCGTAATACACGTGTGAATACATAGACCACAACATGTCCCTAGTGAGCCTCTAGTTGACTAACTCGTTGATCAACAGATAGTCATGGTTCCCTGACTATGGACATTAGATGTCATTGATAACGAGATCACATCATTAGGAGAATGATGTGATGGACAAGACTCAATCCTAATCATAGCACAAGATCGTGTAGTTCGTCTGCTAGAGCTTTTCTAATATGTCAAAAATAGAATCTGTCAAAAATAGAATAGTCTGTAGTAATCTGTAACTAACAAAAACTTCTGGAACTCCAAAACATCTACCAAAATTAGACGGCCTAGACAATTTGCTTATTGATCAGCAGCAATTGGAAGCAGTATTTTATCACATTCTGGTGATTTTTAATAATTCGGGCACTGAGTGCAAAGTTTCTGGAAATTACAGCAAGATCAAATAACTATCATCAAAGAAGATCCAATAGGTCTAGCTTGGCACAAACACTAATTAAAACACAAAACCACATCCAAAGAGAAGGTAGATGGGATATTTATTCCTAAACAGAAGAAAAAACAAAAAAACTAAAAATAAAATTGGGTTGCCTCCCAACAAGCGCTATCGTTTAACGCCCCTAGCTAGGCATAAAAGCGAGGATAGATCTAGGTATTGCCATCTTTGGTAGGCAATTCTTCAATGATGCATCTACCCTCCTTAGGGATTTCTTTCTTTCTAGTAATTATCAAACTTTTAGGCACAAAGTCGAAGAAATCATTGGTAGCGAATGGTTCCTTAATGATGGCAAAAAGATCGGGATGAATACTTATAGATTTAAGATCCGCAGTTTCCTTACTAGAGGATTCACCCTTATTTTTAGGAACATACATAAGTTTGGCAATTTTAGTGGGAGGACTTGGAGTATCCTTTACAGAAGAAAAAGCGGTTCCCAAGTTTGTAATGATACCCTCAAGTTTATCGATTCTAGTGGAATCTAGATTTATTTTTTCATTAACTATGGGTTCCTTTTCCTTAATATCTTTCAAAGTCATTCTTACCTTAGATCCATATTGGGTAATTTGATTGTGGATCTTTTTATCTAAATTTTCAATTGATTCAATGGTAGCGACTTTGTTTTCAATAATTTCAAGCCTTTGCATAACATGCTCCAAAGTTAACATATTTCCATTAACCAAAAGAGGTGGTGAGCCAAATAAATCTATCATAGCATTATAAGAATCAAAAGTATGGCTACCCAAGAAATTCCCCCCGGTAATGGTATCAAGGATATATATATACCAAGGACTAGCACCTACATAAAAATTGCGAAGAAGAACTGAAGTAGATTGCTTCCTGGTAGCTCTGTTTTGAGCATTGCAAATTCTATACCAAGCGTCTTTTAGATTTTCTCCCTCCCTTTGTTTAAAATTTAGGACTTAAATCTCGGGAGATAAGGAGAAGAAATAAGACTAGCCATGACGACAAGGCAAGCGAGAAAAAGGCAACCGGAGAAAGAGAAGGAGAAGGATATTGGGAAAGAGAGGGCGAATAAAACGGCAAGGGTGAAGTGGGGGAGAGGAAAACGAGAGGCAAATGGCAACTAATGTAATGCGAGAGATAGGGATTGTGATGGGTACTTGGTATGTTGACCTTTTGCGTAGACTCCCCGGCAACGGCGCCAGAAATTCTTCTTGCTACCTCTTGAGCTTGCGTTGGATTTGCCCGAAAAGGAAAGGATAATGCAGCAGAGTAGCGTAAGTATTTCCCTCAGTTTTTGAAAACCAAGGTATCAATCCAAGAGGGAGGCCACGCATAAGTCCCTCGTACCTACACAACACAAAGAGCTCAACGCAACCAACGCGATTAGGGGTTGTCAATCCCTTCACGGTCACTTACGAGAGTGAGATCTGATAGAGATGATAGATAATATTTTTGGTATTTTTGATATAAAGATGCAAAGTGAAAAGTAAAAGGCAAAGAAAAAACAAAGCAAAAATAAAGTGATGGAGATTGATATGATGAGAATAAACCCGGAGGCCATAGGTTTCACTAGTGGCTTCTCTCAAGAGCATAAGTATTCTATGGTGGGTGAACAAATTACTGTTGAGAAATTGACAAAATTGAGCATAGTTATGAGAATATCTAGGTATGATCATGTATATAGGCATCACATCCGAGACAAGTAGACCGAAATGATTCTGCATCTACTACTATTACTCCACTCATCGACCGCTATCCAGCATGCATCTAGAGTACTGAGTTAAAAACAGAGTAACGCTTCAAGCAAGATGACATGATGTAGAGAGATAAATTCATGCAATATGAAATAAACCCCATCGTGTTATCCTCGATGGCAATGATACAATACGTGCCTTGCTGCCCTTATACATCCTTTGGGAAAGGACACCGCAAGATCGAACCCAAAGCTAAGCACTTCTCCCATGGCAAGAAAAACCAATCTAGTAGGCCAAACCAAACTGATAATTCGAAGAGACTTGCAAAGAAAACCAATCATACATAAAAGAATTCAGAGAAGATTCAAATATTATTCATATATAGACTTGATCATAAACCCACAATTCATCTGTCTCAAGAAACACACCGCAAAAATAAGATTACATCGAATAGATCTCCACGAGAGAGGGGGAGAACATTGTATTGAGATCCAAAAAGAGAGAAGAAGCCATCTAGCTACTAACTATGGACCCGAAGGTCTGAGGTAAACTAGTCACACTTAATCGAAGGGGATATGATGATGTACAAGCCCTCCATGATGACGGCCCTCTCCGGCGGAGCTCCGGAATAGGCCCCAAGATGGGATCTCGTGGATACAAAAAGTTGCGGCGGTGGAATTAGGTTTTTGGCTCCGTATCTGGTTGTTTGGGGGTACGTAGGTATATATAGGAGGAAGGAGTACGTCGGTGGAGCAACCAGAGGCCCACGAGGCAGGGGGCGCGCCCTAGGGGGGTGGGCGCGCCCCCCACCCTCGTGACTGCCTATTTTGTTCCTTAGAGCAGGGTCCAAGTCTCCTGGATCACGTTTGGTGAGAAAATTACGTTCCCGAAGGTTTCATTCCGTTTGGACTCCGTTTGATATTATGTTTCTTCGAAACACTGAAATAGGCAAAAAACAGCAATTCTGGGCTGGGCCTCCGGTTAATAGGTTAGTCCCAAAAATATATATAAGTGGAAAATAAAGCCCTATATAGTCTAAAACAGTAGATAATATAGCATGGATCAATCAAAAATTATAGATACGTTGGAGATGTATCAGCCATCTCCATCATCCCGGCGCTCTCCATGACGAGGACGGAGTAGTTCACCCTCGGGGATGAGGATATATACCAGTAGCTATGTGTTTGATCTCTCTCTCTCTCTCATGTTCTTGAGGTGGTACGATCTTGATGTATCGCAAGCTTTGCTATTATAGTTGGATCTTATGATGTTTCTCCCCCTCTACTCTCTTGTAATGGATTGAGTTTTCCCTTTGAAGTTGTCTTATCGAATTGAGTCTTTAAGGATTTGAGAACACTTGATGTATGTCTTGTATGTGCTTATCTGTGGTGACAATGGGATATTCACGTGATTCACTTGATGTATGTTTTGGTGATCAACTTGCGGAGTCCATGACCTCGTGAACTTATGCATAGGGGTTGGCACACATTTTCGTCTTGACTCTCCGGTAGAAACTTCGGGGCACTCTTTGAAGTACTTTGTGTTGGTTTGAATAGATGAATCTGAGATTGTGTGATGCATATCGTATAATAATACCCACAGATACTTGAGGTGACATTTGAGTATCTAGGTGACATTAGGGTTTTGGTTGATATGTGTCTTAAGGTGTTATTCTAGTATGAACTCTTGAATAGATCGATCCAAAAGAATAACTTTGAGGTGGTTTCGTACCCTACAATAATCTCTTCGTTTGTTCTCCGCTATTACTGACTTTGGAGTGACTCTTTGTTGCATGTTGAGGGATAGTTATATGATCCAATTATGTTATTATTGTTGAGAGAACTTGCACTAGTGAAAGTATGAACCCTAGGCCTTGTTTCGAAGCATTGCAATACCATTTACGCTCACTTTTATCGCTTTCTACCTTGCTGTTTTTATATTTTCAGATTACAAATACTCATATCTATCATCCATATTGCACTTGTATCACTATCTCTTCGCCGAACTAGTGCACCTATACAATTTACCATTGTATTGGGTGTGTTGGGGACACAAGAGACTCTTTGTTATTTGGTTGCAGGGTTGTTTTAGAGAGACCATCTTCAACCTACGGCTCCCACGGATTGATAAACCTTAGGTCATCCACTTGAGGGAAATTTGCTACTGTGCTACAAACATCTGCACTTGGAGGCCCAACAACGTCTACAAGAAGAAGGTTGTGTAGTAGACATCAGCTACTTTGCTGCATCACCCTTTCCTCTTCAAGGGAAAACCAACGCATGCTCAAGAGGTAGCAGAGAGGCACTAATGGAGGTGGTGAACCCCATCCGAGATGGTTTCTAGATTGGACCTGGTGGTTCTGGACTCTGCGGTGGCTGGATGAATATTTCGTCGACTCCCCTAGGGTTTCTGGAATATTTGGGTATTTATAGAGCAAAGAGGCGGTCCGGGGGGTACCCGAGGTGGGGTTGTCCCCTCCTCGGGACTCCCCCGAGGTGCAACCAGGCCCATCTGCTTCCTTTTGGCCCGTAAAAAATCATCGTGAAGTTTCGTGGCATTTGGACTCCGTTTGATATTGATTTCCTGCGATGTAAAAAACATGGAAAAATAGCAACTGGCACTTGGCACTGTGTCAATAGGTTAGTACAAAAAATGATATAAAATGACTATAAAATGATTATAAAACATCCTAGATTGATAATAAAACAGCATGGAACAATAAAAAATTATAGATACGTTGGAGATGTATCAAACTACATGCATGAACATGTGCGAAGTCAAGCCACTCGAACATTCAAAGGAGGATAACATATCATCATACTACAACACAATCATTTTAACGCAATGTTGATATCCAAGCTAAATCATTATTCACTCCCAGCTATATATGCATGTCATGAGAAACTATAATCTCTAATTGTCATTGCAAACATGTTTAATCATAATGGGCTGAATCATGGATACTAAGTTAAACATATTTACACAAACAGAACAAGCTTAGTTCATACCAGTTTCTCTCTGCCACGACCAGTTCATTGAATGTCGTCATTATTGCCTTTCACTTGCACGAGCAAACGATATGAAAATAATAATAGTGCAAGAGTGTCGTGGACTAAGCTGGAATCTGCAAACATTTTATTCAATAGGAGAAGACAAGGTAAATTGTGCTCTTTATTAGATCAAAAATTATTCATATGAGAGCCACTCAACATTTTCATCGTGGTCTTCTCCTCGTTACAACTCGAATAAAAAGAAAAGAAATTCAGAGAAACACATTGAAATATTTTTGGAGTTTTTGGTTTTGTGGAACAAGCAAATAAAAAGGGGAAAGCAACTATTTACACGGGAAAGCTCCCAACAAGAAAAAGAAGAACACAGAAATCTTTTTGGGTTTTCTTTTTAATATTACTACTAAGCATGCATAGAAAGTAAACTAGCTACAACTATTTTTTTGGGTTTTCTAAAGTTTTCCAAACACACAAGAAGAAAGCAAGAAAAGTAAATCTAAACATGGATGATACAATGAAAAAGTGTGAACACCGACTAATGAAATAAGTAGACATGAATGTAAAGTCGGTGGAAACACGTACTCCCCCAAGCTTAGGATTTTGGCCTAACTTGGTAGTCGATCAGTAGCCTGGATGGTAGTAGGGGTATTGAGGAGTGGGCATCCACTCATCTCACTGCTGAGGCTCCTCATCTGCCTCTGCAGCATCCTGAGCGTTCCGGTAGGCGATGATGTCCGTAGGCATGATCCTATATCCGCCCCTGGCAACAGAATCAAACAAGGCAGGAGCAGGCAACATAATAATATCATGAGTTCTCACACTAAAAACCAAGTTATATGGAATAGGGATGTTAGGAGATTCGATATCAGTAAAATGGTGGTGATCCATGGTTGCACGATCTAGGTAAACTTTGGTAAGAGGGTAATCATGATGGCGTATCTCAACATTAAAGTGAGCCGCCAAACGAGTAGCAAAAATCCCACCATGTATTTTACCCTTGGATTTATTAATGTGGAGGCGGCGAGCCACAATAGCTCCCAAGATATAAGTGTTGTCGCCCTCCAATGCACGATGTAAAACATCAAGGTCTGGTGAACCGAGTGCACCCACCTTCTCTCTAGCAAGAAAGCATTTTGCAATGAAAAGAGAAAAGTAATGAACAGTAGGAAAATGCAAGCCAGCGGCAGTGATAGCTGACACCCCTCTCTAATCTCCCACTGTCAAAGTGCGATAAAAGGTCTCAAACTCCGCGGCGTAGGCTCGGCCAAGCTCCCATCAGAAGGGATCATGCATATGTCACAAAATTCAGTAAGTGGTATCTGATGGTTTTCAACATATAAATCAAAGCTCACTTCAGGAGGATTATTCCTAGTAAGGAAAGTAAAACTTTGAACAAAGATGTTTGTGAGGATTTGGTGTTGTTCACACTCATCTACGATGAAGTCGGTGAGGCCGGCATTAGCAGCATATTGTGTTGTAACACCCCCGGTGTAATGATGCTACAGTAACCCCTGGGGTTAAGTTAATTGTTTTGCTAAACATGTGCCTGATCATTATTGTCTCATGCTCTTTCACGTTCCAGTTGAATTCAAATTCAAATTCTGTGTGAAATTCAAAATGCTCAAACATGAAAACTAAAATGTTCATCATGTGGAAAGTATTCTTTGGTAATTTTGGTGCTGAACCGCTATTTTTGCAAAATGTCTAAATGGCTTGAAATAGCTAAAACCAGAAAAAGCTTTAAAATAAAAAAATGGGAAGCCCCCCCTCAAGCTGGGCAGTGGCCCGGTGCCACCAGCGCCCCCTTCTTCCCATGGGCCTCGGCCCACCACAGCAAGCTGCCCGGCTCCCGTACTGCGCCCTCCTCCTGTTCCCAGTGCGCACTGCTCTGAGGGCTCGTCGCGCCGACCACCTCGCGGCGCCTTGGTGGATAAGCGCCCCTCCGACGCCTCGAGCCCCCCCCCTCACCTACCGCCACCTCCACTCCCCCTGGACGCCTCGCCATTTTCCCCCTTCTCCCTTCCTCGCTCGCTCACACCCCTCTCTCTGACCCGAGCATGCCCGCGGCCATCCTCCGTCGTCACCGCGGCCACTGGAGCCGTCTCGTCCTCCTGACCTGTCCACCAGCACCGTCGACGTCTTCTCCCTCTTCACCGGCCTCGCGTCCGAGCTGGAGGCCACTTCATCGCCCGGATCGAGCCGGCGACCACCATGGATCGCAGGAGCTCCTCCACTCCGTCCGTCGCCGACTCCGTCGACCAGCTGCTCCCTAAGCATCCAAGGGCCACCGTGAGCCGCATCGTAAGTTGCCGCCTTTGAACCCCTTTCTTTCTCCTCTCTCCCCGCGCTCGCAATTGTCGTTCTTCTTCATGGCCGGACCGTCGCCGCGCCGTTCGCCACCGTCGTTTCGGTCGACGGTGAGCTCGACCGAGTTCTCGGCCATGCTCCTCGACGTCGTAGGGACCCGTAGCGCCCTCTAGTTCGTGCTACCGCCCTCTCTAGCGTCGATTTATTGTTGCAAAGCCGCCGCTGCTGCAACTTCGTTGCGGCGCCCTTCCGGCCTCCCATCTGCGCTGCCGCCACTCGTCGTGGTTCGATCACCGCGTCCGAACGGCGCCTCCCGCGCGTCAAATGGAGCCCACTAGCTCGATTCCGGCGAGGTCCGGCGCCCCTCCGCCGCGGGAACGCTCACCGGAGCTCCCCAACACCGGCGCCGACGTGGACGTCCGGGTCCACCTCGCTAGGTCATCGCATCCGTGGCCCCGGTGGCGGCTGGCCTTGTTGACCAAGTCAACGGTGGCCCAGGCATCGCCCGATCGCCAAAGGGTCCACCATGGGCCCTGTTGACTAGTCAACTAGTGCATTGACCGCTGATGCAGCAATGACACCATGATGACGTCATATTCCCTTTTCTGTCGATTTAAATATCTAAAGTAATTCCAGAAAATGTTTAAAACTTTGAAAATTCATAGAAAATAAACCGTAACTCCGATGAAAATGTTTTCTATATGAAAGTTGCTCAGAAAAATCCAACGAATCTGAAAATGCGGTCCGTTCATCTGTCACATGCCTCTAGCATGCTGAACATGGAACATTTCCCCTCCGGTCATCTGTGTGACACGGGTCCGGAACCGGGAATACATTCCCGGTTGAATTCCCCTTCACCTATATCGTGTAGCCATGCGCTTAGGTCACACCCAGCACAACATATTGCCACGTTATGCTTTGTGATGCTATGTTTTCTTTATATTTACTGTTTCTTCCCCTCTTCTCTCCGGTGAACCCGAGACCGATGTCGCTTCGTGATCGACTAAATCGACGATGACCCCTCCTTGCCAGAGCAACCGTGCAAGCCCCCTTTGATCATCCCGATATCGCCCATTCCATTCTCTCATGCTTGCATTAGATTTTGCTCTTGTTATTGTTTGCTCCTATTACGATGCATAGCCTGCTTTTGTATCTCTTGTTGTACCTTACCGCTTATCCTAAACCGCTTAGTATAGGTTGGTTAGTGATCCATCGATGACCCCGCCTTGTCCCGATCGCCTTTGGATTATCGAAGACACGATCAACGGGATCGAAGACCAGGCCCCGACACGCACATCACTTTCCCTTAGTTGCTCGACAATACTAGGTTACTATCGAGTACCGAGGGTGAGTCCTCATCGATTTCCGATGTTAACCTGTAGTGTAGCTATTTAGTCGTGGCCATCGAGGGTGATTTCCTCTTTAACCACTTCAGTGCGACTGCAGCCGTGCAACCCCTCAAGTGTGGACCTCGAGGGTGAATCCTCTTACGTTCACCTTGATGATTACATCGAGTGGAATTCACGGAGGTGATTCCTCGGTTTTCCCTTGATGTTTAGACACACTATTACTATGATTACTATGACTTTACACGAGCCATGTTACTAAAGACGGGTCGACCACGAGGGGTACCCGTGAGCTTAATTGCAGTGATGTGGAGGCAGGTTGACACGGAGGGTGCCCGCGAGATAATTACGAGGCGTGGCGGGCATTCCTAGCCCTTGCCGAAAGTCCTCGAGACGGGCAACGGGGTCACATCTTTCGTGAGTCTCGCTTGTTACCGCTGCGTTCCTAATCCACTACGATTTGGATATTTGATCCGAGGGGCCTCTGGCACGATAGCACTAACCATCATGTGGGCATAGTATGGGCGTTACTGCGTGTATGCATCGGCCCGAAGCTTAATAGACGTCGGCCGGCGAGCGTAGCCGGGTTGGACTGGTAAGCTCCTGCCTTTTTAGGAAGGTAGCTAGGTCTGCTCACCGCCGCGTTATAGCGTCTTGAGGAGTTCGGGGAGATGGCCCATGACCCACAGGGGCATAGGTTTAGTCCGCGTCTTGGCCTCTCTATTAAGCCTAGGTCGGGTTGCGGCGTATTGTTTGGCGAGGCGGGCATGACCTCGGAAAGTGTGTCCCACGGAGTTAAGCGAGTGTGATGGGTAAGATGGTGCACCCTGCAGGGAAGAAAACATCTATCGATAGCATGTCCTACTGATAGCGGACACTTGGAGTTGTATCCCGATCGATACAACTAGAACTGGATACTTGTGATGAGAATTTGGATGGTGATGAGAACTGGATTGTGATGATAACTGGATAGTATGGCTCTGGGACCTCTTTCTTGCAGGGAGTCGAGAAAGGATCTTTGGCCGAGGTTGATAACACTACTACTACTTTAATTTATGCTACTCTACTCCCTCCTGTTGCTGCAAGATGGTGGTTTCCAGAAGATGCTAGTCTTCGGTAGGACTAGGCCTTCTCTCTATTCTGGCATTTCTGCCCAGTCCACATATCTGACCTTCCTTTGATAAAGTTGCATATGTAGTGTAGATCCTTGCTTGCAGTACTTTGGATGAGTACTCACGGTTGCTTTGCTCCCCTTTTCCCCCTTTCTTCTTCTTTCCGGTTGATGCAACCAGATGGCGGAGCCAGGAGCCGGATGCCACCGCGATGCTTACTACTACGTGGAGGCCGCCGATGACCGGGAGTAGTTAGGAGGCTCCCAGGCGGAGGCCTTGCCTTTTCGATCGATGTTCTTTGTTGTGCTAGCCTTCTTAAGGCAAACTTGTCTAACTCATGTACGTACTTTCAGATATTGTTGCTTCCACGACTCTTGTGTTTTCGAGCTTATGTATTCGAGCCCTCGAGGCCCCCCGGCTTGTAACATAAAGCTTGTATTATTTTAATTTGTGTCTAGAGTTGTGGTGTGATATCTTCCGTGAGTCCTTGATCTTGATCGTACACATTTGCGTGTATGATTAGTGTACGATTGAATCGAGGGCGCCACAAGTTGGTATCGAGCCATTTGCTGTAGGTAGCCCCTTTCCAACTCCTTGGCGAAGTTGAGTCTAGTCACCGAAAAACTTTTACTAACATTGGCTGTGTGGCTTACGATCCCACGTCGCCATTGGGTGGTATTAGCATCTTTTACTCCTCGTCTATACTCTGGGATTCTGAACTCTCTTCTACTCGGGTTAAACGAATTTACTAACATTAGGATCCCGTGACCACTTTCACCCCGAAGTTGGATAAAGCCATAGTTATTCCTTAGAATAGCCTCTTGAATAGTACACACACCTGTCGTGTTGACTACGAAGTAGAATCCATCGTACATCTTTCCTTATGCATTTTTCATCATGAATGATCCTTGTCTTTGCAAATTCTCAATGCTGAACTACCCCCTGTTACATGTTAGCAGGATGCTTAGACCCGCTGGTCGTGGCCGTGGTGCCAATGATCCACCACCGCCTTTGAATTCTTTCTTTGGAATGATGCAACAGTTTGAGTTGAATCGTCGGTTCATGGAAGGAATGATGGCTCGATTTCCTCGTCAGAACATGAATCAACAGCCAGCCCCAGTAACTCTGCAGGACTTCATGCGCCTCAACCCAACTATCTACCGCAGCTCAACTCAACCCCTTTATGTTGATGACTGGCTCCGCGACATCACGTATGAAATGGAGTCTCCTAGTGTGGCCCCTGCCAGCTATGTCACCTTTGCATCTTTCTTTATGAAGGGTTCCGCTGCTCAATGGTGGGACAGCTACAGGCGTACCCTACCTGCTGGAACGGTCATTACTTGGCCGGACTTCCAAGCTGCCTTCCGTGCTCGTTTCTTTCCTCAGGGAACCATGGACAGGAAGAAGCGAGAGTTCCGCAACCTCACCCAAGGCAACAAGTCTGTAGATGCTTATCAACGGGAATTTCTGGACTTGTCATGTTATGCTGAAGAAGACATTGCAACTGATGCTCGTAAGCAAGAGAAGTTCCGTGATGGACTTCACCCTGATATCAAGCTAGCATTGCTCGTTCATGACTTTGCCGACTTTGCGACCTTGGTGAACAAGGCTATTCAGGTTGAGACTGGTCTTCAGGAACACCAGGGATCCCTTAGGCGTAGTCGCGACGTTGGCTCATCTTCGGCCCGTCGGTAGCGAAGCGTCGGATATGGATTCCCCACGGCATGTATCGTCCAATTGCACTGCACCAAGACAGTCCTATGTTGCACCTCGTCGCCTCCTCCACCGCAGGCAGCCCCTTCGGGTTGTACCATCCCAAGATCCTGCTCCCGATCCCAATGATGGTCTCAGGCTTCGGATGTGGCCGTCCGGTCACCTTGCCAAAGGATGCAATCAAAAAGGAACCATTGGCCTCGCCTTCAACCGACCGTAACAATCAGCCCCATAACAACAATGCGGACCTTATGGTCGTGGTCAGCTAATCATATTGATCTGAATGAAGCTCAAGACCAGCTTGCCCTTTGTGATGGGTACTCTTCTTGTTAATTCAGTACCGGCATCTGTTTTGTTTGATTCAGGAGCATCACATTCTTTCATATCAGAAGAGTTTGCATTCACGCATGTCATTAAATACGAAGAGATCCACACTCCACTAGTGGTAAAAACCTCAAGGGCCAATGTCAAACCTCCATGGTTAGCCACAACATATCGCTTGAAATCGAAGGGTTGGAATTTTTGCATCCCTATTATTCAAGTCTTCCAATATTGACCTTATTCAGGAATGGATTGGTTGAAAGCACATCTGGCTTCTATCGTTTGCGCCACCAAAACCGTCCACCTTATGCACCCTTCGGATGAGATAGTAAGCTACAATGCTCGTTCGGTTCAAAACGTTGAAGCTTCGACTTTATGACTTGAATGCGTTGAACGCAACACCTCTGGAGGGAATTGAAAAGATTCCGGTCGTTCGCGACTTCCAAGACGTATTTCGGAAGAACTTCCAGAATACCCCTGCCGGGCTGTCGAGTTCGTCATCGACTTGAAACCGTGCACCGTTCCTATTGCAAAACGACCCTACAAGATGCCACCTCATGAACTCCTTGAGCTTAAGGAGGAAATCGACAAATCTCTTCACAAGGGTTTCATTCGTCCAAGTTCCTCTGCTTGGGGAGCACCTTCTCTCTTCGTCAAGAACAAGGACGGAACGAACCGTTTGGTCCAAGACTATCGTCCTATCAACCAAACTACAATTTAGAACAAATATCCCCTTCCTCGGATCAATGATCTGTATGATCAACTGGCTGGATCATCGATATTCTCTAAACTCGACTTGAGGTTGGGTTACCACCAGATCCGTGTTCGTGAAGAGGATATTCCAAAGACCGCATTCGTCACTCGTTATGGTTCTTACGAGTACACCATCATGTCATTCGGTTTAACCAATGCTCCAGCCACATTCTCCCGTCTGATGAACTACATATTCATGGATTACCTCGACAAGTTCGTCGTAGTCTATCTGGATGATATCCTGGTATATTCGAAGAATAAAGAAGAACATGCTGAACATCTTCGTCTTGTTCTGGAGAAACTCCGAGAACATCAACTTTATGCCAAGTATTCCAAGTGTGAATTCTGGTTACCCGAAGTCACCTACCTTGGTCATGTTATCTCCAAGGATGGTATTGCCGTCAACCCAGAGCGCGTTCAGGCTATTCTTGACTGGACCCCTCCTAAGACTGTCAAGCAAGTCAGAAGCTTCCTCGGACTAGCCAGCTATTGTCGCCGCTTTGTCGAGAACTTCTCCAAGATCGCCAAGCCACTGACTAATCTGCTTCACAAAGGCGTTAAGTTTCATTGGACGGACAAATGTCAGGAAAGTTTCCAGACACTCAAGGACAAGCTGACTTCTGCCCCAGTGCTTTCTCCCCCTGATTCTCGCAAGGACTTCGTCATCTATTGTGACGCTTCACGTCAAGGATTAGGTTGTGTTCTAATGCAAGAGCGCAGGGTGATTGCTTATGCTTCCCGTCAAGTGGGTCCTCACGAGGAAAACTACCTGGTTCATGACCTTGAGCTTGCAGCGGTTATCTTTGCACTGAAGCTATGGCGACAATACCTTCTCGATGTCGTTGCGAGATCTTCACCGATCATCGAGTCTGAAGTACTGTTTACTCAACCAGATCTGAACCTCCATCAAGAGCGGTGGATGGAAGCTATTATGGACTACAACTGCGGCATATCTTATACCCTGGTAAGGCTAATGTAATGGCCGATGCCACGAGCCGCATAAGTCATATTGCAACAATCACATGGTCTACAAAGCTCAACCCCGCCTTTATGAAGAGCTATGCAAGCTGAGCGTTCAACTAGTTCCACGAGGTTCTCACGAATAACCTTGTCCTGGAACCAACTCTGCTGAAAGCAATTAAGTCTGCTCAAGCCAAAGATGCTCACGTGGATTTGATGAAAAGGATCTTGCCTTAGATAAATCCAGAGATTTCTCACTTGGTGAAGATGGAACCTTATACTTGAGAGATCGCATTGTAGTACCCGGTTCAAGCTTATGATGAGAAGGTGATGAAAGAAGCGCATCACACCCCTCTCTATTCATCCGGAAGTACCAAGATGTATCTAGACATCCGTCGAAATCTTGGTGGTCTAATATGAAGCAAGACATTGCTCGATATATTGAAGAATGTGAGTGGTCGTCAAAGCGAGAACATCGAAAATTTGGACTTACGCAACCGCTTCCGGTTCCTGAATGGAAGTGGGATAAGATCCAAATGGACTTCATCACTGGTCTTCCTAAGTCTCAGAAAGGTAACGATGCTATATTTGTCGTCATCGACCAATTCTCAAAGGTTGCTCACTTTCTACCAGTCAAGGAGACAATCACTGCTAGTCAATTAGCAAACTTGTATATCTCCAGAATTGTATCACTCCATGGCATTCCGAAGGAGATCAGTTCAGACCGTGGCAGTATTTTCACTTCAAAGTTCTGGGATAGTTTCCAAGAGGCAATGGGAACTCATATTACAGGAGCATCGCTTATCATCCCCAATCCCAAGGCCAAGTCGAGCGAGTCAATCAAATTCTTGAAGGCATGCTTCGGGCTTGTGTTATTTCTTCGGCAAGAAGTGGGAAGAATCTCTCCCTTATGCGGAGTTCTCTTATAACAACAGCTATCAAGCGGCTTGAAGATGGCACCCTTGAAGTGCTCTATGGACGTAAGTGCGAACCCCTACGAATTGGTCGAAAGCGGGAACGGGCACTCATTGGTCGAGACATTATTCAACAAGCTGAAGAGCAGGTTCGCATTATCCGGGATAATCTCAAGGCTGCCCAGTCCGCCGGAGAAGAGCAACTATGACCGAAACACTGGGGTTCAACTTATCAACCTGGTGAACAAGCTTATCTGCGTGTCACTCCTTTGAGAGGCACTCATCGGTTCGGAGTCAAGGGCAAGCTAGCTCCGCGCTACATTGGTCCTTTCCGCATTCTGGCCCGTCGTGGACTGGTGGCTTATAAACTTGAGTTGCCACCTCAGCTCTCTCATGTTCATGACCTTTTCCACGTGTCGCAACTTCTTCGATGCTTCAAGGATCCGGAACGTGAAGTGGATCCGGAATTGATTGAAATTCAAGATGATCTCACATACAAGGAGCATCCGATCTGCATTCTTGAAGAAGCTGAACGTCGAACCCGCCAGAAGGTTACCAAGCTCCTCAAGATGCAATGGTCGAATCATACTAAAGATGAAGCCACTTGGGAACGCGAAGATAACCTCCGGGCTGAATACCCTGACCTGTTCCCTTCTACCTCTTAATTCTCGGGACGAGAATTTCTTTTAGAGGAGGAGAGTTGTAACACCCGGTGTAATGATGCTTCTGATAGCACAGGGGTTAAGTTAATTGTTTTGCTAAACATGTGCACGATCATTATTGTCTCATGCTCTTTCACGTCCCGGTTGAATTCAAATTCAAATTACGTGTGAAATTCAAAATGCTCAAACATGAAAACTAAAATGTTCATCATGTGGAAAGTATTCTTCTGTAATATTGGTGGTGAACCGATATTTTGCAAAATTTCTAAATGGCTTGAAATAGCTAAAACCAGAAAAAGCTTTAAAATAGAAAAGGGGAAAGCCCCCTCAAGCTGGGCGAATGGCCCACTGGCCACCGTGCCCCCTTCCCATGGGCCTCGGCCCACCACAAGAAGCCGGCCAGCCTCCCGTGCGCGCCCTCCTCCTGTTCCCCAGTGCGCACCGCTCTGAGGGCTCGTCATGCCCGACCACCTCGCCCAGCGGTGCATGGTGGATAAGAGCACCCCCTCCGGCGCCTCGAGCCCTCCTCCTCACCCATCTGCCACATCCACTCCCCTGGATGCCTCGCCATTTCCCCTTCTCTCTTCCTCGCTCGCTCACACCCCTCTCTCGACCCGAAACACGCCAGCTGCCATCCTCCGTCGTCACCGCTGACCCACCGGAGCCGCCTCGTCCTCTGACCTGTCCACCAAAGACTGCCGTCGGCGTCTTCTCCCTCTTCACCGGCCTCGCGTCCGAGTCGGAGGCCACTTCATCGCCCAGATCGAGCCTGCGACCACCGTGGATCGCCGGAGCTCCTCCACTCCGTCCGTCGCCGACTCCGTCGACCCGCTGTGCTCATAAGCATCCAAGGGCCACCGTGAGCCGCATCGTAAGTTGCCGCACCGAACCCCTTTCTTTCTCGTCTCTCCCCGCGCTCGCAATTGTCGTTCTTCTTCATGGCCGGACCGTCGCCGCGCCGTTCGCCACCGTCGTTTCGGTCGACGGTGAGCTCGACCGAGTTCTCGGCCATGCTCCTCGACGTCGTAGGGACCCGTAGCACCCTCTAGTTCGTGCTACCGCCCTCTCTAGCGTCGATTTCATTGCTGTTCGAAAGCCGCCGCCGCTTGCAACTTCGCTGCGGCGCCCTTTCCGGCCTCCCCAGCTACTGCCGTTGCCGCCACTCGTCGTGGTTCGATCACCGCGTCCGAACGGCGCCTCCCGCGCGTCAAATGGTGCCCACTAGCTCGATTCCGGCGAGGTCCGGCGCCCCTCCGCCGCGGGAACGCTCACCGGAGCTCCCCAACGCCGGCGCCAACGTGGACGTCCGGGTCCACCTCGCTAGGTCACTGTCCCGTGGCCCCAGTGGCCCGGCTGGCCTTGTTGACCAAGTCAACGGCTGACTGGGCATCGCCCAGTCACTGCCAGTGGGTCCACCATGGGCCCTGTTGACTAGTCAACTAGTCTGTTGACCGCTGATGCAGCAATGACACCATGATGACATCATATTCCCTTTTCTGTCGATTTAAATATCTAAAGTAATTCCAAAAAATGTTTAAAACTTTGAAAATTCATAGAAAATAAACCGTAACTCCGATGAAAATGTTTTCTATATGAAAGTTGCTCGAGAAAATCCAACGAATCTGAAAATCCGGTCCGTTCATCTGTCACATGCCTCTAGCATGATGAACATGGAACATTTCCCTCCGTTCATCGTGTGACACGGGTCCGAACCGAATACATTCGGTTGAATTCTTCACCTATATCGTGTAGCCATGCGCTAGGTCACACCCAGCACAACATATTGCCATGTTACGCTTTGTGATGCTATGTTTGCTTTATATTTACTGTTTCTTCCCCCTCTTCTCTCCGGCAGACCCCGAGACCGATGCCGCCCCTGTTATCGACTACGTCGATGATGACCCCTCCTTGCCAGAGCAACCAGGCAAGCCCCCCTTTGATCATCCCGATATCGCCCATTCCATTCTCTCATGCTTGCATTAGATTTTGCTACTGTTATAGTTTGCTCCTATTCTGATGCATAGCCTGCTTTTGTATCTACTGTTGTACCTTACCTGCTTATCCTAAACTGCTTAGTATAGGTTGGTTAATGATCCATCAGTGACCCCCGCCTTGTCCCGACTGCCCCGCTGGATTATCAGAAGACCTGATCAACGGGATCGAAGACCAGGCCCCGACACCGCACATCACTTTCCCCTTAGTTGCTCGACAATACTAGGTTACTATCGAGTACCGAGGGTGAGTCCTCATCAGTACTTCTGATGTTAACCCTGTAGTGTAGCTATTCAGTCGTGGTCATCGAGGGTGATTTCCTCTTTAACCACTTCTGATACGACTGTCGTGCAACCCCTCAAGTGTGGACCTCGAGGGTGAATCCTCTTACGTTCACCTTGATGATTACATCGAGTGGAATTCACCGGGGGTGATTCCTCGGGTTTTCCCCTTGATGTTTAGACACACTATTACTATGATTACTATGACTTTACACTGAGCCATGTTACTAAAGACGGGTCGACCCTGAGGGGTACCCGCTGACAGCTTAATTGGCAGTGATGTGGAGACAGGTTGACACGGAGGGTGCCCGCGAGATAATTACGAGGTGTGGCGGGCATTCCTAGCCCTTGCCGCAAGTCCTCGAGACGGGCAACGGGTCACATCTTCGTGAGTCTCCGCTTGTTACCGCTGCGTTCCTAATCCACTACGATTTGGATATTTGATCCGAGGGCCTCTCGGCACGATAGCACTAACCATCACGTGGGCATAGTATGGGCGTTCTGCGTCGTATGCATAAGCCGAAGCTTAATAGACGTCGTCGGCGGCCTTGGCCGGGTTGGACCGGTAAGCTCCGCCTTTTTAGGAAGTTAGCTAGGTGCGCTCACCGGCCGTGTTCGCATAGCGTCAGGAGTTCGGGAGATGGCCCATGACCGGGGCATAGGTTTAGTCCGCGTCTTGGCCTCTCTATTAAGCCTAGGTCGGGTTGCGGCGTATTGTTTGGCCCAGCCGGGCATGACCACAGAAAGTGTGTCCGTGGGAGTTAAGCGGCGTGGTGGGTAAGATGGTGCACCCTGCAGGGAAGAAAACATCTATCGATAGCCCGTCCCTACGGTAAAGGACACTTGGAGTTGTATCGATCGATACAACTAGAACTGGATACTTGTGATGAGACTTTGGATGGTGATGAGAAGCTGGATTGTGATGATAAGCTGGATAGTATGGCTCTGGGATCTCTTTCTCGCAGGGAGTCGAGAAAGGATCTCTCGCCGAGGTTGATAACACTACTACTACTTTACTTTATGCTACTCTACTCCCTCCTGTTGCCGCAAGATGGTGGTTTCGGAAGATGCTAGTCTTCGGTAGGGACTAGGCCTTCTCTCTATTACGGCATTTACTCAGCCAGTCCACATATCTGACCTTCCTTTGATAATGTTGCATATGTAGTGTAGAACCTTGCTTGCGAGTACTTTGGATGAGTACTCATGGTTGCTTTGCTCCCCTTTTCCCCTTTCTTCTTCTTTCCGGTTGATGCAACGGATGACGGAGCCCAGAGCGGATGCCACCATGATGCTTACTACTACGTGGAGGCCGCCCGATGACCAGGAGTAGTTAGGAGGCTCCAGGCAGGAGGCCTTGCCTTTTCGATCGATGTTCTTTGTTGTGCTAGCCTTCTTAAGGCAAACTTGTCTAACTCATGTCTGTACTCAGATATTATTGCTTCCGCTGACTCTTGTGTTTTCGAGCTTATGTATTCGAGCCCTCGAGGCCCCTGGCTTGTAACATAAAGCTTGCATTATTTTAATTTGTGTCTAGAGTTCTGTTGTGATATCTTCCCGTGAGTCCTTGATCTTGATCGTACACATTTGCGTGTATGATTAGTGTATGATTGAATCGAGGGCGTCACATGTGTGAACTCCTGAAGGATTCCAGCGCTCTCCAGGAACAGGGTGTGCGGCCATTCGCACGGCCGTACTTCCGCCAACCTCCGAGGATGGAGATCACTATCAGAGGACTCCCCAATAACACCCTTGGAATTCTTGTTAGAGCCAAACTTCCTAAAGATATTCATGGTTTTCCTATGAACAAAATTCTGAAATTTATTAGCCCACAAAATTTTCTCAACAAAACTTCACAAAAATGATACCAACTACTCATAGGGATACATAGAGGCCATAGCAAGCATTCAAACTACTTAGAACTCTAAGAATTCATCATGCAAGCTCATATAAAGCAGCACCAAGAGTAGCTAATTATTCAAAATACAAACCACTAAAACAAAAACTAATTGGACAAACGGTGGAGTCACATACCAAGCAACAATCCCCGGAAACAGTTTTAGAAATAGAGCTTCGACCAAAGAGATCGAAATCCGCGGGTTTGAGGGCAAGAACACAGGAGAGAGATCAATGGAGATTTTTTTTCTAGAGGTGAGTGATGATGTGGTATGAAGGGATAAGTGAGGGGCCCACGTGGGGACCACAACCCACCAGGGCGCGCCTGGGGGTCCTGGCTCACCCAGGTGGGTTGTGCCCACCATAGTGGACTTGACTAACTTAATTCTTAGGAAATTGCGAATAAGATCATTTGCTCTTACCTCAACAAGGGAAGCACCAGCCTTTTCTTTTTCTTCTTGTTCCCAATTCACTACTACAACTACTCATTGAAAATAATCCTATTCTTATGGGTAAATGCTCAATATCCAAGTGGGCTTAATGCACCTCCCTATGATATTATTTACACCAGAAATTCAGAAATATTCAGAAAAAATTGTATTAAATTTTCAGGGCATTCTGAGAACTTTTATTTTTGGGTCATTTTTTATTGCACGAGGAATTTAGAAAACAGACAAAACATGGCATTTTATTTTATTTAACTAATAAAAACAAAAAAAGTAGGGACAGAAGGTAGTCATTACTAAATTCATCAACTTCATACCGTTCGAAAATGATCCATTAATAAGGTTGATCAGGTCTAATTAACAACCACTTTTGATTAGCATGAAACCGAGGAACTTTCGTAAATCACTAACTTACCTCAACGGGGATATGAATGTCCCTAACAATAAGCATTTCATATTTCTTTTTGATAGTAGGTAGAGGTATTTGAAAACTTCCAATAGTGATTGTCGAAGATTTTTCAATAACATTAATACCATTCACTTGGAATTGTTTCTTCGGAAAGTGCACCATATGCTCATTACCATTGATATGAAAAGTGACCTTGCTTTTATTGCAGTCAATAACAGCCCTGCAGTATTCAAGAAGGGTCTACCAAGGATAATCGACATGTTGTCGTCCTCGAGCATCTCAAGTATAACAAAGTCAGTCAAAATAGTAACATTAGCAACAAAAAACGGGCACATCCTCACAGATACCGATACGTATGGCAGTTGATTTATCTGCCATTTGCAAAGATATTTCAGTTGGTGTGAGTTTGTTCAAATCAAGTCTTTTATATAAAGAGAAAGGCATAACACTAACACCAGCTCCTAAATCACATAAAGTAGTTTTCACATGATCCTTTTTGATAGAGCAAGGTATAGTTGGTATTCCCGGATCTCCAAGTTTTTTAGGTACTCCATCTTTAAAAGTGTAATTAGCAATCATAGTGGAGATTTCAGCTTCCGGTATTTTTCTCTTATTGGTGATGATGTCTTTCGTATACTTTGCATAAGGAGGCATTTTCAAGATATCAGTCAAGCGATGCAAAAAAGGCGGCCTCAAAGATTTCAAAGAAAGCTGTTCAAATTCTTCATCATCTTTCTTTTTAGTTGACTTGGGTGTAAAAGGCATAGGTTTTTAACCCACTGTTCTCTTTCTTTACCGTGTTTTCTAGAAATGAAGTCACTTTTGTCATATCTTCTATTCTTATGTTGTGGGTTATCAAGACCAATAGGTGGTTCTATCTCAACATCATTATCTGGTTCTTTTTCATTTGGTTGAGAGTCTTCACGAACCTCATCATTATCTTTTTCATTATCACTAGGTGAATGTTCATTACCAGATTGAGTTTCAGCATCTGAGATAGAAGTTTCATTATCATTATCAGGAGATTTTTCTATTTCAGGTTCACTAGAAGTATGCAAAGTCCTATCATTTTTATTCTTCTTTTTCTTTCTAGAAGGACTAGGTGCATCAATGTTAACTCTTTGTGAATCTTGTTCTATTATTTTTGGGTGTCCCTCAGGATAAAGTGGTTCCTGAGTCATTTTACCTCCTCTAGTTGCAACTCTAACATCAAAGTCATGTATATTGTGATTCATTTAATCAAGCAATTCTCTTTGAGATTTAGCAACTTGTTCTAATAGGGTTTGAACCATAGAAGCATGTTTTCCAACACCTATAACATCATTTGAAATTCTAAATAACAAGTCACTCAAGCGAGCAATCATATCAGAATTGTATTTCAATTGTTTCATAACATTTGCATTGAAGTGATCTTGTTTTCTAATATAGTTTTCAAACTCATAAAGGCATTTGCTAGGGTGCATATTGTGAGAATTGTCATTATCATTGAACTTCATTACAGAATTTACCTCTACCACCCTAAGCAGTGGTGGTGTATTAAGCCCATGTATTTCTTCAATAGGATTAAAAAATTTAACATCCTCTGCTTTAATACTTTTTCCTTCATAGATTTCTTCGCCTCTTGCATATCTTCAGGAATGAGATATAATATACCCCTCTTCTTCGAGTGGGTTTAGCCGGTGGTTTAGGAAGAGTCCAATCATCATAATTTTTCAATATGTTATTCAATAATTCTTCAGCTTGTCCAACAGTTCGTTCCCTGAAAACACAACCAGCACAACTATCTAGGAAGTCCCTAGAAGCATCGATTAGTCCATTATAGAAGATATCAAGTATTTCATTTTTCTTAAGAGGATGATCAGGCAAAGCATTAAGTAATTGGCAAAGCCTCCCCCAAGCTTGTGGGAGACTCTCTTCTTTAGTTTGATCAAAATTAAATATTTCCTGTAAAGAATCTTGTTTCTTATGAGCAGGGAAATATTTTTCAGAGAAGTAATAAATCATATCCTGGGAACTACGCACACAACCAGGAGCAAGATTATTGTACCAAGCTTTAGCATCACCCTTTAATGAGAACAGTGATGATAGCAGTAGTAATTTTGTAGCAAGTGTAACAGTGATGATAGCAGTAGTAACTTAGAAAGAACAATATAAGATAAATTCGTAGGCATTGGATTGGTGACTTGTTGGATGATATTCATCATGAGACAGTTATAACCTAGGGCGATACGGCACTAGCTCCAATTCGTCAATATAATGTAGGCATGTATTCTGTAAATAGTGATACATGCTTATGGAAAGAACTTGCATGACATCTTTTGTCCTACACTCCCGTGGTAGCGGGGTCCATATTGGAAACTAAGGGATATTAAGGCCTCCTTTAAATAGAGAACCAGAGCAAAGCATTAAGACATAGTGAATACATGAACTCATCAAACTACGGTCATCATCGAGATTGGTCCCGACTATTGTCACTCCGGGGTTGCCGGCTCATAACACGTAGTAGGTGACTATAACTTGCAAGATCGGATCTAAAACATGGATATAATGATGATAACATACACGGTTTAGATCTGAGTTCATGGCACCCAGGCCCAAAGTGACAAGCATCAAGCATAGCAAAGTCAAAGCAACATCAATCTTGAACATAGTGGATACTGGGGATCAAGCCCTAACAAAACTAACTCGATTACATGATGAATCTCATCCAACTCCTCACCGACCAGCGAGCCTACAAAGGAATTACTCACTCCTGGTGGGGAGCATCATGGAATTGGCGATGGAGAAGGGTTGGTGATGACAAAGAACGAAGATCCCCCTCCCCGGAGCCCCAAACGAACTCCAGATCTGGCCTCTCGATGAAGGATAGGAGGTGACGGCGGCTCTGTCTTATGGATCGCGATAATTCTTTCTCCCTGATTTTTTCTAGAAAAATAGGATTTTATAGCATCGGTTTCAGGGTCTGCAGGGCCACCAGGTCGGGACAACCCACCTGGGCGCGCCAGGAGAGGGTGGCGCGCCCTGGTGGGTTGTGCCCACGCAGGTGCCCCTCTCCGGTAGGTCTTGGCTCCAGAAATAATTATTTATTATATAAAAATTCCTCGCAAAGTTTCATTCCATTCCGAGAACTTTTATTTCTGCCCAAAACAACACCATGGTAGTTCTGCTGAAAACAACGTCAGTCCGGGGTTAGTTTCATTCAAATCATGCAAATTAGAGTCCAAAACAAGAGGAAAAGCGTTAGGAAAAGTAGATACATTGGAGACGTATCATGAAATGCCGGGGCTATTGAAAATTTTGATGATGGTGCATCATACACGGTCCGGAGATAGCAACCGTGTGTTATGAAACAGAAAAACCCTCGAGTTGGGCAGATATTTTCAAGGGATGCAGGCGGGATTGTGAACAACAAGCATCGCACACGGTCTGGAGATAACAACCGTGTGTTATGAAATAGAAAAACCCTCGAGGCGGGCAAATATTTTCTAGGGATGCAGGCGGGATTGGGAACAAGAAACATCCCACACGGTCGAAACACAATAACCGTGTGTTATCAAATGTAAAAAGCAAAGAAAGGGTAGATATTTTTGAGAGGGAAAGCCTCGTGGAGCCCAATGTACTGTGCGGATATGTGCGTGACAGGGGCACCAGCGTGGCACACGGTTAGTTTGAGTGAACCATGTCTGTTGCGTCATCCGACTTGTTTAATGTTCATAAATTTGGCGAAAAATGATGCAGGAGAGGGTTAGAACACGAACACACTTGCATGTGGACCAAATTTATGTATGAAAAGGGTGGTTTGATTTTCAAATACCAAATGCAACTTCGATGTGGCACCTATCTCGCAAAGTGCATGGTATTGCTTGCCCCCACCCCCCTCGTGTCGGCACGAAGAGGATGCTAAGCTATGAGTGCATGCCCCCTCCCCCCAACCGAGGTTCACCTAGCAAAGTGCAAAGTAGCTAGCAGGCCCCCTCCCTCGTGTCGGCACGAAGGGAATCCTAAGCTATGAATGCATGCCCCCCCAACCGAGGTTCACCTAGCAAAGTGTGAAGTAGCTAGCAGCCCTGCTCCCTCGTGTCGACACGAAGGGAATCCTAAGCTATGAATGCATGCCCCCCCAACCGAGGTTCACCTACCAAAGTGCGAAGTAGCTAGCAGCCCCCTCGTGTCGGCATGAAGGGAATCCTAAGCTATGAATGCATGCCACCCCCCAACCGAGGTTCACCTACCAAAGTGCGAAGTAGCAGCTAGCACTCCCCCTCGTGTCGCCACAAAGGGAATCATAAGCTATGAATGCATCCCCCCAACTGAGGTTCACCTAGCAAAGTGCGAAGTAGCAGCCCCCCACACTTTCAGTCAGTGGGCTAGAGAGGCATCTCTCACCAAAATGGATCGTAAAACGGACCAAGAATAATCCACCTTGGTCGTACAACCTCTCTCTTACTGTTGGTCAAAGTGATGGCCGTCCATGCAACCCCGGAGATGGGCTAGCTTGTCAATAATCACACAAGTAGCTAGTCCCCGAAGACAACCACTGCATGCGTGTGGCCCAAACATATGTATGGAGAGGTGTGTTTTTGAGTAACAATGGAACAACTTTGATGTGGCACTGTGATTTCGAACTAGAAATCCCCACACTGAGTGAGGGTTAGGTTGACGATGCATATGTATGTTACACCACACTTCAAGCCAACGACGGGGATTCAGGCATCATGCGTGCATAGTATATGCGCTCAAACTTAATTAGGTCTGAATCTCACCATGAACTATACTATGATAACATGAACCAAATGAAGAATCCACCATGGTAACCTACCTTGTTGTCGGTCAAGGTGATCATGGATGTCCACGTGGGCCCACAAATATATAGGCTTGTCGCCGATAACCACGCGAGGGAGTGTACCGTTCGAAGGCAACACTACATGCATATGTATGGAGGTGATGCGTGCATGCATGTTTGAATACCATTTCACAACATTGATGAGGCGCATGCGTAAAAAATCATACACAAGCTCCCCACACAGAGCGAGATCAGTTCGTGATGTGTCGTTGTACTAGCCACTTTGACTCGATGGGAGGGATTCATGTGTGCACATGCATGTGTGTGTGCTCATACTGTATCATGCGTGTCATCCTAGAGCATGACCTATATATATATATATATATATATATATATATATATATATATATATAGTGGCCTATGATAACACCCCCAAGACCTTATTATGCACACCTAATCTTATTCTGCACACCCCCACCTAACCCACTGTACCGACCCGAGGCGAACCGCACGCACCCAAAAAACAAACCCACCCCACCGCCCACCGGCCCATCTCCCCCCACTCCTCCCTCGATCCCTTCCACCTTCCTCCTACATCCCACCCCTCCCGATCCACCAACCCACTGCTCCGCGCGCCACGCCCCAGGCCGGCCAACTACCGCCGCGCTCCCCCAGTGCTCCGCCCAACCGGCCCACCTTCTCCGGCGGCCCCGCCCCGCCCTCGCCGCCTCCCCGCTCACAGCCACCTTGCTGGGCGGAGCACCCCGCCTTGGGCTGCGCCGGCCGGAGGATCCCACGCTGGGAGGGGGCGGCGGCCGCGCGTGTGCCCGGAGGAACCCGCTCTGCCTCCCTCCTCGTACAACGCCGACGCGCTGATCTCCTGCGCCCCCTACACCCGAGCTCCCCCTGCGTCCCCGGCGGCGATCCTCTTGTTGTCGGAGTCGCCTCCCCTCGATTCCGGCCAGGGAGAGGTGATGTCCCCCCTACCCAGCGATGAGCTCGACAGCGGCCTCTCCAACTGCCCCGACACCAGCCAACGCTCACCGCCGTGCACGACCGCCGGATCTGTGGTGGGCGGCGAGGCCATGGCCATCCACCATGCCGTCCTGGTGCGCTCCTCCCATTCCCCCTCGATCTGCAACGTGACGCCACAACAGACCTCCCCCCTGCCCCTAGATTCGGTCGCTGGTGTGCCGGCGGTTGGGAGCTGCTGCTCCGGTGGCTTGCGGGTGAGGAGTCACACAAAAGGGGTCTTTCCCCCTGATGAGTAGCTCCAGCAGCGTTGCCGTGGGGATCATTGACTCCGGCCAGCTATGCAGTACACTTGCACGAGCCCAGCTCTTGCATGTTCCAAATTCATTTGCAGGCGCCAGCGTGCTGGTTCTATTGCAGCTCAGAAAGAAAATTCTTCAGATTTTGCTAGTGCACAGCACTGCAGTTTGCTTGTGCTCACGGTGCGGTGCGGTTGGGCGACCATTACTAGTTTTTGTGTTGATTTTACAGATTTCGGTGCTGGTGTGCCAGTGTCATCTTTAGCTACATTTGCAGGTTTCTGATTTTGTGCAGCTCGGTTGGTCCCCAAATACAGTTCTGCTGATCCTCTCTTGCAGCTCTGGCAGGTGCTAGTGCTGATTTTGTGTGTATGTATGTGTGTGTGGTTGTGTAAAACAATTGATGGATGTATTGTGCCCCATGAACATCATCAGCGACCATAGACAGTGGCGCAAAAACAGAATGTGTGCGTGCAGTTTGTTTGGCTCGATCGTGCAGTACTTTGTGTTTTTGTGCGGTTCACTTGTTCTTTAAAAAAATCAAAAAATAATGTTGGTGGGAGGTAACATTCTTTTGATGCAATGTGATTTTTAATGCAGCCCATTTGCCCCTTTCATGCAGCTCACTAAACATTGACCATGTAGTCTAGATGATACTAAAAAAAATCAACGAAAACCGAAACATCTCGAAGAGGTTCGCTTCTTATCAGATGTAGTTCACTCGCTCAGTCTCTGCGGGCCACTTGTTAGAAAAAAAAAGTCAAAAGAAAACTAAATTTTTTATAAAATGACGAAAGAAACCATGAAGTTCATTTGACTCTCTGATGCAGTGTGGTTTTTCATCCGAATCAGTGCGTTCTTCTCAGATTTCATAAAAATGATAACAAAACTCACAAAAAGCTCATCCGAGAAAATTTACTACCGACAAGACAAATCATGAAGTTCGCTGAGTGTCCGATGCGGTGGCTTTCCGTCCAAGCAAAGGCGTTCTTTTGTCGTTCATAAGAAAATAACAACAACTCACAAGAAAACTCATATGAGAAAATGTACGCCCGATAAGACAAATCATGAAGATCGCTGATCGTCTGCGATGTAGTGCGGTTTTACTCAAGCAAAGGTGTTCTTACGCCTCGATGCGATACACGTCGGTTTTGGTGTATAAAAAACAGAGTATCCGCATTTTAGTAATTTTAAAACTGCTCTTAAACCGTAAGGAACTAGAGAGTGTGTTCTACATGAAAAAGTTGCTTCTCTTCGATATCTTTCCAACGGCATATCATTTGAATCATTTCGACAACCGTTTTGTAAAAATTAAAAAAAAATGGCCGCTGCCACTCGTCCTCCGCCGCACGATTTTCAAAATTAACTTAAAACCGTAAGGAATCTCAAAACCATTCCTACATATGAAAGTTGCGCCTTGTCCATAGTTTCCAACGACGTATCATACGCCTCGTTTCGACAAACGGTTCAAAAACTAGAGTGAAAATAAAGATCAAAAATTGAAAAAAATTGAAAAACAGAATTCTGCGATTTAGTAAATTTGAAACTGCTCTTAAACCGTAACGAATTAGAGAAATATTTATATATGGAAAAGATGCGCCTCGACGATATCTATCCAACGGCGTATTATTTGCTTCATTCCGACAAGCGGTTTAGAAAAAATCACGAAAATACGTTCGCTGCCACTCGTCATCTGCCGTGCCGTTTTTGAAACTGCTCTTAAACCGCGAGGGATCTCGAAAAGTGTTCAACATAGCGAAGTTGCGCCTAATCCATAGCTTTTCAACGGTATATTATACACTCTGTTCCGATAAACAATCAAAAAATTAGAGCGAAAACAGTACCGAAAAAACACTGCGTGCAGTTTTTTCCGACGGAAGTTCACTAGTCTATATTGCAGTGCTCGTCGTCAAGAAGATGTAGTGCACTTGCGTTCAGCGTGCAGTGCGGAAGTGGTGTGCAGAATAGTTATTCTGCTAATATTAGCAGAATAGATCGTCTATATATATACATATAATATATATATATATATATATATATATATATATACCGTATTACAAGCAAAAAAAAAACAATCCCCTCCTAAGTCAAATTAACCTCTCTTGTGTTGTCAGGCAAAAAGTGGTGATGGACCAAGCGGGCCCATAGATGGAAAGCATCAATATCGCTGATAACCGCTTAAGTGGGTGCGAGAGGACAACCACCACCGCTTTGCATGTGGGCCAAACATATATATGTTGAATACCAAAAATGCACAGCTTTGATGTGCCACATGCCTCAAAAACCGTAAACCATGCACCCACACAGAGCGAGGTTCATGAAGCATACTACATATGATGGTCCCCATCCCCCCTCTTCACCGCATACTATATGCTCCTGCCGTAATATGTACAACCCAAAAGGATCCTCATCGATGGTGAAATTAATTAACCTCTCCCGATGTAGGTCAAAGTGATGCATGCATGCATCGACGATGACCTCGTGGGCCCACCGATGGAAGCGTCACACGTGAGTGTCCTAGCTAGGATAACCACCGCGTGCATGCATGTGGCCCAAAGAGGTGTTGTGTGATGTTTGAATAGCCAATTTCACAATTTTGATGTAGCACATGCCTCGGAAACCGAAAAGTCCCGACACTGAGTGAGGTGTACTTGTTCACGGACGCGTATGTATAGTATATATGCTAGTACCCTCCCACCTCTTCGACGCATACTATATACCACCATAACACAAACAAAAAAGATTCTACCTTGCTGGTAAAATTAACCTCACCGCCGGCTTTTCGTCAAAGTGATGGACGACGACCTCGTGGGCCCACAGAAAGCGTCACACGCGAGTATCGAGTGTCATGTAGGACAACCATCGACTGCATGTGGCCAAAACATGTATGTATGAAAGGGTTGTGTAATGTTTTAAATAACAAATTCACGACTCTGATGTGGCACCAACCTGCTTAACAAAACGGCCAACCCACACGGTGGCTCACAACTCGTAGTGTACTGCAAGCCACCCGTCACCCCCAGAAGCACATACCCACACACACACTGCGAATCCATCACAACTACGATGCATGTTAAATTTTTTATCCCGCGGTGAACATATGTTACCAAAGGAGGGACATTTTAATTTCAAAAAACCACAGAGATCATTAATATGTTTTAGTATATTAATTGATTGATTTTCTACGGGTATAATATGCAAAAATCAAATTTGACCTACATGCACACGTGACAGTGCACCTAAATGGATTGCAAAAACACACGTGTCTCACTGGGTGCATGTTTACTCCCCCTGCAACAAATTTCAAACATTGTGAATCTTGATTTTTAAATTCTAGTACATCCAAAACTTATTTGAAGTTCATGGAACTTATCGTGTTGTCATATGGACACCAATACAAAGTGGCATTGTACTTTTTTGTCAAATTTGAGACCAGTTTTGATGTAATCTTTATCTAATTACAAACGGGAGATTATTAATAATTGGGAACCAATATCCCAAACACATTATTTATTCGAACCGTGAGCGTTAGACCAACAATGGATACATGCCATGCTTCCGTTAAGCAATAAAGCGGTAGCACTAATCATCCAAATAGAAAAATAATATACGTGCCGCCGCGCGACCCGTGTGCCGTGCGAGCAGGCGTGAGTTGACGGGACGCATGCGAGTAGTCTGCCGTGCAGGCAGACCGGGAGGCATGTGTGCAACTGTGTGAATTGACGGAGGCATGCTCGCTGCACAGTGTCATCGGGAGGCCTGCGAGTAGCTGTGCGAAACTTTGGTAGGCACGCCAGCAGTCTGGTGCGCAGGCTCACCGAGGGCGATCCATCAGTTTCACCGCCGCCCGCCTCTCTCCCACAAATCCCACTACTCCATATTAATGGTGCGCCCGAGCGGCCGCACCCCCCATCCTCGCCACACACACAATCCTTTCTCTCCGCTTGCATCCTCGACACCGCTCTTAGTCCTCAAAGTCGTCAGTGTATGAGGATGCCGCAAAAGCGCCCCATCGGAGGGAGTGGCAACGCCGGGGCTGCTAAAGCACCGGAGCTTGACATGGAGATGGAGACAAAGGTTGCCATCACTGCCAGCGAGTTATCGCTGCACCCCGACGTTGTCGACAACGTCGAGCTTCCACAGCCGGAGGCGGAGTTCCACACCGACTCTGGTGACGGCCCCGACGACGACTCCGACTCCGACAGACAGCTGGTTAGTCATCTATACCCATTTATGTGTCAAATATATCATAGGATTTCTCTGGTTACTTCTGCCTCCCCCTTTTTGGAATAGAAATCCTATGGTCATGTTCTCCCAATCCATCAAATCTGGGTAAGTTTCATTAGATTCGTGTAGTGTATTGATTGTTTGGATGGTACAAGTGATAAGTGATTAGTTGTTTCATCTGTCCAAATGATTTCTGCTAGTAATCCGACTAGGGTTAGTGTTCGTGCTAGTAATTCCTAGCCAGGACTTGACAATTGATTTTGAATGACCTACATATGTTTGTGCCATTATTTTCTTCAAGATTGGTTTGTACATAGACGACCTTGCTTAAAAATCGAACAATAATCTTTGGATATGTATAAATAAATAGCCATAAATTCCTAATCCTACTTCAGGCATGTAATCATTGATTTGATGCCAAATTTGTTTTACTATTTGTATAGGTGTTGTCTGACGATGTGGACAACGAGGATGAAGATGTCCTGAGGAGGTACAAGAGGCAAATCCTGAGGGAGCTTTATGCGGGAATGCATAACAGGCGTATTAGGACCTGGAACGGCGACTATCGGTGCCCATTTTGCAACCACAAGATTCATGACGCGTTTGTAAGTGTTCTGGCGCATGCAAGAGGACGGGCCATTGGCTCCTTCAAGTAGAAGTATTCTCGCAGGATGGCGCACGTCGCGTACGCCGAGTACCTGGAGAAGCTTCAGGATTGTGCCGGCATGTGAGATGAGATGTGGGATCGAACTATGTACGCTTGAGTATATGCTTAATGACGGTTGAACGATGTACTTATGGTTGAACTATGCTTGTGTACGTGTATGCTTATTATCTATGTCTGAGTATGTTTAATCTATATTTACTTATGTCTACTTGTGGGATATGGATGCAATCAGTTCGGTTGATGGAATCTACCTCCGTCTTGGTTTATTGGTCCCCTTTGTAATTTGTGTTAAATTTTGACCAAAGGTTAAATGACAAAATGTTAGTGCAGGTCAGCAAAAATTATACCGTTGGATGGGTATTTGAGCATAGTGTTGAATGATATAATTTCCGGTGACATGCATAAACATTTCTTAGTTAAATATTTGGTCAAAATTTGGTAAAAACTAAAAAGGGGACCAATAAACCAGGACGGAGGTAGTACGTCAATCACACACGGTTCCCAAAATTGGAACCGTGTGCAATGACTTTCATTTTGCCTGTTGCGTCAATCATACACGGTTGGCTCTAGCAAACCGTCGCCTCCAAAATTCTTTGTGGGAAAAAAAACCCTCACCACCCAATTCAAAAAAGAAAGAAGAAAACCCTCACCATCCCCATGTCACAAAAACCCTCACCCCGCCCGCCACCCCTCTCCGGTCCCCATTCACACCTTGTGATAACCTGGCTCCTCCGTGTCTATGCATGGCACCGCCTATCACGGCGGTAAACACTTAGCTCGCTGCCTGCCGCCGCCGCCAGGCTGCCGGCAAAGTCCACCGCATTTCGCCACTTCGGCTTGCCGCCGACTATCGCCATCGACTTTCTCGATGCTGCTCGTGGTCGACCTACCTCCGCTCGGTTGGGGAATCTGCCGTACTGAGGGTTGTTTCTCATGGACAACAAGGTAACTAATTTAATGTGATATTATCTCATCTCTTATCCCAGTTCATCTGCCTCCTTTAATCACCCGGCCGAAATCGCCATGGATTTATTTTTATTCGAGCTGATTTGAGGGTTTTCTTCCATTCATAGAGTGTACAGTGCGCGGACACATCAGGACCTTGCGACCTCCGCCAGGCATTCCATCTCACCGTACCAGATGACTTGAGGACACGCGCGGTATGTTCAATCTCACCTAAATCGGCTGGCATGGCCTACTTTCCTGAACATATTCTAAATATTACTACAATTGGGTAAAAGGTGCCACATGCACCATATACGTCAAAGGGGATTTTCCCCTCTTCTTTCTATATTAGGCAAATTAATGATGTATTATTCTTTCGATTACTCTCATATTTCCATGACATCATGTTTACCCTATCTGTTTAATTATAAATTTTTGTCCTTCGATTTTGACTGTTGTACAATTCTTTCAATTTGGGCCCATATTTGCATGTTACCATTTTCTTTAACAATCCTACCATTTTCTGCAGCGCGTCCTGCTACCTCCTGAGCACTGCGTTGGATTTCCTTGAAGAGGAAAGGATGATGCAGCAAAGTAGCGTAAGTATTTCCCTCAGTTTTTGAGAACCAAGGTATCAATCCAGTAGGAGGCTACGTGCGAGTCCCTCGTACCTACACAAAACAAATAACTCCTCGCAACCAACACGATAAGGGGTTGTCAATCCCTTCATGGTCACTTACGAGAGTGAGATCTGATAGAGATGATAGATAATATTTTTGGTATTTTTGTGATAAATATGCAAAGTAAAATAAAAGGCAAAGTAAAAAGCAAAGGCAATAATAAAGTGATGGAAGATTAATATGATGAAGATAGACCCGGGGGCCATAGGTTTCACTAGTGGCTTCTCTCAAGAGCATAAGTATTTTACGGTGCGTGAACGAATTACTGTTGAGCAATTGACAGAATTGAGCATAGTTACGAGAGTATCTAGGTATGATCATGTATATAGGCATCACGTCCGAGACAAGTAGACCGACTCCTGCCTGCATCTACTACTATTACTCCACTCATCGACCGCTATCCAGCATGCATCTAGAGTATTAAGCTCAAGAAAACAGAGTAACGCCTTAAGCAAGATGACATAATGTAGAGGAATGAATCCATGCAATATGATAAAACCCCATCTTGTTATCCTCGATGGCAACAATACAATACATGCCTTGCTGCCCCTATTGTCACTGGGAAAGGACACTACAAGATTGAACCCAAAGCTAAGCACTTCTCCCATTGCAAGAAAAACCAATCTAGTAGGCCAAACCAAACTGATAATTCGAAGATACTTGCAAAGATAACCAATCATACATAAACGAATTCAGAGAAGATTCAAATATTGTTCATAGATAATCTTGATCATAAACCCACAATTCATCGGTCTCAACAAACACACCGCAAAAAGAAGATTACATCGAATAGATCTCCACGGGAGAGGGGGAGAGCATTGTATTGAGATCCAAAAAGAGAGAATAAGCCACCTAGCTAATAATTATGGACCCGAAGGTCTGACGTAAACTACTCACACTTCATCGCAGGGGCTATGGTGATGATGTAGAAGCCCTCCGTGGTGGATGCCCCCTCGTGAGTTCCTAACAGTGCCCCAAGATGGGATCTCGTGTCTGAAGGTTGCGGCAGTGGAATTAGGTTTTTGGCTCCGTATCTGATCGTTTGGGGGTACGTAGGTATATATAGGAGGAAGAAGTATGTTGGTGGAGTAACGTGGGGCCCACGAGGGTGGAGGGCGCTCCCTGGGGGGGTGGGCGCGCCCCCTACCTCGTGGCCACCTCCTTTCTTTCTTGACGTAGGGTCCAAGTCTCCTGGATCATATTCGGTGAGAAAATCACGTTCCCGAAGGTTTCATTCCGTTTGGACTCTGTTTGATATTCCGTTTCTTCGAAACTCTGAAATAGGCAAAAAACAGCAATTCTGGGCTGGGCCTCCGGTTAATAGTTAGTCCCAAGAATAATATAAAAGTGGAAAATAAAGCCCAATATTGTCCAAAACAGTAGATAATATAGCATGGAGCAATAAAAAATTATAGATTCGTTGGAGACGTATCAGGCATCCCCAAGCTTAATTCCTGCTCGTCCTTGAGTAGGTAAAATGATAAAAATTGATTTTTTGATGCGGAGTGCTACTTGGCATAATTTCAATGTTATTCTTCTTAATTATGGTATGAATATTCAGATCCGAAAGATTCAAGACAAAAGTTCATATTGACATAAAAATAATAATACTTCAAGCATACTAACTAAGCAATTATGTCCTCTCAAAATAACATGGCCAAAGAAAGTTCATCCCTACAAAATCATATAGTTTAGTCATGCTCCATTTTCGTCACACAAGATTGTTCTCATCATGCACAACCCCGATGACAAGCCAAGCAATTGTTTCATACTTTAGTAATCTCAAACTTATAAACTTTCACGCAATATATGAGCGCGATCCATGGACATAGCACTATGGGTGGAATAGAATATGATGATGGGGGTTATGTGGAGAAGACAAAAAGGAGAAAGTCTCACATCAACGAGGCTAATCAATGGGCTATGGAGATGCCCATTGATTGATGTTAATGCAAGGAGTAGGGATTGCCATGCAACGGATGCACTAGAGCTATAAATGTATGAAAGCTCAACAAAAGAAACTAAGTGGGTGTGCATCCAACTTACTTGCTCACGAAGACCTAGGGCACTTGAGGAGGCCCATTGTTGGAATATACAAGCCAAGTTCTATAATGAAAAATTCCCACTAGTATATGAAAGTGACAAAACAAGAGAGTCTCTATCATGAAGATTATGGTGCCACTTTGAAGCACAAGTGTGGCAAAGGATAGTAGCATTGTCCCTTCTCTCTTTTTCTCTCATTTTTTATGGCCTTTCTCTTTTTTATGGCCTTTCTTTTTTTATTCCTCACTTGGTACAATGCTCTAGAAAATGATGATCATCACACTTCTATTTATTTACAACTCAATGATTACAACTCGATACTAGAACAAAGTATGACTCTATATGAATGCCTTGGTGTAATCGGGATATGCAATGAACCAAGAGTGACATGTATGAAAGAATTATGAATGGTGGCTTTGCCACAAATACTATGTCAACTACATGATCATGCTAAGCAATATGACAATGATGAATGTGTCATGATAAACGGAATGGTGGAAAGTTGCATGGCAATATATCTCGGAATGGCTATGGAAATGCCATAATAGGTAGGTATGGTGGCTGTTTTGAGGAAGATATAAGGAGGTTTATGTGTGAAAGAGCGTATCATATCACGGGGTTAGGATGCACCGACGAAGTTTGCACCAACTCTCAAGGTGAGAAAGGGCAATGCATGGTACCGAAGAGGCTAGCAACGATGGAAGGGTGAGAGTGCGTATAATCCATGGACTCAACATTAGTCATAAAGAAATCACATACTTATTGCAAAAATCTACAAGTCATCAAAAACCAAAGCACTACACGCATGCTCCTAGGGGGATAGATTGGTAGGAAAAGACCATCGCTTGTCCCCGACCGCCACTCATAAGAAGGACAATCAAAGAACACCTCATGTTTCAAATTTGTTACATAACGTTTACCATACGTGCATGCTACGGGACTTGCAAACTTCAACACAAGCATTTCTCAAATTCGCAACTACTCAACTAGCACGACTTTGATATTATTACCTCCATATCTCAAAACAATCATCAAGCATCAAACTTTTCTTAGCATTCAACACACTCATAAGAAAGTTTTTACTATTTTTGTATACCTAGCATATTAAGATTATTTAAGCAAATTACCATGCTATTTAAGACTCTCAAAATAATCTAAGTGAAACATGAGAGATCAATAGTTTCTATAAAACAAATCCACCACCGTGCTCTAAAAGATATAAGTGAAGTACTAGAGCAAAACTATATAACTCAAAAGATGTAAGTGAAGCACAAAGAGTATTCTAATAATTTCCAAATCATGTATGGCTCTCTCAAAAGGTGTGTACATCAAGGATGATTGTGGTAAACTAAAAAGCAAAGACTCAAATAATACAAGACGCTCCAAGCAAAACACATATCATGTGGTGAATAAAAATATAGCTCCAAGTAAAATTATCGATGGAAGTAGATTTAAAGAAGGATGCCTTCAGGGCATCCCCAAGCTTTGGCTTTTTGGTGTCCTTAGATTATCTTGGGGGTTCCATGGGCATCCCCAAGCTTAGGCTCTTGCCACTCCTTGTTCCATAATCCATCAAAAGATTTCACCCAAAACTAGAAAACTTCACAACACAAAACTCAACAGAAATCTCGTGAGATCCGTTAGCGAAAGAAAACAAAAGACCACTTCAAGGTACTGTAATGAACTCACTGTTTATTTATATTGGTGTTAAACCTACTGTATTCCAACTTCTATATGGTTTATAAACTATTTTACTAGCCATAGATTCATCAAAATAAGCAAACAACACACGAAAAACAGAATCTGTCAAAAACAGAACAGTCTGTAGTAATCTGTAACTAACGCAAACTTCTGGAACTCCAAAAAATCAGCCAAAATAGGAAGGCCTAGGAAATTTGTTTATTGATCAGTATAAATTGTAATCACTATTTTATCACGTTCTGGTGGTTTTTAACAATTGTTTTCGTGAACAGAAAGTTTCTGGAAATTACAGCAAGATCAAATAACTATCATCCAAGAAGATCCTATAGGTTTAACTTGACACAAACACTAAATAAAAAATAAAAACACATCTAACCAGAGGCTAGATCAAATATTTATTCCTAAACAGAAGCAAAAACAAAAAAAACTAAAAATAAAATTGGGTTGCCTCCCAACAAGCGCTATCGTTTAACGCGCCTAGCTAGGCATAAAAGCAAGGATAGATCTAGGTATTGCCATCTTTGGTAGGCAGTCCATAAGTGGCTATCATAATAGATTCATATGGTAATTTTATTTTCTTCCTAGGGAAGTGTTCCATGCCCTTCTTTAATGGAAATTGGAATCTAATATTCCCTTCCTTCATATCAATAATTGCACCAATCGTTCTAAGGAAAGGTCTACCAAGAATAACAGGACATGAAGGATTGCAATCTATATCAAGAACGATAAAATCTCACGGGCACATAATTCCTATTTGCAACAATAAGAACATCATTAATTATTCCCATAGGTTTCTTAATAGTGGAATCCGCAAGGTGCAAGTTTAGAGAGCAATCATCAAAATCACGGAAATCTAGCAAATCACACAAAGTTTTGGGAATAGTGGAAACACTAGCACCCAAATCACATAAAGCATAAAATTCATGATCCTTAATCTTAATTTTAATAGTTTGTTCCCACTCATCATAAAGTTTTCTAGGGATAGAAACTTCCAACTCAAGTTTTTCTTCATAAGATTGCATCAAGGCATCAACGATATGTTTAGTAAATGCTTTATTTGGACTATAAGCATGAGGAGAATTTAGCACGGATTGCAACAAGGAAATACAATCAATTAAAGAGCATATTTCATAATTAAATTCCTTGAAATCCAAAATAGTGGGTTTAGCAACATCTAGGGTTTTGCTTTCTTCAATCCCACTTTATTCAATTTTAGCATCAAGATCTAAAAACTCCAAATTTTTGGAACGCCTTCTAGGTAAAGGTGGATCATATTTAGTCCCATCATTATGAAGATTCATATTGCAAAACAAAGATTTAATAGGGGACACATCAATAACTTTTAGATCTTCATCTTTATTTTCATAGGAATTGGAAGAACACGCTTTAATAAAGGCATCTTTCGTAGCATGCATCCTAGCGGTTCTTTCTTTGCACTCATCAATGGAAATTCTCATGGCTTTGTGAGACTCATTGATATCATGCTTAGGAGGAATAGATCTAAGCTTTAAAGAATCAACATCAAGAGAAATTCTATCAACATTCCTATCCAATTCATCAACTTTAAGCAATTTCTCTTCAAGCAAAGCATTAAAATTCTTTTGCGAATTCATAAACTCTTTAACACTAGTCTCAAATTCAGAGGGCATCTTATTAAAATTTCCATAAGAGTTGTTGTAGGAATTTCCATAATTATTAGAAGGATTACTAGGATAAGGCCTAGGATTAAAGTTCCCTCTATACGCGTTGTTACCAAAATTATTCCTACCAACAAAATTCACATCCATAGATTCACTATTATTCTCAATCAAAGTAGATAAAGGTATATCATTAGGATCAGAAGAAACACTCTTAGTAGCAAATAATTTCATAAGTTCATCCATCTTTCCACTCAAAACATTAATTTCTTCTATCGCATGCACTTTTCTATTAGTAGATCTTTCAGTGTGCCATTGAGAATAATTAACCATAATATTATCTAGGAGTTTAGTAGCTTCTCCTACAGTGATTTCCATAAAAGTGCCTCCCGCGGCTGTCGGTGTACTAGAGTAGGGGTACCCTAGTATCCCGAACTTGTGCTGCAGGCGATTCTGACCCTCATGACAAGGCTTACGGGTGACCGCCAAGGTCCTCCGTGGTTCCTTTGGAGCCATTCAAGAACAAAGTATTCAAGCCAAGGAGACAAGGCCCGGCAAGAGGAGCTTGCCGGGAAGGCCACCCATGGCACCTAGGAGACAAGGCCCGGCGAGAGGAGCTTGCGGGAAGGCCCGATGAGCGACAAGCTTCGGGCGCGACAAGACAACAACGCGGCAAGGTGCTTGCCGCGTGCACCACCACTCAGACTGCCACGCTCCAGCACATACACTAACATGTTGCCACAGGACCTTTCGAGACATCGCGTGGCGAGAGGTCATGCAGCCACGGTGCGAGGTGGCAAGCGGCTGACAAGATTGCCATCATGGCAGCGGTGGCGTCCCGACGGCCCCTGTTTGCACCGTTAGAGGCGACGTGAAGCGGGCATTTAATGCCTTTGTCCCCTGCCGTCGGGGTTAGGTATGATACATCGCATAATCGTACACTATACAAGTAGCTGTACCAACCACTCCTTTTCCATTTTACCCTTGTCTATGTTGCCACCTGTCGGAGACCCCTTGAGCATATAAAAGGAGGCCCATGCGCAACGTAGAAAGGGTCGGATCCCCCCACGCTCAGTCTCGTTAGCAGCTTGTGTGTACTGTAGCACTCAACGCTCCTAAGCAAGAACACAATACACTCAGACATGCAACAGTAGGAGTATTATCTCTCCGGAGAGCTCCGAAGCTGGGTAAACCTCTCGTTTGCTTCGCCTCGATCTGCTCTTCGTGCGACCTCCGCCCCCCCCTCCCCCCCGCCGAACCGAAAGGGGCTTGGTCCGCCGGTCCCATAGGTGTTCGTGGGCCAGATCAGCCTGCCCCGACATCTTTGGCGCGCCAGGTAGGGGGGCGTCGAGATTGTGTGAACCTGATCCGGCGTCCACGCGAGCTAGATCTTCATCATCTTCATCAACATGCCATCGAAGAAGAAGGCTTCGGCGGCAGAAGCTCCGTCCGCGTCGAACCCACCACCACCGGAGCAAACAGGTGGTGGGGTAGACGCCGGCGGAATAATGGACGGCGACGGGGGAGCTCACGGTGCTGCCAAGTCCAAGGACAAGGCTGCCCAGACCTCGGCGTCCGTACATGCACCGCGCCCGTCTCAGGAGGCGCGGGACCGACAGCGTCATGGCATCCACAACGCCATACGCTCGTTGGACCAATATCGAGCTGGTGGATCTCGGGACGCTCAAGACCAGCATGCACGCCGACATCTTTGGCGCGAAGCGAGGCGGTCGCCGACGGGATCTGCTCCTTCTAACATAGTTAGAAGTCCGAGCATATCCGCTCCTCGCGCCGTTCGCCATCGCCACCCACCACTCCAGCGAAGCTTTGGCGAGAGCTCAAGCGCTCTGGATTACCCTCCAACAGCCGACAAGGTCGATGAATGGAGGGCCACCATTCAGAGTCTCATCGGCTTCGCCAACGGCGATGCTCCGCGGCAGCCGAGCGCATCGCTGCCACGGCAGGACTGCCAAACACGAGCCGGTGGCGACGAAACCGGTGGGGATGCAACCACCATGCACTCTCCGCCCCGAAGGCCAAGATCGCCGACTCGCCGGATCCACCTCGACAGCGACTCCACCGCATCATCGGATCCACGAGCTCGTCGCGATCAGCGCCAAGTTCTTCACGAACGACAGCAAGAAGACGCCGAACTTCGCGCCGAGCACCGAAGAAGAAGCGGCGGCGTCAATCCGACAAGCGCGTTGGGCCCTTCCGTCGACATGCATGCGCCCGGAAGGAACCGAGCGACTTGCCGTATCACGGTAGGTTGCCCTGCGTTCACTCGTGAGCTGCGGCAAGTCGATGGCCCAAAGAAGAAGAATTTCAAGCCAGACGTGCGAGAGAAGTACGGCGGCAAGGCGCATCCGTCGGAGTTCCTCGGCATCTACACCATCGCGGTGCAAGCTGCCGGGGCGAGACGACAAGATCCTTGCCAACTACTTCCCGGTGCTCAAGCCCAATGTCGAGATCTGGCTCATGCACTTGCCGGACAACTCCATATCCTCTTGGGCAGATCTATGCCATCGGTTTGTCGGCGCCTTTTACTGACCACAAGCCCCATGGCCAAGAAAGCGACCTTCATCTGCGCCCGAGAAGGAAGGAGAGCCCCTGCGCAAGTACATTCAGAGATTCACCGCGTCTGACACAACATCGAGATGTCCACCACCGTCATGGTAATCAGCGCGTTCCATCGAGCGTCGCGAAACCGCAGGATGCGGGAGGAGATGGCGATGTGCAAGATCAGAGACGTCAATGAGCTATATGCCCTGGCCGACAAGTGTGCACGTGCTGAGGAAGGGAGGAGACTCCCCGGAGAGAATACTGAAGCAGGAGGATCTGATAGTGAAGAGACCGCCCCGGCAAGGAAAAACCGGCGGCGGAACAATAGGAAGAAGAAAGGCAAAGATGTGCTAGTTGTTGAGCAGTCCGACAACGGAGGTGGCGCCAAGAAAGCCAAAGCTGGTTGCTCCGGCAAGGAGGTTGCCGCTGGCACCAACTGCCAGCTGTGGCGGTCGCCGACAAACAGGGCGGCTCCAACAAGCGATCGCAAGATCCACCGAACCAAGGGCCATGACCTCCGTGAGCTGCAAGAAGGTCGAGCAGCTTGTCGAGCAGCAGAAGGCTGAATACGAACGACGCGACAAGGAGAAGGCCCAGGAAGGTGCTTTGGAGGAGCTAGCAAGAAAGCGTCCGGCCGAGGAGGACGCCGCGGCAAGGCCAAGCAGCGGCAAGGAGACAGACCTCCCGCGGCCGCGACAAGGATGAATCTGACGGCGATGATGAAGACATGGATGATGACGAGACCGATGAGCAGGAGTTCGAGAAGCCACAGAGGTCACGTGCGTTGGCGGCGGTGCTTCTGCGCATACTTCACACCGCCAACTCAAGCGGTGGATGCGGGAAGTCAATGCGATGTAACCATCCGTCGAGTCACGCAAGCCTCTGAAATGGTCCAAAGACGCCTATCATCTTTGATATTGAGGACCACCACGATCGGCGTAAGCTGCGGTCGGGTGCTTGCCGATGTTGGTTTCACCAACTATCCGCAACCTCAAGGTCACCAAGATGCTAGTTGACGGTGGGGCGGCTTGAACCTGATCTCCTCTGCGGTGCTCGAAACTCCAGATCCACGATGGCGAGCTCGAAGAGACCGGCACTTTCCAAGGAATCAATCCGGAAGGAGCAAGCGAAGGGAAAGATCACGTTGTCGGTGACATTTGGCAGCGAGTTGAACTTCAGGATCGAGAGGGTCACTTTTGACGTTGCTGAATTTCCATTGCCTTACAATGGGATACTTGGCCGTCCAAAGACTTCGCCAAATTCATGGCAGCCTCTCACTATGCATACAACATGCTTTGAAGATGCCAGGCCCGATAAGTGTCATCTTTGTCCTGGCGACAAGAAGGATGCTCTTATCTGCGCCGACAAGATCTATCGGGAAGCAAAGAATGCAGATTGCAAGCCACTTGCCGCTGAAGCTCCTGGGGGGAAGAAGAAGACCAAGTCCGGCAAGAGCTCTGATGCCCACTCCGGCAAGCGCACCTCCTCGGAGTGCTGCGCTACCGTCAAGGATGCACCATCGAGCTCCACCGGCAAGTGTAAGAAGACGATGGCAGCTCCACCAGAGACCAAGAAGGTGTCCGTCAAGGAGGACGGCACTGGTGGTACCTTCACCATCAGTGCCACTCTCGACCCTAAATAGGAAGGCGCGCTCGTTGCTTTCCTGCGGGCGAATGTCGACGTGTTTGCGTGGCAACCGTCTGACATCCCCGGTGTTCCCAGGAAAGTAATTGAGCACCATCTTGCCGTCTGTCCTCATCTTGACCCGTCAAGCGAAAGTCGAGAAGCAAGCAATGGAGCGCCAAGAATTCATCGCAGAAGAAATCAAGAAATTGGAAGCAGCAGGCCTTGTCAGAGGAGTGCTCCATCCTACGTGGTTGGCCAATCCTGTAGTTGTACGCACGGCTAATGGGAAATGGAGGCTTTATATCGACTTTACCAATGTCAATAAAGCTTGTCCAAAGACCCATTTCCCTTGCCGCGCATCGACCAGATTGTTGACTCCACGGCCGGATGTGATTTGCTTTCATTTACGGATGCATACTCGAGGATATCATCAGATCTTCATGGCGAGAAGAGGATGAGGAGAAGACCGCATTCATCACCCCATGTGGCACATCTTTGTTTCACGGATGCCTTTCGGATTAAAGAATGCTGGTTCAACATTTGCAAGAGTAGTCCATTAAGCTTTTAAGCCGCAAATGCACGTAAATGTGGAAGCCTACATGGATGATATAGTGGTCAAAAGCAAGGACAAAGCGACTACGATTCAAGATTTAGACGAAACCTTTGCAAATCTGCGCCAAGATCAACCTCAAGCTCAACCACGAGAAGTGTGTGTTTGGAGTCCTTCCGGCAAGCTTCTTGGGTTCTTCGTGTCTCTGGGAATTGAAGCCAATCCCGACAAGATCAAGGCCATTGAGCAGATTGAAGCACCAAAGCGCATCAAGGATGTCACGAAGACTTGCGGTTATGTAGCTGCTCTCGGCGAGTTTATCTCTAGGTTCTGCTGGCGCATACTGCCATTTTTCAAAATCTTGAAAAAGGCAGGTCCGATGAAATGGACTCGGAAGCGGAGGCTGCGCTTGAGACTTGAAGAGATACCTGTCCTCCACTCCAACACTTGTCGCACCTAGGCCACAAGAGAAGTTGCTGCTATATATAGCGGCAACCAATCAAGTGGTTAGTGCTGCGTTAGTAGCGGAGAGGGAGGCGGATGATGATCTAGCAAACATAGCAGATGCATCCGGCGACAAGCACGGGGCTTCACCGACAAGCTCTGATCCCGACAAGGATGGATCTGCGCAGACGCATGAGAAGATGCAGAAAAGAATGGTGCAGCGCTTGATTTACTTTGTCGGTTCCCTTCTGCGGGGGCTAGGTCAAGGTACTACGGTGTGCAGAAATTGCTTTTCAGCCTCCTCATGGCCTCGAAAACTGCGCCATTACTTCCGGGCACATGAGATCACAGTCGTCACTCGTTTTCCCTGAAGAGGATCTTGCAAAATCCAGAGGCAACAGGCAGGATTGTCGAGTGGAGCCTTTGGGAACTGTCAAGCTTTGGCCTCAAGTTTGAGAGCACTTCAACTATCCAAAGCGAGCATTGGCGGAGTTCATAGCAGAATGGGCGCCAACACAAGATGAGGACATTTGAAACGAGCATCCCGTCAAGGAAGCAAGCAAAGAGTGCACGATGTACTTTGATGGTGCCTTCTCGGCTGCAAAGCGCCCGGTCTTGGCGTGCTACTCGTTGCACCCACCGGAGAGCACCTCAAGTATGTAGTCCAGATGCACTTTCCCAAGGAGCAAGCAACAAACAATACTGCAGAGTATGAAGGTTTGCTTGCGGTCTCGAGGATCATGATGAGACCTTGGGATCAAGAAGCTCATTATCGAGGGTGACTCACGGCTTGTCATCCGCCAAGTGAACAAGAATTATCGAGTCCGTTGATGGAAGCTTATGTTGATGAAGTGAGGAAGTCGGAAGAGCACTTTGACGGCCTCTGAGATGGAATATATTCCAAGAGCTCGTAACGACATTGCCGATGGCTCGTCGAAGTGCGCCGCACTTAAGTTACACAATGGAACCAGGGATCTTTGTGCTCAAGTCGACTCAACCATCTGTGATGCCACCAACCCGGACAGAACAAGAAGAGGAAGTTGATTTACGGTGACTATTTTCCCAGAGCTTCCGAAGCCGCCGCCAAGAAGGTCCTCAAGATCAACACCAGCGGTCTTTGAGGAAGCGATGCTGCTCCGACAAGCCCTAGGGTTTGTTTCGTTGAAGCGAGCGCTCCGACAAGTTTTGCTCCGGCAAGCTTGCGGGAACGTCAAGCTCGGTGAGCCACGAGTTCTCGCCAGAGAAGCGGATGTTCCCAGCAGCAGATGTGCCTTTAGTCCTTGTTGTCGAGCCGCAAGCTCCAGCATGGGCACAACAGATTGTTCATTTCCTTCAGACGGAGAACTTCCGAAGAGCAAGAAGAAAGCGGAAAGAGTAGCCCGGCGGTCAAGTATGTACCAGTTTGTCGACAAAGACACTGCATGTAAGAAGACTCAACGGTGTGAAATTGAAGTGTATTCACCGGGAAGACGGACAAAAGCTGTTGGCAGAGATACATGGAGGCATATGTGGTCACCACATTGGCGCTAGAGCACTTGCCGGCAAAGCATTCCGGCAAGGTTTCTTTTGGCCAACAGCCCTCCAGGATGTAACTGCACAAGTAACCAAGTGTGAAGCGTGCCAGTTCCATTCCAAGCGAATACTGACCAGCTCAAGCTCTCCAGACGATCCCTTTATCCTGGCCATTTTCGGTCCGGGGCTCGACATCCTCGGCCCCTTTCCCCGAAGTCGGGGGCTTTGAGTACTTATGCGTTGCAATCGACAAGTTCACAAAGTGGCCGGAAGTGGAAGCGATGAGGAAGGTGACAGACGGTCGTGATCAAGTTCTTTCAGTCGATTGCTTGCCGTTTGGAATCCCTAACGGGATCATCACCGACAACGACCACGCAATTCACGAGCCGCACCTTCATGCAAGACGTCCAAGATCTTGGCGCCAAGGTTCGCTTTCGCTTACATTGCTCATCCGAGAAGCAACGGTCAAGCGGAGAGGGCAAACGCTGAAGTGCTGCACGGGCTCAAGACCAGAACTTTCGACAGGCTGCACAGGTGCGGAAGAAACTAGATTGAGGAGCTGCCGGTTGTTCTTTGGTCGATCAGGACGACGCCAAATCGAGCCACTGGCCAGACACCTTTCGTTCTAGTCTATGGAGCAGAGGCAGTTCTCCACACGGAACTCGTATACGGATCACCTCGAGTGCTCGCCTATGATGAGCTTGTGCAAGAGCAGCTGCGACAAGATGACGCGCTGCTCCTTGAGGAGGATCGTCTTCAGGCTGTTGTACGAGCTGCTCGATACCAGCAAGCTTTGTGCCGCTACCATAGCCGCAAAGCCAATGCCAGAAGTCTCGAGGAAGGCGACCTTGTTCTTCGGCGCGTTCAGTCCGCCAAGAATTCCAACAAGTTGACGCCAAAGTGGGAAGGCCCTTACCGGGTGAAACGAGTCACTAGGCCTGGCGCTGTCCGCCTTGAGACCGAAGATGGCATTTCGGTGAGCAACTCTGGAACATTGAGCATCTTCGCAAGTTTTACTCAGAGGCGCGGTTGCGGAACCTGTTCCGACAACCACCTTTTGTACAAGTCTTGCCATTTGTTGCATGTAATCCTTTGTACAAAGCGGGCGCAGACCCGTGCATAAGTAAAGCTAATGTGCCGCACATCTTGTCAATTTCATGCTTTTTACTTCTATTTTGCATCGTTATCGACACTTTGTGCAGCACCTACCCCGGTAAGCAATAACGAGCCATAAGGCTCGATATCTTTATTTTCTCTTCTTTCTCTTTCTCAAAGAAAGGAAGGTTCCCTCGCCCACAAGTTTGCCGGGGAAAGGAGAAGATAATGGTGTGGACGGCGTAAAGCTCAAGGAAGTCTAGCCTTACCGGGAAGCAAGCGACAAAAAGCTAAGTTGCCAAAGTTTGAGCAATCAGTTTTAAAATTTTTAAGTTATCTTCCTCGAACGACCGTACTTTGTATGGAAAACCTGTAGCGGAGGAACCAACTCGTAGCTAGTTGCGCCTTACTTTGTTTGAGTCCGCTCAACAACTTAAGTGAGCTGCGACTAGTTGCGACAAGGTTACTTGTCGAAGCGGCACCGCCAAAGAAGTTGCCGACGTCTCAAGACTCATGGCCTGTGTGCTTGAGCAGACAAGTTTCCATAAATGCGCAGGGTAAAACATACACAGGAAGGAATCAAGTAAAGGAAATAACATAGCAATTGCTACCGAAATAGAGTTATATTACAAGATAGCTTGTCGCAGCTCTAATAGATTGTTCTCATAACATGACCAGCAGCTGCAAGAAAAGAGAAAGCGGGCGGCCTAATCTATGCAATCGCCTCAACCCTCTTGATCCCGCTCACCACATCCCACGATGGGTGCGACAAGGGTCTTGAGCGCCCACATCAGCATCCGGCGGCAAGGATTTGAGGGCGTTGGTGAGGTTGAGGCCTGGATTATGAAGGCCACCTTCACGGCACCTTTTGAAGAGCTCCAGCAGATCTGGCGCGATTCCTCGGCCAGACTGTTTTGGGACTTCTTCCGGAGTCGCTGGAGGGCCGCCACCACGCCCTTGAAGAACAAGCTAAGCTTGGCGCTGGGTTGGAGGTGCTCATCGGAGGAATATCCAAGATCCACCATCCCAGTGCGCCCGGCTCCTCGTCGATGGCTGCAAAGAACATCCACGAGACCCTCGGTCCGGTGCTCCACATTCTCCTTAAAGGTATTACAGGCGGCGGCACTCGCCATGACGGCGCCTCGTCGGCCTTGATCTTCTCCTTCAAGGCCACCTCCTGCTCCCTGGCGCCCGTCCAAATGCCGAGTCAAGGTGGTCGCTTCAACTCAAGATCTGCATTGGAGTCCTTGGCGGTGCTGAGCTCCTTGCTCCTCTCGGCGAGACGGACCTGCAGCTCGCCAAGAGTGTAGGCGTCCTTCTCGCGCTCAAGCTTGAGTGCCGCAAGCTCCTCGCCGCTCTCCTTGAGATAGGCCTCCAAGCTGCGCCACCTTCGTCTCCGGCTCCTTCTTGGCGGCCTCGGCGTGCGGCAGCATCCTTTGCTTCCTTGAGAGCCCCGTCAAATGTTTGCTCGCGCATGGCAAGATCCTCCTCGTGGCTGTCAAGATAAACCTTCTTCTGCGCCAACTCGCCTTCTGCGTGAGATAGCTTCTCGGCGGCAAGCCGCTGTTGCTCCTCAGCTTCAGCCTTCTCGAGGAGGAAGGTTTTGCGCTCCTCGGCGAGTTGCTCCCGCTCCTCCGCCAAGGCCCGGAGAGCTTCCTGGTTGAGGCCCCGGAGCTCCTCCGCGCGCTTCTCGATGTCTGCTCCCGCCTTCGCGACAAGCGCTTCCCGGGATTCCAGCTTGGCTTGTCGGGCGCGATAGAGCGACAGCAGCCTCCGCAGCAGCTCCTCCTCCTCAGAGTCGCCGCTGCTGCTACTCGGCGCGTCGACCAGCGTCAGTCCAGTGGAGGCGAGCAGCTCTTCATCAAAGGTTTCTCCTTCGGCCGGCGCCCTGGAGCTCGACGCCCATGGGAGCTTGATGAAGACGCCATCGCCGGCCTTCAAATAGGCGCCGGGCTGGGGCTCTTGAACTGGCCGCTGCAGCGGCGGAGGGATCGGCGGTCGGCGTGGCGCTGGCGCTCCTGCGGCCTCGAAGGTCGTCGGTCACGATCGCGGACCCTCGCCCGGCTTCTGCGGCGGCAGCTTTGGCGGCCTCTTCGCCGGCAGGCTCGTCAGCGCCAGCTTCTTCTTCGATGGCAGCGGCGTCATCAGTATTGCCGCGCGCGTCCTCCTCGCCGGCGACCTCGGTCTCCATTGGCTCTGTGGCGAATGAACGAACAAAAGTCAAGCAAATATTCAAACAGAGAATCAGAAGAAGAAGAACACAAGGAAAGTTTTCAAGCAAGAGGATTACCTGTGCTAGGGTCTGCAGTCATGGTCTCCGTCGCCAGGGGATCGCTGGTGCTGTCCCTTGCCGGAGAACTGCCCCTTGCCGGAGAAGTCCCCCATGCCGGAGAACGGTCCCTTGCCAGGGAATCCTCCCTTGGCGGTGTAGTCGAAGCAGAAGGCATGTCAGGAGCGGCTTCAGGGCACTCCCGGTCAGGCTGCTCTGCTCCTACACAAATCAGCAGTCAGATATCAGCAAAGAAAGAGCACCCATGCACGCCGAACAACAAGAAGTAGACCATATACTTACGCTGGGGGCTGCTTTGAAGAAGAGTTGCCGCATCCGGCAAGGTGGTCTCAGACGCGCCTCCTGCTTTGTCGCATGATGGGTTCGTCCTCGACGACAATCACCGGGGTCTTGGCTCTCTTCGACACTCTCTGGGCCAGCGTCCTGAAAAGGAATGGGTTCAGAGTAAAGCAAATCAGATACAAGACAAAGCAACAAATCGAAGAATTACAAGTACAACAAAGAATCTTACTCATCTTCTTCCTCGTCGGAGCTGAGCGCGGAGAGATCAAATTCTGGCCCGCCTCCAGTACGACGAGACAGAGGAGTGGGTTCCCTTGGACGCTTGGCGGGAGCGGAACCAGTGGTCTGCGAGGGCCCCGCTCTAGTTGCCACAGCGGCGTGAGGTGCTCCCGCGGCAACAGTGCTTGCCGCGGTGGAAGCTGCGTCGCTTGGCGCTGCGGCTGTTGGCCCGTCTGCCGCCCGCTATGTCTCCGGCCTTGCGAAGACGCCTTCTTGGTGGAGCTGGGGGGCTCCGCTTCATGACAAGCTGCTTGAAGGTGGGAGGATGCGCCCTCGGCGGGCTCGCTCGACTTCGGCTTCGAGCTCGGCAAGCTCTTCCTCGCCCGGCAAACTCCTTTCGCTCGACAAGGCTTGCCGCCTCTGCTGCCTCTGCCTCCTCCACGGTGGTCGAACCGCCCGCGGCGGCCGCTGCCGCCTCTTCCTTCTGGTGGCGATGCGCTGCATCTCATCATCGGTGGTGTCATGGTGAGGCCCCTCTGTTCATCGGGCGGACCGACATTTCTACCAGATTGTCAAAGAACCGCCAGACGGCGTCATCTGCGAGGCTCTTGCCAAGTTGGGACAATTCCATGCGAAGTCGCTGGCGGCATCATTACGCGGATGCGGTCAAGCGAGGAATTGTTGCAATGAACGACGCCCCTCGGCAACCTAAACATTTACGGATGATCGAGGATCGGGCTTGAACAGCTCCAAGAGCATCGCGTCAAGTTCCAAGACGGTAAAGTTGAAGTTGAGGCCTGGGCGCAGCCTTTCATGATATCTGCCGCGTTACGAAACTCCCGTGCAGGTCTCCTCCTCTCCTGCAAAGAAGCGTCTGGCGAACAAAGTCTGCGCTTAACGGTGCCTACGGTGAGCCCGACAAGTCTAAGGCGAAGGATTCGGGTGACTGCAATCTTGACCTAGCATCTTAGGGCCACGTTGCTCCAATCGTTGCAGCACTATTGGGGTTTGGTATTTGGGCGGTAAATGGCTGCGGGTTCTCCTCAACAATCCAGCACCAATCTGCCCTCCACTCCTCCCACTTGTTGTGGAGCTCTCCCTCCAGATAGGCTTCCTTATTGCCGATCCTCGAGATCCAACGATTCCTACGGCAAGAGGCTCTCCTCTCTCAACTCGGGGTATAAAGAAGTGGCGGAAAAGGGCTACGTTTGGATAGACTCAGACAAAGTTTTCGCAGAGATGTGCGAAAACTGCCATGGTCAGAACAGCATTGGGGGTGAAATCAAGGAGGCGGAACCCGTAGGTGTTCATGATGTCACAGAAGAATTCAGAGAAAGGCGGGCAGAGCCCGCAGTAGAAGAAGAGCGCGAAGAAGGGATATCCGCTCGGAGCTAGTTCGGAAGCAGCAGCTGGGAGTACCTTCGTGCGCAGATGCGCTCGTGTCTCCGTCGACCAGAAGAGGTAGTAGTTCTCCCTCAGCTCCCTCGCGGCAAGCTGGGGGGTGGGGGACAGATTGCCCGCTCCTTCCGCAGCGCCGCAAGCCGCTGCGCCTCGGCCGACTTCACGGCCTTCCCCTTGTCGGCTTTCGAAGCCATGGCGGAGGTGGTGAGGGAGATCGACGGCATTGGTGATGCTGGTGGCGATGGGGCGGGCGCTGCTCTCTTGACCTTGGGAAGAAGGGGAGCAGCGGAGGTTTTTCGAGATGGGACAACAAGCTGGCGAGATGGGCGGACTGCCCTGTTTCCCCTAACTTATAAAGAGGGAGGCGGGCGTTCCGTTTTTCGAATAAAGAAACCCCACGATCTCGCCCACGATCTCTCACGACGCCGCATTCGACCGCGTGCCGTTCGTGGGCGTGGTGGTTCGAGGTAAGTTATGGTGTGACCCAGGCGCGTGTGCCCGTGCCTGTTTTGGGCTGACCCAACAGCGCTTCGGCACCGTGTGTGGCCTGTGCTCGGGGGCTCTGTCGGTGTACTAGAGTAGGGGTACCCTAGTATCCCGAACTTGTGCACGGGCAGTTGCACCCCTCCGCTGACAAGGCTTACCAGTGACCGCCAAGGTCCTCGATGGTTCCTTTGGAGCCATTCAAGAACAAAGTATTCAAGCCAAGGAGACAAGGCCCCGGCAAGAGGAGCTTGCCGGGAAGGCCACCCATGGCACCTAGGAGACAAGGCCCCGGCGAGAGGAGCTTGCCGGGAAGGCCCGGTGAGCGACAAGCTTCCGGGCGCGACAAGACAACAACTGCGGCAAGGCGCTTGCCGCGGCAGACCACCACTCTGTACCTACGCTCCAGCACATCCACTAACATGTCGCCCTGGGACCTTTCCAGCGCCAAGGTGGCTAGAGGTCAGTGCAGCCAGCGCGAGGTGGCAAGCGGCGTGACAAGATTGCCATCGTGGCAAGCGGTGGCGCCTGACGGCCCCTGTTTTCCTTTGTTAGGGCGGCGTGAGCGGGCATTTAATGCCTTTGTCCCTGCCGTCAGGGTTAGGTATGATACACTTGTACCTGCTGTACCTTTGTACAAGTAGCTGTACCAACCACTCCTTTTCCATTTTACCCTTGTCTACGTTGCCACCTGCCGGAGACCCTTGAGCATATAAAAGGAGGCCCATGCTTAGCGTAGAAAGGGTCGGATCCCCCCACGCTCAATCTCGTTAGCAGCTTGTGTTTACTGTAGCACTCAGCGCTCCTGAGCAAGAACACAATACACTCAGACATGCAGCAGTAGGAGTATTATCTCTCCGGAGAGCTCCGAAGCTGGGTAAACCTCTCGTGTGCTTCGCCTCGATCTGCTCTTCGTCGACCTCCGCCCCCGCCCGAACGAAAGGGGCTCGGTCCGCCAGTCCCATAGGTGTTCGTGGGCCAGATCAGCCTGCCCCGACAGCGGCCGAATCTAAAAGATTTCTAGAAGCAAAATTCAATCCGACATAAATTTTTTGTATAAACATCCACAAATTCAAACCATGACTAGGGCAATTACGTATCATTAATTTCATTCTCTACCAAGCTTGTGCAACATGTTCATGATCAAGTTGCTTAAAATTCATAATATCATTTCTAAGAGAGATGATTTTAGCGGGAGGAAAATACTTAGAGATAAAAGCATCTTTGCACTTGTTCCAAGAATCAATACTATTTTTAGGCAAAGATGAAAACCAAGCTTTAGCACGATCTCTAAGCGAAAAAGGAAATAGCTTCAATTTAACAATATCATTATCAACATCTTTCTTCTTTTGCATATCACACAAATCAACGAAGCTATTTAGATGAGTGGCGGCATCTTCACTAGGAAGGCCGGCGAATTGATCTTTGATAACAAGATTCAACAAAGCATTATTGATTTCACAAGATTCAGTGTTGGTAAGAGGAACAATCCGAGTGCTAAGGAAATCATTATTGTTGGTATAGGTAAAGTCACATAATTTGGTATTATCTTGAGCCATCGTGACAACAAGCAATCCAACACACGAGCAAGCAAAAATCAAGCGAGAAAAAGGCAAACGGAAAAGAGAGGGCAAATAAAACGGCAAGGGTGAAGTGGGGGAGAGGAAAATGAGAGGCAAATGGCAAATAATGTAATGCGGGAGATAAGGGATTGTGATGGGTACTTGGTATGTTGACTTTTGCATAGACTCCCCGGCAATGGCGCCAGAAATTCTTCTTGCTGCCTCTTGAGCACTGCGTTGGATTTCCTTGAAGAGGAAAGGATGATGCAGCAAAGTAGCGTAAGTATTTCTCTCAGTTTTCGAGAACACAAGGTATCAATCCAGTAGGAGGCTATGCGCGAGTCCCTCGTACTGTCGGGGAGGCTGATCTGGCCCACGAACACCTATGGGACCGGCGGACCGAGCCCCTTTCGGTTCGGCGGGGGGCGGAGGTCGTACGAAGAGCAGATCGAGGCGAAGCACACGAGCAGTTTACCCAGCGAGCTCTGGAGAGATAACACTCCTACTGCTGCATGTCTGAGTGTATTGAGTTCTTGCTCAGGAGCGCTGAGTGCTACAGTACACACAAGCTGCTAACGAGACCGAGCGTGAGTGTTCTCTGGCTTCGAACCTTTTGAACCTCTAGAACCTCCCTTTCTCCCCTCCCTACGTTGCGCATGGGCCTCCTTTTATATGCTAAAGGGGTCTCCGACAGGTGGCAACGTAGACAAGGGTAAAAATGCAAAAAGGAGTGGTTGGTACAGCTACTTGTACAGTGTATCGTACCTAACCCTGACGGCAGGGGACAAAGGCATTAAATGCCCGTCTACATCGCCCTAACAGTGCAGAAAGGGACCGTCAGGGGCGCCACCGCTTGCCACGATGGCAATCTTGTCAGCCGCTTGCCACCGCGCTCCGGCTGGCCGCCTGACGGCCTCTTACCCGCTGCGCTGGAAAGGTCCTGAGGCTTAAACATTAGTGGATGTCTTTGGAGCGCAGTACAGAGTGGTGGTCTGCCGCTGAAAGCGCCTTGTCAGGGTTGTTGTCTTGTCGCGTTCGAAGCTTGTCGCTCATCGGGCCTTCCCGGCAAGCTCCTCTTGCCGGGGCCTTGTCTCCTAGGTGCCTTGGGTGGCCTTCCCGGCAAGCTCCTCTTGCCGGGCCTTGTCTCCTTGGCTTGAATACTTTGTTCTTGAATGGCTCCAAAGGAACCACGGAGGACCTTGGCGGTCACCCGGTAAGCCTTGCCGCGGAGGGCTGCAACTGCCCGTGCACAAGTTCGGGATACTAGGGTACCCCTACTCTAGTACACCGACACGTACCTACACAAAACAAATAACTCCTCGCAACCAACGCGATAAGGGGTTTTCAATCCCTTCACGGTCACTTACGAGAGTGAGATCTGATAGAGATGATAGATAACATTTTTGGTATTTTTGTAATAAAGATGCAAAGTAAAATAAAAAGAAAAGTAAAAAAGCAAAGGCAATAATAAAGTGATGGAAGATTAATATGATGAAGATAGACCCGGGGGCCATAGGTTTCACTAGTGGCTTCTCTCAAGAGCATAAGTATTTTTATGTGGGTGAACGAATTACTGTTGAGCAATTGACAGAATGGAGCATAGTTATGAGAGTATCTAGGTATGATCATGTATATAGGCATCACGTCCGAGACAAGTAGACCGACTCCTTTTGCATCTACTACTATTACTCCACTCATCGACCGCTATCCAGCATGCATCTAGAGTAATAAGTTAAAGAAAACAGAGTAACGCCTTAAGCAAGATGACATGATGTAGAGGGATAAATTCATGCAATATGATAAAAACCCCATCTTGTTATCGTCGATGGCAACAATACAATACGTGACTTGCTGCCCCTACTTTCACTGAGAAAGGACACCGCAAGATTGAACCCAAAGCTAAGCACTTCTCCTATTGCAAGAAAAAACAATCTAGTAGGCCAAACCAAACTGATAATTCGAAGAGACTTACAAAGATAACTAATCATACATAAAAGAATTCAGAGAAGATTCAAATATTGTTCATAGATAATCTTGATCATAAACCCACAATTCATCGGTCTCAACAAACACACTGCAAAAAGAAGATTACATCGAATAGATCTCCACGAGAGAGGGGAGAACATTGTATTGAGATCCAAAAAGAGAGAAGAAGCCATCTAGCTAATAACTATGGACCCGAAGGTCTGAGGTAAACTACTCACACTTCATCGGAGGGGCTATGGTGACGACGTAGAAGCCCTCCGTGGTGGATGCCCCCTCCTGCGAAGCTCCGGAATAGGCCCCAAGATGGGATCTCGTGGGTACAGAAGGTTGCAGCGGTGGAATTAGGTTTTTGGCTCCGTATCTGATCGTTTGGGGGTACGTTGGTATATATAGGAGGAAGAAGTACGTCAATGGAGAAACGAGGGGCCCACGAGGGTGGAGGGCACGCCCTGGGGGGGTGGGCGTGCCCCCTACCTAGCGGCCACCTCCTTTCTTTCTTGACATAGGGTCCAAGTCTCCTGGATCATATTCGGTGAGAAAATCACGTTCCCGAAGGTTTCATTCCATTTGGACTCCGTTTGATATTCTGTTTCTTCGAAACTCTGAAATAGGCAAAAAAAGAATTGGGCTGGGCCTCCGGTTAATAGGTTAGTCCCAAAAATAATATAAAAGTGGAAAGTAAACCCCAATATTGTCCAAAACAGTAGATAACATAGCATGGAGCAATCAAAAATTATAGATACGTTGGAGACGGATCACGTCCCTTGCTATGCAACAGAATCTGTAGTGCACAATCTTTCCCTTTACATAAATCAAGACTGCAGGGATCTCATACTGCACACAAACCATGGATTTACAATCGTTTCTACTGTAAGACTTGACGAACATGGTGACTCCTATTTTGGCACTAGATTTTGGAGAGAAATTGCTAAATTTTATAAACTGCAAGCTGGCATTGGAATTGCACTGCACATAAAAGGGCCTGATAATGAGATATATGGTAACTTCCCCAACGATATCATCCGTCCAGACTTTGTTCGAAGTAAGTTTTCTTTTCAACTATCTGCATGTTGACTTACCCAGCAATATCAAATGAATTGTGTAGTATTTAAGCAACCAACTGTTATTCCCTTTTCTTACTATATTCCTACCTAATAACTTCTAGTTGCCAGTACACTTTTCTATTGCCCTGTTTTAACTAAATATTCCCTATCCTCCCATTTCTATCAAAAAGCGCCGCTGACAAGGAGACTCCAGAGGTGGAGAACAAGGCTGCTAACAAGCGGAGGCGGGGCGAGCTAGAACCGCAAGCGACTTCAGCAGGCCTAGACTTCATCCGCAGCCTCCCCGATGATATGTTGACAGTTATCATCGCCCTCCTCCCAATCAATATGGGGCGCAGACAACCGTCCTTTCCTAGCGGTGGCGCCCCCTATGGAAGTTCAGCCCTCTTGACCTCATCGACACCCACGAGCTCTGCCATGGCTATCGCAAAAGCTTGGATGCGTTCTCCAAGATCCTCGACGGTCGCCTTGGCCCAACCAGAGGCCTTAGAATGGGCAAGTTCCGTTCTAACGGCAAGGACCGAGACAAGCTTGACGAGTAGTTCCGATCCCCCGCCCTATATCAGCTCGAGGAGCTCACTTTTGATGATGGAAATATGCGGTCGCTGCCAACGTCCGCACTCTGCCTCGCGCCCACGCTGCGCGTCACCAAGTTCAGGAACTGCCCCCCTTAATGACACGCCCGCTCTTATTCTACCGCGACTGAAGCACCTCGATCTCGTCGCCGTTTGCCTCTCAAACGGTGACATGGAGCGCCTGCTCCGTGGCTGTACTGCACTCGAGTACCTTCATCTTCAGGAGATCAATGGGTTGAGTACCTTCCACATAACCTCCATGACTCTTCGGACTATTTATGTGTGTTTCTGGTGCAGCAGGAAGACATCACAATATGTGTACCACGATATGGTCATTGAGGACACACCTGCACTTGAGAGATTACTTGTAGTTGATCAAGAAGGTCCAACAAGAATCAATGTCATTTCTGCGCCGAAATTGACAGCGGTGGGCTACTCGTCTGATAAATACTCCGAACTTGTTATTAGATCCACACCCGTTCAGGTACAACAGCCGCCTTCTACCTCTCCTTCTACAAATTAAAATTATTTCTAATTTTGAAGATGTTTGTTCGTTTGTCATTCAGAAAATGATTCTGACAAGCTTGACCCCGAAACTACGCACAGTGAAGGTCTTGGCACTAGAATCTATGGGCCCCAACCTGGAGCAAGTTGTCAGTTTCCTGAGATGCTTTCCGTGCCTGGAGAAGCTATATATCGAGGTGATGTTCCTTTCCTGTTAAATGTTAACCATAAGGGAGTTCAATTTGTGACACCTTTTTCCAAGTTTACAATGACAATGTACTACGATTTCTGAAGGATTCTTTTGGAGGATTTCAGTACATACATGTCCCTCCCCCGTATTGGTTGCTTGATCCATATGGTTACAATCAATAAGCATTTCTCCTTTGGATTCATCTGTACTAGTTTTCTTAGGGAACTTTTCATCCACTCCAACCTCTTGTGAAGAAGGCTACAGTTTTCTAGAATGTAATCAAATGTTCATATTAATCACGTCAGATCGAGGATGGCATGTTAGTGCAGTTTACAAATCCTACAAACCAAATAGGCCTATAGTAATGTTCAAAACTGCATGTAGGCACTAATACGTTTTCTTCTTTTGCAGATAAGATTAGGCCCAGTGGTGGATAATGTGATACAATATAACAATCACGTCGAATGCCTAGATCTGCATCTCTCAGAAATTACTTTGAACTCCTGCCAAGGGACCTTACCATAGATTATATTTGCCAGGTTCTTTGTTCTCAGAGCAAGGGTGCTGAAGGAAATGAGGTTTGCCCTACATTTATTTCGCAAAAATGAATGGTTTTTTGATCAGCGCCAGCGCTTGCGGCATAATGGAATAGGCTCCAAAAATGCTGAATTTCATTTTGGAACTTCAGATGACAGAGCAATCGGAAGTCATCATGTCAACCCCATACATGACTTCTCAGTGGCTGACCCCTTTGCAAAAATTGTGAGGTTTCGAAACCAGACTTAGAAGTGGTAATATTAGTTTGAACCTCTCTGATATCCATGTTCATTGGATCAGCGGCGTTCTGGTGATGAGCTAAATTTCATTTCTAATATTAGTTTGAACCTTGTAATCTTCAAATTTGAGCCATATAACTCTGGAATTTGAACCTTGTAATATTTCAAGATTTTGTGGTACAATCATTGAAATGGCATCGTATGAGACTCATATATTGGTAGCACTATTTTGACCTTAATACGCAATGGTCTTAGATTTTATTAACCATTCTCAAATCTGTTTACCTTGTCGACCTCACAGCACAGGATCTGTATAGCTAACTCGACTGCGATCTTCGACATTATTGCACACAGTTGGTTTCTCCCACCGTGTGCCATGTAGAGCGCAGAATTAAATATCGCACTCGAGTGTCCATCATCACCCTTTTGTGTAACTTTGACCTCATCACCCACGGGTAAACTTATGACCGAAGTCATTCCACACACTTCGTTTTTACAAAGCTTTTTGCCAATAAACGCCCATGATTTGTCCCTCTTCTAGCCAACGCGTGGCCAAACTAGCCGGGAGGGAAGCTTGCGCGGTAAACTGTGCGGTAGCGCGGGAACAGGCTCACCGACGATACATTTGGCGCCTCTTCGAGCCCACGCGTGCGGTGCGGTGTTGTCAAGCATGCACTGGAATCCTCCGCTATGAACACCGTGACAAGACGTGACGATTACAGGCCGGCCGGCCCCCATTTATTACAGCGGCCATTTAACCTCTGTGTCTCTTCAACCTCTCGATCGCACCCCACCATTGCAAGAAGCACACCCATCACGAGAAATTCTTAGAGGCTATCCTGCGCGGCTCCAATGGCACTCCGAGCGGCTACCGACGACGAGCAGCAGTTCACCATGCGTGCCATGGTGGACACCCACAGAAGGTTCATGGACCTCTCGGTGGTGTACACCAATGACCCGGTCTGGGTGGAGCACTCCATCCACATCATGGAGTTGTTGCTTGTTGAGGAGAAGTACAAGGTGGTCGAGTTCGACCTCGAGTACACCCGTGCTCGTGTCGGGTCTCGTCCCAAGGTCGTCGTCGCCCAGATGTGCGTGCACCACCATGTCCTCGTTTACCACTACTGCCTGGCCACAAGGCCTTGCGAGCGTTTTGCCAGGTTTGTCAACAACCCCCACTACATGTTCGCTTTGGTGGAAATCGCCAACGATGTAAAGGCGCTTGAGAATTCGGGCATCGCCTGCCAGAATCTTGTCGACATCTAGGGCCAATACAAGATCTGGGGCAGCAAGGAGCATGAGAAGGACTCACTGGTTCACCTCGGCCATCATCAACCCCTACTACAAAGACATGAAGGATTTGTGAAACAAGGACAAGCGTGCCTGGCACTCAGCCTGGATGGAGAAACTCGACAAAGCTCATGTCGTGTATGCGGCCAAGGAGGCATTCACGAGCTACCACATGTATAGGCGGATCGTTGACATGAGGAAGTGCCTCCTTCCCTAAAATGGCCAGGGATCCAGCCAGAAGCAGAGCAATGGCAAGCGTCGTCGCAACAATAAGTAGATGATTAGATCCTCGTTTCTCCTAGTTTAGTATGCATGTAATTGCTTACTTTGGTGTTTGGAAATGTTATGTGTGTAGTCACTTGTTTAATTGTATGCTTAATTTGGTTATGCAATGCTGTCTTTTTAAGTATATACGTTGATGCTCTGTAGACAGAGCGTAGATGTTGTGCGGACAAAGAAAATCACATCACACATGGACTAAACAATGGAACCCGTCGGTGATGTTTTCATCAATCACTCACAATTGTATACCAGCAATCGTTTGCTCAGAACACACACGGCTTGTTAGCATCAATCGTGTGTTGTTATCGGTCTTCGCACATGTTTCCGATTAGAGACATGTTTGCTGCGTATCACACACATCTTGTTAAGTTGAACTGTTTCTGTTCTCTTGTCTCAACGCAAACAGTTCATCCATGTGAACCGCATGCCGTATATCACACACACCTTGATCTGGCTGATCGTTTCTTTTGTGTTGCCTAATCACAAACAGTTCATCCGAGTGAACCGTATGCTGTACATGGGACACACCTTCATCTGGCTGCCCGTTTCTTTTGTTCCTCCTCATCGCAAACAGTTAATTGAACTGAACCGTATGCCCTGCATCACACACGAAACTAAAATATGAACCGTGTTTGATGCATCCTCCATCGCAAACGATTTGCACCTTTTTTGACGGTTTTTTACACCAACGTTTGCGATTATTGCATGGAAAACAGTTTCGTCGAAGGGTCTCTAATCGTAGTGTTGCGTTAGCAGCATCCTGCAGTAGTGTGTGGCGGTGACCGCACAAATCGAACAAAGCTTCTCCAACAACGGTCGGCAACCCGTGGCCGAAGAGTTGGCAATCGTTGAGAGTGTTCGAGCAGCCGTTCGCTCCTCCGCGACATACCTTGCCATAACGGAGCCCGTCCAAGCCCAGATCATGGCCGCCCACTGATGGAAATATGCCCTAGAGGCAATAATAAAATGGTTATTATTATATTTCCTAAATCATGATAAAGGTTTATTATTCATGGTAGAATTGTATTTACCGGAAACTTAAATACATGTGTGTATACATAAACAAATACCGTGTCCCTAGTGAGCCTCTACTAGACTAGCTCGTTGGTCAAAGATGGTTAAGGTTTCCTAACCATAGACATGAGTTGTCATTTGATAACGGGATCAAATCATTAGGAGAATGATGTGATGGACAAGACCCGTCCATAGCTTAGCATAATAATTGTTCAGTTTTATTGCTATTGCTTTCTTCGTGTCAAATACATATTCCTTCAACTATGAGATTATGCAACTCTTGGATACCGGAGGAATGCCTTATGTGCTATCAAACGTCACAATGTAACTGGGTGATTATAAAGATGCTCTACAGGTATCTCCGAAGGTGTTTGCTAAGTTGGCATAGATTGAGATTAGGATTTGTCACTCCGAGTATCAGAGAGGTATCTCTGGGCCCTCTCGGTAATACACATCATAAGTGTAGGATCTTGAGAAGAGGTGTCTAGAGGGGGGGGGGTGTGATTAGACACTAAGTACCAAAGTTGCAGTTTTTAACTTCTTTAGGTTTAAGTGGAGTTTAGGCACAAGTTTAACATTCACGATACATAACAAGCAAGCATGCAAAGAGTATGTGAGCAGCGGAAAATAAAGCATGCAACTTGCAAGAAAGTAAAGCGAAGGTTTGGATAAATCAAACGCAATTGGAGACACGGATGTTTTTGTCGTGGTTCCGATAGGTGGTGCTATCGTACATCCACGTTGATGGAGACTTCAACCCACGAAGGGTAATCATTGCTTGTGAGTCCACGGAGGGCTCCACCCACGAAGGGTCCACGAAGAAGCAACCTTGTCTATCCCACCATGGCCGTCGCCCACGAAGGACTTGCCTCACTAGCGGTAGATCTTCACGAAGTAGGAGATCTCCTTGCCCTTACAAACTCCTTGGTTCAACTCCACAATCTTGTCGGAGGCTCCCAAGTGACACCTAGCCAATCTAGGAGACACCACTCTCCAAGAAGTAACAAATGGTGTGTTGATGATGAACTCCTTGCTCTTGTGCTTCAAATGATAGTCTCCCCAACACTCAACTCTCTCTCATATGATTTGGATATGGTGGAAAGAAGATTTGAGTGGAAAGCAACTTGGGGAAGGCTAGAGATCAAGATTCATATGGTTGGAATGGAATATCTTGGCCTCAACACATGAGTAAGTAGTTCTCTCTCAAAACTGGTAAGTTGGAAGTGTAGGTTTGTTCTGATGGCTCTCTCCACGAATGAAGAGGAGGTGGAGGGGTATATATAGACTCCACACAAAATCTAACCGTTACACACAATTTACCAAACTCGGTGGGACCGAATCATCAAACTCGGTCGGACCGATTTAGTAAACCTAGTGACCGTTAGGGTTTTTGGTGGGACCGATATGCAACTCGGTAGGACCGATATGGTTAGGGTTAGGGCATAACGTAATCTCGGTGAGACCGATTACACAAACTCGGTGAGACCGATTTTGGTAATTAGCTAACCAGAGAGTTGGTCAGGCAAACTCGGTGGGACCGATTACTCAAACTCGGTGGGACCGATTTTGGTAATAAGTTAACCAGAAAGTTTGCATTGTAATCTCGGTAGTACCGATTACACAAACTCGGTGAGACCGATTTTGGTAATGGACATACACAGAGAGATTGCAATCCCATCTCGGTGAGACCGAGATCCCTATCGGTGAAACCGATTTGCCTAGGGTTTGTGGAAGTGGCTATGACATCTGAACTCGGTGGCGCCGGATAGAAAGAATCGGTAGGGCCGAGTTTGACTTTAGGTTTAGGTCATATGTGTGGAAGTGGGAAAGTAGTTGAGGGTTTTGGAGCATATCACTAAGCACATGAAGCAAGAGGCTCATTAAGCAACACCTCATCCCTCCTTGATAGTATTGGCTTTTCCTATAGACTCAATGTGATCTTGGATCACTAAAATGTAAATTGAAGGGTCTTGAGCTTGAAGCTTGATCCAATCCTTTTTCCTTAGCATCTTGAAGGAGTTCCCACATCCTTTAGTCCATGCCACTCCATTGTTGAACTTATCTGAAACATACTAGATGAAAGTGTTAGTCCAACAAGAGATATGTTGACATTAATTACCAAAACCACCTAGGGAGCACTTGTGCTTTCAATCTCCCCCTTTTTGGTAATTGATGGCAACATACATCAAATCTTTAGATAAAGATATAAAGAATAGCAAGTAAAGCTTCAGAAAGACATGTAACAAGCATAGGCTCCCCCTATATGTATGCAATCATGTGAATATGGAATATAGAAGCATGTGAGAGCATAACCACGATAGAGAGGGCAATGTGTTACATGTATCTTGGCCATATGCATCAGAGCAAAGAATATTCAAGAAAATACCTTCATGCTCATGAGTCCTTCTTGCAAACAGTATGTACATCAGCAAGAATTTCTCATACACAGGAGTGTGATGCATATACTTACCTTGTAGTCTTGAGTTGGCTTAGGGTGAAATGAACCTGCACAAACAAGGTTAGATAACACAGTACATCTACTAGCGAGCAAGCAGAAGAAACCACAAGAATACCAAGACTGGGATGACATGTAGAGAGTGAGTACTAAGTACCACATTGGATTAGACATGTCCCCAAGAGTAAAGATATGCAATGAATTTAAATGATTCCTTTCCCTTATATGTCTTGCTCCCCCTGAATCTAGCATGGGATATTGGGAGAAGATAGGGAACAGAAAATCAGGGCTGAAAGATATAAATGAACAGAGCTTAATGCAGATAAGCCCACATGAACATGTCTTTCCCCCCAAAAGACATGTGGCATCTCTCCTCTTGAACACCAAGCATCTGGGATCCTTGAGAAACACTTTCTACTTGAGTATTCTCTCCCCTGGAGATCTCTTTCTCCCCCTTAATACTCTCTCCCTTTTGGAAGTGATAAGCTTTGATGTGATCTCTCTCTCCCCCTTTGACATCAATTTCCAAGAAGGGTATTCTGGAAGTTGTTGTGAATGGTTTTGGTCCTTGAGTCACAACACAAAGCACTGGATAAAATTTGTGATGCTTGTAGAGGACAAGATTCATTGAGTGGAGCTGGATCAGAAGAAACACAGAATAAGTGGCAAACTATTTTTCCTGATGTGAAATCGGTGGCACCGAGTGGTATGCTTAGGTTGTACCGAAATGATTCGGCTGGACCGAAAACAACAAATCGGTGAAACCGAGTTCACCACAGAGAAAACACTTGTCACCTCAGCTCACTAGACTAGTAACTTCTCACAAAGATTTGCAAGGAATGAACTGAATAATTTGCAATGAATTGGATGTAGGAAATGCAGAGCAACAGAAAAGAAAAGAAAGAAATCTAGCTGAAGTTTTTTTGAAAGGGGAAACAAATATGCATGAGACAAATGCAAAAACACAGAAAAGAACACGAGAGAACTTCATCTAGAGATGGTCGGCGACAAAGTCACCTATGTTAGAGTATATTGACTTAGGAGTAAAGTGAGATCACTTGATCATAGGTCATACTCATCATTTAAGCTCAAAATGGGGTTACCATTTTTCGTTTAAGCATGTTGATGTATTCACATCTTGTCGAGTTGCTTTAGCTCATGACTCGGAGTAAAGCTTCTCTAAGATGGAATAACATACCTTGGTTGGTGGTATTGACCATGTAGTTGAACTTGTGTGGGTTGCTCAAGGTTGATGTAGCTCATCAAGAGTTGGGAGCACCACTTGGAATTTGAGTTCATCTACCTACACGGGTTAGTTCTTGCAAGGAAGAGCACTTGTGTATCCAAAAATGATAATCATGAAGCTCAACAAAGAGTTTGTCAAGGATATGTTTGAATGATTCCGTGCTTCCTTGTATTCAGCCACCGTAGTGTAGAGACTTGGTGATGTAGAGATTGCTCAAGATGTGAGTAGATTACAATCTCATGGAATTTGATTCAACCAAGTACCTACATGGGTTAGATAACATGCAAGATGCAAATATATCCAAGATATAATATTTTCATCATAAGAGAGATATCATGGATTAGTCATAAGCTCATGTCTTGCATGTATCCAATGGAGTTTCTACTCCAAGTTTGAAGCATCAATGATGTTCAATTCTCCTCTCAACCTGCAAAACACTTTCTCATCAAGAGGTTTAGTAAATATATCCGCTAATTGCTTTTCGTGTGAACATGCTTAAGTTTAATGTCACCCTTAGCAACATGATCTCGAATGAAATGATGATGAACTTCAATATGCTTAGTTCGAGAATGTTGTATGTGATTATGAACAATTTTGATAGCACTTTCATTGTCACACAACAATGGAACATGTTTCACATATATCCCATAATCTATAAGAGTTTGGGTCATCCAAAGTAATTGAGCACAACATGAACCAGCGGCAATGTACTCCGCTTCGGCTGTAGATAAAGATACCGAGTTTTGTTTCTTGGAGGACCAAGACACAAGAGATCTACCAAGAAATTGACAAGTACCCAAAGTGGACTTTCTATCAACCTTATCTCCGGCATAGTCCGAGTCGGAGTAGCCAACAAGATCGAAAGAGGCCCTCTTAGGATACCAAATGCCAACATTTGGTGTATGAATTAAGTATCTCACTATCCTTTTTACGGCCTTAAGATGACATTCTTTAGGAGCAGCTTGATATCTTGCACACATGCACACACTTAGCATAATATCGGGACGTGAAGCACATAGGTATAACAATGAACCAATCATAGAGCAATAAACCTTTTGATCAACCGGTTTACCATCTTTGGTCAAATCAAGATGTCCACTAGTAGGCATGTGTGTAGACATACCTTTGCACTCTTGCATATTGAACTTCTTGAATAAATCCTTAGTGTACTTCATTTGAGAGACAAAAGTACCTTCCTTAGTTTGCTTGATTTGCAACCCAAGAAAGAATTTGAGTTCACTCATCATTGACATCTCAAACTTCTCCGACATTAGCTTTCCAAACTTTTCACTAAAATGAGGGTTAGTTGATCCAAATATGATATCATCAACATAAATTTGGCATACAAATAATTCTCCATTAACCCTTTTAGTAAAAAGTGTGGAATCAATTTTCCCAATTTCAAATCCTTTTTCAAGAAAAAACTTGGTCAAGCATTTATACCATGCTCTAGGAGCTTGTTTAAGACCATAAAGGGCTTTGTGAAGTTTGTAAACATGATTTGGTTTCTTAGAATTGACAAAGCCGGGAGGTTGTTTAACATAAACTTCCTCCTCTATTTCACCATTTAGAAAATCACTTTTAATGTCCATTTGGTACAAGGTGATATTATGGTGATTAGCATAGGAAAGTAAGATGTGAATGGACTCAAGTCTAGCAACGGGAGCATAAGTCTCACCATAGTCCATACCTTCGACTTGTGTGTAGCCTTGGGCCATTTAGACGTGCTTTGTTGCGAACGACTTGTCCATCTTCATCTTGCTTGTTGCGAAACACCCATTTGGTACCGACGATGTTGTGGTTGTTGTCGGGCTTCCCAACCAATGTCAAAACATGGTTTCTCTCAAAGTTGTGCAGCTCTTCATGCATAGCATTTATCCAATCCGGATCTTCCAATGCTTCTTCGACCTTCATAGGTTCAATGCTAGAGATGAAAGAATAGTTTTCACAAAAGTTAGCTAAACGAGTTTTAGAGCGACTGATTCTCCGGTTTGAATATCATTGTAGATTTGCTCGACGGGATGGTCTTTAGCAATTCTTGCTCGAACTCGTGAAAGCTTTTGCTTGGGTCTCGGTTGAACATCTTCTTCATCTTCTTCTTCTTCTTCTTCTTCTTCTTGATCTTATTCATTGTTGGCGTTGTCGTTTTCTTGTCGAGGTGGAGAAGGAGGTTGTTGACGTTCGTGATGTTCTTCCTCGTTTTCTTCATCTTGGTGTGTTCCACTTGTGGATGCTTCTGTTGGGGAACGTTGCAGAAAATTAAAATTTTTCCTACGGTTTCACCAAGATCCTTCTATGAGTTCATCTAAGCAACAAGTCAAGGGAGTGAGTTTGCATCTACATACCACTTGTAGATCGAAAAGGAAGCGTTCAAGGGATGGTGATGATGGAGTCGCATTACTCGCCGTGATTCGGATCACCGATGACCAAGTCTGAACGGACAGCACCTCCGCGTTCAACACACGCGTGCAGTGCGGATGACGTCTCCTCCTTCTTGATCCAGCAAGGGGAAGGAGAGGTTGAGGAAGAAGGCTCCAGCAGCAAGACGACGGCGTGATGATGGTGGAGTGACAGCCCCCAAGAGGGCTTCGCCAAGCACACGCGAAGGAGGAGAGGTGTTGGGGAGGGGAGGGGCTGCGCCTTCAAGTGTATTGCAGCCCTTCCCTCACCCCTCTATTTATAGGGGGAAGGGACAAGGGGGCCGGACCCTCTAGATGGCATCTAGAGGGGGGGGGGCGGCCAAGGGGAGGGGGAACTTGCCCCCCAAGCAAGGGGGGCGCCCCCTCTAGGGTCCCCCCCCCAACCCTAGGTGCATGGGCCCAAGGGGGGGTTCCCAGCCCACCAGGGGCTGGCTCCTACCCCACGCAGCCCATGTGGCCCCCCGGGAGGGGTGGCCCCTCCCGGTGGACCCCCCGGAACCCTTCCGGTGGCCCCGGTACAATACCGATATGCCCCGAAACTTTCCGGTGTCCGCTTTGACAACTTCCCATATATAAATCTTTACCCCGGACCCTTCCGGAACTCCTCGTGACGTCCGGATCTCATCCGGACTCCGAGCAACATTCGTAATCACATACAAGTCTTCCTAATAACCCTAGCGCCACCGAACCTTATGTGTAGACCCTACGGGTTCGGAGACACGCAGATATGACCGAGACGGCTCAGGTCAATTACCAACAGCGGGATCCGGATACCCATGTTGGCTCTACATGCTCCTCGATGATGTCATCGGATGAACCACGATGTCGAGGATTCAAGCAACCCCAGATACTATTCCCTTTGTCAATCGGTATCGTTACATGCCCGAGACTCGATCGTCGGTATCCCAATACCTCGCTCACCTCGTTATCGCAAGTCACTTTACTCGCACCGTAATGCATGATCCCGTGACCAAACACTTGGTCACTTTGAACTCATTATGATGATGCATTACCGAGTGGGCCCAGAGATACCTCTCCGTCATACGGAGTGACAAATCGATCTCGATCCGTGTCAACCCAATGTACACTTTCGGAGATACCGTAGTGCACCTTTATAGTCACCCGATTACGCCAGGACGCTTTGGTACACCCAAAGCACTCCTACGGTATCCGGGAGTTACACGATCTCATGGTCTAAGGAAGAGATACTTGACATTGAAAAAGCTCTAGCAAAACGAACTACACGATCTTGTGCTATGCTTAGGATTGGGTCTTGTCCATCACGTCATTCTCCTAATGACGTGATCCCGCTGTCAATGACATCCGATGTCCATAGTCGTGAAACCATGAATATCTATTGACCATCAAGCTAGTCAACTTGAGGATCTCTTGGGACGTATTGTGGTCTATGTATTCACACGTGTATTACGATTTCCGGATAATACAATTATAGCATGAATAAAAGACAATTATCATGAACAAGGAAATATAATAATAATGCTTTTATCATTGCCTCTAGGGCATATTTCCAACAGTCTCCCACTTGCACTAGAGTCAATATTCTAGTTACATTGTGATGAATCGAACACCCATAGAGTTACGGTGTTGATCATGTTTTGCTCATGAGAGAGGTTTAGTCAACGGATCTGCGACATTCAGATCCGTATGCACTTTACAAATTTCTATGTCTCCATCTTGAACATTTTCACGGATGGAGTTGAAGCGACGCTTGATGTGCTCGGTCTTCTTGTGAAACCTGGCTCCTTGGCAAGTGCAATAGCTCCAGTGTTGTCACAGAAGAGTTTGATCGGCCCCGACGCATTGGGTATGACTCCTAGGTCGGTGATGAACTCCTTCACCCAAATTGCTTCATGTGCTGCCTCCGAGGCTGCCATGTACTCCGCTTCACATGTAGATCCCGCCACGACGCTTCTGCTTGCAGCTGCACCAGCCATCGCTCCACCATTCAACATATACACGTATCCGGTTTGTGACTTAGAGTCATTCAGATCGTGGTCGAAGCTAGCATCGACGTAACCCTTTACTGACGAGCTCTTCGTCACCTCCATAAACGAGAAACATGTCCTTTGTCCTTTTCGGTACTTTAGGATATTCTTGACCGCTGTCCAGTGTTCCTTGCCGGGATTACTTTGGTACCTTCCTACCAAACTTACGGCAAGGTTTACATCAGGTCCGGTACACAAAGATGGCATACATAATAGATCCTATGGCTGAGGCATAGGGGATGACGCTCATCTCTTCTTTATCTTTTGCCGTGGTCGGGCATTGAGCTGAGCTCAATCTCACACCTTGCAAAGACAGTGCAAGAACCCTTTCTTGGACTGATCCATTTTGAACTTCTTCAAAATCTTATCAAGGTATGTGCTTTGTGAAAGACCTATGAGGCGTCTCGATCTATCTCTATAGATCTTGATGCCTAATATATAAGCAGCTTCTCCAAGGTCCTTCATTGAAAAACACTTATTCAAGTAGGCCTTAATGCTGTCCAAGAATTCTATATCATTTCCCATCAAAAGTATGTCATCTACATATAATATGAGAAATGCTACAGAGCTCCCACTCACTTTCTTGTAAACGCAGGCTTCTCCATAAGTTTGCATAAACCCAAACGCTTTGATCATCTCATCAAAGCGTAATGTTCCAACTCCGAGATGCTTGCACCGCACATAAATGGATCGCTGGAGCTTGCATACTTTGTTAGCATTCTTAGGATCGACAAAACCTTCCGGCTGCATCATATACAGACTCTTCCTTAAGATAACCATTAAGGAACGCTGTTTTGACGTCCATCCGCCATATCTCATAATCATAGTATGCGACAATTGCTAACATGATTCGGACGGACTTAAGCTTCGCTACGGGAGAGAAAGTCTCATCGTAGTCAATCCCTTGAACTTGCCGATAACCCTTAGCGACAAGTCGAGCTTTATAGATGGTGACATTACCATCCGTGTCTGTCTTCTTCTTAAAGATCCATTTGTTTTCTATCGCTCGCCGATCATTGGGAAAGTCAGTCAAAGTCCATACTTTGTTTTCATACATGGATTCTATCTCGGATTTCATGGCTTCTAGCCATTTGTTGGAATCTGGGCCCGCCATCGCTTCTTCATAGTTCAAAGGTTCACCGTTGTCTAACAACATGATTTCCGTGATGTGGTTGCCGTACCACTGCAGTGCGGAACGTGTCCTTGTGGACCCACAGTTCCGTAGCTACTTGATCCGAAGTACCTTGATCATCATCATTATTTTCCTCTTCGGTTGGTGTAGGCATCACAGAACATTTTCCCGAGCTGCACTACTTTCCCGCTCAAGAGGTAGTACTTCATCGAAGTTCTACTTTCCTCCCACTTACTTCTTTCGAGAGAAAATCTTTTTCCAGAAAGGATCCGTTCTTGGCAACAAAGATCTTGCCCTCGGATCTTAAGTAGAAGGTATACCCAATGGTTTCTTTAGGGTATCCTATGAAGACGCATTTTTCCGACTTGGGTTCGAGCTTTTCAGGTTGAAGTTTCTTGACATAAGCATCGCATCCCCAAACTTTTAGAAACGACAGCTTAGGTTTCTTCCCAAACCATAATTCATACGGTGTCGTCTCAACGGATTTAGACGGTGCCCTATTTAAAGTGAATGTAGCTGTCTCTAGAGCGTATCCCCAAAATGATAGCGGTAAATCGGTAAGAGACATCATGGATAGCACCATATCCAATAGAGTGCGATTCTGACGTTCGGACACACCGTTATTACCGAGGTGTTCCAGCGGCGTGAGTTGTGAAATGATTCCACATTTTCTTCATTGTGTACCAAATTCGTGACTTAAATATTCTCCTCCACGATCCGATCGTAAGAATTTTATCTTTCGGTCACGTTGATTCTCTACTTCATTCTGAAATTCCTTGAACTTTTCAAAGGTCTCAGACTTGTGTTTCATTAAGTAGACATACCCATATCTACTCAAGTCATCTGTGAGAGTGAGAACATAATGATATCCTCCGCGAGCCTCAACGCTTATTGGACCGCACACATCGGTATGTATGATTTCCAACAAGTTGGTTGCTCGCTCCATTGTTCCGGAGAACGGAGTCTTGGTCATTTTGCCCATGAGGCATGGTTCGCATGTGTCAAATGATTCATAATCGAGAGACTCTAAAAGTCCATCAGCATGGAGCTTCTTCATGCGCTTGACACCAATGTGACCAAGGCGGCAATGCCACAAGTATGTGGGACTATCGTTATCAACTTTACATCTTTTGGTATTCACGCTATGAATATGTGTAACATTACGCCGAGATTCATTAAGAATAAACCATTGACCATCGGAGCATGACCATAAAACATATCTCTCATATAAATAGAACAACCATTATTCTCGGATTTAAATGAGTAGCCATCTCGTATCAAACGAGATCCAGATACAATGTTCATGCTCAAACTTGGCACCAAATAACAATTATTAAGGTTCAAAACTAATCCCGAAGGTAAATGTAGAGGTAGCGTGCCGACGGCGATCACATCGACTCTGGAACCATTCTCGACGCCAAGATCGTCACCTCGTCCTTCGCCCGATCTCCGCTTATTCCGCAGCTCCTGCTTTGGTGTTGCCGGCCTTCTTATCCGCTAAGTATTTGGGGCAGTTCCGCTTCGGTGACCCTTCCCTTGCAATAAAAGCACTCGGTCTCGTGCTTGGGTCCATTCTTTGACTTCTTCCCGGCAACTTGCTTACCGGGCTGCAACCTCCTTGACGTCCTTCTTGAAGTTCTTCTTTCCCTTGCCCTTCTTGAACTTAGTGGTTTTATTGACCATCAACACTTGATGTTCTTTCTTGATTTCAACCTCTCACGACTTCAAAGCATTGAGAATACTTCGGAATGGTTTTCACCATCCCCGCATATTGTAGTTCATCACAAAGCTCTTGTAGCTTGGTGGGAGCGATCAAGGATTCTGCCAATGACCGCCTCGTCCGGAGGTTTATGTCCACTGACAAAGGCGGTTGTGCAACCCAAACATTTTGAGTATGTGCTCACCGACAGAACTGTTTTCCTCCATCTTACAACTATAGAACTTGTCGGAGACTTCATATCTCTCGACCGGGCATGAGCTTGGAAAACTAGTTTCAGCTCTTGAACATCTCATATGCTCCGTGTTGCTCAAAACGCTTTTTGGAGCCTCGGTTCTAAGTCGTAAAGCATGCCGCACCGAACGAGGGAGTAATCATCAAGACGAGTCTGCCAAGCATTCATAATGTCTTGGTTCTTCGGGACGGAGCGTCACCTAGCGGTCCTTCTAGGACATATTGTTTCCTGGCAGCTATGAGGATGATCTCGGGTTCGGACCCAGTCCGTATAGTTGCTGCCATCATCTTTCAGCTTGGTTTTCTCTAGGAACGCGTTGAAGTTCAGGTTGACATGAGAGTTGGCCATTTGATCTACAAGACATATTTGCAAAGGTTTTAGACTAAGTTCATGATAATTAAGTTCATCTAATCAAATTATCTTAATGAACTCCCCACCAGATTAGACATCCCTCTAGTCATCTAAGTGTTACACGATCCGAGTCGACTAGGCCGTGTCCGATCATCACGTGAGACGGACTAGTCATCGTCGGTGAACATTCTCATGTTGATTGTATCTTCCATACGACTCGTGTTCGACCTTTCGGTCTGCGTGTTCCGAGGCCATGTCTGTACATGCTAGGCTCGTCAAGTTAACCCTAAGTGTTTTGCATGTGTAAAACTGTCTTACACCCGTTGTATGTGAACGTAAGGATCTATCACACCCGATCATCACGTGGTGCTTCGAAACGACGAACTTTAGCAACGGTGCACGCTTAGGGAGAACACTTCTTGAAATTGTTGTAAGGGATCATCTTATTTACTACCGTCGTTCTAAGTAAACAAGATGCATAAACATAATAAACATCACATGCAATTATATAGTAGTGACATGATATGGCCAATATCATATAGCTCCATTGATCTCCATCTTAGGGGCTCCATGATCATCTTGTCACCGGCATGACACCATGATCTCCATAATCATGATCTCCATCATCGTGTCTCCATGAAGTTGTCACGCCAACGACTACTTCTTCTTCTATGGCTAACGCGTTTAGCAATAAAGTAAAGTAATTTACATGGCGTTCTTCAATGACACGCAGGTCATACAAAAATAAAGATAACTCCTATGGCTCCTGCCGATTGTCATACTCATCGACATGCAAGTCGTGATTCCTATTACAAGAACATGATCTCATACATCACAATATATCATTCATCATTCATCACAACTTCTGGCCATATCACATCACATGACAATTGCTGCAAAAACAAGTTAGACGTCCTCTAATTGTTGTTGCATCTTTTACGTGACTGCAATTGGGTTCTAGCAAGAACGTTTTCTTACCTACGAATAACCACACGTGATTTTGTCAACTTCTATTTACCCTTCATAAGGACCCTTTTCATCGAATCCGCTCCAACTAAAGTGGAACCGGTCTCACGTAAGCGTACGTGTAAGGTTGGTCCGGGCCGCTTCATCCCACAATACCGCTGAAGCAAGATAAGACTAGTAGTGGCAAGCAAGTTGACAAGATCTACGCCCACAAAAAAATTGTGTTCTACTCGTGCAATAGAGAACTACGCATAGACCTAGCTCATGATGCCACTTTGGGGAACGCGTTGCAGAAAATTAAAATTTTTCCTACGGTTTCACCAAGATCCATCTATGAGTTCATCTAAGCAACGAGTCAAGGGAGTGAGTTTGCATCTACATACCACTTGTAGATCGAGTGTGGAAGCGTTCAAGGGGATGGTGATGATGGAGTCGTACTCGCCGTGATTCAGATCACCGATTACCAAGTGCTGAACGGACAGCACCTCCGCGTTCAACACACGTACGGTACGGATGATGTCTCCTCCTTCTTGATCCAGCAAGGGGGAAGGAGAGGTTGAGGAAGAAGGCTCCAGCAGCAGCACGACAATGTGATGATGGTGGAGTGACAGCCCCAAGCAGGCTTCGCCAAGCACACGCGGAGGAGGAGAGGTGTTGGGAGGGAGGGGCTGCGCCTTCAAGTGTGGTGCAGCCCTCCCCTCACCCCTCTATTTATAGGGGGAAGGGACAAGGGGGCCGGCCCCTCTAGATGGCATCTAGAGGGGGGCGGCGGCCAAGGGGAGGGGGAACTTGCCCCCCAAGCAAGGGGGGCGCCCCCTCTAGGGTTCCCCCCCCCGACCCTAGGCGCATGGGCCCAAGGGGGGGGGCGCCCAGCCCACCAGAGGCTGGCTCCTGCCCCACGCAGCCCATGTGGCCCCCGGAGGTGGCCCTCCGGTGGACCCCTGAACCCTTCCGGTGGCCCCAGACAATACCGATATGCCCTCAAACTTTCCGGTGTCCGCTTGACAACTTCCCATATATAAATCTTTACCTCCGGACCCTTCCGAACTCCTCGTGACGTCTGGGATCTCATCCGGACTCGAACAACATTTGGTAATCACATACAAGTCTTCCTAATAACCCTAGCGCCACCGAACCTTATGTGTAGACCCTACGGGTTCGGGAGACACGCAGACATGACCGAGATGGCTCTCAGGTCAATAACCAATAGCGGGATCTGGATACCCATGTTGGCTCCCACATGCTACTCGATGATGTCATCGGATGAACCACGATGTCGAGGATTCAAGCAACCCCGTATACTATTCCCTTTGTCAATCGACACGTTACATGCCCGAGACTCGATCGTCGGTATCCCAATACCTCGTTCAGTCTCGTTACCGGCAAGTCACTTTACTCATACCGTAATGCATGATCCCGTGACCAAACACTTGGTCACTTTGAGCTCATTATGATGATGCATTACCAAGTGGGCCCAGAGATACCTCTGCGTCATACGGAGTGACATATCCCAGTCTCGATCCGTGTCAACCCAACAGACACTTTCGGAGATACCTGTAGTGCACCTTTATAGTCACCCAGTTACGTTGTGACGTTTGGTACACCCAAAGCACTCCTACGGTATCCGGGAGTTACACGATCTCATGGTCTAAGGAAGAGATACTTGACATTGAAAAGCTCTAGCAAAACGAACTACACGATCTTGTGCTATGCTTAGGATTGGGTCTTGTCCATCACGTCATTCTCCTAATGACGTGATCCCGCTGTCAATGACATCGATGTCCATAGTCAGGAAACCATGACTATCTGTTGACCAACGAGCTAGTCAACTAGAGGCTTACTAGGGACGTATTGTGGTCTATGTATTCACACGTGTATTACGATTTCCGGATAATACAATTATAGCATGAATAAAAGACAATTATCATGAACAAGGAAATATAATAATAATGCTTTTATCATTGCCTCTAGGGCATATTTCCAACAGCTTCCGTATAACTCTTGGTTCACCTTGTCGTGAAGTAGAAGCTTCCACTTGGACAGACGAGGTACTCTCCATCACCTCCGTTGGACGGACCTTGCCAATAGACAAGTCTTGGATTGCTTCCGAGGGGTCTTTGTCTCCTACATCAATTGGCAATTGCTCTACTTGCGAGCCGTTAGATTCATCAAACTTCACATCTACCGTATCTTCAACCTTTCGGCTGAAATTTTTGTAGACACGGTAAGTGTGAGAGTCTGAGCCATAACCTAGTAGAAAACCTTGATGAGACTTAGGAGCAAATTTTGAACGACGATGCTTATCAAGAATGTAGCACTTTGAGCCGAATACTCAAAAGTGTCCAACTTGGGGTTTGTTACCGGTGAGGAGCTTGTATGCTATCTTGCCGGGTAGCTTGTGAAGATACAAGCGATTTGTTGCATGACAAGCTGTCTCAACCGCTTCTGCCCAAAAGTGCTTCGGCGTCTTGTACTCATCAAGCATCGTTCTCGCCATTTCGATGAGCGTCCGGTTCTTCCTCTCAACAACTCCATTTTGTTGAGGTGTGTACGTAGCCGAGAACTCGTGTGAAATCCCTTCTTCGTCAAGAAAGGTGTCCACATTTGCGTTCTTGAGCTCCGTTTCGTTGTCGCTGCGAACTTTCTTGATCTTCACTTCAAACTGATTTTGGGCCTTCCTAGCGAAGTTTTTGAAGATCTTTTGGACCTGTGATTTATCATCGAGAAAGAACACCCACGTAAATCTTGAAAAATCATCAACTATAACTAGACCATAAGAATTTCCACCGAGACTTTTGTAAGCGTTGGGACCAAAGAGATCCATATGAAGTAGCTCGAGTGGCCTCCTTGTGGTCATGATGTTCTTCACGGGATGCCTTCCTCCAACCTGTTTACACCGCCTCGACAAGCACCGCAAAGTCTATCCTTATCAAATATGACATCGTTAACTCCAAGGATATGATTTCCTTTAATAAGCTTGTCAAGATTTCTCATGCCAACGTGACCTAGTCGTCTATGCCATAACCAACCTTTTGAGGATTTAGCAATGAAGCAAGTTTTAGGTTGTGCCTGTTTAGAGAAATCAACAATGTAAAGATCACCACTACGAATACCGGTAAAGACCATTTTATGAGTGTCTCGACGAAACACTTGACAATCTACTTCAAAGAATAGGACATTGAAACCGAAATCAGCAAGTCTAGATCTTGAAAGTAAGTTGTAGCCAAGAGATTCAACGAGCATGACATTACGAATGGAGCTATCATGTGAGATGGCCACCTTACCAAGGCCAGCCACCTTACCCTTTGAGTTGTCACCGAAAGTGACATACTTTCGAGGACTATCATTTTCAGCAAGCTCATGAAACATGTCTTTATCTCCGGTCATCTGATCGGTACATCCACTGTCAAGAACCCATTCCTTTCCTCGACACATATCCTCAAGATTTGCCATAAGACCAAAATGTCTCATTGCATCATCAAGATCGAAGTCACTATCATCATCCTCATCATAGTATCTATGTTCAGCATCATCATGTGGTGGATCAAGTCCTAGAGAGGGTAATTCGTTAGAGTGAGTTTGACAATGATCTTGCTTATGAATTCTTATAGCTTCGGAAATAATATCACCAATAATTCCAACATCTCCTTTGGCACGCATAAGGTCGGTAAGTTCAAATAGACAATCACCAAACAAAGGATCACTAGTATTCACCTTACTCAAGGCAATAGATTTATTGAGAATTTCATCTAGATTTTTCAAGGAATAATTTGGAGAGCGTTCCTCAAGAAATTTCCATATAGTGTAGGCACACTCAAGAGTAGGCAAGATTCTAATTAAGTTTCTAGGCAAGCCTCTAGTGATGAGATTAACAGTTCTAAGATTTCTAACCATGTCAATAGATTCATCAAGGGTAGGATGCATAGGATCAACATGAGGTGCACAAGGGCTAGCAATGTACTTGTTCAAATGATATTGATTGAAAATTGCAAGCATCTCATTTTTCCACTCACGAAAATACTCTCCATCAAGAATAGCCACTCTATGTCTAAGACTCCCCAAAGTAGACTCATCCATCTTCCTCCAATGGTGATTAAACCAAGGCAATGGAGACCAATGCTCTGATACCACTTGTAGGATCTTGAGAAGAGGTGTCTAGAGGGGGGGTGATTAGACACTAAGTACCAAAGTTGCAGTTTTTAACTTCTTTAGGTTTAAGTGGAGTTTAGGCACAAGTTTAACATTCACGATACATAACAGGCAAGCATGCAAAGAGTATGTGAGCAGCGGAAAATAAAGCATGCAACTTGCAAGAAAGTAAAGGGAAGGGTTTGGAGAAATCAAACGTAATTGGAGACACGGATGTTTTTGTCGTGGTTCCGATAGGTGGTGCTATCGTACATCCACGTTGATGGAGACTTCAACCCACGAAGGGTAGCAGTTCTTGTGAGTCCACGGAGGGCTCCACCCATGAAGGGTCCACGAAGAAGCAACCTTGTCTATCCCACCATGGTCGCCGCCCACGAAGGACTTGCCTCACTAGCGGTAGATCTTCACGAAGTAGGCGATCTCCTTGCCCTTACAAACTCCTTGGTTCAACTCCACAATCTTGCTCGGAGGCTCCCAAGTGACACCTAGCCAATCTAGGAGACACCACTCTCCAAGAAGTAACAAATGGTGTGTTGATGATGAAATCCTTGCTCTTGTGCTTCAAATGATAGTCTCCCCAACACTCAACTCTCTCTCATAGGATTTGGATATGGTGGAAAGAAGATTTGAGTGGAAAGCAACTTGGGGAAGGCTAGAGATCAAGATTCATATGGTTGGAATGGAATATCTTGGCCTCAACACATGAGTAGGTAGTTCTCTCTCTAACTGGTAAGTTGGAAGTGTAGGTTTGTTCTGATGGCTCTTTCCACGAATGAAGAGGAGGTGGAGGGGTATATATAGCCTCCACACAAAATCTAATCGTTACACACAATTTACCAAACTCGGAGGGACCGAATCATCAAACTCGGTCGGACCGATTTAGTAAACCTAGTGATAGTTAGGGTTTTCAGTGGGACCGATATGCAACTCGGTAGGACCGATATGGTTAGGGTTAGGGCATAACGTAATCTCGGTGAGACCGATTTTGGTAATTAGCTAACCAGAGAGTTGGTCAGGCAAACTCGGTGGGACCGATTACTCAAACTCGGTGGAACCGATTTTGGTAATAAGTTAACCAGAAAGTTTGCATTGTAATCTCGGTAGTACCGACATACAAACTTCGGTGAGACCGATTTTGGTAATGGACATACACAGAGATTGCAATCCCATCTCGGTGAGACCGAGAACCCTATCGGTGAAACCGATTTGCCTAGGGTTTGTGGCAATGGCTATGACATCCCGAACTTCGGTGGCGCCGGATAGAAAGAATCGGTAGGTCCGAGTTTGACTTTAGGTTTAGGTCATATGTGTGGAAGTGGGAAAGTAGTTGAGGGTTTTGGAGCATATCACTAAGCACATGAAGCAAGAGGCTCATTAAGCAACACCTCATCCCTCCTTGATAGTATTGGCTTTTCCTATAGACTCAATGTGATCTTGGATCACTAAAATGTAAAATGAAGAGTCTTGAGCTTGAAGCTTGAGCCAATCCTTTGTCCTTAGCATCTTGAAGGAGTTCCCACATCCTTTAGTCCATGCCACTCCATTGTTGAACTTATCTGAAACATACTAGATGAAAGTGTTAGTACAACAAGAGATATGTTGACATTAATTACCAAAACCACCTAGGGAGCACTTGTCCTTTCAATAAGCTTGCAAGCAAACAACTAAGGAGTTAGTCACGAGGTTATGTATTATGGAACGAGTAAAGAGACTTGCCAGTAACGAGATTGAACTATGTTAAAGATACCGATGATCGAATCTCGGGCAAGTAACATACTAATGAACAAAGGGATTTACGTATGTTATCATAACGGTTCGACCGATAAAGATCTTCGTAGAATATGTAGGAGCCAATATGGGCATCCAGGTTCCGCTATTGGTTATTGACTGGAGAGGTGTCTCCGTCATGTATACATAGTTCTCGAACCCGTAGGGTCCGCACGCTTAACGTTCGATGATATAGTATTATATGAGTTATGTGATTTGGTGATCGAATGTTGTTCGGAGTCTCGTATGAGATCATGAACATGAAGATGAGTCTCGAAATGGCTGAGAGGAAAAGATTGATATATAGGACGATGGTATTCGGACACCGGAAGTGGGGGTACCGGGTACTTATCGGGTCGCCGGAAGGGGTTCCGGGCACCCCCGACAAAAGATATGGGCCTTATGGGCCAAGAGGGGAAACGCACCAACCACAAGGGGCTAGTGCACCCCCCATATGGGCCGGCCTAAGGAGGAGAAGGAAAGGGGAGAAGGGAAAGGAAAGTGTGTATTAGGATTCCCACTTCCTTCCCTCTCCGCCCCTCTTTCCTTCCCCCTCGGTTATATATGGCAGGGGGGCTTGGGAGGGACTCCAAGTAGGATTCTTCCTACTTGGGCGCCTCCTATGGCGGCTCCTCCATCCCTCCCACCTATATATATGTGGGAGGGGGTGCCTAGCACACACCGGAGAATTGCCTCGCCGCGTGCGGCGCCCCCCTCCACCGTTTACACCCCGGTCATATTTTCGTAGTGCTTAGGCGAAGCTCTGCGAAGATCACTTCACCATCACTGTCACCACGCCGTCGTGATGACTGAACTCATCTACCACCTTGACGTCTTGCTGGATCAAGAAGGCGAGGGACATCACAGAGCCGAACGTGTGCAGAATTCGGAGGTGCGTGCGTTCGGTACTTGATCGGTTGAAGCACGAAGAAGTTCGACTACATGAACCGCGTTGTGAAACGCTTCCGATTACGGTCTACGAGGGTACGTAGACACACTCTTCCCCTCGTTGCTATGCATCTCCATGGGTAGATCATTGCGTGTGCATAATTTTTTTTTTGTTTTCCATGCAACGTTTTCCAACAGTGGCATCATGAGCCAGGTCTATGCGTAGATGATATGCATGAGTAGAACACAAAGAGTTGTGGGCGGTGTTAGTCATACTTCTTACCGCCAAAATGTCTTATTTTGATTCGGCAGTATTGTGGGATGAAGAGGCCCGGACCATCCTTACATGTCCACGCACATGAGATCGGTTCCACCGACTGACATGCAACTAGTTTTGCATAAAGGTGGCTGGCGGGTGTCTGTTTTTCCTACTTTAGTTGAATCGAATTTGTCTACGGCCAGTCCTTGAAGAAGGTTAAAACAACAAACTTGGCAAATCACCGTTGCGGTTTTTGCCGTAGGTAAGAACGGTTCTTGCTAGAAGCCCGTAGCAGCCACGTAAAACTTGCAACAACAAAGTAGAGGATGTCTAACTTGTTTTCCAGGGCATGTTGTGATGTGATATGGTCAAGACATGATGTGGTATATGTTATTGTATGAGACTTGTTTTGTAAGTTATCAGCAACCGGCAGGAGCCTTATGGTTGTCTCTTTATTGTATGGAATGCAAACGCCATGTAATTGCTTTACTTTATCTCTATGCGTTAGCAATAGTTGTAGAAGCAATAGTTGGTGAGACGACCACGACGCAATGATGGAGATAAAGGTCTCAAGCCGGTGACGATGGAGATCATGACGATGCTTTGGAGATGGAGATCAAAAGCACAAGATGATGATGTCCATACCATGTGACATATTTTGATTGCATGTGATGTTTATCTTTTATGCATCTTATTTTGCTTTGTATGCCGGTAGCATTATAAGATGATCCCTTCACTAAATTTCAAGGTAAAAGTGTTCTCCCTGAGTATGCACTGTTGCTACAGTTCGTCGTTTCGAGACACCATGATGTCTACTATGCAACCTTCTTCTTGTACACTCGTGTTGGGCCTCCAAGCACAGAGTTTTGTAGGACAGTAGCAAATTTCCCTCAAGTGGATGACCTAAGGTTTATCAATCTTTGGGAGGCATAGATTGAAGATGGTCTCTCTCAAACAACCCTGCAACCAAATAACAAAGAGTCTCTTGTGTCCCCAACACACCCAATACAATGGTATATTGTATAGGTGCACTAGTTCGGCGAAGAGATGGTGATACAAGTGTAATATGGATGGTAGATATAAGTTTTTGTAATATGAAAATATAAAAACAACAAGGTAGCAAGTAACAAAAGTGAGCAAAAATGGTATTGCAATGCTTCGAAACAAGGCCTAGGGTTCATACTTTCACTAGTGCAAGTTCTCTCAACAATGATAACATATTTAGATCATATGGCAATCCCTCAACGTGCAACAAAAGTCACTCCAAAGTTCCTATCGCGGAGAACATAAGATGAAATTGTTTGTAGGGTACGAAACCACCTCAGAGTTATTCTTTCTGATCAATCCATTGGGCTATTCCTATAAGTGTGACAAACAACCCTAGAGTTCATAGTGAAATAACACCATATGACACACATCAATCAACCCTAATGTCACCTAGATACTCCAATGTCCCCACAAGTATCTATGGGTCAATTATAAGATATGCATCAAACAACTTAAGATTCATAATATTCAATCCAACATAAAGAACCTCAAAGAGTGCCCCAAGATTTCTATCGGAGAAACAAGGACGAAAAATGCATCAACCCCTATGCATAGATTACCCCAATGTCACCTCGGGAATCCGCGAGTTGATTGCTTAAACATACATTAAGTGAATCAAAAGAACACCCCATTGTCACCACGGGTATCCCACACAAGACATATATCAAGTGTTCTCAAATCCATAATAGTATTCAATCCGATAATAGTGAAACCTCAAAGGTAAAACTCAATTCATCACAAGAAGGAAGAGGGGGAGAAACACCATATGATTCAACTATAGTAGCAAAGCTTGCGATACACCAAGATCGTGCCAAATCAAGAATACGAGAGAGAGAGAGAGATCAAACACATAGCTACTGGTACATACCCTCAACCCCGAGGGTGAACTACTCCCACCTCGTCATGGAGAGCGCCGGGATGATGAATATGGCCACCGATGATGATTTCCCCCTCTAGCAGGGTGCCGGAACGGGCTCCCGATTGGTTTTTCGTGGCTACAGAGGCTTGTGGCGGTGGAACTCCCGATCTAGGTTCTGTTCTGGAGATTTTGGGATTTATAGGAAGTGTTGGCGTCGGGGACAAGTCAAGGGGCCCCACAAGGTGACGACAAGGACGGGGGGCGCGCCCTAGGCACTACAAAAATATATACTTCCATGATGATACGTGTTTGTCACAGTAGGTCACATTTTTTGTCATGCATGTACATCCATGATGATTTTATGACAGAATCAAGATAGTCATACGTGTGCTGTCGTAGAAGTGTTCCATGACATTACCAAAATTATCATCACGGAAGTGTCCACTTCCATGACGATAAATCACGCGTCATAGAAGTGCTTTCGTCAAGGGTAGCCGACGCATGGCATCCATCATAACGGGTCCCCATTAAGCTATCGGGTTCCGGTTTGGATCCGATAACCCGTTAACAGCTGGGACGAATGAGGATTTTCCACCTGTAAAATTATCATTGGCTATAGTAACCACGTGTCAGCACCACGAAAGGACATATGTCAACCGCCCAATGGACAGGAGGCACCTATGACACGTCGACATGTGGGAAGGCCCAACAGCGGCCCATTTAGGTTAAAAAGGCTGGCCCAGTCAAAATTAGCGGGCCGACCCATTAACGGCCTGCTTGCAGACGACCCATTCACAGTTAAGGCCCGTACGACTAGTGCCGAATCGGCCTGTCAACGGCCCGTCCTAAACTTGTCATCATCGAGGCCCATGGTCACTTCTGGCCCGTTAACAACCCGCTAAGTATTTGGGCCGTATTACGGCCCAGTGTGTTTTCGGCCCGTTAAAGGTCTTGCTTCATTTGGGCCCATTTATAGGCCATTGAAACTTTCAGCCCATTCCCAAGAAGGATTTGGGTCATATTCGGCCATGTCTGACATTCCTCCTGTTAGAGGTCAACTATAGATTTGGGCCACTTTCAGCCTGTTGTGATTTTCGGCATGTTAACGCCGGACGAAATCCATGGGCCATATGTGGCCCAACGTCACATCGGGCCTATTAACAACCCATATAAAACTGACACTAATCAAGCCCGACCGAACTTCTGGCCTATTAAAGGCCCGTGTAGTAGGTCGACGCATTTACGACCCATTTGAATTTCGGCCTGTGAACTATTTCGGCCTGCTAATGACCAGTGGGTTATTTGGCACAATCAGGGCCCAATCTCACTTTTGGCCTATTAAAGGCCCATGTTTTTTATTTGCTCGAGATATTTACACCTGTAAATGGCCCATTGTTACTGAGGGCCCAAATTATGTTTAGGCCTATTAAAGGCCCACTGTGGGCACAGGCCTACCAAAAAAATATGAAAGCTTATGCTGATTTAGGCCCAAATATTTTTAGTGGGCTACATGAAAATTACGGCCTATAATCGTTTTTAGCCCGATTGGAATGGGCCCGACGAATGTTGGCACGTTGGGCTCCTACGAAGCTTTCGGCCGAATACATTACTAAGATAAACCTACACTATACAAAGATAGTGTCGTAATTACTGCAGCCTTTGGCAGCATCATAAATGCCATATTGATGTCTACTACACAACCTTCTTCTTATAGACGTTGTTGGGCCTCCAAGTGCAGAGGTTTGTAGGACAATGGAAAATTTCCCTCAAGTTGATGACCTAAGGTTTATCAATCTGTGGGAGGCGTAGGATGAAAATGGTTTCTCTCAAACAACCCTGCAACCAAATAACAAAGAGTCTCTTGTGTCCCCAACACACCCAATACAATGGTAAATTGTATAGGTGCACTAGTTCGGTGAAGAGATGGTGATACAAGTGCAATATGGATGGTAGATATAGGTTTTTGTAATCTGAAAATATAAAAACAGCAAGGTAGCAAGCGATAAAAGTGAGTGTAAACGGTATTTCAATGCTAGGAAACAAGGCCTAGGGTTCATACTTTCACTAGTGCAAGTTCTCTCAACAATAATATAATAATTGGATCATATAACTATCCTTCAACATGCAACAAAGAGTCACTCCAAAGTCACTAATAGTGGAGAACAAACGAAGATATTATTGTAGGGTACGAAACCACCTCAAAGTTATCTTTCTGATCGATCTATTCAAGAGTCCGTAGTAAAATAACACGAAGCTATTCTTACCGTTCGATCTATCCTAGAGTTCGTACTAGAAATAACACCTTAAGACACAAATCAACCAAAACCCTAATGTCACCTAGATACTCCAATGTCACCACAAGTATTCGCGGGTATGATTATACGATATGCACCACACAATCTCAGATTCATCTATTCAACCAACACAAAAAACTTCAAAGAGTGCCGCAAAGTTTCTATCGGAGAGTCAAGACGAAAATGTGTGCCAACTCCTATGCATAAGTTCACAAGGTCACTGAACCCGCAAGTTGATCACCAAAACATACATCAAGTAGATCACGTGAATATCCCATTGTCACCACAGATAAGCACATGCAAGACATACATCATGTGTTCTCAAATCCTTAAAGACTCAATCCGATAGGATAACTTCAATGGGAAAACTCAATCCATTACAAGAGAGTAGAGGGGGAGAAACATCATAAGATCCAACTATAATAGCAAAGCTCACGATACATCAAGATCGTGCCGAATCAAGAACACGAGAGAGAGAGATCAAACACATACACTACAAAAAAAAGACACATCCGTGACATTTTGGGCCGAACGAAATTTTTTTCTGTCATACTTATGACACTTCTATGACGATAATTGTGACAAAACATGGTATCATCATAGATGTGGTGGGGTCCTACTTCTATGACAAAAAATCATGACAGAAAATGGGCTTTTCGTCCTGGGCGGGCCGGAGACGTAGCTGCATGACATTCTTTGGGCCGTCCATGACGTAAAATACTGTGGTAGAAGCGAGGGTGCGGAAAATATCGAGGAGTCCTCGGTTACGGTGGTGGTCGGGAGCCGAGCGATGCGCGTTTCTCTCGTACGTATGCGCGTGTGTGCGAGGCGTTGGGCTCTAACTGAACCCAAGCGAGGCGTTGGGCTCTAACTGAACCCGAGTGATTGCACTGCAGGCTATGCGTTACTGAACCCGAGCGATCGATCGATGGCTGTTAACTGAACCCGATCGAGCGATTCCTTCGCTAATGCTACCAACTGAAGCCGATCGATGCTGCCTCTGGATGAACAGTGAGCGTTGCTGGGGGAGTTTGGATGAACAGTTCCTGGTGGGGGTGGATGAACAGGACCCCGTGGCGTTGCCTCTGGATGAACAGTGAGCGTTGCTGGGGGGTTTGGATGAACAGTTCTCGGTTGGGGTGGATGAACAGGACCCCGATCGTTCGAGCCGGTTGGGGCTGGATGAACAGGACCTCGTGGAGGGCAGGATGAACAGGACCACCCCGTGGAGGGCAGGATGAACAGTGGACGGTGGAGGGCTGGATGAACAGTAGCCCATGGAGGGGTGGTTGAACAGGAGCTTGTGGAGAGGGCTGGTTGAACAGTAGCCGGTGGAGTAGCGCGCGGTGGAGGCTGGATGAAAAGGAGCCCGTGGATGAACAGTTGCTGGTGGAGGCTGGAGGAGGTCGACGGTGGATGAACAGTAGCCCGTAGAGGCTGGAGGGGGTCGACGGTGGAGATGAACAGTATCCCGTGGAGTCCCGTTTTGCGGTACACCACACCCTCCAAATGAACAGGACCCCTGTTTCGACCGTAGCGCTCCAACACAAGTCCGTTTCCACCGTTTTGTGTACGCCACACCCCTCCCGATCAACAGGACCCCCGTTTTGACTGTAGGAGGTCCGTTTCCTCCGTTTTGCGGTACGCCAGACCCCTCCCGATGAACATGATCCCGTTTCGAACGTGGCCGGTCGAACACAAGGCTGTTTCCTCTGTTCTGCGGTACACCAGGCCTCGTTTCCATCGGATATTCCGTCCAAGCCCTCCCGATGAACATGACGACGCGTTCCGTTTCGACCCAGCCGGTTGGCTCCCCATGAACACGACGATGACACTTTTTCTCTGTTCCAACCCAGCCATGTAAGGCGTTCGAGACCCTGCCCATATGTACGTACGTGGCCGTATTTTCTTTCTTGCACACTGGCCGCTATACGTACGTGTACATGCTACGTGCGCGCCTCTACTACGACACGTGCACGCCTCTACATCGACCAGTATGTACGTACATCGTCAAGGCCCGAATGGCAATGCTACGCACGCTTTGACCAGTGGGTCCCGACCGCCGTGCACTTCCTTGACTGCGAAGATGTAGCTGGTGGGTCCCAGCAGTCAGGGGGCGAATCGTTTTTTTTTTTGCCCGGACGCACTTCCTTCCGTGCGAAGATGTAGCTGGTGGGTCCCCGCAGTCAGGGGGAAATGTTTTTTCATGAAATATGGTGGCCCGTCCGGTGGGTCCCCGCTCTTAGGTGGAGGAATAATTATTTTGTCCGTAATAAGGAGGCACTTCCTTGCTGCGGCCGTGGACCCAGCTGTCAGCCTCTCCACGTCTGATCCACGTCCGATGGAAGCCGTTCCTTGACCACGTTGACCACGCCGCGCCGAGAGCACCAGGGTGGTGGACGACGGCGAGGCCTAGGAAGGGGATGACGCAGAGCCGGGGAAGACGCTGCAGTGGAAGCCCGCGCAGAGAGGAGTACGAGGGTTCACTGGTTCGATTGCGGTGTGAGGCTGCCGGCGCCGCAGGGCTTGGCCAGCGGTGGGAATAGTAGGGGGCGGTGAGGCCTCTGCAGCAGCACGGCCAGCCAAGGGAGGTAGGAGCATGCGGCACGACCGGTGCTGCTTTGGGTGGACGGAGCAACAAGACCAGAGGTTGAAGAAGCACTACGGCCGTTGGATGGACATCATACGGTCACTGGAGCTAGAATCGTTCATATTGACTAAGTTGACAAAGCACTCTGTCCCCGTCAAATTAGTAGGCCCATAAGTCAGCCTCCCACCAAGGTGGGTCCCAACCAGCAGGGGGAGTATTCATTTTTTTGTGCGTAATAAGGAGGCACTTCCGGTGGGTCCGTGCTGGGGGAACATTTTTTTTCGCGCAATACGGTGGCCCGTATGATGGATCCCAGCAGTTAGGGGGAAACGTTTTTTTCACGAAATACGGTGGCCCGTCCGGTGGGTCCGTGCTGTCAGGTGGAGGAATAATTATTTTGCACGTAATAAGGAGGCACTTCCTTGCTGCGGCCGTGGACCCAGGTATCGGCCTCTCCACGTCTGATCCACGTCCGATGGAAGTCATTCCTTGACCACGTTAACCACGCCACACCGAGAGCACCAGGCAGTGGGCGGCGAGGCCTAGGAAGGGACGAAGCGGAGCTGGGGAAGACGCGGCGGTGGATGCCCACGCCAGAGGAGTACGAGGTTCACCGGCTCGCAAGGTGTGAGGCTGCCGTCGCCGCAGAATAACAGGGGGTGTGGGTGAGTAGAGGGATGGCCTGGCCAGCGGTGGGAATAGTAGGCGGCGGTGAGGCCACAGCGGCAGCACAGCCAGCCACGGGAGGCAGGAGCATGCGGCACGACCGGCGCTGCTTTGGGCGGCTGGAGCAACAAGACCAGAGGTTGAAGAAGCACTACGGCCGTTGGATGGACATCGTACGGTCACTGGAGCTAGAATTGTTCATATGGACTAAGTTGACAAAGCACGCCGTCCCGTCAACTTAGTAGGCCTGTGTCAGCTTCTCAAACGGTGCGCCCGGATGTCGTGGGAGGAATCATTTTTGGGCGGGTGAAGCTAGAATATCCGAGATTGAAGAAGAAGCACGACATCTGTTGGATGGACATCCAACGGCCACTGCTACTAGAACCGTGTGTTGACTATAAGTTGACAAAGCCTTGCATACGCGTCAACTCTCTTTTTAATCTCGGATAGTATGCCTTAATGGGCAAAAATCTGTCATCCCTACCGCACAGTCACATGTCCCACTGCAATTTTACACTTTGTTATGTAAAACATGCAAAAGAAAATGCACAATCCCCACCACGACTTTTATTAGTTGACATTCAATACCCACTAACATACTCTAGTGCTCCTTCCCTTATTTTTATCTCCTCACTAAATGACTTGTCATTCCCATATTTTAGAAAAAAATACTAAATGATATTAGGTTGTTAGTGGATGTTGATTTACCATAAGTTGATGTTTACAAGAAGTGAAGCCTAACTTGCCATGAGGTGAAGAATGGAAGATCTTATGTTAACTTTGTCTTATATCTTATTTATATGTCTTTAGAGGACCCAATGGATATCCTGTGGGTATGGAGATCCATCGGGTTTGGACATGGACACAATTTTTCAGCCTTGGATTTTTTCATGGGCGGGCAAAGACTGTCTTAATGGATATGGATATGGATTTGATATTGTTCAACCCGATCCAAAGCCGACCCATTGCCATCCTTAGTTAAAAGTATAGCCAATTTCAACGAACCGTTCAAAACAGAATTCAATAAAATTTCCCACATTTTGATGGGATCCGAAATATTTTTATCCCGAAATTTCTAGTCAGGTTAAATACAATTTCAATATAAATTTATATTACGTAAAAATCCAATGAAACATTGCGCACGCAACAATTAATGAAATTAAAATTTTCAATATCCAAAAATAATATTTTATAAAGTAATTATGTGTTTGGTGCATTTTTTATAGTTACTTCCCAGTTTTTATAATAACATCCCATTTATTATTTCTTAAAGCCCATTTTCTTGTTAAGCCTAATGCATCCCTCCTAGGAAAGATTTGCAGCCTAGCGGGGCGGAGAATAACAACTTGACTTTGCCTGGGTATTCCTAAAAAAGTATAGCTGGGCTAGCCATTTTCACTTGAAAAAATTAATATCTGGCTAGACGGGCCACAGCCCGCCATTAATAGCTGCAGCGATGTTTTCGTTGTTGTTTAGAGGAGAAAAAATAATATCTGGGCTAAACATCGCTCAAGAAAAACTCTGCAGTGCTCACACCTCAAAAACACAAATACTGCTCGAGCTGCTTGGTCCCAGCTGTCGGCCGCTTCTTGTGCAATTCTCTCGTTTATTGACTACATAGGTTCACAATGGTGTGGGACCGTGATGTCAGGAAACCAGGGGCAAGCAAAAAAAAATAGTTTTATATACTAATAAGGAGGCACTTGCTGTCATCCTCTCCAAGTAAAGTCATCTCCTCATCCTCATGTCCGTTGACCATGTTGACAACGCGAGACGGTGGTGCCACGACGAGCGCAACAACTCGAAGGACGAGGGAGAGGGCCTCACGGGCCCTACGGAGAAGCCAGGATCATAGGGCCACATGTCCGCGACGGCATTGTCGTTCGCTTGTTCACAGGTGCTCGTTGAGGAGACGGAGGTTGCAGCATGGTCCTCCTACGCTAGTAGCTCTTCCGCCATTAGGGCGTTGAAGTGCGGCCGCACCTACTCTATAGTGAACACGGCATGAACCGGCTTGGACAGTGGCGCCGGCTCCTGGTTTGAAGCTACGTCCATCGTCTGATTGTCGTCGCTCAGCTCGGCGAGGTAGCTGGCGAGCCAGCATGTCCTGCTGCTGGACCGACCCACTGCCAAGCACGAGTCTGACTGCCCTGGCCCACCCAGACCACCTCCCTCGCCCGTGCGCGCTTTCCGCCCGAAACGGTCAGTGCCACCCGCCCATCTTCCCGGTGCATGCAACTGCTCCGCCTTCAAACGACACAAGTGTCGTCCGTCCGTCCTTCTGCCGCCCACATTAATGATACGCGGTTGCCGAGGCAGCTACTCCGACGCCACATGCCCGTTCCTCCATCGCCCACCATTGCTATATAAACTGCTGCGCCAGCCATAGCCGCAATCATCTGCATCCGTTCCTATTCTCCTGTCCACACCACTACTGCCCACCATGGCTTCCTCGCGCTCCAGCGCTCTTCGGGACGGGTGAACGACAGACCACAAGGAGATGGCAGCCATTGCTGCCGACTGGTTGGCCGGCAGGCAGCCGGAGGACGACGACGTCCGAATGAAGAACATGGTAGTCGATGATCCGGCGCCAACCCCCTCCTCCGTGCCATCCTCGCTGGTGCATTGCACCATCACCATTGGCGAGGCTCGTGCCCAATATATGGACACGGTGAGGCAGAAGCGTGAGGAGTAGTTCCGGGAGGCGCAGGCCGACGCCGCCTACAACCACCATCTCCTCCAGGAGCACCTGCAGGCACAGCAGCAGATCACCGTGGAGCAGGCGGAGTAGGAGGTGCTGCTCGACTCTTACCGCTCCGCCCGCGAGGGCTACCTCGAGCGCTGGCGGTACCGCATGCGGGTGGCGGAGGCTGCGGCCGCCTACAAAGAGGGCGATGAAGCGTCCGAGGCGCTGTTTGGCTAGACCGAGGACGAGGTAGAGGACAATGCCGGCTCCGACGAGTCCCCGCTCCGCTGACGTCGACGAGGCCCTGATCCGCCGAGGCCCCATGGCACCAACAACGAGGCATAGGACACGGCCGGCTCCGCCGAGGCCCCACCCTTCCGGCAACGAGGGGGAGGATTTTCCCCCGCTCCGCCGAGGCGCCGCCCGTCGGCAACGAGACAAAGGACATCGCCGGCTCCTCCGAGGCCCCACCCCGCTGCCAACGAGGTCGCGCCACACAGAAAACGAGGAAGAGTAGAACACGGTAGGTCACCGCCGCTCGGGTCCAAGTAAGGCCACCGCTGCTACCCTCCGGTTGCTGGCACTGAGCTGTACATCATTGAGCAATTCCATGATTACAGGCTGATTGAAGAGCGCTCCGTGGTTGAGCAAGCTCATGAGATACAGTCATTTTCTAGAGAACTTGAGCACTTCAGTTGTATGCTACCAGACAATGTGCGAAGTAAAAAGGAACAGAAGGGGTACAAAGAGTTTGAGCAGCTTTTTAGCATTCCTGTACATTGCAATCACAGTGATTCACATGTCATAGAGGACATTCAAAACAATCGATGATTATGCATCTCAGTGATTCACATGTCAGAGCCAATATTTACTTCACAACTAAAGAATAAAGAAAAAAATGGATCGATGCCGACAAAGAAGGGTGTCCCATTCGATCAAACGCATGTCTTCTTGCTAAAATCAATGAGCAAAATTTGACAAGGTTTTCCCATTCCAAAATATCAAATGCCTACGATTGTGGAGTGGGCAGGGTTTGCCATCAGTTCGGACATTGACATGGCACCTCGTGCTAAATAAACCAAATTGTTCCTTTTAGAAGTTCCACCAAAATCAACCAAATTCGGCGCCTGACTTGTATGATTTCGCCCTTATATGTTGCAACGCCTTGAACTTATCGGCACCTCCTTTCTTGTGGTGGAAATGAATGATTCGATGTATTCATGAACATTTTGTGCAGTTCCCATTGAAATCAAGCTGAGCACCCCTGTTTGCACAAATACAAGAAAGTGATTAGTATAAAGCAAACTGTACTATGAATTGACAGTTTAAACATGCACCTACATGGTCCATGAAGAGCACACTTTTACAAAAATGGAACTCACCGGAAAGAATCCTAGAACAACATTGTACTCACAAGATCACAAAGCAAGAAAATGCAGATTTGTCAGTCCTTCTGAGCTGAAGTTAGTTTGCTCTTGTGGGGGGTAATGTAACCATCCTTCAACTGCTCCTTCTGATGAGAAGATAGACAGGGCTTCTTCATCCTGGCATAATCAGAACTAGTCACTTCACGTAGTCTATATTCTTCTTCAGAGGAGGATGATCCTGTTGTGCAAAGACAAGAGGATAACTAAATGCTAGCATCCCTATTTGCTTGAAAAAAAGGAAAGGAAATATTTAAAACAACACAGATGAAGCACTTCTCAAGGACAATACCACTTTTTGATGACAACATCTAAACAGTAGCGCAACACCAATAGAGATGACAAAGTTCAATCATATGGATGAAATCAGTGGGCGAGTACCAACCTTTGTCAGGAGGCTTATTGTGTAGAGCATACAGATGAAGCACTTCTAAAACCATCTGTTGCTATCTCTTTGTGGTGGCCATGCTTACTATATACTCCTCGATTAGATTAATGTTTCCAACATCTTCTTGTGCAGTTCCACTAAAATATATGGTATCTTCAAAGAAGATCCCTGTTTGCACAAGTAGAGATAATTACGTATTACATAAAGAGTGGCATCAAATCAGTGGCAAAACAATTGCTCGTTCCAGCCATAGCAATAAATTAAGATGCAAAACTATATCATTACTTGTGTCATCACAGTTCCAGTGCTTCATTACATCACCAGGAGTTGATTTTTGTTTTTCTTCCGCTTGTTCTTCCCTTTCATCAATTGGTTCAATAATGAGACAAGCTTCGCCTTCAATGTAAGATTTGGCATGTCAATTAGGTTGCACAAGTATAGCACTAAACAATGACATTAATTTTCTGATGAAAGTGGCAAAATACAGGCCAACAGTTGTGTACCCTTATCTTACCTCAATGGGATATTACGGTGCACATATAGATTGGAAGTCTTGTCTCCATTTGTGCAGTTCACTAAAATCAAGAAACATTACCGTACAAGTAGCACAACATATGAAAGCACACTGCAGAATCATGTGAAAGAAGGCTAGTACTGACCTCTCATGACGCGGAATTCAAACAACTAACAAGAAGAAGATCTGAACCAAATTTGCCAACACGGATAGGAAGTAAGATCTCCTCTTGTGCAGTTCCACTAAGATCAAGCAATCAACCAACGTTGTTGGTGTGACATTTTGGTTGAACTGCACAAAATACACTTAAAACAAAAGTGTTTTGTGCAGTGCAACAAAAGGTCACAATGGCAACGAGGTGAAGCAGATAACCCTGTTTACACAGAGGTGCAAAGGAAACAACTAGTGGTCAATAACGGTGGATGACACAGAAGCCAACAAAAAGAAGCATCTACCTTATCTAAGTGGGAAAGAAAGTAAGACCGTAGCATTTCTCAAACGGTGGCATTGATTAATATTAACAAAGAGATTATATTAACAATAAAATTCGTTAAACATATAATTTGATTTTAACTGTGGCATTGCATCAATTTTCCAGCGGCATTATTAGAGGGTGTTTGTTTACAGGGACATTTTGGTGGAGGGACTAAAAAAACTCCTTGTCAGTCCCATCTAAACCAAAACAAGAGGGACTTTTAGAGACTAAAATTGGGCATTTGGGACTAAAGAAAGAAGACCCCGAGGGAGTCTTTTTGGGACTTTTTCCAACAGTTTCCCCTACCACGCATCGCACCTTGTCTCTATTAGTTCACTACTAGGGGTAACATGGTCTTTTAGCATGTCATTTAATAACCTCTAGTCCCTGTTTAGTCCCTGGAACCAAGCAGGTAGGGACTAGGAAGTTTTTAACCAAACAGGGCCTTAGATTAACAACAGCTAAAGAGTTGCACTGGACAGTGGACACACCAGCACCATGTGCATCTACCGATGTACTGGGGTGATGCACAGTCTGTTGCAACAAAGAACAAACAACCAAGGAGCATATTTGTGTTGGTCCCAGTTTTTTTATCTTTCGACACCTTTCCCTATGTGAGCGCAGCAAATCTATTCCTGCTCAAACCCTACAGCCTTGTCCCCCAAAAACAAAATATCAGTTAGTTATAGATGTACGTACTGCATTTGTCATTGTTTTCCCTTTTCGACCAACATAGGTGCTGGATAGCCAGTCTGTACTAGTACTTTCCCCACTTCCTTTCCTATGTGAACCACGTCCTAGATTTATGCTATACAACTTTCCCCACTACTTTCCCCCATTCCTGTCCTCTTTGAACCACGTCTTAGATTCATACGATACAACTTTCCCCACTACTTTCCCCCTTCCTTTCCTTTTTGAACCACATCCTAGATTCATGCTATACAACTTTTCCCACTACTTTCCCCCATTCCTTTCCTCTTTGAACCACGTCCTAGATTCATGGTATACAACTTTCCCCACTACTTTCCTGTTTGATCCAACACCTAGATTCGAGTGCAGAAGCGGAAAAATCCCACATGCAGTTAGAGCAATGCATGTGGAATAAGTAAATTATACCTTAAGGTTATTGGGGTGTGGTTCGATTGGGCCGGAGGCCGTTCGACCCACACTATGTACGGCGGCGAAGAAGAAGGGGTCGGAGGCCCTCCCGTGCTGCTGCTGGGTGAAAGTGAACATCTGCGCCGGTAGTGGATTCCCTCCCACGCCGACGGCGACATCGTTAAGCCTCCTTCCCTTCCCGGCAGACGGCTCTTTGACCAGCAGTGAGGGGAGAGAGAGAGGCCATCGAAGTCTTGTTTAGATCTGGAGAGGGTGAGAGAGTGTGAAGAGAGCAACTACAAGCAGACCAGTAGTGAGGTGAGAGAGAGGCCAACGAAGTCTTGTTTAGATCTGGAGAGGGTGAGAGAGTGTGATGAGAGCAACTACAAGCGCCCAGGCTCCAGCGTGTATATATATACTGGAGAGAGTGCGTGTATATATACTGGAGAGAGTGTGAAGAGTGCAAACCCTAGAAAACAAGCACCGAGGCTGCAGCTTATACGTGATGAGGTGATTATACGGTCACTACGAGATCGTATAGCTCCGTATCCATCCATTTTGACCAGTCAAAGAATCCTCCTGGCACGAATTATGCTCAAGTGTAGTTATTGAACCCGAGACCTCAAGTTTGATGAGCGAACATGCTAACCAGCTACACAACCCTCCCGTTATGCTCAACGAGTGGAAAATAACCTTTTGTACATTCCTTCATTCGTGTGACAAGCATGCCGTGTTTTTTGTGTGTGTGGGAGTCATTGGGATTTAAATCATAATCGTGTCATGTGGCTTTGGTGGTAAGACTATCCACAAGCAGTGCAGAAATAATGCAGCCTTAGTCACCTTACCTCTCTCCACGTAGTACATTGGGTCCCACGAGTCAGAGGGTGAAACAAACAAATTAATAAGAAAAATTAAAAGCTCCAGTGGTGTATCTTACCTCACACATCTCGCTACTGCTCAGGAACACTGTCCAATTGATTCCTTTGTTCGCTCACGTACTATTTTAAGTGAATCCTTATTATAGCATGCACACAATTTGGGGCACTTGTATTCGACCTAAGTCAGTGTGCCACCGTATCTCGTACAACTCCCTCCGTCTAGGTGTAATAAGTCACGTTAGAAGGTGCAGCGGGACCAAGGTGCAAGTAGATTGGAGGAGAGGGAGAAACTTGACCGGTCATTCCTCCAATCAAAGCCCTGATTTCTATCTCTAAACGCAACAATTAATCCAAACAAATAAGAGATGCCTCTTCTCTTCTTGTACGTACTCCATTTGTATCTCACTTCCTGTGGCTTCGCACTCGCACGTCTTTCCTATTCTATGAACCTGTGTGTGTGTGTGTGTGTGTGTGTGTGTGTTTAACAACATGTGTGTGTTAGAGAGAGCGACAGATCGACCTACTCCTACAGAGAGATGGTGTGTAGTGTACGATTTTAGCCGCGAGAGTTAGTGCATCCTCTCGTTTCCGGGCGTCCGGTAGGACAGGCGGACAGCTGCCACGCCCGCTCCTGACCAGCCTGGCCCACTCAAAGCCCCTCCATCGCCCGTGCACGCTTCCCTCCCAAAACGGTCAGCGCTGCTTCAAAGAATCGGTGCCGCATTCATGCTCGGGCAGAGCGGATCTGACCTCTCACTGGCGCCTGCGTTGAAGGGAGAAGAAGATTCAAGAGTGATGGTTGCTTCGTCCGTCCAACTTACCGCTGGGTCTATGTGATTTGACGGCTCATTGGTCATTATTACTGAGGTGGTAGGACTGCTGGATGTCCCACGCTTTCGGCGAAAGGAGGTACTACTAGATTACAATTTTCTCCATTCTTACGGCGGAGGAGTGCAAGAGGAGTGAAAACACACATGCTCAGTGATTACATGGCCCACCTCACACTATCACCATATTTTTCTGGACACCGTGCGACACCTAACTCTTTACATAGTACTCCCTCTGTTCCATATTACTTGTCGTGGTTTTAGTACAAATTTGAACTAAAACCACGACAAGTAATATGGAACGGAGGGAGTACTACTTGTATAGTACATACTGTAATTTATCAGCGAGATAGTACCATGCGATGAAGCTTCCAGCTTCTGTTTCATGTATCTTGCGTCCAAGGTTGCCCGTTGCAACATTTCATCAAATACAAAGGAGACTAACATGCATGCTATTTCATCTCAATGACTGACAGATCATAGCAAATATGTACTCCCTCCGTTCCAAAATAAGTGTCTCAACTTTATGCTACAGACGGAGCAAAATGAGTGAATCTACACTCTAAAATACGTCTATATACATCAGTGTTTGGAGTATGTACTAGTAGTTCATATTGAAATCTACTAAAGAACATATGTATTCCAAACAATATGATAATCTCTCTAACCAAGGTAGTAGGGACGAGGAGTAAACGGAGTGAGTAGTAAAATTTTCTCCTCGTCCTGCGAGCCACCGCGCGCGTGGGCGAGGGAGCGGGCGTGAGGCGTACAATACTACTACTACTCATGCAGTCCCTAGCCATTGAAACAGAGACAACTAAAGATAAAAACGATCCATGCAGTCCCTAGCCCTTGAACCGTAAGCCCTAACCAGGCTTTAATTTGCTGGCAACGTCGGCGCTTCCTAAGAAATGAAGTTTGCAACCCTTTGACCATCGGATCATTTTGTGCAATTTCACCAAAATCGAGATGAGCATCCCTGTGGAAAAGAAATTGAAGAAGTGTGACTAGAATAAGATTACTAGGACTAGTTGATGAGACATAAACTCATCACAAATACAGTACGTAGAAGCCAGTAGAGCTATGTGCGGGGCAAAGAAGTAGAGAAATATCCACATGGAGTGATGTAGGCAGCTGGAGCAGTGGTGCAAGCCGGCTGTAAAGGGAGTTGTACCTGAGGGATGTCAGGGCGTAGCTCAACCTAGAGGAGAGCGGCGGGAGGAGGCAACTACCCACATCGCGGCAGTGAGCAATGGACGAAGGCAACCTCACCGGCTTTGTGAGAGAGAATGGCGGGGACCCCTGATCGAGACGTGCCGAAAGTGGGTTTTTGCCGTCGGCGACGGCGACTGCATCAACACTAAGCATCGACCCCTTCCCCCGGCGGACATGATCCGCCGGGATGTTAGAGATGTGGCCATAGTGGTTTTGTGCGAGAGAGTGTGAAAACTGAAGAGAGCAACCCCAGCAAGGAACCGTGTAGTCTTGTCCTGCCTATGTATATTGTGGAGCGGTTTCCTTTTCTCTCCATATGAACCTATTTATATTGCATACGTGCCACTGAAGAAAAAAAACTTTATTTATAAATGACGCGGCACCTACTACTCGTTCTCCTATAAACCTTGCGCTTGGCATCAACAAACTATTAACCTTGCGATTGGCTCTTCGCCTCGTCGGAAAGTCGAGCAATAATGGTACTGCAGTATATATCGTTCTGGCTATATGAGACCGAATGAATTGCTGCACGTCCACCACGTGGCGAGGGTCGAGGGGCGAGGGAGAGTGTGTACTATTACGTCCGTTTCAATATGGACTACATACGGAGCAAAATGAGTGAATCTACACTCTAAAATACATCTATATATATCAGTGTTTGGAGTATGTACTAGTAGTTCATATTGAAATATACTAAAGGACATATATTCCAAACAATATGATAATCTCTCTAACCAAGGTAGTAGGGACGAGGAGTAAACGGAGGGAGTACTAGTAAAATTTTCTCCTCGTCCTGCGAGCCACCGCGTGCGTGGGCGAGGGAGCGGGCGTAAGGCGTAGTAAGCAAGCTTCACCTCATCCTGCAAGCCACCGCGCCCGTGGGCGGGGGAGACGGTGTACTAAGCAAGCTTCTCCTCGTTCTGCGAGTTGACGGGACACATCAAAAGTACTCTAGTGTATAGAGCCTTGCCTCTAAGGTAGGCCCCACATGGTTTGCCTCTTTTTTAACATAACGCGTCAAGTCGCAATTTGTTTGTTCACCCGTGGTAGACGATCCTCCCTCCATCTAGTGGACAACCAAGACATCGCGTGTCAAGTTACCACGTGGGCTGCCTTTTCGTACAGAAATGAGCTCCACCGTGTACCCGCGCGGGTGCGGTTGGGAAAGAGACGGGAGTACGTGCGCCATGCGTGAACCTCTTCTCTTCGTGCACGTCCCCCACCTACGTGGGTGTGTGTGGGAGATACAAACCTAGACAAATGGCTTGTGCGTTCGTGAGTGTTTTTTGTTTTGGGGGGGGGGGTTGATTTCGTGAATGTATTTGTGGGAATATGTGTCGATGACATCTCAAACAAAATTTTGCATGCAATGTGTGTGAAATGGAGGCCTATCCATATCATATATAGAGGGTCGGGCGATCCACGAGAAGAGAGGGAGGGGTCATAGATATCGATAGAGTCGAAGAGAGGATCAAGTGGGTTGGTGCGAGATCGATGAAGAGAGCCATCGAAATTGTGTGTGTGTGCAAGTCAAAGATATAGGGCGACTGACCTAGCTACCAGAACGTCAGAGGGCACATGTCAAGTTTGTGTGTGGCAGGGAAACATGACTAGAGCGCTCGATGTGTCGGTGTGTGTGTGTGTGTGTGTGTGTGTGTGTGTGTGTGTGTGTGTGTGTGTGTGTGTGTGTGTGTGTGTGTGTGTGTGTGTGTGTGTGTGCGTGCCAGGGGGTGGGGGCAGGGGTAGGCAGAGGCCTAACTATAGAGGTAGAATGACTCGTATATGTGTTGAGAAGGAGAGACCCAACTATGTCTTCAGGGAGATCGGTCGACATCCATACATAACTGAAGGACGGGAAATAGGATGGGACAGAGAGAGGGAGGGAGAGGAGTAGAGTGTTGGATGGGTGATGGAGTTGCTTCTCGAAGATGGTGGGAGAGGCCTACTAGAAAACTGAGGGTGGAACTGCAATATTATCAATAAGAGTGGGGATGTGTTTCTGTGTGTGCCTGTGCATGATAGATCTGTCGGCACACATCCATGGATGATGAAGGGGAACCATGTGTTTGGTAAGAAAACCTAACTAGATCGGTAGATCAATTGTTGTTTGTCGGAGGAAGGGAGAGACATAACTAATGAGGTAGATCGATCGACGCGTGGGAAAAAAATGAGTTATAAGGACCTAGCTAGCTATATGTATAGCGGGAGATCGGTCGGTGTACGTCCATTTGTTAGAGGCAAATAAGGCCCGACGAGACAGATAGACAGAGAGAATGGAGCTAGGAGGTGGTGCGAGAGGCCCAGCTACTAGCTAGATAGGGGGAGGAGTGTGCGGTTGTGAGATCGATGAAAAGAGGGGTGAGAGTTTACACGTGAGTGGGACCGTATGAGAGACACGAGGCAAGGACACATAAAGGAGGAGATTGAAGGTGCGTGTGTATGTTGTAGGCAGACATCGCTGGAGAGGTTTATTGATCGGTGTGTGTCGGAAAGGAGTTGTGAAGACTGTGGGAGAACGACCTAAAGAAGAAGAAAAAATGAATGTGCGCGATTGATAGAATGCTGAGGGAGGGGGAGGGCGAGGAGGACGTGTGCATGCACGAGAGAAAGTTAGTGGTAGCTACAAAGGTTAGAGGATTGTGTGCGTGTAAGAGACTAACAAAGATCATAATTTGATATGAAAGTGGATACATATATTTGAATAGGAGATCATAGTGTTTTAAACATATGCATGCATGAATATAGCGGTGATACACGTGTTGTGGTTTTGCACATGTTATACCATAATGTGATAATGCATGGCGTTTGCAACTCACAGCTAAATATCGAACAATCTAAACCATACTATACATCGAACAATCTCACATTTTATTTGAATTTGTGATAATGTGTGGCGTTTGCAGCTTACAACTAAATATCGAACAATCTAAACAATACTATATATCAAACATTCTCACATTTTATTTGAATTTGTGGTAATGTGTGGTGTTTGCAACTCACATCTAAATACTTGTAGGCATAGGGGCCGGGGCACCATACATAATGTGATAAACACATTATACATATGAGACATGGTTTAGTTTTTGAAGATCTAGCTAGAGCTTAAAATGTACTATGATTTGAAATCAACATAAAGTGGATTCAAAAAATCGAGTTCGAGTTCATATAGTACACATAGTTCATATGTAACTCGAGACTAATCATGTGGTGTGCTGTAAAGATAATACACAAACGATGGTTTAACTTGACAATAATGACGATTGTAGATCTTATTAAAATAGAGAAATGAATTCAAACGCTTTGACTTCACAACAATCATTATTGTAGATCTTATTCAAATAGAGAAATGAATTCAAATTTAGTTCATATTGACGCGGTAGTATATATGTTTGGAATGCACTAAAACGTTCATTTGAGTACTAGGTTGCATGCATTATACACGTAGTGAAATATTTTAATTGAACATAACATGAATTCAAAGTTTTGAATGACATTTGTAGTGCGAATTGATTTGGTACAGTACACGTTAGGCTTGTCCGGAAATTTCAACCCGCGCCTTGTTGGCCCGAAATATTTAAGATATATCTTTGTCTCGTTGTGCTCCGACAACTCCCTCCATCTCAACCCGTGCCTTTCTATTCCAAAATTACAACGCGTGCGAAAACTCCCACCTCCTCTAAAATCCCGACACGCGAAATGCCCATGATACCCCTGAACCGAAAGAACCGCCTCAAATCGGTGGGGGTACTTTCATAACTTACCCCACATTTCAGACAAGCACGTCCCTAAGCCATGGTTCCCCACTCCCATCCCATATGCCCACCCATTCGTACACCGAGGCCGGGAAAACCCGCGAAGCCCCACACCCTCCTTCGTTTGCCACCCAGCCGGAGCCTTTTCCCCGACGACGTCGTCAACAGCAACACCTAGACGTCCCTCATCCACCGTACCGGATGAGGATCCGTCGTCGATCTGGTCGTCCCGGCAGTTCAGCCACCCCGTCCTCCACCCCCAAGGAGCTGCCCCGATGTTCCCCTCGTCTTTTGTGCCACCTCCATTCCCACACCGTCGTCTTCACCTACACCACCGAAAGAGCATCAGCATCATCGTTTCCTCGGATGAAGCTGTGGCCTAATTGACGCCACCAAAGAGGTTGTACACTAATTACCGCATTTTCTTCTTGATTCGATCTCACGGTGCTGCCAGCGCTCGGTCCCGAGCCGACACGGCGCGGCTCCATCCACCGCGGCGTCGCCGGCCACTTCCTCCACGGTGTCGCTCCCTCGGCGACGACGACCACATCAGTAGGAGCTGCTGCTGCTTTAGCTCTCGCTCGCACCGCTGCTCTGCTCTTGCTCTTGCTCTTGCTCTTGCTTGCGATGCTGCTCCGATTTAGCTACACTTCAGTCGACTGAATCAACTTTTGGGTCTGTCGTTTTTCCGGGGGTGGGGGCTCGCCGGAGTTAAGGAAGAACCAGCCGCAGCGGGGAGGGGGGCTCGCCGGAGAAGTACCCCACTATCTATCTTAGGGTTCAGGGTGGGGGCGGTGGTGGGGCGGTGGCGTGGGGATCGCCGGAGAAAAAGCTCGGCACGGGGGGCCTAGAGGGATGGCCGGGGCGGCGGCGGACCGGCGGTGGGGAGTGTTTTCGGGGCGGGTGAGGCGGCTGTTTGGCCGGTGGTAGCTGGCGGCTCAGGGGGTGGAGGTTGAAGATGAACTGCAAGCCCTTGATTTCGTATCCAACGGCTGCAAAATCGACTGACCACAGATGAAAAAGTCAGTTGACTGACGTGTAGCCTCACCTCTAGTGCATTCAGTTTCGACAATATAATTCAGTTTCGACAGCAAAATTCAGTTTCGACAGTTAAGTTCGGTCACAGCCCTAGAATCTTTTTGTAATTAGTGGCTTTGCATCCATGCATCATTTTCAATTTCTATTAATTCTGAAATGGGGACTAACAAACCCCAACACCCCTTTTGAAATACTAGGTTCCAACTATTGGAATTTCAATGAACCCAAAATGCCCTTCATAAATGTTCACCATCTTTGGTCCTGGCTAAACCCTCTGCCAAAAATGGTTTCATATTTTTGGAGGCTATTCTGGATTTTTGCACCAAGCCATAAGTATTTGCATTTGGGCAATTTAAATCCTATAAATATTTTAAAATTCCCAAATAATCCTGAAGGTAATTTTAGGTTGTTGATAATATTTTCAAATGTGCCTTTGAATATTTTCAGGTTTTTCCTAAATGGAATAGTATTTCTACTATTTCAAAACATAGAACAGAAACAAATAAAAAGCAAACAGAAATAAAGAGAGAGAAAGAAAGAGAGGATCTCACCTGGCAGCCCACCAGCCAGCCCACCTAGCCGGCCCAGCCCAGCCACCGCTCCAGCGAGCTGCTTGGCTCGGCCAAGCAGGCAAGCAGGTGCTCGACGCCGGCACCAGCACGCGCCATGCAGCTGCCTGCCGCCCTGCTTCCTTCCCTCGCTGTTATGCCGCCCTGGGTCAGTCACCCACTACTCCCCCGAGCTCGCAGATATGCCCCTTCCGCCCCAGCTCCTCTCCCTCGCTCTCCCGCACCATGGCCGACGCAGCCGCGCCCGCGCCTTCGTAAAGCCCGCAGCCACTGCCATCCACTCGTCGCCTCTCCGTGCCCAGAAGCTTCACCGTCGTCCGCTGCTTTGCCTCGACCGAGCCCCGAGCGATTGCCTGCTTTGGAGTCGCCCCCGACCCCGTCTTCCCCAACTCCGGCCGCTGAGATCTCCATCGTCGCCCCACTCAGCTCCGGCCTTCCCCGAGCCCGCTTTGACGCTTGCTGCAATCGCCGTGAGCTCAGCTCCGTCCCCCCCCCTCTTCGTTAGCTCTCTCCTGCACCGTATGCACCGCACCACGTTCACCCACACACGCCGCCGCCGAGCTCGTCGCCGACGATGCTCCGGCCACCCATTGGTCACACCACCGTGTCCAACGTGCTCACCGCATCCCCAGGAGCCCAACGCACCACCCCACGTGCCTCTCCGTGCCCCCATAGCCTCGGGTTCATCTTCATCCGACTCTGGCGACCGCCAAGGTCGTCGCCGGCGATGTTTCCGGCAACCCCAAGCCCAACCACTGCCACCAAACGATGCGGCTTGCTCCCAGCTACGCGTCGATGCTCTCCGCCGCCCATTTGGTCACCGGAACGCGAAACTGCACTCCCACCGCCGCGTCTGGCCTCGCCGGCGGCTAAACGCCGACGGGTTTGACCCGTTAACTTTAACTGGGTGGGCCCAGGTTGACTTCCCCTGACCCTATGACAAGTGGGGCCCGCCCTGCTAATTAACCTAGGGTTAGCGCTAACTAATTTTAGTTAGTTTAACTAACTACTGACACGCGAGACCCCACTGGTTAGGTTTGACCTGGACCGGCTCTGTTGACTGCTGACATCATAGTGACGTCATGCCGACGTAGTAATTCTTTCTGGAATTTAAATAAATCTTAAATGATTTATTTATTTCAGAAAATATCCAAAACTTCTAAAATTCATAGAAAATAATCTATAACACAGATGGAAATAAATTATATATGAAAAATGATCAGAAAAATCCAGTCTACCCATCTGTACCACTTATCATGCATGTTTGAACAACTTATGCCTGCTGATCAGGTCAAATCAAATAAGTGGCATTTAAATAATCACATATGGAGTTGAATTTGAATCTTTGGTTCAAACCAACTTCATTTAATCTGGTTTTAGTTGCATTAGCTCAAATCACAACATCTTGCCCTGTCATGATCATGCATCATATTGTGCATTGCATTGATTGTGCCTTCTCTCTGTTGCCGGTACCTGTTCCCCACGATGAAGCGTTATTCTGCATTTACGTGATCGATAACACTGATGAAGAGCTATATTATCTTCAGAAGTGCCAGGCAAGCAAAACCCCCTTGTTCATTCCGATACAATCCTACTCTCTCGCTCCTGCTCTCTTTTACTGCATTAGGACAACAACGATTCATCTGTTTACTTGCTGCGGTAGTTGAACCCCTTTATCCTCTGCATGACCTGTCATTGCCACAGTAAATAGATGAAACCCACTAGCATGAGTAGGAGTTGTTTGAGCCCTGATGTGCCTACTCACTCATGCTTGTTTGTCATGCCTGCTATTGCTTAGAGTTGTGTCAGGTGCGATTCATCGGGGATGAATCGGAGGTGTGTGAACATGTCCTACTATTGAGAGCTAAGTGTGTGAACACGATTTGGTAAAGGTAGCGGTGAGAGGCCATGTAGGAGTACATGGTGGGTTGTCTCATTGAAACCGTCCTCAGGAACTGAGTTCTGTGTTTGTGATCCATGAACAGCTACTACCATGCATTGGGCCCGAAACCAATGGACCCTCTCGACTTATTAACTGCCCATGCCCTTTGTCCAGTAGTTGCAACTAGTTTCTGGTGTTTGTAGGATATGTGTTGGATGCCGTATGAAGGCGCTGACCCTAGGGGTGGGCTATGATGTGGTAGATACACCGTGGCCCGGTGTCTGAAGCGCCCGTTTGGTGTCTCGGGAACCCCGCACACATCATTTGGGGCTGTGAGCGAAACCCGGCCGGATCTCCTCGCGGATGGAACCCGAATAGGCGATAAACCTGGACTAGAGACTTGTGTGGTTAGTCAGGTCGTGGCCGACTCCCTCGCCAGGCTTCCGCTTGAAGGTTGCCGAGATACACGACGTGTACATGGTGGTAAGTGGCGAGAGCGTGTGTGAAGAAGTACACCCCTGCAGGGTTATAACCGATCTATTCGGATAGCCGTGTCCGCGGTAAAGGACTTCTGGGTTGCCTGTTCAGTTCATAGACAAGTGAATGTGGATACTCTAAAACTCGCAAGATAAGCATGAGTGCTATGGATGGCATTCTCGTAGGGAGACGGGAGCGGATCCATAGTGGTGTATTGATATGGTGAATATGTGGACTCGTGTGCCCACCTCAAAGGTGTTACTTGCAGTCGTAGTTCAGGATAGCCACCGAGTCAAAGCTGGCTTGCTGCAGTTAAACTCCACCACCCCCTTTGTTGATAATGATGCATATGTAGCTAGTTCTGATGTAAGTCTTGCTGGGTACATTTGTACTCAGGTTGCCTATTTTATGTTTTGCGAGAGATGTCGGTCTTGCTAGTAGTTCCGTGGACTTGACGTTTAGCTTGATACCTCGGCTATGATCTTGTGCCCTCGGCAGATCTCAGTAGTTAGTCGGGCTTATCAACCTTTTTCATTTGTAGATGTACGTACTTTCGGACATGTTAAGCTTCCGCTTGTGCCTTGACTTGTATGCTCTGTATGTTGGGTCATGAGATCCATGTTTGTAATATCTCGCTCCTCGGAGCCTAATGAATAAATATTTGAGTCGTAGAGTTATGTTGTGATGCCATGTTGTATTTACACATATCGAGCATATTGTGTGTATGATTGAAATGCTTGGTATGTGTGGGATCCGACAACCTAGTTGTTTATCCTTGGTAGCCTCTCTTATGGGGAAATGTAGTCTTGTGCTTCCATGAGCCATAGTAGTTCGCTTCTGACCGGTTCACCGGAGTCCTGCTAGCCCAAAGACTATCGCTCCGGAACACTTGACTGGCCGGCATGTGTTTCACCGTTCTCGTGGTTCGTCCTTACGGGAAATGTCACGCGGTGACATCCGGAGTCCTGCCTAGCCTGCTACAACTCGGGTTCCCGTAGTCCTGTTAGCCCAGTGCTACAGCCCCGATTCACACGCTGCTGACCGACATGCTTGAAGTTGATTCATGTATGCCTGTCCCCATGGGTTAGTGCCGCTTTGGGTTCACGACTAGCCATGTCAGCCCGGGTTCTCTGTCATATGGATGCTAGCGACACTATCATATACGTGAGCCAAAAGGCGCAAACGTGGGCCATGGTAAGGCGACACCCGTGGGAATACCGTGCGTGAGGCTGCTAAGTGATATGAGGTGTTACCGGCTAGATCGATGTGACTTGGAATCAGGGTCCTGACAGCTTTGGTATCGTGGCCTGATCATCAGAGGATTACCAAGCCAAACTGGTGAAGTTGTGTCTAGAAATGCTTTAGTTATGTAAGGGAATTGATTGTGGAAGGGAACGTAAGGCTCTTTTTACTCCTTTATCTTATGCCTTCTGATCTGAGTCATCCTCTTCTCTTCTACGGGGTTTAAGAATTAGGCCTTCTCATCTATCTATCAGGATGACGTGTTACTAATCCATAGACTTATAGAATTGATAGTTTCAAATTTCAGTTCAGTTTTTACTACTTCCGTGTGTTCATAGTTGGTCTCGGAACCTTGATATTGTGATGTTGAGTGGTCATGCCACTATTTTGCAGGATGTCTCAAATCATTTTGAGCATTTACAGCCGTTATGCTGTCCGAGTCATCCCAGGTCTCTAAATAGTCTAATGCATTTGCAAATCCTTTCTTTCCATTCCCGATGTCCTTTTTGGTCAGAATAAGCACACTAACCGGTGCGTTGAGGTACTCTATTGCCTCGGTATATATGTTGGAGCTACTATTATGACCCTAGGTGTCTTAGAGAACCACCTAGTGATCTAGCCATGATCCGTGTCTCCAGTGTGATGACTCTGGCCATCATTCTCGAAAGCATCCCGTGATGCCATTTAGTATGTAGGTATTCCACTTCTGGGTTTTGAACCCGAGATTCACCCTACTTACCTCCTATTGATAGTGTTTGCTAGTTCCTTTAGGATATTAGTAACTTTGCGATAGTCCTCGAGGTCTGTGGTATACCCTTCTTCCAAATACCATGAACTACTTATGGCAGAAGTTCCTCGTTGAACCAAAAGATCACAACCAGAGTGCTCATGATGAGTCCTCCATTCTATATTGTGATTACGCCATTACGCCTTCTGCACTGGTTATCTGGAAGAAACCTGTTGAACTTGGTTTGATATATTAATCTATGCATCCACAACTCAAAAAGATATATGTTCCCTTGAGTTGTCCCTCTTCATTTGTATTCCGACCATCGTCCGTCAATTGATAGTTAGGAGTAATTGTGCATCCGTGTTATCGATGCTTATTATTCTTGTGGTCCGTCAAGCCATTCTATTCTGGAATGACTAGGAGAAACGAACTCTAGTACCTTGTCCATTTCGAGGATTGGGTCAAAGTAGTTGTGCTCTGCAGATCAAAATGTCAATCCAGCTTTTGCTCTGTTCTACCCTGGAGTGTCACCCTCTTTCATATCAAGAATGACATGAGAATTGCACAATCTACTATGAACTCTTGATATAGTGATACTTCTCGCCATCATCATTCGCTCCTCGGTTCCGTGTTGTTGCAACCAGAATACCGACAAGTGAATCGTGATGTGTGAAATCAATACTCCTAGCAACCCCGTTGCTTGGTGGTTAACGGACAATAATATCATTCTTAGCGTGCTGGTTATTGGATCATCATTCTAAGATAGATTGTGCAACCTAGTCCTTATTTCTGGTGCACTCTTTGATCAATGAGTTAGGATTGTGTCAATCCCTCACTTATTTGATCATATCGTCTTGCCTCAAAAGCAAGATTGCTCCCGAGCTTAATACCATATCGGTGGTTCGTGACTTTCCGAATATCTTCTTGGAAGTGCTACCAGGTTGTCACCTGACTGTTATGTTGAGCTCGTGATCAAGTTGGTTTCTTGTGAACCACCCTCTCTCCAAGAATCTGTGTTGGATACCCCTAAGCTAGTTGGTTGAGCTAAACAACAACTTGGAGAGTTGGAAGATAAAAGCTTGTCCGACTTAGTTCATCACTAAGGGATATCCTTGAGTGTGCGTGTGTGCCTTGTCAAACTTGACTTGAGTATGGGCTATCATCAAGTCAAATCAGAACCAACGATGTTCGCCATGTTTTCTTACTCGTGGGTGATCCCTCGAGCATATACCATTACATCTTTTGGTCTGACCAATGCTATCACCGTGTTCACATGATGGTGGAAGTTCAGTGATATGGAAATTCCGATGAGTTGTTGTTGAGCCCATCAGCAGCATTTTGTCTCCCCCGTGATTCATGTTGAACATCAACCTAGTGTTGGAAACTTTGTAAGCAATGCCTTCATGTTACATTCATGAAGCTTATGCTTGGATGGAAGAAGTGACTTCCTCGAATTCATGTGCATTTGGTGCAAGTTGCCGCCGTGAGTTCAAGAAAGATTGTTTTGTTTCCTTTGGAATCATCCCAAGTCAGTTATGCAAGTACGAAGGTATTCTATGGTTTGGTAGATTAATTACCTCCATTCCATATGTATTCCCTAGCTCACCAAGCCACTGATTGATTTGTTCAAGGAGAAGAAGTTCCTTCTTAAGAGCATGCCTTATGCAAGGAATTCATTATCCTCGTTGATGGTTCCCAACCAGAACTCGGTAGTGTTTCACAGTAAGACTACCATGTGGTCATGCTTGTCTGGGACAGCGTGTTCACATGTTAGTAGTGGAACCCGCTCATGTTTTGGAGCTTGCTATCGTAGTTCCTTTCCCAAGAATCCCGCAACATTATCTCGCTAATTGGAGTCGCAACTGTTCCTTCTCCAGACATGTTGTCTGAAAAACCCTGTTAGCAACCAGATCTGAATCTCAGGCAGATATGATGGTTGGAACTTCTCCAAGATCTATGATGTAGGTCCCGACAAGGTTGATGTTCTGGCCGACGCACCTAGCCGGAGGATCTGTCACTATAGTATCTTGATTGGGCAATTTGTCCATCTTCTCCACGTGGATTTCATGCGGCTTATTCTATAAGTTGTTCCTTAGGGATCCTTGTGCACTTGGTTTCCCCGATAAGCTATAACCATTCAAACGGTGGAATCACTCTCGTTGAGTTATTCCCAGTTACCAGAATCATTCCCACCTTGCACCTCAGTAACTACTGTTTAGGATCATCTTTCAAAAGTGGTCCTACCATGGGTCCCATCCATTTCCGATGATAAGCAAAATCATCCATTGCGTTGTCTTCAACAAGGTAGTTCACATCATCCATTCTAGTCCGAGTATGTCATTCTTTCGAACTCCTTCAAATGATCGATTGTGATTGCCTTAGGCTGGTATAAAGAGTCTCAATGATCTCTATATCAAAAGTAATTCTTTTTGCCACTTAAGGGAATATTTATGCGAGTCACCTTCCTTAAGATGTCTCGTTATGGTGTCATGGCAACTGAACTCCTCGCTACATTGACAACCGTTCACCACCTTCTTAAGGTGGAATTGTGTCTACGTAGTGAACCTCCGTCATCTGTTTCACCCCATCCCTCTAGATGTATGCTTCGTGTCTCAGCTCGAGAGATGTTGCCATGTCTCATTCCGTGATGTGATCCTAATTTGCTCGAACCTCAAGAAGATCGATTCTTCTAAAATTCTCCCTTTCTTCTCGTTGTCATGTTGGATGTAGTTCTCAAAGCAAGACGTCGAGATCAAGGTGATGCAATGAATCAACCTCCTCGAGAAAGACATCTGGATCGTGAAGATTGTGCAAGCTTTGTGTTCCCTCTGTCTTCTTACCTCACGACTTGAATCTCGGGACGAGATTCTTGTTTAGTGGGGGTGAGTTCTCATAGCCCTAGAATCTTTTTGTAATTAGTGGCTTTGCATCCATGCATCATTTTCAATTTCTATTAATTCTGAAATGGGGACTAACAAACCCCAACACCCCCTTTTGAAATACTAGGTTCCAACAATTGGAATTTCAATGAACCCAAAATTCCTTCATAAATGTTCACCATCTTTGGTCTGGCTAAACCCTCTGCCAAAAATGGTTTCATATTTTTGGAGGCTATTCTGGATTTTTGCAACAAGCCATAAGTATTTGCATTTGGGCAATTTAAATCCTATAAATATTTTAAAATGCCCAAATAATCCTGAAGGTAATTTTAGGCCGTTGATAATATTTTCAAATGTGCCTTTGAATATTTTCAGGTTTTTCCTAAATGGAATAGTATTTCTACTATTTCAAAACACAGAACAGAAACAAATAAAAAGCAAACAGAAATAAAGAGAGAGAGAGGATCTCACCTGGCAGCCCACCAGCCAACCCACCTAGCCGGCCCAGCCCAGCCACCGCTCCAGCAAGCTGCTTGGCTCGGCCAGGCAGGCAAGCAGGTGCTCGACGCCGGCACCAGCACGCGCCAAGCAGCTGCCCGCCGCCCTGCTTCCTTCCCTCGCCGTTCTGCCGCCCTGGGTCGGTCACCCACTACTCCCCCGAGCTCGCAGATACGCCCCTTCCGCCCCAGCTCCTCTCCCTTGCTCTCCCGCACCATGGCCGATGCAGCCGCGCCCGCGCCATCGTAAAGCCCGCAGCCACTGTCGTCCACTCGTCGCCTCTCCGTGCTCAGAAGCTTCACCGTCGTCCGCTGCTTTGCCTCAACCGAGCCCCGAGTGCTCACCCGCTCTGGAGTCGCCCCGACCCCGTCTTCCCCAACTCCGGCCGCTGAGATCGCCATCGTCGCCCCGCTCAGCTCCGGCCTTCCCCGAGCCCGCTTCGACGCTTGCAGCAATCGCCGTGAGCTCAGCTCCGTCCTCCCCCTCTCCGTTAGCTCTCTCCTGCACCGTATGCACCGCACCATGTTCACCCGCACTCGCCGTCGCCGAGCTCGTCGCCGACGATGCTCCGGCCACCCACTGGCCACACCACCGTGTCCAACGTGCTCACCGCATCCCCAGGAGCCCAACGCACCACCCCACGTGCCTCTCCGTGCCCCGTAGCCTCGGGTTCATCTTCACCCAACTCCGGCGACCGCCAAGGTCGTCGTCGGCGACGTTTCCGGCAACCCCGAGCCCAACCACTGCCACCAAACGATGCGGCTTGCTCCTAGCTACGCGTAGATGCTCTCCGCCGCCCATTTGGTCGCCGGAACGCGAAACTGCACTCCCACCGCCGCGTCTGGCTTCGCCGGCGGCTAAACGCCGGCGGGTTTGACCCGTTGACTTTGACTAGGTGGGCCCAGGTTGACTCCCCCTGACCCTATGACAAGTGGGGCCTGCCCTGCTAATTAACCTAGGGTTAGCGCTAACTAATTTTAGTTAGTTTAACTAACTACTGACACGCGAGACCCCACCGTCGTTTGACTGGACCGCCCTGTTGACGGCCCGACATCATAGTGACGTGATGCTGACGCAGTAATTCTTTCTGGAATTTAAATAAATCTTAAATGATTTATTTATTTCAGAAAATATCCTAAACTTCTAAAATTCATAGAAAATAATCTATAACTTAGATGGAAATAAATTATATATGAAAAATGATCAGAAAAATCCAATCTACCCATTTGTACCACTTATCATGCATGTTTGAACAACTTATGCCTGCTGATCAGGTCAAATCAAATAAGTGGCATTTAAATAATCACATATGGAGTAGAATTTGAATCTTTGGTTCAAACCAACTTCATTTAATCTGGTTTTAGTTGCATTAGCTCAAATCACAACATCTTGCCATGTCATGATCATGCACATATTGTGCATTGCATTGATTGTGCCTTCTCTTTGTTGCCGGTACTTGTTCCCCCAGAGTAGACGTTGTTACCGACGATGTGATCGATGACACTGATGAATAGCTATATTATCTTCGAAAGTGCCAGGCAAGCAAACCCCCCCCCCCTTGTTCATTCCGATACAATCCTACTCTCTCGCTCCTGCTCTCTTTTACTGCATTAGGACAACAAGGATTCATCTGTTTACTTGCTGCGGTAGTTGAACCTCTTTATCCTCTGCATGACCTGTCATTGCCACAGTAAATAGATGGAACCCACTAGCATGAGTAGGATTTGTTTGAGCCCTGAGGTGCCTACTCATTCATGCTTGTTTGTCGTGCCTGCTATTGCTTAGAGTTGTGTCAGGTCTGATTCATCGGGGATGAATCGGAGGTGTGTGAACATGTCCCTCTTGTTGAGAGCTAAGTGTGTGAACACGATTTGGTAAAGGTAGCGGTGAGAGGCCATGTACGAGTACATGGTGGGTTGTCTCATTGAAACCGTCCTCAGGAACTAAGTTCTGTGTTTGTGATCCATGAACAGCTACTACCATGCATTGGGCCCGAAACCAATGGACCCTCTCGACTTATTGACTACCCTTGCCCTCTGTCCAAGAGTTGCAACTAGTTTCTGGTGTTTGTAGGATATGTGTTGGAGGCCGTGCGTAGCTCTGACCCTAGGGGTGGGCTATGATGCGGTAGATACACCGTGGCCCGGTGTACCGAGCGCCCGTTTGGTGTCTCGGGAACCCTGCACACATCGTTTGGGGCTGTGAGCGAAACCCCAGCCGGATCTCCTCGCGGATGGAACCCGAATAGGCGATAAACCTGGACTAGAGACTTGTGTGGTTAGTCAGGTCGTGGCCGACTCCCTCGCCAGGCTTCCGCTTGAAGGTTGTCGAGATACACGACGTGTACATAGTGGTAAGTTGCGAGAGCGTGTGTGAAGAAGTACACCCCTGCAGGGTTATAACTGATCTATTCGAATAGCCGTGTCCGCAGTAAAGGACTTCTAGGTTGCCTGTACAGTTCATAGACAAGTGAAAGTGGATACTCTAAAACTCGCAAGATAAGCGTGAGTGCTATGGATGGCGTTCTCGTAGGGAGACGGGAGCGGATCCATAGTGGTGTACTGATATGGTGAATATGTCGACTCGTGTGCACCACCTCAAAGGTGTTACTTGCAGTCGTAGTTCAGGATAGCCACCGAGTCAAAGCTGGCTTGCTGCAGTTAAACTCCACCACCCCCTTTGTTGATAATGATGCATATGTAGCTAGTTACGATGTAAGTCTTCTTTGGGTACATTTGTACTCACGCTTGCCTATTTTATGTTTTGCGAGAGAGATGTCGGTCTCGCTAGTAGTTCTGTGGACTTGACGTTTAGCTTGATACCTCAGCTACGATCTTGTGCCCTCGGCAGGATCTGGTAGTTAGTCAGGCTTATCAGCCTTTTTCATTTGTAGATGTCTGTACTTAGACATGTTAAGCTTCCGCTTGTGCCTTGACTTGTATGCTCTGTATGTTGGGTCATGAGATCCATGTTTGTAATATCTCGCTCCTCGGAGCCTAATGAATAAATATTTGAGTCGTAGAGTTATGTTGTGATGCCATGTTGTATTTACACATATCGAGCATATTGTGTGTATGATTGAAATGCTTGGTATGTGTGGGATCCGACAACCTAGTTGTTTATCCTTGGTAGCCTCTCTTATGGGGAAATGTAGTCTTGTGCTTCCATGAGCCATAGTAGTTCGCTTCTGACCGGTTCACCGGAGTCCTGCTAGTCCAAGACCTCCGCTCGGAACACTTAATCGCCGACAAGTGTTTCACTTCGTTCTGTACCGTCCCCTACGGGAAATGTCACGCGGTGACATCCGAGTCTGCCTAGCCTGCTACATTTCGGGTTCCCGGAGTCCTGTTAGCCCGATTACTACAGCCCGGATTCACACGCCATCGACCGACATGCTTTCGAAGTTGATTCATGTATGCCTGTCCCCATGGGTTAGTGCTGCTTTGGGTTCACGACTAGCCATGTCAGCCTGTGTTCTTTGTCATATGGATGCTAGCGACACTATCATATACGTGAGCCAAAAGGCTAAAGCGGTCCCGGGCCATGGTAAGGCGACACGTGGGAATACCGTGCGTGAGGCCGCAAAGTGATATGAGGTGTTACGGCTAGATCGATGTGACTTGGAATCGGGTCTGACAAGTTCGATTTCGACAGTTAAATTCAGTTTGACAGTTAAGTTCAGAGATGAGCGGTGATGTATACATCTAGCACTTTGTGGTTATGTATTTTACGTCATCTATTGGAGATGCTATTAGAATTCCACTCAGGTTAACATTGTCTCTCTTGTCCTGCTTCAGCCTCGGCGTCGTACAACTCACCGGAGCTGCTCCAATGACGAAACCCTCCATCACAGCGGAGCAGTACCTCGGGCTCCATGTCCAGACGCCTAAGATCTTCTTCCCTCCTCCGACAACCAAGTCAGTTGGAGCATCCTCACCGGCCAACCCAATCATGTCGAGATCGACATGGATTCGCCAAAGAGGTTGTACACTTATTGTGGTTTGACTTAATCTCACCATACTTCTTTGCATCCTGTGATCTTCCAATTCTTGTGAACCAAACACCCAGATTGGCAAAAATCACGTGTTTTTAAATTCTGCTTTTGCACATGCATTCCTATCCTATTCCTATCTATTTCCTATCCTGCATTGTTAGAATCCTCAAATTCAAACAAGCCCTTACACAATTACTTACATTCAGATATGTGTCAAAGAAAACCTTGTGTGGTTTGTCCTGCTCTGCGGTCTTTGTGTTGCACCTCACTCATTTCGCTCCAGCAATGGAAGGGTTCACCACGAAGGGATCCACTCTCGGACTGTTCGCCGCCTCGGATCTTCTTTTACGCCGGCAGCTCGACAACTGCATTACCATCATCAAGCGGCAGATAACCTTGAGGACTACGGGTCCACAAGAGAGGTCGCACTCTTCCGTGGTTCCGCCACGTTATGCATCACTTAATATGATGACATGCTACTTTATCGTCATGTTCACCTATTCGACTCCGACTCAGGTCCAAGCTTATGCTGAAACTTGAGTTTTTAAATGGTTGGGGGTACATATTGGTGCAGCAATCAGTACTATCTGTCTACTATCTGGTTAATCTCGGGTGTCTACTATGAGTTTCATGTTGGGTGTAAACAAACATTAAAGGAGCCATTATCTGTATTTTTTAACTAAGCTATTATCTGCCTGCTATCATTGGTTTTGGGTCTATCCACAGTTTGCTACCATCACTCTGGATTTGTGCATGCACTCCTTACATAATCTCACTATGTTTTATTGCTATGCATGTCAGTTATTGTACATAATGGAACTGAACATGTAGAGCAAAAGAGACGAGCCTTGCCTGGCAATAAAATTTCATGCAGACGTCGCTCCATGGTGGGCGCAAAGGTAGCCCCCCTCCACCCATTTTGGATCGTAATCAAGAGGAAGATAACTGTTCTGAGGGGGATTCAGAAGCAGAAGACTACTCCTATTTACCCCATAAGGTCTTTGCTCTAACTTGGCATGCTGATGTTGGTTATATCATGCCTATGGTGCCTTGCATTGCTTACTTTATACATCAAATATGTCAACTGCTTAGTTTAGACATGCTTTCTGTGAATGCCATCTGTTTAGTTTTTTCATCGTTTATGTGAATTATGCAATGCCATCTTGTTTAGCCAGGCATCATATATGTGAATTTTGCAATGCCATCCTGCTTAGCCAGTCATCTTATATGTGAATTATATCAGGCCATCCTTTTTTCCGTTACGTATTACATTTGTCAACAATGTTAGTACATTCAACTACTCTTCGTGTGCATCAGCCATTTGACACGGTGATGGAAAATTCTGGAGTGAAAACAAGGTCTTCAGAGCAGACTATGCTATCTGACAAAGCGCATATCTCGCTGGTTATGGATAGCTCCTCAGAGGAGGATTCAGAGACAGATGACCAGTCCTATCCCCCCCCCCCCCGAGGTGCATGCTCTAACTTGGCAGGGTTATGTTGCTCATATCGTGTGTATGGTACCTTGCATTTTTATGTCATTTGCTTAGTTTAGACATGATTTGTGTGAATGCCACCTGTTTAGTGTCTAATTACCATATAAGTGAATTATGCAATGCCATCTTTTTGCAAAACATTATATATGTGAATTATGCAATGCTATCTTGTTGCAAGGCATTATATATGTGAATTATGCAATGCCATGCTGTTTACCCAAGCGTCATATATGTGAATTATATCATGTCGTCCTTTTTTATATTTCTCATTGCTTTTGTCGACAATGTTTGTATATTCAACTGCTCTTCCTATGCATCAACCATTTGAATTGGTAATGGAGAAATCTGGAGTGAAAACAAGGTCTTCAGAGCAGACAATGCTACCTGGTGAAGTAGATATGTTGCTGGTTACAGATAGCTCTTCAAAGGAGGATTCAGAGGCAGATGACCAGTCCTATTATCAGGTGTATGCTCAAACTTGGCAGGGTTATATTACTCATATCATGCATATGTTGTATTGCAATGCTTAGTTTTTACATCATATACACGATGTTGAATGCCATCTCCTTAGTTGACACATCATATATGCGATTGCCCTCTGCTCACTTCCTTAGTATATAAATCATATATTTGAATTATATCATGCCATGATGTTTACATAGACAACATGTATCTGAATTATGGCATGCCAACCCATTTTCTAAAGACATGATATAGTTATATCATCTCATCTTGTTCACATAGTCATCATATTTTGAATTATGACATTCTATCCGTGAATTATATCATGCCATCATGTTTCCATCGACGACATGTTTGTGATTTATGGCATGCCAACCACTTTAATATAAACATCGTATAGTTATATCATGTCATCCTGTTTACATAGTCATCATATTTTGAAGTATGTCATTCTATCCTGTTTAGTTAGCCACCATACATGTGAAATTGTGTCATGCTATCTGGTTTAATTAGCCATCATATATTTGAAATTATGTCCTGCTATTCTGTTTGGTTAGACAACATAAATGTGAATTATTTCATGCCCTGTTTTCTTCCGTACTATCCATTGCACCTGTCTATCTTACAATATCTGTACATTCAATTACTTTTCTTGTTTATCAGCCATTTCAATTGGAGGGGGTGATGGCAGTATCTGTGGGAGTAAAAACACGGTCTTCAGAAAAGATCGTGCTACCCGTCGATGGAGATAAACCCACGGTTGTACTTGCCCAAGAACCAGCCCCACCACACATAACCCAGACTCACGCAGATTGTACCCCTACCCAGTTGGACAGAGAACCAGCTACACCCCTTCTAACCCCAACCCCAGCAGATAGTAACCCAGTTCTCGTCGACACAACACCGTCTCCACCATAGAGCACCCAAACACAAGCAGTTAGTAAGGCAACTGCAGTGCCCAAAGAACGAGAACCACCACTCCGAACCCCAAGTCAACGCTTAAAGCAGAAGAAGAAACTTTTTCAGGTCAGGTTCCATAGCTATGGTTCATACTACTTTGCTCTTGCATCACTGTATTTACTCATACCAACTAATTTCAAATTTGAAGGATGCAATTGAAACTCCAATGGTGCAACAGGTATGTTTTAAACCTGTTTCTTTAACGTGTTTGTTGTTGTAACTTGCTCTATGTTGATTTCAGTTTCAATTGAATAAACAGTTATGTTCTCATGACATGCACATTACAAGTGTTGTTATTGTTGTGTAGTTTCCTACACTTATATTCTATCTATGCTGCTTTGTCTTAAATAGATATGATTCGAACTCTATCTATCTTGATTTGGCAACATAAACTAGAATGCTATAGACCATACAGTGACCATGCTACATAGATATATGTTTGTTTCATGCTGTTATCCTGTCCACCTTACTACTGAACTGGTTTACCAAAATGAGTTTTCATATACTACATTGTAAACCTGTGATGTGTTTGTTTGTTTCTCCTTTAGAACGCGGATAAAATATTGGACAAGAGTACCCCGTTATGCAATGGTAAAGGAAGTAGTGCAGGTCAGGTTCAAGATATTGAGACATTCCTGTTGTTCTCCAACAAAGCTGATAAAAACTATATTGAAGACACTGAGACAACCCCAAAGTCTTGTATTGATGTAGTGTTCGAGTTACTGGCTACTACTGCTGGCACCAGCTCTTCGTACTCGCTGCCCGAATCAGTTCGGCTTCTTGAGTCTCAACTTCAACTTGAAAGACATCGATCAGATGTTATGTGACAGGAAGCCGAAGGACTGAGGAAGTCCCTGCAGAATTCAAATGCATACTTTCTGGTGCAACAACAAGTGCTGTAGGATTTAAGCGCCAAACAAGAGAAAGTTAATAAGCTTGCTAAGCATCTTGCCAGCATTATGGGTACCCAGGATATTGTTTCTTGAGCTCTTCTGAAGTGGTTTCTGTGTCCGGACTTGTTTTGTCATGCGTTTATATGCTGCTTTGTTCCCTATATTTGCACTGGTGGCAAACTTTGATGCCTAGTGGATGTAATATGTGTAATAGCCGTGATAGCCTAGTGTAAGTTACTTGCTTATTTATTTCTGTTGTCTTGTTTATTTATTTTCTTGTAGTCAGTGTAGTTCTTTTTCCGCGGTTTGCTAGTGGCGTGAATAACCTACTTTTTTAAACTAGGCCACATTAACAATGGGGTACATATTTACTGTAGGCCTCCTACGGGGCGTAAAAACGATGGTCCTTCTAAGGGCCATAGACACAATGGGCCTTCTACGGGGCATAGACACAATGGGCCTTCTATGAGGCGTAGACACAATAGGCCTTCTACGGACCGTATCATCAATGGGCCTTCTACGGGCCGTATGATCGGTTGGCCAAACATGGGCCAATAACAGACCACATTATGACCGTAAATGGGCTAGAGTTGAAATCGTCCGTTCATGGGCCGACCATAACGGGCCGTCATTAATAGGTCGTATTTGATGACGCTATGAAAATGCCCAACATATTAATGGGCCACAAATGGGCCGACTGTAACCACGGGCTGTATTTGGCCCACAAGCTGAAAATGTCAGTAACGGGCCGAAAGTAAACGAATGCTGGAAATGAGCCCAAGAATAAATGGGCCCTAAGAAGGCCGGAAGATAACATAAATTGAAACGGCCCAACAGAATAATGGGCCGTTAATGGGTATAAAGTGATACACTGTTCATTACGGGCCAGTTTTACCACGGGCCGTTAATGGGCCGAGAGTAATAAGGGCCGCATATGGGCCGACAGACGTCATGGGCCATACATGGGCCAGAAGTTAAAATGGGCTGGAATTATATTTGACGGCCCAGATGACGCTACTCGGCCTAATTCGATTAGGTCGTAAACGGGCCCTGGGTTAGCGGGCTGTAGCTATATGCGAACATGCCGTTAACAGGCTTGTCGTGGGCCGGCCCGCCACCTTTTGACCAAGTCAAACGGGCCGGCCTTTTCACAGGAATGGGCCCCTATTGGGCCGTGCGACGTGTCGACGTATCATAGGCGCTTTGTGTCCAATGAATGGATGACATCTGTCCCAACTGTGAGCTGACACGTGTTTCCTCCAGCCAATGATGATTTTACACATGGAATATCCCCATTGGTTGGGGCTGTTAACGGGTTATCAGATCCAAAACCGGACCCGATAGCTTAACGGCATTCCGTTACGGTGGATGCCACGTGTCGGTCACCCTTGACGAAAGCACTTACGCGGACGCGCGATTTATCGTCATGGAAGTGGACGCTTTCGTGATGATAATTTTGGTAATGTCATGGAACACTTCTACGACAGCACAGGTATGACTATCTTGATTCTGTCATAAAATTTCATGGATGTACATGCGTGACAAAAAATGCGACCTACTGTCACAAACACGTATCATCACAGAAGTGTATTTTTTTGTAGTGATAGCTACTAGTACATACCCTCATCCCTGAGGGTGAACTACTCCCTCCTCGTCATGGAGAGCGCTGGGATGATGAAGATGGCCATCAGCGAGGGATCCCCCTCCGGAAGGGTGCCGGAACAGGGTCCCGATTGGGTTTTGATGGCTATAGAGGCTTGCAGCGGCGGAACTCCCGATCTAGGTTTCTTTTCGGGGGTTCTATATTTATAGGGATTTTTGGCATCGGGAACAAGTTAGTGGGGTCTCCAAGGCGACCATGAGGTAGGGGGGCGCGCCCAGGGGGGTAGGGCTCGCCCGCACCCTCGTGGGTGCCTCGGGACTCTTCTGGTCCATCTCCAATACTCCGTGGGTTTCTTCTGGTCCAAAAATAATCTCCGTGAATTTTCAGGTCAATTGGACTCCGTTCGGTTTTCCTTTTCTGCGATACTCAAAAACAAGGAAAAAAATAGAAACTGGCACTGGGCTCTAGGTCAATATGTTAGTCCCAAAAATCATATAAAATAGCATATAAATGCATATGAAACATCCTAGATGGATAATATAATAGCATCGAACAATAAAAAATTATAGATATGTTGGAGACGTATCACATATCATAACAAAATAAATTCCAACCATACAAAAAAAGGCCTGTTGGCATAAAGGTTACAGTACTTGCAGATAAAAGTACCATCAGATGTATAGAAGCACATATCATTTGACCTGAGTGCTAATTTTTCAGGCTGTAGAATCTGATGGAGCAGCATGATCTTCCCCTTTTTTCCGCCATTGCTCTTGAGCAACGAACCTAATGTCTGATAGTCTGGTTTCAAAACCATTCATATCTTGACGACATTTGTCAGCCACTATTTTGTTTTCGAAATGACGTCCATAAGGGATTGGACTTGTGTCTGGAGCATAGATATATCACTCTGTCTAGCCAGAAGATTTTGTTCAGTAGGCGATTTGGACGAGGTTACCATGACAACCAACCCAGAATTACGCAGGAAGGTGCTTTTTGCACTGTTAGCGGAGAGATACCGACGCACTGCAGCAAGAGGCGACACTACAAAAAAAATACACATCCATGACATTTTGGGCCGAAAGAATTTTTTTATGTCTTACTTATGACACTTCTATGACGATAATTGTGACAAAACCCGGTATCATCATAGATGTGGTGGGGTCCTACTTCCATGACAAAAAATTATGACAGAAAATGGGCTTTTCGTCCTGGGCAGGCCGGAGACGCAGCTGCATGACATTCTTTGGGCCGTCCATGACGGAAAAACCCGTGGTAGAAGCGAGGGCGAGGAAAATATCAGGGTATTCCCGGTTAGGGTGGGTGGTCGGGGCCGAGCGATGCGCGTTTCTCTAGTACATGCACGTGCGTGAGTGCGAGGCGTTGGGCTCTAACTGAACCCGAGCATTTGCACTGCAGGCTACGCGTTACTGAACCCGAGCGATCGATCGATGGCTGTTAACTGAACCCGATCGAGCATTCCTTCGCTACTTTTGCTAACTGAAGCCGATCGATGCTGCCTCTGGATGAACAGCGAGCGTTGCTGGGGGGGGGGGGGGTTGGATGTACAGTTCCCGGTGGGGGTGGATGAACAGGACCCCGATCGATCGAGCCGGTTGGGCAGGACCCCGATCGATCGAGCCGGTTGGGGCTGGATGAACAGGACCCCGTGGAGGGTAGGATGAACAGGACCACCCCATGGAGGCGGGGATGAGCGATGAAGCGGTGGAGGGTTGGATGAATAGTAGCCCGTGGAGGGTGGTTGAACAGGAGCCCGTGGAGAGGGCTGGTTGAGCGATGGCCGGTGGAGAAGCGCACGGTGGAGGCTGGATGAACAGGAGCCCGTGGATGAGCGATCGCGGTGGATCTTGGAGGAGGTCGACGGTGGATGAACATTAGCCGTGGAGGCCGGAGGGGTCGACGGTGGAGATGAACAGAAGAGTCCTGCTTATGCACGCCACACCCTCCCGATGAACATGACCCCTATTTCGACCGTAGCGCTCTAACACAAGTCCGTTTCCTCCGTTTTGCGGTATGCCACACCCCTCCTGATCAACAGGACCCCCGTTTCGACCGTAGGAGGTCCGTTTCCTCCATTTTGCGGTACGCTAGACCCCTCCCGATGAATAGGATCCCGTTTCGAACGTGGCCGGTCGAACATAGTCCGTTTCCTCCGTTCTGCGGTACGCCAGGCCTCGTTTCCATCGGCTGTTCCGTCCAAGCCCTCCCGCTGAACACGACAACGCATTCCGTTCCGACCCAGCCGGTTGGCTCCCCATGAACACGACGACGGCGTTGTTTCTCCGTTCCGACCCAGCCATGTACACAAGCCATGGTCGTACGTATGCGCGAGTAGGTGTTCGAGACCCTGCCCGTATGTACGTACGTGGCCGCATTTTCTTTCTTGCACATTGGCCGATGTACGTACGTGTACATGCTACGTGTGTGCCTCTCCTACGACGCGTGCGCGCCTCTACATCGACCAGTATGTACGTACACGTTCATGACCAGAATGACAATGCTACGTACGCTTCGACTAGGTGGGTCCCGATTGTCAGGCACTTCCTTGCCTGCGAAGATGTAGCTGGTGGGTCCCAGCAGTCAGGGGGGCAAATCATTTTTTTTTGCCTGGACGCACTTCCTTGCGTGCGAAGATGTAGCTGGTGGGTCCCAGCAGTCAGTGGGAAACGTTTTTTTCGTGAAATATGGTGGCCCGTCAGGTGGGTCCTCGCTGTCAGGTGGAGGAATAATTATTTTGCGCGTAATAAGGAGGCACTTCCTTGTTGCGGCCGTGGACCCAGCTGTCAGCCTCTCCACATACAGTCCATGTCCGATGGAAGCCGTTACTTGACCATGTTGACCACGCCGTGCCGAGAGCACCAGGGCGGTGGACGAAGGCGAGGCCTAGGAAGGGGACGACGCGGAGCCGGGGAAGACGCGACACTGGATGCCCACGCGTAGAGGAGTAGGGGTTCACTGGTTCGCTGCGGTGTGAGGCTACCGTCGCCGCAGAATAACAAGGGGTGTGGGTGAGTAGAGGGATGGCCTAGCCAGTGGTGGGAGTAGTAGGGGGCGGTGAGGCCTCCACCACATCACAGTCAGCCACGGGAGACAGGAGCACGAGGAACGACCGGCGCTGGTTTGGGCGGCTGGAGCAAGAAGACCAGAAGTTGAAGAAGTACTACGTACAGCAGTTGGATGGACATCGTACGGTCACTGGAGCTAGAATCGTGCATATTGACTAAGTTGACAAAGCCCTCCGTCCCCGTCAACTTAGTAAGCCCACAAGTCAGCCTGCCACTATACTGGGTCCCAGCTAGTAGGGGGAGTATTCATTTCTTTGTGCGTAATAAGGACGCACTTCCTTGCGTCTTGAAGATATAGCTGGTGGGTCCGAGCTGTCGGTAGCGATAACGTTTTTCACGAAATATAGAGGCCCTTTTGGTGGGTCCACGATGTCGTGGAGGAATCATTATTTTGCGCGTAATAAGGAGGCATTTCCTTGCGTGCGGCCGTGGACCCTGTCGGCCCACTCCATGTACGATCCACTTCAGATGCATGTCGGTCATCGACCACGTTGACCAGGCCACGCCGAGAGCACTGTGGCGGTGGACGACGGCGAGGCCTAGGAAGGAACGACAGCGGAGGCCGGGAAGACTTCGGCGATTGTTTCCACGCGAGGGGAGTACGTTGCACGAGGGTTTACCGTTCGTCTGCTGTCACGGGAGAATAACAGCAGGTGTGGGTGAGTAGAAGGATGGCTAGGCCAGCGATGGGAGTATGATGGGGCGGTGAGGCCTGCTAGGCAGCACAGCCGGCCGTGGGGAGGAGGGAGTAGGCAGTCCCGCCGACGCTTTTTTAAGCGGCTGGAGCATGAAGAGCAGAGATTGAAGAAGCATGACGGCCGTTGGATGGACATCCAACGATCCTTTGCTGTCGTCAACCTTTTTAAGAAAGCCTCAAATCTGTGGAAAACATCATACATTCCATCTGCCATTATTTCTAATAATTTACAGCCCATTTGCTAATTCTTAAGGTTTTTTTGGAGCCCATATTCTTTTTGTTAGCATTACAGCCCATATTGTGGCCGCGGTTAAAAAATTATACGAAATTTTGCATATTTCGGTGCGGTCCATTTCGAGTCACATTCAAACTGATTTTAAAAATAAATGTATATCAATATAAAATCCAACAAATTGTCCATGTATAAAAATTAATGTAATTTAAAATCTCGAAATGACAAAAATAAATTTGAAACTAATTGCCGGTTTGATGTGTTTTAAAAATGTACAGCCCATTTCTCATTACTGATAGGCCATTTTCTCGGCCAGCCAAATGAAAGCTCTCCTCGTCTTGAAAGATTTGCAGCCCAAATGCCTGACAAAGCGACTTACTTGACAAATCACAAAAAAACTGTGCTGTGGCCATGGACCCAGATGTCAGCCTCTCCGATGGAAGTCGGTCGTTGACCACATTGACCACGCCGCGCCGAGAGCACCAATGCGGTGGACGACGGCGAGGCCTAGGAAGGGGACGATGCGGAGCCGGGGAAGACGCGGCAATGGATGCCCATGCGGAGAGGAGTACGAGGGTTCACTGGTTTGGCTGCGGTGTGAGGCTGCCGACGCTGCAGGGCCTGGCTAGCGGTGGGAGTAGTAGGCGATGAGGCCTCAACGGCAAAGACACCGGCCACTAGAGGCAGGAGCAGCGGTCTCGCCGGCGCTGGTTTGGGCGGCTGGTGCAAGAAGAGCAGCGATTGAAGAAGCAGCAGGACCGTTTGATTTAAATCCAACGGTTACTGCTGCTAGAATCGTTTGTTGACTAAGTTGACAAACCCTGCGTACGCGTCAACTTAGTAGGCCCACAGGTCAGCCTCCCAACCGGTGCACCCCATATGTTAGTGGGAGGAATCATTTTTTTCTCGTGTAATAAGGAGGCAGTTGATTGCGTGTGGCCAGGCCAGCGGAGGGAGTAGGGTGGGCCGGGGAAGCCTGCGCGGCATCAGAGCGGGCCACAAGAGGAGGGAGCAGACAGTCCCGCTGACGCTAGTTTAGGCGGCTGGAGCAGGAAGATTAGAGATTGAAGAAGCACGCCGGCCGTTGGATGGACATCCAACAGTCACTGCTGCTAGAATCGTGTGTTGACTGACAAAGCCTCGCGTAAACAAGTCAGCCTCGAAATCTGTGGCGTGTACAGCCCATTTGCTATTATTTTTATAATTTTTACTCATATTCTAATTCATATGGAATTTATTGTAGCCCGCTTTTCCATTTTAGAATTGCTGCCCATTTTCCGTCAAGTACTGTGGTTAAAAATTAACTAAATATGTGCGAAATTTTGAAAATTCGCAAATTTTTGCTAGGGGAACAAAATATTCTTAATCCAAAAATTAGTAGCCATACTAAAACAAATTTAAAAATACATTAGTACTATGTCATGTTAAATCCAATGAAATACGTATAAGATATCAGTGAAGAACAAAAACAAAAAAAGAAACTAATATCCCATTTTCTATAATTTTTTTGGAATTTTCAACCCCTTTTGATATCACTTTTAACAGAAACTGACCATACTCTTTGGCCAGGCCGGAATGCATCCCTCCTCGTCTTGAAAGATTTGCAGCTCAGTAAGTCGGAGAAAACAAATAGGCCTAGCTTGGGTATTCTTAAAAAGAAATACTGGGCTACCTATTTTCCCAAAGAAAAAACTGCTAGGCTGGTCATGTTGTTAGACGGACCACAGAGACCGCACAACCCAGTTTATAGTCTGCTCCTCCGAATTACTACTAAAAAAAGTTGTGCAATTCTGTCGTTAATTGACAATACGTTGAAAATGATGTGGGTCCCAGATATCAGCAGGGTGGATTAGAGTAAAAAAACGAGGGGTTCATCTGAGTAGTAAAAGAGGCGCTTGCTTGTGTTTGGGAGTGGACCTGGTGGGTCCGTACTGTCATACTCACAACTACAGTCCTCTCCCGACTCACTATGTTGACAAGGACAATTTCGAAAAAAAAAACTATGTTGACAGGGCCGGACGGCGGCGCCGCGGCGAGCGCACCAAGGCGGAGGATAAAGTGATGTCGCCAATGTGTTAGGCTGGGTTGGACATTCTTATTGAAAAATAAAAATGGACCGGATCTATTTACGACGTTGACTATGATTTGCATGGGTCTGCTGGTTGCAGGAAGAAAATGCTGGGAGAAAGAAGACTGATCGCTATCTTTGCCGAAGAATAATATCGACTGAATGTAATGACACTATCATAGGAAATAATATCCTCCAGTTAAATCGTGAATTAAAAGAACTGGTGCATGAGCATTTAGCTTTATTTATTTACTTATTTATATTTAGGGGACCATGAGCATGTACCTGGGCCGGATTCATCTGAGAGCCTCCCTTCCAATTAATTATGGGCTTCTCTATTGGGCCTTCATCAGTGGGCTGCATGTTATCAACAAGTGGAAAATGTGTTCCGTACGAAAAATAGTATGCGCTACGTACGGTACGGGGCACTAAAGGATCGAACCGTGCAACGACTTCCAAAACATTGTGTTTGTCGTTCTAACAACACATTTATTCAACCAATGTATTTAAATATACTACTGATTGTACATTCAAAACAGCAGCAACAGAACAAAGAACTGGGGTGCAACAAAAGCGAAGCAGGCCAGAAGAGTGAAGACGCAACTCTCTCTTCCAAACCAAACATCAGCCATCATTACAAAAGGGCTGCCAAAAAAGAACAAGTGTATGCATCAAACTAAATAAAGATCCTACTACACCAAGTGTACGCATCTAACTAACTAGCTCAGTTAGACGTTACTATTTATTAAGTCGTGGAGATTGGCTGACGGCTTGAACCATATGGGTGCCTGACGGGGGAAACTCCAGCCAGCAGGTCAAAGTCTGATACTTGCGACCCTCTCTCCTACTTTGGGCTGCAGAGCGTGGCGGCACATATCAGGGTATGGTGCATGCAGAGACGCATGGTACGCTGTGTAAACACAGTTTTGCCTAATGAACGAAACCACGCTGCCATCATGATCCTTGCCGTCTGTTATCTCCTGGTTAATCAGATAATTTAGTCTGACAAACAGAGAGCGTGTACCAAGGCTACTTACCAACCTCCAGTCAAAAATTCCTTAAGGCCCAGAGAAGCTGGGATCCTGCTCAAAGACCTTGCAAAGGATCGTGATTGTATTCCGTGAAACAACATATGCAATGCGTGCGAACGATCATCAATCATTCGCCATCGTCTCGATCGAGCCAGAACCACCTGCAATCGCCATGCCGCTTTTCTTTGAAAGGTTACGGGATTAGGAAGGGTAGGGACACCAGGCGGCCTACAACATCATATCAAGTTGAGTCAAATAACCCTAAAAAAGTTGGAGTCAAGTAAAAAGGGCTCTTGATGTAGTCAATCTTAAGAACAGCATGTTATGAGCATGAATATTTTTTCGATAAATGTTGTGATAATATAAGCAAGCCATCATGATATCATAGGAAAGTAACATACTCTTTGTAACAGCCGTTTGTAGTGATGACTGGAGTAGGCCCGAATACGTCCAGCCATAGAAGGAGTCGACAGTAAATGAAGCCCTTGTGTTCAATGGCATCGAGAACCATGGAGGATGTATGATCCTGCGATGGACGTGCAGATTTATCCACTTACTGCGGTGACCTGTTAGATAGGCGAGACCGCGGTTGAAGAACGCATAATTAGCACAAGTCTTTATAATTCGCAGATCTTGTGGGCACTTGGCAGATTACAACCTTGAGCAAATCAAACTTGGTATCATGTTGGCTCCGTAAGATTCCGAGTATTCTCGGGCCGTGGTGCCAAAGCAAAGGCAGTGTTAATCGAAGGAAGGGGGATCAATCACCGGGTGTAGACCTCCACGAGCATCCAGCTGCCGCGACCGTCGACGAGCACCATCCAAGACGTGTTCATGCCGACCCAGTACATACTGTTAATGTAGTTGACGGTGACGGGGATCGGATCGCAGTCAAGGGGGTTGATGCTTGCTATCCTACGATCGTTATGCTGCGTGACATGCCGTTTCTGAAGATCAGGCGGCATCAGCAAGCAAGGAGCTGGCTTAAAAAGCTCCGGCCTGAGGGCTTTGAGTAAACAGTACAACCCCGACGAGCACGCGGCGAGCGGCATGGTACTGATATTGTCCACACGCGAAACAATGAGCTTGATTACCTCTGTGGGGAGCGAATTCCATCCACTCTTTTGGTGGACACTGCTCGGTTCTGCCATTGTTAGTGCTTGGGTTTCAGACGAGGGGGGGAGGTGCCTTAGCGGGGATGGAAGATTGGACGAGGGGGGGGGGGGGGAGGAGCCTTAGCGGGGATGGAAGAGCGAACAAAGCTGGAGAAGCGAATATGTGTTGCGGGAAGTGGACAGGTGATGATGACTACAGCACGCCGCTTGACTTACGAGACACATACCAACAGCGTAGGGTCATATAAAAGTCAGACAACTTGCTTGAGTGATCACAGTACTGGTACTCCCTATAGTACCTGCTACTATGCCCTAACTTGCTTCAGTAGAGTAGTAGTGGAGTAGGACTCTGCTCTACTACTATCACCGGAGAAGTAATCTAAAATAGTTAGAAACTTCAATGCCCGAGAATGGAACGACTACGAACTGCCATCGGTGCTAACTCCAATCCTACAAGTCATGGATTTGTTTCTTTTTAACTTTCTGTAAGAATCTGTAGCCAGCCTGCAAGTCATGTACATTGTACTGATAGTGGAACCCACAGGGTACTAAGAATACAAGATTAAGGATGCAATTAACTTTTTATAGAGGTTGAATCATACACGCAATTAACTCAAATGGATTGGACGTGACTCTATTATTCTCCAACGGCAACCGACAAATTTCCTCCCGCGGGCCGGAGTAGGTTTCTCGGTTTGCATGCGGGTTTAACGGAGGGGTTTGATGGAGGCGAGGAGGCGTGGTCAACCGGGCGTGCAGTGGATGGCGTAGTACTATTCAATTTGACAACTACAACTCGTATGTTATAAAAAACAAAGAAGAGTAGTAGAGATAGAGATAAGAATAGAGACTAGGGAGGAGCACCATCTACTGCTTCGTGGGCTACTCCTGCGCTCCATTCGGCGGCCGCAACGTCCCCTACAGCCACTCCCTCTTGCGCTCCATTCGACAGGCGCCGTTGAAATTTTGGGAGCGCACTCTCGCGACTGCTAGCAACAACGACTTCACCGACGACGACTTCTTCCCCAAATTGGGCAACCTCTTCCTCAATGACATGGGCGACAACCTCAACGCCAATGGTGCTGCTCCCGTTGCACCATATGTGTTTCTGTCCTTCCTGTTCGAAATTGTGGTAGAATTCATGTTTCTAGTCTGTGTCCTAGATTCGATCTGTTCATCTACTATGCTAGTCTGCATAATTAGTTTAATCTCTGTTATAGTCGTCATGACTTATTTTGTGCTTATTCGTACTAAATCTCGTAGTAACTTGCTCATATATTCAACAGGCTGAACGTCCCCTACAGCCACTCCCGTTTCATGGACGGCCTGGTCAATGCCTCCAAGGAGCCCTTCGTCTACTGCTATGAGTGCTCGGTGCCGTTTTGGGGCTCGCCGGCGGACATCGTGCATCACCTGACGCAGGCGTGCGGCAATCACTACTGGCCCTTGGCGAAGAACATCAAGTACGAGACGTGCTACCCGTTCACCGTGCCGGAGTCGCTGGAGGATCAGCGCCGCCTGCTAGTCTCAGAGGAGGACGACAGCGTCTTCCTCTTGATCGTGGCCACCGGTGAGGCCCGCGCAGGCCGCTGCCACATCTCTGTAGTGTGCGTCAGGGGCGACGCTGCTCACGCTAAAACTGACACGAGGCCGATGTACGCGTGCGTGCTCACTATTACTACCCCTCGGAGGTACGTGGGCGGCGACACTGGCTCCGTCAAGCTGTCTTGGACTCTGCCGAGCTGGGACCTTCCCGCCGATGTGGACATGGAAGACGCATGGTATTATTTGACCCCCAACAATGTGCACGGGGACTCCAAGGAGGTTCACCTGGACATCTGCATTATCAAGTTAAATGTTGATCATTAGTCTTCGCTCAATGTAATCCGCTGTCTAAGCATGTGGAGACTTCCATGCATGATCTTGCTCTATTGGAGTATCGCGCATGAATAAAAGAGTATCCATTTATGGTTTAGTCTAGAATCTTCCATCTATGAATTTTTACTACAGTACTGGTGAAAGACTTATGATGAACCATTTCTTACATATCCTCTACCCCCCTTCCATGTCATCCTAATTTAATCCCTCCGTCTAGGTGTATAAGGGCATGGTTAATACTTAAATAGTATAGCCAACTGTTGACTATAAGAAAGTGCCATGTCATCTGTAGCCAACATGTATAACAATGGATACTCAAAAACTAATTCTTAAAGATCATTTCTTGCAAAGCACAATAAGAGTTATTTCTTCACAAGTTTTGGATGCAGGTTGAACAGTTTAATGCTTTTGTTTGCAAAAGATACTTCTTTTATCTATTTCACCCGGATGTTTGTGAGCTCTAGAGATGAAATAATATCCGAAAAAACCTATCGACGCCCGTGACACCTGAGATGACCCCCACATCCTTTGTGAAAATAAACAACTCCCTGATCAATGCATTTCACTCTTCTGTGCAATGCACGGGCACCTTACTATATATTAGTACGACAAAAAATTGAACTAACATTATATATAGTACGATAAATTATGATGCATGCCACCTAAAATTATATCATTGAAAACTATGTTCATATACGAATCCAATGATATTGTTTTTGTTGACATGCACTAACATTTTGTCAGTTAAATCTTCAGTCAAATTCAATGGGGGATAAACCACGACCAATGTAGTAATACTAGTGTAGAGGGCGGCGCTGCACGGGAGTCTCACCACGCTTGTGGCGCGGCAGTAAAGCCGTCATATCACAAAACCCAACCACTCCCAGTAATAAGTGGCCTGGTAAAATAAACGGACATGCAACCATCACATCCCTCTGTCTTTCTTGCGTTTCATCTCTCTGCATTTACTTTCTCCGGTTCATCTCGCACACTCGATCCCTAGCTACTACTCCTAGTATCCCTAGCTACTACTCCTAGGGCCGATTCTTTTGGCGGCTTCCTAGCTTTTCCCATAAGACTAGTCACAGTGGAGAGTAAAATTAAGGCGCCTCACTCATTTATTTGGGCTTCTAAACTACTACTAGTAGTACCTCCGTCCTGGTTTATTCCTCACCATTGTAATTTGTGCTAAATTTTGACCAAACATTTAACTAATAAAATGTTAGTGCATGTGCCATGCACTAACATTCCATTAGTTAAATTTATGATCAAAATTTGACACAGATTACAATGGGGACCAATAAACCAGGACGGAGGTAGTAGTTATGGGATTACTAATCTAGAAGCCTAAAAGAATCGGCCTGGTACTCCTACTAGTAGTAGTCCTCAAGTTGGAATTCCAATTGCACGGCACAACTTGTTAGGCAAAAAATTCGACATGTGGTGTAGGGAAGCGTTTTGGGAATCTGCATGCGTTCCCAAAGGTGAGATACTCCATACAAAGTACGACAGAGAAATAACCACATAGAAGGAAGCTAAAAGTAAACAATCAAATGAGAATTTTTGCATTTTTTTTGCATTGAATCGTTTCACAAGCTTGACTAGTGTTGTTTTTCTACTTTTACAAAAATCGCGTCGTAGTGTTAAAACGTGCATTTGCACGTACATAAGTAATAGTGGTACTCCCTCCGTCTAGGTGTATAAGTCTTCCCTCTTTCTTGGTCACGGTGCACAACCAAAGATGACTTATTGACCTGGACGGAGGGAGTAGCTGATCTATAAGCATATATAGAGAGAGACGTGTAGTGCGATAGTATATAGTAAAGTTTGTGCTATATGCACGTACTTACAAAATGCGTACGAATACACAAGGTTTCCAAACTTTCCCTTTTACATACTTAATTAAGGTCGCTAATAATTCCTGAACGTTCGGGATATACCATTTGCGTCCCAAAACTAATGAGATCGCCTTACGAAATAAAAATTATACTCCTACTAAAAGCCACGACGCCCACAGGAGCGCTTGCGGCGCGCCATGCTACCTCTTGAACACTGCGTTGGATTTCCTTGAAGAGGAAAGGGTGATGCAGCAGAGTAGAGTAAGTGTTTCCCTCGGTTTTTGAGAACTAAGGTATCAATCCAGTAGGAGGCTACAAGTGAGTCCCTCGTACCTACACAAAACAAATAGCTCCACGCAACCAACGCGATTAGGGGTTGTCAATCCCTTCACGGTCACTTACGAGATTGAGATCTGATAGAGATGATAGATAGTATTTTTTGTATTTTTGATATAGAGATGCAAAGTAAAATAAAAAGGTAAAGTAAAAAAGCAAAGCAATAATAAAGTGATGAAGATTGATATGATGAGAATAGACCCGGGGGCCATAGATTTCACTAGTGGCTTCTCTCAAGATCATAAGTATTCTACGATGGGTGAACAAATTACTGTTGAGCAATTGACAGAATTGAGCATAGTTATGAGAATATCTAGGTATGATCATGTATATAGGCATCACGTCCGAGACAAGTAGACCGACTCCCTTTGCATCTACTACTATTACTCCACTCATCGACCGCTATCCAAAGCATGCATCTAGAGTATTAAGTTCAAGAAAACAGTAACGCCTGTAAGCAAGATGACATGATGTTGAGGAATAAATTCATGCAATATGATAATTACCCCATCTTGTTATCCTCGATGGCAACAATACAATACGTGCCTTGTTGCCCCTACTATCACTGGGAAAGGACACCGCAAGATTGAACCAAAAGCTAAGACTTCTCTCATTGCAAGAAAAACCAATCTAGTAGGCCAAACCAAACTGATAATTCAAAGAGACTTGCAAAGATAACCAATCATACATAAAAGAATTCAGAGAAGATTCAAATATTGTTCATAGATAAACTTGATCATAAACCCACAATTCATCGGTCTCAACAAACACACCGCAAAAAGAAGATTACATCGAATAGATCTCCATGAGAGCGGGGGAGAACATTGTATTGAGATCCAAAAAGAGAGAAGAAGCCATCTAGCTACTAGCTATGGACCCGAAGGTCTGAGGTAAACTACTCACACTACATCGGAGGGGCTAGCCCTCCGTGGTGGATTCCCCTTTCGGCGGAGCTCCGGAACAGGCCCCAAGATGGGATCTCGTGGGTACAGAAGGTTGCGGCAGTGGAATTAGGTTTTTGGCTCCGTATCTGATCGTTTGGGGGTAAGTAGGTATATATAGGAGGAAGGAGTACGTCGGTGCAGCAAAAGGGGGCCCACGAGGCAGGGGCGCGCCCTAGGGGGGGCGCCCTCCACCCTCGTGACCGCCTCCCTCCTTTCTTGATGGAGGGTCCACGTCTCCTGGATCATATTTGTTGAGAAAATCACGTTCCCGAAGGTTTCATTCCATTTGGACTCCGTTTGATATTCCGTTTCTTCGAAACACTGAAATAGGCAAAAAAACAACAATTCTGGGCTGGGCCTCCGGTTAATAGGTTAGTCCCAAAAGTAATATAAAAGTGGAAAATAAAGCCCAATATGGTCCAAAACAGTAGATAATATAGCATGGAGAAATCAAAAATTATAGATACGTTGGAGACATATCAGGCATCCCCAAGCTTAGTTCCTGCTCGTCCTCGAGTTGGTAAATGATAAAAAGAGAATTTTTGATGCGGAGTGCTACTAGGCATAATTTCAATGTAATTCTTCTTAATTGTGGTATGAATATTCAGATCCAAAAGATTCGAGACAAAAGTCCATATTGACATAAAAATAATAATACTTCAAGCATACTAACTAAGCAATTATGTCTTCTTAAAATAACATGGCCAAAGAAAGTTCATCCCTACAAAATCATATAGTTTAGTCATGCTCCATTTTTGTCACACAAGAATGCTCTCATCATGCGTAACCCGGCGACAAGCCAAGCAATTGTTTCATACTTTAGTAATCTCAAACTTATAAACCTTCAAGCAATACATGAGCGTGAGCCATGGATATAGCACTATGGGTGGAATAGAATATGATGATGGGGGTTATGTAGAGAAGAAAAAAAAGGAGAAGATCTCACATCAACGAGGCTAATCAATGGGCTATGGAGATGCCCATCGATTGATGTTAGTGCAAGGAGTAGGGATTGCCATGCAGCGGATGCACTAGAGCTATAAATGTATGAATGCTCAACAAAAGAAACTAAGTGGGTGTGCATCCCACTTGCTTGCTCACGAAGACCTAGGGCATTTGAGGAAGCCCACCGTTGGAATATACAAGCCAAGTTCTATAATGAAAAATTCCCACTAGTATATGAAAATGACAAAACAAGAGACTCTCTATCATGAAGATTATGGTGCTACTTTGAAGCACAAGTGTGGAAAAAAGGATAGTAGCATTGCCCCTTTTTATTTTCTTTTTTTGGGGCCTTATTTTTTTTCTTTGGCCTTTTTTTATGGGACAATGCTCTATTGAATTCATCACACTTCTATTTATTTACAACTCAATGATTACAACTCGATACTAGAACAAAGTATGACTCTATATGAATGCCTCCGTGATGTCTTTGGGATATGCAATGAACCAAGACTGACATGTATGAAAGAATTATGAACGGTGGCTTTGCCACAAATACTATGTCAACTACATGATCATGCTAAGCAATATGACAATGATGAATGTGTCATGATGAACGGTATGGTGGAAAGTTGCATGGCAATATATCTCAGAATGGCTATGGAAATGCCATAATAGGTAGGTATGGTGGCTGTTTTGAGGAAGATATAAGGAGGTTTATGTGTGAAATAGCGTATCATATCATGGGGTTTGAATGCACCGGCAAAGTTTTCACCAACTCTCAATGTGAGAAAGGGCAATGCACGGTACCGAAGAGGCTAGCAATGATGGAAGGGTGAGAGTGCGTATAATCCATGGACTCAACATTAGTCATACAGAACTCATATACTTATTGCAAAAATCTACAAGACATCAAAAGCAAAGCACTATGCGCATGCTCCTAGGGGGGTAGATTGGTAGGAAAAGACCATCGCTCGTCCCCGACCACCACTCATAAGGAGGACAATCAAATAACACCTCATGTTTCAAATTTGTTACATAAAGTTTACCATACGTGCATGCTACGGGACTTGCAAACTTCAACACAAGCGTTTCTCAAATTCACAACTACTCAACTAGCACGACTCTGATATTATCACCTCCATATCTCAAAACAATTATCAAGAATCAAACTTTTCTTAGTATTCAATGCACTCAAAAGAAAGTTTTACAAATCTTGAATACCAAGCATATTATTATTATTAAGAAAATTACCATGCTATTTAAGACTCTCAAAATAATCTAAGTGAATCATGAGAGACCAATAGTTTCCATAAAACAAATCCACAACTGTGACGCCCCCGATTCAATCGTACACTAATCATGCACGCAAATGTGTACGGTCAAGATCAAGGACTCACGGGAAGATATCACAACACAACTCTAGACACAAATCAAAATAACACAAGCTTTATATTACAAGCCAGGGGCCTCGAGGGCTCGAATACATAAGCTCGAATGCACAAGAGTCGGCGGAAGCAACAATATCTGAGTACAAACATGAGTTAGACAAGTTTGCCTTAAGAAGGCTAGAACAAAAGCAACATCGATCGAAAAGGCAAGGCCTCCTGCCTGGGAGCCTCCTAACTACTCCACGGTCATCGGCGGCCTCCACGTAGTAGTAAGCATCGGCGGTGGCATCCGGCTCTGGGCTCCGTCATCTGGTTGCATCAACCGGAAACAAGAAGAAAGGGGGAAAAGGGGAGCAAAGCAACCGTGAGTACTCATCCAAAGTACTGCAAGCAAGGATCTACACTACATATGCAACATTATCAAAGGAAGGTCAGTATATGTGGACTGGGCTGCAGAAATGCCAGAATAGAGAGAAGGCCTAGTCCTATCGAAGACTAGCATCTTCTCGAACCCACCATCTTGCAGCAACAGGAGGGAGTAGAGTAGCATAAAGTAAAGTAGCAGTGGTGTTATCAACCTCGGCCGGAGATCCTTTCTCGACTCCCTGCGAGAAAGCAATCCCAGAGCCATACTATCCAGTTATCATCACAATCCATTTATCATCACCATCCAATTCTCATCACAAGTATCCAGTTCTAGTTGTATCGATCGGGATACAACTCCAAGTGTCTGTTACCGTAGGACAGGCTATCGATAGATGTTTTCTTCCCTGCAGGGGTGCACCAACTTACCCACCACGCCCGCTTAACTCCAGCCGGACAAACTTTTCTGGGTCATGCCTGGCCTCGGCCAAACAATACGCCGCAACCCGACCTAGGCTTAATAGAGAGGCCAGCACGCCGGACTAAACCTATGCCCCCAGGGGTCATGGGCCATCTCCCCGGGAACTCATGCACGTTGCGTACGCGGCCGGTGAGCAGACCTAGCTACCTCCTTCAACAAGGCAGGCGCTTACGCAGTCCAACCCGGCGCGCGCCGCTCAGTCGCTGACGTCTATTAAGCTTCGGCTGATGTATACGACACAGAACGCCCATACTATGCCCACGTGATGGTTAGTGCTATCAGGCCAGAGGCCCCTCGGATCAAATATCCAAATCGTAGTGGATTAGGAACGCGCGGTAACAAGCAGAGACTCACGAAATATGTGACCCCGTTGCCCCGTCTCGAGGACTTGCGGCAAGGGCTAGGAATGGCCGGCCACGCCTCGTAATTATCTCGCGGGCACCCTCCAGGTCAACCCGTCTCCACATCACTCGCAATTAAGCTCGCGCGGGTACCCCTCAGGGTCGACCCGTCTTTCCAAGTCACATTGGTAAAGTCCAAGTATCCGTGTGTCCAAACATCAAGGGGAAAACCCGAGGAATCACACCCGATGAATTCCACTAGATGTAATAATCAAGGTGAAAGTAAGAGGAATCACACCCGAGGTTCACACTTGAGGGGTTGCACGACAGAGTCGTATCGGAAGTGGTTAAGGAGGAAATCACCCTCGATGACCACGACCAAATGACTACACTACAGGGTTAACATCAGAAGTGCTGATGAGGTCTCACCCTCGGTACTCGATAGTAACCCAGTAGTGTCGAGCAACTAAGGGGAAGTGATGTGCGGTGTCGGGGCCTGGTCTTCGATCCGTTGATCGGGTCTTCGATTATCCAAATGAGGCGATCGGGACAAAGTGGAGGTCATCGATGGATCTCTAACCAACCTATACTAAGCAGTTTAGGATAAGCGGTAAGGTACAACAACAGATTACAAAAGCGGGCTATGCATCGTAATAGGTGCAAACAATAACGATAGCAAAATCTAATGCAAGCATGAGAGAATGGAATGGGCGATATCGGGATGATCAAAGGGGGGGCTTGCCTGGTTGCTCTGGCAAGGAGGGGTCGTCGACGACGTAGTCGATCACAGGGGCATCATCGGTCCCGGGGTCTACCGGAGAGAAGAGGGGGAAGAAACAGTAAATACATAGCAAACAGAGGTAACACTAAGCATGACATGACGATACGTAGCGCTAGGCGTGCTCTAACGCGGTACTACACGTTGATTTAAGGGGAAACATCCGAGGGTGAATTCCCGGCTTTAGGTGGATTCCGGACAAAGGAAAACAGGGGGAAAGTTCCATGTTCAGCATGCTAGGGGCATGTGACAGATGAACGGACCACGTATCCGGATTCGTTGGATTTTTCTGAGCAACTTTCATATAGAAAACATCTTCATCCGAGGCACTGTTTATTTTCTATGAATTTCTAAAGATTAAAGCCTTGAATTACTTAAATTAACAGAAAAGGAATTATGACATCAGCATGACATAGGTGTGACGTCAGCAGTCAACAGTCCGGTTGACTGGTCAAAACTGACACGGGGGACCCACCTGTCATAGACAGTGGGTTAAAAAGAGTTCAAACTAATCTAAATTTAGTTAGTAAAACTCTTTGGGACCACACATGGGTGTCTAATTAACTAAACTAATTAGTTTATTTATTAAAATGTTTTAGTTAGAGGATTAAGCGGTGGGACCCGCACGTCAGTGGCTGGGGGTTGCCCCGTCAGCACGGTTGACTGGTCAAACTAGTCAACGGGGTCAGCGGGTCCACTGGGGGCCACCAGTCAGTGGCACGGGACGGTGCCACGTGGGTGCCAGCTCGGCACCGGCCGGAGACGCGCCGGAGCTAACTCCGGCGACCATTCCGACGGCCGAGCAAACGGGAGAGCGGCGGGATTCGTCCACAGGGGGTCGTTTCGCGCGCGCGAGGGTGCGTTCGAACGGGCGAACGACGCCGCGTCGAACGGTGGCAGAGGCACGGCCGGACTTGGCCGGAAACGGCGCCGACGACGAGGTTTGCGGCGGTCGCCGGGTGTGAAACGTAACGCGGCTCCTGGGGTGTTTTGAGAGAGCTAGGTGGCTGGGCGGTTTTCTGGGCACGCCAGAAGCATGATGGGCAAGACGGAAGGGCTCGGGCGGCTGCGCTTCGAGCTGCACGCCGGCAATGGCGGACGGCAGCGCGTGGCGTCGGTGTCGGGTAGCTACGGGGCAGAAGCTCGCAAACAGAGGGGGAAGAGGAGAGGGAGAGACGCTCACGTAGGGGCTCACGAAGGCCGGTGCTCAGTTTAGTAAAAGCGATCGGGGGAGGTCGGCGGAGTTCCGCCGGCGACAGAGGCGAAAGGGGTGCTCGATCCGCTCCCCGCAGTGGCTCCCGGCTCGCGCTCATGGACGGGGACGGGGTAGACGACGACGGCAGAGACGATGGGCACGATGGCGAGGCGAACGGCGCTCGATGGCCGCGAGGACGGGCGAGGCACGGCGGTGACCGCGTCGGCCTCCTCTCCAAAACAAAGGGGAGGCAGAGAGAGAGAGAAGGGGAGAGTGGGTGAGGGGGCAAGTGGGCGAGTGGGGAGGGAGCCCGAGGCGTCGGGCTGCCCTTATCCTCCCCGCGGCGCCTGTAGCGGCGTGGCCGACGAGGTGGTTCGGCGGCGACGTGCGCGCGCGGTCGCTCGCACAGTGGAGGAGGGGGAAGACGACAGGGGGGGAGTGGGCCGGCCTAGCCTGGGCCAGTTGGCTCGGGTGGGCCGAAGCCCACTGGGAGGCCAGGGGCTCTGGCCCCTTTCCCTTTTTTGCATTCCCTTTTTTTCTTTTTCCAGCAGCTTTTGCCTTTTCTTTTTAGCCAATAAAGATTTTGCAAAAATTATGCCATTGGCCAAAATAATTTCAAAGAAGTATATTGCAATCGCCACAAAAGGGTGGGATGCTTTTGGAATAGTTGCCAATTTTATAAATTAAAAAGGGCATTTAATTTATTGCTTAGGTCACTGCTTTAAGTAGCTTAGGCCACTTAAACTTTTTGCAAAAATGTTGGTTCACCACCAATATTAGTTGTGGATTATTTGGCACATGATGAACATTTTTGTGTTCATGTCTCGAGCATTTTGAATTTCACACAGAATTTTGAATTTGAATTCAACTGGAATGTGAAAGAGCATGAGACAATAATGATCAGGCACATGTTTAGCAAAACAATTAACTTAACCCCAGGGGTTACTGTAGCATCATTACACCGGGGTGTTACAACAACCATGCTCTAAAAGATATAAGTGAAGCACTAGAGCAAAACTATAAAGCTCAAAAGGTATAAGTGAAGCACATAGAGTATTCTATCAAATTCCAATTCATGTATGGCTCTCTAAAAAGGTGTGTACAGCAAGGATGATTGTGGTAAACTAAAAAACAAATACTCAAATCATACAAGACGCTCCAAGCAAAACACATATCATGTGGTGAATAAAAATATAGCTCCAAGTAAAGTTACCGATGGAAGTAGACGAAAGAGGGGATGCCTTCCGGGGCATCCCCAAGCTTTGAATTTTTGGTGTCCTTGGATTATCTTGGGGTGCCATGGGCATCCCCAATCTTAGGCTCTTGCCACTCCTTGTTACATAATCCATCAAAAGATTTCACCCAAAACTTGAAAACTTAACAACACAAAACTCAACAGAAATCTCGTGAGCTCCGTTAGCGAAAGAAAACAAAAGACCACTTCAAGGTACTGCAATTAACTCATTATTTATTTATATTGGTGTTAAACCTACTGTATTCCAACTTCTATGTGGTTTATAAACTATTTTACTAGCCATAGATTCATCAAAATAAGCAAACAACACACGAAAAACAGAATATGTCAAAAACAGAACAGTCTGTAGTAATTTGTAATTAACGCGAACTTATGGAACTCCAAAACATCAGCCAAAATAGGAAGACCTAGGAAATTTGTTTATTGACCAGCAGAAATTGGAATCACTATTTTATCACGTTCTGGTGATTTTTAATAATTGTTTTCGTGAACAGAAAGTTTCTGGAAATTACAGCAAGATCAAATAACTATCATCCAAGAAGATCCTATAGGTTTAACTTGGCACAAATACTAATTAAAAGATAAAACCACATCTAAACAGAAGGTAGATGGATTATTTATTCCTAAAAAGAAACAAAAAACTAAAAACTGAAAATAAAATTGGGTTGCCTCCCAACAAGCGCTTTCGTTTAACGCCCCTAGCTAGGCATAAAAGCAAGGATAGATCTGGGTATTGCTATCTTTGGTAGGCAATTCTTCAATGAGGCATCTACCTTCCTTAGAAATTTCTTTCTTTATAATAATTATCAAACTTTTAGGCACAAGATCGAAAAATTCACTTGTAACAAATGGTTCCTTAATGATAGCAAAAAGATTGGGATGAATACTTATAGATTTAAGATCCGCGGTTTCCTTACTAGAGGATTCACCCTTAATTTTAGGAACATACATAGGCTTGGCATTTTTAGTAGAAGGACTTGGAGTGTTTTATTACGGAAGAAAAAGCGGTTCCCAAGTTGGTAATGATACCCTCAAGTTTATCGATTCTAGTGGAATCTTGATTTATTTTCTCATTAACCATGGGTTCCTTCTCCTTAATATTTTTCAATGTTACTCCTACCTTAGATCCATATTGGGTAATTTGATTGTGGATCTTTTTGTCTAGATTTTGAATTAACTCAACGATAGCAACTTTATTCTCAATAATTTCAAGTATTTGCATTACATGCTCCAAAGTTAACATAGTTCCATTAACCAAAAGAGGTGGTGAGCCAAATAAATCTACCATAGCATTATAAGAATCAAAAGTATGGCTACCCAAGAAATTCCCTCCGGTAATGGTATCAAGGATATATCTATACCAAGGATTCGCACCTCCATAAAAATTGCGGAGAAGAGCCGAAGTAGATTGTTTCCTGGTAGATCTATTTTGAGCATTGCAAATTCTATACCAAGCGTCTTTCAGATTTTCTCCCTCCCTTTGCTTAAAATTTAGAACTTCATTCTCGGGAGACAACGGAGAAGATATAAGACTAGCCATAACGACAAGCAAGCGAGAGAAATGCAAACGGAAAAGAGAGGGTGAATAAAACGGCAAGGGTGAAGTGGGGGAGAGGAAAACGAGAGGCAAATGGCAAATAATGTAATGCGGGAGATAAGGGATTTGTGATTGGTACTTGGTATATTCACTTTTGCGTAGACCTCCCCGGAAACGGCGCCAGGAATCTTCCTGCTACCTCTTGAGCACTACGTTGGACTTCCTTGAAGAGGAAAGGGTGATGCAGCAGAGTAGAGTAAGTATTTCCCTCAGTTTTTGAGAACCAAGGTATCAATCCAAAGAGGAGGCTACGCCATGAGTCCCTCGTACCTACACAAAACAAATAGCTCCACACAACCAACGCGATTAGGGGTTGTCAATCCCTTCACGGTCACTTACGAGAGTGAGATCTGATAGAGATGATAGATAACATTTTTGGTATTTTTGATATAGAGATGCAAAGTAAAATAAAAAGGTAAAGTAAAAGGCAAAGCAATAATAAAGTGATGAAGATTGATATGATGAGAATAGACCTGGGGGCCATAGATTTCACTAGTGGCTTCTCTCAAGAGCATAAGTATTCTACAGTGGGTGAACAAATTACTGTTGACAAATTGATAGAATTGAGCATAGTTATGAGAATACTTAGGTATGATCATGTATATAGGAATCACGTCTGAGACAAGTAGACCGACTCCTGCCTGCATCTACTACTATTACACCACTCATCGACCGCTATCCAGCATGCATCTAGAGTATTAAGTTCAAGAAAACAGAGTAACGCCTTAAGCAAGATGACATGATGTAGAGGAATATATTCATGCAATATGATAAAATACCCTATCTTGTTATCCTCGATGGCAACAATACAATACGTGCCTTGCTGCCCCTCATCCTTTGGGAAAGGACACCGCAAGATTGAACCCAAAGCTAAGCACTTCTCTCATTGCAAGAAAAACCAATCTAGTAGGCCAAACCAAACTGATAATTCGAAGAGACTTGCAAAGATAACCAATCATACATAAAAGAATTCAGAGAAGATTCAAATATTGTTCATAGATAAACTTGATCATAAACCCACAATTCATCGGTCTCAACAAACACACCGCAAATAGAAGATTACATCGAATAGATCTCCACGTGAGAGGGGGAGAACATTGTATTGAGATCCAAAAAGAGAGAAGAAGCCATCTAGCTACTAACTATGGACCCGAAGGTCCGAAGTATACTACTCACACTTCATCGGAAGGGCTATGGTGATGATGTAGAAGCCCTCCTTGGTGGATTCTTTCCCGCGGAGCTCGAACAGGCCCCAAGATGGGATCTCGTGGAGTGAGAAGGTTGCGGCGGTGGAATTAGGTTTTTGGCTCCGTGTCGATCGTTTGGGGTGCGTAGGTATATATAGGAGGAAGGAATACGTCGGTGGAGCAAAGGGGGGCCCACGAGGCAGGGGGCGCGCCCTAGGGGGGCGCACCCTCCACCCTCGTGACCGCCTCCCTCCTTTCTTGACGGAGGGTCCAAGTATCCTGGATGATATTTGTTGAGAAAATCACGTTCCCGAAGGTTTCATTCCGTTTGGACTCCGTTTGATATTCCGTTTCTTCGAAACACTGAAATAGGCAAAAACAACAATTCTGGGATGGGCCTCCGGTTAATAGGTTAGTCCCAAAAGTAATATAAAAGTGGAAAATAAAGCCCAATATGGTCCAAAACAGTAGATAATATAGCATGGAGCAATCAAAAATTATAGATACGTTGGAGACGTATCACGCCACGAGTGCCCTGGTGCGCGGCCGTTTCCCAGCGCGCCGACACAACACCTCTTCCTCGGCCTCGCAACTCGTGAGGTGCTGATTGGCGGCTTGCCGGCGGGCGAGCGCGATCTCACCAGTGTGGTGATCTGGTGCCAACAGGTACTCCTTCTCGCTGGAAGCTTGCACCCGGTCCACGTACCGCCAAGCGTAGATGAGGCGCTTGGGCCCGACTGCACTCAGGGCTTCGCCACGGGCGTCCTCCGCCACCCTTACGGTCCACGTACGAGCCTTCTAGCAAAGAGCCAATTGCCTGACTCTCTCAGACGCGACATAGGCCTGCGAGGCAGCTTGTTCCGTGGTGCGCTTTTCTTCCTCGGCCTTCTTATCCGCCTCTATTTTGGCACGCTCTGCTGGAGGCAAATCCTCCCATAAGGCGACATCCATTTATTTCCGAAGCTCCTCAAGGCTGGGGGGCTCGGCGGGCGGCACGGCATTCTCCTCACAGCGAGGAGCCGACGCGTCCTCCGACGCGCGTGCTGGCGAGATTGGGAACGCCGACGCGTCCACCTCGACGCGTCGTGGCGAGGAGCGGAACGCCGACGCGTCCTCCTCGACTAGTGGCGGCGAGGAGTGGAACGCCGACGCGTCCACCTCGACGCATCCTGGGAGCAGCGGAACACCGACGCGTCCTCCTCGACTAGTGACGGCAAGGAACGGAATGTGTTGGCGTTCTGGGAACGGGGGTCCCCAGATTTGCCTGCCTACGGCCTGCGGCGCGGCTCAAGTGGGGGCCCAGCATGGACCAGCTTCATTAGCTCAAGCTCAAGACCCTCGCGAGGGCCCAAGCCTCGTGGGGTGGACGACAGGGACCTCCCTCAGGAACAGCCTCGTCAGGCAGGCTCGCGAGGAGGCGGAGAGATCAAGGCAGGGTACCTCACGAGGGTGCCCCGTGACGCAAGCCATGACGATCAAGGCCAGGCGCCAAATACAAGAAGGTCCTTGTTTCCCCTTTGGTGAAAAGGAGGCAAGCACAGGCCAAGGCATCAGGCAAAGGTTACCGCTTCGGTGCAACAAGACCAAGACCCGCAAAACGGCAGGATGGAGGTCATCATGGAGCCCAAGACCGTGTCACCGTCAGAGTCTTTTGGCAGCCGAAGACCAACTTTAGTCAAGATAAGTGTACTAGATGTTCCCCTTCAAAATGGCCAATTGTTGGTGCCCTTCCCGCTCATTATTTGGGAAGAGGCCCAGGGTCTCCCTATATAAATAGGACTAGCCACCACAAAGGTAGGGGAGATCAATCGGAGAGAGCCCTAGCAGAGAGAGAGAGAGGCGATCGAACTCACCCAAGCAGTTCATCGCACCAGCTCAAGAACAGCCCCTCGCGAGGCTGTTCTCCCCTTGTATTGTTCATTATCAGCCCCTGAGACGATCCACCACACCGCAAACTAGAGTAGGGTATTACACCACAACGGTGGCCCGAACTAGTATAAACCTCGCGTCCCTTGTGTGTTCTCGTGCCTAGTTTTAGATCCCCCGCAATCCATTCACGCGTGAGCTGGTAGGGGAAAGATCTCCGCGCGCACCCCAGTGTTCGAACCTCAAGGGTCTGCCGGAACCCGAAATCCGACATTTGGCGCGCCAGGTAGGGGTGCACCGGAATCTTTCTTCCGCTGGTCGCGTGTGATCTTCCGTCGTGTCCATGGCTGACGCTCGCCGAGCCCGCGCCGAGCGTCGGGCTGCTCGCGCCGCTCGAGTCGCCCAGACGGCTCCCGCCGGCGGATGCCCCCGCCGTTCCCCGTTGCCTGCCGCCAATGCCGCCACCGGCCCGGTGGGGAGCGAGCAGCAGGCCTGTTGGGGGGAGCTGCGCGACCTCTACCTCGCCCCTCGCGCCGGGCCGGCGCCCCCGGTCGTCGCAGCTCTCCTGGGCGGCTCACTGGTGCCACCTTCGAGCCGCCACGTCAAGCCGTTCACCCGCCAGACCGCCGCCGCCTCCAAGCGCCAGGGAGCCCCGCCGGGCTGGGTGGCGCCCGAGGCCGATCTGCTCTTCAACTCGGACGATCACCCCTCCAACCCCACCGGATCGGGTGCACTCCCGATGCTGTGCACCCCCACCATCTACGAGGTGGCAGTCACCAGGACCCTCATCGATGGTGGAGCCGGCCTCAACATGCTCTCTGTGGAGGCCTTTAGCCTCCTCCATGTGCCACCAGAGCGGTTCCAGCCCAACAGGCCTTTTTCCGGAGTCGGAGCCGGTTCCACCGCCTCCTTGGGACAAATTCGCCTCCCGGTGACCTTCTGCACCTGCGACAACTTATGCACGGAGCTGATCGACTTCGACATCGCCCCCATCGGCCTCCCCTACAACGCCATCCTCGGCTACCCGGCCTTGGCCCGGTTCATGGAAGCAACTCACCCGGCGTACAACCTCATGAAGATGCCCGGGAGCAGCGGCGTCCTTACCGTGTCGGGAAACACTGGAGAGGCACTGCAGGTGCTCAAGCATGATTTCAAGGCGGCTGCGGCGGCACAGCCCACCAGCGTTGACGCTCCCGAGCCCAAGGGGGCTGCGCCGTCCAAGAAGAAGTAGCTATTCACTCAAAACAAGACGGAAACCAAGCAGGTACCAGTCAGGGAGGACGGGTCCACCGACGCCACCTTCACCATAGGTGCAAACCTTGAACCCGAGCAGGAGGAGGCCTGGGTAAAGTTCCTGCGTGCAAACAAGAAGGTGTTCGCATGGGGGCCTGATCAGTTGGCGGGGGTCCTGAGGGGCGTGATTGAGCATCACCTCAAAGTGTGCCCCAACGTGCGCCCCGTGAAGCAGAAGGCGAGGCGACAGTCCACAGAGAAACAAGCTTTTATCGTCCAGGAGACCCGCAAGCTAGAGGCAGCAGGGGTTATTCGCGAGGTCCGCTACCCGGATTGGCTGGCCAACCCAGTTGTCGTGCCAAAGAAAGGGGGAAAGGAGCGCATGTGTGTCGACTTCACCAACCTCAACAAGGCCTGCCCACAGGATCCATTTCCGCTTCCTCGCATTGACCAGATCGTCGACTCCACCGCTGAGTGTGACATGCTGTGCTTCCTGGATGCCTTCTCGGGCTATCACCAGATCAAGATGGCGGTAGAAGACGTGGAAAAAACGGCTTTCCTGACCCCGTGCAGAGTGTATCGCTATACTGCATGCCCGTTTGGGTTGCGAACGCAGCGCAACCTTTCGGTGGTGATGCACATCGCCTGGGCCAACAGCTCGGGAGGAATCTTTGAGGCGTCGTCGATGACATTGTGGTGAAGTCTCGGAGGCGAAAACCCTGATACAGGACTTGGAAGAAACCTTCGCGAGCCTCGATAAAGTGGACCGGCGGCTCAACCTGGAGAAGTGCGTATTTGGAGTCCCGTCGGGCAAGCTCCTAGGTTTCCTCGTGTCCCATAGGGGCATCGAGGCCAACCCGGAAAAGGTCAAGGCAGTCGAAGACATGAGCCCGCCAAAGACCCTCAGAGAAATGCAGAAACTCACCGGGCGCGTGACCGCGCTAGGACGTTTCATCTCCAAGCTGGGAGAACGAGCACTGCCATTCTTCAAGTTGATGAAGAAGAAGGGCCCCTTTGAATGGACTGAAGAGGCCGACAAGGCATTCCAAGAACTCAAGAGGTACCTTATCAGCCCTCCTGTGATGGTCGCGCCACGCCCACTTGAGCCCCTGGTGCTCTACCTCGCCGCCACACCCTACTCCGCCAGCGCAGCCCTAGTGGTGATTCGGGAAGAGCGCCGGATCAAGGCTGCGCCACGCCCGGCCACGGCCCCGGCCGTGGCGGCACAAGACCAAGAAGACCTCGCTAAGGTCATGGCCTCGGCAGACGGAGACCAGCCTCAGTAGGAAGATGCCCCTAGGGCCGAAGAGGCCGCGCCAGGCGGCCAGGCGCTGGGGGCTCCGTCGACTCAGGAGGCGTCAGATCCTCCGGAAGGCACGGGCCTTGTCAGCACTCCTACCCTCGTCGAGCACCCGGTGTACTTCGTCAGCATGGTGCTACGGGATGCGAGGGCACGGTACCCCATGCCCCAAAAACTCCTCCTCGGTCTATTGGTAGCCTCACGCAAACTGCGGCACTACTTCCAAGGTCATCCCATCAAGGTCGTCTCAGCATACCCTCTGGAGAGGGTGCTCAGGAGCCCCAACTCAGCTGGAAGAGTCGCCGAATGGAACATCAAACTGCAAGCGTTTCAGCTAGAGTTCAGCACAACCAGAGTCATCAAGGGGGCCGCGTTGGCAGATCTCATGGCAGAATGGACGGAGGCACCTGGCCTCGAGGCAGGCGAAGACCGATCGCTTTCTCCGGGGAGCGAGGCACCAGACGGCTGGGTCATGTACTTCGACGGGCATTCTCCCGACATGGCGCTGAGCCGGCGCGATGCTCGTATCCCCTACTCGGGACAAGCTCTACTACGCCTGCAGCTTTGTTTCCGGCATGGGGAAAAGGTCTCCAACAACATAGCAGAATATGAAGGCCTGATAGCGGCCTGAGAGCCGCAATCGCTTTGGGGGTAAAGCGCCTCATCATCAAGGGCGATTCACAACTCCTCGTCAACTTCTCCAACAAGATATACGAGCCGAAGGACGAGCACATGGAAGCCTACCTCGCGGAGGTTCGCAGGATGGAGAAACAGTTCTGGGGACTGGAGTTGCAGCATGTGCCACGCGGCACCAATCAAGAGGCGGACGACATCGCCAAGAGATCGTCCAGGCGGCTGCCTCAGGAGCTTGGCGTCTTCGAGGAGCGACTCTTCAGGCCCTCAGCGGCACCGTCACTATCAATCGCGGCGCAACCTCGGGAGGAGCTCCCCCAGTCGCCTGCCTCGGGAGCCCCGGCCTGCGGCCCGGCCTCAGGGGCACGCCTGCTCCTGGCGTTGGAACCTCAGGAGGGGTACTGGATTACAGAGCTCAAGAGCTACTTGATACAAGGGACCCTACTGGAGAAGGAGGAGGAGGCGGAGCGTGTGGCGCGGCAAGCCACGGCCTACTGCATTAGGGATGGAGAGCTTTACCGAAGGCGGCCGAATGACGTGTCCCTACGCTGCATTCCCAGAGAGCAAGGGAAGGAATTGCTGGAAGACATACACGGCGGAGACTGTGGGCACCACTCATCGTCGCGAACCCTCGTTGGCAAGGCATTCCGCGGCGGGTTCTACTGGCCCACAGCGCTCAGCGACGCAGTTGAGCTGGTAAAGGCTTGCGAGGCCTGCCAATTTCATGCCAAGCAGATCCATCAGCCGGCGGGAGGTCTGCAAACTATACCCCTCTCATGGCCATTCGCAGTTTGAAATTTGGACATTACAGGCCTGTTCCCTCGGGCGCCAGGGGGCTATCGCTACCTCTACGTCGCCGTGGACAAATTCCCCAAGTGGACTGAGGTGGAAGTTGTCCGCACCATCCCAGCAGGCTCTGCGGCCAAGTTCATCAGGGGCCTCGTGAGCCGGTTTGGGGTGCCTAACCGCATCATCACCGACAACGGTTCGCAGTTCACCAGTAATCTCTTCAAAACATACTGTGCTAACCTTGGAACGCACATATGCTACGCCTCGGTGGCGCATCCTCGGAGCAACGGCCAGGCCGAGCGAGCCAACGCGGAGGTCCTTAAGGTCCTCAAGACCAGGACCTTCAAGAAGAAGCTGGAGGCCTGTGGCTGGGGCTGGCACGACGAGCTCCAGTCTGTCCTGTGGTCCATCCGCGCGACCGCGGCCAAGTCGACTGGCGAGACCCCTTCTTCCTCGTCTACGGAGCAGAAGCCGTCCTCCCTCACGAGGTCAGGCGTCGCTCCGCACGGGTCCTGGCGTTCGACGAGGCGCAGCAGGACGCCATGCGGGGGACGGATCTCGTGCTGGGAGAGGAACATCGTCGAGAGGCCGCGCTGCGAGCGGCAAGGTATCAACAGGCGCTGCAGCGATACCACTGCCGCAACATCCGCCCCAGGACTCTGGAGGTAGGGGACCTCGTGCTCAGACGGGTCCTCTCCAGGGGAGGGTTGCATAAGCTCTCTCCCATATGGGAGGGCCCGTTCAAAGTTGTTCATGTTTTCAGGCCCGGCTCTGCACGCTTGGAGACTCAGGAAGGGGTGTTCATCCCGAACGCGTGGAACATCCAGCATCTCTGGAAGTTCTACCCCTGAAGAAAGGCCCGGAGCCTGTGAAGAAGGCAAACGCCTGTGAAGCCTATTTTCCTGAGAAAGGCCCGGAGCCTGTGAAGAAGGCAAACGCCTGTGAATCTTATTTTCCTGAGAAAGGCCCGGAGCCTGTGAAGAATGCAAACGCATGTGAAGCTTATTTTCCTGAGAAAGGCCCGGAGCCTGTGAAGAAGGCAAACGCTGTGAAGCTTATTTTCTTGAGAAAGGCCCGGAGCCTGTGAAGAAGGCAAACGCCTGTGAAGCTTATGTTCCTGAGAAAGGCCCGGAGCCTGTGAAGAAGGCAAACGCCTGTGAAGTTCATTTCCGCGAGAAAGGCCCGGAGCCTGTGAAGAAGGCCAATGCCTGTGAAGCTCGCCGCCCGTGACACTCCCACATAATAATGAGTTGGGGCTGTACACGCCCCGGAGTCTCAGGAGCGCCGGCCTCAGGCCCTGGGGCTCCCTCCCACGCCTAATGGCAGCACTTAGCTCCGCGCTGGTGAGAAGACGTCGAAGACTAGATTAGGTGCCGGACGCGGCTTTTTCATTTGCTTTCTGCAGTTGGCTTGTTCATTCCTATTTGAAGTTTTATTGAAGTTGTTGCCGTCTTTGGCTTGTGACTCTTTGTCTTTTTCGCTCTCCTGCCTCGATTTCTCTCGCACAAGTCTCGCGAGGGAGCAGCGCGGGCACCCTCGCGAGTGTTTTTTGCCCTTACCGTTCGAGACTTTCCTATTCGGGTCCACTACGGGAGCACCCCTCCCAGTCCGTGCCCCACGGGCATCGCGACGTGAACACAGGACCTGGGTCGGTCGCCTCCACAACCGAGGCCGGAAGCTACCCCTCCTGACTAATCCTTGCAGGACATGAAGCGTTTGACGAGGCCTTGGCCTCGGGAAGCGAAGACCATGACAGGTCCCCCCGAGCTAAGTAATTTCTATGCGCAGGCATGCGGCACAAAAGCATAGCACAGAAATAGCGCAAACAACACGATAATTAACAGCAACAGTTCAAGCACGCCCCCGCGGGGCCCTACACTACTATCTCTTTGCGCAGGAAAAGGAGAAAAACAAAATAGGCACGACTCGCTCGGCACCAACTCGCGGCGAAGGCTCGTACTGTCTCTCGAGCTCAGGCAGACTCCCTCTCGCGCTTCACCGGGGCACGACGGCGGGCTGACCCGCTACCTCCCTCCAGGCGGGCGCGACGGCACGGAGGCTGGTCGCGGCCACCGCTGGAGGAGCTGCTATCCGAAGGAGAGCCGCCGAAGCTCGACGAGCCCCGAGAGCTGCCGACCACGCGCGCGCTGTCATCTTCATCCCGATCATCGCCGGGGCTGGGTCCACGACCGCGGTCATCGTCTTCGGGGCAGCACCTGGTGGGACGACCGTCTTCTCCAAACACCCTCACGTAGAGGGTGGCACTGCCGTCGAACTTCAAGTGCAGGGTGCACCGCCGGCTTAGGCCACGTGCGCGGGCAAACGTTTGCCAGCCGCGGGTCAGGGCCACACTCCCGAAGGCGGAGACCTCCGGCGATGCCCAGGAGGCCCGGCTACAGCAGCCGTCCGCCTGAAGCCAAAGGCCACCCGAGGTGCCGACCAGAATTTCACCTAAAAGGAATCGGGGAAGCTGGAGCCAGGTGCTGGTCGGCTCCACCGACCACACGACAAACTCCGGCAGCACCTCTGCCGAGTGGAAGCGCGGCCTAGGAGGCCACACGGTCGCAGCGCGCCCCCCATCGACAACCTGGCGCCCGTCGCCGCGCAGGAGATCGCCTCCACGGCCGCGGGAAGCCGCTGCGGGAGCCACAGGATGCTTGCCAGGACGGCCTCGACCGCGCTTGGCCGGGGGAGAGTCAGGCCCTACCTGGCGGGCCTTTCCCTTCTCCGCGGCCGAGAACCTCTTCGACGGAGCCATGGAGAGAAAAGAGCAGCAAGAGGAGATGGACTGGAAGGGCTTGCGCCGTTCCGTACTTGTAGCCGGAGGAGGCCAACCATCGGCCTCCACGGTCGCAGGTAATCATGACCCATTTCTGCATACAGGGACTTGTCAAGTCGTGCGTTTGCCGAGGCATCATGGGGAAGCGGAGACACCCACGACCAACCAATCGCCACACGGCGCCCAAGGCCGCAGGCTGTTGGGGCCCGCGGCGCTTCGCACTTGCCCCTTTGCTTCCCTGCTAAGCCAAGTCCGGGCGCGCCTTGGGCCCGGGGTCTACTGTCGGCTTCTGGGAACGGGGGTCCCCAGACTTGCCTGCCTGCGGCCTGCGGCGTGGCTCAAGTGGGGGCCCAGCACGGCCCAGCTTCATCAGCTCAAGCTCAAGACCCTCGCGAGGGGCCAAGCCTCGCGGGGCGGACGACAGGGACCTCCCTCAGGAACAGCCTCGTCAGGCAGGCTCGCGAGGAGGCGGAGAGATCAAGGAAGGGTACCTCACGAGGGTGCCCCGTGATGCAAGCCATGATGATCAAGGCCAGGCGGGCGCCAGCCTGCACAGTGTCCTCGTTTCCCCTTTGGTGCAAAGGAGGCAAGCACAGGCCAAGGCATCAGGCAAAGTTTACCGCTTTGGTGCAACAAGACCAAGACCCGCAGAACGGCAGGATGGAGGTCATCATGGAGCCCAGGACGGCGTCACCGTCAGAGTCTTTTGGCAGACGAAGACCAACTTTAGTCATGATAAGTGTACTAGATGTTCCCCTTCAAAATGGCCATTTGTTGGCGCCCTTCCCGCTCATTATTTGGGAAGAGGCCCAGGGTCTCCCTCTATAAATAGGACTAGCCACCACAAAGGTAGGGGAGATCAATCGGAGAGAGCCCTAGCAGAGAGAGAGAGAGAGAGAGAGAGAGAGAGAGAGGCGATCGAACTCACTGATACGTCTCCAACGTATCTATAATTTTTTATTGCTCCATGCTACTTTATCTATTGTTTTGGACTATAATGGGCTTTATTTTCCACTTCTATATTACTTTTGGGACTAACCTATTAACCGGAGGCCCAGCCCAGAATTGCTGTTTTTTGCCTATTTCAGTGTTTCGAAGAAACGGAATATCAAACGGAGTCCAAACAGAATGAAACCTTCGGGAACGTGATCTTCTCACCGAACGTGATCCAGGAGACTTGGACCCTACTCCAAGGAGTGCCAGAGGCGGTCACGAGGGTGGGGGCGCGCGTGGGCCCCCTGACGCTCCACCGACGTACTCCTTCCTCCTATATATACCTACGTACCCCCAACAGATCGGTGAAGGAGCCAAAAACCTAATTCCACCGCCGTACCTTCCTGTATCCACGAGATCCCATCTTGGGGCCTGTTCCGGAGCTCCGCCGGAGGGGGCATCCACCATGGAGGGCTTCTACATCAACACCATAGCCCCTCCGAGGAAGTGTGAGTAGTTTACTTCAGACCTTCAGATCCATAGTTAGTAGCTCGATGGCTTCTTCTCTCTTTTTGTATCTCAATACAATGTTCTCCCCCTCTCTCGTGGAGATCTATTCGATGTAATCTTCTTTTTGCGGTGTGTTTGTTGAGATCGATGAATTGCGGGTTTATGATCCAGCTTATCTATGGAAAATATTTGATTCTTCTCTGAATTATTTTATGTATGATTAAGTTATCTTTGCAAGTCTCTTCGAATTATCCGTTTGGTTTGGCCAACTAGATTGGTAGTTCTTGCAATGGGAGAAGTGCTTAGCTTTGGGTTCAATCTTGCGGTGTCCTTACCTAGTGAGAAGGGTTGCAAGGCACGTATTGTATTGCTGCCATCGAGGATAACAAGATGGGGTATTTATCATATTGCATGAATTTATTCCTCTACATCATGTCATCTTGCTTAAGGCGTTACTCTGTTTTAACTTAATACTCTAGATGCATCTGGATAGCGGTCGATGAGTGGAGTAATAGTAGTAGATGCGTAATCGTTTTGGTCTACTTGTCACGGACGTGATGCCTATATACATGATCATTGCCTGGATAACCTCATAACTATGCTTAATTCTGTCAATTGCTCAACAGTAATTTGTTCACCCACCGTAGAATATCTATGCTCTTGAGAGAAGCCACTAGTGAAACCTATGCCCCCCGGGTCTATTCCCATCATATCAATCTCTATCACTTTATTTACTTGCTTTGCTTTTACTTTTTACTTTGCATCTTTATACCAAAAATACCAAAAATATTATCTCTATCAGATCTCACTCTCGTAAGTGACCGTGAAGGGATTGACAACCTCTAATCGTGTTGGTTGCGAGTAGCTATCATTTTGTGCGGTGCACGAGGGACTTGCGCGTAGCCTCCTACTGGATTGATACCTTGGTTCTCAAAAACTGAGGGAAATACTTACGCTACTTTGCTGCATCATCCTCTCGTCTTCGGGGAAATCCAACGCAGTGCTCAAGAGGTAGCAAGAAGAATTTCTGGCTCCGTTGACGGGGAGGCTTACGCAAAAAGTCAACCATACCAAGTACCCATCACAATCCCTATCTCTCGCATTACATTATTTGCCATTTGCCTCTCGTTTTCCCATCCCCCACTTCACCCTTGCCGTTTTATCCGCCCTCTCTCTCCCAATCTCCTCCTCTTTTTCCCTTTGCCTTTTGTTTGCTCGTGTGTTAGTTTGCTTGTTCATCGCGATGGCTCAAGATGCCACCAAATTGTGTGATTTCACCAATACCAATAATAATGATTTCCTTAGCACTCTGATTGCTCCTCTTGCCAATACTGAAACTTGTGAAATCAATACTTCTTTGTTGAATCATGTTATGAAAGATCAATTCGCCGGCCTTCCTAGTGAAGATGCCGCTACTCATCTGAATAGCTTCATTGATTTATGTGATATGCAAAAGAAAAAGATGTCGATAATGATGTCGTTAAGTTGAAGCTATTTCCTTTTAAGCTTAGAGATCGTGCTAAAGTGTGGTTTTCATCTTTGCCTAAAAATAGTATTGATTCTTGGAACAAGTGCAAAGATGCTTTTATCTCTAAGTATTTTCCTCCCGCTAAGATTATATCTCTTAGGAACGATATTATGAATTTTAAGCAACTTGATCATGAACATTTTGCACAAGCTTGGGAGAGAATGAAATTAATGATACGTAATTGTCCTACTCATGGTTTGAACTTGTGGATGATTATACAAAAAAATTATGCTGGATTAAATTTTGCTTCTAGAAATCTTTTAGATTCAGCTGGAGGCACTTTCATGGAAATCACTTTAGGAGATGCTACTAAACTCCTAGATAATATTATGGTTAATTATTCTCAATGGCATCTTGAAAGATCTACTAATAAAAAAGTGCATGCTATAGAAGAAATCAATGTTTTGAGTGGAAAGATGGATGAACTTATGAAGTTATTTACTAAGAGTGTTTCTTCTTATCCTAATGATTTGCCTTTATCTACCTTGATTGAGAATAATAATGAATTTATGGATGTGAATTTTGTTGGTAGGAATAGTTTTGGAAACAACGTGTATAGAGGGAATTTTAATCCTAGGCCTTATCCTAGTAATCCTTCTAATAATTATGGAAATTCCTACAACAACTCTTATGGAAATTTTAATAAGATGCCCTCTAAATTTGAGAGTAGTGTTAAAGAGTTTATGAATTCACAAAAGAATTTTAATGCTTTGCTTGAAGAGAAATTGCTTAAAATTGATGATTTGGCTAGGAACGTTGATATAATTTCTCTTCAGGTTGATTCTTTAAAGCTTAGATCTATTCCTCCTAAGCATGATATCAATGAGTCTCTCAAAGCCATGAGAATTTCCATTGATGAGTGCAAAGAAAGAACCGCTAGGATGCGTGCTTCAAAAGATGCCTTTATTAAAGCGTGTTCTTCTAATTCCTATGAAAATCAAGATGAAGATCTAAAAGTTATTGATGTGTCCCCTATTAAATCTTTGTTTTGCAATATGAATCTTGATGAAACTGAATATGATCTTCCTTTACCTAGAAGGCGTTCTAAGAATTCGGAGTTTTAGATCTTGATGATGAAATTGATAAAAGTGGGATTGAAAGAAATAGAAATCTAGATGTTACTAAACCCACTATATTGGATCTCAAGGAATTTAATTATGAAAACTGCTCTTTAATTGATTTTATTTCCTTGTTGCAATCCGTGCTAAATTCTCCTCATGCTTATAGTCAAATAAGGCTTTTACCGAACACTTTGTTGATGCCTTGATGCAATCTTATGAAGAAAAGCTTGAGTTGAAAATTTCTATCCCTAGGAAGCTCCATGATGAGTGCGAACCTACTATTAAAATTAAAATAAAAAATTATGAGTTTCATGCTTTGTGTGATTTGGGTGCTAGTGTCTCTACTATTCCCAAAACTTTGTGTGATTTGCTAGATTTCCGTGATTTTGATGATTGCTCTCTAAACTTGCATCTTATGGGATTCCACTATTAAAAAGCCTATGGGAAGAATTAATGATGTTCTTATTGTTGTAAATAGAAATTATGTGCCCGTAGATTTTATCGTTCTTGATATAGATTGCAATCCTTCATGTCCTATTATTCTTGGTAGACCTTTCCTTAGAACGATCGGTGCAATTATTGATATGAAGGAAGGAAATATTAGATTCCAATTTCCATTAAAGAAAGGCATGGAACATTTTCCTAGAAAGAAAATAAAATTACCATATGAATCTATCATGAGAGCCACTTATGGACTGCCTACCAAAGATGGCAATACCTAGATCTATCCTTGTTTTTATGCCTAGCTAGGGGCGTTAAACGATAGCGCTTGTTGGGAGGCAACCCAATTTTATTTTGTGTTTTTTGTTTTTGGTTCTGTTTAGGAATAAATAATCCATCTAGCCTCTGTTTAGATGTGGTTTTATCTTTTAATTAGTGTTTGTGCCAAGTTGGACCTATTGGATCTTCTTGGATGATAGTTATTTGATCTTGCTGTAATTTCCAGAATCTTTGTGCTCAGTGCCCGAATTGTTAAAAATCACCAGAACGTGATAAAATACTGATTCCAATTGCTGATGATCAATAAACAAATTTTCCAGGTCTTCTAATTTTGGTAGAATATTTTGGGTTCCAGAAGTTTGCGTTAGTTACAGATTACTACAGACTGTTCTGTTTTTGACAGATTCTGTTTTGCGTGTGTTGTTTGCTTATTTTGATGAATCTATGGCTAGTAAAATAGTTAATGGTCCATAGAGAAGTTGGAATACAGTAGGTTTAACACCAATATAAATAAATAATGAGTTCATTACAGTACCTTAAAGTAGTCTTTTGTGTTCTTTCTCTAACGGAGCTCATGAGATTTCTATTGAGTTTTGTGTTGTGAAGTTTTCAAGTTTTGGGTGAATTCTTTTGATGGATTATGGAACAAGGAGTGGCAAGAGCCTAAGCTTGGGGATTCCCATGGAACCCCCAAGATAATCCAAGGACACCAAAAAGTCAAAGCTTGGGGATGCCCCGGAAGGCAACCCCTCTTTCGTCTACTTCCATCGGTAATTTACTTGGAGCTATATTTTTATTCACCAACATGATATGTGTTTTGCTTGGAGCATCTTGTATTATTTGAGTCTTTGCTTGTTAGTTACCACAATCATCCTTGCTGTACGCACCTTTTGAGAGAGCCATATATGAATTAGAATTTTATAGAATACTCTATGTGCTTCACTTATATCTTTTGGGCTTGATAGTTTGCTCATAGTGCTTCACTTATATCTTTTTGAGCGTGATAATTTTTGCTCTAGTGCTTCACTTAAATCTTTTAGAAACACGGTGGTGGATTTGTTTTAAAGAAACTTGATCTCTCATGCTTCACTTAGATTATTTTGAGAGTCATTAATAGGATGGTAATTTGCTTAATGTTAATATACTTGGTGTTCAAGATATGTGAAACTTTCTTTTGAGTGCGTTGAATACTAAGATAAGTTTGATGCTTGATAATTGTTTTGAGATATGGAGGTAATAATATCAAAGTCATGCTAGTTGAGTAGTTGTGAATTTGAGAAATGCTTGTGTTGAAGTTAGCAAATCCCGTAGCATGCACGTATGGTTAAAGTTGTGTAACAAATTTGAAACATGAAGTGTACCTGGCTTGTGCATCCTTATGAGTGGCGGTCGGGGACGGCGATGGTCTTTTCCTAACAATCTATCCCCTAGGAGCATGCGCGTAGTACTTGATTTTGATGAATTCTAAATTTTTGCAATAAGTATATGAGTTCTTTTGACTAATGTTGAGTCCATGGATTATCGCACTTTTACCTTTCCGCCATTGCTAGCCTCTTGATGCCGTGCATTGCCCTTTCTCACCTTGAGAGTTGGCGCAAACTTCGCGGTGCATCCAAACCCCATGATATGATACGCTCTATCACACATAAACCTCCTTATATCTTCCTCAAAACAGCCACCATACTTACCTATTATGGCATTTCCATAGCCATTCTGAGATATATTGCCATGCAACTTTCCACTATTCCGTTCATCATTATCATGACATACCTTACTTTTGTCATATTGCCATTGCATGATCATGTAGTTGACATCGTATTTGTGGCAAAGCCACCATGCATTATTTTTCATACATGTCACTCTTGATTCATTGCACCATCCCGATACATCACGGAGGCATTCATATAGAGTCATACCTTGTTCTAGTTTCAAGTTGTAACCCTCATGTTGTAATCAATAGAAGTGTGATGATCATCATTATTAGAGCATTGCCCAAAAAAAAGAGAAAGGCCAAAAAAAAGAGAAAGGCCTAAAAAAAAGAAAAGGGCAATGCTACTATCTCTTTTTCCACACTTGTGCTTCAAAGTAGCACCATGTTCTTCATGTAACGAGTCTCATATTTTGTGCTTCAAAGTAGCACCTCGTTCTTCATATAGTGAGTCTCATAAGTTGTCCTTTTTATACTAGTGGGAATTTTTCATTATAGAACTTGGCTTGTATATTCCTATGATGGGCTTCCTCAAATGCCCTAGGTCTTCATGAGCAAGCAAGTTGGACGCACACCCACTAGTTTTCTTTTGTTGAGCATTCATAGCTCTAGTGCATCCGTTGCATGGCAATCCCTACTCCTCATGTTGACATCAATTGATGGGCATTTCCATAGCCCATTGATTATCCTCGTCAATGTGAGACTTTCTCCTTTTTTATCTTCTCCACACAATCCCCATCATCATATTCTATTCCACGCATAGTGCTATATCCATGGCTCACGCTCATGTATTGCGTGAAGGTTGAAAAAGTTTGAGATTATTTAAGTATGAAACAATTGCTTGGCTTGTCATCGGGGTATAGAAGTTGGGAACATCTTTGTGTGACGAAAATGAAGCATAGCCTAACTATATGATTTTGTAGGGATGAACTTTCTTTGGCCATGTTATTTTGAGATGACATAATTATTTTGATTAGTATGCTTGAAGTATTATTATTTTTATGTCAATATGAAATTTTGTCTTGAATCTTTTGGATCTGAATATTCATATCACAATTAAGAAGATTTACATTGAAATTATGCCAAAGTATCACTTCGCATCAAAAATTCTCTTTTTATCATTTACCTACTCGAGGATGAGAAGGAATTAAGCTTGGGGATGCCTGATACGTCTTCAACGTATCTATAATTTTTGATTGCTCCATGCTACTTTATCTATTGTTTTGGACTATAATGGGCTTTATTTTCCACTTTTATATTACTCTTGGGACTAACCTATTAACCGGAGGCCCAGCCCAGAATTGCTGTTTTTTTTGCCTATTTCAGTGTTTCAAAGAAACGGAATATCAAACGGAGTCCAAACGGAACGAAACCTTCGGGAACGTGATCTTCTCACCGAACATGATCTAGGAGACTTGGACCCTACTCCAAGGAGTGCCAGAGGCGGTCACGAGGGTGGGGGGCGCGCCCTCCCCCCTGGGCGCGCCCCCTGCCTCGTGGGCCCCCTGACGCTCCACCGACGTACTCCTTCCACCTATATATATACCTACGTACCCCCAACAGATCAGGGACGGAGCCAAAAACATAATTACATCGCCGTACCTTCCTGTATCCATGAGATCCCATCTTGGGGCCTGTTCCGGAGCTCCGCCCGAGGGGGCATCCACCATGGAGGGCTTCTACATCAACACCATAGCCCCTCCGATGAAGTGTGAGTAGTTTACTTCAGACCTTGGTCCATAGTTAGTAGCTAGATGGCTTCTTCTCTCTTTTCGGATCTCAATACAATGTTCTCCCCCTCTCTCGTGGAGATCTGTTCGATGTAATCTTCTTTTTGCGGTGTGTTTGTTGAGACCGATGAATTGTGGGTTTATGATCCAGCTTATCTATGGAAAATATTTGATTATTCTCTGAATTCTTTTATGTATGATTAAGTTATCTTTTCAAGTCTCTTCGAATTATCCGTTTGGTTTGGCCAACTAGATTAGTAGTTCTTGCAATGGGAGAAGTGCTTAGCTTTGGGTTCAATCTTGCGGTGTCTTTACCTAGTGACAGAAGGGGTTGCAGGGCACGTATTGTATTGTTGCCATCGAGGATAACAAGATGGGGTATTTATCATATTGCATGAATTTATTCCTCTACATCATGTCATCTTTCTTAAGGCGTTACTCTATTTTTAACTTAATACTCTAGATGCATCTTTGGATAGCGGTCGATGAGTGGAGTAATAGTAGTAGATGCGAGAATCGTTTGGTCTACTTGTCACAGACGTGATGCCTATATACATGATCATTGCCTGGATAACCTCATAACTATGCTCAATTCTGTCAATTGCTCAACAGTAATTTGTTCATCCACCGTAGAATATCTATGCTCTTGAGAGAAGCCACTAGTGAAACCTATGGCCCCCGGGTCTATTCTCATCATATAATTCTCTATCACTTTATTTACTTGCTTTGCTTTTACTTTTTACTTTGCATCTTTATACCAAAAATACCAAAAATATTATCTCTATCAGATCTCACTCTCGTAAGTGACCGTGAAGGGATTGATAACCCCTAATCGCGTTGGTTGCGAGTAGCTATCGTTTTGTGCAGGTACGAGGGACTTGCGCGTAGCCTCCTACTGGATTGATACCTTGGTTCTCAAAAACTGAGGGAAATACTTACGCTACTTTGCTGCATCATCCTCTCCTCTTCGGGGAAATCCAACGCAGTGCTCAAGAGGTAGCACTCACCCAAGAAGTTCATCGCACCAGCTCAAGAACAGCCCCTCGCGAGGCTGTTCTCCCCGTGTATTGTTCATCATCAGCCCCTGAGGCAATCCACCACACTGCAAACTAGAGTAGGGTATTACACCACAATGGTGGCCCGAACTAGTATAAACCTCGCGTCCCTTGTGTGTTCTCGTGCCTAGTTTTAGATCCCCCGCAATCCATTCACGCGTGAGCTGGTAGGGGAAAGATCTCCGCGCGCACCCCAGTGTTCGAACCTCAAGGGTCTGCCGGAACCCGAAATCCGACAGAACGGCGACGCGTGACCGTCCGCACGGTGCAGCGAGGGGCACCTAGGGCTTGGGAGGGGCGATGCCATGGTGGTTGGCGTGAGAGGGAGGGGGAGGAGATAGCGATGAAACTGAGTGTTCTTCCGAATGTCGTGGGAGGCGCGGTATTTATAGCGAGCAATGGCACACCTGCGTAAGATATGGACTGAGCTGCACTGACTTAATTGCATGTCCAGTTGCATCACTGACATGTGGGCCAGACCCCTGTTGGGCCCATATGTCAGTGAGCCAATGCACCTGAAGTTAAGTAACTGAAGCAGCGTCCCGGAAGATATGTTGCGTGATTAACGTAGTACTCTCTCCTTTCCGGCTTATAGGGCTCAATTCAAAAATCTCACCAACCAATGTAGATGGTGAATGGTGGAATACTTTTTGTAGTTTGCAAAAGTACCCAATTAATGCTCTTGTTTTCCTCAAAAAATTATGTTTACAAATGCATTAATTACAATGCATGCATGCATAAAATACATGCATTGGTCAATTTCTCTTAATACTTGCATGCAAAGATTTAATGCACCTTGGAATCTGAACATGTGATGGGGAACAACCAAATTGAGCCTTATAAAATAGAAAAACTAAAATTTTGAGATAAGCCCTATAAACCGGAAAGGAGGGAGTAATAGCTACGTGGGCATATTTGTTGGAGTAAATTACGGGGGATGGAAGGGGTGGAAATATTGCTGGTCACAACGGATTGGACGAGCGTGGGGGGAGGAGAGTCATGCATGCAGATTTTTTCCACACGGGGTGGAGTGGTGGGACCGCCGGAGGGAGAAGGAGAGTCTGGCAGGCATATTGTTTCCACACATGGAGAGGAAAATATTTGGAGATGAACGGGATTCCTGCAGGCACGGGGAATGGTGCATAAAGTCTCATCTTGCATGCCAGGCTAGGTATAGTCTCAAGTCATTAAAACATACCGCCCCACACATGTTCATATTGCAAGGTGCACTAAATTATTGCATGCGATGGTTAAGGCTGGCCATAATGGTGGTATCTTAGCTGGTATCATGCACACGAGAATAGCAAACATGCTGATGTGGCAAAGAACTAAAGAAGAGAGGGGGGTTAGAGTAACTAGTGTTGATGCATGCATTGGTAAACACATTTTTTTTGTGAGGAACGACAACATTAGTTGAGTACTTTTGCAGACTACAAAAACTATTCCACCGCCTTTATCTTGCTAAGAGTAGGTGAAGTTTTTGAATCGAGCCCTTTAAACTAGAAGGGAGGTAGTAGTACTCTAATAGCTAACCTTGGCCCTGTTTGGATCCATGTGTTAGAGTTAGTTCAATTAACCCAAAAAAATCTAACCCACCCAAGAGGTGCTAATTTGGGTTAGTTCTTCTCGAGACACTAAAAACACATTTTTCTCTCGCTCTCCCCGCAGCAGATCCCTCCCCACTTCCTCGAAGCTTCTCGTCCTCTCTCCCTCCTCCTCCCTCTCGCACCGCCCATGAAGGCACCTCGCTGTATCCGCGCTCCATCTAACCCTGTCATCCAAACACCTCTTTCGCTAGAGTTACTTCAGGGTTAGTTCAAGATTAGAATATTTAATTCATCTAACTCACCTAATAGTAGTTCCTATACTCATTATAATCAGTATTTTAGATATTGATATTTTTAGTATAAACGGTTGACGGAGGTAAAAAGGACCAGAGGGAGTATCATGCATGCAGAGTAGGCAAAAAAATTGTTCATTTATAGCCGGTCGAAGTGTCAAAGGGCGCGACCGCGCGAGGGAGGCGAAGGTCGTGGGAGGCGCGATGCTACCTCTTGAGCACTGCATTGGTTTTCCCTTGAAGAGGAAAGGGTGATGCAGTAAAGTAGCGTAAGTATTTCCCTTAGTTTTTGAGAACCAAGGTATCCATCCAGTAGGAGATCACGCACGAGCCCCTCACACCTACACAAACAAATAAGAACCTCGCAACCAACGCGATAAAGGGGTTGTCAATCCCTCAACGGTCACTTATGAGAGTGAGATCTGATAGATATGATAAGATAATATTTTTGGTATTTTTATGATAAAGATGCAAAGTAAAATAAAAGGCAGTAAAAATAACTAAGTGTTGGAAGATTAATATGATGGAAAATAGACCGGGGCCATAGGTTTCACTAGTGGCTTCTCTCAAGAGCATAAGTATTACGGTGGGTGAACAAATTACTGTTGAGCAATTGATAGAATTGAGCATAGTTATAAGAATATCTAGGTATGATCATGTATATAGGCATCACGTTCGCGACAAGTAGACCGAAACGATTCTGCATCTACTACTATTACTCCACACATCGACCTCTATCCAGCATGCATCTAGAGTATTAAGTTCATAAGAACAGAGTAATGCTTTAAGTACGATGACATGATGTAGAGGGATAAACTCATGCAATATTATATAAACCCCATATTTTTATCCTCGATGGCAATAATACAATATGTGCCTTGCTGCCCCTGCTGTCACTGGGAAATGATACCGCAAGATTGAACCCAAAGCTAAGCACTTCTCCCATTGAAAGAAAGATCAATCTAGTAGGCCAAACCAAACTGATAATTCGAAGAGACTTGCAAAGATAACCAATCATACATAAAAGAATTCAGAGGAGATTCAAATATTGTTCATAGATAAACTTGATCATAAACCCACAATTCATTGGTCTCAACAAACACACCGCAAAAAGAAGATTACATCGAATAGATCTCCACGAGAATCATGGAGAACTTTGTATTGAGATCCAAAGAGAGAAGAAGCCATCTAGCTAATAACAATGGACCAGAAGGTCTGAGGAAAACTACTCACACATCATCGAAGAGTCAATGGTGTTGAGGTAGAAGCCCTCCGTGATCAATGCCCCCTCCGTGAGCAGGAAAAAGGCCCCAAGATGGGATCTCACGAATTACGAGAAGGTTGCGGCGGTGGAATTAGGTTTTTGGCTCCGTATCTGCTAGTTTTAGGGGTACGTGGGTATATATAGGAGGAAGAAGTACGTCGGTGGAGCAACATGGGCCCCACGAGGGTGGAGGGCGTGCCTGGGGGGTAGGCGCGCCCCCTCCCTTGTGCTCTCCTGGTTGATTTCTTGATGTGGACTGCAAGTCCTCTGGATCACGTTTGTTCCGAAAATCACGTTCCCGAAGGTTTCATTCCGTTTGGACTCCGTTTGATATTACTTCTCTGCGAAATACTAAAATAGGCAAAAAAACAGCAATTCGGGTTGGGCCTCCGGTTAATAGGTTAGTCCCAAAAATAATATATAAGTGTATAATAAAGCCCGTTAATCATCCAAAACAGAATATAATATAGCATGGAACAACAAAAAATTATAGATACGTTGGAGACGTATCAAGCATCCCCAAGCATAATTCATGCTCGTCGTCGAGTAGGTAAATGATAAAAACAGAATATTTGATGTGGAATGCTTACTTAGCATAATTTTCAATGTAATTCTCTTAATTGTGTTACGAATATTCAGATCTGAAAGATTCAAGATAAAATTTTAATATTGACATAAAAATAATAATACTTCAAGCATACAAACTAAGCAATTATGTCTTCTCAAAATAACATGGCCAAAGAAAGTTATCCCTACAAAATCATATAGTCTGGCTATGCTCTATCTTCACCACACAAAGTATTTAAATCATGCACAACCATGATGACAAGCCAAGCAATTGTTTCATACTTTTGGTGTTCTCAAACTTTTTCAATCTTCACGCAATACATGAGCGTGAGCCATGGACATAGCACTATATGTGGAATAGAATGGTGGTTGTGGAGAAGACAAAATGGAGAAGATAGTCTCATATCAACTAGGCGTATCAACGGGCTATGGAGATGCCCATCAATAGATATCAATGTGAGTGAGTAGGGATTGCCATGCAACGGATGCACTAGAGCTATAAATATATGAAAGCTCAACAAAAGAAACTAAGTGAGTGTGCATCCAACTCGCTTGCTCACGAAGACCTAAGGCATTTTGAGGAAGCCCATAATTGGAATATACAAGCCAAGTTCTATAATGAAAAATTCCCACTAGTATATGAAAGTGATATCATAGGAGACTCTCTATCACGAAGATCATGGTGCTACTTTGAAGCACAAGTCTGGTAAAAGGATAGTAACATTGTCCCTTCTCTCTTTTTCTCTCATTTTTTTATTTGGGACTTTTCTCTTTTTTTTATGGCCTCCTTTTTTTCGTCCGGAGTCTTATCCCGACTTGTGGGGGAATCATAGTCTCCATCATCCTTTCCTCACTTGGGACAATGCCCTAATAATGATGATCATCACACTTTTATTTACTTACAACTCAACAATTACAACTCAATACTTAGAACAAACTATGACTCTACGTGAATGCCTCCGGTGAATGCGGGATATGCAATGAATCAAGAGTGACATGTATGAAAGAATTATGAACGGTGGCTTTGCCACAAATACGATGTCAACTAAATGATCATGCGAAGCAATATGACAATGATGAAGCGTGTCATAGTAAACGGAACGGTGGTAAGTTGCATGGCAATATATCTCGGAATGGCTATGGAAATGCCATAATAGGTAGGTATGGTGGTTGTCGGTGTACTAGAGTAGGGGTACCCTAGTATCCCGAACTTGTGCACGGGCAGTTGCAGCCCTCCGCGGCAAGGCTTACCGGGTGACCGCCAAGATCCTCCGTGTTTCCTTTGGAGCCATTCAAGAACAAAGTATTCAAGCCAAGGAGACAAGGCCCCCGGCAAGAGGAGCTTGCCGGGAAGGCCACCCAAGGCACCTAGGAGACAAGGCCCCGGCAAGAGGAGCTTGCCGGGAAGGCCCGGGGAGCGACAAGCTTCCGGACGCGACAAGACAACAACCGCGGCAAGGCGCTTGCAGCGCAAACTACCACTGTACTGCGCTCCGGCACATCCACTAACGTGTCGCATACAGGACCTTTCCAGCGCCAGCGTGGAAAGAGGCCGTCTTGACGGAGCCGGTGGCAAGCGGGCGCCGACAAGATTGCCATCGTGGCAAGCGGTGGCGCCCTGGCGTCCCTTTCTGCCTTGTTAGGCGGCGTGAAGCAGGCATTTAATGCCTTTGTCCCCTGCCGTCGAGTTAGGTATGATACACTGTACAAGTAGCTGTACCAACCACTCCTTTTCCATTTTTACCCTTGTCTATGTTGCCACCTGTCGGAGACCCCTTTAGCATATAAAAGGAGGCCCATGCGCAACGTAGAGGGGGGCTCGACCTCACGCTGGGTCTCGTTAGCAGCTTGTGTGTACTGTAGCACCCAGCGCTCCTGAGCAAGAACTCAATACACTCAGACATGCAGATGGAGTGTTATCTCTCGGAGAGCTCCGAAGCTGGGTAAACCGCTTCGTGTGCCGCCTCGATCTGCTCTTCGTGCGACCTCCGCCCCCGCCGAACCGAAAGGGGCTCGGTCCACCGGCCCCCATAGGTGTTCGTGGGCCAGTCGACCTCCCGACATCGTTGGCGTGCCAGGTAGGGGCGTCGAGATTGTGTGAACCTGATCCGGCGTCCACACGAGCTAGATCTTCATCATCTTCAGCGACATGCCACCGAAGAAGAAGGCTTCGGCGACAGATGTTCCGTCCACGTCGAACCCACCACCACCGGAGCAAACGGGTGGTGGGGTAGACGCCAGCGGAAGAATGGACGTCGACGGGGGAGCCCACGGTGCTGCCAAGTCCAAGGACAAGGCTGCGCAGACCTCGGCGTCCGTACATGCACTGCGCCCGTCTCAGGAGGTGCGGGACCGACAACGTCATGGTATTCACAACGCCATACGCTCGTTGGACCAAGATCGACCTGGTGGATCTCGGGATGCTCAAGACCAGCATGCACGCCAACATCTTTGGCGCGGCGAAACGCGGTCGCTGGGCGGGATCTTGCTCCTTCTAACATAGTTAGAAGTCCGAGCATATCCGCTCCTCGCGCCGTTCGCCACTAACACCCACCACTCCAGCAGAAGCTTTGGCGAGAGCTCAATCGCTCTGGATTACCCTCCAACAGCCGACAAGGTCGATGAATGGAGGGCCACCATTCGAAGTCTCATCGTCTTTGCCAGCAGCGGCGACGCTCATGGCAGCCGAGTGCATCGCTGCCGCCGACAGGACTGCCAAACATGAGCGGTGGCGGCGAAACCGTAGGGGTGCAACCACCATGCACTCTCCGCCTCGAAGGCCAAGATCACCGACTTCGCCGGATCCACCTCGGCAGCGACTCCACAGCGTCGCCGGATCCACGAGCTGCGTCGCGATCAACGCCGAAGTTCTTCACGAACGACAGCAAGAAGGCGCTCGAACTTCGCATTGGCGCCCGAAGAGAAGCGGCGTCAATCCGACTAGCGTCTTGGGCCCTCTGTCGACATGCATGCGCCAGGGAACCAGGTGACTTGCCGTCAGCGGTAGGTTGCCCTGCGTTCACTCGTGAGCTGCGGCAAGTCCAGTGGCCCAGCAAGAAGAATTTCAAGCCAGACGTACCAGAGAAGTACGGCGGCAAGACGCATCCGTCGGAGTTCCTCAGCATCTACACCATCGCGGTGCAAGCTGCCGGGGGGTGAGACGACAAGATCCTGGCCAACTACTTCCCGCTGGTGCTCAAGCCCAATGTCAGATCTTGGCTCATGCACTTGCCGGACAACTCCATATCCTCTTGGGCAGATCTATGCCATCAGTTTGTCGGCGCCTTTACAGGCGGCCACAAGCCCCATGGCCAAGAAAGCGACCTTCATCTGCTCGCCCGAAGGAAGGAGAGACCTCGCAAGTACATTCAGAGATTCAGCCACAGACAGCACAACATCCCAGATGTCCACCTGCGCGGTAATCAGCGCGTTCCATCGAGCGTGCGAAACCGCAAAATGCGGGAGGAGATGGCGATGTGCAAGATCGAGAGGCGTCGATGAGCTATATGCCTGGCGGCAAGTGTGCACGTCTTTGAGGAAGGAGGAGACTCCCCGGAGAGAATACAGAAGTAGGAGGATCTGATAATGAGGAGACCACCCCGGCAAAGAAAAACCGGCGGTGAAGAAGAAGACCAAGTCCGGCAAGAGCTCTGATGCCCACTCCGGCAAGTGCACCTCTTCGGAGTGCTGCACTACCGTCAAGGACGCACCATTGAGCTCCACCGGCAAGTGCTGAGGAGCAGTCTGCTCTGGCAAGCCCTAGGGTTTGTTCCGTTGAAGCAGACGCTCCAAGTCCGTGAGAGCTCGATGCCCACTCCGGCAAGCGCACCTCTTGAGTGCTGCGCTACCGTCGAGGACGCACCATCGAGCTCCACTGGCAAGTGCTGAGGAGCAGTCTACTCCGGCAAGCCCTAGGATTTGTTCCGTTGAAGCAGACGCTCCAAGTCCGGTAGAGCTCTGATGCCCACTCCGACAAGCGCACCTCTTTGGAGTGCTGCGCTACCGTCGAGGACGCACCATCGAGCTCCACCGGCAAGTGCTGAGGAGCAGTCTGCTCCGGCAAGCCCTAGGGTTTGTTCCGTTGAAGCGAGACGCTCCAAGTCCGGTGAGCTCGATGCCCACTCCGGCAAGCGCACCTCTTGGTGCTGCGCTACCGTCGAGGGCCTTTCATCGAGCTCCACCGGCAAGTGCTGAGGAGCAGTCTGCTCCGGCAAGCCCTAGGGTTTGTTCCGTTCAAGCAGACGCTCCCGACAAGTTTTGCTCCGGCAAACTTGCCGGGGAACGTCAAGCTCCGGCTGAGCCGCAGGTTCTCCTGTGGAAGCAGATGTTCCCGCAGCAGCAGATGTGCCTTTAGTCCTTGTTGTCGAGTCGCAAGCTCCAGCATGGGCATAGGCAGTTCTCCCCATGGAACTCGTATACGGATCACCTCGAGTGTTCGCTTATGATGAGCTTGAGCAAGAGCAGTTGCGACAAGATGACGCGCTGCTCCTTGAGGAGGATCGTCTTCAGGCTTTGTCTGAGCTACTCGATACCCGGCAAGCTTTGCGCCGCTACCATAGCCGCAAAGTTAATGCCGAAGTCTCGAGGAAGGCGACCTTGTTCTTGGCGCGTTCAGTCCGCCAAGAATTCCAACAAGTTGGCGCCAAAGTGGGAAGGCCCTTACCGGGTGAAGCGAGTCACTAGGCACAGCGCTGTCCGCCTTGAGACCGAAGATGGCATTCGGTGAGCAACTCCTGGAACATTGGGCATCTTCGTAAGTTTTACCCGTAGGGCGCGGTTGCCGGAACCCGTTCCGGCAACCACCTTTTGTACAAGTCTTGCCGATGTTGCATGTAATCCTTTGTACAAAGCCGGGCGCAGACTCCGTGCATAAGCTAATGTGCTTCGCACATCTTGTCAATTTCATGCTTTATACTTCTATTTGCATGTGTTATCTGACACTTTGTGCAGCACCTACCCCGGTAAGCAATAACGAGCCATAAGGCTCCATATCTTTATTTTCTCTTCTTTCTCTTTCTCAAAGAAAGGAAGGTTCCCTCGCCCACAAGTTTGCCGGGAGGAAAGGAGAAGATAATGGTGTGGACCAAGCGTCGCTCAAGGAAGTCTAGCCTTACGGGAAGCAAACGACAGAAAAGCTAAGTTGCTAAAGTTTGAGCAATCAGTTTTAAAAATTTTAAGTTATCTTCCTCGAACGACCGTACTTTGTATGGAAAACCTGTGCGCGGAGGAACCAACTCGTAGCTAGTTGCGCCCTTACTTTGTTTCGAGTCCGCTCAACAACTTAAGTGAGCTGTGATTGCGCCCTTACTTTGTTTCGAGTCCGCTCAACAACTTAAGTGAGCTGCGATTGCGCCCTTACTTTGTTTCGAGTCCGCTCAACAACTTAAGTGAGCTGCGACTAGTTGCGACAAGGTTTCTTGTCGGTGGCGGCACCGCCAAAGAAGCTCTTGACGTCCGCACTTAAGCGCTCATGACCCAGTGCCTGCGCGACAAGTTCCCTAAAAGCGTAGGGCAAAAACATACAAAGGAAGGAATCAAGTAAAGGAAATAACATAGCAATTGCTATCCGAAATAGAGTTATATTAAAAGATAGCTTGTCGCAGCTCTAATAGATTGTTCTCATAACATGACCAGCAGCGGCAAGAAAAAGAGAAAGCCTAATCTACGCCGACCGCCGGGGGCTCTCAAGGAAGCAAAGGATGCTGCCGCTGCCGAGGATCGTGATCGGCGTCAGCGCCTGGCGCTCCTGCGGCCTCGGGGCCGTCGGTCACGATCGCGGACCCCTCGCCCGGCTTCTGCGGCGGCAGCTTTGGCGGCCTCTTGTTGGCAGGCTCGTCGGCCAGCTTCTTCTTCGATGGCGGCGGCATCGTCGATGTGCAGCAGCGTCCTCCTCATGGCGACCTCGGTCTCCATTGGCTCTGTGGCGGATGGATCTGACCGGAAAATGAAGAAAAGTCAAGCAAATATTCAAAAGAAGATCGGAAGAAGAAGAGCACAAGGAAAGTTTTCAAGCAAGAGGATTACATGCTAGGGTCTGCGATCATGGTCTCCGCCACTGGGGATCGCTGGTGTTGTCCCTTGCCGAGAGCTCTCCCTTGCGGAGAACTGCCCCTTGCGGAGAAGTCTCCCTTGCGGAGAACGCAGCTCCTTGCCGGGAATCCTCCCTTGGCGGTGTAGTCGAAGCAGAAGGCATGTCAGGAGCGGCTTCAAGGCACTCCCGGTAAGGCTGCTCTGCTCCTACACAAATCAGCAGTCAGATATCAGCAAAGAAAGGGCACCCATGCGCGCCAAACAGCAGGAAGTAAACCATATACTTACGCTCGGGGCTGCGCTGGGGCTCTGTGTCTCCGTGCCTGTTTTGGGCCTGGCCCAACAGCTTCGGCACCGTGTGGCCCAGGCCGGGGCTCTGTCGGTGTACTAGAGTAGGGGTACCCTAGTATCCCGAACTTGTGCACGCAGGCGATTGCAGCCCTCATGCGGCAAGGCTTACGGGTGACCGCCAAGGTCCTCCGTGTTTCCTTTGGAGCCATTCAACAACAAAGTATTCAAGCCAAGGAGACAAGGCCCCGGCAAGAGGAGCTTGCCGGAAGGCCACCCAAGGCACCTAGGAGACAAGGCCCGGCAAGAGGAGCTTGCCGGGAAGGCCCGAGGAGCGACAAGCTTCCGGACGCGACAAGACAACAACCGCGGCAAAGGCGCTTGCCGCAGACTACCACTCTGTACTGCGCTCCGACATCCACTAACGTGTCGCATACAGGACCTTTCGGTAGCGTGGCAAGAGGTCGTGCGGCCCGGTAGGGAGCGTGGTGGCAAGCGGCTGACAAGATTGCCATCGTGGCAGCGGTGGCGCCCTGGCGGTCCCTTTACGCCTTTATTAGGCGGCGTGAGCAGGCATTTAATGCCTTTGTCCCCTGCCGTCGAGTTAGGTATGATACCTTTGTACAAGTAGCTGTACCAATCACTCCTTTTCCATTTTACCCTTGTCTACGTTGCCACAGCCTGGAGACCCCTTTAGCATATAAAAGGAGGCCCATGCATAGCGTAGGGGGGGCTCGACCTCACTGTTGGGTCTCGTTAGCAGCTTGTGTGTCTTTGTAGCACCAGTAGCTCTGAGCAAGAACTCAATACACTCGGACATGCAACAGTAGGAGTGTTATCTCTCGGAGAGCTCCGAAGCTGGGTAAACCGCTCGTGTGCTTCGCCTCGATCTGCTCTTCGTGCGACCTCCGCCCCCCGCCGAACCGAAAGGGGCTCGGTCCGCCGGTCCCATAGGTGTTCGTGGGCCAGATCAGCCTCCCCGACAGTGGTTGTTTTGAGGAAGGTATATGTTGGGTGTATGATACCGGCGAAAAGTGCGCGGTATTAGAGAGGCTAGCAATGGTGGAAGGAAGATAGTGCGTATAATCCATGGACTCAACATTAGTCATAAAGAACTCATATACTTATTGCAAAAAATCTACAAGTTATCAAAGCAAAGTATTACGCGCATGCTCCTAGGGGGATAGATTGGTAGGAAAAGACCATCGCTCGTCCCCAACCGCCACTCATAAGGAAGATAGTCAATAAATAAATCATGCTCCGACTTCATCACATAACGGTTCACCATAGGTGCATGCTACGGGAATCACAAACTATAACACAAGTATTCCTCAAATCCACAACTACTCAACTAGCATGACTCTAATATCACCATCTTCATATCTAAAAACAATTATCAAGCATCAAACTTCTCATAGTATTCAACACACTCATAAGGAAAAAAAATTACAAGTCCTGGATGCCTATTACTTTAGGACTAATTTTTCAATTTAAGAAAATTACCATGTTGTTTTGTAGGACTCTCAAAATAATATAAGTGAATCATGAGAGAACAATAGTTTCTATAAAACAAATCCACCACCGTGCTCTAAAAGATATAAGTGAAGCAATAGAGCAAAAACTATATAGCACAAAATATATAAGTGAAGCACATAGAGTATTCTAATAAATTCTGAATCATGTGTGTCTCTCTCAAAAGGTGTGTACATCAAGGATGATTGTGTGAAACTAAAAATCAAAGAATCAAATCATACAAGACGCTCCAAGCAAAACACTAATCATGTGGTAAATAAAAATATAGCTCCAAGTAAAGTTACCGATGGAAGTAGACGAAAGAGGGGATGCCTTCCGGGGCATCCCCAAGCTTTAGCTTTTTGGTGTCCTTAGATTATCTTGGGGTGCCATGGGCATCCCCAATATTAGGCTCTTGCCACACCTTGTTCCATAATCCATCAAATCTTTTACCCAAAACTTGAAAACTTCACAACACAAAACTTAACAGAAAATCTCGTGAGCCCCGTTAGCGAAAGAAAACAAAACACCACTTCAAGGTACTGTAATGAACTCATTCTTTATTTATATTGGTGTTAAACCTACTGTATTCCGACTTATCTATGGTTTATAAACTATTTTATTAGCCATAGATTCATCAAAATAAGCAAACAACACACGAAAAACAGAATCTATCAAAAACAGAACAGTGTGTAGTAATCTGTAACTAACTCAAACTTCTGGAAATCAAAAAAATCTAACAAAATAGGAAGACCTAGACAATTTGTTTATTGATCTGATTCAATTGGAAGCAGTATTTTCTCACGTTCTGGTGATTTTTAACAATTGTTTTCGTGAACATAAAGTTTCTGGAATTTTCAGCAAGATCAAATAACTATCATCCAAGAAGATCCTATAAGTTTAACTTGGCACAAACAATAATTAAAACATAAAAACAAGTCTAACCATAGGCTAGATCAAATATTTATTCCTAAACAGAACCAAAAGGCAAAAAACTAAAATAAAATTGTGTTACCTCCCAACAAGCGCTATCGTTTAACGCCCCTAGCTAGGCATAATGATTTCAATGACGCTCACATGAAAGACAAGAATTGAAGTGCAAAAAGAGCATCATAAAACATGTGACAAACATATTTAAGTCGAACATACTTCCTATGCATAGGCGTTTTATAAGCAAACAAATTATCATAGCACGCAAAAATTAGCATATGCAAGGAAGAAGAAAGAGACGATAGCAATCTCAACATGACGAGAGGTAATTTAGTAAGATAAAAATTTCTATAACCATATTTTCCTCTCTCATAATAATTACATGTAGGATCATAGGCAAATTCAACAAAATAGCTATCACATAACATATTCCCAACACGATCCACATGCATGCGGAGTTGACACTCTTCCAAAATAGTGGGATTATCATTAACTAAAGTCACGACCTCTCCAAACCCACATGTAGGAACATTCTCCAAATATGTGGGAGCTAAAGTCGACACTCTTCCAAACCCACTCTCAATATTATTGCAAACACTATTATCAATCTCATATTCATCATGGGGCTTAAGTAAATTTTCAAGATCATAAGAAGAATCACCCCAATCATGTTCATTGCAAAAAGTAGTAGACATAGCAAAATTAGCATCCCCAAGCTTAGGGTTTTGCATATTATTAGCACAATTGACATCAAGAGAATCTCTAGTAAAATCATTGCAATCATGCTTTTTATTCAACGAGCTATTGTGAATCTCTTCATAAATTTCTTCATCACAATTTTCAGATTCACAAATTTCAAGCAAAATTTCATAAAGATAATCTAGTGCACTCAAATCACTAGAAATTGGGTCATCATAATTGGATCTCTTAAAAAGATTAGCAAGGGGATGAGGATCCATAAACTTTTAGCAAGCGAATATGCAAGCAAAAATAAGGCACATGGCAACACAAGATTGAACGGAAGGAGGCCGAAGAAAACAACAAAGGTGAAGTGGGGGAGAGGAAAACGAGAGGCAAATGGCAAATAATGTAATGCGAGGGATAAGAGTTTGTGATGGGTACTTGGTATGTCTTGACTTGACTTGGCGTGAATCTCCTCGGCAACGGCGCCAGAAATCCTACTTGCTACCTCTTGAGCACTGCGTTGGTTTTTCCTTGAAGAGGAAAGGGTGATGCAGTAAAGTAGCGTAAGTATTTCCCTCGGTTTTTGAGAACCAAGGTATGAATCTAGTAGGAGATCACGCACGAGTCCCTCACACCTACACAAACAAATAAGAACCTCGCAACCAACGCGATAAAGGGGTTGTGAATCCCTCAACAGTCACTTACGAGATTGGGATCAGATAGATATGATAAGATAATATTTTTGGTATTTTTATGATAAAGATGCAAAGTAAAATAAAAGGCAATAAAAATAACTAAGTGTTGGAAGATTAATATGATGGAAAATAGACCCGAGGGCCATAGGTTTCACTAGTGGCTTCTCTAAAGAGCATAAGTATTATGGTGGGTGAACAAATTACTGTTGAGCAATTGATAGAATTGAGCATAGTTATGAGAATATCTAGGTATGATCATGTATATAGGCAGCATGTCCGCGACAAGTAGACCGAAACAATTCTGCATCTACCACTATTACTCCACACATCGACCGCTATCCAACATGCATCTAGAGTATTAAGTTCATAAGAACAGAGTAATGCTTTAAGTAAGATGACATGATGTAGAGGGATAAACTCATGCAATATGATATAAACCCCATCTTTTTATCCTCGATGGCAACAATACAATACGTGCCTTGCCGCCCCAGATGTCAATGTGAAAGGACACCACAAGATTGAACCCAAAGCTAAGCACTTCTCCCATTGCAAGAAAGATCAATCTAGTAGGCCAAACCAAACTGATCATTCGAAGAGACTTGCAAAGATAACCAATCATACATAAAAGAATTCAGAGGAGATTCAAATATTGTTCATAGATAAACTTGATCATAAACCCAAATTCATCGGTCTCAACAAACACACCGCAAAAAGAAGATTACATCAAATAGATCTCCACGAGAATCGTGGAGAACTTTGTATTGAGATCCAAAGAGAGAGAAGAAGCCATCTAGCTAATAACTATGGACCCGAAGGTCTGAGGTAAATTACTCACACATCATCGGAGAGGCTATGATTTTGAAGTAGAAGCCCTCCGTGATCAATGCACCCTCCGGCGGAGCGCCGGAAAAGGCCCCAAGATGGGATCTCACGGGTATAGAAGGTTGCGGTGGTGGAATTAGGTTTTTGGCTCTGTCTCACGATAGTTTGAAGTGCGTGAGGTATATATAGGAGGAAGAAATACGTTGGTGGAGCAACATGGGCCCCATGAGGGTGGGCCAGCGCTTTGAGGGGGGTAGGGGTGCCCCCTGCCTCGTGTTCTCCTGGTTGATTTCTTGACGTGGACTCCAAGTCCTCTGGAGCACGTTTGTTCCGAAAATCACGTTCCCGAAGGTTTCATTCCGTTTGGACTCCGTTTGATATTCTTTTTCTGTGAAACACTGAAATAGGCAAAAAAACAACAATTCAGGCTGGGCCTCTGGTTAATAGGTTAGTCCCAAAAATAATATAAAAGTGTATAATAAATCCCGTTGATCATCCAAAACAGAATATAATATAGCATGGAACAATAAAAAATTATAGATACATTGGAGACGTATAACGCGGCGGTTGATGGAATTAATTGAAGTTACACACAAGCCGACATGGCGTGCGAACAGGCAGAAGCTATACCATCAGGCCTACAATATGGGTCTAGTAGACATGACATCTAGTTGGTCCCGCATAGTTCTCGAGAACTCTTAGGGGGCCTGCAGTCGTTTATCCACCGGGCAAGCCAGCAACCCCAGGCCGTTCGCACGCCCTACTTGTCCCCGTCTTCTAATAGTACAGTACCTTACAACAGTTCGCTCCCAGTCGTCCCATCCTTTCACATTACGGCAGTTCCACTAATCCTAACCCTCCTCCCAAATCCATGGCGTCCCAAATCTCCATGATCGGCGGCGAGTACAACGTTAGAACCATCACCGGCAATGAGTTCAACGTCATCTACACCCGTTCTTTCGCAACGGTGAAAGAATGCCTTGCTCGCTTCAAACGCATGTTCGAAAACTCAAAGGATGAGTGGGTCGCTGGGCTAGATGTTGAGTACACCACAGTCCTGGGAAGCGAGAAGAAACTAAAGGAGGTAGAGAAGAAGAAGCCCGCTGTGATCCAGGTTTGCGTGGATGACTTATGCTTGCTCTACCACATATGCCATGCCGACGTTGAGTGCGAGGAATTTAAGAAGTTCCTCAAGGGCGGCCGAGTCAAATTCATTATTGTAGACTTTAGGAACGACAAGGAAATCCTGGGTCGGATAGGCCTCGTTGTAGGCCATCCCTTCGATCTCCAGAAGGAAAGCCTAGTGTCCTCCTCTCAGCCTTCAATGCTGACCCTGGCAGCAGCCATGATTGATCGTTCGTACGCTAAACTGAAGAAACCTCACCACGAGTTTCATCATGCATGTGAGTCAAAGACATTAGATGAAGATCACATCCTGTACACAGCAATGGGTGCCTACCTTTGTTTAAATATCCACAAGGGTTGGATGAAGAAGCAGAGCCCAGTGTCCGGTTCAAGAAAAGAAGCGTCGGTGAAGAGGAAGAGGAAGAGGGACGAGGACGAAGTCGAAGACGTGGACTCCGAGTAGGTGGCAGTGCCATCGCTCATGCAGGTTCTACTGCAGTGTCAAGCGGACTAGTTGCTTAGTTTATTTTCAAGGGTGTGTTGTGCTGAGGCCCCAACAGAACTATGTTTATGTTCTTTCTCGTTATTTGAACTCTTTAGTACATACAGTAGTACTAGTACTATGTCTTACTAATGTTCTTCTTGCAGTTGGTACTACTGCTAGTATCTTCGTGTTCCTACTATAGTTAATACGTTCGTACTAGTAGTATAATTTGGGTCAGTCGATTTGTGAAAGAAGTTCGACGGAGTGAAGGAAGAAGATGGCAGGGTTCCCATGATCTATCTTATGAGTGTTGGGTGTGGAATGCAGTTCGCCGGAAGAAAATGGATCGTGCCCGGGGTTAAACGGATGGCAGGGGTGGGGGAGCATGGCGGTGGAAGGCGGTTCAGGGGAGGGTGCGGCAGCGGCGGCAGGCGGTTAGGCGTGTGGCGGGCTAAGAAGATGAACCATGCATCTATTTCGGAGGTTGAAGAAGCCCTTCTAGCCATCCATGTTGCATCAAACGGCTCACAAGAGTCGACTGACCCAAATTGCTCCTTCAGATTGCAGGATCCACGTGGCATTCAAGGTCTCGAAGGTATATTCCGCGTCCGCACCCGGTTTGCGGGCTCGACGCGCGCGCGGCCGCCTTCCACCGCGACAGCTACCATGCGCGCCTCCTCCGCGCGGGCGGAGACGACAATGACACGCTAGTTCCTCCTCGCCGGCGTGCTGGAGCACGCGCTCGTCCTGCTCTTCATACGATGCGTGCATAGACGCGGCTCCACCAGCTGCTCGCGTGCTTGGCAGCGCTGCGGCATCGCGAGGAGGGACTGCAGACGACGTGAGCGGGCGAGCCTTCGGCTTGGCGGCGACACGGCGGTGATGTGAGAGAAATTGTTGGCCGGAGCAGGCGGGCGCCGGTCTGCATGCGCAACGGCGGCGGCGACATATTGATGAGTGTGCGTATGGGAGCTTAGTTTAGTTTTATATAGGGTTGGTCAAACTTAAAAGAAAACCGTACTAGTACATGTAAACATTAGACTTAGGCAGCGCTTTTATTAGTTACCACAGCCACGATACGGAATCCTGTGCAAGCGTGTGAACCGCGGCCGCGCGGTCGATCGAACGGTGCGTCACCGTGTCGCGCTCGAAGGACATCCACCGAACCTTTTTGTATGTGTGAAAACAATCCCAGAATATTACTCAATTTTTTTTCCGGGAAAAGTTCTTGACGCTACAATATTTCCATATATTTGAATTTAGCTCCAGTTCTTGTTTATTTGGATTTGGACATTTTAGGTGCACCCTATTTTTTTAATACTGATTTTGTGTGTGTGACTGAGAGAGAACATGTGTATGTGTCCATATGTGTGTTGTTGCGGAAGGGCAATGTGGAGACAGGGTGCGTGCGATAGAGACATAGAGAGGTGTGAATGTGCAAATGATCATGCATGAGTGAGACATAGACAGATGCCAATATGTTGTGTATACATGAGAGAACGGTCTTCCATTTTACTTGTGTGTGTGTGTGTGTGTGAGGAGCATCCGTAACACAACAACCATCTCTCTCGATTCGTCCGTCCCTCGCACGATCGCATGTAACACATGCATCAACGCGCACATTTTGACACCCTCACCCGGCCCCTGCCCACCTCAAGGCCCGCACATCGCTCTCTATCTCGCACGCACAATCTCTTCGTGAATACCCTATTTAGCAAGTAGTTTTCCATCACATACACACACATTTCTCTCCTTAGGTTTGTTTTCTCTCAATATCTGACACACACACACACACACACACACAACACACAGCACACACACACCCCCTCCCCCGAGCACACAATTCATCCCCATCCAAGGTAATATGGCGACCACTCTCGCTTGTGCTTCTCTACACCCCAGCATGCACAACACCCCAATCTTCAAAGAGGGCATCGAGGAGATCGAAGACGGCGACCACACTGCGCTAGAGAATGCGGGGCCATTTGGAAGCAGGATGATGTGAAGACGGTTGACTGACTCCTCCCCCACCCTCTCTCTCTCTCGCACAAAATTACCAATCCCTCTCTCCCCTTTCAAATTTATCAATCCCTGAACCCACGAGATCCTTCCCCTCTCGTCCATGTTTTTCCAGCTCTCTCATCAAACTTGTTGTCTCTTCTCCTTCCACATGTACAGAATCCGGATGCACACGCATCTCACGTATATTACATGTCTCCATCTTTCTCACAGACCTAACTTCGTCCTCTCTCTTTCTCTCTCTATCTCCCTATCTACATTTACGTTAGGTTTGTCTCCTACTCTCTCATCCACATACATACAATCTTTCCGCCCTTCTCTGCTCCATCTTCGCAAGCTCTCTCTGCACGTTTCATTCACACATTGTGATATGTTCAAAATGATGCTTTTATAATGGCTGGTGTAGAGTTATTGTTGGTTTTGTTGCATCCTACAAAGTAATAACTATGAAATGCATTTTGATTGTCATTTGACTGGGATTATGCGAGTTGAGCATGTTGTGAAGTACTATAGACCTCGTATACATCTTGGAATTCGACAATGATTGTAACTATTGAATTGTATAGACCATTACATTCAAGTCAGTAGCCTATTATATTTATTCACAATTTCAACAAATGATTAATTCACTACATACTAAGAAAACAAATGTGTACACCCTCCGTTTTTATTTAAGTCTGCGTATTAGCATTGGTCAAAGTCAAATTTGTAAACTCTCATAAAGTTTATAACAAAAAATATTAACATGTACAATAACAAATAAATACCATTAGATTCATTATTGAATGTACTTTCACATCATACATATCTGTTATGGTAAATGTTTATATTTTTCTATGAACTTGGTCAAACTTTAGGAAGTTTAACTTCGATCAAACCTAATATGCAGAGTTTACTAGTACTACTCGCTAGTTGCTTAGCCGAATCACCCAACATGCCACATGGGGAGTTCAGTGTCACAAAATTTTGAGGTCGGCGGGAAAATCTCCCGCGACCCTGATTCGAGTAGTGGGAAGTTACCATCATAGCCTTCGGAACAAGCCTACAGATGACGGTTGGTAGGGGGTTCTTTTCGTAACTTCAGGTTCATCCTACCCAGCCAACCACACCCTGGCACCCAGAGTAGTACACCTGAATACTCCCCATTTTCTATCCCTGCCGCAAAATAGACTTCTCCACGGCACCACAGCCATCGTGCTCCTCCCCTTCTACACCGGCGCACTCGTCCACCACAGCGCATCTGCCTCATCGATGATCTCGTACACCGCACTAGAGCCGGTCCACCGTTGTCATCGTACACGGAGCCTCTTCCCCGTCACCGTCTTCCATGGTCTCGGATCTGATTCTCGGAAGCCGATGCCGAGCGCAGAAGCACCACCGTCGTGGACAATGAACTGACTCCCGTTGCCGACCATGACTCACAGAGGCCGCCACAACCATCGTTCTCCTCCTCGATTGGTAATGTGTGTATTGAATCACTTAGCAGTACATGTGCAGTTCCAATTTTGTTCATACCCACCCTTCAAATTTCCTGGGTGCTATTGTTCTCGTAAAAGTAATTGGTTATAACCTCCATTGTCCAACAGAATGTCAGCTTATAATTGTACGTCGCTCCTGTATCACGCTGTGCTTTGGTAGGTATTTCATCTGCAACCAGTAGTGTGGCAAATGATGGATAGTTTTTTAGAAGTAGCAAGATGCCCATGCGTTGCATGCATCAAGATGCATTTGTATGAGTAGTTTATCTTGTGGGAGAAAAAGATGAATGAGGGAATGCCTTATTTGCAAATGCAGAGAGGGGTGTGGGTATCTTTTTGCAAAATTGCCACTGTTTCCTTCCTATCCGTCGGATATAAATCAGATGGCCTATATTGCAGGATGGCAGGAACACCATCATAACCAACTCTGTTTTTTATAAGAGTAGTGAAAAAGTAGAGAAAACAAATAGAGAGTAGAGAAGTAGAGATAAATATTAAATATAAAATAAATATAACAGTAGAGAAGAGAGTAGAGATAGCAGAGACGTCAGGAAAGGATTGCGCGCGCGGGGGAAAAAGCGGCCGGGCGTGCGCTAGTTTTGGCGCGCGGCGTCCGACGCGCTTTATAAAATCCAACGCCCTCCCACCGCTCTGTGCCTTGCCACCGCTCTTTCCCCACTCTCTGCCTCGCCACTGCTGTCTCCCCGCTCTTTCTCGCCTCGCCACCACCGCACCACCATGCCGCCGCGTCGCCGGGAAACTTGAGGATACCGCGGCGTCCGCGCGCGCCCCTCCAGCAGCTTCTTCGCCGAGATCCGGTTCCGCGGGATGCGCCTCGGCCTCGGCAATTTCGACACCGTCAACGAGGCCGCCCACTTGTACAACGCGGCGGCGTGGCGCCTCCGATGGCCTCATAGAACATTGAACTTCCCCAACGTGCCGACGCGGGAGCGGGCATAGGAGCTCGCGCCTCTGCCGCGGCTTATCACCGACGAGGATCGTTGCGACAACCGAAGGCGGGAGCACCGTCTCGGCATCGCCGAGATGGACGAGGAAGTCATGGCGCTGTGGCGCCAACGCTTCCCGCAGGACATCATCAACGAGCGCGAGTTCTACGAGCAAAGGAGGGCGGAGAGGGATAAGAGGAGGGTGGAGCGAGCCGCCTATCGCGAGGACAAGCGTGGTAGCGGACGCTCAATTCAACATGAGGCTAGGAGCAGTGTCGCCCTGGGAATCCGACGACGATTGGTATCTTCACGCCTACAGTCAGACGTCAGAGGAGGACATCACCGAGGAGAAGTCGAACGACGAGGAGTAGTTGAATAATCTATTTTTTAATCTATCTATGGTGAGAACTATCCTCTACTCTCTATCTCTACTTGTCGATCTCAGCACTGTAAACGCTTTTTTAAAGCACCGTGCGTTGCGGTTCTGTTGGAGATGCTCTAACATGGTAGACGAGTGCTTTAATGTTGCCCACAAGATGCGCTAGTATTACTAGTAGTATGTTTTTCATGCCATTTTGAGATTTTAAAACCACGAGTGCGAACATGCAGAGGAGCAATGAAGACCAAAGACGGGATACTGGGGACATCTTCAAGGAGCGTGGCAAGTTAAAGAGGAGCTGCACCAAAGCTGTAAAACGAGCTTTGGTAAGTAACACCCTTTCAATTACTTTTGTTTAGCCTCGTGTTCTTCGATGTGTATATGTTGTAGTTTCTGTTTCTCTTAAGCCTCGTGTTCTTCGATGTGTCATAAGAAGAGTCTTAATCGTCCTAATGCTTTCGTTTTAGCTTGATGTAGGAAGTGGGTGTTCTCACCTTGTAGTACATTTTATATATTTTTTCCTTTTGAATTCACTTCTCCCAGTTCTGTTTATCTGGCTTCTACTAAATGGATCTGGGTTGCTCTGATTAATTATCTAAAAAAGAAGTAACTTCATGTCAGGATGCAGTTCCTGCGAGGAGGGACGTATGGTCAACCTCGAGATCATGTTTCCAGAATGAGGCTGGATTACCCACAAGGTGCCAGTTCCCTAATGATGTTGGATTAGACAAAAGGTGCAAATTCCCAGATGATGCTAGATTACACACAAGCCAGGTGGAGTAAATCGGCTATTCGTGTCCTCGTGGCTCTAGTAAAGGCTAAAAGAAAGCATGCAGAAGCCCTTGAGAATGTAGCTGAGTTCCTGAAGAAGCGAAAAGAGCAATCAGATGCTCTCTTCACCCATGCCAAAGAAGAGATGGAAGAAGCCAGAAATAAGCTAGCAGAGCTAGAGTAGGCTAGGCGTCTCCAGCTATCTAAAACTGTTGTCAATACAAAATTTCCTTTATAGTAGCTAGGTTCGAATGTTTATCCAGTCAGCATGCCTGTTGTGATGTCCGTGCATCTACTGATGTGGCACAAAATATTTTTTTTCGGGTCATGTAATAACAGCAATTACTTTCCAAACAATAATAGACGAAGCATTGGACATGGTATAGTTCACGCGCAAGCCCGGCATTCCAAGTTCAACTTCCACATCAAACTCATGTTCACAGATATCTCCACATTCATACATAATGTCCACAACCATGATTCACTTCAAAGCCAAATTTTTTTTGAGGAGAGTTATGAATAAAGAAAAACCTCTAGTTCATGCTACCAGTGCGAGCACAACACGTCAAGACCATGCGTAATTAATTATATTTTGGCCATTTTGTGTTCTAAAATGCCGGCCGGCTCATGAAGGGCGTGTTTCCGGCCTTGTGTGATTCAATGAAGGCAGGCGGGGCAGTCTGAAGCCGGTTGCATGCGGCGAGGAGGCGTGTTCAGCCGAGCCTGCAGCGAGTGGGGCCCTCTTGGCCGGCGCGCCAGTTCAATGCCTGCGCTATGAGAGGTGGCGTCCCTGTGAGAGCAATCACTCCCTCCTGTCCTTTTTTGTTTGCGTATAACAAAATATCATTTTCCATTCACATTTTACAAGTAAAATTCATGGAAAAACTTTGACCCAAAATACGATGGGGACTAGTAAACCAGAACGGAGGTAGTATTTTTTTAATCAAAGAAGGGTTTCCCCCTTCTGATTTTCATTACTGAAAACCAACATATAAATCTAAACATAGTATTTGCCCTAGAACTACCAGGTTCAACATCTCGCAACATAAACCCATACAACCATACGCCAAGGAGGTACGTAGTACTATGAATTCCATTTTCGCTCCATACCAATCGTTCTAAAAACTACTTAGTACTTATAACACGCCATTGAAAATCAGAACTCTTAACCCCGCTAAAAATGATATTTTAAACGTGGCTACTCGATCTATGGCAACTGGCGAGCCACCGCCTCCAAGTCGTTCACCTGTGGTCCCGACCATCAACTCCTACGGATCAAATTATCACGCGAGCTGACTATTCCTACAAAGGTGCGCTCCACCACGTACCCGGTACCCGTGAAGGCAGCAATCGTGGACCTAGGGTTTTACGTTTTTTTGTTAATGTTGCCTTTACGCAACACTCGTGTGTGCGAGATAGCGAGAGACCGACTGCGTGCGTGCGCCTCTTCTCTTCGTATATGTACTCCACCGTTTGTCTGGTGTCCAAAAAATTATAATAACTACTAGCAATGTGCCAATGCGTTGCCACACGGTCTGAGTAGATTAATACATATTCACCGATTTCATAGAAAAAAAGTCTAGCTTTGAAATACGTATATCACTAAAAAATTGTTATGTTTCACCCAAAATAAATTCCTTTGGCGGTTTTGATGAGATAAGGGAGGAATGTTGTTGGTTTCAAGATTCGAGAGGTGGTATATGTATAATTTCTACTCTTACTAGCAAGATGCATGGAACATCAAGATATTGTGGGAGAAAAGGATGAACGAGGGAAGGCCTTATCTGCAAATGTGGAGAGGAGTGCGGGTAAATTGCCATATTTTGTTCATGTCCGCTAGATATAAATCGGACGACCTATATTGCAGGATGGTAGGCCCACCATCGTCACCAACTCTGTTTTTTTATCCCTACTCTTATAAAAAGCATAGTCGGTGATGATCGTGTGCCTGCCATCCTACAATATAGGCCGTCCGATCTATATCCGACGGATAAGAAGGAAACTATGGCAATTTTGCAAAAAGATACCCACACCCCTCTCCACACTTGCAAATAAGGCCTTCCCTTGTTCTTCCTTTTCTCCCACAAGATAAACTACTCATACAAATGCATCTTGATGTTTCGTGCAACACACGGGCATCTTGCTAGTTGTTGCAAAAAGCCCATGTGTGTGTGAGAGAGAGGGAGAGAGGAGGAGGACAAAGTGCATGTGTGACAAAGACATAAAGAGTGTGTGTGCGAGAGGTATCCGCTTAAAATGAGGCGATAGTGTGTGTGTGTGCACGATCAAGAGGGTGTGTCTCAAGAAGGGAAGAAAAATCTACATAGATACAAGGAGCGGGAGAGAGACATGTATGAGATAGTAGAAGCACGAGTGTGCGGGTGTATAAACCTATCCAGAGGCTAGTTGATAAATGTTTGTGAGAGAAATATGAGTCGGGGGTGCGAAAGCGAGAGTTTTGTTTGTGTGAGAGAGAAACAGTAGTCGGGAAGGGGAGTGGAAGCAGGAGTTGTGTGTGTGAGAGAGAGAGAGGGGGGGAGTTTGTCTGATCGGTAAACAAATGAATAATGTCAGTCTGGGATGGTGACGAAAAGGAGACCGCAACAAATGTTGTGTCTACAGGAGAGAGAGAGTAATTTTAGTGGTATGATACATATCTAGAGACATATAGGGTGTGTGAGAGAATCCCATAGAGAGAAAGACAAAGTGAAAGACGAGTGGAGACTGTGTGTGTGTGGCGGTGAAAAAGAAAGCTTAGGTACCTAGTGATACGAGAGAACGGTAGAGACGTGAGAGATAATGAAAACCGTGTAATGTATAATGATAGGGAGAGTGTGACACTTCTCAAGGGAGTCATCAAGAGACCATGTTTGCGAGGATAGGAGAAACATGAAGTGAGCGTGCGGGTGAGTGATACGTCTCCAACGTATCTATAATTTTTTATTGCTCCGTGCTATATTATCTACTGTTTTAGACAATATTGGGCATTATTATCCACTTTTATATTATTTTTGGGACTAACCTATTAACCGGAGGCCCATCCCAGAATTGCTGTTTTTTGCCTATTTCAGTGTTTCGAAGAAAAGGAATATCAAACGGAGTCGAAATGGAATGAAATCTACTGGAGAATTTATTTTTGGAAGGAAAGCTACCGATAAAACTTGGAGTGCACGCCAGGGGAGTCCTGGGCTGCCCACGAGGGTGGGGGGTGCGCCCACCCCCCTAGGACGCGCCCCCTGCCTCGTGGACAACCCAGAGGTCCACCGACGTACTTCCTTCACCCATATATATCCACGTACCCTAAAACTTCTGAGGAACAGAATAGATCGGGAGTTCTGCCGCCGCAAGCCTCTGTAGCCACCAAAAACCAATCGGGACCTGTTCGGCACCTGAGGAGGGGGAACCATCACCGGTGGCCATCTTCATCATCCCGGTGCTCTCCATGACGAGGAGGGAGTAGTTCACCCTCGGGGCTAAGGGTATGTACTAGTAGCTATGTGTTTGATCTCTCTCTCTCTCTCTCTCTCTCTCTCTCTCTCTCGTGTTCTTGATTTGGCACGATCTTGATGTATCGCGAGCTTTGCTATTATAGTTGGATCTTATGTTTCTTCTCCCCCTCTTCTCTCCTGTAATGGATTGAGTTTTCCCTTTGAAGTTATCTTATCAGATTGAGTATTTAATGACTTGAGAACACTTGATGTATGTCTTGTCGTGCGTATCTGTGGTGACAATGGGATATCACGTGATTCACTTGATGTACGTTTTGGTGATCAACTTGCGGGTTCCGCCCATGAACCTATGCACAGGGGTTGGCACACGTTTTCGTCTTGATTCTTCGGTAGAAACTTTGGGGCACTCTTTGAGGTTCTATGTGTTGGTTGAATAGATGAATCTGAGATTGTGTGATGCATATCATATAATCATACCCACGGATACTTGAGGTGACATTGGAGTATCTAGGTGACATTAGGGTTTTGGTTGATTTGTGTCTTAAGGTGTTATTCTAGTACGAACTCTAGGGCTGTTTGTGACATTTATAGGAATAGCCCAACGGATTGATTGGAAAGAATAACTTTGAGGTGGTTTCGTACCCTACCATAATCTCTTCGTTTGTTCTCCGCTATTAGTGACTTTGGATTGACTCTTTGTTGCATGTTGAGGGATAGTTATATGATCCAATTATGTTATTATTGTTGAGAGAACTTGCACTAGTGAAAGTATGAACCCTAGGCCTTGTTTCCTATCATTGCAATACCGTTTATGCTCACTTTTATCACTTGCTACCTTTCTGTTTTTATATTTTCAGATTACAAAAACCTATATCTACCATCCATATTGCACTTGTATCACCATCTCTTCATGAACTAGTGCACCTATACAATTTACCATTGTATTGGGTGTGTTGGGGACAAAAGAGACTCTTTGTTATTTGGTTCTGAGGTTGCTTGAGAGAGACCATCTTCATCCTACGCCTCCCACGGATTGATAAACCTTAGGTCATCCACTTGAGGGAAATTTGCTACTGTCCTACAAACCTCTGCACTTGGAGGCCCAACAACGTCTACAAGAAGAAGGTTGTGTATTAGACATCAAGCTCTTTTCTGGCGCCATTGCCGGTGAGGTTAGTGCTTGCAGGTATATCTTTAGATCTTGCAATCGAATATTTTTGTTTCTTGTTTTAGAACTAGTTTAGTTTATAAAAGAAAACTACAAAAAATGGAATTGAGTTTGTCTCATACGCTTCACCTTTTTAATATCTTTCATGAGTACGATGGAAAGGAAAATTGTGCCGAAGTGTTAGAAGAAGAATGCATTTAAATGTTTGGCACTAAATCTTTGAATGATGAGCATGATTGCAATGTTGTTATTATGAACTCCTTGAATATCCATGGTACTAATGATGATTGCACTAGTTATGATGAAAATATCTCCTATAAACATGTCAATTTTTGTGGAGTACATTGGGTTTGCAAGTATACACAAAATAGGGAAGATAGATATTGCAAGAGGCATAAGTACTTAGAAACTAAATTGTTGCAAGAAAGTCTTGATGATTGCTTATTTGAAAGATTCAATATTTTTCACGCCTTGTGAACTTTGCAATGAACATGGTCATTTGAAGCTCTAATGCTATTTGTTTCATGATCAAGTCGTGTCCAAATATTGTGATAATTTGATTACCCTTGAGCATCATAAAGAGCTTAGCCTTCTTTTGGGGTATGAAGAAATGAAGCGATATAGCGAGGGTATTCCAAAATTTAATCTTGATAGAATTCTTGATTTTGATCTAGAGAAGATTTATATGTATTGTGCGGTGAATTGTATTGAAAATCCTTATATTGCTAATTACCAAAAGAAAAGAAAACAAATAGAGGATGAAGAGACTACTAATGAAAGGGAAGAGACTTCCCAATATCCTCCTATTATTTCTTATGATGAATGAGGTAACGAGGAGGAGCCTTCCATTCAACCAATCTCATTAATAAGGAGCTCCAAAAATAGGATTGAACCCACACATGATGTGGTGAAGAAGAAGAAAAGAAAAAGTAAGAGAGGTAAAAGGGTATCTCTCCCAAATAATGTTGCTCCTATTATTGTTATGCCTCATGAAAATGAATCAAAAATAATTGTGGAAGATGATGCACTTGATGATGATCTCGTTATGCCTATTGCTTGTTGTGATGATTATGATTGGGAAGATAATGATACTTGTTATGATCTTGAAAATCTTTTTGGCACTTGCTTGGAAAAAATATGATAATTGCTATACTATTGGTGCTATCCATACTATTAATGATGAGAGTGATTATGCTTATGATATGAAAAGGCCCAAGCTTGGGGAAGCTATGTTTGATGAGGATGACATATTTGAGAATATATTTGCTACAATTAATGTTTGTCCCAAGCTTGGGGATGCTATGTTTAAGAATGATAATATTTTTAGCCTCTCAAGTTTTGATATGCAAAGTTGTAATGATGATAGCATGCCTTCTAACTATGATGATTATATTGATGAAAGTGGGTTTGGAAGAGTGTCAAATTTAGGAAGTAATGATCCCACTATTTTGGAGGATTTTGAATATTATAATATTTATGAAAGTGGATTTGGAGAGGTCACGACTTTATTTAGTGTTGTATCCACTATTTCGGAAGAGGTTTCAACCGATAATGATGAGAACAAAGTTGCTACTTATGATAATTATTGTGATGAAACTTATGCTATAAAAAGTAGTGATGATTATATTTATAAAACTTGTCTTGATTGTGATTACCCTTTTTCTGAACATTACTCTTTTAATGTGGAAACAATTTATAGTATTCAAGTCTCTTATGATACCCCTACTATTCCGAATGAGAAGAAATTTGCTTATGTGGAGAGTAATAAAATATCTATGCAAGTAGATCATGAAAAGAATGCTTTAGGTGCTGGTTATATTGTTGAATTCATTCATGATGCTACTGAAAATTATTATGAGGGAGGAACATATGCTTGTAGGAATTTCAATAATATCAAGTTTCCTCTCTATGTGCTTAATGTTTTGAAGTTATGTTTGTTTTGCCTTCCTATGCTAGTTGATTATTGTTCCCATAAGTTGTTTGCTCACAAAATCCCTATGCATAGGAAGTGGGCTAGACTTAAACGTTCTATTCATACTCTTCATGATGCTCTCTTTATGTTTCAATTCTTATCTTGTGAGCGTCATTGAAATCATAATGCCTAGCTAGGGGCGTTAAACGTTAACGCTTGTTGGGAGGCAACCCAATTATATTTTAGTTTATTAATTTTTGGTTCTGTTTAGTAATAAATAATCCATCTAGCTTATTTTTAGATGTGGTTTTATGTTTTGATTAGTGTTTGTGCCAAGTAGAACCTTTGGGAAGACTTGGGTGAAGTCTTTATGATCCTGCTGTAAAAAGCAGAAACTTTAGCGCTCACGAGATTAGCTAAAACTTTTTACTGGAGAGTGATATTTAGTTGATTCTTTTTTAAGATTATTAATAGACAAATTACTAAGGTCCACCAATTTATTTTATATTTTTTGGAGTTCCAGAAGTATACGTTTGATACAGATTACTACATATTGTTCTGTTTTTGACAGATTCTGTTTTTGACAGATTCTGTTTTTCGTGTGTTGTTTGCTTATTTTGATGAATCTATGGCTAGTAAAATAGTTTAAAAACCATAGAGAAGTTGGAATACATTAGGTTTAACACCAATAAAAATAAATAATGAGTCCATTACAGTAGCTTGAAGTGGTGTCTTGTTTTCTTTCACTAACGGAGCTCACGAGTTTTCTATTAAGTTTTGTGTTGTGAAGTTTTCAAGTTTTGGGTAAAGATTCGATGGACTACGGAATAAGGAGTGGCAAGAGCCTAATCTTGGGGATGCCCAAGTCACCCCAAGGTAATATTCAAGGATAGCCAAGAGCCTAAGCTTGGGGATGCCCCGGAAGGCATCCCCTCTTTCGTCTTCGTTCATCGGTAACTTTGCTTGGAGCTATATTTTTATTCACCACATGATATGCGTTTTGCTTGGAGCATCATTTTATTTTCTTTAGCTTTTCTTGCTTCTTGAATAAAATACCAAGATCTGAAATTCTTAAATGTTAGAGAATCTTCACATAGTCACATATTTATTCAACTACTCATTGATCTTCACTTATATCTTTCAGAGTAGTTTGTTGTTTGCTCTAGTGCTTCACTTATATCTTTTAGAGCATGGTGGTAGTTTTATTTTGAAGAAGTAGATGAGATCTCATGCTTCACTTATATTATTTGGGAGTCTTAAATAGCATGGTAATTTGCTTAAATAATCCTAATATGCTTGGTATTCAAGATTTGTAAAACTTTCTTTTGAGTGCATTGAATACTAAGAAAAGTTTGATGCTTGATAATTGTTTTGAGATATGAAGATGGTGATATTAGAGTCATGCTAGTTGAGTAGTTGTGATTTTGAGAAATACTTGTGTTAAAGTTTGTGATTCCCGTAGCATGCACGTATGGTGAACCATTATGTGATGAAGTCGGAGCATAATTTATTTATTGATTGTCTTCCTTATGAGTGGCGGTCGGGGATGAGCGATGGTCTTTTCCTACCAATCTATCCCCCTAGGAGCATGCGCGTAATACTTTTCTTTGATAACTTCTAGATTTTTGCAATAAGTATATGAGTTCTTTATGACTAATGTTGAGTCCATGGATTATACGCACTTTTTCCATCCTTCCACCATTGCTAGCCTCTCTAATACCGCTTGATTTTTCGCGGTATCATACACCCACCATATACCTTCCTCAAAACAGCCACCATACCTACCTATCATGGCATTTCCATAGCCATTCCGAGATATATTGCCATGCAACTTTCCACCGTTCTGTTTATTATGACACAGTCCATCATTGTCATATTGCTTTGCATGATCATGTAGTTGACATTGTATTTGTGGCAAAGCCACCGTTCATAATTCTTTCATACATGTCACTCATGAGTCATTGCACATCCCGGTACACCACCGGAGGCATTCATATAGAGTCATATTTTGTTCTAAGTATCGACTTGTAATTCTTGAGTTGTAAGTAAATAAAAGTGTGATCATCATCATTATTAGAGCATTGTACCATTGAGGAAAGGATGATGGAGACTATGATTCCCCCACAAGTCGGGATGAGACTCCGGATGAAAAAAAGAGGCCATAAAAAAGAGAAAAGGCCCAAACAAAAACAAAATAAAAAAGTAAAAAAATGAGAAAAAAAGAGAGAAGGGGCAATGCTACTATACTTTTACCACACTTGTGCTTCAAAGTAGCACCATGATCTTCATGATAGAGAGTCTCCTATGATATCACTTTCATATACTAGTTGGAATTTTACATTATAGAACTTGGCTTGTATATTCCAATGATGGGCTTCCTCAAAATGCCATAGGTCTTCGTGAGCAAGTGAGTTGGATGCACACCCACTTAGTTTCTTTTGTTGATCTTTCATACACTTATAGCTCTAGTTCATCCGTTGCATGGCAATCCCTACTCACTCACATTGATATCTATTGATGGGCATCTCCATAGCCCGTTGATACGCCTAGTTGGTGTGAGACTATCTTCTCCTTTTTGTCTTGTAGTGACCCGACCCGAATGGATCAAGTCTCTGTGCTTTCGTGTCATCCCTGGATCGGTATGCTGACTCACACAGTACTCGAGGATTTATAACAGAGGTAAATCACATGTATAAAGTAGCGTAAATACTATTACCTCAATCCAAAAATATAGCGGAAGCAACAAGGTTGTGGATTCCCATCAACACCAACGGCAAAGTTGAGTATAGGAAATCGTAACCCTAACGTATCACTTGCTCGTCGCCTGAAAAGTCTGCAACATGAAAAGTTGCAGCCCGAAAACGGGTCAGCACATGGAATATGCTGGCAATGTAACACATAGAGAGTAATGAAAGAATAAGCTATACTACATGCATATATGGCTGGTGGAAAGCTCTATGGTTACAGTTTTATGAAAAGCCAATTTTTCCCTACTGCATAGGAATAAATTTATTTAACTATCATGGTGGTTGTTGAACATTGAGAATGGTTGACAGCATCCTCAATCCCAATTAAAATTACTCATTAAACCCAAACAAATTATATTAAGTAACGTGATGAGATCAACAGGATACTCCAAGAACTAGATACTCAAGATGTCCATAACCGGGGACACGGCTAACCATGATTAGTTTGTACACTCTGCAGAGGTTTGCGCACTTTTCCCCACAAGACTCGATCTCCTCCGTTGGATTTCTACTACATGGTGTTTGAGAAGCGGATGACCGAGACATAGTCTTTCGAAGCGTTTGCACCTTACAATGGGTAGACCGTACCACCTACAACCCCTACATCTGCTAGTCTACCTTTGTAAGAGTTCACACGACTTAGTCAACTATGCCAGAGCCCATAATGGCTTGTGGCTGCACGGAAGTTTCTAGTTTGAATAATCTCATGATCCCTTTGAGCTGGGTGGCGGTCCCAAAAAGCAGGCAAGTCACAGAAACCAGGTGCCTAGGCAGGCAAGTCTGGAGTAACCAGGTGCCTCAATCCACCAGGATGTGTGTTTAAGTTGCCACCTTAAATAAACCATTAATTTAACAATCTCACATCTGTCATGGAATACACTCACCCAATCCACGTCTACTAGCATAGCATAGCATAATAAGCAAACGTAGAAGTAACTCCCAAGGTTTCATAAGTAAAACAGGTAATAGGTACTACCTCAATCTACTTCCCATCCCACAATTTAATTAGATCCTAATCATGCAAGTGTTTGAGGATAGAAACTAATGCATAAAAACTGGGTAGGAAAAGGTATGATCAAGTGTTACTTGCCTTGCTGATGATCCGCGAAACCTAGAGATTCGAAATAACAAGCGGCGCACTCCGGGTGATCTATCGCAGACAAACAACAAGCATACAATAAGTACTCATCTAATGCACGGGTAAATCTCGAATAAAAGATCTAACCAGAAAGTTCAACTTAAGAACCACAGTTGCAAAAATAATTGAATCAAATAAAGCAACGAAAGTCAAGCGACGAAAAGAAAACAACTCGGTTCTAGCAAGTTGAAACTAAGTCAAATTTTACAGTAGCAAAACTTTGTTTAAGTTGATTAATCGGAACGGCGGTTTAGCGATGAAACTCGAGCGTTTGAATCACCTGATTCCGATAAGCGGCGAGAAGATAAACTAGAGCGAAGATCGGATCTGAAATCGCTATCGAGAAAAATAGCGGAATAAATCCGATGAGAAAGAAAAGCGATGAGCGGTTGAGCGAGCGGACGTTCATTAACGAAACAAACCCGGTGATCTCGTTCGTTAGGGACGAGCAGTCCGTGACAACGCTAAACAAAACTGGAAAGTAAAACCGGCGAAAAAACCGATCTAGGGTTTGGAAAGAAAACCAATCTAGAAAACGGAGCGGAAACCGGAGCGATTCTGAAAAACCGAACCGAGGAAAAGAAAAGGTGACGCGGCGCGGGGCTAGTACCTCGAAGAAACGAGGGGATCCGCCGGCGGCTAGGTGGCGGGGCGACGGCACTTGGCGGCGGCGGCGTAGTGTAGGGCGGCGGCGGCGGCGGCGGCACTGCTGCTGCTGCGGAGGAGAGGAGAGGTGTTGGTTTGATGTGTTGGAGGGGGGGGGTGCTTGGGTATTTATATTGGGGAGGGGAGGGTTTTGCTTGGGGTAGGGGACAAGAAATAGACTAGGATTAGGAAACAAGAGGAAAAGATGTAGAAACAGATACAGAATAAATGGAAGTAGGAAAAGAGTCCTACTAGGATTAGGTAAAAGGAAGCGGCGGCTCCCTGGCTCCCTTGGTGCAGCGCGCGTGGTGGTGTTGGCCTCCTGGCCGGCCGGTGGCTTTGGCGGCTTGGGCCTTTGGCCCAAGGCGCTGTGGTTCTTTTTTTAAAACAAAATTTCACAGAACTAAAATAAAAACAAAATAATTAAAACTTTTATATAGGCATATAATATATCAAAATTTGCAGAAAAATATTTCCTACAAGATGAACATTATTCTAATGTCAAATAAAATCCACACAAATTCAAATAAAGCAAAGAGTTCTTCTGGTCCAATAAAATCCAACAAAAATCATTTTAAAAATACCAAAATGATTTCAAATTAATTTCTCTCCAATTTTCTGATGTAGGGAATCATATTACCCTATTTTCCATATATTTTATTTTTGGAGAAAGATAATTTGAATAAAACTCAAATAACTCCAAATTGAAAATAAATTCAAAGGAACTTTGAATTTTAAATTCTGTGAAACTCCCAACTCATATTTCATATGTTTTGAAGAAGTCATTTTATCTTCGCTCTTGAAAATCATTGAGTTGCATAAAGTTTCAGAATTGGAAAATATTCTCAAATGAAATTCAAATATTTTCAACACCCCTTGTCATTTAAATAAATGGAAGAAGTCATGTCATCTTCTCTCCAGGGTTTTGTGATGAAAAGAATTTGAATTCCCGAAGGTCATAAAATGCAAAATGAAAGTTTGGGAAAGTCCTTTTATTCCCTCTCATTTAACTTTCAAAAAGTCTCGAATTTCACTCAATCAATCACACAACAATCAAGCAACAATCAAAACTATCTATTTGTTTATAACATTCCAAAATTTAGAATTTTGGGATGTTACATGTCTTCTCCACAACCACCATTCTATTCCACCTATAGTGCTATATCCATGGCTCACGCTCATGTATTGCGTGAAGATTGAAAAAGTTTTGAGAATGTCAAAAGTATGAAACAATTGCTTGGCTTGTCATCGGGGTTGTGCATGATTTAAATACTTTGTGTGGTGAAGAAAGAGCATAGCCAGACTATATGATTTTGTAGGGATAGCTTGCTTTGGCCATGTTATTTTGAGAAGACATGATTGCTTTGTTAGTATGCTTGAAGTATTATTATTTTTATGTCAATATGAACTTTTGTCTTGAATCTTTGGATCTGAATATTCATACCACAATTAAGAAGAATTACATTGAAATTATGCCAAGTAGCACTCCGCATAAAAATTCTTTTTATCATTTACCTACTCGAGGACGAAAGGTGAATTAAGCTTGGGGATGCTTTATACGTCTCCAACGTATCTATAATTTTTGATTGCTCCATGCTATATTATCTACTGTTTTAGACAATATTGGGCTTTATTATCCACTTTTATATTACTTTTGGGACTAACCTATTAACCGGAGGCCCAGCCCAGAATTGCTGTTTTTTGCCTATTTCAGTGTTTCGAAGAAAAGGAATATCAAACGGAGTCGAAATGGAATGAAATCTACTGGAGAATTTATTTTTGGAGGAAAAGCTACCGATAAAACTTGGAGTGCACGCCAGGGGAGTCCCGGGCTGCCCACGAGGGTGGGGGGCGCGCCCCTGCCTCGTGGACAGCCCAGAGGTCCACCGACGTACTTCCTTCACCCATATATACCCACGTACCCTAAAACTATCGAGGAACAGAATAGATCGGGAGTTCCGCTGCCGCAAGCCTCTGTAGCCACCAAAAACCAATCGGGACCCTGTTCCGGCACCCTGCCGGGGGGGAGGGATCCCTCACCGGTGGCCATCTTCATCATCCCGGCGCTCTCCATGACGAGGAGGGAGTAGTTCACCCTCGGGGCTGAGGGTATGTACCAGTAGCTATGTGTTTGATCTCTCTCTCTCTCTCTCTCTCTCGTGTTCTTGATTTGGCACGATCTTGATGTATCATGAGCTTTGCTATTATAGTTGGATCTTATGTTGCTTCTCCCCCTATTCTCTCTTGTAATGGACTGAGTTTTCCTTTGAAGTTATCTTATCGGATTGAGTCTTTAATGACTTGAGAACACTTGATGTATGTCTTGCCGTGCATATCTGTAGTGACAATGGGATATCACGTGATTCACTTGATGTATGTTTTGGTGATCAACTTGCGGGTTCCGCCCATGAACCTATGCACAGGGGTTGGCACACGTTTTCGTCTTGATTCTCCGGTAGAAACTTTGGGGCACTCTTTGAGGTTCTATGTGTTGGTTGAATAGATGAATCTGAGATTGTGTGATGCATATCATATATTCATACCCACGGATACTTGAGGTGACATTGGAGTATCTAGGTGACATTAGGGTTTTGGTTGATTTGTGTCTTAAGGTGTTATTCTAGTACGAACTCTACGGCTGTTTGTGACATTTATAGGAATAGCCCAACGGATTGATTGGAAAGAATAACTTTGAGGTGGTTTCGTACCCTACCATAATCTCTTCGTTTGTTCTCCGCTATTAGTGACTTTGGAGTGACTCTTTGTTGTATGTTTAGGGATAGTTATATGATCCAATTATGTTATTATTGTTGAGAGAACTTGCACTAGTGAAAGTATGAACCCTAGGCCTTGTTTCCTATCATTGCAATACCGTTTACGCTCACTTTTATCACTTGCTACCTTGCTGTTTTTATATTTTCATATTACAAAAACCTATATCTACCATCCATATTGCACTTGTATCACCATCTCTTCGCCGAACTAGTGCACCTATACAATTTACCATTGTATTGGGTGTGTTGGGGACACAAGAGACTCTTTGTTATTTGGTTGCAGGGTTGCTTGAGAGAGACCATCTTCATCCTATGCTTCCCACGGATTGATAAACCTTAGGTCATCCACTTGAGGGAAATTTGCTACTGTCCTACAAACCTCTGCACTTAGAGGCCGAACAACGTCTACAAGAAGAAGGTTGTGTAGTAGACATCAGTGAGCTGGAGAAAAGAGAGTGATAGCTACATGAAGGAGCATGCATGCGAGAGAGATGGGCATGAAAGGAGTGAACATAAAAGGGATTCAAATATTTGAATTCGAGATGATGATACATGTAATCCTCCATACTCGAACCAAAATTGATCTATCAAACATGCATACTCATATGAATTCACGCGCATCTATGTTATTTAATATGTAGATATTATGATCCATACATTTTAGTAGAACATAATTTGGTTTAATTTTTTGAATTCAACCTTATGATTTTGAGATCATTGTATTTGTAAATCATATTATACATATAAAGGAGCAGAATTCTTTGTTGTGCTTTTGAAAGTATATATAAAAAATGATGTATACAGAATTTTATTCCAATTGAAAATGGATCCCGCCTGAAAAAAATAGAATACAATCGGGATTCGAATTGAGTTGGCACGGTGAACGTGCACTCTGCAAAATTTGAATGAAGCGGGGAAAGTCGCAGTAACCGCCCGGAACCAAAATCTGTGAGATGGAAATTACTACTGCCTATCACTACCACGCAAAGCCTATCTTCAAGATTTTGGTAGGTTTCGATAGGGGTAGGTTTGTAATTTCACTCAAACGTGACATAACCGCCTCTCACCCGGATTCATACACGGTGGGCGGCAAAACACAGTGTGTCCTCGGCCGAAATCGACTCCCTCCCCGATTCATACACGGTGGGCGCCAAAAACAAACTCTCGTCGGCAAATATTTGGTGTATGCGAGATCACCGTCCTATCCCCAACCGACTAATATTGCTGTGATGTAGGAAATTTGAAATGGGGGCTAAGTTTGTAAATTTCCTCGCATTTGAGACAAGCGCGCCCTGAAGACATGGTTCCCCCTTCCTCTCCACCTCCATTTCCCCATTTGTACTCCGTGGGGGCCAAAACACCCTCTCCACCCCAGCCTCCTCCGTCCGCCACCCCAACCACCACCGTCCTCCTCCACCATATCGAGATGATACCCGGCCGTAAATGCGTCCATTACAAGAGATCGACCTCTCTCATCCACGGCTTCAGACCAGGATCCTTGCATCCCGTCCTCTCACTTCATTCCCGCCGTCGTCCACCTTGCTGGCGCCGCTCCTACGACCGTCTCGTCCACCACGCCCCGCCGCCACCGTCTACCCTCCTAGATCTGCTTCCACAGCACCGACAGCCATCGCTACCATAAAACTATCAAATTCTCAGCAGATGCATACATGGCGCCGCACCAGAGGCGGTACTCTTTCGTATATGCTCAACTTATTTATCGAAGCAAGAAAATAGATCGCCACTGCTTTACTCTGATTTCTTGTCCATCACTTACTTGCTAGTTGAGAGCAAACATTGGTTGCAAAGTTGCCTTTGTCCGGTTTGCACCTTCAGATCTGCCATGGCACGCTCAACACTATCTTGCCAATGCTTATGGTTTTCCCTTTTATATTCCACACTAGTTAAATCATAGTAGACTAAATTTCAAAATTGGGTGGTCGATTTTTCAGAGCTTCGCGGAGTTCGCGGTGCGAACGAAGGGGCTCAGTGGGGACTTTGGTTGGGGGGCAGTGGTGGGGCCTCATGAGCGAAGAAAACTCGATGCGGGTGGGGGTGGGGGTGGGGGTGGCGGAGGAACATAGGCGGTGGGGGCCGATGGTCCGACCGGCGGCCCGTGCGGTGTTCTGTATGGGAAGAATCAGAGATGAGGAAGAAGAAGGGTTAGGAGACGTAGGATCTTCATCCAACCGCCTGAAATGGTTGACTGACCCAAATGCAGATATGCCTTTATATTCAGTACCATCGTCGTACCTGCTTAGCACTGCTCCTAAATCCATCAAGCTAAACAACATGCCACTCATAATTCCAAACTTGTTGCTCAAGTACGAATCTGATATGATGCTGATATTACTAAAAACAGATAACATTTAATTGATCAGCTAATGTTCCTACTTTACTTTCGAAAAAGCACGTGCACCACATATAGAGAGACAGCAGGGAGTTCTTTCTTACTGCGCTCTGGTTCATCATGTGTGGGCACTGCGCAACGAACATTTTATTATCCAAAATCTGCTTGCTCTTCTTTAGCATGTTCCTCTTCCGTTCTTCTTTAATAAGTACTCTCTCTGTTCCTAAATACAAGTCTTTGTATAGATTCCACCATGGACTACATATGGAGCAAAATGGTGAATCTACACTCTAAAATGTATCCAGGATACATCTGTATGTGATCCATAGTGGAAATCTCTACCAAGACTTATATTTTGGAACGGAGGGAATATGATAATAGTACAATATGTTCCTTGTAGTGAAGATGGCAGGGACATTTGCAGTGTAGAGGTCTATACGATCGGTTGGTATGGACACTTTGAACTCGTCGGGCCTCTTTGATTCGTAGGATTTTGTAAACATGGGAATAGGATCTGTAGTGGCCTACCCACTTGAATCCTATAAGAATAACAAGGAAATGTGGGGAGCTGTGTCGCCTTTCGAGTTAGCGATATTAACAGTACCGCACCTTCAGTTGAAGAGAGCTAGTATCCGAAGCCTTTCTAGCCATACCGGCAATACTAGCACATATATTCCAGCAAGTTCCACTTTGCTGATTTTACTCTGATGCTTACGGTTTTCCCTTTATATCTACACTATGATCTGCGTAGCTGCTTTGCGTCACACTAGCAGCAGTCCACTCTTGAAGCTAAACACCGCAATGACTTGCAAAATTGGCACCAAGGCATTGAGTGCCATTCTGGATGCAATGAAACTCATATGCTCACCACTGTTGATTCTTGTTCAGAATATGATCCTAATGACTATTCTAACCTCGAGGATTCAAAGGCAGATGGGCTGTCCTGTTCACCCATCAAGGTGCATGTTCTAATTTGGCAAGGTTTTATTGATTGCGCGTATCTTGCATATGTTGTCTTCCATTTCTTCTACTTTGTTGCACCGCCATCTGCTTAGTTATACTCATCATATATGTCGAGATGCCATGCCATCCATTATCAATACATATTCCATCTGTCATCATACCATGTTTTTCCACTCAAATGTTGTTCTTGACTTCTTGTGCATCAGACATCAAAAAGGAAGAGGGTGATTGCCGAACCTAAAGGAGCACCAGCAAAGTCCTGGAAAAATGTGGTTGTGCCGGAGAAATCAGACAACACCCCACTTATATTGGTTGTACAACCAGTGACACAAAACGTAGGACCGACTCCAGCAGACTGTACCCATACTTCATCGGCCACACCACTAGCCGCACCACGGGACCTGCACTCCAGCAAAAGGTATGCCGATTTCAGGTTGCCATAGCACCACCGTACTACGTAAAAAATCCCACTCCAGCAAAAAATACAGCAAGTCCACCGGCCGAAGACCTATCCCAACTGTAGAGACGGCCAATTCCTGTAGATTGGAACCCCATTCCAGTTATTCCCAGTTTAAAAGACAATGCTTTCAATGTTAGGAACTACGTGCATATATTCCCATCATGGGAAGATTATAGTGAAGAGAAACACCATTTTCACATCTTCCTGTCCCACTTACGTGTAAGTGCTATTATTCATGGTGATTATTTTCCTATTTTGTGCTGATTGAACACATCAATGATTTACATTACGTTTTTGTAAGTAGGCGAGGGTCAATCTGGATAGTCATGACGAGCAAATCTTGCTTGCGCTTTTCAAGGAAGCATTGCAGCAGTATTGGTGTTACCTGAGGAAATCACACTTTGATGGCAAGTCTATAAACGAATTTCTGGTGAAGTCTCCTGTGCTAAATTCAAAATACATTGAATGGAAAAACCTTGTTATGCACTGGTCTCGTTCATAGGATGAGGTATTGTCTATGATATCGCATGACAATTTGAACTTCTACTTTTCCGCATGTGCCTTATGGATCTTTTTTGCAAGAAATCTGCTTGAAAAAGAATTCCGGTTTGAAAAGAACGACAGGATATCGCAAATATGCTGCCCGCTTCTTTGCTCTTGTTAGTACCCGTTGTCCTGTATCACTGTACTTGCATACATACCTGGTTCATTATGTGACAGCAGTATGCATGATAGCTTGCTTATCAATTGTTCGCTCCAAATTATCTGATATGTATGAATGGTTACATTTGTGTAGAATATATCCAATACCAATGAAATTTTTTAGCTCCGCATTGTTCTTGTAAGTACCTGATGTCCTTTATCAGTGTACTTATATTGACAGGTAGTTGTTCATCTACCATCACTCTGCAGCTTATTTTCCTTTGCCCTCCATTTTATACACATCAGATCTATATTTACTCTTACCATAAGGTTGGATAACACCGATGCTACTGAAGAAGTTTAGCTCTACATTGCTCTTGGCTGTACCTTTTGCCTGTATCGCTGTACTTACATTTATAGCTACTTGGTTATGTAGCATCACTCTTCATCTTATCTTAAATATTCTCCATTTTTTCTTATATTGTCACATATATATTTACTCTTAACAAAATGTAGAATAAAGCCGATGCTTATGAAGAAGATTCTGTGGTAAACTTCTTGAATTGCCCCCCATCGGCATGGACAAGGGCTTTATAGAGCCTGCCTTCACCAATAATGTAAGTTTGTCCTTCTCAAGCCTTCAAACTTTGTTGTGTATATTTGGTTAGGCATATTACTGCAATTGTTTATTTTTGTTGTTTGCATTAAATTGCATGTTTTAAAGTTTATTATGTAGTTCATAAACAAAAGTTTGTCCTTCTCAATTTAAGTTTTTAGTTGTACAACCAAGTTCCTTCTTCATACCATGTAAATTAAACTATACAGAGCAAGTGATCTTCTTTTGCACTACATGTATGCTTCATTTCTGATCCGTAATCCAGGTGGTGTGGTGAACCTACCCACTACAGCACAATGTCATATTCTGCAATGTCTTAACTACGAACAATGTCATATCATTCTACTATTATTTAAACCGTCTCTCTATTTGCCAATCGACATGGGATAAATTGACAAGACACTAACCATTGATACTTATGAGTTCTTGATGCATGTAATCGAGTGGTGTCGTGAAGCTGCCAACTCCTTCACAATGTCATTTCCTGCCATGTCTTGACCTGAACAATACCATATTGTGTTAATGCAATTTTAAGCTGTGTCACTTTATTAAATCAAGAAGAAATGTGATGAATTGTCAATGACACTTTTATGTGCAAAACCTATCATACATCTGCTTGTTTATCTTTCAGAGTGAGGAGGATATAAGTGTTAAACAAGCGCGATCTCATCGACTTGCTTTCATTTGCTTATGACTTGACTCCCAATGAGGCTAACCTTTCTTGAATTCTATTGAAGTGTTGTCGGTTTTGTATATTATTTTGTCGGCGTGTTTAGTTGCACCGGTGGCGATCTTTGATGCCCCGTGTATGTAATCTGCTGTCTACTTGTGCTTTATTATCATAGTGGCGAACTTTGATGCCCAGTGGATGTAATATGCCGTAATTTCTTTATTGTATAGTCTAGGTTTTTTCTTATTCACGATGCTGCAGTTATTCTACTGTATATCCTGTCTTCGCAGTAAGCCGGCCAAGCCGTAAAATTACAGTACATAATCGGGCCGTCATGCAATCATGATGTATGATCCGCATCATGGGCCCCTTCATCTTGGTCTATTAGAAGGCCTAAATGTAAACTGGCCCACTGGTAGAGTAGGGCCTTTAATAGGCCAAGTAAACCGCCGACCCTCTTTTCGCAAGAAAACTCAATGGGCTGTTAGGAGGCTGAGAAGTAGGTTGGGCCTGAAACGTGCCGAACAGCTCACGGGCAGCGAAGCCGAAATGGACCCCGACCCATGATTGTGCCAATCAAATCACGGGCTTTTAACAGGCCAAAATTGTCTCGGTCCTTGTTTGGCCCAATCAGATTATCGGCTGCGAGCAGGCCGAATGCAAACCGGGCCATAGTTAGGCCCAACTATATGACGGGCTTTTAACCGCCTGAAATTAATATAGGGTCGAAATGTTAAACGGACCCTTAACAGGCCGAAACTAATATCAGGCCGAACTACTAAATGGGCCTTTAGCAATAGCCTTGCGTTGTCTTGCGAATCTTGTTGGGAGGATGGCGGAGTAGAATCTGTAGAGACCCTCCGTTTTAGTTGCTCGGAAGGACCACCATCATCCAATGCCTTGCCAATTTCCTTCAGCTTTATTGATTTTGCATTGTGAGGTCAAATCGACAAGAAAAAGGAATAAAATTCACTCTTCAAAACTCATTCATGCATTATACTGACCAACACTACTCTGATGAAAGGCAAAGTCATGATACGAGGATGGAATATGTACGAAAACTGGACGGCTTGACTTATTCACACCTATGATGTGGTAACTAAGCAGAAGGCACTTCAACAAATTAGAAGCACTGCAAGCTAGACACCATATGGAAGGTGCAATCAATATCACTCTGCCAAGTTAAAACTATCTCATCATAGGTGGCATTCATCAAACTAGAATCACTACATGCCCGAAATCATATTCAAGACGCAAACCAATATCACACTACCAACTTAAAGGTGTCCCATCATAAGTGACTAATGGAGGATACACAAGAAGAGTAGTTTCATGTAAGAACATGGTGTGATAGAAAGATATAGTATGTACCAAAAATAGGAAGGCGTATCATATTCACACGCATCATGTGTAAGCTAAGTAGATGCAGTTTACACTATAGAAGCAATAAAAGCTAGACACCATAAGCAACATGCAACCATATATCACACTGCCAAGTGAGAGCAAGCACCTTTGGATGGTGGAGTAGGGGAGTGGAGACTTGGAACTTGTAATACACTAGCAGTACGAGGAGAATCCATACAGATGCTCCATTTATGTTGCTGCAGAGGACCACCATCATCGCCTTCCTTACTCTTTTCCTTCCTCTTTTTTGATTTTGCCTTGTGAATTCAAACCCACAAGAAAAAGGAATAAAATTTGCTCTTCAGAACTTATTGATGCATGATACTGACGAATACTACTTTCATGTAAGGTAGCCACATGATAGGAGGATGGAATATGTATGAAAAATAGGACAACATGACATATTGACATGTATGATGTATAAAGTGTAAACTGAGCACAAGGTGTTTGAACTAGTTAGAAGCAATGCAAGTTAGACACCATATGAAAGATGAAACCAATATCACTCTGCCAAATTAAAAGGGTGGCCTCATAAATGTATTTGACCAAATTAGGAGCAATACATGGCAACATGCTAGACATAATATGCAATATGCAACGAATAAAGGTGTCTCATCATAAGTGATTGATGCAAGATACAGAAGAGAGGTAATTTCATGTAAGAACATGGTTAACAAATAGATGTAGTATGTACCAAAAATAGGAAGGCATGTCATATTCACAGGTATAATGTGTAAACTAAGCAGATGCAATTTACCCTAATTAGAAGCATTACAAGCTAGACACCATATGCTACATGCAACCACATATCACACTGCGAAGTTAGAGCAAGCACCTGCGATGGTGGTGTAGGGGAAACGCGGTCTTCAAGTACAGAGCTACGTTCAATATCTTCATTTAGGCTTGCTGTTTCTTGAGAATCATGTGGGGAGGATGAAACTACACTCTTTGTAAGAGTAACACGTCTCATACTAACCCACGAGCGTGACTGTCTCATCATAATCGATAGATGCAAGATACACAAGAACAGTAGTTTGATGTAAGAACACGGTGTGATAGGCAGATGTAATATGTACCAAAAACAGGAAGGCGTGTCATATTCACATGTATAATGTGTAAACTAAGGAGATGCAATTTAACAAATTAGGAGCAATACAAGCTAGGCACCATATGCAACATGCAACCAGATATCACACTGCCATGTTAGAGCAAGCACCTGGGGTTGTGGAGTAGGGGAGATGAGATTTGGAACTTGCATTGCAGTAGGAGTAGCAGGAGAATCTGCACAGAGATCATCTGTTTCGGTTGCTCCAGAGGACCACCATCATTTCGTGCCTTCGTCCTTTTAGATTATGCCTTGTCAAGTAAACACACAAGAAAAAGGAATGAAATTCGCACTTCCAAATTCGTTGATGCATGATACTGATGAACACGACTTTTATGTATGGAAACCACATTGTAGGAGGATGGAATATGTACAAAAAACGCTAAGCAGAAGGCATTTCAACAAATTGGAAGCAATGCAATCTAGACACCATATTGAAGATCCAACCAAAATCACTCTACCAAGTTAGATGTGTCTCATTATAAGTGGCACTTCAACAAATTAGAGGCAATACATGTTTGAAAGGATATGCAAGATGTAACCAATATTACACTGTCAACTTGAAGGTGTCTCGTCAGAAGTGATTGATGAGGGATACACAAGAAAAGTAGTTTGATGTAAGAACATGGTTAATAGAAAGATGTAGTATGTACCAAAAACAGGAAGGCATGTCATATTCATAGGTATAATGTGTTAACTAAGCAGATGCAATTTACCCTAATTAGAAGCATTACAAGGTAGACACCATATGCAACATGCAACCACATATCACACTGCCAAGTAAGAGCAAGCACCTGCGATGGTGGTGTAGGGGAATTGCGGTCATCAACTAGAGAGCTATGTTGACTATCATCATTTAGCCTTGCTGTTTCTTTAGAATCATGTGGGAAGGATGACACTACACTCTTTAAACGAGTAGTGCGTCTCACAGTAACCCACTGGGGTGACTGTCTCATCATAAGTGATTGATGAGGGATACAAAAGAGCATTAGTTTGATGTACGAACATGGTTAATAGAAATATGTAGTATGTATCAAAAACAGGAAGGCACGCCATTATCAAAGGTATAATGAGTAAAGTAAGCAGATGCAATTTAACCAAATTGGAAGCAATACAAGCTAGAAACCATATGCAACATGCAACCACATTTGACAACGCAAAGTTAAAGCAAGCACCTGGGATGGTTGTGTGTGGCAATTGAGATCATCAACTGCAGAGCTACATTTATTGTCTCCATCAGCTGACACTACACCCTTCAGAGCGCTGAAACGCTTAGTGCTTATCTTCGAATTACCTTTGGAGCGACTTACATCTTTTCTTTTGTGTATTCATCAACACTGCGTCAGAGTTTGAAATACCCATGCATAAAACACAATAGTGTGAGTATGGGTGAAGTGTGTGCACAAGTAGTACAGTGTAAAAGTAGCAGATAGCAGGTCGGTGAGAAATAAATGACAGGAAACATATGATAGCTCTACAACATGCATGGCACAGGAAATTACTAGATTCTAGGATTTTGAAATATGAGCACAGGGATGGCTGGGAAATGTAGATGCTCCTCCAGCACACCACAAGGTGTGGTCCTATGAAAATAACAGTCGATTGAAATAGGTCAGTCCATTTTTTCTGCACCATCCGATGTACAAAGAACGGGAAGATCGCCTTCATCTACCTCCAGCCAGTCAATGTTGACTATCTTCCTCGAAACGCCAGCGACCACCGGCTAGTCCCCTGCCTCCACCCTCCCCTCGACCTCACCGCACTGCCGTGCTTAGCAACATCCCCTGGCCATCCCTTCAAGCCCCACGGACCTCCAGATCGGGCGCAAGCAGCTCCTGCACCCCACACCCCTATGAAGAAACCGATGCGCTACTTCCCCGGCGAAAAGGCGGACTAGGTACTCCGCGCGCCTAAGCGAGTGCTGCTTCTTTTAATTGGATTTCAATTGACCCTGAATTGAAATCTAGGCGGGCTACGGACCTGTAACCAAGGTGAAATAGTTAATGGGAGGAAACCTTGTGCATTTAGTATCACAAAGAAGATGCAGTAAGAAGCGCTCAACTAGTTTCTTTTGTGGGACGAATACGGTGTGAGCAGAGACGTAAGATTTGCATGAATAAGGGAAGAGGAGTACCTCTTTCTGCTGGCGATCTTGTGTCCTCCTACATTTTCCAATGATCTTCTTGTGGTTCGCTGGAAACGAGAAGTTGTGGAGGACGGTGGAGCCTTGGACGAACCCATGGACAAGTTGTTGAGTGTGGTGCGGTGGTGGCGGATTCTTGGTTCCGGCAAACCTTTGAGGTTCGAACTCTGGGGTGCGCACGAAGAACTCTCTCTCCCTGGCTCGCTCGCACAACGATCTCATGGCCTATTTCGACGAACCCAAAGAACACGAGACACAAGGGTTTATACTGGTTCGGGCCACTGTTGTGATGTAATAGCCTACTCCAGTGTGGTGGTGGTGGATTGCCTCGTAGGTTGAGGATGAACAAGTACAAGGTATGAACAGCCTCCTGAGGAGAGGTGTTCTTGAGCTCGGTGAGCTAGTGAGTGTGAGGGTGGTCTGAATGATCCATCCTCCGTCTATGGTGGTGGCTAGTCCTATTTGTATAGGCCCTGGTCCTCTTCCCAAATGTAGGCAGGAAGGGATCCCACAACGACCAATTTTGAAGGGAGACAACTAGTACAAGCTATCCTGACAAAAGGTTGTCTTCACCTGCCAAAGGCTCTGGTGGTGATGCAGCTGTGGGCTCCGTGATGACCTTCGTCCTGCCGTCCTACTGGTCTTGGTCTTGTTGCACTGATATGGAAACCTTTGCCTGATGCCTCGGGACTCCTCGCCTACGCCTGCCTCTTTAGCACCAAAGAGGAAATCGGTACCTGCTACCGGGCGCCTGCCTTGGTCATCATGGCTCACGTCACGTGAACCTCGCAAGGTGTCCCTTGCATAGATATCTCTGCTCCTAGGGAGCCAGCCGGGCGAGGCCTCCCCCGGGGAGGTCTTGGTGTCATCCGCCTCGCGAGGCTTGGCGCCTCGCGAGGGTCTTGAGTGGTTGCTGCTGAAGATGGGCCGTACCAGTCCGTTGGTGTAGCCACGCCATGGGCTCCAGGCAGGCAAGTCTGGGTACCCCCGTTCCCAGGATGTCGACAGTAGCCCTTGGGCCCAAGGCGTTCTCGAACTTGGCTTCGGAGCAAAGCCAAAGGGCAAGTGCGGAGCGCCGCGGGCCCCAACCGCCTGCAGTCTTGATTGACGCGTGGCGATTGATGGGACGTGGGCATCTCTGCTTCCCCACGCAGCCTCGGCAACCGTTCGACTTGACGAGACCCTGCTGCATGCAGAAGAAAATCATCATTACCTACGATCATGGATGTAGCGACCAGACCTCAAGCGATCGATCTACGTGCTCCGGTGTCATCCTCGGATCAAGAATGTCGACACCACACAAGACTCGAGAGGATTTATAGCCGAGTAGCAATCACACACTTATTACAAACACATGTCTCAAGAGAGAACTTAATAAAAATAAATATGGCATAAGGCCATCTAATACGATAACAGCGGAAGGCTTGGAAGAAAAGCGAGTCTATCAACTCCAGCGGCATCATCGAGTATAGAACCACGACTTAAGCACCTTACTGTAAATGCGAAAAGTACGCAACATGAAGCGTTGCAGCCCGAAACGGGTCGACACATGGAATATCTTTGGCAAAGTAACACATAGAGAATAATGGAATAAATAGCCTATACTACATGCATATATGGCTGGTGGAAAAGCTCTATGGTTACAGTTTTGCATAAAGCCAATTTTTCCCTACTACAAAGGAATAAATTTATTTAACTATCATGATGGTTGTGAAACATTGAGAATGATTGACAGCATCCTCAATCCCAATTAAAAGTACTCATTAACAAACCCAACAATATTAATTAGAAGTAACATGATGAGATTCACATGATATCCAAGTACTAGATACTCAAGATGTCCATAACCGGGGACACGGCTAACCATGATTAGTTTATACACTCTGCAGAGGTTTGCGCACTTTTCCCCACAAGACTCGATCGCCTCCGTTTGATTTCTCGCACTACATGGTGTTTGAGAAACGGATGACCGAGACATAGTCTTTCAGAAGCACTAGCACCTTATTTGTGGGTAGACCGGTACACCTACTTTCCCCTACATCTGCTAGTCTACCCGTAAGAGTTCGCACAACTTAATCAACTATGCGAGCCCATAATGGCTTGTGGCTGCACACGGAAGTTTCTAGTTTGAATAATCTCATGATCCCTTTGAGCACGGGTGGCGGTCCGAAGAGATCTGAGGCAAGTCTGATAGAAACCAGGTGCCTCAATCCACCCGGATGTGTGTTTAAGTTGCCACCTTAAATAAACCATTAAATAACAATCTCACATCTGTCATGGATACACTCACCCAATCCACGTCTACTAGCATAGCATGGCATAATAAGCAAGCGTAGAAGTAACTCCCAAGGGTTGATAATAAAACAGGTAATAGGTACTACCTCAACTACTTCCCATCCCACAATTTAATTAGATCCTATTCATGCAAGTGTTTGAGGATAGATCTAATGCATAAAAACTGGGTAGTAGAAAAGGTATGATCAAAGTGTTACTTGCCTTTAGCGATGATCCATGAAACCTAGAGACTCAAGTAACGGTGGCGCACTACGGGTATTCTATCGCAGACAAACAAACAAGCATACAATAAGTACTCATCTAATGCACAGGTAAAACTCAAATAGATCTAACCAGATAGTCCAACTTAAGAACTCCGGTTTGCAAAAAGAATCAAATCAAACGAAGCAACGAAAGTCAAACGGCTGAAGAAAACAGCTTCATTTTACTAATCTGGATCTAAGTCAAATTTTACAGAAGCAAAAACTTGTTTAAGCAGATTATTCGGAAAGGGGGTTTCGAGACGAAACTCTAGGCGCTTGAATCGCCTGATTCCGATAAACGAGCCAAAAGTTATACTAAAACGAAAATCGGATCTGGAATCGCGATCAGAAAAATAGCGGATTAAATCCGAGAAAAAGAAAAACGACGAACGGTTAACGAATGAACGTTCGTTAACTAAACCTAATCGGACAAACACGTTCGTTTAAACGAACTAACGGACGAACGTCCGCTAATTAGCCTAAACCGAAAAAAACCGAAACTAATAAAGAAAAATGAAAATAAAAAACCGAAGAAAAACCGCTCGGTTTTAAAAAAAAAACCGGCGCGGAAAACGAGGCGGTGGTGAACCTCGGCGAGCGTGCGGCGGCGGGGTTCGGCGACGGCGTCCGGCGGCGGCGGCGGCGGCGGCGGCAATGGCGGGCGGCGCTAGGGTTAGGGTTTGGCGGGGTGGGCCGGCGGCGGGGCGCGGGTGGGCTCGGGGCGGCCCGAGTGGGCTGGGGAGCGCCGGGGCGGCACTATTTAAAGTGCCCCCCGAGCGGAGTCCCGCTCGGGCACGGCCCGGTAAGGCGGTTAGTTTTTTTTAAAATAATTACGCGCAGAAAAAAATAAAAAGAAATACTAAACGGACTCCAAAAATCCCGAAATAAAATTTCCCCGGCTTCTAAAATCAAGACGGATTTTATGAACATTTATTTGGGGCCTAAATGCAATTTTGAAAAACGCGTATTTTTCCTAAATTCAAATAAAAAGGTGGGAAACTCCAAAATAAAAACTTATTTGATTTTATTATTAAATCTTCATTATTTCTTTATTTTGGGAATGTCATTTTATTCCCTCTCTCATATTTTGATAGTAGAAATAATTGAAGATAAAATAATTAAAATCAAATGATCCTATTTTCAAAATTTGAGAAAGCTCAAATATGAAAATAACGAAATCCCCAACTCTCTCCGTGGGTCCTTGAGTTGTGTAGAATTTCTAGGATTGAGCAAAATGCAATGAAAAATATGGTCTGCAATGATGCTCTATGTATAACATTCCAAATTGGAAATTTGGGATGTTACAAACCTACCCCTTAAGATGAATCTCGCCCTCGAGATTCGGGTTGGCTAGAAAATAGGTGAGGTGGTCCTTAAGCAAATCTTCCTCTCGCTCCCAGGTGGCTTCATCCTCTGTGTGGTGGCTCCACTGAACTTTGCAAAACTTAATGACTTTGCTGCGAGTAACTCGACTGGCAAACTCGAGAATCTTGATTGGTTTCTCCTCGTAGGTCAAATCATCATTCAGCTGAATCGCTTCTAGTGGCACTGTATCTCTTAGTGGTATATCCGCCATCTCTGCGTGACACTTCTTCAACTGAGAAACATGAAACATGTCATGGACTCCTGACAATCCTTCGGGTAATTCCAACTTGTACGCAACTTCTCCCATGCGCTCCAAAACACGATATGGTCCTACAAATCGTGGCGCTAACTTTCCTTTAACTCCAAAACGCTTAACTCCTCGAAGCGGCGATACTCAGAGATAAACTCTGTCTCCGACTGCGTATTCTGTCTCCTTGCATTTTGAATCCGCATAGCTTTTCTGTCTTGACTGGGCTACCTTGAGCCTATCGCGAATCAACTTTACTTTCCGTTCAGACTCCTTAATCAAATCCGGTCCAAACAATGGCGGTCTCCAACTTCATCCCACAACAACGGGTTCTGCACCTCCTTAGTACATAAGGCTTGAAAGGGCCATCTTGAATGGTTTGGTAACTGTTATAAGAAAACTCCGCATATGGCAAATTGTCATCCCAACTTGATCCATAATCCAAAGCACAAGCTCTAAGCATATCTTCCAAAATCTGGTTGACTCTCTCAGTTTGTCCATCTGTTTGTGGATGAAAAGCTGTGCTAAACTCCAGCCTGGTTCCTAAAGTCTCGTGCAACTGCTTCCAGAACTTTGAGGTGAATTGGGTTCCTCTATCCGATACGATACTCCTAGGAACTCCATGCAAACATACAATCCTTGTCATGTATATCTTAGCCAATTTGGTACTGATGTAGGTAGTCTTTACTGGAATGAAATGAGCTACCTTCGTCAAACGATCGACTACAACCCAAATCGAGTCATATCCTGAACGAGTCTTGGGCAATCCCATGATGAAATCCATACCTAGTTTATCCCACTTCCATTCGGGTATAGGCAATGGCAGTAACAATCCTGGCGGCCCGATGTTACGCCTTCACCCTCGACATACATCACAAACTGCTACGTACTACTGCAATGTCCTTCTTCATTCCGGTCCACGGAAAGTATTCTTCAAATCCAAATACATCTTGGTATTTCCTGCGTGAATCGAATATGGTGAATCATGTGCCTCTTGTAGAATCAACTTCCTGATCTCCGGGTCATTGGGCACATAAACACGGTCTTCAAACCATAGGGTATCGTGTTCATCCTCACAGAATCCCTTAGGTTTTCCTTCGCTCATCCTCTCCTTTATAGAGGCAATCTCTTTATCAGTCTTCTGAGCTTCCCTGATCTTGTCCATCAAAGTTGACTGAATCTCCAATGCTGCTACATAGCCTCTCGGAACTATTTCCAAACATAGTTCTCGAAGATCCTCGACTAACTCCTTTGGTATTTCTCCCGTCATTAGTGTGTTGACGTGACTCTTACGGCTCAACGCGTCTGCTACAACGTTAGCCTTTCCGGGGTGATAATGCAATCTCATATCATAATCTTTGATGAGCTCCAACCATCTCCTTTGCCTGAGATTTAGCTCCTTCTACGTGAAGATGTACTTCAAACTCTTGTGATCCGTATACACCTCACAATGGTTTCCAATGAGGAAATGCCTCCATGTTTTCAACGCATGCACTACGGCTGCTAACTCCAAATCATGCGTAGCATAATTTAGCTCATGGGGATCAAGCTGCCGTGAAGCATATGAAACAACTCTTCCCTCCTGCATAAGCACTGCTCCAAGTCCTCGACGTGAAGCGTCGCAATACACCTCATAATCCTTGGTCTGATCTGGCAGAATTAACACTGGTGAGGTAACCAAACGTTTCTTCAACTCTTGGAAACTAGCTTCACACTCCTCGGTCCAAATGAACTTGGTATCCTTCTTCAATAATTCTGTCATAGGCTTCGCAATCCTTGAGAAATTCTCAATAAATCTCCGGTAGTATCCTGCTAGTCCAAGGAAACTCCGGATCTCTCAACTGTTGTTGGCGCTTCCCGATTTATTCAAAGTGACAACTTTAGTGGGGTCTACTGCTATACCTTCTCCGGATATAACATGTCCAAGAAACCCAACTTCCTTTAACCAAAACTCACACTTGCTGAACTTGGCATACAACTGGTGTTCTCTGAGCTTTTTGAGTACCAAACGCAAATACTCCTTATGTTCCTCTTCATTCTTCGAGTAAACCAAAATATCATCAATGAACACCACAACGAACTTATCCAAAAACTCCATAAAAACTTTGTTCATCATGTTCATAAAATAGGCAGGTGCGTTAGTCAGACCAAATGACATAACGATATACTCATACAGCCCGTACCTGGTGGTAAAAGCCGTCTTAGGTATATCCTACTCTCGAATCTTCAACTGATGGTACCCTGATCGCAAATCGATCTTGGAAAACACCTTAGCTCCTTGCAACTGGTCAAACAAGTCATTGATCATCGGCAACGGGTACCTGTTCTTGATGGTCACTTCATTCAATCCGCGATAATCAACAACCATTCTTAATGATCCATCCTTCTTATCCACTATAAGTACTGGTGATCCCCAAGGCGAAGAACTTGGGCGACTAAAACCTTTATCCAGTAACTCCTTAATCTGCTTCTTAATTTCCTCCAAATCTCGGTGGCATCCTATATGGTCTCTTAGATATCGGCCCGGTGCGCGATAGTTGGTCGAAACTCAATGTCTCTATCCAGTGGCATGCACAGCAACTCTTAGGAAACACGTCCGGGTAATCCCTTACCATGGTACTTCCTCCTGCACAACTCCTGATAAGGAATTTACATGTGCTCTCCTCGGCTCATGCCGTGATACATACTTGATTCTCCTTCCTTCTGGGGTGGTAAGCAAAATTGTCTTACTGGCGCAATCGATGTTTCCTCCATACATCGACAACCAATCCATACCCAGAATTACATCCAAACCTTGGGATTCCAATATAATTAAATCCGTTGGAAAAACATGCCTCCCTATACTTAATGGCACTTGAAAACATCCTTGGTGGCCATATACTCCGCTCTGGTGAGCTTACTAGCATGGGTGTCTTAAGAGTTCTAGTGGGTAGGCTAAACTTATCCACAAATCCCCTTGATATGAATGAATGCGATGCACCAGTATCAAAAAGAACAACTGCAGTAAATGACTTAACCAAAAACTTACCTATTACTGCATCTGGCTGAGCTTCAACCTCCTCCATGGTAACGTGGTTCACTTGTCCTTTGTTGAAAGGATTCGGCTTCTTTCCTGAGCTTCCATTGCCATTTCCATTCTGGCCTTCTGGACAATCGTTTGCATAATGCCCGATTATTGCGGCACTTAAAGCAAGTGATGTGGCTCAGGTCTACCTTGGATGGTGTTGACGGGTTGGTGCGGCTCATCCATTGCTTCCTCCATTCCGTTCCCATTCTTGGTGCCATTATGGTTGTGCGAGCTACCTCCTCCATGGGTATGCTGAAATTGTCCTCCTGGCTTCGGGGTAAAGCGAAGTTTCTGCTGAGCTCCAGAGTTATTCTTCCCCTGTCCATACTTCCTCTTGCGATTATCAATCTGCTGCTGCTTCCCTTCAATCATGAGAGCACGATCTACTAACTCCTGGTAGTTATTGAAAGTGGCTACCATCAATCGCATGCTCAGCTCATCATTGATCCTTCTAGAAACTTCTCCGCTTAGTTGCATCTATAGCAACGTCATCTGGGCATAACGTGCTAGCTTCTGAAATCATCTACATCTTGCCAAGCTGTCCGTCCTCCTTGGCGCAAGTTGCGAAACTCACGCTTCTTCATGGCCATAGCTCCAAGCTGAAACATGGGCGACGGAAAGCTTGCTGAAACTGATCCCATGTGGCGGTGTCTCTGTGGTAAGTGGTGTAAAATTCTCCCACCATCTGCTGCGGGTCCTTCAAGCTGATGTGCGGAAAACTTCACCCTTTCTCCATCTGGCACAACCTGCGGTGGTCAACTCCCTCCCAATCTTACGGAGCCAATCATACGCAACAATCGGCTCGGTGCTCTTTGGAAAACACCGGTAATTCAGCCTTAAGAAAGCGGGTCAAATGGTCATTGTGTGGTGGTGGCGGTGGGTTGTTGTTGTTGTTGTTGTTGTTGTTGCTGCCTTGGTTCTGTGCCAATGTTTGAATCAAGGCATTCTGCTGCTGAATCAACTAAGTGATCTCTGGCGGGAAAACAAATCCGGGGTCGCGTCTCGGAGGCATCTGAGGGGTTTAAAAGAAAATACGAATTTAGAATAGACTGAGGTCTAGAGAGAAACACTACCCATATGCACATGAGACAAATCACACAATATCACTCCAATCAATTTAAACAAGGGCATACAACGGTCTATCTATCGTTACAAAGTGCTGAAACTAAAACTAATATAACATGGTGGTAATCTACTCTTTTGTTATGGTGGTCAACTAGAAAAAGCTGCTCCGATGAAGACTCCATGATATCCGCTCGACTTCATCTTCGTAATCATCATCACTAGGATCGGAATCGGTGTCTTTGATGATGATGTAGTTCTCGGACAGTGCAATCTTCATCTTCTCCTCCGGTCTTGAATTTCCATGAGTTCTTCAATCTTCTCCTTAAGATCGCCGTTTTGTCCCACTAGAGCTACAATCTCCTCCATGTAGTCCTTGCGAGTGGCCTTGAGTTCTCCTTCTAGTTCGATAATCTTGGCTTTGCTGTCTTCAACTCCATCATGTCTGCGCTTTGTCCCGGTTCTCTGGCGTCGAAAGTGCTGATTTAACTCCTGGATGAAAGGAGCAATGGATCGGTCCTTCTTAGTGCCAACTATCTCCCATTGTTCATCTCGGCGTCGCAAATCTGGTAGATAGTATCCTTGAGGTCTTCTTTATAAACTTCTCCAATGCGTCCCATGGTTATGTGAGCTGCCATGCTCTTTCCCAGAATCCAGGTTGGTGCATTGAAAACACACTCTATAGGCTCCGTGATTGGCACAAACGTCCTTCCGGGAACTTGATCTTGAATCTTCCAGCGCTCCTCTTCGGGTAAAGTGGAATTGTAGGTCCCGGTGAAGCTTGGTAATCCAATGTTTAGGTACTTAGTGACTTCCTTCAGGTGTCGTCCAAAGGGTGTATCCTCATCCAAATTTGAGTGAACTTGATCCTCGCTTAGTCATCCTAAAAGAGTAGAAAAGATGAGGAGTTAGAAATGAGAAGAGAGAGTAGTGATCTAGGGCTTTAGCTTAATGGTCATGTCCTATAGTCGATGTGTGCTCGATACCATCTTTGTAGCGACAGGACCTCAAGCAGTGCGATCTCTATGCTCGATGTCATCCTGGATCGAATGTCGACACCACACAGTACTCGGAGGATTTATAACAGAGTAGCAATCACACACTTATTACAATCGAATGTCTCAAGAGAGAACTTAATAAAAATAAATATGGCTTAAGGCCATCTAATACGATAACAGCGGAAGGCTTGGAAGAAAAGCGAGTCCATCAACTCCAACGGCATCACTGAGTATAGAACCACGACTTAAGCACCTTACTCGTCGTCTGAAAAGTCTGCAACATGAAACGTTGCAGCCAACAATTGACACATGGAATATCTTTGGCAAAGTAACACATAGAGAATAATGGAATAAATAGCCTATACTACATGCATATATGGCTGGTGGAAAAGCTCTATGGTTACAGTTTGCATAAAGCCAATTTTTCCGTACTGCAAAGGAATAAATTTATTTAACTATCATGATGGTTGTGAAACATTGAGAATGGTTGATAGCATCCTCAATCCCAATTAAAAGTACTCATTAACAAACCCAACAATATTAACTAGAGGTAACATGATAAGATTCACATGATATCCAAGTACTAGATACTCAAGATGTCCATAACCGGGGACACGGCTAACCATGATTAGTTTATACACTCTGCAGAGGTTTACGCACTTTTTCCCACAAGACTCGATCGCCTCCGTTTGATTTCTCGCACTACATGGTGTTTGAGAAATGGATGACCGAGACATAGTCTTTCAGAAGCACTAGCACCTTACTTGTGGGTAGACCGGTACACCTACTTTCCCCTACATCTGCTAGTCTACCCGTAAGAGTTCGCACAACTTAATCAACTATGCCAGAGCCCATAACGGCTTGTGGGTGCACACGGAAGTTTCTAGTTTGAATAATCTCATGATCCCTCTGAGCCTGGGTGGCGGTCCGAAGAAATATAGGCAAGTCCTGATAGAAACCAGGTGCCTCAATCCACCCAGATGTGTGTTTAAGTTGCCACCTTAAATAAATCATTAAATAACAATCTCACATCTATCATGGATACACTCACCCAATCCACATCTACTAGCATAGCATGGCATAATAAGCAAACGTAGAAGTAACTCCTAAGGGTTTGATAATAAAACAGGTAATAGGTACTACCTCAACTACTTCCCATCCCACAATTTAATTAGATCCTAATCATGCAAGTGTTTGAGGATGGATCTAATGCATAGAAACTGGGTAGTAGAAAAGGTATGATCATAGTGTTACTTGCCTTGCTGATGATCCGCGAAACCTAGAGACTCGAAGTAACACGCGGCGCACTCCGGGTATTCTATCGCAGACAAACAAACAAGCATACAATAAGTACTCATCTAATGCATGGTAAAACTCAAATAGATCTAACCAGATAGTCCAACTTAAGAACTACGGTTTGCATAAAGAATCAAATCAAGCGAAACAGCGAAAGTCAAACGGTGAAAAACAGCTTCGTTTTACTAATCTGGATCTAAGTCAAATTTTACAGAAGCAAAAACTTGTTTAAGTAGATTATTCCGGAAAGAGGGTTTCGAGACGAAACTCTAGGCGCTTGAATCGCTGATTAGATAAACGAGCGAAAAGTTATACTAAAACGAAAATCGGATCTAGAATCGCGATCAGAAAAATCGCGGATTAAATCCGAGAAAAAGAAAAACGACGAACGGTTAACGAACGAACGTTCGTTAACTAAACCTAATCTGACGAACGCGTTCGTTTAAACGAACTAACGGATGAACGTCCGCTAATTAGCCTAAACTGAAAAAAACCGAAACTAATAAAGAAAAACGAAAATAAAAAAACCGAAAAAACCGAAGAAAAACCAAAGAAACACCGCTCGGTTTTTTTTAAAACCATCGAGGAAAGCAGTATGGCGGCGAATCCTCGGCGAAGGCGGCGGCCGGGTTCGGCGACGCTGCTCGGCGGCGCGGCGTGGCTCGGCTCTATGGTTAGGGTTTGGCGGGTGGGCCGTGGCGCGCAGTGGAGTTCGGGCGGTTGATTTGGGAGGCCAAGGCGCTATTTAAAGTGCCCCCGAGCGAGTCCCGCCGGCACGGCCCCATTAAGGCGGTTCGTTTTTAAATAATTACACTTGAGAAAAGAAATAAAAGAAATACTAAACGGACTCCAAAAATCCCGAAATAAATTTTCCCGGCTTCTAAAATCAAGCGGATTTTATGAACATTTATTTGGGGCCTAAATGCAATTTTGAAAACGCAGCATTTTCCTAAATTCAAATAAAAAGGCGAGAAACTCCAAAATAAAAACTTATTTGATTTTATTATTAAATCTTCATTATTTCTTTATTTTGGGAAAGTTATTTTATTCCCTCTCTCATATTTTGATAGTAGAAATAATTGAAGATAAAATAATTAAAATGAAATGATCCTATTTTCAAAATTTGAGAAAGCTCAAATATGAAAATAACGAAATCCCCAACTCTCTCCGTGGGTCCTTGAGTTGTGTAGAATTTCTAGGATCGAGCAAACATGCAATGAAAAATATGATATGCAATGATGCTCTATGTATAACATTCCAAATTGAAAATTTGGGATGTTACAATGGAGGCTGGCGGTTGGCCTCCTTCTGGCTATAAATGAGGAGAGGGGCGGAGGCCCCATCGCTCATTTCTTTCTCCACTCGATCTGCTTATTCTTCTTCCTCCTTGCTCCACCGTCTTGCTGTGACACCCTTAATGCCGATAAGGAGGTTCTCCACCGCTGAGAAAGGGAAGACCCCCCGTGAAGAGCAGGGGCCACTTTTGCCGAAGAAGAGGTTGGCCCGCCCCTGTGACATCATCGTGGGGCAGGAGGTGACGAGGTCTTGGTACGAGCGGCCTCCCCCTGGCTACCTGATACGTCTCCATCGTATCTACTTTTACAAACACTTTTGCCCTTGTTTTGGACTCTAACTTGCATGATTTGAATGGAACTAACCCAGATTGACGCTGTTTTCAGCAGAATTGCCATGGTGTTATTTTTGTGCAGAAACAAAAGTTCTCGGAATGACCTGAAACTTCACGGAGATTATTTTGGAAATAGTAAAAAATCTTTGGCGAAAGAATCAAGACCAGGGCCCACACCCTGTCCACGAGGGTGGGAGGCGCGCCCCCTGCCTCGTGGGCCCCTTGGTGCTCCACCGACCTCAACTCCAACTCTATATATTCACGTTCGGGGAGAAAAAAATCAGAGAGAAGGATTCATCGCAGTTTACGATACGGAGCCGCCGCCAAGCCCTAATCTCTCTCGGGAGGGCTGATTTGGAGTCTGTATAGGGCTCCAGAGAGGTGAATCCGTCGCCGTCGTCATCATCAACCATCCTCCATCACCAATTTCATGATGCTCACCACCGTGCGTGAGTAATTCCATTGTAGGCTTGCTGGATGGTGATGGGTTGGATGAGATTTATCATGTAATCGAGTTAGTTTTGTTAGGGTTTGATCCCTAGTATCCACTAGGTTCTGAGATTGATGTTGCTATGACTTTGCTATGCTTAATGCTTGTCACTAGGGCCCGAGTGCCATGATTTCAGATCTGAACCTATTATGTTTTCATGAATATATGTGAGTTCTTGTCCTATCTTGCAAGTCTATAGTCACCTACTATGTGTTATGATCCGACAACCCCGTAGTGACAATAATCGGGACCACTCCCGGTGAAGACCGTAGTTTGAGGAGTTCATGTATTCACTACACTACAAAAAAAAATACACTTCCGTGATGATACATGTTTGTTACAGTAGGTCGCGTTTTTTGTCATGCATGTACATCCATAACAAATTTATGGCAGAATTAAGATAGTCATACCTATGCTGTTGTAGAAGTGTTCCATGACATTACCAAAATTATCATCACGGAAGTGTCCACTTCCATGACGATAAATCGTGGCGTCCGCGAAGTGCTTTCGTCAAGGGTGACCGACACGTGGCATCCACCGTAACGGAACGCCGTTAAGCTATCGGGTCGGGTTTTGGATCCGATAACCCGTTAACGACCCCGCCAATGGGAAATTTCCACGTGTAAAATTCTTATTGGCTGAAAATGTATGTGTCGGCTAAACCGTCGAGTGGGTCGAATCTGGCGCCTACGATATGTCGACATCGCACACGGTCCACCATCGCCCATTTAGCTTACAAAGCGGCCCGTTTGACTTGGTCAAAAGTTAATGGGCTGGCCCATGAAAAGCCTGTTGACGGTCTCTTCGCAAATAGCCCATTTTACGGCCCGTTAACTCACGGTCCGTTAGGCACTAAAGGAAATCGCCCCAACAGCGTCATGTGAGCCGTCGAATATAACACCAGCCCATTTCACTTTCGTCCCATGTATGGCCCAAGACGTCTTTCGGCCCATATGAGGCCTTGTATCTTCGGCCCTTCTGGGCCCACGGTGACTCTAGCCCATAATGAACAGTAATTTTGTTGTACCGTTAACGGCCGTGATTTACATGGGCCGTTTCCGTACCGTGTTAGCTTTCGGCCTATTGACGGCCCATACGTTCTTGGGCTCCTTTTCGGCCCTCGATTACTTCCGGCCCGTTACTGACCTGTTTCCCTAATGGGCCAAATTCGGCCCATGGCAAGAGTCGGTCCGTTACTGGCATGTTCCCCAAATGGGCCAAATTCGGCCTATGGCAAGAGTCGGCCCGTTACTGGCCTATTACCCTAATGGGCCAAATTCGCCCCATGGCAAGAGTCGGCCCGTTTCTGGCCAGCCCGTCCTATATTCTGGCCCATTAATGACCCGTTATGCCTGTGATAGAATTAAGCTTTTGCAGTCCTACGGCCTGTTAACGGCCCGTTACTGTGCTGGGCTGATACCAACTACGCCCGATTACGGCCCATGTAGACCCATTTATCCGACGGCCCGAGGCCCACCGATTCTGAGCCCATTTATCGACGGCAGAGGCCCACCGATTACAGGCCCATTTATCGACGGCCCGTAGAAGACCCATGGATCCTACGGCCCGTATATGACCCATGGGTAGTTGCGGCCACTAGCAAACCAGGGAAAAAGAAGAATAGGAAATAAATAAGGCCGAAACTAACGCTAGGCTATTAAGGCGATTGCACAGATTACATCTACTCGGCATCAAAGATCTCCACCAGTGCAAATATAGGGAACACCCTACACTATACAAAAATGGCTTGCTGTTTTCTTCAGCCGGTGGCTGCACGTTAAGAATAAATTTTGTATCGCACCAAAAAAAATTACAACTATATAACAAAAGGAAGGTTGGCATAAAACTTATGATCCCAGCCGATAAATGCACCACCAAAAGTTCGAAGCTCGGTTCATTTGACTGGTATTACGTTTTCATGATGTATTGTCCGATGGAGCACCATAACCCTCGCCTTCATTTCCCTAGGCTCTGAACAACATAGCAAATGTCCGATAGTGTGGTTTCAAAACCATGCATATCTTAGCGACATTGAGCAATGTTTCTCCTTGTTTCACAAAGGTCCTCTGTTAGGGAATGGACTTGTGTCCGGAGCCTTGAGATACATCATTGCTTTGAGCTTGCATATATTGATAATGATGCAGTTTGGACGATATTGCCTTAAAAACCAACCCAGTATTACGCATGAACGTGCTTTTGGCACTATTAGTGTACATGTACTGACCCACTATAGCAAGATCTGACATTGCGGTTATAGTTGCCTCGCCACCTTGAGGAAGGTGGCGGTTCCACCATTTTTTCCATAGCTTGCTGAAAAGTTGAGGTTTTACATTAGTAGTACCGAGCAGAAGATATTAAGGTGGCAGCAAAACCAAACAAAATAGCTTTGGTCTATACTCTGAGAACTTATTACGGTGAACCCATGTAAAATATTAGTTGTATTTTATTGCAAAGTACATAATAAAACCAGGTTCCAAACATATGACCATGTACCATCGCTAATGTATTGCCTATTTCTTCACATTGTATTGAGGGCTAAGGATAAAGAGACGAAGTTTATAATATGGTAAGCATAGTATGACATCATTCATATCACAAAACAACTGAGATCAGACAAACAGGCAATTGTAAAGTTGTGTGGGCAAGTCCAAAGATGTAGAACTAGATTACGAGTCAAGATCAAAGGAACATCACTCCTCCCTTTTAAACCTTGTAAGGTGCAATGATACGCTAAGACAATTGTGTATAAAATTGAAAAGAGTAATAGACATTGGCTGCAAACCATGCGATTTAAGGTACAAGTC